>JASCIT010000010.1:14800000-17571457 GCA_036711955.1 Digitonthophagus gazella | reverse complement strand
TCTCTTCTCTTCTCTCTTCTCTCTTCTCTTCTCTCTTCTCTTCTCTCTCTTCTTCTCTTCTCTCTTCTCTTCTCTCTTCTCTTCTCTCTTCTCTCTCTCTTCTCTCTTCTCTTCTCTCTTCTTCTTTTCTCTTCTCTCTCTTCTCTTCTCTCTTCTCTTTCTCTGTCTCTTCTCTCTCTCTCTTCTCTCTCTTCTCTTTCTTCTCTGTTCTCTTCTCTTCTCTCTTCTCTTCTCTCTTCTCTTCTCTTTTCTCTTCTCTTCTTCTCTTCTCTTCTCTCTTCTCTTCTCTCTTCTCTTCTCTCTCTCTTCTCTTCTTCCTTCTCTCTTCTCTTCTCTTCTCTCTTCTCTTCTCTCTTCTCTTCTCTCTTCTCTTCTCTCTTCTCTTCTCTTCTTCTCTTCTCTCTTCTCTTCTCTCTTCTCTTCTCTCTTCTCTTCTCTCTTCTCTTCTCTCTTCTCTTCTCTCTTCTCTTCTCTCTTCTCTTCTCTCTTCTCTTCTCTCTTCTCTTCTCTCTTCTCTTCTCTCTCTCTCTCTTCTCTCTTCTCTTCTCTCTTCTCTTCTCTCTTCTCTTCTCTCTTCTCTTCTCTCTTCTCTTCTCTCTTCTCTTCTCCTTCTCTTCTCTCTCTCTTCTCTCTTCTCTTCTCTCTTCTCTTCTCTCTTCTCTTCTCTCTTCTCTTCTCTCTTCTCTTCTCTCTTCTCTTCTCTCTTCTCTTCTCTCTTCTCTTCTCTCTTCTCTCTCTCTTCTCTTCTCTCTTCTCTCTCTTCTCTTAAGGTAATTTGAGAGGAATACGTTCTTCATTTCTAGGCATATGCAGTGAAAATGTATGATTTGCAAAACTATTGAGGTATTCTGAAGCGACTAGATATCCTGGTTTCGATGACTGGTGAAGAAAGTAGTGGAACTGGGATATAGAAAATGCCTGTTTCTGGTTTCTTGGAACGCTCCTGTTACTGGTGTCGAGTGAAATAGATTGCTTTTTGTAATATTTTGTCCACCATTTTTTAAAATCTAGCACAAAATGAGTAGCAATTTCTTTTGCCGTAAAATGGTTTTTTGCATTAGATGTTACAATCAGTTCAGTGTATTCAAGGTGAATCAGTTCAAGGTGAATGGAGAAGATTCTATCGTGTTGTTTTAATTAATATTTCTTAATTATAATCTTTCTCTAATTATATTCTTAATATTTTTACCAGGAAGACTTAGCGGAGGGGTGTATCGCAACTTTTTGCAAAACACGCTCCTTGGTTTTCTGGAGGACGTACTATTAGCAATTAGAGATGCAAAGTGGTATATGTGTTACCGGCATACTCCATTACGTCTGCACACCTAAGATTGACTAGGCAATTCGCACATTGCCCGAGCATTTTTGACCAAGTCCGAAATAACTTTTTGTTTCGGGGTTTGCCTAGTATGCAACTAGGTAAACTTAGGTGCGCTAAACGAGGCTCAGGCAAAGTCCAAAAAATGTAAATTAACTTCGGACTTTGCCTAAATGGGTTTAAGCAATTTATTTACTATTATTAACTATTTACTGCTATCAGCGTTATCAACAAGCTGTCTATGTGTGCACATCCTCAGGTTTCTTAACTAACAATAAAAATAACGGAATTGGAATTTTCCCTATACAACTTTATTTTTGTAAATGAAAAAAAAAACAAACAAAAAAAAATAACAACTTGTAAAATTATATGGGAAACTGTGTAAACCATTACTTGTTTGAACACGAACTTGAATGATGACATTTCGAGTTGCAAAGCACTTTAGCCCTCTTACATTTACTTAAATTTGTTTGATATTTCTTATTGCAGTTATACTTCAAAAACTCTTGGCTCCGAAGACAGAATTTTGGCTACTAATCTGACCCAGCGAGAATTCAGTCCCTGGGATGTCCTGAATTTTCAAAAGTGTGTCTTTACACGCTTGAATTTGATTTCTTGAATACAGCGAGGTAATAATTCCTTTGTTGGTTCCAATTTTATAAAGTCTATCATTTGTTGTCTCCAAAACTACGCCAATTAAGTTTTGCGCATCTCCTTTGCTCCTGTCAAGGCTTGGAACAGGCACAGTAACTGATGTTCCAACCTCAATCGCGGGAAATTTTTTATTAGATGTAAACTTCATTTTCTTTGCTTGCTTTTTCAATCCTTTGAAAGTTTTCTCTTGATTTGAAATCATCGTTTTTCTATTTGCACATCGAAGATATAAAACTGATGTTCCGTACTCCACGTTGGTATTACTTATGCTCTGGGCACAACTGACATGAACATCCTGCGCACAGCTATAACACTTGTGGATTCCTGAGATTTCCTTTTCGCATATGCAACAAAGAGGTTCCAATTTTGCCATATCAACATTAAGGACAGAAGTTGTTCTTTGAATATTTTCTGGAAAATATCAGGAAACCAAGTTGATCTGCAAGTTGAAACTTGCAGAGTGTCGTGTCCATCACTGACAAAGAAAACACGTGAAACCTAAAGAGTCAATTATACGCAGCTAGTTTACTAGCCACTAGCGCGCTAGTTTACTATCTCGCTAGCTCGGAGAGTGCGAGCAAAAAAGCGCCCATGATTACACGTGGCTAGTAAACAAGCCAGCTCGCTAGCGACCTGTTGTGTTGTTGTGGAACGCAAGTAATATTGTGAAGTTTTTGGAAATATATGAAAATTATCCCATGTTATGGAATATAAAGCGGAAAGATTATTTAGATTCCAAGCTAAAAATCTCTGCATTTCAAAAATTATGGGACGAATTAGAAGCCGAAGATCTACTGCGAGATATGACAGTCAAGAAGCTAAAAGCAAGAATAAAAAGCATCAGGGACTCCTACCACCAGGAATTAAATAAAATTGAGACGTCGAAAAAAAGTGGCATGGGAACTGATGGTATTTATAAACCCAAATTAGTTTGGTTTGACAAAGCCAATTTCCTGAAGGAGGTTATAGCAACAAAAACATTACTCCAGCTCAGAAACCTCTTTCCAGAATATGCCTACTAATCCATCTAATACAACTAATGTACCTGATCACTCTGCTTCTCAACTCTACTCTACAAATGATCTGTTGCAGGTAGTTATACAAAATACTTTTGAATGTACCAAAAATGACAATAATTCTTATATATCATTGTAATGTTTTTAAGGAAAATAAAAATTAACTATGCTTATATCAACTTTTATTTATCTGCTACTTTTAACATTATATTGGACATTAACTTACCTTTAAGGTCTAAGAACTTCAGATATTGCAGTCAACACTTCTGGTCAAAATTTCGAAATTGTACATTCTGGTACTCGAAACAAATACTCCAAGGATTTAAAACTGTCACCAGTGGCTAAATAGCGTAGTGCCATTTCAAGTTTTAGTCTTGGAGGTATAACCGTTATCATTACAGTATTGCTTTTGTGGATTGACCCTTCCACCATTTGCAACAAAGTATCAAAATTATCACTATTTATTCTTAAGTTATAGGCTACCGGATCTTCTTCGACTAATTCTTTTAAAAGGGTGAAGCACCAAACTTGAAACACCAAATTGATCCCTGCGAGAAATCCATTTTCTTATCCATTTCTTCTTTCTCTTTTGGGAAGTCTGATTTTTTTAGTTCTTCCTGTAATATAGCCCCGAGAACCAAAACACATCCACGAAGTACTTCTTTAGATATTTTAGACATTTTCGGATTGAAAACATGAATACACTTCGTCACAAATTTAATACTATCAACCAACTTTTTGATGTTTGTGCGGATAGTTTACTCGCTGATGTAATGACACTTTGCTTTTTTACTATCCGGATAGTGAAAAAGCCAGCTAGTGGCGAGTAAAGTTGAACAATTTTAACTTTACTCGGCTGCATTTGGGTGAGTAAACTATCCAGCTAGTTTACTCGCTGCGTCGATTACACAGAGCTAGTTTACTAGCGGATAGTAAACTCGCGCGCTAGCGGCGAGTAAACTAGCTCCGTGGAATCGACCCTTAAGTTTGCCCACTTAGGCAAAGTCCGAAGTTAATTTACATTTTTTGGACTTTGCCTGAGCCTCCTTTGGCGCTCCTAAGTTTACCTAGTTGCATACTAGGCAAACCCCGAAACAAAAAGTAATTTCGGACTTGGTCAAAAATGCTCGGGCAATGTGCGAATTGCCTAGTCAATCTTAGGTGTGCCGGCGTAATGGAGTTTGCTGGTAACATATGCACGATGGCGCACCAGCCCACTGTAGTCAAGTAGCTCGTGATTTCTTAACACAAGTATATGGAAATCAGATTGGTCGAGGTTATACTTATGGCCTGCACGATCCCCGGACTTAAATCTCCTGGATTTTTTCCTGTGGGGTCATTTGAAGTCCTTGGTGTACGCTACTCCATTGGAAAACTTAGAAGACTTAAGAAATCGAATCATTGTTGGGTGCAACTCAACTAAAACAGACCCTAGTGTTTTTGAGAGAGTTCCCCAGTCAGTGAGAAGAAGATTGGATTCTTCCTCAAGGTGGTCTGAGCTCAAGGCGGTCACTTTGCATAGTTTTTGTAATTTTTTCTTGGTAAAATTGTTGGTTTGGTAAAATATTTGTTTTTGTCATTGAATAAAACCCTTATTCTTAAAAAAAAATCTTTTATTATAAACTTTTTTGTTTATAATAAAAATGTTTAAACTTCAACACGCTGCAGATCGATAACGAAGCGTTTCCAGACACACTGTATATAAAAATTATCATTTCACATATAAGTCAATGAAAATGAAAGTCACTAAAAGGTCTCTTACGTCAGTTTATTCATAAAGTTATTTTAACATATTTTTCCTATTAGAAAAAAAAATTAAGTGTTGACTCATTAGTTGACCAATAAAGTCTGGGTATTAATTGATGAACTAAAATCGGATCGTATAAGCTAAGTATTACCTAACATTATTGGAATGTATAGGTGATTTCTTCGATGACGTCTCTCCTCCGTTATTTTAATATCCGTGTTCAAGTTCAATGGACTGAAAGATGCACGTAGCCCCCAATACTGATGCTCCTGGTGATGCTCTAACTTATGAAACCGCGGCAAAAATAGAAAATTTATTAGCCAGGGGATCCCTGATGTTTGTTTGGATAGCCGAAAAAAATAATAATCGATTCCCCATTCATTCATAAAAAGAAAAAAAAAACTAGCGTTTCTTTACTACGTAGTACATACATCAATTTTCGATTTCTAACAATGTCCTATTTTTAAATCGCTTTTATTTACTCTTTTTTAAAATTTTTCTTTAATTTTTTTTTAGATTTTTTTTAATTTTTTTTTAATTCTAAATTTTCTTTTAGATTTTTTTTTAATTAAATTTTTTTTTCTTGCGGTATCTCAAGTTGTATAATTACCACTAAACGCACCATCTGGTTTGTAAAACATATGTTCTATATTAAAATGCATCTCGACGATAGATCCTCGCCACTCAACGTTTCAACTAGAGTTTCTCTTCAATACTTAAACTTTAAACCCAAGACAACTTATCTACCTGCATTAATTGAGTCGTAAAACTGACGAGAACACTAACGTCACTTAGCACTTCTAATATAACTAGGCGCTTTTTTAATTTACATGTACGATTTCTTAAAGAAAACTATAAAAAAGTCCAAGTTACTAACTGCTTTTTAATTGCTAAACATCCAAAAACACTTACGGTTTATGTTAACTGACCTTTATAAATACCTCATTAAAGTTTTATATACTTTTATCGAATGTAAATAAGAGTTTACATTTAACAATTTAAATTTTCATAAGAAATTTTAATAAAAATTATATTAATTATAATTTTTAAAAATAAAAAAATACTATAACTCCATCTATGAGAAGTATGCTACAATTCTTTTGAAAAAAATAATTGACTATTTTAAAAATATATTTATTAAAATTTTAAATATATTCTAAAGAAAAGATCATAATTAAATAAAATTTATTAATTAATTAGTTTAAATATAAGTTTTAAATTTAAGTTTTAAATAAAAATTTTAAATATAAATTAAGATTAGTTGAAAGCAATTCTAATAGATGGCACTTTTCATCGAGCAAGTGTCAAATGTCAAATAACGTGTTTTTAGTGTTTATACTCCATATGTTAGATTATCAACAAAAATGCCGACTTTAGAAGAGTTACAAGCTAAAATTAAAGAATTAGAAGAACAATTAAATGTTGCCAGGCAAGAAAATGTTCCGGCGAGGCAAAAAATTGAGACGATGTCGTCAGAAGTTGTTGATTCTAACCCTTATAGGTGTGTAGGTACAGTAAAATCTCCCTTGTGCGGACACCAACGGGGCCCACCAAAAGTGTCCGTTCAAGAGGGGTGTCCGCTTAAGAGAAATGTGAAGTACAGTGAAATCTCCCTTGTGCGGACACCAACGGGACCCACCAAAAATGTCCGTTTAAGAGGGGTATCTGCTTAAGAGAAATGCGAAGTCATTATATGAGAGTCAGACGGTTCCATGAGAAACTGTCTGTCCAAGGGGGGTGTCTGTTTAAGACGTACATGGATGTCCGTGAAGGGGAATTTCACTGTATACGAGTAACTTAACCTAGCTTTAAAAAAATAGTAATTTTTTAAAAAATCGTGTCGAACTTATTTATAAGAATTAGAAAATAATTTTTGTGTCAAATGAAACCTAAAACATTGTATTTTATCTTAAATCGATCAAATTTGTTTCAACTTTTCCCAAAAAAATTTAAAAAATTCCGAAAGACAACTATAATTTTTGACAGGTAACTTAATTTTTAAAAAATTTAAAAAAAATCGTACCGAACTTATTTATGTGGGATTAAGGAAAAATCGTAGCAAAGCACTGATTCGTCTTTCACTATTTTTGCGTCTTCTCTCCTCGGCGGTTTGTCTTCAACTGTTCTCTGTCGTTTTTCGTCAACTGACTTTTTGTTGTCTTCTGTTTTCTCCTTCGAATCGGCCTCCTGGATCAAGGGACGTCCCACAACTCGGCCCTCCTGCTCGTCATCCGTCTCGGATGACTCGCTGGTCATAATGTCGAACCCATCAGGCTGTCTCCAAGGTTTCATGGAATCAGCGGCAATTGATGTCTTTTGTATGGCTACTAAATCGCCCAAATCGTATTGATTCGCCTTCTTCCTCTTCTTTTTAAAATTTCTCATGATCTCGGTCTGTACTGTCTGAATTTGACTTCTGGCTTCTTTTCTCAATTCTTCCCTTTCCTCCTGGAAACCAACTCTATGCTCTTCCTCTATCATTTCTTGCAACTTTGAATTTTCTTTGTTTCTTATTTCAATTCCCAACAATTGTGGAATTGGGTTAGTTTCATTGTAATTTTCTTCTAATTCGTCTTCGTCTTCTTTGTCATCGACGTCTTCTTTTTCTTCTTCGTCTTCTTTTTCTTCTTCGTCTTCTTTTTCTTCGTCTTGTTGTTCCTAAACGCAGTCCTTCTTGTCACCTTCAGTATTTTCTTCATCATCTGTTGTTTCGGTTTCATCTACTTTCACATCTTCACTCCTTCCTATTTCTTGCGTTGCTACTGGATGGTTTTCTTCTTCAGTTTTTTCCTTCATTTCAACTAGCTGGACTGATAAAACAAAGTCTTCTTCCATCCATTTCGAAATCTTCACTTCTTCTGGGGTAACTGTGAGCTTAGCTTGTTTCAATAAAGGTTCTCCCAATGAACAATTTACGGGCATAACTTTTTCATTTACCACGTGTATTTTTGTGTAAAACGATTCACCATCAACCTCAATCTGCGATTCAAATGAACCCAACGTCTCTACTTCTTCTTGGCTTAATCCTTTTAAAGTTATTTTCTGCATGGTGATCTTTGGTGCGCCGATTTTGAAATATTCATCGCTTCTTATTAGATTAACCGTGCTGCCGGTGTCTATTAAAGCGGTCGTACTAGCTCCATCTGTGCTAATTTTCTTAAACATCTTATTACTACGGTTATGGTCAACTATTTGCATGTTTTTCTACTGGTAGTACCTTTGGGACACTTTGCAGCGACGTGTCCGAAGTTATTACATGCAAATCATTTCGTACCTTTTGCTTTGTCTTTGCAATCCTGCGATTTGTGCCCCTTCTCGCCGCAGTTGAAGCAGTGTAACGTTTTTTCTGACTTCATTTTTTCTTCTGGTTTCGCATCTTTACTACTTGACCCTTTTTCCACTTTTCGACTTCATGAGTTCATAAATTTTCAATTTGTTCTTTAGCTCCGCCAAACTTTCTGCCGTATAAAGTAATACTTTGTTATTCTCGTAGTCAGTTATACCATCGATGATGTACTGGATAACCGCTTTCTCTTCAACATCTCCCTGTCTTGCTATGGACATCATATTTAGCACATATTCTAGATAACTTTCATTCTTCATTTTCTTTCTTCTAGTTAGCTGCTGATGAATCACCGCGCTGTTCAATTTCTTGCCGAATTCACTTGTGATTTGATTCTTGAATTCCTCCCAACTTTTGATTGTGGGCAATGAATTCAACCATATTTTTGCAGTGCCAGTTAATAAGGTTTTTGCACATACCATTGTTTGTATTGGGGTCCATCCGAATAGAACTTGATTGTCTTCTAAATCTGCAAGCCATTTTTCAACAGATTGGGTTGGATTATCACCAAACGTTGGTAAACCACTGTGTAAATTGTTAATATTGAAAGCAGTTCTTGGTGCTGCCTGTCTTTCTGCAGCAACAAGTTTTCCTTTCTTAGTGTTTCCATTTCTCTCCGTATTAAATCCATCTCCCGCATTAACAACACCTGATCGTTCACCGATACTGTCATTCTCGACGTGCTGTCAACGTTCATATTATCGTCATTAACGTCGACTTCCGTCATCTGTCGTTTATCGTTATCACTCATGATTTAATAAATCAAACGGCTTCTTCTATCGTCTTTTCTTTACTCGCCTTTTGTGTATTATTATTTCTTTTGTCAGCTCGTAAACACCTCGCCGTTCGATTGATAATTTCCGTCGCAAATCCCACGATGACCTCTAAACGATTTTTCAGTGATCCCGCACGAGCCCCCAAATTTGTGGGATTAAGGAAAAATCGTAGCAAAGCACTGATTCGTCTTTCACTATTTTTGCGTCTTCTCTCCTCGGCGGTTTGTCTTCAACTGTTCTCTGTCGTTTTTCGTCAACTGACTTTTTGTTGTCTTCTGTTTTCTCCTTCGAATCGGCCTCCTGGATCAAGGGACGTCCCACAACTCGGCCCTCCTGCTCGACATCCGTTTCGGATGACTCGCTGATCATAATGTCGAACCCATCAGTCTGTCTCCAAGGTTTCATGGAATCAGCGGCAATTGATGTCTTTTGTATGGCTACTAAATCGCCCAAATCATATTGATTCGCCTTCTTCCTCTTCTTTTTAAAATTTCTCATGATCTCGGTCTGTACTGTCTGAATTTCTGGCTTCTTTCCTCAATTCTTCCCTTTCCTCCTGGAAACCAACTCTATGCGCTTCCTCTATCATTTCTTGCAACTTTGAATTTTCTTTGTTTCTCATTTCAATTCCCAACAATTGTCGAATTGGGTTAGTTTCATTGTAATTTTCTTCTAATTCGTCTTCTTCTTCTTTATCATCGTCGTCTTCTTTTTCTTCTTCGTCTTCTTTTTCTTCTTCGTCTTCTTTTTCTTTTTCGTCTTCTTTTTCTTCGTCTTGTTGTTCCTGAACGTAGTCCTTCTTGTCACCTTCAGTATTTTCTTCATCATCTGTTGTTTCGGTTTCATCTACTTTCACATCTTCACTCCTTCCTATTTCTTCCGTTGCTACTGGATGGTTTTCTTCTTCAGCTTTTTCCTTCATTTCAACTAGCTGGACTGATAAAACAAAGTCTTCTTCCATCCATTTCGAAATCTTCACTTCTTCTGGGGTAACTGTGAGGTTAGCTTGTTTCAATAAAGGTTCTCCCAATGAACAATTTACGGGCATAACTTTTTCATTCACCACGTGTATTTTTGTGTAAAACGATTCACCATCAACCTCAATCTGCGATTCAAATGAACCCAACGTCTCTACTTCTTCTTGGCTTAATCCTTTTAAAGTTATTTTCTGAATGGTGATCTTTGGTGCGCCGATTTTGAAATATTCATCGCTTCTTATTAGATTAACCGTGCTGCCGGTGTCTATTAAAGCGGTCGTACTAGCTCCATCTATGCTAATTTTCTTAAACATCTTATTACTACGGTTATGGTCAACTATTTGCATGTTTTTCTACTGGTAGTACCTTTGGGACACTTTGCAGCGACGTGTCCGAAGTTATTACATGCAAAACATTTCGTACCTTTTGCTTTGTCTTTGCAATCCTGCGATTTGTGCCCCTTCTCACCGCGATTGAAGCAGTGTAACGTTTTTTCTGACTTCATTTTTTCTTCTGGTTTCGCATCTTTACTACTTGACCCTTTTTCCACTTTTCGACTTCATGAGTTCATAAATTTCCAATTTGTTCTTTAGCTCCGCCAAACTTTCTGCTGTATAAAGTAATACTTTGTTATTCTCGTAGTCAGTTATACCATCGATGATGTACTGGATAACCGCTTTCTCTTCAACATCTCCCTGTCTTGCTATGGACATCATATTTAGCACATATTCTAGATAACTTTCATTCTTCATTTTCTTTCTTCTGAATGAATCACCGCGCTGTTTAATTTCTTGCCGAATTCACTTGTGATTTGATTCTTGAATTCCTCCCAACTTTTGATTGTGGGCAATGAATTCAATCATATTTTTGCAGTGCCAGTTAATAAGGTTTTTGCACATACCATTGTTTGTATTGGGGTCCATCCGAATAGAACTTGATTGTCTTCTAAATCTGCAAGCCATTTTTCAACAGATTGGGTTGGATTATCACCAAACGTTGGTAAACCACTGTGTAAATCGTTAATATTGAAAGCAGTTCTTGATGCTGCCTGTTCTTTCTGCAGCAACAAGTTTTCTTTTCTTAGTATTTCCATTTCTCTCAGTATTAAATCCATCTCCCGCATTAACAACACCTGATCGTTCACCGATACTGTCATTCTCGACGTGCTGTCAACGTTCATATTATCTTCATTAACGTCGTCTTCCATCATTTGTCGTTTATCGTTATCACTCATGATTTAATAAATCAAACGACTTCTTCTATCGTCTTTTGTTTACTCGTCTTTTGTGTATTATTTTCCTTTTTCTTTTGTCAGCTCGTAAACACCTCGCCGTTCGATTGATAATTTCCGTCGCAAATCCCACGATGACCTCTAAACGATTTTTCAGTGATCCCGCATGAGCCCCCAAATTTGTGGGATTAAGGAAAAATGGTAGCAAAGCACTGATTCGTCTTTCACTATTTTTGCGTCTTCTCTCCTCGGCGGTTTGTCTTCAACTGTTCTCTGTCGTTTTTCGTCAACTGACTTTTTGTTGTCTTCTGTTTTCTCCTTCGAATCAGCCTCCTGGATCAAGGGACATCCCACATTTATAAGAGTAAAGAAGCGATTTTTATGTCAAATGAAACCTAAAATGTTCTATTTTATCCTAAATTGGTCAAATTTGTTCTTACTTTTCCCAAAAAAATTAAAAAAATTCCGAAAGACAACTATAATTTTTGACAGGTAACTTAATTAAAAAAAAAAAATTTAAATCATACCGAACTTATTTATAAGAGTAAAGAAGCGATTTTTATGCCAAATGAAACCTAAAACATTGTATTTTATCTTAAATCGGTCAAATTTGTTCCAATTTTTCCCAAAAAAAATTTTAAAAATTCCGAAAAACTATAATTTTTGACAGATAACTTAACCTAATTTTTAAAAAAATTTTAAAAAATCGTACCGAACTTATTGATAAGAGTAAAGAAGTGATTTTTATGTCAAATGAAACCTAAAACATTGTATTTTATCTTAAATCGGTTAAATTTGTTCCAACTTCTCCCGAAAAAATTAAAAAAATTCCGAAAAACTATAATTTTTGACAGATAACTTAACCTAATTTTTAAAAAAATTTTTAAAAATCCTACCGAACTTATTTATAAGAGTAAAGAAGCGATTTTTATGTCAAATGAAACCTAAAATGTTCTATTTTATCTTAAATTGGTCAAATTTGTTCTTACTTTTCCCAAAAAAATTAAAAAAATTCCGAAAGACAACTATAATTTTTGACAGGTAACTTAATACAGTAAACCCTCGATATAGCGAACACGCAGGGGGGAATGCAAGCCGTTCGCTATAATGAGATGTTCGCAATTTCGCTGTAACGAATTAGTTCGTTATATATTATGAATAATGGAGGTATTGAGAGCAAAAGTGGACTAACCCACATATATTATACGCTGGGGTTAGTCCACTTTTGCACTAAACGCCTCAATAATGAATAGGATCTTAGAGTGTTTAGAAACATATTAACATCGACTACGTAATAAGTTTATTTGTATTTTGTTCATATTGTAATTAAGATTATTTTTTTTAAGTAATCATTTATGGCGCTTTGCTTTAAAACGGGTTTTGTTCGTCTTAAACATTCTTCAGTAATTTTATACAAAGAATTCGCGAAACCTTCGGAAATATTCTCTTCTGTATCAGCAAACCTTTAAATTATGATAAAAATAATGAATTCGATAACAAATCAGATGTGGGTTACCTTTGTATAGTATAGAGAGCCGTTAAAACTTCAGCTCTTGTAGGGGGTGGTACATTTACCACTTCTTCCTCATCGCCTTCATCGCTTTCTTCATTTTCCTTCCATTCTTGGCGTGCATTCACTAATGGTAAATCGATTTCAATTGCTTCTGAAGTCACTACCTCACTGTCAATAGTGCAGTATTCATCAAAAGTAACTTGTATAGGTACTGACAAGATGTGTTGATAATTTTCCCATTCTACATCAGTAAATTCAGCCTACAATGCAGACAATAAAAGCATGTAAAGTAAAAAGTTACTAAGAAGAACTAATTATCGATGAATGCTTACCATGGTTAACTTATTTTCCTCTTGAAAGTCAGTTGTCCACGCTTTGTTCAACAATTTTTTATAATGTTTGATGTTATTGAATTCCAAGAATCCGACAACGCTCGTATCGCTTGTAGAATATTCCATTTCGGATTTTCTTCGTTCGCTTCTATTGCCAAAATTGCTGCTCTTACAAGACGAGCACGATATCGCTTCTTCATGCACGCAATTATGCCTTGATCAAGAGGTTGGAGTGCACTCGTTGTGTTAGGTGGAAAATAAATCATCTTCACATTGTCCAAATTGATATCCTTAACATTATGTGCAGCACAATTGCCCATCGTTAGCAATACTTTTCTGTTTTGTGCTGCCATCTTGCGCTGGAAACGAATAAGCCATTCTCGAAATGTCACAGACGTTACCCACGCATTTTTTTGATTACTATAATGGCACGGTAAATGGGAACGATCTATTTTATTTAAACATCTGGGATTTTTTGACTTTCCTACTATCCACAGATTTAATTTTTCGCTTCCATCTGCATTGCAACATAAAACTGCTGTTACTCTTTCTTTGCTTTTAGTGCCACCATAACACTTTTTACCTTTAAAATCCAAAGTACGGTTTGGCATAAGATTATAAAAAACACCAGTTTCATCAATGTTAAAGACATCTTTATCAAGATAGGCGTTTCTTATAAATTTGAACTCCTGTCTCCACTCATTTATAGTAAGCACATTAACTTTATTTCCTTCTCCAGATAAGGCGTGATCTGAAATACCGTGCCTACTCTTAAATCTATGCAACCACCCAGATGAAAAATCACATCCTATTATGTTCAATTCAGCAGCGATTGATTTTGCCTTATCTTGTATGAATGGCCCTGTTAAGGAAACATTTTTTGTTCTCATTTCGGTAAACCATTCTATTAATTTTTTTTCTAGTTCCGGAAATGCAGATCTCCCAACTTTTTACGAGACGTATGTTTACCAGACGCTACGGCACTAACAATACGGTTTTTATTTTTTATAATTGTTGATATCGTTGATTTTGATATGTTAAATTTTTCTGCAATTTTAGTTTTTGTAATAGCATTTTTTTCAACATCCTTTAATATTTCTAATTTCCTTTTTAAGGGAATTGATGTACTTTTCAAACTCATTTTTTTCAATTAACACTGAACCAAAAATTTTTTTTAAAACCTTAACACTTTGTACGCTCTCGAAGACCACACACTCGAATTTGAAACTACAATACGACTTCCAGTCGATAAACAATCGACCTACAGACAAACAAGTTATTCCCCGAATATCACACCTTAGATCTTCGGGGAATACCTCAACTAGTCTTACATTACCTAGAGAATAAAAAAAATCGTGTTCGCAATAACGATAATAGTTTGTATTAAAATCAAATTTTCGTTATAATGAAAAAAATGGCATATAAAATGTATTGAAGATATTTGTTACGTAATTTTGATTCGCAATAACGGCCATTTCGTTAAATCGATGTTCGCTATATAGGGGGTTTACTGTATATATAATATTAAGTTTTAATTATTAGATAGAATTTTAAGTTAGATAGAAATTTCATATTTTAGTCGTTTAATGGCATTAAAACGTATGGGAATTGTAAACAACTACGAAAATATCCGTCTTTATACATGTGCAGTAGTAGGAGTAGGTGGAGTAGGAAGTGTAACAGCTGAAATGTTAACACGTTGTGGAATAGGTCGTTTAATTCTCTTTGATTACGATAAAGTCGAGTTAGCGAATATGAATCGTTTATTTTTCCAACCGCATCAATCGGGTCTTAGTAAAGTTGAAGCAGCTGCTGAAACTTTAAGAAATATTAATCCCGATGTCGACATATCCACGTATAATTATAATATTACTACTGTTGATAATTTTCAACATTTTATGGATACGATATCGTGAGTTTTTTTATGATATTTAATTTATTTATTATTTTTAAGATGATTGTTTGTAGTACAGGAAGTTTAACGAAAGGTCCTGTGGATTTAGTTTTGAGCTGTGTAGATAATTTCGAAGCTAGATATGCTATTAATACAGCTTGTAATGAATTAAATATATATTGGTTTGAGTCAGGTGTTGCTGAAAATGCCGTTTCAGGACATATACAATTTATTAAACCAGGCGAAACAGCTTGTTTTGCAGTTAAGTTTTTAAAAAAAAACCTTTTTTTTCTTTTTCTTATAAATTAAATTTTTTTTCTTCATACTTTTAGTGTGCACCACCTTTAATTGTAGCATCAAATATCGATGAAAAAACATTAAAACGCGATGGAGTTTGTGCAGCAAGTTTACCAACTACAATGGGAATTGTAGCTGGATTTTTAGTCCAAAACACGTTAAAATATTTACTAGAATTCGGAGATGTTACAACTTATTTAGGTTACAGCGCTTTGAACGATTATTTTCCAACGATGACACTTAAACCTAATCCAAATTGCGAAGATTCAAATTGTAGGTTGCGACAAAAACAGTTTGCGGCGAAACCTAAAATAGAAAAAGCCGTGGAAGTGATCGAAGAAAAGCCTTTACACGATGACAACGAATGGGGGATTTCTTTAGTTGACGAAAGTGCTCCTGTTGAGGAAAAAGCTAAAATTGGGGAAGGCGTTTCTTATGCTTATGAAGCACCGGAAACTGGAGATGTCGAAGCTGGTGTTGAACCGGCTACAACTGATACTTTGGAAGATCTTATGGCGGCTATGAAGGCGCTTTAAATGTATTATTTTTTATCCATTTTAAACGAAAATGTGCTATTCCATATTTAGAAAAATAAAAAAAAATGCATTTTTATTTCTGAATAAAATAATGATTTTTATTTTACAATTATACGAATGCTTAAAAATAAAAATATCTTATTTTTTTTTAAATTACTTAGAAATTCGTTAAACCTTAGTTTATACATCATCTCGGTTAAACCGATTGTGTTGTGATTGGTTTGAGATGATCGTGCATGTTTTTATACCCATTTTTTTATTGTATTTTGTTTATTAGACCCTTTTTAAGTACTGTATTATGAAATTTATAATGCTTAATTTTCCTTGATTTTATGTTTTTTTTGTATTTCTTAGAGAATAGTCATTATGTGTGCTGTTGCAATGTATTGTTGATCAATAGATATAAATAGTTGTTGACCAATGCCGGCTTATTTTTTAAGTCGGCTTCATATACTCGGTGAAGACTCTCGCCGAGATTTCTCTGTGAGAGTATGGCCGAAGTAGTTCTCAATACTCTCGTCAATTGGTAAGTCTCAATCGACATAGGAGACTTACCGAGACATTGACGAGACTCATTTGCACACACAAATATATATCCAAACCAGTGGCGCACGGAGAAATTTCCGCTAGAGGAGGTTTTCGCTAAACATTTTCTTGGCTTATACTTTTAATGCAAATTTTTGTACAACCTAAAGTTAGGGTTGAGGACTGTATAAAACATTAAAATAAGAGGAAACAATTTATTTAAGAAAAAATACTTATAACTAGATAAATTATAATAAAATATCTAAACGGCGTGGCTTTAGAGCTAACAGGTTTAATACATCCTCTTCATTTATTGTCAGTTGAGAATGTATGAACATTAAGACTAAACCATTTAACCGTTCCTCGCATGTGGAGTTTCGTAAATAGGTTTTTAGGTACTTTAATGAGGAAAAAGATCTTTCACAAGTACAACTTGTTACTGGTAAAGTAGCCATTATAGTAGGTAAATCATAAATTACTGGAAATAGATTTCTATTGCATATACCAACAGCTTCAATAGCACTCTTTGGTTTAGGTTCATACTCCTTTAAAAACTGCGTCCAAAGTATGACTTCTCCCTTTATGTTTATATCCAAACCATAAAAATCTACTAGACTTTGAAGAGATTTTTCCTTATTTGTACTGGTTTCCGTGTCTATTAAGTATTAAAAAGGTTTTAAAATATTTTGATGAACTATAAACCTGTCATTGATGGCTTCTATGGTTCCGTCAAAAAAGGGAATAAAAATCGTTCTCCTGTAATATTCTTGTGTAATAGTAATATAAGTAAAATAAGTTTAAGTTGAAACGTTTTTTCTATTCTATAACGAGTTCAAATTGTCTTAATGTCTTAACGAGCATTAACGACAAAATTAAAAATTTATTTTTCGTCTGGGGGGAGAGGTTTAACCCCCAAAACCCCCAGTGGGTGCGCCACTGATCCAAACGTTAGTTGCTCTAGCAGCTTACGTTAAAAAGACCAGACTTTAAGGCTCTGTGCTGTGGTTATTAGAAGAACATTAAATAAATGGGCTATAGATTCTGAAAGAGAAGATCTATCTGCAAGTACAGCGCGTTTAACCGTTTCAGTCCCAGACGGTATTGAAAAAACTGTCTAAGAATCCCAATCAGCACGATCGTGCTTTCATATGTGTATGCTGGGTTTTCTCGACATAAAATCTGAACAGCGCGATCGCGCTGCTTAGGACCCAAACGGTTAAAAAGAACCTTAGAAATAGACACCTCGCGCCTAAATAGACAGCCTACAACTCGTTGTTTTATTAATTTCGTTATTTGGCAGGGAGAAAACTCTAGGACACTATTTATCTCAGGGGTGGACAACCTTTTGTATAGTGGGGGCCACACTACGGTTTACTCTTCGTACGCGGGCTGGAGTAGAAAACTAATAATTTTTTTCTTATCTGTAAGACTAAAAAAAACAGATAATTATTAGATCTCTCAGATCTCCTGCTTTCCTTAGTACAACAACTGCCTGAAAAACATGAGATCTGGGTTCAAAGTCCATTGCCGTAATGAGATATTTTTTTCTTCTCTAACGCAATAGTGGTAAAAACCTTCTTTCATTATTTCTTTCTATTACACATTTTTTATTTAAAACAAAAATATTTATTAGTCTTTCAAAAGATCTCGCGGGCCGGATTAGACCATCACGAGGGCCGGAGTTGGCCCGCGGGCCGGAGGTTGCCCACCGTTGATCTATCTTATAGGAAATTTCCTGCTCTTTCCAACGGTATAAGGGAGTGTCTATACGAGCGACGAAATCGCAACGATTTTCACGCAAAAATATAATACATGTATTTTAATGAACCCGTCTACACGACCAGTTTACATTATTCCAGTAGTATTCCAGTACTGTGATCGAAACCAGTGCTGGAATGCTACTGGAATAATGTGAACCCTCACTGGAATAAACTGGAATGCACTCATACCAGTGAGCAATCCAGTTCAGTGACTGGATTGACGGTCTACTTTTTCAATCCAGCTCGCCCATTCCAGCACCACTGGAATAGTGTAGACAGCTAATCCAGTGCTGGAATCCATGCGTGAACATGTATACGGTCCAGTCTAGCACTGGACTGGATTGACTATCTGGATTACTAGACTGGAATAATGTGAACGATATGATCCAGTCTAGCACTGGACTGGATTGACTAGCTGGATTACTGGACTGGAATAATGTAAACCGGGCTTTATTAGAACCGCTGCGAGTCGTCAGCAATCTTCAACGAGCGCATTTTAACACGTTGAGTGCCATGTCAGTCATCGATGACTAACACCGAACTTTCAGTTCAGACCACGTCAGTCATCAGTGACTGACACAACTTTTCGTTCAAGCCGCAACAGTCACCAGTGGCTTGACGGGGAAGTTATAAAACCGCGTGGCAGTTATCGTGTTAAACGCAATAAATCTCCTCTCACACCTCATATTTCGTCCAGCCGAAACGAAACACCTTGTTTCATTTGGCGCCGTCTAGACGTATGCGGTCGTAACGCAAACAAGTACTGACATATTCAAAATGAGCCCTTCAGCTTCATCATTTGAAGTAAAACCGTTAAGAAAAGAACATGTTCCATACAGAAACATTTATTAGCGTGATAGAAAATCAACCAATATTGTTAATATAAAATTGAAACAGAAATGTAAAGGCAAAATTATGGGACAATGTTGCTGAAATCATGTATGACAACTGGGGTAACATATCTGTAGGAATAAAAAGGGTGATATACCCACACGCATGTTTGTGTTTTGTTTTTTATTATTTATTTATTATTTTTTTTTTTTCGAAAATAAGATTTAATAATTCACCAAATGTCTGATATATGACATACTCTCTGTGTTCTTTAAATTCTAAAAGAAATAATCCCCCACATATTCTGTTGTACAAAGCAGTGAGTCCAGAAAGGGCGTTTTCTTAGTTGTCTTCTACGGTCATAAATGGCTAGCGAAGCGACACAACCAATTTGGACGGTATTCATTTTAACCCTTTGGCCTACACAACATCTGCCAATTACGCGAGCCATAGTATATGGGAAAATCGTTCGCGCGCCGTGATATTCAACTGTTTAGCCGTGTACCCGAACTGGCGAGAAAAAAAACTAGGGACAATAGGACACGAAAGATTTACCACGAGTCGGACTCGTAGTTTTCGCTTATGGCACAAATCTTTACCACGAGTCACACTCGTTGTTTTCGTTTATGGCACAAATTCTTTACCACGACTCAGACTCGTGGTTTTCGCTTATGGCACAAATTCTTTACCACGAGTCAGATTCGTGGTTATAGGCCAAAGGGTTAAAACTAAATTTTGGTTGGAGTGTACTTGCGCTCCTCTCGCAGGTTCATGTAGATCAGTGTTTCTCAACGTGGGCGATATCGCCCCCTAGGGGGCAATGCTACATTTGTTATGGGCGATTATTTCATTAATCACTTTTGGGGGGCGATGACTACCTTATAAGGGCGAAAACATTTTGTACAATTATCCATTTATTAAGAAACAAAATAACCGATGTATTTAAAACAACTTCAAACATAAGTAAAGGATTGGAGGTATCCTACAAGATTTCAGGGATAATTGCTCAAAATACAAAATCTCACAACATTGGAGAGGAATTATTAAAACTCATTATAAAAGAAGTCCTTACAATGACTTCAGCGGAACCAGATAATTTATTTTCGATGATTCCTTTGAGTAATGACACTATATCGAAAAGAATTAATGAAATGGCCAGTGATGTTGAAAATCAACTAATTCAAGATCTTCGAACACGAGAATTTACAATACAATTAGATGAAAGTACCGTGCGAAATAATTCTGCAATATTAATGGCTTACGTTAGGTACATAAAAGATGCACAAATTATGGAAGAAATGCTATTTTGTAAACTTCTTGTCACCGATATCAAAGGCACATCAATATATGAATGCTTAAAAACATATTTTGATGAAAATGAAATTTCTTTGAAAAAACATATTAGCGTGTGCAACAGATGGTGCTCCTGCGATGGTAGGACGTCATCGTGGTTTTGTAACCTTGTTGAAAATTCAAATTCCTCACATCCTAACAATTCATTGTATAATTCATAGACAACATTTGGTTGCAAAATTAATTGGTGGGAGATTACATGAAACAATTAATCTGGTAATTTTAATGGTAAACAAAATAAAAGCTCACCTCCTTAATGATGGACTCTTTCGACAATTATGCTATGAAAATGACGAGGATTCTGAGCGACTATTACTGCACATGAAAGTCCGATGGCTATCTAAAGGACGTTCCTTCAACAGATTTTTCAATCTGTTTTATAGTGTAATCAAGCACTTGGAATCAATTAATTATATATATTTTTTTAATATACAAGTTTATTGCGAACATTTAGATAACTTACTTGCGGAAATGAAACTATGACTTAAAGATGTTGAAGACATTTATATTCCCAATTGGGTAATTAATCTGTTCACCACTGAATGTGCTGTAGTACCATCAGGCATTCAAGAAATATTAATAGATTTGCAGGCAATAGTCTGTTTTGAACAAAACACTTTGGAAGAATTTTGGATAAAAAACAGTGAAACATATCATTCGTTATGGAAAGAAATCAAAGTTTTAATTATGACATTTCCAATTTCACATTTAATAGAAAAAGGATTTAGCGCTGTAACGCAACTGCTAACAAAGCAAAGGAGCCGGTTAAAAATCTGCGAATGTGGTGACTTGAGACTCTACCTCACTAAGTTAGAACCCAATATTACGAAATTATGTAAAAGTCATCAACCTCAAGGTTCTCATTAAAACTCTAAATTTAATATAGGTACTTCTTTATATCTTTTAAGTTAAAAGTAAAATAAAGTTATTTCTTTTCTTTTTGTTTCTAAATTCACTTTTTCACACTAATTAAACCTAGCGTATATGTACTACAGAGGAATGTACCGGGTGAAAAATCCACAATTTTACTTTTTGAGTTGGCTGGACATGCAATTTTTATTCAAAAAGTGTAGGGGGCGATCATTGAAGCAAACATGATCAAGTGGGCAGGTCCCTCGAAAAGGTTGAGAAACACTGATGTAGATGCTCAATTTCCTTGCGAGAGGATCCCTGCCATTCTATCATGGCGATTTCATCTCTTGTGTAGACTCGCCCTTAGAGACTATTCTCTAAACATAATGCCTATGCATTAAGGAGATGGCACACTTGCCCATCAGTCACGTCACGTAAAAATTCGGTTAGAATAAAATACATTAAAATAAATGAACGTGCGTCCACTAATCCGATACTTCCCGTCGACGGGATTTTATTGTAACCGAATTTTGACGTGACGTAACGTTATGGACAAGTGTGCCAGCTCCTTTATGCGTGCTGTTGCAATCTATTGATGATCAATAGATATTTTTTTTAAGCCGGCTTGCCTTTTTAACCTACATCCACACACTCGACAAATGCGTTCGCCGAGATTTCTCTGCGAGACGGTTATCGAGGTAGTTCTCCACATTCTCATCAATTACACAAATGATTAATATTGATAGGAGACTTAGGGAGACGTCGATGAGATTCATTTGTACACACAAATGGATATCTAAACGTCAGTTGCTGTAGCTGCTTGCGTTCTTGCTTATTTTAATTACCAGTTGGTTTTATACATACAATACACAAAAAATCCTTTTTTTAAATTTTATTTCTGGGATTGAAATGTGTTAGAATTGTGTTAATTCTTTGTTTGTGAATGCTTTATTGTGATCTATATGATTTCCGTGTTTTGCATCCGTTTTGATATAACTAAATAAAGATTAACTCGTTCTCGTTCGATCAGCTCATAAACATGAGCTGATGTTTATGAAACCAGCTCTCTATTAGATTCATTATAACCAGAAAAAAATATATTAGTATACAGTAGTAGGAAGGTAAGCCTTGTGGCTACTAATTCTTTCGGTAAACCTTACTGTTAATGAACAAATTGGCCGAAAGGCTACGTTTGAAATCTCGACCTTCCGAAAAAAGTGGGAAGCTTTTCTTCTCGCTTAGTAAGGTGACCATATTTTCCAATTTCAAATCCAGGACGGGAAGTTGTACCGGGGGGGGGGGGGGGGGTTCAGTCAGTTAAATAACTTGCATAACAATTGTACATATTGTTGAAATTTATATTTTTCTGAACTAGCAATCTTTTCCACTAAGTCTTTCGCTTTGAAGCATTGCATACAATTATGTGCAATTTCCTTCATAATTAACTTTACTAAGTAATATCGTTTGTACTGTTTCTATTTCAAGTGTACCCATTAAACAAAATATTCTTTCTGTAACGTATTTTGATATGCACATTTTTTTCTGTTCAAACTTTGTAAAAATAATACAAATCTTTTCAAAAATTCGGGACAATCCGGGACAAAAACCCTGAATCCGGGACAAATATTGCTTCTAAAAAAAATCTGGGACGAAAGGTAGAAATCCGGGACTGTCCCGGCCAATCCGGGACGTATGGTCACCTTACGCTTAGAGGCAGGTCTATTTGCAAGCCTGACCGTGTATCTAGCAAGCCGAGGATTTATTAGGAAATGAACAAAACCTTCACCCAAAATTAAACGTGTATGGATACTGTAAGACTAACTACTGTAAGATACATAAGTAGGTTTGGCAACCGTTTGCTCCCCGGAAGATTTGTCTTCCAACAAACTTGATCATCTATGGGTACCGTGAGAGTATAGATAGAGGTGAGAACTTGGTAATATATTCAATCACCAAATGTCGTTAAGAATAAACCTTTATTTCATGGTTTGATTGAATCAAGTCATTTTAAGTTCTTCAAATTTAAAATTTTTATTTTTATTTTCACAATTGTAAGCCACGATTTTACCTTTAAGATGCCTTCAGCTTTAAATTTTTGATTTATAACATGCCTTCAGCCTAAAAATTTGAATTGTAACATGCCTTCAGCTTTCACTTTTATTTTCAAATTTAAATTTCTTAATTTTCAACGGAATTGTCTACGCATCTCTCCAGCTTATAACTTAAAACTTTTTACTCTCGATGCTTATGTCCGGTTTTCAATTAATTGACGATGTGCCTGAAGACGCGTAAAGCGAAACATTAATGTAGCACTTACAACAAATAAATTTTATCATCGTGGTTTACAAAAACTACTGTTTGTATTCATTTGTGAGAGTATAGGGTTAGCCTTCAAGTTTACTTGCTGGAAGACAAGATTCCTTATCGTGTACGCCCACCCTAAGAGAAATCATAAAATCAAACCAATTCCTATGAAAACAAAGTTTTTCCAAAAACTCAGCTACCATAAAAAATTGATAAAACACACCAACCAAAGTGAACTCAAAATGCAATTCAAATTAAATCCTACCCATAAAATAAATATTTTGTTCGTTTCTTTTCGATAATCCTGTTTTGGATATTTTTGGAAGTATCCAAAAATACATTTAGTAAAACATAGAAACACGTTGATAAGATTCAATGCGAATACAACCGAATGAATATCCAACCTTAATACTTTTATCAAATTTATCATTCCACAGTGACCAAAACAAAAGTGTGCAGGGGTTATTTTTCGTGGAACCGAATCTTAGTGAAAGCTCTTTTACTCAGATTTCTCTGAAAAGGAGATCTCACGACTATGTCCTCAATGATTTTAATAAAAGTAATATCAATCGTTATATTTTACACATATTTTACATTTATAATATTTTACACATTCATATTATGTACTAATACCTATCGTTTGGTACCACTTTCATTAAGGGGTTATACCTAGTTGTGAACTCAAAGTAATGTGTTTTTTTATATTTTTTTTTGAAAAGACCTTTCATTTAATTTCAGTAGATATAACATGTAAATATAGAGAATTTCTTCTACTTTCAAACCCCGGTGTCCGTTTTTAGAAATATTAAATAATAGTGCTCCTGTAGACCATTCCCTGGTGGTTCTCCACAAAATGGTGTCCGGCGGTGAGCACGACACCTCTGGTTTGGATTATCTGTAATAAAAATTTTTCGAAAATTTATTAAGCGGATAGATGAATGCAGGTATTAATCGAAGGAACAGTTAAAATTTTAATTTTTGACAAAATGGCGGCTCCTCAAGAAAAAAAGTTAACATTTTTGAAAAAAATTTTAATTTCAAGTGGTCTAAAAAATAGAAATAATTTGCAGAAATCTTATTCCTTCGATTAATACCTGAAGAATATATCTAAGAAGGTTGTGTAAAAATTTGAAACCGATCAGTCAAACCGATTTCGAGAAATCGTGCTCACCGACTTTAAAAACACCGTTTTGACAAAAACGAGTTCAAAGTTTCAAATGACAAATTTGGTCAACAAAAAAAATTTCGACTTACATCGAATCATCTATTCCGGTGCCAAAAGATGTGCCCTCGGCGTCATCATTTGCTTCCAATATACCCAGCTGTTGTTGTCTGCGAGCCATTCTTCCCTCTCGTGTGCCTAGTCGTGAAGTCTCCTTGTGAACTATTTCACTTCACACTTTCATTTGCGGCAAACCTCTCCATGTGTATGGAATCGACTTTATAACTAAACTTTATAATTAAACGATTGAAAATCAAATAAAAGAAATTCTTACCTTGTATATTCCCATAAAAACATCTTTCTAAAAACTCATCAAGGTGAAAAAAAAACAAAATTTGTCTATTTGTTGTAATTTTATTTTCACATTGTACGTATAGAAACAATTAAAAAAAAATTTGGTTGAACTTAGAACTATAGCAACAGATATACTAAAAAATCTATGACACTATATACACATATATATATATAAATAAATATAGAAACGTTACTTAGAGCTAAGAGGAATAACAAGTTACAACTGTACGTCGAGATCCAAGATCTACCTCTTTTTTTTTCTCATTAATTTTTTTTTTGTTAAGAACCTCGCGTGACCACATTATATACACTTAACGTAGGAATAAAATTAGAATTAGTTTTATTAAATTCTCCTAGAACACAGAGTATTTATTATATTTATCCGATTTTATACACTTATAGATTACGCGTGTGATGTACGAATCCAAGTAACGATACTTAACGATAAAAATTAAAAATAATAATAAACAATGTACACAATTTACTAGTAGAATCTTTGGAGATTTGGCTGATGTGAGTCTTTTTCTTTTTGTTGAGCACTCGCGGAATAGACTAGGGTAACTTTTCTTACGCAAACTCATTATTACAGTTGGCACTTGTTAGTGGTTCCTGTGCCTACAAAAGAATATATTATAAACAAATGTACTAAAATTTGGGAAGTTTAAAAATGCTTTATGAAACAAAAAACAGCATTGGGATAGATAAAAGCGATGACCGGAATGATATCTACTGGGTATCTAGAGTACTACTCACCGGCAATCTTAATCGTAAGATGCATGAAACAAAAGAAAAATAATATGCGCATGACTCGAAACTAACTAACATCTTTAAATTCACACGTCGATGGTTTTACAGTGAACACCGAGAGTATTTCTTTTACACACGTTAAAGTACATGTATTTTTATTTTTTTTTTTTAAAGTTTGGCACAGCGTCATAAGTGATTACAAAAATATGAATGCAATTCACTTAAAAGCTAATACTGACGGATAGGATTAATAAGTTGATCGGGACATCTAATTTTAATTGAATTATCTGCAATTGCCTGCGTTACAATCCAACGTTAATGCTCTTACCTCTTCTCCCACTGTGCTCGCGTACATGCGCGTTGGTTTCTCCAACGAAAATTGATCTTCCGTCGTCTTCCTGTAGACTGGATTGTCGAAATTCATCGATGTCATGTTTCTATGTAGATAACGTTTGTATACCAAGTATACAATCTATATTCAAACAATAATAATTGTGTTACTCAATTTTATTAACTAGTAATTACTAGAGGATTTATTATTAAACCTAGTTCAAACACGGATTAAATTAATATTTGATGAAGTAAAATCGAGTCGTGTGAAACCATCCTTAAGAAAATTTACTTTGTAAACTAATGTTTACTCTCTCGAAATTCATTAATATCATGTTTCTATATTGATGAAGTTTGTATACCAAATATACAAGCTGTATTCAAACAATAATAATTGTTTTACTCAATCTTAGTAATTATTATAGGATTTATGAAACCTAGTTCATACACAGTTTAATTTAAAACCTGATAGACTAAAATCGAATCAATCAAGAAAAAATTCTACTTGTCTCACATACAATATTAACTTGGATTTACTCTCACATTAAGAAATATAGAAAGAAAAACAATCAACTTACGATTCCAATGACAATCAAGAGAGCTGAAAGTACCGCGACAGTAATATAAGCTACCGTTCCATTATCAGTTCCATCGCCAATAGGTCCTAATGTAGACGATTTGTTCAAAGTACCTAAGAAAAGAATAACAACAACATTGATAAAACGTTGTAACCAAGCGATATTAGTCGTGTATCTGTTAATAAAATATGTATATACAGAAGGTAGATGCAAACACTCGAAAACAAAAAAGAACTAAAGAGATATAAAGCGGAGGAAATTAAAGAGTGAGAAAAATATTTATATACAGGGTGTTACGTTAGTTTTGTAAAAAATATGCACCATCACCGAGTCCGCCACCACCGGAAAACGCAGGATTTAAAACAAGGGAGTGGGAAAACCGGATGGGGTAGTTCAAAAAATAATAATAATAAACGTTCAAAGTGACTAACCATCTGTTGTCGGCAGGTACTCACGCAACGTAACAACCTCGGTTTCTGAGACCGTACTGTTATCTGTTTGTGTTGTAACGGCTATTGGTGTCGTAACAGTTTCGGCTAAATGCAAAAATATCAACAACAAAATGTATAAAAAAGAAAACGCGTGAGATGAAATTTTTATTTTTAAAAATTACAATTAATTTTCATTATGTATGAAAATTAACTGTATTTTTAAACTTTTTAAATCACTTACCGTCTTGAACGCAAGTCAGACCATCTGGTAGCATTCTTAATGTTTCCGGACATGCGCAAGAAATCGATGGAGAATTTTCATTTATTCTCGGAGCTGGTAAACACAAATGCGAACAGTGACCGTTCACCGCTTGACAGTGATTTTCACCATCAGGTTGACGGTAAGGATGATACACATGTATCACCATCGGACTTTGAACCTTTAATAAACAAGATAAGTACTATAAAATAACCTTCACTCACAAATAATTTTCATATTCTTACCATTTGAGTTGATGTAACCGCTGTAACATTCTTACCGGTAAACTTATTAGCTTTAAAAACGCCTGATTTATCCCAATCGGTCCAATAAATCCAATCTTCGAACGTAGTAATAGAAAATGGATGTCTTAAAGATTCAGAAGATGCTAAAATAAGTTTACGATCGCTTCCGTTAAACCCACATGAAGAAATTTCATTAAGTTTAGCATCAACCCAATAAACTCGTTTTTTAACCAAATCTAAAGTTAATCCATTTGGCCATTTTATATCATAAGAGACAATTGTAGCGCGATGTGAACCATCCATTCCAGCACGTTCAATTTTTGGTTCGCTTCCCCAATCAGTCCAAAACATCCATCCTTCCAAAGGATTCAAAGCAATGGCTCTTGGTTCTTCTAAATCTCCCTTAATTAAAATCTTCCTCATTTGACCTTCAAAATTAGCTAATTCAATTGTATTCTTTCCCGTGTCCGTCCAATAAATATGATTGTAAATCCAATCGACTGCTAAACCATCGGAAGTAGTTATCTCGTTGTTTATAACAACAGTTTTCTCATTTCCTTCGTCTATCGGAGCTTTATAAATTCGTTTATCGGTTACATCACTCCAAAAAATCATACCGGTTCGAAAAACGAAATCTAAAGCTGTCGCAGAGTTAGTTTGGTTGACTATACTTGTCATTTCGTGATGATCTAAAGATATTTTACGAATATCTTTTCGTCTAGCGAAAAGTAAAGATGCGTGACCTTCAGCTGCTTTACATTTTGTTAAATCTCTAGGATCTCTGATATAACCAGCTTCGCATTCGCATTTAAAGGTACCTTTATCGTTAATACAATTTTGAGAGCAACTTCCTGGTATTTCACATTCATTGATATCCCTACACGTTCTATTATCAACTAGTTTATATCCAGGATTACAAACGCATTGATACCCTATAGGAAGGTCAATGCATTTATGAGAACAACCTCCGTTTTGAATGGCACACTCGTTTTTCCCACATTTATCCTTCGGTTCGTCCTCCCAATCAGGACAATCTTGAGTACCATCGCAAACTTTAGCTATAGGAATACAAGCTCCGCCTCCACAATCAAATTGCGTCTTTGGATCGCATTTTGATTGAGGGTTATCGCAATTTATCTCATCGCTACCGTCAGGGCAATCAGTTCTTCCATTACAATGTAAATTCCCGGTTATACAGCTTTTATCTTTACATTGAAATTGATCGGCTCTACATGTAATGTTTTCGCAATGTATAGGAGACTCATCTATACCATTTGGACAGTCTTTTGCACCATCACAAAGGTAACTTTTATGGATACAAGTTAAGTGATCGCCGCAATCGAACGTGTGGGATAAACAAAAAGACGAGGAGAATGTTTTGGGACAATCTTTTTCGTCTCGGCCGTCCGCGCAATCTTTATCTCCATCGCAACGCCATAAATTCGTTATGCAGTAAGTGTCTGAGCACTGGATTTGAGTGTCGGGGGAACACGAAACAGGAGGACAATCTCGCTCGTCTGAATGATCGTTACAGTCGAATTCTAAATCGCATCTCCATCGTTGTTGGATGCATTGACCGTCATCGCATGTGAATTCATCTGATCGACAAGTTTCATCTGGAAAAATCACGAAAACATATTTAGAAAAATCACGAAAACATATTTAGAAAAATCACAAAAACATTTAAAAAAATCACAAAAACATATTCTAATTTTATTTTGATTCAATATAATTCAAAAAAACTTACTGCAAGATTTTTCATCTGAACCATCTGAACAATCCTCACTTGCGTCACACATCCAGGTTAATGGTACACATTCGCCTCGAACGGATCGACAGGTAAACTCGTCTGCTTCACACACTTTTTGCCCTAAATACACACAAAAAAACTTTGTTACCCCTGTTGTCATTGTCTTGTGGGTGATATTGTACGTACGGCATTTTGTTTCGTCTTCGTCGCTGTTATCATTGCAGTCTCTTTCATTATCACATTGCCAATGGGCTGGAATACACTTGCCGTTCCCGCACTTAAATTGATTGTGTGGACAAACCACGGTTTCTAAAGAAATTAAAAAAAATTAAGTTGAGGTTTTTACTGGAATCGTAAAAAACTATATGTAATAAATAAATTCTTGGAATTTGTAAGGGTTTTTGAAAATATTTTGAGTCACGTTAATTTTTCTTGTAACGCAACAAATTTTTGGAAAGTAACTTTAAAATTTTAATAATTTAATAAGTGGAATTTAATTAATACACAAATAACTAATCGAAATTAAAGATACAGTGGAACATCAAAAATCTGAAACGTCATAAATCTGAAAAAACGAAATTTTTGCGCACCCAAACCCATTTCAGGACCTTTGCTGTACGAAAAAGCCCTCTTTTAATGAACAGTTCCTGCTGACTTTAAAGCCAATATCGGTTGGTTAAAAAATTTCAAATTAAAGCATAAGGGAACTTACTATTTAAGGGGAAAATTTATCTTCAGATAATTCTGTTGCAGAATCTTTCAAAATCAACTTTTTGAATTTTATAAACAATTGTGACTTTGCTAGAGAAGATGTTTAAATTAATAAACTGGTAAGCTCTGTCACAAAAATCCTTAACTTGGCGACGTGACAAAGCGTCTCCAAGATTTAAGGTGAGTAAGGAGCGAATTATTGGTTTGTGCAAACGCTACTGGAGATCATACACTGCCTCTATTAGTATGTATATACAGAATGGAAATTGAAAAGAGTAAAAACCAAGGTGTTTCAAGAACATAACCAGCCTTCCAGTTATTTATAGAGCACAGAAAAGTGTTTGGATGAACAGCAACATATTTACAGACTGGTATAAAGATGCGTTCATACTAAATGTGAAAAAATTTCGAAAAGAAAAAAAATTTCAAGGAGAAGTGTTGTTAATTATGCATAATGCGTCAACATACCCGTCCGTTGAAATGTTAAATCTTAAATTTTCCAATCAATGACGAATTTGAGGTGATGTTTCTCCCACCTTGTGACACTTCACTAATTCAAAAAATGCACCAAGGTGTAATTAAAAATTTAAGAAATTGTATAGAAAACAAATGTTACGTAGACTTTTTTAAGTGGAAGTAATGAATAGGGCGTTCTTGAGTTTTCCAAAAAGCTAAACTTAAAGGATTCGTTGTACATAAAGTAATTCATAAGCTAAGTGATTCATGGAACCTTACTCACTATAGAGAATTAAAAAAAAAAACATGGAATAAGCTTTGGGCTGACAACCAAGATGAAATCAGGGAAGAGAATAGTGAAAATGAAGCTGCAATGCTTGACTACATAAAAGATGTGGCGAAACTGCCACAAAGATGCCAGTTAGTTCCTGATTTTCACGAGTGTGATGAGTCTGATGCTGCGGAATGGTTGGATATTGATAAAAAATGACCTGGGCTATGAAATCCTCAATGATACTGACATTATTTCTACAGTAGACGCGTCTGAAGATCAGGATTCGTTGTACATGCTAAGTGATTCATGGAACTTACTCACTTTAATTCTCACTACTGTAGAGAATTAAAAACAAGCATGGAATAAGCTTTGGGCTGACAACCAAGATGAAATTAGAGAAGAGAATAGTGAAAATGAAGCTGAAATGCTTGACTACATAAAAGGTGTGGCAAAACTGCCACAAAGATGCCAGTTAGTTCCTGATTTTCACAAGTGTGACGAGTGTGATGCTGTGGAATGGTTGGAAATTGACAAAAAATGACCTGGGCTATGAAATCCTCAATGATACTGACATTATTTCTATAGTAGACGCGTCTGAAGATCAGGATTCGTTGTACATGCTAAGTGATTCATGGAACTTACTCACTTTAATTCTCACTACTGTAGAGAATTAAAAAAAAAACATGGAATAAGCTTTGGGCTGAAAACCAAGATGAAATTAGGGAAGAAAATAGTGAAAATGAAGCTGAAATGCTTGACTACATAAAAGATGTGGCGAAACTGCCACAAAGATACCAGTTTGTTCCTGATTTTCACAAGTGTGATGAGTCTGATGCTGCGGAATAGTTAGATATTAACAAAAAATAACCTGGGCTATGAAATCCTCAATGATACTGACATTATTTCTAGAGTAGACGAGTCTGAAGATCAGGATTCGTTGTACGTGCTAAGTGATTCATGAAACTTACTCACTTTAATTCTCACTACTGTAGAGAATTAAAAAAAAGCATGGAATAAGCTTTGGGCTGACAACCAAGGTGAAATTAGGGAAGAGAATAGTGAAAATGAAGTTGAAAGCTTGACTACATAAAAAATGTGACAAAACTGCCACAAAGATGCCAGTTAGTTCCTGATTTTCACGACTGTGATGAGTCTGATGCTGCGGAATGATTGGATATTGACACAAAATAACCTGGGCTATGAAATCCTCAATGATACTGACACTATTTCTATAGTAGACGCGTCTGAAGATCAGGACAGCACTGAAAGTGAAGATTCTACAGATGACAATTGTTATAACAGTTTACCTTCGCATGTTGAAGCATTCACTGCATTGAAGACAGCAATGTCTTGGTTCAAAGCACAGCCGGAATGCAATGACGCCCAACATTTAGTATTGAGACGAATGAAAGACTTGGCAGGTAGAAAAAGAGCTTCAAAGCTGACTCACAATCAGACCAAAATCAGTGATTTTTTAAAATAAGTTTTAAATCAAATTAAGTTTTAAATTAAATTAAATTTTAAATTAGGTATGCATCAATTTTTAATACTACATAATATCTTACTATATGTTTATTCAACCAAAGTATATTTTTTAGACCTATACATTTTTTATTTTTATTTACATTCGAAAATCCGAACAATTTGAAAATCCAAACAATTTAAAAATCCGAACTACCTATGGTGCCTATTAGTTCGAATTTGTGACGTTCTACTATAATAATTTTACCATGTGTGTTATAAGGAAAATGTCATTTACTGGGAGTTGAACCCAGATTTCCTGCTTTCCGGGCAGATGTTTTTACCAATTGAAAACCACAGGCAAAGAAGGTGCTATGTCAAAAAAACGTGATTTCAAGTAAACTCGTTTTAAAGTATTGAGAACTTCATATTTTTTATTTGCTTTTGATAAATATTACAAATGGTGGCAAACATAACTTTCACATTTCTTATCATTTTTATTGAATTTTACCAAAAAGACCAAATGAATTCCTTTTTATCCGCCACCGCTCTGATTGGCGTCTTTTTAGTATGTTCGTCAATATTACAAAGTGAAATAACTTCTAATTGAACATATTTATTGCATGTAGGGTAAGGTTGCTCAAGTCGTACCAACGCCTAAGTCGTACCTTAGCTATTTTAAATGCCACCACAGCGTTGACAGCAAAAATAACACTATAGGATTGTCTAGTAATGTAGGCACTTCATTTTACACTATTGAGTCGTTTGAATGCAAGTGCCATTTGAGAGAATATCCTCAACAAGTAAATTATTGCTATTTCATATAATTTTCTGCATGTGTTTGGAGGATTTTTTCGGAAGGAAATTATACACAGAATAGTCTCTCTTTTTAACATAAGTTCTGTAGGAATTACGAAATCTTTCCACCGAAGGTAAAACGTATACGCATATTCAATGTGAGGTTATCCCCGTTTTTCGTTTACAATGTTTGGTACCTTAAGTCGTACCTAAACGAGCTGCGTAAGTCGTACCAAGTACGACTTAGGAAATTTGTTCGTTTTTGCCGTTTAAAACGTGCAGTAATTCAAATGAATCAGTGAGCAATAAAAGTCTGCCGACGGACAAAGATGGACAAATCCAAAAGGAAGAAGAGGCTTCCATGGATTTTATTGCAAAACCTTTAACATCATTTGATTCAGATAAACTGAAACAACAGTTAAATATTTTATCACCTATTCCAAATATCATCAATGACAGCAAAGAGGAACAAAGACGCCTAAGCTTATCAATCAAAATAACGTCAGCTGCGAATAGTGACAAAATAAAAAATGCTGCAAGTAAGAGGGAAGAAAAAATTAATAAAAAGGACAAAATAAAAAATGCTGCAAATAAAAGAAAAGAAACAATTAATAAAAAGGAATCAGCATTAAAAGTTAAAAAGAAGAGACACAATGCTGCAAGCGATTGGTTTTGCTATATGTGTGGAGAAGAACGGAAGGAAAAGATGATTCAGTGCTTGCAATGTAAATCATAGGTGCACGATCTATGTGCTAGAGTTAACAAAAGAATCAAGAAATATGTGAAGCGTGTACTTAAAAAATAGTAGTATGAGACATGTAAAGCACATAGTCTAAAAATACCTTGTAATGAACATTGTTACCTAATATTTTTTAGGAGTACGACTTAAGCCTTGGGTGGTACCACTTAGGCAACTAGTTTCCCTAGTCGTACCGATGAGAGTTTTTTTTTTATTTAGTTTATTTTATCCATTAACATTTACTATATTATATTTTATTATAATAAATAAAACTGTTATTAATCCAAGATTAGTATAACAAATAAAGCTTTTATGTTGTGGCTAAATTTTCGCTTATATGCAATATTTTTTCTTAGGGGGTACGACTTGAGCAACCTTACCCTATGATTGAATAGAGTCAAAGCTTTGAAACTTTCTAATAGATAACACCAAAATCTCAATTTTCTGAATAATTGACATAGTGCTTTCTTTGCCTGTAGTCTTCAATTGTTTTTTTACCTCATCTGTCCGAAAAGCAGGAGACTCAGCTAAATGTCTCAGCGATGAAACATTTTTTTATAACACACGTATAAAAAAATTATGATCTTTAATTTCTATTTAAAATTTTTAATATGAAAAACTTGATATCGAAACTTCCTTGAAATAGGTTCTTTCTTTAGATTACAGACAAGTTTTAAGATACCAACCTACTCGACTAAAGGTTCCATTATTAAATTTAAGGCATCATAATCGAATTAGAGATCGAACCCAGAACTTATCTGGAAAATCTTAAAGTCACTTTAAGATTTTTTTAACATTATAGACAAATTGGGAAAATCTTAACTTAATTCAACGATTAAAAAAGGTATCGTAGACAAATTAGGTTTCAACCTAATCCAATGTATTTTAACAAGCCAACATGGAAACCATTACAGATCAATTTAAAATACTTAAAAGTACTTAATCAGATTTAAAGATTATTCAAAGTATCCTAAATGAAAATACAAAGCTTAGTCACTCCAAAAATTTTTAAAATTTGACGAATCTGAAACGTTCCAACCTAACTCACTTGCCATAAAAAATAAAATTCTGAGATAGCCTTAAGTCGCGATTAGAATTTGCTTAAAGTCGCCATCGAATGTAACGATTACAACTAATAGATTTTTTAAAATCATCATTGATGAATTTGAAAACCGATATCTGGAAAAACAGTAGGATTTTGGATCGCAAAGAATTTACTAAATTATTACTTGCAATATTTAAATTTAATCAGGAATAGTTAGGTTTCGATCCATCTTTTCACCAGGATAATTTGAAGCGAATTGAAAGAGATATCTTCAGCACTTATCTGGTTTATTGTAATGTTAGCCTTGCATGTTTCGGCTTTTTAAAGCCATCTTCAAGACAAATTACCTCTGAAGATGGCTTTAAAAAGCCGAAACATGTAAGGCTAACATTACAATAAACCAGATAAGTGCTGAAGATATCTCTTTCAATTCGATTTAACTTTAAGTAATCGTAATCGAATTAGAGATCGAACTCAGAACTTATCTGGAAAATCTTAGAGACATTTGAAGAGCTTTTTAACATTATAGGCGAATTAGGAAGATCATAACTTAATTCAACGATTAAAAAAGGTATCATAGACGAATCAGGTTCGAACCTAATCCAATGTACTTTAACAAACTAACATATAAACCATCACAGATTAATTTATAAAGATTTTTTTAATCAGATTTAAAGATTGTCCGGATTATTATAAATGAAACGTTTAAACCTAACTTATTTACCATAAAAAATAAAATTCTTTAAGATAATTTGTTTAACTCTTTGAGAGGCGGACTTTTTCAAATAAAAAACCCAAAGTGGGCACAACATCTCTTAGCAAAAAGCATAATCTGAACTTGAAGTGGTGAGGTGGTACGCGCTCTCAACCACTGTATAGCAAAAGGAGCAGAGATTAAAGAAGTGGTTTATTTTGTGTATCAGCGAGCACAAAGATCAAAATTCGAAGAGGTACATTAAGCCACTCACCAACCCTCAAGGAGTTAAAGAATCAAGTAATAAAGACAAGTGTATCATCCAAGGAAAAAAATGAAAAAAGAAAATTAGAGTGGCTGTATCTTTCAAAGTTTATTAAAATACCTTAAAGCTAACTAAATACAAGGAAGTTGGGGAATGAAGGGAGTAAGTTTTTTTATACATAAAATTTCGATTAAAGTAATATTGCTTTCTATGATTATGAAGACGTGATATTAACGCCGCATTACCGTGTCATTAAGGTAATTTATTTCCCAGCCACCCACCCTCCACCAACCTTCAAAGAGTTAAAGTCGCCATCAAATGTAACGATTCTTCTAGATCTTTTAAAATCATCACTGATAAATTTGAAAATCATCTACAAAATTTTACAATCTAACACGACTTTTGGATCGCAAAGAATTTACTAAATTATTACTTAGAAGACTTTCAAACTTTATTTCTCCCAACTAACTAACCCAATTCAAAGACTCAAAAAACATTTTTTTCTAAGTTAAGTTTACTTGGAATCATCTAAAATCGAATCCAAATCTGGATTCGACTGACCCAAAAAATAAAAATCTTACAATCTGAAATTACCCCTCAAAAGATTTATCACAATTTGAATCTAATTGTAAGATCGCGAACTATATTAAAAGTTTCATTTCAATTTATCACTTTAAAAACTTTCAAACCATTCAAACTTTCTTTAGTGTTCCTATAAGTAAGATTTAAAAGGTATAAGTTTCAACTTCAAAAGTATCATACAATAAAATATAACGCAATCGGATTCATTTTTACACCATTCTGAAACCTCAAAAATCAAAAAATTAAAAATGATTTAATTTAATATGACTTTAAATTAAATTATTTTAAAAATTTATTTTTAAAAGCTGTATATATAATAAACAAAGTAATTAAAAATGATTGAAAACAAAACGTTTTCTGTCCTTGTAGTTTTTCGGTGAACACGTAAATTTTAATTTGTAATTGAAATGAATTGTTGACGTAGATTCACGCTGTGTACCCATAAAAACATTTTTAATTACGCAACGTGTATAGAACACGGAACTATTAAAGGAAATTAGTTTAATTTATATCTACTACTACTACTACTACCCTATTATTTAAATTTTATTTTATACTTTTTCGTTATGTAAATTTAAATTAGAAAGGAATCTATAAAATTGCTGAGACATACAAAAATAAAACATAAATGCCTTACGTTTCTATTTTTATGACTCAATTTTTGTTATTATTATGATTGAGATAAACTGCGAAATTACGCTATTATTATGTCTTTAAATTTGGAGTGACGGTTGTAAAGAGTGTTGTTTTTGTAAACGCACGCTTTATCATAAGCGTGTCAATTTTTAACAGATAACGTTAAAAGACATTTCCGCTTTTGTCTTATTTAGAAAAAAAAGTGAAACGAAGCCGGAAGAAATGTTTTTTCTAAGGTACAAGTGAAAATCGCCGAGTTTTTTTTTTCTAGGTTTTCTCTTTTTATATCTTTAAATTTTATATCTTTAAATTTTATATCTTTTAATCTCACCTGGCGTTGTAGCACATCTTATGGTGAAGACACAAAATACTAATATAATGAAGTGTTGGAACATCTTGTGATGATGATGTTCCTTTAAGAGCCGTCGGTGAACTGAGCGTAACCGGGGCTTTGATCTGACACTTATCGCAAAACTATCGGCTCCTTCAGAAATTGAAGCGCCCCCTTCCCAAGAACAACAGGTATCTGACGTAATATTGCTATCTTATTGACAAAAGCTCGGACTTAAACTGCGCCAGAAGTAACTGCTGAATCTGACGCAACAAACCTCGCCATTTGACCGTCTGCGGTTATTACAGGCCAAACTATCAATTATTTTCAAACCGTCCATTCTCCGTTTTGGCGAACGAAATCGAACAAAGACGACGCAGTGTTTACATAACAAACCAACGTGACCTATGCTCCCATTTCGTGAAACGCATCAAGAAGCGGAAGAGTTAATTATCTACTCTCTATTCACTGTTATCAACGATTTTTTTTTTCAAACATACAATTGTGACGTAACTAAGATATAACTCGGAAGACTTCAAAAGTGATTTTCTTTTATTTACCAGTACAATTTGCTGCCGTTTCGTCGGAGCCATCATCACAGTCGGTGTCACCGTCACAGGTGTACGATATCGGTACGCATTTCTTGTCGAGACACGTGAACTGCTTTATGCTGCATGGAGCTGAAAAAGAAATAGGGACATATAAAACATGAAAACGAGCGATCGGTTAGAATCGAGCAATAAATCCAAAACGAAACAACCTACACGTTGCCCTTTGTTCTCTTGACGTTTCAAACGTTTCTTATCGAGAAGTAACGAGCGAAAAATAAAGGAGTTTATATCGCGTGTCGCGAATATCTAAAGTTTTAATAATCGAGTTCTTTGATCCAGGAGAGGTGATAAATTAACGAGAAATGTTCATCAGGTTAGAAACCTTTAATATGTTTGTTATTTTTTTGAAGAATTACTCAAGGAATATTGAAGGTAAATTATTTATCTTTTTGTAAATCGATTATTTCCATGACTAAAAAAATTTTTGAGTTCCAACGTAAATTAATCATTCAAAAAAATTATTTTTTTAAAAATTGGTTTAGAGGTATAAATGAACTAAAAATTCCATATTACTTGTATTTTTAAGATCAATATAAATCAAATTTCTATCTAACTCGATTAAAAAAATTAAAAAAAAAATTTTTTTTTGGGTTAGATTGACTTGAAACAAATCATAAATTGACTTTAGATTCGACTTTACTCAAAATAACTTTCCAATCGTCTTAGATTATAAATTGTGGGAACTTTAAAGTCAGAAATTAAAGAGCAAGATGTTTTTTCATTACATCAAAGAACGCAGGACAAGATTATAAGAGCAAATTTTATGGTTGATAGAGCGTTAGGAAAAATAATAGCACATTTGGATCGCACATTGGGGCAATAATAGCACATTGGGGCAACAACAACCCAACCCAACATCGATAAATTAAAAATAACTTGATTCAACTCGATACCATGTTTATGGTTTAAGCGTGGATGGTCAACATTCGACCATCCACGAACTCTTATCCTGCGTTCTTCGATGTAATGAAAAAACATCTTGCTCTTTAATTTCTGACGATGTGCCTGATGATGCCAAGAAGGCGAAACACATTTAGTAGTTAAAACATCTTAGTCATCGTTAGCTCAAACCTTTTGAGTTTTATTTCACTTTGTTAAATATCAACGATGAATCTGGGGTCCACCCTAGCCAAGTTATATCACTAATAAGCCTGTTAGCCACAATTTGAATTGACATATAAAACATCAGGCAAAGATAAAGAAATTGGCGTTTACTTGATAACTCTAAACTGTAAATTTGAAAATTGATTGCAAGTATATGAGCAAGTTAGTTTGACATGAAAGAAGTCATAAATTGACTCTAAAAAATCGATTTTACTCAAAATAACTTTACAATCGTCTTAGATTATTAATTGTGGGAATTTTAAAGTCAGAAATTAAAGAGCAAGATGTTTTTTCATTACATCAAAGAACGCAGGACAAGATTATAAGAGCAAATTTTATGGTTGGTAGAGCGTTAGGAAATATAAAAAAAAAATAGCACATTGGCAATAACAACCCAACCCAACATCGAAAAACTAAAAATAACTTGATTCAACTCGATATCATGTTTATGGTTTAAGCGTGGATGGTCAACATTCGACCGTCCACGAACTCTTATCCTGCGTTCTTCGATGTAATGAAAAAACATCTTGCTCTTTAATTTCTGACGATGTGCCTGATGATGCCAAGAAGGCGAAACACGTTTAGTACTTAAAACATCTTAAATAGTCATCGTTGGCTCAAACATTTTGAGTTTTATTTCACTTTGTTAAATATCAACGATGAACCTGGGGTCCACCCTAGCCAAGTTATTTCATTAATAAGCCTGTTAGCCACAATTTGAATTGACATATAAAACATCAGGCAAAAATAAAGAAATTGACGTTTACTTGATAACTCTAAACTGTAAATTTTAAAAATTTAAACTTAAGGACAAAAAAAATTATCACATTTTAGTAAACCTACAAAATTTTTAATGACATTCTATCTTCTTGTAGAATGTCATCTTCTGTTCTTTTTTTATTAAACGTACCATAACCCGAAATAGAGCTGCACCATGAAGAGAAAGATGAAAGAGTATTCGGCAATGTTACGGAGAGGAGGCTTACCTTTTTGTCTTTCTCTTTATGGTGTAGATCAGTGTTTCCCAACGTGGGGCCTACGCCCCACAGGGGGACAATTTCGGTTTTTCATTATATGTTTCGAAAATGTACTTAGTAAGAATGCAGTACTGATTTCTTCCTACAAGGTATCATTTAAATAAACGTATTATTATGTTAACAATTTCGGAAGGATTGAATGTTTGAAGTTTACATTGTTTTGATATGTAAACAGCCAAATGAACGCATTTTTAGTTTGTGGGGCCTCGCGGAATCTTAGGGGGGCATAACAACATTACAAAACGTAAGATGGGGCATGGCACAAAAAAGGTTGGGAAACACTGGTGTAGATCCATTTCTGGTTATTGTACTCTAAGTTGATCCTGAGCCTCATCCTGGAAAGAAAGATGCAGGAGCGAGGTTTGTCTCCATAACTTTACTTAAGTAGTAGATTTTTTTAGAAATCATAAAGAAATTTCATTCTTCTCACCTCTCAACTCAACTTAAAAAATAAAAAAAAAAATTGGGTTAGATTGATTTAAAACAAATCATAAATCAACTTTAAAGATTCGACTTTACTCAAAATAACTTCCTAATCGTTTTAGATTATCAATTATGGGAACTTTAACCTCAATCTAATTTTTTTTTTAAATCAAAAATAAATTTCATTCTAACTTATCTTAAAAAAAAAAAATATTTTTGAGTTAGATTGATTTAAAACAAATCATAAATTGACTCTAAAGATTCGACTTTACTCAAAATAACTTTACAATCATGTTAGATTATCAATTATGGGAACTTTAACCTCAATCTAAATTTTTTTTTTTGAAATCAAAAATAAATTTCATTCTAACTTAACTTAAAAAATTAAAAAAAAATTTTTTTGGGTTAGATTGATTTAAAACAAATCATAAATTGGCTCTAAAGATTCAACTTTACTCAAAATAAATACACAATCGTATTAGATTATCAATTATGGGAACTTTAAACTCAATCTAATTCTTTTTTTGAAGTCGTAGATAAAAACATTTTCCAAAACGAAATGCTCTTTGTTCTCAAAACTCGCTAGTGTTTCTTATCTAGAAATAGTAAGTGAAAAACACAGAGCTTTATCTCGTTTTTGAATATCTAACGTTTTAATAACCGAGTTAATTGGCTTAATCGAAAGAAATGTTGATTAATATTTGTAAACAAAATCGTACTTGGATTTTACGTTATGTTGGATTTTACGTTAAGTTAGATTGAATATATTTTAACAAATTACTAGAGTACACATCAACGTAATTACGTTATTGTTGCGGTGTTTTTATCTCATTTGAACTAAAACCTCGGAAATTTGAATGGAAATTTAGATATTTAAGAAATAAGAATTAATACAATTTTCAAATAAATAATTTTAATGAATTTTTTAGGTTAACTTTAGTTTCAATTTATTATCATTTCACACAAAAATAAATAGGATAACTACCCAAATGTCGGCCCCCTTAAAAATGCTTCCTAAAGTCGGCCTTTCTATCAAAATCCATACAGAAAAACTGGAAAGCCGATTTTAGGTGCATGGTCGAGATTTGGTCAAATTACCCTATAGATAGTTTGTAATCTGAGCTTTCTTCGTGCAGGTGATTTCTAACAGTTTCTGATTTTTTCATCCAATCAAGATGTGCTCAAAACTGACCTATGCAAAGTTAGCCTACTTCTACAGTCTAGAGCAGTGTTTCCCAACGTGGGGCGTACGCCCCACAGGGGGGTAATTTGATTGTCAAGGGAGGCAATTTCGGTTTTTCACGATATATTTCGAAAATTTTGTTACTCTGTTTCGTAAAAATTTCCACTGATTTATTCCTAAAAGGTATCATAAAAGTTTAGTATGTGAAGAATTCCATTAAAAATTATTACTTTGAAAACGTGTGACCTTTTTTTTTTTGGGCATCGATTGCGTCCCATGACAAGTTTTTTAATAGATTTAATGTTTCAACTTTATATTGTTTTCATATGTAAACAGCCAAATCAACACATTTTTACTTTGTGGGGCCTCGCGGAACCTTAGGGGGGCATAAGAATATTACGATGGTGTAAGATAGGACATGGCACAAAAAAGGTTGGGAAACACTGGTCTAGAGAATTCGACAAACGCGGCGCCTTTTAACGCTTTTGTGGATAAATTATATTTTTGAGAGTTTCGCCACTTTTTAGACGTTGACTGTTAGTGGTAATGTTGTACTATAACCCGAAATAGAGCTGCACCATGAAGAGAAGGATGAAAAAGTAAATTCCCACTCTGTAACATTGCCGAGTACTATTTCATCTTTCTCTTCATGGTGGAGCTCTATCTCGGGTTATAGTACACCAATACACTAAAATTGCACGTAAAGTTAGTGGTAAGTATGTATACCAATATCTGCGAAAGGGTTAAGCGCTTCTACAAGGTTAATCCGCGAAATTTGAGATCGGCCTTTTTGCAAATTTATAGGGGATGATCTAACGAATCGATTGGTGTATAGATCTTCGAAATAGGTCGAGCCGTTTACGATCTACAGCTATATAAAAAAGGCTATTTTCGCATTATTTTCGTGCACGTGTGTGCTATTAAATTTTTTTTGGGTAGTTCATTAAGAAGCTCGAATCGGCCATTTCGTCTTCACATTCGCCAAGGATGAAGCTTTCGACTGATGCATAAAGCGTTAAAATGGATTAAAGGGCTTTCTTAAAAAAAAATGTTTACTATACATGTGAATCCTTATCTAACGGGGGGCTGGAGGCTAACTTCGCATAGGTTTCAAGACTGTTGGAAATCGCCTGCACGAACAAAACTATGGTATTTTTTTAAATTCATACTCTTAAATAAATTCTGAATATCGAATAATACAGCGGTGATTACTTATTTGTAAATTTGGGGATATATTCTTTATGGTGAATAATTCCCAATAAGAAAAAATACAGTAAAAGATTTTTAGTTCCTCCACGAAACTTTTCTCATCTCTACAAATACTTTATATGTGACCTGGTTTACGAAAAGGGGGCTTAAGTGTGAAAAAATCATTTTTCACTTTTTTGGCGATTTGGATAAGGTAAAATATGCTCTTTCGAATGGCGCAAACCGGAAGTTTCTAACTGGTAGGGAAGTTTGTTAAAAATGTAGAAAAAGAAGAGCAGAAATGATTGAAAATGAAAATTTTGGAGATTAATCTTGCCTGATATAAATCATAATCGCTGTCCATATCATTATCAATAGCGGATTTATCACTATCTTCTTCGTTTTCACCGAAATATTGTCTGTAAACAGCACTGAACTCTTCTTCAACACCTATTTTTAATTTCTTTCGGAAGCAAAAGACGCATAAAAATGATTCAGTAAACGTAATGAAAAAGGGGAATGTACGAAACGAACAACTAAAGCGAAACTGATAAAATGACTTGTTTATCTTTAACAGCTGTTTTCTCGAAAACTTGTTTTCACACCTAAGCCCCCTTTTCGTAGACCAGGTCACATATTTAGAAATTCCCTACCTGTACAATCATAAAACTATTATTAAGGGGTTACATCACTTTAAATTCCTGAAAAATAGATTTTACTTGGGATTTTTTATTAGAATAATGATTAAGCAATCTAAAATTTGTGTGTATTTTTAACAATATTAGATGTCATTGTCTTTAAAATTCTATAAAACCTTTTGTTACTCAATTGTTTGGTAATTACCAACCACAATTGTCTTGTTTTCTTAACGTTTTAAACGTTTCTTATCGAAAAGAAACGCGTAAAAAAATACAAGTTTTTATCTTGCGTGTGATAAATATCTAACGTTTTAATAATCGAGTTATTTCATTGAGTTGAATGAAATGTGATAAATTAAGGGGGAATGTACTTCAAGTTGTAAAGTAAAGAATGGTATTTTAACAGGTTTTTTTTATCTTTTAATAAATAATTCTGAGTGTCTATAAAATTTATTTTTATCAAAGATATCGTTTTTTAAAATGTTGTTATGGAAATTGATTAAATATTATTATTGATAACGTCTTGATGAGCTTCTTTCTGGTTCTGAAATGGGTGATCAGAAACCTTCTGTATTTTATCAGGGCTTGTTAACCTCTTGGGGTTGAAAGACGTACCTAGTATTATAATCCGAAATAAAGCTGCATCATGAAGAGAAAGATGAAAGAGTACTCGGCAGCGTTATAGAGACGGGGCTTACTTTTTTCATCCTCCTCTTCATGGTGCAGCTCTTTTTTTGTTATAGTACGTCGAGATACTTTTGTTACCGGATCGCCAGCGAAGTGTTAAGGCCCCTACAGACGCTCCGACTTATCCGACGACTTGCCTGCGCAGTTCCGGTTTGCAAGTCCTAGTAATTTTTGGCAATTCAGGCGGCTTGTGCAGGCGGGTGGACTGGCCTGTGCTAAATCCGTCTTGTTTGATATTTTTATAAAACTGTGCAGGCAAGTTCGTATGTGTGCAGGCAGGCTCAGTCCGTTAGCTTAGTTTTTGTCGTAAAGTAACTAGTTAAAATGCTTAACTTAACCTATAAAGTGAACATACTTAGTTTTCTCTACGTAAATTTACAAAATGGATACCAGAAGTATTTCAAAAGACTTTTTATTGAGTTTCATCGAACATTACAAACATTTTCCATGTCTTTGGAAAGTGAAATCCAAAGAATATAGTAATAAACATAAAAAATCTCGGGCATACGATGTGTTGGTCAACAAAATGCAGGAAGTAGATCCAATCACTACTTCCCTCTATGCTGAAAAACTGAGCTAATCCAGCAAATCGGACTGTACGTGTGGAGGCAATTCCATGGTTCAGGCGGCCTGCGCAGTTTTGGCCTGCACAGGCCGCCTGTACCGGTAAGTCGGAGCGTCTGTAGGGGCCTTTATGCACGCCGTCAGACCATTGTTGCAGGTAGAAAAATGACTCACCTGGCACATTCAGTCGTGAATTTCTTGTCACTGCAAGTGTTTAAGTATTGCGGGTGGCTCAAGAATGGTAAATCAATAATTGCTAATAAAACTGTGAAAAAGACGGTTTCCATCTTATCAAATTTCCATCAAACTACCTTACTTGCTTTAACCTGTTCAGGCAAAGATGATGACACAAGATTACTTAAAGCGCTTAATGATTTTTCACTTAGCTGTCAATCAATGCTTCAAACTATGACTGCTAAATAAGTTTCCATGGAATCTCAAATTAATTCCCTTTAGAATCAAATTAATCACAAGTAAAAACCATTTCATAATTGTCCAAATTGTACAAATCAAAAAGCTCTTTTTCATTATCAAAAAAATATCCTTCCCTTTCTAGCTCCAACAAAATTTGTTTTTATCACAAAACATTTAATACTAGAGCTCTTAAATGCGAAGGCTCATGATGTTCAAGGCTCAAATCCTCGTTCTTCCAAAGATGATGACACAAGATTACTTAAAGCGCTTAATGATTTTTCACTTAGCTGTCAATCAATGCTTCAAACTATGACTGCTAAATAAGTTTCCATGGAATCTCAAATTAATTCCCTTTAGAATCAAATTAATCACAAGCAAAAACCATTTCATAATTGTCTAAATTATCCACATCAAAAAGCTCTTTTTCATTATCAAAAAAATATCCTTCCCTTTCTAGCTCCAATAAAATATTTTTATCACAAAACATTTAATTCTAAAGCTTTTAAACGCAAAGGCTAATGGTGTTCTTTTTATAAATCTATTTATAAAATAAAATAAATTTATTAATAAATCGATTCCAAAAACACGAATAATGTTTCAATAACAAATTTATGTTCAACGTCGAGGTCACCAATTGAAAATTATAAACTCTCCTTTTTAAAAAAATTTAGTTATTAAAATATTTAGAATAGGTCTGTTCATTAAAATTTATTTTTTATCAAAAATAATATTTACATAGATAACATTTCCAATAACATGTTACCAATTTCCATAATAACAATTTAAAAAAATGTCTTTTATCAAAAATTTCTTTGATAAAAGTAAAATTTTTAGACACTATATTGAGAATATTGAAGGTAATAAAGTTATTCTATAACATTTTATTACTCAATAGTTTGGTAATCACCAAACACAATTGTCTTGTTTTCTTGACGTTTTAAACCTTTCTTATCTAAAAGAAAGGAGTAAAAAATAAAAGCTTTTATCTTGCGCGTGGCAAATATCTAATGTTTTAGTAATCGAGTTATTTCATTGAGTTGAATGAAATGTGATAAATTAAGCGTTTGTATGGATGGTATTGAAAAAGTACTGTTGAAGAATTCCAAGAAGCGCGATCGCTCTTTCATATACGTATGCTGGGTTTTCTCGACGTAAAATCTGAAACAAACAGTGCGAGCGCGTTGCTTGGTACTCAAACGGTTAACACGTTGAGTGCCACGCAGTTTTATAACGACTTGCCGTCAGGCCACTGTTAGTCATTATCGCGCCCTGAACGAAAAATTGTGTCAGTCATCGATGACTGACACATCGATTACATGGCAGTCAATGTGTTAAGGGGAAAATTACCATAACCCGAAATGGAGCTTCACCATGAAGAGAAAGATGAAAAAGTCCCCTCTCCGTAACATTACCGAGTACTCTTTCATCTTTCTCTTCATGGTCCAACTCCATTTCGGATTATTTTACTTTAAGCGACCCCCAGACGATCAATATTATTGTGCAATATTTGATTTTGCACAATAACCTTGTCCGTTTGGTGGTCACATTGAAAGTTTGTGCAATATATTGAGTAAATCAAAATGGTTTTGATTTTTATTGTACAATGTGGAATAAATTGCACAATCTGTGAGTAGAATTTTTAACAATTTTGAACGATCTTGGACAACTTTTGATAATGGTAAACAATTGTGTATGACTCTAGATGATTTTAGAAGATTTTGAGTTAATCTAAACGATTTTATTCGATTCCAGATGATACTAAAAGATGTTAGACGATTCTAAAGAATATTAGAAGACCTTAGACGATTTTGAACGATCTTTTCAAAACTCGTATAGACGATTCTAGAGGATTTTGACTGATCTTAGATGATTTTGACTGATCTTAGATGATTTTTGACACTTAATAAAATGATTTGTTTATTGACGACAAAATTAACAGTGTACTATTTCTAGATGATATTAAAATTGTTAGACGATTTTTAGAAAATTTTAGATAAACTTAGACGATTTTGAATGATGTTATGAAAGCTCTGTTAGGCGATTCCAAACTATTGTAGGCGATTTTTGATCATTCTGAACAACTTGTATATGATCTTAGACGATTTTAGACCTTCAACTATTTTAGACGATTTTGAACTATCTTTTCAAAGCTCTGTTATGCGATTATTCCAGAGTATTTTAGACTATTTCTGATAATTCTAGATGACTTTATACGACTGTATAAGATCTTAGACGATTTTAAATGATTTCAGATTATTTTGATCGAGCATTTCAAAGCTCTATTATGCAATTCCAGAATATTTTAAATGATTTTTGATCATTCTAGAAGATTTTATATAATTGTACAAGATCTTACAATTAGACGATTTTATACAGGGTGTTTAAAAAATACGTTCGAATATTTGGCCCACTTATAGATCTCATCAGTACAAACAAAAAAGTCAAAATAAACATAAGTCCAAAAATCAGCCGTTTCCTAATTACAGCCTGTTTTTCAAATTAAAATAATTTACACTCAAATGTCTGTATAAATACATTTTAATTATTACAAATTAATGATTCTTAAAGAAGATGTTCAAAATGTCCTCCTTCCATTTGTATACACATTTCACATCTCCGGAAAAGTGAACGCCGCACTCTCTCAAAGAGTCCCGGATTTATACGAACAGTCTGGCAGGCATGTTCAATTCGTTCTCGCAACTCATCTAAATTATTCACAGGACTTGAATAAACTAATGTCTTTAAATACCCCCAAATGCAAAAATCGAGTGGAGTGAGGTCGGGAGATCTAGGGGGCCATGCAATTGGACCTCCTCGCCCTATCCACCTGCCATTGTAATTTTCGTTTAGATAATTTCTGACCAAGACTCCGTAATGCGCAGGAGCTCCATCGTGCATCAACCACACATTAATTCTGTGGTTGAGGGGCACATCTTCTAACAGCAGTGGTAATGTATTCCGCAAAAAGTCAAGGTACAATTGACTAGTCAAACGGTTAGGCAGGAAACAAAGTCCTATCAGATGGTCTCCTAACACACCAAGCCAAACGTTGATTGCAAATCGGTGTTGATGATTCGATTCAACAACGGCATGCGGATTTTCGTCGGCCCAAACATGGCTATTATGAAAATTAAAAATGCCATTTCTCGTGAAACCAGCTTCGTCTGTAAATAAAATTTTCGTAACAAAATTTGGGTTCTCCGCGACTTTTGTCAACATGCTTCGACAAAACACCAGTCGTGCGGCATAATCAGGCACAGCTAGAGCCTGTACCCTTTGAATATGGTATGGGTGCAATTGCTGCTCCCGTAAAATTCTCCAAATTAGGGAAAAATTAATATTTGTTTCAATAGAGATTCTTCTAGTACTAGTACCAGGATTTTCTTCAATTCGTCTTAAAATGTTAAGTTCTGCGTCGGGAGTACAAACTGATCTAGGCCGACCACCATCACCGTTCCTTGATTTAAACGATCCAACTTCGGATAAACGTTGATGTAAATTTGTAAAAAGTTTGTCACACGGAAGTACCCGGTTTGGAAATGCTTCGGCATAAAGGCGACGTGCCTCACAAGCATTTCCATCGGCTTTGCCATACATAAAATGCATGTCTGCCATTTCTGCGTTGGTATAAGGCATATTCGAAAATTTCAACAATGGGTTACAGCAACAACTACATCAATAAACACTGACAATAACGGACACACAATAATTACAACAAATGTGGCAACTACACTAACAGAAACGAACAAAATTTGTTTTGTTATTTCCATGGATGACTTCATAAATACGCGAATCACTCCTACTGAGTGTAAATTATTTTAATTTGAAAAACAGGCTGTAATTAGGAAACGGCTGATTTTTGGACTTATGTTTATTTTGACTTTTTTGTTTGTACTGATGAGATCTATAAGTGGGCCAAATATTCGAACGTATTTTTTAAACACCCTGTATAATTCTAGATTAATTTGAACGAGCATTTTAAAGCCCAATTATGTAATTCCAGAATGTTTTAGACGATTTTTGACCATACTAGAGGACTTTATACGATTGTACAAGATCTTGGATGATTTTAGACCTTTAACAACTTTAGACGATTTTGAACGATAATTCTGGATGACTTTATACGACTGTATAAGATCTTAGACGATTTTATACGATTCCAAATTATTTTGAAGAAGCATTTTGAATCTAAAGACAATAAATTTTCATGAGTGTATTTATCTCTTTTTTTTTTGGAACAATCTTTCATCCATCTGAGCTTTCTCTTCTTTTTCAAGCAAACATCATCACTTATTATCATGTTGACTACTGAAGTATTAAACGTCAAGTAAATATTGAGTAACTGTCCAGAAATAATATTGTAGCGTATAGGATAACCAACAATAATATTGTACAATATATTGCCACAATATTATTGACGGTCTAGGGACCGCTTTAAGGTATAAAGCAAAGAATGGTATTTTAACAGGTTTTTTTTATCTTTTAATAAATAATTCTGAGAATATTGAAGGTAATTAAGTTATTTTTTGTCTTTTTACAAGTAAATCGATTATTTTCAACTTTAATTTTCTTGTTTAACTTTTTAATTATTTCTTAAAACCAGTATAAATCGAATCTGATTTTAATCTAACTCAAAGATTTTTAAAATGATTACTCAATGAAATTAACTCGATTTTCTCAAATTAATAAAAAAAATCTCATTATTAAAACTCTTTACAGGGTTGCCAGATTAGGGGATTTTCCCCAAAAATTAGGGGTTTTTTTCTTTATTGGGGTATTTTTTGGGGATAATTTTTATTGGGGATTATTTGTGGGGAAAAAAAAATTAGGTGGGTATTAACAGGGGATTTTATGTCTGGCACTACTCGATGATATAAAAACTTCATAAATATAAAAATTCAGTTTTGTACTATAAAACGCAAGAATACGTGCAGTAGAATTTGTTTTATTTATTTTTTTATTAGTCTTCAACTGGCACTATGTTGCAGTGTTTTTGAGTGCATTGCTGTTAGTTATAAGCTATTTTTTTAATTTGAAAAATTATTTTCTGAATATTTCCCAATTCTTGGGGATTTATTTCTAAATTGGCTTATTTTTGGGTATTTTAAGGATATGCTTCAGTCACGAAAATTGATTAAAATTTAAAAGTAACAAATTATAATCTACGAAAACAATAAAATTATTTTCTGGGGATTTTTTATTGAAAACTTCCAAATTTAAGGTATTTTTCAATTGTGACTGGGGAAATCCAATCGAACGATCTTTACCATATGAGGTTTGTGTTATAAAATAAGTAAACAAGTTATCTTGTTGAAAAAGTTATTTTGTCAACCTGTATTTTTTGATAAAAATTTGGTAAATATCGAAATTATCAAAAACTATTGTTTTTCATTACAAAAAAAACTTTTATGATTAATTGTGCTTTATAACCCATTTTATGAGCCATAAAAATCGTACGATTCAATCTTTATTGTTTACTTTTACATTATCATCTTTTCAGATTACAATTTTATGTTTTTTCAGATTAGAATTTTATGATATTCAAATCGTCGGAATTAATATAATATTATACATACGTGTAATAAATTGATAAAAAATTATAACTAAATTAAGTAAAATTAATAACATTTTCTTCGAAATATTTTTAATTCTAATTTTAATATTTTGGCCCAAAGTATATTTGGTACTTTTTATGTAACTTAAAAAAACGTCATATAAAATATTTTGTTGATACCATAGTGCACCCAACCCACCTTCAAAGTGCGCATTTCTGTACTTAAATTGACTAATTTATAAATAACATTTGCCCGGATAGCCAGGTTTCTGGTTATTTACGAGACTGAAACGAGGAGTTCCAGGTGTTTTTATCGCGCGATATGACGTAAAGATGTTGTTGGCCGTTTCGGCGATTGGGATCGATGTCGTATTGTATTTAAAAGTGGCGTTACTCTCGTGTAAACAAACCGACGTCACTGGTAGTTAATTAAAAAAAACACACGTCCCGTCCTGGGGGGAACTTTAAATTATTTCGTTTTTGCGTCTCACTGAGCAAATCCTCGCCGCGTTATCGATTACATATAGAGAGGTTGGCCCCCTTGAAATCCCCGTTTTGGAACAGACCAGAAAATTAATAATAAATAAAAGTACAGATGGAAAAAAATATAGACCGAGTACGTCTCGATCTCTCAAGCGTAAGAATGAGTGGGGCGTCCTAAACATCAGGTGATGCCTCATGGCGTCGCCGTTTGGCGGATTCTCATGAATTATCTCACACTATTTCATTCGGTTTCATTCAGTTTTATTGACTATACGTTGTCTTACCGTACGAGGAAATGTCCTCCGTCGAGGCACTCACTAGCACGACACTTATCAATAGATATCTCCACATTACTACGTGCCCCGGGGGCCTTAACCACGTACTGAGTCCGGCGACGAACTGGGCACGTGTTTTACATTGCAGTTTTTTCATTGAATGCCGCTAATTGCGGCCGGATTCGCTTCCACGTCTGCCTGCGACACCTTTTGCCCACGATATAGTAACAGGAGGCCGAGTGTGCGCCGTGACGTGATACCACAGCAAAAGCACCAAAAGGGTGGGACGCCCGCCTAAATTTCTATGCTATATACCTTCAAAAGTACTCCCCACCTTTATTTATTCTTCATTTATCTCAAATCTACTCAATAATATCTCAAAAAAAAATCGTCATCTTAGCAGAAAGTACTTCAGACTTTCTTGTAATTTAAGATCTATGGTATTTTATATAATATGACACAGATGAGGAATATTATTTTATTATCACTTGTAACATCCGAGTAATTAAGGTTATCTTTATTGATTCTAATTAGTAATTAATCCATTTTTATGTCATTTATAATTTACCGCATAGCTATCTATATATATACTAGTCAACTTTAACTTACAAGTATATACATATACTTATTTAACCTTTTTGAACTTTAACAAATAAGTAACTAGATTGAGTTTAATTAAATAAATATGAACTAAATAAATAAAATTTAACGTGAACGTTTTTTTCTCGTTAAATGAACTGTAATCAATTGTTATCCCGAGAAATAAATATGACTAAGCAAATTTAGGTGTGTTATATATATAATCTTTAACTCACATTTTACGAATTCGTTTTATTTATAGGAATTATAAAATGATTTTTATGTTCAATGAAGACTGTCACTCAATTCTGTTTTTGCGCGACAGATACGTTTCCAATAAATTCGCGTAAAAGAAAATCGCCTAAAAAAAAGATATGGTAAAAATAGGGGATAGGTACTATACTCCGAAATGGAACTGCACCATGAAGAGAAAGATGAAAAAGTAAGCCTGCTCTCCGTAACATTGCCGAGTGTTCTTTCATCTTTCTCTTCATGGTGCAGCTCGATTTCGGATTATAGTACATTTCAAAAATCGGTTAAAATGTTAAGATTAAAGCAAACGACTAACTACTAGCACTTTTCGGTGCGCTTTCCTTCTGAAGCTGTACAATCACTTCAGTACTTCTAGTGACAAATTCTATTATTGATCGTTGTGTTCCTGGTTTGATGAGGCTGTTATACAATTCACGATAATTGCCCATTGATAATTTAATTTTACGTTAAAATTTGCTAGATCTTTCTTCGATATGATCATGCTTCTGAAAATGACTGCCTAATTTAGCAGCCAGTTGTAGTCCTTCTTTGATTAAATTTACAGTAATGAAAGGAACCTCTACATCATTATAACTATATTCTTTAACATCAGGAGTCTCAAGTACTAAAATAATGATTCCTTACAATTCTAGAAGTTAATCGATATCTGCAGATGATATATCATTAAATCCTTCTCCGCCTATTTCATGAGCTAAAGCAATGATGTTAGGGTATTGATCTATATTAGAAGACACATGATCTTTATGTTTTACACATTCTGATTACTCATTACTGATCGTTGTGTTCCTGGTTTGATGAGGCTGTTATACAATTCACGATAATTGCCCATTGATAATTTAATCTCACTTTGAAATTTGCTAGATCTTTCTTCGATATGATCATGCTTCTCAAAATGATTGCCTAATTTAGCAGCCAGTTGTAGTCCTTCTTTGACTAAATTTGCAGTAAGGAAAGGAACCTCTTCATCATTATCACTATATTCTTTAACATCAGGAGTCTCAAGTACTAAACTAATGATTCCATCACAGTTCTAGAAGTTAATCGATATCTGTAGATCAGGGGTTCCCAACAAAATTTTCCCAAGGACCACCCATCCAGTCCTTATAATGACAAGGACCCCCATTAATTCCTAATCTTAAAATAAAAAGTGACCCTCTGCTACCACTCCCTTAGTGGTAATAGCTAAGGGTGCTAAACGCTAAACTCGCTAAAGTAATAGAAAACTGTTTTCTTCAAATCTGGCTACTAATCTTTTGGCTACTAACGCTTCACCCACAACAGTGGGTCCATTTCACCTCAGGGGCTACTGCTTTGATGCGAGCTTGAAGTCCTATTTTGTTGGCACTCATTGATTTTGCTCCATCCGTAAATAAGCCTACACATTTTGACCAGGTGACGCCGCACCGTGTTCATTGAGAAAATCATTTAATGCAGTAAAAATATCTTCTCCTGTTGTATGAAGTAGTTCGCACGAAAAAAGAAAATCTTCGACGATCTGGTCCTCCCACAAAAATCGTATGAACACCAACATTACAGCTTTTTCTGATATGTCTGTGCTCTCATCCAATTGTAGAGCGTATATGTCACTCATGGAAAGTCTAGCCAGCAATGTTTTTTCAATGTTAACAGCCATATCAGTAATTCGTCTTTGAACAGTATTGTTAGAAAGCGGAACATTACCTATTAGTTTAGCAGCTGAATCACCTAACACTCATTTGCAGAGGATTATTGCTGATGGCTATGTAAGTTCCTCAGCGATTGTGTGGTTTTTTCCACATATAGCAACAAGCTAAGCCACTTTGTAAGATGCAAGGGTTGCATTTTCATTCACATTGGCACCAGGGTGTTTGGTAATTGTTTTACGAGATCTTTTCAGCTCCCCTAACTTATTTTTGAAAAAAATCTAATGACACTCTTGTGCTCTGAATGCTTTGTTTCAAGGTGGCGCCGGAGTTTCGCTGGTTTCATATACTCATTCGAAAGGGTTTCATAGCAAATTACACATTGAAGTTTAGGCTGTTGCTCAAGTCCAGCGAATGTGAAACCGATTTCCAAGTAATCAGAATTATATTTTCTAACTTTTCCAGTAAGCTTAACATTGATTTTGGAGATGGAGGTGTTAGGTTCAAGGGACGCCGATGGAGTAGGTTCAATAGACACTGACAGGTTCGATTCGAGAGTCATTGACTTATTAACTTTAACATCAAATGCACTATCTTTCTCTTCATCTGCAGGCCTTTCTCGTTTTAACGAACCACTTTTCAACCAACGATCCATTTTTAGTTACTGTAAGCGTACTTTATCTTGCCGTGATGAAGAAAGCTTTACCAACACTACTGTTTTACAGAAACACATATGTATATATAGGTAAACAACACGGTCTGTGAAAATACTAGCACTAGCAATAAACAAGTGACTCTCAGTTGTCGGCTGCAAACAGGCATCGCGGGAAAAACCGCATGAACTTATCTGGTTACCCGATAGTTCTAATGACTTGCTGGAAACGCTAGAGTGTGCTAATACGGTTACTGCCAGTTGGTGCTTACAGCCAGACGGAAAAGCTAGCACATTCGCTAAAACGAAATAATTCTAATGATATCTTGCGGACCCCCAGGGGTCCACGGACCACCTGTTGGGAACCATTGCTGTAGATGATTAACAAGTCCTTCTCCGCCTATTTCATGAGCTAAAGCTATGTTAGGGTATTGATCTACATTATAAGACACATGATCTTTACTTTTTACACATTCTGGCCAAAGAGATCTCCAACATGCGTTTAAAGTTGATGGACTCAGTTCAGATAGTGCAAATCCAGCATGTTTGATTAATGCCAAAATTATTCTAGATTAATATTTTTTTATGGCTCAACCGTTTGTCCAACCGAAATTTTGCAAGAGAAAAAATTAACAGGAAATTATACGGGCTGGTTAAAAAGATCTGGATGGATAACTTGTAGTGTTTCAAACAGGAGTGTTTCTAAATACCCAGTATGTGTCGAAATTCGAATTTGTTCAACAGAAAGTTGTAGACTGCTGATATAAAGACATGGTCGAAAAATGACTCACGAAAAATATTGTTTTAAGTCTTCTATTGGCTAAACTAAGCAACTTTGTATATATGTCGTGGTCGCATGGCGAAATCCGTCAGTTTCCGAAAATCCTATGCAGTTCATGAAGCGTCGGCATTTTGTGTAAATGTTAAGGATTTCGTTTTCTGACGAGGCTGTTCAGGCTGTTCGAGGCGTTTCATGAAACGCCCTATCATGTTCGGCAAATCGCGTTCTCCATCTCGGTACACAATCTGCCACAATAAAGATATCGAAGGTTCATGACACGCCCAGCACTAACTAAATTAGCAAGTATGGAAAAATATTCTAGAAGAAGTGATGAGGAGCTGTTTAAAGAACACTACAGACGTAAACGTTACGGAAGAACTTTTGAAGATTTTTCTACAATTTGGTGCGCCATCGGTTTTGCAAAGCGACAATGGGCGTGAATTTACGAACAAGATAGTAGAAGAGTTGAAAATCTTGTGGCCACAGTTATTAATTATTCATGGAAGACCTCGCCATCCTCAAAGCCAGGGCAGCGTTGAGCGTTCAAATCAAGATGTCGAGAACATCTTACGGTCGTGGATGACTGATAATAAATCTACCAGGTGGTCAGTTGGGTGTTATTTTATGCAATGGCAGAAAAACAATTTGTTGCATAGAGTGATAGGCCGGACACCTTATAATGCAGTTTTTGGTCATGACCCCAAATTTGGCTTGAAGTCAACAACAAATCTTTCGCCCACTATTCTTTCAAATATAACTATAGAAGAAGAACTAGAAAATCAGGAGAAAGAAATGGGAGTTTTTAGAGAAGAAGAATACGAACAGCGGTGTGAAGAACCGATCACAGAAGCAACGAAAGAGCTAGGTATCAAACTAGAGGAGAATGAACTGGATACTAATGAAAAGATCCAAAACGCAGATTCCATATCAAGTGATAATATGAACTGTGGAATTGTTGGACTACAGATGGCGACAAAAGACGATATAGTAATTTGTCCGGTGTGTCAGAGTGCAGTTATTGAAAAAAATGGTGCAATTTGTCATAGAAGTGGATCATATGCCAACTTTGTTCAGAAATTTAGATTAATTTTTATTTTACTACTTTTTAGATTTTTTGTTTTATTTAATCACTGTAAAACAATCAGCAATAAAAACTAGGAATTAAGCGGTGCTCTAGTAATCTTGATCCTTATAAAAGAATACGTATTAGAACCGACCCTTAGAATATCATTTCACGAAATACCCAATAACATTGCTGAAATACAGTCTGTCTATCTATTATTCTGTGCTGGTCGTTTCGTGAACCTTCGATATCTTTCTTGCGGTAGATTGTATACCGAGATGGAGTACGCGATTTGTCGAATATAATCGGGCGTTTCATGAACAGCCTCGTCAGAAAACGAAATCCTTAACATTTACACAAAATGCCGACGCTTCATGAACTGCCTAGGATTTTCGGAAACTGGCGGATTTCGCCATGTGACCACGACATATAGATAAGTTGAGTTAAATCATATTTTTGATCAAGGTATCTGGGGTACTCCGTTGTACACGACATTGCCGGACAGCCCGTATAAGATATTTAAAATTTTGCAAAATATTTCAAATACTACTTCCATCTATCGTAAACATAAACTAAAATCATATGTAAAATTGGTTGTCTAAAGCAAACTTTTAAATTAATTAAAATTTTAATGTAAGTAATTATTTTTTAATTTTATTCAAATTAGATTCATTTTAATTAGAAAGTATTTTTAATCAAGGTTGTATATTTATGAGACACAATATTAATAATATGTAAATAGTGCCATGCATGATTTAAAAGCTGAACTTGAGTAAAAGGTAGATATCTTCAACGTTGTAAATCTAAGCGCCAAAAAACGTCTGTTCCATTATTGATTACATAACGTCGATTACTTCAAATTTATGACGTACAAAGATAAAAATCGTGGGTTTTAAACCGTGACACCACCTGACGCAATTATTCGAATTCTTGCTTTTTATCTTATGACTAAGACAAATCACTTTAATCCGTTTGAGAAATCAAAAACCGTGTTTTAATGCGGCATACTTTTATTTAAACTGATAAGAAAAAAACAGAGGTATCTATAGTAATACTTTGTAAGGCTAGAGAACAACGAGACGTAAAAAAAAACAAATAAAAAAAACTTATTTAAGCGAATTTAGTTAACTGTTTCAAAGTAATCTTTGCTCTTCAATGGATCGGGCTTCATGGTTTTCTTTCCAGGAGTCCATCCAGCCGGGCAAACTTCTCCATGTTCATCCGTGAATTGGAAAGCTTGAACTAGACGTAAAGTCTCATCAACTGATCTTCCAACCGGAAGGTCATTGATGGTTATTTGACGGAGATTTCCTTTGGGATCAATGATGAAAAGACCACGGAATGGAATTCCTGTTTCTTCATCAAGAACACCATAATCCCTGGAGATTTTACAAGATTTATCTGAGAGCAAAGGGATGTTCATTTCTCCAAGACCACCTTGTTTACGGGGTGTGTTCACCCAGGCTAAATGAGAAAAGTGGCTGTCTGTTGAACAAGCGACAACCTGGGTTTTGATGTTTTTAAATTCCTCAAAACGATCGGAGAATGCAATTATTTCCGTTGGACAGACAAATGTGCTGTTGAAAAAAAATAATAGTAAGATAAGAAAGTTAATTAAAATTTTTTTTTGGTTTAAAATTAAATTATTACTTACAAATCTAATGGATAGAAGAAAAGAACAACATATTGTCCTTTATAATCGGAAAGACTGATTTCTTTAAATTGTCCGTTAACAACAGCTGTCCCTTTGAATTCGGGTGCTGGTTTTTGTAGAGCTGGTACCGGCATGGTGGTAACTACTAAAAACCGTTAAAACCACATTAAATATCAAATTACAACCGTTTATTTTTACCCAAATCAATAGCACGAATCGTAAGAAAAAATTTAAGGTGTAACACGTTGATACTTACTTGGTAATTACGTAGGAAAACGACGGAGAGAAAAATACTTTGGCAAGACCACGCGACGGTTTGTGCTAGAATAAGTTCGTTTCCGTTCTGCACGGTTTCATATACGTATCTATCTTTCATCTCTTTCCCACCCATCTATTGTTGTACTTCACCCATTTCAAACTGTTACACAACGTCCCTTCGTGAACGGTTCGGTTATATTCGTGATGTTCCGAAGGACGGCACCCACCACTTTTATTATTATAAAAGTCAATTAAAGTTTTAACGGTCTATTTTAATAAATCGATAAGAAATCCCTAAAGAATCCCCTTTAACGTCCGCGACCTTCGTTTACGCTTTTTATCGTAAACTTCCAGAACGTTCTATTTTATCCCCTTAAATAAGCAATTAAAATGATGACAAATTTATACCATGTTACGCATTGTTGAACAATCTATTGTTTAACTTTCACGTATTAAAGGTCGAAAATTCCTTATTTTGTATTATTTTAATGCTTTATTTTAACTATCTTAACACGTGTTATCTATACGTGCTATAATGTATCGATATAAAACTATGGAACATTTTTTTTTTAAAAACGATACGATAAGGTTTAACTGATTACAAAGTCGTAATCCCGTTACACGTTGATTTGATTTATTCGGAATAAATTTTAAGCTTCCATCCTTCCATTTAACATTCGAAAACGTTTCAAAATTAGACTAACACCGTTTAGTTTTGTTTTCATAATCGATTTATTGTGCACACAAATTCTTGTCATGCTTATCTCGTTTTTCATCCGGCTTTTGTTGTACAGGAATAGAACGGAAAAGGGTCATAATCGGTTATTTACAACCTGCTCTAATAACAGGGTAATAATAAAGGTTGATTCATATATTCACATATATACGATACATTGCAAAACAATAAAAATTATCAGTTATAAACAAAATAACGTTGAAATTATTTATAGAAATACTTAGAATATTTTTTAAAAAGTTTTTATCCTTGGTAATAGTTATAGTTACCTCTTTTATAAATATTAGTGCCATCTATTGAAAGTACAGTGAATTTTATATTAAATTTTTCATAAAAAAAAATTATTAGTTGAAAATTCTTTTAACAATTTCTAAAATCTTTTCAAGTAAAAATTGATAATCTTGTCAATTAAAAATTGACCAAGATTGACCAAAATTGACCTAAATATTATCTTCCTAGAGAATATATCCAAAGGCTCTAAAGTTACTTTTAAAGCTTTAATTAGATTAATTCCAAAATCCTGTGATTAGTTACTTAGGGTTGATTCCTTTTAGATTTATTGACTTTATGGAGAACAAATTTAAGTTCTTAAGCTTCTATTAAAACTTTAATAAGATTAATTTCAAATGTTTAGATGCTAAGAATTCATCATTCTTGATTTACAGTGAAATTCCAATTCGCGGACACCCCCTTTGAACGGACACCCCCTTTGAACGGACACCCCCTTTGAACGGACACCCCCCTTGAACGGACAGTTTCTCATGGAACGGTCCGACTCTCATATAATTTGCATTGCGTTAACTCTCTCTTAGACGGACATTCTCTTGAACGGACGTGGACACTGCTAAATGTTCTCTTAAACGGACAATCGCGCCGCGCGCTGACTTGGTTGTCACCCTTTAATAAAAGATTTTCCCTTTAACTAAGGTAACCATAAGTCCCGGATTTTTCTTGAAGCAATATTTGTCCCGGATTCAGGCTTTTGTCCCGGATTGTCCCGAATTTTTGAAAAGGTTCTTATTTTCAATATTTATTTTATATCAAAATACGCGGCACGCTTTAAACCAGTGCTTCTCAACCTTGTCGAGGGACCTGCCCACTTGATCAGGTTTGCTTCAATGATCGCCCCCCTACACTTTTTGAATGAAAATTGCATGTCTAGTCATCTCATAAAGTAAAATTGTGGATTTTTCACCCAGTACATTCTTCTATAGTACATATACGCTAGGTTTAATTAGTGTGAAAAATGAATTTAGAAACAAAAAGAAAAGAAATAACTTTATTTTACTTTTAACTTAAAAGATATAAAAAAGTACCTATATTAAATTTAGAGTTTTAATGAGAATGTTGAGGTGGCTTTTACATAATTTCGTAATATTAGGTTCTAACTTAGTGAGGTAGAGTCTCAAGTCACCACATTCGCAGGTTTTTAACCGGCTCCTTTGCTTTGTTAGCAGTTGCGTTACAGCACTAAATCCTTTTTCTACTAAATATGAAGTTGGAAATGCCATAATTAAAACTTTGATTTCTTTCCCTAACGGCTGATATGTTTCACTATTTTTTATACAAAATTCTTCCAAAGTATTTTGTTCAAAACAGACTTTTGCCTGTAAATCTACTAATATTTCTTGAATGCCTGATGGTACTACAGCACATTCAGTGGTGAACGGATTAATTACCCAATCGGGAATATAAATGCCTTCAACATCTTTAAGTCATAGTTTCATCTCGGCAATTAAGTTATCTAAATGTTCGCAATAAACTTGTATATTTTTAAAGAAAATGATAATTAATTGATTCCAAGTGCTTGATTACACTATCAAACAGATTGAAAAATCTGTTGAAGCAACGTCCTTTAGATAGCCACCAGACTTCCGTGTGCAGTAATAGTCGCTCATAATCCTCGTCATTTTCATGGCATAATTGTCGAAAGAGTCCATCATTAAGAGGGTGAGCTTTTATTTTGTTTATCATTAAAATTACCAGATTAATTGTTTCATGTAATCTCCCACCAATTGATTTTGCAACAAAATGTTGTCTATGAATTATACAATGAATTGTTAGGATATGAGGAATTTGAATTTTCAGCAACGTTACAAAACCACGATGACGTCCTACCATCGCAGGTGCACCATCTGTTGCACACACTAATATATTTTTCAAAGGAATTTCATTTTCATCAAAATATGTTTTCAAGCATTCTTATACTTATGTGCCTTTGGTATCGGTGACTAGAAGTTTACAAAATAGCATTTCTTCCATAATTTGTGGATCTTTTATGTACCTAACATAAGCCATTAATATTGCATCATTATTTCGCACGGTACTTTCATCTAATTGTATTGTAAATTCTCGTGTTCGAAGATCTTGAATTAGTTGATTTTAAATTTCATTAATTTTTTTCGATATAGTGTCATTACTCAAAGGAATAATCGAAAATAAATTATCTGGTTCTGCTGAAGTCATTGTAAGTACTTCTTTCTTTTTTACTGGGTTTTAATAATTTCTCTCCAATGTTGTGAGATTTTGCATTTTGAGCAATTATCCTTGAAATCTTGTAAGATACCTCCAATCCTTTGTTTATATTTGAAGTTATTGTTTTAAATACATCGGTTATTTTGTTTCTTAATAAATGGATAATTGTACAAAATGTTTTCGCCCTTATAAGGTAGTCATCGCCCCCCAAAAGTGATTAATGAAATAATCGCCCATAACAAATGTAGCATCGCCCCCTAGGGGGCGATATCGCCCACGTTGAGAAATACTGCTTTAAACCATTTGAAGCATACAGTGAACTCTCGATTCTGCGAATCCCCTTCAAGGAAGCACTGGTTTCTAGCGCCTATGGTACACATCATGTCTCTGAGCGTTAGGTGTAAGAAGAAACGCAGAATCGTGGTGGTTGGACAGTATGGAGAGATCTCCTCAAGAGATATCAAACTATGCGTTACGGAAGAGAAAATTTCCAAATGGAAAAATAACCGAACTGCATCAGTCTAAAGGTGGGATGAAATGGTCTCTCACTTTAATAATCATGAACTTCCATTTTCAAATTTAAGAAAATTAGCAGAGTTCTTTTTCTGTCTGCCTGGCACTAATGTTTCTACGGAAAGAATATATATTTTTTTAATGAATAGCTTTTGGACAAGTGAGAAGACTCGACTTGAAATAGACACACTCAAAGCGATATTGCTTACTAAAGTTAATTGTGAAGAAAAGTGTACAGAATTTTATACAATGCTTCAAAACGAAAAAGATTCATAGTTTAGAAAAGTATAAAAAGTTTTGTACTCAGTAATTTAACTTAACTATACCCCCCCGCTACAAGGTCCCGTCCCGGATTTAAAGTAAAAAAATATGGCCACTTTACTTTAACTGGTGTTTTATCGACTTCAATATTTCCAAGATACAAGCGCAGCCTATGTCGTGCCCACAGACCAAGTGACTAAAACGATATTTACTTCTCGTTTCTCTTAGGCGAACACCCCTCTTGAACGGACACTTTCGATCGGTCCCGTTGGTGTCCGCCCAAAGGAGATTTCACTGTATTGACTTCATCGAGAACAAATCTTATAAAGTCACTGTAGTGTCTATAAAATTTATTTTTATCAAAGGGATCGTTTTTTAAAATGTTGTTATGGAAATGGGTATCTATGTAATTTTATAATTGATAAAATAATAAATATTGTTCCGTTCGGGGGTTTTGCTCGTTATGGACAAGGCTAACTCCCTAACTAACGGTCGGTAGTACCGGTTCTTTGCCGTACACTAGTTTAAAGGTCTATATAAATATTCTGTCTTTATAAAGTAATCTGGGTGAATTATCTAAAGATTCTAGTGTGTAGGGAACATTTTTACTGTGCTAGTACGGCAGCAAGTCCAGTCAAAATTATTATTGCTTTCATAACGGCTTGGTTTTCCTGAAACAAAGTTTTTTTTGTTACACACTTTATTATCCGACCTTTCCCTTATTGCTATGATTTAAGATTCTCATTTTGAATGGTATGAGGCCAAGCGCGATACGTGTACTACATCCCTTTTACACTTCTTTCCACCACCAGATTCTATTATATAATTCAAGTTATTTCGTTTTTCTACAACGTAACTAGTACCGTACACTAGTTTAAAGGGACTATATTTAGTACTTTCTTGCTTTGTAGTGTTGTAAGCAAAGATGAACTGAGGTAGGAAAGCATCCCAATCTGTTTGAGAAGTAGATGTGTATAGACTTATCATGTCAATCGGGGTCTTGTTGAATCTTTCCGTTAAGCCGTTAGTGGATGGTTTATAAACCGTCGTATTATTAATTTATTATTAATATTATTATAATAATAATTATAATAAGAATAATTCTCAATGCCCATTAATCGTAGAATTTCTGTTACCAAGTTTGACATGAAGACTGTTCCTCTGTCACTGAGCAGTGTTTTAGGTGACCTATATCGGCAGATTATTTGCTCCATAATGAATTTTGCTATGGGTTCCGCTTTTCCATTTGCCAGTGTCTTAGCTTCTACCCATCGTGTTGCATAATCTGTCGTCACCACGATGAAGTTTTTTCCACTGGAATTTCGTTGGAGAGGTCCTAGTAAATCAATTCCAACTCGTTCAAACGGTTGTCCTACTCAAGTAGGACAACCTATTCAAATAGGTTGTAGTAATCCAGCGGGTTTCTGATTAGTGGGTCCTTTTCTGGTTTAGCAATCAGGACATCCCCGAATATATTGCGCCCTTTGCACAACCTCTCTATCACTCACTCTGTCTACATCAACCAGCCTAGGGATTTACCAAAGGTTAGGATGTAGTTCAGATGTGTGTCCCTGATTCCATCCATGGTTGGAAAGTCGTCACCAGTGTTGCCGCAGCGAAGAAAAAAAGTATACCGAAAATGCGCACTGAAAATGAAAAAAAATATACTGAATTTAGCGAGAAACTTGGACGACCTTTTTTTAGTGATCATTTTCATCAATTGCTTTGCAAGCAATAGACTTTCCACGGTGAAACATTTAAATTATTTCGGTACTTGTTCTTTATGATGCATAATGATGAAAACACTCTCTCTGCGCTGGCACTTCCATGAGGCAACGATAGCAATGCCATAAACAACTTTACTACAGTTGGAAATGGCTCGTCTCCTAATCTGTTACGTTGCTTTCTTAAAAAAATTAAAATATCTTCAGTGTTACAAAATGTTCTTTCTATTTTAAACTCTCCAATAAGTCGCCATTCTAAAATTAGATCTTCAACTTCGGCCGATTTAACAATATTTGAAAACATCTGTCCCAACTTTTGAATGGACGGCTTATCATCACTAAATATTTTTGTTACATCTAAAACTTTGGTAATTTCAATTAATTTTTGAAATTTATTCTTAAAATGGTACTGCATTCCCTAAAAATGTACTGATTTCAGTACAATTGTACCGATTAAAAATTTTGTACTGAATTGCTGCTTTCACGTATTTTATCCATGAAATCGTACTGAATTCAGTACAATTGTACCGAAACGGCAACACTGGTCGTCACCCAAGTCCCTTAATCTAAGGTCCTTGAGATTCGGGCAATCACATAGGATGTGCTTAACAGTCTCAACGTCTTGTTCAGAAGCACGATATAGAAGAGAAGCAGCAAAACCTAAATTATAAAGGTGCTTATTAATCTTACAGTGTCTCGTCAGGAGTCCTGTGATTAGGCGTAGATCCTTCCTGTTGAGATATGTAAAGAACCGGGTCGCCTCACACGAAGGGACCTGTGATTAGGCGTAGATCCTTCCTGTTGAGATATGTAAAGAACCGGGTCGCCTCACACGAAGGGTATCTTTCCGAATATCATTCATCCAATGATATCATTCATGCCAATATTTTTGGACACGTTCGTTAAAGATCTTTTATCTACTTTATTATAAAGAAGAGTAACACGTTGAGTGCCATGTCAGTCATCGATGACTGAAACCGAGCTTTCCGTTCAGGCCGCGTCAGTCATCAGTGACTGACACAACTTTTCGTTCAAGCCGCGATAATCACCAGTGGCTTGATGGAGAAGTCGTTATAAAACTGCGTGGCACTCAACGTGTTAATCTTCAGTCTCCTCATATAGATAAAAACTAAAATTTTTAAAACCACAATTCAAGATCTTCAAAGACAGTAATTCAAAATTGTATATCTAACCAGATTTTATTCATCAATTTGAGAAAAAAATGTTAGGTAAAAGTCTTCCAACCAACTTCTAAACCATTTTTTAGTTATTGACTACCTAATGAATAGATCTACAAATTCTTAAGCTATTTTTAAAGTTTAAATCTTATGATTATTATATATCCATCAATTAAAAAAAAATTCGTTACCAAAAAATCTTTCTAATTTCTAAAGCCTTTAAGAAAATACAAAATATATTATGTTGAAGCTAAATTATTTGTTTTTTTTTAAGTTTTTGACAGTTTAAGTTTAATATTAATTCGAGATAAACCGTCTTCTGTATAATTACGCCAAGACCTAAATAGTGAAGAACAAAAAAAATAATTTTGCTTCTTACTTATGGTTAATCCCTTATAGATTTATTGACTTTATATAAAACAAATTCAAGTTTTTAAGCTTTTATTAAAGCTATAATAAAATAAATTTCAAATGTTTACCTACTAAGACTTTACCCTTCTTGATTTACTTTCATCGATTACTTTCGCATTTCCACAAATAAAAAAATAAAAGAAAAGAAATAAAATTCTTAATTTTAATCTGAGAAACAACATTTATTCGCTTTACCAAATAAAAAAAATACAAGTGAACATTCCATTTAACAATAAAAAAAATCAAAAATCAAAATCCAAATGGAAATACAAAAAAATCCTGAAAAAAAACTTAAAGTTTTAATAAATCATTGGCAGCACTGACAATATGCTTAGATGAAATGCCGTAGTAGTCCAAAAGGGCAGTTGGAGGTCCAGATCTGGGAACTTTAGGTACGGCAAGCATTTTAACAACGATATTGCGTTGTTGAGCAACAGCAGAAAGCACAGCTTCTCCTAAACCACCTTCAGGGTAATGATCTTCAACAGTAAGGATCCTTCCGCCAACTTCTAAAGCGTTTTTGATGATCTCTTCTTGATCTATTGGCTTGATAGTGAACGGATCTAAAACGCGGGCGAAGATATTCGCCTTGGCAAGTTCATCAGCTGCTGTTAAAGCTTCGATAAGCGTTACTCCAGCTCCTATGATTAAGAGTTGATCGTTTGGAGTTGATTTAACTACGTTTGCTTTACCAACCTGTAAAAATTTTTTTTTGAGTTAAGATAAAAAATTAGTTAAGTTAAAATAAAAAATTAGTTAAATTAAGATAAAAAATTAGTTAAATTAAGATAAAAAATTAGTTAAATTAAGATAAAAAATTAGTTAAATTAAGATAAAAAATTAGTTAAATTAAGATAAAAAATTAGTTAAGTTAAAATAAAAATATTCGTAATATATTTTGAATCTGACTTACTTGGAATGTTTGATTATTAGGATAAATAACTGGTGTATTCGGACGATTAGTACGAATAAAAGTAATTCCTTTAGTATTAGCAGCCAATTCAACAGCTCTTTCGCAAGAAACAGCGTCGCTTGGGTAAAAAACAGTACTACCAGGAATAGATCTAAACATAGCCAAGTCTTCAAGTCCCATTTGACTGGGTCCATCTTCTCCAATGCTAACACCACAGTGAGAACCAACGAAATTAACGTTAGTTTGAGAAATAGCCCCCATGCGAATTTGATCAAAAGCTCTTGTCAAAAAAGTAGCGAAGGTAGAGACAAAAGCTACCGTTCTATCACGACAAGTAGCACCAATAGCTACTCCAACGAGATTTTGTTCGGCGATAAAGCATTCAATGAATCTGGATGGATCGAATTTTTTGAGTTTTTCTGAAAAAGTTGAGTTTTTCATATCACCATCCAAAGCGATTACTCTTGGATTATTTTGTGCGATTTTAACCAAAGCGTTTCCATAAGCATTTCTTGTGGCGATAACTTGACCCATTTCGTAATTAGGAGGCGATGATAACTTGATGTTGGTAATATCAACAACCGGAGCATCATCTTTTAACGGTTCTTGATTATGAATTTTAGTAGCACCATGATTTTTAATTAAAGTCTTCAAATGTTGAATAACTTGTTCTGCTTGATCACCCAAAGGTTTACCATGCCAATTTTCAAGATTTTCAATATTCGGGAAATTCTTTCCTTTAAAAGTTTTCGCGATGATGGCAGTTGGTTTATCTTTTGTAGAAGCAGCGATATGGAAAGCTTTAACAAGCTCATCTACGTCATGTCCATCTACAACAATAGCATGGAAACCGAAAGCTTCTAAACGTTTGCTATAAACATCCATGTTATGACCCAAAGATGTTTCTTCAGACTGTCCTAAGCGATTAACATCGATAATCACGCAAAGATTATCCAAGTTGTAATGACTTGCGAAATGAATAGATTCCCAAATTGAGCCTTCAGCAGCTTCACCATCTCCAACCAAACAATAAACCCTATAATTTGCTTTATCGAAGTTTTTACCAACGTAAGCCATTCCAGCGGCTACGGCTAATCCTTGACCCAAAGATCCTGTTCCAACGTCGATAAAATTCAACCTTGGAGTTGGATGACCTTCCAAGTTAGAATTGAGTTTTCTCAAATTCTTTAAATCATCAACTGGGAATAATCCAGCTTCAGCCCATGCTGCGTATAAAATTGGAGCTGCATGACCTTTCGATAGAACCAATCTATCACTTGAAGGGTCTTTTGGAGCAGAGAGCTTATAACGCATCGTATTGAAGAAGAGAACAGACATGATTTCTGCTATTGACGAACATGATGTTGGATGCCTATGAGAATATTTTATGTTAATTGAGTTTATTTTTTAATTAACATTAACACGATGACGAATCAGAAATATTAAAAGAAAAGTCGTAGCATTTTAAAGTAAATACTTGGCAGCAACGTGTTAATAAACAAACGTATAAGGTTTATTTATCAAATTCATGCATAGGTTGCTTGAAATAAGATCTGAAATATGAATTGTTTACGTTTTTAGATAAAAACAGGAAGTTTTTATTTGGTCTAAAATATTTTTTTTTTTTTTTTTTAAAGAATTAACTTTCAAAATTAAGGAATTAACCTTGAAAAAAATTTATATTAATTTATACAAATAAAAAAGTACATAAAACTTTTTTTTATTATAGATATTTTATATTCCTTTTTAATATGAATGGAAAATTTATAATTTAAACAAATTTTTATTTTAATAGATAATCGTCATAACCTTTAAAATAAATTCCTAACATGCTTAAATTATTTAAAGTTGAATATGAAAAAGATGGTTAATATTAACCTTGAAAAAATTCAATGTTACAATTATACAGATAAAAAGATGGAAAATACCTCTTTTAAATATAGTTTTATTTCATATTTTTAAGATAAGCCAAAAATATACAATTAATCAGCATTTCAATAAACAATAAACATTGAAATATAAAAATGTTAACCTTGACAAATTTCAATGTCAAAATTGTACAAACATTAAGCGGGAAAACCCACTTTTGATTTATTTTTAAATTAAAAACAAGCACACATTCTAAAAATAATAATGTTAATAGAAAACCACATCAAAAAGATGATTAATATCATTAGTAGGAGACCACATGCGGTTACATATAACCTCAAACTTGTTAACCGGGGAAAAACAAGCATGGCATCCAAGAAGGATACATACCCAGATTTACAAGCACTTGTACTCTCGACACAGTGAATTCTGAGCTTGTTCGCGACGTCCTGCAAGGCAGGGGAGTCGTAACTAGCTTGAACCGGCATTTTCAGCAGTCGGAAGACTAATGTGAGGGACACCCGAAGATGTTACCGATAAAAAGAGCAGAGAGAGAGCAACAGAATGGGGAATTTAAGCGCCCAAAGAGAGGAATCGAAGACTTTCCCCCCACCCTTTAACACCAAATAGCAACTCACCCTGATTTCGAAGCCTGCGTAGCAACTACTGATTGGATTCGCAATTTATTCGCGATGTCTTTCAATTCTTGAACCATCTTAGCTTCCGGTTTATGATATGCCATGTTGACGAAAGTTCTTTTGGCAGTTATTTGTAATAACGTCAAGAGCCGATACCTCATCGGCTAAAGCAAAATTTGATCTAGTTTTCCATAGCGTTTAGTGGGGTCGCGCTTGCGCTCTTCCACAGGACGCAATCTTTCAACCGTAATGACGTTATGCAATAGAGATAGTAGAACCAACCGCGAACTTTGGAGTATTTCAAATATTTATTTAAAAAAATTTTAATGCACAAACAAGTTAGAACTCTATTTTCAACTGACATAGGAATCTGATAAACGTTCCTTTAACGTTTATTTTTGATATGAATATCAATTTTGTTGATTTTAGATTATAGAATTTTAATGTTGAGAGGTGTTAAGTAAATCTAGGAATTAAAAGATATATGAAGTAAATACATATGAATCGTTAATAAATTTTTCTAGACATTTAAGCTTTTAGAAAGTCTTTTTTTTTTAATTTTAACAAGATCAATTCAACAGGAGTATGTTTTTCCTGGTTATTTTGGTTCAGAAAGAAACCACGTAAAGTTTACTTAAGTTACGGAAATCCACATTGGTTTCGATGTGTTCTGTTAAGCCGGGTACACACTTGTTGCATATCCACGTATCGTGTCACCGTTGCGTATCAGTGTGTATAGGGAAACGTTGCATAGTTGCGTATCAAAACATGATACAAAGATACGCAACGAGCCCGATCGCCTATTTGGCGGATTTTCGCCGTCACATCAAAAAAATGATACGATACGGAGTTCAGTCGTATTTGGACGGGATATGATAAACGTTCAATCCTGTCCAGCACGTAGGGTAGATACGACGAGTACATTTTTGTCTTGCATCTCGATCTTATGTGTAAAATGGAGTAGAGTCAAGAAGAAGTAATAAACTTAATCGATAGTAATCGATTTACTGAAGGCATGAGATTATTTGGGATTCGAAACATTCAGATCACTACAACAAAATTAAAAAACAAGATGCGTGGGAGAAAGTTGCAAAACAGGTAGATAGGACCGTTGGCGAAAGTAAAAAGAAAATCGACTACCTCTTGGCAGCCCTCAGAAGGGAGAAAATGAAAATGAAAAACGATCTGGAACGATCCCACTGATTGCCTGTTTTGATATTTTAAACAAATGTTGAAGACTGGAATATGAATCACCAGTAGCCAAAAATCGTAAGGTTACAGCAAGCCTTTCTTGAGCAGGAATTGCTTGTCGAAATGTGGTATTTTGTTTAACTATTTTGTGCTCAATGGATGACAACAAAAATTCAAAATCAATGGTGTGCACCCGAACAAAATTTTTATACAATCCACTTACAGACTGAAAATTCAAATCGGCGAGTAAATTTGATGCCCGATACTGCTCCCTGCTTGAGTATAATTTAGTCATCCACTAACGTCGTGCATTGCGCTTCTTTTTTAAAGTTAGATGAATAAAAATGTAAGCGGCTGCTGCTCTTTGCTGCTGCGCACTCTTTGTGCTATGTACGGATAGACACTGAAACATTTGGAACACTCTTGGGTCGTACCTCGTATCGCATACCCGTTGCACATTTGGTTGAGATACGCGGTGGCGATACGGGAGAATACATTGACACTGCGTTGCATCGTTGCGTATCATTAAATGATACGCAACGGTGACACGATACGCTGATACGCAACAATTGTGTACCCGGCTTTATTCTGTATCAGATGCAATCAGGTCTTGAGGAAGGTTCCTCTTTAAGCGCATGTGAATTTGGCAGAGGCCCATTTGATACTGAACCACAATAGTGCACGTGTTGATTTTGTTGTAGAACTTTTTGGTTACGTTCTTAATTATTAATAAACCCACTAATAGTTGGCACTTTTAAATCTTCATGTAAATCAGGTATCCCCAAACTATTTTAGACAAGTGACCCCATTTCCAAAATGAACTGTTACCTTAGACCCCCATGGCCAAATTACCTACTTTAAAGATCAACCTCGTCGACCCCCAAAATCAGTTTTCGTTTATGTCGACCCCTAGGAAACCGATATCGACCCCTTTGGGAATCGCTGATGTAGATTACTGTTCCTTCTAAATCATGGAGCGTCCACTGAGATCCCAAGGAGTTTATTTTGTAGGGTTTGAATCTTTTTCATATTTGAAACTGATGACTTACTCCAAACCAGGCAAGCGAAGGTAACCAGTGGTCTAATAAGAGCTTTGTAGAGGAGGAAAGTGCACTCTATTCTCATAGGAGATGTTCTATTAATTAGTGGATAAAGCTGTCTAAGCCTGGCATATCCTTGATTGAGCTTTGTGTTGATGTGGTTTAGAATGCCTAACATCTTCTACCTTTAAAACGCCTTCTACCTTTAAAAAGTGAAGGCGCATCGTCATTTTTATTCCTCTCACTCCCGTGTTTTCCCTGACGTCTTCATGCCATGGATAAAAACCGCCCATTCTCTTTTATTCGTCGACAGCTAATCCACATCAACACAAAGCTCAATCAAGGATATGCCAGGCTTAGATAGCTTTACCCATTAATTAAAAGAACATCTTCTATGAGAATAGAGTGCACTCTCCTCCTCTACAAAGCTCTTATTAGTCCACTGGGTTACCTTCGCTTGCCCGGTTTGGAGTAAATCATCAACTTCAAATATGAAAAAGATTCAAACCCTACGGAATAAGCTCTTTAGGATCTCAGTGGACACCCCATGGTGTGGACACCCATTATAAAGGTACATGTCCACTAGAAACAAAATTGCGACATTTATTGCGAGATCAAACACAGACTTGTGTATATACATCTGAGAGTGAATCTGTAAGCGAAATTTAGTTGAGCAATTTACTCTCAGAAAGCGTTTGTGTCTACTAGTGTAAACGGGTATTTCGGTTGTTGCTGACACTTAGTAAATATTTCCAAACGATCTGGAAAGTTTAAGCGAGAGAAGAAATAAAAATGACGGATAAGAAATCGTGGTCTAGAGAAGAGACATCTTCTTTAATTTCTCATTCGGAATTATATCCCGAATTATGGGATGTGAAAAGTAAACATAACAAGAATAGAATAAAGAAACAAAAGGCACTGAAAACCATATCAACTGCGTTAAATACAAGTGAAAATGAAATCAATCGTAAATTACATAGTTTACGAACACAATTTCATAGTGAAATAAGAAAAATAAAATCTAAACATAATAGAGACGGAACGGAAGATAAATTTGAAAGCACTTGGGACTTTTTTGAAGCTATGAATTTTATTCAGGCTGATCATTCCAACAAACAGGTTCTCCATTCTCCAGGTTTGTCATCTGTGTCAAAAGTACCTGGTGGTGCATAAAATTTACTATCATGCGACAGAAGAAAATTATGCAGTACACATATTGTTGAGACAATAACTGTGGTTTTCTCTGGGCAAAGTTCAATCGGTTTTCTTAATATACGGAATCTATTAGCTCACGTGCAGTAATGACACAACGCATCTTAATATCTTGCTTCGTAATTGTTGGTCCTACAATTTCCAAAAGATGGTCAAAATCAGTAGCTGTCATTCGCAAAAAATTATCAAGTTGGCAAAGATCTTCTGACTTCAATTCCGACAACAGTGTTTCATAAATTCCGAGATCGCATCTCCGTAATATCCAGTTCCTCACCCACATGTTTCTTTTTTTCTTCTTTCGTTTTAATAAATCTAATAAAATAAATGCAGCACTGCATTTAATTTGATGCGCGATTAATAAGAATAAGGTATAACTTCAGTATAAAAGTATATAATAAGTCTGCTTTACGTTTTTGATTTTCTGATCGCAATTTTGTTGCTAGCGGACATGTACCAAATGTAAACACATCCTACACTTTACAAGCAATAATTCCCGAAACCACTTTCAAAACACAATTGCAGAGAGTAATTTTCGGAAAAAGTTGCGTCTAGTGGATACACGTTTGAAAGTTATTTCTGAGACCAGTGTCGCAATTTTGTTGCTAGTGGACATGTACCTTAAGGAATAGTGATCTACCTGAAGACCTAAAAGTGCCAACTATTAGTGAGTTTATTAAGAACGTAACCAAGCTTTTCGGCCTCTCTCATTGTTTTTCCTCTTTTTGTTAGTATGTCTTTTATCATATCGTTCCAAGTGTGTCGGGGTCTTCCTCTTGCTTTCTTCCCCTGTACTCTCGCTTGCCATACTCGCTTGACCTGTCTCTCTTCCTCCATCCTTTGCAAATGTCCTCACCAGCTCAGCTGGCGTTTTTCTATCTACTCGCTTATTAGTTCTATATTTAGTTCTTTTTTTATTTCCGTATTTCTGATTTTGTCTCTTAGTTACTCCCTTCACTCTCCTCAAATATTTGAAGACCTTGGCGTGAAAAGGATGTATGCCACAAATTATAACTTTCGAGAAATTAATCAAAGACATTTCTTTTAAATCCACAAAATCCAATTTACATACAATACACTTAATTTTAGAAAGAAAAAATAAGATAGATTACTTAGTACTTTTTAAATAAAAAGAAGTTGAAGAAAAAGCACTGGTATTGGTTTCTTAAGATTTATTTGCTTAAAAAATCTTAAATTAAATTTAAATTTATAAATTTATTAAATTTATCCTTTTACATGAAAAAATAAACTGTGATTTGAAACAACTTAAGAATTAAAAGTAAGAGATTAGTTATCAATGAGCGAGTAATCTTCATCTATATGCTCTACTTCGATTGTTGATTGTTCAATTGCTTGATGATTGAAATTTTTAGCATTGGTTTCCAAATAAAATTGTTGGTTCACTTATAGTAATACACAAAAAAAAGATTTAATAAAAGTTTCTGAAAAGGGTAGCAATATACAGAATTTGTCTTTGAGGCAGAAAACTTTAAAGTTTTTGCATTGGGAAATGTTCGCTTAAAATTTGAAGAATATTTTCCTAAAAACGGCTTTCTCTTGAGTATCGTTAATTTTAGAAAATGAAATGACATGGTTTTCTGAATTCATACTTGTAAAAAAGACTTCAGAGAAATAATATTTGTCGAAAAAATGGAACACTTCACAATTTCTCGCTTCGCTGGCGGATTCTGTATATGCAAAATTACATCATCATAATTTTCAGTAAAAGGGTGTATGCCACATAACCGCAAATAGTTATCATCTGAGTCAAACTCATAACTATTCTTTTCATTTAAATCACCAGAAAGTTAGTGAAAATCACGAGAACACCCAGCACTCGTATCACTCATGTTAGTGGCTTGTAACCTTATTTTGAAAATTTGCACCACTTACTCGAAATTATGAAAACGTCATTTTACCGTACCAGGGCTTATTATTGAAAAATCGCTAAAACTGCTAAAAGTAGTTGTATGTGTAAGGTGCCCAGATTTTTAGATGGGCAAAGCGGGACAACTAAGAAGAACGGGGAATTTTCATACAGAATAAAAATAATATTTTTAATACATTATTGAATGGAACATAATTTGTTTCCAAATGATAAAATATATCTAACCATTTGTTTTCTACTGTGATTTTTTGAGATGCCCAATATTTAAGCTTTTTCTTATCAGTATATTTGTCTACTAATGACACTTCATTAAAAAGATCATTTACGGAAGTATGGGAATTTTTGAGAAATATAATCAAATGATTTTTGCACATCGTTCCACTTAAGTTCTGGTTTTAATGTAAGCCAACGAAAATGATCTATATCATTATATTGTACCGTCCAGTCTTCTAAATAATCTTTGCAGTTATTAGAATTATACTAATGCGGATAGTCAACGTTAGAAAATTACTTTCTAACCAATATTGCCAATATTTTGTCACCTTCAATGAGCTTTATATTGTTTTGAAAATGGGCAGCTTGATTTGGTAGAAACTCTAGCCAAATGTTTGAAGATTCTCTTTCAAAAAACTTTTCTAAAATTCTAGAACATTTGAAGACCTTGGTGCAAGAAGGGGATAAGTCACTGCTTCAATTCGCGATTTATTCCGTTTTTGCTCAAAATCTTAAACAAAAACGAGCTGAGGAAATCAATAACCTTGTTATTCATGGAAGCTGTTTTCTCGTTCTTATACAAAACGATGCAAAAACTGGAACAAGAACTAGAAAAGTTAAAAGATTAAGGATTCATCAAGAACACATATATTTTCACAAAATGATTTATCCCGTTCTTGCTCCAAGGTCCTCATTTGTCCTGTGATAGAAAGTAGGATCATACATTTTCAAAATTCTTTCGATAGCTGACAGAAGAGCTAACCAACGCGTTTTAACTGTATCGACGTATTAAAATATATACTATTATATTTTATGATATTCAACTTCCGCAGCAAAAGCATATGCTGGTCATCGTAACCCGTAGGAATCTTAGAACGCAAAACAATGATTTTCATAAATATAAAATTTCACTTAATTCTATAAGTCGGGACTTTTGAAAAACGTAGCGGGACGCGGGACAAATTGTGAAAAATCGGGACTGTCCCGCCAAAAGCGGGACGTCTGGTCACCTTATGTATGTGGTTAATACCTTCATTTCTAAATCATTAGGTCCGAAAATCTCAATTTTTTAATTTTTGTGGCTTGCACCCTTTTTACGCCAAGGTCTTCATTTCATCTTTACTGCCTGTAATCTACTCTTGTTTCTTTTGTTTAGCACCCACGTCTCCCAGCCAAAAGTTAACACCGGTTTGAACATCGCTTTATATGTATCTATTTTCGTCTTCTTTGATATTTCTTTCATGTTAATGAAGAACTTACTCAATTCGTTCTTAGTCGTTTTTTCTATTCTTGAGTTTATTTCTTTGTCTTGTTTACCATCGTGCCTCACTTCAATACCCACATACTGAAATTGTTTCACCTGCTCAATGTTTGCTCCGTCAATTTTTATGTCGATGTCTTCTTTTTTTCCGATTACCATAACTTTCGTTTCATTTTGACTAACATCTACATACTTCTAAAAGAAATTATAATTGTAATTCACTCAAAATTCCGAAAATTTCTTTCACTCCATTAAAATCATTATTTTATTATTAAAATTCTATTTTCAATTTTTTGAGGAATTAAATTAGTTCTTGGTCTAATAGAAATAAAATAGGTTTAATAGAAATAAAATAGGTTTAATAGAAATAAAATAGGTCTAATAGAAATAAAATACAAACAAATGAATCGTTGTTAATAAATTTTTATTATCATTTGCAGTTTTTAAAAAACAATATTAAACAAAACGTATGAAAGCGGTACATACATCGGTAATAGGTTATTCACTTTCGTTATTACTTAATCTCCAACAAATGATAAATAAAAGTACTTTACAATATATTACTTTTCGTCCAACAGTATCGCAAGGAAAAGTTTCGTGGAAGTAAAAGTGTACTAACGCACCCGCTTGGGAAAAAATGGGAAAGGTGAAGGAACGTGTGGCGTCTGTTATTAAATATACTTTACTTTTACTTTACACTTGTGCAAAAAAAGATCATACACCGTTAAGATATACTTAGTGATAGTAATGAGGTGGTATGAGAACGTGAGAAAAATAAATATTTATATATATTTCATCGAAAAAGGCATAGGGCGATTCGTTATTATTAAAGATGGGTTAAATATAACATATACCTTTAGTTATCCAATTACTCCACACACATAGTGCCAACTGCGTAACCAAGGAATCACATATATAGCTTGTTTATTTATTTTTTTTATCAACAAAGGCATAGGCTACTTTTATTATCCAACTAAACGATTATTATTATAATTATTATTATTAAAAATTCATTCTCGTTTATGCTATTGTTTAGTTAGCACATGCAACCCCCTTCCGAATCGTTTTGGTCGTTTTGCAGTTGTGGTTGAGTTTGCAAGTCAACAGCTACACGTATGTTAAGAAAAAAGAAACAACGCATCAATTTTCTTTGCTTCACGCCCTCAGAGAGTAAAATAATACTTATAATACTTAAATACCATGCAGCGTTCGTGGAATGAGTACTGTGTTTTGATTTTTTTTCAAACGTTATCCATGCAAACGTTTACGCGCGGATCGTAACGGCATGATTTTCAAGCACCAACACCATTTTAATGCGCTTAATGGTAAAAACAAACAGACGGACTTCAACCGTTACGATCCGCGCGTACACGCAACATTATTTATATACACAAAAAAATATAACACAAAACGTAGTATTTATATATAAAAATAATAATAATAAAACAAACATATACAAATAAATACAGGGTTCTTTAAGTTTCTTTAACATCCTGTATATTTATAAAAGAAATTATTTTCTAATCATGCCGAATCATGCAATTATATCAAGAGTAACATTTACCGATTTAAATTGCACAAATTACATATCGAATCGTGTTTTATCCAAAAAATAAATATACAAAACGCGACATGTCACAATATAAAGATACATTACAGTAATCCTACTCTCATAAAATCCACAGCCTTTAGGTGGATACGTGTGGAAACTTTACTAAAATCACTGGATGTTTAGATGACATAAATATTTTAACAAATCCGTATATATAATAAATGTAAGTAGGATTAGAAGTGTAGTGAAAAAGAATGAGACTACTGTATGTCTCTTTATATCACAGTATAGAGCTACATTTAGTAGTCTCTTAAAGTTTAAGTCCTATTACTTTCTATTAGCGTTACAAGCATAAATTGAGAGTGAGATTGTAATGTGTGTCCTTATACTGTGGCTTAAGTGCGTACGGAATTAAATATTTATATGTACAAACTACGAATTTTAAGAACGGAACAAGACTCAATCGTGCGGATTGAAAATCGCCAAATCGAGCGGTCGAATAGCTGCGGGACCGATGGCACCTACCGTGTAAAGCGGCGAATCGCGTATCGAGTCTCGTTCGGGGCAAAACTCCTTCAAACTTGAAATAATAAAACAACAAAACCGTGGTGGTACTTAAGGCGAGCGGGCAATTCGGAAACAAAGGACGGCGACCGGACCAGCGGTCAACATGCACAACCTCCTTCGGAGTCTTTAATCTCATTCGGCGTGTCTTTCAACACGACCTCTTGCACTAAAAAAACAATTTAGGAAAATAAAACTCAAGACGAAAAAATCAAATCGAACTGAATTCGACCGCGCCCCCGATCTCCACTACTCAATCAAATGGCCATGCAAGCTCTAATCGAAACTAATTTTCGACCAAACAAATTCACCATGCTTGGTATTTTATTCAAAAAAAGGATACTGTCTTCTGGCGGCTTATTTTCCGTTGAGTCCATTCCTGGCAGTGCTGCGGCAACACGTCTAAATAGCTACACAAAAATAATATTTTTTAACTAAGGTTTCAACAAAAAAAAATTTTATACGAAAAAATCTTGACTTATTGAGTAAACAAATACTTTTTTCAAATATAATAAATATATAAAACATCTCGGTTTGTTTTAAAGAGCTACGAATCCCCTCAAAAAGAGATTCTTTAACAGAGTATTCCAAACCTAAAGTCAGTGATTCATTTTGGCAGTGTGTCCAAAGATTGGTATCACAAAAATTCCAAATATTTCTTTATCACCTAATAATCATAGGTGGGTCAATACAAAGGGCATGAAATTTTCTGATATTTAGGACCGGTTTATTCACCCTTGGATAAATTAATCTATCCGATATCTACCATGGTTACAGGCTAACTAGCTAATCATGGCAAGTGAAATTATAGTTACTATGGAAAATATCAGGTAGATTAGTTTATCCAGAGGTGAATAAACCGGCCCTTAATTCTCTCGGATACTTTGAGACAATTTTCTAATTAAAATTAAAAAAAATAAAAATAAAAAAAAAAATAAAACGGGCCAATCCTTTCACTCGCATACAGATAGTTATTGTCAACACCTGGTTTCCGCCGAACTTTTATGGGATAAGTTCGCAAACCCCGTTGACACGAACTGATAACTGATGGCACCACTTTCGGTCTTTCGATAAGTGAGTCCGTTTGATTAATGTCCTAGTTGAAGGAATGGAAGCAGATAGAAAATACTAGGGGTACTTGTAAATTATTTTTAAATTTTGAGACAGGATTTTTTCGAAAAATTATAGATTGAAATGTCTATTTTAACATTACGTAAAATAATTTTTGTTAGGTTGTAAAAATTTAGAGAATAAAATTTTTCTTTTAAATCTACATTTTCACCTAACCTAAAATTTTTACCCAATTTTAAAAAATCACCGGGACTTTATTTTTAGATTTTCAAAAAAAATCTTTCGGAGAATTATAGATTAAAATGTCGTTTTTAACATTAACTAAACTAATTTTTGTTAAGTTGTAAAAATCTCGAGGAAAAGATTTTTTTCTAATCCCCCACATTCTCACCTAACCAAAAATTTTCACCCAATGTTAAAAAATCACCGAGACTTTATTTTTAAATTTTGAGACAGGATTTTTTCGAAAAATTATAGATTGAAATGTCTATTTTAACATTACGTAAAATAGTTTTTGTTAGGTTGTAAAAATTTAGAGAACAACATTTTTCTTTTAAATCTACATTTTCACCTAACCTAAAATTTTCACCCAATTTTAAAAAATCACCGGGACTTTATTTTTAGATTTTCAAAAAAAATCTTTCGGAGAATTATAGATTAAAATGTCTTTTTTAACATTACCTAAACTAATTTTTGTTAAGTTGTAAAAATTTCGAGAAAATTTTTTTTTTCTAATCCCCCACATTCTCACCTAACCAAAAATTTTCACCCAATGTTAAAAAATCACCGAGACTTTATTTTTAAATTTTGAGACAGGATTTTTTTGAAAAATTATAGATTTAAATGTCCTTTTTGACCCTATCTAAAATGATTTTTGTTAGGTTATAAAAATTTTGAGAAAAAAATTTTTTTCTAAACCTCTACGTTTTCACCTAACCTAAAATTTTTATCTAACTTTAAAAAATCACCGGGATTTTGTTTTTAAATTAAAAAAAATTTTTTTCCGAAAATTATAGATTAAAATGTCGTTTTTAACATTACCTAAACTAATTTTTGTTAAGTTGTAAAAATTTCGAGAAAAAATTTTTTTTCTAATCCCCCACATTCTCACCTAACCAAAAATTTTCATCCAATGTTAAAAAATCACCGAGACTTTATTTTTAAATTTTGAGACAGGATTTTTTTGAAAAATTATAGATTTAAATGTCCTTTTTGACCCTATCTAAAATGATTTTTGTTAGGTTATAAACAAATAAAAAAAACACGTATATTTATACATTTTAACATATTCCAATTGGAGTTGATATGATAATGCCTTGGAAACTTTAGAATTTAAATGGAGGATGTTAAGACCCCAACAGATAAACATGAAATTTCCTAAAGACTTCAATGAGTTGCTGACTTTGACTTTGGAATACTCTGTACACTTCTTATTATTCGATGTTTATGTCTATTATCTTATTATGTCGATTATTCTCCATATCTCATTTTCATAAAACACTATTCATTGTTAAGTAGTAAGAAATTTCCACTTACAACAAAATGTAAGGATAAACATGTAAATTATGTAAAAAAAATGATTTTAAAAACTTTCTTATCACCGTTATCTCCAGACCCATTAAAGCTATACTAATTACAAATGTTATTTACTTATCTTTGGTGACTAACCCAAAAAACTGAATCAATCACGATAATCGGAAATGAAATTTACCTGCTTGACATTGTACCCAGCTTTCGCGCTCGTCTCAATGAACATCACGTTCAACTCCTTGGCCTTGCGTTCGCCTTCTTCCGTGCTAACCTGTCGCTTGTCCGAGAGATCCGTCTTATTTCCCACGAGCATTATGATCACGTCCGTTCCTCTTTCGGTACGCACATCGTCGATCCACTTGGACGTTTGGTGGAAAGAGTTAGCGTCTAATAAATATAGAAATTAGATGATTTCTTATTCGAGAGGAAACGTGTTTATTATTACTTGTAATATCATAAACGACTACCGCCACAGTCGAATCCCGGATGTACGATGGGATTAATGAGCGGAAACGCTCTTGACCAGCAGTATCCCATAGTTGAAGCCTTACTGTCCGATCTTCTAGATACATTGTCTTCGATAAAAAGTCAATACCTATCGTTGCCTAAAACATATTTTTATTAGAAGAAAAATCTCATAATAATAAATGAAAATAAAATGGTGAAATGAAACTAAATTGGTGAAATGAAGAAAAAAAAAAAATGGTGAAATGAAAAAAAAAATAAATAAAATGGTGAAATAAAAAAAAACAAACAAAAATTTGTAAAAATTTATTACAATGATAAAACCAAAAACAAATTTCTTTTAAATCACTCTTTTAGATTAAATTATGGTGTAAATTTTTTTATTATATTTGTATTCCATAAATTTAGAGGTCTTGAGTTGACAGTTTAAATGACTTTAAGTCAATTTTTGAAGTTTCTCACTTTCATTTTTTATTGTTCCTTATTTATTTTTTATTATTTTTCGAAGGGTTAAAGACGATTTTTAATAAATCCACATCTGACGACTCCGTGTTAATTTTACATCGTCGATTAAACGGTCGGTTGATTTTTATAGGTCGTAAACCACTTTGCAAGTCAAATTTTTAACAATTTTGAATTTTATCAACTCTAAGCTTTTAATGCTTCCATTTAAAGCTTCTTTTAAGGAAGTTTTTTATGTTGGTCGATTGTTAACTAAACTGTACGCCAAAATAAAACAACACTCAGAAGGTACAATCGTACGAAATTTAGAATTATGATATTTAGGCTCTGCTCACACCAGGAATACTCAAATCTCAGACCTATTGAGATGCTTGGCAACTCAGAGACTCGCCATGTATAATCTGACGGCACGACTCAAACGAAGATACTTCAGTTGTCGATACCTTTTTTAAGTTTTTATTATTTCTTGAAGGGTTAAAGATGATTTTTAATAAATCCACAGTTGACGACTCCGTGTTGATTTTAAATGATTTTTATATGTCCTAAACCACTTTGCAAGTCAAATTTTTCAACAATTTTGAATTTTTTCAACTTTAAGTTTTTAATGCTTCCATTCCAAGCTTCTTTTAAGGAAGTATTTTATGTTGGTTGATTGTAAACTAAACTGTACGCAAGAAAAAAACAACACTCAGAAGGTACAATCGTACGAAATTTAGAATTATAATATTTAAGCTCTGCTCACACCAGGAGTACTCAAATCTCAGACCTCTTGAGATACTTGGCGACTCAGAAACTCACCATGTATAATCAGACGACGCCACTTATACGGAAATACTTCAGTCGTCGATACTTGGCAACTGCACAACCAGCAATTTGGAGACTCGACATGCTAATCACCATGTCGCTCAGTTGCTTGATTTTTATCACCGGAAAAACAAGTTAAAAGGCTATTTCAGAAAAGATGTAACGGAAAAAGCTTAAAACTCTGAAGCAAAGGCAGTTCATTTTATAAAATGCAAAGAATTTAGAATCAGATTCTTGCAATTCTTTTGCATCAACAAACAATCTATAATTGATGGTTTTTCCTATGTAAGGATGTAATCCGAACCTTCTGACTTTTTCTATGTCGGTAATACTTAATACTAATACTTGATAATAATATTCTCATCAGTGGTGTTATTTCTAGACATTTTGCACAAGATGTGCAGACTAAACGCACAATCGGAGATTGGAGGAAACTGAGAACTGAGTAGGTTGATAGAAAATTTTCAAGTTTAATAGTGGACGTGTGCAGATGACGAGTAACTACAGTCTTGAGTCTACAAGTCCCATCGTAATCGTCTAGTATCCGTGATTTGAATATCCTTGTATGAGTAGAGCCTTAATGTTTAAATAGATACATTTCTTTTATACTGTGTAGCTATTCGAGTCTAACAAGTCGACGCTTTGGAACTAAAGAAACCTGATAAACTGGCCGGATTGTAGTATTATCATGAGACTATCCATGAAATAGAAGTTCGAAATTAATATATAAATAAATAAACAGAAACAGTTCATGTCGAACTAATTCTTTAAATTACAAAATAAATTAAGTTAAACACAAGAATGGTCTTTCATTAAGACACGACATGGCGACAACAAAGCGAAAAAGGCAGAAAATATAATAAAGACAATTCACATAGAAGAAAATCACGTCAAAAAGTAAGTTTAAAAACTAATTAAAAAGTGCTAAAATAATTAAAAAGTGCTCAGAAGATTAAAATTACAAAAAAGAAAAACAGATAATCCCATAAAACCAATGCCAATGAAGGACAATATAGTCGAAAATTGGAAAATATGGATTCAAAAATTCCAGAATTATCTAATTGCAACAGAAATTAACAAGAAAAATGGGAGAGGAAGCTATCCCTATATTTAATAGTTTCACATTTGATAGTGAAATAGATGCGGACAATTACGAAATACTAAATTTTAAAACAAAATTTCAAAATTACTTTGTTCTAAAGAAAAATATTGTATACGAAAGATACAAGCTCTTTACATATCGGGTGTTCATTTAAATTCGTGCTCGTGTGCTTTGAAATTTTGTTAAACGACGATAGAGAGAAAAATGTGTGTCGCATTATTAGTGCACACTAATCAATTAAACTTCAAATTTGACAAACGTCAAATTTGGTCAAACTATACTGAACGGCTTATATTGGCAATTTATCGATAATGTTTTTAATTTGTGACAAAAAACTTGATGATAAGTCTTAAGTTTAAGCTGCTTCGAAAGTCGATGAAGTTTAGGAATATTTACTGTATAATTTTATTCACAACTTGAACATCCCTATGAAATTTTGGACGACCAATTACTGAAAAGATTAGAGTTTAGGTAGGTTTTAGCCAAAAACAAGTTATTAGCCAATTTCCTTTCATCTTCTGTCTTGTTATTTATAACCTATTGAACATTTCAGTGTTATGACATTGCTTCAATTAAGTTTTATTGGACATACGTCAAAAATGCAGACAAAATCCATAGCTCACTTGAGCACGAATTTAAATGAACACCCGATACAAACAAATGAATGAAACTGCAGAAGAATTCATAACAGAACTAAAGAACAAAGCAACAAGTTGTGAATTTGGAAGTTTAGAAGATAGTACTAATACTAATATTCACAGTATTAGTGATAGGAATAAAAGATGATGAAATGAGAAGAAAGGTGCTGGAAGATCCAAATCAATCTCTGGAAAAGGCTGTAGAATCTTGTGTTGTAGCAGAAAGTGTTCAATTTCAAACAAAAGAGATGAGCAAGAAAGAAGCTGAAGTAAATACAGTTATAAAAAAACCACATTGAACAAGAAATTGGAAAGAAGACAAAAACAAGGAAAGGAGGAAGAAAGAAATTTGTAAGATTGGTCAAATAAATATCTGCAGAAACTGTGGTAAGTCGCATCCTATCAATTGTATTGTATTGTATTGTATGACCCCTAGAGTAAGGGGAAGGGTAATGGGATTTGGGAATTAAGCCCTTATGACTCCCAGACACTTGCGTAAAAGATATATAACACGTAATTTGAATCAAAACTTAAATTATATCAGTAAAATTCACTGATGACTTGGAATAAACCAAATAATTAAAGATATATATCAAAAATTTTGGACGAACACAAACACTTCATCCGTTTCCGACCAGAGCCGGAAACGGAATCATCCTATGAATTCATGACATCAATAAATGTCCAGCATACGGGAAAAAAATGTCAAATGTGGAAAAATGAACCATTACCAATTGCCGTGCCGGTCAAGGAGAGAATCTAGTAAAAGACACGACAGTGATGATAAATCATAGCAATAAGTCGATAAATTACTCAGATTGATAGCTGACTTTCAAAAAGAGTCCTCAAACTAACCTCCACTGAGTTGTCTCAAACAATTTAATTAAGGCATTAAGGGCCTAAAAGACATCTTTTTTGCCGTATTTTTCATGATTTATAATCAACCACTATTTCTAATAGGTGGTTTACAGATTGTATAAAACGATTCTAACCGACCATAAACGATTTTTATTAAATTTATTCATTCATTGCTTTTAACAAATGTACATCGTTTGTTTTTATTATTTATTTAACTGACTTTTAACGACAAATGGTTTAAAATCAGATTTTAAGTATTTATTAGTTAAATCTTTGAAATACTATAACATAAAAGCGTTATCTTTTTATGTTCAATTTTCTCAGTTTATTATTACTTATTTCCTAAACAGTTTTAAGAAAAAAATTTTAAAAACCAATTTTTTTTTCTTGTACCATGATATTGATTATTCATTCAATGATATCTGGGTTGTAAATAATCTTCCATCGGCTTTAAATTTTAAATATACGTAATACGTATGCTATATAGTAGTAATAACCATTCTTATCTTTAACTGTTTATCTATAATATTTGAAATATCCTAAGGAAAATGTGGTCATCATAAATGAAAGTTACTCGAATGAATTTTAAAAACCAATTTTTTTTTCTTGTACCATGATATTGATTATTCATTCAATGATTTCTGGGTTGTAAATAATCTTCCATCGGCTTTAAATTTTAAATATACGTAATACGTATGCTATATAGTAGTAATAACCATTCTTATCTTTAACTGTTTATCTATAATATTTGAAATATCCTAAGGAAAATGTGGTCATCATAAATGAAAGTTACTCGAATGACTTTATTTTTACAAAAACCTTTATAGTTTTCCACATTTCTTTCGATCTTTATAGCCATCATAAACAGTAATTGGAGTAATTGGATCCTTACCTCTTCAAATACCCACCATAAATCGCAATATAACCCAACATAATTTAACCCTCATAAGCAAACATAGAAGCTACAAGGAGGGATTTAAAGGTCCTCAATTCCATGTTTATAGCCTCTTCTTTGTGATTTTTTACGACTTTTTTTTTCATCTTATTGGTAATAAGATGACCAAATCAACTCATAAAGACCATAAAAAATTGCAATCTGCTTCCTTCTAGATTTTTTATGTAATTTTACGCAATGAAAAATTTAAGATTTTTTTATAGATTTTTAAGACATTTTTTTATAAAATTTTAAGACATTTTTTTATAGATTTTTAAGACATTTTTTTATAGACTTTATGTAACTCTTTATTAGGTATTTTATATTTTATGGTTTAGATAAATAAATAATAAGTGATCCTAAAATAGGTGAAGTATATGAAAAAATTTAACCTTTAAATTAAGGTTATAATATAAATTGAAAACTAAGGAACATAAATATAATATAAAAGTTTTATTGAAAGGTTTATTCTATAATATTTAAGACTTTATTTTGTAATTTTTAAGACTTTACTCTGTAGTTTTTATGTAATTTTATGTAATGAAAGATTTAAGACTTTTTTTTTATAGATTTTATGTAACTCTTTATTGGGTAATTTAGATGTTATGGTTTAGATAGGTAAATAATAAGTATTTGATCGTAAAATAAGTGACGTATAATGAAAAATTATTACCTTTAAGTTAAGGTTGGTGCATAATAATGTAGACTTACCTGATAAGTATTATCAAAGCTATCGTACATGAATCTTGTTATAAGCGAGGTTTTACCGACTGAAAAATAACAAATAATGTTATAAAAAGGTATCGTAGAATGCTATCGTAGAATGTAAAGTATTTCGGTTTAATGAGATGGTTCTAACCTAATAGTGGGTGGACTTTTTGGGTGACTTTTTGGGTGGGTTTGAATGAAAGGTAAAATCGCAAAGTAAGAAAGCGGGAATTGATGGTTGATTACGGTGGAACCGATCGGTACGAGTTAGTATTTTATCAATTATTGATCTGGCTACGCCTGACTTAAAATGCTCAACAAATACCCAAAGAACTGCCCGTTTTGGAAAATGGACTTACCGCTTTGCTCGCCTAAGAAAACTAACTTAAATTTACGCAGCGGATTCCCGAAATCACCGGAAGTAGACATCGCTAACCGATCTGTCCTAACGGTCTATTAACTCTGAAAAATCTCGTATTTCACAGTAAGATATCACAGCAAAACACACGTACAAACAGAATGTGACAGCAGACGCCACGCAGCGGTCATGACTGCACATGCGCCAATCGAATACTTACGAGTTATTTTCATAGATGTCGTTTCAATTTACGTTAATTAAAATTCCTTAACTAAATAAAACAATGATTCAGAACTTTACCATGAGTAAAAAATCAACTTTACGTTTCATTCTCGGTGAATAAGTACAAATATTTAAACGAATAATCGCGTGTTGAGTAAAAAATTAAATCCGGTAGGAGTAAAATCTGTGAAGTTAGCCACAACCCCGTTGGTCAATTTCAGCAACTAACTTTGCTCGGTTCGCGTCCATGATTGGTTGGGTTAGGTTGTTAAGAGTGAATATTTATTTTTTAATCACGTTTATTTAGGTTACCCAGAGATCCGGTTCCACTTCTGAAGATGAGCGCACACGAAGGTACGTCATTTATTGTCATCACATTACGATTACAATAATCGCATTATGATTAGTCAATAAAATCTCTAAAAATTTCTGTTAGGGGTTAGTTGCGATTCTTGTCTTAAAGGGAATTTCCGGGGGCGACGTTACAAATGTCTAGTCTGTTACGATTACGACCTGTGCGACACGTGCTATGAAGCTGGGGCTACAAACACCAGACACACCACTGACCATCCCATGCAATGTATTTTAACACGGGCTGACTTTGGTGGGTTTTTCTTAACTACCGATAAAATAAAAGCTTCATTTTTACTTGTATACCTTCTAGACTTGTTTTACGGAGGAGAGGCTTTGTCCAACGACCATCCACAGTCATACACTTGTCCATATTGTTCTCGTATGGGATTTACTGAAGCTACTCTACAAGAACATGTCACCGCTGATCATGCCGATACATCTTTCGAAGTGGTAAGATATATTTTACTGTACTCGTTACAGTAATTAAAAAAAATAATAATAATAATAAAAAGAAAATGGTGTTTTTTTTTTATTTTGGGGTTTTGAAAGGTATTTTTAAATAAATACAGTGTACTCCGGATATAACGAATACTTAAGGGACTTGAGACTGTTGAAAATCGGTTTGTTATAACCAAAGTTGGTTATAAGTGGTAATTAAAAAAAAAATCTTGAATTAAATTTATTTAAATTGACAATTTAACCCTTTATAGGACAAGAGAGTGGGGTTTAAAATATTTCAATGAGATTTTTTGTAGAATATACACTCATACCTAAATTAATCAGGGACTAAAAACGAAAAATATTTTGTTCGTTTCCGATCAGAACGAAAAGGAAAAATTTCGTTTTCGTTCTTTTCGTTCACACTCAAAAAGTATCGTTTTCGTTTTCGTGAACCGAAATGAAATAACGGTTAAAACCGGTTTTTTACTATTTATCTAATAAAAGTATGCCAAACATGGTTTTTTAATTTTTTTAATATTTGACAAATAAGTCACTTGTCATAATTTTAATCATAGCTGGCAAAAATTAATAACATAAAATGTATGCTTTTAAAAGCTTATGGTGGAATTAGGATGTCAAACGTAAAGGCTGTATTTAAACAGCGTTTAATTATTTTGTTTCAATAGAAGCGTTTATACAACGTCTAGAAATTACGGCAAATTTGTTGGTTATTACAGCTAAAGTTACGGTTAAGTTTGGCATCCTAAACCCACCAATAAATGTTAAAAATTTCAATCAACTGCATTTTACATGGTGATGACATTTTTTATGTGAAATGAAAAATATTTCCCAGCACTTATCTGGTTTATTTGTTTTTATTATCCTTTCACGTTTCGGCCTAAGGCCACCTTCAGGGGTAATTTGTCTCAAAAAACTTGATTAAAAATATCGAAATACATAGATTTATTTAAAATACTGAAATGCAACAAAATACACAAGATATAAAAGTTAAAAGTATTACGAACACGAGTACATGTTAGAATAAAAATGCATTTTTCCTTTGATATTTTGATGGCCTTATGCCGAAACATGTAAGGATAATAAAAACAAATAAACCAGATAAGTGCTGGAAGATATTTTGCATTTCACATCATGATTTGCTGATGAAAGGATGGATCGCAATCGAATTTTTCTTGTTTATGACATTTTTGCTTTTTTACAAATATTAAAAATAAAATTTAGAATGAATTGTTTGGGACCGTTTCTGTATTGGAGAGGCACGAATTTATTTTAGTTTATTTCATTTATTCCCATTAACACGTTAACTGCAATCAAAAAATTAACTAATGTTAAGTTAATGCAACTGTGTCCATATATGGTACACATGGCAGTTAACGTGTTAAATTTAGTTACTTGAAAACCACGTACAAACTGCTATGCAGTTTAGTGACAGATTTTTTTTTGCTTCATATTTTAAATAATAATACAAAAATATTGTGTCATTAAACCGGTTAAAACCGGTAACCGAAATTATTTATTTCGTTTTCAATCATGAACGAAAAATAAAAATTTCGTTTTCGTTTCCGTTTTCGTTCTTATAAATTATTCGGTTAATTTCGTTCTTTCGTTCTTGTGTTCGTTCCGTTCTTAGTCCCTGAAATTAACCATACTTCATTTAGTTTTTCCAGAAACAGTCCTCAATTCAAAAATTTTGGTGGGACATTATTGTCCCAATGTACGTTATGTCTAGGCGTTTTTTTCCAACGTTCATTGGGATTATAGTGTCCCACCAAAATTTTGAAAATTGAAATTTGAAAATTGATATTTTGATTGCTTTATTCTTGACAAACGTAAACAAAAACATTAATACAGTAAAAAAAAACAAACAGTTGAAATTATCAATTGCAAAACAAAAAATAATTTAGGTTTTACTTTTTATAAAATTTTGCAAAGCAACCATTGCACAGCGCCACGTTGCATTTTGTACATAGGAGATCACTTCTTTTTTCTTTGGATTTTGTGCTACAATATGTGCATATTGTTCTTCTCCGTTTTTCAATTTTTTGCGGAAGGTGTTCTCCAACATCGCACAATCTAACTGTATTTTCTATTGTGCTTACGTGTCTAGGATTATTGTTTTTTCTTGAGAATCCCTTGTACGGATGGTATCCTAACTTTTTTCTTGAACAAAATGTTCCAATAAGCTCATTCACTAAAATTGAACGAAACGTTAGTTAGCTCACTGGTTTTAGATTTTTTGCTTTTATTGTCTCCTTGTATATTACGTAGCTATTAGCGATAGAGCAGTCCAAGAAATAATAAAAGATCTTTATCCACCATCTTCTCGATTTTTGCCTACTTTGATAAATTTCGTAAAAAATCTTCCTAGCCGGAGTAAATACTACCCAGAAAGTTATTGATATTATTAAGTATAGTTAAATAGGTATAAGATCTACATGGAATATTAGAATAACCGTAACTAACAGCTAGAAAAAAATTAGTAAATTTCACATACAAAATCATTATTTACTTTCCGGAATCTAAATACAAAAAATCTAACAAATTAGCAACCATTATTTCATTGGAATTAACTACACATACCTTAATTATTAAGAAAAGGCCGTTTTTGAATGGAAACACACTGTTTAGATTATTAAAAACACTCACAAACTTGAAACAAGGTTTAAAATTTTGAATTCGCCATGTTTTATAGAACGCAGGGACAAATATGTCCCAGTAAAACATCTTTTATCGACCTCTATTGAACAGTAACCAAACAAAGGCAAATCAAATCATAGAATCAATGATATATCAATTTATCTACAAAATTGTGTATTTATGATATAAAAAACTCTAAACGCGTTTTCTAGAGCAGAGGTGGGACAATAAAGTCCCAATATCTTATAAAGGGTTAATCATTATTAAATTGAATGAAAAACAATCAAACAATTCCACTTAATTGTTGACATAAAATCCGGCTTTTCGGAAGCAATTTTTTAATTGTGGACTCGATGACCATTTCCCACACTTTATGAATAGAATTGATACCGTCAAGCTTTATTTATTCTTTCAATGTCACTTTAATAGGAGAGTTTGCCTCTAATCTTTGCATAATTTTCAATAAAAGATGTTGTCGGTAAGTCTCTCAATGACTTGAGAGAATGAATTATCTCCTAGTCGAGGGATCTCCAAACTTTGAAGCCTACGGGCCACAATGTCAATTTAATTTATTTGAATTGAATTGACAATTTAATCATTATTAAATTGAATGACATTAAACAATCACATTTCCACTTCATTGTTGACATAGAATCCGGCTTTTCGGAAGCAATTTTTTAGTTGTGGACTCGGTGATTGTTCCCCACACTTTATGAATAAAATTGATACCGTCGAGCTTTATTTATTCTTTCAATGTCACTTTAATAGGAGAGTTTGCGTCTAATCCTTGCACAATTTTCAATAAAAAATGTTATCGGTAAGTCTCTCAATGACTTTTGAGAGAATGAATTATCTCCCAGTCGAGGGATCTCCAAACTTTGAAGCCTTCGGGCCACAATGTCAATTCAATTTATTTAAATTGAATTGACAATTTAATCATTATTAAATTGAATGAAATTAAACAATCAATCATTTCCACTTCATTGTTGACATAGAATCCCGCTTTTCGGAAGCAATTTTTTAGTTGTGGACTCGGTGATTGTTCCCCACACTTTATGAATAAAATTGATACCGTCGAGCTTTATTTATTCTTTCAATGTCACTTTAATAGGAGAGTTTGCGTCTAATCCTTGCACAATTTTCAATAAAAAATGTTATCGGTAAGTCTCTCAATGACTTTTGAGAGAATGAATTATCCCCTAGTCGAGGAGTCTCCAAACTTTAAAGCCTTCGGGCCACAATGTCAATTCAATTTATTTAAATTGAATTGACAATTTAATTATTATTAAATTGAATGAAATTAAACAATCAAACACTTCCACTTCATTGTTGACATAGAATCCGGCTTTGCGGAAGCAATTTTTTAGTTGTGGACTCGGTGATTGTTCCCCACACTTTATGAATAAAATTGATACCGTCGAGCTTTATTTATTCTTTGCATGTCACTTTAATAGGAGAGTTTGCGTCTAATCCTTGCACAATTTTCAATAAAAAATGTTGTCGGTAAGTCTCTCAATGACTTTTGAGAGAATGAATTATCTCCTAGTCGAGGGGTCTCCAAACTTTGAAACCTTCGGGCCACAATGTCAATTCAATGTATTTAAATTGAATTGACATTTAATCATTATTAAATTGAATTAAATTAAACAATCAAACACTTCCACTTCATTGTTGATATAGAATCTGGCTTTTCGGAAGCAATTTTTTAGTTGTGGACTCAGTGATTGTTTCCCACACTTTATGAATAAAATTGATACCGTCGAGCTTTATTTATTCTTTCAATGTCACTTTAATAGGAGAGTTTGCGTCTAATCTTTGCACAATTTTCAATAAAAAATGTTGTCGGTAAGTCTCTCAATGACTTTTGAGAGAATGAATTATCTCCTAGTCGAGGGATCTCCAAACTTTGAAGCCTTCGGGCCACAGTGTCAATTCAATTTATTTAAATTGAATTTACAATTTAATCATTATTAAATTGAATTAAATTAAACAATCAAACTCTTCCACTTTATTGTTGATATAAAATCCGGCTTTTCTGAAGCAATTTTTTAATTGTGGACTCGGTGACCATTTCCCATACTTTATGAATAAAATTGATACCGTCAAGCTTTATTTATTCTTTCAATGTCACTTTAATAGGAGAGTTTGCGTCTAATCTTTGCACAATTTTCAATAAAAAATGTTGTCGGTAAGTCTCTCAATGACTTTTGAGAGAATGAATTATCTCCTAGTCGAGGGATCTCCAAACTTTGAAGCCTTCGGGCCACAATGTCAATTCAATTTATTTAAATTGAATTGACAATTTAATCATTATTAAATTGAATGAAATTAAACAATCAATCATTTCCACTTCATTGTTGACATAGAATCCGGCTTTTTGGAAGCAATTTTTTAGTTGTGGACTCGGTGATTGTTTCCCACACTTTATGAGTAAAATTGATACCGTCGAGCTTTATTTATTCTTTCAATGTCACTTTAATAGGAGAATTTGCGTCTAATCTTTGCACAATTTTCAATAAAAAATGTTATCGGTAAGTCTCTCAATGACTTTTGAGAGAATGAATTATCCCCTAGTCGAGGGGTCTCCAAACTTTGAAGCCTTTGGGCCACAATGTCAATTCAATTTTTTTAAATTGAATTGACAATTTAATCATTATTAAATTGAATGAAATTAAACAATCAATCATTTCCACTTCATTGTTGACAGAATCCGGCTTTTCGAAAGCAATTTTGTAGTTGTGAACTCGGTGACCGTTTTCCCACACTTTATGAATAAAATTGATACCGTCAAGCTTTATTTATTCTTTCCATGTCACTTTAATAGGAGAGTTTGCGTCTAATCCTTGCACAATTTTCAATAAAAGATGTTATCGGTAAGTCTCTCAATGACTTTTGAAAGAATGAATTATCTCCTAGTCGAGGGGTCTCCAAACTTTGAAGCCTTCGGGCCATAATGATTTTTTCAGTATATTCCAAGGGCCAAAACAGTTTTAATTTTACTGCCCTTAACTTAAGGTGACCAGATTTTTAGATGGGCAAAACGGGACAACTAAGAAAGGGGAATTTTCATACAGAATAAAAATAATATTTTTAATACATTATTGAATGGAACATAGTTTGTTTCCAAATGATAAAATATATCTAACCATTTGTTTTCTACTGTGATTTTTTGAGATGCCCAATATTTAAGCTTTTTCTTATCAGTCTATTTGTCTACTAATGACACTTCATTGAAAAGATCGTTTTCGGAAGTATTACTATTTGGGAATTTTTGAGAAATATAATCAAATAATTTTTGCACATCGTTCCACTTAAGTTCTGGTTTTAATGTAAACCAACGAAAATGATCAATATCATTGTATTGTACCGTCCAGTCTTCTAAATAATCTTTGCAGTTACTAGAAAACTTTTTGACATGGTTCATGATATCTTGACGATTTATAGCACCTTGCTCTTCGAGCTGATTTATACTATTGCGGATAGTCAACGTTAGAAAATTACTTTCTAACCAATATTGCCAATATTTTGTCACCTTCAATAAGTTTTATAACGTTTTGAAAATGGGCAGCTTGATTTTGTAGAAACTCTAGCCAAATGTTTGAAGATTCTCTTTCAAAAAACTTTTCTAAAATTCTAGAACATTTGAAGACCTTGGTGCAAGAAGGGGATAAGTCACTGCTTCAATTCGCGATTTATTCCATTTTTGCTCAAAATCTTAAACAAAGACGAGCTAAGGAAATCAATAACCTTGTTATTTATGGAAGCTGTTTTCTCGTTCTTATACAAAACGATGCAAAAACTGGAATACGAACTAGAAAAGTTAGAAAATTAAGGATTCATCAAGAACACATATATTTTCACAAAATGACTTATCCCGTTCTTGCTCCAAGGTCCTCATTTGTCCTGTGATAGAAAGTAGGATCATACATTTTCAAAATTTTTTCGATAGCTGACAGAAGAGCTAACCAACGCGTTTTAACTGTATCAACGTATTAAAATATATACTATTATATTTTGTGATATTCAACTTCCGCAGCAAAAGCAATATGCTAGTCATCGTAACCCGTAGGAATCTTAGAACGCAAAACAATGATTTTCATAAATATAAAATTTCACTTAATTCTATAAATCGGGACTTTTGAAAAACGTAGCGGGACGCGGGACAAATTGTGAAAAATCGGGACTGTCCCGCCAAAAGCGGGACGTCTGGTCACCTTACCTTAACTATATTTCTGGACTAGAATAGTCGCAAACTTGTCGCGGGCCAGATTGATGACACTAGAGTTAACCGTTTGAGTCCCAGACGGTTTTGAAAGAACACTGTCGAAGAATCCCAAGCAGCGCGATCGCACTTTGAAATACGTATACGTTCATATATGGTGGGTTTTCTCGACATAAAATCTGAACAGTGCGATCGCGCTGCTTGGGACTCAAACGGTTAAGCTGTCGCGGGCTGGATTGATGGCAGTGGCGGGCCGTAGTTTGGAGACCCCTGCCCTACTCCATTGGCTAAAGTTTACTGCTTGTATTCGGTAGCATAAAGATTAATTGAATCGAATTTAAATTAAGGATGTTCGGTTAGCAGGGTAATTATTAACACGTTGAGTGCCATATCAGTCATCGATGACTGACACCGAGCTTTCCGTTCTGTTTCATCAGTGACTAACATTTTTCGTTCAAGCCGTGACAGTCAGGTGCGTTTCCTGACGGGGAAGTCGTTATAAAACCGCTTGGCAATCAACGTGTTAATCAACAAATTAACGTTTTTTCTTGGTTAATTCCATATCCTATCCAAGCTTTAGAATTGGCATAATATACCGCCTGACATTGAAATTGCAACACCAAGAAGGAATGGGTACTTTTTAATAGAATTAAGTAGAAAATGTTGCTCCATAGAAGTATAAAAATTGATTAAAATTTTGTGACTGTGGACCGCTTAGGTTCGACGCAATTAACATATCTTTTCTGTATGTGGTGCAGAAATTTCTTGCCGCCATATGGTAATTTGTGGATATTGTGACGACATTGTCTATCGGTTTGTCTTCTTATGAGTTTGTGTTTGTTCCTAGATCAAGACAGCGCATAAATTACTGTAATTGAACAAAAAATCAGACTACAGAAAAACGATATGAAACTATAGAGTTTGTCATTTACTGAAATCACTCTTTGTGTACATGTGGTGCAGAAATTTCTTGCCGCCATATGGTAATTTGTGGGTATTGTGACGACATTATCTATCAGTTTGTCTTCTTATGAGTTTGTGTTTGTTCCTAGATCAAGAGAGCGCATAAATTACTGTAATTGAACAAAAAATAAGACTATAGAAAAACAATATGAAAGTAGGGAGTTTGTCGTTTACTGAAATCGCTCTTTGTGTACATCCAAAATACCCACCTTCGTCAGATGTTTTAGAAGGAACCTTGTAAAAGCCATTTTATGTAGGGGTACACACTATTTACCTAAAAAATTCTCTAGCTTTCCGAAAGATTTGATTTCACCAGTTTCTGCATATACTGCTATGAGAAGTAAGTGTTTTTATTTATGATCAAAGAGTATCTATTGACATACGCGTTCATTTTCCGGGCATTCTACTACCCAATTAAGTGTTTTACACTCGCAGAATACCATGAGTTATGCTCTACTGTTTTGTATCGATCAATTGCCTAAATGAATGAACGTAAAGGTCTTAATTGAACATTGAGAAACCTAAACTTGACTTCACTAACAGGATTTGAATTAGTCTGCAGATGCATGACAACCTTAAGCTGATTCAGCGCAGTTCTGCAAAGTTGCAGATTTTGCAATATAATGTTGAAATGTTCATCCATGTCCATTCAACGTACTGTTAGAGTTATGATATGGAACGTCATTGTCTATGACAGTACATTGTCTTTAATGTGAACTGTACGAATTTATAACGCCTAGTAACAAAATGTAATCCGTGGAACTCAATCTTGTTTAGCACCGTTAAAAGCTTAGAAAGTTAAATTTTACAACAAAGAAGAACACACGCACATATGGTAAGCCTTTTAGAGAGGTTTTTCTGCAACATCTGATGACAATGGACCGCTTTTAGTTTATTTGGATAGCAGTTTTAGCAAATGAAAAGCGATCCACTTTCATAGCGTTATTTTTACCCCCCAATTTCTTTTAAATGAGAAAAAAATTGTGTACTGTTAGTCTACGTATAATAGGAATCTCAAAGTAATCATAATGACAAACAACCCCGTCAAGAAGCACACAAATTACTGCCAGAATAATAAAAAATTACTGAAGTATCTACAGAAAAGAAAAGTTAATTTTGCCAAGCCTATGTTATCTAGGGCATCAAAATTTTCATCGATTGTTACACTATAGAGCAACATTTCTACCAAATTTTATCAAAAAGTGCATACTCCTTCTAGGTGTTGCAATTTCAATGACACGCAGGATATTTTACCGGTAATGTGTGAACGTTTTTAAGGCACCTCGGATTTTTCGATTTGCCAATGACCATTAATTTACGTTTTTCAATGCTAGATATATTGTCGTAAAGCAACACTGTTATCTTTTGACAACTTTCCCTGAGGAGTACTCAACAACTTTTTGTTTACTACTACTTAAGTTTAATTTTTGTCAATGATAAGAGATGTAGTAGCCTTACTGTACTCGCGCGTGAATTGGGGAGGTAGAAAACGTGAGTGAGAAGAAGGACATAATATGTCCTTCTTCTAGTGTGGAGTATTCGCCACTTTATACGGATCCTTGAAGGGTATGAATCTGGGAAGGGTGGAAAACGGTTGAGAAAAATCGTTTGGGATACATGATGGGCGGCCTGCGATCAACGCCAAGCTTTCCGCGACGTAACCACTGCAATAACGTACGCACCGACGCGATCCGTTTACTAAAAGATACGCACGCGAATCCGGCTCAATTCAAATTCAAACGTTTTGATTAAATCATTAAAGAAATTCCCCTAAAACAAACCAATTCACGGTTAAAACGCTTGATTAGATAAAAGAAAAGATCGTTCTGTAATTTCATTCCAAGAGTTAACTGAAGAGAATTAAGAAAAACAAACATCAATTTCTGTCCATCAAAAACGCTTTAATATTAATGTAACTATTCATTTTTTCTTCTTCGACAATTTAATGAAATGGTCCCCTTACTTTAATAACACTGGCCAACATTTTTTAGACCCATAAGTCAGACAATAGTTTCCTAATAGTTTTGGGCGTACTGAACTCAAATTTGACTACAGAACTGCTCTATCACATCAGGTTTTTAAAATATTCCAACCTAAAGATATAAAAAACTCAGGTTTTAAACATTTTTGGGATTAAATAAGAGCGAATAAATTTCTACTGCTCATATATTATATGAGCAGTATAAGAAAGACTAGTAAGGCAATATAAGATTTGTTCGCTTTATATCACATGTGATACTATTTAAAAAAACATAAAGAATAAAGCAGTTATTATTACCAGTAGGTATTTTGCCCAAGAATTCACTCAAAATCAAATAAGCGATCGTTACAACTGGAACCATTCAATAGTAATTGGTTCGTTATACCCCAATATTCGTTATAACCGAATTCGTTATAAGCAAATTTGTTTACATTTTGTTAAATAGAAATATTTTCGGGACTATTCCGTTCGTTCGTTATAACCAGATGCGTTATAACCGGAGTACACTGTACAACGCTTACTTTATATGAATTTATTACTAGTCAATGTTTAAAAAATCATATCTAAGAAATTAATTGTTATCAAGACTTGAAATTTTATGAGGATTGAGATTGAAACTTAATCTTTATTTTTGCCAAAGATAAATTTTCTACGACTTTTAGCTTTTCTCTCAGAAGAGAAATTCTAACCTAACTGACATGTCGAAAACTTAATTTTTAAAAATTCATATCTAAGAAACTAATTGTTCTTGAAACTTGAAATTTTATGAGGATTAAAATTGATAGTTAATCTTTATTTTTACCAAAGAAAAATTTTTTACAACTTTTAGTTTTGCACTCAGAAAAGAAAATATAACTTAATGTCATTAATTGAAATTTTTTAACATCTAACAATTAGTCTACGTTCTAAAAGTAGAATTTTCTTTGGCTTACATTAAAATTTAACGTTTAGTTACAACTTTATTGTATATAATTAATAAAAAAGTTTAATAAGTAGATATTTTTATAATAAAAAATTAAAAATATTTATTAAATAAATTGCAATTTTAAGTTTTTAAAGATCCTTCTTTAAATAAAATCGCAATTTTACATTTCACGAAGAACTTAGGTTGGTATTCTTTCTCTAAAACAATAAAGAGAATGCTTTTACAAATATAAAAGCTATAATATTTAAAGAACATTGTCATTAATGTATTTAACATAAAAGATCCTTCTTTAAATAAAATCGTAATTTTACATTTCACGAAGAACTTAGGTTGGTATTCTTCCTCTAAAACAATAAAGAGAATGCTTTTACAAATATAAAAGCTATAATATTTAAAGAACATTGTCATTAATGTATTTAACATAAAAAGTTATATATTTTTGTATTCACATTAAGGTTATAACTTCTTATAACATTAACTATGCTGTTTTACTTCCCAACTATATTTTTTACTACCATATCAAACAAAAATAGCAAAGTAAAAGTATTTTTATATAAACTTATTAAAAAGTCACTGGGATGTTTACATTTGTTTTTTATTTGATAGTAGTTGAATATTTGAATTAAGCTTCGTAACGCGCAACCTTAATTGGTTCTCTAAATGAGCATTTGTAATTTGCGTTCTTAAATTTGTTTTATTTTTTGTCATTATAGAAAATGTTGATTCGCAGCAGTAAATACTTCCAAAACAGGAACATATACCTCATACTTGCTCGTATAATTTGTTGTCGTAAAGTCAAAACTTTTACCAAAATTTGTCCTGTTGATAGCCAGCAAATCTTCCAATAATACGGTAGATCAACACTACGTATTCGTCTATAGTTAGCATCACAAATTCACAATGACGCATTGTGTTAACGCGTATATAGTTGACAATCTCAATGGCTCTATCCAGAGTGTCTTGCAAAACGGTGGTTTTTGCCCACAAATTTTGCTGATGCTAAATGCAGTGAAGCCATATTAATTTTTCAAGTTTAAGTTCTCCTTTTTCAATAATGCAACAAATTCTTATTTTTTACCTCTCATGGAAGGTATCCCATCGGTGCAGACCGTCACTAAGTTGCAAACACAAATGGCTATTACCACCAATAATCACCGAAACATACATTCATACCGTTCTTTATTGAATTCTTTATATTACAAAATCCAAGAGCTTTTATGGAGGCCACACAAGAAAATCATGGAGGCTGCATACGAGGCCGCACGTTCCCCACCTCTGGTATAAAACATACGTTAACTTATGACTGATCTTTATAAACAGAAAATAAACAAATTTTTTATTTGGGCGATTTAAGTCTTTGTCCATAATGGTAAAAATAGATGTAAAAATTCCAATATTGAAAGGTTTTAAATTTACAATGGAAAATTGTGGAACAAACATTGTAAAAAAAATAAATCAATTTTTTTGCTTTTTTTGATCTGAATAAATTTTTAAATTTTTTTTAGGTTTCTCTCAGGTACATAAAATACAAGCAAATATCGATATTATTCTTTTTAAATAATATACAAAAGAGCAATTCAAATAAATACTTACAAATCCAAATTTGAAGATTTATTATTAATAATTATTAATAACAAATAAATTAACATGATATAATATAAAATTTAAAAGTAGTTTTTTTAGTAGTTTTAGATTTATGTAAAAAAATAAATTGAACATTTTTAGATTATTAATCGTAAATAAACTTAATGATTTTTTAAGTATTATGATGTAAGTTGTGAAATAAAGTATTATTGTTGAATTAGATAGAATTCGAATGGGTACATACCGATGAAATTCGTGGACATAGGACTGTCGGGCAATTTGTTTCGATGCGGGTCGGCGAGAGGTTCGCGAAAAACGTTCGGAATCCCCCCATATCTCCTATAAAATCCGTGGAAAAAGCCGGGCAGATTCACTGGGAACGATTTTTTCGGTCGGTAACAATTAAACCAAAATTCACAATGATGCATTCACTCTGGCGAAAAATTTACGACCGCCTTCGCTGCGGTTCCCATTGCGTGTTTTTTGCGCGTTTTGTGACTTCTCCCGTCCTGGCCCTCGGATATCTCGGATTCCCCTCGTGACACTTCGAGCCACATGGGAGAGGCTTAGGCGATTCAAAATATTTAAGGGCCGCCGTGGGACACCGCGGTTCTTCTGCGGTTTTCGATTTAACCCCCTACATCGCGAACGGCGCATCGTCTAAACTAGGCTCTTTCGCGAATAACAACTTAAGTACCGACTAATGAAATCAACTTTAAGCATGTTGTAAATAAAGTCGTGTGCATTTCGTCGTAATCGTTTAAATTCGGGTTTCATACTAAAGTTTTAAATTACAATTTAAAAATCCATCACTGTCTGGTTGCCATTTCGGGTGAAAATCAAAGCTAAAATCGGCTGTGAGCGTCGCAAGCCTCCCGCGGCGCTTCGCCTGTCGCCAGGCGGGGCCAAAATTTTTTCCGCCGGCAATTAGACATGTGGGGTTGCACCGGGCCACATGGCTCTCGTGACCTTAAGGGACGCTGTCGTAGGTCTGCCCGGTGTGCGCCGCGATGCCAGGTGGGGACCCCAATCTGATGACGGACGACTTCGCTGGTCATTTGACCCTGGAGCACCGCACGGGGCCCCGGGATCTCATCTCCTTCCTCGACGAGCCCATGGCTACGCGCCACAACGTGCGTCGCGTTACCCATTCGGCGCACTTGGCCGGAGGGACTAGGGGCGGCCAAACCACCAGACCACGCCGTTCCAACATGCACTTCAGGTATTAATAGAGCTCCCGCCCCCTTAGCGACACCTACTCCTTTGTATAGCTTCAAAAACATCAACTAATTTAAAAGGAATGTAATTGCTGATTACCATACGCATGCGTAAAAGTTTCTTATATAGTACATTATCAAACCTGTATCGTACTTTTTAGAACATTATCAATCACAGTAGTTGAATGAGTGTATTTTTAAAACGTACACATTAGTAACTTTAAGCTCTTACAATACACATCCTTCAGTAGTTATTGTAGTGTCGCTAACTAACCGTTGGCTTATTTCTAAGCGTATTCGGATCTGGTGGATTGACCTCTGTTTCTCCTTCGTCCAGGGAATCCGTGGACCCGATAGCTGAACTGCTATCGCAGTTATCCGGGGTACGTCGATCTACTAGTAATACGAACAGCACGCCCAGTCAGCTTCAACAGCTTCAAATGCAATTGCAGCTGGAACGGCAGCAAGTTAACGCTGCTCGACAGCAGGTAGATCGAATGCCACGTAGACAAAATCAGTCACAAAATACTCTGAGGGAGGCGGCCTCATCCGCAGCCAGTCCCGGTTATGGGTTCTTGATAAACCCTACTGCATCTCAAAGTCAACCATCTAACACTAATTCGTCAGCTACTCCCCAAGCAGCCAACCACTTTTTGCTAGAAAATCTCCTCGAGGAGCTCTCTCTGCAGAATAGTGCTGAGCCTGATGATAATAGTATAAGGGAATTTGCCGAAGAGTTATTAATTGCTACCATGACCCAATTGAAAGAAGAACAAAAGTCGGAGGACGAGCGAGCGACAGTGGAGGAACTGCAGGCGGTTTCGGTCGTTAGTATAACTCCCGTTACAGTAAACGGTGCAAGAGATGGACATACTGGAAGGATTTTACGTGGAAGAGCCCGATCGGATGGTCATAACGCTTCCAGACGAGCCGATGCCAACAAATCCGTAGATGGCGCCAGGCTTAAGCAGCAGCCTGATCAACCGCACTTAGGCAATAGATAGTCGAAGAATGCGCGCCGCTCTACTAATGTGATAGCCTGCATTACTTAAAGAGACCGCGCCCCAAAGTCGGGCGCTAGTACACGAAAAACCGTAATATAACACAACTTGTATTTAACAATACTGTATATTTTCCCCAAACAATGTACCATGTGTGGCGATTTCGAGTCCGATTGTTTCCATTCGTACGCATCCCTTTCGTTACATCGTGCGTTATCGCTCCGGCGGCTCTTCGCCATCGTTACGCAGTAGCGTTCTGCACGCAGCCCCTTTTAATGTAGCCATAGTCCGGTGCGGATTATAGGCCATTTACAGCTGGTTCCTTATGTTTGTCTTTATTTTTTTTATATACACGCGAAACAAACCCTTTTGTTTTGTATAAAGTGCTTGTATGAACGATTTGTTAAAATAAAACGATGTTTAAATGTTTTTGTTACTTTTATTTCGATACTGAACCTTTTTTTGTTTTGTTTTACCTTTTTTTTTTTGTTTTGTTTTACCTTTTTTTTGTCTTGTTTTACCTTTTTTTTTGTAGGAATTTGATTATTCCAATTAATGACTAGTTGAAATGGTAGGTAATTTACTTCCTTATCAAATTAACGAATTAACGAGGAAGGTTTAAAGATAAAAATAAATCGAAGGTGCATTCCTACTATAAATATCGTATCCTACCTTTTTCCCGTTTTCTGTCCCTGGAAGTTGGTACGTTATATTAAATGACGCAGATTTGGTCGAGGCGGAATTATCGAATTAAAATTTATGTACGTCATTAAGCCGCGAGCCGAAGTGGTCCGCTCTAGTTACCAGCTGTTGCTGGCACATGGAACACCTTTTGGGTACCTGGTCACCGGATAAACTATACATCTATCCGATTCACTGCCGTCGAGACGCCTCTCCCACCGCTGTACCAGCACATGGCATCGCATTAGCGCCGCACATGGACCTCGGCGTCTTCTGGAAGATGCCCTAATGGGCTCATTACACGCCTATTGCCAATTTGTAGAATCACCTTCAATCAAATTCTATTTTAATGATTATTTTGATGATAGAAGATTTGGTACATTTACATCTTTTTCTTATTCTCAGTACATACCTTCAAATCGGATGAATACTTTTTTATTGAAGTTTTTATTGAATGACTGAATGACATCAGTCCTCTTATTATACCAATTTTATATCGATTTCATACCTCTTATATCCGTTCTTCGGTGTTATCTATAGAATGTTTGTTTGTGGTTTTCCTGGGATTTTGGAAAGTTTTCCTTTCTTGAAGTGACTAGGATGAACACTGAGTGGTTCAGGTGCCCGGCCGGTAAGTAGATTTGTGAGGAGCCGAGAGCAGCTGCAAGGAAAGTGCCATATGTTTGATGCAGTTTTGGTGTGATTGAACATATAGGTCCCAGATACGAAGCCGAAAAAACAACTGGCTTCTCGAAAAACACCTTTCGCACCGGCCACCTTTCCTTGGGCCCCTCCTTACGAAACTAATCAAAATTTAAATTTTACAAGCTGCGCGGAAGGGTTTGGGTCGCGGGAATCTTTTATTCCCCGTCCGTAGAATCTGTTCTATTGTGTATTGTTCCGAAAAAGAGCCTTCTCCTTCGAGGACCTCCCCGACATGTGGCACGTGCCTGAATCCTAATTCTCCTAGACAAAAACCGCTCATTGTCCCCGAAAAACCGATAGGTATACGCTCGATATCCTTCTTTTATATTTTTTTCCATTGTACAACATATTATGTTAACAGCTGCGAACGTGGATTTTAAAAGATTTAAAAATGTTCATTTAAATTAAAAGCAAACATGTTATTCGATCCCGCATCGGTGTCATCTCCGGCAGTTTCCGGAGCATCCGAACATCCGAAGCGGAGAGTATTGATTTGGGCGGCGATACGCATCCCGACGCTTCTCCTGTTTCCAGCAGGAAATTAGCGAAATTCAACGTCGAGTCGTTTTGATTTGCGACTGACCGAACGGACCAGTTTTCGTTTTGGATCCTTCAGGTGGTCGCCATGACGCCAGGTGGACGTGTTTCGTCCGAAACGACCGTTTTCGTACTTTCGAGACTGGCGTCTCTTTTTTTACGTAATTTTCACGTCCAATTGCAACAGTGTCTCTGTCTTGTATCATCTTATTAGAGACGTATTTTTCAGAAAACAAGCTTCTGATTTATGATAACAAATTTTGATGATAACTGATGACAACAAATTTTTATCATCTAAACCTTATAGAAAAATAAATTTCTCATTCATTTTAAATTATAATTAGTGAAAACTTTTGTTTATTTTAAAAAATTTTGTTCATAAATTAAATAAAATTTTCTAGAAATAAATTGCAACAGTGTCTCTGTTTTGTATCATCTTATTAGAGACGTATTTTTCAGAAAACAAGCTTTTGATTTATGATAACAAATTTTGATGATAACTGATGATAACAAATTTTTATCATCTAAACCTTATAGAATAATAAATTTCTCATTCATTTTAAATTATAATTAGTGAAAACTTTTGTTTGTTTTGAAAAATTTTGTTCATAAATTAAATAAAATTTTCTAGAAATAAATTGCAACAGTGTTTCTGTTTTGTATCATCTTATTAGAGACGTATTTTTCAGAAAACAAGCTTTTGATTTATGATAACAAATTTTGATGATAACTGATGATAACAAATTTTTATCATCTAAACCTTATAGAAAAATAAATTTCTCATTCATTTTAAATTATAATTAGTGAAAACTTTTGTTTGTTTTGAAAAATTTTGTTCATCAATTAAATAAAATTTTCTAGAAATAAATTGTAGACGATTTGATTTCATGAGCACATTCTTTAAATAAATGTTATTAATACACTGCACCTTTAAATTTCATTAAAAATCCTTTCTTTACAATGTGAAACAATCTGAATTTTATTGGAAATCGTTTATAACACAGTTCGAATATACCGAACTAATTTTGAAACATCAAAGGATGTTTTGTATACTCTATAACGAGCTAATAGCGTGCCTATGAATTGTGACATTTTGACGCGTCAGTTAGACGTCTTTTTGTATACCACACCAGTTTTTTTTTACATATAATCGATTTTTGGGTTTTATATTATTTTATTACTCAAAAATAATTTTCCTCATAAGTTGAGTGAAGAATATTTTTTAGAGATGGGACCGAAGCCGAATAATTATTCGGTATTCGGCTTATTCGGCTTCATCGTTGTCTACATCGTTGACTGCTCTAAGTTTTAATAAATTCGAAGAATACATTAAATCGACCTATGCAACGAAGACTATTATAATTCACCATAGAAGAATAGCAATTAATTCTGTTTTCTTTTCAAATTTTTTAAACTCACCATTTTTGACTTACGACAGTTTTCATTGGATAGGTCGAAATGAGCATACAATGGATTTTTGCGCAATTGTCGATTAGTTTTTTTTTGTATGTTTCCTGAGTTGCTTCAGAGAACAACTGGTCACTGAAAACTGTACTTGACGGGACTGATAAGTACACTTTTGCCAGTTTACTTATTTTTGGGTATTTCAAGCTATGTTATTTCCACCAAACAAATGGAACTTCCTCTCTCTTTAGTAATTCCTCATACAAGTAACAGCCAAGTTCACTAACGACTGGATTAGAGTCGCTAACGGCCTTACTAGATGTGGCTATGACTTTATAGCAGTCGCAAAATGACTTCGATTCAAATTTTTGCCTGTTGTAGGGGACTGCTGAATGTTTGTGTTTATATTCATCTTATCACTTTCATCGCTACTACTGCTTCCGGAGTTTAGCGAGTCTAAATCTCTTCCAAGTGCCTCCAAAAAAAGTATGCCTTATAACGGATATGTTCTCACGCGAGAAAAAGTTTAAGGGATATCGGAGATTCAACGGCGTTGCCATAAAATAATTTTTTGCTTCTCTATTTCTTTGAATCTTATTTTCACGCCAGTCAACGAAGGCCGAATATCCGGTTCAAATTTTGCCTAATATTCGGTATTCGGTTATTCGGTTGAACTACTATTCGTCACATCACTAATATTTTTAGTGCTTGACCGTATTAAATTAGAAATTACAAAAAATATATTATTTATTTGCTTTTAAATACCTTTGATGACTGTATGTATTTTAAACCTTATTTATAAAGAATATTTTTTACGGTTCCTTGGATGTATTTTCTCAGAGAAGATTCATTTGTATAGTAAAGATGATGAATTATGAGGGATGAAAGATTTTAGGATGTAATCTTCCGGTAAAATATTTCCCACGTGGGTGTAGGACCGGAAGTACATCGTAAAAATCTTGGAGAAGACCACACCCCCTCTTAAACGAGCATCCCTATTATTGCTATTATTTTACCGCAAGAGCGCAATTTCATCTCGAGCAAATGTTCATCTCCTGGACAGCTTGCCTTATGTCGCCGGATCGCAGGTACCCAAAAAACATCTGCGAGAGCAGAAGCTGGCGGCGAATAAATTGGTACAGCAGCCGCTTCTAACCTTCTGTTGGGTCTCTAATCTCGTCTTTGTATTTGCATCTTTGTTCTCACCCGCGCTCCTTCCACGGTTCCCTTGGGAAAGGGCTGTTTTTTGGGTCACCACCTTTAACCCACTTCCTGTTTACAGGAAGTCCGATCGGAATCTTTAAGGAGATCATCTAGAAAATGATTCGAGTAAATTTTAATTTGATGGAGGTCAACGAGGATGAAGAGACAGCTGTCCTTAAAGTAGAATTTCAAGGTGTTTCTTGAAAAGAAATCTTAGGTATAAACGACGAAATAAAAATCATGGGATACGAAAGGTGTTTGTTCATCTAATCTGAATTTTTAAGATGTTAGATGTCTAATTATAAAAACCTTCATCAAAATTAATTTATGTTTGATTAAAGTTTGATAAAAATATTTGATAAAAAAATCGTTTCTGATTGGTCGACACGAAAAATTAACTTATGAACATTTATTAATCGGATGATTCAATTTTAATTTTATATTGGTGAACGAAAGAAAATGACTTTTTCTCTTAATGTCAGATTTAAGAAATTAAATCATTAGAAATAATTAATAGTCATCGAAAAAAAATTCTGACTTTTGCTTTTTAAGAAGAGATTTAAATATTATGTCTCAAAAAAATCAAATTAAAAAATAAATAATAATTTTATAACGATTTTTAGCGAAATATTTATTAAATTATTGTTGAAAGATGACAATGAGAGAGAGAGAATGGTTAATTAACAACTACTGAAACGTTGATATTTTGTGCAATGAGACATAATAAGATCTTGATGAAGGTTATCAACAAGGAACAAGTTGTGACAGCTGCCCTCAAAGTAGAGCTTCAAGATGTTAAGTTTTAAGTAAGGAAAATACCCAGCGTAAGATAATTTTTACTAGTTAAATAATAATATAATAAGGAGTGATAATAAATAAGAAATTTTATGAATTTTTCAATCGATCAGAATTCAGTTTTAATTTCACAGCGATCAGCGAATAAAAGTTCTGGCTTTCAAGTTCAAGTTGAGTCTTTCAAGATCGAGAATTAAGATGTTGTCTTTTGAAAAAAAAATGATGATCTAATGACGATTTTTAGCATCTAGTTCAGGGGTTCTCAAAGTATGGTACATGTACCACTGGTGGTACATTTCATAGATTTTGATGGTACAATCTTTGATACAGTATATATATATATATATATATATATATATATATATATATATATATATATATATATAGAGAGAGATATAGTAAAAAAATTTTTTTAAGAAAACCCTTTAATCTATTTTAACGCTCTATGCATCATTCAAAAACTTCATCCTTGGCGAATGTAAAGACGAAATGGCCAATCCGAACTCCTTTAAGAACTACAAGGTTCCAATGTATCTGTTTTTACTGTACATAACAAAGTAAATGCAACTGTGAAAAAATTAGAATACAGAATTAAGGACTTAAAAAGTAAGAAAATTGCTAGGTCTCCAATTCTAGAAGACTATCTTCAAAGAAACGAACCGAATAAACACCTGATTAAAGATATAGAAAAACATTGCATGTGACTTGTCAGTAATTTTCATTCTTGCTTTCCTGAAAATTTAGAAAACGAAAGTTGGATAAGAGATCCGTTTTCTATTTCGAATACTGCCCTACAAAATGTTTCTATTTTAGAAAGAGATCAACTCATAGAAATTTCATGTGGCAGAAACCTAATGAATGAATTCAAGAAAGAAAACTTATGTAATTTTTGGATCCAAAGGCGAAGTGAATACAATGATTGCAACTTGAACCTGATTTAAGATTAAAATTAATGAAAAGTAAATCTGATATATCCCAATTAGTAAGAAAGAAACAGGCTCATCCATCGCATTAACAATGTTTGTTTTTTTTTTTTTTAATTTCATGTTCGTTTACGTGTTATTATAAATAAATAAAACAAATTCAAATTATTTTATCCTTAAATTATTTTAATCGAAATCCCCTTTGTTGGTAAAGGTACATAAAATGTTTGTCTTTAATTTATGTGGTACGAAATTTAGAAAGTTTGAGAACCCCTGATCTAGTTAATAAATGATAACTTGGAAAACACTAATTATGGGATATGAGATTCATCTATTCAGAATCTTTAATTTTTTTTTCTTAATTTCCAAATGGAAAGAGCAGAAATAATTAAATAGCAACTAATGGAAAGTCTATAATTACGATTAAGGTTTGTGCAATGAGATATAAGAAAATCTTAATGGAGGTCATCAACAAGAAAGTTATGACAGTGCCCTTAAAGTAAAGCTTCAAAATGTTGAGTCTTAAATAGGGAAACTAGTCAACGTAATAATCATCGTAGAACAGGTAATTTTATGAATTTTTCCAATCAATTATAATTGAATTTTAATTTCACAGGGATCAGCGAAAAAAAGTTCTGGTTTTTACTCCAAAAGTTCGAGAATTAAGAAGTTAAGTCTTTAAAAAATAAATGACCTTACAATTTTTAACTTCTAGTTAATGAAGAAATTGGAAGACACTAATTATAGAATATGAAATTCATTTATTTAGAATCTCTCATTTTTGTGTTAATTTCCAATTGGAAAAAGCAGAAAATTGTCTTAATTTCCAATTGGAAAAAGCAAAAATAATTAAATAGCAACTAATGGAACGTCGATTAATTACGATTAAGGTTTGTGCAATGAGACATAAGAAAATCTTAATGGAGGTCATCAACAAGAAAGTTATGACAGTGCCCTTAAAGTAAAGCTTCAAAATGTTGAGTCTTAAATAGGGAAAATAGTCAACGTAATAATCATCGTAGAACATGTAATTTTATGAATTTTTCCAATCGGTTATAATTGAATTTTAATTTCAGAGTAATCAGCGAAAATAGTTCTGGCTTTTACATCGTAAGTTCGAGAATTAAGAAGTTAAGTATTTAAAAAATAAATGACCTTACAATTTTTAGCGTCTAGTTAATAAATAATGAGTTGGAAAACACTAATTATAGAATATGAAATCCATCTACATATTTAGAATTTTTCATTTTTGTCTTAATTTCCAATTGGAAAAAGTAGAAAATTGTTTTAATTTCCAATTGGAAAAAACAGAAAATTGTCTTAATTTCCAATTGGAAAAAGCAAAAATAATTAAATAGCAACTAATGGAACGTCGATTAATAACGATTACGGTTTGTCCAATGGGACATAAGAAAATCTTGATGGAACTCATCAACAAGGAAGTTATGACAGCTGCCCTTAAAGTAAAGCTTCAAGATGTTGAGTCTTAAATAGGGAAAATAGTCAACGTAATAGTCATCGTAGAACAGGTAATTTTATGAATTTTTTCAACCGGTTATAATTGAATTTTAATTTCAGAGTAATCAGCGAAAATAGTTCTGGCTTTTACATCGTAAGTTCGAGAATTAAGAAGTTAAGTATTTAAAAAATAAATGACCTTACTATTTTTAGCGTCTAGTTAATAAATAATGAGTTGGAAGACACTAATTATAGAATATGAAATCCATCTACATATTTAGAATTTTTCATTTTTGTCTTAATTTCCAATTGGAAAAAGCAGAAAATTGTCTTAATTTCCAATTGGAAAATGCAGAAAATTGTCTTAATTTCCAATTGGAAAAAGCAGAATAATTAAATAGCAACTAATGAAACATCGATTAATTAGGATTAAGGTTTGTGCAATGGGACATAAGAAAAACTTGATGGAACTCATCAACAAGGAAGTTATGACAGCTGCCCTTAAAGTAAAGCTTCAAGATGTTGAGTCTTAAATAGGGAAAATAGTCAACGTAATAGTCATCGTAGAACAGGTAATTTTATGAATTTTTTCAACCGGTTATAATTGAATTTTAATTTCAGAGTAATCAGCGAAAATAGTTCTGGCTTTTACATCGTAAGTTCGAGAATTAAGAAGTTAAGTATTTAAAAAATAAATGACCTTACTATTTTTAGCGTCTAGTTAATAAATAATGAGTTGGAAGACACTAATTATAGAATATGAAATCCATCTACATATTTAGAATTTTTCATTTTTGTCTTAATTTCCAATTGGAAAAAGCAGAAAATTGTCTTAATTTCCAATTGGAAAATGCAGAAAATTGTCTTAATTTCCAATTGGAAAAAGCAGAATAATTAAATAGCAACTAATGAAACATCGATTAATTAGGATTAAGGTTTGTGCAATGGGACATAAGAAAAACTTGATGGAACTCATCAACAAGGAAGTTATGACAGCTGCCCTTAAAGTAAAGCTTCAAGATGTTGAGTCTTAAATAGGGAAAATAGTCAACGTAATAGTCATCGTAGAACAGGTAATTTTATGAATTTTTCCAATCGGTTATAATTGAATTTTAATTTCAGAGTAATCAGCGAAAATAGTTCTGGCTTTTACATCGTAAGTTCGAGAATTAAGAAGTTAAGTATTTAAAAAATAAATGACCTTACAATTTTTAACTTCTAGTTAATGAAGGAATTGGAAGACATTAATCATAGGATATGAAACTCATCTACATATTTAGAATCTTTCATTTTTGTCTTAATTTCCAATTGGAAAAAGCAGAAAATTGTCTTAATTTCCAATTGGAAAAAACAGAAAATTGTCTTAATTTCCAATTGGAAAAAGCAAAAATAATTAAATAGCAACTAATGGAACGTCGATTAATTACGATTACGGTTTGTGCAATGAGACATAAGAAGATCTTGATGGAGGTCATCAACAAGGAAGAAGTTGTGACAGCTGCCCTTAAAGTAGAGCTTCAAGATGTTAAGTCTTAAGTAAGGAAAATAATCAGCGTAAGATAATTTTTGCTCAGCGCGCCATTAAATTATGAGCCGCGAGATAAAAATCGTGGGGCAGGGAAGGTGGGTGCTCCTCTCCGTTCGGAACGTGGAAAAACAAAACCTCATGGGAACGGGCGAGCAGATGGTTCGATCGAATTACGAATCCCGAGGTGCCACCTGTACCGGAGCACGTGTAGCAGGCCGTATCTGTTTTCGAAAAGAAACCGGCCAGCGACGCTGAATCGCATGCGCGAGGCCTCAACCTAAGGCCGCGATTTTCAAATGGAATGCCACCGTCGTCGAGGTGCGAATAGATCTCGGCCTGGTGCGACGTCTTCCTTTCACTCGGTGTTATGAAAACCGAGATTCGCGACTTTTTCTACTCGAGTACCTCTTTATATAACTGCGCAGCTGCCTGTATTTAAGAGATTTCGCTTAATTTATTGACACACGTTGCGATCGTTTCGATATTACGTCCCAAGATTCAACTTAATCAACCGGCAATACTTTTTAATTATGTCAAAAAAGTTTTTAATTAAAAAAATCGTCCGTTAAGGGATTTTTTATCGTTTTAAAAGTCGTAGGATTGCTTTTTCATTACATTCTTAGAAGCCTCACCTTGTTAGAGAAAAGATTTATGTGCGGCCTTAATGCCAACCTATGTTACTACCTGGTGATCGTCTGTCCGATTCTTTACGTGTTTGTACTTACCTATTTGTTAAGAATATAAAAGGATTGGGAAAGGAATTATAAAGCAAACAAAAATTATTTTCACAGTATTTTTATATAATCAAAAAATGACGCACAAACGCGCCCTCCGTACAACGACAAAATTAATTTAATTCAATTTTTACGTATAAAAATAAAGGGAGGAGCGAGACGCGACCAAGTTTACTCGCCTACGAACGTCTCTCCTACAAGAAGGACAAATGTACAATATATATATTACAAAAATAATAATAATAATTAATAAAAGACGAACAAAAGGGTGACGTTTCGGTACAACAAGTGGTCGGGATGTAATAAGTACAAAGAATTGAAAACCGTTTCTCCGATTTGCTTCCTAATACTTATTAAAGTCGGGCTTTTTAAAAAATCCAAGGTCAATATCCTTGTGGATTTTTCATAAAGCCCCCGAAATAGAAAAAAAAGAGGGGGCGAGGGACGGGGGGAAAACTTTCGTATAAAATGACTTAGTTTAATTAATAATATTAATAATAACAGGAACATAATTTGAAAAAAAAACATGCTATTTAGACTTAATAAACTAACGCTCACTAAATGTACACAAAAAGTTGTAAAATTCTTCCCGGTTTCAAAAGTCAATGGCATTGTCTTTATATTTCGTGGGACCGTATTTTTTTTTTTTTTTTGTCACTTGACCTCACAATTTTTGACTTAGCGTGTAAAAAAAATCACAACATCATCGTGGTAGCTTGTCATTTACTGGAACGGGCGGCGAAAATGCGCAGAAACGAGGTTGGCAGCGAAGTGCGGCGCCAAAAATCTTTGGTGGATGAACCCTAAAATCTAATGCCAATGGCCAGAAGCTAAACAAACGCTAAAAGTAAGAGGAAAAAGACTATCTTACAAGGCATAGAATAATAAATAATTGCGCCCATTAACAAGATTTTCCGAGGGTTCACTTTTGCGGCGTCGCGACGAACTAAATTTACGGATAGCGCCGAACCGCGCGGCGACGTCGCTATTAGCGCAGAGCCGGCGCCCTCTACGATTACAATATTATTATAATTAATAAGTACATACTCATCATTCGAGACCGCATTCATAAATAACGCACAACTATCAGTTTAATTAATAAGGAGAATAAATACAAGTATATTTACAGAGCACTGGTTTAAATTTTTTTTTCGATTCGTTTTGTTAGTTTTTAGTTTTTTTTAAATTAATTTGGATACTAGACCTCGGTAGCGAAAAGGCCCGTTGCTATCGCTTCTTGAGGATGAAAGTGTTCTTCTATCACATAGACGCCGTTGGATTCTTTTTCCGCTGGCCTTTTATATGGAGATGAGGCATCACTACAAAAAATAATTTTTTTATTAAATACAATTCACATGCTCATTTATTATAGTAGTTTATATGCACGATTAAAATTTGTCCTATCGTGAAACGAACTTTCTCATGGTGCAATTTTAACATTTTTTAATAAGTAACCAAAAATTGTTACAAGTAATGCTTATTTCTTCTAGATATTTGAAATATTCTAATTTTAATAACTATTAGCTATAGGATGAAAAACGTTCGTTTTAAGAAATTTTAGCGCTAGAGGTGAAATTAAAATGAAATTAAATATATTTGACACTTAATACTGCTCGTGTATACTTTTGGAATATTCGGTTGAGTTGTAAGGTTATCAGATTTTTGTATATCTAACGGTTATTTCTAGGCGTCTCAATCATAACAGATTGTTTTAATAATTTTGTTTTAATAATTTTGTTATAAAATTGATTATTTTAAGTTGCATAGTATATTTAGTAAATATTCTTTTGGGTATCGGACAATAATCATTTTATTTTTGTTACGATCATGATGGAATTTAAAAAATTGTGTTTGCTTAGAGGTATTTATAAACACAAGGGGAAAATATGAATTAGTAATGGTGTAAAAAACGTGAAAGGAATATTTACCTAGAGCCACACACAGCCGATGAAGTGTTGGACATCACAGACAGACGCTTGATGTGTTCGTAGTCGGGTTCCTGCAGCTTGGCAGCTAAATGGGTCGACGGGTTCCTGCACTGTACTAACGGTTCAGTGTTCAACTGTTTTTGCGATCGTGTCCTTTGCAAACTATACACCGGCCGGCCGTCGATCACTTGAGATGTCTTTGGGAAGGCGTCGCCTTCGCTAACACTAACATTAGACACACTGCAATCGTCCAGGGAGGTTAGGTTCGTGGAGTGCACGTTGTTGGTGCACTTGCCCCACGTGTTCTTGATCATGTGGGCGTCGGCGGACATCGCGGCACCGCGTTTCGCGAAACTGCTGCTCGCCGTATTCTGGGCGTTCTGGAGGCGCGCCTCCTCGTCCTCTTTGGCCTTCTCGCGTTTCCTCTTGTGCTTCATGCAAATGATGACTCCGACGGCGACGAGGACTAGCAGCGGGACGAAGGTGGAGATCGTGGCGATGACGACGACGTGTTCGGTCGTGAAATTTGACTCGGAGGAGACTCGGGCGCTGGGAGCGACGCTCGAGGCGGACTCGTCACAGATTTTCCCGCTGAAGCCCGGGGCGCAGAAACACTCGAAGCCGTGGACGGTGTTTACGCAACTTCCGCCGTTCTGGCAGACGTTTCCGCTGCACTCGTCGACTTCGATGCTGCAGTCTTTGCCTGAGAATCCGGGGGCGCAGTTGCATCTGTAGTCGTTGGTCAGTTGTAAACAAGTTCCTCCGTTCGCGCAAGGTTTCGCCAGGCAATAATCGACTCGCTTATCGCAAAGGTTTCCGACGTAGCCGGGAACGCATTTACATCGAAATTCGTTTATCATATCGACGCAGGTTCCGCCGTTCAAACAAGGGTTTCCTACGCAGTCGTCGTAGTTGACTTCGCAATGTTTCCCGACGAATCCCGAGAGGCATTTGCATTCGTATCCGTTGGTTTTTTCGACGCAGGTCCCTTGGTTCTTGCAGGGGTTCGAAGAGCACTCGCTTAGTCGAATTTCGCAGGTGGCGCCGCCGAAACCGGCCGGGCATTCGCATTTGTACGCGCTTCCGGTTTCCGAACACGTTCCCCCATTCTGACAGGGGTTTTCTTTGCAACCGGAGGTTTGCTCGCAATGGGCTCCTTGGAAGCCCGGAGGACAGAGGCAGGAGACCGACGTGCCGTTTCCGACGCAGGTTCCGCCGTTGGAGCACCGCGACGGACCGCATCCGCTGACGGCGGTTTCGCAGTCGGTGCCGTTGAAGCCGGGAGGGCAGCTGCACGTGTAGCTGCCTTGGCCGGTGTTTCTGCACGTGCCGCCGTTCTTACAAGGGCGGTGGTTGGTGCAGAAGTTGAGGTCCTGGTTGCAGAAAAGACCGCCCCATCCTTCGTTGCAGAGACAATCCCACGGTTTGACGCAGGTCCCGTGGTTACAGCCGGGATAACGTTGACACTGGTTGCATTTGGGGCCTTCCCAACCGATCTGGCACCTGGAATAGAGAGGCCGCCGTTACGCCACGTCTCGTTATTATTCTAATCGGGTATTTATTTGGAAGCCGTGCGGTTCGTATCGGGAGGTTCATTGAGTTGCGGCCGGCGTCGCCGGTGCAGCTAAGGACGGCGCGCGGGGGCCCGCGGGGTCCGGCGGGGGCCGGTGGGGGGATGTTACACGCCCACAGAACAGTTTCCCACGCTGCCCGGTTTCAAGTATGCAGGTCAAGGAAAGGTTAACCTCGGGTCGCCGTCCCAATCCGCGTACTCCGCGCTGCACATCTTCCGCGCCCGAACGGGGAAATTCTCTCCCGCGTACCTGCGCCATTAGAGACGGCGACGACGAAGACGACGACGACCGCGCGCCCGTTATACCTCGTCGCCGCTTCATTCCTTCGGATCCTCGATTGCCCGGTTCCTCTCGTTTCGGGAACCGAACGATCGAGCGTTTCGCGAAATTAATCGCGTTACTCTAGTCGTCAGCTATTTTTTTAATTTTAACGCGCCCGCCAGACTTGCTACCGTCCTTCGTTTCGGATCCTATCGGGAAGTAATAAAACGAGAAACTAACACATGCCGATCTGATCTCATAAAATAATTATAATCCCATAATCTCTGATTTACGATCGTTTTATGAACATCTAAGAGTGAGAACATGTTCTCTGCGAGACCGTACCGGCCGTGAGAGTCTCGTTGGGTAAAAGGTAATCGGAACAGTTAAATTCTAAGAATAAAAATAATAGAAAGTTCCGACTCGACTCAAAATGCGACGATAAAGAACAATTTTTTTTTGACTAAATCGACGGTTCAACAAACCGAAGCTGGCGGCGACGGACGTACTAAAAAGTTTAAAGCGGTTCTAATGATTAACGATATCGTTTCCGACGCAAGCTTCCAAATAAACGACTCCGAACTAGTTTTGATCAGGAAGTGTTTGCGGGGGATTCAAAGGTACCGGGTCGGTTTTGGACGTGTGTAGCTTCCAGGGAAGCCCTTTGAATGAAAGATATCCTACCTGCACTCGTTCGGGACGTTGCAGAAGCCGTGGACTTCATCGCAGCCGAGGCTGCAGCGAGCTATAACAAAAAGAGACGGCGTTAAGCGATCGTTTAGGCGGAAGGAGGACGGAAGACGCGAGGAAGTGGCCCGGCGAGGGGCGGAAGGGGGGCGGCAATAATTGAAGAAGCAGCCAGCGGAGTGGAACACGCGTTCGGGAGAAAAAGGCGGACACGGGGGCATATGGTACTTACGTTTCGTGCAGTAATCTCCCTGCCATCCAGCGAGGCAAACGCGTTCGCCCGTGGACGAACACGTGAAATGGCCGAAGTTATCGTCCCTGGGGCGACATAGGTTTTCGCAACCCTTCCCGAAATAATTCACGTTGCACGTCACCCGAAATTCTACTTTCAAAGTATAACCGTCGGCGGCGTCTTCGTACGATGTCCATTTTTGACCGACCTCGAGCCACGTTTGCGTCGCCAGTCTTAAAAGCACTGAAAAAAATAATAATAACGATCATAATAAAATAACAATAACAATAAAAGTGGCGTTAATTGCGCGGTAGCGCGCGAACAATGACGCTTCCCCGCGCGTTACATAAAGCGCGCCTTGGGAATTTCTCTAAGTACAGTTACCGGTTTATATTAAAATAATTAATACGCCCGGAAACGGCTCCGTGCCGGTTTTTTCTCACTCCGCTTAATTAGCTTTCCGTAAACCTTTAAATAAGAACCCACTGGCGGTAATTAGCCGCGTGGTCACGAACGACCGGCGTAAGCCACGTTTGCTACCAACGTAAGATTTCCTCCGGTTTCATTTCTATTTCCACTTTTCTAATCATCTAATCCGGTTAATTATGCGTCCATAGAGTTATCTCATAGGTTACCGCACGCTAAGGTCACGCGTACGGAGTTATACGTCGAGAAGGAGAAATTCAATTTCAGGGAAGTTGTTTTGAACGATCGAAGCGTCATAGAAATCATTAACCAAAATACGGGAGAGAAGGCAAAAAGCGACCGCGGTACGCATCTGTCCGAAACCGTCGGGCAGGTCGAGTTCTAATCAATTGTTCGGCAGATGGCCAAGATTTCCGCGTGAGAAGATTTCTCAGGTAGCTCCGAGTAAAAACAGACAGAACGGAGGCCGTCCTACGAGACGAAATGTGCGAGTACACCTGCATTATCCCCGCGCCCTGTCGGAGTCGGGCGCAGCTGTATCCGGTGTACTTGGCTACACTAAGACACCTTTTATTCTAAGCCCGGCCGGTCCTGATTCAAATCTCACCCGAAACGGCGGGATGGACGCGAGAAACAAACGGCGCAAGCGCCTATTTTGAATAAACGCGCCGCGCCAATGTGGTTCAGGTGCGAAGAACTTAAGGTCTTATCATGTCGCCGCGCCGGGAGGAAGTCTGAGATAATATTCCATATTAGGGGAGCTCTGCAAAGGGCAGGATATCCGGTCCCGGGCCGTTCGAAATTCTAAAAGGTTCCACTCGCGAGTTTTTTCTGAAAACCGTACGGGAACCGGCGAGAAGGCTGAGAACGAGACGGTTCTCTTTTCTCTTTGCCTTTAATTAACGGGGATCCGTTAAAGCGCGGGCGGGGGAAATTTCAATTCAATCGCGAGCTCTACGCGAAATAATGGGAACTCGCGATTCACGGCTCTTCTTCTACATTTTCTTACATTTTCCCCGCAACTTTTTCCTCATTTTTTTTTACTTCCTTTTACTAGATCAAGTCGATTTATACGCGGAATTAAAATCTGGACGTCGGGGGACTTATCGCTTTATTCCGCCGAGACCGGCGCACGTGCGGCCCAGCTGTCAAAATTTGTTCGAGATATGACGCTTCCGTTCTTACCTTGCGCGGACGAGAAGCCGGGGAAATTCTGGGCAGCTGCGTTTCCCGATAAGAAGAAAAGAATTGTTTAAATAACTCTTGGGGTTACTTTTTAATGGCGCTAACTGTACGCCGGCCAGGTGCTATACAAAATAACCGTCCTCTCATGCTCTCCCCTCTATACATACACACATACACACACACCAAGCACGCACACTGAAACGCTTGTATTCGATGCACGTCATTTTCGGACGTTCTCTCCACTCTTGTTTGCTCTTTTTTTTCGAAATATTTCCCCCAATAGTCATCAAAAAATCCTGTGTAAATTAATTTTTATTGAAATTGTTGTGGTTTGATTTAAAAAAGTTAATAATTTAATAGGATCTAATTGCAATTAAAGGGCTTATGTTGTAGTTTGTGTTACGATTAACACGCATTTATAATAACCCTTATAGCGTTATAATCTATTATCTAATCTAACTAGAATAATTCGTTTAAAATGGAATAATTCTCTTTTTTTAATTTTAATTTCACGGCGATAAAAAATAAATTTAAATTAAAGCGTTTATAAACGGTAAATTGTTTTATGATTTAATTTATTAACTTGGAAATTTCGGAATTAATGTAAGTAAGCTCTGTACCGTTGTTATTAAAGTCGAAGTTTCAACGTTTCGAGAACATTTTACATTGTTGTCGGGTCGTTTTTGTTCGAGTTAAAACAATACTTTTACTTTGAATTAACCCATAATGGATAAAAATAATCGTTGGCGTAAATAAGCGGCGGCGGTGTGAGAAAAGTAAAAGAAATAGAAATAGTGACTTACCGTCAACCGTGGAATTGCCATTTAGAGCCTCGACGATGAGCGAAAACGAGCTCTGCAAAAAAGAAATAAAATTTTTTGGTCAAAGAGAAAACAACTTTCACTATAAACAATGTAGAGAGCGGTAGATGGCGGCGCGCACGGAGGATCTTCTTCTCGCGCATTGTGTTACAATAATATTGAGAAACGGTACGTAATTGAAAAGTCGGTAATTATAATCGGTTATATAAGAACGGCTCCGGTATAAATATCAAAGCGCTAATTATTTTTAAAAGCGGGCGGCGCGTAGCAGGAATCCATCGTTGCGAAACGTTCGCGTAGGAAGAACGTAACATCTTCAAATTGCTCCACGCTTTCGAATTTTACCGTATCGGTGAAAATATTTAGATTCTTTTTCGCTTCTTTAGAAATTCGCGAATGCCGAACGGCCGAACGTTAGAGTTTGTAGATTTGCGAAAGTTGTAGCGAACCGAAGGAAAAAAGAAAAAAAATGCCGCGCCCGATAGGATCGATAAATCTAAATTACAATTAATTTGAATTTATACACAAGGTAAGGTTCCCACGGAGACCTGTTTCAACCGCGTATAATAAGTAACAAAATTCTCGAGCGGAAATAAGTACACTCTCGACAACAATCTCGTGGTCCAATCTCCGGACCTCATCCCGACCAGAGGTACTCTACCAGAGGTAACCGATTCTGAAAGCGAACGGATCGATCGCGCTTACTTTACTTCGTCGCTTTACTAAACTAAATTACTTTCTACGTTCGCACACGACCCTCGCCCTTTTAATTTACGTCTACGTTACTTCCCCATAAACGTCAGAAGCCGTTACATCTTTAATATTTACACTAAACCGCGAGTTTCTTCGCTAATTTTAGACCGATTTGGAGGGTATCCAGAATTTATTTTCTCGTTCATTCTTACTAGATTTTTAAGTAAACAATCTCATTCCGATACATAATTTTACCTTACGTCACTTTTCAATTATTGGATGTTTTTATTTTTAGTTTAATTGGCAAGGTACAAAGTTAAAACGTATTTCTAACCGTCGAAACAGTATTTACGAAAATTACATACGAGCGAGGGTAGCTTAATGGAAACTCGTTCTTTTTTAAGGATCGTGCTGGTGTACCCGCGTTTGGTTATTGTAGTTATGACGGGGTAGATAAATAACCGGGGAATCGTTTGGTATAAAGGGAGAGGGTGACTAAGATGTGGGGTGCAAATTTAACGCGAAAGAATTAAGCGTTATTTTTATATAAAGGAGAGAAAAACAATTTTTTAACCGTCTTTACGCGATGGGCTAAATCTTGACGATGAATGCATTCGAAAAATAATTTCTAGAAGAAATAAAAAGTAATTTCTTTTGAAGGTATCGGAGATCGAACGATAACAAACAATAAGGTTTTTGAAATTATCGACTTTACAAATATAGTCGAATGTATTATTAAAATGTTTTTCCTAGAAGATGAAATTGAAAACATAAGTTTGAATTTGAGAAATACATATTTTAACGGTTAAAAAATTGTATAAATAAGGTAGAGCTTGACTTCGACTTATAGAATATAGTCGTAATAAAGGGTTAACGTTAAATAAGAATGGGGGATGTTTGTTATGACGATAATTTATAACTATATAATAGATAATTTATAATTATATTTATTCGTAACGATTATGACAGTATGTGTAACAACTTTGTTGCTAGTTGCGTAATTATTGTGTAAAGTTGAGAAGAAGGTAATATGAAAGCGCGGAATTAGAGGAATTGTAAAAGATTAGAAAGTGTAAGTAAAAGATGACGGTGAAGGGTTAGCCGAGTTGGGTCGAGATGTAAATAAGTGCGATTTCGACATTTGGAGTAATTAAAAAAGCAGCGCGTTCGCGGAGAAAACAAACGTACAAAGATGTAGCCCGCATGCGGCGTTTTTTTACTCTTTTGCCCGTTCCGGGCCCTCGACGGTTAATCCTCGTGCGAGTCGGTCGCGCGGAGGCAGGTGGCGCAAAATTGTGCACGCACTGCCGGCGCAGGAATTCTTACCGGCCAGGTGAAGTCGAATGGTATCCTAATTGGGGTGGCGTAGCCATCCTCGACGGCGGACGTGACGACGTTGCCGAAGGTGCACGGAGAGGCCGCGTCGATCTTCACTTGGTACTCCTTGAGGCAGACCCTAAACCGGGCCGGACACGACGGCGGGTCGCAATCCTCCGTCTGGTTGGCGAAAGAGAGCAGCTTCAACTCGAAGACGCCGGCGGCGTCAACCTGGGAACCCCAAAAGCGCCGTCAGTCGATTCGTCGCCGGTAGGAAGACATAGGAGGACGAATCGAATCGGGATGGTTTGGTCGAGCGGGAGGAGGCATTGCCAAAGGGCCGCGAGTTATCAATGCCTCCTCCGAGGGTGGCCAAAGTGTGACGGGCAAAGTTATTTACCTTTGCGACAAAGGCGGCGAATAATCCGAACAACAGGAGGAGACAGCGGATCCGGGAATCCATGGTTCAGCAACAGCGTCGACTGGAACAGCGCGCCATAGGCGTCAGGATCTGATTCTTAGGGCTCGACGGGTTCGCCTGATCACGGTGTCACAGCACTAGACCACTTTGGGCAACCCATAACGGCACATCACCGTAACGCACGTAAACGCCGTGGACGCGGTCGAACGATAGAGCGTGAGATCGCGAAGATCGTTGCGTCGCGGGCGCCGAGTGCAGACTGCGTCCGTGTCCGCGAGCGGCGCGACAGGACGACCGTGTGGTAGCGTTTGGCCGAGGGAGGGGAGCGCTCTAAGGGGTCCTGTGCTTCCGCTCTGGGACTCGCTACCCGCTCGCTCGTTCGCTACCCTTCGACGCAGCCTGCCCGTTTTAATGCGAAGGCTGCCAGCTGCTCCTAGCTCCTGCCTCCTGCTCCTGCCTCTACCTCTGCCTCTGCTTCTGACGTTTCGTCCTGTGCACCTTCCCCATACGCCACCGTACGATCTTCGCTTCTTTACGCTACGTACGCTCTACTCTCTACGTTCCTTTACTCTTTTGCTCTTTTACTCTTTTACTCTTTTACTCCTTCAACTCCTTCAACTCCTCGATACACTACGGACACCTTGACGGCGTCTCATGCGCTACATACGTCGTTCTTCGCGTCCACGGCGTCTCCGTAACCTATTTCGAGACACAGTGCGGTGCCACCCTCCTGGCACCCACCGTACGCAGACACTTACACAAACATTCTACAGGTATTGTTTCGGCCCTCCACCGTATGTAACACCGATATACCGTTCGCGTCCTTTAAACACCTAACATAACAACAACAGACGACACGTTTCTTTATATCGTGCCACAAATACTTCCTCTCGATTTTAATCAATTAGATCTTACAAGAATCTAATTCTAATACAATTCTAACTGAATAATTATCTAAATTTTTCAAACTACCCCATGCATAAAATATAAATAAAAAAGAATTTTATAAATGGTTTGTAGAGTTAAAAGCGGTTAATAAAGTTGAATTTAATTAACTGAGTGATTCCCCTAGTTTTCTAAATAAACTAGAAGCGTAGATTTGTACAAATATATAGGTGTCCGGAAATGTCGTGTACAACATAATACCACAGATACCTTGGTCAAAAATATGATTTAACCCAACTTATCTATATGCAAAGTTGCTTTGTTTAGCCGCTAGAAGACTTTAAAAACAATATTTTTCCTGAGTTTTTCTTAAATTACTCGAAAAATCTTTATTAGATTTTATTCATTTTTTGATCATATCTTTATATCAGCAGGCTACAGCTTTCTGTGGAACAAATTCGAATATCGAAAATTACAGGGTATTTAAAAACACTCTCACGACAAGTTTTCAATCCAGATCTTTTTAACCAGTCTGTATAATTTTCTGTCAATTTTTTTCTGAATAGCCATATTAATTTAGAAACTATTTCTTCTCTCATAAAATTTCAGTTGGACAAACGGTTTAGCCATAAAGAAATATTTTCTAAATCCCTGCAAGCCCGAATGGAGAAGTTATGGTACCATTAACAAAGTTCAGAATAGCGATCTCTTTAAACAGTATGAAGTTTTTTCTATAAAACCAAAATTTTCAGGTTTATAAGTACTTTATTGCTTAACCGTTTGGCTGCCACTGCGCTCCTCGTTTCAGTATGCTTATTTATTAAACTTTCGCATGCTCGTACTCCGAAAGTTTTCGTCGAAAAAAATCGGCGTAAAGACTGTCATAATCGGTGATCATTTCTGTGTAACATATCACCGATTGAAAATCGTAGGTCCCGCGGTTTAGGAAATATCGCGAGTTAAATGAAAAAAGGACCGGTTTTTTGACCGGTCCGCGAGGAGTGCAAACTTTGGGAATTTTTTTCTCGGAAACCGCTGAAGAAAAAAATTCGGGCCTTTTGTAGGATGTAGCCTCATGTGTTTACTATAACGTGGTATTTTTTTCTTTTTGAAAAATTCCGTCTATTTTCGCCAAAAAAAAAAATCAATTTCCGAAATAGTCGATCTCGAGAACCGCTGGTCGCATCTTAACGGGATTGCCACGAGGTGATAATAAAAAATTCGAACTATCTCAATTGCTAGGAATATATTTATTTTTCGATTGTTAAATAATAATAAAAAATTATTTTGTGTTTAATGAAAATGTGGTATCTCGCGCATTCAACGATCTCCTTCTTCTCCGTAACTCTTCCCTAATTTCTAGTTTTTGTGATTTTGGCCATGTGATTCTGGTGAGACGCCATTGCGGCGTCTACGTTTATAGGTTCGAGGTGCACTCCATGTTTATTTTGAATGAACTCGTACTGTATTTTTTGTTTTTAAAAACATGGCGAGAACCACAAAAACTGGGAATTAAGGAGGAGCTAAGGAGAAGAAGGGGATCGTTGCTGCGCAAGATACCACATTTTCATTAAACACAAAATAATTTTTTATTATTATTTAACAATCGAAAAATGAGTATATTCCTAGCAATTGAGATAGTTCGAATTTTTTACTATCACCTCGTGGCAATCCCGTTAAGATGCGACCAGCGGTTCTCGAGATCGACTATTTCGGAAATTGATTTTTTTGGCGAAAATAGACGGAATTTTTCAAAAAGAAAAAAATACCATGTTATAGTAAACAGATGAGGCTACATCGTAAAAAAGGCCCGAATTTTTCTCTTCAGCGGTTTCCGAGAAAAAAATTCCCAAAGTCTGCGCTCCTCGCGGACCGGTCAAAAAAACGGTCCTTTTTTCATTTAACTTGCGATATTTCCTAAACCGCGAGACCTGCGATTTTCAATCGATGATATGTTACACAGAAATGATCACCGATTATGACAGTCTTTACCCCGATTTTTTTCGACGAAAACTTTCGGAGTACGAGCATGCGAAAGTTTAATAAATAAGCATACTGAAACGAGGAGCGCAGTGGCAGTTTAACGGTTAAAATATTCAAATTTTCGCCAGGATTTGTGATCATCATCAGGATTTAACCCTGATTAGCCAGCAAGATCAGAAAACTTTGTTTGTGGGGTGTCATCAAGCAAAAATGCCACGCAAAAAGCAAATTGTAGAAATTTTGCACTGTGCATTATTTTTAGCGCTGATGATGGTTATAAGTCTTGCCGAAAATTTGAATATTTTAAGCAATAAAGTACTTCTAAACCTGAAAATTTTGTTTTTTTTTTTGAATGGAGTTCATACCGTTTAAAGAAATTTCTACTTTGAACATTGCTAATGGTACCTTAGTTTATCAATTCGGGCTTGTAGGGGTATAGAAAATATTTTTCTGTGGCTAAACTGTGTGTCCAACTGAAATTTTATAAGAGCGAAAATAGTTTCTAAATTAATATAGTTATTCAGAAAAAAATTGACAGAAAATTTTACAGGTTGGTTAAAAAGATCTGGATGGATAACTTGTCGCGAGAGTGTTTCTAAATATCCTGTATGATTCGAAATTCGAATTTCTTCCACAGAAAGCTGTAACCTGCTAATATAAAGACATGGTCAAAAAATGAATAAAATCTATTAAAGAGTTTTCAAGTAATTAAAGAAAAACTCATGAAAAATATGATTTTTAAAGTCCTTTAGCGGGTAAACAAAGCAACTTTGCATATAGATAAGTTGGGTTAAATCATTGTATTTTTGTTCAAGGTATCTGTGGTATCCTGTTGTACAGGACATTTCCGGACACCTGTATAGTGCACTGTTAAAAGATGTTCCATGCATAAAATATAAATAAAAAAAAACTTTATAAATAGTTTATAGTGTTAAAAGCGGTTAAGAAAGTTGAATCTAATTAACTGGGTGATTCCCCCAGTTTTCTAAATAAACTACAAGAGTAGATGTGTACAAATATAGACTGCACTTTTAAAAGATTTTATACCAAATATAAAAGACGTTATTCTACGTTATTCTACACATAAAACGATTTAATTACTCCCATTCATCAATTCTATATAACATAAACATCCCAAACAACAGCCAAACACAAACATAAAAATTGCCAAAATATGTATACTGTGAACTATTTCGTGAATAAAATAAAATATAACTCTGAGAAGTAGATTAGTTCAATTTGAATGTAAATGTCGATATTTTGGCAGTTTATAATACGCTTTGGAACGGATCCAACCACATGCAAAATGAGAGATTTTCCCGCCACGTGATAATCTTTAGAACCGATTCGAAATCACCGGTTTGCGACTGGAATTTCGCAACTGCTTTAAAAATACGCAACCTACTTCTGAGCTACGCAGTCCTTCCGATCTAGACGGGAACGCGAGATGCCTAACGACGCCTCCAGACGCCGCTTGACGCCGTTTTACGTAGATGCACGCGGCTCACGATTCTCCAATTAAACGGGCGAAAAACGGAAAAACAAAATGCAAATAAGCGCGATTCCGCTTCGAAAATATCGATGAGCGCTACTTGCTCTCGCGGAAGACGGTACCGTACTAAGTCGGAAAAATGCCGAATCCTGCTGGGATGATGCGTACATGAGTAATAACGCCTTATGTAAGTACTCGGCTACCTGAAGACGTTACTCATGCCTGCGCGCCTTTATAAATATCGATCTTCGCACAAGGTCCTTTCGCCGCCGATCTACCGACACGAAGGATGCTGGACAATAAGTTATTTACGGAGTTAAATAACGTAATTTTTAAATCCGCGCGTGCAATACGTCGTCTATTTCAAATGCATTCTTTTATGTTTTTTTGTGAGATTAATACGATTTTTTTACAAGATTTTTTTGATGAAGAAAATAGAAATAGAAAAGTTTTAGTAGTATAATATATCAAGCTTAGAAGACTCATTTTGACAATTATGATGGAGAGGAGTTTAAAATAGACTCGATAAAATAGAATTGATTTATGCGTTTAGGGGTGTTTTTTACGAAACATCCTATTTTTTTGCGGGCAGGAAACGTGTCGCGAAGAAAATCGGGGGCACTTCCGGAGGAAAAAAATCTCTACGCAGCCGGCAGAAGGCGCAAGATCCGGGGAAGGCGACCAAAAGCTCAAAGCTGTTTCGGCCGCCTATTCGGCGTCTATTTTTTAGCCCTCTTTGGCCGTCACTTGGCGAATAGCAACGAGGCCGGGGCGTACTGTTACGGAGCTAATCCATCCGCTGGCCACGTGGATGTTCATCCATGCAAGCATGAGTGGACGCGCAGACAGCTGCTTCCCTCCTCGGAGTGCGCGCAGGGCCGGCCGAGGCCCTGTCAAAACCATCGACCGTGTCAAAGACGCCTGCTGCACGCTCCAAGACGCCCGGTGCCACAAAAGGGCCTTCTCAACCGCCCGGCGTCGATATATCACCCGTTTGACAGCGCCACAATACCATAGATGCTAGTTGTTTGCTCGACGATCGACCAGATCTTACAAGCTGCGCACCGATTCTTCAATTCATTAATTTTTTGCTTTCTTACGATACCTTCAAGACATTTAAACTTCCCGCCAATATACTTATCTTATTCGAAACACCACACAATTTTTGTGTTGTGGTTTTATTTTTTGTTTTGACTTAAACTGGGGTTTTGGATTAAAATTTGTGGAGATTTTAATAAGTCATAAGTGATATTTTTTATCAAAGGCATTTATTACAAAACAGACATTGGAAAAAAATTCCTTCTTTCTGGGTTTCCAGTATTAGTTTTAATAGTTAGAAACTAGTAAATAGTAAATTTATATACAATTTAAGATTCGTATCTGTTGAGATGTTCATATAATAGGCATATCTGTTATGACAGTAGCGCCACCTATTGAGTACAGTTTGGATTTATAACCAGCAGGATTGAGATAAGTTAGATAAAACGTTTTTTCTTAGATGATTTCAAAACATGAATCAGAGTATAATTCTGGTATGTCATATATCCTGTTTTGTGTTGATCAATGGATAAAAAAAAATCTCAATGTAAATCGTATTTTTTTTTTTTCTTTTCATTAATCATTTTATTATCAATTCCTTTTACTTTCAATTTTTTTAGGATATAACTTTTTTTTAAATTTCCTACATTTGACCGTCCAAATCTCCAATAGCATTATTTGTTTAAATAAATAGATTTTAGTTCTGTACTTTTACTGGTTTATTAACCGTTAAACTGCCACTGCGCTCCTCCTTTCAAAATGCTTATTTATTAAACTTTCGCATGCTCGTACTCCGAAAGTTTTCGTCGAAAAAAATCGGGGTAAAGACTGTCATAATCGGTGATCATTTCTGTGTAACATATCATCGATTGAAAATCGTAGGTCCCGCGGTTTAGGAAATATCGCGAGTTAAATGAAAAAAGGACCGGTTTTTTGACCGGTCCGCGAGGAGCGCAGACTTTGGGAATTTTTTTCTCAGAAACCGCTGAAGAAAGAAATTCGGGCCTTTTGTACGATGTAGCCTCATCTGTTTACTATAACGTGGTATTTTTTTCTTTTTGAAAAATTCCGTCTATTTTCGCCAAAAAAATCAATTTCCGAAATAGTCGATCTCGAGAACCGTTGGTCGCATCTTAACGGGATTGCCACGAGGTGATAGTAAAAAATTCGAACTATGTCAATTGCTAGGAATATAATCATTTTTCGATTGTTAAATAATAATAAAAAATTATTTTGTGTTTAATGAAAATGTGGTATCTTGCGCAGCAACGATCCCCTTCTTCTCCTTAGCTCCTCCTTAATTCCCAGTTTTTGTGGTTCTCGCCATGTTTTTAAAAACCAAAAATACAGTACGAGTTCATTCAAAATAAACATGGAGTGCACCTCGAACCTATAAACGTAGACGCCGCAATGGCGTCTCACCAGAATCACATGGCCAAAATCACAAAAACTAGAAATTAGGGGAAGTTACGGAGAAGAAGGAGATCGTTGAATGCGCGAGATACCACATTTTCATTAAACACAAAATAATTTTTTATTATTATTTAACAATCGAAAAATAAATATATTCCTAGCAATTGAGATAGTTCGAATTTTTTATTATCACCTCGTGGCAATCCCGTTAAGATGCGACCAGCGGTTCTCGAGATCGACTATTTCGGAAATTGATTTTTTTGGCGAAAATAGACGGAATTTTTCAAAAAGAAAAAAATACCACGTTATAGTAAACACATGAGGCTACCGCGGGACCTACGATTTTCAATCGGTGATATGTTAGACAGAAATGATCACCGATTATGACAGTTTTTACGCCAATTTTTTTCGACGAAAACTTTCGGAGTACGAGCATGCGAAAGTTTAATAAATAAGCATTCTGAAACGAGGAGCGCAGTGGCAGCCAAACGGTTAAAGACGTATGATACTAGTTTCGGCTGTTAGCCATCTTCAGGCAGCTTCTAGAGAAAATACAATATCACGAATCCTTATAAAATAACATACTCCGAAATAAAAAAATAAGCCGAAAGTTGAAAATTTAAAAATTTTAAAACTTTTAGACGAACGAATTAAAAACTTAAAACACGTGTGAATGTTAAGATGTTAAAATGTCTAATGACATTTTAAACATGACATTTTCAACTTTCGGATTATTTTGTATTTCGGAGTATGTTATTTTATAAGGATTCGTGATATTGTATTTTCTCTAGAAGCTGCCTGAAGATGGCTAACAGCCGAAACTAGTAGCATACGTCTTTAACCCTCCGTGTGTACACTGGGTCTTTGAAGGAACAGTCAAAATCTCCGTTTTTCTGACTTTTCAGACGATTCAGACGATTGTTTCATTTTTATTGACAACAGTTTTAAACTTTTGAATTTGGTAATTGCTCGGCCATGTAGTAGACGCTTCAATAAGTAACTCAGAATTTTTCTAAAATTTTTGAAAGCTTAGAAAACTTTAAAAACATGATTGTTCTCTAAAAGATCCAGTATACACACCGTGTCTCAAAAAATATAGTATACACACGCCGGGTTAATAAACCAGTAAAAGTACAGAACTAAAGTCTATTTATTTAATTATTACAAACTGGTAATATGGATCACATCTTCGAATTTCACTCATTATTTGTTTGTTTTTCAATTTGATAAATCAAAAATATGTTTTGTACTGTTTCTAAGCTCTCTGACTTCATTTTTTCTTTGATTTTTTTTATATAACCAGAGAATTTTATATATTTAGTTATTGTTGCTGCCTTTTGTTTCAAGTTTGATGAATAAAATTTATTTGTAAGAAGATGTTCTTGTCCACTTTTGATCTAAAAGAATGGTAGGTGGCAAATTGGGTGAACAACAGTCAGGATGGCATGAATGGAAATAGACGATCCAAAACCGACACCAAAACAGGAGTTTTGTCAAATAGAGCAAACGTATTCATGAAAACCTTTTTAGAAAATCTAAATAAACTACCATCCCATTACTGTCGAAAAGATACACAAAAAATGTTCTTAGAACAATCTTTTCAAGGAATCAAATCAAACCGCAATGTGTCAATTCATTGTCAATTTAGTCAATTCATTAACTAAAATGTTAAATAAAATGAATATTTCGCTTTAGCAACCAAAAAAAATCAATGTGACATCTGTTGTCAACATGAAGAAAAAAAATTAGATGATGACAGTGTTGCCGCAGCGAAGAAAAAAAGTGTACCGAAAATGCGTACTGAAAATGAAAAAAAAAAATGTACTGAATTTAGCGAGAAACTTGGACAACTTTTTTTTAGTGATCATTTTCATCAATTGCTTTGCAAGCAATAGACTTTCCACGGTGGAAACATTTAAATTATTTCGGTACTTGTTCTTTATGATGCACAATGGTGAAAACACTCTCTCTGCGCTGGCACTTCCATGAAGCAAAGATAGCAATGCCTCAAACAAAAAAATTTAAAATATCCTCAATGTTACTAAATGTTCTTTCTGTTTTAAACTCTCCAATAAGTCGCCATTCTAAAATTAGATCTTCAACTTCGGTCGATTTAACAATATTTGAAAACATCTGTCCCAACTTTTGAATGGACGACTTATCATCACTAAATATTTTTGTTACATCTAAGAAAAAAATTAGATGAAGACAGTGTTGCCGCAGCGAAGAAAAAAAAGTGTACCGAAAATGCGTACTGAAAATGAAAAAAATGTACTGAATTTATCGAGAAACTTGGACGACCTTTTTTTTAGTGATCATTTTCATCAATTGCTTTGCAAGCAATAGACTTTCCACGGTGGAAACATTTAAATTATTTCGGTGCTTGTTCTTTATGATGCATAATGATGAAAACACTCTCTCTGCGCTGGCACTTCCATGAGGCAAAGATAGCAATGCCTCAAACAACTTTACTACAGTTGGAAATGGCTCGTCTCCTAATCTGTTACACGTTGCTTTCTTCAAAAATTTAAAATATCTTCAATGTTACTGAATGTTCTTTCTGTTTTAAACTCTCCAATAAGTCGCCATTCTAAAATTAGATCTTCAACTTCGGTCGATTTAACAGTATTTGAAAACATCTGTCCAACTTTTGAATGGACGGCTTATCATCACTAAATATTTTTGTTACATCTAAGAAAAAAAATTAGATGAAGACAGTGTTGCCGTAGCGAAGAAAAAAAGTGTACCGAAAATGCGTACTGAAAATGAAAAAAATGTACTGAATTTAGCGAGAAACTTGGACGACCTTTTTTTAGTGATCATTTTCATCAATTGCTTTGCAAGCAATAGACTTTCCACGGTGGAAACATTTAAATTATTTCGGTACTTGTTCTTTATGATGCATAATGATGAAAACACTCTCTCTGCGCTGGCACTTCCATGAGGCAAAGATAGCAATGCCTCAAACAACTTTACTACAGTTGGAAATGGCTCGTCTCCTAATCTGTTACGTTGCTTTCTTAAAAAATTTAAAATATCTTCAATGTTACTAAATGTTCTTTCTCTTTTAAACTCTCCAATAAGTCGCCATTCTAAAATTAGATCTTCAACTTCGGTCGATTTAACAATATTTGAAAACATCTGTCCCAACTTTTGAATGGACGGCTTATCATCACTAAATATTTTTGTTACATCTAAAACTTTGGTAATTTCAATTAATTTTTCATTTTTGAAATTTATTCTAAAAATGGTACTGCGTTCTCTAAAAATGTACTGATTTCAGTACAATTGTACCGATTAAAAATTTTGTACTGAATTGCTGCTTTCACGTACTTTATTCGTGAAATCGTACTGAATTTAGTACAATTGTACCGAAACGGCAACACTGGATGAAGAATGGATAAAATATCAAACTGAAAAAAATAGGGCAAGAGAAGAAAAAACGAAAGATAAAGGAAAAGCATTGATGGCCATCACGTAGATGATGGCCATCAATGATTTGGACAGAACGTGATGGCCAAACGTAGCCATCACGTTTTAACAGTAGACCTCCAAGCTGTAAAAGTGTGCCCATCATTGATGGCAAGCAGTTTATATTTTAAATTAAAACTGTGCACTCATAATTTTACTGTATACAATGTGGCAACTCCACTTGCTATTGATTTGACGAAACACACTCAGATCTTCAAGCATCCACCTTTGCATCTTTCGCAGTATAATAAAGCCAACTTTCAGGATGAGAAGGCGATTATTATTTATTCAGATGGTTGCACTTACCAGAATCGAAATAGTGTCATGGCCAATGCACTTTTGCATTTGGCACACGAATTAAATATTACCATTGACCAAAAATTTTTGGTGAAACACAAATGGAGTGTGACAGTGTACTACAATCCGAAATGGAGCTGCACCATGAAGAGAAAGATGAAAAATAAGTCCCCTCTCCGTAACATTGCCGCATACGCTTTCATCTTTCTCTTCATGGTGCAGCTCCATTTCGGGTTATAGTACATGCCACTTTATATATTTAGTTATTGTTACTGCCTTCTGTTTCAAGTTTGATGAATAAAATTTATTTCTAAGAAGATGGTCTTGTCCACTTTTGATCTAAAAGAATGGCAGGTGGCAAATTGGGTGAACAACAGTCAGGATGGCATGAATGGAAATAGACGATCCAAAACCGACACCAAAACAGGAATTTTGTCAAATAGAGTTGCAAACGTATTCATGAAAACCTTTTTAGAAAATCTGAATAAACTACCATCTCATTACTGTCGAAAAGACACACAAAAATGTTCTTAGAACAATCTTTTACAAGTATAACAGATCTTTACAAAGTTTATCTCGAATAGTGCAAGGAATCAAATCAAACCGCAATGTGTCAAAATTCATTAACTAAAATGTAAAATAAAATGAATATTTCGCTTTACCAACCAAAAAAGGATCAATGTGACATCTGTTGTCAACATGAAGAAAAAAATTTAGATGAAGAAGAATGAATAAAACATCTAACTGAAAAAAATAGGGCAAGAAAAGAAAAGATAACGAAAGATCAAGAAAAAGCATTGATGGGTAGCCATCGCATTTTAACAGTAGACCTCCAAGCTGTAAAAGAGTGCCCATCATTGATGGCAAGCAGTTTATATTTTAAATTAAAACTGTGCACTCATAATTTTGCTGTATACAATGTGGCAACTCATCATTGCACTTGCTATTGATTTGACGAAACACAATCAGATCTTCAAGCATCCACCTTTGCATCTTTTGTAGTAGCTTAAAGCCAACATGTTGGATGGGAATCCGATTATTATTTATTCGGATGGTTACACTTACCAGAATCGAAATAATGTTATGGCCAATTCACTTTTGCATTTGGCACACAATTAAATATTACCATTGAACAAAAATTTTTGGTGAAACACAAATAGAGTGTGACAGTGTACTACAATCCGAAATGGAGCTGCACCATGAAGCGTATGCGGCAATGTTACGGAGAGGGGACTTATTTTTCATCTTTCTCTTCATGGTGCAGCTCCATTTCGTGTTATAGTACATGCCATTATAGAACGAAAGCTAAAGAACAGGAAGATTTTTTTGCCAAGTGATGACGCGTGACTACGGTTTCCAAATTTCGGGATCGGGATTGAATTTCGGGATTTCGGGATTTTGTATTTCAATCCCGGGATCCCGGGATTAATCTCGAAATCCCGAAAAATTATAAAAATAATTTGTAGGGTTAAAATAACTTATGTTTTTGACTATTTTAATAAAAGAACTTGGAAATGTAATATGTAAATCTTATTGTTTAATACATAAACTACGTAAGTCGAAAATAATATTGTGAACGCAAATTTAAAGAAAAACATAAAATTTTAACAAACAAATTATATTTACAACTTAGAACGGAAATGGCTTCTGAGGATCACCAGTGCATCTGATTGTGAGATAGAATCGGCTAACCGAGATCTTATTTTTGTGGCAAGCGATGACGCAGAAAAAAAAGCTTGTTCCGATTCCACACTGGTGGGTTGAACTGTAAGCAAGCATTCAAAACACCACTGCAAATGTACCTTTAAAACATCAATAGATTTTTCTTTCAATGGTTGTTGTATCGGTTTCATCGCATTTGTTATAGCCTGTTCGAGTTTGTTTTTGAGACTTAAATTTTCATCTCCTTTCAATCGGCTGATGGGCAACTCATCTTCAGAGTCGAAACCGTCCTCGTCAAGATTTATTGTAGTTGGTTCAGCTTGGTTGCTGAGAACGGTTCCTGATAAGCTTTTTGAAATATTTTTGATAAAATTCGCAAGTATGTCGGTAGGGGGTAAATTAAAAATAGGATCCTTGCTGTCTTGCTTATTGGGAATTTGGAGATAATCCATGACTCCAGACATTATGGTTTTTCGCTCTGATATTCGCTTTCTTAAAGACTCTTCCAGGTCATTGCTTAATTTTGTTTTTAGTTCACGTAGCTCCCGAAACAGAAATTTAAAACTTGCATCCGCAGTAGCAAGATTAGCATCTCGTCGGCATATACCTTCTATAGTTAGTTTAACTGGTTCTAAGCAATAGACAATGGTCTATGCGACTTCAAAATCTGAATTTGTGAATATTATTGGGCTCTCTAAATCGATCAGAGCTTTTCTGGTACAATCTTTTAGTTGAACAAATCGATCTAACATATTTACCAAGCTGTTCCACCTTGTTGGACAATCAAGAAATCATCAATTAAAGATATAAAAATTTCGGGACTGAATCGGGATTTGTTTCGGGATTTCGGAATTTTTCGGGATTTCTGGATTGAAAAAATATCGGGATCCCGGGATTCGGGATTCCGGGATCCCGGGATTGGAAACCCTACGCGTGACAGAAGACGCTAGGAGAGATCCGGAGCCGTATCAAGTTAAATTAGTCAATTTTGAATTTTTCACCAATTTTAATAGTAACCTGATTTATTCATCAATACGACTTGGTAAAAAATCCGGAGATGCAACCGTCGTAGATTTGCAAGCTTTGACACCATCGAAATCGTGTCATAAAAAAATAGTAATAAAAAAACGTTTTGTTTTAAACTTCTGAATTCCTCGATTCAATTTGTTCCTTCCTTTTTATATAACCACATAAGCTACTTATTGAAATTGGTCTATAAAAAAATAACACCTTGATTTTTAATCACATTGATCTTAAGTTTATTTGCAGTAATGAAAAAAATCTAAATGTTAATACGATCACTTAAAAATTTTCTTTTTTTTTACAGATTGAGTTAAAATTGGTATCCAAAAGGAAAGTTTTAGTCCGTTTACAAAGAAAATTTAGGTAAGTATTTGAACCCTTTCTTAACGGTCTGTCGACTTCCACCCAAGTTTTTCAAGTCCTGCACTGGACGGATGCGCACCAAACCGGCACTTTGTTATCTAATGGGGCTCTTCACTTGGGGTACCGTCTGGTAGTAGCAGCAACGTACCGGTACAATCATCAAACGTGCACGGTGCACGATCTACTAGGGCCATATTGCCCGAGATTTATTGCTAGGCGCACAATGGCCATTATTCGGCACTTAGAGGGGGCGCCTTTATGATTGAAATTACCCATAAATCAGACGTCCAGAAGCGCCAACCCCTTTTGGCGATTCCGATTTCGCCGTGCCGTAGTAATTCGATTTCGGGCACAGGAAGCGAATCCACTCATTGTATTCAAATACGCAGGTTGCCGCTTTAGGTGATCCCTCATGCATTGCGAGTATGCAAATTTCGCGTTTCTGGAGCAGTCGGTTGTGTTGGGGACTCCGAAGGCCCCCGATTTAATTAATAAATACCTCAACGGTTTCGAATTTCCCGCTTCAAATTCAAATCGTTTAATGTTGGTAAAATAGAAACCTTTTTTTGTAGTAACGGAAAGTAATGTAAACATCAGTTATTGTTGATTAGTGGTTGTACGATAGTGTTACCGATAAAACACCTGTTTAAACGGTAATTGATAATCAAAACAAGCGGGTAAATGTACATTGGACCTTTCTTTATCATAAAAAAGTAAGATAAGGTTAGAAAATTTAATGTCGATATTGTTCACTTAGGTTATGGTTAACTCTTTTTTTTTTAAGATTACATCAAAAATGCCAGTTGATTTACATAGAGCTAAGAGCATCGAAGAGCTGAACCAACAGGCCAGCACCGCTAATATTACAGCTATTTACAAATCCGCTAAACCTGAAGGGTAAATTTAAGTTTGATGTTTTCTTAATATAAAGTTCTATACTACATTTTAGTTTATATAAAATGGCTAAAATAATGCACCAGCAAATTATTCAAAGTAAAGACGATAGCGAGTTGGCCTACATTTATGCATTTCGCTGTTTAAAACTACTAGAAGTTATTTTCACGCGTGACACCGACTCACGTTTCGTTCATGTGCAATTTGATGGCATGCGTAAGGAAGTTAGCAAAATATTTACCGATCTTAAAGTAAAACTGAAAGCACGGTACGATCAATTGGAAAAAGAAAAGTTAATTGAAAAGGATAAAGAAGCTGAAAAAATTGAGGTTCCTAACGATGATAAAATTTACACCTCTGTGATTGGTAAAAGTATGTATTAAAGATATTAGTTAAATAAATAGTAATTTGTTTGATATAAAGTATATGTAAAGTAATGTTTTATATTTTTTATGGTTATTAGAAGATGATATTTTTATTTCACCACCTCATCTGTACCAGGATTTGAAAAAAGTAGCCGACAAAACATTAATCATTGATATTAGAACGGCAAATGAGTTTAAGGAATCTCAATTAAATGGGAATTATAATTTAATAAATATTGATAATGTTCTTATTGAAAGAGGGTAAGTTATAAATAATAAGTAAGTAAGGTAACAAAAATTATAAATGAAAAATTAATCTATATTTAATTTAATCTAATCTGCTGGTTTATTTACCTGTCTACATTTTATTAAGTTTAAATAAAGTAATAAAGAAGTTGTTTTCTTTTTTCTCATTAATAAAAAAAAATATATATGTATGTATATGTTACGGTTACTGTGATTAATTGAAAACTATTAATGAGTACCGTTGATTATTAATACTAACTAACATGCAGGGTTAAAGTAACAAATTTATCACATTGACTGGTTATTATTAATAATTTACACATAGTTGTGACAAATTTTAAAAGAATTAATCGTAAACACTCAGTGACTTGTCATTTACGTGCAAAACACGAACACAGTGAGGGGTTAAGAGAGCGATCGAGTGATCTTACGTTTTATAGTAATTGGAAATGTACAAAAACTTATAGTACCGGTGAAAAATTAAAAGGATCAAATAATTTACTACACCTATTTAGAAGAATTTTTGATGTTATTCACGAAACCCATATTTTTATCGGTCGCGGAGGGCGAAATCGAATGATTAAAGAACTGAAAAGCAAGTACAACAATATCACTATAGTAATAGTCGTCGTTTATTTAAATATCTGTGAACTGTGTCAAAAAAAATCAGTATTCCAAAAAAAGGTTAGTTGTTAACCCCATTAAAAGCAACGAATTTAATTCGAGATGCCAAGTAGACCTCATCGACATGCAGTCTCAAGCAGGTGGCGAGTTTAAGCTCATTATGATCTATCAAGATTACGTGACAAAATTTTTGCAGCTTAGAGCACTAAAAACCAAGCGCGCAGAAGAAGTTACTTACCACTTGTTAGATGTGTTTACAACCTTTGGAGCTTCTTCTATATTACATACTTGATAATGGGGGAGAATTCGCAAATAAGGTAATTGAAGACTTGTATCACATGTCGAATGAACCAAAAATTGCGCACGGAAAACTGAGGCACAGTCAATCACAAAGTTCTGTTGAAAGAGCTAACCAAGATATTGAGAAGATGTTATCTACATGGTTGGAGACAAACAAGACTACAAAATGATCGGAAGGATTAAAATTTATACAGTTCACGAAGAACAGAGCCCACCACTCCGAAATAAACCAAAGCCCTTACGAAGTTATGTTTGGTTGTAAAGCTAAAGTGGGTTTGAAAACAATCTTGCCATCTTTTGATACATTGTCAAAAATAACAAGTGAAGAAGATCTTGATTCAATTTTAAAACAGCAATATGATAATCATCCTGAACATCAAAGTGAAGATGTTGCTACTGACTCAGACCAATGAAAGTACTGACCGTACATTCAGAGATTTGCTGGTCTCACAATCTGCTGAAATTGAATCTATAGCTTTAAATAAACAAAATTCTCTCATTGTAAGCCAAAGTAAAGACCCAAAATTTGTTGGTAATACGACAATCAATACAGTTTCACAAATAAACTGGAAACTGGAAATTTTGCTAAACAGTCCTTAGAAAAGCAAGCAAATAAAATGTTGAAACATTCTAATGCAAAATTTCCTGTTGCCGAAATAGGCCAAAGTGTTAGAATTAAGGTACCAGAAATTGATCGATCCAAAGCAGATAGCCGAAATATAATAGCTGTTATTATTTCTGTTGAAAAGGGCAGTTTTCATAAGCTAGGCACAAAATACGATACTTTAAATCAACTGTATCCAAGGAATGAATTTACTATCTGTAAAGAAAAATTTATTTCGATTAACGAAGTTCCAGAAGCTAACATTACTCTTAGAAAGTGTGCTCGTAAGGGTTCAAAGTCAAAGGGTTCATCATTCCAATTGCACTGCTGAATGCAATTCGAATCGATGCAAATGCAAAAAATTACATATTCTTTGTAATTCAAAATGTCATAAAACTCGATCGTGCAATAATAAATAATTATAAATTATATGAGAATTAGCTTATCCTTAAAGACTTGGTTTGACTATAAAGTACTTCAGCATTGAGTTTTTTAATAAGAATTTATTCTTTAATAAGTTTTTTTTAAATAAAAACACGTTCGATATAAAAAAACTGTAGTGTTTTGTTACTTTAACCAACTACGTTGAGAAAATATTAATAATATCTGATAAAACTGATTAATATATGAAGATTTATCACATCGACTAATTGTTGTACTTATTATTAATACTAACCGGTAATTATCAATACTTACTGCATTTATTACTCTAACCGTAACATATATACAGTGAAATTTCCCTTGTGCGGACACCAACGGGACCCATAAAACGTGTCCGTTTAAGAAGGGTGTCCCCTTAAGAGAAATGCGAAGTACTTATATGAGAGTCGGACGGTTCCATGAGAAACTGTCCGTCCAAGGGGGGTGTCCTTTCAAGAGGGGTGTCCGTCAAGGAGAATTTCAGTGTATATACACAGGGTTTCTCACGCAATTGGTTCGCTAGAACGTATTAGAACTAATTGGGTTCTACTATTAGTAGATTTTTGAGATTTTGCCTGTAAGGATTATTCATTCTAATCTTTCAATCTAAAATATTTTTAAGATGACTGCCATTTCCGGTCAACCAGAAGTAAGATATTGTAATAAACTCTTCTTTAAGAAAAACTTGACGAAGGTGATGATTTATTATCTATTAACACATGGGTTGGATCAGTAAACAATTTATTTCGTCTATTATATAGGAGTCTTATTTGATTATCTATTCCAGTGATTCTCAACCTTTTTTTCGTCACGGCACACTTTTAATAACTTAAAAATGTGGCGGACTAACAATTAGCTAAATTTAAAAACATAGTTTATTAACTGTTATACCTATAATACGATATATTTTGTAAAAATAGCAGACGATGATAATTTTCAATAGAATATAAAGGAAAATATCCTTACAAAGTAAAGAAAATGTTTACTTAATGTAATAAAACACTTTTTTAAGCTTTTTGTGATATTGTCGGGTGATCAAATCTAACGACGGTAATCGAATCTAACAATAAGGTTAATCTAAAAAACATTAAAAGATTCTTCTGAATGTTTTGAAATTAAATCTCGGTTATTACACAGAAAAATTAGTTCTTCCTCTTCTTTCAAGGTTAATTCATATACGGACGTGTCACTTATCACAAATGGATTTCAATCCTCACATCACAATCAATTTTTTTTATTTCTAAATTCAAAAAATATTGAACAATTCTTTGCTTTAGTATTGTCAAATGACCAACAATTGTTTCATGAATTATTTTATAACAATCTTTTGAAACTGATTCAAACTTTTCTAAACTACCTTCTTGTGCTTTATTCTTCCATACAGTATTTTTTTTTTTTTTTGAAATTCCAATAATTTATCGGTAGAGGCTAAAATATTCTCTTTCATTTCTTTCATACTTGTATTTATGTTATTAAAAATAACAAAGATATCAGATAAGTAAACTAGCTTGGCACACCATGTTTTGTCATCTAACAGATCAGCAAAATCATTATTATCTTGTTCAAAAAATATCCTTATCTCGTTGTTTAACTCAAGCACGCAAGAAAAAACTTTCCCTCTGGATAGCCATCTAACTTCCAATCTAACCAATCGTGTGCAGTAACAACGATTCATATTTAGACTCCATCGCCGGGCATAATTGACTAATTATTAGACGACTTTTTAATGGTCTTGACTTTATGTAATTAATTATTTTAACACACTTTTCTAGTATTGTTTTCAATTCTAATGGTAATTGTTTTGTAGTGAGTGTTTCCCGATGCATAAAAAAACAATAGGTACGGCGCGATAGCATTTATATAAGGCGGGCATTCATTTTAGTTATCGAAATCCTTTAAATGTAAACAATCTTTATCTTAAGTTTTGCTTTTCATATTTCTGTTTCATTAAACGTTAGTATTGTACCATATGCATCCGTAACATTTGGCGGCACATTTCAAGAATTTCGCGGCACAGTGGTTAAGAATCACTGATCTATTCTATCATCCCTTACGTCTAACCTACTTTCAAGACTAACTCGAATTTTACCTAATAATATTTCTACTGACTTAATTTTAATCTTTATTTCATCAACTTGTTTAACATTTGATATATTAGCTGTAATTTCCTGACGCAACTTTCCTAAACGAATATTATACGTTTCTACGCGTTCTAAATACCTATACAGTGTGTCCCCGGATAGGTGAAACGACTTTTATAAAACGTAAAAATTTTTCGAAGTTAATTTTCATCTTTTGGGGTTTAGCCCTGCTTGGTTAAGTATTAATTTGCAACATATTTTCACTTAAAAGAAAACAAGCGAATCTGGATAGTGAATAAAAAACTTTTTCTGCAGCAGGTAAAGTACCTTTTCTGTTTACCGTAGAGCAAACTGTTACTAAAATATTTTGTTCAGGATGAAACGTTATGTCCATACGCAAATTTTTGGAACGATCGGCCTATTTTGATAAAACGCATTGTTATTTGTGTTAGTAACAGATTACGATTTTTTGTCGAGTACCATACCGCATCGGGAGAAATAAGGGAATAAATAAGGTTTTTCTAAAGTTAGTTTAAGAGCGTTTCCCTTATTTCTCCCAAAAACGTATGATGCTCGACAAAAAAAACCGTAATCTGCTACTAACGAAAATAACAATGCGTTTTATCAAAGTAGGCCGATCATTCCAAAAATTTGCATATGGACATAACGTTTCATCCTGAACAAAATATCTTACAAGGAGACCACAAGATGTTGTATTCACCGATTTTGATCAAAGTGGTATCAATCGATAGGTATTCATACACAATACAAATCTGTAAAATATTAGGGCGCACTATTCAGGGATTCGGGAATAAATCCTTATTAAAGTTATTAATAAATTGCGTTTCGAGGCCCACTGACTTGTTAGCCACTCCCGCCCCCCCCCCTCCAAGCGCCGCCCACGGATGAGGTGGCATGCTTCTATTTCCAGTGAATTTCCAGTCGCGCACTGTGCTAGTTCGAATCTCGCAATTTACCGCTTACTCTCTCGTAATTTTAATTTAATATTTCACTTTTTTTATAATGTTTTGGTTATATTTTTTTACATTTAAAAAAATTACCACACGTTTTACAACCTTGATTTTCAATTTCTGCTCCTTTTCGTTTAGGACTTTTTTATATTATTTTTAATAGAATATTTCTCATTAATTTTTAGTTAACATTTAAAAAGTTATACTTTTGGTTAATGCATAAAAAATACAAATAAATATTAATTATTTTTTCCTTACCATCTAACAGGTTATCTGTTAATAAAAATAGACTAACGTACGTAAATAATATAAAATAATTTATTAAGCTCTTTTTGCGACGTTTACAATAAATACATTTATATTTGAACATATATGATATTTTTCTATACATTCAAATAAAATTTCCAGATCTGTATATTATTTGGTATTACTTATATCGATTAATTTTAATTTCAAACGTACTAAATTTTGAATGTTATGTTAAAAAATATGCGCGACTGGAAATTCACTGGAAATAGAAGCATGCCACCTCATCCGTGGGCGGCGCTTGGAGGGGGAGCGCGAGTGGCTACAAGTTATTGGGCCTCCAAACGCAATTTATTAATAACTTTAATAAGGATTTATTCCCGAATCGCTGAATAGTGCGCCCTAATATTTTACAGATTTGTATTGTGTATGAATACCTATCGATTGATACCACTTTGATCAAAATCGGTGAATACAACATCTTGTGGTCTCCTTGTTAGTAACAGTTTGATCTACGGTGAACAGAAAAGGTACTTTACCTGCTGCAGAAAGAGTTTTTTATTCACTGCCCAGATTCACTTATTTCTTTTTAAGTGAAAATATGTTACAAATTAGTCTTTAACCAAGCAGGGCTAAACCCCAAAAGATGAAAATTAACATCGAAATTTTTTTACGTTTTATAAGAGTCGTTTCACCTATCCGGGGACACACTGTATATTGACTCTACTTTACTACGTCTTTCCTAATTATCCTTAGTTCTTTTAGTTTTATACGCGATCACCTCTTGTAACAATACTTCTAACTGCTTCATTACTTACCACTACCCCACTTCCTTATTTAGTGGTCTTCTACTCGCAAATTTACGAGTTCTTGATTCCTCATCACCTCTCTTTGGATCCTCTTGTCCACATTTTTCTTGTACTGGCGGCTAAGGAAGCAGATGCCTATACCATTTCTACTCTCAAATTTACGAGTTCTTGACTCCTCATCACCTCTCTTTGGATGCTCTTGTCCAGATTTTTCTTGCACCAGCGGTTAATTAAGTAGATGCCCATACCATTTCTACTGTCAAATTTACGAGTTCTTGACTCCTCATCACCTCTCTTCAGCTGCTCTTGTCCAGATTTTTCTTGTACCGGCGACTAAGGAAGCAGATGTCCTTACCAATCGTGATGATAGCACCAACGATGATTGTTACCTCAGTGAAGGAATAGTTGCTGTCGTCAAACATGCCTGCGTTGTTGCCCATTTGGAATACGATGATCTCTTTTTCTTTCTTCGATTAATTATAGCCCATATCGATTTTCTTCCCCTTTTCTTCCTATTTTACGTTCTTACGTTCAGCTGGTGATATTTACTTCTTATCTTTGCTAACTATTCTTGACTGACATTACTTCTCTTTCAACTAATTCTCTTCTATCTCATTATGTTTCCTTGCTTCTTGGTTCTCTTTTGATCGTTAGTGAGGAATCCTGGAATCTTCTCATCGTCAGTGATGCGCTGGCAGCATCGTCATGTAATAAACTCTTCTTTAAGAAAAACTTGACGAAGGTAAATCTTGAAAACTTTATCTAACGGGTAAAGTTTTCAAGATTTACCGTTTTTTACGATGTGTATTGCAAATTTGTAAAGAATTAAATTCTCTATCGGATATGTTAATAAAATATGGAGCGTTCCATCTAAAATTTTCGACTTTTTTGCAATTGAATATGGGAGAATGACAATTTTCTTTATGATCAGCTTGTGTATGAAATAGCGGCAAGGACAGAGGCGTTCTCTTTGGTAATATCTGGAGAGTAATCGTGCCAATTATCAAATTTCTTGCTTGAACGATGATTAAGAAAAATAGTTTTAAAGAACAGGTTGAAAATTGTTAAAAAAAGTTTTAAATCAAAATAACTCGAGAACGAAAAACGATAAGTACCAACAACCCTTATTAAAGTCTATTTATTTTTGTATGTAGAATTGAAATGCACAATAAAAACTATACCATTCCATTTAAAAGAACCAAATTATATCCTATTTCCGGTTGATCGGAAGTGGCAGTCATCTTGAAAATATTTTAGATCGAAAGATTAGCAAAAATTGGCAAAATCACAAAAATCTACTAATAGTGGAACCCAAGTTCTAACGAACTAATTGCGTGAGAAACCCTGTATATATTGTAAAATTAAATTTAAATTAAAATTGAGTTTAAAATAATTATATTTTATTTGTAGAATGTCTGCTTTTAAATTAGAACAAAAACTAGATGAAGAGACAAGAAAAATATACGCTAAAAGGGACCATTTTCAATACATTGTGTTATTAGACAATGATACAGTGAAAGGATCTTTTCACACTTCCAAGTTAAAAATTTTATACGATATGTTAACGATTGTAATGTATTATTTAATCTTATCCTAGTCAAATTATTAAAAATTATTTATTTTAGTGGGATGTAAATAAAAATTATCACCATGCTCCGTACGTACTTAATGGTGGCTACGTAGATTTTATTGACATGTTTCCAACCCTCAGCACAAATCCTCATGTGGTTTGTGCAGTACGTTACTCCGACTTGGATGACATTTTAGATTTAGATGCAATTACTTATCCTCCTGTTGAAAGTCTTCAAATGAAGGAAACTGCCGAGAAGCTCTTGCAAGATCTTATCAAGCAATGTGAGATGATTGAGACCACCGAAAGAGAGTTAATGGGTTTTGAAACTATTCTCTTGAACAAATTGAAAAAGCGAGAACCTGAGTCTTGTTTTAATGAAAAAGACGAACGGTTAGAATATGAAAGAGCCGAGGCTGATTTACAACGTAGGGTTTATTACGAAAGAAAGGCTGAAGTAACAAACGAGTTGATAAAATGGGTAAAAAAATATAGCTTGGATGAAGCCGAATTTTTAAATCGTCCGGAATTGCTAAACTTCGAAAGGCGTATCGTAGAACTTTCCAGGAAAAGGCGTAAAGTGGGGGAAGAGTTAAAGACGTATGAATCAAAAGAAGTAGTGGAAGAACCGCCGCGTATTGAGCCAGATCAAGTCGAGACAGTTGAACACGAAGAAAAGAAACCCGATCCTTCATTGTTGGACAGTTCGGGAGATAACAGTCTACGTTTTGATGAAATGCCTCGTATACTACATGATGTAAGAATACCTCAACGTTTACGTCCAGTTGCACCTGTGGTTAATCGTGCTACAAAACCTTTGGTAGGAACAGAGGGTGTGTCCGGCCTAAATGGTTTATATAACATTAGAAATAGTTGTTATATGAATGCAGTGGTGCAATGTTTACGTCACCTTCCTCGTGTACGTTACTTTTTTATCAGTGGGGAATATAAACAACAGGTAACCATTCAAAATCCAAAACTAATTATGGAATTTGGCGAATTAGTACGAAATTTGTGGTTGCTGAATAAGGTTGCAATACGTCCACAAGAGTTTTATAATGCTATTACGCGCTTGTATCCTGAGTTTGGAAGAGGTAACCACGAAGACGCCAATGAATTTTTTATTATCATGTTTGGTTATCTTAACGATGACGTGTCTAGTAGTGTTCGGGGAACGGAACGTTATAGGCCGGCCGATTGGAATTCTTTTTATCGTGCCACACAACAAAAACGATCATTTTTCATTAAGAATTTTTATTATCAAATTCGTACGGATTGCTATTGTCGATTTTGCCAGAAACGAGAAATGCGCTTTGAGACGGAAAACGTTCTTATTCTGGATCTCCCATCGAGAGGACATACTTCCTTAGAAAATCTTGTCAACACTTTTATGACAACTTACGATGTTAGTACGATGATTTGTTCGAAATGCGAGAAAGCACCTAAGTTTGAACGAACCATTTCGTATCAACCTAAAATTATAACGGTTTTATTAAAACGGTATTTTTATAGATTGATTTTTTATTCTTGATTGAATTAATTTTGATTATAATTTTAGATATGGCCCAAATCGCTCCGGGGGACTTGAAAAGAAACTTACCGGCTGCTCATATCCATTAGATGGGTTGATGTTCGGGCCAGGTAGATATAAATTATTTGGTTTGTGTCTTCATAGAGGAACAATGGCTTCTGGTCATTATATTGCAATATGTCGAAATGTCGTTAATAACAAGTAAGTAAAGAGAGGATTAGTTTATGGAAATGCATTCAATCGAAAGAGTGCGATCGACCTAATAAATACTTTTGGTATTTATTTAATCCTTTTTACCTTTACTCATTGATAAAAGAGGTTTACTCTTTTATTTATTTATTTTTTTTTTGTTATTTCACTTTGTATTGAGAAATTATTTAAGCTTAAACTAGTTTTATGTTCTTCGATACCTTGAACCTTTTGTACTTATTGGACACATTTTCATCTTTTCCCATGATTATTATTTCCCTGAATTATTATGAAAATACAAAATAAATTTATATTATGACAAATTCCTTTCTAAAAATCCTCTCAAATTTAGTGTTTTTTGTTCGTTATTGTACATAATTTTCCTCCTATATACATTTGTTACATCCTAAAAATTTCTTCATCCTTCCTACGATTCATTTTGATCATTTAATGGTTCTTTCCTATAATTAGGCAGTTTTAAATGTTGATAATTGTGTCGTAGGTGGTACGAATTTAATGATGATACCGTTAATCAAGTGGAAATGACTTCGACATTGTTCGAAAAGGATGCCTACTTGTTGTTCTACCAGTTGATGGATGATAAAATGGTTGGATTTCAATAGGTAGCGAATCCAAACTTGTGATATTTAGATCGACTATTTTTATACGTTTGTTACTACGTTGACTAGTCACAATAAGCGTTTATTCCACTGTTGGAATTTTATTGAGGTTCATTTACTCCCAAGCATTTATAGTATTATATTCGTTCGTAAATTATTGTTAGTTTAATGAGTTTAATAAATAAAAAAAAAGCGTAAAGTAATACTGATTTATTACCCTTTAAAAAAATACACGCAGTGTACAAGAATATATAAAATATACATATATACGAGTATTCGTGGAAATATCAATTGACGAACTGTATCAAGTACAGTGAATATAAAAAATATTTAGCACCAAAAGCTGCCGTTCTTGCGAAAACGTTTTGTACTGAGGCAAGCTAAGCATCTCAAGTAATACAATGACTAGTAAAAAAAGTTTGCATAAAAGCGTCGGAAGACTGGTAAACATAATACTGTTTGGTAAAAGCAGTTAAGAAAACGTTCCAACTTCCTATCAAATAAAAATTAGAGAAAACAAAACCAAATATAGGGTCACTTGGAGACTGTTAGAATTGTTAGATCTTGGTGTAACATATATTTGTGGTGTAACAGGTATTTCAATGGTAGATGCTGTAGTTGTAGTTTCATAGCCGCTTCCGTTCTCCACCAAGTCTTCATCATCTGTTTCAAACCCCAGGTTAGTCTTACCGTTACATAGATTAGCAGCACAGTAACAATATTTAATTTTGTTGGCAACTTTACAATCGGTTAAGTTGCTAGCCTCCCCGCACATCCGAGTAATTACCTCATTCCCTAAAACACACGCCCTACAGCAAACGGGGCTACAAGGTGGATGGAAAGCTACGAACCACTGATGAACATACTGCAACTTGTCACCCCTTGGGGGCACACTTCTTTGTGGGTTTCATTGAACTCCGCACAACTAAACTGATTCTCCCCACCGCCACATACATAACACTCATGACAAGCCACATGGAACACTAAACAAGAATATTATTTTGTTAGTAAAACCATGAGTAAAACTACGCACAGGGTTAAACAAGATTAGTTACCTAAGGTACTCAGAGCGAACACGTTAAAAAGCATTCTGGGATTGCAGTGAGAACACACCAGGTTTACGAGATTCATCTAAACCAACTTTCTACGTACTAATTATACAGTTGGAACGAGTTCTAATTTAAATAAACGCGTTTAAATTCGTCCAAATAAACAGCGAGGAATAAACGTTTATTTACGATCCTTTTGCCAGCTGGCGACATCTCCCGATGAGAGATCCACACTATGCATTTATAACGCTGGCAGAAATATGACGACAGTTTATACTTTTCTATCTTCATATTTTATTTTGATTATACGTGGGTGCATGAAAATTTTCGTTTATGATTATATAAGAAACCGCTATGATGACATTAAAGGACGTTTAGTTTATAAATATTCTCATCGTTACTGAATGTGAGATTAGTTGCCTAGAGGTTACATTTTGTAATAAAACTATTTTATTTATTTTATTCAGAAATTTATTCATAAAATAACAAACTTTACAAAACCAAATAAATTACACGTATTCATCTACACACAGTCAGAAAACAAAAACAATGAAAACAAACGGAATGTATTTAAAACTATTCGACCTGATCATCATGAATCTTGGAAGAACCTTTGAGGAATCTCTGCTGATATAGGAGTAGGTGGAGAATTCAGTATATATTCTGAAACAGCGATATAAATGGCGACACCTAATCCAATTATTCCAGCTAGCAATACATTGCGTTGTAAGATAATGCATGTGCAAACGCAAAGCCCTAGATAGGTAATAATTCTAGTCCAATAAACGTAATTGTGCCTACTTTCTTTTTCCTCATCGATACAAATCTTATCTACCATTCTAAATCCTTTTGCGCAACGTAAGCACATATCTGGACCATCACCAGTACATCCAGCACATGATTTATCACATTCAAGGCATCTATAAGAACCTTCTGTATTGACACAAAATTGTAATGGAGTGCAAACTGGTTTTGTTCCAGCACATTCATTAATATCCAGACAAGTTCCTGGTTCTGAACCTGGTATCCAACCTTGCGCACATTTCTCACAGCCCTTTCTGCTACAAGGCCCATCACAATATATCGGACAAGGTGAACATAAAAGTTTATCATTATCACGATAGGCTTCATAATACTTATTATCGCATTCGTTACAAGTTGCTCCTGAATATCCAGCATCGCAAGCACATTGACCATTACCTTTCCGAGTTCCACTGCCTTTACATTTTCCATTATTGCTACAAACCTGATCGGGGAATCCCACACATGGGGTACAATTCGTTCCAAAATGAAAATCAGGACAACAATGTTGTAATTTCTCAATGCAGAAGTATTCATAAATATCGGGCTTTTCATCTTGGAGATTAAACCACCATTCTTCTATTATGCTATCATGTTCTTCGTGAAGAGAATAACATTGATCACGACCCTCTTCAACGTCTGAACAAACTTTTTCTTGGATTTCTACTAAACGTATTTCACTTTTTGAGTATGAACCTAAGTTTTGTTCTTCCCAGGCTGTGTCTCCACCTGCATGATGTCCTTTTGCTGTTCTATCCATACCCTGGATAAAACATAGAAGACATAAATTTTATGGGTGTTTTTATTAAGTATAATTTGAAATTTGGTTTGTTTTTTAGAGAAATTATTTGGATTATATTATTATTGGGATTTATTAGATGTCATAGAATATAGCCAATTGTTCAAGTATTTTTTTTTTAGAAAAAAACGAAGAAAATAATGTGGAAAATATGGAAATCATGGAATGTAAAATAAAATATAATAAATTAAACTAATTACCTTTTTGAATGAATTTATGAAGATTTTGCAAGCACTGCATGGTGGATACCGGCGTTGCCTGACTTGTTCCTTCTTGTTTGAGGATACAGCCGCAAAAAGTGAGGTTAGGAGGACCGCACTGGCGATAAAAACGATGATTTTCTTCATATCTCCTCCACGTTTACACTCCTTCTGCTACGAGCATAATATTTTATTTTATCAATTCAGAAATCGAAGGTTTTTCGTCGATATGTACGGAAAAGTGTTTAAAGAGCCCTGTTTTTGGCGTGTTGACGTTCGATTGGCGATTGCTACCGTAGTGGGGAGAAGTTTCAATTTTATAATTGTTACAAAACTGATAATTACTATATTCCTAATCAGATTTTTTTATTTATCTTTATTAGATAATCATAATATTAGTTAGTGTAGTTAAAAAATGAGATTTTTTAAGTTATTTGTATGTTAATTTTTGCAAATATTTAATCTGACTTATTGTTAGATTTAAGACTGTATACAGGGTAGTAAGTATATATTTATTTATAATATTGACTATGGAAAAAAAATATTTAAAAATATTTAATTTAATTAATGTATGTTCTAGTTGATATGCATTTATTGAATAGAAGAGATGGATGGGAATGGAAGGATAATTTTTTAACCGAGTTAGATTTAAGCCTTTATGGATATCCAACCAGGGTTTATATTAAATTAGAGAGTTACATAGTGATGCTATAGATGGCGGCATGTGTATGTCAACAAAACCTTAATTTTAGAGCGGCGAATCTCATGTAAAAGAGCAGTTGCGTTTTAGAAGTTGGCATTATACGTCGCGACGATTTTGAATGTTGTTTACACGCGATCAGCGCTCAAAGAGCGATATGATGGGGGTTTGATGTGTCCAGTGAGATTCCATTTGGGTTTGTTGGGTGCGAAGGGTCGTAAGCAATAATGCCCGAACGGTTCACAGTCACCAAGTCGGAAGACTCCGCTAATATTTATAAATTTAGCCAAAACAATGTCGACGACGGCGCCGACAGACCGTCACAGAAATTACTACCGGAAGCCAATGATATCAATTTGTTAAAGGAAACCCAGGAAATCGGTAAGTTACATTACCTCCCCCCGCTTTACCGAATTATTGACATGTAAGGGAGTGCTCTTTCTGTTATACCAAATGACTGTTTTCGTTCTAAGTTGGTCTAATTTAAAATTTTGGCGGTCAAGTTTACGTAGAACGATCGATTGATTAAATACGTGTTCAAGTCCCATATAGCCAAGTAACGAAGGGGGTTTGATGGTAATTTATTCACAGCTGCTCCTCGCTTAGCGTGTGCATTCCTGCTGCGTTTGCTATAAATGCTAGAATTCGCCTATCTTCGATTCGTGGAGATAAGCCGCCGGTTTTGGATCGTAAATAGGGCAGAATATCGTAGAACTATAAATAAAATAAATATGACCCAACAGATGTCGATATCCAATTCTATAACTGGATTTTTCTGTACAAAACCCATTTATTCACGCGGTTTATTACATTTCGGTTCGTTAACAAAAACTCATTCGAAGTTTTACGCGCAATCTGTACTGTTTTTAGTTTGTTTCAATTTCAACTTAATTTTTCTTTCAAATCCGTTGTATAACTGTTTTGTATAACTGATGAAATACCTTCCCATTAATGGTTTTTTTTTTATTATTGACCTTTACTTGCCATTGTTATAAAGGATGTGTATCCATAAAAAACAATGAACAACCGTTTGTCCTTTTGATAACGACGAACGACGAACATCAATGACTCAGTTTTCTTTCAGTCTTTGTATTATAGAGATAGTTGAGAGAGCATTACCTAAGCTTGTAAGTCAAATAAAAAAGTATGAGACATCAAAATGTTATTATTAACGATTATTTCATCACGAGGTTCTTATCTAGGATTTGTTTGAGAAGCGGATCTGTTATCTTTATTGTCTTGTAATCTTCCCCAACCTTCTGGATTTGAAGTTTGATGTTAAAAATCAATGAGTTATCGAGAGATGTCCACTACATATTATACCTGTTCGGTTCGAATCTCTTGTATCTCAGGTCTAAGGGAAGATTTTTTTGATCTAATCTGCTTTGCTCGCGGCATTAGCCGATGGAAGCACCTGGATACCGTAATCCAATTTGTCTTCGAAAGTATTGATTTTATTTTCACGGCTAGTTTTGATTATACTTTCTAAGATATTTTCATTCAAGGTGTTAACTGACATACATATTTTTATTATACATAAATATATTTATATTACAGGGTGTATATAAATGAATATCAGAATTTTAACGCTTTATAATATGTATTACATTAAATTTACAGTTATAAATATTATGTCAAATGAAAGAACAACTCAAACAGTTTTGTTTGTTGGCACTATTTTGTTTAAAATAGTGTGCATGTGCGCGAAATGTTTCTGCTACAATCCGCTAGAGATGGTACAAAAGCAACGAGATTCCCCTAAAGTGAATGTTTTTTGTGCCATATCCCGGCGAAAAGTTTATGGACTTTCCTTTTTTGGTGAACCTACTGTAACTGGCACTTCTTACCTTGATAGACTATAGCAAGGGCTCTTCCCTCAGTTGGAAGAAAATGAGCCAGAGGACTTCATTTTTCAGCAAGATGGTTCGCCACTTCACTGGCATAACGATGCATGCATGGCCTCCACGATCTCCTGACCTAACGCCATGCGATTTTTACCTTTGGGGCTTCATCAAGGATCGTGTGTGCGTGCCTCTGCTACCAGCCGACTTCCCTGAATTAGGAAATCGGATGGAAGCAGCTGTTGCTACAATTACAGAATACACACTTATCAACGTTTGGGAAGAACTCAACTATAAACTTGATGTGTGCCGTGTGACAAATGGTTGTCACAATGAACATTTATAAGGTTCTTGGTAAAACTGTTTGAGTTGCTTTTTCATTTGACATATAATTTATAACTGTAAGTTTAATGTAATAAATATTATGAAGAGTTAAAACCCCGATATTCATTTATAAACACCCTATACATACATATTTTTATTATTCTTTTATTATTTTTTTGTGAGAAGCGTTTATGTTGGCGCAACACCTCGAAAACAGGGTTAGATATTTTTATATTCAACTTTATTTTTAAATAGCCACATAAACGCTCATCGACGTCTTTGTTCTTTTAAACTTCGCCAATGAAACGATCGAAAACAGACGTTAAATTTCCTTTGACTTTTCATTCGGGCGTTATTTTAAAACGTCAATAGCTTATACCGAAGAAAAATTACGCGGTAAACTTCGTAGTTTCCAACTTAGGGGGGTGGATCGTAAATCTTAGTTTTCCTTTTTGCGCTACAGGTGCTCGGCGTCGATCGAATTTGCTTAGAAACGAAGGTTCGGCATTAAAATTGTGTATCGAGAGAATGTAGGTTACGGAATATTAAATTACGGAAACATTTACAAAGGAGATGGGATTTAGCTTACACAATATGAATTATTTTTTTTTTATTTTTAATGAAGTCTTTAAAGAAGACTTAAAGAAGACTTTAAAGAAGACTCCACGGTCAAGGTCTAACTTAAAAAGTATTGTATTACAACTGAAAGTAATTAAACGCCTCTTTCGTTACATTTTACTTCTAAGTATAAGCGTTTGCGTCAACGTTAGGATTGTTAGAAAGAAAGCCGCCAGATAATAGCTAGCAGAACGTCGCAGCGTTTGTGGTAATAATTAAGGTCAGAGAAGTGCCAATTCGATTAATTGCCGCCGTAATTGAAATGTTGATAAACCCGACGTGGCTGTCACTACAAAAACTCCCAGGCAGTTTGGTTAAGGAATTTATCTATTGTTTACTCACAACGGTGTTGATAATAGCTGATTGCTTTGTGATAAACAAAGGAACCGTTTATTCCTTTGTGCAGTTAAAGCCACACCCTAAAAAGCAATTTCTGACGTTTAAACGGTCTTTAATTTTCTTGAGCTTTTTGCTTTTTTGAATTATATATTTCATTTTTTCGACATTAGTAGTTCGACAGTCTCATAAATATTGGAAATGTTTACAACTCTATTATTTATTTATTTTTTAACTTCTTAAAAGTTAAATTTCAATTTTGATTTTAGTACGTGATTTCAAGATTTCAACAGAACTAATTGTAAGACTAGATCTAACATTATCACTAACATTAAACCTAGAACTAGGAGCTTTCGAGTTTAGCCGTGCGTCTTCTGAAAAGGCATTTGATGATTCGGATGCCATGTTGTAACCTTCTTAATTCACTTCGAATTCTTCCTTTTTCGTTTCTAAAGAAGGTTGTTACATGGTATCCGGAACGTTAAACGCTTTTTCAAAAGACGTACGGTTAAACTCGAAAGCTCTTAGTTCTAGGAGCTTTCACTTCCAACTCATTTCTGAAGAAGGTTGCAACGTGGCTTCCGAAACATCAAAAGCTTTTTCAAAAAACTCACGGTTAATCTCAAAAGCTCCTAGTTCTAGGTCTAGTGTTAAAATTAGTGTTAATGTTAGTTCTAGTCTTAGTTCAGTTAACACCGGTCGTGAAAGACTTATTATCTATATATATTTCAGGTAAATATATATATAGGGTGTCCCGAAATTAGACGGCCATACGCTACCAGCGCATTCTACGTTCAAAAATAAGAATAAAAGCCCAAATAAACATTGGTCGAAATATGCTTCCTAAAGGTGCATTTAAATTAGAGCGAACAGAAGCGAACGAACGAAGGAACGAATTCGCAGGTATTCGCTCGTTCGATTGTTCTCTATAAAACAGGAGCGTTTAAATTAGAGCGAACATTCGCGTTCGTTAATGATCTTTTCGTTCACGATGTCGGATACGGATGAAGACATTTTATAAGTCTTCCCAGCAGTTTTGACAGTTACGTCACTACTTACGTCTGGTCACGTGATCGCGCTGTTGTCAAGCGTTTAATGTTTTGGTTGGAGGTACTAGAACATAACCTTGCGACCATATGTGGCAACGGTGTAAACAGCTGTTTAGCTAAGGTTGGGTAACATTAAAACGCTAAATCATTTTAACTTTTTATTTCAGTTTAATACGAATCTTATTTTGAAATTTAGTTCTAATGAATATATTTTGTCACTTTATCGTCGTATAAATTATATTCTGTGGAAAGTGTATTTTAAAATAGCTTAATTATGAAAATAATTTTTAATACGATTTACCACCGAACGGTTGGTGGCAAATCCAAATTCAAATAGTGGTGACGTAAACAGTGACGTAACTGTCAAAACTGCTGGGAAGACTTATAGTTAGCGCCGCTAGTTTTGTAGTTATTGCCGGACTATCCGAGAAAAAAACGAGTGACAATTTCGCCCAAATCACCAACTTCTGCAGAATGTCAGCGGAAGATTTTGAATTCTTATTAAATTTGGTTGGACCTAACATTTCTAGAGAGGATACAAGTTTCAAAAAAGCAATTACGGCTAAAGAACGACTGCTAGTGACTCTTCGCTTCACGGGTGACTCCTATGCAAGGATCAAATATTTGTTCAAAATTTCAACATCTGCAATAAGTTAGATCATTCCCGAGGTGTGCTCTCTCTGCAGATATCTTATTCCACGCATCCGTTTTTTTGTTTATTAGTTTATACAGTTTTGACTTTGGATCCCACAAACATGTTTCGTTCCTAGATAATTCAATCAACTGAAGTGCTTTTTCGTTTGTCCATTCCATGTTGGTAAAAACTTACAACACTCACGAAAGTAAAATAACTTAACTTGAAAAATCGATATAGCATAAAAATCAGCTGTTCGCGTTCGTTGCGAATTCGATCGTTTCTAAATTTCACTGTCCACATTGAGCACCGATTTCCTTTGATGATTCGTTGATTTACCGATAGGGTTCAGAACACGCCCGAACACGAACGATATCGTTCGTTCATGTTTGGTTTTCCATATAAATTATGCTAGCGTAGGCGAACGAATTCGCTCGTTCGCTTCTGTTCGCTCTGATTTAAATGCACCTTAAGGCAGCTACATTTTAACTATCACAATTACCACTGTTGGTCGGATATAAATCCCAGAGTGGTACGACGGCGTGGTTTCCAAACAAAATTTTCTATTAACCTTTGGACTGGTATTATGAACAACCAATTAATTGGGCCTATTGAATTACCCAATCGCTTAAATGGCCAGGGGTTTTTAAATTTTTTAGAAAATCAACTTGGTGAATTGTTGGTGGAAGTACCCTTGAACATTCGACGGGACATGTTTTTTTAACTTGATGGTGCTCCACCTTATTATGCTGTGGTCGTAAGAAATTGGTTAAATGAACATTATCCAAACAGATGGATAGGAAGGGGTGGTCCTATAAATTAGCCGCCACGGTCACCGGACTTAAATCCCCTCGATTTCTTTTTTGGGGAAAAATTAAAGAAGTGTTTTATGCCGTGGAAATTATTTCTGTAGAGCACTTGCGGGCCAGAATTGACATGGCGGTGGATGTCGTTAAACAAAATAATAGAGAAATTTTATGGGCTTTGAGATCTGTAAATCGTAGCGCTCAATTATGCATTGAACAAAATGGAAATATTTTCGAAGAATTCCTCAGATGACATTGTCTTCATCATATCTAAATTCCTCAGATTTTATGTGCCCTTAAGCACTCATTTTACTGTTTGTTAATAGTTAGTTTGTTGCTTTTCTTTAGTTCTTCTCGTTTTACTGTTATTTTTTTGCCGTTAGTTTTTCGTAGATAATAAATTTTTTTTAATTTGAAAATGTAGTTAATTTACGTCATTAAAGTCATTGTTGTACCACATAATCAAGGCCAAGAAGGAGAAAAAGGTAAAACAAGTATTAGAATTTTGACGTTTCCATGGTTACACAGTCATAAAATCAAAACCATCTTTAAAAAATGACTACTTAAATAATTCAAATATGAGATTAGTCGGTCTTTAAAACGAATTTACTCGAAAACTGTTGCAAATACGCAATTGCAGCACGAGGATCATTCTTACGTAAAAAGGTCTAAGGCAGTGATGGCGAACCTTTTGGCGCAGTGGGTCATATTTTGTATATTATATTGTTTTAGTGCTAGCTCGTGGGTTACAGTATTAAGTTACATGCAAAAGGAAAATGTGTTTTTAATAAACTTACTTTTTATATCCTTACTTCTAAGACTAAGAACTAAAAGACCTTTTTTTCCTTTTTGTTTTACAACTTTTACATTAGTAAGTAAAGATTAAAAAATAAAAATCGATTGCAAGAGGATGATATCACTGGGATGACACTATTTAGTACTCCCTACACTAAATATTTGACTGAACAAGATAAAATTACATACATACTATGACATAATAGTATTATTTATTAATAAATAGATAGTTGAAATAAAATTATTTATTCTCTTTTTAGAACATAAAAAATAAGTTTGCAAAAATCAAGATATGGATCACTTAAAAGGATTGTGTGTGTCTGACCCATCGGTCATAGGTTCGCCATCACTGGTCTAACCGCTAGACCTCTGGGTTGAAGATAGATTTTGCATTTTTCTCTTACAGCACCATGAAAAGAAAGGTGCAAGATCCGAGCGGTAGAACTCTGGGTTGAGAATGGATCTTATCTCCTTCTCTTCATGATGTTATAAAAGAAAGATGTAATACTTGAGCGCTAGACCTGTGGATTGAGAACTGACTTTGCATTTTTGCTAATAGCACCATGAAGAGGAAGGTGCAAAATCTGAGCACTAGACCTCTGGGTTGAGAACAGATCTTGTTTCCTCCTCTTCATGGTGTTATAAGAGAAAAATGCAAGATCGGAGCGTTAGACCTCTGGGTTGAGGACAGATTTTGCATTTTTCTCTTACAGCACCATGAAAAGAAAGGTGCAAGATCCGAGCAGTAGAATTCTGGGTTGAGAATGGATCTTGTCCTCTATTCTTCAATGTGTTATAAGAGAAATCTCCAAGATCCGAGCGTTAGAGCTCTGGGTTGAGGATGGACTTTGCATTTTTCTCTTCAATTATTTATTCTCTTTTTAGGACATAAAAAATAAGTTTGCAAAAATCAAGCATGGATCACTTAAAAGGATTGTGTGTGTCAGTGTCTGACCCATGGGTCATAGGTTCGCCATCACTGGTCTAAGGCATCTAAATTTTAAGTCAGGATAGTAAAAAGTTGACATGGAAAAAAGTTAGACAAGTAAATTTCCAAGTCATCCCTGGCACGCACGCCACTGATGAATTTCATAATTTCATGCAAAACCGTTACCACCATTTAAATTCCTCTTGAAATTTTAGGCTAGTGTACCAATTTTTGTTGATTTACCCCAAACCATTCTTAAGATATTCCTTAAAAACCGTTTTTTTTGCTTCCCCCTTCAAGGGATCATAGCTCCCTTAGGAAGCATTTTTCGATAAATGTTTATCCGAACTTTTATTCTTATTTTTGAACGTAGAATGCGCTGGTAGCGTATGGCCGTCTAATTTCGGGACACTCTGTGTATAAAAAAAATGATTTAAATGTCGTAACGCGAATATTTTGTTTAATTTATTCGATATGGCTAATTGTTTTCTGATGAAAACCATATATAATTTTTTTTCAGTTAAAACAAAACTCAAAAAGCAATTTAATTTTTTTAAGGTTTTACGATTTTTTGAGATTTTTATGTTATCTTTTTTGAAAAGTGTACTTAATTTGTTCAACATGTATCTATAAGGTAGAGTGTTGAAAAGCTGTCTCTTAATAATTTATGGACTTGTTCGACCTCCTCCCAGATTTTTATGGTTCATTACGGAAACCCCTAGGGGGTTCGGTTAACGAATTTCGCTATTGTGTGCATCACCCGCAGTGATGCTGATAAACCTAATTATGTTCTCATGAGTAAACATCCCAAAAATATTTCCTTACTTGAGAATAAATTCTGATTGTTGACTATTTAGCATTTCTTATTTTGTTAGTATTTCTTATTTTGTTAGCATTTCTTATTTTGTTAGCATTTCTTATTTTGTTAGCATTACTTATTTTGTTAGCATTTCTTATCTTTTTTAGCTTTTCTTATCTTTTTTCGCTTTTGATTTTATCGTCTTCTTCTTTGTGTTTATTAAATGATGGGCTTTATTAATTCAACAGGTATCCGCGAGGTAGCGTGCTAAAAATATCAGGAAATGCTGGTGTCTCTCCATAATTTATGGAGGAGGTCGAGCTCCTCCCGGATTTTTATGGAGTTTAGTTCGGGCGCTTTCTTTCGGTCCTTCAGAACGGGTAGATCGATCGGTATTAAAATTTCACTGGACGTCACATAGCGTTTAATGAAATATTTACTAGAGCGACCTTAACCTTCTCTCCCGCTGACCGTCACGGTTGTTTATAGAGCTGAAACTTTAAACGATCGTAGACGAAACATTGCCTTCCTAATGGAAGAGAAGGAACTGTCAATTTCCTTTTTGTTTCCTTTCCCTTTCCTTATCGAGTTATCCGAGTCTCGATGGAAATGTTTTACGGTCGATTTTTCACTTTATTTTCTTTACTTTCTTTTTTATAAGTAGTCTATAAGCAAGAGTTTCAGGGGTACGTATCCCTGAAATATCTTTTTGTTGTCTAGAAGTTTCAGTTTTAGGGTCTCGCGAGTCTAATTTTAACCCCCGCCGAGGGGTGCGGAAGGAATCCTCTTTCAAAAGCCGCACTCCAGAAAGAAGGTCAATTCGCACTAGAGCAGAAACTGGCCCGAGGCGTGGCCTATAGTTGCAAAGCAAAAAACGTTTGCTCCAACGATACGTCGAACAATAGGATACGTTACACAGTAATTCATCATTACGATGTTATACAATATTGCAAATTTTCCATGTCATTAATATTGTCATACATCAAGTTTCACCCCGTTTTATTTTACGATGTATATTAAGCGGTATGGCAACTTTGTAGCGAATGACAGGTTTGGTTTTGAAACATGTGTACTTTGTGTGTTGTAGTATCGTGTTGTTTGATGCGTGTGTTTTTTAATTAAATGAGTAAGAATGGTTAATTATGTGTACGTTCACAGAGAAACATCTACTAACAGTAAGTTCTTTTTTGCTCGTGGACAATTATCGAACTGCGCAAAAAGCGTGCCCCGTTGAATTTTTTGCATCCAGTTTTTCGCTGAAAACTGGCGAACGGTTCGCTTTGTTCGTTAATTGGTTGCTAAACTCACGGAAGCAGACAGCTCTCGTCGATATTCGACCGTTAATTATTCGCAAAGTTCGCATTCGGGTTTTCCGGTTAAGTTGTTGCTGTCGGAACGTTTCGAATTTTATCTTTCCGCGGACCAGATACGTCCGCATTATGACAAATTAGAGTTAGGCCCGCTTCCGGAGGGAAATTACGTTTCTCACCCTATAATTGATGTGGGACGCTTTATAATTTCCGCTTGTATTTTTCGAATTCCGGCCGTTATTTCCCGAAGTTTTTGCATTTTCCCCCGGATTAGTCGATGGAAAGTTTTCAAGTGGATTTTGTTAAAGCTAAACTTTCGTTCTTCTTTCTACGAAACCTTAAACTTTACCACTAAACCCACGTTTCCTCGTAACTCGAGTCCCCAGTACAATTTCAAAATCCCTGTAGTTTTTTTTTTATTTTCATCTGAGATAACAAAAGTAATTTTGCAATGCTGAATTCACTTCATATTTACTGACCTTAACTGACAAACACGATCTGTCATAAAAATAAACTTTTGTTCACGTTCAAGAAAAAGTAATTAGAGTTCAGCCTGTTTTCCCATTTTTCTGTTATTCATCGTGACGTATCCCTACGAGAATTGCTATGTACACACGACCGAATTTTATTTAAGGTGTCAGAAAACTCCCTTGCTTACATTTAACACTCCTATCTGTTTACTCATTACTTAAGTACTTTTTCGGAATACTCCTAATCTGTAAATAATGAAATCGGCAATTTGTTAATTACGTCTCAAGACAAGTTTAGTCGTTTCTCAGTTAAGTGCCGGGTAGTATTCGAGTGAGTTGTGATAAATGGAGGAAAGTAAGTGCTCATAAAATAGGTCGAAATGCTTGGTATTTATAATTCCCCCCCGGTCGAGAACGTGCCGAGATGATGTACCGGGATAATTTGACGTCCAAACAAACCTTAATGGAGTTGCTTATTGACCAGTACCTCCACAGAATAGCCAACGTTCGTTATTCCGAATTTGCAATTAGGGATCGTGCCCCGAACTCAGACGCTAACGAGGGCATTAATCTCTGAGCTCCGGTTGGATAATCCATTAAAACTATGGCCCATGAATCGTTCATTTATATTTCAAAATGGTTTGTCTATTTTCTAATTTGTAGTAACAGGAATCTTTTTTGTAGACGTAATTGTCAAACTCCGAATTTGAGACTGCTTGACGCGGACTGCTTTCTTACGTTATTTTCGTCAAAATCCCACCGAAATAGCTCCCTGGTGGAATTTGGCAATGCAGCTGGCCAGATCCTTTGATACATTGCGAATCTCAATCCCAAAATGCAATTTTCCCTTGGTTTTTTGCTCAGTTATCGCGACGATTTCTATGAGAGTGGGCTAAGTTACGTTTTGGTATGATGAATTTTTTTTATAAAACTCGACTCTCGTGAGCTTTATTTAAGAACTAACTAAGCTTATTTCATTTTCATTAAATACAACATTTCCCGAGCGTTCCCATTTCCCGGTTTAAACCGTTTCACATTTCTCGCAAAGCGTAGACCGAGGAAATGTCTTGTTTTTCGTAATTGACTTCACAGAGAAAGAGAGAAAGCGGTTTAGAGAGGTTATAAAGAAGAGATTTCATTGCTGTAATCTGATTGTAACGTGTACTTTGAGATGCTGCGTTATTGCCTGCTGAGATGGGAGGTCGATCAATTTGTTTTGCTGCTCGGAGGGAAACGCCGGAACTTTAATCTCATCATTTTATTATTATTTTTACCTTCACCTTCTTACCATTCTATCCTTGATGTACTGCACAATATTCTTATTGTGTTTCCGGTATCACCGTTTTTGTACTCATACTTTCTTTCTTGTTCTCATACTTTGTAAAGGTAAAGACGATTTTAAGGAGCTTTGTTATCGAGCTTTTATTATCAAGGTTAACCTTGAAGAGATTCATAAATAAATTCTTCTCGGAAAATCTGAATAAAAGAATTCCAAGGAAAACCCGCAATTGTAACTCACAAAGACCTTGATGTGATTAAAACTTCCAGAGAAGTAATTAATATAAGTTAATAAATTTTAATTCAATAATTCGAACGTTTGAGAAAAAATTCAGTAAAAATAATAATAAAACCTGGATTTACAAATGGAAAGATTTACAAACGAACCTGTAAATCTTTCTAACTGTTTCATTACATTTGATAGGATGGTTGTAATCGACGAGTTAAAAGGGTTAGCAAATGGTGAAGGGTAAAGCTGTAATCAATAGGGAGCGGCGGCTTTTGAAGCCTAAATTTCTATTCCCGGATGGAAAAGACAGAAAAATGTAATTTTTAAACTGTAAATTATCTGTGATGGGATGTCATTTGTGGATTAAAGGACGATCTATTCCAGTCGATTCTAGACTGGAATAGATCGTGTCGAACAGAAAATAGTGAATACTGATGTAATCGGGTGATAGAAGAATGAAATTGTAAATGTTTAAGTGGAATTATAATCAGGTGGTGGTCGTGAATTTTGATAAGATAACCGAAAATGTAAAAATGAACTCCAGAATTGTACTTTGGATTTGAAAAGAAGCATGTATATTTTTTATTGTCAGTATACCATTTGGAAATGGTATATTATGGGTTATTTGTTTATTATTTATAGCTCTTTCGCAGATATTGGTATACATACTTACCACTAACTTTTAAAAGGATCAAAATGTTTATTAGCATTTGATAATTTTTTCCCAACTATTCCATTAGTAAAGACTTTGCTTACAGAGAAAATATATACATGTGGTACATTGCGAGCTTTCCGGAAAGGTTTGCCAGACATGCTAAAAAAAATGATCACTTCAAACGGGGAGAATTCATGTATTTGTCGAAAGACAATATTGTTGTTACCAAGTGGCAGGGTAACAAATCAGTGGTTATGATCACCAACCATTATGATCAAACCAGTTCATAACCCTAGGGTTATTGAAAATGAGAAGGTAAAATAAAGACAGGAGCACAACCAGTATTCCAGCTCCAAAAGTAGTATGCAAATATAATAGGATTATGGGTGGAGTTGAGCATTTTGATCAACGTCGCGAGCGATATGAAATTGGCAGACGATCATCAAAATAGTGGCACAGAATTTTCTATTTTTTCGTGAACCTTGCTATTATCAACTCATTTGAGTTGTGGTGTTTAGCTAAACAACAAAAACATGACCAACTTTCATATCGCATTCGTTTAGATCAGGGATTCCCAACCTTTTTCTTGTATCGACTCTTTGTAAGAGAACAGTTTCTTACATCGACCCCCTAGCACTTTTACAAAATTTTGTTGAAAAGTCGTCAATGGGGTGGCTGCGCTTGATGTGCCGATACTATTTTTTTAATATTTGGCTTAAAATTACTTAATGCAATTCTCAAGTCCCCTCTTTCGAAAACATTCAATCTATTTCTTGTTTTACGCAGCAAGTTGTTGAGGTGACTAAAACCTGCTTCCACCAAATAAGAAGAGGGGAACGTTAATAATAGTGGTTCTGTAATAACTAGTAATTGTGGATATTTTTCCCTGATGATTTTCAAATTCCAAAACTTTGAGTATCCGTGTGTTTTGAATAAGAGTTGTGCTTGAACATCTTCCTTCAACGCAATTAACTCTTCTTGCACCATAATATTATATCGAGATATATCGCACTGTAATGGATCTATAAGCCATGCTGGCACATCCAAATTTTCTATGTCTCGAAAGCGAATAGCTATAGCTATCGACCCTCAATCGACCCTCTGATCAACATTGACCTCCTCTACAACCTCATTGACCCCCAAGAGGTCGATACCGACCCCGTTGGGAATCTCTGGTTTAGATCGACAATTGATTGGGGGGTTCACTTCGAAAAAAACTCGTGGAGCTTCAGTCACATATAAGACGACAAAACGGGGAGTAGCCATTCCAGAGGAAGTAAGATATTGTCAAATCGGCACCCATATGCCGGTTTCTGGTGGAAGCTGGAGGAGATGCAGGTTGTGTAGCTCTAGCCAGAAGCAAAAACGAACAAAAATAACTTGTTCTTCTTGTTCTGTTCCCGTGTGTATTACACCTTGTTTTTCAAATTTCCATAAAAAATAAGATTTAAATTCTCATTCTTCTTGTTCTGTTTCCTTGTGTTTTACACCTTGTTTTTCAAAATTCCATGTTAAAATTAAAGATTGATGAAGAACCTATTATAGAACTAATATAAACGGATCGGTTAATTAAAAAATGGCGAAACTTTCAAAAATATAATTTATCCGCGAAAGGGTTAAGGCAAAGATTCGATCGTCAAAAGAAAAGTTTGACATTCAAATTGGGTTTGGACAAAACCTGGAAACACTTTGAGTTTTGAGTTATGCTTTGAAACAATGAAGAGTTCCAATCAACTGTGGATTTTGTCTAAGAAGTTGTATTGGGTTAGACAAGAGCTGGAAAGACGTAAATTTTTGATTGTGTATTGAAGGTGATGGGATGTTTTGGTTCCAATTGATCCTTTGGAAATGGAAGAGTAAAAAAGGCAAACAGTTACAAGAGATGGAAAGACGTAAATTTTTGACTATGTGTTGAAGGTGATGGGATGTTTTGGTTCCAATTGTTCCTTTGGGAATGGAAGAGTAAAAAAGACAAACAGTGACAAGAGATGGAAAGACGTAAATTTTTGACTATGTGTTGAAGGTGATGGGATGTTTTGGTTCCAATTGTTCCTTTGGGAATGGAAGAGTAAAAAAGACAAACAGTGACAAGAGATGGAAAGACGTAAATTTTTGACTATGTATTGAAGGTGATGGGATGTTTTGGTTCCAATTGATCCTTTAGAAATGGAAGAGTAAAAAGGCAAACAGTTACAAGAGATGGAAAGACGTAAATTTTTGACTATGTATTGAAGGTGATGGGATGTTTTGGTTACAATTGATCCTTTGGAAATGGAAGAGTAAAACTTCAAACAGTGACAAGAGATGGAAAGATGTAAATTTTTGACTATGTATTGAAAGTGATGTGGGATGTTTTGGTTACAACTGATCCTTTAGAAATGGAAGAGTAAAAAGGCAAACAGTTACAAGAGATGGAAAGACGTAAATTTTTGACTATATATTGAAGGTGATGGGATGTTTTGGTTACAATTGATCCTTTGGAAATGGAAGAGTAAAAAGGCAAACAGTTACAAGAGATGGAAAGACGTAAATTTTTGACTATGTATTGAAGGTGATGGGATGTTTTGGTTCCAATTGATCCTTTGGAAATGGAAGAGTAGAAAGGCAAACAGTGACTGGTAGAGCTGTAATCAGGTGGCGGCGGCGGATTTTGGCAAAGATTGCCGAAAAAGCGCTCGTACGGAGGGATGATGCGCGATGGTCTCGCGCCGCCATCGTAATAGGGGTGCAGGATCGCAGGATCCGAGATGCTGCGCTCAGTCGTCAGCACGATCTCCAGCGGGCAGTTTCTGTGATCGCAGCCGGCGCCGTTCGCGGTCTATGCCGGCATTTCGTCATGTCCGTTGGCGACGATGATAACAAAGCGACGGCTTCGCCACAGCAAAAAAACATTGCCGATGGCCACTGCTCGCCAGCGAAGGATCCAGGTATTTGTCAACCCTTACCAATTTTTTGAAAAACCCGCGGCTGATCGTGGAAAGCGCGCTCGAAAACGCGCCCGGCAGCGTCTAGCACTGGTATCCTCGTTCCGGGGTCGCGGGGCGGTGCGGGGCGTCGGTGAGGCGTCGAGGAGCGTCCGAAATATGGGGTTGTCCATGGACAACGTGCCGACGTGCCGGGAGCGGCGCGTGTTAGGTCACTAGGTTATAGAGGGTCTGGGTACAACGCGGGAAGCTGTTTCGCGCGTATCGATTTTGCCTACGCCCTGTGTGGCTCCAGCTAACCTACATTTTCGAGCCCAGGGTACCAGATCTTCATCGATCTTTACCATCATCGCTCATCGCGCTCGCGAATCGTCATCGCTTTTTCCCCCGCTGCCATCGAGTTCACCTTTCCACCACGACTACGTGAGGTTTCCGAAAAAAAGCGCGGACGAGATCAAATCTAACTCAACTTCCAATGACATGCGTTTAATTCAAACAAAATTTTCTTTTTCAAATTTTATGCTTAATCGAATGTAATAAAACCAGAAACGAATAAAATAAAACCTCCCTTTTTTTAACGAAATTACTTTTCAATTTTTATTGCGCAAATTTTATTTAATTTAATCATTATTTAAAGAAAAAATGATTTTTTTACGATTAAATTTTAAGTTTTATTATTTTTTTAAAAGAATGGCAATTAGTAAATTTTAATCACAAAATTAAATTTAATCACAAAATTAAATTTCAATCACAAAATTAAATTTTACTTTATAAAGAATTATTTTCGATTTCAACGATAGAAGAGTTATAAAACCTTCCATCAACAAGAAATATCTCGTATTTTTTAAACTTATTTAAGATGCGAAAAGATTCAATTCTACGAACTAAATTTATATTCTAATTGGAAATTGATTACATTTTATTTCCAATATTACATTTTATTTGATAAAAAATAATTTTCAATTTCAACGGTGGAAGAGTTCTAAAACCTTCTATCTACAAGAAAAGCTTTTATTTTTAAGATTATTTTTAAGATACGAAAACATTCACGATTTTACAAAATAAATTGGTTTCTTGATTGGAAATTGATTTCCAATATTAAATTTTAACTGTTGTAAAAAATCATTTTGAATGTAATGAAAGAGTTTAGAACTTTTTTATCTACAGTATATAAGAAAAGCTTATGTATTAAAGACGCGAAACAAAAAACAAAAGTTTTACATTTTTAAAATAAATTCGTATTAAAAATTGATTTCTAATATTAAATTTTAACTGTTGTAAAAAACCATTTTGAACATGATGAAAGGTTTTTTAACTGTTTTAAAGCCTTTTTATCTACAATATATAAGAAAAGCTTATGTATTAAAGACGCGAAACAAAAAACAAAAGTTTTACATTTTAAAAATAAATTCATATTAAAAATTGATTTCTTTTAATTTTAACTGATATAAGAAATCATTTTTAACTTAAATGACGAAAAAGTTAAAAAAAAACTCTACAATCTACAAATAGATAAAATATTTTTTTATAAATGCCAAGCGATAATTATAAAGCTCAATAATGTAAAGCACCTAAAACATTTCCAAATTGATATGACTCATAAAGATAGCGTAAAATTAATTCGCAGGTGGGTACGAATAACTAAAATAGTTTATAAAAATCGAGTGTGTAATGCCAAAGCTTAGCTTAGTCCGAATCTAATTGTTCGTCGAGTAACAGTGGCAGTTCTTGCCAAACAAAGAGGATTTATGAGTGCACCACAAAATTGTAAGTACGTTACGAAAAATTGCGGAATACAAAAACAAACTTTTGGCTTACGTCCAGCGAACAAAAAAGCTAATTAGTTTCGTATTTACTAGATTAAAAGGAGCTAGTTCTTTATTTTCTTTTTAATCGGGATTTTTTCATTGGGATTTTTTTCATTGAGATTTTTTCATTGGGATTTTTTAATCGAGATTTTTTTAATCGAGATTTTTTTAATCGAGATTTTTTTAATCGAAATTTTTTAATCTTCCACTCTATCTTTTAATTTTTCGTTAGCTGAAACGTTGTTGATGACAGCGCGTTGAATATTTATTAAAATATTAAATTCCTCGTGCATACTTTATCGATGTCTAAAATAGATTGACGGTTTAACGCGTTTAAAACGGTACCCTGGATGTATTAAATAACTAATAGTACGAATCGATTGCTTTAAAGAAATATGAGACAATAGACCTTGAGGTTGTCATGTGTGGCACGACACGGGTATTTCAAAAATTAATAGAGCGACGTTTCCGTGAATACTTTAAAGAATAAATTCACGTCGGAATTGTGATTCAATGAATTTTTTATCATTAAACATGTTTTTTTTACCCTTTAATTCGACTGTTTATACGAAATTTGACGAATTAAAGGGTCCTAACGAATATAGGGTATAACGAATTTCTTTCATGTTTCTTTTTTTCTCCGCGCACAAAAAAAACCAGGCGCCACCCGGGAAGTGGTATTCTTAAAGAAGTATAAGATCGATAAATGTTCGTGAGACGAAATATAAGCTAAAAATTTTGTGAGCGAGCCGTCATTTGTCAGCGGTTCATTATCGGATAATTTCGAAATTGTCAATTTACCGAACCATACAAATTTGATTAACTAGCGCTGGATTTTCGCGCGACATTACGATAACGCTATATCGATTCTCGTACAACGCATTTGTATATCTACATAAAAGCTCGCTACAAAACCGTTGATTCGATTTATTTGTTCGACGGATAATTCTATTTATCGCTCGGATGAACGTTGCTCTAAAATATAAATATGAGATTTAAATATGATTTTATACCAAATACTTGACTAATTCATATTTTATCTCTATATATTTTGTCTCTTATAATTTCTATTTAAATTTCTATCTAAATCTATTTAAAATTATTTTATGGGAAAATCGTGTCGGTTGATATCTTTAGCAATAAGGAGAAAATCGAAGAAAATCCTGTTTGTGACTTTAACGTGGAGAAGATGGAATAGGCAATTCCGTCGGAAGGAATCTAATATTAAAAGCTATCTGCCACTTAGGTAGATAGCTTAGATGCCTTGCATATTTGCACTGCGAGATTTCCCTAAGAACAAACGTGCAGAAAACGCATTCTTCTCGCGTAGAGACGAATTAAATTGATCCGAGGGAGTAGACGGTTTATTTTGAGAGCAATTTAAATCGCTGGCGATTGAACGCTTGTAAATCACGTAGTATCAATTCAATACGGGTCCAAATGAATATCGATCTGAATGCATCGGAGGCTCATTATTTACTGTCACGTTTGTCCTTTTTTTTCGTTTGTCGGACGTGACCGGTAATGAAAGTTCGCATAAACTAAAAACACCTGGATATCGGAAACTCCTCGTTTTTTCGATATAAAAAGTCCATTTTTACCTTCAACCGAGCCACAAAACTTTCCGGGAGCTTTCGTTTTATCAGAAATTTCCATAAAGATCAAGAGCTCTTTTACGTATACGCCGGCTTGGCAATATTTTGCGAAACTACTAAAAATCCAATTTATTTTACCAATAGAAACTTCCCCTTTGCCAGAAAACGATCTCTTAACGCTACTTCTTTTGATGATTATGCTAAAATAAGTTCTGTTTGCTTTCAGGTAAGACTTTGATCGAAAACTCCAAACCGAGTGTCGTATCGCAAAGTGGTAAGTGCTTTGCTACTTTACATTTGCTACTTTACATTTGAACTTTATATTTCTTTGTCGTCTACGTTTCTACTACGCAGTTAAAATACTACCTTCTTAAGATAAAATCAATATTCGTATCAATAAGTTTAGGCAAATGATTTTACGTCGAAACTTAACAACTTGGCAGGCGAGTTTGATTTTGGGTTGGAAATTCGGACCCGAAAATTGAATGTTTGCACTGCAATGAGGCGACCTTTGTCGTCCTACTTATACGAGCAAGAGAAGTCGATTGGTCCGCAAATATTGGCGCTATCGGTGTTTATTGACCTGGCATAATGATATCCGTGCGTCAGTGAGCGAACGAGCGCTTTGTTTTTCCGAGAGACGTACGGAAACACGGCACACCGTAGTAGCACCTCGAGAGAATTGAATGCAAAGCCTCTGTTTATTTGAAGCGACACGAAATTTTTATTTAGATACGTCCGTATATAGTACGCGAGCGAAAATACAACCAGATAAAAATATGTAGTAGTATACAGTACAATGCCCCGAGATCAAATCAATCGTGACATTATAAAATCTTTCCTTTGTGTCAATGAACTCTACCATCACATTGAAAAGTATAAATGGAAATGGAAATAACGGATTCTACTAAGGCGAAAACTTGTTCATAACACTTTCTATATAGGCTATTGTCAAAAAATGCTGAGATGTGAATTGCTGTTATCGAATTTTTCACTGCAGGAGCGAAGTATACTTGATCCGGTTCGGAATCCAATATAAAGAATAACAATGAAACGAGCTGATTTTGCCAGAGGGATTTGCGGCTTCAATTTCGTCCTGACAAAAAAACAAAAAGCGTTTGCAGGATTTTCCCTTGTCCGGCGATTGAGTCCGCAAATGGAACGTGTGTGACGTAATTGAAACCGACTGGTCGCACCCTCTCGTTTTTTTTTACCGTCCGACCTGTTCGAAATTTAGGCCCTCTTTTTCACGTAATAAGAAAAATCGCGAAACGAGGTCGCCGAAATGTCAGTGCCGGAGGGGACGTTGCAACTTTCCAGGAATCGATAACCGATTATCGCGTGAAGTGGATCCGCGCGTATTTGCGCCAAAGCTATCCGGAAATTTAATCCCATTTTGCAGGTGGAGGTGATCCAATAAGTGTTCAATATGAATTCTCCCCTAATCGTCAGCGCCTGATGATGCCCTCCGATCCGATGCAACTACCCTTATATTACCCTTACATTAACCTTATCAACATGCTCCAATTCATTTAATGTACCTGCTTTACTTAACGATTTTATGAAAATTTTATGAACGTTTACATGAAAACCTACCATCTACTTCCATCAAATCTTTAAAAATCTTTAAAGATATTTTTTATGGTATTTATCTTCATCTGTAAAGAGTTTCTTCCTCTTCAAATTTTATCAAAATAAAAATAATTTCGTTCTAGAGCAATTTCCATTCGGTTAGATTTTCTATAACTTTATTTTTCGTTCATTACTTTATATATCGTCCATATTTTACATCTTCTACAGATCTACACCAATACGCCAAAACACCATTCGAAATCTAGGACTATAATACAAAGTCGATTTTGTGATTTGAGAGTTAAATTAAATTAAAAAACGGGTTACGTTTCGCCATTGCTGTAAGACTTGAAAAAGGGTCAAAAATTAAAAAAGAGTTAAAAGAGCGAAATGCGGACCTAATGTTTTGGCTTGCAAGACCTTTACATTAAAGAGGAGTGCTTAATACTTCGGTCTTCTCTTCCACTGTACTCATCTTGGGCCTTCTTGGTAAAATTACAAAGAGAAACCTCGCTCTTGCATTCTTCTTTCCATGGTGAGGCTTCGGATCAACTTATAGTTCGTTCATTACTTTATATATCGTCCATATTTTACATCTTCAACAGATCTACACTAATACGCCAAAACACCATTCCAAATCTAGGACTATAATGCAAAGTCGATTTTGTGATTTAGTTAACCCGTTTCGTCATTGCTGTAAGACTTGAAAAAGGGTCAAAAATTAAAAAAGAGTTAAAAGAGCGAAATGCGGACCTAATATTTTGGCTTGCAAGACCTTTACATTAGAGAGAAGTGCTTAATACTTCGGTCTTCCCTTCCACTGTACTCATCTTGGACCTTCTTGGTAAAATTACAAAGACACAATCTTGCATTTTTCTTTCCATGGTGAGGCTTAGGATCAACTTATAGTAGACCACGCAGTTTAGGAAATACACCAATACCTCACTTTGCGTCGGGGTTACATTCTAAAAAAACACGACGCAAATTGAAACGACTTAAGAATTAAGATTTTCTATAGCAAACCATGTAAAGATCGAAGATAGGTTCCAGGGTTACGAAAATACTATTTTTTAAAAAGAAAATTGTAAAAAACTAAAATTGTAAACAAAGTAAACATTTAAAAAACAAAAATAATATAAAATTTTGTTGCATACATACACTGTCTGATGAGTCCATAGTGGCTGTTGTAAGTCGGTTTTCTTTCACAAAAAATTTATCCAATGTTTGCTGAACATCTTTTTCTTTCAACGTACAGTAAATTTCCTTGTAGCAATTGAAGCGTATAAATGCAAAACCAGACATTTGACATTCGAATAGTTTTGAGTAAAGCGCGAAAAACCTCTCATTGTCGTTTAAGTCACTCAATCGACTTTGTATTTTAACCAAAAGTAGATGATACATTGATGCGTCTTTATGTGCTTTAAAGCGCAAGTCAGGCTTATAGTAAAAAAGTTATTTTGATTTAAAAAATGAGAATATCTTGTTTTGCATTTAAGACTTGGAAATCTCTGCTTCGTGAACTGCAAAGTTCTGGATTTGGCGTTTCTGTAAAAAAATTAGCAGTATCTGCACTAATAAAATTTGGAATTGCGATAAAAAAGATTTTAAAGAAGCTGATTTTATTGAAAAAAAAAGTACAAAATTAGTTTCTTAGGTGCAAATTTAAATTCGTCAGTATCAGATTCATTATCAGAAAACACTAGTGTGTCATTCACATGCACTTGAGTTTCCAAAGTGTTGGCTGGATTGTCTTGAAAGGCGATTTTGAAGAACTCCAAACGTTCATCGTTTTCCTATTCTGCACCATAGTGTTTGGCTAGTAAAGAGGAAATGCTTCTTATTTTGTCAGGCAGAAGCCTTAAACCTCTGCCTCTTTGTCTTGGCTTTTTCACGCTTCCACTCCTGGTTATTTGCTCTCTCTTCTCTTTTCTATTCTCTTTCGCCCTTTGCCACGAGGACTTGGCTCAATGGTAATGTTGTTATCCATTTATTTTGTCACAGATAGTTACTAATTAACCCTTATAGTGCCGGAAGCCGATATATCGGCCTTTGCTGCACGGGCGAAAAATGCCAGGGTCGTTATATCGGCTCGCACTTTGTATCGTTTTACCAGAACTCTACCTCAAAATAAGATAAATACTTCTATATGTAGTCTGTCCATTACTCTGCTTTGTGAATTATATAAATACTGTTTTTTGTTTGGTTTTTGAGCCTTTTTCCAAACCTTAGTAAAATCGTGTAAAATCACTTCGATTTCGCCCGGCACTAAAAAGGTTAAATATGTCACTTTGGAAGGTAATCAAAAGTTCGTAATACGTTCGTTACCATGCTCTCATTTAAACTAATCATGCAGAAGCGAGCAAAACTAACAGCTACTTCAATGTCACGGCTATCACTTGAAATAATGCGAGATTTGGATAGGTTCAAACACAAACGTCTGCTTTTGCACCTAATTACTTGGCGCAAATGTCTGTTTTTGTATTTAAAACGGAATTTATTATTGCAATAACTCGCTTAAATGTATTGTTACGCTCTTGGGGGTCACAAAAACTGATTTCTTACTAAATTTACAATACAGATCCATGTCTAACTAATTTTTGAACAAAATCTCCAATGTCTGCTTTTGCATTTATACGCTTCAATTGATATTCGTAGCTACCGCCTAGGACAGTTTAAAACCCCTTCTGCTATCAGGATCGTTCTTTTAAATCTCCATAGCTTCGTCAATCAACCACATCGCTTTGGAAATTTGTTTGGAGGTTAAATTTTGTTCTTCGGAGATTTCTATTGAACGGTCATTGTCATCTTTTTTAGTAAATTGCAATTCCACTTGCAAAAGTTTTTCATTAGATAATTCGAATTGTGTTTATTAATTTGAATTAGAATTGTGTGAGGATAGCAATTTTTTTATATCAGTCTTTATTTCAAAAAAGAAGACTCGAACCCAAAACAACGCAACCTCGAAAATCTAACAACGTATATAGGGGTATATAGCTGATGTAGCTGGTCATAAATCAAATTACAAAATAATGAAATCTAAAGGAAAAAGCAATCGTATTATTTTCTCTAATTGATATATTAAACATAAGTAAGGATGTACAACTTAGAACCTGTAACTTGTCTCGCACTGAACGGTTGAGTTACTATCACCCACTTATGTAAATGCTTGCGTTTTATATAAACGTTTTTTCAACTTACTTTTGAAGAAATATTTTGAAATTTGTTACTATTTTTAAAAATTTTTCGTAATTAAAATGGATAAAACCGGTATGTAGGAATTCATTTGAAATGTTTTTGAAATTTTATCATGTTTATGGTGTGATGTTTCAATTTACTTTATCCGTTTTCTTTAAAAATTGTAAGTGTAACTAAAAATCTGAATGACTAAAAATGTGTTATTTGGTTTAATCAATTACTATAATAATTTGTATTTTTTATCTTAAGTCCTCTTGTATCTTAAGTCCTTTTTTATCTTAAGACTCAATGTTAGGTTGATAACCAGAAATGATATTTTTAACAAAATGCAAGAATAAGAGTTGCCTAATTTTAACAAAAACTAGATTTTACAGAAAATATCTTTGTACATTTGAAGACTTACAAGGAGACCTTACGACTTGCCCCTCACCGATTTTAACGAAAGTGGTACCAATCGATAGATATTGGTACATAGTACAAATGTATAAAATATTAGGGCGCACTATTCAGCGGTTCGCAAGAAAATTGGTGTTAAAGTTTGCGAATAGCGTCTGTCAGTGACAAGTACCGCCCTTTAAGCCCCGCCCATTGTCGTACTGAATATATATAGGCTTCCACATACGAGGTTCGAATTCTGAACAATACTTTTTTTATTTCCATTTTTATTTTTAATACAACATTTCACTTTATTTTTATAATATCTTGATATTACAAAATATAATCAATTAAGGACACTCTTTCGTCATCCTACTTTTTAATTTCTCTACTTCTATGTTTAGGAAACTTACGATACTTTTATTAGAATCATTCTTTACAATTTCTTCTTTGCCACTTAAAATGGTATTTTTTATTTATTATAAAACGTTTTATAATAAAAATACCCACGTAAACATCCAGTCTTACCTCCTTTATTTAGGGGAGGATGAGATAAGACGGGGGATAAGGTAACATGTGGAACCCAGTGTTTAGAAGAAGGCTAAAAGACACAAAAAGGAAGATGAAAAACTGATTAAAAAGAAACATTTTATGATTAAACCCCAAACACAAGAAAACATACAATTAATGTGCTTGTGTAGATGATGATGGCGTTGAGGCAATCCATGTTTGCGTATTATGTGAATCTGATTAACAGTCTTTTATAACGTATATTTAATTACATTTTATCTTGTTCCATGTAAATTGGCTGGTGGCACGTAACGATCCTCAAAACAATCATATGCACAAGAGTCAATCAATTTATACTTATCGACAATCGTTCCTCCTTTTCTGGCATGTTCTTCCCATCTCTTTAATTCTCTTATGTTTTTTAAGCGTCAACATCCTTACTTCTGAAGAGTTTGCAAAGGCCAATAGGGATGTCCTTTAGCGCGATTCACAACTTTTAACTTGCAATGAAAGGGAATATTACAATCGTCTTGCACTTGCTTTATCGGCAGTTCCGGAGATAAATTTGCGTCAAACGGAAACACGAATTTGGAAGCACATTCTTCGTCAGTTTAGTCCACGAGTATTAAGTCACCCGTACTTACAAAAAAATGTTGTCTTTGTCGAGATGTCGAGAGCGATATTAAGTATTTCTTCGCCAATTTACATAGCGCCTTTTGAAATTTCCACGGTAGGTTCCACAGTCACAAGATCATTTTTCATTAGCAGTTTTTCAAAATACAACTAACATAAGCATCACTCAAGAGTAACGTTGATTTGCTACTTTGAATCATTATCAATATAATCATAATATCGATCCCTAGTGTATAATATGTAATATCATGTACATAGATAATACGTATAAGTTAAATGTAAGCAATATAATAAATTATTTTACATTACTTATGCGGGTATTTTTATTATAAAACGAATTCGAACCTCGTATGTGGAAGCCTATACATATTCAGTACGACAATGGGTGGGGCTTAAAGGGCGGTACTTATCACTGACAGACGCTATTCGCAAACTTTAACACCAATTTTCTTGCGAACCGCTGAATAGTGCGCCCTAATATTTTATACATTTGTACTATGTACCAATATCTATCGATTGGTACCACTTTCGTTAAAATCGGTGAGGGGCAAGTCGTATGGTCTCCTTGTTAGTTATAAAGTTGATGAATTTCTTTTAAAAAATAAGGACTGATTATAAGGCACTTTTGGGTTGTTAACAGTTATGAAGCGATCTGGTCGGCTAGCAAAAGGCTTGGATGTCTGTATTGAGAGGACGAAGAGGAGAAAAACGGAGAATCTTCGAGATATTGATTTGGCAATTCTCAACCATGCAATCCAAACCAAGCTGTAGAGCATGGGAAGAGGGAATATCTTTCTAGTACTGAAAGACTTTGCTTGAGAACTCTATAACTATTCTTCTGAAATATCTAGTTGTATAGAGGTTGCAGAGAGAGTGACGCGTGTTCAGAAGTACTCTGTATAAGCATAACTTCTTTATAAAATGAACATGTTTCATTTAACCAATTACTTCTTCTTTATGAGGTACGACAAAGCACTGAAAAAAAACAATTTCTTAATTAATTATTAAAGTAAATAATTTTGACCAGCTAGATCGGCTAAATACCCCTATGTGCGACGCTCAGTGAAAATTAGTACTAATTAAGCAGCGACACAACTTCGAAAAAACCAAAACGAAACGACGTAAAGCAAGGGGTTGGTGTATTTTTAACATTTCCTTTTATAAAAATCTCTTTTCTCTATTATCATGCAAATCATTATCTAACTTCGTCCCACAAAAGTAATTTCCATTCCATTATATCTCCTATAACTTCCTTTTCATTTCCTTATTTCTACGTCTTGAACACTTTGAAAACATTTTCTATTCCTAAGATTTCCTTTTATATGAATTTTCTTCTTCCTAACATATTGTATATTTTCTTGTAAGTCTTCCTCTTATGTTAAAGAATTTTTTACCTTTTTTCTCTAACATATGTATTTTCTTGCTATTCATCGATTTGTTTCTTGTGTATTTTTCTAAAGTATTTTTCTAAAGTATTTTTATAAGTATTTCTTCCTTTTATCTTTTAAATCATTCCTTATTCATGTTTAATTCCTTAAGATTAATTTCCACTTCGTTATTTTTTCTTTCCATTTCCTTATTCATACACCCTGAATACTTGTAAGTATTCAGGGAAGTAAGTATTAGGAATAGAAGTTTTGTTTTTAAAGCAACTTCTATTCCTAAGATTTCCCTCTTAATATTTCTCTTCGCTAATATAAAATTTATTTTCTTTTAGTGTCATTAGTATTTCAAGTACTACATCATTAAGTAAGTTTTCCATCATTATTCGTGAAATACCCTTTGTTCCAATTCTGTAATTTTTCTTCGTGTCACGTAAGATAACTCAATATTGAGACAACAGCCCTTAAATAAATAAGGAAAAGTTCGATTGGACCAATTTAAAATAATGATCGTAATAACAAGGTACCTGTTGAAACATAATTTTGTTTTCAAATTCGTTTGGGAAAAATTACATTCCGATTTGAAGGATGTAGCGCGTAGTAGATTGGGATATATTGATTTTATTCTGTGGTAAATCGTAACTGAATATATTACAAATTAGCATTTATATAGAATCATTTAAAATGCGCAAATAACATAATTAAACCGGTTAAAATGTAAATTAGCGGCGGGATTTTCGTGGAAATATTTGGAAGTTGCGTTTATTGATAGGGACTTCTGGGTATTCGGTTTTAAATAATTACGAATATCAAGGTCGTGTATTCAGGTAATTTATGGGCCGATAATCGATAACTTTCGCTTGATATTCGTGCGCAAATTTCTCTCCATCGGGTTAATTCCGTTGGGGACCGACATGCAATTGTCGGAAAATAGTTAATTTCGTACAAACACCATCCACCAATGATCTAAAAAATGATGAACCGTTTTCGATTTTATCTATTTCATAACTATGATGGATTGTGATTTACAAGTCTGCACTTTTATAGATGGGATTTTAAATGATCCAATCACAATGTCGATTGTTTTTCAAAAATTTAACCGTATCGGACAATCTCTTTAGCTAGTTTGAGTCGAGATACCGAGAGAATCGATGACTAATAAACATTAAAGTGTTCTTTATGGCAAATCCACTGTAGCAAGTGGGATTAGACAATCTTATCGAAATATCGCCTTTTTACAAATTCTTTCGTCTGTCGGTAATCTGGTGTAGTACCAACGTGGATGGTGCGTTAGCCGGTCCAAAGTGTGATGATAGTCCTGTACAAACAGATATTAACTTATCGGAGTATACGAGTACAAAAGAATCATTAACATTGTAACAACTTCTTGTGTTCGATCGTTGTCTTCAAACGTTTACATTTCAATAAATGGGACGTAATTTTGAGAAGCAAGGTAAGAATTTCATTATTGCCTTTATCTGATTTTTAATGCAGATCGTAAATAAATATATTTGGAACTATCTGCGCTTTATTAATTTATATTTTGTTCGATGATAACATCGTTTTTTTTCCGTTAGCTTTTTGCATTATTATCACTGAATTTGGTTAATTAACATACCATAAAATGCTATAATATTTGTTTAAGTCTAAAAATATAATAAATCTGATTGATAACATTACCGTATACATCATACCAATGATCTTTTTTTGACAGTTTATAATCAATCTGAGTTATAATCAACAATAATCTAGCTTTAGAAAAAAAACAGTTTCCCGTTAGAGAATCTTTTTGCTCATTTACTTCCAAGTGCAGTTAGTCATGAAATCTCTTGGTGCTATCTAATTTGCATGGCAAATTCGTTGGGACCTGCATAATATCGCGGTTACTATTCAATTAACATACAGATGATGAGATTTCTAACTTTAATAAGAACGCGACGGCTAAATCGGGGAGAAATTACGATTTACAAAGTTAGTTTATTAATTTTAGTTTAATATTTACATCAGCTCCTTTATTAGAATATTTTTAGAAATTATCTTAAATATTTAGACGCTTGAATATCCTATAAACATCATGAAATTTTTAAGTTAAAAAACATTCCCGGATTTATAACTCTCTCTCTTTAAGTTTACGTTCCGTTTATAGGGTAATTTTCGTTTAAACTAACTTTGTAATCGCTTAAATGTGATAGCTTGTAGATAGCTAGTGCTGGAATTTGTTAAATCACGCGTCGCTTAAAGCAATTAGTCGCTTAACTGCCCGTTTAATTAAACATTAAAGGTACCTTAAAAGACATTGTCGGTAATGTGAACGTTTGCCATTAAATCCTTATTGTTGTATAAAGGCAGGATGTTTTATCGAAAATACTTACTTACAATTAGTTACATCGATCGGCTTAACAAACACAAACTCGTGACTTTTTTTATCGGTGAAGTATGTATTCGCAATTCATACTTAATCCCTTTTACTTCTCATTGTGAATTTAACGTTATCGATTGAAATGTTATCGATTTTTCGAAAAACAAACCGAAATAAATTGGGAAACAGTGGGTATTGTATTTACATTTATGGCTTGTTTTGGGTCGTTAAATTGAAAGTTCTGTAATAAAATTAGAACGGGTATTTAAATAGAATCTTGTTCAACGTGAGCATTATAAAGTTTAGCATTCTAGGTACAGAAGTAGCGACGATATTGTAATTTAGCCGGACTTAACTAGTAGTAACTCCTGAAACACTGTGTAAAGTGGAGGATAAAGAAAACATCGGGTCGCGCTCATTTGCGGTAGTTGGAGCGCAGCCAAATGCAGTCCTGGTGACAAAGATACAATCCAATTGTTACGAAGAGTATTCTATATGTCATATATCGATTTGCTTCTCCATATAGCTAGAAGTTTTTTGAATTTCCTTATCAAACTCGTCGCAAGAAGCGAATTTATTCTGCATCTATTTGAAATATGCCGTCAGTAATAAGTCGAAACAATTCATATTCTCTGGTTGCAGGAGATGGAACCGACGAGCAACCGTTCGTGTCCGAGAAAAGGTCCGGATATGAAACAAATCTCTTCCTTTACAAGGTAAGCCTACTTATAAAAAAATCATTTTTCTGTAATTAAATCCTAGTCGAGTAGACGAATATTTTAACGAACGCAATTGCAACATGCCGACAACGTCACTGAACGCCAATTATGCCTGTAATTAATCGAGGGCTCGGTTTAACTGAAAGCTCGTTGGAGTTGCCGGTTCGCGATGTGCAATTAATGATATTGCAACACAGTTTCAGCTTGTTCGAAATTTCCCTCGTTTCATGTTCACGTAGTTCTAGTTGGGTAGTTCCTAGTAGTACCTTTTTTTGTTGTAACCTTGTTGCTGGCGAAAGCTTAACGGCAAGCTCTATTTCAGGAAGAGATGGAGGACAGGCCGAGGGTTTCCACTTTGATAAGTTCCCTTGCCAACTACTCCAATACTATCCCCCCAGCCTCCACAGACCCCGATGCAAGGCCTGCAAGAGGTGGGGCTCGTATGGGCACCCTAATCGGCGTGTACCTTCCTTGCATTCAGAATATCTTCGGTGTAATTCTCTTCATTCGTTTGACATGGGTTGTGGGCACGGCGGGGGTGATACAGGGCTTCCTGATAGTCTTGTGCTGCTGCTGCGTGACCATGCTGACGGCCATCTCCATGTCGGCAATTGCTACAAACGGCGTGGTTCCGGGAGGAGGCAGCTATTTTATGATCTCACGATCGCTGGGTCCCGAATTTGGCGGAGCTGTGGGGATGTTGTTTTACACGGGGACTACGTTAGCAGCGGCCATGTACATCGTAGGTGCTGTCGAAATAGTTCTGGTAAGATTTATTTGACATCCAATGAGTTTGTAAACGTTTCAAATCGAAAATCATCTGTTTTTAGACGTACATGGCCCCAAGTATAGCAATTTTCAAAGAGAATACGGCTGAGGCCATGTATAACAACTTTAGGGTTTTCGGAACGGGGCTTTTAGTGATAATGGGGACGATCGTTTTCGTGGGTGTCAAATTCGTCAATAAGTTTGCGACAGTTGCCCTAGCGTGCGTCATTCTCTCCATCGTCGCTGTATACGTTGGTATTTTTTACAACTTTAACGGGAATGACCGTCTACAGTAAGAAGCTTTTGAACTATATATTTTATTTGAACTTGTTCGGTAATGAGAAACTTTTGTAGCATGTGCATCTTGGGTAACCGACTTCTGAGGAGCGTGGAGATCTCCGCTTGTAATAAGAGCGAGAACGGCGCTCTTTTCCCGATATTTTGTAATGGCACATATTGCGATCCCTACTTTACAGCTCACAACGTTAGCATAGTCAAAGGCATCAAAGGGATTTCTTCTGGAGTGCTTTTAGGTGCATTTAACCCAACATAACTTAATTTTCATTGTTTAAAACCTTTACTTCCATCCTAGACAATTTATACGACAGTTTCTTGGAACTGGGACAGTTTATAGCTCGCGGTAGTAACCCAGAGGACATCGAGAACATCGGTCATTCAACCTTCAATCAAGTATACGCAGACATCACAACCACCTTCACCATTCTCATTGGGATCTTTTTCCCGTCGGTAACCGGTATCATGGCCGGATCTAATCGATCTGGAGACTTGGCCGATGCTCAAAAATCCATCCCTATCGGAACAATTTGCGCCATATTGACCACATCAACTGTTTACTTATCGGCCGTTGTACTTTTCGGAGCAACTGTTGATAATTTACTCCTTAGGGACAAGTAAGTTTTAATTTAATTAAGGTATGTAATTGGAAGCAAAATATTTTCGTTTAGATTTGGTGTTTCTATCGGCGGGAAACTCGTCGTCGCGAACATAGCTTGGCCAAATGAATGGGTGATCCTCATAGGATCTTTCTTATCCACTCTCGGAGCTGGACTGCAATCGTTAACGGGCGCACCTCGATTGCTTCAAGCGATCGCTAAAGACGGTATTATACCATTTTTGGCTCCTTTCGCTGTCTCTTCCAGTAGAGGAGAGCCAACGAGGGCCTTAATTTTAACTCTCGCAATATGCCAATGCGGTATTCTTCTCGGAAATGTCGATTACCTCGCGCCATTGCTCTCGATGTTCTTTTTAATGTGTTACGGATTCGTTAACCTCGCATGTGCGCTCCAAACGTTACTACGCACACCCAACTGGCGTCCAAGGTTCCGTTATTACCACTGGTCCTTGTCCTTTGTCGGATTGGCCTTGTGCATCGCTATTATGTTTATGACGTCGTGGTATTACGCCCTTGTTGCTATGGGCATGGCTGGATTGATTTACAAGTACATTGAATACAGAGGAGCTGAAAAGGAATGGGGAGATGGTATTAGAGGTCTTGCTTTATCAGCTGCTCGGTTCTCCCTTTTGCGTCTTGAAGAAGGACCTCCACACACGAAAAATTGGAGGCCACAAATTCTTATCTTGGTCAAATTAACTCCAGATCTTGTACCGAAGTATAGGAAACTTTTTGCTTTTGCTTCCCAATTGAAGGCTGGCAAAGGTTTGACGGTTTGCGCCTCTGTTATCAATGGTGATTATACCAAATCTTACGGTGAAGCCATGGCTGCTAAGCAAAGTCTAAGAAGGACGGTAGAAGAAGAAAAGGTTAAAGGTTTCGTGGATATTTTAGTCGCCAGGGATGTCGTAGAAGGGTTATCCCACCTGTAAGTTATTAATTTCAACAAACGGAGGAACCATCATCACTATAACCATTTATTCCAGGGTTCAAACTACTGGTTTAGGTGGTATGAAACCCAACACGGTTATTCTTGGTTGGCCGTACGGATGGCGACAGTCAGAAGACGAACGAACGTGGCAAGTATTCCTGCAAACCATCAGGAACGTAACAGCAGCTCGAATGGCGTTGTTAGTACCAAAAGGAATTAATTTCTTCCCGGATTCTACCGAAAAAGTTGTCGGAAACATCGATATTTGGTGGATTGTGCACGATGGCGGACTTTTAATGTTACTACCCTTCTTATTGAAACAACACCGAACGTGGAAAAACTGTAAAATGCGGATATTTACTGTTGCTCAGATGGAAGACAACTCGATTCAAATGAAAAAGGATCTAAAAACGTTCCTGTATCATTTGCGTATTGTTGCAGAAGTTGAAGTTGTCGAAATGGTGAGTTAAATAAATTCATTAAGTAAATTAGTAAACCTTTCGGAGCTTTTTTTAGATGGATAGTGATATATCTGCCTATACCTACGAACGTACTTTGATGATGGAACAAAGAAATCAAATGCTTAGAGAGCTACGGCTCAACAAAAAAGAAAGCTTACAAGTCGTAAGTACCCATAGTAAATAATAAATTTTAAATGTTGCATATTTAAACCGATCGATTTGATTTCTCGATCGATTTAACGTCATCTAATTTCTATCTTAATCGTTTGTCCTTGACTTAAAAGGTACAGACGCTGGTGGATTTCAACGCCATGTCGGCGGAAGAGAAACTACCACTGGTAACAAAAATCGCGCCGCTCACTTTGTTAATTACTTTGAGTTGGTCGCTTCTTGCATGGTTTTGTTTCCGATTCATCGCTGACCATCATCACGGCCCCCATTTTTTAACTCCCACTTTAGTTTTAGCTTAATTGCCCGATATCACCTTCTACACCGATCATACATATCGTGTAATTATTTTTTTAATATCCAGGTGCAGTCTATCGTCGACCAGCATCACCCCGATGCCAAAACGGCTACTAAAGTTAGGTTCCAAGAACCGGGCAGCGGTGATGGACATGTAGTTGATAACAAACAGGAAGAAGAACCCTCGAATGAGGTAAAAAAATTAAAAATTATTTCAGTGTGATAAAAATTTATTTGTTTTTGTAGCCTGTTTCAGATGAAAAACCTCCGTTGGAAAATAATATCAAGGAAAAAGAAGATGCTTCTGAGAAGGAACCAGAAGCTACAACTAAAGAATCTCCAAAGAAAGAAGAAAATAAACCTATAACAACTCCGTATGTATTTTTTTTTATATTTTTATGTAATTTTTTTGGTTTGTTGAACTTTTTTTAAGGTATTTATTTTTAAAATTAAGTACTAAAAATGGTGTCATGGAAATACTAATATTTTTATTTTATAGGGATGAAGGAAATGTTCGTCGAATGCATACAGCAGTAAAATTGAATGAAGTGATAGTAAACCGATCACATGACGCTCAGTTGGTGATTCTAAACTTGCCTGGGCCACCGAAAGACACCAAATTGGAACGGGAGTCGAATTGTAAGTATATAATTTGCTTATATACTTTCAATTAATAAACGCCCGGCAAATAAATAATTGAATGTACTTTTTTAAAGATATGGAATTTTTGGAAGTGCTAACAGAAGGATTGGAGCGGGTGTTAATGGTCAGAGGCGGTGGTCAAGAAGTGATAACGATTTACTCGTAGAGTGACCATCGTGTGAAAACAAAAAAAGTGAAACCAAAGATACTTATTTATTCTCCTCGTATTAGTTTCTGGCTCTTGCATATCGTTGCAGTTCGGAAACGAAGCTGTGTCGAATCAAAACAAAAAGGGATACATTTAAATTTTAAAAAAAGTTATTAAAAAGTATATAACAAGGGAAAAAAAAAATAAATAAAGTAACTCTGCGAATGCTCACTTTTCTACACCTTGTTGGAGCTCTATGCATGCGGTGTTAACGATTAGGATTTTAGCGATGTAAGATATGTTGTAGTGTTTAGCCCAAAGGTTACATTAAACAAATCGAAATGTATTCGTGTAGTTCTGTTATTCGAGAGGAGATTCGTATTTATATCAGATGTTCTACGACTTGTTACTTTACTACCTTTGCGTTGTTCTTTTCCACTTATCGTTTTTCTCTATTTAATAAGCATTTTAACTATGTACAATCCATATAAATATTAAAAGTATATTATATCTATATGCGGTCGTGTCGAGATCGCCTTTTTAAATCTTAAAAAAAATAAAAGACGATCCCGACACGACCGCTTATAACTCAGCTATATTTATAAGTATAAATATACTTAAAGCAATATTAAAGTAAAAAAAAAATCTTTATGAATGTCAAATTATGAACAAAGGTGATAGGAATACGTGACAAACGTGACACGAGGGCCCTTCTAATATATTCACAAACGTTCAGTCCTATTTATTTATTTCACTATCAGCATTTTATATAAATACAGGGTGAACCCTGATAATTACAAACCACCCCCTTTAAAACTTTTAAAATATTGATAAATTTATTAAAGTTTTTTTGGTTAAATGAAACAAGGAGAAAGATTAGATGATTCTGTATAAATTTTTCAAAATATATCAATTTCAAGATGATTTATAACTTTAAAATGTTATTGAAAATCATCTTTGGATAAGATTTGAAATAGGTATTAAAAAATAAATGGGAAATATGATAATCTAATTGAATCAATGTTTCAAGGTGGGTTGATTTTTATTCTTTTCTTAAATTCTACTTGTAGTTGCACAAATATTCATCAAAATAAACGAAAGTTTGATGAAGATTTAACGGAGGAACTTTGGTTGTTCAAAACCTCTGTAAATTTTGTACAACTATCTCGCTTTTTATAAACTTATCAATGATTTAGAAGATTTCAAAGTTTAATGGAGGACAATATTATCAAGATTATCATTGAGATTTACTCTGTATTGAATAATTATAATATGGTAGTGAAAGATTTAAGACTTCATTATTCAATGCACACCATATTGAACACCAATGATATATTTATAGCGTCGCCATAAACGTTGATTAGGTTGAGTATTACGAGCGTTCGGTCGAATGCTGAGAAAACGAAATGAGTTTTTAAAAGCTGCCAGAGCTGCCTGATCGACTGTACGCTGTGAGTATATTCCGTGCCCCGAAGAGGGCGCCCACTGTCCACCTACGGCCTGAGTGTAGTGATAGTGCACTAGTGATCTCAACTAGCCTTAACGGTACCTTGATATATTGAATCCTATTTATTTAAACTGACGTGTACCAGTAGCGTCGCCACGTGACGCCGCCGCACGCCAACCAAATATGACCGTTGGCGCCGCGACGCGAGTGAGGGCGGCACCGGGCGAGGCGACGCCTTAGTTAGTCTTTTAAACGAGATTATTTATTGTTTCGTCGACTCGGTCATGATCACTAGAGTATTGTAAATGGCGCAATCTGTTTTACCTTATTATATTGACCATGTGTTCATTCAGTAAAAAGTACGAAATAAAATTGTGTATAGTAGGAGGTCCCTGTCTTTTTTTCTCATATTTTGACGTTCATATCATATTACATAATTTCTTATTACATCAAATATCCTATATGTATAACAATACTGTATACAAAATTATCTTGGTTGTTTATTTAAAAACTACCCTCTTACTCAAATTTTGAAATAGATTATTTAACTCAAGTGAGTGAAAGTGATGTTAAATAACCTTGCAATCATTACCATCTAGACCTTACTGAATAGAAGAAGACTCTGTATATAACAACATTCATTATATAACAACACTCAGTATATAACATCACTCTGTATATAAAGTGATCTTGTGGTATATTTAAAAGGTAAGTTATATGAAATCTCATAATTCTTGATATGTATACGAAATTATTTTGGTTCTTTATTTAAAAGGTAAGTTAAATCACTTGAAAAATAATATATACAAATGTCCCATAAAAATATAATTAGGACAATTTTCAATTTTTCGAAATTCATTAATGATTTTAAATTTCTATCACGGATTATAATTTACTCATCAAAAAAGTAATACGATTTTTATAATTTTAATATTTCAAATGTAAAGAAATTCTATCGCGATGACTCCTTGTTCATATTATAGCCCAACGGCGCGCAACTTCTGGCCCGCGGACCAATTCCGGTCCGCATGAGGGTCTAATCTGGCCCGCGAGACCTTTGGAAATAACAATAAATAAGCAAATCCCATGCTTTCCGTGCAATAGTTCTACCAAGGAAAGTAGGAAACCTCGGATATCTAATAATTAACTTTGTTTTTTATATAAAAAAATTGTCATTTTTTTACTTCGGCTCGCGTACGAAAAGTAAATTGTAATCTGCCCCCCGCTATACAAAAGGTTGCCCACCCCTGTTATAGCCCATGAAATCTAGTTTCCATGGATTGGCTATAGTTCGCTTTAGCAGTGACAACTTGGAAGACAGAGCGAATAAACTGAAAAAGCATACAAACAGAACATAAAACATTTCCATCGCGTCTAGATCACTTATTAGTTGTTCTATCACGATGTCAGCTTCTTCATATTATAGCCCATGCAATTTATTTAATCTCCATCGATAGGGAATAATTCGCTCTAGCACTGACAACTTGAAAGGTAGAGCGAAGAAACTGAAATAGCACACAAACAGAATATAAAACATTTCCATCGCGTCTAGATCACTTATTAGTTGTTCTATCGTGATGACAGCTTCTTCATATTGTAGCCCAAGCAGTCTATTTAGTCTCCATCGATAGGGTATAATTCGCTCTAGCACTGACAACTTGAAAGATAAAGCGAAGAGACTGAAAAAGCACACAACAGAACATAAAGCATTTCCGTCGTCTCTAGATCATTTATTAGGTATTCTATCGTGATTCAAAAATTCAATCCAGGTGGCTTTTTGAAGACTTCTTAATTATTGATTAATAGAACAACGTAACGGTGGACAAAGTCTCATCTCACACGGCTTGATACTGGTTGGAAATACATGTCTGTACTTATTCTTTCCCTCTCATGTTACCCCATCGCATCCTTGTTCCTTGCAAGGTCTAGTCTGATGTCTTCTTCTTGGACTGCATATATCAACATCGCAGTAGTTGTAGTAATTAACATAGCGCGATTCGAGACCTTTCAGCTCTATTGCGGCTAGTTGTTGAGAATGTGATTTTGGTCAGAGTAAACGGCGTACTTCTAGAGATTTTACCAGATTTGGACACGTCAGCAATGAGTCGTAAGGTGGAAAAATGAAGCATACTTGAGCGAAGGGTATTTCTACCGCCGGGCAACTTGGTGGCGATGGACCTTTTGCTTTAAGTATTGGACAACAGTCTCAAATTTCACTTCTGATATCTTATCGAATAATTAAGCGGAGATAATAGCTAAGATGTGGTTGATCGCTGTAGACTATTAAGCAAGTGGTAATTTGGTTGATTGATTGGTATCTTAAGGTGGCATTAAGGGAAGTTTTATGTACACTTCATGATATTATAGCCTATGAAATTTAGTTTCTATCGATACGGTATAATTCGCTCTAGCACTGACAACTTGAAATTTAGAGCGAAGAAACTGAAAAAGCACACAAACAGAACATAAAGCATTTCCGTCGTCTCTAGATCATTTATTAGGTATTCTATCGTGATTCAAAAATTCAACCCAGGTGGCTTTTTGAAGATTTCTTAATTATTGATTAATAGAACAACGTAATGATGGAGAAAGTCCCATCTCACACGGCTGTGGCACAAAGGGTAGTGCACGAGATCGCAGAGAAGATGGACAATATAGGTTTAGAGGTTGCACCGGAGAAGACCGAGGCTGTGATGCTGAGAAGCAGACGCCGAAAAGAGAAGGTTGAGTTTACCATTAGAAGTCACCTGATAAGAACTAGTAGATCCGTAAAATACCTAGGGGTCATGATCGGGAAAGACGTAAAATGGAACGATCTACATCGCGTTATGGGAGCGACATACGGTCCTGGTGTCCACAAGAGAAAAATTATAAGTGCCGTAGTATGGTCGCAGCTGTTATATGCCTGCAAAACATGGCGAAACGCTCTGAAAGTAAGATATCTGAGCGATAAAATAACGAAAATACAAAGTTAAGTAGTAATCAGAGTTATAAACGCCTATAGAACTATATCCACGGAGGCTTTGCTATATTTGATGATAAAAAGAAGAACTCCAAGGGAAGAAGAGGAAGGCGCTGATATAAATGCGGAATGGGCAAGTAGATGGAAACAAAATACGTGTAGAGCAAATGGACCAAAAGAATTATGCCTGACATTATGCCGTGGTTGACGCGTAGTTGGGGAGAGATGACCTACTGTATGACATAGTTCTTGAGTGGTCACGGGTGTTTCAGAGCGCACTTACACCTCCATAAGAGGGCTGAGACCGAGGCATGCACATATTGTGGAGATGTTGACAATGCAGAACATACCTTCTACCATTGCGACAGATGGAGGGAAGCGACAATGGCAATGAACATGAAAATAAAAAAGGTGATTACCCCGGAGAACAGCATGGGGACTATGCTGGAGAGTGAAGAGTCCTGGAATGCAGTGGCCGCGTTTGTTAGAAAGGTAATTGAGACAAAGGAGAGAGAGGAAGGGTAACCAAAAAGAAGAGGACAAGGGGGTGCTAAGGCACCCCCCATCCGGGTACGAAACAAAGTAAATAAGCAGTCTAAAAAGTTGTCCGTTGTTTTTGTTTTTTTTTTCTCGATGAGTCGTCTGGTGGCTGTTTTGGGTGAGAGGAGGGGGCGTTTTGGACATAGACTGGAGGGGAGGAGGGGAAGGACCCACAGGTACCCCCCAAACGGGTACGTTATAGTTAGTAGATGTTGGTAAAAAATTTTAGCGTGTTGTTTTGTATTTTTTTTTTCGGAGTTCGGCCGGGTCAGGTTGGAGCGAAAAAGGGACTATCGAGACAAGTAGTTTTGCTCTGTGAGACATGGAGATGGGACCCGAGGAAGGTATAAGTTGGAGTGAAGACCAGTTTGATAAGGTTGCTTCGGCAAAGATTGCATCCAAGGGAAGTAAGAGGAAGAAGTTGAAACAGCGGCTGATGGTTAAAACGCGTGAGCGCATTCCGGCCCTTCTGCGTAGATCTACAGGAGGTTTGTTAGAAGGTGAGAGCCCCTCACTCCGACGTGGAGCCGGGTCGGTTGAGAAAGCTTTTTCCTCCTGTATAAAAAAAAGAAAAAGATCACCTATTAGGTTTTCTATTGTGATGACTCTTCTTCATATTATAGCCCATGAAACCTAGTCTCCATCGATAGGGTATAGTTCGCTCTAGCGCTGATAACTTGGAAGATAAAGCGAAGAAACTGACACAAGCACGAAAAAAGAGTTCATCTAAAAGGCTAATAAAATAAATCTATTATTAAAAATTTTAGCTTTTTATTTTTTAAGATGTTTTATATAAAATTTTCCTGATTTTTCCATTGAGATTAAAAAGTACAATAAATATCTATTCCCCATTTGTTAATTAAAATCTTTTTAACGTTCCTTTTTATTTAGAAATAATTGTGGTTGCTAATAAATTGTGTCTCGAATTTCAAAAATTAAAATCATTCATTTTATTCTATAAGAGTTAAATACTAAAATTAATAGGATATTATAATAGAGCACTCTGTATATAAGTAATCTTGGTTGCATAACTAAAAGGTAAATTAAAAATTAATTTTATTATTATTAATTTTTAATTCATTTTCTTTTTTAATAAATATTATTATTTACATATAAAGAATTAAAAAATCTGCACCCGGAAAAATATAATTAAATAAATAAAAAAGAAAAATATATATTTACATATTTGTAGATGTTTCATTCAAAACTAACTTCATTCAGTTCATATTTTGAGGTTATACAATCAGATCTAAAATCAGTTCGTTAATTCTTTATGTAGATTTATATAAGTTATTTTGTTAGGTGTGTAAGTTTAAGTTGTGTTTAATTAATATTTAATAAACGTGTTAGTTTTACGTGAAAGTAATCAAAATATACTAATCCTCGTGGGTGAAGAGTAAATTCATAAAGACAGCTGTCATTAGTGTCACTTTGTGTCACCGTCCAATCGAAAGTAACCTGTAAGTACGTAATATATAAAGTTGAATTTATCTGTCAAAAATTATTGTATTAACGAAGTGTAAGGAGTAGTTAATGGGTTGGTTATTAAATTTATTTTTATTATAAATGAAAATAGGAAAATAAAATACACGTAGTGGTGGGGTTGACATGCGCGTTTGATAACAAATATTCTATACCTTTCCCAGCCAGTGGGTCTACAACTAAAATGGCGTCAAATTTCACCAAAGTTGATAACACGCTTTAAAAATCAGCGGTTCGCCGGAAGGTTCACCATTCGTAGAATGATCGTTCGCGGCCAAACACACACGTTCAAACGGAAAACGAGAGTTCCTGCAGTGTTTTAGACTTAGGGGAAAAATCCAGAACGTTCAAAAACTTTATTTGGGTATCATCCTTTTAATCAAAATCGAAAAGAATTAAGACTTCCCAGCTATTTATCTTCTGCCGGACAGAAACGTAAACCTCAAATGGCGCAAATAATGAACCAGAAGAGAGGCCGTGGGACGGCTGCCGTGGGTGAAACCTCCAGCACCGGCTCTCAAAGTGGCTCTTCCAGTCAACTCTCAAGATTACCTACTCCGGGGACACTCACAGATGAGCTAGCCGCACTTTTTGAATGTCCCGTTTGCTTCGAAATTGTCTTACCACCAATTATGCAATGCCAGGTGGGACACCTTGTTTGCTCTAGCTGTCGACCTAAACTTTCTTGTTGTCCTACATGTCGAGGAACACTAGGTAAGTCTTATTCTATTTTTAAAGTATTACTATGTATCTTCTTTTCGGTACATTTTAAATAAATGTTTAGTTATCGTTTGTTTTTATATTTGAAATTAATTTCGAGTTAAATTTTAAACGTTTAGTTTTTCTTTCAGGTTTTATTTTGAAAAATATTTGAAATTTAAATACTTCATTTGGATTTGTATTCTTTAGTAAACTTTTTATCCTTTTTTTTTTGGAATATTTAAATAAATAACTTCATAAATTGTTTTTATATTTTTGCTTTAATTTTAAACCTTTATAGTTTTATTTTCAATGTTTTTTTTTTAAGTATTTCAATGTATTATTTTGTATGTTTAAATAAACATTTAATTGTGGTTTGTTTGTATACAGGTGTCTCATCGAAGTGAGCTAGATGAAACATCTCGGAAATTGCAAATCTGATGACTTTGAAATTTTATACACAAATACAGTGGAACCTCGGTTTACGAGCGTCCCTGTTTACGAGTTTTTCAGTTTACGAATTTTGAACCGGCAAAATTTTTGCCTCGGCTTACGAGCAAATTTTCAGTTTACGAGCTGCTATTCCCCTTATTGTAGTTATAACTAAATAAATTTGATTATTATTGGACAGATGTTGTTCTTTTCTTTACAATTTTTTTAGTTTGGATCGAATTAATTGCATTTACATATGTACATTGTTTCTTATGAGAAAACTCGTTTCGGGTTACGAGTATTTCGGGTTACGAGCAACCTGCCGGAACGAATTAAACTCGTAACCCGAGGTTCCACTGTATAGTACATTGTAAATTATATTGTAAAAATATTTTCAGTAATCAGTGACTTCCGGTTATACCGGAAGTGATTAAAAATTTTTTTTTTCAACAGAACATTTATTTTTCGTTAGATTGCTTAATTTGAAGATAATTTTACTTGAAAATTTTTGTTGTAACACTTGTAGTTTGAGAGAAAAAAGAATTTGTTTTATTTATATGTACAGGGTGAGTCTGGATAAGCCTTTTAACCCTTTAACTTCGAAATCATTAGAGATTTTACATAAATTGTTATAGAACTCCAACAAGGTGTTCAACATTCTACTTTATTAACCAAAAAATATTTATACAGGGTGTTCCATAATGGAACAGTAACATAATTGAATATTTTTTGTTATAATACGATATGTTTATTATAAGTGTATTCCATAGTACTTTGAAAAACAAGCATTTTGATGTAACTCCTTATCAGAAATTAATCTCTTCAGGAAAAATACCATTTGCAATTCCCTGAATATAAGTAAATTGAACGCTGATTTGAATCTACGCAGGCTGTGCTTACTTAAATTTTTATTAATTGTTTCACGGTATCGATGAATTTCGATCAGAGCTGATTTTTGTCATTCAAAAAATGAATTCAGAAGTAAACGTCCTGCTTATTCTCAAGGAAGTCCAATTTGGAATTACAAAATGTAGTTAAAGTTATAATCTGGTACAATCAACAATGTTCAGATGATAGATGTCAAGTAATTGTTGAAATTTAACAAGATCCAGCTGACCTGGATTACTAAAATTGACACTAAATATGTTTGTAATCTACGAATGCGGTTTTTTCTAAAACTATTAATTTTCTATAAGCATTATGTTATACCAAAATGTTTGTTTTTCAAAGTACTATTTAATACGCTCACAATAAGCATAGCGTCTTAGCATAAAAAGCATTCGTTTATGTTGTTGCTCTGTTATGGAACACCCTGTATAAATGTTTTTTGTTTGACAATGTAGGACATTGCACGCCCTATTAAACTCCTATAACAACTTTTGTAAAATCTCTAACGGTTTAGAAGTTACAAAGCTTATCCAGACTCACCCTGTATATTTAGTTATAAAAATTTTTTTCTCTGAAAGTATAAGTGATAGAAAAAAATATTTAAAATAAAATTATTTTTAAATTAACCAACCTAACGAAAAAAAAACATATTGTATTAAAAAAAAAAGAATTTTTTGAACCACTTCCGGTATAACCGGAAGTCATAAATGACTGAAATTTTTTTTAAAATTTGTTTTAGTATGTACTAAATCTGTATATAAAATTCCAAATTCATCAGATTTGTAATTTTTGAGATATTTCAACTAGCCTACTAAAACACCCAATGAGACACACTGTATAAACAAGAGATTTAAATAAACCAAAAATTTGGATATAAATCTCACAAATATTCTCATAAATATGAGAAATTTTAAGTTTGAAAACTACTTCAGTCTGTTTTTAAATTCCTTGCATGAGTAAAGACTGAATAGGTGTTAAAAGTATGCCTTAAAAATCTAAAGAATTTTATTGACATTCATACAATGCAAATTCTTGCTCATTAAGCGTAATAAAATGCCTTAAATTAATTTCAGGTATTTTATTTCGATTGTTATTTTTCCTTTTAATGATGTTCCTTTAATAATTAATATTATAGCTTTTTATTTCTTTTTTTATAGAGTTTAAATGAATGTTTAATTGTGGTTTGCTTTTATATCACTTTTGATAACACTCTCTGATAAATTTTACGCTTTAAAACTTCTTTAATGTTTTTTTTTTTTTTTAATTTTTGTTATTTCCTGTATGATTATAAACTGAGTCATTTATACAGAATGTCCCAGAACTCAATTGCCAAACGCTAACCACGCACTCTAAAGCTGATTTCAAGCCGATTCAATAGAAAAGTCTTTATCCAAAATTGCTTCCTAAGAGAATTAGAACATCCTGAAGATGACGTATCTGATCATGTTTTTTCGAAATATCTTAATAACGATTTAGCTATCACAATGAAATTTTGAGCGTTTGTAAACTTCGAAATGCTTCATCGTTTGTTGACAAAACAATTTTTTTATTGCCATCGTAAAGGTGTTAAGCGTTATCAGGGTAAGTTCTCTTAGGAAACAATTTCGGATAAGAACTTTTTCGTTGAATCGGCATGAAATCAGCACTGGAATGCGTGGTTAGCGTTTGGCAACTGAGTTCTGGGACATCCTGTATATTAAATTAAAATTGTTATTAAATTAAATTAAATTTGTTATTAAATTAAATTAAAATTGTTATTAAATTAAATTAAATTTGTTATTAAATTTAAAATATTTATTTTAATTTAGTACAATTTTAGTCCTAAAATTAGTAAACTTTGAGTTTTAAACTTGGAAAAACACTGGACAATTTTGTAAAATTTCTGGTTTGATTTCATAACTTCTTCATTTAAAAATAAAAATCTAAAAAAATAGAAAAAAATGTTATCTACCTGATCGATAAAATTCTTATTCATTTACTGTATAATGTCTAAAATTAATTCCAGACATTTAATTTCAACTTCTATTTTTATATTCATACATTTTTAGTTAAATGAGTAAGACGAGAATGAGTAAGTTTTTTGGTGATTTAATAAAGTTTTAATGTTCATAATAATATTCATAATCGAAGGAAGTTATTGCATTTAATACATTTAAATTTAATATTCTCTTATCTTCTGCTTGGTTGTAATTTGATGATTTATCACTAATAGAGGTTTTAACTCTCTTTGTGTTTAATTTAACACATTGCCTGTTGCTGTCACGTACGCATTTGCGATAAGTGAGAGTCCAACAAAACGATAATAAGAGTCCTAAGAAAGGAAATTTAAATATTCTTATCTAAAATGGTTTTAGTAACATTTGGAGTTAATACAATGGGAACTGATAGGAACTAATTGTTCGCTTTTTTTAGTAATTAATTAGTCGTTTAAAGGCTGCCGAGTACCGAATATACAAAATATTCAAAGTTGGACATCGAAATTTGGAAATTTTGTTCCACGGGGTTAATCTTCACCACTCAAACGACTAGAATCCGGAAAATCCAGGTGACAACCTTTTCAATTAAGCGTTAAAAAAATTCCCAAAGTTAGTTGTCTCCGTACGTATTTTATTTTAAAGTATGAATTGTCGTGTTCAAATCAACAATAATAACAACGCATGATAAGTTCCCCGTCTTCTTCCCTTGGGACCACCAAGAAGGTATAAATTCAAGGAATTAAAGTTGGGAACTATCATGTCCGTCCTTGCTTTACCCGTCATGTCTAGGGTAATATCATAATATCTAGGGCATCACAGGTGCGGAAGGAGGGGGTGTCTTAATACTTCAAGAGGCACCTCCCTTTAGTGTTCCATGGTTTCAGCTTATCCGCCCCGCAGAGGGAATCGGTTCGTTATTGTCGTGAGGTCATCGTCAGTAATGTTATGAAAACTATTGAAGGGGGGGCTCTTGAGCCTGTATGGGTTTCTCTTCTCTATGTGTTTTTTAGATTTATCGAGGTTTATGGCAACAGTGCATCCATAGCCCGTTTCTTCGCCTTAAGTATTTTAGTGACAAAGTCAACTATCGCGTCCCATGTTTCTTGGTCATCCAGCATCTTGACTACGACATTGTCCGGAGTCAAAGCCCCCACCGTAGTAGTTAATTGCGCTCTTTCCAGTCTCCAGTGGTTGCAATGGAAAAATGTATGTTCGGCTTCGTCGATTTCTGAGTCCGCAAAAATACAGGTTGAAGTTTCTGTTTTTCTGATTGTGTGTAAATATTTCATGAAATATCCGTGGCCAGTGAGAAACTGGATCAATATAATATAATATACAGATCTGGAAATTTCATTTCAGGACATAGGAAAATAATACGTGCAACAGCGAAGCATATAGGAAATAGATTAGATAAACAAAGAGCGATATAACTGTTTAACCACATCAGACTGTCAAACTATCAGTTCGACAGTTCGTGGAAAGAAGGTGGTTAGTTGGGCGACTAGGGTCGGGTCGGAAAAGGCGTGGTTAAACAGTTATATCGCTCTTTGTTTATCTAATCTATTTCCTATATGCTTCGCTGTTGCACGCATTATTTTCCTATGTCCTGAAATGAAATTTCCAGATCTGTATAACTCCGTACGTATAGCGAGGTATTTCCAAAAATCGAAAAATTTCAAAGTTGAACATAAAAATTTGGAAATTTTATTTCATAGGGTTAATCTTCACCCATCAAACAACTAGAATCCGCAAAATCGAAGTGACAACCTATTCAATTACCGTATTTTTCGGACTATAAGACGCACCTCAAATTTATAAGATGATTTTTAGAAAAATGTACTTTAATGTTATCTTCGGACGATAAGACGCACCTCAAATTTATAAGATGATTGTTAGAAAAATATACTTTAATGTTACTTTCGGATCATAATTTTTATTCATTAACATAACTCGTGCTAGCAACATTCAGTTCATCTTCACTCTCGGTACTATCACTTGTCTCGTTACTGTCACCGTTCGGTTTACTTTCGTCTGAACTACTGTTATCGCTTATTGCAAAAACTGCGTCATCTTCAGTACCATTCATAGCATTACTTATTCTGCATTTTTTAAATGACTTTATAATCGTATCTTCTTTCACAGCTTCCCATGAATTTTTCACCCAGGTACAAACTTCTGAAATTATTGCCCGTTTCATACGTCCTGTTGCGGTGCCATCATGATTTGGTTTTGCCATCCATTTATTCCACTCTTCTCGCATAATTTTTTTAAAAGGTTTATTGATAGAGACATCTAAGGGTTGCAATTGCCTTGTGAGGCCTCCAGGAATGACTGCTATTTCTGTATTCATTCCTTTTACAAGTTTCTTGGTTGATTCCGTTGTACGGGCTCTGAATTGATCCCACACTAATATCGCAGGCTTTTTAAACAATGCACCTGAACGTTTTGCCCATATATTTTCTATCCAAAATTTCATGCCCGTCTCATCCATCCAGCCTTTTTCTTGAATGTGAATAATAATGCCATTAGGAATTTTATCTTTTGGTAATGTTTTTCTGTTGAAGATTACCCTGGGCGGTAGTTTTCCTTCGTCCGCGCAACAAGCTAAAACTACAGTGTAGTGAGTTTTTTCGTGACCTGTTGTTTTGATTAGTATTGATTTGGTGCCTTTTGAATCTACAGTTCGATTTGAAGGAACATCAATAGTTAGAGGCACCTCATCCATATTTGCAATTTGATTAAACTCGAAATTATATTTTGTTCTCGCTGATATTACAAATCTATGGAATTCCATAATTTTAGGTTCGTATTCAGCCGGCATTTTTTGGGCTAGTGTGGTTTTTGTACGCATACATACCCCATGTCTTTTCATAAATCTAAAGCACCAAGACGGTGACGTGGAAAAATCTAAAATTCCATTAGTAGTTGCCCATCTTTTTGCTTCAAGAATTATCATTTTTATAGAAACAGATATGCCCATGCTTCGATTGTATTTTACCCAATTTTTCATGTGTACTTCTAATTCTGGCCATTTTTCTAAGTGTGAACGGAATGTTTTTTTGTCTTTACTTAGCAGTTTTAATTGTTCCTCTTGTTTTCTCCATTCGCGAACTGTTTTCTCTGTTGGTGGTGGACTAAAATGTCTCTCTGCTGCTCTGTTTCCATATTGTTTTGCATAATTGATCACATTTAGTTTATACCTCACGTTATATCAGTCTTTTTTGTTTTACGCTCATTTTTTCGAATTTTAGAAAAAAAATATTAAAGATGTATAAAAGTAATTCAAATGAATCATACAAAAACACACACGATTATAGGCTAAGCCTAATAGGTACTATTTAGTTATCGACGATCATAGACAAAGACGGTAGGTAATTCCCCTGCTTGTCTGTGTCATACCAATCTGTGATACCAACCTTCAGTGGCGAGCCATATTTTTCGGACTTGTAAGACGTACCGGACTATAAAGCAGGCCACAGACGGTACAACAATGTAGTACGATAGAATCGTACAACAAAATTGTGCAATTTTGTTGAACGTTGCTCGGACACACACGATTCAACTTTGATTCAGCATTGCCATACCGCCGCAGTAAACTGCAAGTACTGCAGATTTGATTTGGTTGGTCGTTGCCATACACGATCAAATTTATTTCAATTTCGTCGTATCCAATAAAATTGTACTGCGTGATCGTATCGTCTGTGGCCTGCTTAAGACGCACCGGACGATAAGACGCACCCAAAATTTGAGTCCATTTTTCTATGTAAAAAGTGCGTCTTATAGTCCGAAAAATACGGTAAGCGTTAAAAAAAATCCCAAAGTTAGCTATCTCCGTACGTATAGCGAGATATTTTCAAAAATCGAAAAATTTCAAAGTTGGACATCGAAATTTGGAAATTTTATTTCACAGGGTTAATCTTCACCCCTCAAACGACTAGAATCCGCAAAATCCAATTGACAACCTATTCAATTAAGCGTTAAAGAAAATCCCAAAGTTAGCTCTCTCCGTACGTATAGCGAGATATTTTCAAAAATCGAAAAATTTCAAAGTTGGACATCGAAATTTGGAAATTTTGTTTCACAGGGTTAATCTTCACCCCTCAAACGACTAGAATCCGCAAAATCTAAGTGACAATCAATTCAATTAAGCGTGAAAAAAATCCCAAAGTTAGCTCTCTCCGTTCGTATAACGAGGTATTTCCAAAAATCGAAAAATTTCAAAGTTGGACATCGAAATTTGGAAATTTTATTTCACAGGGTTAATTTTCACCCCTCAAACGACTAGAATCCGCCAAATCTAAGTGACAATCAATTCAATTAAGCGTGAAAAAAAATCCCAAAGTTAGCTCTCTCCGTTCGTATAACGAGGTATTTCCAAAAATCGGAAAATTTCAAAGTTGGACATCGAAATTTGGAAATTTTATTTCACAGGGTTAATCTAAAAATCTAGATTATTATTAATTAAAACTCCCTCAAACGACTAGATTCCGCAAAATCCAGGTGATTTTTGAGTGTTTTTGCTTTATTTTCACTATATTCCCGAATTTTCTAGTTATGTCAAGATAAAACTTGTCCACTATTTCGAGTTTGGTTTTTAAAAAAATCAATTTTCTTTCAACAATCTCGTAATTTCCTTCAGGTAAAGGAACCCATTGAAATTCTTTAAAAAAAGATCCTTTTGTCTCATAGAGGGTAAACTCACCTAATCTCGGCCGTCGCCTAAAGTCAGCCTTTATCAATTATTTTTATAGAAATAAGAAAAATATTGGATGTAATCCGATGCATTTAGTAAGAATATGGACTTTCATTATCCTACATCAGGTGGTAGTAAGCTTAGCGAATTTTCTATGTTCAACAATGTTTAAGAATTGATTAATTAAATATGTGTTGTGAACGAGGTGCTGGACCTTCACAATTGACAGGGAACCACTCTGCTTAGAATAGGTGTTTATATTAACGTTTTACTTCATATAGTTAACAAAATGAACATATGTTATGGTAAAGGGTTATATACTACTTTTAAATACATACCATGTGGTTATTTTTGTTGGTTTTCATAATAATTGTATGGCCGATTTAAGGTGCAGTATGCAAAACTCGTATTCGTACACCTATCTAAAAATTAGAAAATCACGAATTACTCAAGAAAGTTACTACAAATTTCAAATATTTTTGATGATTTATTTCACTTAGAAAAATAAAAATAAAATTAGATCTGTTGGTCACCTATGTTGCTCGAGTACTAACTGCAAAAGGGCATTTTGTTCACAGTTGGTAGCAAAAACCGTATTCGTACAGTACAAACTTAAGTTTTAACTAAGAAACTTATACATTTGGAATAATATTAATATTTTGTTGGGTAGCCTTTTTGTTTAAGAACAGCAGTTAGATGCTTCGGCATCGATTCTACTAGTTTAGTTGTTAATTCAGGTGGTATTTTAACCCATTCAGTCTTCAAGGCTTTTTTAAGTCGATTACGTTTCTAATATCGTAATGTTTCAATTTCTTCTTGAATATTGACCATAAGTTCTCAATAAGATTGAGATCTGGGCTTTGGGGTGAGGTGTTGAGGTATTTTGGACAGTTATACAAGATCCAACGTCTAGTATCTAACGCGGTATGCTTCGGATCATTATCCTGTTGAAAGATAAAATCTCACAAACATCCCAATTTTTTTGCACTTTGCTTCAAATTCTTTTTCAAAATGTTTATATATCCTTTCGCAGTCAATATTCCATCGATGAAATGAAGATTTCCAACTCTTGCCGCTGAAAAACACCCCCATACCATCACCGAACCCCCATCATATTTGAACGTAGGTACTAGATTATGTGGATATAGGCTCGTGTTTTTTTCTCACCAAATTCTTACTCGTCCATCTGATATTTTTATATTGAATTTAGACTCATCAGTGAAAATTACCCTTTTCCAGAAGTTATTGTCCTTATTTTGGCAATTCTTTGCAAATGCAATCCGTTTTTGTTTATTAATTTTACTTATAAATGGTTTTCTAACAGCATACCGACTTTTAAATCCCATTTTTTAATGTAATTTCGCAGGATTTGAGGAGTAACCCGAATTCTAAAATCCTGTTCAAGACTAGCAGCCAGTGCCACACCACTTACAATAGGATCCTTACGGATTTCAAGACGTATGAATGAACAATGTCTTCTTGTTAGCTTTGATCGGTTTACATTTCGTCGTGCTTTGTTAACTTGACCGGTCTTTTTATAATTTTGCACCACACATTGTATAGTAGAAGTGCTGCGCTTAATTAATTTTGCAATTTCGCGCAATAATTTTCCTTCTATATACAAATATATTGCTATTTTCCTTTGTTCTTCAGAAAGTTCAGCTGACTTTCTACCCATTTCGAATTATCCAAAATTTATATAATAATTCACCTAACTTTTTTGGACAAGCAGTGCTTAACAGACAAAACGGGAAATAACACGATTACAAATCTTGTATAACGTTAGCTATGTAGTCAAAAATACAATCCTGCCACCTGAACGAATACGGTTTTTGCTGCTAATTGTGAATAAAATGCTCTTTAGCGGTTAGTAGTCGAGTTACATAGGTGACCAACAGATCTACTTTTGTTTTTATTTTTCTAAGTAAAATAAATCATCAAAAATATTTGAAATTTGTAGTACCTTTCTTGAGTAATTCGTGATTTTATAATTTTTCGGTAGGTGTACGAATACGAGTTTTGCATACTGTATAACGTTTTTAAGAAAAATCTAATCTCGGCCGGGGGTGTCGACTTTAGCAATTATACTACATTTCGTTGTGTTTTAAACTCGGTCATTTAAGATTATTTTAGATCTGCTCCAATACCGTCCCAAAACTGCTTTTTGCAACCAAACCAGGTAGAAACATTGTAATATAACAGTCATGAGTAGTCATTCGTAAAGTAGTCGGTTATTGTAATTCAACGATTATGAATCGATTTTCTTAGTGAGTGATAATCTTTGTTATGTGTTAAAAGTGCATTTATTTAAACATTTTTGTTATTAAATCAATATAATTGCGAATTCTTACTTCTCAATAACAAGTTGTTATTAGTAATAACCATTAACCTAATTTTAATGAGAAAAATCGCTACAGATTTCTGCCATCCCAGTAGTTACCTATTTATTTATGACTTCTTTACTAGATCACCATCAAAAACCGAATCAAAACTATTTTAAAGGCTGTTATATTGCGGTATCATAATTCCGAACCTCGGTGCGGATAACTATAGTTCGTCCTACCTATTTATTTAATTTTGTAATAACTATATCAACTTTAGGTAAACATGCGGCCGGACAAAGGGTGATAGTGGCCGACTTTTGGAAAAGGTGCTTTTCTAAAATAACTTGACATTATTTTATTCTTCCATGACTTTTACTTACTTTTACAAAATATAATCGTTTAAAAAATAAATGTCGCAAGCAGAAAACAGGTAGAATCATACTCAACGGTTACTGATTTAAAAACTATTAAGATTATAATGTGAAAAAATCGTTAAAAGGCCGACATTTGGCGAGTTTACCCTATTTTGTAATAGTATCTTTGTCAATCGGTTGGATTAGTAATGTGTAATTTTAGTTGGGAGAATTTTTAGACTTGTTAAATGCGTTAACCTTTTTGATATTATGATTTTTTTTTGATATTACGATTTTTTTTAATTTTATTATTTTTTTAATTCGTAAATGATTAAAAATCTAACTTAATTTAAAATACATAAATTAAAAATTTTAATTATTCTATTAGAATTCACCAAAATAACATTTTATTTTATTTTAAAACTTAAAACACGTTGTATTTTTAACATTCTATTTTTATTCGTTCTTTATTAAGTTCTTTATTGATATGGTTTGAGTTAAAAAAAGAGGTGTTTTGAAAATGGATAGTTAGTCTAAAAGTATTCGTAAATCGGAATGCTTTTAAAGGAAATACTTATTTAAAAAATGTCAAGCGTGTAAGTATTTCTCTTTAATTATTGAGCTATGAAATTACAATAGCTAAAATAGCAATTTAAATTTTGCGTTTTTTTTTTTTTAAACAGCTTTTATATCTATCCCTTAATTCTTCTGGCTTTTGATAGATACTAACAATTCAATTAAACGTAAACCTGTTGGAATTTCCATTAAAAATGTTGAATGTCCTTGGAAACGAACCAGTGGTTTAATAATGGTTTTTTTATGATTTAGAATTATTTTATTAGAATTTATCTAATCTATTTCTTTAATTCATTTTCTTGTCTTTTTTTTTGTTCATTCCGAACCTTCCACCTTTAGTCACCAAGTTATGTACTGATAGTGTTATAGTCAAATGATGAATGTAGACTTTTGTGAATTTATTTGTGAATAAAAAATATCGACTTTTGTAAAAATACGGGTAGGTAGTAAACTTAAGAACGAAAAGTTGAGCTATAAAACACTTCATATTGTACCAAAAGATGCATTAGGCCCGTTACTACCAGTTTAATGCTATCCAAGTATCCCTTGCATAGGCTATCTATGAGATAATAATGCAATCTAGGAACAATTTTGGAGACTTGTCTTCAAATTACACCACTAAATGGTCAGAAGACATCATAATTAAGTATTTTGTAACGTATCTTGTAAAAACCACGTCAAAACATTCGTGAAATTTGCCTCTAAGATAGCGTTAACTAGTGGATAAAGTTATCCACGACGTTAACTATGAATGGTAGTAACGGGCCTTAGTAATACAAAATTCGTCATAAATGAAATTCATCATAAAATTTTTACTCGAATTCAATGTAAGTTAGCGAATTTTCTAAAAGTTAAGTGAAACCAACAAAGATTCTTTTACAAAATTGTTTAATTTGGTCTACTGAAATAATCGAACATAATTTAAGATTATCTAAAAGTAAAATTTACGCAAAATGTATGATTATTTTACATGGAAAATGCGAATGAAAATAATCTTATAGTCAATAGAATGTTAATATTTTAAGGGGATTCACCACTGAAAAAATACTTTCTTTTAAATACACAATAAAAATGGCCTAACTATTTTTTTCTAATGTGTAGTAGGTTATAAAAAATACAAAAATATGAAATGGCCAAAAAGTTGTCACGTACAGGCTACAGCTAATAAAAATGAATTTTTTTTTTCACTGCCCAAATGTCGGCTCCCCTAAAAATGCATCCTAAAATCGGCCTTTCTATAAAAATCCATACAGAAAAACTGGAAGGCCGGCTTTTTGGCTCATAGCCGAGATTTGGTGAGTTTACCCAACGTTTAATCAGTTTCACGAGAACGACTTCTCACGAAAGAACATCCTGTATAAGAGTATGGTTTTACATGTCATTCAAAGTTACAGAGAAAAAAAATTCTATCGTTATAATTGCTAAAATTTAACAAGTTCCAAGTTTATAACCATACAGAAAATATTTCAAGATATTTTGTCCAGTTTTTTGAGAACGACTTTTCACGAAAAATCATTATCATTAAAAGTTACAAAGAAAGAAAATACTATCTTTATAATTGAGGAATTTAACAAATTCTAAGTTTATAATTACATATTTAAGTTTATAATTTTATATTTCAATAAATATCAATATACAGTGTCTCAGAACTCAGTTGCCAAGCGCAAACCACGCATTCCAGAGCTGATTTCATGTCGATTCAATGAAAAAGTCCTTATCCGAAATTGCTTCCTAAGAGAACTAGAGCATCCTGAAGATGACGTGTCTGATCATGTTTTTTTCGAAATATCTTAATAACGATTTAGCTATCACAATGAAATTTTGAGCGTTTGTAAACTTCGAAATGCTTCATAGTTTGTTGACAAAACAATTTTTTTATTGCCATCGTAAAGGTGTTAAGCGTTACCAGGGTAAGTTCTCTTAGGAAGTAATTTCGGCTAAGGACTTTTTCATTAAATCGGCATGAAATCAACTTTGGAATGCGTGGTTTGCATTTGGCAACTGAGTTCTGGGACACTCTGTATATTTATTCAACATTTAGAGATTTGATATACATATAATATTTGTGTAATACTGCACATTTGTTTTCTTGATAACTAAAAGCATTTGGGATAAACGTAACATTTGTTTAATGTTCAAATTGAGATTACGTGAATAAAAATTTTTCTTTTTGGGTTAAACAATGAATCACTTTTTGATAACGTATGAATGTTTTCGTTTTCATTTTGTTTCCACACGAATTTGTTGCCAAAAGTTTTATTTAACCGATTATCGCCTTTTACTTAAATAAAATTATTACAAAAAAAGCACATTGATAAAAATTTCTTTTTTTGAAGTTTTATCGCTTTTTTTATCACGACTATTATTAATTTATAATAATCGTGATTATTCATACCTTCGTTTTTTTACTTTTAAGTTTAATTTCTTTCGCCATTTAATTTTTTACATTTGTCGTTAACACTTCATACGTTTCAAGAAGTGAAGAAATGTCATTTTTTAAGAATATTTTTTCTGGTTGGTTTCGTTCTCGTTCTCGTAATGAGTCTCGTCGTTCACAAAGTTGTAGTAAGTTATTTTTTTATGTTTATGGAACATTTAAATAGAAATTAAATCTTATTTATTATTAAATCTAAAGTATTATTAAATCTAAAGTATTATTAAATCCAAAGTATTATTAAATCTAAAGTATTATTAAATCTGAAGTATTATTAAATCTAAAGTATAAAATAAAAATATTTTAGGTGATATCCGAAACCTGGCAATGGAAAAAGTAGCAAACAACTTAATGTTTCCATGCAAACACAAGCAAACTGGCTGTCGGATGTCATTGGGATTGAACGAAAAAGCAGAGCACGAAGAGGTATGCGAATTCAGGCCTTATAGTTGTCCGTGTCCTGGCGCTTCCTGTTCTTGGCAGGGTCAGCTGGAGAAGGTTATGGTGCACCTGCAGCATGCACACCAAAACATCACCACGCTCAACGGCGAGGACATCGTTTTTCTTGCGACGGAGATCAACCTACCCGGCGCCGTTGACTGGGTGATGATGCAGAGCTGTTTCGGACATCATTTTATGCTTATTTTGGAGAAACAGGAAAAGTGCGACGGACACACTCAATTTTTTGCCATCGTCCAGCTTATTGGTTCGCGTAAACAAGCTGAACATTTTGCTTATAGGTTAGTTTGAATAAGAAAAGTTAGTAGATAAATCGGAATAAAAAATTACAACAGGTAATCTTATAGGTTTTTTAAAAAAACGTAAGTAGTATTTTCAAAAATATTTCTGAACGTAAATTCTAAACGATATTAATTATCTCTAATTTCAGTATTGTTAGTACCAGAATTTAAATTAATTGTGATTAATTAGAATATCACAAGGAATTGAAATGATCAGTAAAATAGAAAAAAGAATAATAAAATTCTATTAATTCTGATTGTAGAACTAATCATAGAACTAATCGTAGAATTGACGCAGTGATACTAGTAATGAATTCTTATTAATTACTTCAAATTGACTTGGCTTATTTTAGTAAAACTTTTAGTATAAACCTAGAAGTAAGTACAGTAGAATTCCTGTAGCCTGACTGAGTAAATCCATTTCCGATGTACTAAAATTGGTGGATTAGAGAGATTCTACTGTATTTACGACATGCCCGAAGCCGGATCCATACTGTGACTGGTATAATATTTCATTGTATAAAAGCTGAAGAGTTTCTAACTTGTAATTGGCCGAAAGTTATTGATTCTTAATAAAATCTTGGTTAGTTTTGATGACCATAACAGGGTTGTATTGACTTGGTATTTGTTTTAGGTTGGAATTGAATGGTAATAGACGTAGATTGACATGGGAAGCGATGCCTCGATCGAGTCACGAAGGTGTAGCTTCAGCGATAATGGGTTCGGACTGCTTAGTTTTCGATACGTCGATTGCACAGCTCTTCGCCGACAACGGGAATCTCGGCATAAACGTTACCATATCCGTAGTGTGCTAAGGCGTTTCGATTCTTTAATTATTAATAATTTAAGCCCCGTATAAGTTCAATCGTGCAAGTTCCATCTTGTTTCAGTCTATCACGTTTATTATTTTCTTTTTTTTTAATTTTATTATTTTCCGTCTGCGATTCGTAATTTTAATTATCGTGTTTACATCGAGTTTTACCTGGCAATTTTCGATTATCCGTATTATGTTAAGTGATGGTATTTATATAAGAAACTTATGCGGTAACAGTATTAAAAAGGCAGCGATGTGATAGATTTTTTTTATTTTCACACGTACCCACACCGATACAAGTCATCGTATAAATATCAACACTTAACGGCAATTTTCCTTGTATAAAATTCGGTTAGTTATTTAATTGAAAACAAAAGTCATATTAGCTGGTATTTTATACACCAGTACAGCATGTAGTTTTGCACACACATATACATTGTAACGAGGGACATTTAACAGGCAAAGTGCCGCTGTATCATGCAGGGATTACTCGACAAATATCTTCGTTTTATTTGGTTTGTTTTTCATTTCGTATAATCGTATCCCATGAGCGACATAACAATGAGATATGGGTTACGTATTATCTTCGACACGTATGTACGTCAGCGAGGACTTTTTGTTGTATGTGATAAATAGGAAATAGAACTTTTTAACTTAAGTTTTTAAGAGTGGTATCATTGTTCAGTAAAATATATCTACTTATCAGTAATGTAAATACAATCTAGAATTGAGCCTACTTAATAAATTTTATCTTTTACCTTTTCGTTTTTATATTATCTTTGTATATTATGTATTTTTAATGTAAATTATTTTAATAATATTTTTTAATATTCCTGAAAGGATTCAGGAGAGGGTTAGTAAAAACCTCATAATGTTTTAGCAATTCTAAGCGATTGCCGTCTTGAAAGAGTTTATATTATTATTATTCAGTGTTATCTAGTAACTAACAATCATAAGACTTTGTTGACCAGGAATTTTATTTAGAAACTGTTATGTCACCGGTAATGACGAAGGCAAGGATGAGTTGACTCGTCACTGGTTAGCAACGTTTAGGTATGAAAAAGCGAGTTAACTCGTAACCGGTCAGCAAAGAGATAACACTTTAATATCAAAGCACTTTTGTTATGTTCCATTCCTAATATCTATTCCCTATTATAATCTAATAACTTTGTACATCAGAAGAACTATGAATAATCATAGAAAATATGTCATGTCACTTGCAATGACGGCTGCAAGGATGAGTTGACTCGTCACTGGTCAGCAACGTTTGGGTATGAAAAGACGAGTTAACTCTTCACTGCTTAGCAAAGTAATAACATTCTATCATCAAAGCATAGTAGTATGTATTTGCCGATTCAAGAACCTCCTCTTCGAACCTGCGTTCCAGGAGGAGGTTCTTGAATCGGCAAATATTTTGGGACCCCTCCTCACACCTGTGTTCAAGGAGGAGGTTCCGAAAGCGAGAAATATGTGGAGGTAAATGTTTTGCATCCTCCTCCTACCTGCGTATGAGGAGGTTCTTCATCTCTAAGGCGTGAGGTTCTGGAATGAGGATCTATTTTAAGAGAATTTTAGTACAGCCAAGAAGATTTTAGACAATGAGGAGGTTTTTGAAGAGAAATGTGATGTTTATCTTCCCACGTTTCGCGATAAAATGTCATAACGCGATTCTCCGTCAATGATCTCACTACCGACCAATTAATTATGTACGCAAAACACGCTACCCTTCGTCGATCAGTTCATAAAGTATACAAATAAATATGCGACCAATGCAAATTATCTGACATTTTATTACGAAACGTGAGAGGATAAACATCGCAACATTTCTTTTCAAAAACATCCTCATCGTTTAAAATCTTCTTGGTATAAAAAAATTGTAATAAAATTCTCTTAAAATAGTTCCTTCGCAGCACATTGGGGTATTTAGCCGATCTAGCTGGCCAAAATTATTTACTTTAATAATTAATTGAGAAACTGATTTCTTCAATCTTTTGTTGTGCCTTGTAAAGAGCAAGCAATATATTGGTTAAAGAAAACATGTTCATGTTATATGGACATTATAGCTTTGTAGAAGCAATTTCCAACGATTTGGAACTTTTGAACCAATCAAATTGTTCCATTTTGATCACTTATGAAAAGTCCTAAAGTTTGATTGGTTGAAAAATGAGAAACCATTGGAAATCGCTTCTACGAACAAAGCCTATATTTATACAAGGTATATTCGAATACATGCCACTCTCTGTAACTTCTACACAGCTAGAACTTTTACAAAAATTGTTCTAGAATTCTAAAGAAACGTACAGTATTCTACATCTTATACATTGATCTCTTTTAGCAGTAGAGACGCATTTCGTCTTTCCATGCTGTATAGTTTGGTTTGGATAGCCTGGATGAGAGTTATCAAATCGGGCTCTCTGAGACTCTCCGTTGTTCTCGTCTTTGTTCTTTCACTACAGACTTCAAAGTCTCTTGCTAGCCAACCTGATCGCATCATAACTTTGGCAACTCAAAAATGCCTGGTAACCAGTTCTTAGTTTTCAAAAGAAATTTATCAACTTTATAACTAGAAGCTTTCAAAATTTACAAGGAAATTTTTTATAAAACCCAATTTTTTGTTAAAATTAGGCAAATCGTATTCTTACATTTTATTAAAGATATGATTTCAAATTATCAACTTCAGATTTGAGGGACCTAAGATAAAAGCTACAGATTATTATGGCAATTGGTTAAACGAAATAACACGGTTTTATTCTTTCAGGCTTTTAGTTACACCTACAATTTTTAAAGAAGGCGGATAAAATGGGAAAAGATTATTATTATTTCATAAAATAGTATTATGTTGCTATCGACTTATATTAAAAAATATACCGGGACGCACCCTGATATATAACAAATTTGTTAATGTTTTAAAAAAATTGTTGGGAATATTTAATAAGTAACTCTTGTGGAGTAAATTAAAACATTAACACACCACAAATATGATAAACTGACAAAAACACTGCAAGTGAATTCCTACGTACCTGCTTCATCGATTTTAAGTACGAAAAATCTTTAAAAGTAATGACAAATTACAAAATGTTACTTCAAAAATAAGTTGAAAAATTGTTTATGTGAAATACATTTACATAAGTAGGTGATCGAATGTCGATTATTCGATACGAAGCAAGTTGCATGTTGTACATCTGTTTCTTTTATTTAATATAATCATTAGAGAAGAGAATATGATAGGTTTTTCATTTAGATTTCACTATTTTGTAACTTGAATTATGACCCGCTGGATTAGCTATATACCCCTATGTGCGCAGGTGGGAGGAGTATGCAAAACATTTACCTCAACATTTTTTGTCGCTTTCGGAACCTCCTCCTCGAGTACAGGTGTGAGGGCTCCCAAAATATTTGCCGGTTCAAGAACCTCCTCGAACTTGCGTTCCAGGAGGAGGTTCTTGAATCGGCAAGTACTACTAGGCATTTCTGCTAAGAAAATAAATATTAATTGAGCGTATTAAATTTTCCCATTTAATTTCTTTATATTTCTGCTAAGTTCTATTTCCAATTTCTATTCCCTATTATAATCTAATAACTTTTCTCATACACCATTATTATTATTTTTTTAATTTTGTAATTTCTCTTTAAAGAAAATTAAAATTTAGTAGAAATAGATCTCAATAGATTCGAAAACAATTTTAAAACTATTAATTTTTCGATATTATGGAGTTTGAAACTTTGATATCGACTAAAGTTTGACTATTAACCGCTAGATTTCACTAATAATCGTTAGTGAATGATTTTATTTCATAAATTTTATTAAAACCGTTTATTTCAAAAAGTATTTGTACAGCCGTGAATCACTAAAAATATAGGATGAGTTCGATTTCGATGCATTAAATTGGCGATAAGTTGATTCTTTCCGCTTTGGTCAGTTCTGGATGCCACACATCGACAATGAGTACGAGACGATACTCGGTACCATTGTGCCAAACCTCGTGTTCAAAGCTGTCGTCAAAGACGATGATTTTTCCTTCTTCCCAACTCCTAAAAAAATTAAAATTAAATTTTTTTTCATTTCTCTTTATTTAATTTAATTTTTCTTTTTTATTTAATTTAATTTCTTTTTTTTAATTTAATTTATTTTCTCTTTATTTAATTTAATTTCTCTTTTTATTTAATAATTTAATTTCTTTTTTTTAATTTAATTTAATTTCTCTTTATTTAATTTAATTTCTCTTTTTTATTTAATTTAATTTCTCTTTTTTATTTAACTTACCTTGTTTCTTCAGCTACTCGTATATAAGTATGTGGTGGTACTTTCAACCCTAGATGTACTCTTAATCTACAATTAGTGGGACCACAATGAGGCCATACATGTGTCCCTGGATGCATTACACTAAATTTTACTTGGCCTCGTCGACAGGTACGAGCTTCGGGAGAACTTTCAATAATTTGACACGTTATAGGACACTTGAGGCAATTTTCCTTATTTTTAACACCTCGTGCAAACAGTTCAAATTGTTTCCAATCACCCACATCTTTTAGATTTTCCGACTCATCTTTAAAATAACCTTTCTTATCAAGCATGGAAAGCCCTTCTTTACGAATTTCCTTCCAATTTTGTTGAAGAAGTTCATAAAGTTTTTGATAAGGTGTTTCTTCTTGTTTCCAAAAAGGTCTTCCAGTTAATCTATTAACGTTATAAAGCGATCTTTGGTATTTTGATAGGAAGACCTTATGAGCTACACCATCTTCATAGATTTTAATAGCTTCTTCTGGTTTTCCTATTCTTGCTAAAGCATCACCTAAGTGGAAATAAAATCTTCCATCAACGACTCCCGGTTCTTTCGTACTTATTCCTTTGGTTAGATACTCTATAGCTAATGGTAAATTATTATCGACTGTTTTCAAAATAAAACCGTAATGCACCAAAGCAAAACCATCCTCCGGCCACCTATTCAAAGTCTCCAAAAGTAATGTTCTTGCACTTGAAATTTTATTTATTGTAAGCAAAGTTACCGCAAAATCATTTCTATGCTTTATTTCATTTGGAAATCTTTCTAAGAGTTTTTGATGAATTTCAATTGATCTAGAGTAACTTCCTAAAAATAAAATTCGGAAATAAAAAATAAATTTGGAAATAAAAAATAAATTCGAAAATAAAAAATAAATTCGGAAATAACAAAAAATAAATTCGAAAATAACAAAAGTGAGATCGAAAATTTTACCTATAAATCTCATTCTTTCAATACATCGTCTGGCGGCAGCTAAAAATAACGCATCAGGTACATGTTTGGCATTAAGGACTTTGGCGAAATACTTAATCGACTCCAGTAGTATTTCGTTGCTTCGCTTCTGTTCCGCGAGGCGATCTAGCGTTCGCGCACGTCCATAGAGGGCGCGCGGTGACTCTGGATGATCCTCGAGGATTTTCGCGAATAGGTTCAGGGCTAGGGCTAAATTCTTGGTGGGAAAAGGATGCAAAAAAGACAAAAAACACTCTGATTAGTATCAGCTCGATATCGACATGCATATTACGACGTCCCGTTCGTCGTCTTTATTAGTCGTTTATGTGCGGTGGCTAATAAAAACAACCGGGAGGATTATCGTACCGATTTTTCCGGAGGCGGGGGACACAACATTCCAAAGAGGCAATAAGAAAGAAATGCAAATCGTAAAACTACTGTCTAAAGTTTTAGATTTTTAAACGAACTAAACTCTAAAATTAATTATTAAAAATACACCAGCAAGCAGTGAGGGGTATTTTGAGGGATTTTCGCGATTTTTTTTTATTCCTAGAGTTGTATAAAAGTTTTTATAAAAATATTTAATGAGTTTTTATAAAAATTTTTTGGTACGTACATCTGTTAAATGTCGCTCAGCTGCGTCCAAACTTTCTCTGATTAAATAATCTTCTGAGTTTGTTATGTTTTCAAACTCGTACGCTTGAGCACCCGTTCGTTTTTTGACGGGTTTTTCATCTTCTGATTCGGAATCTTGAACTCCTACGATTAAAAAGTATTTTTTAAAAATATAGATAAATTAATTAATTGAAAAGTCTTATTTTATTTCTTAAAAAACCTAAAAATTACGTTTCCACCCGCCTTCTTCTTCAATATCTTCATCTTCCTCTTCTTCTTCTTCAACTTCTTCCTCTTCTTCGTATTTATTTTTATTACTTAATTTTCCATATTTCTCTTCTAACTTTTTCATTAATTCCTCATCATCATCATCTTCGTCTTCTTCTTCTTCTTCGTACTCTTCCTCGTATTCTTCTTCCTCTTCTTCATCGTCAACTTCTTCTTGTTCTTCATCTTCTTCATATTCTTCACGTTCTTTAGATTCGGGAGTTAAAGTTCTCGTATAAGTGGCTCTAAGTTCTTGGTATTGTCTTTTAGAGGTTGGAATGCGAACTTCGACATCGCTTTCTTCTTCCTCCTCCTCTTCTTCTTCGGAGTACTCTAAAAAGTCAGTGAAGTGGGGTCGATTTGGCGGGGAATGGGGCTTTACCTTCCTGATTCTCCAAGTCCTGCTCGATCTCTTCTAACGTGGGAGGAGGGACGATGGTGTTTCTTCTCGACAAGTTTGGTGATTCGTCTTTTTGGTCCCCATCTGGTTTCGGCGGTATGTCCGTCCGTTCTAAAGCGAACGAACGCGTTTATTTGAGGAAGGTCGATACTCAAAAGCTGCGCGATTGCGATAGTTGGTTACGCGCTTAGTTACAAAACGAAATTATTTAGAGAGCTTAGTACCAGGAAATGCTCGACTGTGTTAGCGATTTTTAACACTAGATGAGAAAAAGCGAAGGAGTGTACAACAACAAAAGGGCATGCTTCGTTACCGGTCTTCCATTTCTTTATCAGAACGACGTACGCGACGATCAACAGGGCGACTCCTACGCTTATTTTGGCTGCCACTGGAAACAACAGCGGCTGTTTAATCTCCAAGACATTTCCTGATTTACAATGTTAGTCACTTATGATACTGGTTTTATTTACAAATATTCATCGAATACTTAAATTAAGAGATACATAATCTAATTTTTAATTAAAATTAATCTAACAAAATACAATCATTGTACAAAATTCGTACATATATAACAAAAAGATTTAACAAAAAGAAAAAAAAACAATAAGGTACTTACTTCCGGTATTTGCGCCATTTGTTGCGTCTTCAACTGGGTCATCATTTTGATCATCATCCTAAACAATTTTTTTTATTTATTAGATTCTAAAATTAGAAAAAATATATATAACCTTTTCTTCTGAAACATCTCCTTGAGTTTCATCAGATCCTTGTGTTTCTTCCTCGGATTCATCTTTCTGTTCTTCTTCCAAACCTTCTGGTTCTTCTTCCGAACCTTCTGGTTGTTCTTCCGAACCTTCTGGTTGTTCTTCCGAACCTTCTGGTTGTTCTTCAGAACCTTCTAGAGTTTCTTCTTCTTCCTCATCTTCTTGTTCTTGTTCTTCAGACTCTTCTAATTGTTCTTCCTCATCTTGATCTTCTGACTCAGCTTGAATTTCTGGAGATTCATCTAATTCTTGTTCAGATTCTTCTTGTTCTTGTTCAGATTCTTCTAGTTCCTGTTCAGATTCTTCTTGTTCATCTTCATCTTGTTCTTGCTCATCTTCTTCGTCACCTTGTTCACTTTCCTCGTCTTCTTCAACTTCTTCCTCGGAAGCTTCATGTTCTTCTTCGTCCGATGCTTCGTGTTCATCTTCTTCCGAGCCTATTCCTTCATCTTCTTCATCGTCATGATCAAATGCGACTTCGTCGTGATGATCATCGTGGTCTGGTGAAGTGTCGATCCAGCCTTCGAAGATGGCGGCGAATCTTGACTCGGAAAGAGGAATATCAACTATTCAAAGAAAGGCAAAAAACAATTTTTTAAACCTTTTTAGGAATGTCTAAAATAACTTACTATCTGTTAGCCCTCGATGTTCAACTATTGTGAACCCAAGAACAATGGCGATGGCGAGGGTTATAATAAAGAAGATACATTTAGCGCAAACTCCGCCACCGACCGTTTTCTCTTTATGAACATGGATGTTGGTGTCGTCACCACTGGGGGTTGGAGTGGTCGGAGCGGCGGGCTGGTGGACTTCTTCTTGATGGTCCTCTGGTAGTGGAATTAAATGGGGATAAAAGATTGGGCGAAAAGTGTTTAAGGAATATTTTTACCTTTTTTCTTGCGTTTGTCTTTTCTTTTTTTCGGTTGCACGTCGCCTGACATTTTCGTGGCGACGCATCTGCCTTTATCCGACCCGCTACTTTATAATTAACGCCGTTAGGCAACGGCCGCTCTCGCAGGACTACAACTATTTTAATTTTGGACCGGGCCGAGCGTCCACGAAGGCCTACGAATCTAGAAATTACAAAAATAACACTTTCGGGTCGTGGTGGCGGGTCTCAGGTGCGCCGGAAGGGTTCTCAAGATGTCGCACTGATCTCAAAGTGTACAGTTATGGGACGCACCCGAAAAAAATATAATAAAAAAAATGATGGGTACAGTTACTTTTTCGATAGACGCAGGTAAAAATCGAAAGCGGAAGCGCGTATTACTCGAAATCCCGTTTTGGCGTGTGACGCCACGTTTCGGGCATTGTTATTGTTGTTACGGGTGGATGGTGGACGCAGAAGGGTCGTAGCACCCTTAGTCGCGTGGCGGCGGTGTGACATGTTACTTTATCCATTTCCCACGATTACTGACCTAACATCCCTCTTCCCGGCACCCCTCCCTGCGAAATTTCGCTAATCGCTCGCTTCTTGTTTGTACCCTCGTCCTTTTCTAGGACGAGTCTCATTCACTCCCCAATCCGTTCTTGTTTAACTCGTTACTAACTTACGATTTTATGTTTAATAAAAATCATAAAAATAATAAATATAAGAAAGTTGTTTATAATAAATATAAGAAAAGAGATCTATTAGATAAGAGATAGTATTAAATTAATTCCTATTACGTATTCCATCTTTTTTACTCACTTCAGTCATAAATATTAGACATGAAGGGAGATTGCTTAAGATACGGTAACTATCTGTCACCACATTCAATTCAATTGCAAGGGGAACTAGATTGGTGAAGAAATAAATTGAGGTCAACCTCAACTTTATTTCAAATTTTTAGAATTGTATTCCCAGACTGAATTGAAATCGATTATTGAGTCGAAAATGATTATGCTAATAAAATTTCCCTGGAAAACGTTAATTGAGTTCGATTGGCAAAATATGTTTACATCAAACGTTAAATCAGCTTTTTGATAGAATTTTGTTTGACAAAATAAGGTCATCGAGTTGATTAAAATTCATTTTTTATTGTTCTTACTTCAGATATATTGTACATAATTACTATATTCAATTGAGTTGGGAGCTAGAATGAAAAACATAATTGAGTTGAGCTTTATTTAAATTTTTCGAATTATGTCCTTGAATTTGAATTAAATTTCGACGAATTCAGTATTGATTCGGATGCACTTTTGTAAACAATCAGTCCTTGAAAAACTAATTGAGTTGAATGCGCATTTTATATTTACATTTTATCAAAACACCAAAGGTGATTTATGATAGTTTTTTGTTTGACAACATGAAAATTAAAAATTAACGGTTGAGTGTCACCTATTTCTCAACCTTTTCTTCTAACTTTAAATAAATTCAGCATAGAGATTGTTAAAAACATTGCAATTATCGGTTTCTGTATTGTGCTACTTTAAATAAAAATATCCAAAAACTGACTTGAGCTCCACTTCAAATAAGTTTTTTTTTTTTTTTTTTGAAATGAGCTCGAGAGGTTTAACGAATTGTTAAAAAGTTTTGTAAAAGTTATTTAAGTTATATGATCAATCTATATTTATATCAACCCACGTTTTGTATATTTTCAGCCTCATTTCAAGACTCATCTTTCGATATTTTTTCATTTTGCATTGATTTCAAATATGGGATTTTTTAATTTTTACCTGCGTAAATATTTTAACTCATTTTCTTTTTATTTTTTTTGTGTCCAAAGTCAAAAATTATTTCAAAACAGTTTTATTGTACTTCATACTATTATATACTTCATACTCGTTTGAATATTTATCTCAATCATGAACATCACTCCTTAAGAGAAAGTCATTAATTCAATGAGGGTTGGTGATAGAAAAAAGAGATACATCTTAAGAGCTTTCGCCAAATTATGGCACTTGATGTTCGTGGGTGCGATTAAACGCGCGAGGGCAAATTGAATGGTAGTTATCAAATGATTTCGATGAAGAATGGATTTCCCTATTCGATTAGTAGCAGGGGTGGTTGTGGGAAAGTCGCTCTAACGGCATACACACGTGGCCGCCCTTTCAGCTAGCGGGGTGAAAGCGAGAGGCCTTCATGGTGAAGCCTTCAGTTGAACGAAGAGGGCTTCCAGTCGCGTGTTAGGAAGCCGGCGGCCTCGTGGTGGGGGCAGTGGTGGGGTGAAAACGTGCCGCGACGTCGTCTGGTCGACGGCCGATCAACAGGGCAGACACACAACCGACGTCTTCACACGCGTCCAGGTTTGGCGACGACTGTCCGACACGCGCCCTTCGTTTCCTCCTTATTATGGACCACAACACTCCTCTCCATTGGGGGTACTCCTCCGCCAACGCTCCTTCGTGGCCGCCCGCTCAAAGATCCTCCGGCACTAAACGACCCTTATCTGAAAGTGATGACTGCGACGATGTCTTCTCCGAGGAATCTTCCAAAGAACAGTAAGTCTCTTTCCATTTCATATTTCTTCTTTATATCAATAAAGATATATTCAAGTCTTCTAAGATGCTCGTACTCATACTCTAAGATTATGATTTCCTTCCTCAGATGTACTTCTCCTGGTAACACGGATAGTTGTCAAATGTTATCCAGGAAAAAACGACGTGGAGTGATCGAAAAGAAAAGAAGAGACCGCATAAACACATCTTTATCTGAGTTGAAGAGACTTGTGCCTAGTGCTTTTGAAAAACAAGGGTCTGCCAAGTTGGAGAAGGCTGAAATTCTTCAAATGACTGTTGACCACTTGAAAATGTTACACGCCAAAGGTAAGCAAAGCTTTATTTTAACTTAGGTTGTGATTTTGTAGTACATATGCTTTTGATCGTACAGTGAAAAAGTTTTTTTTTGTGATCACTTGTACTTTCATATCCGTGTGAATCTACGAGACACCTGTTGCTCGGTTCGTTTAACGAACGTTACTTCCGTACGTCACTTTTTTAATTAGAGTTTATAAAATTTCATGCAAAATTTTGATTATTTTAAAGATAAGATCAAATAAGATTGGTTTTGTTAAATTATATGGATTGGTCCAAAATAAAAAAAAAAATTCTTTTTTGATTAACGATCATTTTGTAAGCTATAAAACAATATTTTTTAAAATAATTTTTTATCGCTTAAGTATTAATATATCTAAATATTTTTTATATAGATAGTTAATCATGAAATAAAATTTTTGAACATTATTTAATTAAATATTTAAAAATAGAACTAATCAAAATCACTATATATTATATTTAGATTTTTTTTATCACTCCATAAAATTATGACTAAGCAAATCAAAAAATTTTAAAATAATTTTTTATCGCTTAACTATTAATATATTTACGTATTTTATGAAATAGATAGTTAATCATGAAATAAAATTTTTGAACATTATTTAATTAAATATTTAAAAATAAAACTAAAGTTAAATTATTAAATTAAAGAATTAAAATCATTAAAAACAAAGTTAATTTCGAATACTTGATGGAAGAACTAAGCATAACAACATTGCACACGTGATATCTGTTTACGTACTCGAGCCAACAAGTGTATCAAACCGTTCCCACAGCATGAACACACCTGGCCACCCTCCATTTCCCACGCGGTGGCCAACTCAACCCAACCCTTCTATCCATCCATTCATTCACCTGACACATATACATATCGTAATGTCGTTTGGTTTTCGCCAGGGCTGGACTCCTTCGCTTATGACCCTCATAAGTACGCGATGGACTACCACGGTATGGGATTTAGAGAATGCGCAGCCGAGGTGGCTCGTTACCTCGAAAGAATTGAAGGGTTGGACATTCAAAATCCGCTTCGATTAAGGCTGACCTCCCATCTTCAGTGTTGCGCCGCTCAAAGGGAATTGGCGTCTAAACAAGCTGTGGCTACTAGTGGACCTTGGGGGTACGGATCTCAACCGCCGTATCCATTAAATCCATTACCTCCATCTCCGGCTGGTCCGAATCATACCCCGATTCATCATCAGCCACCTCCGCCAGCTCCAGTTCCACCTTCAACGTTGCATCATCAACCAATGCATGATTTGAATTATGATATTTCAACTTCTTGTGCTGTTACGGTACCGAGTGATTCTTCAAGATTGCCACCGTCTTCGTCCAGTACTGTTTTAACACCTTTGACCACAACGACATCGTCGGCTTTGGGTTATGGACAATACCCAAATTCGTTTAGCATCCCAACGAGTAGTCATCATCAAAATTATAACCAAAGTAATCCTCCCCAAGGAATGAAACCTTACAGACCTTGGGGGGCTGAAGTCGCGTATTAAAACTAATGCCAAAACTGGCATGAATTAGGTTAAGATGACCCTCCGAAGAAAATTAAAAATCATACGAGGGGATTTAGTCAATTACGTACCTTTTATATAAGAAAAAGTAACTTTTATTGTACATAATAATATTTTATATTTATAATAAACTATATTTTCTGAAATTTAGTACTTTCACCCTTTTAATAACTGGTTTTAGCAACCCTTTAGCGAATTTTTCGCAAAAACCGGTTTGCGCTTCCGTTCATTTGTAGATTATCTTAGTCGAATGGTCACCAAAAGGACGGTAGCTTCATTAGCGCGGAATTTCGAAAAACTTAACTCGACCCGCGAGAAGCTTAAAATGTAAATGTAAACGGGGCTAACGTCGCAAGGGGTGGGGGCACACGTGGTGGCAAAACGTGGGAATTTTTCGCTCACCCGGCTCTCATGCCGTCCACCTTTCTCTTAGGGCACACGCCAGTAGCTACCGAATCAACCCCTCCAGAAGGGGTACTTTTTGTTTATATGTGTGGTGGTATTAGATTATTTTAATTTATCCTTGGGAGATTTTTTTATTATTTTTTTTTCAAATTCAAAATAATTTAAGTTTAAGTTTAAAAAAAATTTAAGTTAAAGGTAAATCAAAATAAAATTTATTTTTATAAAGATTAATAATAAGATTGAAATAAAAAAAAAGATTACCAAATGTAACCGAATCCAACATCAAAGAAAACAGGGATTATTCCTTTATTAGATTTTTCTTTTCAAAAATTGTTCACTATAGAAAACAATAGACAACCATAGAAGCCTAACGCGTGCCGGACACGTGTTACGCTGCGTCATAGTGTAAATCCCGTCTCATTAACGTGATTCAAATCGGTAAAAATTACGTTAAGCCTTCTGCTTGGATAAGTGGAAAATTGAAAGAGGAATAAAGATTTATTTTAAAAATTTGTATTTTAAAAATTTGTATATTTATTACATTCTCCTATGTACAATTTATAGATAATCTTTTCTAATTCTAAACTCGGTCACAGCCTGTTATCGTGCGATAGTAAACGTCATAATATAAAACGTTCTAATTAGCCTTGTTGGCCAATTCGATGACTTCATTGAAGATGTTCTGTGACGTTTCCATCTCGAGTAACGTTACATCTGTGGAAACCGACGTGCGAATTGATACTTTACTGTATCGTCGTTTGGTGCATATCTTTCGAAGTGTAGTTCCGAAACTTTTCAACGCCTAATTATGTAAAAAAAATATATAATATGTTTAAATATGTTTAAAATTACTAATTTTTTACTAAAAAAACATACCTGCAACCAATTATTTCCAGAGTAAAACGTTAATTTTCTGATAGGCATGTTTGAAAGAACGTTGGAGAAATGACGTTCACACGACGATCACAGTCTATATAGAACCACCCCCACCATATATGCGACATATAAACGATCACGTTTGCTTTTGGTAAGGGGATGCACTTTATTCCAGCGTAATGCCAACACCCCCGGGATATTATAATTGTAATCACATTAAGTGCCGACCGATTCTGGTTATGGATATTGCATTTTAATTCAATACACATCCCCCGCTCGATGCAAATCGTTAATCAAAACGGGAGAAATCGAGTCACCGCCTTTTGGGACGTTTACTGAGTTTAGTTTTTATGCAATACTCACTAACTAACGATAATCTATCTACGTATGTTATTTACTAGTTGGTGTATTATGCGGGTATTTTATCGACACAGGATATATAGAATGTGGTGCTTTTTTTAACTAGAAATTTGTCTTTCTTTTAACTAGAAATTGAAAATGTTAGTAAGGAGCATTTTTAATCGTTTGATTTGTATTAGTATATAAAATTTATATACTAATATTCCCCAAACAGCTTAGGGATAACTTTTCTGAGACCGCGTAAGTTATCCGCACTGTTTGGGGCTCTAGCGGTCTCAAAATTTCCTATCCTTAATTTATATATTTTCTTATATTGCCTCTCAACTTCCATTTATCGCATTTTATAACTTTTAAAACTTAATTATCCATCCCATAAATTTTAATTATGTTCAATTATAATATTAACAACTTGAAATTGTACTTTTGAAGATGCCCTGGACCGAAACATGTAAACTTGATAAAAATTCAATAAACCAGGTAAGTGCTGAAAAAATACTTTTCATTCCACATATAAAATCTATATTGACTTTTCTAACTATGATGTATTTTATAATTTTTAGGACGATAAAATTGCTCAACACATTTTAGTCACCTGATATTAACGATTCTTATAAACCAAGAAGATGAATAAATAAATAATCAGTATTTTTCTCATTTGCTTACTTTTATTGGTTGTTTCTAACATTCTATCTGATTCATTTAGGCGATTTACATTTTCTCTCTTAAAAAAATTTTGTTGAACAAACGATTGAAATCGATCACCTTTAAAAATTCATCAAAAATTCATTTTTAAAGATTTTGATTTGATTTTTTTTCTAAATGAAACCTAAATCATTCTAATTTTAATTAAAACAGACCTTTTTATTCCAACTGTTGTCAAAAAAATTTAAAAAAATTTCAAAGTTGGTAAAATTTTTTGACACTTCTTAACCAAACTTAAGAAAATCGATCTAATTTAAAAATTCACCAAAAATTCATTTTTAAAGATTTCAATTTGATTTTTTTTCTAAATAAAACCTAAATCATTCTAATTTTAATTTAAAAAGACCTTTCTATTCCAACTGTCGTAAAAAAAATTTAAAAAAATTTCAAAGTTGGTAAAATTTTTTGACACTTCTTAACCAAACTTAAGAAAATCGATCAACTTTAAAAATTCACCAAAAATTCATTTTTAAAGATTTCAATTTGATTTTTTTTTAAATGAAACCTAAATCATTCTAATTTTAATTTAAAGAGACCTTTCTATTCCAACTGTTGTCAAAAAATTAAAAAAAATTTCAAAGTTGGTAAAATTTTTTGACGCTTCTTAACCAAACTTAAGAAAATCGATCAACTTCAAAAATTCACCAAAAATTCATTTTTAAAGATTTCAATTTGATTTTTTTTCTAAATGAAACCTAATCATTCTTTCTATTCCAACTGTTGTCAAAAAATTTAAAAAAATGTTCAAAGTTGGTAAACATTTTTGACACTTCTTAACCTAACTTAAGAAAATCGATCAACTTTAAAAATTCACCAAAAATTAATTTTTAAAGATTTTGATTTGATTTTTTTTTCTAAATGAAACCTAAATCATTCTAATTTTAATTTAAAAAGACCTTTCTATTCCAACTGTTGTCAAAAAAATTAAAAAGAATTTCAAAGTTGGTAAAATTTTTTGACACTTCTTAACCTAACTTAAGAAAATCGATCAACTTTAAAAATTCACCAAAAATTAATTTTTAAAGATTTTGATTTGATTTTTTTTTCTAAATGAAACCTAAATCATTCTAATTTTAATTTTAAAAGACCTTTCTATTCCAACTGTTGTCAAAGAAATTAAAAAAAATTTCAAAGTTGGTAAAATTTTTTGACACTTCTTAACCAAACTTAAGAAAATCGATCAACTTTGAAAATTTATCAAAAATTCATTTTTAAAGATTTTGATTTGATATTTTTTCTAAATGAAACCTAAATCATTCTAATTTTAATTTAAAAAGACCTTTCTATTCCAACTGTTGTCAAAAAAATTTTAAAAATTTTCAAAATAGGTAAACATTTTTGACACTTCTTAACCTAACTTAAGAAAATCGATCAACTTTAAAAATTCACCAAAAATTCATTTTTAAAGATTTTGATTTGATTTTTTTTCTAAATGAAACCTAAATCATTCTAATTTTAATTAAAAAAGACCTTTTTATTCCAACTGTTGTCAAAAAAATTAAAAAAAATTTCAAAGTTGGTAAACAATTTTTGAAACTTCTAACCTAAAGTTCAAAAATTCATTTTTAAAGATTTTGATTTGATTTTTTTTCTAAATGAAACCTAAATCATTCTAATTTTAATTTAAAAAGACCTTTCTATTCCAACTGTTGTCAAAAAATTTAAAAAAATTTTAAAAGTTGGTAAACATTTTTGACACTTCTTAACCAAACTTAAGAAAATCGATCAAGTTTAAAAATTCACCAAAAATTCATTTTTAAAGATTTCAATTTGATTTTTTTTTCTAAATAAAACCTAAATCATTCTAATTTTAATTTAAAAAGACCTTTCTATTCCAACTGTTGTCAAAAAAATTAAAAAAAATTTCAAAGTTGGTAAAATTTTTTGACACTTCTTAACCAAACTTAAGAAAATCGATCAACTTTAAAAATTCCCCAAAAATTCATTTTTAAAGATTTTGATTTAATTTTTTTTCTAAATAAAACCTAAATCATTCTAATCTTAATTTAAAAAGACCTCTCTATTCCAACTGTTCTCAAAAAAATTAAAAAAATTTTCAAAGTTGGTAAACATTTTTGACACTTCTTAACTTAACGTAAGAAAATCGATCAACTTTAAAAATTCACCAAAAATTCATTTTTAAAGATTTCAATTTGATCTTTTTTTCTAGATAAAACTTAAAACATTCTAATTTTAATTAAAAAGGATCGTTTTATTCCAAGTGTTCTCAAAAAAATTAAAAAAAATTTCAAAGTTGGTAAACAATGTTTGAAACTTCTAATTTAAAGTTCAAAAATTCATTTTTAAAGATTTGATTTGATTTTTTTTTCTATTTGAAACCTAAATCATTCTAATTTTAATTTAAAAAGACCTTTCTATTCCAACTGTTGTCAAAAAAATTAAAAAAAATTTCAAAGTTGGTAACATTTTTTGACACTTCTTAACCTAACTTAAGAAAATCGATCAACTTTAAAAATTCACCAAAAATTAATTTTTAAAGATTTTGATTTGATTTTTTTTCTAAATGAAACCTAAATCATTCTAATTTTAATTTTAAAAGACCTTTCTATTCCAACTGTTGTCAAAGAAATTAAAAAAAATTTCAAAGTTGGTAAAATTTTTTGACACTTCTTAACCAAACTTAAGAAAATCGATCAACTTTGAAAATTTATCAAAAATTCATTTTTAAAGATTTTGATTTGATATTTTTTCTAAATGAAACCTAAATCATTCTAATTTTAATTTAAAAAAACCTTTCTATTTCACTTTTGTCAAAAAAATTAAAAAAAATTTCAAAGTTGGTAAACATTTTTGACACTTCTTAACCTAACTTAAGAAAATCGATCAATTTTAAAAATTCACCAAAAATTCATTTTTAAAGATTTCAATTTGATCTTTTTTCTAGACAAAACTTAAAACATTCTAATTTTAATTCAAAAAGATCGTTTTATTCCAAGTGTTGTCAAAAAGATTTAAAAAAATTTCAAAGTTGGTAAACATTATTGATACTTCTTAACCCAACTTAAGAAAATCGATCAACTTTAAAAATTCACCAAAAATTCATTTTTAAAGATTTCAACTTGATTTTTTTTCTAAATGAAACCTAAATCATTCTAATTTTAATTTAAAAAGACCTTTCTATTCCAACTGTTGTCAAAAAAATTAAAAAAATTTTCAAAGTTGGTAAACATTTTTGACACTTCTTAACCTAACTTAAGAAAATCGATCAACTTTAAAAATTCACCTAAAATTCATTTTTAAAGATTTCAATTTGATTTTTTTTAAATGAAACCTAAATCATTCTAATTTTAATTTAAAAAGACCTTTCTATTACAAATGTTGTCAAAAAAATTAAAAAAAATTTCAAAGTTGGTAAAATTTTTTGACACTTCTTAACCAAACTTAAGAAAATCGATCAACTTTAAAAATTCACCAAAAATTCATTTTTAAAGATTTCAATTTGATTTTTTTTAGACAAAACATAAAACATTCTAATTTTAATTAAAAAAGATCGTTTTATTCCAAGTGTTGTCAAAAAATTAAAAAAAATTTCAAAGTTGGTAAAATTTTTTGACACTTCTTAACCAAACTTAAGAAAATCGATCAACTTTGAAAATTTATCAAAAATTCATTTTTAAAGATTTTGATTTGATTTTTTTTTCTAGACAAAACGTAAAACATTCTAATTTTAATTGATAAAGATCGTTTTATTCCAAGTGTTGTCAAAAGAATTTAGAAAAATTTCAAAGTTGGTAACAATTTTTGAAACTTCTAACCTAAAGTTCAAAAATTCATTTATAAAGATTTTGATTTGATTTTTTTTCTAAATTAAACCTAAATCATTCTAATTTTGATTTAAAAAGACCTTTGTATTCCAACTGTGGCCAAAAAAATTAAAAAAAATTTCAAAGTTGGTAAAATTTTTTGACACTTCTTAACTAAACTTAAGAAAATCTATCAACTTTAAAAATTCACCAAAAATTCATTTTTAAAGATTTCAATTTGATTTTTTTTCTAAATAAAACCTGAATCATTCTAATTTTAATTTAAAAAGACCTTTCTATTCCAACTGTTGTCAAAAAAATTTTAAAAATTTTCAAAATAGGTAAACATTTTTGACACTTCTTAACCTAACTTAAGAAAATCGATCAACTTTAAAAATTCACCAAAAATTCATTTTTAAAGATTTTGATTTGATATTTGTTCTATTTGAAACCTAAATCATTCTAATGTTAAATAAATAAGACCGTTTTATTCTAAATGTTGTCAAAAAAATTAAAAAAATTTTCAAAGTTGGTAAAAATTTTTGATACTTTTCTAACTTAAGAAAATTAACTTTAAAAATTCATCAAAAATTCATTTTTAAAGATTTCAATTTGATTTTTTTTCTAGACAAAACTTAAAACATTCTAATTTTAATTAAAACAGATCGTTTTATTCCAAGTGTTGTCAAAAAAATTTCAAAGTTGGTAAACATTTTTGATACTTCTTAACCTAACTTAAGAAAATCGATCAACTTTAAAAATTTATCAAAAATTCATTTTTAAAGATTTTGATTTGATTTTTTTCTAAATGAAACCTAAATCATTCTAATTTTAATTTAAAAAGACCTTTCTATTCCAAGTGTTGTCAAAAAAATTTAAAAAAATTTCAAAGTTGGTAAACAATGTTTGAAACTTCTAACCTAAAGTTCAAAAATTCATTTTTAAAGATTTTGATCAAAAGAAAAAAACTGATAAAAAGAATTGTTTTAAAAAGATTGAAAATTACATGAACTTTAAAACGAATGCATAATATAACGATTTTAATAAAATTATATTAAAATAAAACAGTATAAAATTAATCTTTCAAGTTGACTTTCAAAGCAAAGTTTTAATCTAATTACAATTTCGCGGTAAAACTTCCAACCTGATTAGAAACTCCTTAACTTAGCAACTTAATAAATCTCAAAGTTATACAACCTTTTTATTAAACTAGTATATAGTTGGTTATCAAAGAGAAAACGAATGAAATTCTCGATTTGAATTTAGGGTAAGTTTTTTTAGCGGGGTTGTATTAAAAGCGGCAATTAAAGAACATTGTGATCGTTTAAAACGGAATAATAAATAAATTCAAATGTCAACTTGTCAGTCAAATGTCGCGGTCTGAGTAACACATAGAGAAAAATGAGTAAGAAAGAGAGGGAGAAAAAAACCGTCTAATTGATTCGGATTAGTCACGGTGTTAGGGTTGCTTTTTTTTATCTCTCCTTCGTTGAGGGCGAAATGTTGACCCGTGTCCAGTCGTACAAACCACTTCAAAATCAATCAACTTGAGAAAATATTATCGTTATGGACGCGCATAAATCGCCACTCCATCCGGCTAGATATTACAAAATCGTAAACTAGGTTTTATTAACTATATTGATTATATTATCGCGAACGGAATTCAAATGCTATATCCTGAATGAGTTACTGCCTACAATATTTGCTACATTGTCGGGATTTATTATCCGTGAAAGGACAGATGGGAGGTGCTTCTGATACGTGAGGGGCGTGAAATGACCACTGTCCACTCAAAATCAATTTTGTCACAAAAGCTTCTCAAATTTTAGACATGTGAAATGTCTTAAAATTCAAAGATATAAAAATGAATACTTTTCCATCGTTCGATAGTTTTTAATTTCTCAAAATTTTTGAATTAAATGGAAAGGACAGATGTGTTGAGTATTAAAAGAGGGTGGATACTGAAATAGCCAATGTCCACTTAAAAGAAGGGAAACTTTAACGATACGAGTACGATTTTCGCAATGAAATAGTTTGAGGGTCGTTAAAAACAGCATGATCATACTTGTTGAATTAAAACCTGATTGGAAAGGGGTGGGATTGATCGTAAATCGATCAGTCAAAGTCAAATCTGCGCCTCTCGCGACCGTATGTTGATCCGATACCGCAAGATAATAGGGGAAGTGTCATCGTTTGATAAATGAGGCCTCACGATGATCGCGGAAGTGAACAACAAAAGGTTAAGTTTCTTGCCAATATAAATATATTGTTCTACATACATATTTCATCAGATATACACCGAGTATATACACCGAATAGATCGTACATGAAAAACAAACATCGAAATTGTTATATACATCGTTAAACATGAAAAATATAACACGGAAGAGATGTTTATATTAAAGGGAAACTAATATTAAAAGGAACGAAACTTTATTAAAAGTTATAAACTTACCATTGAAATTCACAAATGACTACTAAAGAACGCTTCTTGTTTCTTTTATCGGACACTTATCTTAATTAATGTTAAAATAATGGTTTAATTATCAAATGAAACTAAACTCAACACATAACCTTAACTTGTTGAAAATTAATTTTCCATCCGCAACATCTATCCAAGAAGTAGCACACTCTGTACAGTTTCCCTACATTTTTTAAACGGTTCGCTAGTTTATTCTTAGATGTCGCTAAAATTGAGTTTTTTTTTCTTTTAATTTTTGAATATATTTCCATAGTTTAGTTTTCAATAAATTTCCATAGTTTAGGTTTGAATGAACAGTTAAAATATTTTCCATCTATGCATCTTCGTTACTAATCTTAAGGATTTTTTTCTTAAAGATTTTGGAAAACTTAAAAGGAAGAAAATAAGATTCTCAGAAAAACCCTGCAGAATAGACTATCCTAAAAAGGCAGTGATATTGCTGTTTATTAAACAAAATGTATACATTTTTAAAATTTCCTGCTAAAAATTTGATCATCAAATAAATATTAAAAACTATCCTTATATTTCATTTAGGTCCATTACTACCAATTTAATATTATCCAAGAGATAGCCTATCTGAGGCCATGATTTGCAAAACTTGCTGTTTGCTTCGCGGCATTTTTTTGAGAAATCAAACAAAAATTATTAACATCTGAATACCATTTTTTTACAATCTCAAGAAGCTCATTAATGTTCCTTAGCGTGTCTAGGAGTGGACAGTAAAAGTGTGTATCCTAAAATAATTATAGTTGTTTGGAAATAAAAATTTTTTATTGTAAAGAGCCAATTCTGAAAATAAATATCTATAAAACCAAAGGCAAAAATTAAAAAAAGTAAGTTCAATGACAAACGCAGGGGATTTATTGAGCAAAATAAACCGAATTTTTAATAATAAAGATAATTTACAACTTTAAAAATGAAAAGGTTCATAAACTCAAACAAAAAAACAGTCATTCTCGGCATTTTGGCATTTTTCCAAACCGTCGTCGGTTTCTTCTGGTAAGGAAGAGCCTTTGTGTAAGTATTCTTTGTAAAAACTTAGTTATGGAAGGGTCCTCCAATTTTCTCCATAATGTTTGGAAAGGAGACCATTAATAGTTCCTTTATCCCCTTTTAGTCTTTTTCCAAGAAGTAATTTCTTAGGAGCCATGGAAAAAAGTAAAAAATTCTTTTTGCAAACGCTTTTAGGTTTCCTGACATCAACATTGTAATTAGGTTCACCTTGAATTAGAACATGTTTGTCTCTTTTGTAAAAGATAAACCTTTTTGCCTTATTAAATTCAAAGTGCCATGAACCAGGCAACTTAATGACGCGTTCTGTTTGTGTTCTCCAATGTTTGTCGTTTGAATACACGTTACTAATTTACTAAAGATCAGATGCGTCGGAAACAGCTCTAAAACAAGCGGCCATCGCATCGTGAACAACGTGCAAGTAATTTGATTGGTTGAGAGCATGCAGCGCGTTTTGCAAATGAGACGTCAAAACAAAAAGCCAGTTTTGCGAATCTCTGTAATTTTCAAGGCACTATTTACATGTTAAAGAGATGGGTTTGGGAGTCAAGATTTTATCGTGTGACTCCTCTTTAAAACTCAAATGCATTTGTAGGAAGAAGCGATTTTCTAAGATTTTGTCGATTAGCGGGTTTTGCAAATAAAGGCCTCATCTATGAGATATAATTTAACCGATAGATAGAAGAAGATTACGAAGATAGCGTTAACTACAACATAAATGCAGTGGTAGGAAATAGTGATGTGACGAATAGTAGTTCAACCGAATACTGAACATTCGGCTAAATTTCAACCAGATATTCGGCCGAATATTCGGCCTTTGTTGACTCGCGTGAAAATAAGATTCAAAGAAATCGAGAAGCAAAAAAATTATTTTATGGCAACGTCGTGGAATCTTCGATATCTCTTAAACTTTTTCTCACGTGAGAACATATCCGTTAGAAGGCATACTTTTTTTGGAGGCACTTGGAAGAGATTTAGACTCGCTGAACTCCGGAAGCAGTAGTAGCGATGAAAGTAATAAGATGAATATAAACACAAACATTCAGCAGTTGTCCCCTAAAATAGGCAAAAATTTGAATCGAAGCCATTTTGCGGCTGCTATAAAGTCATAGCCACATCTAGTAATGCCGTTAGTGACTCCATTCCAATCGTTAGTGAACTGGACAGTTACTTGTATGAGGAATTCCTAAACAAAGAGCAAGTTCCATTGGTTTGGTGGAAACAACATAGCTTGAAATACCCAAAAATAAGTAAACTGGCAAAAGTGTACTTATCAGCCCCATTAAGTACAGTTTTCAGTGACCAGTTGTTTTCTGAAGCAGGAAACATACAAAAAAACTAATCGACAATTGCGCAAAAATCCATTGTATGCCCATTTAATGTGTTCTTCGAATTTATTAAAACTTAGAGCAGTCACATAGACAACCGAATATTCGGTAAATAAATTCAATATTCGGCCGAAAACCGAATATTGCAAATGAAGCCGAATAAGCCGAATACTGAATAATTATTCGGCTTCGGTCCCATCTCTAGTAGGAACCAATTTTTGTTATATCTATGGGATAAAGTTCTCTACGTCTTTAACTATGACTGGTAATAACGGGCCTTATTCACATTTAAGTAGGCTTGCATTGAGCTGGTGCAGTGTACCCCGAATATCATGTGCGGACTTGTTTTTTGTTGGCACGCGAAAAAATAAGTTACTCAAATCACTAGTAATGTAGTTAACTTTTCGTTTCGCGTGAATAGTGACATGGCATGCATAATTTATTTCTGGTTTGAAAAATTTTAAATGAAAAAACTCGAATTTACGGTGAAATTGACATAAAATTTTTTTGAATCAAAATTTGATGCTGCGAAAACCAAATGCGAAGCGATAATTTAAATGTGCTAGCACCTTCTTTATCTATGGAAGAAGTACTTGCATGCTGAGATGCACCATACAGTGTTCATGAGTGTTACAGACGACACCTCAAGAAAAGCAACAAAATTAGCTCCTGTTGTTTGTTAGATTTTTTTACAACTCAAATGAATTCTATTTTAGATTCATGCAGGGGTAATTGAATAATTTAGGAAAGGATGAATAATAACCTTATTCATCAAAAGAAAGGAACTTGGATAATATCCAGGATATAAATAAACTTATAGTAGAAATCAAACATGCTTTTTAAAAACTTCGCATTTCTTATACAGTGAAATCTCCCTTGAGCGGACACCAACGGGACCGACCAGGGACTAAAAACGAAAAATATTTTGTTCGTTTCCGTTTAGAACGAAAACGAAACATTTCGTTTTCGTTCTTTTCATTCACACCCAAAAAATATCGTTTTCGTTTTCGTGAACCAAAATGAAATAACGGTTAAAACCGGTTTTTTACTATTTTTCTAATAGAAAAGTATGCCAACATGCTTTTTTTTAATTTTTTTTATATTTGACAAATAAGTTACTTGTCATAATTTTAATCAAAGCTGGCAAACATTACTAACATAAAATTTATGCTTTTAAGAACTTAAATGTTAAAAATTTCAATCAACTGCATTCTAAGTTGTGATGATGTTTTTGCTTTTTATAAATATTAAAAATAAAATTTAGAATGAATTGTTTGGGACCGTTTCTGTATTGGAGAGGCTCGAATCTGTTTTAGTTTCTTTCATTTATTCCCATTAAATTTAGTTACTTCAAAACCACCCACAAACTGCAGTTTAGTGGTATGCCAGTGACAATTTTTTTTGTTTCTTTGCTTCATATTTTAAATAATAATAACAAAATATTGTGTCATTAAACCGGTTAAAACCGGTAACCGAAATTATTTACTTCGTTTTCAATCATGAACGAAAAATAAAAATTTCGTTTTCGTTTCCGTTTTCGTTCTTATAAATTATTCGGTTAATTTCGTTCTTTCGTTCTCGTTTTCGTTCCGTTCTTAGTCCCTGGGACCGACCGAAAGTGTCCGTTCAAGGGGGGTGTCCGCTTAAGAGAAATTCGAAGTAAATATCATATTTTTTAATGAAAAATATTATTTAAAAAATCGGATATTTAAAGTGTATATGTGAATGTTTTTAAAATAAATAAAAAAATTAAGGCTCAAATTCACTTACTAAGTAAAATTCAGAGTATTCTTGCTCTCTGTATTAATAAGTTGATGTAAGTGTTAACTTACAAGGGGACCACCAGACGTGTGACCTCCAGATCTTGTTCTCGATTTTTTTACAGGTAGAGACATGTATGTGAAGCTTCATGGTAAAGTATTTCCGGGAGATGGCCAGGCATTTTTGAGTTATGAATTTTTGAAATTGCGAAAAAAACTCACGTAAATGGTCATCCGGTGGTTTAGTACTTTTACATAAGAGGTCTGTTAGCCGAGATGGCAACGGCGGGAGTTACGAGCTGTGGGGACCCGGGTTTCGAATCACGGTGCTGCCCAATTTTTTTTCTCGTTATAAATTAATTATTACATAAATTATTTCTTATTTCCTTTAAAGAGACATTCTTTTTATTTAAATAACCGGAATGTATTTATTGGAGTTAAAAATTATACAAATTAACATTAAAGAAAAAATATTTTACATTATTTACTATAACTGATTTTATGAACTAGATGTGGCGGGAGAACAGTAATCTGGATGATATCTATCCTAGAAACATTGAAAGCATAAGTCTTCATAACACGCTGCACACCCTAAAAGGTTTTTACACGAACATGGATCTATTAAAATATCCAAAGGAAAACACACTTCATATACATTTAAAAAGACTTCTCTGCTATCAGTTAATTGTGAAGCAAACCATGCATACTTCAACAAATTATTGAAGACATGTGTTGATAATTGGTGATGCACAAGAGAATGAATTTTGATACAATTCTCTCTCCCTGAAATTTCGCGATTACTTTCTATTAGAGCGGAACAATTTTGAACAAGTTTAATGAATTTTTTCAGAATATAAGTAATAAACAAAATAGGTAATAAAAAGCGGATTTTGAAATGCTTGAAAATATTCTACCCCTTTAGGTAGAAAGATTATTGCCCTTTAGGAAGAATTTCATATTTTTATTTTATTTCTGATTTACTATAGTTTAGCAATTTATAGAAAAAGGGTTCTTGTTTTATTAACCGTTTATGATTTTTCGTTGTAACAACCCGTTTTTGCTAGAAACGGTCGGAATAATTTTTTAACTTTAGGAAAGTCATTTTAAACTCCAATAAATTTATTCCGGTTATTTAAATAAAAAGAATGTTTTTTTTAAGAAATAAGAAATAATTTATGAAATAATCTATTTATAACGAGAAAAAAAATTGGGCAGCACCATGACTCGAACCCGGGTCGACACAATCCGTAACTCGCGTCTTTGCCATCTCGGCTAACGGACCTCTTGCGTAAAAGTACTAAACCACCGGATGACCACTTACGTGAGTTTTTTTCACAATTTCAAAAATTCATAACTCAAAAATTTCTGGCCATCTCCCGGAAATACTTTACCATGAAGCTTCACATACATGTCTCTACGCGTAAAGAAATCGAGGACAAGATCTGGAGGTCACACGTCTGGTGGTCCCCTTGTTAGAGGGACTGAAACTCTCTTTCAAAGATTAAATAATTCCGGCATTTTTTTTTAACTTGCGAAAAAAGAAGATTTGTTAGCTTACAAAGTACATACGAAATACATACATATAATAGAACATATCTAACAATACAAAAAAAATGAAACCAAATGTTAGTCTAATGACGTAAAAAATCATCTATTGTTGTTTGTCTCCTCTCTTTATTTAAACTGGCGTCCAGAAATAGTATTTTTAATTTAGAAAGAAGCTTCAAAGACTATCACCATAATTTTGGATATTCTCTGCTAGTAATGGAATCTCATCGACGTCAGAATCTTCAGTTAGTTCTTACACTTCTAGATTTTCAATTTCTTCTCCTGAATCTGGGTCCTCAACATACAAATTTTTATTCAGTTTTAAAAAATCATTAAGGTTTTTATTACCAGTCAATTTCAACAAATTCTTATATTTGAGAATATTTGCAGAGTACATTAAGTGGTAAGTCATCTTCTGGATTAGATGTAAAAACCTTATTTAGCTGGTCTTCACTTTGCATATTGTCGTGTTTAAATCCTGCTCTACGGAAGCAATTTTGAATTCTTTCCTTGGTTACTTAGGCCCAAGCGGTTTTTGCAAAACACAATATAACCACATATCTTTTTCTGTATAGACGTCAAACTAGTATTGAACCCCGTATGTACCGAAAAAATGAGAACGTTTAAATATCGGTTAGTCGGGGAAGTCCCTCATTCAAGTCGGTAAAACACCGGTTAAAGAGAAAATCTTTTATTAAAGGGAGACAGCCAAGTCTACGCGCGGCGCGATTGTCCGTTCAAGAGAATACTTGGTAGTGTCCGCGTCCGTCCAAGAGAATGTCCGGCGAAGAGAGAGTTAACGCAATGCAAATTAAATGAGAGTCGGTCCGTTCTTTGAGAAACTGTCCGTCCAAGGGGGGTGTCCGCTCATGGGGGATGTCCGCGAGGGAGAATTTCACTGTATTGAATTGTAGGAAGACGTAGGAAGAAATTTTGGTTGAAGCTTTGGGTTGAACTGAATTATGCATAGAAATGGGATGCGCTTGGACAACCTGTTGAAGCTCTTAATGCAATACACGGCTCAAATAATCAAAGAAAGATTCATATTAATAATTTTTTTGACGAGATTCAACAACGACCCATTTTGGTCGTTGTTGAATTTTGAATGTGTTGACAAATGGTTCCAATTATTCGAATGCTTTCAGGAGCAATAAATTGATGACCTGGTTAAAATGCTTCAATACATTTTCTGCACGTTTGGAGAAATTTCTGCAAGTTTGGAGCATGTTTTTTCTATGGTAAAACACAATTGGTCGGATGACCGGGGTTGTATGTTGGAGTCTTCTACACTGTTAAAAATAAGGAGTTAAATTTAACTCAATTTTAACTAAATCTGGTTAAAGTCCCCTAAGTTCCCTCGCGACCATCCGTTTCGGAGACAAATTTATATGTAGTGAAAAATTTAACTAATATAATTTGTGACATGTAGTGAAATTCCTTTTAAAAAGTAGTTAGGGTTTACACAGAGATCGGAGGAAAGTAATTCCAAAAAATTGGTAATTAACTACCTATAGTTTGTTGCTCTAACTAATTATAGTTTGTTAATGCAAGATTCTTCGGATGTTTTAAACTCCTTGTACGAATACAATTTACTCCTTTTTGTAGTTAAAGATATCTTTAGGTGTGTTAGGTACAACCCCTTAAGGGATAAGTCGAACTCTTTATTTGTAGTTAAAGTTTATATTATTCTAGTTAAAAGTATTCTAGAAAGAGTTACATATCCAGGTCAGTGCTTAGGTTATAAAGGTTTTTGGATAGGACCGTATTGAAATAACAACAGTTATGTTTACTTTTTAAAAATATATTAAACAAATAATCATTTATTACACCAGTCGTACCTTTACCACGTTCTATTAAAATGTAATCATTATTTCATTTTTCTTTGTTTTTTCTTTCATGAAATTTGAGCAAGATCATTGATGATTCGACAGCAATGAGAAACCGTTGATCTGTTTTCTTTTCATGTAAAGCCTCATCCAAACTTTTGGTTAACTAAAATATCAATATTATTAGATTTATTGGTGGGTAATAGAAACACACTTTCACCTACATCATGAAGAATAGTCAATTTATGACTTGCATCAGCAATTGATTCTTTTTTTGCTCCTCCTCTTAAGCGGCCCACACACGTAACGATTTCTTTCCAAATACAGGTTGGACAGAAAATCGTAGAAATTGCAGTACTGTCGTTTTCTCTACACACGGTTCAAACACATCGGACTACAGTAGTTCAGATTATTGCAGTAGTAGTCTCGATGAGTGTAAACTACACATACATCCTTACACACAACTCTCTACACACGTATCAACTTGCTTCCAAACACGACCGTTGATACGATATTTTATGGCAGTGCCGAACTGCAAACGATTCGATCACTGCGTACTACGAAGCATACGATTTGCCTACACACGCTACAATTTATCCTTACTGCAGCAGTTTCGACTAATGACGCACTGCGTGCAGTACGAGAATTCGTTACGTGTGTGGGCCGTTTTACTCTTGCACTTGGTGGTACTAAATGTAGTAACGTCAAGATTGCATTTGTGTTACTATCCCAATCTGTAAAAAAAGGATATCAAAAAAGACGCACAAGAGTTTTACATTTGTTATTGCCTTTTGGTGGTTCCTTATGATTTTCATATCTGTATATATTCAAAACTTTTTCAATATATTTTGAAACGTTTTCCCGTATTGTTCCAAAAGTTTTAAATTTTAATCGAAAATTTAATGTAATCTAAAAAGAAAAACAAAATTTTTATTAGGAAAACTGAATATCTATCTTGGAATACACGATGATACGTCGAATGAAATCGTAAACGTCGCCGATTTTTTGTCTTTGATGGTGGCGATGGCGCCAAACCATATCGACGCAACGCACGGCATCTTGGCACCAGCATTGGCGAAAATTTTTAATTTACCTTTACAATTTGCATTAATAATAATAATTTTATTGAACATAAGCTCAACGAATAAACCTATGTATCTAATAAACAATATATAGTTTACCAAAAACTCCTTAACTAACAATACAACAAAATAATTCTGTACTTACCGGCCACATCAATTAAATCTTTAGATAATTGGTTTCCACTTATTTTCACCCACTTCTTCCGATCAGAATACTTAACACGTATATATCAGTGGTACATTTCCATTGTAAGAATAGGTACTGTAAGACACTTCTAACAAATCAATTCGTTTGCGCTCAACGATCATTCGTCTAAATAATCGCTACCCGCCATAATGTAGAAGAGTCGAGCAAGAGTCACGTGATGTGATCATGTGACTATAACAACATACCGTAGGGGTAAAAATCGTATTAAATGTAGTTAACATATTTGTATTTTAATTTCAACGAACACGTAGAGTTAAAATTTGTTAAGTTCATCTCGGCGGAGTAGAAGTGTTAACACCGTATTGGTAACACTTTCAAACAGATGATTTTCACTCTGAATGGAGTTACTACTTATCGGAATTTAGTCAAATTTAACATTTTTTCGTGGTAATATTCCACCTTATACCAGCAGAGTTAAATATCTCCGTAAATTTTATGCGAGCATTACCGCATTGTAAGATAACTGTTGGCATTACATGCAAGAAATTTTAGGAAAATATTAAAAAGTAGAACAAAGTGTTAAAAAGCTCACTCCAGCGGGATGTAGAAATTGCATAAAAGATAATAAAAGAATGGTATTTTTATTTTTTGCTTCTTCGAACTTTCGGTATTTTTAATGAGTAGCTAGTTAATGTGTGCGTCTCTTTGTATGTCTCGTCCTATCTCTCACTTTTGTCCCGGTTTGGAAATTCAGGATTGTGGTAAACCTACATCCAAACCAGTGTTGGACAAACGTCAATTGTGATAGCGATTGACGATTAATTAATCGTCAATCGCCTTCTGGCATTAGGATTAATAATAATCGTTAATTGCCTTCACTGAGAATTTTGATTAATTGATCGTAATTCCGAGTAAAGACGATTTAGGTTTAATTAATCGAAAGTCTCAGTAAAGGCAATTGACGATTATTATTAATTCTAATGCTAGAAGGCAATTGACGATTAATTGTCAATCGCTACCCCGATTGACGTTTGCCCAATACTGATCTAAACCAAGTATCTCGAAAACAAAACATAACACCTGCATCTGCACCTCCGGATATGAACCCAAAGAAATTTACATCCGGATCCGCATTAACGGATGTTAAAAATTCAGTCTCTGTAACATCCCTGGTTCGGATGTACAGTTTTTTCATTGATGTCATGCAAAAGGATTAGGAAGAGTATTTTCATTGATGTGCAAAGGCATTAGGAGTTGGAATTTGATTGCATTGCTTTTTCTATTTGTACAGGTATGAGGTAGTCAGATCGTAAAATTCTTTCATCTTGTTTACCGTTTGGTTTAAGTTACTTCCGTGCGTGATTAGCATCGTGTAGTCGGCATATTACAAGAATGTATATCAAAATAGTATATGTTACAAAGTAAAGGGAATAGAGGAAAACGTGGAATGCTTTTTAATCAGGGTTGTTCGTTAGTTTAATAAAGGTTTCTGTGACGCACTCTGTCTCAACGAATCTGTTTTCCTATTTTTAGAATTCTTTAGGATTCGTTGATAATAATGAAAATAGTTTTTTATTATCATCAAATTTTCATAAATTAGTTGACAAATTAACACAAATAAATTTATAATGAATTGTATTAACAGTTTATTTTGTAATTAAGAAAATAGGCAGTAGATTATGTCATGTTTTACACTTTTTAATTAATCTTGATTAATCTTGAAACTACGTAAATTGTGGTGGAGGCGCCGGTAAAGTACCAATAAAAAGTACATTAATCTAGTTTACGTCGTGCTATACACACAAACAACCAATAACTTTCCGTAGTACAACAATAAATTTTTCTTTGTTTTGCGTAAAGGTTAGACGTTTTAGTTTGATTAAAAGTTTTATGCAATTTGTTCGTAAGAAAATCTCGATTGACTCAATTTAATTAAGACATCTTGTTACACGTGTTTTATACTTTTTCACTTTTAATATATTTGCATTTTTTAATAATAATTTTCACTTTTAAGTTTTAACATGTTACTGTATTTTCGAGCGTCTACGTTTTTCAATAAAAATTTTTTAAGATAACTTTCAAATTTACTACTTGAGGATTGAGAATAGCCGAAACTAGTCGTAAATATAACAAAATAAAACGAGTAAAAGTACAAGATAAAAATTTTATTAATTAATTCAAATAAACTGGTAGAATGGATCAAATATTCAACTTTAATTAATTAATTAAAATTGACTTAATTTTAGTTAAATCATAGTTTATCGTTGCCTTATTGCATTTGCTTCAGGATTTATGGAATACGCTTCGAAATGTACGCATAAACCCTCAATGTGTCGGGGTCGGCGCACTAAATGCCTCAACTAACGATCTCCTACCCGAACCATTTGTCGACGTCATAATAGTTCCGACACAAAAGCTACCCTTCGGTGTCGCCCTGGAGAAAAGAAGTTTAATTTTCGTGCAAACCTCGTACTATTAATCGATATACTTGAAATGGTCGAAATTTTTATGAGTTATTTTAATTTAAAATCTCATTAATTACTAATGGTTATTCCAGTAATTATTTTTCCAATTACTGGTACAGTGAAATTCTCCTTCGCGGACACTCCTCTTGAACGGACACCCCCGTTAGACGGACAGTTTCTCATGGAATCGTCCGACTCTCAAATACTTCGCATTTCTCTTAAGCGGACACCCTTCTTGAACGGGCACTTTTAGTCGGTCCCGTTGGTGTCCGCACAAGGGAGATTTCACTGTATACCAATCTTGTCTTTGAGATTATTTTATTTTATTCGTTCAATTTCTACAACTTCTATTACTACAGTTTATTTAAATAATTCTCTTGAATGGAGATATAAAAAATGAGAATTCTTTCAACACGCGAAAAGCGTTATTCCGTATTTGTTATGAACTTCTCTCTCTAACACAGGCGCGTTTGCTTCAACCTCGTACTCCAATATTGAAACATACACGTTTAATCTTAATTTAGCTCATACAGCGTTCATTGACTTTCTGCATTTCCTTTTTTTGCGTCAACCGATGACTATGCATACCGTCTCTTTTTGGGGGAGTGTGTTATTTTTAGAAAATGTTATTTGTTACTGTTTTTTTATTTGATACTGTTTTTTTATTTGTTACTGTTTTTTTATTTGTTGCTCATATTTTTATTTGTTACTCGTTTTTTTATTTGTTACTCGTCTTTTTATTTGTTACTCGTTTTGTTATTTGTTACTGTTTTTTTATTTATTGCTCGTATTTTTATTTGTTACTCGTTTTTTTATTTGTTACTCGATTTTTTATTTGTTACTCGTTTTGTTATTTGTTACTGTTTTTTTTTTACTTGTTACTCGTATTTTTATTTACACGAGAAATGTATACACAATCTGTTTATTCGAAACGAGATGTCTGCAAAAGGGCAACCTTCCGTATTTTTGTCTTCTGGTCGTAGTAGAAATTCCGCGTAATCCCATGTTAGACCGTCCATCCGGCAACGTCCAAGGTTTTGGAAAAATCGAAAAGATTACCGCGCGAACGTGCTCTGACCAAAAGAGATATTTCAGAAAGTTCGCAGGACATGATTCTTACTGTCCGATGAAATGCGACGTAGTGAGAACCTGCTGGGTTTCGTAGATCTTTCTAGGTTCTCCGAGTAACGTTGCTAGAAAGTGCCAATTTCCCAGTATTGACGTAGTTCGCCCAGCGGTTTTCTCCCTTTCGGAAACCCGACTGGTTATACGTACTTTTCCGTATACTGGAATGTAAAAAGAAAAAGCAAAACATTCAATAAGGTGGCGAGATGTAGCGACATTCATACAAGTTATATCAACGGTACAGAAAGGCTTTCCTTTTCAAGCGACAAATGCTCGAATCATATTCTTGATACTTGGGTACCACACTCAACAGCTTTTGAGGAAACTTCCACAGTGTATACCTTTTTGAAATTACTGAAGCGTTATTCATCTCCGTTATTCATCACGCCTTTCATTAAGTCCCCATAATCATTTAAAATCCTGTAGGAATATGTAGATAAACATCTTTCGCTCTCTTTTAGTCCTTTATGAAGTATTAATTTGTGAATATTCCAGTTTGTAGCAACTCATTTTTAGAGTGTTCGAATGAAAGTAATTCATGTACGCGGAATATCCTTTTATATAGAAAGTTCCGAGATATATCTCGAAATATAGTTTATATATCTCCAAATATCCCCGGCTTTCATTTTTATTAAACTTCTCACCAAAAAAGAAAAAAATATATTCAGAAAAGATACTCGTACGAATATGAAACTTTTAAAAAAAGTTAGATATTTAACAAAGCTTATAATGGGGAAATTGCCAAAAAAAAACTTGACGAAGATGAAGGGGTGGGTTTTGAAACAGGAAGTAACGAAGTGACGTCGTTGACAGACAGTTGAAATTCGAGAAGCGAGAGTAACAGAAGGCCGAACGTTTTATATCGATTTTCCTTGTAATACGGTCCGTTCAAAGTAGGATTTTGTGCGAAAATGACATTTACCGAGCTTTAGCGATCTATGCTTGGGTTTTTTCACTTCATCGTGGCGGATGCAAACGTCTGGATCTTCTAAATCCGGAAATAGACTGCAGTCGGATATCTTAAGGCCTAAAAAGTCTGAGGATATTTGAATTGTCGTCTCGTGCCTAGTCAATAAACGGATTCTGAATGACTTTCTTTTCAGGGTAGTATTTTTACTTTTTACTTCTATAGTAGTAATTTCGAATGAACTGTTTTCGAATGATAAACGGATTTTGAATGAGTTTTTTTTCGGGGTAGTATTTTTACTTTTCACTTCTATTGTAGTAACTCCGAATGAACAGATAACTGTGAAATTGAAAAAAGCTTTGATTCGATTTGAAAGAATTTAACGAATTTATGAAACAATTCAAAACTGGTGGAAGGTACCATTTATCGAGCTTTAGCGATCTATGCTTGGGTTTTTTTCACTTCATCGTGGCGGATGCAAACGTCTGGATCTTCTAAATCCGGAAATAGACTGCAGTTGGATATCTTAAGGCTTAAGAAGTCTGAGGATATTCGAATTGTCGTCTCGTGCCTAGTCGATAAACGGATTTTGAATGAGTTTTTTTTTCGGGGTAGTATTTTTACTTTTCACTTCTATAGTAGTAACTCCAAATGAACAGATAACTGTACAATTGAAAAAAACTTTGATTAGATTTGAAAGAATTTTACGAATTTATGAAACAATTCAAAACTGGTGGAAGGTGCCATTTACCGAGCTTTAGCGATCTATGCTTGGGTTTTTTCACTTCATCGTGGCGGATGCAAACGTCTGGATCTTCTAAATCCGGAAATAGACTGCAGTCGGATATCTTAAGGCTTAAAAAGTCTGAGGATATTTGAATTGTCGTCTCGTGCCTAGTCGAGAAACGGATTTTGAATGAGTTTTTTTTTTCGGGGTAGTATTTTTACTTTTCACTTCTATAATAGTAACTCCGAATGAACAAATAACTGTGCAATTGAAAAAAGCTTTGATTAGATTTGAAAGAATTTTACGAATTTATGAAACAATTCAAAACTGGTGGAAGGTACCATTTACCGAGCTTTAGCGATCTATGCTGGGTTTTTTCACTTAATCGTGGCGGATGCAAACGTCTAGATATTCTAAATCCGGAAATAGACTGCAGTTGGATATCTTATAGCTTAAAAAGTCTGAGGATATTTGAATTGTCGTCTCGTGCCTAATCGATAAACGGATTTTGAATGAGTTTTTTTTCGGGGTAGTATTTTTACTTTTCACTTCTACAGTAGTAACTCCGAATGAACAGATAACTGTGCAATTGAAAAAAGCCTTGATTAGATAGAATTTTACGAATTTATGAAACAATTCAAAACTGGTGGAAGGTACCATTTACCGAGCTTTAGCGATCTATGCTTGGGGTTTTTTCACTTCATCGTGGCGGATGCAAACGTCAGGATCTTCTAAATCCGGAAATAGACTGCAGTCGGATATCTTAAGGCTTAAAAAGTCTGAGGATATTCGAATTGTCGTCTCGTGCTTAGTCGATAAACGGATTTTGAATGAGTTTTTTTTTTCAGGGTAGTATTTTTACTTTTCACTTCTATAGTAGTAACTCCGAATGAACAGATAACTGTGCAATTGAAAAAAACTTTGATTAGATTTGAAAGAATTTTACGAATTTATGAAACAATTCAAAACTGGTGGAAGGTACCATTTACCGAGCTTTAGTGATCTATGCTTGGGTTTTTTCACTTCATCGTGGCGGATGCAAACGTCTGGATCTTCTAAATGCGGAAATAGACTGCAGTTGGATATCTTAAGGCTTAAAAAGTCTGAGGATATTTGAATTGTCGTCTCGTGCCTAGTCGATAAACGGATTTTGAATGAGTTTTTTTTTTCGGGGTAGTATTTTTACTTTTTACTTCTATAGTAGTAACTCCGAATGAACAGACAACTGTGCAATTGAAATAGCTTTGATTAGATTTGAAAGAATTTTACGAATTTATGAAACAATTCAAAACTGGTGGAAGGTATCATTTACCGAGCTTTAGCGATCTATGCTTGGTTTTTTTTTCACTTCATCGTGGCGGATGCAAACGTCTGGATCTTCTAAATCCGGAAATAGACTGCAGTTGGATATCTTAAGGCTTAAAAAGCCTCAGGATATTCGAATTTTCTCGTGCCTAGTCGATAAACGGATTTTAAATGAGTTTTTTTTTTCAGGGTAGTATTTTTACTTTTCACTTCTATTGTAGTAACTACGAATGAACAGATAACTGTGCAATTGAAAAAAGCTTTGATTAGATTTGAAAAAATTTTACGAAATTATGGAACAATTCAAATCTGGTGGAAGGTACCATTTACCGAGCTTTAGCGATCTATGCTTGGGGTTTTTCCACTTCATCGTGGCGGATGCAAACGTCTGGATCTTCTAAATCCGGAAATAGACTGCAGTCGGATATCTTAAGGCTTAAAAAGTCTGAGGATATTTGAATTGTCGTCTCGTGCCTAGTCGATAAACGGATTTTGAATGAATTTTTTTTTTCGGGGTAGTATTTTTACTTTTCACTTCTATAGTGGTAATTCCGAATGAACAGATAATTGTGCAATTGAAAAAAGCTTTGATTAGATTTGAAAAAATTTTACGAATTTATGAAACAATTCAAAACTGGTGGAAGGTACCATTTACCGAGCTTTAGCGATCTATGCTTGGGTTTTTTTCACTTCATCGTGGCGGATGCAAACGTCTGGATCTTCTAAATCCGGAAATAGACTGCAGTTGGATATCTTAAGGCTTAAAAAGTCTGAGGATATTCGAATTGTCGTCTCGTGCCTAGTCGATAAACGGATTTTGAATGAGTTTTTTTTCGGGGTAGTATTTTTACTCTTAACTTCTATAGTAGTAACTCTGAATGAACGGATAACTGTGCAATTGAAAAAAGCTTTGATTAGATTTGAAAGAATTTTACGAATTTATGAAACAATTCAAAACTGGTGAAAGGTACCATTTACCGAGCTTTAGCGATCTATGCTTGGATTTTTTTCACTTCATCGTAGCGGATGCAAACGTCTGGATCTTCTAAATCCGGAAATAGACTGCAGTTGGATATCTTAAGGCTTAAAAAGTCTGACTTTTTCTGAGTGAAAAAGTCTGAGGATATTCGAATTGTCGTCTCGTGCCTAGTCGATAAACGGATTTTGAATGACTTTTTTTTCGGGGTAGTATTTTTACATTTCACTTCTATAGTAGTAACTCTGAATGAACAGATAACTGTGCAATTGAAAAAAGCTTCGATTAGATTTGAAAGAATTTTACGAATTTATGAAACAATTCAAAACTGGTGTAAGGTACCATTTACCGAGCTTTAGCGATCTATGCTTGGGTTTTTTCACTTCATCGTGGCGCATGCAAACGTCTGGATCTTCTAAATCCGGAAATAGACTGCACTCGGATATCTTAAGGTTTAAAAAGTCTTAGGATATTCGAATTGTCGTCTAGTGCCTAGTCGATAAACGGATTTTGAATGAGTTTTTTTTTTCGGGGTAGTATTTTTACTTTTCACTTCTATAATAGTAACTCCGAATGAACAGATAACTGTGCAATTGAAAAAAGCTTTGATTGGATTTGAAAGAATTTTACGAATTTTTGAAACAATTCAAAACTGGTGGAAGGTACCATTTACCGAGCTTTAGCGATCTATGCTTGGCTTTTTTCAGTTCATCGTGGCGGATGCAAACGTCTGGATCTTCTAAATCCGGAAATAGACTGCAGTCGGATATCTTAAGGCTTAAAAAGTCTGAGGATATTCGAATTGTCGTCTCGTGCCTAGTCGATAAACGGATTTTGAATAACTTTTTTTTTCGGGGTAGTATTTTTACATTTCACTTCTATAGTAGTAACTCTGAATGAACAGATAACTGTGCAATTGAAAAAAGCTTTGATTAGATTTGAAAGAATTTTACGAATTTATGAAACAATTCAAAACTGGTGAAAGGTACCATTTACCGAGCTTTAGCGATCTATGCTTGGATTTTTTTCACTTCATCGTAGCGGATGCAAACGTCTGGATCTTCTAAATCCGGAAATAGACTGCAGTTGGATATCTTAAGGCTTAAAAAGTGTGAGGATATTCGAATTGTCGTCCCGTGCCTAGTCGATAAACGGATTTTGAATGAGTTTTTTTTTTTCGGGGTAGTATTTTTACTTTTCACTTCTATAGTGGTAATTCCGAATGAATAGATAACTGTGCAATTGAAAAAAGCTTTGATTAGATTTGAAAAAATTTTACGAATTTATGAAACAATTCAAAACTGGTGGAAGGTACCATTTACCGAGCTTTAGCGATCTATGCTTGGGTTTTTTTTCACTTCATAGTGGCGGATGCAAACGTCTAGATCTTCTAAATCCGGAAATAGACTGCAGTCGGATATCTTAAAGCTTAAAAAGTCTGAGGATATTTGAATTGTCGTCTCGTGCCTAGTCGATAAACGGATTTTGAATGAGTTTTTTTTTTTTCGGGGTAGTATTTTTACTTTTCACTTCTATAGTAGTAACTCCGAATGAACAGATAACTGTGCAATTGAAAAAAGCTTTGATTAGATTTGAAAAAATTTTACGAATTTATGGAACAATTCAAAACTGGTGGAAGGTACCATTTACCGAGCTTTAGCGATCTATGCTTGGGTTTTTTCACTTCATCGTGGCGGATGCAAACGTCTGGATCTTCTAAATCCGGAAATAGACTGCAGTTGGATATCTTAAGGCTTAAAAAGCCTCAGGATATTCGAATTGTCTCGTGCCTAGTCGATAAACGGATTTTAAATGAGATTTTTTTTTCGGGGTAGTATCTTTACTCTTCAGACCTATTAACTCCGAATATACAAATAACTAACCAATTGAAAAAAGCTTTGATAAGATTTGAATTTTACGAATTTATGAAACAATTCAAAACTATAAAAGATAATTCTTTTTATCTTCCTCATTAAGTTTGAATTTAGAAAAAATTAGAAAGAAATGAGTTTTAGATTTCGATTTACATTTAATTAATCATACTTACCTTTTTATTTAAGTCCTCTAACGATCGACCGATTAAAAAAACCTATAATCCCATTGTTAGCAGACAAAAATCCAGGTGGAAAATTTCTAAATCTGCGGTAAATAAGTCAACAAAGTTGAGACTCGACTTGAGCCCTGAACAAAACGAAAAACGAAAACACGAAAGCGAGCTCTTTCTACGCAATTCTCAAGCTTTCTAGGACAAGTCTTTCCACGTTTGGGACGTTTTAGAAAAGAAACACGAAACCCAAAAGGAAAAACATAATTCGGACAAGTCCAAGTCGGTTTCCTTGCCAATCAAAGCGAAAGACGATGCGATGAGCATTGTCGGGATTTATTATCTGTGAAAGGACTGAATGGACGGCCTTTTAATAACTGAGGAGCACGAATTGGCCATTGTGCAATCAATTTACACACAAAAAAATTTTACTGTTAAATTAAATAGATTATTTTCGTAATTTGAAAGGATAGATTTGGAGAAATAAAGATAAATAAAATTAATAAAAGGAAAAATTGGAACAATTAGTTAAGGCTTAGGGACTTTATAATTACCAAAATATGATAAATATGATAAACAAAAAACATTCTTTTGCCAATATAGATATATTGTTCTACATATATATATATATATTCCACCATATATACACAGAGTAGTTTTTTTTTTTTCTACACGAAAAACAAACATCGAAATCGCTAGCGTAGTACATCGCTTGACATTAAAAAACACGTAAAGCGGAAACGATGTTGATATTAAACGAGAAATGAGAAAAGAAACGCAATAAACGGCATATTAACCTACCTTTGAGGTGCACAAATGACTGCCAAAGAGCTGTTTTTGCATCCTTTGTCGGATACTTATCTTAATTAGTGTTAAACCTAATCTTTTAATTGTCCAACGAAACGTGACCTCGTAATAAATTTTTTTTTTAATTAAACTTACACACTGCGACATCTACACAACGACCAAAGTACTCGCGTACAGTTTTCGCATGTTTCCCATACGATTCGATCGTTTTATCTTAGATGGCGTCAAAATGTTAACGTTTTTTATAAATTATCATCGTCTATCTACATTATTTTTTGAAAATTAACTTAATTTTCTTTTATTTGTATAATATAATAAAATAGATTACTTTATATTTTGTACTTTTTAAGAAGTGTTTCGGAAAAAATTTGGTGGATGCGCCGGTAAATCGAAGAAACTTAAAAATGTGTCTAGTAGACACTGTCTACTTTACCATATTCTATGTATACAGGGTGATTTATAAGAAATATGAAATTGTAAATATAAAATAATCTAATACGAATGTTTGTGTAGATAGACAATGTATAGTATACAGGTTTGCTCTCAGCTTACACCTTATTTCAGTACCAACAAATAAGTAAATAAGAATTGACACAGGAGTGACTTCATTTTCTTTAATATTGACTATGGATTTCTTTTTAACACAGGTTCGCATTAAATACAGTTGCACGAACTGGAAGCACATATAATTCCAGTGTTACCATTTAGATTTTCATTTCACTAGTTGCGCGAAGCTTAAAGAACACGTAATTATCGAACAAGTTTCTTTTTATATAATCTACTCTTTAAACGTACAACAAAATTACGGGATCCTACCGAATTGAAGTCGTTATAGTTGTATAATTTGTAAATTTTTTTCATTAAATTTCTCTCTTTATCTTTTCAAAAAAAAATTAAACGCGTGCGCCCACATGAACGGAAACGAATAATTATGCTAACATTATTGTCTATATATTGTCAAATATGTATAATATCACTTTGATTTCATCCTTAATACAGTTTTCTCTTCTTAATATATTCATGTGAGCTTACATTATAAAATTCATCTTTAAATTAAATTTAGTGATTGCCCACATTTTCACGCATTTTTTCCCAATATAACTTAGCGGTTCGCCAAACAGCTCGTGACACCCTCTTCTTCTACATAGCTACCTATACGGGTTAGTTCACGCTTCGTTTCACAGACGACGCCAAAATCGATAAGTATGCTTATCGAAATATTGAATTGAAGGGCGCACCGCAAGCTGCTTGGGAACCTGCATTTATATTTTTTTAAATACCTCGTTACATACAGATGTCCTGCGTTAAGTTATTGTCGATATGTCTTCCAGAGAAAGATTGTTTCGTAAGATATATGTTGTATGTATTCGATATGTCTTCCAGAGAAAGATTGTTTCGTAAGATATATGTTGTATGTATTCGATATGTCTTCCAGAGAAAGATTCTTTCGTAAGATATATGTTGTATGTATTGGTACTCGCAATGTTACCGCAACTTCTTTAGATTCGTTCTGTAATGATTTATATTGTATTTTCTAAGGAGAGGTATAGAGGAATGAATTTTGGTGGTAATACTTGTTACACATATAGATTTTGACATAAAGGAATGGAAAGACATTCATCTACCAAAATTCATTTCGCTTTTAAAGTTGCGTAAAGTGTTGAAGTAAAATTGCGAGTGACCGAAAGGAGTGGTTGGGATAGAGCGAAGACGAGAGGGGGACATCTGAGTGTACGCAAAAGTTCCTAACATCATTTATAAATATCTATAGAAAACTATGATTCCTCTTCTAGGGGTATAAAATATATCCAAGCGTCGCCCGCGGGATGCCCTTGGGGGATGGGAAAGTCCTTATTGTCGAGACGACCGAGTGTACCATGTATATAGTGTAGGTTTATCTAAAAAAGGTCCCCCAAGGCCACGAGCGGGCGAGTGTACACAGCTTTAAAAACAGATCACATGTAAATCAGCTGCCGCCAGAACACTAGGTCGAGAATTGTCGTTTTTTATCACTAAGAGGTTTAAACTTGACTAGAACTTGTGCGTAGCTCGATCGCGACGAAATCGCGATCGGTTTTAATACTGCTCTGAGGGAAACGGGGGTCGGGGGGCCGCGAAATGAAAGGAAAACCAGCAGTTAATTGGCGCCCTCCTGCATCTGCTGCAGGATCCACGGAACGTACCTCGGGACGTACGCATAAACCCCCGGCAGGTGGGGGTGGGCGCACTTGATGCCCCAACTAACGATCCCCCCCACGAACCATTTGTCGACGTCGCCGTCGTCCCGGCACAAAAGCGGCCCTCCGGAGTCGCCCTGGGGAAAAGAAGTTTAATTTTCGAGCGAACCTCGTACAGCGTAATCGATAAGCCTGAAACGGTCGAGTCGGCGGTCGCAGGAATTTTCATTTTCAAATTCTCTTATGAATTATTCGACTTGAAACCTCTGCGGTTATTACCGATACTCAAACGACCGCCTCCGATATTACGAGTTATCGTAAAAAACCTTTTGAAAAATCTCTTTGAAAAACTTTCTCTTCGTCCTTTTACTATTTGTGAACGACAATTTCTGCGGCTCGAGTTCATTACCGAAGTAGTTCTATTTGAATTTCGTCGATTTCCATTACCTACCAACTTTAACTTAATTACATACGCACGCGTCGTTCGCAATTCAACGCGATATTGCGCTTAATGAACGTCCGCAATTAAGACGACCTTTCAGATTTACGTTCTCCCGGACGAACATAAAACTTACCTGACAAGCGTCTTTGCCTCCGTCTTTGTACCCCGCACATATCATCCCGTCAGTCACGTTCAGGTCGCGGTTCTCTAGCCAGGAGTTGCACAACTCCCTGTTCAGCACGGGCACGTTCACCTCGTTCACTTCAGGCTCGTACTCCGACACTGAAACATGTACGTTTAATCTTCGTCTCCCTCGCCCCACGTCCGCCCACCTACTTTCCGTGTCCTCCTTCTTGCCCCAACCGATTACCGTGCACATCGTTCCCGGATGTAGAACCTTATTCGCGGGGGGTAGACAAACCGGTAGGAGATGCTCGTGGAACGTTACGGGAGAGGCGAGCTACGCAATAACAAAGTTGCGGTATTTTTAGAAAATACTATTTTAAATTGGCTATTTTCATTTAAAAGAGAAATATATAATTGGATTATTTCGTTCGAAACGAGTACCTGAAAAAGGGCAACGTCGTTGTCGTGAGAAATTCCGTTGTTGTAGTTGGGGTGGGGTACCACTTTCCGTACTTTCATCTTCTGGCCGTAGTAGGAATGGGCGTGTCGCCGCGTAATCCCAAGTTGAATAGTCCATCCTGCGACGTCCGAGTGGCTAGAAAAATCGAAACGATTAGCGTGCGAACGTGCTCTGGCCAGAGAGGATATTTCAGAGCGCTCGCAGATGTTTCTTACTTTCCAACGCAATGTGATGCAGTGAGAACCCACTGATCCGCTATGAGAACGCCGGCACAGTAGAAGATTTCTTCGGGTCCCCCGAGCAACGCCGCCAGAAAGGGCCAATCTCCAGGCATTGACTTCGTCCCTCCGACGATTCTTTTCACTCTTTCGGAATCCCGAGTGGTTTTACGCGCTTTTCCGCATACTGAAACCCAAAAAGATGAGGGAGATCGTCCAATAATGCCGTGGAACGTACCGAAATTCGTGCAAGTTATATCCACGGTAACGGAAGGCTTTCCTTTGCAAGCGCCAAACGCCCGCAGCATGTTCTTGGGGCTCGCGCTCGCCTGCCTCTGGGATAGCTTCCATAGCGTCTCCCCCTTTGGAATCACCGGAGTGTTATTAATCTCCACGTCTTTCACCAGGTGCCTGGTACTATTTAAAGTCCTGCGGAAACCCATCGATAAGCTTCTCTTCCTTAATCCTTTACAGAATATTAACTTACGAGTATCCTAGCATATGACATATCATCTCCGGAGTTATAGAATCAAACTGATCCACGCATGCAGGCATCCACTTCTGATGTTCGGGTTTATATACCTCTAACTGTCCTCGGCCTTCATCTCCATTCTTCTCGCTAAGTCTCACTGGAATTAATTTCTACCTATACCTTTTATAATAGGCGAAACTAACCGAAAACGTTTTGTTCGCTTTCGAAGTAGACGTATTCGTAGACGTAGAAAATGAGAAATTTGTAAAAGACTTACGGCAGTTTCTTTCATCTTGCGCCCAAGGACAATCTACCTTGCCGTCGCACATATACGTTTGCGTGATGCAACTATCCTTTCCACAATGAATCTGATCGGCGGCGCACGTCTTGCAATTGAGCTCGTCCGACTGATCTTTACAATCTATGTGGCCATCACATTTCCAATCGTAGGGGATACACCGTCGTACATCGCATTGGAAACCCGTATGACACACTTTCAAAAACAAAAATGTCAGCTCTTAACTTTATTCTCTCACACGAGCGGGTATTACGTATTGACCCACATATTTTTCCGATAATGAATGCTACCGTCGCGAGTTTGTATGCATATTTCCAAAGAGAAAAATTTTTATGATGTTATTCTACGGTTGTGATTGTTCAAATTGCGAACTATTCGTTTCAATAAGATCGAAAGGTTTTATTAAAAGATTGAATGTCTAACAAACCTTATAAGGGTGAAATGGCAAAAACCGTGACGAAGATGGAATGGGTTTCGAAACGGGGAGTAACGCCGCGACGTCGTTGACAGGTCGTCGAAATTCGAGGGAGCGGGAATAACAGAAGGCCAAGCGAACATTTTATATCGATTTCCCGTTTCAATACGGCCGGTTCCAAGCGGGATTCGGCTGGGAAAGGACACTTACCGGGTTTCAGCGACCTCTGTTTGGCTTCTTTAACTTCGTTGTGGCCGACGCAAACGTCTGGGTCCGCCGATTCCGGGAAGAGACTGCACTCGAGATAGTCGGGCAGCGGAAGGCCGAAGACGTCCAAGAAGAATCCGCATCGTCGTTTTGTCTCTGGGAGACAAAAACTTATGAATAAAAGTTTTTTTAAAAAATTGATTTTTCTACCGGCGCATAAACTCTGGCACGGCCGAACGACGGTACCTCCGGGACCGCACTTAGGTACGAAAACTGAGCAGAGAAAGAGAGCGGCGAGTTCGTAGCACCGGACGTCGACGACGGCATCGTAAACTTCGAGTTCCTGCTGCGCGTCCCTTTGTCCGAAGTGCCCCATGTAGTTCGGGAAGACTGTGTAGTTGTACGGGACCTTGTGCTGCAGGCAGAAGCTGACAATAACCGGGAGACAGATGCCCGGCGCCGGATTGGTTCCCAACGGTTCCTGAAGTCCGCCGGAAGGCGTCGCATTCGATGAGTTGTTCACAATGTGAATTGCGGTAGGATACGCTACAAGTTCTTCTTCATTAGTACCGTTTCGATCGACGTGCGCTGCCAATCAAACTTACCTTTGAAATAAGCAATCATTCCTCCGCCGATAGCCAAAAGGGCGATGGCATTCACTAACAATTGCGCAAATCTAAACCGCAAACGAACCCCTCTGACGTAATGGCTGGACGGCCTTCTCATATCTCGTATGATCTTGTGGTGCAACGACATGTTGGAACCGTTGTGAAATCGTACGATTGTCTGGAGACTGGCTGGCGTGGAAACACTCTTGGTGATGGCTCCGTTGCTGCCGTCATCCTCCGTGAGCTGCATTTTGCACAAAACTCCATTTTGCTTAATTGGCGTTTTCGGTGGCAGCAACGGTGTCTCCATCGTTTTAGTCGTGTAACTGGGCGATGACGTCTGACTAAAGCTATCGCTGGACAAGCTCGAATCCTGCCGCATCGAGATTTTATGGTTTGCGGGGGGTGCTTTGTTCGCCGGTGACGCGGGCGGCTTGTAGCAGGATCGCGGGGCAGCGGGAACCGCCGCGGGAATCCCTGGAGGCTGAGCCTTGGTTTCGATCCGTTTATGGTCGACGTTCGTAAAGTTCCTGGCCGGCGGCACCGGCGGCGGCCCTCGGCTCCTCACGGGAGCCGTGGGAACCGCGGGAATCGCGGGAACGGGTTGTTGTTGACGTACCGCCGATTTTTGCTCTGCAGCCGGCGCTTTAGGCGCGGGCGGGACGTACGTCCGTTTTGGAATCGTCGGTGGCCGCGCCGGAACCGGTGGTGGTATCTAGCGCGTTGCGATCGTTAATGTTAGGTTCGAAATATAATTGATCTGACCCGGTCCTAAATCGTGTTACTTATAACACAACGATTGGCGTGGAAATTCGGATTTTAAATCTGTGGTAAATAAGTCAACAAATTTACTTGAAACTCGACTTGAAAGTTAGACGTTTTCCAACATTAAGAGCAACAAGGAAAATAATAAAGCAAGCTCTACAGAATGCCTTTCCGCGTTTTGGACGTTTTAGAAAAGAAACGTGAAATCCAAAAGAAAAAGCGCGATTCGGATAAGCCCAAGTCGGTTTCCTTGCCAATCAAAGCGAAAGGCGACGCGATAAAGGCCGGGCGGGGAAACTAAGGGGCGGGAAATGCTTACAGGTGCCGTGGGTCTCTCCTCGGTTAAGGAGTAAGCGTGTGCCGAATGCCTCCTCGCGTAGATGTTGGTATTGACAGGTGCCAGCGTAAGCGCTGTCGGCTGAAGGGCAGCCCCGTCGTTGTCCAGCAGATCCATGAAGGACTGGTCACCTGCCAAACTACCCCATCTACTCTTCGCGTTAGACAAAAACCAGCCAAAAGGAACCGCTAAGAAAAAAAACTTACCTCGATCTGGATCTTGGCTGCTCCAATTGGGAGATGCTGTGGCGATGCAAGTCGACCATTCCGTTCGTTGTACGCTACTGCATGTTGGACGTGGCCCACGGACCTGTTGCTCCTGCAAGACAACAAGGCAAAAATTCAACTGAGCGAAATTTTTCGGGCGCCTATATGCGATAATTGGGAACGGCGTGGCGCGCGCCGCGACGCCGATATCGGTCAGCGACCCAGAGTTCGCTGGGCGTGCACATGTACCACTCACCTGTCGGCGGCCAGGCGCGTGTTCAAACCTGAGCGACCGCGTGGCGAGTGTGTGTACGCTCTGGAGTACGTCTTGGCCTCGTTCGGACCTGCGCCGTCTTCCGCCGGCGGCGACGGCGACGCTCGATGCGACGCCCCGTTTCGCCGTTTCGCGCTCACGGCCCCCCGACTTTTATTGCTATTTCGCCACCGGAAATCCAATATTCCCCCCTTCGTATCCCGATATTCCAACGAACCAATTAAATCGTTTGTTAGAAATTATAAACACTTCTTGCAAGAACCAAATACTTGAAGAAAACTTCATCAGGCTACCGCAACATACGCGACAGTTTCCAGAAAGTTTATCGCTGACCACAAAATTCTATTTATATTATTCTAAAAGGTTTTAATTTAAAGCCTATGTACGAAATATCTCGTTTCTTTTTCAATGTCTTAAAAAGGAAAATTTTATTAAGCTTCCACAACATATGCAATACTTTCTAGAAACTTTGCTTTACAATAAGATTTTATCGCTGACGATAAAATTCAATTCGCATTATTCTAAAAGGCTTACGCTCAAAGCCTATATACGGAATTTTTCATTTCACGGATTTAGTAAATGGAATAGAAAAGGGTTTTGATGTCCAAATATAGTATAGTATACATATAGTACAAGTGCTTCCGAGAAAAGATTTACGTCGATGTACCAGGAACAATATTTGCGAAGTCGAAGCGGTGAGCGCAAATGGAAAAGCGCGAAATGTATTCTCACCTCAACAGCACATATTTGAATATATATTGTTCCGCTGTCAGCGAGAAACGGGTACAGTTTGTCGAACACGTCTGACCCGATCGGGTCGTCGAACGCGACATTTGATTAAAACGCGGACGCGGCAGGCGGAAAAAGCCGTTTTTCCGGCCGGATTAGTTATTTTCGTCACAAAGGTGGCCGGAAGCAGGACTTCAAAGTAGCGAAATAATCTCTTTGATGCGGCCATGCCGGGAAATGTTTAATCTTCGGCGCGGCCACGCGAACTAAGTATTAGGGAAAATGACCGAAAATTGATTTTAATATTAGTGGACTTCGGGGCCGGTAACGGCGTATAAAAGCGAACAACTTTTCACCCCTTAATGGGCGTATCGATTACCCTTCCATAACCGACGAGCTCATTTCGACCACGTCGGCAGTATTAGCTAACGAAATAAAATACACAATTTAGTTTCATTACTCCTGGGTCGTTACGCGCTAAACACTTTTAACGACCGGTGTTTTATATGGCCCAAAACTCACCTAATTACTACCTACTAAACTCTAGTAACTATACTATGTGTACGTACAATGTTACTTAGAAACAAACATTGATTTGATAAGCTTCAATGTGTAAATATAATCAGCCGTAAGATATGTCACAGCATAACGAGTAAAGAAAACTACTTTTGTAATAAAAAAACAGATTAAAAATTTTTTACTTCTTAAGAGCACTCAAGTTCGCGCGAGTTATGGTAATTTTCCATTAGGACTCGTCGTTCCTTTGAGACAAATAATTAACTGTCAAACCCGCGTCACGACGGCGGCAGAGAAAGAACCGGGACGTGAGCGGAAAGGGCAAAGTTTTGAATTTAAAATGAGCGTAGTTATATCGATGTTCGATTGTGTCGGCACGCGGGCGAGAACCGGCGTTGAGGGGCGTCGGGGAGGACGTCGAAGGGTGCTGAGGGCGTCGGGGGTCGGCGGGGAAGGGAGCACGATGTCAGCTGTTGGGGTTAGTCGATAGGATAACCGTTGGTAGCTTGCCAGGATGTTTTTGGGGAGGTGTGCCCATGACCTTGGCCAGCGTCGACGTCGACGTCGCGGCGCGCGTATTCAATTTTCGCTCCCGGTTGCTGTCGATAACGTTTGAGGACCGAACGGGCCGGAAAGTTTTGCCTTGAATTACTAGAAATTACCGGATCGTCGCTGCTAATTATTAAGCTGCAATTAAACGTATTGGACGCCCTATAGACTTCGGGGTAGAGGTTTTGGCGTCGAGTACCGTTAGAACGTAGTTTTGGACTGGAATTAATCCTTTTCAAGTTCAAATTTTGAACTATAAACCGGATAGAACTTTATAATAAACTGTCTATAATGGAAAACTTTGTGGACGAATTCATAATATTCCTCTTCAGATTTGTCAAGGGTGATGTAGATAATAAGATCGTCACCATAAAGAAAATCCGGGATGATTTAATTGCAATCCAATAATTAACAGTAGGAATTTGGCGAATTAGGAAGCCGCGAGGAAACTTTCGGAATTGATTAACCTTAAGCGCAAATCGATTGACGTCGAAGCCTCTCGAAATCCGTTCTTCGAAAGAGAAAGGTAAGCTACTGGAAGAAAGTTTGGACGTTTTTCCGGCGTCGAAGTTGAGGCACGCCGCTGGCAATTTATTAAGGGCATTACGCGATAATCCGGAGCATAAGGGAGAACTCGTGGCAGAGCTCCGGGCACGTCCGGCCCGGGAAACTCGGCGGAAAGAGGGCGAAAACAAAAACCAATCGGACGTAAGTGGGGCATTGAACCGCGTCTTTCCCGTCGACGGGCGATTGATGGATCGGCCGCGGAACGAGGGAAAATAGGGAAAAAACTCGTCGTCGCCGACGGTTGACAACCGCCGAGTCCCTACAATCTTCCGGAATCTCCCGCCGCCCACGCGGCGCGACTGCCCGCGTAGGCGTAACGTCCTCGGGCACTTTCACCTTCCATACTACAAATAGTACTACGCGAATGTTGGTAACAAAACAGAACGGCAGAAAATTAAATTACAGGCGGCGCCAAAAAAAAAAGCATTCATCGATGTTTTCGTACTTACACGTTTTGGAGCTCTGACGACTTTGGGGGTGCTTGCCCTTGGCTACCTCGTGCTGAAACTGATTGCGAGCTTTCGCGAGTTACCACTATACAAGTCCAGGCCGGTAGTGGGGGTGCGGCCGTCTGATTGGGGGGCCGCCGTCCGACGTCCGCGGCTCGCGGCATTTGCATCTCGTCGCAAACCGTCGCGTCCTCTTTTACTCCTTTCGTACGTCCTTCGTCTACTCATTTAACCTCTTAAATTACGATAACGCTACTTACGGTTGCGATTGTCGACTTAATCGACAATCGGATCAATGAACACTGTCGGAATATAACTTTTCTAATTGACTTTTTCAAATTTTAATTCCATATAGTTATGGATTTTATCATGGTATTGCAATTCTAAGAAATGTTTCACTAACATATTGCATCCGTCTAAGCTTACAACGGATTCAAGCCGGTTAGTAGTTATCTTCGTTTCCATGAAAAGCTTACATCCTATTTCTTGCTCTAGTGCTTTTCCTTTGGGAATCGCTAGTTAGGCGAACTAAATAAACGAGTTTCCACAACAAACAACACCGTTCTTGAATGATTTTAGTAATAATATAAATACAGTGAAATCTCCCTTGGGCGGACACCAACGGCACCCACCAAAGTGTCCGTTCAAGAGGGGTGTACGCTTAAGAGAAATGCAAAGTAATTGTATGAGAGTCGAACGGTTCCACGAAAACTGTCCGTCCAACGGGGGTGTCCGTTCAAGAGGGGTGTCCGCGAAGGGGAATCTCACTGTATAATGATAATAAACATAATCTAATTCATAACATCGAAAATCGAATTCACTTGTTGCGTATATATACATCAAAAGCGCTTAAGGGGTTAGTAGTAAGTAGCGGTAATCTACTTACGCCCACTTGTTCGATCCATTTTCCATTAAAAAAAAGACGATTTTACTACGAACGGTTACGGTGTATTACCACTTTTAACTTTTGTCAAAAGAGTTTCCGCGAAATACTAGAAAATATCGAGAACTAATACGATTTTCCACGTATTGATGTGGGACACTGCTAAAAATAAACAAATACTATGTTGCGATAAAACATTAAGTATCTAGTAAAGTATTCTAAGAATCTGTTCAATAATCCATTGTTGTTTCAACTTTATTGCAAACGTTTTATTTTGTTCGTTACTTCCAAGTAAAGTATAAGTAAATAAGTAGCGGTAATCTACTTACGCCCACTTGTTCGATCCGTTTTTCATGAAAAAAGACGATTTTACTACGAACGTTTACGGTATTACCACTTTTAACTTTTATCAAAAGAGTTTCCGCGAAATACTTCAAAATACCGAGAACTAATACGTTTTTCCACGTATTGATGTGGGACACTGCTAAAAATAAACAAATACTATGTCGCGATAAAACATTAAGTATCTAGTAAAGTATTCTAAGAATCTGTTTAATAATCCATTGTTGTTTCAACTTTATTGCAAACGTTTTATTTTGTTAGTTACTTCCAAGTAAAGTATAAGTAAATAAGTAGCGGTAATCTACTTACGCCCACTTGTTCGATCCGTTTTCCATGAAAAAAGGCGATTTTACTACGAACGTTTACGGTGTACTACCACTTTTAACTTTTATCAAAAGAGTTTCCGGGAAATACTAAAAAATACCGAGAACTAATACGATTTTCCGCGTATTGATGTGGGACACTGCTAAAAATAAACAAATACTATGTCGCGATAAAATATTAAGTATCTAGTAAAGTATTCTAAGAATCTGTTCAATAATCCATTGTTGTTTGAACTTTATTGTAAACGTTTTATTTTGTTAGTTACTTCCAAGTAAAGTATAAGTAAATAAGTAGCGGTAATCTACTTACGCCCACTTGTTCGATCCGTTTTCCATGAAAAAAGACGATTTTACTACGAACGTTTACGGTGTACTACCACTTTTAACTTTTATCAAAAGAGTTTCCGCGAAATACTAGAAAATATCGAGAACTAATACGTTTTTCCACGTATTGATGTGGGACACTGCTAAAAATAAACAAATACTATGTCGCGATAAAACATTAAATATCTAGTAAAGTATTCTAAGAATCTGTTTAATAATCCATTGTTTTTCAACTTTATTGTAAACGTTTTATTCTGTTAGTTACTTTCAAATAAAGTATAAGTAAATAAGTAGCGGTAATCTACTTACGCCCACTTGTTCGATCCGTTTTCCATGAAAAAAGATGATTTTACTACGAACGTTTACGGTGTACTACCACTTTTAACTTTTATCAAAAGAGTTTCCGCGAAATATTACAAAATACCGAGAACTAATACGTTTTTCCACGTATTGATGTGGGACACTGCTAAAAATAAACAAATACTATGTCGCGATAAAACATTAAGTATCTAGTAAAGTATTCTAAGAATCTGTTTAATAATCCATTGTTGTTTCAACTTTATTGCAAACGTTTTATTTTGTTAGTTACTTCCAAGTAAAATATAAGTAAATAAGTAGCGGTAATCTACTTACGCCCACTTGTTCGATCCGTTTTCCATGAAAAAAGACGATTTTACTACGAACGTTTACGGTGTACTACCACTTTTAACTTTTATCAAAAGAGTTTCCGCGAAATACTAGAAAATATCGAGAACTAATACGTTTTTCCACGTATTGATGTGGGACACTGCTAAAAATAAACAAATACTATGTCGCGATAAAACATTAAATATCTAGTAAAGTATTCTAAGAATCTGTTTAATAATCCATTGTTTTTCAACTTTATTGTAAACGTTTTATTCTGTTAGTTACTTTCAAATAAAGTATAAGTAAATAAGTAGCGGTAATCTACTTACGCCCACTTGTTCGATCCGTTTTCCATGAAAAAAGATGATTTTACTACGAACGTTTACGGTGTACTACCACTTTTAACTTTTATCAAAAGAGTTTCCGCGAAATATTACAAAATACCGAGAACTAATACGTTTTTCCACGTATTGATGTGGGACACTGCTAAAAATAAACAAATACTATGTCGCGATAAAACATTAAGTATCTAGTAAAGTATTCTAAGAATCTGTTTAATAATCCATTGTTGTTTCAACTTTATTGCAAACGTTTTATTTTGTTAGTTACTTCCAAGTAAAATATAAGTAAATAAGTAGCGGTAATCTACTTACGCCCACTTGTTCGATCCGTTTTCCATGAAAAAAGATGATTTTACTACGAACGTTTACGGTATTACCACTTTTAACTTTTATCAAAAGAGTTTCCGCGAAATACTACAAAATACCGAGAATTAATACGTTTTTCCAGGTATTGATGTGGGACACTGCTAAAAATAAACAAATACTATGTCGCGATAAAACATTAAATATCTAGTAAAGTATTCTAAGAATCTGTTTAATAATCCATTGTTTTTCAACTTTATTGTAAACGTTTTATTCTGTTAGTTACTTTCAAATAAAGTATAAGTAAATAAGTAGCGGTAATCTACTTACGCCCACTTGTTCGATCCGTTTTCCATGAAAAAAGACGATTTTACTACGAACGTTTACGGTGTACTACCACTTTTAACTTTTATCAAAAGAGTTTCCGCGAAATACTACAAAATACCGAGAACTAATACGATTTTCCGTGTATTGATGTGGAACAGAGCTAAAAATAAACAAATACTATCTCGCGCTATAAAACATCAAATATCTGGTAAAGTATTTTAAAAATTTGTTAATCACTGTTGTTTCAACTTCTTTGAAAACGTTTTATTCTGTTAGTTACTCTCAAGTATACATAATTTAGCTCTAATGATTTTAATTTCTAGGTCATATTTTTTTTGTCTATTTTTACCTTTGCAAGAAATCTTTTTATGGTAAAAGTCTTAGTTACAAACTGGAAAGTCGATGGAGTCTACGGACACTCACTACATGTTCGTATAGACGACCTTATAGTGAATATGCGGAATTTGGAGCATTGAACTTCCTCATGAAATGTTGGCGGTACCATTACTGAAAAGAATGGCATTTAGGAAGGTTTTAGCAAAAAGCGAAATATTGAACATTGCTGAGTTATGATATTGCTGCAATAAAATTTTATTAGATATACGTCAAAACCCCTAATAAAATTCCATAGCTTATTTCAATATGAATTTAAATGAACACCTAATATATCGTAGCTTAGAACTAGACTATTTTATATTCGGTGTTTTTATTTTACAGAAAATAAGTTTTTATTTTATACAAAATAAGCTTTTATTTTAACACTCAATCTAATGTAATTTGTTTATATAAAAAAAGATTCTATAATACAGCCGTACGAATAGATGTTGATTTGTTTGGAATAAATTGTTATAAAGAACTTGAAGCATAAAATAGGTTTGATGTTAAAAATCAAATGTTAACAACCCCAAATCTCGCAAACTAGGGCATGAATGTAAACTGATCCTGTAAAGCTGGACGTGGCCTAAATAAACTGGTTGACGATCGTCAACACTTTTATAGATGTTTACAACAATTACAAATGTTATTTTCTTACAAGGAGACTTCACATAATGTATTACTTTTATTAAAAATCGGTTACGAGGAGTTGTCAATACTCTTTGTTGATTGTTAGACAGCAGTTAATTTTTTATTCGTTGTAAATTTTTTCTTATTAACCATTTGAGTCCCAAGCAGCGCGATCACACTGTTCAGATTTTTTGTCACGCTGTTTGGGATTCTTCGACTGTGTTTTTTCAATACCGTCTGCAACTCAAACGGTTAATAGTTCAGTACGAAATCGACTTTCCTCCCATGCAGTTCTCTACACTTTAGAAAATTCCGATTTTAGAATGTAGCCTAATTCTTAGAATGTTAAATAGTTTCAATTAAGGACATTAAATTACATTTTCCCTTCTGAGGCAAAAAGTAAAAATCGTAGAAAATTTATTTTTGGTAAAAAATAAAGATAAAGTTTGAATCTAAATCATCATAAAATTTTAAGTCTCAACAACAATTAGTTTCTTAGATATGAATTTTTAAAAATTTACAAGTTTTAATCGACATGTTAATCAAATTAGGTTAAAATTTTGTTCCAGCTGAAAAAACTAAAAGTTGTAGAAAATTCATTTTTGGTAAAAATAAAGATTAAGTTTCAATTTAAATCATCGTAAAATTTCAAGTCTCAACAACAATTAGTTTCTTAGATATGAATTTTTAAAAATTTACAAGTTTTAATCGAATGTTAATCAAATTAGATTAGAATTTCGTTCCAGCTGAAAAAACTAAAAGTCATAGAATATTCATTGTTGGTAAAAGTAAAGATTAAGTCTCTATTTAAATCATCCCAAAATTTCAAATCTCAACAACAATTAGTTTCTTAGATATGAATTTTTAAAAATTTACAAGTTTTAATCGAATGTTAATCAAATTAGATTAGAATTTCGTTTCACCTGAAAAAACTAAAAGTCGTAGAAAATTCATTTTTGGTAAAAATAAAGATTGTTTCAATTTAAATCATCGTAAAATTTCAAGTCTCAACAACAATTAGTTTCTTAGATATGAGTTTTTAAAAATTGACTACTTAGTAGTTACAATATTATAGAAACCTAATCTTAATAAGTCGATTAAGGCAAATTCGTCTGTACGTTAAAGTGCTTTGTTCACTAGCGAAATCCCATCAGCTTATTGCTTTTTGAAAGATTTAATTTTTTTAATCCCATCAAACGATTCGTCTTTTATGAAAAGTTTTCGGTATAATAATCAATAAAAAATAAAATAAAAATTACCAAGAGAAATTTGTTTTATATTTTGTTTTTCCACAATGACAATTTCTCATTTTTAATTTAGTATTTTATTCTTTATATTTAAACGGATATCCGCCTTTATGTTTAGGATATCCGTCTCTTTGAAACCGCTCGTCAAATATAAAATCAATCTCCCTTCAATCACTTTTTAATGAAAAGTTCCATGGTCTTCAGTAATATTTAATAAAAAATAGAATGTATAAAAGTTACCAAAGAAAATTTTTATTTTGTTTTTAACATCCGGTTTTGAGAGTTAGCGGTGGCTACTATTACGTACGTGATTTTTATGGCGTGACTGACCTGAAAACGGATTAACTTCGGAAACCGATCGGTGAAAGCAAAAATAAATCCCCTTTCAATCATTTTTCAACTTTTTCTCTATTCAGCATTCCACTTTTTTGTTACTAAATGAATGCCTGAATTATTAGGTTAATTATTAGATTAGATTAATGCATTAATCATTACATTGAAAAGTTAAATCAAATGAAAAAGTATTAATTAATGTTTAATTAATTAAATTTTAATAACAATACATTATGTATCCGCACTAAAAGTGATTAAATATGTATTAACTAATGTAGAGAGCGAATTGCCCGGCGTTGCTCCACCAATAATGCGATAACGTTCAATAACAAGCCATTTGCTCGTCAAATATAAAATTAATCTCCCTTCAATTATTTTTTCAATAAAAGGCTTTGTGGTTTTCAGTATAATATTTAATAAAAAAAAATTTATAAAAATTACTGAAGAGAAATTTAATTTAATTTACTACATAATTTGATTTTTATGGTATGAATGACCTGAAAGCGGATTAACTTCGGAAAGCTATCGCCAGAAACAAAAATAAATCCCTTTTTCAATAATTTATTAATTTTTATTCTGTGCAATATTCCATTTTGTTACTAAATACAGATTTGAACTGCTGTGTTAATTATTATATCGGGGATGTTAAATCAAATAAAATTTATTGTTAAATAAATCCCTTTTCAATAATTTTTCAACTTTTTTTCCTGTGCAGTATTCCACTATTTAGTTATTAAATGAACATATGAATTATTACATTATTAATTGTTATATAGGGGAAATTAAATCAAATAAAAAGTACTAATTAATATTTAATTGGGTAACAATACAATATCTATTCGCACTGAAAGTGATTCAATATGTATTAACTACTGTAAAGCGTGGTTTATCCGGCGCCTCCACCAATAATGTGATGACGTTCAATAACTAGTTTGCTCGTCAAATATAAAATCAATCTCCCACCAGAAATTTTTTAAATAAAAAGTTCCAATGTCTTCAGCATAATTAATAAAAAGAAATATGGAAGAAAAATTACTAAAGAAAAACTTAATTTAATGCATTATATAATTTGTTTTTTTGAATGATCTGAAAACGGATTAATTTCGAAAAGGTTTCCTCAGAAACAAAAGTAAATCCCTTTTTAATAATTTTCCAACTTTATTTCAGTGCAATATTCCACTATTAAGTTACTAAATGACCATTTAAGCCATGATATTATTATATCGGGAAAGTTAAATCAAATAAAAAGTATTAATTAATATTTAACTGGATAACAATACAGTATCTATTCATACTAGAAGTGATTAAATATGTATTAACCAATGTAGAGAGCGAATTACTCGGCGCCTCCGCCAATAATGCGATGACGTTCAAACAATACACAAAATACCCAGAATCCGATAAATACACTCCAACAGCAAATGATTTATTATCGTTAATTAATTGATGGGTCTGAAACGAGTAAATATTGACTTTGTTGTTTCTTTTCAATATACAAAAAAAAACATTTTGGGATTTTTTTAAATAAGTTGATTTTAATTAACGTGTTTTATTTTATATATTGGGTTGGCAACTAAGTAATTGTGGATTTTTTTTAGAAAATCAAAGACTTTTTGCTATCTTTCAGGTAGCATCATAATCCCACGTTCATAAAACTTCTGATTTTTATTACCAAAAAACTGAATCAGGTACGATTTGACATCATCATAGAAATTTTTACTATTCAAGGAGTGTTGTAAAGATCGAAACAAAAAGTAATCAGATGGTGCAAGGTCAGGACTATATGGTGGATGTGGCAAAGCATCCCAACCAAGCTCCAATCATTTTTGCCGAGTGACCAAAGATGTGTGTGACTAGGGAAAGCAATACCGTTACAAATTTTAGATACGGGTATTTCGGTATTCTCGTTTTTAATACCGGTAATACCGGTATTTTACCGGTATTAGTATTATTAAAAAAAATGTAAAAGTATTATTTTAAAAAAATGTAAACAAAATTAAAATTTACTTACTATAGATTACGTTATTATTTAGGGGTAGTACAAATCTGTGGCTTGGTTCTAAAAGGGCCAAAGTCAAAAATATCGGTTTTGAGTAATCGCTGTTTAAAGTTTTAGCTTTTTCTTTAGCATTACATCTTCTCTTTGTTATACGAACTACACGAATAAAAGTTAGGCTATTTTTAAAACCTAACTGTACTACTTACTTTTGAGCTGTTTAATTTTTTTTAATCTTAGGATATAGTAGTTTGATGTGATTTTGGCCGTTTTAGTTACACCGATATTATTAAACATAATTGACATTGGCCTTTATTTTACATTAATAATATAGCAATCAGAAGGGTAATTAAAACCAATGCTGAACAGAAACATCATTTATTACAAAAAGGTTACTATCAAATTGATAAAATAAAGGAATACGTATTCATTGTGTAAAAATTAACATAATATTACATTAAATCTTCATCATCATTATCTTGGAATTCTTCGTCTGGGTAATATTCATCTGTTTCTTTAGATGGTGACAAGGTATTCAAAAAAGTTTGATAGTAAGGACGACTGTTGGCATCTATATAGGGTATTAATTCCTTTAAATTCTGAATTTTTAGGGCAGGTAATTGTAAAGGGGTTTGCGAAATAGGCACTAATTGTGGCATTGAAACATTTCTTAATCGCTTTCTCGTCAAGTCAAGTATATTAAATTCTTCATCGGAGCACACAGAATTTTTATAAAACACCTTACCTAGATTGTTAGCACGGTACTGCATCCATCGAATTTGTGACCAACTGACTGCCTTTCCCTCAGTGTTTATCTTTCTATGTTGATATACTCCACTGAGCAGTTGTTTGAATTTTAAAAAGTGACATTGTTGGACTTCCACAACTTTAATTGGTGGATTCTTTGGTACTAGGCGAATTAAATTAGCCCAGTCTCTTGGTACATGGACGTTTGCTGTCGTACATTTTTTTGCCTTTTCAATAGCAGCGTGGATAGTATCGGCTTCCATGTGTGTATGCCCAGGTACTAAAAATTTGTGGTTGATAGTTACCTGCCTCCCACTGAGATTAAATTCATGTAAAATGGTCAATAACACTACTGCTATTATAATATTCTTGTTTTGCCCGGGGCAACAGTCACTGTACATATTAATTTCAGTTGTTTGTTCTGGCAGATTTTTTAGGTGCAAATATAGACAAGATCCAATTTCTTGAGCTCCTCTATTTGCAATAGTCTCGTTCCACACATATCAGGTTGAAGAATTTTTTCCTTTCATCGTCTCAAATATCGTCAAGTTAAGTGTCCACAACTTACGTTTGTAAAAAGATATGCTACTTTTCAAAAATGGAGTAGGGAGACACTTTCGCAAGTCAAAACTAAGTGTTACAATGTTTGAATCAGCGCGGCTACTTTTCATTTTATCGTCCTTCTTTGCGTTGTACATCGAGTCAGCTAATTCAAGATGTTTATTTTTTTCTTCCTGTATTCGTACTCTTTGAAGTTCATCATTAATGGTATTTAGACGCATGTCTATCCTATCACAAGTTCCACAAGTATCATTTTGCGGTTTGTGAAAAGACAGGTTGAAATCTTCCACAAAAATTCTTCTATAAAGAGCTTCATTTCTTGGAATACAATTTTTCTCATTGCAATATTCAACATATAGCTTGTACATTTTAGAAATATTCAAATCAGGTGCTAGATACTTTTTTACTGTATGACTTCTCGAGTAGTGACTGTCATAGGCAGGAAACTTGTTAATATGTTGTCTAATGATGTCCTTGTCTGCTTCGGAAATTTTAGGCTGATTTCCATGCATTCCCCTACCATCTCTAGGACAAATTCCTGATGAAGAACATCTCCTTTTCTCTGCAATCACTCTAACTTTTTTGAGGGTCAGGTCTAACGTGTTTAGAAACATTACTTGGCAGACATCTATTTTTCCAGAATTAGCAGGCAGGCAGTATTTTCTTGTATATTTTCGTCGGCTTTCGCCAGTTTTATTGTTTCGTAGTCTTTGTACTCGTTTCACTCCTTCTAGTATACAACTCGCAATGTATTGATTTTGTCCCTCAGTAGAAAGATTGTAAAAACTTTGAAAAATTTGTTGTCTTTCTTCTTCACTCAATTTCTCAAAGCATCTTTTTCTGCAGCTACAAGGAAGTTTTACTCTTTTAGCAGGCCTAATTTTACCTCTGACGGACGTATATTCTTTTCCTTGGGCTTTTTGCGTTTTTCTAATGTTTTTCTCCCATTTACTAGGACAACGTTTTCTTTTTCGAGATGCATTTCCTTCTTCAACTTTTCGCCTTCCCCTTGTTCTCTTTTGTGTCGTTTCCTGCTTCACGGTGATGCGATTCTGCACGTTTGCTTCAGGAGATTTTACTTTTATGTGTTTTCCAGATTTATGTTTTCTGCGTATCTCTTCACTACTAGAAGTATCGCTTCCATTGCCATCTATGCTGGGTGTGTAATCATCAGCACTTCCACAGCTTTCTTCGTTATTTGAAAGCAGTAAATTAAAATCATCAGTAATACACTCCGCAAAAACCAAACATGTTACATAACCTAAAAATTTTGCTAAAACACCAAACGTACCTTCTTTATTATCTTCTATGGGCGTAGATGTACTACACATTGCTGCTAATGCCTTTCCTCGAGAATACATACCACTTAACTAACACAAACTTTTCTGGAACAACATCTGTACAACGGCCGATGTCAATCGAGATACCGTAACTTTTCATTTAAAAATGCCAATGTCATAATTGACCCTTTTAGAAATAAAACACTTTGCTACGTAAAAGTCCTAAGTGCACTATGGCCATTTTAGAATTAACTTGTAATATGTTTACCTTTCAGACATTGGCCAAGCAAGTTTCTATTATCTCCTTTTAGGGTTGGTTTATGACATTGGCTGTTTTGGTGTAAACAGTATTGACTTAGTACAGCTACTTAGCGGACATATGCGGATTTCGAGAAAAAGTGACATTGGCCCTTTTAGAACCAAGCCACAGAAATGTATGTCATACACAACTAAACAACAAAACATGTATCTTTAAAAATAATTTAATAAAATTAAATCTAACTTTTTTAATATATATTACGTTATTAATTCGTGCAAGTGATTATTATTTTTGATGCAAATTGAAATATGATTTCAAAAAACATCTATGATCCAACGCACATACGTAGATTTTACAGATTTAGGCGGCCAAAAGTCAATTTTTAAAAAACAGTATATCATTAAATTAACAATTACTTGAGTTAGTACACACTTCTAGGAATAATATGACACCCTCCCCCTCATCGATGCGCGATACTTAATTGACAGGCAGTCGGAATTCGATAGTTACTTAACGTGTAAATATGAAATATTTTTGGCCGCCCAATTCTTTTAAATCTACGTATGTGCAACGTACCGTCGTCTAACCTCGATCTTATTTTCGTGGTTGTATGTTGAACAGCCGAAAAGGCTCGTTCTGACTCCACACTTGTTGGTGGTATTGTTAATAAGTATTCATAAGCAAGCTTTAGATGCACCCCCCTATTCCATGCTCTTCAAAAAATGCAATTCTTTTTTAAGTTTATGTTCTATTTATAATCTTTTGTTTTGTTCCTTTGGGTTTGGAACATTTATCATTGCTTTGCTAATCACATTTTATAATTTGTTTTTTAATGAAACAGTTGCAGTATTAATAGCGAAGAGAGATGTAACTGGTGTATCAAAATTCTTTTTCAAGATCAAAATCTTCACTGTCAGGTTCATTACTTTTAATTTCTAGGCGTTATATAAGAGTAATCAATATTTTTGTAGTAGAACCTTTTTTAAGTTTAGGACATAAGTCTGTATCCGCTTCGATTTCGTTTTATGAAGCCTTGTCTAAATATTGCAAAACTTGAGATATGTTTGTTCGTCTTTGCATTATTCTATACTTCAGAGCATTTACCAATTCAATACTTATTTTACTTTTTTGTGCAACAACCGTGTCAATCATAAATTTAAACGTCGCATCTGCAACAAGAAAATTAGAATTTCTTCTGCATAGCGCTTCGACTGCTAATTTAATTGGTGACAATGCATCAATGATTTTAGAAATTAATAGAAACTCCTCTTCGGAAAATACTGTTTGATTTTAAATCACTTAATTCTTTTTGAACACAATACCGTAATTGGTAAAACCTTTCGAACATAATAAGTAAACTATTCCATCGTGTTATGACATCCAACTGCAAATTCAATTTTTTACCAAATCGTAGTTTTACACATATTTGTAAATATTTTCATTTTTTGTTCAAGATCAAAATCTTCACTGTCAGGTTCATTACTTTTAACTCCTAGGCGTTATATAAGAGTAATCAATATTTTTGTAGTAGAACCTTTTTTAAGTTTAGGACATAAGTCTGTATCCGCTTCGATTTCGTTTTGTGAAGCGTTGTCTAAGTATTGCAAAACTTGAGATATGTTTGTTCGTCTTTGCATTATTCTATACTTCAGAGCATTTACCAATTCAATACTTATTTTACTTTTTTGTGCAACAACCGTGTCAATCGTAAATTTAAACGTCGCATCTGCAACAAGAAAATTAGAATTTCTTCTGCATAGCGCTTCGACTGCTAATTTAATTGGTGACAATGCATCAATGATTTTAGAAATTAATAGAAACTCCTCTTCGGAAAATACTGTTTGATTTTAAATCACTTAATGCTTTTTGAACACAATACCGTAATTGGTAAAACCTTTCGAACATAATAAGTAAACTATTCCATCGTGTTATGACATCCAATTGCAAATTCAATTTTTTACCAAATCGTAGTTTTACATATATTTCTAAATATTGATCATTTTTTGCTGGAGATCTTCTGAATCGGTCGGGATCTCATTTGATTCTAAGTAAATGGAGGATTCCCCGAATCAAGCTTTCGTGTAACGTGCATCAATTAGCGCTAATGTTCCAATACCGAAAATACCGGTATTTTTATGGTGAATACCGGCGGAAATTTGGACGGTATCCCGATTTTCGGTATATCGGTATACCGGTATTGCATTCCCTATGTATGACCTTGCATTGTCATGATGGAATACAACACCTTTTCGATTTGTCAATTCGGGCCGCTTTTCTTCAACTGCATTGTTTAATTTCGTTAGTTGTTCAATGTAGACATCAGAATTGATCGTTCGATTGGGTGGTAAGAGTGTGCATGTGTGTGAAAATGTATGGGAGAATGTATGTATGTGACACATGAAGCTTCTCTGCAATCTCACGTGTTATACTGTGACGACCCGAATCAATTATTGCTTTGATTAGGACTTCATCATGTAGCGCACAAACTCAAGTTATAACGAAATAAAAATTAAGTTCGTTTCAAAAGCCAAAACAACCGTTGATAGGACCGGGCTCCGATTCACTCTGCGGAGAAGGGAGGGGTTCAGATGTTAAATGATAGGGCGCCACGAACTTAAACCGATACCTACCAACCTTCACTTATCCTAGGATCAGGCAAGTCCGAATCCACGATCGAAGGACAACAACAAAATAAAAGACAATTTTGAAAACCAAAATTCACTTGTATTAAAAAGAAACAATGTAATAATAAAGATGAAAAAAAAAGAATGTTCAAGTGAAATGTATCCATAAAATTTACACAAATAGTAATAAACCCCTATCGCTGCAGTTGCTTCAAAGAATTAACAAACAAATAAAATCCTGAAAATTCAATGTTAGCACGAACACAAAAAAATAAATGATAACAGCTGTTGTCAAATATATGTATCACACTTTCAAATGAGTGTTTAACTGAAAACCGAAACAAAAAAATATCTGAGCGATTAGGTACACAAATGATTTTGTTAAATGGTATTAAATAAATTTAGGATAATACAAGTTAATCAGCAAGTTAAAAGATTATCAAGGATTGAAGATCCCCAATAACCAAATTAAATAACAGTAATTTAATAAAAGAAAATATAAAACGTGGGCTTATCTGTAGAGGTGTCTCGGTCTGCCAGGAATGGTATCTCTCTCATGAATACGTGAGTCGCCACAAAGTCGGTTAGATGTTCTACCGTCCTTGTTCTTCCAACGGCTTTCAATAATGATGAACGATGGCCGCCAGGGGGGGTTGACTCAAAAAAATCTCGACGCAATAACCTCAAATCCAAAAAAAATAACCCAAAAGAAAAAGGAATCCAAAAAGAAAAAGGAGCCTTACGATGTTAATCTGCTCTGCGTGTTGGCTGATAGAAACCAATTAATCCGGAATCAATCCGATAAAGCACAAACAGGTGCCCAAAACCTGTGGAATGGGAAGCTGATCCGCCAAATTGCGATTAGAAGTTCTCCCAAAAACACCAAAGAGAATTCTTCTATTATGCTTCGCCACCCACGCAGTTACTATCGGAGCCAAATGTCGTCTACGCTCTTCCAAGGATCGAAAACGAAGAGGACGAACACAAAACAATATGAGAGGACGAAATTACCTAGACTACGATGCAGGAAGGAACTATCCCCACCACTTCTGATCGCACTAATCTAAGAAACGAACCAATATCCTGTATTTCGCAATAAAACCAAGAGATCTTAAAAATGATACCTTCCAACAGATGACCCAAACCAAATAATCTTGAAATTTAATTAAAGACGAAAAACAAAACCGTTACAATCAACTTCAACTGGACGACCAGAGCGTTTTTCGTTGTTTTCGTTTTTGAGTGAAATGTCGCCAGAACGAAATTTGGCAAACCAATTTTGACACTGCCGTTCTTTTAAGGCTTCGTCACCAAGCTCGATTTTATGAGCTTGCGATGCGTTTTTCCCTTTGTGGAAATAAAAAAAGCAAAGTATAACGAAAATGTTCCTTTTGGTTTTCCATTTTTCTAAAAACTACGCAACCGACCAAAAAACTTTTTTTACTGATTGACTGCTAAATTGCCAACAATCAAATAACAAACTGTTTTACATTTGTACTACGTCTGCAAACCTAGAAATTCAATTGAAGCAATCTATGAGTGAAATTCGCAATTACTTAGTTACCAACCCAATAATTCAATAAAGATGAAGAAAAATAATTCTCAGATGAAGAGAAAAATAAAACTGCAACAAAGAAATTTAATTAGATAAATTGTATGGTTAAACTAAATTCACTTAAATTTATTGGAGTAATTCATACGTAATCGGTATTTTGACCGCAACTGTGTACCAGGGTAAACGTTCTACTAGGCAAATGAACGGGTCAAAGGAATATTTGAGGTAAAGTTTGAACTGTCGCAATCTGATTAAACTCGAATTAATCAGACTGCGTGAGCTTTCGAGCTTTATTAGCTTACCACACAATTGCATTTGGTCATTAAACTAAGAGGGAATCTGAAAAGGGAATTAGAGGAGCAACAAAAAAAATGAAATTATTACGGTTTGGTTTCGGTTGGAATGAAATCGAGCGCCGGCGGGAACTTTACATTTGTAGGGGAGAGAGAGATCAGCAAAAACTTGGGGGGATACAAAAGAAACTCGAAACGGCCGAAACAGCAGCAAGTTTAATCCTCGAGTAGCTCGCCTCTCGTCACGTACGGCAACGGGGCAAATTGGATTTGATATCTTAATTTACTGGGCAATTTATAAACGTCCGCCCGGGAGGAGCGTGTAATTCAATACAGGGTGGGTTATGCTAACAAGACGGGGCAAGTTTGGCGGCGCAACAAACGAATTCCGACGCACCTTCGCGTTCGTAAATTCGCGCATAAATCCCGTGGAACGTCAAAAGCGGCCAATCAGTCGGGTATTATTGTAAGTTAATTAACGGGAACGCGATTATTCGCTAATGAGCAATTCCGCGCGTTATTCCAAACCCGATATTCGATTTAATCTTTTTCAGAACCCCAAAATCCGCGACCTAGCCGACTCGGTCCCGCAAAATTTATCTCCCCGCCTGGGAATAAAATTAACATATAAGTCCTATAAGTCAGGTTTACACCGGGACCGAGTAGAAAATAACAAAATCGAGGCTATAAACGGAAGTAATAGCAACGGCCTTATTCCTGCAGGGATTTTGACCGGCTCTATTACTTAATTTTCACTTTGCCTTTCGGTTTTTAATTGATTTCAACTAAACTCGCGCTTGCGCTTTCAATAACCACAAGACATTGATCTATATTACTCACACCCATATTTCTAGAGTTTTTTCCTTCAATTTTATTTTTTTAATTCCTCATTAATTATCCTTTTTTATCTTTTTAATTATTTGTAATTGTAATTTGAATTTATGAATTTTATATAAAAAATTACAACGATAACGCCCTCTATCCAAAAGCTTAAACCTCACCTGAAGGCTACTACAGTTTCCTTAATTTTTTTTAAACGCATCGTATTCCATTTACTTAATCCAATTAACTTTTCAGTTTTTATATGTACTAATACGTACTTATTAATACATTTATAGATAGCTCCAAATAGATACTAATGAAACACACTATTAACACTTATCCAAAGGACGCTTATTGCATAATTTTTCAGATTTCGTTTAACACACAATAACCTTAAAACTATTTAACGCCACTACTTACCAACAAATACATATTGAAACAAACTAATTATTGTTCGTTTACAAGCACTTTTATCGCATAACTCATACGATAACTTCAATTATTCACTTAATATTGAATTCGCGTTTTCAAACCGAGCGTGGATGTCATAGATTGAGCAATAAGGTTAATTCATCGTTGTACTAGTTGTCTAACTGGAAGGGGTGATAGAATTCGAATTTTTTGTTTCACTTATTAGATCTTTTAGTTTTTGCGGTAGAAAAATAAAAGTTTTCCGATTCATATATTAAAAGTTTGCGTTTTTATTCTTTTGGTTATTGTAATTTTTTCTTTTAACATTCACACTTATCACTTAACCCATTCGAGACTGCTTGCACACCGTATATGCAATAACAGTAATGTGCTATTATCAGTTATTCTGATTGTGAGTAAACTAATCGTCGAAATATTATTTTTTTTTTTACTAATGAAATCTGTAAAGTACAGGAAAACAAAATTTGGCGTTGGTTTTACTGTGTACTAAAATGTCTAAAAATTGTCTGAAGCTTTTCTTACATGTACTATGAATACGAATACGAATTGGTCTCACTTTAGGGTTGCCAGATCGTTTGATTGGATTTCCCCAGTCACAATTGAAAAATACCTTAAATTTAGAAGTTTTCAATAAAAAATCCCCCCCCCCCCCCCCCCAGAAGATAATTTTATTGTTTTCGTAAATTACAATTTGTTACTTTTAAATTTTAATCAATTTTCGTGACTGAAGCATATCTCTAAAATACCCAAAAATAAGCCAATTTAGAAATAAATCCCCCAGAATTGGAAAATATTCAGAAAGAAAATTTTATTTTATTTAAAATATGAATTTGTTGTTTAAGAAATAGTATCATTTGATACCTTTTAGGTTTGTCATTGTTGTATTAAGAAGTTGAAACTTGAAATGACCTGTCCTTTAAAACCATTCATACGAAATACGTAAACCAAAAAATAACAAGAAACCGGCTGTGCGTAAAATGCGGCCGACCGATTCATCGGCAAAAAAAAACGGGTATAAATTAAATACCCAGTATTACACTTGCATGTAAAGTAGGCATACACGGTACATTATTTAAATGCTCAGTAAAAAACTAACCGCTCAGTATTAATATAAATATTCAGTACGGAAACTAAATGACCATTAAAAATGTTAAATGCAGAGTCAATATACTAAATGCTCAGTAAAAATCCTAAATGTTCAGTAGAAATCTTAACTGTTCAGTAATTATACCAAATAATCAGTAAAAAATCAAAACTACTTTTAAAAAAATAATATGCTCATACTCAACATAACTTGAACAAATTTAAAAAATCGTACTGAGGCTATTTCCGGAAATTCAAAAAAAATTTTTTAATAGAAATACATTAATCCATCTATTTTATGCTAAACAAATCAAATTTATCGTAGTTGTTTCTAAAAAAATTTTAAAAATTCCCAAAGTCATCGACGATTTTTGCCCGAACCCAAAAAAATTTGAACAAATTTGAAAAATCGTACTGAGCTTATTTAAGAAAATTTTGAGAAGCTTTTTTAAATAGAAACACATTAGCATATCTATTTTATGTTAAACAAATCAAATTTACTCTAGCTTTTTCCGAAAAAAATAAAAAAATTCCCAAAATCATCGATGATTTTTGGCCAAATTCAATATAACCTGAAAATTTTTAAAAAATCGCACTGAGCTTATTTATGAAAATTTTGAAAAGATTTTTGGAATAGGAATACATTAAAGTATTTATTTTATGCTAAACAAATCAAATTTACTGCAACTGTTCCCAAAAAAAAAATCCAGTAATCGATAATTTTCGCCCGAATTTAGTATAAATTGAAGAATTTTGAAAAACCGTTCAGAGTTTATTTATGAAAATTTTTAAAAGACTTTTGAAATAGGAATATATTAAAGCATCTATTTTATATAAAACAAATCAAATTATTTATAGCTGTTCTTAAAAAAAACAGTCATCGACGATTTTTGCCCAAACTAAACATAACTTGAACAAATTTAAAAAATCGTGCTGAGTTTATTTATGAAAATTTTGAAAAGATTTTTTAAATAGAAATACATTAAAGCTAAATAAATAAATCAAGTTCATTGTAACTGTTCTCAGAAAAAATAAAAAAAATCCCAAAGTCATCGATAATTTTCGCTCGAATTTAATATAACTTGAACAAATTTGAAAAATCGAACTGAGCTTATTTATGAAAATTTTGAAAAGATTTTTTATATAGAAATACATTAAAGTATCTATTTTATGCAATACGAACCAAATTTACTGTAACTGTTCCCAAAAAATTTTAAAAAATTCCCAAAGTCATCGATGACTTTTTCCCAAATTCTACAAAATTTGAACAAATTTGAAAAATCTCATTGAGTTTATTTATGAAAATTTTGAAAAGATTTTTTGAAAAGAAATAGGTTAAAGTATCTATTTTATGTTAAAAAAATCAAATTAATTGTAGTTGTTCCCAAAAAAAATTTTAAAAATTCCCAAAGTCATCGATAATTTTTGCCTGGACAAAAAAAAACAGTTTCTTCGTGTTTACTTTCTCTTTCATCACTCTCGTAATGAGATATTTCATTAATTTTTAATCTAAAATTTTGATGAACAATTTTGAGGTTAGATGAACACACGCCGAGCACTGTAAACGGTGATCTGCGATGTCAGTGTTGCCAACCAGTTAAAGCAGCGAGTCACATTTACTGATCTACTTGGCACCCATTAAGCAATCGTAATTCTTTACTGGGAGTTATTGAATTTCATACTATGCTTTATATGTTTAACATTTCAAATATTTTACTGAGCATTTTTTGTTTTTATACTTAACATGTTTAAAATGAAATACTGAGTGTTTAGTATTTATTACTGAGCAATAAGGTATAAAAATACTGAGCATTTAAATGCGATCCAAAAAAACCCGAGTCCCAACGAAAACTGCACTCTCCGAGCAAACAAACGAAGACGGTGAGGACCGCGTTTTCTTACGTCTCAAATGGGGCCTTTGGCGAATTGATTCGCCGATTGGATGGTACCGATGTTGTTTACCTCCCCTTAAGGTGACCTTCACAGCGACGTACTCCTGCGATATAGGATAAGGAAAACTTTCGGAGGTTCCGGAAATGCGGATGTCGGCTTCCGAAGAAGATTCCCTTCCAAAAGGTTGGGTAATCCACCAAGTTAAGAGTATTTCCCGCCAAGAGGCTAAAGAACTGCGTTTCAGGAGAACACTTAAAACTCCCAGGAAAATACGCTCGTTAGATAGAATCTTGCTCTCAGATTTAACAATTTTGCTCCCTGATAGAAATCTTACTCTCTGTATAAAAACCTATGAAACAATGGAGTTAGAGACGCAAAAAAAAGAAGAAAGGATGTAAAAAAGTAGAAGTAGGAAGTAGAAATAGTTTAGGATTTTTTTTTTTTTTGAACAAGGATTCTTTCGATTTAGTAGGTGGAGGGTTCTTTTTTTTAAATTAGTAGGTTAAGGATTTTAAAATGAAGGAATGAAAGATGAGTGCAATGTGATTAATGAAAGAAAGCATGATGAAAAACTTACCTCAGTCCTTTGTGTGCACTTTCAAAATAAAAATTCGTTTAACAAAATTCGTTTAGTTAGCCTCGTTCTTCACCAGTTTAAATTAATTCGTTTTGTTAAGCAACCTTGCAATACTCAATTGTAAATTTGTTGAAAAATAATACACGATACACAAGAACAAAACTTTATTTAAAGGAAAAAATAAGTTGTTTTTGAACCAGGGAATTCCAAGAATTCCAGAGAAATTTAAACATAAAAAATTTGTGACACCTTAAAGACAAACAAAACACAAAACGATAAACAGAACCCAATCATACACTTTTAATTGAATCCAACGCAGGTCCTCAGCCGGCTCAGTGAAGACGGGGTGGGTTGATTTTTAAGGCGCCACACAGTTCTCCCCGCGTTGTACACGAACTGTGACGTGAGGTGGTATAGAAAGGTATGATTCGAACAAACAAACACCACAAAAGAAAAATCGAAGTATTTCAAGTTGCCTTGGTTTATTAAAAATAATAATACTAAATGTTTAACCATAAAAAAAAGATAAGTATTTTTCTTCTTTACAAAGTTGGCGTGAATAATAAAGGTGGCCTTTGGCCCCATTTGAGACGTAAGAAAACGCGGTCCTCAGAGATACTTTGTGTTCAACTGCGTTTTCCTGCTTTGAGAGGGCGGTTTTCGTCGTTTCGTCGTTGAAAATAATTTTTCAAATCAGAAAAATAATTTAAGAAAATCGATCAACTTTAAAAATTCATCAAAAATTCATTTTTAGAGATTTTTATTTGATTTTTTTTCTAAATGAAACTCACATCAGTCTAATTTTAATTAAAAAAGACCGATTTATTCTAAATGTTGTTAAAAAAATTTTAAAAAATTCAAAGTTGGTAAATATTTTTTGACACTTTTAACCTAACGTATAACTAATAGCCTTCGACCCCCGTTTGAGACGTAAGAAAACGCGGTCCTCACCGATACTTTGTGTTCAACTGCGTTTTCCTGCTTTGAGAGGGCGGTCTTCGTCGTTTCGTCGTTGAAAATAATTTTTCAAATCAGAAAAATAATTTAAGAAAATCGATCAAGTTTAAAAATTCATCAAAAATTCATTTTTAAAGATTTTGATTTGATTTTTTTTCTAAATGAAACTCACATCAGTCTAATTTTAATTAAAAAAGACCGATTTATTCTAAATGTTGTTAAAAAAATTTAAAAAAAATTCAAAGTTGGTAAACATTTTTTGACACTTTTAACCTAACTTATAACTAATAGCAATGCAATGCAATGCAATAGCAATGTACACAAAAACACTGCAACATAGTGCCAGTTGAAGACTAATAAAAGAAAACTAAAATTCTACTATACCATTGTATTTATATATAAATATAAAATATATCTATATAAATACAATGACTAGGGGAGGGTGGGGCAAGACGGGGAAGTGGAGTAAAATGGGGTACCCGGTTTATTCTTGCAACAAAGCACTTTTATGCAACGTTAGAAATAATGAGAGCTTTTATTAATTTCTCTTTATCATATCACTTGATAACCAATAACGTAGGAAGTCGCATTGCCATGGTGTCGAGCAAAATCTTGTTAGGTCGAGTTTTCTTATAATTTATGAATAATTTCATCGCGTGATAGTTATTAAACGATGCGGTGACTTCATACAAGTGTTGGTTTCATGAAATTAGTAAGAAATGAGTATTAAACTTGAGTACCTTTTTAAGTCCATTTTAAGTGTGCAATCGTATTATTATTACTTTTTTGCAAAAGCGCCCAATGGGGCAAGATAGGGTACCCCGTCTTAATTGCTGCATTTAATGGAGGATGGGACAAGATGGCCAAGTGACGTAAAATAGGGAACTGCGTCTTAGGAAGAAAGCTGAAAGACTCGAAAAGAAAGAGGAAAAACCGAACAAAAAGGGAAAATTTTATGATAAAACCCCAAAAACAAGAAAACGTAGAAAATTAATGTGCTTGTGTTAAATGATGATGTCGATGAGGCACTCCATGTTTGCCTATTATGTGAATCTGATAAACACCATTTAATAATGTTAATTTAGTTATATTTTATCTTGTTTCACGTATATTATATCTTGTTCCCCATCTTACCCCCCCCCCCCCCCGTGGGGTAAGATGGGGTGAAATGACTGTTTATGTTTAATCGTTGATTATATTAAAGTTAAGGAATTAGTATTCCTTTTTTTGCCAAACATCTTAAAGTTTAATCATCGAAGATTATATAAACTAAAACTATTTTTCTGTATGAACGAAATTCTGGAATTTATTAACCTCCAAACCTTAAGTACCCCGTCTTGCCCCACTCTCCCCTATACGTATTCTTGCGTTTTATAACAATAAAAAAAATCACTCCTGGGAACCGTATTCTAAAATAATCGTCATCTCGAATGGGTTAACAGTCATTTTCTACTGCCTTTAATAAAAATCTAGTTTTGTATGTACTCTCCCAATCGATCTAAAATTTTCGAATAGCCAATACATAATGAATACAGGCTTCATAATCTATTATCTCCTTTGAACCAATTTTTTTTTTGCTGGTTTCAATACATCAAAAGTAGGATTAAAATTAAAATATGAAACTGTGCTGTTGCAATCAGTATTTACGCATTCAGAAGGGTTTTCGAATTTTAAATCAGTGCGTGATCACAGATATGTAACGATTCTAATTTTCTCCACAAAGCGGGCACTGCATGAAAGTTTCAATGAAATTTTCTTTTGATGAACGTGAACATACATGGAATATCAATTTCCATCCGACAAAATTTTCAACTGGGAAAATTTGTTTACTCACAAATTTAGTAATCATTTTTGCGATATAGTTTGCATAGTACACCTAATTCTGTTTTTACGCGATTTAATTTGATTTAACGTGATGCAAGAAATTTTAATCTAGAATAATTTTGAGATTAATCAAACATGCTGAATTAGCACTATCTGAACTGTGCCCATCAACTTTAAACGCATGTTGGAGATCTCTTTGGCCAGAATGTGTAAAAAATAAAGATCATGTGTCTTCTAATATAGACCAATACATTACATCATTGCTTTAGCTCATGAAATAGGCGGAGAAAGATTTGATGATATATCGTCTGCAGATATCGATTAACTTCTAGAACTGTGATGGAATCTTTAGTTTAGCACTTGAGACTCCTGATGTTAAAGAATGTAGTGATAATGACGAAGAGGTTCCTTTCCTTACTGCAGATTTAATTAAAGAAGGACTACAACTGGCTGCTAAATTAGGCAGTCATTTTCAGAAGGATGATCATATCGAGGAAAGATCATGCAAATTTCAACGTGAAATTAAATTATCAATGGGCACTTATCGTAAATTGTATAATAGCCTCATCAAACCAAAAACACAACGATAAATAACAGAATTTATGACTAGAAGTACTGAAGTGACAATGCAGCTTGAGAGGGAAAGCGCACCGAAAAATGCTAGTAGTTAGAAATTTATTTTGGTTTCACTAAATAATGAATTTTTGTTTGCTTTTATTTTTCCATGTTTTAAAGTTGTGAATTATTTCTTATTTTCTTTTTAATTATGTTTAAATATGTTTAATTTGAATAAAAGCACATAAAGAAAGATAAATTCGTTTACTTTAATCTTAACATTTTAACCGATTTTTGAAATGTTGGAACCAATGTATTTTTACGTAGGTACCATATCTTTTTTTACGCGATTTTCTTTTACGCGAATTTATTGGGAACGTATCTATCGCGTGAAAACAGAATTGAGTGTACTCTTGCTTTAACACTCTTTATTAAGTTACCTATCATGAGATTGAGTATTTGATACTCTCTACAAACACTGTATTACGTATTTTCCATTAACACGATTTCCTCTATGTATTCATTATCGCACATCGTTGTTCTGTGTCTAAAATCACTATTTAGCTCCCCGTATATAGGGGGATGATCGTTACCCATTATATTCCTCTTCGTGTAGTATGTACTCGATTCTATGAAATTCTCAGAAATCCGAATATAATCGATACCTCTTTGATTAAGCCCCATATGTAAAATCGTCGTCTCTTTGCTACCATTCACAACATATAGTGGTGATAATTCAAATTGTAATAATTTCTATAATTTTAGTATTATTTTCATTCAGTTTGGGATTTCTTAAGTTTACGATTTTTTTTAATGGCTTCGTCTTTTTCGAATACTTAATTTTCCATCGCTATTTCTATATCCAAATCGTTAAAATATTAAAAAAATAATTTTCGAGATTGCAAACTACATCCGTTATTAGAATCCATATTTGGATCAAACTTCGTATTTAATTCAAAATCCAGCAAAGCCAAGAACAAGATAAGGTTAAAGAATAAGTATACCAGTGGCATTTTGTGGGTTTGATAGTAAATTTAATAAAAAGATAAAATAAAAGTCAGTTGATTTTTAAATATATTTAATATTGTCAACGTGAAATAATGACTTTTAATAAGAAAACATCTAAAAATAAATTATACAGAGGTTACTTAACGCAATTCTAATTGACTACGCGTTTACGGAAAGGGAACAAGGAGGGAAAGGAAACGTCAGTAGTAGTAGTCACAACCAGGACTGATCGAGTGTTTCATTTCGATTCATTACAGCAGGAGTCCGTTTCGTTAAATGTATAAGCTGAGCTCGTCCACTATTTTCCTTTACTATTACTTTAATATGAAAGTTCTACTTTAAACGGTTCACACACATTATGTATTATTTTTATTTTTGTTGCGTAATCACCGTTCAGGTGTTATTTTTCTGCTTTTATATAGTTTCGTTTATTGCTACAGAATTGAATCGTTCCATCGCTTTCGCATTTTAATATTGACTAACTTGAACGCACTATGGCCCTTTTCGCACTTTTTCGATGCATCGAAGAAACAAGTTTTAATCGTCGCCCGTTTTAGGTTTTATGTACACACGCATTTTAATAAATTTCAACAACAAATTTTGTACATAACAACAATAGTTTTCGTTTAAATATCGAGAATTTCAACAGATATGTACGAATGTCATAAAGTTTCCTTTCGTCGTCTTATCAAAGAATGTAACAATATCTCTAACGAAACTACATCGTGTGAATTACTGTGATTGATTTTTTAAATATATTTATATATAAAACTTGTTTCTTGCGCTAACGCTAGGTATTTTAAAGATAAAGAGTATTCAGACAACACCTAAACGAAAGAAAGAACTAGTCGAGGAACATCGGTAAAAATCTTTTGCTACCTAATCGAACATTGTGCAACGCAGTTTTTTGTGCAGTACACTTACGGTTACGCTAATCAGTACTACGGGGCTGATCTACAAATCTGGTCCTACACCATTTTTGTCGGTCAGTCTTTACTCTTCCGCGCTATCATTTTTTTTTTTCTATATTCTATATCGTTCACAATACCATCGACGACAAAAATCCCGGATCTACCGATGCCACTTTCGCCGTCAAAAACGCGTGCATACAAAACAACAAACTCTGCAGTATTGTGCATTCCAATTCCTTCGTTTCAATAGCCCTCGATTCTATATCTTGAAAGTGAAGTTTCAACTTCGATTTACCATCGTCCGACGATCCTCGTAATTGTGAAAATTTGTATTGCCACACAGGAATTTTTTGGTCGACTTCGTACAATGAGAATCCTAAGTTCCAATCTAAAGTTAATCCAGCCGTTTTTCCATTACAACTTACGGTAAATGTTTTATTCTAAAATAAAATTCATTTAAAGTATTTGTGATATTTTCTATAATTTTATTTAAAATTTACTCCAAGCTTCATTACAGCTGTGCAAACTGAGCAATGCCAAGCATTCTCAATCCTTAGTAATTCTTGTCGCGTTTCCACGGAAAAATAACGAGAATCTTGTCCAGACGTTTGAACAAGAAAACAATGTTGTCTTTCGTCAACGTTTTCCGAATCTTTTACAACCCTAAACATCGTTTGGTAAACTTTGAACAAGAGAGGGCACTTTGTCCAATCACCTACAGTCAACTATAGATTTTAAATTATATTAGTTTAATTAGATTAATATATATTAATATATATTTGTATATTTACCGGGGGAGTGTCAAATAGCATAAGGTCAGTTCCCTTCAGTGCGAAAAATCTTGGTTTATAATTCTGCCAAGGATGATTATTATTTAACACTCCTTCATTTACCCATCCCATGTATTCTATTCTATCCGATACACTAAAGTTTCTATTGTAAAGCTTCATCTAAACATAAATAAAAGCATTTATTACATTTTTTATGTGTTTCAAAAACTTGAATCAAAAAACCTGCAAATTGGTTAATCCAATTATATTATCTGTAATAAACTTAAGCCACTGCGAAAGAATAGCAGAGTCATCACAATGAATGATCCCTGTACTGATTCCATTTAAGCCTCGAACTTCAAAAGCGTTCGGTCTGAGCTTGTCCGTTCCAAAAATGTACCTCGTTACGTACGCCATCATCAGGGGCAACGTCACAACGTCCACCCATCGTGTTTGTTGCGCTTCCTGGTCCAATTCTGAACAAATCGAACTTGGTCTCGAATTTGTACTCAGTGTTAACTTCAGACTGTCTTCTGAAGCTTCTTTTTCGTCGCTATTTCCACTCCCTGTACCGCTATTACTGTCGTTTGTCATTGAAGATTCTTTTTCTTCTAAATAGTTAAAATTTTATTTTTATACTTCGCGGTAATTTTTGATACATAAGAGCTATTTATTTTTATACGCATGCGTTAATACATTCGAAGTTTTTTAAATGAGTTAAATTAAAAATTAAAATGTTTTTGAAGTTAAGTGTGTTTTAAAAGTGGTTGTGAATGTAAAATAGTTTTTAATAGTTTGAATGTAAAATAATATTTGTTAATATTACGATGAAATTTTGAAATTTGATGGAAACAGAAATAGATGGTAGTTTTTAAGATTTACTACAGAAATTTTACATGTTCAGTTTATAAAGGTACTCATCTTTAATTTTCAAGAAACATAAAGATATATAAGATTAATAGTAAGATAGTTTCAGATATGTGTTCAGAAAAAAATATTATGAGTTTCAATTGATATAAATTTTGAAGTAGAAAACAGAAATGAATAATACTTTAGTATGGATATTAGAGAAATTTATTGATACAAATGAGATGAAAAAATGGATGTATATTTTGTGCAGTTTGAATCAAATTTATTAATATTAATAATGTGTTACAATGTTTAACAAAAACGAATATTTTTACCTTGTTTTTGTAAAAATGGTGTTGCTGCCCTATAATGTTTAACAGTCAAAACAACCAAATCACCAGCATTCCTCAAAATGTTAACAGCATCATCATGAGGACAAGCTGTAATATACTCCCCATTAACTTTGATGATAGCATCACCAACAAACAATTCCCCAGTCTGATCTGCAGCTTGGTTTTTATAGATCCTTGAAATAAGGATGGGGAGTTTGTGCTCAGCACCACCTTTAATACTTAATCCTAGCCCTCCAACTTTCTGCCTCCTAATTTGGACCATCCTCTCCTGAGTATAAATGCAGAATTAAACCCATTAAAAAGACACCACTGGAAACTTACTTGGGATGTGGAGGGTTTAGATTCTAAAGGGACTGGTTCTTCTTTTTGCAACCTTAAAACTTCCATAGAAAGATTGAGCCGGACTGGAACAGGTCTACTTTTTCCATCACTAACTGCAACCATACCAGTGCGAATCTTCAGTTTCTTGTCGATTTTCTCTTCAATCGGCGTCGTCATTTTTGTGGCATTTATCCTCATATTGGTGTAATCTACGAGGAGAGCCCCTTAAAGGGGTCGCTCAGGGCGTTTTTATTGAGTCGTTTAGTTGTTTATTAAGCGGCACATTGCAGAAGCTAGCCGCAACGTGGTACTAAGGACCGATAATTACTCGTAGTGTTCGCGGAGCCATTTTTAAAAGGTCCAAAACAAACGTATAACAAAATAGAGTGGTTTTGTAGCCAAAGAGGTATTGATGTTTGCGAAGTTGTAGGAATATCTGCAGATGGCACTGTGAAAGCTCTAAAGCTTTCTTTTTATAATCCAAGTATAAGAATACTTTAGATTGGATTAAAATTATGTATGATTTACTTATATGATATACTAATATGATATATTATTTATTAATATTCGATAATATGCAATTTATTTTTAAAAATTAACTTAGTTTACTTATCATGGTTATAAATTCTCAAGAAAATGGTAGCATTCGATACGTTTAAGTTAGTCAATTGTAGGTGGCACTAGTGGGTATAATAAACACCAAAGAAATTAAATTCAGTAACAAACTAAAATACATTTTTTTTAATACAAAGCGTTATTAAGTCAAGAATTAAGGTATTAATATGATTATGCGATATCAAGCACTTTATCTTTAAGGATTAACCCAGTTTAGTTATCATGGTTAACCCCACATACGTAAAGAAATTGTAACATTCGATACGTTTAGGTTAGTCAACTGTAGGTGGCACTAGAGGGTGTAATAAAGACAAAAAATTTAAATTTGTGGTAAAAATCTATTTAAAAATCGTATTTTTTATACAAAGCGTTATTAACTCGTGAGGCTGGTGGTTTTTTGATAATTTCCGAAATGAAATGACCTATCTTAACGATTTTTTTCAGATCAATTCCAGTTTGAGCACCTAATCCATGCAACATATAAACTAAATCTTCTGTGGCAACGTTTCCAGTTGCTCCTTTCGCATAAGGACATCCTCCTAATCCAGCTACTGATGAATCAGCTACTGTTATACCCATCTAAAATGTAGACAATAGTCTTTATCTTATCAAATCATTGCCTTAAAACCAGACTATTCTATGTTAAATTTTTCTTAATTTTTAACACCAACCTATGTTTCAAATTCTTTCTGACAATTTATCTCAAATCAATCTACATTTATTCAAACGTATTATAGAATCATTACATTGAATGTATTGAATGTCAAAACTAAAAATTAGTTTTCTGTATAATTAAAATTAAAAACACATAGAATAGTTTAGTTCTAAAGTAATGGAATGTAATTGAAACAATTTATATACTTCTAAAGCCGTTAAAACATTAACTAACGCTTGACCATAAGTATCATGGCAATGTATGGCTAATTGATCAGCTTTGGCTACTTTCAAAACATCTTTAACCATATCTTGAATTTTACTTCTAGTTCCAACCCCGATAGTATCACCTAATGATATTTCATAACATCCCAGATCTAATAACGCTTCGGTTACTTTTGTAACAGCTGCGGGTTTAATGTCTCCATCGTAGGGACACCCAACAACGCAAGAAACGTAACCTCGTATCTTTAAATTTTTCTTTTTGGCTTCTTCCGTAACGGCTTTGATACGATTAACCCCTTCTTCCGCGGTACAATTAACATTTTTCATAGAAAACCCATCGGAAGCCGAAGCGAACACTGCTATTTCTTCGGCACCTGCTGCAATCTAATTTTAGGTTGCGATTTTTGTATTAAAGGATGAAACTTACTGCCTGTTCTAAACCTTTTGTATTCGGAACCAAAACGGGGTAAGATATTCCTTGTTTCTTTGTTATTCCGGTAAATACTTTTGAGTTATCACCCATTTGGGGAACCCATTTTGGACTTACAAAACTGAGAATTTTGAAAAAACAAGTTATTTTAGTGTATACTTTTAGTCATTAATTTAAAAGTTCATTTAAATTAAATTAATTTAAATTTTAAAAATTCATTTTGTACAACTTGATTTAGATAAGCTAAAAAAATTATTAGGAAAAAAAATAGGAGCAACTGGAATATTTAAAGTAGATTTATTTTTCTTTATTTATTTGTTTTATTATTTATTTAAAAACTGATTATTTTATCTAACATGAACCCGAGACCTTGTTAATTATTTATGTAATATATATATAAAATAAACATCCATGTTAGTACTACAGTACAATATATACAATGTTTCATTGCTTCGAGTATGCCGTCCAAGCTATCTGTAATAAGGGTTGCTTACCTCGTAACTTCGATTGTCTTCAGGCCGGTGTCACTGAGTTTATTTATAAGTTCTATTTTTGCGTCAGTAGGAACGGTCGTCGGTTCGTTTTGCAGGCCATCCCTGGGGCCGACTTCGACGATTCTCACGAAAGAGCTACTCTGTACGAGGATTTCGGTTAATTATAACCTAAACGGCCGAGTCCAATCATACCTGACGGCTTCCGTCGAGACGAGACAACAGTCTTGTGTTAAAGAGGCGTTTGAGCTGTCGAACTGGCATACCGTTAACTACTAAACAGCCAGAAATTGGTTTCAAATTTTTAAGAACGCGTGCTGCTCGTAAACGATAACGGGTGACGTTACAAGTGACGTCACACCCCCCGAGAAGTCTTATAAATAGAGCGGGCAGAGTGTGTGGCCGACTCTAATTCGAATAAATAACGGAGGACTCCTTTATAAATATTTATTTAACTTAACTATATTATAATCTTAGTAAATTTTACAAAATAATAACTATTGACATACATAGGTACAACTTTGTAGATATAAATAATTGATGGCGTCTCTTATTCATCTTTATATTTTTATAGGATATAAATAATTCATATAACTAATAATAGTATTGTCCTCGGAGTAATAAAAAAAAGTATAAACATCATACGCATGCGAACAATAACGGAGCGCATGCGCGGGACGAATTGAGACCATTTAAAATGAGTTTTTTCGTGCTGGAAAGGAAATTAAAAATAGATCGTACTAAAGAGGACTCCTCTTAACAATTAATTATTAACTAGAATTTATTTTAACTACTCTAAACTTAGTAATCTTTGAATATAATTATTAGGACAGAAGATTCCTTATCTTTCCACGTCGATTTGGCAAAATAAGTAACGCTTCGATTAAGTGCCGATGTTATTTAGTAGTTCTTTTGTATAGCAACAGCCCCCCGTGTTAAAAAAAGGCACTAACCACCTGGACGGTTATGTTTTTTCTTTGACTAGATTGCAGGCTGTTAAGTACACCGTATCACAAAGTTTAAATCATTCAACCTTCGGATATAAGGCACCCTTTACCATTTTTGTCCAGTTATATAACCATTTGACTAGCTAATAGTTTGGTAAGGTTAACGAGTATTGTACGAATAAATAGCTACTCCTGTAATCCTAAGAAGTAATAAAAACGATCGCGATCAGACTAGACTTCCTCTAACAATTTAATAAATTTATTAATAAATCGAGAATTGACTATCTAGTCTATGCCTAATTTAGATAATAGTTTAATGATCTCGCCCGTTCGTCACACTTCCGATTGCACGTGCCTTTGCAGACCAACAACGAACTCAACTGCAAAGTCAGCGGTCGCCATCATGCGCGCGATATTGAGCATCTACTTTACATTATACATATTATCAAGTTGCGTACTTCCCTTTGGAATCATCATCAATGGTTTCGTTCGTCGTCTTGCGGGGAAATCCTTCACTAGAGCGATGGGTTACGGCAATCTCGCTTCTTGCATGCTAGGAGCTTGCGCTGCCGCCGCTTGATACGGCAACCCTGGGAATGCCGTCGCCGTCGCCGTTGGCAAACTTGGCGTTTGCGGCAGTGCGTAAGTATAGGGCATATATCCGGCACCTTAAAAAATAATTATAGTCCTTATCGAATACGTACACAGGGGTTGTTGCGTGGGAAACTTACCAGCTGCGCCTGCGTAAGGGGTGTAAGCGTCAAAACCGTTGGGATACTGTCCGGTGTAAGGGGCAGTAGCCGCGGCTGCCATAGCCGCCGCATTTTGGTACTCGTAGAATTGCGACGTAGCCGCTAACGCTGCCGCCTGAGAAAGTTGGGTGGCAGGCAGAGGCATTAGAGTTCCGGGAGCGGTGGCCGCCAAATACGGCGACTGGTACATGTATCCGGGCATCCTGAAAACGAGGGAGATTAAGGGAAGTCGACTGTAAATTGGGGGAGCCCCAAAGCACAACACTCCAAAAAAATGAAAACCAAAGAACAATTGAAAGTGTGTACAACACGTGATTCTACGACAATGTCTAAATGAACTCAAAAATCATAAAATAAAAAAATAAAAACATACGACTTCCGTTCTCGGTATTAGATAGAGAGGCATTACTTTTGTTGTTATAATACTGTCAACGTAAAGAAAACGACAACATCTAGAAAGGGGAGATTTACAGAAAGAGAGAGAAAAAAAAAAAGAAAGAGAAAAGAGCCGAGTTATTCCTCGGAAAGAGCGTCATTAGTGGAGTGAGGGTTAGAACAGAGAGGCGGCGACGTTTTATTTTCGATGCAGCAAATGTCGCGGCGCGGTTTATGCGTGTGCCGGTTTATATTTAGATATTTTATTTCTAAACTGGCCAATTTGGGCCGAACTGACAGTATTCGACGTAGAACGTTCAGGTTCCGTTTTCTCCTTCGAGACTAATCCCGAAATTTCCCTCTCTTTCGCATATTTAGGGCTGCCACTACGCCAAAATGACACATACACCGTTGCCAAGTCTATTTCCGTGCTCGCTTCATTCTTTCCGACAAAGTTCATTCCGGAGGCCGCCATTCGGTGTCGTCGCGCTAAATTATTGATGAGCCCATGTACATACGCCATTAGATTTTTCCCGTAGACAAGCGATTTTTATTGCGTGTCCATGCGGGGGATTGATTTTCCTCAAGGTGACAATACCTTTTTACCTTCCATTGTGTTCTTTAATCGCGCGTGGGTCCTATCTTACCGAAATTCAACAACAACACGCGCAATCGCCTTAATATCGCCATTCGATCGCGCATAATCACTTATTGTTGGGGCCTTTTATGGATTCGGCCTTAAACAATCGATAATCGAATGATTTTTTACGAATGCCCAACAAAAAATTTACGACTATTATATGCATGTTAATAAGAGTTATTTTAAGATTTCGTTGCTCTAAAAAATTAATGTTCCTATAGACCCGCATGTTTAGATATACTTTACAAATAAACCTAATAATCTTCTTATTGCAGTTATGTAATAAACTTTATACACAAAGAGGCTTTCCAACAATAGAAGCTATATAATTCTTTATAAAGGAAAACATCAAAACAGAACAGGAAATATATAATATTGTATAACGTAACGATCGACCTTTGTTACTTTTAGTAAGCAATTCAGTTAAATTAACCAATATGAAAATATGGTTATTACTTCAAACATTAAATACGTTTACATTTGAATAAACTATTATAAGTACAATTCAATAAAGTTGTTAATTTTATGATACCACAAAGGTGTCATTATACTTAAAGTACTTTTCCCATGGCGTGTAATTCTATAAAGCGCATCGAACGAGGAAAAGGGGGCTATCAACACGATCTAAATCGGTGCGGAAGTGTTCCTACCGGCGACCGGAAAAGGAAAATTAAAAAAAAACGTAGAGCACGCGTCGCGAATATCCGTCGAACGGCGCAATCGTGGGCTCCCCTATCGCGGGGCGGCCAAACTAAACTCCGGATTTGCTCGGGGATTATCCAATGGGCGTTTATCCACCCCTTTGGACCCGCCTCCGATCCGGAGGCGGCAGCGACCGCTCTCGGACCGTTTATTTCTGGTACGCGTTTAAAATTAAAAATTTTCTTCTTGGCACGTGCCAAAGGATGCGTGGGCGCGAACGTTCGGGTGACAGGACGAAGGATATCTCGACAGCTGCCATCCTGATAAAACCACGTCTATTTTCGTATGCGAGCGAGTTCGTACATCGGTGACGTCTTTTTACGAACTCGAACGTATACGTTCACCCTCGAATCAAAATCGTTTAAAGTTAATTCGACGATCGAACGTCGAAAGATTAATTAAAAGTAACAAAAACTAACATTATTGTCAATCTACTAGAGACTAGCTACGAACCGAAAGACAAAAAAAAAACTACAAAAAAAACCGTGTTTTATTGAGAGAAAGGCGCGCGTCGGTTTTTCTTTTGAAATTCAAGCCATACACACTGCTCACTCACTACTCTGACCGTTTAACGTCGGAAGGGTCTTGTATATATTCACCGAGCTGCTTGTAACACAAGTGTTGGTCACTATTACGAAATCGTACATCGGCGATCCGCTCCTGTTAATAAGCAACATCGACCAAGGTGAACGGTTAGCTGTTAGTGTTACATCTGCAGTGGTGAGTATATTAACAGATAAAAATAAATAAAAACTCGTAAAGTAAAAAAAAGGTACGAACATCAAGTAGTCAGCCCAAAAAAAAAGAAAACCTCACAGCAAACAAGTAAGAGAGGTCCGATACCTCCGTGCAAAAGTTTTAATTATAAGTGGAACTCAACTAATAAAAATAAATTAAAAATAAAAAAAGAAACCACACCCACACTCACAAACACTCAGCGTTGTACGTGTGAGAAACTAACTTCTTATAAACGAGATTTGCGATCTACTTTCGTCGCATTCCGGATTACCGAGTCAGCCGATAGCTAATCTGTAAATTATATTGATGGTCACCAACATGTCTTCACTATAGCCACTTTTGGCGAACGATCGATTTGACGTTTGCTAGTTTACCTCCGATCTTCTGGTTGCACTTACCCGTATTGTCCTGGCAGCAGAGTCGGGTATCCTGCCCTCACCCCCGGAAAGGGAAACCCTGCAATCAAACGCATTCGATCCGTTACGTTGCTTGCTTTTGGCTGTTTAGGCCGCACATGTCTCTTGCAGCGGAAGTCGCTACCACCTGGTCGACCCATACGACACGTGGTCTAGTCACGCTTTCTTGGTCTAGTTGGTTTCGTGCGATATGACCGTTAGAATTGGTCTTTATCAAAAAAGGAAAAACCAATTTCGTTGTATCCCCAACGGAATTCAAATTTTTCAACGGGATTCAAATTGGTAGTAAAGAAACATGAAAATCATTTAAAAGCTACTGAAAGTAGACTAAATTTTATTTGGATTATTTAGATTTGAGGATAATTGTTTGAATATCACAAAGGACATTTATATCCGCCATCTTGAAGCATCAAAACAATCAAAATCGAATCCACTATTTTATTTATCTTTGAGATTAATTAACTACCAGAAAAAGTACCAAAAAAATGAAAGTACTTACCAGTTTGAACGTTGCCTCTAGGTTTGGCTCCTAAAATAGCCAAATTGACGTTGGCTTTCCTACCATCGATGATAGGATTAGGTTCCCTACAAGCCCTTTCGGCAGATTGCCGATCGCCCATGATAACCTACGAATAAGTAAAAGTGCATTGGGGATGGTAAAAACTTTTCAGGGAAATCCCCTGGGTGTTGAACTCGGACAAAGACAACAAAGAAAAGTTCTTTGTTCCCAGTACTTACGAATCCGTATCCCCTGCTTTTGCCGTTAGCTCTGTCGGTGATGACTACGGCCTCCTCGATATCCCCGTAGACCGAAAAATGATCTCGCAGAGATCGATCGGTGGTGTGGTAAGGAAGGCCGCCAACGAAGAGTTTCGTCCATGTGGTGTCCCTGTTTTGGACGCTGGCGCCGTTAAGACCCGCCGGTAGAAGTCCAAGACCCCCAACCAGGCTTTCTGCCTCGGTGGTGGCCGGAGCGGCGTTCTGCATGAGCATCGGAGCGGCTGAAACGGCTGCGGCGCTGGAAGCGGTGGAGGCAGCGGAGGTGGCGGCAACTTGGTCGAGCTGGTTCTCCGTGGGTTGCGACGCGGCGGCAGCCCTGGCGCTGGCGGCGCTGGCCTCGGCGGTCCTTGCGGTCCTGTTACCGAACGGATCGGGCCGGTTACCGAGCGGGTTGACAATATTGTTAATGTACTCTTTGGTGAAGTTGATCTTCCGATCTCGCATAAGTCTATCGTAGGTGCCTCGGAGCACTGAACAACCTCACACCACTAAACGGCGCGTACTACCGCAACCCCGCGATGCATCGCCCGGCGAACGTGAAACGTGGAGGAGCGTGGAGCGTGAAATGCGTGCCCACTCCGTGTGTGTGTGCGCCGACACTGCACTAAATATAGCCGCCTGTGACTCCGAGCGTTTTGTTCGCGTGCCTCTGCCCCGGTGGCTACCTCGGATCTAACCTCTAGGACCATCGCAGAAGTGGTGTCTGCAAGCTTGCCACCACCACCACCGAGGAGGGGGCCCGAAGACCACGCGCGGGTACCGCACGACCGTCCTCGGAGGGGTGCATTATAATTAACCCTCGCCCCCCCCGGCCGTCCCCTTCCCGTTGCCACGACAATTGAATCCCGGTCCCTCTTTGATCTCGACTCTTCTAAATCATCCCTTATTATACCCCCGTGTATATTTGTGTTTTCCCTTTCTGAAACTTCCAAAGAAACTTATCGTCACATTGAATTCTCCTCGGGAAAGTCTCATAATCCCCGCGTTAAACTTTACGTAGTGTATCAAATGTTGTTACATTTACGGATTAATAAAGTAGTTACGAAAACAAAAGCGTGAACGAATAAAAATTATATAACTATGAAAGTGAAAGTTAACATCAATCGCCCTTTTCGATGCGTTTTAAATATGTAAATAAGTCAATCTAAACAATTTCAGTATATATTTAAAAGTTTTGAGCTAATGTAAAACGTTATCCCGACTATTTCATTCGCTTGATCCGAAACAGCTATAATTTTAACCCCTACAGCTTTTTGTACCCTCACATCTGCATCTTCGTTCGCTACTAGTTCACCCCTCGACTATGCGAACACCTGGTTCATCCGCGATCCCCTTTTGTTCGTAATGTTATTACACGCTAGTGGGATTAAATTTAAAATAAAATTTTCATAAGATATAATTTAGTTTTTGGAAAAAAGTTTCTATAACATAATATTATGTATTTTTTTTTTTTTTTGAGAAAATAGAGAATTGAAGAATTGAGATTTAGAAATTACTGAGATTACTATTCCTTTAATTTTCATTTTCGTTTCAAATAATAAATTATTTGAAACCATTATTTTTTTGTTTTCGGGTTTTTCGGTTTAAAAATAAAGTTTTTAAACTCGAAAATTGATGTACCCCCCGGATTGCCGATGTATATTATAACAGTCTTTTTTTTGTCATGTTCAAAGCCACGGTTCATCTCCCCCTCGTTTGTCTGTCGAACAGCTGTTCCCTCCACTCAATGAACCCAACGCGCAGCGCTTAATTATGATTTTTTTCTCATCAGAAGAGATGCGAAACAATGGACGCATCGAATAACTACGACGCCCCGGAGGTGTCGCTGTGGCGTCTAGACGCGGCCTTTAGACCGGAGGACGTATAAATAAACACTGGACTTTTGGAACTAGTCCACCAGTAACCGGCACCGGTGATTTCGAAACTACAAAGCTCGTTTTCTTAGCGTTTTCGGACCGTTCGGAAATAAACCGTGTGAACCTAGGTTTACACAATTTACGTATGTATGTATCTGCTAATACGGAAATAGATACTGTTATCTGTAGTAATTTTTACGTACATACCGACGTGTTTGTTGGAATTACACGGAATTCTGGGGAAACCGTAACCGAGGAATCGAAGCGGAACGATTCTGATCCAAAAATATCGAGGCGGTGGGTCGGTCGTATTTTCTTTAAAAACGACGAAATGAAATAGGGACTATTTCTGTTAGTAGGAAGTAAAAAGGCGAGCTGTATAGCCGCAGCTGTCGGCGCCATCTGAAAAAGTTCCAGGAGATATTCCTGAACGCAGCTGCCGGCCGTTCGTTCAAACGATTATTAATTTTAACACGTAGGCGAATAATTTGGATTAGAGCATTTGAAAAAACAAACAGTTCCGGCCAAATCGCGTCCGCCCGTTGATGGATCCCCGCTCATTTTTGCTTTCTAACACATGTTTCTGTTTTGACAGAACATATCATAAATCGAAATTACTCCTGTCAACGATTAGCGTTGATTAGCGTTAGTTACTTAGTTAGATTACATCACTTTGAAAATTATTCCATTCAATTAAGAAAGTAAAATTTATTATTAATATTTCCATACATTTTCGATCGTTTTTTTTGGACGCACGTGGATATATGTAACTGATGACTATTTATAAACAAGAACGACAGAGTAAAAGCTTCGATTCATTACTATCGATCCGGTAAAAGCATAGGCGGGCATAATTGTGTACTTCTACTGTCCCTTACATTAATCTTTACGTGGGCGGTGGGTTTTCGCTCCATCGGTGGCGAACTATGAATAATAAATGGAAATAACAGGTGGACAGTAATTTGTGTAAAACGCGTCGCTCGGACGGTAAAAAAAAAACGAGTTACTATACATCGTACAGGGCCATTATTTGACAATTAAGGGAAATCAATTCGGAAAGAATTAAAGACCGATTCGGTTAGGATTCGTGCCACGATCGATGAAACCCTAATGATGGGAAATATAAACAAGACGCCGGTAAAATATTCATGGGAACAACAATGACTAGCATCGACGTCCGGCGTCGCGATACGATTTTCGCGCCGTAACGACAATGTCTATTTTGAACAAAGAACGCGCTCGTCTCTGGCAAGTTGACAATTTTTTCCCTCCCCTCTCCCAGCACCTTCCCGACACGTTCTATTTCGATTCTAGAAACGCTCCTCAAAAAAAATAACGTGTTGGCCAACCTAATATTTACGCCGTATCTACCCGTTCGTGTTGCCAACGTGATGCGCTACCCAGATAATTATCGACCAGTCTTTCAGCAAATAAACCATCTTTCTTCATAACGTTTATTTCCTTTATAAATTTCAAATAAAATCAACTCATTAAAAAAACCGTCTTTATTTTTAATCCTCCCCCTTCACCAATGATTCACACGCTTTACTAAAAAAAATTATAAAACTAATCTTAAAAGCTATCTTGATAGTTTATATCGTACTGCTGATTATTATAAAAATTGTTAGGTTGTAAAAGCTCTTGTAACCTCCTTAGTACTGAATTTTTCGAGTATTGGTTGTAAAAAGCATCTATAAGAGGTGACAAAACATCTCTACCTGGGGCACTTGGAGGAGCATAAGTAATACTGATTTGATCATTCCCATTTGGAGGACCATAACCTGTCTGTGGCGGTCCATAACCAGTTTGAGGAGGACCATATCCCGTCTGTGGAGGTCCATAAGTATATCCTTTCGTCGATCCTGTGGATGGTTCTAAAGTGGTTGTAGTTGAAGATTCTGTAGTGTCTTCATCATCATTATCTTGACGACCGAAAGCATAGTCGTCGTAATAATCGTCATCAGAATCATAATAATCTGGTTCTCTATTAATAGGTCTTCGATTTCCCCTTATCCTGTTTCTATTTGCAGGTCTCCTCCTTCTTCTATTTACTTGCCTGTCGAAATACTCATCATAAACAGGAGTTGTCGATCTTCTCCTTATTGGCTTTCTTCTACTACGCACTCTATCATCATAATCTGGTTTTCTCGATCCTTTCCTAGAGGAACCACGTCTTGCTCTACTAGCAGGTTCTTTGTAATCCGGAAAATCCAATTGATCATCTAGCGTTTCCTGCAGTTCTTGATCGATATCTTTGGTGCTATTCAAATTAACAGTTCCATTATATTTTATATACTTATAATATTGATTCGATGGTTCTGCTTCGTTATCTTGAATTTCCTTTGAAGATTGAGTCTCTCCATCATAAGCTTCCGTCGAAGGTTCTAAAATGGATTCGTCTTCCTCGTTTTCTTGTTTCGGGATGTGATTATCATTTAGACCATCTTCTGGAGATGCGCGAGGTGTCGTTGTTTTTCTATCATGGATGTGAATAATTTGCTGTTGGTGCAATGGAGGAGGTAAAATTTGTGGAGAATGCGTTGTTTGAAGATAATTTCCTTGTAGAGAATACCACAAAGGTGGGAAGTATGAATACAACGGCCGAAATGGGACCCAAGGTGATTGATTATATTGATTGTATCCTAAAAGGTACGGTTTAGCTTGACTGGCTTTTGCCAAAAAGGTAGCTGCTAGAAGTAGGCCTAAGAGAGGTCCTTGGAAAGTCCTGGATTGTCTCGCCAAATAATCTGATTCTATAGCTGTAGGAAAATAATATATATACTTTGGCCTTTGGGGTTTTTATCAAAGTATATTTTTCTACTTACTTGTAACGTTGTAAAACTCCGTCGTCAACATTCTTGGTTTGTACGTTCACAAGTGCATGCTTTGAAAACTTCTCGGATACTAAGCTTTCCATACAATAAGAGAGGTAAAAGCAGGAGTTGCTTTTTATGCGGGTCTTTGCAAAGAGCCCTCATCCATAAGGTGAAATCGCTAAGAATGTTAATAGTCTTCGATTAGAAAGATATGAAAATATGGAACAGTTAGTAATTATTGTATTAGTAATACAATAAGGTATTTCTAACAAAATGATGATAATTATTTGTATATGAAAATTAAAAAATTAAAAAATATAAAAAATATAAAAATATTTTATATTAAAATTGTCGTGGAATACTTTAGCTCCATCTATGACGGACCTTTAAAAGTCCCTAGTTTCAAAATGTCGATAAAACAGACGACGAGGCACCATCGATTATTTTGGGCCCTCTGTTAGAGACCTACGAATGACCTCTGGGTCATATCAGATAGGGACATCTATTCTAAAAATAAAGAAGCGTCGAATTTGATTTAAAAATATTTAATAAATTTTTTCGAGAATCCCATATAAACCCTTTATTATAGATAACGGTGACTCACTTAAAGACTGTTAATCGCTGATAAGATAAGAATAAGCTAATGTGTTGATGTGAATGTTACACTTGTAGTAAAAAAACAGGTTGTGCCGGTAATGAATCGAGATGATCCACCCTAGTGAAATTATGCGTACAAATTCGGAAGTGGGTAGTCAATTTTCAGCTCCAATAACTAGAAGAAATAATGGGGTAGATTGTGGATGGAGTTCTTTACCATGTTTGGCACAAAGATTAAATTTGGAACGATGGGCGAGAGCTGGAATTTTCCTATGCTTTTTCGCGCTCTTAGGATTTGTCCAAGGAGCTTTGCTGAGTTATTTTAGAGGAACAGCTCATATCTGGATGCAGCATTATAAATATTCCGACACAGTAATTGGTAAATTTTTAAATACATTTCAATAATCACATCCAAATCTGATAATTATTTCTTGGTTAGATTGGTTGTTGTATTCCAATGAAATCTTCGTTGGAATTTTTGCTCTTTTAATATCATACTGGGGAAATAAAATCCACAGAGTGTCTTGGTTGGGAGGATTAGCAATTTTTCAAGCTTTAGCTAGTATTTTTTTAATTATCCCAGAAACACATATTAACTTAAATAATTTTCAAAATACATCAGGTAATTTTTTTTAAGAAAGTTTTTAATTTTAAGAAAGTATTTAATTTTTAAGTATTTAAGTATTTAATATTTTGACCTAATTTTAGTATCAGATTTTCTCTGTACAAGTTTTTCTTCAAAACTCGAACTCGCATTCGAATTTAATTACGTCGGTATAGCGATGTTATATTTATTTCAACTTTTCTTTGGATTCGCAAGTATAACATTTTATACTCTGGGAATTTCTTACATGGATGATAATATCGAAAAGGATAATGCACCGACATACTTAGCAATTCCAATGGCAGCGAAAATATTAGGCAAACAACTAGGATTTTATTTATCTTGGGTTCCAGCATTAAGAAATGAGTTAATCATATTTACCACTCCAAGTAAGAATAAAACTAATTCTAAACTAGTCTAAAAATAACATAATATTTTTTTAGCGTGGTTGGTTGTATCATCATTCATTTTTATATTTGGAGCTATTATTACTTTATTTCCTAGTAGTTTACCAGCAATAGCTTTAAAAAAAGCTGTAGCTTCTTTATTAAGTTTAGCGGAGGGGGAGGAAGAGAATGAAGATGAAGAAACAGAGAATAAAAAAGATGGTTTCTTTGTAGCACTATTAAGACTTTTAAAAAATCCTGTTTTAATGTTGAACATCGCGGCTTGTACTTTTGCTGGGATAGCATTCGTAAACTTAGAACTTTTTCAAAATAAATTCTTCCAATCTAGATTTTTCGTACAAATCGGATCAGATCTTTCTGGCTATCAAGATAACATCATATCGAAAATCACAAACGTTATTAAATATCCATTTATGGCCACGACACTCATTGCAACTGGTTTTGTAATTGCCAAAGTAAAACCTAAACCTAAATACTTAGCTTTATTCAATGTAATTATCTATACCGTAACAGCAGCGACTTTTATCAGTTTAGCGTTTTTAAGTTGCGACGTTACTTTGCAAACTTACTTTCCCGGAAGATTAACGACACCTCTTTGTAGTAGTCATTGTTTTTGTCCGAACAATATACCATTTATGCCAGTTTGTACAGTTGAAGGACAAAAAACTTATTTTTCACCCTGTCACGCGGGATGTAACGCAGTGAGTTTTTCAAATACAAAGATTTATTCAGAATGCACTTGTGGGGAATCTACTAGTATCGTTACAGATACAACAGCGACGGAAGGAGCTTGTAATCAAAGTACTTGCAGCTTATATTTTGGAGTTGCTCAAGCTACTATTATCATGGCTAGTACTTCTATCATAAGCACAATTATTACAAATATACTTATTAATTTACGAGTTGTTGAACAGAGTGATAAAGCTATGGCTTTAGCTTTAGAAAGTACGTTTTTGGGAATATTACCTTTCGTTCCAGGAAAAATTGTCTATTCAGCAATAGCACAAAGTCTTTGTAGATATTCTGGAAATGATAGATGTTTATTAAATTCTAAATCATTTGGACTTTTTTTCATAATAACAACAATAGTTTTAATAGGAATAGCAGCTTTGATATCGGTAGGAGTTGTGTTATTAATTAAAGACGTTCCAATGTGGTCTAAAGATGACATTCGTAGAACATCCAGCGATGAAAATTCTAATCGACGTCGTCAAGATATTACTGACGCCGATGAAGACCTAGATTTTTCACTTAGATCCAACGAGGAACCACAAAGAAGGAATGAGGATCAGAATAGAAGAAGCGACATGTTAGAATCAACGTTCTAGATAAAAATAACATAATTGTAAGTTAAATATCTTTTAATTCGAACTCAACATCGTCATCAAATATTTTCAAACCCTTTACAAAGTACCATACGCCTACATCAAATACGGTTCCTATGGTTACAAAGGCAGCTGCCGTAAAGTTCAAAGTGTATCTTAAAGTTTCACTATTATACAACCAGCAGTTTCCATTTCCTGAACAAGTTTTTCCCCAAACCAAACAAGCTTTATCTATAAAAAAAAATATTTTAAAGTAATTCTTATGTATCAACACGAATAAATTACCAAGGATAATTCCAAAAAGTATCGGTGATGGTACAAAAGCACACAGGCTCATCATCATTAAACCAAAACCCATTGCTACTGGTTTATCTTTTTCTTCTACACATCTAACAGTTACCAAAAAATTTGAAACTCTTCCAGTTGCGCCAGTGAATTTTAATAAGCAAACTACAGCTAGAAAAGCATAGAATTTTGAAAAACAATCTACGTGGCAATTTCCAGAAGTAGCATAACCATAACCATCTTCAGATTGTATACAGGAACATTCTTTGTAAAGTTTAGTTTGATTTAAATATGTGTATTGAGAACATCCTGCGTGACAAGCCGATATAAAAGAGGTTTTACCGTCTTGGGAACACACAGGATTGTATTTAACGTAATCGCAATTACAGTTCGAGTTGCAATTATTACCAGATTGATATCTAAAAATTTAATATTAATTAAAATTTAATATTAATTATTAAATTTAATATTAATTATTAAATTTAATATAAATTAATTTTTAATAATTAACATTCTTAAAAGAATAATAAATTTACCCTCGCGCTATTGGAATAATATCAAGACAATCTAAATAAACGTAAGAAATTATCCCAAAAACAGATATTGCTCCAACAACTACGTTCCAAGCTGCTAAACTTCTTGCAGTTGGTTTAAACTTTGAAATTATCAGTCCTGATAGCAACACTCCAATTGCTGAAAATATTAAACCAGCCGTTCCCGTAATTAAACTAGATGCTGAAGCAGATTGTTTATATAGCGTTTCAATATATTTGGGTAGAAAAATCCAATAAGGCATGTAACCCAAAAAATAAAATACCGCGGCGAAGTTATTTAACATTAAAGTGGGATTTTTTACTAGTCTATTAAAAGTCTTCACCATATCTATAAGATATAGAGTCAGAGAAAGGTTAAATTTTAATAATATTTTAAACCTTTGAATGATCTTGGGAGTTCTGGTTCCTCAGTTGTGGACCGCTTTTTTAATCTTCTAGCTGCGGCTCTTGGAAGTTGCTTCGGAAATAAAGCCAATAATGAAGCACACACAAATATAATCCCTCCCAAGATTATCCAGCCCAACCACCAAGCTCCAAGCCATCTCGGATCATTGTTATTTATGGTAGGCGTTAACGAAGGAGAAATGTATAATTTTAAACAAATCGATGCTAAAGCATAACCTATAGCCGGCCCGAGGGTTCTTAGAAAGTATGATATACCTAAAATTGAATCTCTTTATTAATCAATAAAGGTTACTTTAAGATACAAAGCGTTTTTTATTGTTATAAGTAGTATAATTTTAGCTTTGTTAGAGCCATAGCGCATGCTCTACTTACTAATCAAAGCGGGTGTTTTAGATTTTTTAATATTATCGTCCATATAACTGATTCCTAAGGTATAGTAAAGAGGGGAGCCGATCCCCGATATTAATTGAGCGGTAAATAATATAGCCGTAGCTGGAGCGTAATTTCCTTCCTCCATGTCACATTCTGAATACGTGTGATTTCTATCACACAATACCTTTCGCTTTTCCAATTCAAACACCTTATTTGAAGTATTATCGTTAATTTGCCCATATTCCACGGTCAAAAACATGGCATCTTTACCAGCACCGTACAACCAATGAGGTAACGCAGTTAGAAGACAAAATAACACGACCGTATAAAGTCCTATTGCCATCCACCGTGGTCTATGTCGTCTTCCAACATAGTAACTCAAGATCACAGACACGAGCAGTTGGCTTAAATCGTTTCCAACGGTTATTATCCCCGTCGTCCTACTGGGAATCTTGAATCTCTTTTCCAACGTGGTGATTGTTCCGTTGTAGTACGCGTAACTAGCCGAAAAGAGACATCCTAATATACCGTAAAGAAGGACGAAAGCCTTCTTGTTGGCGAACTTCTGTAGTAACTTTCCTTTGATGAACCAAAATCCGCAGGTAGTATCTTCATCGATTGGCACTATTTCGGGTTTTAATATCACCTCTTCCTCGGGGAGAATGTAATCCGTGTTTCCGTTATCCTTGTGGTTCGAGTCCATGCTTTACCTTCACATCCTCAACGTCGACTCGCTGGCGTTTTGTAGCCGGTGGGCGACCAGGATACGGTTAAAGAACTAAACGCGGTAATTGCTAATGGCCGATTTAAGGCCTTGTTAAGGAACGGCGGACGTCATAGCGCCAATTCCCTGTGTCAATAGCGTGTGGAGCGGTTCCAATTGGGTCTCCGGTACGACGCAGTTGAAGTACCTTGGGGATTCCTCTGAAATGGAAACTCCCATATTTCGATTTTCAGGTCATATGTTAACTCAGGATACTAAAATTTAGACTAAAAACTCTTGTAGCTGATAGGTGATAATCGCTTGATATCCCCCAGGACGTATATGTATGAACGTAAAAGATGAACATCGTGGAAATGTCGCAATTCAAACGAAGCTTTGTTTAACAGAAATTTATTGATACGTTTGAATATGATATTCATATGTTGCACTGATATGAAAAATCGTATATTTTGATAACCAAATCATTTGTTAATATAGAATACCAATATTTAGAGTAAAAAGATCTTGTAGCTGAATCTAAATTTTAGCTGTAGCTAACGCTGAATTTAGCTGTAGCTAAATCGTGGAAACGTCGCTATTCGAATGAAACTTTGTTTAGCAGAAATTCATTGATACATCTGAATAGTGGGTTTGAGGGGGTGGACAGCGGAGGTTTTAAAACTTCCCTGAAATGGAAACTCCTATATTTCGATTTCCATATGTTAATACGAAATACTAAAATTTAGAGCAAATATCTCTTGTAAGTGATAGATGATAATTGTGCGGGACTCTACAGGACGCCTATGTATGAACGTAAAAGGTGGAAATGGTGGAAACGTCGCAATTCGAATGAAGCTTTGTTTAGTAGAAATTCATTGATACATCTGAATAGTGCATTTGAGGGGGTGGACAGCGGAGGTTTTAAGATTTCTCTGAAATGGAAACTCCCATATTTCGATTTCCATATGTTTACACGAAATACTAAAATTTAGAATAGCAAATTATTACCATATATCTCTTATAGCTGATAAATGATAATTGTGCGGGACTCTACAGGACGCCTATGTATGAACGTAAAAGATGGAAATGGTGGAAACATCGCAATTCGAATGAAGCTTTGTTTAGTAGAAATTCATTGATACATCTGAATAGTGCATTTGAGGGGGTGGACAGCGGAGGTTTTAAGATTTCTCTGAAACGGAAACTCCCATATTTCGATTTCCATATGTTTACACGACATACTAAAATTTAGAATAGCAAATTATTACCAAATATCTCTTGTAGCTGATAGATGATTATTGTACGGGACTTCTACAGGACGCCTATGCATGAACGTAAAAGGTGGAAATGGTGGAAACGTCGCAATTCGAAGGAAGCTTTGTTTAGCAGAAATTCATTGATACATCTGAAGAGTGCATTTGAGGGGGTGGACAGCGGAGGTTTTAAGATTTCTCTGAAACGGAAACTCCCATATTTCGATTTCCATATGTTAACACGAAATACTAAAATTTAGAATAGCAATTTATTACCAAATATCTCTTGTAGCTGATAGATGATTATTGTACGGGACTTCTACAGGACGCCTATGTATGAACGTAAAAGGTGGAAATGGTGGAAACGTCGCAATTCGAATGAAGCTTTGTTTAGTAGAAATTCATTGATACATCTGAATAGTGCATTTGAGGGGGTGGACAGCGGAGGTTTTAAGATTTCTCTGAAATGGAAACTCCCATATTTCGATTTCCATATGTTTACACGAAATACTAAAATTTAGAGTAGCAAATTATTACCATATATCTCTTATAGCTGATAAATGATAATTGTGCGGGACTCTACAGGACGCCTATGTATGAACGTAAAAGATGGAAATGGTGGAAACATCGCAATTCGAATGAAGCTTTGTTTAGCAGAAATTCATTGATACATCTGAACAGTGGGTTTGAGGGGGTGGATAGCGGAGTTTTTAAAATTTCTCTGAAATGAAAACTCCCATATTTCGATTTCCATATGTTTACACGAAATAGTAAAATTTAGTATAGCAATTTATTACCAAATATCTCTTCTAGCTGATAAATGATAATTGTGCGGGATTCTACAGGACACCTATGTATGAACGTAAAAGGTGGAAATGGTGGAAACATCGCAATTCGAATGAAGCTTTGTTTAGTAGAAATTCATTGATACATCTGAATAGTGCATTTGAGGGGGTGGACAGCGGAGGTTTTAAGATTTCTCTGAAATGGAAACTCCCATATTTCGATTTCCATATGTTTACACGAAATACTAAAATTTAGAATAGCAAATTATTACCATATATCTCTTGTAGCTGATAGATGATAATTGTGCGGGACTTTACAGGACACCTATGTATGAACGTAAAAGGTGGAAATGGTGGAAACATCGTAATTCGAATGAAGCTTTGTTTAGTAGAAATTCATTGATACATCTGAATAGTGCATTTGAGGGGGTGGACAGCGGAGGTTTTAAGATTTCTCTGAAACGGAAACTCCTATATTTCGATTTCCATATGTTTACACGAAATACTCAAATTTAGAATAGCAAATTATTACCAAATATCTCTTGTAGCTGATAGATGATAATTGTGCGGGACTCTACAGGACGCCTATGTATGAACGTAAAAGGTGGAAATCGTGGAAACATCGCAATTCGAATGAAGCTTTGTTTAGTAGAAGTTCATTGATACATCTGAACAGTGGGTTTGAGGGGGTGGACAGCAGAGGTTTTAAAATTTCTCTAAAACGGAAACTCCCATATTTCGATTTCCATATGTTTACACGAAATACTAAAATTTAGAATAGCAATTTATTACCAAACATCTCTTATAGCTGATAGATGATAATTGTGCGGGACTCTACAGGACTCCTATGTATGAACGTAAAAGGTGGAAATGGTGGAAACGCCGCAATTCGAATCAAGCTTTGTTTAGCAGAAATTCATTGATACATCTGAACAGTGAAAGGGGGTGGACAGCGGAGGTTTTAAGATTTCTCTAAAACGGAAACTCCCATATTTCGATTTCCATATGTTTACACGAAATACTAAAATTTAGAATAGCAATTTATTAGCAAATATCTCTTCTACCTGATAAATGATAATTGTGCAGGATTCTACAGGACACCTACACTGTTAAAAATAAGGAGTTAAATTTAACTCAATTTTAACTAAATCTGGAAGTTCCCTCGCGACCATCCGTTTCGGAGACAAATTTATATGTAGTGAAAAATTTAACTAATATAATTTGTGACATGTAGTGAAATTCCTTTTAAAAAGTAGTTAGGGTTTACAGAGAGATCGGAGGGAAGTAATTCCAAAAAATTGGTAATTAACTACTTATAGTTTGTTGCTCTAACTAATTATAGTTTGTTAATGCAAGATTTTTCGGATGTTTTAAACTCTTTGTGCGAATACAATTTACTCCTTTTGGTAGTTAAAGATATCTTTAGGCGTGTTAGGTACAACCCCTTAAGAGATAACTCGAACTCTTTATTTGTAGTTAAACTTTATATTATTCTAATTAAAAGTATTCTAGAAAGAGTTACATATCCAGGTCAGTACTTAGGTTATAAAGGTTTTTGGATAGGACCGTATTGAAATAATAACAGTTATGTTTACTTTTTAAAAATATATTAAACAAATAATCATTTATTACACCAGCCGTACCTTTACCACGTTCCATTAAAATGTAATCATTATTTCATTTTTCTTTATTTTTTCTTTCATGAAATTTGAGCAAGATTATTGATGATCCTACAGCAATGACAAACGGTTGATCTGTTTTCTTTTCATGTAAAGCCTCATCTAAACTTTTGGCTAACTAAAATATCAATACTATTAGATTTATTGGTGGCTAATAGAAACACACTTTTGTTTTCTTTTTTTGCTTCTCCTCTTCCTTTTGGTGGTAGTAAATGTAGTAATGTCAAGATTGCATTTGTGTTACTATCCCAATCTGTAAAAAAAGGATATCAAAAAAGACGCACAAAAGTTTTACATTTGTTATTGCCTTTTGGTGGTTCCTTATGAGTTTCAGATCTGTATATATTCAAAACTTTTTCTATATATTTTGGAACGTTTTCCTGTATTGTTCCAAAAGTTTGAAATTTTAATCGAAGATCTAATGTAATCTAAAAAGAAAAACAAAATTTTTAGTAGGAAAACTAAATATTTATCTTGGAATACACGATGATACGTCGAATGAAATCGTAAACGTCGCCGATTTTTTGTCTTTGATGGCGGCTATGGCGCCAAACCATACCGACGCGACGCACGGCATCTTGGCACCAGCATCGGTGAAAATTTTTTATTTACCTTTACAATTTGCATTAATAATAATAATTTTATTGAACATAAGCTCAACGAATAAACCTATGTATCTAATAAATAATATATAGTTTACCAAAAACTCCTTAAGTAACAATACAACAAAATAATTCTGTACTTACCGGCCACATCAACTAAATCTTTAGATAATTGATTTCCACTTATTTTCACCCACCTCTTCCGATAGGAATACTTAACACGTATATACCAGTGGTACATTTCCATTGTAAGAATAGGTACTGTAAGACACTTCTAACAAATCAATTCGTTTACGCTCAACGATCATTCGTCTAAATAATCGCTAACCGCCATCATCGATGCAGACGAGTCGAGCAAGAGTCACGTGATGTGATCATGTGACTATAACAGCTTAATGTAGGGGTGAAAATCGTATTAAATGTAGTTAACATATTTGTATTTTAATTTCAACGAACACGTAGAGTTAAAATTTGTTAAGTTCATCTCGGCGGAGTAGAAGTGTTAACACCGTATTGGTAACACTTTTAAACAGATGATTTTCACTCTGAATGGAGTTACTACTTATCGGAATTTAGTCAAATTTAACATTTTTTCGTGGTAATATTCCACCTTATACCAACAGAGTTAAATATCTCCGTAAAATTTTTAACAGTGTATGTATGAACGTAAAAGGTGGAAATCGTGGAAACGTCGCAATTCGAATGAAGCTTTGTTTAACAGAAATTCATTCATACATCTGAACAGTGCGTTTGAAGGGGTGGACAGCGGAGGTTTTAAGATTTCTCTGAAACGGAAACTCCCATATTTCGATTTCCATATGTTTACACGAAATACTAAAATTTAGAATAGCTAATTATTACCAAATATCTCTTCTAGCTGATAAATGATAATTGTGCGGGATTTTACAGGACACCTATGTATGAACGTAAAAGGTGGAAATGGTGGAAACATCGCAATTCGAATGAAGCTTTGTTTAGTAGAAATTCATTGATACATCTGAATAGTGCATTTGAGGGGGTGGACAGCGGAGGTTTTAAGATTTCTCTGAAACGGAAACTCCTATATTTCGATCTCCATATGTTTACACGAAATACTAAAATTTAGAATAGCTAATTATTACCAAATATCTCTTGTAGCTGATAGATGATAATTGTACGGGACTCTACAGGACGCCTATGTATGAACGTAAAAGGTGGAAATGGTGGAAACGTCGCAATTCGAATGAAGCTTTGTTTAGTAGAAATTCATTGATACATCTGAACAGTGCATTTGAGGGGGTGGACAGCGGAGGTTTTAAGATTTCTCTGAAACGGAAACTCCCATATTTCGATTTCCATATGTTTACACGAAATACTAAAATTTAGAATAGCTAATTATTACCAAATATCTCTTGTAGCTGATAGATGATTATTGTACGGGACTTCTACAGGACGCCTATGTATGAACGTAAAAGGTGGAAATGGTGGAAACGTCGCAATTCGAAGGAAGCTTTGTTTAGCAGAAATTCATTGATACGTCTGAACGGTGGGTTTGAGAGGGTGGAGAACGGAGGTTTAGCGTAGAGGTAGGACATTTGTTCCAGGCGAGGTGGCGCTGCTTCAATAGAAAGGGTCGAGAGAATGCGGGGAATTAAAAATAAATGGAAACTTTTTCCATAAGTCCCGGCGAGATTACAAATAATGAAAGCCGGGCTCGCATTGCGTTTAGAGTTTTAATAGTCTTATGGCACATCGGGCGGAATTACTCGTTTTTCGGGGCGACGCCGCCCGAGACAATGGCGGAGGAGGAGGCGGCCGCCGCCAGGGTTTGAAGTCTCGTCTTCGCTTAGGGGCCCGGGGCGTGATTTCGCCTTAATCCTTGTATAATGGTCGCGTAATTCTTCGACTACCGATCCGGCAACTCTTTCTTCGGCACCTAATGTATTCAGGGGGCATTGCGAGAGGGCGAGGGCGAGATTTGTTCCGGTTACTTAACGTTTTTAAGGCCGCGACGGCGGGGGGCGGGGATTAAAATGTAATAACTTCGTCCTCGGTCCGAAATTACATTTTTAATTTGAATAACTTGTATTTCGTGTTGATTTAGGCATCTCGCCCCGCTAAGACGTGCCCGGGACGCAAAAATTGCGCTTCCCAACTAAAGCTAACTGTATAATGGCGAAGATTGGAGCTTAAAAAGTATAATAGCCTCTCGCCTACGCCCGCCGCCCCCGCGCCGCCCCATCCGGTCCGAGCAGGACCCTTCGGATCAAATCTGATCACGTCCTCCAAACTTGATCTTGGCACGTAATGAAAAATTGCACCTTCATTACTGAAAAAGGTACAGGGAACCTAAATGACTAAATTTCCGCCCTAACTACTCACAACTAATCTCCATTTAAAAGCCCTCGTCGCTTAACATAAACGTACTACGTCTTTTCACACTTTACTTCCGATTTCATAACGAAAAATCCAATCACATTATTATCTCTACTATAAAAAAAACTTCTAGAGTAAATTTTTGACTTTTTTCTTGACGATTAAACATTTCACTTTTACTCAATAATTCTAACCCCAAATCCCTAATAGTACCAAAGTAGTACCAAATATAAAGTCAAAAAGCTTAATGATCAAATTTCAAAAAACTTTCCACGACACTTTAGAGAATTTAATTAAATATACGAAATAAGCAATGTCAATCTGTTCAAAATTTACTAATCATTTGTAAAATTTTTGGCATGTTAAAAATAAATACTACAACGATAAAATAACAGTTTTCCGAGTGAGTTTTTGCATCTAATAGATTGTAGGTTTGCCGTGGTGACTGAGGTCGGTGGTAAATATGTTTTGGGTGTAATTAAAGAAATAAATTCGCGGCTAACGCGGTTCCGCGGTGAAATTATAAAGGCAAGAGAGTAAATAAATTGGGTTGGCGGAAAAGGAGAACTCGAAAAGGGGGCGGAAGGAGAGCGGACGTATTTCGTTTGCGTCCGAGGTCTTTATTCGCGAAATTGTGAGCTTAAATATGGCAGCAATTATTCTAAATACGGTATTAAAACCTTTTAGATAGCTATTCTTTCCGGGGGACGCGACCGTCGAGGGGGGCGGGAGGCCACGGGGCGACGGTTGGGCGGCGGACGTAATGCCAAGAGGGAGCATCGCCGTCCTTTTGAAAATAGAACAAATACAAAAGATTGGCTTTATATTGTCTCAAGTACCGGGGGAAGATGTCGCGTGATGAGGATGAACGATAAAGGCGGCGGCGAGCTTGAACAGGTGGTGATTTGGCTCTGGGCCGCGTTTTGCATAACAATTGCCCTCTTAAATAGAGCGCTCGCGGCCTTCTCTTTTTGCGTTATTTACGGGAGGAATATTAGAAAGCACTAAGGCTTACCGGGAGACGTAAACGATATTTTAATCTCGCGAAATAAATGAATTTAAAGAAATTCGAGGAGGTCGCCGCTATTTTTCGTATACATTAAAGTTTTAAGCCTCGACCTAAGAGCCCGGAGTCAAACGGCGAGTGCCATAAATTTCCTAACGTCAGTTCTCCTCCTCAACCGTTCGAGCCGTTCCCAAATCCAGAGGCTTAACGTAGACGAGCTCGGCCCTCCGTCGCTCCCTCGCCCACTTTTACCATTTTTAATTCGCTCTATTTATTTTCACTTTAATTACCATGCCATTAACCTAAATCGCACTCAGAAATAACAAGATTACGCGAGGAGAAATCCTACAACGCCGATTGAAGAAGCGGAAACGCCACGACCCCGAGCGCCCAAGATGCTGGCACGCCAAGACGTCGCGACGGCAGACAATGCCGACCGGCGGGAGATAGGTGGCGGGATCAGGCGAGTAATTCCCGTGTAATTTGCTATATTACGGGAGTCCGGGGAGAGAGCAGGTCAATTTCGCTAATAAAGTCCGACGCTGAGCGGGGCGAATGTTTACTTTACTAGAGTTAGTTGACATAAGCACACATAGCCTCTGCCGCGCTCCGGCAAGGCAAATAGCAAAATTTCCACTCGAACGCCGCAAAAATGCTCCTTGTTGAGGATCAAAAGCGCTCAAAGCTCGCCCTCTATCTATACCCAATCGCGTGGGCCCCGTCGGTCTCGTCGGTCCCGCCGCGCCACGCCGCTCTGCCACTTTGTTAATTGACTGCTCGGCTTCGACTTCTTCGTCCGGCGACGATGCAAAAATAAGGGCCGCGTTCATTTAATCTACTCGCCAAGTGGCTAAACGCGCCCGCCTGAAAGATCTCCCCGTTCCGAAGAGCCTCCTTCGTTCCCTTTCCGCGAGATTAAAGACCTAACCGACCTGCGGGCAAACACGCGTCTAACCCCTAAATCAAACACCCAATTAGTCCTTATCGAAGCGCAAACGCAATATTTTCACCATGTTTTCTGGGAATCGCCTGAACGTATCGATTCTTCTTCCTTGAATGGCGACGATTTCTTTGTCGGTTAGAATTCTCCTTTCAACGTTACGTACATACCGTATAGAACGTACTAGTAATTAAGGCTGATTGAACCTGCTCTTTTATAAGATGCGGTGGATATCTCGGTAACGTCTGGAAATGTATTTGTATCGGCAACTTTTGATATTTCGAAGGTAAGACGAGGGAGTTTTAGGAACGGGTATTTTTTGTATCATTAGAGTGACGGTAATGCGAAGCTTGATTCGCAACTTAATGCAGAGGAGGCTTTCAATTGGCGGAAGGCGAACGGGCGAAAGAGCGAGCGAGCAGAAGACATCAAAGCGGGGCACAATAATCATCGATAAACCTTACTAATGATTTGCCCCCGTATCAGAAAAATCTGCGCAAAGGGGTCGAAGGGAAAAAAGAGGCGGGCCGCGGCGCTTTGAACGAACTAATTGCTAAGATTTCACTTGAATGCGCCATTTTCTAATTCGCCTTAGGCGCAATCCGATTTGGACGGGCGGGAAAAAAATGGCCGCTTCTAAAGAGGGCCACTTTTAATCTTCTCCTTTGCATCCAGGAGACGTACTGCATCCGCACATCAAGAAGTTCAATATTTAATGTGTTCCGCTTGGCGGGAGCGCGCGTAATAAGGGAGACGGCTTTCCTCAAACTACTAGAACGAACGTTTATAATACTCCCATCGATCGCCTAATACGATTTCAACCGGGAAATATTAGATGTTAATGGTCCTAAAGTAAGGGGTAAGAGATGTTCCTTTATGCCTCGCAGTCTAACTATCGTATTAAGGAAATTCGCGTACCAGCAATTAAATAATCCCTTCAAAGCAACGGCCCCGGCGAATTCTACCGGGAATCACTATGTTCCGCGGGACGCCGCCTCCCGCCATCCGGCTCCCGATTCCTCTCGGTTCCCGATTCCCGGCCCCCGGCTATCTTCCAGGCATCGAAAGGAAAACCATATATCATGCATGCAAATTCGCGACTCAGATAATCTGAGGACGGCCATATAAACTGCCCATATATATTCCCCTATCTTTCGACCAGCCGAACTCTTAGATCCCGGATGTACTCGGTTTAAGGACCGTGTCCTCTTCCAACTTTGCGATTTATTACTCCGATTCGTCCTGGTTTTCAAAACGCCCGCTCACTGTTTACAAAGAAACGCTCCTCTTTACAATTGTCGACTTATTTATCATGTCGTCTTAGACCATACTAAGGTATTTACTAAAAGTTCTTCTCTCTTCTTTGTCCAACGGAACAATTCTCTTTGGAAATCTTACGGATCTCAGTTAAACAAATTAGACCTCGTTTTCCTTTTCTTAAGTAAAGATCTAAGAAAATCAATGCTTGGAAATGGTAATAAATTTGACTTTGAATTACACGTTAGTCTGGTTGTCTAAATTTAATGTTTTTTACATTTCTTTTTTTTTTCATTTTTCTTTTAAAGAATTTTTAGAGAGTATGTGAGGGGAATAATCTTAGGTTTGAAGGATTAGAATGAACCGAACGGTGGTAGGAGAGTCATAAATTGTTTATAGGTAGAGTAATTGTTCCGATGCAGAATGATAGAGAGGAGAGGCTTGTCTAGGCAAATGTGCTCTCGCATATTAGAGGTAATACGGTGCTGAGCTGTATTAATTCAGCCCCTTGCGGCTGAGGAGCATAGTAAAAGCATTAGCGCGATCATACTACCTTGTCACCGGCCTTAAATCTTAAAGCCTCACCTATCGCTCAGCGTCTTAGCGGCGGTCGGGACCCTTCCGCAAGAAGATCAAGGGGATGCAGATCAGGACGATCCGCGGGGTAATTTTATTACAATTACCCGTTTAATAAATATTTATCAACCCGAGGGACGCGGGGGCGAAGGTAGCGATGGCGGTGGCGGCGAAGGCGGTCGAGGCGCCTTATCCGCTTTAGTTCTTTCGCCCTTTATTCCTTGGCCGCTGTTTACTTCCCGCTTCCTGTTGCTGCTCTCTTAGAACGCCTAATCCGGCTCGGCCTTATCAAAAAAGCGGAAATGTTTGTTTTCAATGGCGCGCGAGATAAAGACGCCGATAAACGTCGTGGAACGGGGCCGCTATCTTTACAAATCCACCGGCCGACCGCTTTTCGGTTATCTGAGGACTTAGACACTCCATTTGTCAAATCTCCCTCGCCGGCGGTAAATCAACCAAAAAATTACTTTACGTACAATCCCTTTATAATTCTTCGGGCGAATCGCTAAGTCGCGCTCGGATCTTCCTTGTTTCAAATTAAGTTCTCAACTTTCAATCCGTTTCTTTTAGACCCTGCCTGTTGTCTATTTATTATTTTCCACTTTTCTCCCATTCCTTCATATAAATCGCCAATTCAGAAGAAGGCTTTCCACCCTCTTGGTTCAAAACAACACTTTGCTTTGTGTAGTGATCTTAAATTGGCGATTTAGGGCGACGCACTCGACGACAATAACAAACATAAGTAGTTAGTTCGTCGCAGAGAAAATCACAGACTTATCGTTATCCCGACAAGTGACACGAACTTAATTCGGTGTGAACGAAAATAAGTTTAAGTTTACAATCCAGTGGTTTCCGTTCATGTTGAATTAAATGTCAGTTTCTGTAATACACAAGTCTAAGCAGCGTTTAAGATTAATAGTTTATAATGTAAGAGTTTTCATTTTGCATCGAATGAAGCAGGTGTCGATGAAAAATGGTTACCTTATCAATTACGCTGTTTTACAGGTTAATTAACCTTGTCCGAACGTAAACGGTTCGCTATGGGGGCAATCGTCGCTGCGCAGCGTTAATTGGTTTAATTAATTCGCGAGAAAAACGGTCGGAAATAATGCGCCAGAAATCTTTGAATGAATCGCAATAAAATGCGGCGCGGAAACTGGATCCGGCACGCACCAGAGTCCGGCCAATAAATCAACTGAAAGTGGGCCGTAATTAGTCGGAACAACATTGCCATTAAAGTCCTCCTCCCACGGTGAATCCGGGACAGTAAGCGAGTTACCCAGCCCTTTTACCCTTTCTAATAGAATCTGGGCCTCCCTTCTGTAAAAATGGCCCGCACCTACGGACGCCTAATTGAACGCTGTTATGGTTCGAGTAAAATAGACGGCGCAACCCCCTCGAAGTGCCCTCAAGGGTGAAATCTGGGCGTACGCCTTCGCGGCAGTAACATTTGAAAACTACAAATCACCCGCGATCCCGCTAGATCTGCCCCCGCGAACGCGAACGCGAACCCATATTTAGAGTGCGGCTCTAAATATTTGAAATACTGTTATGGTTTATTGATACGGGCGGGCGCGGGCCACATTATCTCCGTCCAACTTAAGGAGCTCCTTCGTATTCCATCTGCTCCAGTTTTATTGCCCCCGCTGCAACCCTCTTATCGGCCCCGCGATGAAGTACCGCAAACGAAACCGCATTTTCCGTAGGCTTCGTGGACTTTCCGATTTCCACCGGGGACTTTTCCGCCAATTCTTCGCCCATCTATTTCGCTCAATTTCCTCCCTCAAAATTTTCAAATTAAAACTAAATTTTCCACTCTAAGAAAATTTATAAGAAGAAAGAAAATTACTAATTCAAGACAGCGATTTTTGAGGCTAACACCTATCTAACCTTCGCTCAATTTCCTCCTTCAAAATTTTCAAATTCCAACTAAGTTTTTCCACTCCAAGAAAATTTATAAGGAATAAAAAAGAAAATTACTAATTCAAGACAGAGATTTTTGAGGCTAACACCTATCCAACCTTCGCTCAATTTCCTCCTTCAAAATTTTCAAATTCCAACTAAGTTTTTCCACTCCAAGAAAATTTATAAGGAATAAAAAAGAAAATTACTAATTCAAGATAGAGATTTTTGAGACTAGCACCTATCAATCCTTCGCTCAATTTCCTCCCTCAAAATTTTCAAATTAAAACTAAATTTTTCCACTTCAAGAAAATTTATAAGGAGTAAGAAAGAAAATTACTAATTCAAGACAGAGATTTTTGAGGCTAACACCTATCCAACCTTCGTTCAATTTCCTCCTTCAAAATTTTCAAATTCCAACTAAGTTTTTCCACACCAAGAAAATTTATAAGGAATAAGAAAGAAAATTACTAATTCAAGATAGAAATTTTTGATACTAGCACCTATCCAACCTTCGCTCAATTTCCTCCTTCAAAATTTTCAAATTCCAACTAAGTTTTTCCACTCCAAGAAAATTTATAAGGAATAAAAAAGAAAATTGCTAATCCAAGACAGAGATTTTTGAGACTAGCACCTATCCATCCTTCGCTCAATTTCCTCCTTCAAAATTTTCAAATTCCAACTAAGTTTTTCCACTCCAAGAAAATTTATAAGGAATAAGAAAGAAAATTACTAATTCAAGATAGAGATTTTTGAGACTATCACCTATCAATCCTTCGCTCAATTTTCTCCCGCAAAATTTTCAAATTTCGGCTAAATGTTTCCACTCCAAGAACAATGATCAAGAATATCCAAGAATAAGAAAGAAAGCTATAAATTCAACACGAGTCATTAAAATGATAAAGCCTTTAAGATTTTTGAATGTATCTCAAAAGAAGAGATCGCCGAGAGACGTTTCTTTTGCAGGACAGAGACGCTCAAAGAAAATTTAATATTCCCATCCGAGGGAAGGGTTTGCGGGTAGCAGGAAAGATGGTGTCAACCCTTCTTAAAATCCATTAGCCCCCAATAATAATGTCCGAAGTAGCTCACAAAGAGCTATAGGCCCGGAGTAGACGACGCTATATGCAACAATTAACTCCATAGCCTAAGTATATTACTTGGTACTTACCTCGGGGCGCGGCATTAGGAGTTTGAACTCAATTACTTATTCGTTCGCAGCCCTTTGTGAAGACGGGATCCACGTCTTCCTGGAGATAGGAGATAAGGCATTTCGGTATTGGGGGATGCTTGCATTTTCCACGCAGCTTTTTTCTTATCAAATGGATTAAATAATATGGGTATTAAACAGGATAATATAAAATGTTTTTAAGTTGTTCGGTTCAACTATGAAAATTACTTGGATCTACGTAATAACGGTGCTATAAGGCGAGATTTTTATCTATAATCTGAGCAAATACGTTTATCTCGGGCGGTACAACAGAAGTATTTTTCTACAAGCGCACTAACAAGATTTCGGCTATCTATCTTATCGCCACGATTGTCTGGCACAGATTTACTGAAAACCAGCGGCTAATACTACACGCTTTAATTAATTAAATGTAGCCTCCCGTGCCGTGCTTGGCCGGCGGTCTTATCTACAATTATTGTGATGATGCACTTTTGTTCCTCGGTAGAGTTTACTAAAATTTTGACGTTTTGAAACGATAAGCGCTTGGGAAACGCCACCGTCGCCTCTAACTTTTCCTTTTCAACCGGCACTCGCAATTAAACCACTTAGCCACCTCTCTCTCGTGCTCGAGATCCAATTATACGATTCAATTTGCAATTTGAAATTTTGTTTGCGTTTTCAATGAGATCTCAAAGATCTCACGCGCATTTGACGCGTTCGTTTGCGTAAGTGGACCATAAAATCAACCGGAAAAACATGTCATGATCCAAGCTATTTCGTCCGAAGATTAGAGTACTTTAATAAGTACTTTAAACTTTTAAAGTGTATTTTGAGGAAAATTGATAAAATCAAGACGTAGAGGTAAAATTTCACCTTTGGATGGTGAATTAAGAAAAAGTCGCGAGGTGTCTAGAGAAGGAAAGTCGTCCAGGAACGAGCAGGCAGGAGACGTAGCCGTTTTTGCGACCAATTTCCAGATGCGTTTACTTAAAGAAAATCCGCTTAGCGGATACAGTGCCGTAGTCAAAGTGCCCAATAGAATAATACGGTATATTAGCTCATTAAAATGAATAATGAATACATATTATTATTATTAGCAGCGAGAGACGGTTTCCGTCTGAAGTCAACGGAAGAGCCATGCCGAAAGCTGCACTCCCATTCTTGGACGAAAATCAATATTTGCAGCGCTTTAAACAAATACACCGCACCGTAAAAACCTGGCAGCGTGATCTCTCGTCCGATAATTAGCGGATAAACAGCTAATTACCGAATAATAATTTAACGCCGTTCCACGAATCGACTAAATTGTTCGGATAATGATGGCTAATTGTTGTACGTCGAGTATCGCCCAAAATACAATATTATATACTATATTATTATATATATGTATGTGTATATAAAAAGATTTGTGTAATACGTGTGATAATGTTGTTAATGGCGTGATTAATACATTAAAATCTCGATTTACATCATCGAGCGGCATCCGATCAAAGCGACTAATTCGTAAAATAATCTCAACGTCTAGTGTTTACTCAGCTCCTATCTGCCAATCGAATTTGGAATGATATCCAATCAGATTACGCTTTCTTTTCGTATTCGATTAAAAATTACAGATTTAATGTAAACCTCATTGAGAGACGCCCTACGTTGATATTATATCTTAATCAAATTTTGTTTTCAATCGAAAGTATTACATCAATTTTTTCTTTACAAAAAAAAAATAAAAAAAAATAAAAATAAAAAAATAAAAAATAAAAAATAAAAAAATAAAAAATAAGAAAATAAAAAATAAAAATCCTTTTAAATTTTGATATTTAAGTATACTAACAATAACAAAAAAAAATAGAAAATCACGGCAGTACAAACACTTCACGGTAGTTCAAATACTTTAAAGATTTATTTACCTAATAAAATAAAAACAAATCTTGTATCTTGGTTGCCTAACTATTTGAAAACTGAACACTAAAGGGTTTAGTGTTTATATATGGTAACGCTTTGTTAATCTGCGTTTGGCACTGTGGGTATGAACTTTGACAATTCAAAGCAAGGAGATAGGTCGGATTATCCGAAGTACAAAATATAGAACGATTTAACCCTTTAACGGTCAAGACTCTGGGGGTGTAAAATAATCAAATTTTTTCTAACGTAGGGTAAGGTTGCTCAAGTCGTACCTACGCCTAAGTCGTACCTTAGTTATATTAAATGCCACCACAGCGTTGACAGCAAAAATAATACTACAGGATTGTCTAGTAAGGAAGGCACTCCATTCTATAGAAGTACACTCCGAAGTACAAAATATAGAACGATTTAACCCTTTAACGGTCAAGACTCTGGGGGTGTAAAATAATCAAATTTTTTCTAACGTAGGGTAAGGTTGCTCAAGTCGTACCTACGCCTAAGTCGTACCTTAGTTATATTAAATGCCACCATAGCGTTGACAGCAAAAATAACACTACAGGATTGTCTAGTAAGGAAGGCACTCCATTCTATACCATCATACTAGACAATCCTGCAGTGTTATTTTTGCTGACATTATGCTGACAACGCTATGGTGGCATTTAATATAGCTAAGGTACGACTTAGGCGTAGGTACGACTTGAGCAACCTTACCCTACATGTTGTTTAAGCTTCCCGGGGAAACTGCGAGACTGAGCTGTATGGCCAGTGGTACATATTTGTACCAGCAAGCGTTAAAGGGTTAATATTAAATTTAATTAATCTTAAAATTCAAAAATAATTTATCTTCAAAATGTCTTTAATGCTGGTTCGTATTAAGGAAGATTAAAAGGGGAGATGGATTAACCGAATTGCAGCGTTTGACTAGAATGAGCATTTCACATTTTCTTCTGGATGTACTATAACCCGAAATGGAGTTGCACCATGAGGAGAAAGATGAAAGAGTACTTTGCAATGTTATGGAGAGGGAGCTTACTTTTTCATCTTTCTCTTTATGGTGCAGCTCCATTTCGGATTATAGTACGTATAGAGGTTTTATATAGTGTAGTTATTTTTGTAAAAAATTAGTTATTTTTTGTAAAATTTTTTGTAAAAATTTTTAGTTAAAATTTTTTGTAAAGATTCAGTAAGATGATAAATAAAAGTTAAAATATTGAAAATATAAACTGTTGGTTTAATTTGTGGTTGTTGGTGACGGTGAAGTAGCCGACGAGGTGGATTTCAATCAAGCGAAGATCGCCGAGGAGGATATCTACAAACATTCCTTTTTTGTGGACGTCTGCCGCGCCGCGATCGGCCGAACCGCGCTCAGTTGGATGCGCCATTAACTTTTTGATGGATTGTTTTGAGGTCAGGTAGAAATCCACCTACCTCCGGGGATAATCTCGATTTTATAACCTTGGCTCGGTCCCGTGCGAGCGGAATCTCGAGGAGAGAAGCCGCGGGTTCTGGTAAGAGTTTCGTGTAAAATTCGGCGTATTCGGCGACGTAGACGTTCGGGATCGCTTCAGTTCGACGAGAAAATTCGCGCAAACCCTTTGTCGAGGTGGTGGTGGGACATACCTTCAAGAGGCCCGCCTATCTTTGGTCCCGCCCCTCCAGAGGCCGCGATTTCCTCGAGACGCGCAAGCGCCGCGCCGTTTCTTAGATAACATTAAAAAAATCTTATTGTCCAAACTTGCCCGTCTTCGAAACGCGATTTTTCGGCAACGTACTCTAACGTCGAAAAAGCCCGCGTAATTTGCCTTCTTAAGATTAAACCAGAGGGGATGATCTCCGTTCGAAGGGTTCGTCGCGGGGTGCGAAATTAATTAATTAAAAAGTCGATAATCGGACGGATCCGGGGTTGGTTAAAAATTCGCGTGGCTCAACCCCTTGGCGAACGTCGGAAAACCGAAAGCGCCGTTTTGGGGAAAAAAAAGGGACTCCGGGCGTCGAGGCGCATGCTGGGGGGTGGACCGGAGGCGTCGGAAGCGTCGGAGCGTCGGAGCGGCGGTTCGACGACGCTCAGTCGTGCACGGGACGGCGTGTGGTGAGGACGCGTCCCGCCGCCTGCAACCGATCGACGGCGCCGAGCACGTTGCACGTTCGACCGATCAGTTGAATGACGATGACGCGCTGAATGACGATGGACTTTCAAAGTGCCATGGAGACCTTCGCCGAAGCCTGGGTCGCCGCCAACGCCAAAGGGACGCCGCTGACCGACGTCACCTCCCAGGTACTCTTTTCATCTTTTTCAAATTCATCTTTTCAAAATTTTTCCGCCGAACAACAACTTCAAAAAAGTTTTCCCAAACTTTCAACTCCTCTATTCGGAGATAATCTCATCATAAGTTACTTCAAGTTGTCATCAGTTTTAACCCCGTCAAATTTATGATACTGGCGCCAGAAGTACAATTCGTCAACGGTAGTTCCCCGTTGTGCGTTTGAACTTGTTAAAAAACTTTTTATTTTCAAAGATCAACATTAAGAAGAATTAACGATGAATTAATTAATCAAGAAGATTTTTTTTTATTCTTAAACTTATTTTTTTTTTAATTTTTAAATTTATTGCTAAACGCTAATTATAAGGAACGTTAATAAGAGAAATAATAATTAAAAAATAAAAAAAGATTATTATTCGAATATCAATTTTCTTATTAAAGATTACTTGTTTTTTCTGTGTAATTTTTTCAATACCTTATCTTTAATATTTTCTTTCATACTACTCTTATTTCAATTCGAAAAAATCAAATAAAAATTTCCTGATAATTAAAATTTTAATGTGACTTCATTTTAAAATAAAATCTAAATAAAAGTATATAATATATAATTATATTCTAGTTTAGAAAAAGTATAATCTAATTTTAATTTCCAAAAAAATAATTTATGTCCAAAATTTAATTTTTTTATCATACTTTTAGTATTTTTTAGTATACTTATATATTGATATACTTATACATTAGTAAAAACTAATGTATAAATTTTTAATCTCTTCTAGTATATTAAAAAAAAAAATTAGTAAAGTAAAAAAAAATAAACCATTATCTATTTTTCAAGATTAGTTTATTAGGGGGTATTGATAGATTTTTAATGTACTTTTGAATCCATTGCTTAATTTTAAGATAGTGTTAATGGATTTCAAATATCGATTAATCATATTTATTGGAATAAGTATAGTTCGATTGTAGTAGATTTGTTCTACTTATATCTTGATCCTTTAATTGATACACTAGTTTCAATTTAAATTATATTAAATTAGTTTATGTCGTCATTAAATATCTACAACATTTACTTAAAGATCGACAACATTTATTAATCTTTATAATACCTTGTAGAGAATAAAAAATTAAATGTAGATATAGATAATTTTTTTCTTATTTTGAGTAAAAATCTCAGTTATTGTGTTACCACGATGTAAAATTGATGTAGATAAAGGAGTATAAAATTACGTAGTCCGAAACCGCTCATCCTTCAACGGGCAATAAAAGGGATTAACTCGGATTAGCGCGAGACGGAGAATAGAGCGGCGAATAACGTGAATTCCGTCCATTCGCGTTTCAAAGAATTCGAAATATCGACGCTTTTTTCTTACGTCCGTGCGGGAGGATTTCAGTTTCGACCGCCTCGTTGTAGGTGAAGCACCGGGCTTTGCGCGACCCATGGCAGCGCAAATCCGGATCTATTCGATTTATATAACGGTTAATCTTGGATTAAATTTATCCGGGATTAGCCCCTACTGAATGCAAAGCTATAATCAATAGAATTGACCGAGCCCCGCTGCTTTCTGCCCACCGTATGCACGCCACGGCCTCGTCTACCAATGTTATAAAATCCGACGTTATATTTCGCGATTTTTTCGATCTCGACGAGCGTTTTTCGTTAACAACATTTTTTATATTAAAACTCTCGTTTTGATTAATCCGGTAATTGTCTCTCCCAGAAATAAATTTTATTCGCGGCTTCTAAACTCGGCTGCGACCGTTACAATGCGAGGGAGTTTTTTAACGGCAGGTGGGGGACAGGTAAAAACGTCCTCGACTTCCGGTCACAGTTGGCGGCTTCGAGGCCCTTCAAGAGCAACAGGGCGTACGTAGGAATATCAGCAAAAATTGGAACGTACGCCCGTTTATGGTGGCGACGCTGACGCCGACGCCGAATTACGCTAATGACGCGTGCAAACAATCGCCACTTTTGACGCGCGCCGTCCGCTGTTTATGTTGGAGATAGTATCTGAAATCGCAGTTTGCGCTACAAACCTCTAATCCGGCCACAGCTTCCTGGTTTCGATGATAAATTAATGTGTTCGCGGCGATTGCCGCGCACTCTTCACGCTTTGTTCGATCGACAACGCGCGAAATTCGAGTATCTCTATAACGATACTATGCGCGCTTGCACATGCGTTATTTACCAATTTTAATATTTACACCCGGCTTAAGAACGCGTCGATTTCTTATCGTTCGATAAGAATTCGATATCTTTTCTTAGGATATCTGGTTACTATTACGTAACTACGTGAAGAGTTGGTTACGCATGTGCGCGCGTGCGTCGTTTCGTCGCCCTTGTCTTTAGAGTAATTGGCGATCGCGATAGCGGCATGTCTATAAGACTTACAGGTGTTAAATTAGGCCTGTTAAACGACAAAGGAGCCCGGCTACCGACGTATCGGACGCGAGGAATCTGGTCCATTTTTTGGCAGGGAACCGCGGGCCGCCAATGAGTGACAGAAGAAGGAACTCTTCTGCGAATCGGCTTGTAAAAAGCTGGAGGGCAGTTGCCGAAGTATGCTGAATGAGGATCATCGACCCGCGGGCCGAAAACGCGCGGCTTCGGTCCGAGCCTTTTGTGCCCCGTGAGCGCCGACCCTCGGAGATTAAGATAAAAAAAGGCTCGATTTAATTGCGGCCCCTTCTAATTGACTAGCGCGATCTCCTAGTTCTGACGGCGCAAATTGAATAATTGTTTAAATAGCCGTCGCTGCTAAATTAAATAATTAACGCTGTGACACTGAAATAATACATAAATCACGCCGGTTTAATGTGGATTGGCAATTACCGGGAATTATTTACGATTGCTCCTCTCAACAGGTCCGATTCTGCAGCCACTTCTACCCGTTTTTGTCTCAACACTATTCCACAATTCATCAGTTTCAATTTAAATCAAAAAAAATCTCGTACACCATTGTTATTAGTTTTAATTTTTTAATTTATCGAAAAATTAGGTTGACGAAGAACGCTCGACTTTTGAAGCCCTTTGAAAAGAGGGCGCGCACAAGTGGCAGAATTATGCCGTTAGGTTCGGGATTAGAACGGGGTTATCGCGCCGCGGCCGGCGAGACGCGCCCGATATTAAGGTTACATCTTCGGAATTTAGAAGCTTTTTGACCCCACTTAACCTAGATTAATACAAACTGGTGCCCGTTTAAGAGGCAGTGAGCTGACGTGATTTGTACGATGCCGTTTCAGAGCCAGGCGCTGGCGTTGACCAGGAGCAAGACGCCGCCCCCGGCAGCCGCCGCGCCCGCTGCTTCCGGCCGAGACTCCGCAGATAGGACGCCCACCCCCGCGCCCGCACGTTCCGCCACCCCCAACGAAACAGCCGTGTCGCCGCCGTCGGTCAAGGAGGACTTCGACAACGCCAAATCGAGCACAGGTAATCATTTTCAAATATCATATAAACACCATACTTTTTATTGAGCACAATTCTTGTTAATACTATTTCATTGCGCGTCCCAAATATTTGTTATCTAACGTTGGGAGACGAACGGTTTACTTCGCTGACGTTAGAGGCAACCGGGACAAAGGCGAAAAAGCCAATCTGACGACGGTAGATAACACGGGCCGATGGCTAAACTAAATCCCCGAAGGATTTAATCCCCATATTGTCGCGATTAGCGCGGACCATGGCCGTCCAATAAGTTCTTGCGAGAGCCGTGATGGTCGAGCGCGGCGCCAGATTAGCGCGGGCGCTGATCCGCAAGCTTACGCGTCCCGGCCGGGTCCTCAAGGTTAGGACGCCGAAACCCGGGCTCCTCATTTTTTATCGCGACAATTAACTAAATAGCAGTCGATATTTTTCCACTACTACACGTTGCTACGCCCCGTTCCGGCGTCTTTTTATCTACTGATAACGATTTAATTTATATAATTGCTGATAGATTTAATTGGGATGCAATTGTGGCAGATTACTTAAATCTGATGTAATCTGCTAATCTACGATAGAGCAATTAACGAAAATTGGCCAAGAACGCTCGTTTAACACGAATTAGAAGAAGGTTTTTGGGTTAGATATTCTAACGTCGAACGACCTGACCCCTAAACGCGAGAACATGTATTCATATAGGTCATTACTACAACTCATAACAAAAGAGAACATTTATTTAACCAAATTATGATTCTATGCGATGGAGTAACATACGAAAAAACGGGAATATACACAAAAACTTTTTACAGTAGCAACCCTCTCCTCCTCTTTTGGATAGTTAGTCCGGTTAATTCGACCGTTCTTGCCCGCTTTAGTGCTCCGTCATCTCATCATTAATTTTTAAGTTCAGAGTTCTCATCATTTATTTTACTGTAAATCAACATTTTTCTATATTTACGGAAATACCGGTTAGGGTGATGAAGTGATATCGAAGTTAAATTTTGGGAGAACGCCGTGACCAATTATTCGTAAACGATTCTTATTGCGAATACGCGCTCGTTAGGCGGGTAAAGGGTGACTCCGAGCGCAGCGCAGGTAGAGAGGGAAGAGAGGAAGCGAAAATGCGCTCCCCGGCAGGATTGAAATGGATTGCATGGCGTTAAGAAGATTATCTGGTCATGATTGATGAAACGGTTGCATCCCAATATACCAATATACAGGCCGAAAACATCGGGGCGGCGGTCTACAGGTACGAAGGCCCAGAAGGCCGGTCACTCTCTCTGTCTCGCCCGTCCATATGCCGCTCAGATATTTCACCGGGACGGCAAAGCGGCGCGCCTGCTTCGAGCTGGATTTAGTAGAAGGTACGAGGAATTAAGGGAAGCCAGGATTAGAGCCCCGGTCCATAGTGAGACGGGAAGTAGGGGATTATATCTACGCGGGATTAACATTCACCGGGGATCAAACGCGAAGGAAAAAGCAGGGCTCACTCAGAGCTCCCGCGACCGGTTAATTTGACCCCCGAACCGATTGTGAAAGAACCTCGAAACAAATCGGACCGAGTACAATTAAAATATCTCCCCTCGCTTCTCTCGTTCGTCTCGTGGACACCGCGGCGGCAAAAGAAATCGCATTTGGACCCGCTCCATGGCCGACGGAAGAACGATTTTGTCGAGATAAGCACGTACTACCGGATTATACCGATGCATGTACGGCGAATATGCAAAGGGGGGACGACGAGAGCGGAGATAAACGCGCGGATGGAGCGGGGCGGGTGACACGGGGGGTGCGGGGGACACGGGGGGCCTTCGGATTACCAGCCGCGTGATAGGACACATCCGTTATACATTGATATTCATTAAGCGATATATTTCACGACGCCCAAGTTCGCCTAAACCGGGCGAAAAGGCTCGCTGCGTCGGCCACGGGGGCGATTATTAATTTATACGGCTTGTTGCCCAAAAAATCCGCTTATCTTTTGTCTTCCGTAATGCGGTTTAATGGCCGAGTCGAATTCTAAAGATTTATCGCGAGATCCGGCTGAGTGTTCTTTATTTCGTTTGTACCGGTACCTTTCTTTATGTATCTCTCCGTAATTAGCTCCCCCTCCCTTCGCCTTGCAACCCCGCTTTCTTCCCACCCTACCCTATAACAGAAGAATTACTCGGTCTTCGCTAATCTCCATCCCATAGGAGTTCTTTCGGATTTCGTCTGGGTCTTCGATTTTAATTAGTTTGATATATCAAAAATGAAATAACGAGGCCGAAGCGTAAATTCTTTTCAACTTCCCCCTTTGTAAAGGCAATATTTACAAAAAGCGCTGAAATTCTAACGGTATTGTAGGAAAAAGGGGTTGAAACCGCGGGAAATTGAAATGAAATCATTAGGAGAGCGTGCGAGGCCGGAACGGGGTAAATGGGTTCAAATGGGCGGCTAGCGAGTTGTTTTCGCGTACGCGACCCGGGGACTGAAAGCGACTGGAAGCCACCTGTTGTCGGGCGGGAGAAAGAGTGAAACGGTCGGTTTATCCGAGAGCCGAGGATAGCCGCGGGGGCGATATGGCGCGGTACGGGGATGACCGACGGGGCCGTAATTAAGCGCGGTTTTCCGGGGCCAGTCCGGCCGTAAAAGTGAAGGTGAAGGCTTTCAGAAGGAGATTGGAAGACGCACCACCTCGTCCAAATCCCCACGGCAAATCCGGCGTAAAATCGCATTAGAGCAAGCAGAGCACGGAGGAAAGAGGGCTTATTGTAAACAGTATTGTGGGTTCGAGGACCTTTGCCACTCTGTAAACTCGAGCCGCGCGCCCCCGTCCCGGCCCCGGGGGGCGTGTGTCGCGAGTCTTCACTATAACTTCGACCGAATTAAAACTTTGGCCCAACAGGGCTTAGCTAATAAGAAAACGGATCCGGGGCGGCGTTGCAGAAGGCGAAAACGCTAAGATTAGGACCATCCGCCCGGTCGAATACTACGGCTTTGCGCGGTCGAAGATATACCTATATATCTATACCTATATATTATATTTAGTATATACGACGTGAAAATAGGAGAGGGCCAAAACTGAGTACGAGCCAAGAGGCGAAGGCTTTTCGAAAGCTCCGTACTTCACTAATACTTAGGGGGATTAAACAAAAACTCGGCCGCTTTAAAACAATGAACTGGAAGATTTTCCGCGGACAGGCTATGAAACAGGCTCGAAACGGTTGTTGACGTAATCCTGATTGCGGTGACATTCGGCCGCCTCGGAACTTACGCGACGACGATGGCGATGGCGACGTGCTCGAAACGAAGTTTCGGACGGACCCGGAGCGGGGACTTTTTAAACGGCGGCATTAATCTCGTTAAGGAAGCGGATTACCCCGGCTTAGGCGGTCCGGGCCGTGACGTCACCCCGCACTAAATTTCTAAGACGCCGTAGATCCTCAGATTTATTTTTGTTTTATTAGAACGGCCCCGGCCCGTGGGCCGAGTCTTGGCCCGGGTCTTATGATGCAGATGCGGCCGTCCGCAAGGGAGCTCGAATCCCGAAATCCCGGCGCCGACCTAATCCCGCTGGCTTACCTTACCGTGTATAGTCCACTACTCGCTAATCCCACGGTCCCTAATCCACCCCAGCTGACCAGCGTCTTAACTCCGGCTCATATTGCCTTCCGACCCTTTGTCCTTAACACACCGTTGATCAATAATGCAGCCTTATTTAATAATGGAACTAATACCCCGGTTCCTTCCTTTATTAATATCACTTTTGGCCGCTTTGATTACGTTTTACCCGGCACCGCCTAGATCTTAGACCGTTTCCTCATCCCCTTCGCCGACACCCTCGTCCACCAGGTCGAATCTCTTTGTTTCGAAGAGTGCGCCAAGGTTACAGAAACAACTACGCCACACAAAATTAAAACTTCGAGATATCAAGTTAAAAAATAAACGGAACGTGTCTTTAAATGTAGTTCGCTGTTCCAAGAAAATTGAGAAAATGGAAATGTTTCCGTGGGCTGATTCGATAGAATCCGCGGTTTGAATGCCGAGGCGAAAATCTTTAGAAATAACTTTGTGTACACCTCGGTAAAGCGGAAATGAACAAGAGTTCGATTCAGCCAGACATTAACTGTCATCTCCAGCTCGCGGTATCAATACATCTGTCTGTCTTTCTTATCGCCTTCCATACTTTTCCGCCCGGCGCGGCTCCATTTAAACTCGGGGGCGGCATTCGGTCCCGGCCGCGGCCCTCACCCCGCGCTATCGCGATGATCTAACGTCTCCTCTCGCACTCCGACCAGTTTGCTCCTCGGTTTATCTGCTCATCATTCCGCGGAGCGACCTGTTAAAGCCATCGGCTCCACCCCACCGCTTACGCCCTCCGCCGTGACAGTTATCGTGTCATTTATTAAATTACTCAACTTTATTTCACAGATAATTTCACCCCTAATACAGATTTGTTAACTTTATTCCTCCCCTTATAGCTCTATAAAAATCTTCTCTGTTCCAGCCAAATCCCTACCGGTCCATTGCGTGGTAGAGGCGATTGCCGCCTTGGAGGACAGCAGGATCTTACATCAAGGCCCGTGGAGGCGTCGTCCGTTAATCGAAATCGATAGCTTTGTGATAATCCCGGTCGGAACACCGTTTCATAATTTGGTTCAAGTGGCGCTAATGCGACTTGGTTATTCTTCGGAATCGGCCGCCGCCGCCAAAGGGTCCGTTGTTATAAAGAACTGGAAGGCGTTGAGTTTCGATCAAGTTTCCGAGGATCCGCTGGTTACCGTCGGAGATATTCTCGGGGAATTGACCAGCGTCGCGACGCTCAGGATTCAAGTGTTTAGGGGTCGGCCCGGCGCCGTGGGTGACATCAAGGACAAACTACTCAAGTTCCTGTTGGTGCAGTCGCACTCCCTGCTTACGTCGACCGGCTGTCCTCTAGACGAGGTAATATTTCTCAAATCCGAGCATTATTTACGGCAAAACCCCTCTTCCGTTGCTACCCGCTCAGCAAGGGGCGGCGTCTTAAGAATTATACCGGGAAACGAATGTATTAAGGGTGCAGAGAATAGCTGTAACCTCGCTTTTAATAAGATTATGTAGCATTATTTCATGGTATTAATGAGATCAAAAGCCTTCCACATCCCGTAGGCCCGGTCGTATCCGAGCTGCGCCGTCAACATTGTGTTTAACCAAATTCGCCCAAACAGCTAAATCTTAATTTAAATTCATAACTCGCCGCGAATCTCGAAAGAAGAACTTGAATCTTAAATCGACGAATCTCCCAAGAAAACTAAACTTGCGAGTCTGCAAATTCGTTCTCTCGTCGTTCCCTTATATTCAAGTAATAATAATAAACAGATACTTTTGTTTTTTTTTTTCTATTCTTTTTCTTTACGTTTATTCGCTTGTTCTAGCATGTACTCTCACATATCTGTCGTGGTTCATCCGGTCCAATACCAGAAGTCTCGGACGAATCCAGAAGGAAGTTCGATCAGTGGTGGGCCACGCAGTTTAGTCCCCAATCGCCCACAAGAGCGCAATACGCTACCCCCAATTACCAATTATCTGTTCCGACAAAATCCACGTTGACGGATGTCGGTCATCCAGCCATTCAAAGCGTGCATAGCCAATTTCCCACCCAAAAAACTCGTATGAGAACCAGTTTCGATCCGGAACTAGAGTTACCTAAGTTACAACGGTGGTTCGCCGATAATCAACATCCCAGCAGACAACAAATCCAACAATATGTCAAAGAACTCAACAGTTTGGAATCTCGCAAAGGTAGAAAGCCCTTGGATGTAAATAATGTGGTATATTGGTTTAAAAACGCCCGAGCGGCACAAAAAAGGGCCGAAATAAGGAACATAGCTCCATGTCACTTGACCATGAACGGTTATAGCAATCACTCCCCGACAAATGGTTCTGGATTTTTAATCGGAGATGGGTATTTAAATTCGGATCGATTACAGGATCAAAGATTAAAAAACATTCAGAATTTGAGTCGTCGTAATTTATCGCATTTATCGGACGAGTATTCAAATGCCGGATCTGACATGGACGATGAAGATATTAATGAACCACCTGGTAGCCCTGTTGGGCCTTTATCCTTGACTACGAATGATAGAAAGGAAAGCCCTAGACCTTCCACTCCGGATATAAAAGTAAGAAATTTTGAAACGATTATTTTACAGTACTGAATACATTTTATTTCCAGATAGAAAATCTCTCTTCTTCCGAACCCAAAGATGAGCCAGTGAACTATCATTCCCCGAGCAACCAATCAAATAATAACAAGATGACGGACGATGAAGACGAAACCGATTATAGCGACAATAAACCCAACGAGCTTCACGATGATGGGATCTTACGTCCTCACCGGATCTGCCCATCTCCAGACGTCGATGGCCAACTACTTCATCGGCAGGACGGACTGGAAAGACTCGCCGCCAGTTTCCCACTAGTACCTAACTCAATGTTTAGCCACAGTATCATGTACATGAGTCAATACATTCCTGGATTAACCCACACGGCCGCTTCTCCCCCTGGTTCTAGCGCTCTGAACATGTCCGCATTGACAGCGGATGAACGACGCAAGAGAAACAGGACTTTCATCGACCCGGTCACGGAAGTTCCACGTTTAGAGCAATGGTTTTCGTTGAATACTCATCCTTCTCATAATCTCATATTGAAATACACAGAAGAACTCAATTGCATGGCGTACAGACAGAAATTTCCGCGATTGGAACCGAAAAACGTACAGTTCTGGTTCAAGAATCGTCGGGCCAAATGCAAGCGCCTAAAAATGTCGCTGTTTGATGGCCAATCAGCTACGCATTACCACCACGCGGAAAAAGAATAGGGTATAAAAACCCACTTGGTGCAATCGACACGTACTTAGCTTTATCGTCTTCGTTCCCACTTTGCCAAAGACACTGTTAAATATTTTTAGCGACCCCGCGCGTAACGAGATGTAGAGGTGCCGTTTGTGTTGTATCACTATGTAATCAAATATGGTAAAACGCGATAGTGGCGTTCACAGATATAGCGGTCAGTGTTTAAATTGTCCCCGACGTTCGTTCGATGTTATCGACCTTTTTAATTACTTGTTTTCTAGTGGTTTTTATATTGATGAGATTCTATGTTTTTTTTGGTAATATTTATAATATCTATAATAGATATGTACATAATATATTGTTTTCTTTTGCTCCTTGGATATACGACTTTTATTTATATCACCCTCCTAAGAGTTCGATCAATAAAATAAATACTAAAGGTAAGTATTCCTCCAAAGGATAAAATTTTAAATAATAAGGAAACTAGACAGTGTTAATTATGATAACAAGTCAACGGAGTAAGAGGGAAACGAGCAGAGGCGTGGATTGCAATTGTCTGGATATCCATTGAACGCTAGCGCAGATAAGGACTTGTAGATCTAGTTTCGTTGTTAAACTTGGTCAATACCTCCGGTAGAAATCGGGCGACAGATACGGGAGTTGCCAAAGTCGGGGGAGGTGGTTGATAGCGGCATCCTAAAATAGAGTAAAACGTTGTCTTTTCACCAACCATCGAGACGTCTCATTGGACAAATGCCGACGGATAATTCACAATGAAGGGGCGAACACAAAGCAGCTGCTAAGGAGGAGGTGGTCACCACCCCTTCGCGTTTACGTTAAAAACATAAACCAAAGGATCAAGCTCGTCTTAGTCCCAGGTATCGGCTTCGTTTTAACTTAGAGCATTTTTAATTGGCCAAATCGGATTTTGCTCATTATCCGAATTCGGCATAAGACTATCCCAGAGGCTTCCGCCCCCAACCATCTCTCAACGGCAAGACGGAACGAAGATTATTAAAAGGCATCTTTAAATAACGTCCTCTACATACCGTCTTTTGATGACTTTTCGAATTTCCCCAAAGCCATCGCAAACACATCATAAACTTAGATTTTTAGAAGATCTACAAGTATGGAGGTATGAAGTATAGAACGAAATGTACGGTTCGCGGCAACTTCTCCAATATTCCAAAAGCCGCGGCGACGTAAGCAAACAATAAACTGTGATAAAGTGTGATGAGATCATCTCAGAGGGAGGCAGGGCATTTAAAAATGTTTTATGCCCTGAGGCCGCCGTAACTCAAGACGTTTGCCCGGTTATGAATAATAAATACTGATATAGAGGGCGTAATCTATTCCGTGGAACGCTAACGGGACGCACACTCGCCACGGTGGGGAACGGGGCCTCTACTTATCAGCCGGCTGCTAAATTAAAGATAAAAAATATACTGTCACGTCCATTGCGCGGTGGCTTATTCAATTTCCATCCCCCAGGGCGCGGAGATATGTGCTCGCGAGATGAGCACCAAATCCGGCCCCGTCTCCTGATCACGTCCCTAAGTGGCTCCTCTTTTTTGATCCGATTATCTCTGCCCACCTCGCAATCTTCGTAATGGCACCAATGAAAATTAAGAACGTTACTCCCGGATTAAGGGCTGCTTGCGAGAAACGGATTACCCGCCGAGGTTATTGAAACGGAAGCCTTCGAGATATCACATCCCCAGCCGGCCCGCTTCAGTTCGGTTCAAAGAAACTCTCTTCCTTCCAAGAATCAGAAGATAACCTAATCCCTTATAAAATCGAAGGGAAAGTGACCCCGTTAGAAAATTTACCATTATTCAAATAAACTTGCCCATTAAAAGACTGCAAGCTTCTATAAACGCTCATATAGATTAATATTTTAGAGCATTAGAGTTGCTAAATAGCAACATACATCTCCAACGAGTAAATCGTTTTTCAAGATGTGAAAAAAACATTCAATATTTTGTCGAAACATTTTCTTTAATTTCATTTCTTGTGAATAATGTTTTTTTTTCTGTTTAATTTTTGTTAAACTTTGTCATTAGTTATCATGTTTTGGAAGCTGATATATCAAGTATGAATTGGCAGGAAGTGGTATCTAAATATATTCTAAAGGAAGCGTAGAAAATGTCTTCGGTAGATAAATCAAAGGAAATGGTCGTCAGTAGGGAAAACGGTGATCGATATCAAAAGGAGAAAGACGAGTAAATAAGGATTCCGCTTATAAGGGTAAGAATTACATAGAGGAACTTAAAGAGGTCCCATAGAAATCGAAAAATCATTAAGGCTCTTTATAATTCGGTGGCATTATAAAATTTTATCAATAAGGAAATACGAGAGCCCAGCGTCGTTTGCAACCGTAGTGGGCGGCGCGACGCTTATCTGGGAACGTTATATTATCGTTCAGTAGTCGCAAGGTGGCGGTGACAATTGAATATTTTAAAATGTTTTCTTAGGCGCGGCCGTTCCAGATAAGGCGGCGGCGATAAATGCGGCCTCCGAATCTTGTTACGTTTCTGATTGAATTTTAATTAAATTCTCGCCGTCGACACACCGCCCCACCCTCGCACTTTTTCATATTAGCCCCGCGCCAAACAATGCGCGGTTAACTCCACTGTCTCCTCCCTTTTAAAGAATACGCGGCAGGAAATTAATTTTGAAAAATGAATGCCGCTCCATCGATAGCGTCGCACTCTTATTTCGGTTCCGCCGAGAACCTACAGGGCTTATCTTTTCTCTTTCCTTTCTTTCCGACCGCTCAAAACAGCTTCCGTGACAATTTAAGATGTCCACACTCTCCCTCATCACAAAACCGATATTCCTATCAAACAATTCTGTAGAGTTGCTTTTAAAAACTTAAGGTAAAAGATCGGAAGAAGAAAAGAAAGAGAAATCGGTCGACGCAGCTTTTCAGGATTTTAAATTTATACTCAACCTGACTTCTTAGCCATGAAGGGTTTAGGATAATTTGTAGCTGGGGTGGAATCTAAGCCCGTAACGGGTCGCGGGGTTGTACTCTCTCTTAGCTTATCGGTGGTGAGTGGAAAGCGACGTATCTTTCGCATCCAATTTTGGGTGTGCGGCACACACACGTGTAACCGTGTTTCCCGAAGACCCTCACGGAGCGCCCCTACGTGAGACAGGGTGGGTGCCGACAGGTGCACCGCCGTGTGCAACGTCGTAACAATGCCCCATACCCCATTCACCCCAACTAAACTCCGTGAACACCTTATTAATCTCCATAGAGCGCACTCAAAAATACCGCTCTGTTTAAACTCGAATGAGCTCTGGCGCGTTTATTTAATTCAGTTACAGCACGCCAGAGCGAGCACCGCAAATCTGCTAAAAAGTATATTATATTCGACGTCGGGACGATTCGAATTGCTCGTTCGAAACGGCATTGTTCGAAAACGAGAGAAATTTTATCGAATACTTATACTTTTCGAAAGAAACGCGCGCGTTCTCGCCTGTTCCGTAGGCAACTCCATTCGCGCACGACCAACGGTTGTTGCTCCTCTTGTGCAGTAATTTATCAGTCGCGATCCGCAAATGCGCTATAGAGAAGTGACATCGATTGGTCATTATCCATTGTTAAGCCTTTAATAATAAAGATAAGCTGCGATAAATTGAGATACTGTTACAAAACATATGAGGCGAAATGTTGCAGCTTTTGATTGAACAAATCGCAATTAATAAATTTATGTAAAAAAAATATTGTTTCTTATTATCGAGTTTTTTATGTATTTTTATAATTCTTCCAAAAAGCATTGGGTAAAAATTAAGAAGTGGAGTAGTTGGAAGACGAATGGAGTTGTAATTGGTGTGAGTAATTGGTAGTGGGTAGGAAGAGAGGTCAAATAACAAAAAGCCAGGTGTATTTTTACGGCGGTTCATAAAAGATAAAAAGGGCGATTTATTCGGCTCGGTAAGCGGTAAGCGGGCAGAAGAAGTAAGAAGTAAGCAGCGGCGGGGGCCGTATATATACCTTGGGAGTCATACTCCAGGGTTGATATACGATTATTGAGTTAAATAAACAGTCCGCAGAGACTGCGGGCCGTAACTTATAAATATCTATCCTGTTTTCCTTGCAGGACTTAACGTGATATATAGCGGTGTAGCTATAAGGATTATACACCTACTCCTTTCTTCATAAGTTCGCGGGCCTCTCCGGTATCGCGCTATGTTGCGGATATCTTAATAAGATTCATGAAAGGACGCCATATTTTATATCCACCCTATCTGAGGTAATACCGCGTGAGCCGCCGACGCCGCCGCCGCCACCACAGCCGCCACCGCCAACGGCGACCGGCCCAGTTGGTGTGTATAAGATAAGCTACGGCACCGGAGCTCTCTTCTCTTCTTCTCTCTATCTAATGACACCGTATACTAGGTGGTAGCGATTTCGTCTAGATATATCATAATAATTCCTAGCTAACTGCACGGGACCCCACGAAGTAACGCGCCCCCACCCCCTCGTCCCGACGCCGGGCGTCGAGCGCCGCCCTTCGCTCGCCGCCTGCCGCCCTCCGCGGGCGACGGCACCGTGCAAGCCAACAATATAATTCCAAGAACGCCGTAAATCTCAACTTTTAGGAGCCGGCCCGCTAAAGAGAGAGCCGCCCGGCCAAGGAAGGGGATTAAAGATCAGTAATCTTATAGGATAGATGAGTTATGGCCGTATTTCCGGGCGAACCCGTTTTGCGACTGGGGCGCCTCGCAAAAATCCTTTATGTTTCGCAAGAAATTGCCCTTTAATTGCCGGAGATTACCGAGGCGAAATTAATTAAGATTCTATAGGCCATGCATCTTGAGATCGACGTCCCGACGCTACCCTTTCCTCTCCCTGCCCCCGCCTCGGCCGCCGCCGCAACCTTCTCCGCCCCAACACCGACGCACCTCCACCCTCCCTCCACCGTCGCCTTGCCAGATGCGACAACCGCTTCTAAATGTATTTATTTTTAGCACGATCGTTTAGACTCAACCCATCCCCTTCTTGCCTCTTCTATCAATTTCGCCCAGATTTTCATCGAAAAACTCTCCGCTAACTTCTTAAACACACCTTAAAATTAAACCACCCCTATCTTATCAAAAGTGTGTTTTTTTGTTCTACAATTAATATATTTGTAAGAACTCAATTTTTGAGATAGTCCGAAAAAAGTTTTGATTTCTGAGAGATAATCTTTCAATTACGTGTCGCGGATGCTTTCCGGGTCTCGTCGAACAAGAGACGAAAGCAAAAGGAAAATTGAGCAATAACAGTAAAAGTAGGCTGGTGCCGGAGCGGGTGTAAAACGGGTTTAATTTGGCAGTTAGAAACAATTAGTAGGCCGTAAGGTGGGATGCGAGGGGTTAACCGTTTTAAATTTGGATAAACCGAGCAGAAGCAACAGGTCGGTTTCGGTCGCGGTTTCGCTACTATGTGGAAAAGATTAATTTGGCGAAAGGCGCGCTTAGCATGTAGGATGGTCATAATTGGCTCCTGCGAATTGACCTTTTACACGGCCGCAGGGGCGAAGGGTAAAGAGAGGGTAGCAAGCACCCCTTTTATGTTCCCGCGTTGCCGCCGCCAAATGGCGGTCATCGGTTTAGACTTCGGACGGCATAATTAGTTGAAAGCTCGTTCACTTTGCGACCTTAAAGACGCATTTGATGTATTGAGCATATTAATGCCGAAGTTGGCTTCCTTGAATTGACCACGCACGCCGCCGTGTACGCCATCTACGGGCTAACGACGTCGCCAATTATGAAAGAGACGCTCGGCCCTGTCTCCCCGAACCCCGATTCCCCCGATCCCCGATCTCTCCCTTTAGCTCGGTTGTTTGCGGTTCAATTGAAATCGCTCCAAAAGCTACTCTACTTGTCAACCCCGTGTCCTCCACGGCAAGAGAGATCAAGCCCCAGATAAAGTCGCAGCGAAACAAGAGATTACCCCCCTTTGGGTCCCCGTGCCGCCCTCGACGGCCCCGGTCTCGTCAGTGCCCCCTTTTCCATTCTTTTCGACCCGCGCTTTAGGACGTTTTACCTTATTCCTTCGACCCTTTAATATTTATTACAAATTTGTTACCGAAATGTCTACGTGCACTTCTTGCGTCGCGTTTCTTGTTGGGACCAGAAAACCTCGAAGCCTACTTGACCCAATCGATACGCACTTAGGGCCCAACTTCGTTGTTCGTTTTTAGTGCCGGGCTGTCGCCTCAGCTGTTCACCGGGGACATAGCAAACTATAAGCCCGGCTTACTGGTTCGCAGGAAAGCTTCACACTTGATCATATTTATGCGATGTGCGGATTATCGTCACGCGACCGCCTCTTACAAGTTGAAGACGCTTAAATCGATTTATGGACCTGGTCCCTGCTTAAACGTTTCTATAAATCCCCATTAGAACATAATTAACTTTATATCTCGCCAGGAGACCCAGCCCCCTTCTCCTCTCGGTTCCTTCGATCACCTTTTCCCCATCAACTTGTTACGGGAACTCCTAACTAGCTTCTTTAAATTGGTCAAAGACGGTTTTACCGATCGACTAAGCGGTAACTAAAGGAGATAAATGACAATTTTGATATATGGCTTTTAAAAGAGGACGCCACACGTAAATGACGACCGTGGACATTCTACGTATGTAGGTGCGCATGAAAAACGTCGGTAATTAAACGAAATGACGTTCGCGGTAGTAAAAAACGTTGTCCTCTTGTTCAAGGTTCGGGAGATGTTTGTTCTCTCCGTGACGTAACAAGATCGTCCGCAGGAGTCAATTTGCAATAAGCCAGCATCAGCATCTTCCATGTATGGTGAAAGTCGCCGGAACTGATCCGGCCGATTTTCAAGCAAATTCGATTCCTGCTGTCCACTCCGCGGATCCTATTTGCCTTATCCGAAGACCTCGTCGCCACGCAATTGCTCGTGAAACCCAGGACGCTGCAAAACCCGCCGGTTTTGGCATTAACGGCGCCTCTGTACCCACAAACTTGCACATTTGCAACCTTGGATCGCACTTTCGGTTGTACAAAACGTGCAATTAAGTTATTTTTAAACACTTTTTCGAGATGTTTGCGCGTTTCAATTGTCGCCTTGACTCGCCTATATTATATTCGAAAAGGTTATCAAATTCCAGCCTCTAACTCATCAATTCTAACTCACTCCGTTTGCACTTCCGCGAAGAATATCGCATTATGCGTTATCAATATGCGTTTTGCCTTGAGTAATCAGTACACTGCACTTTTGTAACCTTACCACTTAACATCGACCTCCACTAATTTAACTTGAAATATACATTAAGTAAACTCAGGAATTATTTTTGTATTCTATACTACAAGTGTCCTAAAATACTCCTTATGTATAAAAAATTTATTTATTTCTTTATTTATAGAAAAAACGAAAATTGAAATTCATTTTAATTAGGTAATTATCAATAGAAATGAATGATATAGATATTAAAAAAATTATTCTTCAATATATTTCCATAATTTATTTCACATATTCTTTGCGTTTATTTTACAGCGTTTGTTAACTTCAAAAATTGTTATTGAAAAAGTCATTCCCTATCTTTGATACACAATCTCTAACGATAACTTATGTCAAAACATAAAATTTGTTAGTTCACTACTTTTTGTAATGGGTGTGGTTAGATAGATAACAAATAACTATAAACAAGAAAGGTTTGAGATATACCACATATATATTCTATAATTAAATTAATTTCAAAGCATTTTTCATTTGATTTTTTTTAAGTTTTTCAGTCAGAGAGAAAGATGTTTACTCAACCTGTAAAGGTTTGAAAAACCATTCTAGTAAACAAGAAAGATTAGGTCACTGAAATCCTACGGTTTAATTGGTGAGATAACGTTTATCTCATCGGAGATAATGTAGTAATCTTTCGTGTAGTAGAAATGGTAGTGCAGTAGAAGCTGGTCTAAAAATGTAATATCTACATTGATCTCCTGGTACGTACACAAAAATGAGGTGTTCTCCGTAAATAATCAGTCAATCCACTTTGAAGGTTTCGGTTAATCTATAAGGTTCGGTCATGTACCGACTGAAATGTTTGGTTCTTCTCTTAATGGGAATCGCCAAGTTATGCGAATCGGTTTGTCCAAGTGAGTGTGATTGTTCTCAAGGGGACACATTCGTAGATTGCTCCGATAGAGGTCTTACTAATCTGCCTGAAAACCTAGACGATGAGGTATGACTCACTTTTGTTTTATCCTATGTTAAGTTGACAATAATAAAAATAACCCGGCCTATAGATAGGTTAGGACGTGCTAGATATTTTATTCAATTGCTTTCATTACGCCCTATTAAGCTTAATTGTTATTCCGTCCCTGTAAAACAAATTGATTTAAAAATGCCAACCTTGATTCGCGTCTGGCCCGTCCAGTCTCGTCTTCTTTCCCAATAAAAATCAATTCTAAGATATATTATTTCACAGGTAACATACTTAGATGCCTCGAACAACTTCTTTGATGCTATCCCACTTCGATTGAAGACATTAGAAAAGTTGGAACATTTGGATTTATCACATAATAACATTGCAACTTTAGAAGAGTTCGATTTGGCCAATAATCAAAAACTAAAACACATCGATTTAGGTTATAACAAGTTTACTTCTTGGGAAGACGTCGATAATCGAGCTTTTCAAAACCTACCAAATTTAGAAGCGTTAATATTAAAGAGCAATGATTTTAGTGACTTAGGAGGCTTAGAAAATAGATATTTAATCAGTGACTCCATCAAGAACTTATCTTTGGCGAACTGTTCAATCCAAAATTTAAATTCAAACGTTTTAAATGGACTTTCTAATATAGTTTCGTTGGATATATCTTATAATAACATTACCGTATTTAATTCCACAATGATATCAAACACTTTGGTTAATTTAGATTTGGTAAACTCTGGGTTACATAGAATTATAGATCCTTTTACTCAGCTAACTAATTTACAAAAATTAAATGTATGCTGTAACTATCACCTAAAGTTTTTCTATGCAAAATCTTCAAGTTTAATACGTATCAATGGAACTCAATGCGGTTTGGATTCTCTTCCAAGAGGATACTTTCCAAAATTAAAAAGCGCAATTTTTCGAGAAAACGTGATTAGAAATCTACCAGCAAAAACGTTTAGCAGTATGGAAAACATTTACGAACTCGATCTATCATATAATAAAATTAGAGATATCGATCCGGAAGCCTTTTATGGCGTTAAAAATATCCAGTATATAGACTTATCTTACAACGTCATCACAAACTTAGATCCTAGAACTTTTAATTCAAACTTCCGTCTGACTCTCTTAAAATTATCCTACAACTACCTAAAAGAAGTTGTAAAAATTGACAGCGAATCCCTCTTGGGATTAGTTTTAAGTAATTGTGAGATAACCAACTTTAACAGGGATAGTTTAAGACTCGTACCTTCGTTAAAATACTTAGATGTATCTAGAAATCACATCCGAGTGATTCCCGATTTTCTAGAAGCTAATAAATTGGAAACTCTTGATATAAACTCTTGTAAAATAAGTAGGATCACTAATGCAACTTTCGCGGGAATGCCCAAATTACGTAAACTCAGCTTAAGAGGCAACAGACTCATTTCAGATGTTAGACCATCATATTTCTATAATATTATTGAGTTGTATCTTAGTGATAACTCTTGGAGATGTGATTGTAGCAATTCCGATTTTAGAGACCTTTATTATTGGTTGATCAGCGGCTCAGTAACAACTTCAATACACGATTTAGTTTGTCAATCTCCAGAGGACGTTCAAGGTCAAAAATGGGGTGTGGCTTGTTACGATTCATGGAATCATAGACCGGATAAAGCTTGGATTTATACCGTAATTATCCTTTTAATGCTTGTAGCATTCTTTTGCGTTATAATCTCCATTAAAAAAAGCGTCAAAAGGCGAGCACAACGAGAAATGAGAGAAAGACAACAAAATATCGCCGAAGCAAGGGAGAGACTTCAAAGAATGCGAGAACAAGAACGAGAAGCTAGAATGACCGAATCTACCAACGCACCGGATCCGAGAGAGCTTCAAAGTCCTCCTACTTACACAGAAGCTTTAAGCTTACCAAAATTGACTGGTTCTCAAGGTAGCTTAGGAAGCTTGGGAGGTAGTAATACAGATTTGAAGGCTGGACATAAAAAGAGAAGAAGGCGAAGAAAACGTGCTGCTTCCGCAGATGACCTTAGACGAAACACCGATTCAGACAGTGAACATAATACTTCAAGGGGTTATTTTGAAAGTGACGTGTAGATTTAGCAATAATTAGTAAGATTTTTAAATGTATTTAAAATGATATATAATAAATTTGTAATGTAACAATAAAAGTGTTTTTAGACGATGTGCAAAGTACATATTAGTAACTTGATACATATTTTGATTACAACTGAGACGATAATAAAACGATGAAGAAATATTTATTAAATAAACACTACATTTACAGAATCTTATCACATTTGCAGTTTTGTACATTTAGTATTGTATATATTTGTCATTAAAAGAAGAAAATTTTTTTTTACATAAATTTGAATTAATATTTATACTGCAGTTACCTCATTGAATGTTTGGTTATAAAAGAAGAATAATTTTTATCGTGTCAAAATCAAATATTGAAATAATAAAGGTAATCTTATCGCAGAACAAACTGGCTTTGGGACGATATTTCGATCCAAAATCAAACAGGGCCGTGCGTAGAAACTCGATGAGTAACGTTTTTATTCGCGCGAACTTTCATCGGAGAGAAGAGAAAATGCAAAACGCACGGACAAAGACGGACGCGCAGCCTTTTCGTTTCGATCGTTGTCCGTTGACCCATTTTATCTGGCCTCTGAATGGCCGATTGTTGTTTTTCTATTCTATCTGGAATTAATGCCCGCTTAACTATCGATGATTAGTCAAATTACCGTCATTAAAACCGGATTCAACAACTAAACTACGCCTTTTCTCAAAACCACACTCAAACATTTTTTAAAAATTTTATATTACACATACTAATCATTAAGAAAAAATGTGGAGTGTATCGCGAACTATTATGTTCTCATGTTGAATGAGTAACTTGATATTTGAATACGATTTTTGACTTTCGATCCCGATATCGTTCAGTGTATATATCGTACTTTGCCTCCTATTACTCATTACTACCTCAATTCGTTCAATGAATCTTTTGTTTAAATTATACTAGACAAGGTCGTTCGTTCTATTAAGTAATAAAACGCTAATGTGGTTTGTAACTCGGCCGCTATGGTTCTTAATTAGTTATGCTTTTAAAAAAATTTTTACTTACCTTGACTACGATTTAAATCAAGCCAAGTCTTTAATTCTTTAGTTCAGTTCTATAATAAGTTAATTCTTCAATAAGTCACATTTACTAATCCCAAAAAAATTGAAGAAAAAAATTTAGTTTAAATTAGATAAAAGGAGATCGATTAAGCTCACAAATTTGTCATCTGACAAACCATCTTTAATCGATGAGATTTTAAAGGGTACATTTTATAATGAGGGGGGTGGAAAGGATTGTGTATTTGGCATTGCATTAAAAATTTGGAATTTACACACATGGTAAGGGGAGAAAGGGATGTTCAAAACATCCGAAACATTAAAAACATCTGAAACATTAAAAACATCCGAATTTATTAGCAATTGTCATAATATGACAATTGCTAATAAATAATTGTTAGATATTATCTAACAATTTTAACAATATCTAAGAAGGAAACCATTAAGGCTCCTGAACCGTGCTCAAAAATTTTGTTCCATTTTCTCGCGATTGTTATTTATTTTATCAAAAAACTTTTCAAACAAGAAGTGATTAGAAAGGTAAAGTCTAGGGCATTCCGATGAAATATTTGGTTAAAAGTTGATAATAACGGAGATTATTAAGAACTGTTTTTAAACCGACAACGGATTGCCCTAGATAATTAACTTACGGTCGCTTTTTGTAAATAAATGTTTTTGATATTTTTTTAAATAATCAAGAAAAATTGGAAATTCTCACGGTAGTTGTAAATTGAATTTCTTATGACTGTAATAGGCAAGTGATATAAAATGTGCTCAATTTAATTACAACAGAATTATATATAATAAAGTTGTAACTACCAAACGTTAAATTTTAATGTAATGTAAAGAAAATTTCAGTTTGAGGATATAGTCTAACTTTTAATGTTTAAAAATATCAATTAAAGACGTTAATTCACGTTTTTTTCTGATAAAAAACTAAAAGTCGTAGAAAATTCCTGTTTGACAAAAATAAAGATTAATTTTCATGCAACATTCTAATAAAATTTGAAGTTTCAGCAACAATTTTTCTTTTAGATATGATTTTTTTTTAATTGACAAGTTTTTGAGATGTTAATTAAGTTAGGTTAGAATTTATTTTTTGTAGAAAGAACTGAAGATCGTAGAAAATACATTTTTGGTACACATAAAGATTCAATCTCAAGCTAAATCCTCATGAAATATCAAGTCTCAACAACAATCAGTTTCTTAGATATTATTTTTTAATAATTGACAAGTTTTACTAAACATGTTCATTAAGTTAGATTAGAATTTCGTTTTCGCAGTAAGAACTAAAAGTCGTAGAAAATTTATTTTCGGTAAAAATAAAGATTAAGTATCCTAATCCTAATAAATATCCTAAATACTAATAAAATTTCAAGTTACAACAGTAATTAGTTTCTTAAGCCGGAAACACATGCAACGGTTTTTCGCCGTACGGCAAAATGCCATCCGATAGTGGATCGAATAGGTAAATGAGACCTTTCACACATGCTAGTGTGAAAGGTCTCAATCATTTCTTCGCTCCACTATCGGACGGCATTTTGCCGTACGGCGAAAAACCGTTGTGTGTCTCCGGCCTTACTTATGAAATTTTAAAAATTGACTAGTTTGTAAATGAAGCAATATCAAATAGGTTGTTTTAAAATTTCTGGTAATAAATGAGTTTGGAAAAATTCGTTCAATTTCGGTTTCATTTTAGCACTCCAAAAATTATCGTCCTTTTCAATTATTTCAATATGGGGTGATCCTACTGGACTGTTTTCATGGTTACTTGGGCCTAAGCGTTTATTGCAAAGTGCAATACATCCGCATATCTTTTTCTGCATAGACGTCAAACTAGTATTGAACCCCGTATGTACCGAAAAAATGAGAACGTTTAAATTTCGGTTAATCGGGGAAGTCCCTCATTCAAACTAAGCAGAAAGGTACGAGATAGGCTGCGCTTGTACCTTGCAAATATTGAAGTCGGTAAAACACCGGTTAAAGAGAAAATCTTTTATTAAAGAGAGACAGCTAACTTGGCAGTGTCCGCGTCCCTTGAAGAGAATGTCCGTTCAAGAGAGAGTTAACGCAATGTAAATTAAATGAGAGCCGGTCCGTTCCATGAGAAACTGTCCGTTCAAGGGGGGTGTCCGCTCAAGGGGGGTGCCCGCGAGGGGGAATTTCACTATATATTAAAATACATCATTTCGTTCTATCGAACATTTTATACGTAGGTACTTTGATATTTTGAGCATTGGTTTTCTTTATTTAAAGTATAAAGAACCGGTATTTATCTTTGCCGATATTTGAACCTCTCATATCCTATAAACAGAAACGATCACGTGATAGTTTTAGACCATACCCACCGGACCGCCTTTGAGCTTCCTCCCCCCACACAGCGAATCCCCTCAGAAACTTTAGGACCGTGGTCCAGGAGCCTTAAACATATGGCTTCCAAATTTTAACAAAGATTTTTTCACATGTAAAGACATGTACTATAACTCGAAATGGAGTTGCACCATAAAGAGAAAGATAAAAGACTACTCGGCAATGGCCCTAATAAATAAAATTTTACCATTTGCTTTAAGCAATTGCTTTTTAGGAAAAGCAATTGCTTCACAAGCAAAAACTACTAATAAAACCAATAGCTAGATCTGAATGAATAATATTTTTAAGTAAATGCTGCGTCTTCTACATCTCTACAGCAATTGCTTACTCGAACAGGTCTCAACCTGCAAATTTAGTTAGCCCTAACATTTAGAGTAAAGCTGACGTGAATATAACAACCTGACTGTTAATTCGAATATCTGATCTTTTTATGAACAAAGATTATATTTTACAATATGCCGAATTCGAGTGAAAGTGACGAATTTATTAATAGTATTTATTATTAGTAGTAGTGATAAAGAAATTGACAAACAATTAATATTTGTGCAGAAATTAAAAGAATATAAAATTATACTAAAGAAGTCACAAGCCCCTTAAGTAAAAATAGAAAAAGAGGCCGCTTTAAAAGCATTAGTGCAAAAATCTTCATCATGTAAACGTTTCGCGATGTTGTGAAGCACAACCAAGCACAACACAGGATATAATCGTCGATGGTATCCTTTCTAATGCACCCCTAATGTTATATTGAAGCACAAGAAATGTTGATTTTAATTATCCGAAACAACGTTCAATAACGACACGTTCTCGACAGAAAATTTTATTATAATTTTGCTGCTGTTGGGTTGCAGGATTTCTCCAGGGAGTCATAATCCCTGGAAATATCGAGTAACCATAGTCTCCTAATAATACACACACTTCTGTACTGTTTATAAGAATGCTGTATACCGGGTGTGTAAGACCCGTCCACCCCTTTCAAAATCAAGAGAAATGATTTTTTTTGAAAAATCCAAAAAATTTTGATTACCAAATGGGGTATGCTCTATCCGTTGATGTTATTTTCAACTTCCGGTTCTGACCGAAAATAGGTTATTCAGACCAGAAGTTCATTTTTTTAATGGTACGTGATACTTTTTGTTACATATTTCTGGATTTCAGGTGTTCCTGGAAGTCACCTTCACTTAATTCTTGATGCAGCTGAATGTGATATGGATAAAACTTATTTTCCTATCAAATTTGAGCAACCGTCCTATTACTAATACCGGAGTCTCTAGATATTCCTCTCGTCGAGTAATGGGGATTCATAGTAACTGCTGCGATAACATTCGCTGCTCTTTCATCTCTTACTTGACGTTTGATTTTTCTGTTACGATTATGATGAAGCTGTACTTCATTCGTAGTGCGAATTCGTAATGCCAATCGTTGAAAAACTTTACGAGAACGATGTTCCCGATTTGAATATCACTCGGCGTAAAGACGTTCAGCAGCCGAATAATTTTGATGGCACTCAAATTGTTGTCATATTTTTTTACGTAGAATTAAAATATGTAATAAAAAGTACCACGTTCCATTTAAAAAAATGAACTTCCGGTCTGAATAACCTATTTCCGGTCAGAACCGGAAGTTGAAGATATCATCAACGGATAGAGCATACCTCATTTGGTAATCAAAATTTTTTGGATTTTTCAAAAAAACCATTTCTCTTGATTTTGATAGGGGTGGACGGGTGGTCTTACACACCCGGTATATTAGAATTTTTGAAAATTCTACTATCGTGTACAGAACCTGACCATTGACAGTCTACACCTGTAAAAATTTCTTTTGCATTATATGTTGCCTGTACGTTAATACTGGGGTATCCTTTTCGATTTATATATTCATCTCCAAATTCTTGAAATTTTGGTATTCTAACATGTGTGAAATCTATTGCACCGATGGCAGTTGGAAAACGGTATTTCTCTGACCACAGCAATTTTGCTTCTATAAAATCTTCAGCACTTCTCGAAAATCTAATGAAAACATTAGCTTTTTACAAAACACTTTACGGAAGTAAACGTCTTGCTGACAGTACTCTTATAAACACCGAGTTCTTCAGCTACAGAATTTTGAAATCCGAGATCTGAAAGCTGTTGCAAAAAAATTTTCATCTGATTTATAAGTGATAATGCAACACCTCGCGTTTCACCACTGTTAGTTAAAAAATAATTTGCTAACCACTCAACGTTTTCCCGATCAAACCGATATAGCTTTCTGAAATCATCGTCTCTACAATTTTTACGTACACTGTATATTTTTCGTTTACGCACATTCATCAATTCGGCCATAATTAAAAAAAAAATCTGCTCCCTCTGTTTCATAATAAGTGTCCGATTTTGGCATTTCCCGAAACAACGTTATTTCGAAATTTCAGTTGTAATCTTGTATTCTATCAAGAGACTTAACTTAAAACTGACACATAAATGTTGTTAAAAAATGTAAACGCGTCTACTTAACTTTTGAATAATGATTTATAACTCATACGTCGTCTTGTTGTTTCTAAAAATACCGGAGTGGTCACATAATGGACCATCGAGGAGTTTTTGAAGTTGTGCCTCAACGAAAAAGGCCTAATCTAAACCAGGAAGCGCGTCAAAGTGTGTAGCATTATTTGCTAAAAGTAAGTGCAAGTGGTAAACTTAAACATAGATCGATAAAGAATACTGCTCGGTATTCTGTATCGGAGGAGACTACAAATTTGGCATCGAAGACAAGAAACTTGAAGGAGTGGTAAGCGTGAATGTAAATTCTCGAAAATCTTGAAGAGTCGACAAGAAACGAAAAATCGTAGATTTTTTATCCGATCACTTGCATATACCATTGGAATTTCAAAATTCACAATTTACAGAAGCATTAAATCTGGACGGATCAAACCTCATTCAAGTAAAACCATTTTTTACTGACCGTAACAAAATCCAACGTATGGAATACTGCTTGGTTTTGATTCTCAAAGTATCACTGCTGGCGCACCTATTTTTAAGGATATGAAAAACTACATTCATGTTGACGAGAAATGGTTTTATTTAAAAAAGACCTCTAATAAATACTACCTCGCTCATGATGACTCATGGTGTCAACCCCCGAATAGTCCAGATACCAATATTCTGGACCTCGGTTTTTTAATGTTATATCAGTATCAAACAGCTGCTTCAAACATCAATCAGCTCATCGATTCAGTTACCGAGGCTTTTAACGATCTAAGTCATCAAACATTCAACAAGATCTTAACACATCAACAGTGTATGATAGAGACAATGACAACAAATGGCAGCAATAATTATAAGTTGCCTCACTTAGGCGAAAATATGTTGCTTAGACGAGGACAGTTACTGTATCTTAAATGCGATATAGAGATCGTCGAAGCTACTCAGGCAAAGATTAGTAGCAGTAATTAGTAATTAAGTAGTATTATTATTATTTTTACACAGTTTTGTAAAGTTGTAAATATATTTTTTAACAATTTTGGCAGTTTGATTTTAAAAAAATCTTGACAAAAGTTATATTTTTTATTTTAAAACGGACACTTATTTTGGGACTTAAATTTTCACCATATCGGTCACTTATTATGGGACAGAAGTAGTAATAAATAGGAGCTCACGTGTATACCACAGAGGAACAGTTGACTGTACTGTGTACTATAACCCGAAATGGAGTTGCACCATTAAGAGAAAGATGTAAGATACTCGGCAATGTTACGTAGCGGGGGCTTACTCTCCCACCTTACTCTTCATGGTGCAGCTTCATTTCGGGTTATGGTACAAGCAAATGATGCAGGGGTCGACCTAGCTTACAAATACGAAAGCAATTGCCACACTAGCAAAAGCAATTCCTTGGTTTATTCATCTCATTTTAAGTACATGTAAGCAATTGCTTCTATTTTTTAAGAAAATTATTTGACTAAATATGCTTGATTTTTTTTATTTTGAGCCCTACGTCATCAACTTGAAAGACAACGTCCTCACTTTATAGTGACGTCACATCCTACGTTGCCAAGTGTTTATTGTTTTGGTTAGGACAGACAAACGTGAACATAACCTCGAAATTAGTAAGACACTTGACAACAGCGCTTTAGCGAACATAAACAACTTGTATCACGTGAAGTTAGGCAGTAACGTTTATTGCATTTTGTACTTATGTTTTTATATATATCTTTCTGAAATTCATTTATATTACCTACAGAAACCAACAGTATCGAGATTGCATTTAATTAAATGTTAATTTCTATGTATTAATTTGAGCAGTTCAAATTTGAATATTTGAGCGGTGTTTTCTCATTAATGACGTAGGGCTCAAAATAAAAAAAATCAAGCATAGAAGCAATTGCTCCAATTTTAAGCAATTCCTCAGAACAACAGCAATTACTTCAATTTTTATTTATTAGTTTTCAAGCATTTTCTTTGATATTGCAAGAAAAAGCAATTGCTAAATTTTTATTCATTAGGGCCAATGTTACAGAGAGGGAGCTTACTTTTCATCTTTCTCTTCATGGTGCAGCTCCATTTCGGGTTATAGTACATCGATTAACCCCACAAATTTAAATTTGTCATCTGACAAACCATCTTTAATGAGCTTCTAAAGGGAAAAGGAGATTTTATAAGGATGAAAAAGAATTTTGAGTGCATTGCACTAGAAATTTGAAATTTACAAACGTAGGAAGGGAAAAAAAGGAAGTTGGAAAAGGTAATTTATTAAAAACTATCGCAGCTAATTATGAAGTTAACCTTTGTACCATTTCATAACGAATAAAGGTTAAATAAAATTTTTTATTGTACAAAATCCTCTTAGAAAAACATTGAAAAAATCCGAATTCATTGGCAATTGCCATATCTAACAATTCGTCGGCCTAATTTTAAAACCTGCTAAGTCATTTTTGACCGTTTTTAGAGAAATACCAAAAAACGTATAATTTTAGGAGAGGGAGTAATTTGGGATAAAATTTAAATAATTAAAACTGCCGATATATGTCGCCGGGTGCAAGCCTGATGTACGACGTTTTAAAATACGATTTGTATTCAATTATGAAGAAGAAGTAAACAATAATCCCAATTCCAAAATTTTTTGACTTGCAAGATTTTAAAATTAGGCTGTCGAATTTCAACAATATCTAACAAGGAAACCATCAAATATATGGCTTCCAGATTTTAACAAAAAATTTTTCACGGGTAAAATCATATATGTAAAGCTTTTTGGTAAAATATTTCAATCAGATGGTCAAAAACTTTCAAGAAAAAAAATCTTGAAATTGGAAATTTTGCTATGAGTCAACCATTCGTTTAATAACTCACCAAGTTTTAATAACCAAGTTCACTAACCGACCCCATACATTCAATAAAATACAAAAAAGAACAAACATAGCAGTTCTTTTATTTAAATTTACGTCAGTACTTCTTCAAATAAATTTCGAAGAAAGATTATCACCTTAGCTATCAAATATTTAATATTCATTCATTTTAAAAACGCATTTAATATATATTTACGTATTCAATTTTATTAATATTCACACATTTCCATTTATACCGTGATAATCGAATTCACTGACGTCTTTAACGATAGTCACGCCACAAAAAAATTTTTTTTAATGTTTTTTTTTGTGACAAGACGTTTTATAATAAATTATTTTCAATTAATTAATTTATACTTCTTGTAAAAAATTTATTTAAATACCTTAGTTTTATTAATCTTAATAAAACTCAATTGATCCCCCAAAAAAAACCTTAATAAAAAAATCAATATGTATGTTTAAAAATATTTTAAAGAATTTGATAAATTAATAAGAGTTAAAATGAAAAAGATTAAAGAGAATTACGTGCAAATCTATAATTAAATATAACTTTTATCAGGTATGACGCAAGATTATAATTTCCTAGATGATAAACGAGATCGGTTTTAGGTAAGGTCAACAACTGAACAGTAAAACCACGTTTGTTCGTTAAAAATTCCTGGCAAGCGTTTTCATCCAACGCCAACGATGTTATCTCGGTAGGTATTATTATGTATTTAAAGAAACGCTATCTGTGATGATGTAAGGCAGGCTGAAAGAAGAGCGTTTAGATAAGATAAACGAGGCATTGATGTCGCAAAAGTGGCTCTGGATTGAACTTGTGTAGTCAGAAGCAAAATTCAATAGGCCTTAAGTCTTATCTACCATTTAGTATTGTTTTACCAAAAGCACTCTAAAAAATATTTTTTTAATTTCAAACAGTGTAAAGTTATTTATGATATTTGATATTATCTACTATTAGTATTATCTATATACTATGAGGGTGTGAAAGGAAAAATAAAAACTCAAGGTCGATACGTGATTACGATTTATTATAAATTTTCGTTCTAACGCAATAAACTATGAACATGGATAAAAAAAATTGTAACAGAACTAGTAGGAATCAGTTTAGTTGGAAAATTTGCTCGGAGAACGCTGTGATGTCGAGGAATTTTTCCAACACAGTACCTATTTATTTAGTGTATATACAGCGAAACAGTACTTCACCAAAAAATATATAATAAAATAAATATTATCCTTCAACACTAATTTTACTTTGGCAACAATGTTTTTAAAACGCTTAATAGTAACTAGGAAAGTAGTAAGTAAATATGTTTCTGTTCTCAGTAATTTTTTTCTTATTTTGTTAAACGTGAAATTATGATAAAATCGCAAACAAAATACTAAAATAAAAAATAAACTGGGAAATGTAAATTAATCGGTTTGACCTTGAATATTTTCGAACTTAAATTAATTCAAATGTCTTATCTCGAGAACCATTAAAACGTAATTATATTTATATAGTAATAAATAAAAACTAACTTTTAAAAAATTTGTTGTATTTTAACCTTGATTATTTTAATTTTGTAATTAATTTAGGAGAGGTTATCAAAGAGGTGACACCAAAATTGCTTGGATATCTTGTTCGGCAACTATTAAAGTCGAATTAAAATGATTCGATAACATTAAAACGACGCACTTAAATAAACGCATTTTATTAAACAATATAACAGAAATCGTTAATTAATTTGTTTTAAAGCTGATGATGGAACGTAAAATGAAGATTATTTTAATCCATAGAATTTAATTAAATGCGAATTAGATAAGATAGAATTGTCCAAGCGATTTAAAGGGTATTTAGGGAATTTTTTGTCAAGTAAATATAAAAGTTTCGCACAACAAAGTCACAAGAATAATTTTCTCTTTGTTGTTTATGGTCGAATTGAATTAAACTTAAAAAAATATATTAAATTAATATATACGAAAGGATTTTATCATGATTTCGTTCTGTAAGGTCGCTAAACGAACGGCAACCGAGGAATGCGTCTTCAAATACTTCGCGAATATAAGCATATCCATCGAATATGGGCATGAACGGGTCCTCACAGTCTATAACCGCGTTGTATAAGTTAAAAACGTTATCACATTACATTATGGTTAAAATACTGAGGAGTACGTATACCTATAAGTTAGTTATCCGGGCTGGACGGCGTTACGACAACCCTGCCATCGTCATCGAGCCTACGTTGTATCATAACTGGACTTTTGGGCGATGGATATTCCTTGGCCTGGATGGTTACCCTTTTAGTAGGATCTGGAGTAACTGGTTCTTCGGGTGAAGGCCTTATTTCCACCGGTTCCGCTTCCTCAGTTTTTTGGGCGGCATCCCCATTTTCAGTATGACCGTTTTGACCGTTCATTAAAGGAACTTTCTCTGGGATTGTCGGGGAGGTTTCGTTCCCGTTGGGTTTCATTAAAGGCTTCATTTCTACCGGAGGATGTTTGTCCACTTCCTCGTTTTCTGCTTGTCTTCTAACGGTGTTATTTCTTCTTTTTTTGATCACCGCGTACACTATCAAAGCGCACATAACCACCAAAAGAGTACCGATGACGATGTAAGTCGTGTTATTTTTCTTGGGTTCTGTGTGAACTTCTCCTTCTTTTGGCGGCGCTTTTGGTTCAACGTCCGTTTCTAATTTTCTACCAACATTTTCAGTACCAAGGGGAACAATCGATTCTTTCATAGGAATTTCTTCCTGAATAGGAGCTAACGTAGTAGCATCTTCTTTATTTTCTTCCACCGGTGATGAATCTTCATCGGGAATATTAACTCTTGGGTGAATCGGTTCTGAAGGTGTTGAACATTCGAACATACAATGTGGTACGTTCGATTGTTCTACAGCTGGAAGAATTAACCCATCTCCAGATCCACTTCCTTCGTCTTCTTCGGTGGAATGAGAAACCTCGGCATTCGATGGAACGTAGTCCTCTTCGATTTCGTCTTTCGCTTCGTCATTTTGATGGAAATCATCGAAAAGAACAACGTTATTGACGCAGTAAACGTGTAAAAGAGGGACGTCGTTAACATTCTTCGGGGAGAAACACTTTGTTGGATAAATAAAATTGACGTTGTGTTTTAAAAGTGCATCACGGACTTTTAAGAATCCACAATCACAATTGATCAAATTTTCATTCATATCAATTTTTTCAAGTTTGTTTAATTTATCCAAATCTTCGAAGTGAGTGATACGATTGAAGGAAATATCTAATTGGGTAATTCCATGAGGAAGGTATTTACCGGAAAAGTTTTTGAGTTTGTTGGATCTTAAAGAAAGGTGAGTGAGCTTAGGAAGATTGGGAAAATCGTGAAGGTCGGAAAGGAGATTACCAGTTAAATCCAATTTCCTTAAACGCTTTAATTTCTTCAATTTGATTGGAATCGATTTTAGCGAAAGTTCCGAAAGATCCAACTCGGTAATTTGATTAATATGTCCCGGGAGTAGTTTATCCAAGAAATCTATGGACATGCAGGCAGCTTTAACTTCCTTCTCCCCATTAGGGGTGCACTTGCAACTTTCAGGGCAGATGCCAGAAGGGGCCGCAACGGCGGCGGCGAAGAGCAGCGGCAGGATGGCCGCGGGTAACATTTCGTTGACTCTGAAACAACACAAGAGAAAAATTCGATAACGTAAAATTGATACGGACGTAGGGTGGAACTCGGCCAATGTCACGCGCAAAGGCCGGTGCGCCTTAAGAGGACTTAAGTGCCCTAATGTCGCACTTCCGCGGTTCGGCCACGCGACGTCTCTCGCCCAGTTATGTAACTGACTTACCGATGAGGCTATTAAACGATCCGAGCCGTCCTGACGCCGCTGAGAGACTGAGCACCTCGTTTTGAACGAGGTGGGTGATAAGACTGTTTGCTCGTGTTCGATTTCGCCGAGAAGCAGAGGACGCCACGCGCAGGGCCGGATTACTTTTCGATAGGCACGTGGTCGCCGTGGCGCTCCGATCGCCGAATGCCGAGTCGACGCGATAAGACATTTCGCGCAAATTTGACACTTAAGCCAACACAAAACGATAAACGAATTTCGAGTTTTTTCCAACTATCAAAATTCATTGAAACGATAAAATGCACTGACTAATTGGAAAAGTTCGGCGATAAAAGCCAAAAGTTACAAAGCGAAATTATAAGTATTCCCAAATGAATACATGAGATTAACTTCCACAAAAAAATATTTTTTAAATGAAAATAAATCGTAATAAAAGTTATTTTTTTGTGAACTATTCGACTATTTTTACAAATTCCTTTGTAAAAATACAAAACAATAACACCACTTTGTTATTTGTGCTGTCGATTTACTTTTATTAACCACATAAAGGAAGAATTACTTTCTCTTTGTTATTTACGGTAAAAACGAATTAACTTTAAAAAAAAGCAATAAAATAATAATGAAAGAAAGGATTTTGTCACGACATAAATTGGTTAAATAAACGGCATTCGAGAAATAATGAATCTCAAAATGGAAAATTCTTTTATGGCATACTTTTAACGAATCCCATTTGCAAAAATTATCATACAAAGCAATAACACTTAAGTATATAAAAGAGGATTTACTTTCTCTTGGTTGTTTGCGTTCAAAAAGAATTAAAAAGATACAATAAAATAATATAAAAGAAGGATTTTACCATTTTACTCTATACAGTGACTAAACGAACAACCTACGAATAATGCGTCTCTAAATGGAAAATCCTTTTAGAGCGTATTTTTAACGAATTCATTTGCAAAAATTATCATACAAAGCAATAACACATTTTATATTTAGATAAAGAGAATGTCTGTTGAAGCCACAATAAAATTTTGTCGTCTAGAAATCAATAAAACGAATGAGGAATATCCTTAAAAATGTAAAAATGTAAAAAAGTAAAAACCACAATAATAATAATAATACACTAAAAGGAGTGAATTTGATCAAGATTTCAATATAAACAAGATGTTAATTTATAAACGTGAGTCAAATGAGAACGAAACAAAAAAGGAATACAAATGTAAGGTTGGCGAATCGATGAATACATAAAATGAACTTGAGTTTGTTATAGGTGTTTATAAAAATAATTTTGAAAGCAATAGACAAGAAAATTCATCAAAAGTAAATGATATTCAAAAGCTTGGTTAAAAAAAATAAGAATTTTGAGTTCATCAAGAAGGAAATTTCGGTAAAATGAGTTGGAGATGAGAGGGAAATTTGAAGTGATGAAGGAAATTTGATAAGATGGCAAGAAACACACTCCAAATTTTAAAAAAATGTTATGGGTGTTTAAAAAAATAATTTAGAAACCAATAGACAAGAAAATTCATCAAAAGTAAATGAAATTCAAAAACTTGATTCAAAAAATAAGAATTTTGAGTTCATCAAAAAAGAAATTTCGGTAAAATGAGTTGGAGATGAGAAGGAAATTTGAAGTGATGAAGGAAATTTGAAATCATGAAGGAAATTTGAAATGATGACAAGAAATACACTCCAAATTAAAAAAAAAATCTTATGGGTGTTTATAAAAATAATTTGGAAACCAACAGACAAGAAAATTCATCAAAAGTAAATGGTATTTAAAAGCTTGCTTGAAAAAAAATAAGAATTTTGAATTCATCAAGAAGGAAATTTCGGTAAAATGAGTTGGAGATGAGAAGAAAATTTGAAGTCATGAAGGAAATTTAAAGTGATGAAGGAAATTTGAAATGATGATAAGAAATACACTCCAAATTAAAAAAAAATGTTATGGGTGTTTATAAAAATAATTTGGAAACCAATAGACAAGAAAATTCATCAAAAATAAATGATATTCAAAAGCTTGGTTCAAAAAAATAAGAATTTTGAGTTCATCAAAAAGAAATTTCGGTAAAATGAGTTGAAGATGAGAGGGAAATTTGAAGTGATGAAGGAAATTTGATAAGATGACAAGAAACACACTCCAAATTAAAAAAAAATTCTTATGGGTGTTTATAAAAATAATTTGGAAACCAACAGACAAGAAAATTCATCAAAAGTAAATGATATTCAAAAGCTTGGTTCAAAAGAATAAAAATTTTGAGTTCATCAAAAAAGAAATTTCGGTAAAATGAGTTGAAGATGAGAGGGAAATTTGAAGTGATGAAGGAAATTTGAAATCATGAAGGAAATTTGAAATGATGACAAGAAATACACTCCAAATTAAAAAAAAAAGTCTTATGGGTGTTTATAAAAATAATTTGGAAACCAACAGACAAGAAAATTCATCAAAAATAAATGAAATTCAAAAGCTTGGTTCAAAAAAATAAGAATTTTGAGTTCATCAAGAAGGAAATTTCCGTAAAATGAGTTGGAGATGAGAAGGAAATTTGAAGTGATGAAGGAAATTTGAAATCATGAAGGAAATTTGAAATGATGACAAGAAATACACTCCAAATTAAAAAAAAAAATTCTTATGGGTGTTTATAAAAATAATTTGGAAACCAACAGACAAGAAAATTCATCAAAAGTAAATGAAATTCAAAAGCTTAGTTCAAAAAAATAAGAATTTTGAGTTCATCAAGAAGGAAATTTCGGTAAAATGAGTTGGAGATGAGAAGGAAATTTGAAGTGATGAAGGAAATTTGAAATGATGAAGGAAATTTGAAATGATGACAAGAAATACACTCCAAATTAAAAAAAAATTCTTATGGGTGTTTATAAAAATAATTTGGAAACCAACAGACAAGAAAATTCATCAAAAGTAAATGAAATCCAAAAGCTTGATTCAAAAAAACAAGAATTTTGAGTTCATCAAGAAAAAAATTTTGGTAAAATGAGTTGGAGATGAGAAGGAAATTTGAAGTGATGAAGGAAATTTGAAATCATGAAGGAAATTTGAAATGATGACAAGAAACACACTCCAAATTAAAAAAAAAATTGTTGTGGGTGTTTATAAAAATAATTTGGAAACCAATAGACAAGAAAATGCATCAAAAGTTAATAATATTCAAAAGCTTGGTTCAAAAAAATAAGAATTTTGAGTTCATCAAGAAAGAAATTTCGGTAAAATGAGTTGGAGATGAGAAGGAAATTTGAAGTGATGAAGGAAATTTGAAATCATGAAGGAAATTTGAAATGATGACAAGAAATACACTCCAAATTAAAAAAAAAATTCTTATGGGTGTTTATAAAAATAATTCGGAAACCAACAGACAAGAAAATTCATCAAAAGTTAATGATATTCAAAAGCTTGATTTAAAAAAAATAAAAATTTTGAGTTCATCAAGAAGGAAATTTCGGTAAAATGAGTTGGAGATGAGAAGAAAATTTGAAGTCATGAAGCAAATTTAAAGTGATGAAGGAAATTTGAAATGATGATAAGAAACACACTCCAAATTAAAAAAAATTCTTATGGGTGTTTATAAGAGAAATTTGGAAACCAACAGACAAGAAAATTCATCAAAAGTAAATGAAATTCAAGAGCTTGATTCAAAAAAATAAGAATTTTGAGTTCACCAAGAAAAAAATTTTGGTAAAATGAGTTGGAGATGAGAAGGAAATTTGAAGTGATGAAGGAAATTTGAAGTGATGAAGGAAATTTGAAATGATGAAGGAAATTTGAAATGATGACAAGAAATACACTCCAAATTAAAAAAAAAATTAAACAAGAAAAATCAATAAGGAACAAACAGAGACAATTTTTAAACGTTAACCGAATAACCACTAAATAACAAAAGAATTACTTTCTCTTTATGTTTCATTACTTTAAAACCATATTAAACTTCTTCATTCATTTTTCATAAAAATGAATTAAAATTAAAAGATAGTATAACAAATGATACAAAAGCTTTTATCATTATTTCATTCATTCAAGAAATTAATCAGTAATAGAGAAATAACTTTAGAATAAATTTTTTTTTATACAAAACAAAAATAAATAACATTTTTTTGTGTTGTATACTTTAGTTAAATGGATAACATAAAAGTTCTTAACTTTACATAAGTTATCAGTCTTTGTATAAATAATCTGTTAGATTAAAAGATTATAAAGAGATAGAATTGTTAGAAGGGGAGTTAAGTTAACGTTTCATTTGTTGGGACTTAAACGATTTTTAAATAAAATTTAATTACTTAGTCATATTACCTCCTAATTAAATTTTCTACTGAAAGACGTAACGACGTGATTATCTTATCGGTTGTAAGTTGATATTGGCAAAAAAAAAATATGAATAGTTACGCAAATGGTAAATATAAAGATAAAATTGCATCGGTCGGGTTTTTTTTAACAAACGTGATCCTCGTTAAGGAACTTCCTGCGATATCGGGTGGCTAATTTTTACCGACGAAGGACAACCGTTATATAATCGTGGCGAATGCGTCAAACATTTGCACGCGGGAAAATATATACTTAATAATATTGTTACGCGCATTAGTAAATGTATAATTCCCGATAAGTTACCTAAACGAGCCGTCCGAAGGTTATTTGAAAAACGAGTTAGCGCCGAATTTGAATAATAAAGATATTTGTCATTTCTTTAGACGGGCAATCAAATTTATCAAATTATCGTTTGCGTATCATTTCGTACGGGGTCGATCTTGATAAATATGCAATAGAACGGGTCGAATTGGGCGATTGTCGTCCTCTGACACACGGTTGGACAACGGAGAGCACGTGTTGCCCGATTTCTAGTAGCGAAGGACTCCAGGACGCTTTTATTGGTCGGCGGAGCTCGCATGATATCGAACCGAAAGGGATACAAATTCCGAAAAGAAAGTACAAAATACTGACCTTTCGACGTGGGGCACGGCACCGCAGGTTGAGGTTGAGGTTAACCAACGACCGTCGACTGGCGCAGATGTTAGAGGCCCGGTGTCCGCGGAAGACAGGTACGGGGACAGGTAATCGGCCCCGTTTTTTTACCTCCTTTTTACCTTTTCGAACTGCCCGCGGGTTTACGCGTACGCGGATGGCGCACGTTCAACTGGCTACCAGCCGATGGGGCTGAGCACCGTACGGTCAGAATTAAAAAGCGAGAGTGGGGCACCGCACTGCCGCACTGTCCTCACTGTCCGGCAATTGCGGCTAATCCCCCCCTCGGTTTGGAGAAATTTTGGCCTCCCCGAAAAATGCCGTTTCGATTCATAACTGCGCTCTTCGCCGATCCGCCTCCGGTTACGTATCCTTCCGACCTCCCTCCGCCTCACCCTCAACCGTAAAACTCTTTATTCGCTTCTCCTCTGCACAGATTTCACCTCATCGAGCTTTCCACTTCTCGAACTTTTAAACCTCCAGGTAATCGCGCTCCAATTGCCTCCTTTACGCCATCTCTACATGAATGGTCAAATGTACACGTTTTGTTTCAGGTAACTAGCTATTTCAAACGTTCAAATTGATTGAACTAAATTAATCCTAAAATGTTATCACTATCTAAAATAATTAGTCACATTTCAGTAATCAGTCATTAATAAAATATCAAAATAATATTGTTTTTTTTTCTTTCATTTACCCGATGGTGTTAACCATACCTTCTCAACGGTGTTAATATCAACCCTTAGGTTGACACCAAGTTAGTGTCAACCTCCGTTGATACTAACCAACAGAGTCAATACTACTCCGGAGTCAATAGCTATATATTAGTGTGGTGATAAAAGTCAAAGGATATAAATTAAATACCCAGTATTACACTTGAATGTAAAGTAGACATATACGGTATATTATTTAATTGCTCAGTAAAAAACTAACCGCTCAGTATTAACATAAATATTCAGTACGGAAACTAAATGACCATTAAAAATGTTAAATGCAAAGTCAATATACTAAACGCTCAGTAAAAATCCTAAATGTTCAGTACAAATCTTAACTGTTCAGTAATTACACCAAATAATCAGTAAAAAATTGAAACTCCTTTTAAAAAAATAATATGTTCATACTCAACAAAACTTGAACAAATTTAAAAAATTGTACTGAGGCTATTTCTGGAAATTCAGAAAAAAATTTTAAACAGAAATACATTAATCCATCTATTTTATGCTAAACAAATCAAATTTATCGTAGCTGTTTCCAAAAAAATTAAAAAAATTCCCAGTCATCGACGATTTTTGCCCGAACCCAAAAAAATTTGAACAAATTTGAAAAATCGTACTGAGCTTATTTAAAAAAAAATTAAAAAGCTTTTTTAAATAGAAATACATTAACATATCTATTCTATGTTAAACATGTCAAATTTACTGTAGCTTTTCCGAAAAAAATAAAAAAAATTCTCAGTCATCAATGATTTTTGGCCAAATTCAATATAACCTGAAAATTTTTAAAAAATCGCACTGAGCTTATTTATGAAAATTTTGAAAAGATTTTTGGAATAGGAATACATTAAAGTATCTACTTTATGTTAAACAAATCAAATTTACTGTAGCTGTTTCCAAAAAAATAAAAAAAAATCCAGAGTAATCGATAATTTTCGCCCGAATTTAGTGTAACTTGAAGAATTTTGAAAAATCGCTCAGAGTTTATTTATGAAAATTTTTAAAAGATTTTTGAAATAGGAATATATTAAAGCATCTATTTTATATAAAACCAATCAAATTAACTGTAGCTGTTCCTAAGAAAAACCAAAGTCATCGACGATTTTTACCCAAACTAAATATAACTTGAACAAATTTGAAAAATCGTGCTGAGTTTATTTATGAAAATTTTGAAAAGATTTTTTAAATAGAAATACATTAAAGCATCTATTTTATGCTAAATAAATCAAATTCGTTGTTTATCAGAAAACATAAAAAAATTCCCAAAGTCATCGATGATTTTCGCCCGAATTCAATATAACTTGAAGAAATTTGAAAAATCGTACTGAGCTTATTTATGAAAATTTTGAAAAGATTTTTTATATAGAAATACATTAAAGTATCTATTTTATACAATACAAACCAAATTTACTGTAACTGTTCCCAAAAAATTTTAAAAAATTCGCAAAGTCATCGATGATTTTTTCCCAAATTCAACAAAATTTGAACAAATTTGAGAAATCTCATTGAGTTTATTTATGAAAATTTTGAAAAGATTTTTTGAATAGAAATAGGTTAAAGTATCTATTTTATGTTAAACAAATCAAATTAATTGTAGTTGTTCCCAAAAAAATTTTAAAAATTCCCAAAGTCATCGATAATTTTTGCCTGAACAAAAAACACTTTCTTCGTGTTTACTTTCTCTTTCATCACTCTCGTAATGAGATATTTCATTCATTTTTAATCTAAAATTTTGGTAAACAATTTTGAGGTTAGATGAACACATTGTAATTCTTTACTGGGAATTATTGAATTTCATACTATGCTTTATATGTTTAACATTTCAAATATTTTACTGAGCATTTTTTGTTTTTATATTTAACATGTTTAAAATTAAATACTGAGCGTTTAGTATTTTTTACTGAGCAATAAGGTATAAAAATACTGAGCATTTAAATGCGATCCAAAGTCAAATACAGTAGAACCTCCGTATAACTTGAAGGTTCAAAAGAAAAAATTTATTATGTTAAAACTTTGTTACAAGAAAACCGCATTTTTTTCTTATTTGAAGGGGTATAAAATGTGTAATTTACACTTATTAATAAATGTGGGGTTACAAATAAGTAAGGTAAGGTGGGGAAAGTGCAACCCAAAAAATGATAAGAATAACTTCTAATCGTTGCAACATCAATTGAATCGTTTATTTCAGAAAGGGACTAAGTAACATTTTTGACGATTTTTAGATAAATGTATTTTCGTGCTCTCTGGCTGTAGACCTAACGTTTTGAGTAGAAAGGCTTATACTTTATATGCCCGGAATATTTTATTGTGGAGACAGAATTTTTGGTTTGTTCTAGAAAGGGACTATGTATCATCGGATCGTTCCTTTCTGCAATCAATATAAATTTATAATCAATGAAATTTCTTCTAAAGACAATCGATTTTAAGAACTGGTGGCCTAAATACTACAAGAAAACTGCAAACTCTCTTGAAAGTATGAAACCCGGTGTGGTTCGAGTTAACAAACAACCATTTTCAAAATCTCACTTTCATTATTTTCTTCATGAACATAAAACACCTGGGTATGTTGTGACTTCAGAGTACATAAATGGTTTCACATCTCACACATTTCATCTGCACACGCCAAAAAGTTCTGGTAAAACTACGATAAAAATGCCCATAACCAAAGCTTATACTGATAAAATTCCAATTTTAAAATCGAAGATTGAACATCTAAATAAAATGCTTCCTTACATTGAAGAACCATATTTGAAATTTTATCAGGAAACATTAAAATGGCCATCCAAAAAAGAAAACCAAAAAAGAAAATAACAGTGCGGATTAATGAAAAAAATAAAATAAAATATTTTCTTAGTGTCCATTTTCGTTCTTTTTCTTAAAAACTTAGTGAAATATATTCTTGTAAATATCTATAATACTTTTTTTAGTTAATGAAACATCTTGGATACTGTTTGTCATGTTAATATGAGAGCACAGGATCAACTAAATCTATAAACATGAGGTTTATTGCAGAAAGGTACTAAGTACAATTTTTTTTAGTTTGATTTTTTTCTCTATCACAATTGAAAAAACAATAAATTGTGGCAGGACAACATGTACTGATAGTTAAACATAGAATTTATAATAAAAAATGCCATGAATAATCTTTAAATTGGAAATTTTCCTTTTTTGTCGTTTTTCTCAAAACTACAAAAATGTTACTTAGTCCCTTTCTGAAATAAACGATTCAATTATGCTTGATATCGAATTTTCTCTTTTGTCAGTATAATAACTTGAGGCATACTCTAGATCAGGGATTCCCAAAGGGGTCGATATCGGTTTTCTAGGGGTCGACATAAACGAAAACTGATTTTGGGAGTCGGCGAGGTTGATCTTAAAAGTAGGTAATTTGGCCATGGGAGTCTGAGATAACAGTTCATTTTGGAAAGGAGTCACTTGTCCAAAATAGTTTAGGGATCCCTGCTCTAGATCAGGGGTGGGCAACTTTTTGTATAGTGAGGGCCGGATTACAGTTTACTTTTCGTACGCGGGCCGGAATAAACAATTAACAAATTTTGGTTACTTATATTTATTAAGAAACTTATACTAACTAATAAAGTTAGTTATTAGGTATCTCAGATCTCCTGCTTTCCTTGGTTCAACAACTCCCCAGAAAGCAGGAAATTTGGGTTCGAATCCCAGTGCAGTAATAAGACATTTTTTTCTCTAACGCATTAGTGGTAAAAACCTTTCTTTAATTTTTTTTTCGTTTAAAAAATAATAATTTTGAAAACAAAAATTATTCATTATTCTTTCTAAAGGTTTTGCGGGCCAGATTAGACCCTTACGCAGGTCGGTCTTGGCCCGTGGTTGATTTGTAGATTTGGTATTAAAGATTAAATCTTTCTAAAAAATGTTGTGGGACACAATCGATCCCTAAAAAAGGTTACAGCTTTATAAACTAAAATTTTTTCCCATAAGAAACTGAAATCATACATTTTCGCTAGAAATCACTAAGAAATTCTTTACGAAACAGAGTAACAAAATTTTCGAAACATATAATGAAAAACCGAAATTGCCCCCCTTAACAATCAAATTGCCCCCCTGTGGGGCGTGGGCCCCACGTTGGGAAACACTGATCTAGACCAACGGTGGGCAACCTCCGGCCCGCGGGCCAACTCCGGCCCGCATGAGAGCCTAATCTGGCCCGTGAGACATTTAGAAAAACAACAAATAAGTTTTGTTTTAAATCAAAAAAAAATTAATACAAAGAAATAATTAAAGAAAGGTTTTTACCACTAATAGGTTAGAGAAGAAAAAACATCTTCTTGCTGCATTGGGATTTGAACACAGATCCCTTGCTTTCCGTACAGTAGTTCTAAAAAATTAAGATTTCTTGGTTTCTATAAATAAGGTTTGAGTAGTTTTTTAAAATGTATCATTTTTTTGACACTTGAAGTTAAGATCGGTGAAGAATACGGACATGTTTAACACGTTAATTGCCGTGAGGTTGGTCGACAATTGAATTTCTTGCTGTGCTTTTTTTCAACACATATTATCCCAAACTTAGAACGACGAATTTCTATAAAGTTTACATTCAATCATCTTATTTGATTAGAGAACAAAAATATATGTACAGTGAAGTTCCGCTAATCCGGATCAATGAAAACCGAGGCAATCCGAATTAGTGAAACATCCAGATTATTGGAACTTTACCACTAATGCATTAGAGAAGAAAAAAATATCTTCTTTCTGCATTGAGATTTGAACCCAAATCCCTTGCTTTCCGTACAGTAGTTCTACCAAGGAAAGCACGAAATCTGAGAGGTCTAATAATTAACCCGGCGTGTGTATACTATATTTTTTGAGACACGGTGTGTATACTGGGTCTTTTAGGGAACAGGCATGTTTTTAAAGTTTTCTATGCTTTCAAAAATTCTAGAAAAATTCTGAGTTACGTATTGAAACGTCTACTACATGGCCGAGCAGTTACCAAATTCAAAAGTTTAAAACTGTTGTCAATAAAAATGAAACAATCGTCTGAATCGTCTGAAAAGTCAGAAAAACGGAAATTTTGACTGTTCCTTCAAAGACCCAGTATACACACGGAGGGTTAATTTTGTTTTTTATATTAAAAAAAAGGACTTATAAGTAACAAAAATTTGTCATTTTTCTACTCCGGTCCGCGTATGCAAAGCAAATCGTAATGGGGCCCCCACTATATAAAAGGTTGCCCACCCCTGGTCTAGATAATGAAAGATATTTCGTTAAATAAACTAATGCTGAATAAATCATTATTTTTTTTAATTTTATTCGTCATGGATGCACTTGCGCCGCTAATATAGAGCATGATTAGAGCCTCTTTCTCCGAACAAAATATTCTGATTAACAATTAGGACTAAACAATCTAATTTAAAGAATATTCTTTATTGTGTTCCGAAGCGAAAATCATTCATTTGTAAGATATCGAATTTAGTCTCTTTTAACTGTCGGGACATGGAACATAGCTGCTGGCAGCTATGGAACTTAACACAAGACTGTTTCGTTAAAAACAAGCAGCAACGGCTTGTTTGAATATAACAAATAAAATATTATTCTAATTCAATCTACAATTAACCAAGAAACATTATTCTTCTGTACTTCTTTTCTGGTTAGAACGAAACCTCTACAGAAAAAAACGCACTTGCCCCATCAATCAAAATAGACGGGGCAAGTACGCTATAGTTACATAAATGGAACTGTATTAACCTGTAAGAAAAATACCTTAAAAATAATTAATGTAATTTAGAAACTTGTATGCTTACCACAAATTACCACAACAACTTAATATTAAAAATATTGGACAATTGACAAACACCAATAACTCGCTTTGCAATTTGGATTCCATCAAAAATTTTGAACGCGTTTTTTTTTCAAAATAACAAGAGAAGCGAATATCGCCCGTCTATAAGATAGGGATAAATATGTTTGCAAATTTTAAATAACCATCAATTAGTAGTCCGAGAATACGCAAAAATTATTGTAATTTAAGAGAAACTGAAATGATAGAAATAACAATATGAAACTAGCAAACCACTTTGTCGTTTGCTAAAATTGATTTTTGTATACAACCAAAGTGTCTATCCCCATCCAACCATCAAATTTTTAGAAAGAACCACGTGTAGACGCACATACATTACCTAAAAAATTTATTTTCTAGCTTCCAAAACTACGAACGAAAATTTATTTCAACTGTTTTAAATCATAAAATCGATAATAAATAAATACGTTTTGTAAATATCGCTATATTTAGAGAACTTGTTTACCACGTTATTTGCCACACACAGGTCAAAAGATCTTCAAAACTAAACGTAGGATGAATATGAAATTTTGTGCACAAAAATTACAGTACTTTAAATTCTGAATGTATTATCAAACATCTACTACTTCCGGTTGTAGCGGAAGTGAGAGTCAGCTTTATTCTTTTTAAAAAATATTGTATTTCTATTAAAAAAAAAAACATGTATGTTTGTTATAATATAAAAGACATTTTTTTTTAATCAGGAAAAGCTTAATTGTGGTCGATTTTTTCACCATTGTGTATTAAGACATTAAATAAAACATATAAATCGCATTTTTCTCGTTTTATTTAAAAATTTCTTATATGTTTCGACTTAAGCCATCTTGAGAGGTAAGTACAGTGAAATTCCCCTTCGCGGACACCCCCTTTAACGGACACCCCCCTTGGCCGGATAGTTTCTCATGGAACGATTCGACTTTCATATAATTTGCATTGTGTCAACTCCCTTTTGGACGAAAATTCTCTTGAACGGACGCAAACACTAGAAGATGTTCTCTTAAACGGACAATCGCGCCGACTTGTCTCCTTTAATAAAAGATTTTCCCTTTAACCGGTGTTTTACCGATTTCAATATTTGAGTTGTCTGGTTTCAATATCCCCTAAATCCATTTTTGGGCAAAAATGAGATATATACGCCATCTGTTAGAAAAAGTTGTTTTCTATAAAATACTCATTGATTTGTATTAAAAAAACGCGCGAATCCCTTAAAAATTCAAATCAGATAGACAGCCTTTAGATTCAAATCCCACTAAATCCATTTTCAATAGATGCACAGATACAAAAACTGTACAATAGATTCAAAGGAGTTTTTAGGAAAAACCAAACCGCCATGAATATCCAGCCAAAAGAAATTCCTACCGGAATGAAACCAAAAGATCTGAAAATGAGAGATGTAAATAACTTGTTAAGCAAACATTATGGAAAGAACTGGAGAGAGGTAGAAAATTTGGCTTATTATAGAGATGTGTTGGGAAAATTTCAGAACAATAATATTCCTGGCGATTCCCGAGAAGACAGTGTGGACGAAAAGCCTAGTTTATGTAAATCAACCGAAAATATGCCTGATGTTAGAGTTTAAGAGTTTTTTAAGTACAGTTTTTAAACAACATATCTTTCAAAAAGTAAAGTTTCCTGTTATTAGCTAAAAAGAGATTTGATTCACTTTTAATTCATGCCTAATCCATTTTGTTCAGATTCAAATGAGCCTTAATCCACAGTTTGGTAGCAAACACAACCAAACACCATTTTTAAATCCACTTTGTGACTTTTATATCTATTTCAAAATACGTGGTTATAGAATTTTTGAAACTTCAGTAAGTCTTCCAATAACAAATAAATTACGTTTGAATTAATAACGCCAAAATCATCCCAAAATACTTTTTTGCCGTTTTCTCAAAATCGAAAAATTTGGACTTAAGAGGATTTGAAACCAAACAACTCATTTGCAAGATATGGCAGCCTATATCGTGCCTTTCTACTTAGTTTGAATGAGGGACTTCCCCGAGTACACCAAAATTTAAACGTTCTCAATTTTTCGGTACATACGGGGTTCAATACTAGTTTGACGTCTATGCAGAAAAAGATATGCGGATGTATTGTACTTTGCAAAATTCGCTTGGACCCAAGTAACCAAGGAAACTTAAAAATTGCTCCCTAAGGCTAGGAACACGTACAACGCTGGCTTGTAAGCGAGCTTATGAGCGTATCGGTGGACGCTTATGCCTATCGCTTGGTAGCACTTAATGTGGACATGTAAAAAGCTTAAAACCAGCATCAGATTCGTGAACTCTTTAGTGTGCAACACAGACCAATACATAAACGTAAAAAATTATGAAAAATATTTTTTTTCTCTGAAACTACAAGTGATAGAAAAAAATTATTATTAAATTAACCAACCTAACGAAAAATAAATATTACGTTCAAATAAAATAATTCCTTAACCCCTTCTGATATAACCGGAAGTCATGGATAATTGAGAGTGTTTTCAAAATGTAGTTTAGTATGTACTAAATCTATGTATAAAATTTCAAAGTCATCAGATTTGTAGTTTCCGAGATTTTTGACCAGTCCACTTCGGTGGACTACCCATGGACTACCCGGTGGACCTCCCATGCGAATGTTGAAGGGGGTGATTCTACATCGAAAATTAATGATAGCTCCTTATATAAACTATGGTCCCAAAATGTTCCGTTACTAAAATACAGGGTATTAAAGTTTTAGAAAAAAAAAGGATATTAATTAATATTTTCGGAATCGCTTTAGGTATTTTTATGAAATTTGGCATATAGTGACTATTAATAAAGACGCATATCTTTCAATACAAATCTAATTTCTATCTTTAATAGTGGCGTGTGTATGAGCACTGACTTTAATATTTTTAAAGAAAAAAATGGTACGCAAATGGTTTTTTCCCAAATAAAAAATATTTTTGAATTCCCCATTCAATTTGACAAATAAAAGCCCTGTTGAGTTTTGGGACTGCAATGTGCCGTTTTTTGAGAGAAAAATTAAAAACCGTCGGTTGTTCAACAGAAATAATACGTATTGTAATTATTAAGGATATAATTTTGCAATAAATCTAGGTGGCTGAGCCTAAATGTCATTTGTTGTTTTATGTACGTTTGACATTTCAAACTGTTTGTAGTTAAAATCTGTTTACTGTGAATACCCTGTATTTTAGTAACGGAACATTTTGGGACCATAGTTTATATAAGAAACTATCATTAATTTTCGATGTAGAATCATCCCCCTTCAATATTTGCATATCATTACGGAACAGCCTGTATATTCTGTTGGAATGTTCCTTAATTCTTTTGTCCCATATCCCCCGTCGTTCGAAAACAAAAGAAATTAATTGATCGCAGTCTATAGCACTCATCTTTAAATCAAAATAACAAATTATTATCAATTTTAAGCACAACCACCTTTTGATGAACCTACCGTGAAACCTGCTCGCCAGCGTATAATAAATGTTTTGTACATTCGTGTTCGCTGGTCGGCGCCGGCTTCAAGCGCCAACAAGTCCAGACACGCTTTTTACGTGTTTGCGTACATTTAAAAATACAGCAATATTCTTTTCGCTTGTTGACGCTTGTCAACGCTGGTCCAACCAGCGCTGGTAACCAGCGTTCTACGTGTTCCTAACCTAAAGCAGGATTTAAGCACGACGATATGCAAAGTGAAGACTAAATGTGACTTTGACATCTGATCCAGGAGATGACTTACCACTTAATAAACTTATATCCTCAAAAATAAAAAATTGTTGGAATTGATTGACAACGAAAACCTTAACGATTTTTTTTTAATGGATGAAAATTTATATGTTGAAGATCCAAATTCAGGACAAGAAATCGAAAATCCAGAAGTCGAACAACTGTCCGAAGATACTAACGTCGATGAGGTACCAGTTCCAGCGGAGGATATCAAAAATTATGGTGAAGCTATTACCCTAACCAATCAGCTTAAACGTTTTGCCGAAAATCACGGAGATGTAGGATCTTTGGAGCTGCTTTCCAAATTAGAAATACGTTTTCTGGACTCTTCTTATTATTATTATTTAATACAGAGGGCAAGAATCCTCTTAATTTTGCTCTCTAAAGCAGGATTTAAGCACGACAATATGCAAAGTGAAGACCAGCTAAATGAGGTTTTTACATCTGATCCAGAAGATGACTTACCACTTAATAAACTTACAGATATCTTCAGAAATAAAAAATTGTTGGAATTGACTAACAACGAAAACCTTAACGATTTTTTGGAAATGGATGAAAATTTATATGTTGAAGATCCAAATTCAGGACAAGAAATCGAAAATCCAGAAGTCGAACAACTGTCCGAAGATTTTGACGTCGATGAGGTACCAGTTCCAGCGGAGGATATCAAAAATTATGGTGAAGGCATTACCCTAACCAATCAGCTTAAACGTTTTGCCGAAAATCACGGAGATGTAGGATCTTTGGAGCTGCTTTCCAAATTAGAAATACGTTTTCTGGACTCTTCTTATTATTATTATTTAATACAGAGGGCTAAAATCCTTAGTTTTGCTCCCTAAAGCAGGATTTAAGCACGACTATATGCAAAGTGAAAACCAGCTAAATGAGGTTTTTACATCTGATCCAGAAGATGACTTACCACTTAATGAACTTAGAGATATCCTCAAAAATAAAAAATTGTTGAAATTGACTGACAACGAAAACCTTAACGATTTCTTGGAAATGGATAAAAATTTATATGTTGAAGATCCAAATTCAGGACAAGAAATCGAAGATCCAAATTCAGGACAAGAAATCGAAAATCCAGAAATCGAACAACTGTCCGAAGATTCTGACGTCGATGAGGTACTAGTTCCAGCGGAGAATATCAAAAATTATGGTGAAGCTATTACCCTAACCCAGTGTTTCTCAACGTGAGCAATATCGCCCCCTAAGGGACGTTGGTACATTTGTTATGGGCGATTATTTCAATAACCGTTTTTGGGGGGCGATAGTTACTTTGTTAGGACGAAAACATTTTGTACAATTATCCATTTATTTTAAAGAAAACTGTGAATAAATTAAAGAAACCAACAGTTATTTCCTGTTATTCCCCTTCTTCTCCTGGATCAATTGCCATTGACTGAAGTAGAACTGCACTTGAAAACAGGTGGTAACATTCAGTGTGTTTTTTAGTTTTTTCTGTGTTCGTTGTGTATTCCCATTAAATATAGTTTACTCGCTCTTTATTTTGCTCCTTCAGAGGTAGGTTAATTTATAATTTTTACTAATAATAGTTCAACCCCCAAAAATGTCAGCCAAGAAGAAGTGCCGGCAGTATTCTATTGACTATATAAAATTTGGCTCTATTACTTCGCAATTTAACAGCCAATGTGTCCTGTTTACTTTGTAATCAAGTATTTTCAAATGAAGCAATGAAATCATCGCTAATGGTTGAATATTTAAATAGAAAACATCCTAACAAAAAAGAAAAAATATATTAACTACTTTAAAAGGTTAAATGTTAATTTTGACAGAAGAAGCAAACTAACCGATGTATTTAACAACAACTTCAAATGTAAGTACAGGATTGGAGATTTAGTAATTGTTCAAAATGCAAAATCTCACAACATTGGAGAGAAATCATTAAAACTGATTTCACTTTTTTAGTAGACTAGACATGCAATTTTCATTCAAAAAATGTAGGGGGCGATTATTGACACAAACTTGATCAAGTGGGTATTTCCTTCAGAAAGGTTGAGAAACACTACCCTAACCAATAAATTTAAACGTTTTGCCGAAAATCACGGAGACGTAGGATCTTTGGAGCTGCTTTCCAAATTAGAAACACGTTTTCTGGACGCCTGTTATTATTATTATTATTGTTATTATTTAGTACAGAGGGCAAGAATAAGGTTTTTACATCTGATCCAGAAGATGACTTACCAGTTAATGTATTTGCACATATCCTCAAAAATAAGAATTTTTTGAAACTGACTGATAATAAAAACCTTAATGATTTCTTTAAACTGGATGAAAATTTGGGATGTTGAAGACACAGATTCAAGACAAGAAATTGAAAATCCAGAAGTGCAAGAACTGTCTGAACAAGGGAAATTTCACTGTACAAATTTCAATGTTTTAATTAAATGAAACGAAAATATAAATTATTATTAAAACTAAAAATTGGAATAGGGAAGGAAAGATGAGGAAAGGACGATCCCAAGACAATGGTACAGATAGGAGTTTGAGACTGCTAGGTCCCCAAACAGTGCGGATAACTAACGCAGTCTCAGAAAAGTTATCCCTAAGCTGTTTGGGGAAACAGTTTTAAAGGACTTTCTAAAATATTTATAATTAAATGCTTTTGTCAGAAAAACTTGATCAGACATTATAGATTTCAATTAATTTCTTAAAATTTTTCAATTTGATAAAAATCTAATAAAATCCCAACATTAAAACCTTTCTTTTGTTGTTTTTCAATATTGTTAACTAGAAAATTTCATGACATTTACATACATAAAATTTTTAAAGGCTTCATTGTTTCTGAATAAACAAACCGTTACTGCAGTTTTACTGCTATCAATGTTTTGAAATTGTGTTCAAATAATAATAATAATAAACAAACTGTAATCTTTAAGATTGTTACTCTTGCTTTTGCGACGTTTACATTTTCGGTTTATTTTAGATGACGATACGCAACTGTAGATAATCATTTTATATCTACCTGGATTAACAGTAAATTGTATGAGTAAGGAGTGATCTTATTTTTTCGAGAAAATGATAAAAACAAAATTTATATGAATTTATCTTTTCTTGAAATTTTTTTTAAATGTATTTTTTTAATGTATTTTTTTAAATGCAGTCTCAAAAGTATGAAATCATAATTGCAATTCCAACAATAGTTAAGTTTTATTATTATCAATCCGTTTCGTATTAACGGTAGCATAAAACTAATCGTATCGTATTAAAACGATATCCACGAAGTTACTATCAATACACAATACACTTTATAATACTTGGTTTACATTCAAAGTATAATTTTTATCTTTTATTGTAATGACTGTGTATATTTCATAAAAATTGCATCATAAGGTTAAATAAAGTGTTATATCAACCGGGAAAAGTAGTGTTGTTGCAAAACTTTGTGTAAACGAAAGTAGTATTTAATTTTCTTGGAAAAAACAAACAAAAATGTTTCTAGAAACTCCCCGCCACTTAATACGTATATAGTTACAAACGTCGACATCTGTGAACTAAAGGATACAGTAACGTGGCAAACAGACATCACCTGTGCGCGATAAGTGGACCTGTAGCTCATAACTACTTACGTTATCTTCGAGTGGAATTCGGTGAAGATTAGGCGTATATTGTTCAGTGTATATTTGAAAGTTGAAACGTTAACTTCGCTCGGTAAGTACCAAAACGAAATTCGTTTTTATTGTTTTCCTGTTACCTGGCAACAACGCCTTTTAAGCAATCCTAAGGTCCCATTCCGTGAGTAACACCTGCCCGTGTGCGCACATAACACTTAAGGCAAGGTCATCGTACTATTTTCAAAATCCCGATAACAAAAGATTCGCACTTATCTCGTATATTATTAATCCAACATTGTTCGTTTGTTTTTCTTCCACAGATCGTAACGATGTTCATTACCCTGGCCGTGTTGGCCCTCGGCGTCTTCGCCGCCCAAGGAACCAACCCATGTCCGAATTCGTGTATTTGCAGTTCACATGCTGCGATCTGCGACACTTTCGATATTGGAGATTTCGAATATAATGTTCTTCAACTTCGCCTACGAAATCTTGCGCAACCGATCGCTCTCCGTTCCGACTTCTTTGACAAAAAAGGACTTCTTCACTTGGAAACGCTCACGTTTGAAAATGTGAGGATCAACGACGTCGATCCCGAAGCTTTCAGGAAAACTGATTTTCTCCGGGTCCTGAACTTCGTGAATGTCAACTTTTCTAACCTTAGACCCGATTCCTTTGTCCTAGCCACCCAACTTCAAGTGTTAACAATTGAAGGAGGTGCGTTACACGAATTTATTCCTTTCAAATCTGAATCTATTCAAATTATGAAAATTTCTAAGTGCCATATTAAGGAATTGACTGAAGATAGCCTTATTAATTTACCGGAATTAACTGACGTAACTTTCTCGCATAACTTGATCGAAAAATTAGACCCCAAGACATTCCATAATAACTATTATTTGGAAACGCTTGATTTATCCTACAATAAAATCACCGAGTTACCTAACAACATATTTAAGAAGAATGAAGAATTAGCCGCTTTGGATTTGAGTGGAAACCCGATTAAAAAAATCAATTCTACAATTTTATCTGTCGTTGAGAAATTAGTCCTTCAAAATTGTAGCTTAAAAGAGTTTAAAGGTGGAAAATTCCTCGAAATGGGCTACCTGGATTTAAGCTATAATGAAATAACCGAACTTTCTAGTTCCACCTTCGGAAATATGCCCGATTTGGAGTACTTAAATCTCGCCCATAATAAACTTAAAACCTTACCTGGAGACATCTTCTTAAACAATACCCACCTGCAGACAATTTACCTTGACTACAATGAATTCGAACTCCTACCTAAATTCCTGAGTTATAAAGATAGCTTTGATACCAATTATTTCTCCTGCAGCGATTGTGGATTAGAAAATTTAGACGATGACGTTTTCGAAAATATGCCTAAATTAATCACTCTGAATTTATCAACCAACCGACTTCAGAAAATTAATCCAAAAATGCTCAGCTACGTTTCCCACTTGAAGAAATTGGATCTTTCATACAACATGATTGCTAATCTGTCCCTCAACACATTTGATAACAACGTTTTACTCTCGAACATAAACTTATCCGGGAATACAATCACCGCATTAAATCCTGTTATTTTCCAACACATCAGTGATTTAAAAATATTGGATATAAGCAACAACGCATTAAAAAATATTTGGGTTCCTACAACATCTCAAATCCCGTATTTAGAAGTACTTAATCTCGCGGATAATCGCCTTGAAGTTATCACAAAAAAGGAATTGGAAGTTACACCAAATTTAAAAACCCTCAACGTAAATAATAATTCCTTCAATTGTTCTGCTGAGTTAGACGATGCTATTCAATGGTTAAACAAAAAATCCGTTCAACCTTCTTCTTTAGGAACTCACGCAGAACTTAAAGAATTTGAAGATATTACGAAAGATTACATCGAAAATTATTGGAAGAAACTATGTGGTGATGACGAATACGATATTTACGATACCGACGTCGATGATGAAGATGACAACGACGATGAAAATGAAGATGAAGACGAAGACGACGAAGAAAGTATTTTCGGTCCGTATACTTTTGACGATGACGAAGAAAACGTCGTTTATGAAGATAGTGTAGCAAGCGAATACATGCCAAAACATGAAAGATACAGCTTCTTGTGGCCTTTCTTCATCTTTATCGTAACGGCTCTCTTCGTCCTTTTGGTTGTAACTAACATCATATTGTGTGTTTTGAGAAAACGTGGTCATTTACCAAGAAATATCAACCTAACGTGGAAAAATGCCGGTCATAGCGGATTTGTTTACAAACCCCTAACAGAAGAAATCCCTAGGTCTTCAATAATCATCAACGGCGTTGAAAAAAATCAAACACAATATTTATAGTCGTGTAAAACTCCAAAAAAAAGTTAATAATATATTCTTTTGGTGTTACTACGTAATAAATAAATTAAAAATAAGTTAAAAATTAGGGATATTTAAAAATGATTAGACTAGAAATAGCTAACTGTGTAATTTTAGGGTCGTTACTTAAGCTCTAGTATTCTTAGCGCGTTAACCAAAAAAAAACTGACACGACGTGGTATTTTTCAATTATTAATTAGCTATGTACATTCCAGACTTAATAAAGAAACATTTAACTAAAGATAAATTGTGGTCTTTGTTCTGGTATATGATGTTGTTTATCTGTCAACAAAACCGATTTTATCGTAGTACGTGATGTGCCACCCCGATGTTTGCCTTAATCTAGATCATTCCTTATTTTTAATAATAAATCCATGAACAATTGCATTGTTAGATTCGAGAGTCTCGAAACGATTTATCGAAGGAGGTCGTGACTAATCGAGCTACTCCTTGCATATTAATTACAGCCGTTTTAAACCTTGAAATATTCGGTACTTTCGATAACGTACAAAAAGCTTTTTCCTGGAATATAATTAACATTTTAAACATTTGTTTTAATTTTTAAATTAAAAAATAAGGTTTCGTGATTCTGTAAAAATTAAATTTTTCATGGTCGTGACAAAAATTCACACGCGGTACAATTTTCCAAGAGCCTTACTTTATTTACTAATGAAACAAATCCAAAGCGATAAGATAAAAACGAAACCGGGTAATAATAATAATAACAATATATTTATATAGTATATAAATTGTATTTGAAAGCGGGCAATTTAAACAAATAGATAAGGATATTCACGATGGACCAAAGTCCAGTATTACGGTCGCATTTTTTAGGTTAGTCCGTTAAAATGGTTGCAAGGAGAAGGATTGTTAGTTTAATGCAAACAATTGCGGCTGCTTCGTAAGTAAACGAAAAAATTCGGAGAAGTAAGAAAACGCTGTGTTGTCAATTTTAGATGCAAATGCCCGGCACATTCGCAGACAGCTCATCACGCCACCGTTCCGAATGCGCTTCCTACAAAAGAATATGCTTTCGAAGTATTTTTATTCTTCTTTGTCTCGTTTTTTTTTTGTTTAATTTTCTACGAATTAGGTCACTTCGTCAACAATTCGCTATGGGCCCGGAGTGACTAAGGAAATAGGAATGGATTTAGTAAATAGAAATGCTAACTACGTTTGCGTTCTAACAGATAAAAACTTGATCAATTTGCAACCAGTACAAACAACGTTAGATTCCTTGACAAAAAACGGCGTCAAGTACGAAGTATTTGACGATGTACGTGTGGAACCCACCGATTACAGGTAAATCCCATTACGTCATCGGTAATTTATAACTAACAATTCTTTATGAATAGCTTACAACAGGCGATTGATTTCGCGAAAAGTAAGAATTTCGATTCTTATTTAGCCGTTGGGGGTGGGTCTGTTATAGACACGTGCAAAGCTGCTAATTTATATGCCTGTGATCCTGAAGCGGAATTTTTAGACTATGTTAATGCACCAATAGGAAAAGCTAAACCAGTCACTGCCAAATTAAAACCAATGATAGCCAGTATGTTTCTAAATTGGTTTCTTTTAGACTTTTACAAAAAAAAATTATCTCATTTTATACTTTCACAGTATTTACTCCAATTGAAATAAACAATTTTTTTTAGTTCCAACTACTTCTGGAACAGGAAGTGAATCAACAGGAATCATTATATTCGACTTAAAAAAATTAAAAGCAAAAACTGGAATCTCCAGTCCAGCTCTTCGACCAATTTTAGGCATAATTGATCCACTTCACACTCTTTCTCTCCCAGAAAGAGTAGCTGCTTATAGTGGATTTGATGTATTTTGCCATGCATTAGAATCCTTTACTGCCATACCCTACACTGAACGAACTCCTTGTCCACCAAACCCAAAATTAAGACCTCCCTATCAAGGACAAAACCCCGTTTCAGATGTTTGGGCTAGATACGCCCTTAACATAATTGCTAAGTATTTCGAAAGAGCTGTATTCAACCCAGATGACTTAGAAGCACGTTCCAACATGCATTTAGCATCAACAATGGCAGGAGTTGGTTTTGGAAATGCCGGGGTTCACCTTTGCCATGGTTTATCGTACCCAATTTCCGGATTGGTTAGAAGTTTTAAACCAGCTGGTTATGACGACGATCATCCTATTATTCCCCATGGTTTATCCGTAGTTATGTCTTCTCCTGCTGTTTTTAGTTTTACAGGGGCTTCATGTCCGGAAAAACATCTTGAAGCAGCCGATATTTTAGGTGCTGACATATCAAATGCCAAAAGGGCTGATGCAGGGGCTATTTTATCGGATGTGATGAGGAAATATATGGATAAAATTAAAATTGAAAATGGATTAGAGGCTTTGGGTTTTTCCAATGACGATATTCCTGCTCTTGTTAAGGGGACTTTACCGCAGGTAATTCCAATACAGCAGAAAACAATAGCCGGGAAATTAATTTTCCGGCGGTATTGTTTTTGTTAAATAATGCAAAGAGAGATTAAAATAAAACAATTTTTTTTAGGAACGAATCACAAAAATGGCACCTAGACCTCAATCTGAGGAAGATCTTGCTGGATTATTTGAAAAATCGATGAAGATTTATTAAGATTCATACATGTTTAAAATATATATATAGCTTTTATAGATTTATAGAATAGATTACAATAAAATTTTTTACTAACTCAAATTTTAGTCAACAATACGTCGTATTTATGAGTCTATTCACTGTTCTAAAAGTCTATTTTATATCGTTTATCTAATCTATCATATCAGATCAGCAATTAAGATATATTAAATTATGATTGATGGTTGTTTCATATCAGAACTGTAATTAAAAAAATAAACAAACATATTTTATGGAGAAACCAAATAATGTGAAAATTAATTAATAAAATTGTATTCAATACTTTCTATAATATCTACATACATTTTGACATTATTACATTAAATATATATTATATGTTTAACGTACATCAAAAGCTATAATTTTCTTTACTTTTAAAACCTCTTATTTTTTTCTCATCTTTATCATCGTTTAGCATGTTTGTGCGGTTCTGAATACTGAGAAAACAAGAAAAAAAAAATACTGTTCGTCGAGGGGGCGATCCTTTTTTCAAAATAAATAAATAACGCGACGTTTTAAACTAAATAAAATAATAATAATAAAGTATGTACAAATTAGTTTATTTAAATCGGTTAGTATAACTAAAATTACTATTTGGAGGAGGTCGAGTTACGTAACGTCTCTTTGGTAGCCCGTATCTACAAGGAGAAAGGGGTGCGAATCGCAAAGACAAACACAAACATGCTACTGCGTCGCCGCGTTAGGTACATGGTCAGTCGAATCGAACATTCGAGGACAGGATCGGAACGGAAAGCTACACGATAAACAATCACAATAACTATCGATACCGATATCATCAACGGTTAATATCTTTCGCATCATAACGTAACGTATGGAGAAGATTAAAAAAAAATTAACTTAGTGACTAGCAAAATAAATGAAGATTAAACATTAAAATTAATAAAAAAAAGAAAAAAAAAATGCAGTTTATAATAGGAAGTAAAACTCGTAATCCTGGTAAATGTAAATACCTATGTAACAATGGCCGTAGTAACGTATGGCAGGCGATCGAAACCTTACGTGAATAAAAACCAGTGCGGCATATAATAAGACATCCAATAACGGTACAAGGTCGATCCGTGCCGCTATCTAATCTTGGAGCATGTGGACGAAACTTATTGGAAACATCCCTTTACGATCTGGCTCGTTCTCCACCATTCCTTCCATCCAATTATCGTCATCCGTATGTTCGTTAGTTACTATTATTATTTCTCCTTCTTTAAACGACAACTCATCATCGTTATCCGCTTGGCAGTCGTATAAGGCCCTGCATCTCCTTAAACCGCTCCCATTGGGAGTGTACGAAGTCCTACTTGCTGCCGGCCTTTGAGAAGATACCGACCCGAGTAGTATTGGACTTGATGTCAACTTATGCGGAGGTGAATCTGAAGCCTATCAATCGAATCATATTTAATTTTTAATCGGAAATAAAACTTTTTTATTGAGGGTAGGTTAGAAGTGGGAAGAAATCCTATTTAGTTAATTAGATTAGTTAAAAATAAATTGTACAGTTGAATTAAACTGTGTGCTAAGTATAAAAATTACACAATCGAGTTATATCGTTCTATACAATACATTGTTTTATTTATTAAGTAAGTTTTTTTATTACTTAAAAGCTGTAGTGATAACAAAGATTAGCACAATATTTATTTCAAGTTTACAATTATAAATCCAAAACAAAACAAAAATTGGGAATACGTTGTTGCGGTTATTTTTGTGGGAATTGCAAAAATGAGTACAATATATAAAAAAATGTGTACTCAATTTTGTTACCCACCACTAGAAGAAAAAAAAATATTAGACAGGCAATTTGAATTAGGGGTAGTCACGCTACGACAAGGTCATGCGACAAAAACGTCTTTTACCCGATCATTCCGTTCCGACATACTTTCCAAGCCAATTTTGCATCTCCTCTGCAAACAACTAACCTCAATATCTAACATATAACCCTAGACTGTTAGTCGTATCGTACGTTCAAAGGATTATATTGGGAAATTTTGGAAGATGGTCTTACTTACCCGTCTCGGAGGGGGAACTGGATTGTGCATTGGATCCAACTCGGAACCAAGCGAGGAGATACTTTCCGTAGATCGTCCGTTTGACAAACGAGGACTGGGAGCCGGCGGCGGTGGATTTTGTGGCCTTTTAATCTTCGGGTCGTGAGATATGACTAGCTTCCCTGAATTATAAAACGCTTCAAAGTTAAATTTCTTAAAAATATTAATGACAGTGAAATGTTTTTATTTTTTAAACATTATCAAAAAACAGGGAACACATTTTACTTTGTCATATCCGATTTAAAACGTGTTTTAATTCTGTACCCCGGAGGTAAACGACACCATGTCACATTTTCGTAATTGTTCAGGAGAGTAGATTTTCTGTAGTTTTATAGCGGAAACATGGTGTCCTTTAAGTTTTTAACTCATGGTGTCCGAGTTTTCAGCTATAAAACTACAGAAAATTTACTCTCCTGAACAATTACGAAAATGTGACATGGTGTCCTTTACCTCTGGGGTACAGAATTTGCGAAGTATAAATTTTAACATGTAATATTTTTGATTTAGTATCAATCAGATGTCTTAAAGATTTTCATGTTAATTTCTAAACCTTATTTCGTCTCAGGCGATGGCGTAAGTCGAAACATATTAGACGATAATAAAATATACAAAGACCAGTAAAAGTAGTTTTTTTATTCAAAATTTACAATCTGAATCTTCAATTGGTAAAACCATGGATCAATCAACAAACATTTTGTTATTCTCAAAAAACCCATTCATCTCAAAAAAAAACCATTCATCTCAAAAAAACCACTCATCTCTAAAAACCCATTCATCTCTAAAAACCCAGTAATTATTGAGTAACAAAAATTTCAATTCATAATATTGTGATAATAAAAATATTGTTCCTAAGGAACAGATAAATATTGACATACCCATATGTATCACAGATCGTGTACCGGAACTTGAATCGCTGCTCGGAGATCTTTTATGTGTATGATTCAAAGTGTGATAGCCTGCTGCCACTGGATCCGATGGAGTCCTACTATGACTGCTTGGCAAAGTACCGTACATTGCAGATCCCATGCCTCCCGATGGAGGTGGAGGAGCTACCCTCTTCTTCAAGCTCCCATGTACATTTGCTAAATAAAATTTGTGTTAAATCTTTAAAAAATTTTGAAAAACGATACCATTTTTTTGTCTTGCTATTTTCTTTTTAACCGCTTTCGGTGGAAAGACGTACCAAGTACGGCGAGATACTTTTGTTACCGGAACGCCATAACACACACGTCGTCAGACCATTGTTGCAGGTAGAAAAATGACTCACCTAGCACGCTCAACCGTAAATTTCTTGCCACCGTAAGTGGTTAATAAAAAAAATGGTATTATTTTTCGTAAATTTTAACGTATAACATTGAACATCGAAAGAAAGCCCATGCGGAGGTCGCCCGTATGGTCTACACATCGGCAAATTGCCGTGCGATTCGGCAAGCAAGAGAGCTGGATTGGATCGGATCAGCGGATACTCGCCCAGAGATCATTTCCGAGTGCAACATACCGATCACAGGCTTCCTAGACGGCTGTGGCGGCGGAGGCATTTGCCTCGTGTTACTGTTTACGCTACTACCTGATTGTAAGCTATCGCACGTTGAAGACCTCGACCGCAGCGTTACTGGCGAATCACCACCACCACCTGTATAACTAGGCGGCCTGGACCTATTCTTCTTCTCTGGAGTCAATGAGCCATTCTAAAAAAAAGATAAATTAATTAAGTTTAAAAAAAATCAATAAGATACTATACCCTATCATCTATAATAGTTTCATCATCTGAAAAATCAGTAGAACCATCATCGTGAGAGAGATTCCAGTCTATATTAATATTGTCAAAGAAGCTCTTTTGACGATTGGCAGCGTTTTGAAGTAATTCCTGGCAGGCGTGATGTCCGTGCTCTTCAGCTATATCCAGCGCAGTCTTATTCTGCGAGTTGAGTATGGTGGTATCAACACCGCTACGAAGCAATAGCTTCATACATTCCACCTGGTTGCGAAATGCCGCTAAATGCAGCGCCGTATTCAATCCGACTCTTTCCGGTGCTATCGGCCTCCCCGTTTGTCTATTCAACCCGTGTATCGACATATTTTGTATCAGAAAGTCGACCACCGGCAACGTTTTAGTATTCGCTAACAAAACCGCGTGATGTAAAGCGGTTATTTTCTCCCCGTAAGCTTGCGTCGGGTACAAAGCGTTCAAATCCACATTCTCGCCAAAAGCTTGTAATAATTCTAATAAATTTCCGTTATTTACCGCTTTCTCTAAGTTTTCAAATTTTTCTTGTTCCGTTTGACAAGTTTTTAATGCGTATAGTTTATCTACGTATTTTGCGCGGATAAAATTACAACGATCATCCCTAAGAAAAAAAAAACAAAAATAATAAAATACACATATAAACAATTCTGAACAATTACATTTATGACTCGTTAGTTGTAATAAAAAACTAACAAAATTTCACGTTGCTTTTGGACATGTTTAATATTTCAACGTTTGCGTGTAACTTCTTAGAAAATTTTTAACGTTCAAAATTTTTATCTTTACTATTAATTTCTTTTATAATTCGTCTCAGACGATGACGTGAACCGAAATATGTAAGATGTAACGAATAAAATACTAGTAAAAGTGCAGATTTTTTTTATTACCCCTAACGAGTCTTAAAGTTCTAACTGGTATAAAATGGGTCAATCAACAAACTATTTGTGAATTATATTTATGTTTAAATAAAGGTTTTATACGTTATTTTATTATTAATACTACCCAGTATTAATAATTAATACCACGCAATGTGGATATTATATTATGATGTCTACAAGTTTATTTCAAAAGAACCAAAAATAATAATCCTGACAATTTTGCTTATTAGAAAAAGATTTGTTTTACATTTTTGAATTCTACAAGCATTTTTTGAAACGATTTAGTAAAACGTTAATATTAAAATGCTTTAAAATCGAATATTTTTAGGTTGCTTCTAGTAAAATAAGAATGTTAGGGAATTTAATAAAACAATTCAGGGTTTATTTATGCCTTTTATCTCTTAGGTCTTATTATGTATACCTAACTTTTATAGAATTTTCTCAGTCGAAACAAATTTCTATTGGTTTCTTACACCCGTGTACATAGTTAATCGCCAGCGACTTGCAATTTCTCCATTCGCTAATTGAAAATTATGATGCATAATCAATCGCCATGGAATCATTCATGTGGGATCAAAGTCATCAAGATACATATTGAGAAGTAGGAGAGCGCGGAAGAAGAAGGGCTGTTCATGCTGCGAGAAAAAGGGAAGGGACAGTAAGGTTTGAGATATCGTAGAATAAAGGGGCGTTCACATGGATCGTGCTACACGCTCGTAGCGGCACATGCGTGTCATTATTTTTTATTTGATACTCTTCTCTTAAAAAGCGTGCAGTGTTGAAGTGTTCACATGGCAGTAAGCTACACGCCGAAATGAATCAGTGTGTGGTAGAAAGTTGCGCTCTTGTGGCAGAAGCAATTGTGTCGGATTTCATAAACAATCAAGTGAAACAGCCCAAAAGAAAAGGGCGTTGGTGGGTACGCAAATGGACTTTGGACCGAAATATGAAAGGGGCATCAGCATTCATAGAAAAGGAATTAAAATCCAAATTTCCAGAAGATTTTCAGAATATGCTTCGTCTACCTAAAACACATTTCAATGATTTACTTCATAGAGTTTGTCCTCTAATAACAAAACAGGACACAAATACGAGACCAAATCCGTTAACATTTAAACTTTCCGCGATTTGCTTTGCAGCTTCAGCTCGTAAATCTCTATTTCTGTATGATGGCAGTTATGAATTAAATAATACTTCTACACCGCTGTATAATTCAATGAAACGAAGGGTTTCATTTTCGCTTAATCGCAAATTTCGTGATCCGCTCATCCTCACCACGCGTTTACTAAACAACCCAAAATCAAGACAGGTTAGATCGTGTCACGCACCACGCGTAAACATACTCCTTAGTTGTGACGCCACACTTCGTCCAGTTCACACGACGCGAGAATACGCATACCAGTAACCACGCGCGTGAAATACGACCCATGTGAACTCCCCTTAAGGTCTGAGATATCGAGGAGAAAGGTTTGAGATATCGTGGTGCAGGGTTGTGCGTTACCAAGGTGGCGTATATTGTTATTATTAACCAAAGTGGTGTATAACAATTTATTATTAAAGCATTTATCGTTCGTGTGCATTTTATTCCCCGCACCAACCTCAGCTTTCCACATTCATGTTATGCTATTTTTTCTGGCGACTCGCCGGAGATGATCGATACTATCTCCGGAGATTGATCGATGACAGAAACGTCAATAAACTCAAAATGTATGACAGGGCACTCAAATCTTAGTTTTTTAACAACTCAAAAGAAGTAAAACGAATTCGAAAAATAAACTTTGTGAGTAAAACGAATTCGAAAAATAAAAAAAAACTTTATGAGTAAAAGGAATTTATATTACATGTCTAGAAATGAATGTGAAAATACAGTTTAATGAACATATTGGAAATTCATGCCATTTAACTGGTGGTACCTCAACAAGTACATGAAAATCTTCATAAAACCAGCCCGCTTGAAGAGCCACAATAACTATTTACCAGAGCCAATTTTCAAAAATAGCTATCACCCAATAATAGTCTAGATCAGTGGTTCTCAAACTCTGGTACGCGTACCACTGATGGTACGCGAGAAGTTCTCAAGTGGTACGCAAGCCAACGTTAAATTATTTATGGAGTACATTTTTTTTCTCTCAAATAAAAAAATATAATGTCCTAACAACATTTAATACGATTACTTATTTTGTACGACATTATCAACCCATACTACTGCAGACGAAATATTTAAGAATTTGAATGAATTTTTTGAAGAAAAGAGCCTCGATTGGAAGAAATGTGTGGGTTTTTGTTCTCATGGTGCTCGAACTATGACTGGAAAGTATGGAGGTGTTGTTAGTAAAGTTAAAGGAGTTACAGAAAATTGTATTTTTATCCATTGTGCAATTCACAGAGAAGCTCTCGTTGTAAAGCGGATTCCTGATGAATTTAAAAATGTTTTTCAAGAAGGAGTTAAAATAGTAAACTATATAAAATCACGTGCACTGAACTCTCGGTTATTTTCAAAACTGTGTTCAGAACTGGGCAGTCACCATATTCAATTATTACCACATAGAGGTCAGGTGGCTTTCACGGGGGAAAATGTTAAATAGGTTATTTGAATTAAATTCTGAAGTGCAAATGTTTCTTATGGAAACAAATTTTGAACTGCATGATCGATTGAACGATGAAAGGTGGCTATTAACACTGGCGTATTTATCGGATATTTTCAGTCGCCTTAATATATTAAACTTAAGTTTGCAAGGAAAAGTAACAAACCGATTTTGTGTAAATGATAAAATTCAGGCATTTGTCAAGAAATGCGAAATGATAATCAATAATATATCCAAGGAAAATTTTGTGACTGAACACAGCGTAAGCATAGGAGAAAATTTTATTGATAATATAAAACGCCATTGTCAAATGCTAATTGATTCTTTCAAGCACTGTTTTAAAGAAGATCATTCTCATTTCCTTTGGATTCAAAACCCATTTGTTCAAAATGAATCTTCGTTAAACAACGTATCTATAAATGAAAAGGAATCTTTATTAGAATTATCTTGTGATGGTGACTTGAAAATAGTATTTACCCTACTGAAGTTGGGTGAATTTTGGTTAAAAATTAAATATGAATATCCATCGCTTAGCAAAAAAGCGTTAGCATTCCTAATTCCATTTACAACTACCTACCTCGGTGAAACTGAATTTTCTGCAATGTTGATCGTAAAAAATAAATTTCGAAATAAATTATTAAACTTGGACCCAAATTTACAGTTAAAATTGTCTACAACTGAGCCTAACAGTTCTACACTTGTTTCAAGTATGCAGCATCATCCATTGCATTGACTTTACGTTTACGCATTATTATTAAATAAATATACCGGTGTTATTTTCTACTTCTTATATATTATTAGTACTTGGGTTTAGTGTAAATACTTAATTTATTAAAAACGTTATACAATTTATATTTGCATTATCATTATTATTGTTTTTTGTTCAGTGGTACTACCTGATTTTTAAAATAGCCTTAGTGGTACGCAAGGATATAAGTTTGAGAACCGCTGGTCTAGATACCTTTACAAGATATGATGTAATACATAATTATTTTGATTAAAATAAAAACACCTTTAATCTTTTTATGTATTATAATTAATGTGGTGTAGTAAATTAAATATATCAGTCATATTAATTCTGCTTCCTTCTCCAGCATTATTATCCTGACAGTTTCCTTTCTTTAGTTCCTCATTTGCTTTAATTTGTTATGGTGAATAAGGTTGCTAAGCTACACGTCAAGCCGGGAATACACCTGGCAAATGTTACCATTCGTTCATATTCTCGAGGATTTCTTGCTCATGTGTGGACATGTATTTGCAGCGAAATTAATAGCAGGACGAGTGGGAGAGGCGCGAACGAACGCGTTCCATCGGTTGTCGGTAAAATTAAAAAGATCAAAGGAAAATGTCAGCCCCGAATGTCTGGAAACGTTCATATGTGGACGTGTTCAATAAGGTGCAGTAGTTGTCTAGCGTTTGTCGCGAAAAGTTGTATTGTAGAGCCGGGAATACACCTGGCGAATGTTACCATTCGTTCGCAGTCGGTTGCATTCGTTCTCACGCACACCATTGCTACCCGTTCGCAAAGATTCCTTCAGGGTGGCGTGATACATTTGAACGAATAGCTAGCTTTCCCTCACTGCGGATAGTTCCACTCTTTCGCATTTAGTTCGTTTGGTGTGCAATTCGTGAACATGGCCATTGCAAAGGTAAATAAATATGAATATAAACTCAAATAGAAGAGATAAGTAGCACCAAAATTTGAACTGTTGTTTGAATGTGTATTTTTAAATAGGTTTCATGGAGCGTCAGTGAATGCATAAAACTCATTGAGATGTACCGTACGCACCCGGTCCTGTGGGACACAACTAATGAGTTTTATTACTGTAATGTCAAAAAGAAGGATGCATGGATAGAAATATCTACGGAAATGAAAATTTCTGTGTCTGAGGTTATGAAAGAAATGAAGAATCTAATGGCATCATTTCATCATTTACTCATCACAAGACCAAAAATTACAACACAACTTATCGCGACGAACGCTAGACAACTACTGCATCTTATTGAACACGTTGACATATGAACATTTCCAGACATTCGTGGCTAGCATTTTCCTTTGATCTTTTTACTTTCACCGACAACCGATGGAACGCGTTCGTTCGTGCCTATCCCATTCGTCCTGCTATTAATTTCGCTAGAAATGCATGTCCACACATGAGCAAGAAATCCTCGAGAATGCGAACGAATGGTAACATTCGCCAGGTATATTCCCGGTTAAAGGAAAATGTCAGCCCCGAATGTCTGGAAAACTTTCATATGTGAACGTGTTCAATAAGGTGCAGTAGTTGTTTAGCGTTCGTCGCGAAAAGTTGTATTGTAATTTTTTACGAATTGCACACCAAACGAAGTAAATGCGAACGAGTTGAACTCTTCGCAATGAGGGAAAGCTAGCTATTCGTTCAAATGTATCACGCCACCCTGAAGGAATCTTTGCGAACGGGTAGCAATGGTGCGCGTGAGAATGAATGCGAACGACTGCGAACGAATAGTAACATTCGCCAGGTGTATTCCCGGCTTCAGAAACCACGCTAAAAATCACTGGCGATTCGCCAAAACGGAGAGCAGTGAGAGACTGACTATGCATTACAAATTATATTCCGATCGTTCGCCGGCGACTTCTTCGGAGAGTCGTCGAAATGAACTCCAGGTAATCGCTAGCGATCGACTATGTATACGGGTTTTAATGCTTCGTTTCAATCATAAAAATTAAATTTATTAAATAAAAATTAATCCCATCATTTATTTATTAAGGATTATTAAGGATATTAATGAAGACATGTTTGACGATAAAAAAAGAACTTACATTGAGCTGGACGGAGATAATTTACTTCCGTACGGCAACTTGGCTTCCATAACGTCATTAAACGACTGATTAGTCATAAACCGGGCCAGCAAAAGTTGACTAGTACCGACGTTATCCAACGTCAGCGATTGTATACGAGAAATATGAACGCCCAGATCTCTATGAATCCCCGAACATTCGATACAAACGATAATACCAAAATTGGTAGAGAGCCAAGTTGCATCATTTTGCGAATTGCAATCGCAGCAGTGATCATTACCCGGAATTCTCTGTATAAACCTTATGATGGTTTGTTGAAGCTCTATCAAACTGTGGTTGACTTTATCACCGCCAGTTTTACTACTATTATCAAAAGCTTTCATAAGCGCCATTTCTTTACAGTTTACTAACACCGACATCCACGCGTGTTGATCCTCTTCGTTTTCCGCTTGAAAATGGTAGGTTCGATTATCTAAAAATAAAAATTCTTGAAGATGTTAAACGAAAATAAATAAAATAATACATAAAAAAATTAAAACGTACATGATACAAGATCAAAACATCGTTTATCATCGGGTACCACTTTAATCTGGCACGTTAATAAATTTACTTTGGTAGGAGGTTTGCTTTCATCAGCATGACAAATATCTAGGTAACCCTCGGCTTGAACTTTACATTTTCTCTTCTGCCAAACGCGTCGCATTTTTCCTTCGGATTTTTTAAGCAAATGTCCGCTACGCGTAACCCCGTGTAATTTATCCCCTTGTAATTGGTGTAACGAATAACCACCCGAACCCCTTTCGCCCGAAGAACCCACTTCTTTTTCTATACTAGGCGTTGTGCGAATTAAATTTCTTAACTCGGTTAATTTGCGTTTTTCTTCGTCGTGTTTTTGGCGAATTTTTTGCAATTTTATTGATAAATCAGCTACGTAACTTCCAAAATGTTCGATGGTTTTTAAACCATCTTGAAAATAACTTTAATACAAAAATTTATTATTAATTTTCGTATAAATTATTACAAAAACTAACTTACTTAGTTTGTGCGTGATAATATTCAACTAAATTCTGTAATAAATCAATCCCTTTTTTCGTTTTAATTTCATTATATTTAATTAAATACTAAAAAAATACTCAAATTTATTTATTTATAATTTTACTTTTATTAACTTACTTCACACATGTGTAACTGAAACAATCTCCTTTCTTTTTCCATTTCATCAGCAATTTCCGAACTATTTATTTCCGTACGAATCATCCCCGCTTCTTTAGCTTGTTGCTTCTTTTCCTTCTCAATTTTTACGAATTTATTTTCATAATCTTTCCACGCTTTATCAAACGGTCGCTTTAAATCCCCTTTAACCCCGCGCAAATCCCCTTTGAGAAGATTGTCAAGCGGAAACATGACGATGTTATTCAAATTTTGCATCAAAGTTTTCATTAACGCCGAAAGCTCTTTCGTTACGACGGAAAATTTAAGGAAAGCCGCTCCGATGTCGCTGTCCTGATCCTTCGAAGCTTCGCTGATCTTCTCCAACGCCCTAACCAAGCACATCTCGTTCTCCACATGATCTAAAATCGATTTTATTTTAATTTAAGGATGTTAGTTTAAGGTAAAATTTTCTGGGTTATACTTTGTCCGGATGTTAATATCGCCTTTATGGCTTTACGCATCTTGCTTAACCCATCACGATCGTAATCTAGGGTCTAAAAAAAATAATAAAATAATAATTCAAATAATTCATTTAGGATTTAAAAATTAAAAGATTTTTTATGTTATTAAAGATTAATAATGTTTTTTTTTATTATAAATAAAGTTAAGAAATGTGTATGAGACAATGTTAAAAGTGTTAACTTACCAAAACCCAGAAAAAAGATGAAATTAAATTAAAATCCAAAATAGAACAAACTACAAAGATTATAACACGTTGACTGTCAAATCATTACTCTTAAAGACTTAAGGGAATATCGGATGATCACATACGATATCTCAAACATATCAACGTGTTAAAATAAAAAAACAATACAAAAGTAAAAGACAAATATTTGAAAATATAATGATTTATTTATTTATTAATTATGTATAATAAGGTTGTAAAGCCGTCTTCTCTTCCACTCATCTTGCACTAAACTAATTAAGAAAATTTGAAAATTTAAAGATTAAATTAGACAAAATTTTATTCAAAATCATATGAAATTGAACAAAATTTTAGACGAAATTCGACGATTTTAAGACATTTGAGATGAAATTTCCCAATTTTAAGCTAAATTAAGTTGTTCTTTTAATGAAACTAGAATTTTTTAAATGAAATTAAACTAAATTCAACAATTTTAGACAATTTTATATAAAATTTGGTAAAATTTAAGACGAAATTCGACGATTTAAAAAAAATTTTTGATCAAATTTCATAATTTTAAGATGAATTAAGTTACTTTTTCAATGAAGTTAGAAAAATAATTGAAATTAAACGAAATTCAATAATTTGAAACATTTTGCAAGATTTGGCGAAATTTTAAACGAAATTCAAAGATTTAAAGAAATTTTAGATGAGATATCATAATTTTAAGCTAAATGATGTTATTTTTTAATGAAATTTGAAAATTTTGGACAAAATTAAACAAAATTCACTAATTTTAGACAATTTTACATAAGATTTGGCGAAATTTTAAACGAAATTCAATGATTTAAAGAAATTTTAGACGAAATTTCGTAATTTTAAATTAAATTAAGTTATTTTTTTAATGAAATTTGAAAATTTTGGACGAAATTAAACAAAATTCGATAATTTTAGACGATTTTATACAAGATTTGGCGAAATTTTAAACGAAATTCAATGATTTAAAGAAATTTTAGACGAAATTTTATAATTTTAAGCTAAATGATGTTATTTTTTTAAGGAAATTTGAAAATTTGGACGAAATTAAACAACATTCCATAATTTTAGACAATTTTATACAAGATTTGGCGAAATTTTAAACGAAATTCAATGATTTAAAGAAATTTTAGACGAAATTTCGTAATTTTAAGTTAAATTAAGTTATTTTTTCAATGAAAATAGAAAATTTTAGACGAAACTAAACGAAATTTAATCATTTTAGATCATTTTCTACGAAATTTGATTAAATTTAGGACGAAATTCAACGATTTAAAAAAATATTAGACGAAATTTCATAATTTTAAGCTAAATGATGTTATTTTTATAATGAAAATAGAAAATTTTAGATGAAATTCAACGAAATTCGATAATTATAGATAATTTTGTACGAAATTTGGTGAAATTGTAGACGAAATTTGAAAATATTGGACGAAATTAAAGGAAATTCAATAATTATAGATAATTTTATATGAAATTTGGGGAAATTTGGGACGAAATTCGACGATTTTAGAAGATTTTAGACGACATTTCATAATTTTACTCTAAATGATGTTATTTTTTAATGAAAATACAAAATTTCAGACGAAATTCAATACTTATAGATAAAATTTCATAATTTTAAGCTAAATTAAGCGAAATGCAATAATTTTAGACAATTTTATATGAAATTTCACGAAATTTAAGATAAAACTCGACGATTTTTGAACATTTTAAACGAAATTTAATTATTTTAAACAATTTTATACAAGATTTGGTGAAATTTTCGACGATTTTAAAAAATTTTAGACGAAATTTCATAATTTTAAAGCTGTTATGTTAACTTTTTTTTAATAAAACTAAAATTTTAGACGAAATTCGACAATTTTAAAAATATTTTAGACAAAATTCGACGATTTTTAAGATATTTTAGACAAAATTCGACGATTTTTAAGATATTTTAGATAAAATTCGTAAGTTTTAGAAAATTTTAGATGAAATTTCATAATTTTAAGCTAAATTAAGCGAAATGCAATAATTTTAGATAATTTTATATAAAATTTGGCGAAATTTAAAATAAAATTCGACGATTTTAGAACATTTAAAACGAAATTCAGTTATTTTAGACAATTCTAAAAAATTTTAGACGAAATTTCATAATTGTAAAGCTGCTATGTTATTTTTTTTAATAAAACTCTAAAATTATAGATGAAATTCGACGATTCTTTAAATATTTTATACAAAATTCGATGATTTTTAGGATATTTTAGACGAAATTCGTCAGTTTTAAGAAATTTTAGACGAAATTCGTCAGTTTTAGGAAATTTTAGATGAAATTTCACAATTTTAGACTTAATTAAGTGATTTTTAAATAAAAATCAAATATATAGCAGTAATGTTTATCATCAATTCTTTAAAAATTCATTATAATTTCTTCAAAATTCGTAATAATTTATTTATCATATAACTGTCAAAAATTTTAGTCACTTTTATGAATTTTTTTAATTTTTTGGGTAATAATTAGAACAAAATTGACTTTTTTATTACAAAATAGAATATTTTAGCTTTCAATTAATACAATTTTCATTTCTTAATTTAAAAAAATAAAGTCTCCACAATTTTTTAAATTTGGTCAAACATAAAAGTTAGGTTATAAAAAATTTTAGTCAACTTTATGAATTTTTTTAATTTTTTGGGCAATAATTAGAACAAAATTGACTTTTTTATTACAAAATAGAATATTTTAGCTTTCAATTAATACAAATTTCATTTCTTAATTAAAAAAATAAAGTCTCCACGATTTTTTAAATTTGGTCAAACATAAAAGTTAGGTTATAAAAAATTTTAGTCAACTTTATAAATTTTTTTAATTTTTTGGGTAATAATTAGAACAAAATTGACTTTTTTATTACAAAATAGAATATTTCAGCTTTCAATTAATACAACATTCATTTTTTAATTTAAAAAAATAAAGTCTCCACGATTTTTTAAAGTTGGTCAAAAAAAAAGTTAGGTTAAAAAAAAATTTAGTCGCATTTATAAATTTTTTTAATTTTTTGGGTAATAATTAGAACAAAATTGACTTTTTTATTACAAAGTAGAATATTTTAGCTTTCAATTAATACAGATTTCATTTCTTAATTAAAAAAAATAAAGTCTCCACGATTTTTTAAATTTGGTCAAACATAAAAGTTAGGTTATAAAAAATTTTAGTCACATTTATAATTTTTTTTAATTTTTTGGGTAATAATTAGAATAAAATTGACTTTTTTATTACAAAATAGAATATTTTAGCTTTCAATTAATACAACTTTCATTTCTTAATTTAAAAAAATAAAGCCTCCACGATTTTTTAAAATTGGTTCAAATTTTTAAGTTAAGTTAACCGTCAAAAATTTTAGTCACCTTTATGAATAAAAAATTTGGAATTTATTGCTGCCATATGATATCAGCAATAATATTTAATTTCAAAACTTGGGTTACTAATCTATAAAGGAAATTGGTTTATCAACGTTTCCTCGTTCTATAAAAAGTTAAGGTGAGTAACTAAATTATAAAAAAACAATTTATGTACAGGATGTTTTAATAAATTTAAGTACCTTTAATAAGTATATAAAAAAAGAGAGATGACTTATAAACTAAAACGTAAAAGGAATACTTTAAATTTGTTATGAATAGATTGTAAATAATTTATGATTAAAACAGAATGTAAATGGAATGAAAACTTGGTATGAATTATTGATTGTAAAAGAATTTCTTACCTCTTCGTATGAGGAAATGGTGTTTTTACATTCTTGCATACGAGATACAAATGTAGAGGTAATTGGCGAGTTATAATCTTCCCTAGTTTCGTTAACAAACTCTGATACAGGTATAGTATGAGGCATGATGTCAAAAACGTCAAACTAGCATCGAATTTCAGTTCATCCGTTTCGCCTAAAACTTACTATACCACATCATCAGCTTCCGCCGCACGTGAACACTTCCGCGTCCAGATAATATTTAAATATTCCCCAAACCCTGCATCATATTGATATTTTACATTGTTCGCATAATTCTGCAACTTTTTTAGGATTGTTGACCATCACTACTCATTCCTACCAACTGAAATCTGACTGAAAATTTCCCTACTCTCCATATAAAGCGCTGTCAACTAAAATCGATAATACAGATTCCTACTTATATAAACACATTTCAAATTTATTAATTTTAATATTTTATAATAAATAAACTTTTATTTAAATAAAATTTAATTAAAATTACCTCAATTTTATAACAAACATTTTTTAATACTTAAATATAGATTTTTATCAAGAGCCTAATCATACTATCATGTGACTCATAAAAGAAGTATGTCTGACATTGTCAAAGGTTTGATAAACTATTCTACGAATAATAAAAGGTATTTTAAAGCTTAATTTATTATTTATAGAAGCTGGTACTATTTGGAGTAGATTGTTCGATCATAAAGCTTTTTTAAATGGAGAAATAAGGTTTACTTTACACGAATTTGAGGTGAGATTTTTAGGTTAGGATTCTAATTATTAAATTCTATCTTAAAAAAAATCATTATGACCTTATTTGTAAACATTAAGAAGTAATTTATGTTTTAAATTATATTTAAAACCATCCTGAATTTTATTTCCTAAAATAAATCATTTTATAATCTAATTTCCTTTTATTTCTTATAGAAAATCCTTCATTTCCTAACCATCCTAATCCAATATTTAATCCAATTGACTTAAAATCCTTCCCCAATGTTATATTTTTTCAACAAATTTAAAATAATTATATTTAACTTCTTAAAAAGGAAATTAGAAGTGATCAAGAAGTTCAAAATTTATTCGCCCTCTTAGAAAAAATAACCGACATAAAAGGAACTCAAATTCCACGTATAAAACAACTCTCCGAGTCAACTCTATCTCCAATAATTGAAAATTTACAAAAATCTCTTGATATATGTGAAAAAATCACTACTTCGGAGGAAAAATATAAAGAGGACACGGCTTTGGAGCTGTGTCGGGAAAGTCGCAGCACGGAATGGACGAAGTTTGTCGATGATATCTCGTTTACGTGTAAAAGATTGGATAATACCTTCGAAGAAAAGGAGGAGGAGTTACAGGAGTTTTATCGTGACCTCGAGAAAAAGTTATATATAAAAAATTCCGTTTAAAATGTCTGTCGGACGAATTGAAAACCCAACTGTCTCCGTAAAGGTGTCAAAAAAATTTTGGGACTTTGTTAAGACAATAGAAGACGATCAAAATATTCCTGTAGGTATAAAAAGTTTAGAAGAAAATGAAAGTAAACGTAAGCCGACGGATCATACTTATTTAATGACGGAAAAGGATTATAAAGATTTAAATAAAATAACTGAAAATGAAATCAAAAAGGATTCACCGAAAAAGGATGTTGTTAAAAACGGTGGAAGGAAATTATTAAATTTAGAAGATTTACATTGGGTTTATAATAAAATCCAAGAACATAACAAAAAGAATGATAAGAAAATTTACCTACACGAATTATTGGAAGGTTCTGAAATTGTTCTTCCCAAAAATAACATCATTCCAAGAAATCCCGTCTTGGAAAAACGTTGTAACACTTTAAAAGCTCAACAAGAAAATATGCGTTATAAAAACATGACTAAAAATGTAGATAGTGTTAGGAAACTTCATCCGGAAGACTCCATATCGTATCAAGGTAAAAAAAAACTCATTTGAAATTTCTTTAACCACTTGCGGTGGCAAGAAATTTACGGCTAAGCGTGCCAGGTGAGTCATTTTTCTACCTGCAACAATGGTCTGACGGCGTGTGTAACACCGTCACGCTGGCGTTCCAGTAATAAAAGTATCTTGACGTACTATAACCCGAAATGGAGCTGCACCATGAAGAGAAAGATGAAAGAGAGTACTCGGCAATGTTACGGAGAGCAGGTTTACTTTTTCATCTTTCTCTTCATGGTGCAGCTCCATTTCGGGTAATGGTATATTCTACGTCCAGCCACCGCAAGTGGTTAAAAGTACAAATACAAATTACGACTATAGGTAAAGAAGGTACTACGTCAATTTTTCATAAAATAGAGATATTAAAATTATCTACAGTGAAAGCTCTAATAAGCGGACACTGAGGGTGCCAACATTTTTGTCCGGTTATTGGAGATATCCGCTTATAAGAAAGAGCTATTAAAATGGAAAATATTGCACTATTTCTGACAATTTTTGATTATTTAACGTTATTAAAACATAAACAACTTTTTATCTTAAAATATTTTTATTTAAAACAAAATATTCTACCTTGTACATTGACTATTTAAACTTAAATTATTTATTTTTTTGTTGAATAAAATCTAAAATACTTAATTGACGAAGTGAAGCTTCTCTTTGTGATAGGAAACAACGTTCTATGTGTTTCTATATTTTTTACATGTTGGAAACTAGTAAAATCATTCTTCATGAACGATTTAAGTCTGGAAACTACATCCAATGCTTCTTTATAAGACCTGATTGGATTGCAGTCCTCCTCCGCACCACCTGCTTCTGACTCATTTTCACTTTCAATGTCTTCTTTTTCTTCTGTTTCTTTCGAAAATTCCAAATCTTCTGTTTCGACATCTTTGTCCACATTTAAATATTCTTCCACTACCTTTACACTTTCTACTCCCAGTTCTTTACTACATTTGAATCGTTTATTTCAGAAAGGGACTAAGTAACATTTTTGTAGTTTTGAGAAAAACGACAAAAAAGGAAAATTTCCAATTTAAAGATTGTTTATGGCATGTTTTATTATAAATTCTATGTTTAACTATCAGTACATGTTGTCCTGACACAATTTATTGTTTTTTTCAATTGCGATAGAGAAAAAAAATCAAACCAAAAAATTGTACTTAGTACCTTTCTGCAATAAACCTCATATTTATAGATTTAGTTTATTCTGTGCTCTCATATTAACATGACAAACAGTGGAATAACTTGGAATCGAGGCGTATAGCTCATTTACAAACAAAAGTGTGACATTTAGATACATAAAAAATTATTCGCCTCCTAATAAAATGTGATTGGTATTAGTAACTTCAAAATTACGTCTTTTTATCGAAAAATATAAAAATACTCGCATTCGCTACAGTTACTAAGTTAAATACTTTCACGATCATTATAATCATTTACATTTTGGCCATCCTCGTATCAAGTGTGAAGAACTTAACATAAAAATAAAAAGTTCATCCTTAGGAGAACATAGAAAGCGTGCAGCAGTCGTTGAATTGATGGTATATAAACGACGAGCGAAAAAATTTTACACGTCCTTGAAAAGCTCTATTGTGCAGTGCAAAAATCGATAGCCCGTGTTAGTTGTAAATTTCATTACCATTTCAGGGCAAAATTTCACTTTTTTATAACCTTATCAAGAAAATTTCGTCATCGCGGAGTAAAAAAACTGGAAGGGCTGTATACGATTGTAGGTTTAAGATAATTATTATTATGGCTACAACTTAAGCTGCATTTTTAAATTGATGGTTTATTGCAGAAAGGAACCATCCGATGATACATGGTCCCTTTCTACAACAAACCAAAAATTCTGTCTCCAAAATAAAATGTTCCGGGCATATAAAGTATAAACCTTTCTACTCAAAACGATAGGTCTACAGCCAGAGAGCACGAATAATATATTTATCTAAAAATCGTCAAAAAATGTTACTTAGTCCCTTTCTGAAATAAACGATTCATTTAAACAAATTAGCTAGTCTTGCGAGTGGTAAATCATCTTCAGCATCGTAGTCATTGTCAGTTGAATTATCTTGATCCATATGAAATCCAGCCTTTTTAAAGCAATTTCTAATTGTTTCTGGAGTGACCTTGCAGATTTAATAATGGTCTCTTCTCGGTAACCTTGTAGCAAAACCGGCAGTTTTTTCATAAATGATTTTCGTCATTCACATTAGCTGCTTCCCCGGAGATACATTTAAATGTAATGTTGTTTCTCAAACGCCACTTTTGTAACCACCTGTCAGAAACTCGAAATGTACTCACTTCCAATTTTTCTGCAATTTCCCTTGCTTTTCTCTTTACTAATGGTCCTGATAAGGGAATGTTTTTATTTCTTGCTTTCACAAACCAATCGAAACACGCTTTGTCAATTTTTAAACCTTCACTACTTAAGAAGTTTTTCTTCGTTTTTATGTTGTCCCCAGACCTCCATTTCTTTCGAATATCTTCTTTATTTTTAAGTATTTTCGCCGCTTGCGTTTTGCCAATGTTATATCTTTTAGCTATATCAGGAACTGACAGCTTCTCTTTGTCTAATAAACAACCTATTTCCATTTTCTCCTTTAAGGTAAGTATTTTTTTCTTGGTTGCCATTTTAACGCATGCTACACCAAAGCGAACAAACTAATAATAGTAACTCGCAGTACCTACTGGGAATTACCTATCTTTGGCAAGCTAAACGCACAAAGAGGGGAATCCCCGAAAACTTTTCTCTAAATAGTCCATATTAGAGCCGTGCGTCTGCTTATTAGAGATTTTTGTCCATTATTGAGGAAAAAATGGTGTCTGCGTCCGCTTAAGGGAGAGCAGTCTGTATGGAAAGACATATCTTTGAGGTTCGTGCCAAGGTTTTTGTCCGGTTATGAGAGATGTCCGCTTATTAGAGCGTCCGCATACTAGAGCTTTCACTGTATTAGAAAATTTTTGAAGCTTTATTGGAAATATTTTAAAATACTCTCAGTCAAAAGTTATTTCAATTTGTAATATTGTCAAACAGACTAAAATGGTCTTATAAGGAGATCACACGACTTTATATTTACCGATTTTAATGAATCAATCGATAAGTATCAGTAGGGGAAGGTGGGTATGTTAGGGACACTTTTTATAATCCATTTAATTACGGTCATACAACCAACATACAAATTTTAAAACGTATACCATCGAATAGCTTACTGTTTATACCAGGGGTGGGCAAAGTTTAATGTTCAATGATCGACGTAAATGTTTGCTGGTTAATGGCGATCGACATTTTCAGAAATAGGAAAAAAATAACGGATTGAATGATAATTAAATTATTTATTCATATCAATATATATAATTCATTTTTTGGAAGTGGACGCATGGCATTCCATTTTATTACTGAGTTTATTAAAATTAGGTTTATATTCACTAGGACATAATCGCATAGATGCCATCAAGTGATTGTCAGTTAGATTGCTTCTAAATTTTGATTTAATGAATTTCATTTGTGAAAATGCTGCTTCGCATAAATATGTCGAACCAAAAAATGCAAATATCCTCAATGCTACAGATTTTAATAACGGATATTTTTCTTCGGCTACTACATTCCAAAATGAATTTTCATGTGCGCGTCCTTTTAAAACGATATCCGATTTTATTGTTAAAACTTCTGATTCTATGTCTATTTAATTTAATTGGAAGTTATCAGCTAAATTTGAAGAAATATCTTCGATGTCATATTCTCCAAACGGAAATGAAATAAATTCAAAAATAACTTGAAAGCGACTGAGATTAGAAAAACGTCTTTCAAATTCTTGATTAATATTTTCTATTTCACAACAAAACTGTTGAATGTTGCATTGACTACTAATTTTAATCTGTGTTTCTAAATGTGGAAAATTCTTTAAGTTATTATTTTTTTTTTAATTGTAAAATGTATAATTTCAATTTTGCTTTAAAAGCATTTATTGAGCTCACTAATTGAATAATATTTTTTCCTTTTCCTTGTAATTCTAAATTTAGTAAGTTATAATGACCCATAAAATCAGTTAGAAACGCCAACTTTTGTACCCAAAGTGGATCTTCCAGCTGTCTATGTTTTTCTCCCAACGAATTTAAAAATTCTACTATTTCGGACAATAGCTCTAAAAATCGTTCCAAAAAAACATCCTCGACTAAGCCAACTAACGTTGGAAAAAAGCACTAAATCTTCATATTCCGAATCATTCTCCTCTAACTGATTACGGAACAATCGCCTTCTTAAAGTCCGTGCTCTTATAGAATTAGCAATTTTTACTGCAACATCCATAACATTGTTAACATCCAACACTTTTGCACATAAAGCGTTATTATGAATGATGCAGTGGAATGATATAAAATCGGGAAATTGTTCGTTTTGTCGACAAAGGACTAAAAATTCATTTTTTCGGCCAACCATACAGGGTGCTCCATCGGTTGATATATAAACCAACTTATGTAGAGGTAATTTTGTTTTTTCAGTAAATATAACAAATGTTGTAAATATGTCTCCACCTCGTGTTGTTCCTTTCATCGGAAGTATTGTTAAAAATTCCTCTTTTTTATAGTATTTATTTATAGTATTTAAAAAACTTTTGTGATCTCCTGCCGATCTCTTCGCGATCGACTGTTTGCCCACCTCTGGTTTATACTATATTTTGGTAATTATTTGATGTCATTTTTTCTAATGGTTAGAGTTTTGTTACAGTAGAAGTGATCATTTGTATTTTGTCCCAAACATACCCTGCGTTGGTATGTATGGGACAGTCACAAAATGACGGAAGGTATGTATGGGACGGATTTCAATAAATAATACAATCAAAATCAAATGTACATGGAAAACTATACTGTATAACAATTTTTTCTCGCAACATAGCAAAGTCCACATGTTAATACAGTACATTAGGATTTCTTTAAGTAGGACAAAGATAACTTATATAGCAGTCCAATCGTAATAATCGTTGTTACTATGCCTACACAATGCCAGGTCAAAAGCACAAGTTATGCTTTTGACAGATTGCCTGACATATCGGTTAATAAAACTTAAAAAATTGTTACTGAAATGCACACTATACAAATTGTTAAGGTTGTTGCAAGAACACGAGTTAAATTTAATAATTTAATTAACAAAGGGCACTTTATTATAAGAAACGACAAAATTAACAGTAAATAACTCGTACAATCATACAAATGAAAGTGTGTACTTATTGTAAATTACTTGAGGCATCTAAAGTAATTTATAATAAATGTTCAAATACAGATTCCACTGCTAAACAGTACCCTAATCTGTCGTAGAAGTTTCTTCTTACGTTATGAAGCATAACGGGCGTAAACAAACGCATTTATAATCTTTTGACGAAGATGTTCCAAATCTTCAGGTCTTACGTGGTTGTACACTTTCTGTTTTACGTATGGCCAAACGAAGAAGTCCATAACAGCTAAATCGGGCGACCTGGCTGCCCATCTGATGTTGCCTCTTCTACCAATCACACGATTTGAAAAAGTGATATTTAAAAATTGTCACACATCAGCCATATCGTAGGACAGCCATCCTGCTGATACCATATTTGGTTTAAGTCGATTCCCGGAAGTTGCGTCAAAGCTGGAGTGATTTGCTCCCAAAGGAGATCCAAATACCTACGTCCATTCAAATTGCCCTCAATAAAGAAAGGTCCAACAATATGATCTCCAAGGACATCTGCCCACACGTTCAGCTTTGTTGGATATTCAGGAAATCCATTCAATGACGTGGATTCTCTCTACTCCAAAATTTAATAACAGCAGGATTGTGCCTTCCTAGTAAACGTCGATTCACAAAACAAATATTAGTCAAAAAATTTGCATTTTCGTTTGCACGTTCCATCATCGTTTCGTAGAATATTTTTGGATCTCATCATTGGGAAATATGATGAAATATCTGGTGACCTGTTGATATCTTGTACGATTTGTATCCATGTCGTCTGAGTACCTGTAGAACAGTTTCCCTGTTGGTACCGACTTCTGTAGCAATTTGAAGGCTTGATTTCGATTACTCTTCTTCGGCAATAGCGCAAATCATTGTGTCGCGTATTTGCTTGTTTTCTGTAGGAGCTCTTTCTTCTCTTCTGTGGCACCTACTGTCTGCCACACACCCATTCTCTTCAAAAGCGCTTACAATCCTCGATATTGTGGAAAAATGTGGAATTGGCCGGTTCTCAAAATGTTCAACAAATAAATGAACCGTATTTCTGACTTAGTTGCCACCGGAAACCTATTTAATTATCTGTATTTTCTCTTACAGAGTGTACAACATCGCACTAATCCACAGTATTTGAAGCAAAATTCGACAGAATGCAAATTTAGTTACAAATACATAACTATAGTAACGACAATTATTACGGTTAATCTAATATACATTTCGTCCTTGTCTTACATCAGGAAATCCTATTGTACTATACTCACTTATGGAATTTGCTATGTTGCGAGAAAAAATTGTTATACGGTATAAGAGTTAATAAACATTTCTGTGATAATAAAACATTCCATTTACTTCCTTGCATTTGCCATGTACTTTCTTAAGTACGTCCATTTTTGTAATCACTTGCATGTCATCTATCTGTGGGAAAACAAATACTAAGTCCTCTTCTTCGTAAAAGTTTGACATTATAAGGCTCATCATTAATGACTTCTAAAATTTTACCTATATAGAAAACTCCAGATTTCTTTGTAGCAAATTTTACAATAATAAAATCCTCAATGTTGACTTCTATGTCGTTCAAGACGTTTTTTTCATCAGAATCCTTGATAATAATTTCATATGGTGCATCATTTTCTGCATAATTGGTTTTTTCATCTTCTGACGATTCTGGTGATGCAAATTTCTTTTTACTCTGTGTTTAACTTTTTCTTCCTATTCTTCGAAATTTTTCATTCTTGATTTTCAATGTTTCTTCTAGTAACAGTTTTTCAGGTATGCTTGTTAATATCTTTGTCCAGCCTGGTTTCCTTCCTACAGTTTTCTTAGTAGTACAATAGGCAATGGCTTCAACATTTCAAAAGTGATTAAATTCGTATTCGATGTTGATGGAATATTATGAAAGTCGTCTTCATTTGATTATATTTGGGGCGCATTATTGGGAATATCCACTACAGAATCGTTAACAAGGTTTACATTACTAGATAAATCAGGATTATATTTTCGATCTGTTACAGCAGATATTAAGTCCGCTTCGTCTGTAAATATCTTCTCATTATATGGATAAATCCCAGTGCTTGGAAATCCACTTTCAATATTTTTTTGTGAAAGTTTCAGAAAATACTCCTTTCAGAAATTCTGTTAATTAGATTGTAAATGTTTGGCATGGATTATTCAAGAACTAATTACCAAAAGCCAATTATGTATATGGGAGGTATATCTGGGACGTTCCAAATATCCCTTTCTTACATTTCCCTTTACATATCTCATTGTAGTTTGTCTATATTTTATTTTTTATATATTAAAAGGTCTTCATTAGGCTTTTTGTAACAGTTCAATAAAAATGATAAGAAGCTATTCACTAAAAACAAAGAAAAATATTTTAAAGAGGGATATATTTTAAGAACCTAATATTTTAAACCCGATTTTCTCGAAATCACGTTTTTTCACATAGAACCTTCTTTACCTGTAATCTTCAAATATACTTTTAACATCCCTGATTTTTTATTTATTCTTTTTTCTTTTTTTTCAGTTAAACAAATCAATCGCCAATTAATAGCAGTGAGTCAGTTTATCGTTTCAGTATTAGCAGGTTTCGCATTCGGATTTATCGGACTCCAGTACGTGCTCGGAAGTTTGGACTTTGGATTTCGACTCTTACTCGGGATTATATGCGCTTTAGTAATCGCTTTAGCCGAACTTTATTTCTTAGCTAAAAAACTAAACGAAGAAACTTATATCGAAGAAAAAAATGTAGAAATGAGTAAACATTCTAAAATTAATTAATTCAAATTGTATTATATTATATTATGTTGTTGTTACTGGGAATATTTGTATTAATTATGTAGTTGAATAATAAATTAAATTTATTATAGTGAAAATTATTTTCTTTTATTTATTTTTTTTAATATACCAGACGACAATAAAGAGAAAAATCTGTTACATTATTAGTGCAGTTTAATTAATTAAATTTCTAATTTGGCAAACGTCAAATTTTGTCGAACAATCTTTAAATTCATCTTCAAATGTGTTTTGAAATTTTGTTAGACGACAATAAAGAGAGAAATCTATGTTGCATTATTAGTGCAGTCTAATTAATTAAATTTCAAACTTGACAAACATGAAATCTGGTTAAAATGCATTAAATTCGCCCTCAAGTATTTTTTGAAATTTTGTTAGACGACAATAAAGAGAAAAATCTATGTTGCATTATTAGTGCAGTTTAATTAATTAAATTTCTAATTTGGCAGACATAAAATTTGGTCGAACAATCTTTAAATTCATCTTCAAGTGTGTTCTGAAATTTTGTTAGACGACAATAAAGAGAGAAATCTATGTTGCATTATTAGTGCAGTCTAATTAATTAAATTTCAAACTTGACAAACATGAAATCTGGTTAAAATGCATTAAATTCCCCCTCAAGTATTTTTTGAAATTTTGTTAGACGACAATAAAGAGAAAAATCTATGTTGCAATATTAGTGCAGTTTAACTAATTAAATTTCTAATATAGCAAACGTCAAATTTGGTCGAACAATATTTAAATTCGTCTTCAAGTATGTTTTGAAATTTTATTAGATGTTAGACGACAATAAAGAGAAAAATCTATGTTGCATTATTAGTGCAGTCTAATTAATTAAATTTCTAATTTGACAAACGTCAAACCTGGTTAAACTGCATTAAACGACGTGCATTGACTATTTATCGGTAATGTGTTTAATTTGTAATAAAAAAATTTGATGGTCTTACTTTCAAAGTGGCTTGAAAGTCGATAAAGTTTAGGAATATTTACTATTTATAAAATTTTATTGCTCATTTGAACATCTCCATGAAATTTTGGAGAATCAATTATTGAAAAGATTGGCATTTAATTAAGTTTTAACCAAAAACAAGTTATTGACAAATTTCCTTTTATTTTCTGTCTTGTTACTTATAACCTATTGAACATTTCAATAGGTTTTAATAATTTTTGTAGGATTTTTTTGGTATCCTTGAAAATCATGAATATGAAAAATTAGTTGCATAACTTTAAAGATTTAAATAAATATTACGTTATGTTATAAAAAAATTAGGATGATGGATTATTGTGTTAGGTATAAAATGATGAAAACTGTATTTCCTGTATTGTCGATACGGAGAGAGATAAAGGATAATACGGCTCGTGTGTGCGATATCTAATCAATAACAATTTCCGTGATTGCTTAAATAAAAAAAGACACCAAAAAAAGTAAAAAGAAAGCGAGTAAATAAAGAACACGTGAATCAATAGAGAGCTTTTACGAGTAGATAGAATCGAGTTTTTTACGTCAAAGCCTATTAGTCACATTAGAGGCAATAGTGAGTGGCTGAGACGGATGAGTTTCCTAGAATCGTATGAGAGGGAGGACAAAGCGTACAAAGCGTCGCCGGGGCGTCCGTTTATAAATAAGCCATTATGCGGGCCCCATTAAACGTCGTGTATTTTCGACGATTCCATCAGATTCAGCAGCGTTTGCCCGGTGGAACAGGACGCGTCGGGTTGAATTATAATTAGTGATGGATGTGACAAGCAAACCAAACGAAAGTCTCCGGCCTCTCGATAGAGAAAGAGAGAGAGAGACGTCCGATTTCGATTATTCTGGAATTCGAGTTAATCCGGCGTGAATAACGGCGAAAAAATGATAATCCCCGATTAGGTGTAGTGCACGAAGAGCGAATAAACTCGAACGGCGGAGAATTGGAGGAGTTCAAGTTGGTCGTATCAGCGCCAGGAAGAGCTAAAAAAGACCTCGCTATCATTAACACGCTGATATGACTCACTATGAGTCGAGGAGTTAGACCCGCTTGTGTTTGCGTGCACCAGCCATCGACATCGAACGTAAACAATAAGCGCATTATGCGTCCGAGACATTGTGTACGCTTGCTTTAGTATTTTTTTTTATTGCCTCAAAGGGAATTTACAACCACCTAACAACGTTTCCCTCAAAACACACAAAAACTTTCCTTGTTTTCTTATCTCTTCCCCGTATCCTCAACTTTTTTTTTCCTTTTTAACTCATACCGTAAGGACTAAAATAGGACCAAAATTTAACACCATATATATTAAATTATACCTAAGACAATTTCTCATATTATTTTATTTATTTATTTATGTATTTATTCATACCATAAAAATCATATATAGAAATCATACATAAAATAATACATCCATATAATGTTTTATTAAATTATAAAGATGGTGATGAGAGTAAAGTTTAAAGTTAAAAATACCACACAGACACAAACTTCTCTAAAATCCTCTACGGTGGGTGAGTCATCAAAAGGTCGGCGACGATGGTAGAAAAGGGCCTACAGGATTCCGAGATTCGCATCGGAATAATAACGAAGTGTTTGTTTTGTCTCGGCCCGTCCGCTTTATCGGACCTCGGAGGCCTCGAAGATAAGAGAAAAAATAAATACTCCCGAAATTCAGGTAGGCCGTAAAATTCGGAAGGGGCCATTTTGTTTGTCTCGACTTCAAGGCAATTACGGAAGTCTTTTTGATAAATAAACGAAATAATATAATAATAATCTATACTAGTATAATAATAATCTACAAGAATATAATAATAATCCACACTAATATAATAATAATCTACACTAATATAATAATAATCTATACTAACATAACAATAATCTACATCCAAACAATTATTACTATCTCATTTCCAACATAAAACAAAGCAAAACTTCTTATCTTATTTAAAAACCTCTACTTATATTACGTTTTATTTAAACTCGTTTATTTGTTTAATTTTTTTAATCATGTTGACTCCTTGTTGAAATGTGTTTATAAATTTACAAGTATCTCACGGAAGTAGACAAGTTAAAATATATCGAAAAGTACAACTATGACGAATTGGAAACTTCATAGATAGATTCAGTTACAAGTTGATAAAATTTTCAGGCAGTTATGACTTCCGGCTGTATCAGAAATAAATCAGGAATTAATTCTTTATATATGAAATATTATTTTTCCTTTGAGGAGCATCTCACGGAAATAGACAAGTCAAAATACAGTGAAGTCGAAGAGAAACGCGAAATAAATATCGTTTTTTATGAAAACTATAAAAAAATTCGGTTGTTTAAAGTGTATATGTGAACGTTTTTAAAATAAACAAAAAACTAAGATTCATTAAGTAAAATTAAGAGTATTCTTGCCCTCTGTATTAAATAATAACAATACAGTAGAACGTCGATTATCCGAACGTTAATTATCCGAACTGTCAAATACCCGAACCGAGTAAAATTGGACATGGGAAGGTCAGTTGTCCGAAGTTGGGTCTCTTTTACCAAAAATATTTGGGTATAAATTAAATACCCAGTATTACACTTGAATGTAAAGTAGGCATACACGGTATATTATTTAATTGCTCAGTAAAAATCTAGCCGCTCAGTATTAATATAAATATTCAGTACGGAAACTAAATGACCAATAAAAATGTTAAATGCAGAGTCAATATACTAAACGCTCAGTAAAAATCCTAAATGTTCAGTACAAATCTTAACTGTTCAGTAATCATACCAAATAATCAGTAAAAAATTGAAACTACTTTTAAAAAAATAATATGCTCATACTCAACATAACTTGAACAAATTTAAAAAATCGTACTGAGGCTATTTCTTGAAATTCAGAAAAACATTTTTAAAAGAAATACATTAATCCATCTCTTTTACGCTAAACAAATGAAATTTATGGTAGCTGTTTCCAAAAAAATTTTAAAAATTTCCAAAGTCATCGACGATTTTTGCCCGAACCTAAAAAAATTTGAACAAATTTGAAAAATCGTACTGAGCTTATTTAAGAAAATTTTGAAAAGCTTTTTTAAATAGAAATACATTAACATATCTATTTTATGTTAAACAAATCAAATTTACTGTAGCTGTTTCCGAAAAAATTAAAGAAATTCCCAAAGTCATCAATGATTTTTGACCAAATTCAATATAACCTGAAAATTAAAAAAAACTCGCACTGAGCTTACTTATGAAAATTTTGAAAAGATTTTTGGAATAGGCATACATTAAAGTATCTATTTTATGTTAAACAAATCAAATTTACTGTAGCTGTTTCCAAAACAATTAAAAAAAACCCAGAGTCATCGATAATTTTCGCCCGAATTTAGTATAACTTGAAGAAATTTGAAAAATCGCTCAGAATTTATTTATGAAAATTTTTAAAAGATTTTTGAAATAGGAATATATTAAAGCATATATTTTATATAAAACAAATCAAATTAATTGTAGCTGTTTCTAAAGAAAACCAAAATCATCGACGATTTTTGCCTAAACTAAACATAACTTGAACAAATTTAAAAAATCGTGCTAAGTTTATTTATGAAAAGTTTGTAAAGATTTTTTAAATAGAAATACATTAAAGTATCTATTTTATGCTAAATAAATCAAATTCATTGTAACTGTTTTCAGAAAACATAAAAAAATTCCCAAAGTTATCGATGATTTTCGCCCGAATTCAATATAACTTGAACAAATTTGAAAAATCGTATTGAGCTTATTTAAGAAAATTTTGAAAAGCTTTTCTAAATAGAAATACATTAACATATATATTTTATGTTAAACAAATCAAATTTACTGTAGCTGTTTCCGAAAAAATTAAAGAAATTCCCAAAGTCATCAATGATTTTTAACCAAATTCAATATAACCTGAAAATTTAAAAAAACTCGCACTGAGCTTATTTATGAAAATTTTGAAAAGATTTTTGGAATAGGAATACATTAAAGTATCTATTTTATGTTAAACAAATCAAATTTATTGTAGTTGTTTCCAAAACAATTAAAAAGAAACCCAGAGTCATCGATAATTTTCGCCCGAATTTAGTATAACTTGAAGAAATTTGAAAAATCGCTCAGAATTTATTTATGAAAATTTTTAAAAGATTTTTGAAATAGGAATATATTAAAGCATATATTTTATAAAAAACAAATCAAATTAATTGTAGCTGTTTCTAAAGAAAACCAAAATCATCGACGATTTTTGCCTAAACTAAACATAACTTGAACAAATTTAAAAAATCGTATTGAGCTTATTTATGAAAATTTTGAAAAGCTTTTTTATATAGAAATACATTAAAGTATCTATTTTATGCAGTACAAACCAAATTTACCGTAACTCTTCCCAAAAAACCTTTACTGGGAGTTATTGAATTTCATACTACGCTTTATATGGTTAACATTTCAAATATTTTACTGAGCATTTTTTGTTTTTATACTTAACATGTTTAAAATTAAATACTGAGTGTTTAGTATTTTTTACTGAGCAATAAGGTATAAAAATACTGAGCATTTAAATGCGATCCAAAATATTTGATGTCGGAAAGGCTACAATTACAGACATAAAAAATAAAAAATAATTGATTTTGAATTTTGTCTCAAAGTGCGATAGTCAAGACGGGAGCAAAAAGAAAAAAGTGATGAAAAAACCTAAAAATGAAAAATTGGAAGAAGCTTACTTACCTCCAAACGTAACCTCCCTGCTACAACCAATGGATCAGGGTGTTATAGAAAAATTAAAAAGGCTTTATAAAAAGCAAGTTTTACGTCGTCTACTTTTAGCAGAGGACGAGGAAACTGCTGTAAGTTTTTCAAAAAAGCTCAATCTTAAAGATTTCTGTTACATGATAGCTGATTCGTGGACTACACTGACACAAGATAATACAAAATGAACTCAAAATGAAAAAGCTGAAACAGACTCTGATAAAGACTTAAATGAAATTGAAAATCTCTTTCAAAAAATTCCTGGTTTTTCACAATGTGAGCGAAGTGATGCAGAAATGTGGCTACAGAGTGATAACGATCCTGGATTTCAAATTTTAAGTGAGGATCAAATTCTTTCAACTATACAAGATGAAAATCAACCTCTTAGTGAAGATGACTTAGAAGAGAACAACAATGGAGCAACATATGAAGCAGCGTTTGTAGCACTTGAAACGGCTTTAGCTTGGTATGAGCAACAAAAAGAAAGCTGCCCAACGCAATTTCTCTTATTAGAAAGAATAAGAGATTTAGCTGCCAAAAAAAGGCTAACAAATTTTGTTCAAAAAAAATTAGTGATTATTTTTCCTCTACGTAGATGTATACAGGGTTTCTCACGCAACTGGTTCGTTAGAACTTTATTGGGTTCCACTATTAGTAAATTTTTGAGATTTTGCCAATAGGGGTTGTTCATCCGGATCTTTCGATTTAAAATGTTTTCGAGATGGCTGCCATTTCCGGTCGACCGGAAGTAGGATACAACTTCGTTATTTTAAATGGAATGGTATAATTTTTATTGCATAGTTTAATCCTACGTACAAAAATAAGTAAACTTTCATAAGGGTTGTTGGTACTTATCACTTTTCGTTTTCGAGTTATTTTGATTTTAAGATTTTTTTGACAATTTTTAACCCGATGTTTAAAACCACATTTCTCAGTCACTGTTCAAGCAAGAAAGTTAAGAACTGGTACATTTACTCTCCAGACATTGCCAAATACAACCCAACTACCCCTACCCCTCTTTCACATACAGAGTGGTCATAAAGAGAATTACCGCTCTTCCATATTCAATTGCAAAAAAGTCGAAAATTCTAAATGGAACACCCCATATTTTATTAACCTATTCGATAGAGAATTTAATTCTCTACAAATTTGCTATACATGTCCCTATACCTATCGGTTATGGTTTCCAAGATATAAAGGAATTTGTCAAATTCGCGTGTAAAATGTCAGAAGAAGTCTTGTTTTTATTAGTAGGCTATGAAACTTGAACAGTTTTTTCACTTGATACGGTAGAAAAGTTAATTCTTTACCAATCTTCAATACATTTCCCTATACCTGTTGGTTAAAGTTTTGAAGATATAAGCGAATTTATAAAACTTGGGCGTAATATGCCAGAAAAAGTTTTTCTTTATTAGTAGGCTACGAAATTTGAACAGTTTTTTGATAAATTCCCTTATATCTTCAAAACTTTAATCGATAGGTATAGGGAAGTGTATTGAAGGTTGGTAGAGAATTAAATTTCCTATCGTGTCAAGCAAGAAAATTGATCAAGTTCCATAGCCTATTAATAAAAAAAAGAAGAAGTTCTGACATTTTATACGCAATTTTGACAAATTCCCTTATATCTTGGAAACCTTACCCGATGGGTATAGGGACATGTATTGCAAATTTGTAGAGAATAAAATTCTCTATCGGATAGGCTAATAAAATATAGGGTGTTCCATTTAAAATTTTCGACTTTTTTGCAATTGAATGTGGAAGAACGGTAACTCTCTTTGTGACCATCCTGTATATTAAAGAGGGGTGGAGGTAGTGGCGTTCTATTTGGCAATGTCTGAAGAGTAATCGTACCAGTTATCAACTTTCTTGCTTGAACAGTGACTGAGAAATATGGTTTTAAACAACAGGTTGAAAATTGTCAAAAAAATCCTAAAATCAAAATAACTCGAAAACGAAATGCGATAAGTACCAACAACTCATATCAAAGTTTACTTATTTTTGTACATAGAATTAAAATGTGTAATAAAAATTATACCATTCCATTTAAAATAACGAAGTTGTATCCTACTTCCGGTCGACTGGAGGTGGCAGCCATCTTGAAAATATATTAAATCGAAACATCCGGATGAACAACCCCTACTCGCAAAATCTCAAGAATTTACTAATAGTGGAACCCAATAAAGTTCTAACGAACCAGTTGCGTGAGAAACCCTATATATGAACACAGTTTAATATATTAATAATACGTACATATTTGTAGCTCAGTTTTTGTTATTTTGTTTTCTTTTGTAAGATTTTTTTAAATATATTTGTTTTTGCGTTTATTTTGCATTTTGTGCATTTATATATCTTTGTTCGATTATGCGAACATTTCGGTATCCGAACACCCCTCGGTCCCAATAAGTTTGGATAATCGACGCTTTACTGTAATAATAATAATAATAATAGGCATCCAGAAAACATATTTCTAATTAGGAAAGACCCTACAACTCCGTGATTTTCGGCAAAACGTTTAAGTTGATTGGTTAGGGTAATAGCTTCACCATAATTTTTGATATCCTACATTGGAACTGGTACCTCATCGACGTCAGAATCTTCGGACAGTTGTTCAACTTTTGGATTTTCGATTTCTTGTCCTGAATCTGGATCTTCAACATATAAATTTTCATCCATTTCCAAAAAATCGTTTAGATTTTCGTTATCAGTCAATTCCAACAATTTTTTATTTTTGAGGATATAAGTTTATTAAGTGGTAAGTCATCTTCTGGATCAGATATCAAAGTCTCATTTAGCTGGTCTTCACTTTGCATGTATCTTTAACATATAAATTTTCACCCATTTCCAAAAAATCGTTAAGATTTTCATTGTCAGTCAATACCAACAATTTTTTATTTTTGAGGATATCTAGTTTATTAAATGGTAAGTCATCTTCTGGATCAGATGTCAAAGCTTCATTTAGCTGGTCTTCACTTTGCATATTGTCGTGTTTAAATTCTGCTTTAGGGAGCAATTTTTAACTGTTTCCTTGGTTACTTGGGCCTAAGCGAATTTTGCAAAGTACAATACAACCGCATTTCTTTTTCTACATAGACGTCAAACTAGTATTGAACTTTGTATGTACCGAAAAAATGAGAACGTTTAAATTTCGGTGTACTCGGGGAAGTCCCTCATTCAAGCTAAGCAGAAAGGCACGACATAGGTTGCGCTTGTATCTTGGAAATATTGAAGTCGGTAAAACACCGGTTTAGGGGAAAATCTTTTATTAAAAGGAAACAGCCAAATCGGCGCGCGAAGCGATTGTCCGTTTAAGAGAACATCCTCTAGTGTACTCGTCCGCTCAAGAGAATGTTCGTCCAAGAGAGAGCTAACGCAATGCAAATTATAGAGAGTCGGTCCGTTTCATGAGAAACTGTCTGTCCAAGGGGGTGTCTGTTCAAGGGGGTGTCCGTTCAAAAGGGGTGTCCGCGAAGGGGAATTTCACTGTAAATAGATTCAATTACAAGTTGATAAAATTTTCAGGCAGTTATGACTTCCCGTTGTATTAGAAATAAATCAAGAATTAACTCTTTATATATGAAATATTATTTTTCCTTTGAGTGAATTTTAAAAAATGTTAGGATTATTTGTAGCTTTCTAGAAAAAAATTCTTTGTGTACTTTACCTTTGAAAAAGGTGAAATTTTTTAATTGCCGAGTTAAATTCTTAAGATAAAATTCTTGAAATGTATTTATGGATTTACACCGAGTATCTCACGGAAGTAGAGAAGTCAAAATATATCGAAAATTACAAGCATGACGAATTGGAAACTTCATAGACAGATTCAATTACAAGTTGATAACATTTTCAGGCAGTTATGACTTCCGGTTGTATCAGAAATAAATCAGGAATTAATTCTTTATATATGAAAGATTATTTTTTCGACTTGAGTGAGTAATATCATTAGATTCATTAAAAATCATTTAGGATACTTCACAGTTACTTAAGTTGCTTTTAAATAATGCAAGCTAAGCAGAAAGACACGACATATAAATTTTCATCCGTTTCCAAAAAATCGTTAAGGTTTTCGTTGTCAGTCAATTCCAACAATTTTTTATTTTTGACGATATCTGTAAGTTCATTAAGTGGTAAGTCATCTTCTGGATCAGATGTCAAAATCTCATTTAGCTGGTCTTCACTTTGCATATTGTCGTGCTTAAATCCTGCTTTAGGGAGCAATTTTTAACTGTTTCCTTGGTTACTTGGGCCCAAGCGGTTTTTGCAAAGTAGAATACATCCGCATATCTTTTTCTGCATAGACGTCAAACTAGTTTTGAACCCCGTATGTATTGAAAAAATGAGAAGGTTTAAATTTCGGTGTACTCGGGGAAGTCCCTCATTCAAGCTAAGCAGAAAGGCACGACAGGCTGCGCTTGTACCTTGCAAATATTGAAGTCGGTAAAACACCGGTTTAGGGGAAAATCTTTTATTAAAATTAAACAGATTGTCCGTTTAAGAGAACATCCTCTAGTGTACTCGTCCGCTCAAGAGAATGTTCGTCCAAGAGAGAGTTAACGCAATGCAAATTATATGAGAGTCGGTCCGTTTCATGAGAAACTGTCTGTCCAAGGGGGTGTCTGTTCAAGGGGGGTGTCCGTTCAAAAGGGGTGTCCGCGAAGGGGAATTTCACTGTAAATAGATTCAATTACAAGTTGATAAAATTTTCAGGCAGTTATGACTTCCCGTTGTATTAGAAATAAATCAAGAATTAACTCTTTATATATGAAATATTATTTTTCCTTTGAATGAATTTTAAAAAATGTTAGGATTATTTGTAGTTTTCTAGAAAAAAATTCTTTGTGTACTTTACCTTTGAAAAAGGTGAAATTTTTTAATTGCCGAGTTAAATTCTTAAGATAAAATTCTTGAAATGTATTTATGGATTTACACCGAGTATCTCACGAAAGTATATAAGTCAAAATATATCGAAAATTACAAGTATGACGAATTGGAAACTTCATAGATAGATACAGTTACAAGTTGATAAAATTTTCAGGCAGTTATGACTTCCGGTTGTATCAGAAATAAATCAGGAATTAATTCTTTATATATGAAAGATTATTTTTTCGACTAGAGTGAGTAATATCATTAGATTCATTCAAAATCATTTAGGATACTTCACAGTTACTTAAGTTGCTTTTAAATAATTTAAAATGTTTATAAAATCGTCATATAAAATTTTCCGGAATTGTTTATATAAGATTAAAGTTGTCTAAAAACGTTTGAGTCAGTGTAAATTTTCGATTCTTTAGAAATACGTATCTATAAATCTTTAAAATGATCTCTAATTTACTTAATATATTTTTAAAATCAATATCAACCAGTCGTTTAGGTTTTTTAATATAATATTAAATCCAATCAATATTAAATATTGTATTAAATCCAGGTTTTATTAAAATTAGATTTTATTTAGAATTTTATCTTTGTTAGTCATTAAACTTGGCTTGAACATACTTTATAAAATCGCTTAGATTCCATTTATATTAACTCAAAAGAGTAGGCAGCATAGTTTAAACAACTTTAACATATTTTTTTACTAATTCACACGACATGATTTTGGCGAAATACCGTAAAACTATTAATAACGCGTGAATAATCGAGCGGGATGATCCAGACGTTTTTTACACCTTATAACACAGCGTTGAATTTACCAAAAAAATTTTTGGAATTCATTACAAATTATCATTCTTTGTTAATTTAAACGTATTTACTTTGTTTACTCAATTAGTCACTTAATTTTTTTTATGTCTTCAACATCAAGTAGATTTTACTAAAAATAATTGGAATGTGTTTGCAAGTTAAATTCTAAAAGCTTAAAATTTTGCCAATTAATTTAAGAAAATTTGTTGACAAACAAATTTAATAACCAATAAAAGATTGAAAGCGTGTTTGGAGAACCTAGTTTTAGAAAATGATTGAATCAAAGCTTGTAATTGGAATTGGTTTATTTAAGATTAGTTCTCAAATATTATTATTACGTTAAAATTATTAATTATTTATTTCGTCGATGTGCCTGCAAAATCCGCTATGTGACATTTTTCCCGAAAACGCGATATCTGATGCAATAGACTCATCAAATGGGAATACACCATCTGACAAAACGCTATAATATACCAAACATTCATTTGTATTATTATTTTGTGAAAAGTAAAAGTCTCTATGTGTTTGCCATAAACGAAAACCAGCTATGTGCTTTTAAGTTTTATAAAAAAACAACTAGATATTGGAAGTCCTTTTATAAAAAATTAATTAGTTTTTATTCATTCCTGTAAAATTTGTTAAAATGCGCATAGCGGATTTTGCAGGCGCATCGACGTTTTGTTGCTATAGTGAACACTTTACTATCCGTGGTATACAAGTCAGTCAAATTTTGGACGTCCATACTCGGGCAGTTTTCGTCGAAAAAAAATGGGGGTAAAGACTGTTATAATCGGTGATCATCTCTGTGTAACATATCCAAAATTCAAAATCATAAATGAGACGGTTTCGAGAATATCGCGAGTTAAATGAAAAAATGACCGGTTTTAACGGGTTCGCAGAAGTTTGGGAATTTTTTTCTGAGATACCGCTGAAGAAAAAAAATTGAGACTTTTTGCAGGATCTAGCCTCATATGTTTACTATAACGTGGTATTTTTTTCTTTTTAAAAAATTCCGTCTATTTTCACTAAAAAAATTAATCCTAGAAGTAGTCGATTTTTAGAACTATTCATCTTAAGATTACCACCAGGTGATAGTTGAGAACTATTAAGGTGACCATACGTCCCGGATTGGCCGGGACAGTCCCGGATTTGTACCTTTCGTCCCGGACTTTTCTAGAAGCAATATTTGTCCCGGATTTAGGTTTTTTGTCCCGAATTTTTGAAAAGATTCTTATTTCAATATTTATTTTAAATATATTTCAAGTAGAATTATTTTTACAGAATGTGAAGCGAAAAATCCATAGTTCAGAAAAATGTAATACTGATTTATCATATCCTTAAATAGTATTTGTTCTAATTTTGATTAAAAGAAATTATAGTTAAGTTCTTTAAGCACCCCCCCCCCCCCTCGCTCAAATTTTCCGTCCCAGATGGTCACCTTAGAACTACCTCAATTTTTTGTTATTATTTAACAATCGAAAAATGAATATATTCGTAGGAATTGACTTAGTTACCAGCTTTAAGTCCCACCTGGAGGCAATTTCGTTCAAATTTAATCAGCTGTTTTCTAAATCAACTATTTTGAAAATTGAATTTTTTTGCGAAATTAGACGAAATATTTCAAAAAGACAAAAATACCACGTTATAGTAAATAGATGACGCAACTTCCTACAAAAGGTCCCATTTTTTTCTTTTTTTTTACCAATTTCTAAGAAAAAAATTTTCAAAATTTGCATTTTCCGCAGATCGATAAAAAAATCGGATTTTTTCATTTAATTCGCAATAGTTCCTAAACTTACGATTTAAAATTTTGGCTATGTTACCCAGAAATGATTACCAATCATAACAGTCTTTATTCCGATTTTTTTGTTTTTTTTTTTTTTTTTCGAGTAAAGCTTTCAGAGTATTGAGCATCCAAAATTTCACTGACTTGACTTTTGCCACCGACAGTAGAGTTCATTTACACCTATGCGAAGTTAGCCTCCAGCCCCCCGTTAGATAGGGATTTACATGTATAGTAAATAATTTTTTTTAAGAAAACCCTTTAATCTATTTTAACGCTCTATGCATGATTCGAAAGCTTCATCCTTGGCGAATGTAATAGACGAAATGGCCGATTCGAGCTCCTTTAAGAAATACCCAAAAAAAATTCAATAGTACACACGTGCACGAAAACAATGTGAAAATAGCCTTTTTTATGTAGCGATAGATCGTAAACGGCTCGACCGATTTTGAAGATCTATACACCAATCGATTCGTCAGATCATCCTCTATAAATTTTGGGAAATGGCCGATCTCAAATATCGCGGATTAACCTTGTAGAAGCGCTTAAACGGGGCCACGTTTGTCGAATTCTATAGACATCGCCTTGGCGCCTTAAAGCCTAGCCTCCCGTGAGATAGGGATTTACATGTGTGGTAAATAATTTTTTTAAAGAAAACTGTTTAACGCATTTTAACGATGTATGCATCATTAGAAAGCTTGATCCTTGGCGAATTCAATAGACGAAATGGCCGATTCCAAGTTCCTTCGGAAAACGTCGAAAATAGCTTAAATAGCCTACAGGTACACGCGAAAATAATGCGAAATTTTACATATTTAGGTTATTATTGGCGGTAAACCGCTCGACCGATTTTGAAGATCTATACACCAATCGATTCGTTAGATCATCCTCTATAAATTTTGGGAAATGGCCGATCTCAAATTTCGCGGATTAACCTTGTAGAAGCGCTTAAACGACGCCGCGTTTGTCGAATTCTATAGACATCGCCTTGGCGCCTTAATACCTAGCCTCTCGTAAGATAGGGACTTACATGTACAGTAAATAATTTTTTTTAAGAAAACCCTTTAATCTAGTTTAAGGCTCTATGCATGATTCGAAAGCTTCATCCTTGGCGAATATAATAGACGAAATGGCCGATTCGAGCTCCTTTAAGAAATACCCAAAAAAAAAATTCATTAGTATACACGTAAACGAATACAATACGAAGATAGCCTTTTTTATGTAGCGTTAGATCTTAAATCGCTCAACCGATTTTGAAGATCTATACACCAATCGATTCGTTAGATCATCCTCTATAAATTTGCGGAAATGGCCGATCTCAAATTTCGCGGATTAACCTTGTAGAAGCGCTTAAACGGCGCCGCGTTTGTCGAATTTTATAGACATCGCCTTGGCGCCTGGATGTCCAGCCCCCAATTAGATAGGTATTCATATACAGGGTGGTCCGTAACTAATGGAACACCGAGTAACAGTGAATTCCTCACGTCAAATAATTTGTATTAGACACATTTATCCTTATGGAATTATTAATAGTGATTTGGAATTATTTAATCCAATTAATATTTGCGTAGAAATGGTTAGTGAATCTTTTTTAATTGTAAAATTTATAAATATCTAACTACTGAAAAAAAGAATAAGAGTTTTAAGATGGTTATTTGAAGTAGGAAGCGCACCCTGGAATCTTCATAAAAATTGATATTAAATTAGTATTTCCTATCTTGAAATACGGCTTTCTACCAATTTTCGTCAAGATATTCTGAATGTAAGAGAAATTATTGAAGAAAAACGTAAATAGAATGTTAACTTTAATTGGTTCTATCTTTGTTATTATTAGTAATTCTATAAAGATAGATTTGGCTAACACAAATGTTTTGAGGTGAGTAATTCACTGTCCCTCTGTGTCCCATTAGTTATAGACTACCCTGTATATATTAAACATGTTTTATGTAAAGAAGACAGTTTAACCAATTTTATCATTCTAAATGTCATTCGTATAAGCTTGATCATTGGCAAATACAGTGGGCGAAATGGCCGATTCTAATTCTTTTAAGAATCAACTGACATAAAAAATTAATAGTGTATAGGTACAAGAATACAATACGAAAATGGTCGTTGTTACCTATTATTATTATTATTATTCGCAAACCGTTTGGTATTATACCTATAAGTCAGTATCTAATTTGAGTCTGGCGTTAACGATGTCTATGGAATTCGCCGAATATAGCACTGTTTAAATGCTTCTACAAGGTTAATTCACGAATTTTGAAATCGGCTGTTTCAGTGAGTTAATAGAGGATAATCTAACGAATCGATTGGTATATAGATCTTCGAAATCGGTCGAGCGGTTTACCGCCAATAATAACCTAAATATGTAACATTTCGCATTATTTTCGCGTGTACCTGTAGGCTATTACAGCCATTTTCGACGTTTTCTGAAGGAACTTGGAATCGGCCATTTCGTCTATTGAATTCGCCAAGGATCAAGCTTTCTAATGATGCATACATCGTTAAAATGCGTTAAACAGTTTTCTTTAAAAAAATTATTTACCACACATGTAAATCCCTATCTCACGGGAGGCTATGCTTTAAGGCGGCAAGGCGATGTCTATAGAATTCGACAAACGCGGCGTCCTTTAAGCGCTTCTACAAGGTTAATCCGCGAAATTTGAGATCGGCCATTTCCCAAAATTTATAGAGGATGATCTAACGAATCGATTGGTGTATAGATCTTCAAAATCGGTGGAGCGGTTTACCGCCTATAATAACCTAAATATGTAAAATTTCGCATTATTTTCGCGTATACCTGTAGGCTATTTAAGCTATTTTCGACGTTTTCCGAAGGAACTTGGAATCGGCCATTTCGTCTATTGAATTCGCCAAGGATCAAGCTTTCTAATGATACATACATCGTTAAAATACGTTAAACAGTTTTCTTTAAAAAAATTGTTTACCACACATGTAAATCCCTATCTCACGGGAGGTTAGGCTTTAAGGCGCCAAGGCGATGTCTATAGAATTCGACAAACGTGGCCCCATTTAAGCGCTTCTACAAGGTTAATCCGCGATATTTGAGATCGGCCATTTCCCAAAATTTATAGAGGATGATCTGACGAATCGATTGGTGTATAGATCTTCGAAATCGGTCGAGTCGTTTACGATCTATCGCTACATAAAAAAGGCTATTTTCACATTGTTTTCGTGCACGTGTGTACTATTGAATTTTTTTTGGGTATTTCTTAGAGGAGCTCGAATCGGCCATTTCGTCTATTACATTCGCCAAGGATGAAGCTTTCGAATCATGCATAGAGCGTTAAAATAGATTAAAGGGTTTTCTTAAAAAAAATTATTTACTATACATGTAAATCCCTATCTAACGGGGGGCTGGAGGCTAACTTCGCATAGGTTTCATTTACTTATCAAAATTCGAAACTACTTTAACTGAAGTCGTTTTATCGGGAAAACCCAACTCTAATAGGTTGACATTTAAATTTAGTAAACATTTTATTGGTTCTTAATATATGCAAGGAATAATCAAAGTTATCATTCTTTATTCATTTCAACCTGTTATTTATTTTAATCAAACCTTTAATCAAACAAAAGGAGTATCACAAAAGGATTAATAACGAATGAATAATCAAACGAGTTTCTCCATACGGTTTTTACATATTGCAACATACCTTGATTTTACTCAAAACATTGTTTAAAATTTATTTTTAAGAAATTATCATTCTTTGTTCATTAAATGTATTTGTTTTCTACAATCACAAAACAGGATTTTAATGAAACATTATAACATCGTTAATGGCAAATAAATATTCGAATGTGTTTCCAAGAATTTTTATATTTTATAGCTTCACGTTGTTTTTACCGAAAAAAAAATAAATAAATGTAAAAAGTTTATCTAAAATTGTTATTCTTTATTCATTGAACTTATTTATTTCATCAAATTACCAAACACGATTTTAATAAAAAAAATTATTATATCGTAACTAACAGATGAATAAACAAAGATGGTTTTTTACATTTTGTAATCTTGGTTTTAAAAAAATTTTAAATCTATTAAAATTATTATTCTTTGTTCATTGAATCTGAATCCATTTGTTTCCTTCAACCATGAAACACAATTTTAGTGAAATATCACCAAACTGTGAAAAATAAATGAATAATTTAAACCAGATGCTCCAAACGATTTTTACGCTTAACAATGTCACGTTTATTTTACTAAAAGAAATCGATAAAATTTATTTCGGTTTATTAACCTTTGTTTTTTGAACTTATTTCTTTTTATATGAACTTATTTCTTTTTATATAAACTTATTTCCTTTTATATGAACTTATTTCTTTTTATATGAACTTATTTCTTTTTATATAAACTTATTTCTTTTTATATAAACTTATTTCTTTTTATATAAACTTATTTCTTTTTATATGAACTTATTTCCTTTTATATAAACTTATTTCAATTTATCTGAAATTATTTCTCACCAAAATAAGATGTTAATAAAAAATCATTATATCGCTATTGACGTAAAATGAATAATCGAAGGTGGTTTTAACATTTTGAAATATCGTGTTGATTGTACTAAAAATTGTTTGAAATTTATTAAAATTTCTAACTCTTTGTTCATTGTTTTCTAAAATCATAAAACACAATTAGTGAAATATCGCCAAATCGTAAATGATTTGAACCTGATTATCCAGATAATTTTTACACTTAGCAACGTCACGTTTATTTTACTAATATACAGTGAATTTCCCCTTTGCGAACACCCCCCTTAAACCGATACCTCCCTTGAATGGACACCACCCTTGGATGGACAGTTTCTTATGGAACGAACCGACTCTCATATAATTTGCATTGCGTTAACTCTCTCTTTCATTTAATAAAAGATTTTCCCTTTAACCCAGTGTTTCCCAACCTTTTTTCTGCCATGCCCTATGTTAGGTTTTGTTATATTGCTATGTCCCCCCTAAGGTTCCGCGAGGCCCCACCAAGAAAAAATGTGTTGATTTGGGTATTTACATATGAAAACAATATAAAATTGAAACATAACATGTACCTAAAAATATGTCATGGGACACATCCATGCGCCCAAAAAAAAAAGGTCACACGGTTTGAAAGTAATATTTTTGTATGGAAATGTTCATATAACAATCTTTTCTTATGCCTTTTAGGAAGAATCAATACCAAATTTTTTACGAAACGGACAAACAAAATTTTTTAAACACGTCTTCAAAAACCCAAATTGCCCCCCTTAACAATCAAATTGCCCCCCTGTGGGGCCTACGCCCCACGTTGGGAAACACTGCTTTAACCGGTGTTTTACCGACTTCAATATTTGCAAGATACAAGCGCAGCCTATGTCGTGTCTTTCTGCTTAGCTTGCATTATTTAAAAGCAACCTAAGTAACTGTGAAGTATCCTAAATGATTTTTGATGAATCTAACGATATTACTCACTCAAGTCGAAAAAATAATCTTTCATATATAAAGAATTAATTCCTGATTTATTTCTGATACAACCGGAAGTCATAACTGCCTGAAAATTTTATCAACTTGTAACTGAATCTATCCATGACGTTTCCAATTCGTCATACTTGTAATTTTCGATATATTTTGACTTATCTACTTTCGTGAGATACTCGGTGTAAATCCATAAATACATTTCAAGAATTTTATCTTAAGAATTTAACTCGGCAATTAAAAAATTTCACCTTTTTCAAAGGTAAAGTACACAAAGAATTTTTTTCTAGAAAACTACAAATAATCCTAACATTTTTTAAAATTCACTCAAAGGAAAAATAATATTTCATATATAAAGAGTTAATTCTTGATTTATTTCTAATACAACGGGAAGTCATAACTACCTGAAAATTTTATCACCTTGTAACTGAATCTATCTACAGTGAAATTCCCCTTCGCGGACACCCCTTTTGAACGGACACCCCCCTAGAACAGACACCCCCTTGGACAGTCAGTTTCTCATGAAACGGACCGACTCTCATATAATTTGCATTGCGTTAACTCTCTCTTGGACGAACATTCTCTTGAGCGGACGAGTACACTAGAGGATGTTCTCTTAAACGGACAATCTGTTTCCTTTTAATAAAAGATTTTCCCCTAAACCGGTGTTTTACCGACTTCAATATTTGCAAGATACAAGCGCAGCCTATGTCGTGCCTTTCTGCTTAACTTGAATGAGGGACTTCCCCGAGTACACCGAAATTTAAACCTTCTCATCTTTTCAGTACATACGGGGCTCAATACTAGTTTGACGTCTATGCAGAAAAAGATATGCGGATGTATTGTACTTTGCAAAATTCGCTTGGACCTAAGTAACCAAGGAAACTTAAAAATTGCTCCCTAAAGCTGGATTTAAGCACGACAATATGCAAAGTGAAGACTAAATGCGACTTTGACATCTGATTCAGAAGATGACTTACCACTTAATAAACTTATATCCTCAAAAATAAAAAATTGTTGGAATTAACTGACAACGAAAACCTTAACGATTTTTTGGAAATGTATGAATATTTTATATGTGGAAGATCTAGATTCAGGACAAGAAATCGAAAATCCAGAAGTCGAACTGTCCGAAGATTCTAACGTCGATGAGGTACCAGTTTCAGCGGAGGATATCAAAAATTATGGCGAAGCTATTACCTTAATAAATCAGCTTAAATGTTTTGCCGAAAATCACGGAAATGTAGGGTTTTTGGAGCTGCTTTCCAAATTAGAAATATGTTTTTTGGACGCCTGTTATTATTATTGTTAATATTTAATAGAGGGCAAGAATACTCTTAATTCCACTTAAGGGGAAACAACAGGGTGGAGACCGCGAAAAAAGGCGATAATTAAGATTTTATTTTGGTTCACTCATATATTTTAGAAAAATCGGAATTTGATATTTGTAATTACCCAGTTTAAACTTATTGTAGGAACTATAGAGAAAAAAAATATGTGTCTTAGAATACATGTATGGAGGGTGTCGAAATGCACTAACAAAAAAAAAAAGCATTTTGTTGGTTGTCACTATAAAACGTGTAAAAATAATCTGAAAATAAAAAAGTAAACGTCATTTTAATCTATATTAGTGTAGCTTCAGTTAAGCGTACCCGATTTAGAAAATAATAATTGCTGTTAGAATGGTACCCCTGCAAAAAAGAGTTAGGAAAATCGATGAAATAATTAATCTTTCCAGGGGGTAAAGAGGCAGCAAATATTAATACAAATAAAAATCCGTACGCTTAACTGAAGGGAATTTTATATAGATTGAGGACGTCTCAATAAAATTTGAATGCGATTCTCGTTGGTAAAGAAATTGTGACAACAGGTTAAAAAAATTTTACTGTGAGAAAAACGCATTTAAAAAGTTAAGTTTAGTTCTAGATGATATAATGGAGGAAATTTAAGAGTTACCATAATTCATCGATTCCTGCTCCATAATAAAGGTCTTTATTACGACCTTTAGGACGTCTCAATAAAATTTGAATATGATTCTCGTTGGTAAAGAAATTGTGACAACAGGGTAAAAAAATTTTACTGTGAGAAAAACGCATTTAAAAAGTTAAGTTTAGTTCTAGATGATATAATGGAGGAAATTTTAAGAGTTACCATAATTCATCGATTCCTACTCCATAATAAAGGTCTTTAGAATTTCTAGAACATAATTCGACTTTCTTCTTGTTGTCTGAATTATCTAAAACACTTGAAATTTAACGCACTTGAGGTCGACTTATACGGTGTTGGTCTTTAGCTGTACAAAATGCGTACATTTGGGGACTAATTTGGATTTGTATTTCATTTGCCACCTTTAATAAAGATGTCATTCCATTATTAAAAATGGAAACCGTCAAATAAGTAGCAATTTGCACAATAACTGCCCGACTTGATAAAATTTTCGGAGCGAACTTCCAAATGAGGGCATTAAAGCTCTCATTCGAATTTTGCGTAAATCCGCCTATACAGCGCTCAAGCAACTCCGTCTTGGACAAATCCATATAAATGGGAGTAATAGCATCGATAACATTTTGTGACAATGGTTGTTTATGTTCGTATTCAAGTAATGGCTTCGTGCGCGCGAGCAGAAAAGAGCTATAATTCCATTATTTCTACAAATTTTGTTATAATATTGTAGGACAATATTCTAAAAGGTACATACTTTCGAATTGCGTAAACAAAAAAAAGATTTTTCAAAAAATGTACCCTGTTGTTCCCCCTTAATGAATCTTAGTTTTTTCAATTACATCACAATTGATGAAAGATCAATAAAGAAAAATCGAAGGTGATTTTAACATTTTAAAACATGGTATTGATTTTACAAAAAATTGTTTGAAAATTGTTAAAATTTATCACTCTTTGTTCATTGTGTTCTAAAATAATTGTTTTAAAAACACAATTTTAGTGAAAAAATCAACAAACTGAATAATTTGAATCTGATAATCAAAATTTTTACATTTTACATCAAGTTTTACATCATTTTACTAAAAAAAAAATTAGTAAAAATTTATTTAAAATAATCATCCTTTGTTCATAAAACTTATTTATTTCCTCGAATAATAAAACGCGATTTTAGTGAAACATCATAAAACGGTTAATAACGAGTGAATAATCGAGCGGGATGATCCAGAAGCTTTCTACACCTTGCAACACGTCGATTTTAGCGATAAGCGGGTCCGTTTTGCAATTATCGCGCGCGCGCGCGTAGAATCCTCGGTGCAAAAAAGAAAGTGACGCCCGGGGTCGGGTCCGTTTCCAGCCGAGGAGTCAAGGGGGCCGCTTTCTTCGGTCTCCGATCGAAGGCCGTTTTCAGCGTCGAATCAACACAAAAAAAATTGTTAACGCCGACTTTATTTGGCGTCGTTATCTAGATCTGTAGATCTGAAATTGTCGTACAGATCGGCTTTGCGATTATGATTGTTGCGTCACATTTCACAGGTGTTAAATTTAGGCTAGATTTCACCGTATGTATACTTACCCTGTCTAAGAAAGAAGGAAAAAGTAAATTAAAAAATACATATAATTTATTATAGTATTTACTTGATTTCATTAGAATTTGTTATAAAATCGTTTAAGATGGTTTGAAAAAATCACTTCGATTCGTCTTGGATCGTTTGGATTTGATTTAAAACCACTTGTCGACACAAGAACTGTTAGCACAAACTTTACTGTTGTTCACAGGTGTTCGTAAGCAGTTGAGCGTGTTAAAATGAGGTAAGATTTCTCCGCGCGTATACTTACCCTGAGGAAGAAAAACGGAGAAAAATTAGGAGAGGATAAAAACGCGTAAAGACGGTGGAGATAAATAAATAAAAAGAGGAAGAGTTTTTACCACTTAATATTTATTTATTACAATAGATATATCACAACTTGGTATTTGGCTCTCTTAGGACAGATTTACACGATGCGATTACCGGTGAATGCAAGTACGAGTACTGGTACCGTGTATATGCGCCCTGACTCATGCACACTCTATTTACTTACAAAAAAACAAGACACGAATTAGTCTATACATGCTCGCATACGCACTTTTTGATTTAAAATGTTTCTTGTTTCAATATATATATATCAGTATCAATATTATTTTTTTATACAAAACACGGTTTCCTGAATTTTTTTAGCTTATGACCTAATCAATGTAAATATATATATATATGTATGTATAATATGTACAATACTAGACCACTTTACAATACAAGTACATAAAAACGGTGATATCGCATGTGACAAAAGGCCGATCGGTGAAACTATAAAGTAGTAAATAGTAGAATAGAGGAGAGGAGAGAGGAGAGGAAAGGAAAAATGTGAAACGAAACGAGGATACACATTTGCGTTAGTTGCGTTATTTACGTAGTGACTCTCCCGTGCTGCATGTTAGGCCCGGTTTATAATAATTTGAAAAAGAATTAATTAATTCAGGCACTATTTTCCTCTTACGTCTGGTAGATATGATATTCCTTAAAAGTTGTAAACAAAAATAGTTTCCCTCGTTCAATGTATAAAAATATATTAGGTATTGTGCTTCCTTTTGCTTTGTATACAAAAAACTGAGCATTTTCTCAATGGTCCTATACATAAGGTGGATTAAAAAAGAAACGTAAACAAGGTAAAAAGTAAAGAGAAACGAAGGTATAATACAATATTAGAGTATCGAGCAGCAACAGTAACTCTTTTTTTCCTTTTCGGGACTAACATTCATCTCGCGCACAATTTCGGCGAATACCTCGTTGACGTTGGTCTTGTTCTTAGCACTGGCCTCGATGAACGGGCAACCCCAGCCGATGGCGAGACACTCACCTTCTTGAAATTGAACCTCCCGTTGGTGTTCCAAGTCCACTTTATTAGCCACGAGAAGAATCGGTACGCGTTCGTTACCCTTTACTCTGGTGATGGTCTCCTTCATGTTCTGGATGTCGTCGAAGGTTTGGTGATTCGTCAGACTGTAGACCACGACGAACCCCTGACCATTTTTGATGTATAAATCGCGCATGCTGGCGAATTGTTCCGTACCAGCAGTATCTAAAATTTCCAAGACGCAGGGCGAATTGTCCACCTCGATCTCTTTCCGGTAGAAATCCTCGATCGTCGGGTCATATTTCTCCATGAAACACCCGGACACGAACTGCACCGTTAGCGCACTTTTGCCAACCCCACCCGAGCCGAGGACTACTACTTTAAATTCACGCATTGTTTCGGTCCTTACGCCACGCACGCGACCACTTTTTCAACAAAACGACGCCCCGAAGTCGAACCGCCCAAAACTACCGTTCGTTATTGTTCTTCTGCTGCTCGTTTTGACAGGTTTCGCGACAGCCATCTCAATTTTCTCTCATTCACTTCCAGCGGCCATTTTACTTCCTACCAGCGCTGACAGTCTCTAGTCATTTGCTATGTTTTTACTCATATTGCCACCAGGAGCAAATATTTTGGTGGGGCGTCACGTACGCCTTCCACCATCTATCCATCGTTTTCCCAACTCGTTTCCTAGCTTCCAACCCAAACGCCAAAGAGGTTGTCTATTCTCATCAACTTCAATTTAATTTCATCTCTAAATAAACTTTAAAACAAATTTACAAAGACTTTTATTTAACACTAAAGCTACCGACAATTCTTGTATACCTATTCCTACCGCGCGTGGTCAAATTGACCGATGGTTGGTCCAAATTTATTTTTATATAATTTATAAAATTCTTTATAAAAAACCAAATAAAACTAAATTTTTATACAGAATGTTATGCATACATAATATACTTTATTCGGCTTCTTCACATTGTTCACAAATTATTTTAGTTTGAAATGTGCATTTGCCGCAAACATATTTTTCGCACTTCGAACAGATTTTTGTCGTTTTATAACCTTTACAAAATTTTATTTGACAAGTTTTTCCTACGGACAAATCGGAACTTGAGGACGGTGTTGGTAAAACCTTTTTTTTCGAGATTTTTTATATGCATCCCGAGTTCTGAAGCTACCTGGAACAAAAATTCCTGCCTCGAAATGTTGTCACCCGTTGTTTCTTTATACAAAATCTAGGGATTTATTCCAGCGAAGTCCAAAATGTTGAAAAATACCTGTAGCGGCCACCTACAACTTTTCGACTTCACGCTGTATTTCCTTGCCATCTGGTCTGCCACATCTACACCAAATTTTGTACTATTATAAAATCTGATAGTTTCCGGTATACGTTTATTGTTTTTTCTATTTCTATTGAGATATGTTTAGAACTTAGAACAAGCACTTTTTTTTTCGGTTTACTTTTAGAGTAATGTAATTTGATCTATACAATTTGCTTGAAAATGTAGCCATTTTTTCTTTTCTTTCTTTAGCTAACTTTGGCAACTCTCTTTTATTTCCACGAATTGCTCCAACAATTGTAGTTTTTTTTAAAGTAATTTCTTGGCTAATGATGGCGTTGATCTTCTGAATCTGTCTCACTTTCGGATGTATATAAAACTCTCTTTCTTTTCTGTCCTGAGCGCTTATTTATAATATTCTTCTCTTCACTATCGCTTTCTGATTCCAATTCACTTGTTGTAAATAGCTCTTTCTCTGTTTCCATGTTTTCTTCAATTCGAGAAGTTTCTTGTTCATCGCATTCTGAGAACTGTTCTTCTATTTCCGTCATATTTCTTAGATATTTTGTAATTTTCAAATTCTTCGACATTTTTTTGGGTAAACATCTACCACAGATTATTACACTATGAAAAGAATAAAAAAATTACATCCCAGTATTGATACTTTACCTTATCTCATTCAAATAAACAATTACAAACAAAATTGCACAAAAAATTCTTTAGAAGTGCACTACTTGAAACTGTAATCAATACTATTGTTGTTTACTATTGTTGTGACGCTGGGATAACTATAAAACATTTTACTCTGAGGTAACTGGATAATATTTTTTCCCACCGGTCATATTGACTAACCGCAGTAGATAGGCCACATAACAAATTTTCTTAGAAAATAGAAAAAATAACAAGAAGTAAAGACTGTAGAAAATATTATATGCATATTCTAAGAATTGTCATACAGTTCGATAACGGTATTATAACGTTTAAAAATGAGTAAGTTTTAAAAAAGTTTGAAAACGGTCAATTTGACCGGTACTGGTAGGTTTAGTGTTAAACAAGTCTAAATCAATCTAAATGATCTCATCTAGATTAGTAATCCAAGCAATGCTAAACGATTTCAAACCATTCTCCAAACATGGAGAATATGAAAAAAGTCTAAACGATTTCAGATACATGATGATGATAACATACATGATTTGAAGATTCATAATGCCACCCTCAGGGTAAAACCCCAAAAGGGGGTTATTGTATATTGCGGAGTTAGCACAAACGCCTAATCGAACGAGTATAAGAAGGCAGACAGTTCAATGGTAAGGACGACTTCTTGGTTTCTGGTCATCAGCCCACCGTCAACTCGTTCGCGAAGAGGTTCCAGGTGCTACCTCCGCCGTGTGGTACAATAAAGGCAGTGAACAACAAATGGTATATTACTTGTATGTTCCTCTTCCCTTGCGAGTGTTAGTACAGCTCCAAGGAAAACCCCAACAGGAAAGTAAGTATTCCTCTTCCTTATTTAACCCCATAATCAGAAACAAGCGAATGACTCGTGACATTAACATTTTAAATTCATTACAGACTCATATTCCAGGATATAAAACAATCGTGTAAAATAAATCGACGGATAAAAAGGATAATAAACATTAAGGATGGATGGCAGAATTCAAATGAAGTGAATATAAACAGACACATTTTAACCCATTTTAAACCAATTGCACACCGTATGTGCAATAACAAAATGAATAATATAAACAAAAAAAATTTCGCTCCTAAGGACCGTGTTCAAAAAAAAATCATCTTGAATGGGTTAATAGATATAAATCAATTTTATTTCAGCATAAACATATATCGATGCTTTCAAGCCAAAACGGCATAAACGCCAAAATGGTCATTTTTTAGTTAGATGCACCGTTGAGTAGCATTTTTCAATCTGCATGCAACAGTTAAAGCGGCATACCCGCAAACCAACTTCATTCGCTATAAAATTGGTTTAAAGTTTGCGTAAAAGCCATTTAAGATTCATTATGTTAATCGTTTTTTGCGTTTTCTGAAAAATTAGGTTAATGGCGTTTATGCCGTTTTGGCTTGGCAGCGTCGATATATAAAAATAATAAGGATAATAAACATTAAGGATAGATATTAGAATTCAAATAAAGCGAATATAAAAAGACATATATTTTAATAGATATAAATCAATTTTATTTCAGCATAAACATTTATATAAAAATAATATAAAATACTGAAAGGAAGCCATTTTCGAATATACTATATAACATATAATAGACCAAATAAAGTTATACAACACAGCCGGGGGGTACTTTAGGCACTTTTGAACACAAATTTACTATACATTTCGAACAATGACGATTCAGAATTTTTAAAAACCTAAACAAAATAGGATATGTACTCGTGAGGCATAACACCTCGTCTTGGGTAAAATGTATGGTTTACCGAGTAATTGAGCAAATTGGTTATGTTGGATGTGTAGATGTCCGCGAACCGGAAGAGCCTCCGTGAAAAATAAGACGGATTATGATACGTTCTAAAAACGCTTCCAAACTGTGCGTTGAAAACCGTTTTTATTTTAAAACGGAGCTCGTCCCTTTCGGACATCCACTTTGCCAACACATACTGCTCTTCGGCGTCTTCACAATCCTGGTGATCTTCAATTAATTGAGTTAACATATGGAGCCAGTTTGTGTTTTCTTTAAATTCACGGTTATTTAATGTTTCAATTTCATGCTAAATTTATTTGAAATGTTTTTTATTTAAGTTGTTTTTATGATTTAATTTTAAACTTACTGTTAGTTCAGGTATAATAGCTCCAGTTCTCCAACCATGTTCTAAAGTAACATCAGCTAAATCGCTATATGGATGATCACCATAATATAATACTTGGTGACCTCGCCAACCTGTTAATTCTTGTAATTGTTTCACAGTACCCTAAAATTAGTCGTTTAAAATTAAATATGCCAAAAAAATTAAAATAAATAAGCCAACAAATTAAGATAAATAAATAAAATAAGATTAAAAATAAATAAAAAAAAGATTAATAATAAATAAAAAAAGATTAATAAGAAATAAAATAAGAATAAATACTTCGTAATAAATAACGCCTTTTTGTAACTTGATAACTCGATCCCAGATGTGAATTCCGCTTCGTTCGTCGTAAATGCGTATTGGTCGGGAGACGTCCGTGAAAAATCGAGGTTTTCTCGCTTGGACGATGATTACATCAAAGTAGTTTTTCCAATCGGGACCCACCAAAAAATCCATTCCTCTATTTCTATACAATTAAGTTAAAAAAAATCTTATAATAGTTTTTATACGCATGGTTTTAAAACCTAATTTTTATGTATTCAAACTGTTCAATAAGTCTCATTTTCTCTAAATTTACTTAGATGATTTTATTTAACATGGGTGACTCAAAATCATAATCTTATATTTTTAAAAGTTAAAGGACGCTTACCTGCGAAGATGACCGTGTAAACCAAAACCGGTTAGGTGAAATAAATTTATGAAATGAATGTAATTTTATATCACAACAAAATTATTTTTCGGAGTAGTTTAAGTTGCAATTAAACAAAATTTTGCCAAACAAAATAAACTTCACCCTGCAATTAATTGAAAAGTCCAGCTTAATGAAATTTTAGGATTATATTTTAGGATTTTTCGTTTCTATGGTTACACAGAATAATAGTAAGATCAAACCTCCGACGATTACGACGATCTAAAAGGTAAGCAAAGCTCATGGCACCTTTAGTGTGAAATCACAAAACAAAGTTATCCGAAAACAGTTGTAGATGCCAACTACAAGAAAAGTTCGTATAAGAGAACCATTTTTACGTGTAAAAAAATCTACTGAATTTAGATTTGAAGTTAGAATAGTAAAAAAAATCAACAATCAAAAAAGTTTTCATTGTAAATAATCAAACGACCATCCTTATGATTTTGAACATGCAAAATAGACACTACCATGTAATTTCTGATAGTAATTTAATCCTTAAAGGTTTCTTTTATTTTGAATCATGGTATTAGCTGAGTTTCAATACTTCAAATATAAGTAAATAATAATACAAGTCTTTTCCTTTATTGGTATTTTATTTTTTATACTTGGCTTGACGCGTTTTGCGATCTATGCCATCTTTGGAGGCTTTTGTCTAGTTATGTTATTTTTAGGTGACATTCATAAAACATATTAAGTATGTTTTCTTCTTCCTTTTTTCTCAATAACTTTTCTTAACAACAGATCGGTTGGATTACTTAAAATGTCTCTTATGCTAGTCTTTCTTACTTTAACTTCGTGATTGATAAATGAAAACTGTACTTTTACTGGTCTATGTAAAATTTTATTGTGTCTGACAAGTTTCGGCTCACGCCATCGTCTGAGAGTTTTTAAAACGCTTCTTGTTAATTTTTTGTAGTCGTCTCAGACGATGGCGTGAGCCGAAACTTGTCAGACACAATAAAATTTTACATAGACCAGTAAAAGTACAGTTTTCATTTATCAATCACGAAGTTAATTATCAACTGGTAGTAAAGATGGATCAAAATACTAACTTTCTTTCATTTCTTACTTTAGTTGCTTCTAAGTAAGAAAGACCAGCACAAGAGACATTTTAACTAATCCAATCGATCTGTTATTGAAAAAAAGGAGAGGAATAATACTTAATATGCTTTATAAATGTATCACCTAAAAATAACAGAACCAGACAAAAGCCTACGAAGATGGCGTAGATCACATCATGTATTCAAACATAAGGTTTGATCTGCCAAGGTCTCATGTCCACAATGTTTGGATATAGGACTTGACAAAGAACAATATAACGTCTAAAATAGCTTTGTTCGTTGAGTTAAAACTTGCACTGCACTAACTTACACTATGGTGCAAAGGTTCAGTTTCATGCAGCATTTAAAGGGGAATGATTGTAATTCAGTATAATTTGGTGTTCTTTAGTTCAGGTAAGAACTGTGATCCAACGAACGCATATGTAACCAAAATTTAATAATGCAGTGAACTGCTAAGTGCAAGTAGTGCAGCCCTAACAAACAAAGCTAATGTCTGGACAAAAGACTTTTAAAGTTTAAGCTAGCATGTCAATTTCCATTAAATTTATTTTGAGCTAGTTTAAAAATATTTAAAAGTATTTTTCGACCACGAAGTTTATACATCGAATACGCAAGTAACGTAATCACTCGTCTTCTGATTTCTTCTTTATCAGACACGCCTTGAAAAAGAGGTAAAAAATATTACAAAATCTTTCATTCACTACATTTAGCTTGAATGAGAAGAAGGAGGTACATGAAAGAGAAAAAAAACCCTAAAAATAAAACAAATCCAACTCGACATTGTGTAATCTGTTCAAAATGCTAGATTGATGGAAAACAAGTTTGGAATGAATCAAGATACCAATATGTGGACTACAATGTTGTTTTATGTGCGGTCCAATGTTTTAAAAAATAATACACAAAAACTAATGGTATAAATGTACTTTGTAGTAACAGAAACACTTATGATTTGCATCAATTTTATGTCAATAATCTTCATCGAAATCTTAACCAAAGAAATATAATGAAAATTGACAGTTTTTTTCGAAAAAAAAGGCAAGCAGTTAATTAAATCTAACAAGGATACTTCACGACTAGGACCTCACCGATTTTAATGAAAGTAGTACTAATCGATAGGTATTAGTATATAGTACAAATGAGTAAAATATTAGTGTGCAGTATTCAACGATTCGCGAGTTAATCGTAAATTCGAAAAGTAAGGTCACAGCGGTTAATTGTCAGTGGTTGGCTTGTTTTCCCAAAACCGTTCTTCGTTGAGCCACTACGAACCAGTTTACACATACCATCTCAGATGGTGTAAACCCCATGACGTAACTGCTTTTTATTTTTAATATAAATAAAATGTTAAATATTTCACTTTATTTGCCTTAATTTTAAATAAAAAATTATTAAAAAAAGAACCGGAGGCGGTCTCTGAGGGAGTAACCAAGAACTGAGGTAAGTGATAGTGCATCTTAATAATTTACACGTTTATATTATATACTTTATTTATAATTTTATTGCGGCTCAATTGAAAAATGTCATAAATACTTTCTACTAGGTTTTGAATTTTTAAGAAAATTTGTGAAAGGGAATCAGAAGTTATAATTTACTGGATCTCTTTTTTTAGAGGGCGAATTTTGTCCGTTTAGGCTCATAAAAATTTTCGATTTTTCAATACTTCTCTTAGTATCATCAAGTGTGGCCACCCCTGCTATGTACTAATATCTATCGATAAGTACCACTTTCAACAACAGTTTGCGTACCAGGAGATTTTGAAAAAATACGAACGAAAAGCGCAAAGGAGTGTGATCGCGCTCCTTCGATTACCTGTCGAAAAAAGTCGAAAAACGCGTTAACGCTCCTTCGGATACATGTCGAAAATTTCGACAAAAAATTTCGGGTGGGCCTTAGTTGTCTGTTATGCTCAAATGCCCTGACTTTTCTCGACACAAAATCTGAAGGGCGCGAAAGTGGCTCGTGGTATTGTATTGTATTGAATTAAGGAGAATTTGGTGTTTGAACCATTACAGGTCCTTATCTAACACCAGACACAAAGTATAACACCTGGTTTAGTAAAAAACTTGAATTATATCATGAAAATAATGTCACAAAAGATGAACGTTGAGATAGATGCACAATATATATGTAAACAATTCACTGATGACACGAACTTGACCAGATAAATAAAGATATATCAGAAATTTGGACGAGCACAAACACTTCATCCGTCTCCGACCAGAGCCGGAAACGGAATCGTTGTACACAAACGGTTAAGATCGGTAAGGACCTAGTGGTTAGATCTTCTTGTAAAATATCGATCAGGATGATCGAACCCAACTTTACAATTTGAATTCAGAAATTAACTTCAAAAACTGAAATATGATTATTTCATTTTCATTTGACTTCAAGTTTGATTTACTATTGGTTTTATACACAAGAGATCGACTCATTGTTAGAAAGAATTTTTAAATTTAAGCGTCAGATTTTAGGTACTTTAAAAACGAGTCATCTGTCGCAGATGATTCCTTTTCCAGATGACTAACAAAAGCACGATCTTAAAACTGCTTTAGGTAGCCATACATCATTATTTCTTACATGTAGAACGTGAATAATCGAGATGACTCGTTTTCAAAAATGATTCACTTACATTATTTATTAAAAAAAGTAAACAAATAAGAAATTTAATGATTTTAGTTGGCACAATGACGTTCTTGTCGATATTATTAGATTGTTCGGAAAGTAATTTCGTCTTTTTTTGGAAATGAAAGACAGTTTTTGTATAATAAACAAATACTTTATTAAATTATATATTGGCCGTTCTGGTCCAACACCTTTTGCCATCTTTCTGGTAGTAGCATAATTCTACGCTCATAAAATTTTTGGTCTTTGCTGGCAAAAAAACTGATCGAGGTGGTTTTTGACCTCCTCATTTGAGGTGAAGGTTTTACCGTCTAAAAAATCTTGGAATGACCGGAACAAATAATACTCCGATGGTACCAGGTTTGGAGAATATGATGGTTGTGGCATTGTATCCCATACAAGCTGTAAAAGCTTTTGGCGAGTGACCAAACTAGTGTGAGATCTCGCGTTGTCTTGGTGAAACACTACACCTTTCCTGTTGATTAGTTCTGGCCTTTTCTCTTGAAGTGCATCATTCAGTTTGTCCAGCTGATGAATTATCATCAATCATAAACTGTTGAGTTTGATAAATTTAACCTCAATCCGATCTCACGTGTTGTTATTCGCCGGTTCGCATCAACTAATATCTCTATCGCGTCTTTATCAGCTTCAACTGGCCTTCCCAAACGTGGTGCAACTTCGACATCAAAATTGCCAGATCGAAATTTAGCGAACCAGTTCTGGCATTGACGTACTGTCAACACATCTTTTCCATACACATCGGTAAATTTCTTTTTGGCTCGTAAAATAAGATATGTCGAAAATGCTACTTATCGCTCTCCATATTTAAAAGAGCACCAACCAAAAACCACTGCGTGGAATTAATTGGAATTTTTCACACATAAGCCTTGCTATATGAGATCTCAAAGTATATAACAATTATACGGCTTAAGTGTGAAGTTGGGTGCAAAAAAATACAATTAAATCCTTTGTCGGAAGAAAACGAAATTACTTTCCGAACAACCCAATAGTTTCAAATGTATAAAAAAATGAGAAACTTTTCCAAACTTTAAAGTAAAGAGCGATTATTAAAATTGCTTGGTAATTAAAATTGTTTGATAATCAAAATTTTCTTGATAGTCAAAATTGATTCACGATATAACCTTAACTTAAAACTAAACAATCCTCTTTCTTCCTATTTTAAATTTTATATTAATTGTTTTTAATTTTTCGTTTGTTTTTAATCAAGTAGGAAGAAAAAATAAATATTCTTACACAAACTTATAAGGGCTGTTGGTAACAACAAAAAGTTTTTTGTTAGCTGCCTTAAGTCGATCGAAAAACAATCGTAAATTCTTGTTTGGTTCAAGATAATGAGCAACGTTCTCCGGGACGACTTTATGCATCTCTAAATGAGCGTCAAATACACAATCCTTAAACATTATAATATTAATAATTAATAACTTTGCTTTTTTAAATCATTACTTGAACATCTCGGAATAAAATTTCTGGATGGTAATCGATGTGGTTTCTTTCGAAATAATCGGTTACATTGCAGAGTAAACCCATTTCTGGCACGGAAAATAAATCAGCTAATTGAATCATCTTACTGTTGTTATTCTAAAAAAAATTAATAATAAATAATAGTAATAAGGTTTTAATTTAAGTAAAATTTAAATTAAATTAAATTAATTAAATTAAATTAAACTTACCTTTTCTCCTTTAATAGTTCCTTCTACGTAAGCAATAGGAATAATCCTATTTTTATAAAGATCTAATACTTCTTCATCAGATAAAGGTGTTAAACCTCTATAAACAGATCCTAGTTGGATTTGCAAGAAAGAATCTAATTTTAATAAGATTCCTTTTTGTATATCATAATGTAAACCACGTATGGCAAAATCAGGAATGTATTCAAGCTGAGCAATTTCCCTAGGATACTAAAACAATTTAAAAGCTTTTATTTTTTATTTTTTTAATGTTTATAAAACCAACCTTATAATGTTCAATGAGTATTTGTCTCCCTAAATTGTATAATAAGTAATCCATAGTTGGTTTATAAAGGGCAAGTGTATAATCATAATCAAACCCATAAATATTAACTTCTTTAAGATCCAATTCGTTACAAGCAAAAACTCCCGTCCTATTAACATCTTTCGGTAGTTTTTTAGCTTCAACAAAATAAAAGTGAGGTTATGTTTTCGAGATTTGAGAAAAAAGTGAGGTTAGAATTCTCACTGTGCCTGATAACTCGATTTCTACTTACATCTACACAATGCTTTCATTTGCCTATATTTATCGTCCAAAGCTTGAATTGACGTCGATCGTTGTTGTTTATAATTAGCCTTTCTTTTTGGGAGGAAATCGAAGATCCTCCTGGTTAACTTTCGCGATAACATATTCGAGATGTAATGGACAAGTGAGCGATTTTTTTTCAAGTGCACTTAACGGCCAATTGGACAATTTGCGCCTTGAAGGCCAAAAAGATCTATTAGCTAATGCGGAAACGTGGTAAACAAATATATGTGCTTTGCCAAATCGTTTTATTTAAAGATAGAATTTGACTTCTCTCTCTTTAAAAGATGGCATAAATGATAAAAGAATTGCAATCTTTGAAGTGTTTGTTTTTTCATATAACTTAACGTTTCCAAATTTTAACTTAAAAAAAATCGTACAGACTTTATTTATAGGAATAAAAGCATGATTCTTGTATTAAATGAAACCTAAAACATTGTATTTTAATCTAAAAAAGACGGATTTTCTCTAATTAGTATCAAAAAAATTTTAAAAATTCTTAAAGATTATGTTTATTGACATAACCTAATTTTTCGAAAATTACAATTTAAAAAAAATCGTACAGACTTTATTTATAGGAATAAAAACATGATTCTTGTATTAAATTAAATCTAAAACATTCTATTTTAATTTAAAGAAGATGGATTTTCTCTAATTAGTATCAAAAATATTAAAAAAATTCTTAAAGTTGGGAATGTTTATTGACATAATTTCTCGAAAATTACAATTTAAAAAAAATCGTACAGACTTTATTTATAGGAATAAAAACATGATTCTTGTATTAAATTAAATCAAAAACATTCTATTTTAATCTAAAAAAGATGGATTTTTTTAATTAGTATCAAAAAAATTAAAGAAAAATCTTAAAGATTATGTTTATTGAAATAACCTAACTCTTCAAAAATTTAGTACACTTTAAAAAAATCGTACAGACTTTATTAATAAGAATAGAAACATGATTCTTGTATTAGATGAAACCTAAAACATTCTATTTTAATCTAAGAAAGACGGATTTTCTCTAATTAGTACCAAAAAAATTAAAAAAATTCTTAAAGATTATGTTTATTGACATAACCTAATTTTTCGAAAATTTAGTACACTTTAAAATAATCGTACAGACTTTATTAATAATAATAGAAACATGATTCTTGTATTAAATTAAATCTAAAACATTCTATTTTAATCTAAGAAAGACGGATTTTCTCTAATTAGTATCAAAAAAATTAAAAGAATTCATAAAGATTATATTTATTGACATAACTTAATTTTTCAAAAATTTAGTACACTAAAAAAATCGTACAGACTTTATTAATAAGAATAAAAACATGATTCTTGTATTAAATTAAATCTAAAACATTCTATTTTAATCTAAAAAACGACGGATTTTCTCTAATTAGTATCAAAAAATTAGAAGAAATTCTTAAAGATGGGAATGTTTGACATAACCTAACATCAAAATTTAGTACATTAAAAAAAATCGTACAGACTTTATTTATAGGAATAAAAACATAATTCTTGTATTAAATTAAATCTAAAACATTCTATTCTAATCTAAAAAAGACGGATTTTCTCTAATTAGTATAAAAAAAATTAAAAAAATTCTTAAAGATGGGAATGCTTATAACCTAATTTCCGAAAGTTTAGTACACTTTAAAAAAATCATACAGATTTTATTTATAGGAATAGAAACATGATTCTTATATTAAATTAAATCTAAAACGTTCTATTTTAATCTAAAAAAGACGAATTTTCTCTAATTAGTACCAAAAAAATTAAAAAAATTCTTAAAGATTATGTTTATTGAGATAACCTAACTTTTAAAAAATTTAGTACACTTTTAAAAAAATCGTACAGACTTTATTAATAAGAATAAAAACATGATTCTTGGATTAAATTAAATCAAAAACATCCTATTTTAATCTAAAAAAGACGGATTTTCTCTAATTAGTACCAAAAAAATTCTTAAAGATTATGTTTATTGACATAACCTAATTTTTCGAAAATTACAATTTAGAAAAATCGTACAGACTTTATTTATAGGAATAGAAACATGATTCTTGTATTAAATTAAATCTAAAACATTCTATTTTAATCTAAAAGAGACGGATTTTCTCTAATTAATATCAAAAAATTAGAAAAAATTCTTAAAGATGGGAATGTTTGACATAACCTAACATCAAAATTTAGTACATTAAAAAAATCGTACAGGCTTTATTTACAGGAATAAAAACATGATTCTTGTATTAAATTAAATCTAAAACATTTTATTTTAATCTAAAAAAGACGGATTTTCTCTAATTAGTATCAAAAAAATTAAAAAAATTCTTAAAGATGGGAATGTTTATTGACATGTATTTTTATTTATTTCTTTGTGACATGTATTACCTGAAAACGGTTGCTTTCGGGAAAACGTTCGTTAGAAATTTTCCGGATGTGCTACAATAACGCCCTTCTAGAATCGTATTCAGAATTAAGCGCAGGGTGGTTGAAAACTAACCGCATAAAAATCGAACGACCGACAGCCAAGTTACACGAACTCAAAGTCAAAATTTTTAAAATAGCCAAAAACTGAAAAAATCGAAAGGGTATGGAATTTTTTCCAAAAATCGAAAGTTTTCAGATATTGCTGAAAGTCGCGTTCTTATATAATTATTATGCAGTGCGAGTCTCTAACTTGGAATAAATTCACTAAACCGAATACATAATTTTTTCGGAAATATGATCGAACACGCCGATTAGTATTTTAACCTGTCCTATTTTTCATGTAAGAAAATTTTATACAGCGTGTCCCAAATCTGAGATATGACGTCATCAACAATTTTTTAAATGGCAAGCCTAATTTTTTTAAACTGTTTTTAAAGGGTATATCAAGTTAAATATGCGTACTAAATTTCAAATTTTTATTCCTTCTCATTAAAAAGATATTACAACAAATAATAATTCGAAAAATCAAAAAATCTGAATCAACTAAATCATAATAAATGTTCAAAATGTTGTCCATGTACTACCTGACAATGCCCTACACCAGTGTTTCCCAAAGTGGGGTGTAGGCAGGGGGGGCAATTTGATTGTTAAGGGGGGCAATTTCGGTTTTTGAAGATGTGTTTAAAAAATTTTGTTAGTCCGTTTCGTAAAAAATTGGCTATTGATTTCTTCCAAAAAGGCATCAGAAAAGATTGTTATATGAACAATCCCATAAAAAATTATTACTTTAAAACCGTGTGACCTTTCTTTTTTTTTTGGGCGCATGGATGTGTTTTTAGGTAGATTTTATGTTTCAACTTTATATTGTTTTCATATGTAAACACCCAAATCAACAATTTTTTTCTTGGTGGGGCCTCGCGGAATCTTAGGGGGGACATACCAATATTACAACACCTAACATGGGGCATGGCAGAAAAAAGGTTGGGAAACACTGCCCTACACGGAACTGAAACTCTTTTTGAACATTTCTAATTACTTCTGCGGAAATTAGCCTACACTCCTGTCTTATCCTTTCTTTCACCACCTCAATATTTTCCGGTTTGGTTTTAAAAACTTTGGCTTTTAAGTACCCCCATAAGAAATAATCCATTGGTGTTAGATCCGGAGGCCTGGGTGGCCATTCAACAGGTCCTCTTCTACAAATCCATCTGCCTGGAAACACATCATCTAGATAGTCACGAACAGGTCTTGCAAAACGAGGAGGTGCCGGTCTTGTTGAAACCAGAGGTTTCTATTTTGGACATCAGCATCAACCGGATCAGGGAAAAGAGTAGCCAAATTCGGAACTAGTTCCTCCTGCAAGCAGGGCCGTATCAAGTTTGACTGGGGCCCTAAGGCGGAGATATTCTTGGTGCCCTTAAATTGTTATAAATATAGTGATCTCTCTATATAAGCAATTCCTTTAAAAGAAACATTCTTTAAAAGCAACTTCTTTATAAGCAAGAACTGAAGTTCTTTATAAGCAACAGTATTTTTAATATACGATACAGAAAACGTAAAAAAATATAAGAAATTTTATTCGCAAAATTGGTTCAGAGTAGTTGCGTATATAAGAGATCACCGAAAAATCGCTCTTCAATGTTAATGCGTATAGTATATTTATTGAACATAAAGTAACAAAAAAAATCATTAGATTGTACGGTAGCCTAATTATAAGTTATAATTCTGTGGCTTGGTGAAAAACGGCCTAATTCCCTATAGTTTTCTATAGAAATAGGACCGTTTTTCGACCAAGCCACAGAATTATTAGTATGTGAGTCTCTTAAGTATTCACTTTTCTAATTTTTGAAGCAGCAAATGTATTAATTAATGCAGAAAAGTTAATATTTTTTACAAAATCGTTTTCAATGTTTATAAGACTCAGAGCATTAAGCCGGTTTTGTAGCATCGTTGATTGTTTTTCATTTTTAATCAATGCTAATTTTGAAAAGCTTCTTTCACCTTCACAAACAGAACATGGCATTGTTAAATAAATTCTGAATGCAATGGTAACATTAGGAAAACATCCTTCCATCAAAATATCTTTGATAGACTTAAGTAAAATAGTTAAGGATATGCTATCATCATTCTGTTTTTCTATGAGCAATTCAAACTCACCTTTCAAGTGTTGATGAAAATGAATTAATTCGTTCTCAAATTCTTCTTCCAGGTCGTCTTTAAATTTTTCTTTTTTAAATTTTTTAGTAGTTTTGCAGCGTTTCTTTTTTCATTAACCCGTAATCGGTGAGGTGACGTTTCTGTCACGTAACTGGTGATTTGGGGTTATACAAACCCCACTATATATTTTGAATTTCTATAGGTAATGTATGAATAAAAGATTGATTACGTTATTTATTCTTAAATTGAATGTAAAATTTGGTGGAGTTTGAAAAACCCCACCTCACCAACTACTGGTTAATACAGGTGTTGTTATAATCAAATAATACTGAAAATTCGTTATTTATTTGTTCATAGATTGTAAATCTATTTACCATCTCACTAATAAGGCCATCGCAAATAACTAAAAATGTACTAGTTTGAAATTTTTTTCTTGGTGACATTACAACTTCATTAGACCGCGTTTCGTTTACATATTGTTTGCGTTTAATTGTTCTTTTTTTTCTGCTCTGTACTGTTCAGTGTTACCGAAAATAATATCAATCTTATCACTATTTTTCATGTTTTCAAGTATGTTTTGAACTTCCTACTCATAATAATCAAAATTATAGGGGCTCTCGTCGTGAGGGGTCCTCTCACGATGGGGGCCCCTAGGCACATGCCTAATGTGCCTAGTGGATAATCCGGCACTGCCTGCAAGAATTGCAAATATCTTGCTCCATTGAGATTTTCTTAGAAGAAAATTGGTCCTATTACTCGATCACCAACAATGTCTGCCCAAACATTGACTTTTGTGGATATTGAGTGAGGAGCCTTCCCTCGTCCATCGTGGGTTTTTGTCTGCCTAATAACGACAGTTTTGACGATTTATCTCACCATTAACGTAAACGTTGATTCGTCAGAAAAGAGGGCGTTTTCTACGTTTAGAACATTTTTGTCTGGTAGATCCATAATTTGTTCGCAAAACTGGAGTCTGCGATCCGGATAAAATTAAGCTTGCCATTAAAAAAAATTGTTGATGACGTCATATCTCAGATTTGGGACACGCTGTATAAAATTTCGTATGTATGCACATGTTCGAGCATATTTCCGAAAAAAACAATGTACAGTGGAACCTCGCATAACGAGTATAATTCGTTCTAGGATCTTACTCGTTATATGAAACACTCGTTAAGCGAAACAAATTTTTCCATATAAATTAATGTAAAAAGGGATAATGCGTTCCGTGACAAAAATACTCGGCATATTTTTATAATATAACGTTTATTTACAGATATAATAATATCCTATCTACTTATATATAACTTTTAACGAACGAAATTATCCTCTCTTTTTTGTACAGTATCGAAAAACCTGGAATGAGATTTAATCACGTAGTTCAATGTTTTTATGAATTTATGAGAATTATATCTACCTAATCCTTTTTAATTAGATAACTATCTAATGTCGTTTGCTTTCGTCGGTGCTTCAAAATTCGGTCAAAGTATGACACCGCATTGTCGTAGAACAAATTTGTAGAGCGCAGAGCCACCTCTTTATTGGGATGATGTTTTTCAATGAATAACGTAACAATTTCCATTCTTTTAACATTTCTTTCATTGCATCAGACGATGGCTCCTCTACTGCTTCCTCGTCGGAAAGACTCTCCTTTTCATCTTCACCTTCTTGCTGTGCAAGGTGTAGCAGTTCTGTAAGCTCTTGATTGTGCTCTTCCACAAGCTCATCAATATCGGCGTTATTTACCTCTAGTCCCATGGTGTTAGCTAAAGACACAATTTCGTGAACTAAAAGATTCGCATCTACTGCATCAACACCCTCAAAGTCACTTTTAACAATGCTTTTTGGCCAAAGCTTTTTCCAAGCCGAAGTGAGAGTTCTCTTCGTGACTCCTTCCCATGCTTAATCAATCATTTTGAGGCAATTAACGATATGGAAGTGATACTTTCAGAACTCTCTAAGTGTAAGATTTGTCCCTTCAGTCACCTCAAAACAACATTCAAAAAGTATTTTACTGTAAAGTTTCTTAAAGTTGGAAATAACTTCCTGGTCCATAGGCTGAAGTAACGGTGTGGTGTTGGGAGGCAGAAACAGAATTTTGATGAAGTTAAATTCTTCACGGATATCGTTTTGTAAATGTGGGGGATGAGCAGGTGCGTTGTCCATTACAAGTAAGACTTGGAGTGGCAGATTCATCTCTAGCAAATATTTTTTCACAGAAGGCCCAAACTCTTGATATACCCAATCAGTGAATATTTCACGGGTCACCCAACCCTTGCGATTGGATCTCCACATAACATTTAGCTTGCTCTTCTGGACATTATACTTTTTAAATGCTTGTGGATTTTCTGAGTGGTAAACAACCAACGGTTTAATTTTTAGATCGCCACTTGCATTAGCACAAAACAACAACGTGAGCCGGTCTTTCATTGGCTTGTGGCCGGGCAGCGCATTCTCCTCTGCTGTTATGTAGGTTCGTTTTGACATCTTTTTCCAGAAGAGACCCGTTTCGTCACAATTAAAAATTTGTTGTGGGAGGTAGGCCCCAGTATCTACAAGATTTTTGAACTCATCGATAAACATTTCGGCAGCCTTTGTGTCAGCACTTTCTGCTTCACCGTGTCTTACAACGCTATGAATCACGGTTCTTTTCTTAAACTTTTCGAACCATCCATGACTGGTTTTAAATTCCATTTCTTCGGCCGTTGACGATCCTGGCGTATTCTTAGCAAGGTCGACAAAAATGAGTTTCGCTTTTTGACAAATGATATTTTCATTAATAGTCTCGCGTTGTAATTGTTTTTCATTTATCCATATGAGAAGCAGCCTTTCAATATCATTAAGAATGCCTAAACGTTGTGTAGAATTTCTTGTAACTCCCTTTGAAGCGTCTAATTCTTTAATGTTGTCTTTATTTTTGAGGATAGTGCAAATTGTTGATGTAGAGCGATCGTACCTGCGTGCTAAATCAGCCACACTCATACCATCTTCTTGATTTTGAATAATTTCTCTTTTCGTTTCTACGGTTATTTTTCTCCTTTTATGCATGACGGCCTTCTTGCGGCTTATTCGTCGACAACGTGAACAGAGTTATTAAACTTTGCCAAAATAAATAATGTCCAAACAAAAACGGCATTAATACACTAGCGCAACTGTAGAAAACAGATTTAATAGAAGTACTGACGACGAACATCGTATAAACGCGCAAAGTGCAGCTAATTCCAACTTGCATGTTGCGTAGAAACAAAAAGGGTTGGATCAAAGGATAATAAATTAACACTTTGTCATGTCGACTTTATAACGTCTCCTTATTGCTGGCTGGTAGAGAATGACCCGGCCTACATACATAAATAACCTCAAAAAAATATATATTCTTGAAAATTGTTTTTGGCCTTTGCATCTAAACACATTTGGGCAAAATGTTTATTACTCGTTATGCGAAATGTCACTCGTTAAGCGAGGTTCCACTGTATTCGGTTTAGTGAGTTTATTCCAAGTTAGAGACTCGCACTCTATAAAAACAATGATGAAATCAGTTTTTCAGTAGGACCTTTGGTTTTTTTAGAAAAATCGGTTAAAAGTGAATTTGTGACGGGCATTAATTTTCGATTCAGAGGTTAGGAGAAACGTTCGCTAAAAATTTTTTAGGCCCATCAGGATATCACTCTTCTAGAATCTTATTCAATATTGAATGGAGAATCATTTGAAACAAACCGTATGAAAATCAAATGACCGGCGGTCGAGTTATGGGAGCTCAAATTAAAATTTCCTAAGAATGACTGAAAATCGAGAATATCTAAATGCCATTTTCCAGCGATTTCTCACCGAAGGAATGATTTAGTACTTCGATAAATGCTTTAGAAACAATTATAAATGTTCAAACAATCGGAATTTGCAATAAAATGGAAAAAAAATTACAAAATTTTCGTCTAATTTTTCGGTGCAGAGGTTCGGAAAAACGTTCGTCAGAAATTTTCTGGGCCTGGTAGGATAACGCCTTTCTAGCATCATAATCGAACTACCGACGGCCAAGTTACACGAGCTCAAAGTCAAAATTTCTAAAATAGCCAAAAACCTGAAATAGCTAATAACCTAATTTTCGAACATTTAGTAAATTTAAAAAAAATCGTTTTGAAAGAAATCGTTTTGAAGAAATTAATTGTTGTTGAGTCTTGAAATTTTATGAGCAGTGAAATTGAAACTCAATCTTTATTTCTGCCAAAGATAAATTTTCTACGACTTTTGGTTTTTCCCCCAGAGGAGAAAATATAACATAACGTCGACTAAAATTTATCAATTTTTAAAAATTCATATCTAAGAAACTAATTGTTGTTGAGACTTGAAATTTTATAACAAGTGAAATTGAAACTCAATCTTTATTTCTGCCAAAGATACATTTTCTACGACTTTTGGTTTTTCCCCCAGAAGAGAAAATATAACATAACGTCGACTAAAATTTATCAATTTTTAAAAATTCATATCTAAGAAACTAATTGTTGTTGAGACTTGAAATTTTATAACAAGTGAAATTGAAACTTAATCTTTATTTTTACCAAAAAAAAAAAAAAAATTCCCACGACTTTTAGTTTTTCCCTCAGAAGACCAAATGTAACCTAATGTCATTAGCTGAATTTTTTTAATATCTAACTTTTAGGCTACGTTCCAAAATTGATTTGGTTCACTACCATAGCAAGTTTTGGAAATATTAATTGCTCAGTTCATTTTATATCAACGTCCATCTTTAACGTAAAGTTCAAGCAGGTTTTCAAACTTTCTCATGACATTTTCCAACACTTCCTGAATAATTCTTTGACTTCTAGGTTTAATGTCATCTATCAACTCTGTTAAACTTCGGGGTTTGCTTTCATAAACACGCGACTTCGAAAACTTCTACAAGAAAAAAATTCCATCAGAACATTTTAATGGTGTTAATGACAATTCTTCGGGAATTTTTCCTTGGACGAACCGTTTCAAGTTTTGGCTATATATCGTAGTTGAAAATTCACCATTATCTGAAATTTCTAAAAAATGTCATAAGAAACATTGAAAAGTATAAAATATCTTTGGACACATGAAAGAAATAGAATCTGAAATTGTTGAAAAATACGATAGAAAACGATTTAATTCGACAAGAACTTTGTATCAGAGAACAGAATTTTCCAAGAAGTAAAGATATGATATAAAATCAACTAAGAAATTAAAAGCTATAAGACTTTATTTATAGGAATAAAAACATGATTCTTACATTAAATTAAATTTAAAACATGCTATTTTAATCTAAAAAAGACGGATTTTCCCTAATTACTATCAAAAAAATTAAAAAAAAATCTTAAAGATGAGAATGAGAAAATCGTACAAACTTTATTTATGAGAATAAAAATTACTCTACGTCCTCAAGCTGATCTTTTTTGATTACATTCAATTTAGTTTCATTTGCCGTTTGGTAGTTGTAACTTTATTATTTATTATGCCTGATTACACATAAATATTTTGTTTTATAACATCTAGATTTGAATAATAAAAGATGGAATTTCAATTTAAATGTTTGTGGTTTAGTAAGAAAGTTATAACAGTTATAATGATAATAATTTATATAACTTCTTTTTTTAAAGTTGACTTTTAAAGATGAACGTTGTAAAGAGAAACACGTTTTCTTGTGTTTTCATGTGAGCTGTAAAATGAGCATTCCTCTATAAAGATTCATTACCTTTAACGAACGATTTATTATCTAACAGTGAGATTATTTCAAAGAATATTGTATTTCAATGAATGTATATAAATGTGTTTGTATTAATTATAAACGTTTCTGGACTATTTTTTATCCATTTTCATTGTACCATCATTCCGTCTTTTAACTAGAAATGATGGTAAATTGTAATAATTAAAAAATAGCCTCAGAAACGGTACCGATTAACTTTTTCTACCTACCTTTATATACCTTTTAATTATCCAATTTTTTGTGAGTTACTAAACAGCGCTACACATTGATGTGTAACTAAAACTCACCTAAAAGTAAGTGTTCGTTAAGTGGCGTTAATTACTTTTATAGTTGTTTAACAACACTTAATAATTTGTGGGTTTGAACACCAGGTGGAGTGGAAATTTTGTAATATAGATGAGGAAATAAAATTTAAAAGTAAAAAAACTCAAAAGTAAAAAAAAAACTTAAAAGTAAGAAAAAAATACTTCTATAATTCAAGCTGAAGATAACTTCATCTCAAGTTACATAAACTGTGGTTTTAATACTTGTTGGCTTTGGGTTTAGGATTACAAGGTGTTTAAATACCGGTGACCTTCAGAGACAAGTGTTTATTCGTACAAAGCGTTTTTGGGATTCTTTTTAAATCCTTCGATGATAATAGACAGAAATGAATTTATTTCACAAAAGAGAGAAAAAATATACAATAATTAAAATTAAATTAAATTACTAATTTAAATAATATACCCCTTCATTTCCCTTGGAAATGGGCTCTCGACCTTAGTCCTTCAACCCAGTTTAAGATCTTCTTTTTTTTTATTTTAAGTACACATTTTATATCTTCATGATTTCATTATAAAGAGTGCGACACGTGGTGTTGGGAGGAATGAATAGTTTTGGAATATTTTTCTTCATACTGCTTTTGAATTTCTTTGACAATATTGAAAATCGTTCTGCCAATGGTTTAACTTTGGTTATTCAGTAAAGTCTGGTATTGGATATATTGTTTAAGGGGTTTCTTGGATGTCGTATTTTTGTTAAAATGCGGAGACAGGATCTTTCCCCAAATTCTAAATTGTACATTGTCCCTCCTTTACTATCAGCTGTCAAGATGTCGCCGTATTTCAAAATGGATCTGCAAATGGATTTGTAGATGTACTATAACCCAAAATGGAGCTATACCATGAAGAGAAAGATGAAAGAGTACTTGGCGATGTTACTGATACGGGGCTTACTTTTTCATCTTTCTCTTCATGGTGCAGCTCCATTTCGGGTTATAGTACGTTGCGCACTTGGTATTAATGCCTTGTTTTTGTACGTTAGTGCCCTAAAATGTTTGGCTCTCGTTGTTGCTTTTATTTTTGTTTTTTTTTTTTGAATGTATATGAAATTTTGCTTTGCTGTGGAAAGTTATACCTAAGTATTTAATACATTGTGAAGGTTTGATTTGTGTTTGATCAATATTAATCGTTGGGGAGTTGTTCTTGATCCGGTGAAACGGTATTAAGAGCTGTGTCTTTGTTGGATTTATACAGATTCTCCAGAGTCTACACCAGGGATTCCCAACGGGGTCGGTATCGACCCCTTGGGGGTCGATGAAGTTGTAGAGGGGGTCAATGTTGATCAGAGGGTCGATTGGGGGTCGATAGCTATAGCTGTTCGCTTTCGAGACATAGAAAATTTGGATGTGCCAGCATGGCTTATAGATCCATTACAGTGCGATATATCTCGATATAATATTATGGTGCAAGAAGAGTTAATTGCGTTGAAGAAAGATGTTCAAGCACAACTCTTATTCAAAACACACGGATACGCAAAGGTTTGGAATTTGAAAATCATCAGGGAAAACTATCCACAATTACTAGTTATTACAGAACCACTATTATTAACGTTCCCCTCTTCCTATTTGGTGGAAGCAGGTTTTAGTCACCTCAACAACTTGCTGCGTAAAACAAGAAATAGATTGAATGTTTTCGAAAGAGGGAACTTAAGAATTGCATTAAGTAATTTTAAGCCAAATATTGAAAAAATAGTATCCACACATCAAGCGCAGCCATCACATTGACGATTTTTCAACAAAATTTTGTAAAAGTGCTAGGGGGTCGATGTAAGAAACTGTTCTCTTACAAGGGGTCGATACAAGAAAAAGGTTGGGAATCCCTGGTCTACACCATTTAACAATTTGGTTGGTTATTTCTTGGAGTTTTATAACAGTTGTTCCCAGGTTTCCTACATGGGCTACCAAGGCAGTATCGCCGGCGTACTGTAGCATATACGACTCACCAACATTATCACACTTCATCATGTAAACAAACACGTTGTACAGGGTGGTCAAATAAGAATGCAGAGTGCTGTATCTCGGAAACTATTCATCGTAGAGACTTGCGGTAAAAAATTTAATAGCTAAAGTGGCCACGGGAAAATGCTGGAAATTATTTTCAAGTTCCTAAGATGGCCGCCAGAGGGCGCAATCGCCATCTTGAATTACAAAATGTGGGTTTTCTCGGAATTCCGCTATATTAAGATAACGCAGAAATATGCGCATTTTAAAGTGGAGATAAGTATCAACTTTTTTTATTAAAAACTTTTTTTTGTAACTTCAAAAATAAAATGGTGGAGGGCGTTCGAAAGTGCTTGTAAACAAATGCCTATAATTTCAAAATGGCTGAACGGAATTTAATAAACTTGGTGTCGCTGAAAAGAGTTTTTCTTGGATTATGAACCCTACCATTTTGGTGGTGATTGTAAATTCACATTCACCGCTAGATGACGTTTTCGAAATTTTTTTAGAAATTGCGAATTTTCTTCGAAAAGTTATACGGAACGGTATCACTTTATCTTCACGGAAAAATAGTATAATAAAGCCCAAACAAGCTAGTGAAAACCGCACCTCGATATTTTATTCCTAACCTAAGATATTGGTGAAAAACTATTCATCATAAAACTGAATTGATTTCACTTGGTTTTTTATTCTTTTTTTTCCAAAAATAACAAAAGAATGCTGTATTCTAAAATGTGTGCCGTGGATTTTGAGAACTTCAAGAAAAAGCACTTCATTTTTGTCAAGGCGTTATGTGAATTAGTCGATTTTGTAAATATGATAAGGAAATCCGAAAATTGTTGTTTTACATGAGTAACCCGAGTTTCTGTTAGACAATTAGAAATCATTAAAAATATCGAATCAATTTACTACTTTTAGAGTATATTTTTATAATTTGAACTCTTAAGGGGTTATTAAATATAGCTTTAAAGGTTTCTTGTGGGTGGGTTTCTTGTCTTTGGATACATAGTTGTTACGTATCCGTAATGGTGTTTACTTTTTCGATATGCTACATTTTTGCTTCTAATTGGACAAAAACAATAGAAGGTGGTGAGAAGAGAATATAAATAACTTTACATTATAAAATCAGTTTTAAATTTAAACCACGAAATGCTTCGAATTACAAAGTTTGGCATATTGAAGAAAAAACCAATAATTTAAACAAGTAACAATTGTTTTTATTTGTAAAGAATTGTTCGATTACGATGTTAGATTGTTCTTGTGTCGTTGGCCATTTGTTTTTTCTCTTTTCATTTTTACTCACGACCTACTACGTTTTACCCTTTTCTATAAACACGTCAAAACCTTAAAATGATAAAGGGATACCCTAAAAGTGGTAAACTGATGACGATCGATTTGTTTATATTTTTTATGATTCCTAATTTTCTAAAAGAAAATCAGGTTACCCATGTAAAACAACTATTTTCAGATTTCGTTATTATATTTGCAAAATCGATTAGTTCACGAGATGCCTTGACAAAAATGAAGTGTTTTTTCTTGAGCTTCTCAAAATCCATGGCACAAATTTTTGAATATAGTATTCTTTTGTTATTTTTGGAAAAACAGAATAAAAACCGGGCGAAATCCGTTCAGTTTTCTGATGAATGGTTTTTCACCAATATCTTAGGTTAGGAATACGATATCGAGGTGCGGTTTTCACTAGCTTGTTTGGGCTTTATTATACTATTTTTCTGTGAAGAGAAAGTCATACCGTTCCATTTAACTTTTCGAAGAAAATTCGCAATTTCTAAAAAAATTTCGAAAACGCTATCTAGCGGCGAATGTGAATTTACAGTCACCACCAAAACGGTAGGGTTCATAGTCCAAGAAAAGCTCTTTTCAACGACACCAAGTTTATTAAATTCCGTTTAGCCATTTTGAAATGATAGGCATTTGTTTATAACCACATTCGAACGCCCCCCACCACTTTATTTTTGAAGTTACGGAAAAAAGTTTTTAATAAAAAAAGTTGAAACTTATCTCCACTTTAAAATGCGCATATTTTTGCGTTATCTTAATATAGCGGAATTCCGAGAAAACCCACATTTTGTAATTCAAGATGGCGATTGCGCCCTCTGGCGACCGTCTTAGGAACTTGAAAATAATTTCCAGCATTTTCCCTTGGCCACTTTACTCATTAAATTTTTTACCGCAAGCCTCTACCATGAATAGTTTCCGAGATACAGCACTCTGCATTCTTATTTGACCACCCTGTACAAAAGTGGTGAAATTGGAGAGCCCTGAGGAACGCCTTGATGAGTTTCAAATTTGTCTGAAAGGCTTTCATTCATCCTAACTCGGAATGTACGTTTTTTGAGGAAATTTGCTACTAGTTGGACTAATTCAGGTGGAACATTCATAGCGTATAATTTATATATTAATCCATTGTGCCACACCGAGTCAAATGCTTTTTGGATATCGAGAAACAAGGCGCCTGACGTTTTCTTTTGCAGACAAGTATATAAAAGATAGATGAAGAGAAAAGATAGAAACATAGATTAGATGTTAGGATTGATAATGGATGAATTGTCGATTTTCCTGATCTAAAACCGAACTAATATGCTGCAATCTCATCTTCTATGTACATCAGTAACCGTTTTTTAATAATGTTTTCGAACATTTTCCCGATAACAGGTAACAATGTAATTGGTCGATATCCGAAGGGAGTGGAGAGATCTGAGCCTTTCTTTGGAATGCAAACTACTATGTCCGTTTTCCATGCTTCAGGGAAGTATTGATGCTGTATGCAAAAATTGAATATATTTTTGATATGTTGATGAATGGAATAATCAAGTTGTCTAAAAATTTTTCTAGTCAGTTTATCTTGATTAGCTGAAGTATTTCTTCCTTCACTTAGCATTTCCCAATACTCATCCTCGTCAACGATCAAATTAGTACTCGAAATATATTTTGTATTATTAAAACTTTGATACCAGTCTTCAATTTGCTCGTATACTTCACTACAGAATAGGCTATTTTCAGATTTTTGGAAACATTGTTCTAGATATCTTGCGTGTACTTGTGCTTTTTCGAAATTCGTGTTTCAAATGAAGTTGTCTATTGGGTTTCTAAGATTGTGAGAGCATATGTTTTTTCTATATTTCGATGGTTTCTTCACTTCGTTCCAGTAGATTCTACCTTTTGTATAATTAATTCTGTCACAGGCTTCGAGAAATCTATTGCATCTAAATTCACATATTAATTTATGAACGTTTTTATTTAATTCATTAATTCGCTTTTTGATATCTGTGTCTTCAGTCCTCTTAAATTCACGGTACATAGTTCTTTTCAGTTTAATTAAACTTAGGATATAAGGTGGAAGCGGAAAGGTGCTTCGATGATAATTACAACAGATTTGATAATTACAGAAAAAAGTAGAGACTTTAACCTATCACTAGTAAAATTTTCCTTTTTTAATTCTTATAAATAATCTCTTAATGATTTTTCAAAAATGGTGTAAAATTTATGCGTTGTGTCAAATTCGGTCAAAGCGTCTTTGGGAATTTTTTAAAATTCTTTGATGATAATTAGAGCAGATTTGATGATTATAAAAAAAAGTAGAGACATTAACCTATCACTAGTAAAATTTTCCTTCTTTAATTTTTATAAATAATCTCTCGATGATTTTTCAAAAATGGTGTAAAATTTATGCATTGTGTCAAATTCGGTCAAAGCGTCTTTGGGAATTTTTTAAAATTCTTTGATGATAATTAGAGCAGATTTGATGACTATAAAAAAAAGTAGAGACTTTAACCTATCACTAGTAAAATTTTCCTTCTTTAATTTTTATAAATAATCTCTCGATGATTTTTCAAAATTGATATAGAATTTATGAGTTGTGTCAAGTTCGGACAGAACCCCTTTGGGAATTTTTTCAAATTTTTTGATGATAATTAGAGAAGATTTGATGGCTACAGAAAAAAGTAGAGACTTTAACCTATCACTAGTAAAATTTTCCTTCTTTAATTTTTATAAATAATCTCTCAACGATTTTTCAAAGTTGGTGTAAAATTTTTGAGTTGTGTCAAGTTTGAACAAAGCGTTTTTGGGAATTTTTTAAAATTTTTTGATGATAATTAGAGCAGATTTGATGACTACAGGAAAAAGTAGAGAGTTTAACCTATCACTAGTAAAATATTCCTTCTTTAATTTTTATAAATAATTTCTCACCGATTTTTCAAAATTGATATAAAATTTATGAGTTGTGTCAAGTTCGGACAAAGCGTCTTTGGGAATTTTTTCAAATTTTATGATGATAATTAGAACAGATTTGATGACTAAAGATAAAAGTAGATACTTTATCCTATCACTAATAAAATTTTCCTTTTTTAATTTTTATAAATAATCTCTGTATGATTTTTCAAAGTGGGTGTAAAATTTTTGAGTTGTGTCAAGTTTTAACAAAGCGTCTTTGGGAATTTTTTAAAATTTTTTGATGATAATTAGTACAGATTTGATGGCTACAGAAAAAAGTAGAGACTTTAACCTATCACTAATAAAATTTTCCTTCTTTAATTTTTATAAATAATCTCTCAACGATTTTTCAAAATTGGTGTAAAATTTATAAGTTGTGTCAACTTCGGATAAAGCGTTTTTGGGAATTTTTTAAAATTTTTTGATGATAATTAGAACAGATTTGATGACTAAAGATAAAAGTAGATACTTTAACCTATCACTAGTAAAATCTTCCTTCTTTTATTTTTATAAATAATCTCTCAACGATTTTTCAAAATTGGTGTAAAATTTACGAGTTGTGTCAAGTTCGGACAAAACGTCTTTGGGAATTTTTTCAAATTTTTTGATGATAATTAGTACAGATTTGATGACTACATGAAAAAGTAGAGACTTTAATCTATCACTAGTAAAATTTTCCTTCTTTTATTTTTATAAATAATCTCTCAACGATTTTTCAAAATTGGTGTAAAATTTATAAGTTGTGTCAAGTTCGGATAAAGCGTTTTTGGGAATTTTTTAAAATTTTTTGATGATAATTAGAACAGATTTGGTGACTAAAAATAAATGTAGATACTTTAACCTATCACTAATAAAATTTTCCTTTTTTAATTTTTATAAATAATCTCTGTATGATTTTGCAAAGTGGGTGTAAAATTTTTGAGTTGTGTCAAGTTTGAACAAAGCGTCTTTGGGAATTTTTTAAAATTTTTTGATGATAATTAGAGCAGATTTGAGGATTATAAGAAAAAGTAGAGACTTTAAACTACCATTAGTAAAATTTTCCTTCTTTAATTTTTATAAATAATCTCTCGATGATTTTTCAAAATTGATATAAAATTTATGAGTTGTGTCAAGTTCGGACAAAACGTCTTTGGGAATTTTTTCAAATTTTTTGATGATAATTAGAGAAGATTTGATGGCTACAGAAAAAAGTAGAGACTTTAACCTATCACTAATAAAATTTTCCTTCTTTAATTTTTATAAATAATCTCTCGATGATTTTTCAAAATTGATATAATATTTATGAGTTGTGTCAAGTTCGAACGAAACGTCTTTGGAAGTTTTTTCAAATTTTTTGATGATAATTAGAGAAGATTTGATGGCTACGGAAAAAAGTAGAGATTTTAACCTATAACTAGTAAAATTTTCCTTCTTTAATTTTTATAAATAATCTCTCGATGATTTTTCAAAATTGATATAAAATTTATGAGTTGTGTCAAGTTCGGACAAAACGTCTTTAGGAATTTTTTCAAATTTTTTGATGATAATTAGAGAAGATTTGATGGCTATAGAAAAAAGTAGAGACTTTAACCTATCACTAGTAAAATTTTCCTTCTTTAATTTTTTTAAATAATCTCTCGATGATTTTTCAAAATTGATATAAAATTTATGAGTTGTGTCAAGTTCGGACAAAACGTCTTTGGGATTTTTTTAAAATTTTTTGATAATAATTAGAGCAGATTTGATGATTACAGATAAAAGTAGAGACTTTAACCTATCACTAGTAAAATTTTCTTTTTTTTTAATTTTCATAAATAATCTCTCAACGATTTTTCAAAATTGGTGTAAAATTTATAAGTTGTGTCAACTTCGGATAAAGCGTTTTTGGGAATTTTTTAAAATTTTTAGATGATAATTAGAACAGATTTGATGACTAAAGATAAAAGTAGATACTTTAACCTATCACTAGTAAAATTTTCCTTCTTTAATTTTTATAAATAATCTCTCGATGATTTTTCAAAATTGATATAAAATTTATGAGTTGTGTCAAGTTCGGACAAAACGTCTTTGGGATTTTTTTTTAATTCTTTGATGATAATTAGAGCAGATTTGATGATTACAGATAAAAGTAGAGACTTTAACCTATCACTAGTAAAATTTTCTTTTTTTTTAATTTTTATAAATAATCTCTTAATGATTTTTCAAGAATGGTGTAAAATTTATGCGTTGTGTCAAATTCGGTCAAAGCGTCTTTGGGAATTTTTTAAAATTCTTTGATGATAATTAGAACAGATTTGATGACTAAAGATAAAAGTAGATACTTTAACCTATCACTAGTAAAATTTTCCTTCTTTAATTTTTATAAATAATTTCTCAACGATTTTTCAAAATTGGTGTAAAATTTATAAGTTGTGTCAAGTTCGGATAAAGCGTCTTTGGGAATTTTTTAAAATTCTTTGATGATAATTAGAGCAGATTTGATGATTATAAAAAAAGTAGTGACTTTAACCTATCACTAATAAAATTTTCCTTCTTTAATTTTTATAAATAATCTCTCAACGATTTTTCAAAATTGGTGTAAAATTTATAAGTTGTGTCAACTTCGGATAAAGCGTTTTTGGGAATTTTTTAAAATTTTTTGATGATAATTAGAACAGATTTGATGACTAAAGATAAAAGTAGATACTTTAACCTATCACTAATAAAATTTTCCTTTTTTAATTTTTATAAATAATCTCTGTACGATTTTTCAAAATGGGTGTAAAATTTTTGAATTGTGTCAAGTTTGAACAAAGCGTCTTTGGGAATTTTTTTAAATTCTTCTACGATAATTAGAGCGGATTTGATGATTACAGGAAAAAGTAGAGGCTTTAACCTATCACTAATAAAATTTTCCTTCTTTAATTTTTATAAATAATCTCTCAACGATTTTTCAAAGTTTGTGTAAAATTTATAAGTTGTGTCAACTTCGGATAAAGCGTTTTTGGGAATTTTTTAAAATTCTTTGATGATAATTAGAGCAGATTTGATGACTAAAGATAAAAGTAGATACATTAACCTATCACTAGTAAAATTTTCCTTCTTTAATTTTTATAAATAATCTCTCAACGATTTTTCAAAATTGATATAAAATTTATGAGTTGTGTCAAGTTCGGACAAAACGTCTTTGGGAATTTTTTCAAATTTTTTTATGATAATTAGAGAAAATTTGATGGCTACAGAAAAAAGTAGAGACTTTAACCTACCACTAATAAATTTTTCCTTCTTTAATTTTTATAAATAATCTCTCAACGATTTTTTAAAATTGGTGTAAAATTTATAAGTTGTGTCAACTTCGGATAAAGCGTTTTTGGGAATTTTTTAAAATTTTTTGATGATAATTAGAACAGATTTGATGACTAAAGATAAAAGTAGATACTTTAACCTATCACTAGTAAAATTTTCCTTCTTTAATTTTTATAAATAATCTCTCGATGATTTTTCAAGATTGATATAAAATTTGTGAGTTGTGTCAAGTTCGGACAAAACGTCTTTGGGATTTTTTTTTAATTTTTTGATGATAATTAGGGAAGATTTGATGGCTACAGAAAAAAGTAGAGACTTCAACCTATCACTAATAAAATTTTCCTTCTTTAATTTTTATAAATAATCTCTCAACGATTTTTCAAAATTGGTGTAAAATTTATAAGTTGTGTCAAGTTCGGATAAAGCGTTTTTGTGAATTTTTTAAATTTTTTTGATGATAATTAGAACAGATTTGACGACTAAAGATAAAAGTAGATACTTTAACCTATCACCAATAAAATTTTCCTTTTTTAATTTTTATAAATAATCTCTGTATGATTTTTCAAAATGGGTGTAAAATTTTTGAGTTGTGTCAAGTTCGGACAAAACGTCTTTGGGAATTTTTTCAAATTTTTTGATGATAATTAGAGAAGATTTGATGACTAAAGATAAAAGTAGATACTTTAACCTATCACCAATAAAATTTTTCTTTTTTAATTTTTATAAATAATCTCCCGATGATTTTTCAAAATTGATGTAAAATTTATGAGTTGTGTCAAGTTCGGACAAAACGTCTTTGGGAATTTTTTCAAATTTTTTGATGATAATTAGAGAAGATTTGATGGCTACAGAAAAAAGTAGAGACTTTAACCTATCACTAGTAAAATTTTCCTTCTTTAATTTTTATAAATAATCTCTCAACGATTTTTCAAAATTGGTGTAAAATTTATAAGTTGTGTCAACTTCGGATAAAGCGTTTTTGGGAATTTTTTAAAATTTTTTGATGATAATTAGAACAGATTTGATGACTAAAGATAAAAGAAGATACTTTAACCTATCACTAGTAAAATTTTCCTTCTTTAATTTTTATAAATAATCTCTCGATGATTTTTCAAAATTGATATAAAATTTATGAGTTGTGTCAAGTTCGGACAAAACGTCTTTGGGAATTTTTTCAAATTTTTTGATGATAATTAGAGAAGATTTGATGGCTACAGAAAAAAGTAGAGACTTTAACCTATCACTAATAAAATTTTCCTTCTTTAATTTTTATAAATAATCTCTCAACGATTTTTTAAAATTGGTGTAAAATTTATAAGTTGTGTCAACTTCGGATAAAGCGTTTTTGGGAATTTTTTAAAATTTTTTGATGATAATTAGAACAGATTTGATGATTACAGATTAAAGTAGAGACTTTAACCTATCACTAGTAAAATTTTCTTTTTTTTTAATTTTTATAAATAATCTCTCAACGATTTTTCAAAATTGGTGTAAAATTTATAAGTTGTGTCAAGTTTGAACAAAGCGTCTTTGGGAATTTTTTCAAATTTTTTGATGATAATTAGAGAAGATTTGATGGCTAAAGATAAAAGTAGATACTTTAACCTATCACTAATAAAATTTTCCTTCTTTAATTTTTATAAATAATCTCTGTATGATTTTTCAAAATGGGTGTAAAATTTTTGAGTTGTGTCAAGTTTGAACAAAGCGTCTTTGGGAATTTTTTCAAATTTTTTGATGATAATTAGAGAAGATTTGATGGCTAAAGATAAAAGTAGATACTTTAACCTATCACTAGTAAAATTTTCCTTCTTTAATTTTTATAAATAATCTCTCAACGTTTTTTTAAAATTGGTGTTTATGGTATTTATGGGTTTAAAATTTATAAGTCATATCAAGTTCGGACAAACGAATAAAAACGAATAAAATATGATTTATGTAATAAGAGGGCTGATTATAATTAAGTATGTAAAAACATATGTATGTAGGTATAAAAAAGGAGGCTGGTGGAGCTCTCATAAACATAGTAGTACAGACTCAGGCGAGCGTTCACTGTGGACCTGTAGTTATTCACTCGTGTGTAGTACACACACATGTATCGCGCATTTGTAGGTTACGAGAACAACATCGCTAAGATTGTTCGTTAATGCTAAATTGATCTTGACCGATGAACGCTCGTTCTGGAGCTCGCGTTTCCACTTGGACGCGTTTTCTCCATCTCTTACAGTCTCCATCCTTATATCCCTAAAAGTTCCACTAAGAATTTCATTGAGAGGTGGTTTTATTAATTATTAACACTTGCCATATCATTACTATGTCTTATATCTTTCTTACCTACTCTCGTATTGTATAAACTAAAAAAGAAAAAGAAAAAAATGTAGGTCATTGACGACGTACCACTTCTTCAAAGATTACTAAACACTTTCTACGGCGTCCGTGCAGGAAATATGAAAGAAATTACATCGCCGATTATTAAGGTAATTGGAGAGGCATCTCTCCTTCCATTTAATGGTAAAAACTAGAGCAGAGCCTTCTTAAAAATCAACACGCCGTGGCGCGCAAGTAGGCTTTGCATTTCCTTCGTCTCTAAAACCGTTTTTGTTTATTGTTTTAATTTGAGCTTGTTCCCACTGCAATAATTACCCGGGCCTAATTTTGTTTCTTTTATATTTTACGATTTCCGGAAATACCCATTTCTTTCCTTTCTTTTATAAATAAAAGAATTCAATTAAAATTTAAAACCGCAAACCGCGAAACTTAATGGTAATTGTTAAATTGAGAGAGTTTTAGCAACGTTGTAGGTGCGTTAAAATCATGAAGATTTCTGAACGCTTAACAAACGTCCGAGTCGCGTTTTCTTCCGTACGAAGCGCAAAGTTTGAAGAAATTTAGGTCAGCAGAACCGACTGGCCATGACTATATATGCGGTACACAATTTCTTTCTAGTGCAAGATAGATTTCCTTTTTTTTATCTCCTTCAGTTCTATACTGATATATTTTTTTAATTGATCTTTGCTTTCAAGATACTTTTAAAATCTCTTAGGAGAATTTAAAATATTAGAATTCAAGGTATCTAGCTTTAATAGTCTTTAAGAATTTTTAAGAAGCCTTTCAAACAAGAATACTACGTACTTTATGATGTTGGAACTTTTTCATCGAGCAGGTTTTAGGTTTGTAAAGAAGGTAGGATCCGAGTGAAAGCGGTGATTCAACGGGAACAAGAAGTTGGAGGAGGTGGAGGACGCGGTGAACAATGCCGATCCGGATTGACACGGTTCGGCGACTTAAAAACTGCCGCCTACCTCCGGGAGACCGAAAACGGACACTTTCACTTCGACCAGGATATGAGAAATAGTCTGGAGAATTTCTCCTTTGGAGTTTCGTAACTTCTGACTCAGATTCACTCAGATTTCGGGAAGACTTTCCTTCCTGTGGATATCTCGTGGAGCGGCTTCATCGATTGGCTTCTCGACCGTCGAGAGGCCGCGAGGTGAAGGTCTAGTTTAAGGTTCGTTCGACCCACTTCAAGGTGATCCGGAGAAAGTAATACAGCGCTAATACAGAGTTCCGATCCCCGAGATATTTACAGTTGGATACAAAAGTGAAGTGCACTTCCGACAACTTAAATTTATATTATTTTAAAAGAATTCTTATAAAAATTAATCCTCATTAAATATTTTAATGATCATTAATTTTAATATTAAGTGTTAAAATTTTTCCTTAAAAAAATATAAATGAAAGAGAACTAATTTTAATTGCTGACCGGTAGAAAGCCGATAAAAATCCGTCAAAAACGTGTGCCAAGGTCATATATAGCTATAGAATCCGGATACAGCTTTAACCTAGATTTCTCTATTTCTCGGTGTGTCTCTTGACTCCGCTCCGTAACAAGGTTCCGAACAATTCCCCGCTGGAACGCGTAGAGCTGATTTAATACCGTTAATCGTCGTCGATTTGGAGACACTTTCATCGATTCGTTTGCGTCGCCTTCGATCCGGCTTTGCGCCATCGTATGCAAACAATGCACCCACCATCGTCAAAACTGTGTCGCATAAGTAAAACATTACTAACGGCGTTTTACATACAATCAAAATGATGTTTGAACCTCGCGCTCCGAATGCTAATTCGTACAATTAACACGCTTTTGATTTAAAGACCAATAAACCTGCACCAAATACACATCCATTTACATCCACATCTTCATTATTCACCTTATTTGCATATATTAAAACCTTATAATAAATACGTCAAAATACGTCGAAATACCTCAAACCACAAGATTTATTCCATTTATTATCTATTTTTAATCCAAATTTTTTATCTATTAATATTCTACTAACACTCATTTGACCAACATTTTATCAACCTGCACTAAATACTTTTTTTCCAACCATACAGAATACTTGATTTATAATTAATGCTTAAATCAGATTATTTCTTCGTTTCTTTTTTCGTTAGATACTTGTATAATTAATAAACTAGAAGATACAAGAGTAAGATACTCAAGAAACATTATGAATGAATTTCCATAAGAAGACTAAAACCTCATGAGAGTTCTTTGAAAGATCCGAGTTCAGAAATTTTTCTTTCATGGTAGAAGATGATATACAATTTCCACATTTAACAATATTTTGAACCAAAAAAAAATAAATAAATAAAATAAATAACAATTTATGTTGTGGAGTGCAACTTATTGCTTTATATCAGATAGGAAAAGATTTCTGAAGATTTCTATATTTGTCCTTTTCGAAGCAATCCCACAAATTAAGATAAGTTTCATACAGCCTTTTATATTTCGGGATTAAAGAAAAAAAAACAAATATTAATCACCGAAAATTGCTTTATTGTTTTTCAAAATATTCCCCATGAAGATTATACATTTTTGCAAGGGTTTGAACCAATTGTCGAAGCACTTTTGCCACTCTGATTGAGGTATCTCCAAAACATGCATTCTGAACGCAACAGCCGCTTCTTTAGGTGTCGAAAAACGTTGACCTATCAATTTGTTTTTTAAATACGGAAATGAAAAGAATCATTTGTTGCCAAGTCAGGACTATACGGTGGATGACTCATCACATCGATGTTTTGAGTGGTCAAAAATGCAGTTGTTTGAGTTGATGTGTGAGAGCTCGCATTGTCGTGGTGAAGAATGGTCCGTCTTCGGCGGTTAGTTTTCCTAATTTCTTGGAAGACAACTGGCAAACAAATGGTTGTGTACCACCAAGAATTGACTGTTCTGCTGAAAAGAATTGACTGTTCTTGTTGAAAACATGCCCAAATTTTCCGAAAAAACAAGCAACCATTTGCTTAAAAGTGTTTCGTACACCAACAACTTTTATTGGATTTGGCTAATCTTGAAGCACTCATACACTCGACTGCTGCTTACTTTCGGGCTCATACACGTAATTCCACGATTCATCACCTGTTACGATGTCATAAACGTGTTTCAAAGCGATCGTATTTTTTCAGCATTTCTTTCGACCAATATGAGCCTTTTTTTAAGCGATGACAAATTGTGTGGGATCCAGCGCGAACAAATTTTTTTGACAGTCAAATGTTTATGCAATATTAAATGTATGCTGGTTTCACTAATGCCTAAGGTTGTCTCAATCTCACGATAGGTCACATGACACATGTGCACATCTCACCATGCTGCATTGCACTGCCCTTTACCCGAGTTCCAAAACCCTAAGCGGCAGTGGTGGGTACCACATGGTACAACATCCCTCCCCCACAACAAAAACACCCTTAGTTCCTGTAGCGTTCTGGAAGTCTCCGGTTTCTTGCTGGGTTCCGCCTCGGTGGTGTAAGTGAACCCTGAAATTGATCTTCATTTTCTAGAGTTTGTTCCGGTGCATCCATCATTTTTGGTTGTTCATAAACTTCTAACGACGCCCAACTTTCATCTTCCAAATTATCAGGAACGATCTTGTCGACTAAATCCGAAGAATCAATAAGCAGTACTTCCATGTTTTTAGGGATATCGGTCGTTGAACGTTTCCGCAGCTGCTCACTAAGTTTTCTTCTTCTTTCTTCTTTTGTTATGTAGCACCTTCCATGTCAATATACGACAGTGGTCCCGCCCTCTTCGCTATAATACCTGGTTTAGAGCCCTTATCTAAAGGATTATCAACCCATACTGCATCCCCCTCTTCAAAATTTTGACTGACAGTCCACCGGTCGTGATATTGCTTTTGTATAATTTGTTCCACCTCCATATTTTTAGTAACGTAACTTCAACAGATCAAAACGAGAGCGCAAATAACGTCCAATCAACAACTGTCTTGGCATTCTTTTCATTGATCGTCTTATTGGGTTCCTATACGAAAAAAGGGAATCCTGTAGCCTTAAGTTTTGGCTTAATTTCTGCTGGCTCTCATACATTAAGTTCGAATCGCTTCCTCAGTCAAACCATTGGATTTAGGATGGTAGGGGGTAACCTTTACATGGGTTATTCCATTTGCAGAACAAAACTCTTCAAATTCACTCGAAACTAGTGGCCCATTATTGGTTACCAAAAACTTCGGCAGTCCCAAAATGAGCAAATATGGCGCGCAAAACCTCTATGGCAGGGGTCTCCAACTTTGAAGCCTTCGGGTCATAATGATTTTTTTTAGTATGTTCCAAGGGCCAAAACAGTTTTAATTTTACTGCCCTTAACCATATTTCTAGACTAGAATAGTCGCAAAGTGTGCGACCTAAGCACTAGATCAGTGATGGCGAACCTATGACCCGCGGGTCAGACACTGACCCACACAAACCTTTTAAGTGACCCATAAAGCTCTTTTAATCCTAGAAGTAATGACCTTCCTCTTTTGCAAGTGATTTGAAATTAGTGACCAACGAGGAAGCACTAAAAAAATACAATCAACAAAATTTTACCCAATTCTCAAAAAGGTTCGCCATCACTGCACTAGACTTAAGCTGTCGCGGGCAGGATTGATGGCAGTGGCGGGCCGGATTTGGCCCGCGGGCCGTAGTTTGGAGACACTTGCTCTATGGTTTTAATCGATGTCGCCGCCTTCATTGGAACTACCTCCAACCAACGGAAGTAGGAGTCGACAAGTACGAGCCACATTTTACCCTCAAACGGCCCCGAAAATCTAAGTGAAGTCGAGACTAAGGCTTGGATAATACTCCCCAAGGGTGTAACGGGGGACGACATTCGTTCTTTCTCGACTATTGGCAGGAGATGCAATTTCCTACTTCCTGATTTATGTCCAAATCCAGTTTGGACCAATAAACATGCAATTTCGCCAACGATAGCATAGCTGTTACTCCAGGATGACTATCATGTAATATACCCAACATTCTGTCTCGCAGAATTTTTGGAAGGCATAAACGTCCGTTCCAAAGTAACACTTCTTCCTCAAACGAAAGTTCGTCTCGTTTTGATAGAAGGGAAGCACCTCCGTCGGTATATTCTTTTTCTCGGGAGAGTATAACCGCATATTCTTGATAACGAATGACATTACTTCATTTTGCTCAGTTGCTTTCTTTAGTTCAGGATGACCATCATGTAACATACCCAAAATTCTATCGCGCAGAATTTTTGGAACGCATAAACGTCCGTTCCAAAGTAACACTCCTTCCTCAAACGAAAGTTCGTCTCGTTTTTCATAGAAGGGAAGCACCTCCGTCGGTATATTCTTTTTCTCGGGAGAGTATGACCGCATATTCTTGATAACGAATGACATTACTTCATTTTGCTCAGGTGCTTTATTTAGTTCAAGATGACCATCATGTAACATACCCAAGATTCTATCGCGCAGAATTTTTGGAACGCATAAACGTCTGTTCCAAAGTAACATTCCTTCCTCAAACGAAAGTTCGTCTCGTTTTTCATAGAAGGGAAGCACCTCCGTCGGTATATTCTTTTTCTCGGGAGAGTATGACCCCATATTCTTGATAACGATTGACATTACTTCATTTTGCTCAGTTGCTTTCTTTAGTTCATGATGACCATCATGTAACATACCCAAGATTCTGTCTCGCAGAATTTTTGGAACGCATAAACGTCCGTTCCAAAGTAACACTCCTTCCTCAAACGAAAGTTCGTCTCGTTTTTCATAGAAGGGAAGCACCTCCGTCGGTATATTCTTTTTCTCGGGAGAGTATGACCGCATATTCTTGATAACGAATGACATTACTTCATTTTGCTCAGGTGCTTTATTTAGTTCAAGATGACCATCATGTAACATACCCAAGATTCTATCGCGCAGAATTTTTGGAACGCATAAACGTCTGTTCCAAAGTAACATTCCTTCCTCAAACGAAAGTTCGTCTCGTTTTTCATAGAAGGGAAGCACCTCCGTCGGTATATTCTTTTTCTCGGGAGAGTATGACCCCATATTCTTGATAACGATTGACATTACTTCATTTTGCTCAGTTGCTTTCTTTAGTTCATGATGACCATCATGTAACATACCCAAGATTCTGTCTCGCAGAATTTTTGGAACGCATAAACGTCCGTTCCAAAGTAACACTCCTTCCTCAAACGAAAGTTCGTCTCATTTTTCATAGAAGGGAAGCACCTCCGTGGGTATATTCTTTTTCTTGGGAGAGTATGACCGCATATTCTTGATAACGATTGACATTACTTCATCTTCCTCAGTTGCTTTCTTTAGTTCTTGTTTCTTCACAGGTAATTTTTCCATCCTCAAATGCAACAACCGCGAATGTGACGGCACTTCACCTAACATCCGGGACACCACATGGTACAACAACGATCTTGCAATATCAGTTCGCATTGCATTTCAGTTCATTTCAAACCATTCATCAATGGTTTCCAGAACAACAACTGCTTTTGGACGACGTTCACGAAATTCGTTTTGGAGTAAACTACGACCTCGATTGAATTCACCATACCTTCGATAAACACTGGTCCTTGATGGAACTTCATCGCCAAAAATTGAATTCAGTTCATCCATGCATTCTTGCTGAGTTAATCCATACTTCTTCATTTTTCTACGTTAGGAATTGTATTATAAACATACATAGAAGAAAAACTATATTATTAAGTATCGAGTTTCCTCAATCCAACCTTTAGTTCAAAGTCACTAGTTTACTTCAAAATTGTATTAATGATATTTGTAAAATTAACACTTGAAAATACAATCAAGAAACTACTTGAAAATTCAACTAAGAATAATTAACATAACTACAAACAGAATAATGCTTAGATTCATGATTTATGTATAGACTTTCTTCTACCTAAGCTTTACCTCAAAAGCATTAATAAAAATTCTTAGAAAATTATTATTATTTTAAAAATACCAATTTTTTAAATTTTATTCTAATTTTAAAATAAGATTTTTTTAAGATGGAAATAATTGCTTTACGAAAAAATAAAAGAAATTATCCGCGACACGTGTGACGTAAATCAGCTTTCACTTATGCACAATATAGCGCCCATATCGTCATAATAGGAGCCTTATGCGGTACCCGGATGTTTTGGAAAGTAACAATGACTAATCGGGTGACATAAACGCCCGGATTTTGCAATAGACTGATAGCGATAGCGGGTAGCTCCCGGATTTCGAGTGGCGAAATGGTGTGCCATACTTTGGCACACTTACATCGAAGGGGGAACAATAACTGCCGCGGCATATGGCAGGTACGGTCCGCCTTATGCCATTTCTAGAATCGACTTTAATGATTTTGGGTTACTTTCTAGAATTAAAAAATACTGTATTGAAAAGACATCTCATTATTTCCCAATGGGGATATTCACCCTTAAATTTAACTTCATTTGATGAAGATATATACATATGATGAAGATATACACAAGCAAAGAATGTGCTATGTTAAAAAAGGTTATAACGAAAGATACACAAATCTTTCATATTTCTTATAATTTTTATTGAGCTTTAATAAAAAGACCAAATGAAACACCTTCCTACACAAAGAAAAAACTAAAAAATTGCTTAGTCATAAGAAGAGTTCGTCAATATTACAAAGTGAAATAACTTCTGGTTGGACATATTTATAACATGAATGATTGAATAAGGTCAAAGCTTTGAAAAAATTTTTATGAAAATTTTCAAACGAGATTATATAAGTATAAATATTTTTTTTATTCTACTTCTTACATAAAAACATCTCATATGTCATTATATTTAAATTACCTGCATCATAATACATGTTCTAATACCCAACACTCTCTTATATAACCACATTGGATCATAACAAAAAGTTCTTTATTGAAACTAATTTCAGAAAGTTTCTATCACATATGACACACTTTCGAGAAAAAGTGACATACCTATTGGTTATATTTAACTTCTAATCTTGTAAAATAAAATTGGATTTGTAAGAGTACTTTTACTGTAGAAATTGATTTTCAAAGGTGGTAATAATAAGAAAGTTTTGTTTGGGATTTTATAATCTATCAATCGCTCGATTCTTTTAGATGAATGAAATGAGATACGAGAGAATTTTTAATCTTATTAAAATTTATAAGGTTTTATATTAAAATGGTTATTATATAACATGCCATAATTTGATATGTGGATTCGATTTTGGACTGTATGCCAAAAGTCAAGCCACTCAAGTTTGAGGTGGTCATACTTTGATAGGTTTCGTCGAAAAAAATCGGGGTAAAGACTGTTATGAATGATCATTTATAAGTGATCATTTTTGCATAATATAGTCTGTATTCGAAATATAGTCTATATTCAAAATCATAGGTCACGCGGTTTAGGAAATATAAATGCGAAAAAATTCGCGAATTAAATGAGAAAAAGACCTTTGAGGAATGAGAAAGGAACCGCTGAAGAACAAAAATTAGGACTTTTTGTATGTTGAAGGACCTTATGTTGGGGATGTAACCTCATAGAGTCATCAGGCAGTTTTTCTGTGATTTTTAGTACTTTTTAGAGATGCTTCTTTTAGACCGTGTAGCTATATCTATGATCACCCACAACCTAAACCTTGTTAAATCCTTTACAGCTGGTACAATATTTGTTGAGCCAAAATTCTTAATTAATTTCTGAGATATTCACCAAAAAGTGCAAAAAATATTCGACGTAACAGCCTTATATCTACAAGCAGTGGCGTACCTTTAAATTTTCCACGTTACGTCGAATATTTTTTGCACTTTTTGGTGAATATCTCAGAAATTAATTAAGAATTTTGGCTCAACAAATATCGTACCGGCTGTACTTGTGTTGCTATTAAGCTCAGCGACCATCGAAATCGGTCCTACATTCAATTAACCCCTGCTAAAAGGAGCCAAATTGTGGGAAGTTTTTAGTTTCGCTGGTGATAGGTGTTCAACGGAAGATAAATCTGGAGAACGTGGGTACTGTGGCAGTAAATTGACATTATTCTTATTAGAAATGTTAGTGCGAATCTCACTGAACGTGCTTCAGTGTTATTGAAAAATATCGGCGCGATGTCTTTGAAAGTGTGATAACAAAATTGGCTCTAAAATTTCGGTAATGATCGCAGTCAGACTTTCCTTAAATGATGACTTAAGATTACTGGCTTCCAAACTGCATTTCACCCCATCACAACACCAAATCTTAAGCTAAATGACGTTCGCAGGCAAATTCCAAATTTAATCTTCCTACTCTAGTTCTTCTAATTGTAAGTTAGAGTCAGGTTAGAAGTGCTCTTACTTCGAAAACTTTCATCGAAAAAAATTGGGATAAAGACTGTTATGAATGGTGATCATTTCTGCATAACATAGTCTAAATTCAAAATCATAGGTCAGTTTAGAAAATATCGCGAATTAAATGAGAAAAAAACCTTTGAGAGATGAAAAGGGAACCGCTGAAGAAAAAAAAATTAGGACCTTTTGTATGTTGGGGGACCTTATGTTGAGGATGGAGCCTCATAGAATCATAAAGTCAGTGAATTTTAGAAGTATCATAATTGAAGTCGATTGATACTAATATTGATACTAAATACAGGAAATAGACGAATACTACGTTTAATGATAGAGAATATTACGTATTTGTGACAACTCTCCACATACTTGACAACTCTCCTCTGGTTATAATATGCCTTAAAGGAACGTTTGAAGTTGACCATCTTAACTTCGACCTTCCTAATCTTAATATTACTTATAGTCCAAAAGTTTTTTGGGGATTATGATTTCAAACATGGATATACCAAGTTCTACTAACAATAAGTACCAAATCAAACTCGGAAAATCCAACCCCAACTTTCATAAACTTCATAGCAAATGAGAAAGTTTCTTTGGGATTTCAAAATGAATCACTCAATACCAGGATTATTTTGGATGTATATCCGGTTGATTATATGGGTTATATTAACTATAATAATGGATTAGGTTGGGTTAGAAATGGTCAAAGTTGACCATCTTAATTCCGGTCTTCCTAATCTTTTTGTTACTCATACAGCCTTTGGACTACACCCTTGGCCAAAAGTATTAGGCATCCCAATTTTTTTATAAAATTACAAAAAAAAATTTTAACTTTTTAGAATTATTGCTTTAATAATATTATAATGAACACAATCATTTAAGCTCAATTCTGTCCGGCATACTGCGTACTAACTTTGCACACTCGTTCCTCGAAGTCGAGTGCCATTCTTGCACCAAAGCATTTTTTAATGTCGTTTTTGAAATAATGTGCTCTTTAATTCTGCGCTTTAAAATCCTCCAAACGTACTCAATTGGATTGAGATCTGGAGACTGTGCAGGTCAATCCAATAATTGAAGGGCTCGGTGCAAAAAAGCGGTCATTTCAATTTTTTCAAATTTTACAGTGTCACTAAAAAACTGATCGATTCTTGCATCCAAACAAAGTAATGCCAGCTCCATTTCTTATGCAAATTCCAGTTTACAACGGTGGAGATAGCCATTTCTTTATACCAAACGATGCACACTGCTGAGTAGGGCTAAATTCAGGCAAAAAAGGAATTTCATCAAAAAGTGGAGTTGACCGGTTTTTGCACCGAGCCCTTCAATTCAATGTTGTTGTCAGTAAACCAACGCATCGTAGTTCTTGACTTATAACAAGGAAGATCTTGTTGGAATATGACCCCCTCTAGGTTGGTGTGCTTGTTAGCGAAAGCAAAAGCACAGATTCCAGTACTTGTATGTTCACTGTTCATGCAACCTTTGCAAACAAACATTACGCCAACGCCATCAGCAGCCATGCAGCCCCAGATCATTACGCTGCATCCCCCGTGTTTAACAGTCGGTACGACGCAATCTGGATTGTATTTTTCCCCCACACGACGCTTCAGAAAGGTCACACCAGGTGTTCCAAATACCTAATAAAGAGCGAAAAAAGACATTTTTAAAACCATAAACTTAAGGTCATAACTTAAATTATTTCAATGAAATAAAAAATAAATAATTGCAGTAAAAGTACTAAAATCGGCTTACCTCAAAGTTAGATTCGTCGGAACACTTATTAGACCAATCTTCCTCGGTAAAATGTTGGTGCTGTAGAACCCATTGCAAGCGCTTCTTTTTGTTGGAAGAAGCCAAGGTTTTTTCCTGGCTTTGCATCCTTTCAGGCCTGCTACCCCGAGTTTTCTTTTGACTGTTCGCGTACTTACTTGCTTTCCAGTTTCTTCGGAAAAGGCAGCAGCAAGCTCAGAGGAAATTTTTTTGTGATTTCTTAACCAATTAACTGTTTCGCTCCGTTTTGAAAGCGCGCACCTATACGACTTCATCTGAAATTTTTCATATTTTTTTATTTGTTTGTCTTATTTCGACCTGGCCTTAAAATATTCTAAACATCTTTTAATTTGAGAATATGTTTTGAATTTCACAAAAATTACAATTTAAATAGCCAGTATCACTACTTCTTGCGAGTTGCACAATTTTGCGTCATGACGAATATATTCGTCAAAAACAGTTAATTTGTTAATGATTCGCGAATCAATTTTCTGTTCTCGCGTTTCGTAGTTGCGCGTTTTTTGCCTGCCTTTGTCTGATGAGTGCCAGTTTGAGAAAACTGTTTGATGGCAGACTGAACAGCGCAAAGCGAGCAATTCACCAACCTGGCGATTTCTTTTTGGCTTCACCCTTGTTGGTGTAAAAGTTGGATTTTTATGCAATTTTCCAAACTAATTTCACTTTTTTTCGGTATTGGTTAATAAATTGGTTTTCAATTTTGTCGTCAAACAAAAATAACAGTTTTTTATTCGATAAAACTTTTTTTTTCGCTCACCAGGATTTATTATAAACATTTATTCATTGTTCAATTAGTAAATAAGCATTTTGTATTTTTATGGGGTGCCTAATACTTTTGGCCAAGGTTGTAGTCCATAAGCTTTTTTGGGATTGTGGGTTCTAATATGAATATACCACATATCACTAACAAAGTACCAAATCAAATTCAAAAAATTCAAGCTCAGCTTTCATAAGCTTCATAACAATTGAGAAAGTTTCTTTGGGATTTCAAACTGAATCACCCAGTAGCAGGATTCTTTTGGATGTATATCCTGTTGATTATATGAGTTGCATTGAATATAATAATGGATTGGGTTGGGTTAGAAATCTTATTATTATTATTTATATTTTATTATTTATATCTTATTATTTATAGTTCAAAAGCTTTTTGGGAAATATGTCTTCTAATATGAATATACCAAATGCCACTAAAAATAAGTACTAAATCAATCTCGAAAAATCCAACCAACCCTAGCTTTCATAAACATCATACCAATTGAGAAAGTTTGAGATTTCAAAATGAATCACCTAATACTCGAATTCTTTTGGATGTATATCCGGTTGATTATATGGGTTACATTAATTATAATAATGGATTGGGTTGGGTTAGAAATGGTAAATGCGATAAGATTAAAGAGAATTTGTATGAAAGTACCCAATATCTTAGAACATAAAATCTCTAGAATTTGAATTAATAGTTATGTTGTCTTATCTTCTAAGAATCAAGTTGTTTACAGGAGAGGATTTTGTTTGGTCGCCGCGACGCGTCTTCGTCCGAGCGAAGCGACGTTCCCGGAGTGGGGCCAACTTTCACATGTATATATAAAACCAAGACCAAAGATTTTACATTACTTTTCACCCGTCCGGCGCTGTGTGGCGGCTGCTGTCGCCGGATATGTGCTAGTTAGTGTCAGTGATAACGAAGGAACCAGTGTCGGAATATATTTAATTGCCCGGATACCAATATTGTTGTTGTGTCGGTGAGTATTTACCAATTCGGATGATCTCGATACGCGCGCGTCTCTGTGTAGTACCTGTATTATTGGGCACACAGCGTCTTAAGTAAAGCGAGTCAGTGTGTCAAGCGAGCGCACGCAGGCGCATCTCTTCAATTTGGACAACTTTGTACCTTCGCGAAATACCTCTTTGGAGATGTTGCCTTTTTCGAAATTATCTGGGGACGTAACCTCATCTCGACACGGTCGTCGTCAAAAACAATGGAAAGAGAAATTCTTCCTAAGGGACGCCGGCCGCGACCGGCCGCCTCTCAACGAGCTTTCTAAAAACTTAGATCGCCGGTCGGATGATCCACTTCCGCGGTCTAGATTCGCCGCTTCTTCTTAACCCCTTCAGATCTCTCGGCAAATTCTTCTTATACCATAGATTTTTTTAAAGTTTAAAAAATTTTTTATTTATATTTTTTCTTCATTCGATTACAATCCTTAAAGTTGTTGAAAATTTTTTCTTCATTCGATTACAATCCTTAAAGTTGTTGAAAATTTTTTCTTCATTCGATTACAATCCTTAAAAAATTGTTGGAAATTTTTTCAACATTCGATTACAATCCTTAAAAAATTGTTGGAAATTTTTTCAACATTCGATTACAATCCTTAAAGGGTTTCAAGACCAATTATGATACCTGAGAAGAGAAAGTAACTTCTCCAACCTCACATCCTGTTTACAGTTTGGGTTACTGTTACATCTTTACCATATCATTTTAATCATCTTACCCAATACCTTAACAAATTTTAAGGAGATACACTTTTAAAAGTCTTCGGAAGAGAAAGTACCTACATCATCTGACCTCACCTAATTGGGTTACTCTTAATACCAAATATCTCAAAATTCACTGTTTCATTTTAAACCTACTTATAAAAGCTTATGACATAACAACTTTCATGTTATAAGAGTTGTGTGACTGACTCAATACTATTATGTTGTGTATTTTTAAAAGAACTGGCCTTATATCCGGTTGTGGATAATTTGGGGAACCAGCATGGTTTCGTGTGTATTTTGTCCTTATCTTTACATTTTGGGGTTATTTTGCGAGGAGGAGTGCGCGGTACACTGAACTTCCGACGAGTGTGTTAGTAGGTCAAATTCTGTCAGGTGCTAGCAGCTAGCAGTCTCTCTTCCACATCTGCCGCGGCCCCCACCACTTTTCTTTTTGTGAACCGCTTTCCTTTCTTTGATTGCAGGCATTTGATAGCGAAGAGCCGCAAGAATGACCACGGCCCCGAAGCTCATCGCGCTGTTCGCGCTCCTGTTGCAGGTAAGCGGTTCTCCAGCGCGTCCTTGCGACGTCCTTACTCACTCTTTCTCTCTTTATCTTGTTTAGAAGAGCGCCGCGGATTCGTCCCTTTCGGATTCAGCTTCCCTTCCTGCGGAACATCGTAATCTTTATGGTCCTCCTCTATCAGGGGCTGGTTATCCCGGTACGGGACTCCTGCAAGATGTTGGATCTCAAGGTGAAGAAGCATGGCCGTTAGCTACTCCCGAGATGCCACAAATCAAGGGTCTTCAAGTCCAGTGTGAAAAAACCCATATGAGGGTGAATATCGAGTTCGATCGACCTTTCTACGGGATGATCTTCTCCAAGGGTTACTATAGTGACTCTCATTGTGTCCATTTGAAACCCGGGAAAGGACAACTTAGCGTAAATTTTGAAATTTACCTTAATAGTTGTGGAATGACATCTTCGGCAAATCATAACGCGGCTAGTTATGGAGGACCAACCCCAAGTGGAAGTTATGTTGAGAATACTATTATTATTCAGTACGATCCTTACGTTCAAGAAGTTTGGGATCAAGCCAGAAAATTACGTTGCACGTGGTATGATTATTACGAAAAAGCTGTTACGTTCAGACCGTTCCAAGTAGACATGCTTCATGCCGTTACCGCGAACTTCCTCGGGGATAATCTTCAATGTTGGATGCAGATTCAAGTGGGAAAAGGACCTTGGGCTTCTGAAGTTTCGGGAATTGTGAAGATTGGACAAACTATGACAATGGTCTTAGCTATTAAAGACGACGAAAATAAATTCGATATGTTAGTTAGAAATTGTGTCGCTCATGATGGCAACAGAGCTCCTATTCAACTCGTAGATAGAGACGGTTGCGTAGTTAGACCGAAAATTATGAGCAAGTTCCAAAAGATAAAGAATTTCGGTTCATCAGCTTCAGTAGTGTCGTTCGCGTACTTCCAAGCTTTCAAATTCCCAGATTCTATGAACGTCCACTTCCAGTGTGTCATCCAAGTTTGTAGATATAATTGCGCCGAACCAAAATGCGGTGGACACGATTTGGGAATAGTTGGAGAATATGGACCTCCACCAGGACACGCTATAGGAGGTGGAGACTTCGGAGCTCATACCGCTGGACTTAGCGGGGATTATGGAGCACCTTTATTGGGAGAATACGGCGTTCCACCGGCTTATCCAGATCCAAGACATCCATCGGGTCCTTCCGGAGCTTATTCTGAAAATCAACCCGATGTAGTTCCAGCTCCTCAAGCTCAAACTTCATCTTCTACTTCAAATCCACCAAACCCTTCATCCCCAGCTCCTCAATCACCTCAACAAAGCAGTAATGATATTCACCTTCCACCTCCTCCACTTCCAGGACATCATTCCCCATATAACACTGTTAAACGAAAAGGTATCGCTGATGAATTTGAAGGAAACTTGGCTACAATTGGAGGAAGACCTCGATCTGTTGAAAACCTCTCGGATCTTCAAGGAGCTAGAAGAAGGAGAAGTCCTGATGTATTAAATTTCGTCGTGAGCCATGTTTACAAACGAGAAGCCCAAGACATGACCGATGTTAACACAAGTCGTACCATTCAAGTGGTTGCTCCTGGTGATGTTAATTTTGCATTGAATTCACCTCAAAGTAATGAAACTGTTGTAATACAATCGGCGTCATCGGACTCTGAAACGATTTGCATGTCTGTTCCGAGTTTCGTAGCCGGTTTGGTCATGTTGCTGTTGGTGCTGATCGTGGCAAGTCTGGTGGCCGCGTTCTTGTTCGTGAGGGTTAGAGCGATCGATCGTAAAGGATCGTCTGCTTTTCTTGGTGCAGCCGCCTACGACAACGCGGAGTTTGTGAAAGTGTCTAACTGAATTCGTGAGAAACTGCCGTTCCGGTTTCGAACTTTCCAAAGATGTTCAGGAAGACCGAATTGCGAACGACACCGGAGTGTCATTCGCTCGATCACGGACTCTCTTTCCCCAAAAAATCCCCGTTTATCCTCTTAATTTATTTAAGTTATTCCTTTTTATTGATTATTCGTTATTATTTATTTTTGCAGATTTCGAGCATTTCCGACCAATAATTTTTTCTCTCTCTTTCGTTTTATTTCGGTTGTTTTACTGCGAAATACCCGTTAAGGGTGAAATATAGCTCACTTCTTTCCAACGACACGCGAGCTGAAGCTAGTCTACTGTAGTTAGAATTTTTTAGGAACAACAAAATGTACATACTGTGTAAACGTATATGAAATACTCAAAATATAATTAATTTATTCGCTACATTATCCGGGCTGCTACTTTTTTTTTGTTTTAGAACTGTATATGCTCGTACGATCGAAAGAATAAAGTAATTAAAAGAAAATAAAGATTTTTTTTACTCAATGCCTTTCATTTCACTTTTTCAGATCTTCTACTAAGTTGTAGTATTTTTCGAGTATAAATTTATATTTGGCACTCGAATTGTACTAATTATTAAAATTTAGAGATACATTTCCACTAAAAACTCGTTATGTAGAGCGAAAATCATTCGATCTTCAGATTTGTACTACATAGGTAGTCAACTACAACTTGTTACGGCCCAAGGAGTAAATGACCACCAATTAGGAACCTCGTGTAATTTATTCGGATGAATAAACACGCGTATTTTTTTCTTATTCTTAATAAAGCCCACTTAAGATGAGGATATGCTAACATCGTAACACGGTAACACAGATTTTACCAAATTTTCGAAAGTATGTTTCAAGTACAGAATTCCATTTCATTAACATCGAAGTAATTTAACATCTTCACTATATATAAAAACTTTTACTCAATAAAGTTGAATTTAATATCAATTTCTATAAGATTGGTTTCGATTAAAGTTAATGTCTCCGAAGATGTTCAATGAACTGGGTTGAATAAACAACTTTTAGTTAGGTTTAAAGACTTTAATGGCTTATAAAAAGAAAGTTTTAATACATTTTAATGACTTAAAAATTCACCAAAAATTCATTTTTAAAGATTTTGATTTGATTTTTTTTCTAAATGGAACTTAAAACATTCTAATTTTAATTAAAAAAGACCGTTTTATTCCAAGTGCTTTCAAAAAAATTAAAAAAATTTTCAAAGTTGGACAAAATTTTTGACACTTTTTTACTTAAGAAAATTAAATTTAAAAATTCACCAAAAATTCATTTTTAAAGATTTTGATTTGATTTTTTTTCTAAATGAAACTTAAAACATTCTAATTTTAATCAAAAAAGACCGTTTTATTCCAAGTGTTTTCAAAAAAATTAAAAAAAATTTTAAAGTTGGAAAACATTTTTGACACTTTTTTACTTAAGAAAATTAACTTTAAAAATTCATTAAAAATTCATTTTTAATGATTTTGATTTGATTTTTTTTTCTAAATGAAACCTAAAACATTCTAATCTTAATCAAAAAAGACCGTTTTGTTCCAAGTGTTTTCAAAAAAATTAAAAAAATTTTCAAAGTTGGACAAAATTTTTGACACTTTTTTACTTAAGAAAATTAAATTTAAAAATTCACCAAAAATTCATTTTTAAAGATTTTGATTTGATTTTTTTTCTAAATGAAACTTAAAACATTCTAATTTTAATCAAAAAAGACCGTTTTATTCCAAGTGTTTTCAAAAAAATTAAAAAAAATTTTAAAGTTGGAAAACATTTTTGACACTTTTTTACTTAAGAAAATTAACTTTAAAAATTCATTAAAAATTCATTTTTAATGATTTTGATTTGATTTTTTTTTCTAAATGAAACCTAAAACATTCTAATCTTAATCAAAAAAGACCGTTTTGTTCCAAGTGTTTTCAAAGAAATTAAAGAAATTAAAAAAAAAATCAAAGTTGGAAAAAATTTTTGACACTTTTCTAACTTAAGAAAATTAACTTAATTAATTCATTAAAAATTCATTTTTAAATATTTTGATTTGATTTTTTTTTTCTAAATGAAACTTAAAACATTCTAATTTTAAATAAAAAAGGCCGTTTTATCTTAAGTGTTGTTAAAAAAATTTTAAATATTTTCAAAGTTGGTAAAAAAATTTTAAGGTTAGAAAATTAACCATTTCTTAAAAAATTCATAAAAAATTGAATTTTAAAGATGTTGATTTGATTTTTTTTCTAAATGAAACTTAAAGCATTCTAATTTTAATTAAAAAAGACCGTTTTGTTCCAAGTGTTTTCAAAAAAATTAAAAAAAATTTTAAAGTTGGAAAAAATTTTTGAGACTTTTTTACTTAAGAAAATTAACTTTAAAAATTCATTAAAAATTCATTTTTAAAGGTTTTGATTTGATTTTTTTTCTATATGAAACTAAAAACATTCTAATTTTAATCAAAAAAAAGACCGTTTTATTCCAAGTGTTTTCAAAAAAATTAGAAAAAATTTTAAAGTTGGAAAAAATTTTTGAGACTTTTTTACTTAAGAAAATTAACTTTAAAAATTCATTAAAAATTCATTTTTAAAGGTATTGATTTGATTATTTTTCTATATGAAACTAAAAACATTCTAATTTTAATTTAAAAAAATAGTTTTGTTCCAAGTGTTGTCAAAAAAAATTAAAAAAATTTTCAAAGTTGAAAAAAGAATTTGACACTTTTTTACTTAAAAAAAATAACTTTAAAAATTCATTTTTAAAGATTTTGATTTGATTTTTTTTCTAAATGAAACTTAAAACATTCTAATTTTAATTAAAAAAGACCGTTTTGTTCCAAATGTTTTCAAGAAAATTAAAAAAATTTTCAAAGTTGGACAAAATTTTTGAACTTTTCTAACTTAAGAAATTTAACTTTAAAAATTCACAAAAAATTCATTTTTAAAGATTTTGATTTGATTTTTTTTTCTAAATGAAACTTAAAACATTCTAATTTTAAATAAAAAAGACCGTTTTGTTCCAAGTGGTTTCAAAAAAATTAAAAAAAATTTCAAAATTTGGTAAAAATTTTTGATACTTTTCTAACTTAGGAAAATTAACTTTAAAAACTCATCAAAAATTTATTTTTAAAGATTTTGATTTGATTTTTTTTCTAAATGAAACTTAAAACATTCTAATTTTCACTAAAAAAGACCGTTTTGTTCCAAGTATTTTCAAAAAAATTAAAAAAAAAATTCAAAGTTGGAAAAAAATTTGACACTTTTTTACTTAAGAAAATTAACTTTAAAAATTCATTAAAAATTCATTTTTAATGATTTTGATTTGATTTTTTTTCTAAATGAAACTTAAAACATTCTAATTTCAACTAAAAAAGACCGTTTTATTCCAAGTGTTTTTAAAAAAATTAAAAAATTTTTCAAAGTTGGATAAAATTTTTGACGCTTTTTTACTTAAAAAAATTAACTTTAAAAATTCACAAAAAATTCATTTTTAAAGATTTTGATTTGATTTTTTTTCTAGATGAAACTTAAAACATTCTAATTTTAAGTAAAAAAGACCGTTTTATTCCAAGTGTTTTCAAAAAAATTAAAAAAATTTTCAAAGTTGGATAAAATTTTTGACACTTTTTTACTTAAGAAAATTAACTTTAAAAATTCATCAAAAATTCATTTTTAAAGATATTGATTTGATTTTTTCTCTAAATGAAACTTAAAACATTCTAATTTTAATTAAGAAAGACCGTTTTATTCCAAGTGTTTTCAAAAAAATTAAAAAAAATTTCAAAGTTGGAAAAAAATTTGACACTTTTTTACTTAAGAAAATTAACTTTAAAAATTCATTAAACATTCATTTTTAAAGATTTTGATTTGATTTTTTTTCTAAATGAAACCTAAAACATTCTAATTTTAATTAAAAAAGACGGTTTTGTTCCAAGCGTTTTCAAAAAAATTAAAAAAATTTTCAAAGTTGGATAAAAGTTTTGACACTTTTTCACCTAAGAAATTTAACTTTAGAAATTCATCAAAAATTCATTTTTAAAGATTTTGATTTAAACTTTTTTCTAAATGAGACTAAAAATATTCTAATTTTAATTAAAAAAGACCGTTTTATTTCAAGTGTTGTAAAAAAAATTTAAAAAATTTTCAAAGTTGGAAAAAAAAATTTGACACTTTTTTACTTAAGAAAATTAACTTTAAAAATTCACCAAAAATTCATTTTTAAAGATTTTGATTTGATTTTTTTTCTAAATGAAACTTAAAACATTCTAATTTTAATTAAAAAGACAATGTTAAATAAATATATTTTTAAAATTAAAAAATGAGGTGTCATCTATTAGTAAGTGATGAAAGTTAAGGAAAGTTTGTAAATAATCCGTTAGATGTCAATGTAGTTGGCGTACCTGGAACCAACGAATGAGTAGTGTTTGTCTACTAAACAGAAACAGTATGTTGTTAATTTATCAAAAATAAGTGATAAATAACATCCGAACAAACATAAAATAGTGTTAACGATTATCGCGGTAATGTAAACTAGTTTTGGTATAATGGAAAAGTCGACGATTCGCTGGCGATACTCGAAAATTCACGCGAATTACCATGGGTAATTGAATTCAGCTTTATATTTTCAAAATGGTGGGTGTCTCCTATTTGTTATTTATTTATTTGGTTCAATTGGTGAATTGCGACGTCTGCCCGAGTATATGCAAGTGCCTGGGTAATTTGGTACACTGTGATAAGAAGAACCTGACAATAGTACCAGATAATATACCAAATTGGGTGGTTGAACTGTAAGCAAATGTTTATCCATTACACCTGTTTGTTTTTATAGATTTTATACGTTATCTTTTATTGTAAATATCTACGTAATGATCAATTTTAAATCTTACCTTAAAAATCTTCATTTATTTTTATAATGTTTTATAAATAAACTTAACCTCACATTTCTTTTTTTGAAAAATTTTAATTTAAAATTTATACATTCGGTGGGATATTTTGTATGTATTATAACTCGAAATGGAGCTGCACCATGAAGAGAAAGATGAAAGAGTACTCGGTAATGTTACGGAGAGGTGACTTACTTTTTCATCTTTCTCTTCATGGTGCAGCTGCATTTCGGATTATAGTACATATACAGTGAAATCTCCCTTGTGCGGACCCCAACGGGACCCACTAAAAGTGTCTGTTCAAGAGGGTGTCTGCTTAAGAGATATGCGAAGTAATTATATGAGAGTCGGATGGTTCTATGAGAAACTGACCGTCCAAGGGGGGTGTCCGTTCAAGAGGGGTGTCCGCAAAGGGGAATTTCACTGTTTATATATATTTGACGATTTTTTTTTAATGGATTTTGTCAAATTTGGACGAAGTTAATAAATTAACAATGAAATAACTAATAATATTAACAAATCTTATGATATTAACACGAAATAAAACGAATTTTTGAAAAATTAAGGTGTATTTTTAATAATTTTACTGAATTTAGACTAATTTTGTAAAATTGACAACTAATTTATTTTAAGTTTAGATAAATTGGATGGAATTAAGATGAATTTTGGGTGAATTGAGATGAATTTTTAACAAGTGTTGTAAAAGTAACGCAAATTATGACGAATTTTTGATCATATAAAGAAGAATTTGAATCTGAAGATTGAAATTTGGATGAAGTTAATAGAATAACAACGACTATTGAAAATTTATGAAGTATTTTCAATAAATTAAGATCTATTTCTTAAGAAATTTGAACGAATTTTATGAAATTAATACAAATTAAAACACATTTTTGAAAAATTAAGATGTATTTTTAATAATTTTACTGAATTTAGACTAATTTCGCAAAACTAACAGCTAATTTAATTTAACTTTAGATAAATTGACGATTAGATAAACAGGACGAATAATGCCTATATTGTGTACGCCTTTCTATGTGCCTTGCCCGTGTACCATGGCTAGCGTTTGTTACTGCTGCCACCACCCTCGTTATATGAGGCAAAATTAATAAAGGGATTGACTTTAAGTGAAACAGGCGCGGTCCTTGCCTACAGGCTGTGCTTACAAAGGACAGATTTTTAAGGGGTTAGACCACTCTAGACCGTGGAAAATTAACGTAATTTCCCCATATTTTTTCCGAGAAAGCAATAAAAGCTGTGAAAAAATGGTTTATATATCTTTATTGTACATACATTTAGGAATAAGAAATATATTTTGCTGAATAATTAAAATAAAAAATGAACGCGATGTAAAGGTGCATTTAAATTAGAGCGAGCAGAAACGAACGAACGAATTTGTTCGCCTAAGCTAGCATAATTTACTTGGAGTACCAAACATGAACGAACGTGTGAACATTCGTGCGTGTTCTTAACCCAGTTGGTAAATCAGCGAATCATCAAAGGAAATCGGTGCTCAATGTGGACAATGAAATTTAGAAACGATCGAATTCGCAACGAACTCGAACAGCTGATTTTTACGCTATATCGATTTTTCAAGTTAGGTTATTTTACATTCGTGAGTGTTGTAAGTTTTTACCAACATGGAATGGACTAACGAAAAAACACTTCAGTTGATTGAATTATATAGGAACGAACCATGTTTGTGGGATCCAAAGTGGGAACCAAAGCTTCTCCTCCCGTTCTGCTTCTTTTCTTTAATAAATTAGAACACCACACTCTCTTCTTTCTTTTTTTCTCGGACAGTCCGGCAATAACTACAAAAATAGCGGCGCTAATTAAAATGTCTTCATCCGTATCCAACATCGTGAACGAATGGATCATCGACGAACGCGAATGTTCGCTCTAATTTAAACGCTCCTGTTTTATAGAGAACAAACGAACGAGCGAATACCTGCGAATTCGTTCCTTCGTTCGTTCGCTTCTGGTCGCTCTAATTTAAATGCACCTTAACTGGTTGATGAAAACCTTGTTAAGCGCTAAGGGGTCCGCGGCCGGAACGATTCTACCTACAATTTTCAATCTAAAACAAAAACGAAAAGGTATTTAGTTTTTACAACTCAAAAGCTAGAGAAAGACGTAGGGATTTCTTTTTAATTAATTTTTTGCAGAAATGGTGGACATGTTACAAAAGCTTTGCGTTTTAGTCTAAAAAAATATCTACTAAATTCTTTATAGTTAAAGAACTACGTTTGATATCAAAAAAAATCCTACGTCTTTCTCTAGATAATGCTACTTGGAAGGTGCAGTTAAAATTTTAAGTAAATCGGTAAAGAACTGTATGAGTTATGTTTCCGGTCGTTTCAAGAAAAATGCTTTAGAGAAAAACGCATTTAAAGTTTTGAATGATAAAAAATTATAGAATTTTTAATATACCTTTAATCCGCTATGCCAGCCCCGTACAATTGGCCTTCTAAGTTCACATTATCTTTTTCTTTTCTCAAAGACTTTGCGGACGCCCTGGCGATTTTTGCTGCATCAGACAAACATTTTTCCGGTTGTTGTACTCGGAATGCGTCAGCTTCGACGCAGAAGTTATAACAACTTGCGCCAATTTTAATGCCTAAAACTTCCATTATTTCCAATATAGGTAACAGCCCATCATTGAACACACATACTGAAATGTGGGTCGCAATATCCAAAACGCTCTTGCCACTAGATTTTATTTTAGGGGCTATCGCCCAGACTGTGGAGTTGAAGCTCTCATTTTGATTTTGAGTATAAGCACCTATGCACCGAGCAAGAAGATTGTCAGTGCTTAACTCTTCATAAACTGGTTTTAGAGCTTCAAATATTTCCTGGGAAAGAGGTCGTTTATATTGATGGTCTTTCAAAGTATCAGTGGCTTTCATTCGCTGCCAAGAGCACCACGAGTGTTCACCGGGCGGACATTTTCCATTCTGTGGGTTTTCGTCCGTAGAAATTTTGTGATACAACGTTGCCCAAACGTCGTTTCGCATTTTATCTACAGAATTGTGATTTCGACGTATCACAAGTCCAAAATAAATCGATAATTCGTCGATTAACTTTTTTGTTAACTTGCCTTTTCCTCTGAGACCCTTTTTAACTTTTTTTAAATTACGTAAACACGTTCCCATGCACTTTTGCACATGATCCACGCATTCCTTTTCTAAAACGGTAAAATTTTCATACGGCTCTGAATCTAAAATACCTTTAAAAGTTTTGGAATCGCCGAGCACACGTTATCGGACAACATTCAGAATCAAAATACAGGTATTTAAAAACTGTTCCCACTTATAACTGACATTGCATCTTATTTTTAAGACCATAAAGCACTTTTTAGCTCAAAAAACAAAAATTCGATTTTTTGAAAATTCTAGAGTGGAAGTTATTTCACACTAACTAGGTTTATTAACTCGGATTAAAATAACAAAAGTGACGATTATCGATTAACAAATCTCTCTTCAATTTAACATAACAGAAAATTATGAAAAACATGTACAATTACATCCTATCTTAACACGATGATCGTCTCACGGCTTGTACTATAACCCGAAATGGAACTGTACCATGAAGAGAAGGATAAAAGAGTAAGCCCGCTCTCCGTAACATTGCCAAGTACTCTTTCATCTTTCTCTTCATGGTGCAGTTCCATTTCGGGTTATAGTACATAGGGTGGAGGGCTGCTTTAAGGCCAGGCTCCTTCTGTAGAGGGTTCCATACACCACCACTAACACCGCAAGGTTATCCTGTATTCCTTTTTTAGGGTTTCTTACGCCGACTGTTCGGTATCGCGAGCCCCCACCGACTCTCTTGACAGTTAAGTCCGGGGCTCGCCTCTCACGAATTTTTGTATGAGTTAGCAGAACATAGATTAGCCAGCCTGGGCCTTGCTACAATATCAAGAAGAATTTGAAGTAAAAGCAAGAAAAACCTTGAAGATTTGATCAAACTAGACGGAATTTCAGAAAATTAAGACGAATTTGAAACAAAATCATCCCAGAAATTCAATTTATTTTCTTAAATTAGTCAAAATGTATCAAAAAATTATCATAATTTAAAATTTTTTCGTTAATTTTTTAAAACTAGTTTAAATTCAGTAAAATTCATCAAAAATTCGTCTTGATTTATACAAAACCGTCACAATTCGTGTTAATTCGAATAAAATTCGTCAAAATTAGTTGAAAATCGATTTTTATTTACGAAAAAATCATTATAATTTTAAATGTTTTTGATAATTTTATAAAAACAGTCTAAATTCAGCAAAATTCTTCGAAAATTCGTCTTGATTTATCAAAAATTGGTCACAATTAGTGGTAATTTCATAGAATTTGTCAAAATTTGTTAAAAATCGATCAAAAAATCATCATAATCTTAATTGTTTTTGTTAATTTTATAAAATTGGTATAAATTCAGCAAAATTCTTCGAAAATTCATCACAATTTGTGTTAATTTTATAAAGTTCGTCAAATTTAGTTAAAAATCGACTTTTATTTATCAAAAAATTGGTCATAATTCAAAAATTTTTTGTTAATTTTATAAAACTAGTCTAAATTCAGTAAAATTCATCAAAAATTCCTCCTGATTTATCAAGAATTGATTACAATTTGTGTCAATTTCAATAAAATTCGTAAGAATTTATTAAAAATTTACCAAAAAATCAATATCTTTATAAACTTTTTTGTTAATTTTATAAAACTAGTCTAAATTCAGTAAAATTCATCAAAAATTCCTTCTGATTTATCATAAATTGATCATAATTCGTGTTAATTTCAATAAAATTCGTAAAAATTTGTTAAAAATCGACCAAAAAATCATTGTGTTTATAAACTTTTTTGTTAATTTTATAAAACTAGTCTAAATTTAACATAATTCGTCAAAAATTCCTTCTGATTTATTAAAAATTTATCACAATTCGTGTTAATTTCAATAAAATTCGTAAAAATTTGTTAAAAATCGACCAGAAAATCATCATATTTATAAACTTTTTTGTTAATTTTATAAAACTAGTCTAAATTCAGCAATATTCATCAAAAATTCCTCCTTACTTATCAAAAATTGATCACAATTCGTGTTAATTTCAATAAAATTCGTAAAAATTTGTTAAAAATCGACCAAAAAATCATCATATTTATAAACTTGTTTGTTAATTTTATAAAACTAGTCTAAATTCAGTAAAATTCATCAAAAATTCCTTCTGATTTATCATAAATTGATCATAATTCGTGTTAATTTCAATAAAATTCGTAAAAATTTGTTAAAAATCGACCAAAAAATCATCATATTTATAAACTTTTTTGTTAATTTTATAAAACTAGTCTAAATTCAGTAAAATTCATCAAAAATTCCTTCTGATTTATCAAAAATTGATCATAATTCGTGTTAATTTCAATAAAATTCGTAAGAATTTGTTAAAAATCGACCAAAAAATCATCATATTTATAAACTTTTTTGTTAATTTTATAAAACTAGTCTAAATTCAGTAAAATTCATTAAAAATTCCTTCTGATTTATCAAAAATTGATCACAATTTGTGTTAATTTCAATAAAATTCGTAAAAATTTGTTAAAAATCGACCAAAAAATCATCATATTTATAAACTTGTTTGTTAATTTTATAAAACTAGTCTAAATTCAGTAAAATTCATTAAAAATTCCTTCTGATTTATCAAAAATTGATCATAATTCGTGTTAATTTCAATAAAATTCGTAAGAATTTGTTAAAAATCGACCAAAAAATCATTGTATTTATAAACGTTTTTGTTAATTTTATAAAACTAGTCTAAATTAAGTAAAATCATCTAAAATTCGACCTGGTTTTTCAAAAATTTAACCTGATTTATTAAAAATTCGTCACATTTCGTATTAATTTCAATAAAATTCGTTAAAAATTGATCTTTATTTATCAAAAATTCATCACAATTCGTATTAGTTTTACAAAATTTCCCCCAAATTCATTTTACAATTAGATCATTAAGTAAACATTTTTGTAATATTAAAAGAATATAAACTCAAAAATTTTTTTTATTATCCAGTAATTTGAATAATAACAACATTGAACACATAAACGAAGATAATTGGAAGAATTTAAAGGACCTTACCGAGTTAAAACTCAATAGAAATCAAATTGGAACACTTACACAGAATAGTTTTAATAATTTAACTAAGTTAAAAGTTTTGTAAGTATTTCTTTATTATTATTTTTTAATTATTATTACTATTTCGTTTTATTTGTAATCATAATTATAAATTTATTTAAAATTTTTAGGGAATTGAATAAAAATAATATAGAAAATATCGTTGCCTTAAATTTTAAATCGCTTGAACAACTTAGAACTCTTAAATTAAAGAAAAATTCTATCGGCCAGTTACGTGATGGTGCATTTTTTGGATTGGAAAAAATGCAAACACTGTAAGTAATTTTATTTCTATTTTAATAATTTAATAATAATTTTAATAATAATTTTTCATACTAATTAAATATATACATTAATATTTATGTATTAAATAGATTCTTAGATTATAATAATATTGAAGTGATATCAAAAGCTTGGTTATACGGATTAAAAAAATTAAAAGAATTATCAATTAGTAACAACCGTATACGTCAAATAGAATCGGAAGCTTGGGAATTTTGTCAAGAATTAACAACTCTGTAAGTTTCCTCAATAATAAATCTTCTTCAAATTTTACATAATTTTTTTAAATTTTTTTTAGTAATCTATCAAACAATCGTCTTGAATCCATCAAAAGAGATACATTCAAAGATTTAAAATCGTTGAAAAAATTAATTTTAAATAGTAATAACATTTCTTATATTGACGAGTCAGCTTTTGAACACACGACGCGTTTAGAGCTTTTGGAATTAAATAAAAATCAAATATCTTGGTTGATCGAAGACGGAAACGGGTTTTTTAAAACGTTAGATAATCTTTTTGTAGTTACGTTAACGCATAATAACATTAAGTCGATACATAAACGTGCTTTTGATGGATTAAGAAATATTAAAACGATTGATTTATCCGGTAATAACATCAGTTCGATTCAAGATGGAGCTTTTAAGGATATGCAACTATTAAAACATTTAAAAATGAATACCTCTACGTTACTTTGCGATTGTAACTTACAAGGTTTTCGTAATTGGTTAAATAATAGACGGTTATATGTCGAAGCTGTGTGTGATTATCCAAAATCTTTACGAAATTTTCCTTTAGTTAATGTTTCAGTCAATAATTTAACTTGCGGTATGTTTATTATTTTTTATAATTCAAAAATAATTTGATTTTAATTCTATAGAAGATCATCCAAAGCCGAGATTAACTGAAGAACCGGATCCGGAAATAATGGCGTTAAAAGGTGGGAATATAACTTTGAGTTGTTCCGCCTTTTCTAGCTCACCAACTCCGATGACGTTCGTTTGGAAGAAAGATAACGCTGATTTAACTAATGCTTCCGTAAAAAACGAAGCTACGGTTACTCTCGATGGAAAAAACACTGAGGTTAAGTCTGAATTAACCATTTATAATGCCCAACATTCCGATGCTGGGAAATATCAGTGTAAAGTCAGTAATAGTTATGGAACTACGTATTCAAAAAAGGCCTTAATTGAAGTTTTAAGTAAGTTATAATGTGTTGTGTAATAAAAGCTTAAAGTTTGGTTTAAAATTTTTTGGATTTATTTTATATTGATTTTTTATTTTTTTAAAACTTGATTTTTTGTAAAATTTGTGAAATAAATCAGCATTGAAACCCGTAATATATTTTTTAATTCGTCTAATTTTTTAAAAACTTAATTTCTTTTTTGTAAAATTTATGGAATAAATCTGTATTTAAACCTCTAAATTTTTTTTTGCTTGTCAAGTTTTTCAAAAACTTGATTTTCTCTAAAATAAATTAATATTTTATAAAGAGTTTTTAAACCTCTAATGTATTTTTTTTTTAGTTCGTCCAGTTTTTCATAAAGTACCTGCAAACGTAACAGTACAAGCTGGAAGTACCGTTCGTTTAGAATGCGCGGCAAACGGAGAACCAACGCCAGAAATAGCTTGGCAAAAAGATGGTGGAGATGATTTTCCAGCAGCTCGGGAAAGACGTATGCACGTTATGAACACCGACTATGTCTTTTTCATTATTAACACTCAACCGGCTGATTTAGGTGTTTATAGCTGTACGGCACGAAATAAAGCCGGGACAATTGTTGCTAATGCCACAGTAACTATAGAAGGTAGGAGTTTTGTTTATTTTTTTGTAGAAAAGAGAATTAAACTTTATTTTTTAATAATTAAAGAAAAGCCATATTTTGTTAAACCAATGATTGATAAAGAAGTAATGGTGGGAGAATCTGCGGTGTTACAATGTAAAGCCGGGGGAATTCCCAAACCAAGTATTGAGTGGTTAAAAGACGGTCGGCCGATTCGCGCTACCGAAAGACACTTTTTCACGGCGGAAGATCAATTGATGATCATTGTTGATACGAGTGTCACCGACGCTGGAACTTATTTTTGTCATTTGAATAATAGCTTGGGGGAAGATACCGCGTACAGCATTCTATCTGTGAAACAAAGTATGTTTTTTAAGATTGTTTTTCTCTCATTTGAAAGTTACGTTATTTGAATCTAAATCTTAATAATTATTTGTGATATCTTTGACTATTTTATTGATTACACTGAGTTATTAATTTAGTGTCTTTTCGAACTCTGATTAACTGCTCGTGGTGAGTTTGATGGCTCAGAACGTTGTTATTAAGTTAAAACGTTGGTTAACTGGTTTTGATGGTTCGGTAAACTTTAATGCACTAAACATTTTACATTTCTCTATTTTTCATTCTATGTTTATAAATGTACACTCATAGTCACTGGAAATAAACTTAAAAGCTCTGTGCGAGAGTGGTAATTAGAACGTTGTTGGGTTCGGTTGGCTTTCGAGATAATAATACCTGGCCTGAGGCTATAGCCTCACGCCAAGTTTTTAAGTTGTTAAGGAAAAACTTTTATTATGATGATAGAAATACAGGGTGTTTATAAATGAATATCGGGGTTTTAACGCTTTATAATATTTATTACATTAAACTTACAGTTATAAATATTATGTCAAATGAAAGAACAACTCAAACAGTTTTGTTTATTGGCAACAGTGTGCATCTGGTGTGTGTTTTTGCTACAATCCGTTAAAGATGGTACAAATGCAACGAGATTCCCCTAAAGTGAATGTTTTTTGTGCCGTATCCTGGCGAAAAGTTTGTTGGGCCTTCCTTTTTTGGTGAACCTACTGTAACTGGCACTTCTTACCGTGTTACACTGGCTCTTCCCTCAGTTAGAAGAAAATGAGCCAGAGGACTTCATTTTCCAGCAAGATGGTGCGCCACTTCACTGGCATAACGATTGCATGCATGGCCTCCACGATCTCCTGACCTAACGCCATGCGATTTTTACCTTTGGGGCTTCATCAAGGATCGTGTGTGCGTGCCTCTGCTACCAGCTGACCTCCCTGAATTAAGAAATGGGATGGAAGCAGCTGTTGCTACAATTACTGAATACACACTTATCAACGTTTGGGAAGAACTCAACTATAGACTTGATGTGTGCTGTGTGACAAATGGTTGTCACATTGAACATTTATAAGGTTCTTGGTAAAACTGTTTGAGTTGCTTTTTCATTTGACATATAATTTATAACTGTAAGCTTAATGTAATAAATATTATAAAGAGTTAAAACCCTGATATTCATTTATAAACACCATACATAACGACGTAATTAAATCTATGTTATATCAACAACTACTATTTTGTTATACATGGTAACTAATAGATTATATATCCAACAACTACTAGATACTGTTTAATAACGTACAATGGTAGAAATCACTAATCTATTTAACACCCCCTTTTAATTTATACCACTTTCTTAAAAAATAATCTCTAATTATATTCTTTCCTTCAGGGCAATCAACTATAGACCGTGTATACCCTTCGTTAGACTGTCGTATTCACTTTGCATGGCCTTTTGCCATTTATCTGCGTTTGAACAGCTCATTGCATCTTCATACGTTTCTGGTGTCATGGCATTTGTGTAATTTACATCTATAATATAATCACGGTATTTAATGGGAAAATTAATATTCCTATTTGGTCTTACATTATCACATGCATTGTCTATTGGGTCTCCTTTGGTTGTTATATTGTCACGAGTCATTCGCTTGTTTCTAGTTACGGGGTTAAATAAGCAAGAGGTATACTTACTTTCCTGTTGGGACTTTCCTTGGAGCTGCACTAACACTCGCAGGGGAAGAGGGGCGTGTAAGTAATACACCACTTGACGTTCACTGCCTTTATTATACCACACGGCGGAGCTAGCAGATGGAACCTCTTCGAACGAGCTGACGGTGGGCGGATGACCAGGAACCAAGAAGTCGTCCCTATGAACGAATTCCCTGCCTTCTTATACTCGTTCGATTTGTGCTAACTCCGCAATATACAATGACCCCCTTTTGGTGCTTTGCCCTGATCGTGGCATTTCCCTCCCCTCTGGCATATATGTTCGAGAAGGAAGTGCCTCGATTTACATAAAATGTACTATTTTATTACAAATTTTACAAGGAAATACATTAAATTGACACGCCCTTCGAAGGTCCGACGCTGCCCGCTGGGATTTGCTGATGAGGATGATTTTTCATTGTCTTGGGTCGGCGGTTGGTGGGGCAAATGAGTGGAGAGTACCCTCTTCCCTGAAGCCACTTGGATTCTGTTTGTTACTGTCTGAAGGAGACCCACTAGCTTTGACGGTAGCTCTCCGTGTCATCAGGCTGACTCTCTGGATTTGAGAACTGTTTGTTGACTTGGAGGGAATTGTGAAATCTTCCATCTTCCCCCCTCCTTCTTTACGCTTGGCTTTCGAAGTTGAGCTCCTTGTTGCCAATGATGTTGATCGCTCAAGTGGTCGTACATTGTGCCACTTCTACGGATTTAGGACCCAATAGCAATATCACTTATTTCCTTCATTCTGTCCATTTTCATCTTTTTTGTTGTCATTATCAGGAAGATAAGTTCTTTGAGTATCTCTTTCAATAAATTTAACATTTCGACTTATAATTACTTTACCATCGATCAAAACCCGATATCCAACATTTGTAAAACCAAGCAAAATTCCTTTTTTGCTTTTGGACTTAGTTTTCTTATCCTTTCATTTGGAACTCTAACAAATACAGTACTACCATACATACGTAATTTAGATATATCTGGTTTCTCTTTGAAAAATAATTCGAATGGAGTTTTCTTTTCGTGAGTATTTGTTAATAACCTATTCCGTAGGTACTACTGAGCAGCTTCAACACATTCTGGACAGTACTTTTTATCAATACTAGCTTCTTCTAACAAGCATCTTGCTCTATTCATAATGGTTTGATTATATCTTTCGATTATAATTCATCCAAGTCAATGTTCGTTTACCTGCATCATATTCATGGATACTGCATTGACTCCTGCCTAGTCGACGTGCTTCTACACTTTTAGCCTCACGCCAGGTTTTATTCTCTCGAAAATCGACTGTCCCCGAGATCATTATTATTCTGTCTGTATTCACTGTTATTCTGTCCCCGAGACTATTGCTCTCGTACAGACCTTTGAAATTCATTTCCATGAACAAAGGGTGTACAAAAATTTGAATGTGACATGACGATAAAGCTCGTTTCTCACTTGCGCTATATTTAGCTATGCGACGTGATGCGACACATCGATACAAATTGTTGCTGGGAAATAATATCACTGATTTAAATGGATATGTTCTCATTTAACGATGTACGATGCGTTGCTTTGCCACTCGGTGTAGGTGAGAACATATATCGATGGTCTCAAATCAATACCTCGTAAGTTCGACAATTGCTATTCTCAAATTTAAACGTTTTCCAATTCATTAGAATTAAAGGCATCATCTATTAAACGGTAACAAGCTTTGAAAAATCCTTACCGGGGAAATGGCACCATTTTTCAAACCTTGTTACCGTTTAATAGATGATGCCTTTAATTCTAATGAATTGGAAAACGTTTAAATTTGAGAATAACAATTTTCGAACTTACGAGGTATTGATTTGAGACCATCGATATATTTAAATCAGTGATATAATTTCCTAGCGATTCCTTGCATCGTTGAGTCTCCTCGCGTTGCACAGCTAAGTGTAACACAAGTGAGAAGCGACCTTAACTGAGAAATACCTCCAGTCCGTTATAGCTGTGAGAGGCAAAGCGAATCCATTCCAACCCCAGCCTGAACCGTCGAAATCCTGGTTGAATAGACACAAACTAGTGACTATTAATAACTCATTCTTTTTCAACAATAATCCACACCCAACCCAAACCACCAATTTCCAAAATCCAAATGATAATCACAAACAAAAGGCGCTTTAGTTTATCAGAATCGAGTTTGAGCCTTTAGTTCAATCAATCGTATTTAATCAATCGTAAATCTTTTATTTTCATTACAAAAAGTATTCTTTTAATCAACTCAACAAAATGAAATCATAACAAAATAAAATTTCATTTATGGCAAAACCAATAATTGAATAAAAATTGAGTATATCAAAGTCTTATGAAGTTCTAAGTTAGTTTAGCAGTTTAGTTTAACTTTTTTTGGTACTATTTAATCACCCGAATTCTTTAGTTAATTTCTGATTTAATCAAAGAGGGTAATTCTAAGATAACGTAACTCTCAAGTGAGAATAAAACCATCTTTTTATTTCTTATTTTTACATAAAATATTAACATTTTTTCCCTATAAAATTTAGATGGCATCACAGACAGTGACAAATTAGGTATAATAATAATAACCGTGGTATGTTGCGCAGTATGTACATCGATAATCTGGGTGGTAATAATTTATCAAACAAGGCGGAGAATAGGCGTTCCTCAAAGTCCAAACGTTCTCCAATTAGAAGCGACGATTTTAGATTATCCGGAACGCCCGACTCAGTTTAGCGATAACGTTTCCGAGCATTCTTCTTGCAAAGATAGCGGAACCGGAGATTCGGCGAAAAGAAGTAACGACGATTTATTACCCGAAACGGAGTATCCGCTATTTATAGATGGAGCTCCAAATAATGATAAATGCGGAACGATGCGTCGAGCTAGTTTGGTGTATTTGTCACCTGAAATAAGATATACAACGCCTTTGTTGCATTCTGACGTGTCATATCCGGTTTCTACAAACCACGATCGATCGTTAACGAATATTAATGAAGTGGAATCGGGCGTTAGACAGGAAGAGGCTAAACACGAATGATAAAAAAATGATAAAGTCCGCGGAAAATGATATTCATAATAAGTATTTTTAGCCTAAATGTATTGGAGCAAGTAGTATTACTCTGCAGTTTTACGTTATTTCCTACGGATTGTAATGTTTCTACTTTACTTAGTTCCTGAGTAATATTTACGACGATTTTAATTTTTTTTTCGACTGTTACACGTTTAAGAATTTTTTTCTTTCTAGAGCGGGCATTGTTATTTATAATTATTATTGCTGTTATTTTTATTATTTTTTTTCTTTTCGTGAAGACCTTATTTATTTATTTCTTTAACGTATCTAGGTTTAAATTTAAACGAAATATATTGTACTAACTATAAATGTTTAGGTCGATTAAGAGTACAAAACCATTTTCAATTTTTTTTGTACATAAACAGGTAGAAGAGACACGTAGCCATCCCTTTTATTTATAGACTACTAAATATGAGATGAAGTTCCTTTAGAATTTAATTTTTTTCTTCAGTTTCACTTATATACCGGAATCGTATTATTATTATTTAATTTTTCTGGAACAAGAGAACAACACCGTTTTATTTTTTTTTATTCTTCATGGATTTTTAAATGAAATTTAATCAAGCCACTTTACGGACAGAGTATATATATATAATATATTTATACAACTCGCCTGAAGAATATTAAAAAAAAAATATCGATATATGTATATTTTTAAAAAGAATTATTTGATGCTTTAACTAGGCTAGGACGCATATGTATTTAAGTTTTATTTAAGAAATTTATTTAAGATTCATCAGTCAACGTCCCATTTTGCAGCTGGGTCTATTTAAACAAATACAAAATGAATTAGCGATCGATCAAAATTATTAATCCGTCCGTCAACCGAAATGTTACGAAATTACCAAAAAAAAAAATACTCGTAAAATCACTTCGATTGGTCTATAATACATGATAATGTAGAGTTCATAAAATTTGGTGTACATTAATTTTTTATAGAATGATTTTAATGAAATTTTTCGAGATATGTTGATTTTTAATTTTACAATCTTTAATTTTACGATTTTTAATTTTATGATTTTATATATTTTTTACATTTTTTTCTTTTTTTACTTCGTATATTTGTTTTCAGGTTATTTTTATTAGTATTTAACCTCTTAAGAGCTTTTTACGTTGAGAGTGACTGTATGAAAAAAAAAGGAATTTTTTACTTATTTTTACTTCCAGTTATATGGGAAGTAAATATCAACTTTATATTTTCTATATCTAATTTTACAAAATGTATGTGAATAAGTGATAATATTGTTGATAAAAAATTCGGAGAAGTCGAAAAACTGCATACAAGAAAGATGAGACAATCGAATTGTAAATCAAGTTGAAAGACACGTTAGATCAGAGTGCACTACTTCCAATAAGTTGATCCTGAGCCTCATTATGGAAAGAAGGATGTACACTAGGAAGGATGTGGACTAGAGCAACGGTGGCTAAACGGCGGCTCGCGAGCCACATGCGGCTCTTTTAGAGTTTTAATGCGGCTCAATTAAAAAATTTCATTAATACTTTCTACTAGGTTCTGAAAGAAGCAGGAGGTACAATTTACTGAATGTCCTTTTTTTTGAAGGATGAATTTTCCGATGTGGCTCTTCAAAGTTTTCGATTTTGCAATGCGGCTCTAAGTACCACCAAGTGTGACCACCCCTGGACTAGAGTACAGCAAAAGGGAAAACCTAAGTATTGTCTGGTCCTTTTTAACCGTTAAACTACGAGGCGCGATAGTTCTTCATTCATTTGTGATGAAAACAGCGATGCAGTGCTTTTGCGCTGCGAGTTTCAGTGTGCCTTTGTTGCACCATTGGACTAAACGTAGTCTGACCTCACGTTTATTTTGCTAAAGCCAACATCAAGTCAAAATACTTATGTCCCGCAGATTTCGAGCGTTCTTGGAAAAATTGCTCAGCAGTCAAACGGTTAATGGAAAGGTTTTGCAACATCGCTAAAACATCGTTGAAAAGAGGCTCACCGCACCTCGTTACTATAACTCTTTTTCGACTTTTGGACCTTTTTCGAGTTTTACAGCAAAGGCGAAAAGGATTAACTCTCAAACTACAAAATCGACATAGCACTATAGTCATTGAAGCAAATTTTGAAAAAGGACCAAAAGTCCAGGCGAAAGAATTGCAGTAGAGAGGTTTGGTGGATCTTTTTACGATGGCGTTTTGGCCTGCAAGACCTTTGGATTAATACTATGACGTCCGGTGACTCCACATTGGTATCATATGAAAACTATCGGTTAAATGCCGGTGACTCCACATTGGTGCCAGACAAAAAATAATGTTTAAGCGCTGGTGGCTCCACATTAGTGCTATGAAGGATTATACAGAACTCTAGAACCTTGAAAAAAACGCCAGCGGTAATGGTGGATTAACACGGTGCGATTGTGCTCGGCCGAGTCTACTTGGTGTGAGCGAACTCACATACGAGTACTGTTGACACACACAATTTTAATAGCTTGCTTTTAGCATAATGCAAAATGGCAGAATTTGTGCGTGCTGATGTAGCTATTGTTGTACAGCTACTAATCCACGAATTAAACCAATTACATGCTGTAAAAAAGCGACGTCCCAGACGAATGTGGATTCGGGAGTGGATAAAGCGACGTAACAAATTTGATGCTTCTGCAACGTTTCTAAAGGGTCGATTACACACAGCTAGTTTACTCGCCACTAGCGCGCCAGTTTACTATCTCGCTAGCTCGGAGAGTGCGAGTAAAAAAGCGCCCATGATTACACGTGGCTAGTAAACAAGCCAGCTCGCTAGCGACCTGTTGTGTTGTTGTTCAAAATGAAGTGGATCGCAAGTAATATTGTGAAGTTTTTGGAAATATATGAAAATTATCCCATATTATGGAATATAAAGCGGAAAGATTATTTAGATGCCAAGCTAAAAGACTCTGCATTTCAAAAATTATGGGACGAATTAGAAGCCGAAGATCTACTGGGAGATATGACAGTCACGAAGCTAAAAGCGAGAATAAAAAGCATCAGGAACTCCTACCGCCAGGAATTAAATAAAATTGAGACGTCGAAAAAAAGTGGCATGGGAACTGATGATATTTATAAACCCAAATTAGTTTGGTTTGACAAAGCCAATTTCCTGAAGGAGGTCGCCATTCTCATTACAGTATTGCTTTTCTGGATTAACAATTCCACCATTTGCAACAAAGTATCAAAATTATCACTATTTATTTTTAAGTTATTCCTATAGGCTGTTGGATCTTCTTCGACTAATTCTTTTAAAAGAGTACTTGAAGCAACAAATTGATCCCTGCGAGAAATCCATTTTCTTATCCATTTCTTCTTTCTCTTTTGGGAAGTCTAGTTTTTTAGTTCTTCCTGTAATATAGCCCCGAGAACCAAAACTCATCCACGAAGTATTTCTTTAGATATTTTAGGCATATTCGGATTGAAAATATGAATACACTTCGTCACAAATTTAATACTATCAAGCAACTTTTTGATATTTGTGCGGATAGTTTACTCGCTGATGTAATGACACGGTGCTTTTTTACTATCCGGATAGTGAAAAAGCCAGCTAGTGGCGAGTAAAGTTGAACAATTTTAACTCTACTCGCCTGTATTTCGGCGAGTAAACTATCCGGCTAGTTTACTCGCTGCGTCGATTACACAGAACTACTTTACTAGCGGATAGTAAACTCGCGCGCTAGCGGCGAGTAAACTAGCTCCATGGAATCGACCCTTAAGAGAAGTAGCATTGGAGGATCCAGAGACATTCAGAATCTTGATTTTGTTCTTTAGATCACTGTTATTAAAATCCGATAAATTCATTTATGAAATCAAATTTCTTGAGGCTGTGTCCCTTGCGTCTTTATTTTTATAGAGAGCATGTCGAAAATTCCACTGGTTTCTGTGCTTTTTCATATAATTCTCCTCTGCTTTTTCATATAATTCCACAAATTTGAAGATTTGCGCTTCTGTCCATCTTTTGTGCGCCATATTTACAGACAAAATACAAATAAACTTGAGTACTAGCATGAAACTCGCACGCTAGAAGTTGGAAGACGACAGATTAACTCGTACGAAAACTAGCAACGTGCAAATGTGCCCGCGTGTCTGTTTATACAATGCGAATTTCGTACGAGTAGTGGTGCCAGTCGTCTCGGCTGAGCACAATCTGACCGTGTCAACCCACCATAAGCAATATGATGTACTATAACCCGAAATGGAGCTGCACTATGAAGAGAAAGATGAAAGAGTAGTCGGTAATGTTACAGAGAGCCGGTTTACTTTTTCATCTTTTTCTTCATGGTGCAGCTCCATTTCGGGTAATGGTAGCTCATTTCTGCTGGCATGACAAAAGAATTTATATTCGACGTGCGGGCGTCATAGTGTTAAAGTGGGTTAGACCAACGCTGGCCAAACGGCGGATCTTTTTGAGTTTAATTGCGGCTCAATTAAAAAAATGTCATAAATACTGTGTACTAGGTTTTGAATTTTTAAGAAAATTTATTTCCTATGAAAGGGAATAAGGAGGTATAATTTACTGGATCTCCCTTTTTCTAGGGAGGATTTTTCTCCGATTAGGCTCTTAAAAAAATTTCGATTTTTCAATATGTCTCTAAGTGTCCAAGTATGGCCACCCCTGGGCTAGACAATACTCCGATTCTCCCTTCTACTGTACTCTAGTCGGGTCTACTGGGTAAAGTTATGGGGAGGAGCCTCAATGTTACATCCATTTTTCCATGATGAGACTCAGAATCAACTTATAGTACATCATATACTAACTAAATCGTTTTGCCCATTCTGTATCACTACAATATTCAGGTTGGGAATATATTCGTCAAGTCCATTTAGTAGCAACTTTCATTATGACCATTATATTCGACATAAGCACTTAAGAGATTAATATGAACCGAACTTAGTAACTATGCATTCTACAGCTAATTTTATACTGATTCAACGTAAAATTTTTTATTTAAAATTGTTTCCTAAGTGAGCTAAATCTCCTTTATGATGAATCATCATTGATGACGAATCCAAACAGGTTTCTTAAAAAGACTCTAGCTTTCTTACGAAGCAATTTCGGATAAGAAACATTGATTTAACATGAAAGTAGTCCTAAAATGCGTTGAATTCTATGACATTCATATTGAAAATTGTGTTTAATGAAATCATGTTATCGACACTTTTTAACACCTGTATGTTAAATATGCGATGTATTTCTTCATTCTTCAGTATGAATTCAAGAAATAAAACAAGTGATAAAACTGAAGAGGTAGATTTATTAGATCTTGACTACCCAGGTTTCGGCTGTTAGGCCGTCATCAGGTCAGTTGCTAAAGAAATTGAAAATTGAATTAACAACCGAAACCCGGGTAGTCAAGATCTAATAAATCTACCTCTTCAGTTTTATCGTCTGTTTTATTTCTTAGACCCTGTATGTTATTTGAATTCCCTATCCGTAAATAAAAATCGATTTATTTCGAAAAATTCCATAAAAATTTAACATAATTGAATTAAAAAAAAATACTTTAATAACAAAAATAATTTAATAAAATAAAATAATAAAACATTTATGTGATTTTATGGACGCATTATATTATAAATGTAGTTTAGATTTAAAATAAACAGCTGCTTCATTTGCAAAACTATTTCCAAAAGAAAAAAATCCATCCTGATATACAGGGTGATTTTTTGTATATTTAACACCTTTTTACGTTTTTAATTTAAATATGTATATCACTTTTTGATGTATATCGTCTAAATAATAGAATTTCGCAAAGAATTGATGTAATTTTTTTATGTAACACTTTCTATGTACAATATAAAAATCACTCTGTATGTATTTTTATACAACATCTAGAAATGTCTAGAAGTATTCTGTATATAGATATACATGCATATATAATTTCGTCTGTCTGTATGTGTATAGAATTATTTACTGATAGTATTAAGTTTACCTCATTGTGATCACTGTATTTGTTTTTTTTTGTCTTTTTTACAATATAGTTCTTGTAATGAAACAATTATTTTTTCATATAATGAAATATTTGTGTATTATCCATTTTCAGGATAACCTTGACGTTGGTAAGTAATCGTGCGCATGTGTTTGCGACATTACGTATCCAGAAATGTGAGAAAACTTGTGGAGGTATAGTTCAATTGGTAGAACAACTGCTTGGAAAGCAGGAAATCTGGGTTGGGATCTCAGTACAGTAAAGAGACATTTTTTCTCCTTTAATGTATTAATGATAAAAACCTTTTTCTTTAATTATTTTTTATTTATTTAAATTTATTTATTAATAAAGACAATTTTGAACAGTCATTTTACAAGTCATAATACAACAAAATCATTCTGAAAAATCATCATCTCCGAATACGGATTCTTCACCACCACGATTTTGCGCAACAGCGCGTATTTGAGCTAAAAAGTCCTAATAAAAGGTTTGTTATAAAACAACTTTAAGATTTGTTTTGTAAAAAAATGAATTAACCATACCATATTTCTTCCACATAAATTTTCTTGATTTAAACATTCAAAATCTTCACCAGTTTTTAATTTCGATTTAGTTGGGTTAATTTTTTGATCGATGAATTCTTCTTTAACCAATTTTCTTTTAATTAACTCATCATTTAACTCTTTTAAAATCATTTTTTGTGCACGGATTTGTTCTTTTAATTGTTCATATTCTAAATTTTCTCCTTCACTTGAATTAGATTCTAAATCACTGGCTAAAAAAAACACTCATTAAAAAAAAAATATTGTTTAATAATTTAAAATATTACCGTGTATTGATATTTCAAATTCTTCATCCTCCATTAATTCATTTATATCGTCATATCGAAATGTAATTTCTTTTCCACTTTCATTAGTGGGAATAAGTTGAGTAACTTTTGTGGGATTTGTAACAATTCTATCGTAATTATATTCGTGTTGTAAAATCGAAAGTAAATTAGAAGATTCGTTAAGTAATTTTTCTAAATCAATTAATTGGGTTTTAACTAAATCTTCACTTGCCTTGAATTGAATGGTTTTAAATAATTAAATTGAATGGTTTTAAATTATTAAGTTAAATTAGTAATATTTAATATTTACTTTAAAAACACATTGTTGAGTAGCGATACAAGCGTGATAAGTCAACTGTAAAGATTCTAAAAGTTTTGTAATTGTAATAAACGAATCTGTCCTTAAAAAGCTTTGATTATTAGTAATTTGAGTTTCTGGTAAATTATAATTTGTTTCTTCCAGCGAATTTTTCATGAGTTTAAATTTCCTAATAATGAACTTTTCTGAATTTGGTATAATGTTTGTTATAATGTATTCTGGTTGATTACATAAAGCTAATCCAATTCCAAGTAAATATGTTGATGTAGCTAACACATAACACATTTGTAAAGTCTGAAAATATTTTTTTTTAGGATAAATGAATATAAAACAAATGAGTTTTTTAAACCTTAAATTGAAAAGTAACATCTTCATCTTTAGACCAAGTTATTTTACCTGTTAAATTAATATTAAATACGTCACTTAGTTCTTGAGGTATAAATATGTTTATTTTTAAAAATTCTTTTTGCATATAAGAAACTAAATCATCAATTTCATAAAAAATATGTTTTATAAAGTTTGATATTTTATGTCTTATAACTTCCTCAATAAAAATTTTAGTTGAATCCCTAAAAAAAAATTATTTAATACACCCAAATAAATTTACTCGTTAAAAAAATTACTCTAATTTATTTAAAGATCCAATTCTCCTTTCGTAATATTTTTGAACACCTTTATTAAAGTCAGAAATTTTTCTTAAAGTCCTAGTTAAGTTTTCAAACCTTGTAATACATCTTTTATACTTAAAATACCTGATTAAATCCTTCATTAGTATACTTCCCAAAGGAATAGATCCCACAATAACCGGAATCACTGATTTTATAACACCACTATAAATCCCACCACAAAATAAAGAAAAAGATACTATTTTCCATTTAAATTTATTAGATTTTACTTTGGGAGAGGTAAGAAATTGTTGCAATAACTCAACATGTTCATCTACTAACATTCCACATTTAAAAATACAATTTATATGATGCTCATAAACCTAAGATGGTTTAAGAATTATTTTTGGTTGAAATTTTTATACCAACTTACTTTTAATTCATTTAAAGGGAATATATTGTACATTTTGTGTTATAACCTCAAGAAATGTTTTGTTGACATTTGTAGTTTCGGGTATTTCGATAGATGGTGTATATAAATATACAGGATGTTTAAAAAAGATGCGGCAATATTAAATGGGGTGATTGTCCAGGTCATTTTATATAAAGAAAGCAGTAAAAATTTACATATTTTGAAACAGTTCTGTTTTATTCACTGGCATATCGAATGACATTTGATTAATAATTTTGTATGTGTCAAATTTGTTGAATTTCTTTATCATGAATCGCTATACGGAGATGACCAACGTGCATTACATTTATGAACTTGCTGATGGCAATGCATTAGAAGCTAGGCGGTTGTATACCGAAAGATTTCCTGGCCGTATTGCTCCTGATAGAAAAACTTTCGAAAGTATTCATCGGCGTCTTTATGAAACAGGCACATTTAGACGAAATGGAGGAGGAGGAAGGCCAAGGACAGCAAGAACGGTAGTAATGGAAGAGGATGTGCTAGATATGATTGAAGAAGATTAAGGTACTTCTACTCGAAAAATTGCTAACGCTTTGAATGTAAGTAATGGAACTATTTGAGAATAGTTCTATTAATAATATTGAGAAACATCTACGAAAGCAGAACAACTAAAGATAAAGCGACTGCTAAGTGGGAAGCACGTGAACAGGCCTATCACACCTGGCAAACCAAATGGGACGCTGAAATTAGAGGAAGGTGGACGGCGAGGTTAATACCGGATGTTAAGATTTGGTGCGATCGGCGTCACGGAGAGGTGGATTACTACATGACCCAGTTTCTCACTGGCCACGGATATTTCATGAAATATTTACACACAGTCAGAAAAACAGAAACTTCAACCTGTATTTTTGCGGACTCAGAAATCGACGACGCCAAACATACATTTTTCCATTGTAATCACTGGAGACTGGAAAGAGCGCAATTAACTACCAAGGTGGGGGCTCTGACTCTGGACAATGTCGTGGTCAAGATGCTGGATGACCAAGAAACGTGCAACGCGATAGTTGACTTTGTCACTAAAATACTTAAGGCGAAGAAACGGGCTATGGATGCACTGTTGCCATAAACCTCCATAAATCTGGCAGACACATAGAGAAGAGAAACCCATACAGGCTCAAGAGCCCCCCCTTCAACAGTTTTCACAATATTACTGACGATGACCTGACGACAATAACGAACCGATTCCCTCTGCGGGGCTGATAAGCTGAAACCATGGAACACTAGAGAGAGGTGCCTCTTGAAGTATTAAGGCACCCCCTCCTTCCGCACCTGTGATTCCCTAGACATGACGGGTAAAACGAGGATGGCCATGATGGCTCCCGACTTTAATTCCTTGAAGTTATACCTTCTTGGTGGTTCCAAGGGAAGAAGACGGGGGAACTTATCATGCGTTGTTATTATTGTTGATTTGAACACGACGGTTCATACTTTTAAAAAATAAAAAAAATGGAACTATTTGGCACATTCTGAAGGAAAATTTGTTGTACCCATTCCATATACAACGCATTCAAGCCTTCCTGGGGGTTTGGTAATGTTACACTCCCAACTCTTGCTAATATCCCATTAAAGCTGGCTGCCGAGGTTAAATATCTTGGTATTACCTTGGACAGCAAACTTTCATGGAGAGCTCACCTTGAAAACAGGGTCAAAAAAGCAGTTGTCGCATTCGGTCAGTGCAGAAGGGTCTTAGGGAGGACGTGGGGCTTGTCCCCCAAGCTGACTCTCTGGTTATACACTGCCGTAATTCGACCAATGCTTACATACGGGGCAGTAATTTGGTGGAGCACAACTTCAAAGTTCTCCACCGTCACTGCCTTGAATAGAGTACAGCGTTTAGCGTGTCTTTCTGTTACAGGTGCGATGCGGACCACCCCTACCGCCGCTATGGAGAACATGCTTAACCTGCCGCCCCTACACCTATTTGTACAGGAGGTGGCGTTGGCAACCATGGTGCGCCTACGTGAAGTAGCGAATACTAATTGGGACGAGGATACCGGCAGCAATTCTCAGTTGTGGAAGGAGGCGCTCAAAAGAGCCTCCATTCTACACTGCAGAACGGATTTTGTGCCTGCCGTATTCGTATTTTCGAGAAGTTACCTCGCCCTTCTAAATCCGTCAGCAGAGATTGATTACACCAACACCTTCAAAATCTACACTGATGGCTCTAAAAAACAGTCAGGTACAGGCGTCTTCTCCTATCACCCCCGGACTCGCCTTTCGGTACCCCTTGGGGCGGGTACCTCTGTCATTCAGGCAGAACTTACTGCCATCAAGCTTGCCGCTAACTGCATTTCCGGCAGTAACGCACGTGGTAAGTGTTTTACTATTCTCACTGATAGCAGACAGTCTATTTTAGCTCTAAGCCGAGAGAGGATTACCTCCCGGTTTATATTGGATTGTCACAATGCACTGGAAGTAGCTGCCATGCACAATAAGGTAACTCTCTAGTGGGTAAAGGGACACGGGAACTGCTCGGGAAATAGACAGGCCGACAGGCTGGCCAAAATGGCCGCTAGTAGGCGATCCTACTCACCCGAACCAGTCACCATCCCCTCTTTAACTTCGCATCTCGATTGCATTAAGTACATTACCCATTCTAAATTTTCAGACTACTGGGATAAGGTTAAGGGCTGCCAAGTATCTAAATCATTATTAAGATACCCTTCGTGTGAGGCGACCCGGTTCTTTACAGGTCTCAACAGGAAGGATCTACGCCTAATCACAGGGCTCCTGACGGGACACTGTAAGATTAATAAGCACCTTTATGATTTAGGGTTTGCCGCTTCTCCTCTATGTCGTGCTTGCGAGTAAGACGTTGAGACTGTTAAGCACATCCTACGTGATTGCCCGAAACTCAAGGACCTTAGATTAAGGGACTTGGGTGACGACTGGCCAACCATGGATGGAATCAGGGACACACCTCTGTACTGCATCCTAACCTTCGGTAGATCCCTAGGCTGGTTGATGTAAACAGAGTGAGTGATAGGGAGGTTGTACAAAGGGTGCAATGGGGCTTAAGTGCGGCATGCCATCTGGCATGCCCTCCCATTTCCTACATACAAGCCTTCCTGCTGATTTTCCTTTTCACATTGCATTCTGGCTTTTGCAGAAAATGGTTGAAATCCCTCAATTCCTGATGTTGATTCTGTTCACCGATGAAGCGAATTTTTCAAGAAATGTAATACGCAATTTCCATAATAACCATGTATGGTGTGAGGAGAATCCACATGAAATGAAGATCGTTTTCACCATCAGCTTTCTTTGAACCTTAGGCTTGGAATTGTATGACTGCCTAATTAGACCGGTATTTTTACCAGGAAGACTTACTGCAGAGGTGTATCGCAACTTTTTGGAAAACACGCTCCCTGGTTTTCTGGAGGACGTACCATTAGCAATTAGAGATGCAATGTGGTACATGCACGATGGCGCACCAGCCCACTTTAGTCAAGTAGCTCGTGATTTCTTAACACAAGCATATGGAAATCGGATTGGCCGAGGTTATACTTATGGCCTGCACGATCCCCGGACTTAAATCCCCTGGATTTTTTTCTGTGAGGCCATTTAAAGTCCTTGGTGTAACCTACTCCATTGGAAAACGTAGAAGACTTAAGAAATCGAATCATTGTTGGGTGCAACTCAATTAAAACAGATCCTAGTGTTGTTGAGAGAGTTCGCCAGTCAATGAGGAGAAGATTGGATTCTTACATCCGAGCTCGAGGTGGTCACTTTGCAGTTTTTGTAATTTTTGGATTGATTTGGTAAAATTGTTGGTTTGGTAAAATATTTGTTTTTGTCCTTGAATAAAACCCTTGTTCTTAAAAAAATTCTTTTATTCTACACTTTTTTTATAAAATGACCTGGACAATCGCCCCCATTAATATTGCCGCATCTTTTTTAAACACCCTATATATATTTTTATATATAAATATATAAAATAAATTTTTATTGGATTTGATAGAAGACTTGTATAAAATTATTTTTTTTAATGAAAAAAAATTATTGCTATAAAATTTTGAATAGATTCTAAGTAAATGTAAGTTAATTGAATTAGAATTTGGAAAATGAAATTGTAAAGATATGTGTATATTTAGTGATCAAACGAGGTCTGGCGAATAACCCATTAAGATATTGATTATGGGGAGCGAACGAACGCGAAAGCCGGTGGGTAATCCATTATACGCTTCCGCTTAGCGAAACAATTCCGTTTTATTTTGTTAATAAAGGTGGGTTAAATTAAATTTCTATCCAGCGTTCGTTCCTGATGGCAAATCTGTGGCGGGCAACCGAGCACAGTGGGCCGCGGCCGGGAATAATGCGGTCTCGCGGGAGTCAATGTGATAGGAACGACATGCATTATTCAAGTAACATTCAATTATAGCTTAAATTATATTCACCCCTCCGGTAATGGTGACGGAAAAATATAATAAATTTATGTCCGGCGAAAGTGGCCGTCGGACGGTTTATAAACCGGCGTCCACAATAAAGTCATAATTGGCAAGAAATATCGCCCAGGATAACAACGTTCCACCTTACCCCAATGTTTTCCGGATGTTCCCGACTTCCTTAGCTAAAAATCCAATTATTTTCCGACGTTTCCCTCCACGGTTTTCACCTCGTTTCACAATCTCTTCGCTCGTTTATTTAAATTCCCTCGTTTCGCTAATGCATAACGTGGTCATGTTATTTCATTTTACAAATTCTAGTGTAAATAATTTCAATTCACTTTCAATTACATTCAACTTTTATACGACCTTTATAAATCGGTTTTCTTTAACTACTTAAATTCTTTTTCTTAACTTAATTTTTAAATTTTTTTATTAAATTAAGTGAAAAAAAATAAATAAATAAATAAATTGTGTTTATTTAAAAATAAATGGGATTGGGTAAGACCCGATCACAGTAATTTTTCGCTTATTAACAAATTAGTATCTGTTCTTTTTCATAACTCTCTTTCGTTCAACTTTGAATTATTTTAAATGTTGTTAATGTGGTTAATTATTTTCTTTAATAAAACAAACCTTATGGTATCGTTTTATTAGGACTTTTTAGCTCAAATAGGCGGTATTGCGCAGAATAGTGGTGGTGAAGAATAAAAAGTGGTGGTGTAAAATATTCAAAATCATTTTTATTAATAAATAAACTTAAATAAATAAAAAACATGTTTTATTACAAGAACTATATTGTAAAAAAGACAAATGTTAGGCTAATGTTAGTTTTAGTCTTACTTGTGATCTTAAGGCCACGGATTTAGTTCAAATTTTGTAGGATCGTAGATTTCGTTTCCCTGTTAATGAAAATACATGGTTATATAGGCCACTACTTTAGCAGACGATTAAATATAATGGGTTTAGCGTAGCAGCAACAGATCGGCGTTTCTCATCATTAGTTGCTGGATTCAACTTTGGGAAGGGTGAATAATTTTTTTTTAATGTTATGTCTAGTTTTGCATATAAAGATATCATCGCTGCTTATAAAATGTTACGACACCGACACATTTTTTGAGTGTGTCACTTTGGATTTATCAGTTAATTGATATTTAATATATGAAAACTTCAAAATAAATACAGGAATATAGCCTGATTTAATCAGTATAAATTTAGTTATTTTTGACATTAATTTCGGTCTTGTCTTAACGATTGAATTGCATCTTCAATTGTAAATATCTAAAAAAATATTGAATAGTGGTCCCTATAACTATGTATCTTCTTCAATAGGGAAACTAAATTTACCATTCTACAAAATTTGAACTAAATCCGTGGCCTCAAGATCTTGCACTCTCATTGTAAGACTAGATACTAACTTTAATAGACTAGATAATTAACATTAGCATTTACATTAGACCTAAAACTAGGCACTTTCGGATTTTAAAAAGACGTTTGCCGTTTCGGATGCTATGTTGCAACCTTCTTCAAAAACAACTTCGAGGTCTTAAGTTTCTGGAGAAGAGTGGATTAAGGGATAACTAAGTGTAACACTAGATCTAGAACTAGAGGCTTTCGGGTTTAGCTTTAGTTTTGAAAAGGCGTTTGACCTTTCGGATGTCATGTTGCAACCTTCTTCAAAAACAACTTCGAAGTTTTAGGTTTCTGAAGAGGAGTGCACTAAGGGAGAACTAACTCTAATGCTAGATCTAGAGCTTCTAGAGATTCTAGGAGCTTTCGGATTTAACCGTGCGTCTTTTGGAGAGGCGTTAGACGTTTCGGATGCCATGTTGCAACCTTCTTCAGAAACAAGTTCGAAATTTTAAGATCCCGAAGAAGAGTGTACTAAGGGAGAACTAAGTCTAACACTAGATATAGAACTAGAGGCTTTCGGGTTTAGCCGTGCGTGTTTTGAAAAGGCATTTAACGTTTTAGATGCCATGTTGTTCTTCAGGAACACCTTCGAAGTTTTAAATTTCTGAAGAAGAGTGCACTAAGGGAGAGCTAACTCTAATGCTAGATCTAGAGCTTCTGGAGATTCTAGGAGCTTTCGAATTTAACCGTGCGTCTTTTAGAGAGACGTTAGACGTTTCGGATGCCATGTTACAACCTTCTTCAGAAACAAGTTCGAAGTCTTAAGTTTCTGAAGAAGAGTGTACTAAGGGAGAACTAACTCTAAAACTAAATCTAAAACTAGGAGCTTCCCTGTTTAGCCGTGTGTCTTTTGAAAAGGCATTTGACGTTTTAGATGCCACGTTGCAACCTTTTTCAGGAACAAATTCGAAATGACGAGATCAAATTTTCCTCATACTCTCGACATTTTATTTTTTAATACAATTAAATATTTGTGAAATTTTAACGCATTAATTAACAATCTTAATCATAACTGTACTAAAAGTGCAATAATTTACTGTACTGAGAGCGCAGTAATGAGACGTTTTTTTCTCCTCTAATGCATTAGTGGTAGAAGCCTTTTTTTAATTATTTTTTCTATTATTAATTCATGGATTAAAATTTTCCCAAATATTGAATTATATTAATAATTTGTGTATTATCCATTTTTGACATAACCTTGACATCAATAACTTCAATTGACGTGTAGTTTAATTGGTAGAACAATTTCCCGGAAAGCAGGAAATGTGGGTTCGATCCCAGTGCAGTAATCAGACATTTTCTCTCCTTTAATGCCACAGTAGTGGCTTTTACCATATTAGTGGTAAAAACTTTCTTTAATTATTTCTTTCTATTATTTTATTTTTTGTTTAATATGATTAATAAGATATGTTAATTAATCTGAAAGGGTATCTTAAACTTTCAACGTGATGATTTTGTGTTAAACAGTTTTAACGTCTTCGTGAAACTCAATTTTTTATTAACGATTTATTGGAATCTCTTTTTCTTCGTCCTTGTACTCTTCTTTCATTTTATTTAGATTTTTAGGAGTTTAATTAGACAGATATAAATGAAATTAGATTTAGTATTCTAAAAGTATTTCTAAAACTTTCACATTTTAAATCAAATGAATTATTTTCTAAATTTTTAAAGATACGTATGAGTAATGGAAGAGTAAAGCTTCCATCCATACTGAATCGAACCTTTTTGATTCAAATTTCTATGTTCACTCTATTTATTTAGTACATATAAGAATGAAAAACGATAAACTTTGTAAATACTTTCACAAACGTCTCTCGATCTCTCTAAAGAATAATCTTAAGAAAAATGATGAGTAGAGGGGTCTAGTTGGAACCCTATGGAGGTTCAATCTACCTCTTTCTTTCAGAAAGGTTATTCTTTAAGCTTAGTGTTCTTCCCCATAATTCAAAGATTGTTTTATTTATTGAAACGCATTTAATAACTTTGAAACTAACAAAAATTTAATAATCTTGAAACTAACATAAATTTAATAACCTTGAAACCAACAAAAATTTAAACGAACAAGAATTTAATAACCTTGTGTAACATATGTAGTGAATAGAGATATTTAAAACAGAGACGTTTGAAAATTTCAAAAGAAATAGATAGAAGGGGAGATGATAATAAAGGGACGCAATTATAGTCGATTAGTTAGGCCCTTAAAGGAAATGCAAAAAGTACTTTGGGGAGTGGAGTACTACACAAATCCCCGAGCGGAAAATCCGCACGGATCCGGGATGATCCGCACGTATCTTAGCGATGGGGCTATCACAATAATTACTAAGTAATACGTATAGGAAACGGCGGCGTATTATTCCGCGTGGTTGAGTCGCGCGCGGCGCCCGATTGAAAAGACGCCCAGACGACCGACGCCGGGCGTCGCCGGAATTGGCCCCTCAATACCTTTTCACCGCCCTCTTTGCTTACCGCTGCCGCAAAAGTAATTAGAATTTTACTTTCGGGATTAATTAAAGGTCTATCCGAGGATGTTTGGTTTAGTTAGACTTACATCTCAACGTTTGTTTCTTTCAAATCCCCAAAAAATATTTATTTTGACGCCTTGAAAATTCAAATTAAAACTGAATTTTTAATTTATAAAATTTAATAATGAATTATAATAGCAGACAATAAAATTTATAATTTTATTATAACTGACAACCAACTTTATTAGTCTAGATTTGATTGCCCAAGGTAACAAAAATTATTCTAAATTATTAACACTCAACCCAAAATGAAATAATCAATAAGACAGAAATTAAGATAATTTTTTTTAAGATTTTACATATAATTATAATTAAAGTTAAATCTCCCCAAATTTAAATTTACGTCTACTAATTATAAGCCGGTAATTTCTTAACCTTCGGAGTGTATTTATACACCGTCTTATGTACACAATTATCCCATCATTGGTTACCGTAAGATAGGAGGGTCCTCTTATTAATATAAAGGGTGGCTAGAAACCTGATTGGTTAAAACGGGGGATGTTCCGTCCTCCCGCTACCGCTGGGGCGGAGCTTTTGGGGCTGATTTACCCCGACGAAGGTGTACAATCATTCGGTTCGGTGTCGCGTCTAGCAAAGAAAGTGCACACAGTTTCTGCGGTGTGGGTGCAGTTCTCGGCCGACATGTAAGTAAATCGCGCCGATTACTGTCACTTCGAATCGCTAACGAAAGGATTTCAGGGTTGACGAGCAGAATTTCAAGCTCAAAAGCTCGGACGGTTCGTGTTTCAACCCCGGGAAGAGCGATTTACCCATTAAAACTAACCAGGTGAGTTTCAAAGGAATTTTATTAGGTTAAATTAAGACTTTTTTTATAGTTTTAACCCAACCCAAATATTATTTATATGTTTCAAATTTGAATTAAAATTAAATTAAATGTATAGATTAAAATTAAGAGTAATTATATTCATGTAATGATGGTTTATCAATGGTTACTTTGTTTTTAGTCTATCAACAACTTCTGGGATGAAGATAATAACTAAAATTATTAATAAAAAGAATCTTTAAAAGCATTAAAATTTTTTTTTTTTTATTCTAAGCGCATAATTTTTATTTAAAGAAAATCGGCGCATCCATCAAAAAAAATTCAATTAAAATTTTACACCTTATGAAATACATTTCAGTTTAAATTTGTGTTCATTGTATTTTCATTATAATTAGATTTTTTTATAAACATTTGAATATTATTTGTACTTGTTGATTTTTTTTCTTTTCAATTTTAATAAAATTTGCCAATTCGTTCAAATCTCGTTATTTAAAGTATATCTACATTGGCTGAGATGAAGATAATAAATAATAATATGAATAAAAGAATTCTTAAAAGTATTCAAAAACGTTCGTTTAATTATGTATTTATTTTTTATTATAAGTACGTATTATTTATTGAAAAAGAACCTGCGCATCCACCAAAAATATCACCTAAAATTTTATGTTTTAACGAATATGCTTTTTTATAAATATTTTTTATAAATATTTGAGTATTATTTATACTTGTTGATTTTTTCTCTTTTCAATTTTAATAAAATTTGCCAATTCGTTCAAATCTTGTTATTTAAAGTATATCTACATTGGCTGAGATGAAGATAATAAATAATAATATGAATAAAAGAATTCTTAAAAGTATTCAAAAACGTTTGTTTAATTATGTATTTATTTTTTATTATAAGTACGTATTATTTATTGAAAAAGAACCTGCGCATCCACCAAAAATATCACCTAAAATTGTATGCTTTAACGAATATGCTTTAACCAATACAATTTGCCACTTCATTCAAACCTTGTGTCTTTAAATAATACACTGTAATAATATAATTGATGGCAGTAATATTTGTTATAATCTTTTCAAATAAATCCCTGAACAGAATTAACGCACCATTTTTAATTACTTAAATTTAACAAATTGATTATATTTGATTAACGCGATAATTTTAAAAATTCTCTGTTGGATTACTTTTAAGATTTTCTCTAAAATACATTAAAAAATTAATAAAATTATTAATCAACCATTTATTAGAATTGTCATAAAATATAAAAACAAACTTTGAAGGGAATTAAAAAAAAATTTTTTTTGTTAGATTCAATTAAATCATATCAATGTTAATTTTATAACATTAATCTAAAATTACATTGGGTTGGGTTTAAAATTTAAAAAAATTCTATGTTTCGATGAACCACAAGTGTAATAAAAAGTTCCAGGTTGGAACTGTAGTATTATATGGAGTCCCAATAGTATCGTTAGTAATCGAGAACCAAGAAAGATTGTGTTTAGCCCAGATTTCAAACACCCTCCTGAAGCAATTCAGTTACAACGAAATCCATAACAGAAGGGTCGCGTTAGGGATAACATGTGTTCAGTGTACTCCCGTACAGTTGGAGATTTTACGAAGAGCTGGAGCGATGCCCGTTTCATCCCGAAGATGCGGGATGATAACCAGGCGGGAGGCAGAGCGTCTTTGTAAGAGTTTTCTGGGGGATAATTCTCCTCCAAGGCTCCCGGATGATTTCGCCTTTGCGGTTCACCACGAATGTGCTTGGGGATGCCGAGGATCTTTCCTACCGTCGCGGTACAACTCCTCACGGGCAAAATGTATTAAGTGTTCCGTCTGCGGGTTGTTCTTCTCCCCGAATAAATTCATCTTTCATTCCCATCGATTGGGTCCCAACGATAAATACGTCCAACCTGATGCTGCAAATTTCAATTCTTGGAGGCGCCATATGAAGCTCTCTGGGGATTCCCCCGAAGAAATCGTCCACGCTTGGGAGGACGTAAAAGCTATGTTTAATGGAGGAACAAGAAAAAGGTTGTTGAGCGGCTCGGTTTCCCCGAGAAGTTCTAAACACCACTGCAAACCAGCTCCCGAAACCCAACCCACTCCCGTAATCCCATCCCCAAGGATACCAAGTTGCCAGGATGTTTCCTTGCCCATTTCTAGGGTGGCCATGGACTTCATCTACCACAAACCCTTCGCATTCGCCTCGTACTCATCTTTCCCCTGGCTGAAGAGAAACTCCATCGTATTCCCCAGCGAGAATCCATTCTTCTCCGTCGACAGGACGTATCAGTCAGCTTTTAAGCCGGTCCAGCAGCAACCCTCCGGAAGCTTCACGCCTCAGAAGGAGGAGCAGAGCGACGACGAAGTCGACATCGAGACGACGGACGAGATCGAGGACAAGGTGAGAATTATGTTTACGTTTAATTCTCGTGAAAGCGCCACCCTTTAACGTTATTAAACGCAAACACTTCACACTGTAATCGATTGGAGATTGAGTGGTTTTTATTTTGATCGTATACAATAGTGACGATGCACGATCTATCATTTATTATAAAAGTTATATCCCATTAAATAATCATTTTTATAATAATAAGATGGGTTGAACTTATTTTATTTTTTTGGGAAGCCACACAGTCTTTCTATTATTATCGCCCATATTTTCCGGCACCTCCACCAAAATAAAAAAATTGCTAGATAAATAGAGGAATGCTAAGCTATGTTCGGGTTAATAAATTATGAATTTTTGTTAATAAAATTATTAATAGTCTGAATCATAAATGATTTTATTTTATTATTAAAAGGAAAAATATTTTTTAAAAATGGTGGAGGCGCTGGTGATGGTTGCAAAGTACATATTTTACGAATTTTTAATTATGTTGAGGTTCATAAGTCATATGTTTTTGACGAAACAATCATCAATAGAGTGAATATTAAAAAAATATTTTATTTTCGAGAGGAAAAATTATTTAAAAAAATCAATAAAAATTGGTGGAGTCGCCGGATATAATTTAAATTTTAATGTTTATTATTAAATTTAACCATTTTAAAAAATTGAAATTAAATTGTCATGGAGTGCAAATTTAATTGGATTGTAATAATTGCTTTGACCTTGTTTATCTAACTAGAACAAGTGGAATGGTTGTGAAATGTGGGGTAACTATTCCCTCGGTAATGAGTCTTCCGGGGAGTCTTCTACTAATGGCTTTAGATACTTACTTTTTAAATGTTTGAAATTTTGATAAATAATTTGAATAGTAATAATTTTGATAAACAAAGTTTCAAATGAAATCAGTTTTGATGGTTAGAATATATGGAAGAAATATTAACTAACTTAATTAACTATTTATGTGTTAGCTACTAATTTTTAAATCTTTCCAAAAGTATTTTAATAATTATGCATATAATATACAGTGAAATTCCCTTTCGCGGACACCCCTCTTGAACGGACACCCCCCTTGAATGGACAGTTTCTCATGGAACCGTTCGACTCTCATATCGACCTATGCAACGAAGACTATTGTAAGTCATTTTTGATAGAACTGAGTGAGATATAAGCGTTTAAAGGTTTTGAACACATTGCATTTTAAGAAATAAAATTTTCTATGTAAAAATTACCTACTTGGTTCTTATAGATTCTTATATAGAGGATACCGAAAGGATTCACGATAGAGAAGAATAGGAATTAATTCTGTTTTTTTTTCAAATTTTTCAAAATCACCATTTTTAACTTACGACAGTTTTCGTTGGATAGGTCGATAAAATTACGTCGCATTTCCCTTAAGCGGTTAACTTTTGGTGGGTCCCGTTGGTGTCCACACAAGGGAGATTTTATTGTATTATTTGTTTAAATTAATTGATATATCTAAGTGTTTAAAGCTTGGAAAGAAATAAATTTTGAATTGAGTTTTAGTGAGGGAGGTTTCAGTGAGGGATGTTTAGATCTAAAAGTTGCAGGATCGGAACGGAAAGTAAGAAACATTGATAAAAGGAGGGCCGTTTTGCAAAAGTCGAAACTGTGATAGACCATTAGTTGCAGTCCTAATAAAATAAATACACATTCCAAGTTAAATGAGTTTGCGTCCCGCGGGGCGAGCTCCGGTGCCAGGGAAAAGAATGTGTCCCGACGGTAACGTAGAAATACCCGATACCGGCAATGATTTTGTACATGATTGCTTTTTTATATCGCAACCAGGACACGTAGACCGGGATAACGGATCCATTTCGAATGATGGAAGCCGCCCGCCGCCGGCGCAGGGCAATTCCATGTAATTATGTCCGTACTCTATTTCCAGGCGTCGCGACGCAAGAAAACGACGACGATCTTCCGACGGTCTTGCGACGTCCCGCTTTAAAACGCTCTTGATGTCACGTAAAAAGTGTTCAATTTTAAGGATCAGTTGCTTTTGAGTTTCCCTATGTTTTATTCCTTCAATTCGCAGAACGGTACTTTCTTTTCGCAGTCACGAATCTCCAACATATTTGAGATTCTAAAATGACTTAAAATAAAAACTAACAAAAAATTGCTTTCATCTACCAATTAATATTACTAGTTTATATATTATTCATCAGTCAATATTTAAAAATTCGTATCTAAAAAAGTAATTGTTATTGAGATTTGAAATTTTATCAGGATTTTGACTAAAACTTAGACCTTATTTCTACCAAAGATGAATTTTCCAAGACTTTTAGTTTTTCTCTCAGAAGAGAAAATGTATTTTAACGTCGATTAAAATTTATCATTTTTTAAAAATTTATATTAAAAAAGCTAAGTGTTGTTGAGATTTGAAATTTTATCACGATTTAGGTTGAAACTTAATCTTTATTTTTACCAAAAATGAATTTTCTAGAAATTTTAGTTTTTCCTTCAGAAGAGAAAATGTATTTTAACGTCGATTAAAATTTATCATTTTTAAAAAATTTATATTAAAAAAGCTAAGTGTTGTTGAGATTTGAAATTTTATCACGATTTAGGTTGAAACTTAATCTTTATTTTTACCAAAAATGAATGTTCTAGAAATTTTAGTTTTTCCTTCAGAAGAGAAAATGTATTTTAACGTCGATTAAAATTTATCATTTTTTTAAAATTTATATTAAAAAAGCTAAGTGTTGTTGAGATTTGAAATTTTATCACGATTTAGGTTGAAATTTAATCTTTATTTTTACCAAAAATGAATGTTCTAGAAATTTTAGTTTTTCCTTCAGAAGAGAAAATGTATTTTAACGTCGATTAAAATTTATCATTTTTAAAAATTTATATTAAAAAATCTAAGTGTTGTTGAGATTTGAAATTTTATCACGATTTAGGTTGAAACTTAATCTTTATTTTTACCAAAAATGATTGTTTTAGAAATTTTAGTTTTACCTTCAGAAGAGAAAATGTATTTTAACGTCGATTAAAATTTATCATTTTTTAAAAGTTTATATTAAAAAAGCTAAGTGTTGTTGAGATTTGAAATTTTATCACGATTTAGGTTGAAACTTAATCTTTATTTTTACCAAAAATGAATGTTCTAGAAATTTTAGTTTTTCCTTCAGAAGAGAAAATGTATTTTAACGTCGATTAAAGTTTATCATTTTTTAAAAATTTATATTAAAAATCTAAGTGTTGTTGAGATTTGAAATTTTATCACGATTTAGGTTGAAACTTAATCTTTATTTTTACCAAAAATGAATTTTTTAGAAATTTTAGTTTTTCCTTCAGAAGAGAAAATGTATTTTAACGTCGATTAAAATTTATCATTTTTTAAAAATTTATATTAAAAAAGCTAAGTGTTGTTGAGATTTGAAATTTTATCACGATTTAGGTTGAAACTTAATCTTTATTTTTACCAAAAATGAATGTTCTAGAAATTTTAGTTTTTCCTTCAGAAGAAAAAATGTATTTTAACGTCGATTAAAATTTATCATTTTTAAAAAATTTATATTAAAAAAGCTAAGTGTTGTTGAGATTTGAAATTTTATCACGATTTAGGTTGAAACTTAATCTTTATTTTTACCAAAAATGAATGTTCTAGAAATTTTAGTTTTTCCTTCAGAAGAGAAAATGTATTTTAACGTCGATTAAAATTTACCATTTTTTAAAAATTTATATTAAAAAAGCTAAGTGTTGTTGAGATTTGAAATTTTATCACGATTTAGGTTGAAACTTAATCTTTATTTTTACCAAAAATGAATGTTCTAGAAATTTTAGTTTTTCCTTCAGAAGAGAAAATGTAAATGTTTCTAAAATTGAAATTTTTAAATTGTTTTCATTTACTAAACGATACTTCTAATTTATATATTATTAATTGACTAATCAATATTTCTAATTTATATATTATTCATTTACTAATTAATATATTATTTATAAATGTTAAATTTAATGATCAGTTTTAAGTTTTAAGTATTGAGTTTTGTTGTTATTCATTCAATTTACATAATTTCTTTTCTCCATCAGGGATGTCTAACATATCTGAGATTTTACAGTGGTTTATAAGTTGAAAACGTTTACCACACCGCAAACCCAATATACGATTACTTTCATTTACCAATTAATATCATCCTGCATTAATTAGGATTTGTAACCCATTTTGGGGATTATACAGAAATCAACATTGATCGAGTTGTTAGGAGTTAATTTAGGGAGGATTATAGAGAGGGAAATTTAGTATCTGATTTATTTATTGTCATTGTTGTATTTTACATATTTCAAACTTCTTACTTAAAAATAATAAAAAATATTTTTCGATTCTTTTTTAATTTTAAATTTTTTTACTTATTTTTTTCCAAATCATTTCTATACAAAAAGGATATGTATATAAAAACATCGTAAAAGTTAATTAAAAATTGTATTTGTATGACATATTGTATTTGATTGATAATCTCGTTTTTAGATAATACGTAATATGAATGAGGGGTGGTGTAGTGAAAAAAAGGTCAAAATTTGACATTTAGCACCCTTGGCTGGGTGGCGGGTCGGATTTGGTCGTTGAGCAGAGATTTAATCGGATCGCACCTAGAGCAATAAAAAAGGAGAGACTAGAGGCTCCAATTTGTTTTGATATTTCCGGGGCAAATCGCTCGGATTAACGACGGTCCGGGAAGACGTCTGGTTCCCGCGGGAGCCATCGGGATTCGCGCGAACCTCGCAATAATAAGAGTTTGAGTTGTAATTTAGGGCTGTGAATATTTAAAATTCATTTGGCTATTCCAATTAAAAGTTGGACTCCGATAAAAGAAGTCGGAGAGAAGTTGCTCGTGCGGAGCCGGTTAATGTATAGTTTCGTCCTTCTCTCGAAGAAAATAAAAGAAAAATTAGTCGGGAATTAACCGGAACACCCTATATATGCCGGGAATAATGAAATACTGAAAACATAATGCTCGTCTTCTCTGTAAATTAAAAGCAATTATAGTGAACAGTCGTAACAATGCCCCCGAATGTTTGCTTAACTTAACAATGGATTAAAATTACTCCGTTCCTATGGAGGTTTGAATAATTAAAGATGCCGGCCTAAAACACAATACGCATAACGACTGTATTGCATTTTGAGCGACCCTCCCCTTCTGTTTTCTTATCTATTACATCTTCCGTTCTCGCCTTTTCTATATCAATTATTTAAGCGCCCCTTTCTCCCGTTCAATTCCTCGAAAGGTGAGGGTTACCGATTTAGCTTTGAACGAATCCTTCCTCAATAACCCCTAACACTTCATCATCCAACTTACCGTCTTTTAAGAAAAGGATTTTATTCATCAACTTCTATAGGAATTTGTGTACGTACAAATGCTCTTTATACTTTTTTTTTCTTTTTAGAATCAAGCGAAATGCTTCCAATAATCTGCTCAACACCGTAGGATAGTTCGTTAAAAAAACAAGTGGATCTAGCATCTAGTCGTGTTACGGAAAGTGATTTAGACGTATAAAAAGTTTCACCTTCAGAGCGAGCATATGCGTAAGCGATGTATAAACCATGTATTTCTATTATAATTGAATGTACTTGTTGGAAATAAATCGTATTAGCATTCACGACCTTGTTTTGAGCTTTTCCGCCCTCGCGCGCTTTTCTCGTTTTATAAAAGGAAGAAAAACAAACTAAAAAGATAAAACAGAGGGGGGACCTGCCGACGCATTGGCGTTGCGTTATCGCAATCTGGTCCCGAGGGGCGCCACCCCATTTAATCCCGTGGGCGCAAGACCTTAACGCTTGTTCCGCTTACATTGATAAGTTAATTTCCATCAAACGTTCAATTGCCGTCCTGACCGCCGGTCCGAATGAAACCGGGGGCTACCATTGCTATCCCCAACCCCCCCTCCGTTCGACCCTCGGTAAAATATTTGGTTAAGGCCGCCCTCAGGTGTCTTGGCCGTAATTAATTGAGAAATGAAACGTACACTGTAACATAATCTCCCTGTAATCCCCTTAATGCGTATCAACGACGAAATTTGATGCTTCGTCCGCGCAATTGCCCCACCTGTAATACTAAATAGTAATTTGGGGTTTACGTTCAGTTTACGTAATTATTGACCGTTATCTAGTCATTCACAAATAAATAAAAATAAATATATGCAAAAATATATCCCAAAAATAATACATGAATACAAGATTTTCTATTGAAGAGGTTTTAGAAAAGAACTAGTCTTCTTTTGTATCAAAAATTTCTTTTGTATAATAAGATTAAAGTTTAAGAGGATGAAGCAAGAAATAAAATCTTGCGAAATATGCTGTATTGTTAGATTTAGACTATGATCCATAGCAAAGTATTGAGATTAGAATGAGGTAATTTAGCATCTCCCATAGGAAAAAGAGTAACCAATTGGTTAGTAATAAAATCTCTTTTGAAATGACATAGTAGTTTCTTAAGTAACAAAAGTTATGTTAAAATTGAATGAATGGTAGTAATAGGGATTGTGAATAGATTGGAATAGAAGTTTCTTCTGCTAGGAAAAAGAGTAACCAATTGGTTAGTAAAACATCTCTTATGAAATGACATAGTGGTTTCTTAAGTAACAAAAGTTATGTTAAAATTGAATGAATGGCTGTAATAGGGGTTGTGAATAGATTGGAATAGGGTTCCAATCCAAAGATCTTCTGGTAGGAAAAACAGTAACCAATTGGTTAGTAAAAAAATCTCTTTTGAAATGACATAGTAATTTCTTAAGTAATAAAAGTTATGTTAAAATTGAATGAATGGCTGTAATAGGGGTTGTGAATAGATTGGAATAGGTGTTCCAATCCAAGGATCTTCTGGTAGAAAAAAAAGTAACCAATTGGTTATAAAAAATTCTCTTTTGAAATGACATAGTAGTTTCTTAAATAAGAAAAGTTACCTTAAAATTGAATGAATGGCTGTAATAGGGATTGTGAATAGATTGGAATAGGAGTTCCAATCCAAGGATCTTCTGGTAGGGAAAAGAGTAACCAATTGGTTAGTAAAAAAATCTCTTTTGAAATGGCATAGTAGTTTCTTAAGTAACAAGAGTTACTTTAAAATTGAATGAATAGCTGTAATAGGGGTTGTGAATAGATTGGAATAGGAGTTCCAATCCAAGGATCTTCTGGTAGGAAAAAGAGTAACCAATTGGTTAGTAAAAAAATGTCTTTTGAAATGGCATAGTAGTTTCTTATGTAACAAAAGTTATGTTAAAATTGAATGAATGGCTGTAATAGGGGTTGTGAATAGATTGGAATAGGAGTTCCAATCCAAGGATCTTCTGGTAGGAAAAAGAGTAACCAATTGGTTAGTAAAAAAATGTCTTTTGAAATGGCATAGTAGTTTCTTATGTAACAAAAGTTATGTTAAAATTGAATGAATGGCTGTAATAGGGGTTGTGAATAGATTGGAATAGGAGTTCCAATCCAAGGATCTTCTGGTAGGAAAAAGAGTAACCAATTGGTTAGTAAAAAAATCTCTTTTGAAATGGAATAGTAGTTTCTTAAGTAGCAAAAGTTACCTTAAAATTGAATGAATGGTTGTAATAGAGGTTGTGAATAGATTGGAATAGAAGTTTCTTTCGGTAGGAAAAAAAGTAACCAACTGGTTAGTAAAAAATCTCTTTTGAAATGACATAGTAGTTTCTTAAGTAACAAAAGTTACTTTAAAATTGAATGAATGGATGTAATAAGGGTTGTGAATAGATTGGAATAGAAGTTTCTTCTGCTAGGAAAAAGAGTAACCAATTGGTTAGTAAAAAATCTCTTTTGAAGTGACATAGTAATTTCTTAAGTAACAAAAGTTATGTTAAAATTGAATGAATGGCTGTAATAGGGGTTGTGAATAGATTGGAATAGGAGTTCCAATCCAAGGATCTTCTGGTAGGAAAAAGAGTAACCAATTGGTTAGTAAAAAAATCTCTTTTGAAATGTCATAGTGGTTTCTTAAGTAACAAAAGTTATGTTAAAATTGAATGAATGGCTGTAATAGAGATTGTGAATAGATTGGAATGGAAGTTTCTTCTGGTGGAGTTTTCGTTGGTTTAATAAGAGAACGAAATTGAGTTATGTATATATTGGGTGGGATTGTGGGGGGTCTTGTCGGGCGTGCATTTTTATAGATTCCCGACCGACGAACCGGAGCTGAACTGGAGTTGAGCCGGGAGCGGAACGATCGAGTCCCGGGTCCTGGGAATGCAATCATTCTACCCCAGTTAAGGTTTAGGTTTGCTTTAGTTAGATTGTTTTCCCGCTGTGGTTCACCGTTGGTTGCGCACGGGCTGTAACGAGCTAAACTGATTACACAACAATCTGTACTAAGCCAAATAGAGTTTATAATTGAAAAAACCACCGCTCCCTATTGTGGCCGAATATTTTTCCCGGTTTCCCCACGCCACTCCCCCCTAAAGCGACGCCCCGCCTCTCTGCCCTTCTACCTTCCGCCCAGATTACAAATTTAACGGGAAACGAGGTCTTTTTACGCCGCCAATTATTCCGGCCTCGAACCCTGATTTCCTTTCCTCGACATTAATAAATACCGAGCGAGCTACAATACACGAGCAAATAAAAAAAGACGAAAATTAATGAGGCTAATACCTCTATTCACTTCTTGAAAAACTCCCCTCAGAGATTACCCGGTTTTTTGTATTAATTTCAAGTGCCGCCTCTTACCTAGAAATAAATATCTTTTCCTTCCGTTCGATATAAGCTTCTTGTAAGGTCTTCTTTCAAATAGGATTTCATTCCAATACACGTGCGTCAGCTTAATTCTATAAATATCAATCCCAGTTAGTATAGTGGTCAGTATCCCCGCCTGTCACGCGGGAGACCGGGGTTCGATTCCCCGACTGGGAGAGTTTTTTACTTCCCAAAACTTTATTTTTTATTAACTAACAAAAATTATTTTTAATTTCCACATATTAACATTAATAAAAAAAAAAATTATGTTCACCCAATTAGTCGTAAAATTAGACTTCTTATTTCTAAATAAAAAGGCTTTTTTTTCTTGCTTTCTAAAAATCCGATTTATGTCAATTAAACTAAAATAAATTATTAAAACTTTAATAATAATATGGTCAAAACCGGCGTGAGGGTGTGTGCAAGTGTGCAATTGCACATGGCCTCGCGTTTGAGAGTGGCCTCGCACCCCGCCTCGGTTCTGAAAGTAAGTACTTCTCGTAAAGAAGGGCCGAATATTGCGCTTGTGACCTTTTCTTTTTTTTTTTAGACGTCGATAGAATTTTTGAAAGATTCTATATTTCAAATGTACATTTTAACTTTGTGGCCTCGCTTTTACAGTTTGCACTTGGCCTCGCGGAACCTTGCGCTGTCCTTAAATATGGTAACACAAAACACCCATTTAATGATAACACATAACATACGTTTAAGGAATTCGAGACCGATTACACGTATGTGCAATTGATTTTCGATGCTATTAGTGGCCTGCACACCGTGTGTGCAGTTACAGTAAATGAACAGTATAAAATAAACTTCGTTCCTGAGGACCATGTTCGAAAAAAATCGTCGTCTCGAATGGGTTAAATGTATACCTTGTCCACCATCGTCTTTATGAATAACGTCTTGAAAACGTTTTTATAAATGAACTTTAAAAGCACATCTTTCCTACAAAACTGACAATTTTTGGACTAAGTTAGTCAATTTGGGTAATTCTACCTATGCTACAATTAATCAATTATCTATGGAGATCTGACTGGGAGATTTTTTTTATTAACACGTTTTTATTAACACAAATATTAATTTGTAATTTAAGAAATGGTATCATTTGATACCTTTTAGGTTTATTGTTGTATTTATTTTTCAATGACCTGTCCTTTAAAACCATTCATACGAAATACGTAAACCAAAAAATAGCAAGAAACCGGCTGTGCGTAGAATGCGACCGACCGATCCATCGGCAAAAAAATACCCCGAGTCCCGACGAAAACTGCACTCTCAGAGCAAACAAACGAAGTTGGTGAGGACCGCGTTTTCTTACCTCTCAAATGGGGCCTTTGGCGAATTGATTCGCCGATCGGATGGTACCGATGTTGTTTACCTCCCCTTAAGGTGACCTTCACAGCGACGTACTCCTCCGATATAGGATAAGGAAAACTTTCGGAGGTCCCGGAAATGTGGATGTCGGCTTCCGAAGAAGATTCCCTTCCAAAAGGTTGGATAATCCACCAAGTTAAGAATATTTCCCGACAAGAGGCTATAGAATTGCGTCTCAGGAGAACACTTAAAACTCCCAGGAAAATACGCTCTTTAGATAGAATCTTGCTCTCACAAGGAGACCACAAGATGTTGTATTCACCGATTTTAATGAAAGTACTATCAATCGATAGGTATTGGTGCACAATACAAATTTGTAAAGTATTAGGGCGCAATGTTCAGGGATTCGCGAGTAAATCGCGATTTTAGGTCGCAATTCAAGGCCACACCGCTTATATGTCAATGGTTGTACTTCTCCCGACCCCCCCTCTTGGTGACTCATCACAAACCAGCTTCCACTTGCGGAACAAAATGGTCTGAACCTCATGACGTAACTGCTTTTTATTTTTAATATAATCAAAATTTTTAATATTTCACTTTATTTCTTCTAATATTTTATTGTTATATGTTTTGAAAACAAATAATTCAACACACTTTTTCGTTTTTACTTTGATTTTTCATTTAATTTAATTTAAAAAAAAACCAGGGGCGGTCGTAGAGGGAGTGGCTAACTGATGACGTAAAGTGGTGTGACCTTAAATCGCGAGCTAAAATTGCAATTTACTCGCGAATCCCTGAACATTGCGCCCTAATATTTTACATATTTGTATTGTGTACCAATACCTATCGATTGATACTACTTTCATCAAAATCGGTGAATACAACATCTTGTGGCCTCCTTGTCAGATTTAACAATTTTGCTCCCTGATAGAAATCTTGCTCTCTGTATAAAAACCTATGAAACAATGGAGTTAGAGACGCAAAAAAAGAAGAAAGGATGTAGAAAAGTAGAAATAGGAAGTAGAAATAGTTTAGGATTTTTTTGGAACAAGGATTCTTTTGATTTAGTAGGTGGAGGGTTCTTTTTTTTTAATTAGTAGGTTAAAGATTTTAAAATGAAGGAATGAAAGATGAGTGCGATGTGATTAATGAAAGAAAGCATGATGAAAAACTTACCTCAGTTCTTCGAGTGCACTTTCAAAATAAACATTCGTTTAACAAAATTCGTTTAGTTAGCCTCGTTCTTCACCAGTTAAATTAGTTCGTTTTGTTAAGCAACCTCGCAATACTCAATTGTAAATTTGTTGAAAAATAATACACGATACACAAGAATAAATACTTTATTTAAAGGAAAAAATAAGTTGTCTTTGAACCAGCGAATTCCAAGAATTCCAGAGAAATTTAAACATAAAAAATTTGTGACACCTTAAAGACAAACAAAACACAAAATGATAAACAGAACCCTATCATACACTTTTAATTGAATCCAACGCAAGTCCTCAGCCGGCTGGGTGAAGACGGGGTGGGTTGATTTTTAAGGCGCCACACAGTTCTCCCCGCGTTGTACACGAACTGTGACGTGAGGTGGTATATAAAGGTATGATTCGAACAAACAAACACCACAAAAGAAAAATCGAAGTATTTCAAGTTGCCTTGGTTTATTAAAAATAATAATACTAAATGTTTAACCATAAAAAAAAGATAAGTATTTTTCTTCTTTACAAAGTTGGCGTGAATAATAAAGGTGGCCTTTGGCCCCATTTGAGACGTAAGAAAACGCGGTCCTCACCGATACTTTGTGTTCAACGGCGTCTTCCTGCTTTGAGAGGGCGGTATTCGTCGTTTTAATCTAACAATAAGATTTAGACTAAAACTTAATCTTTATTTTCACCAAAAATAAATTCATTTTTAACTTAAGAAAATCGATCACCTTTAAAAATTCATCAAAAATTCATTTTTAAAGATTTTGATTTGATTTTTTTTCTAAATGAAACTCAAATCAGTCTAATTTTAATTAAAAAAGACCGATTTATTCGAAATTTTGTTAAAAAAAATTTAAAAAAAATTCAAAGTTGATAAACATTTTTTGACACTTTTAACCTAACTTATAACTAATAGCAATGCAATGCAATAGCAATGCCCACAAAAACCCTGCAACATAGTGCCAGTTGAAAACTATTAAAAAAAACTAAAATTCTACTATACGTATTCTTGCGTTTTATAGTACAAAATTGAATTTTTGTATTTATCAAGTTTTTATATTATCGAGTAGTTCCAGACATTAAATCCCCTGTTAATATCCACCTAAACTTTTTTTCCTCACAAATATTCCCCAGAAAAAAATATCCCTGAAAAATACCCCAAAAAAGAAAAAAAAAACCCTAATTTTTGGGAAAAATCCCCTAATATGGCAACCCTGCCGTCAGGTCACTGATGACTGCGCGGCCTAAACGGAAAGCTCGGTGTCAGTCATCGATGACTGACATGGCACTCAACGTATTAATGAGAAAGTCTGATTTATTTATGAAATAATCGACATTTTCTTAAAAAAAAAATTAAAGAATAAAAGAATATAAACATAACACAAAATCTAATTTGGAAGACACATGTTAATTTATTTCCATGATTTTAATAACACCAAAAACCTAATACTTTTACACAAACAAAACAAAGGTTTCAAACTGAATCTCTTGGAGACTTACTTATTATTGTATAAATTCTTTACTAACCCATACCAAAGTCCCACCTAAACCTTCCCCATTCAGCTTAGGGTTGTGACATCTTTCTGCGTGCCACAACCGCACTGTCTGGGGTCCTAGCAGACACCAATCCTTTCAATCTTGCATCCTTACTTTCTTGACCTTTATCCTAATGATCCATGGTGGATGCACATGTAGTCAAAATGACTGCAGGCGTGGGCTTCCTCTATTGATCAAAGTCCATCTTATCATTATCATTATCCTAATACTCTTTTCCTTAATTATAAATTTAAAATCAAAATTTCAATTCCTCCTCCTCACCCCATCCATTTCATTCCTTAAATTTCACTTTGTACTGAGTTTGAGGAGCTTACTTAAAGTCCCATTTTTTTTGTTATTTTCTGAAAATTTGATCTCAGAATTAGAATGATTATACAAAAATACACAATAAATTTATTAACACACGGTGTTGTATTATAACCGACCATTTTTGAGAAATTCAATGCCCACCTAAGCCTTCCCCATTCAGCTTAAGGTTGTGATATTTGTCTGCGTGCCACAACCGTACTGTCTGGGGTCCCAGCAGACACCAATCCTTTCAATCTTCCATCCTTACTTTTTTGACCTTTATCCTAATAATTCATGGTAGATGCACATGTAGTGAAAATGACTGCATGTGTGGGCTTCCTCTATGGATCGAAATCCATCTTATCATCATCCTACCCTTTTTTTTAATTATAAATTTAAAATTATAATTTCAATTCCTCCTCCTTACCCCATCCATTTCATTCCTTAAATTCCGCTTTGTACTGAGTTTGAGGAGCGTACTTACAGTCCCATATTTTTTTTTGTTGGTTATTTTCTGAAAATTTTATCTCAAAATTAGAATAATTATACAAAAATACACAATAAATTTATTAACACACGGTGTCATATTATTCACCGTTTTTGAGAAATTCAATGCCCCACCTAAACCTTCCCCATTCAGCTTAGGGTTGTAACATCTGGCTGCGTGCTACAACCGCACTGTCTGGGGTCCTAGCAGACACCAATCCTTTCAATCTTCCATCCTTATTTTTTTGACCCTTATCCTAATGATCAGTGGTGGATGCGCATACATATAGTCAAAATGACTGCATGTGTGGGCTTTTTCTATGGATCAAAATCCATCTTATCACCATCCTACCCTTTACATAACCAGAAAGGTACCTTATTATTTAAATATTCACCTATTATATGTACAAGTGTTCGGAAATAATGTTCGTATACTGAAGAAAATTCTAGAGGAATTCTAGAAGACAGTTCTAGAGCAAAAAATATGAGGAAAAGTTCATATGATCATGCGTCCAGAAATCCTTCCCAAAAGAACTGCAACTCTTTGAAGATGAATAAAGATGAATAAAACAAATGCTTTATGTAAGACCACGATGATAAATTTATTAATATTGTTTTAAGTGCTATATTAGTCGACTAACGTTTCGCCGTGATGGCGTCTTCAGGCACATCGTCAAAAAATTGAAAAAATTCGAACATAAGCTTCAAGAAGGATATAACATCGAAATGAGATCGAAGAGGCGTGTACAAATTCAGATCTGAAGGCGTATTAGTGAAACTGTTAAAGCTGAAGGCGGGTTTGGTGAAAAATGTTAAAGCTGAAGCCGGGATTGATGATAATTAAGAAGTAAAAAAATAAAATCTGAAACGTGGCTTACAAAATCCAAAGGGAAATTAAATCAAACCAAAAGGAATTGAAAAACTTAAACGTAACTTGATTCAATCAAACCGAAAATTAATGTATCTTCTATAAAAGTTGGTGATTGAATGAATGAATGGTGAACTTTTTTCTAATTATTTTACTTATCGTACAGATTTAGTTCATGTATTTTGGAACATCCTCTAACAACTTTTTATGTAACTGTAAGATTTACATAAAAAATATGCTGATGGTAAAGAAAATGATCTACGATAAACAGGCTTTGTACTAATTGTGAGTTTGAGGAACGCACTTAAAATCCCATTTTTTTTGTTTATTTTCTGAAAATTTGATCTCAAAATTAGAGTAATTATACAAAAATACCCAATAAATTTATTAACACATGGTATCTTATTTTGCACCGTTTTTGAGAAATTCAATGCTAATGTAGTAGTGAACATAAAATTTTGAAGCATCGTAATAGGTTCGCGCCATACTATTTATCGTAGATTTTTTATGTAAATGAAAGTCCAAAATTGCGTTTGAAATGTGGGTATCATTTAACTTTGTACAAAAAATTAAATTATCAGAAAATGACCACACAATGAGTATCATCTACAAAGAGCTATAACTCCTTTAACTCTTTGAGGGGCGGACATTTTCAAATAAAAAAACCCAAAGTGTGCACAACAGAGATGTTGTGTCATCTAAGAGATTAGCAAAAAACATAATCTGAGCTTGAAATGGTGAGGTGGTACGCGCTCTCAACCACTGTATAGCAAAAGGAGTAGACATTAAAAAAAAATGGTTTATTTTGTGTACCAGCGAACATAAAGGTCAAAATTCGAAGTGGTACATTAAGTCACCCACCAACCCTCAAAGAGTTAAGAGGCATTTCCGAACACATGTTCATATGAACTTTTTTTTTCATATTTTTTACTGTATAATTATACCCTTAAGTATACACACATTATTTTTGAACACCCCCTGTATAATTATATTTTCTATTTCCAAATAAATTACTTTAAATTTTTAAAATTGCGATTTGTATTAAATAAAAACTTCATAAATATTCCCCTTATTGAAATTTATTCAAACCTATGGTTATCTCCCAGGTAATTTTCTTTAAATATGACAATAGAGACCATTTATTTCGGAAAATTTTCTTCATTTTCGTTCTCATTTTTCTTTCTTGTTTTTGTTTCTCGTTGTCATTTTAATGTCCAGAAAGTTTAATACAATTAATAAAAGAAGAAATAACTACATGACACACACCACCATCTAGAGGTTTTTATAAATACTTCACCCTCAAAATCTATAAAATACACCCCTTTGAAATAATATGTGTGCACCCTGATTCATAGATGGGGTGGAAAAATCAAATAAAAGTACATTTAAAAAAATTTAGGGTAATAAATTTAACCATTTGAGTCACACTATTATATTCCCCATTAAAAAATTGTTAAGTGGCATTATAAAACATCAAATTTTGCAATGAAAAGTACCAGGAATTTCAAATTTTATTTAACCACTAAATATGTATAAGAACACAATCGCGATTAGGGTTGTTGACGTGTTTACACAAAAAATAATCATTTTTTAATTAATTTTTTTTATTTAATTTATATCCATTTTATTTAATTAAAGAGAAATTAATGAGACATAAAGATAAAATATGAGATGGTTATTATAAGATACTGTTTCATAGAGGGAGTGAGTTATCAAGGATAAATAAAGGTCAAACTCATAAAAATTTTATTTTATCTAAATCTTATCTAAATTCTTCTTATCCTGCCTAATTTAAGATAATAAGGTATAATAAAGAGAAATAAGTTTAAGAAACTAGGTTTATTCGTTGATTAACATGACGGTAACAGAAGAATTTCGGGAGATACGTGGTTAAATCGAAGTTTCGATTTGATTAAAACAAGGAACAAGAACGAACCAACAGTAAATCAACGTATTTGCGCTTGTTATATACAAGAACTCGGTGTTATCTTCCTTAAGGGAATTAACCGCAATTGTTAGTTAATCGCCTCATTTTTTTTTTATATACGCTTATAAAACTTATGAAATTGCACAAAAACTCTAACAGTTTTAACAATTTTGGACCTCTCAATTTTAAATATACGCGTAATGTGACGATACACTTACGCTATCACACCTGTTATCAAGTAATTAACAATCAACGTAATGTTTCATTTTTTTTTACAAACCCAGACGGGCGTTTATTACACGGGGAAGTATTTATCACCTATTTGGATAATTAGATGCCTAATGGTGAGTCGTGGAAACGCCTACGATCTATTTTTTTCTCATTTTTTTTTAAGTTACTATATTTAAAATTGTTCGCTCTACACGATTCGAAATAAAACCAATAGTTATGAGAATGGAATTACGCGATTAACCCTACGATTTTTTTATTTTTTCGTTAAACACTACGTCAACCTTGCAATCTATCCTTTACATTTTTCAACAGTGCACTTCGTCTACGTTAAGTTATATCCTTATTCAGCTTAAATCAACCATCAAATAATAATCTATAATCAAGTCGTTAAAAGTTGTTTGAAACGATTTAAAAGGTAACCATTACAGAGAAAGGGAGAGAGATAGAAAGACGTAACTTTCTAACTCTTCCTTGAACATAGTTCAGCGATTTAACTACAGGTTGCGTTTAAGGTTGGTATTGATTTTAAAGAGGTAGTAATGATAGTTTTCTCAAATGACGTAATTGACTTTTATCTTTGTGGAAAATTGTATTTCCTTTTAAATCATTAAAACAACGAATTTGAGTAACAAAAAACTATTTTCTTCTGTTAGTATTCACTAAAAAATAGATTTAAATATAATAAATTATGACAATTTGAAAAAAAGACGTTAAAGCATTCCAGAAGTGCATTAACTCGGATTCCTTGAGTTCCTTAGGAGAACCTATGGGAGTGTCTTTCTTGACGTTAAAACCTCATAAACCTAATTCACTCTAGTTTTGTCAAAAATATCTAAATATTACTTTAGAATGTGAGATCACTAACCGCGTCGAAATGAATGCGCCTTTCTCACTATGAAGTAGCCGTCTCTGCTTCTATCGTTTCCCGTCCCTCTGGAGCATTTCCGGTCTAACTGGAGTTACAAAGAAGTCGGTAGGAGGTCGTATAAAGTGAAGCCGTGTCCGTGTGGACTTTGCACGGTTGGCACAGCGTCGTTTGGCACCGCCAGCTTTCGCAGGCGCCCTAAAGACCTAGAGCTTTCCGACGGCCACGATTTCGCCCGGAAACCGATCCTTAGGGCCTCGAAACGGATCCTACAAGGTCGTCTATTGTTGGTTGGATGGACAGCTTTTGCAAAACACGTTTAGTTTTGGAAGACTGCTCGCACACGATTGTGTACAACAAAAAAATCAGGTTTTGACAAGTATTTCCAACCCCAGGCGGTTTTCGGACGTGGGGCGGTCGGATTGTGGCCAAACTGCTTCGATAGCACGAATTAAATCTAACGTCCGCACGAGATACAGACTCTCTTAGTGGAGCTAATAAAATTGAGCAATTTTGTTTACCTCTACTCGTTAATACTAAGAGATGGACCCGGACTTGTACTGTGTATGTTTGTTACGCCCCCTACAATTTAAATATTTTATCTGATGAATTGAAAATTGTATGCAAAATAACATTTCAATTTATATAAAAAAGTTTCTACAGTTTTTACAAGTTATAGAGAAAACAAGAATGGTGGATGCGCCTGTAATATAATAATTTTATATTGGATAAATGCATTAAGCTTTGTATTTTAGAATTTCAAAACAAAAATTAAAAAATGAAAGTTACACTAAATATAGTAAACTAAAAATTATATATTTATCATTAAGTTGATTTTTTTTGTGGCACACTATTTACAAGCCAAATGATATGTTCATTGGCAGTAAAAATTGTGTAAAATAAAAACTTGGTTTTGGAAATACAATTTTCAATTTATCAGGTTTTTATAAGTGATCTGAAAAAATGGAAAAGACGGCTGCCAGAGGGAATGTTCGAGTGGACGAAAAGATGAGTCGAAGCGGAAACGGAGAAAATATGAGTAGTTATAACCGCTCAATGGGGGGCCGGAGCCCCATCACAACACCCACTCCTTAGTAGTAGAAAACAACGAGACGCTCCCCTTACGATAAGGCCATTTTCTTAATACACCGAACTCACTCGTACGATCGGTACTTAGCTACGTTAAATATGAAATTATCAATATCTATAAGGCAATTCCCGTAGTACGTCGCTGCGCGCTACGTTTCCGTCCCCATGCTAAATGCCCGTGAGCGCGGGGGCGGGTGTTGGGGCTGGGGCAGGGGCTGTAGAAGTGGTTTTCGCCGCCGAAACCGGCGGAAGTGCAGGACTTGGCCATGGACAACCTGGAGGAACGCTCCTTGCTTGTTGCAACCCGGCAGCTGATTCTGGGTGCAAAAAGTTCCTCCTTTGATCCATTTTCTCCGTCTAAAATAAAAATTATTAGTTCGATTATTGTAAAAAATTATTGGTTTTTACATGTGCTTGGAATCTCGATGTTATTAATTCTGGTAATAAATCCAGTTGTTCCTGTAAAGTTGCTATTTTATCTTCTATGGTGGTTAGACGATCTTCTAAAGTATCTTGTCTCGTACTCATATCAGATACTATTTCATAAACGGTGTTTTGGGTCTAGAAAACAAGTGAATTAATAAACGGGGTGGATTTAGGTATGGATTTACCTTCGCCATATCTGTAATAGTATTGGCATTATCAAGGAGCTTTCTTTGATCCATCTTCACTTTCCTTAAACTAATTAAAAAATATATAAGAGGTTGAGGATTATTATTTTATTTTTATTAACTTACGCATAAATGGCTAAAAGGAATTTACGTTGATGGGTGCGCACTTTACCAGGATTAACCCGCTTCACTAGCCTTGTGTGCTTATAAATCAGCCAGGTTTCTCTAAGAACATTCGCGGCGGCGTTTTTCAACTAAAAAATCCACTCTTCCAATCGAAGTCCTCTCAGCGTTAAACTAAAATCAAAACTCACCCTTTTAGTTAGTTGGGTATCCATCATAAAATTATGAACGTGTTTCTCCGCTCTAGTCAACTCCAGCTTTCTGGAGACCACAGCTACGAGTAAGGCAGTACATCCGGCGCCCTGGATACAGAGTAAGGGAAGGAAACGTTTAGATTGGAACTTCCAGAAGCCGTCTTACCATGATTCCTGTGCTTACGGCTATTCCTCTACCACAGTACGTATTTGGTACGATATCCCCGAACCCCACGCTAAGAAACGTAATCGCGATCAGCCACATTGCGTTCAATAAGTTTGCGTGTTCCTCGTCGTGGAAACGCTCGCATTGTCGCAACGTCCAACTGGCGATGATCCAAAGAGATACCATGAAGACCAACAGTACTGTTCCGGGACAGATGGTCATTAAGGTCTTGAGCACGAACCGTGTATTGAAGTTAATGCGATTGAGGGCACCTATACTTCTCGAGGAGGCGTCGGTAAAGAGCTTACTATGTAGCAACATCACTCGACAGATCAGGTACAGTCGGAGGAACATTGGTAGTGATAGGGGTACATCGTATGGCACACTTCTCGATCCGTCCTTATTTGCCAAACGTGTTGTCCATACGAAACGGTAATGACCCGGTATAGGATGGACCGCGCAGATTAATAACTCCATCGATATTTGGCATATTCTTTGCCATGTCATCGCAATACGCCAATCATCAGCACAGTTATCTATCATGAAAAGCTGAAAAGATATTTTTTCTTCGTGAAAAATAAAACTACAAAAAATACTTCATATAATGTTACTCATTTATCAATGATAATTTATCATTCGGTATAAAACAACTGCCTATCTATATTTATTGTATATTATGTTCAAGCTTTTGTATTAAACTTTTTTTTAATTGTTTGAAAAGTACTATTTCATAAGTATTTTTACATTAAATTTTATAATAAAAAAATCCTTTGTGATAATTACTTGATATAACGTCGTGCCATAAAATTTTATTCGTACGACGCCGCATTTTAAAAAAATAATTATCCATTAAGATCGATATTTCGATGCGGTTCAAACATTTTTTTCGACTTTATTTATTCACCGTGTCAAACATGTTAGCGTGTCAGTGTTTATGATGTAAATACACGCGTGGACGGACGAAAATATAGGGTTTTAGTTATTCCATTAGGCGAACGAGAACTGGAAGCTCGTGAATTTTTAAAGATTCACCGAGCGAGGTTATTAACCAGGCATAATTGCAACCGAATCACACAATCGTCTATTAATTAAAGTCAATTTCAGACGGATGACTAATATATTGCGTTCTCGCGAGGGGAGATCGATTTACGCCGGCGCAGTTTAGTTCCTGGTAAATCTATATCCCGTCTTGGAATGTCTTTTGTTTTCAAACAAGTATCAACTGTATATTTAAAGATGATAGGTTTAAATGGGGACTTACCTGAACCTCTAATGCGTGATAGGCTACAATGAGGCCTAATAGGATCACAGTCGACACAGATATCAGACTTTTGAGTGAAATTGAGTAAAATTCGTCCTAAAAAGATTGTTATTGTGAAAAAATAAAATGAAGAAAAGTAGTTTTTTTTGTTTTTACTTTTCTATAGACTCCGGCGCTGGATAACTCATTCTCGATAACCATAACGATGATTCCAAACATGCCCATAACAAGGGCGTAATCGCTGATCCTTTTCCGCTTTTCGAAAAGCGCCTTACGTCTACCTAACCTATAGCCTACGTTGGGTTTGTGCTTCAGGCTGCCCGATGAAGGACCTTTGTACACTCCTCCACCGAGCTGTCGTTCTTCCATATAGCGGGGATACTCGACATTACCCACCAGAGCGACGCCCGAGTCCTCCTGTTGCATACGCGTCGTTGAATCCCTGCTGGAGTTCTTTACGGCGCCCGGAATGGACAGCGTCGAAACCGGCTTCCGGAGCTGGAAGCGTTCGCCAATTATTCCATGGGAATCAGCCCGAAACTGGAAGCGGTTGGGGAAGAAAATCATCAGGGAAAGACAAATTTCGACAAACCGTTAGCAGCTTCCTCTTCCCCCTTTGTCTTATTCCAGGCCGTTCTATGAGCGTTCGTAAACTACGATTTTCAGTTAAACTTAACTGCCACAACTTACATATAAATTACAAATACATTTTTAAAACGGGCTTTAACATTTCGATTTACAAGTGTAAATGGGGAAAAGCTCAATGTTTAATGAAGCGAGAGCTTATTTCCACTCGACTGGTTCCCTAACGTATTCCACTGATAAAGATAGAACACGAGGCTTCATCACGAGGACAGACTAAGAGGAATTGTAGTCGAAATACTTTTCTTGTTTTGAGATTCCAAGCGACAAACAAGGGAGAGAAATCCAAGGTCTGCGTTAAAATTCGTGTCAAAACTGATGACTTGACACCTCGAGGCGCATACTCGTAAAACTGTTCCCTTTTCAACGGTACTCGTAGCACTCATCAATTTTAGGAATGGAATTCTTAACAAGACCCTTCTAAATCCTTAGAATTTCCATGAAGTGCGCACCTTTAGAATTTTTCCTGCACAAGATACCGAGCTACTTCACATTTTCACTCTTTCCCGGATCGATAACCGGCGGGACACGTTTCTGGAATTGCTTTCTGGAATGGACGTTTGTGATCGCTCTTTCCGGGAATTTGATAAATGTAATTGAATAAAGAAGGGGGTCAAAGTTAAGGTAATTCGCTTAACATGTTCCGGAAGTAATTACGTTGAGTGAGTGTAATGCGTTTAGTGTTCAAGAAACTGAAACTTAATTGCGAAACGACATAAAAGAATAATTTGCATATAAAATAAGAGGGTTCGGTCGTTCGGTTGAATAAGGGCAAGCAGAAGTTTAATCTAGAATATTATCAAAATAGGTCATATGTAAGTTCCAGGTAGAGAACGTGTTAATTCTTTTGGAGTCCCACCGTATTTGCTTATGCATTCTAGATAAGAAAATTCCGTTGGCATACTTTACGTAGATATATAGCTGTATGGTAATTTTCGACCTTTCGGCCGTGTAGTAGTGTGTTGCGATTTAAAATAATATCCCGCTAGTACAAAACGCGGCCATTGCGGCAGTTAAGTTAGTAGTAATGGTAGTTTCTGGACGCTCTGTATAAGTTAAGTTGTGTATACTTGCTTTAGATCGATGGCCGGGGCGAACTATAACCCTTTCGTGCTAGCCAGGTTATAATTCACTCAAGATAGTTAAATTTCGAGAATACTATATGTTTATGATCGCGTGCAGGGTGCTCGGTGGGTAACGCAGTGAGAGTTGGAATTTTCGTTGCTTTTCTGGGAGGAAAAAGCAAGGAAAATCTCTCGCCCGGGGATGCGTGAAGACAGAATAGAGGGGGTGGCGCTAGAAGAGAAGAAGGCGGGTAAAGTACTGTGGTTCTTCTCTGAAAAAGAGTCAAAATCTTTGTTAGTTAGGTCGAAGCCATGCATTTAAGGCCCACGATCGCATGCTAAAACGTCATGCCCACGTGTTTACGTCGAACCCGTCTCGTCAACGCGACGTTCGCAGCGATAAGACGTATTTTCTAAATCAATAGTTGTTATTACGCACAGAATAGAAAATGCCACAAAGCCTTCTGCCAAACCCAAAGCGTATCATCGAAATCTAACCTTATTATCGACGAACTTACCAGCGGACGTCGATGTGCTCAACGACTAAACGGAAATTGCTTAGAAATAGAACGACATCTAATTTGGTTAGATGGGGTGATTTCCAAAAACAAAATAAAATAAGTAAACATCGAAACGTTAAACGCCGATCCAAAAGAAAATAAATACAGTGATTAACGTAAACAGTTCGACACAATACAAATCGCTCCAGATTTGCAATAGAATTTTCCATTAATTTGATAATTCGAACTGATGTTCGAGGATATTCTATTGCAATTGCCACATACGTTCATTTCAAAATCTGCATGAATTTTTTTCTAACGCTAATTTCAAGCAGATTTTGATAGATTAGAAGTATACGAGGACGGTTCGGTATAAAACGGCTTTAGTAGTAAGAAAGGAGGGAAGTTTGGAGGTCTGGAGTTCTGAAGGACTCATACCTGTCGGAAATTTTTCATAGCTCCGTTGATACGCAACGAGTCGGCTGCAATACCGGCAATGCCTCCTTCTCCGTGTTCTCTTAGTTGCCTCAAGGAGGTGGAAGGCACGACGCCGGGTACGTAGTTCATGCCACAGCAAGGAACTGAGGCCTCCGGCTGAGAACTTTGGCGGATAATTCTGGAGGCGGGTATCTTTTGGGCAACGGGACAAGAACTGCACGAGACCTGAAGAAACGTGGTGATGTAGATTACTGTCAACGTCCGAGACGGCGCCTCTGACATCCAACACCAAACAGATTCGTTCTATTTCACTTTCAGAATATTCTAAGGCCCTAAGGATACTAGAACACTAAAGAGAAATGAGAGTACAGCTACATTCCGAAAGCTACTGGGACTGCACGAGCTCGATTTTCTTTGGCAACAGCAACAACACCAATAGTAGTTTATAATAACAACTATCAGATTTAGCAAAATATCGATCCAAAGTAACTAGCAATGCCCAAACACACGCATCCAAGGTAAGTTCAAAAAATAAGGAAAACGTAACGGAAATCAAAAAAACACCTTATCAATTAAGCAAGCTGCGACATCGTATCGAATAATAACAATTAGAGTACAAATATATGTATAAATATTTATATAAATATATAATGTATAGACACTTCGACCCATTCGTATATAAGTTGCTTTTGTCACAAACCCGAAACAAATGCCTGCTGGCCGGCGAGGTTGTCCTAAAGAAAACCGGACAACTGGAACGAAACAAAATTTTCTCTGATTTGGTTACGTTCGAGAAGAAGTAAAACGAAAACAAAACATAGTAGAGATTCGAAGTTTTAAGCGGTGAAGCTCGAAATATTAGTAATAGGAAAAAGCGTGAAGACGTAGACGAAGTGAACAGGGAGGATTAGTTTGAACGAACCGAAATTAAAACAGTTTGTTTATAAAAAAAAGTAAAGTTGTTTGTGTTTACTTTTGCCTCGCTCTGTACGTAAAGTGTTAATATTTCTGTAACACGCTACGGAAGTCAATCGATTGCGGAGACGTTGAAATACCCCCTAATGAATACATTAATAATGCACACCTTGTTGCTAATGTACAATACCGAGTAAGCGGGCGGTGAAAAAAAAACAATGTTTATTTCTTAAATTATTTACAAAAACAACCCAATTTGAAACAAAAAGAAATCTCGTTCTATACTGTGGTTGTTATTTCGGTTCGCACATACTTGATATGTACTCCGTCCTTAAAAAGACACATCGTGTTGAAGTGTCCAATTAAGGTGAGGGTCAAGAAGGGATGGAGAGAAGGTATGTCGTCAATCAGTAGGCACTTCGAAGGAAGGAGACAGGTGAAACTTTACGAAGGTCGCGTAGTAGCGACTCGATTAGTTGCGCTATTTAGAATGTATGGTAAAGACTTACTCGGGCACTTCCGTTAGTGTGAGTGATCAAAGTGTTTTGTTCCTTTTGCGTGCCCTTCCGACAGGTATGCGCTCGTCTATCTACATGAATCCTTTTTTGAGAGCCGACGACGCGGGCGCGAAACTCTACAGTTCGAGCGCTCTTCACGTCGTCGTCTCGGTGCCCGCTTGGTATGTGCATACCTGTCGGAAGTTGCGGAAAACGCCCCTGGAACGCATACAGTCCCCTGATGCGTCGGGGTCCGTCTGTTCCCGAAGCTGCTTCAGCGAGCTGGAAGCCAGCCCTTTGTAGAGATGCATTCCCGTATTGGTTGTTTCGTACTGCGAGCATTGCCTGGTTATTCTCGAACGCACCTGCGTCTGAGTCGTTGACGCAACCGGACAAGAACTGCAGAGGACCTGAGGGAAAGCTCCGATTATTCTTGCACGGGCCTGGATTCTCCGCGGTGCTATTCTATCCTGGACCCTGTCCCGCATCGAGCGGAACATGTAAAATAACCCTCTGCTGCAAAGAATTATTCCTTTCGTTTTCCTTTCATTTTAAAATGAATATGAGAATGTAGAAAGTATGATGAAGTGGAAGGAAAACGGTCGCGCTTTTAATCGTACAATGCCCGGCGTACATGACCTGCTCCAGCAAAAAACCGTATCGATCCAACGGTCCCATGACCCGCAGGATAAACAGCAGGACTCCGAACCGCCGACCTGGCAACAGTTTTGAAGGCGCAAGTAGCCGAACACGTTCGAAGTTCGCACAACTTTAATATTAACTATAATTAGCATCTATTTACAGTGCGTTGATTCCACCGACAATTTAAGACCTTGCTCGCAGGACCGACAAACTTGTTTGCCTCATACCAAAATTTCCGCGGGCAATTTACATAAAGCGAGGAGCGTAAACAGATTTTCTAGTAGCTATGGGTCGATACTGCGAGAAAACACGTTAGCACCTAATTATTTGCTAGCGAATTGGATTGTAATCAAGCTTATATTCTGTTGTTATGGTGTAATCAGCACGTGTTATATTGAATGTTCTCGCGATGATATTTATTTTCAAGCCTGGAATTTTGTTGTTTAAAGTCAGACGCATGCACACGAATGTATAACCTTTGAAAATAATGCTAATAAATCGTTTTAAACGGAAGTGCGCATATGTTCGACAAAATAAGCGAAAAAGTATTCAAAAAATCTGAAAATTTTAATATATATAATTTACTGTAGCATAATGTACTGTACATAAATGAAAATGTTTAATTAGTCAATCCAAAATTATGTTGTATTAGGCGATTCGGAAGAAGTTATTTTACATGTTGCGCCACGAAAGGCCGCATGTTGTTACTGTTGTGCAAAAGTGGCGGACCGTACAAGAGAGCCTTAGAACACACATCGCGGGACAGCGAAAGCGGCAAGCAAATGAACTCCTTCGGACAGGGCACACAGGGAGTTGTTAGAATGCACACGTGGCCGGCCGGAAGTGTCTAAGAGAGCTATGCGTACCGGCGCGTTCAGACAGTTACAGTTGCAGTGATGTGTAGATCTGACGCTTTCCCTCGACACAGACCGCACGACCTTATAGTTTGAAACGGGCGTCTGGGAGGTGCACCGCTCCAAGATGTTGCGGTTTGTTGACACAGCTTGGAAAGCGTTTGATGAGCTTCGAATTCGCCCGGGAACGTTCGACCCTAGGCTCTGCTTGCATCCTTTCAAATCCAACCTGTAACCAAAACCACCTGGTGAGTCGCGACGCACCCTACACTTGCGCAAATAACTTTTGCACAAGCGTTGTGGTGTCGGACTAACCTGCAGTGGAGTTCAATGTCGGGTACAGACCTAGCGCTGCTCTCTTCCAGACAAAGAGAATTGTCCTCCTCGCTGTCCGAGAAAACGGACAGCTGAGGATGATGGTTGGAGACCAAAAAGGTGGTACATTCTTGACGCATGAGCACGGGCTTCGAGCAGTTCGACGGGGTCGACGAGCTGGTGATGATCGGCCCCACCAGCAAGCTCGCCGTTTCTCCTTGATTGCTCATTATTGGTCTAAGTGGTTAGTCGCACTGAAAACTGTAAAATTGTTGCCTGAACTTCTCGTCCTCGCGCCGCGTGCCGCTATCGATCGCCTGGTTTATTTCTGGTGCCGGGTCGATATTCGCGACGAGACGGGATGGAGATCAGAGCTAGACTTGGATGTCATCCCAATGGAACCTAAATCTAAATTGTCGAATTCTGCTCCCGATCCCAGACCGCCCATAAACCGTATTGTCTACACATACTAAATCAACGTAAATGTTACTCAACTATAAAATTCATTCAACACAACAGCCAAGTTCACAAAGTAACATAATTTTGTAAACAACGTTTCTTTGTATTAGGTTGTAACATAAATTCGTCTTGTTTTTATGTTCGAGCTAAATCTGATATGTTATCCTTTAAGTAAAACGTGCCTTACGACAGAGATTGATACGAAATGCAAATTACACACAGATCTACAAAAACATAAAATGTTGATATAGGGAAAATATTAAAAAAATCATTCATCCACAGAAAAGATGCAGAATAAACAATTAAAATTGAGAGATCATTACTAAAAACAAAACGAATAAATACCACAACCTAATACAATAACTTTTTCGTGTTGTAATAGTTACAAGAATATAAATATCGTAAAAACATTGTTATTACATTTTGGCAATGTAGCGCGGGTTCATATGAATAATTCAAATTTCGACTAGAGTATGCGGATAAGCTCGGAGCGGCGGGATTTTAGTTGAAATTTACGACCCCAAAATAAACCAGGATTCGATATTTTAATATTTTTATGGCAAACGCCGACGCGGTGGGATCGCGGGCCGACGTCGGTATTCGGCGTCCAGTAAATAGACGTCGCCGTTCAGCGTCGTTTCGGGATGGTCAACTGGACGAAAATCGATCACGCCATATGAAAACATTTATTTCAAGGTTGCACGTTTGAAAAATAACGAGCCCATAATCGCATCCCGTTTACCAAACATCGGCCGCATGCCAAAACATTGATTCCGGAGCACCCCATTACTTATTAAAACTCCCAACGTCATCCTCGACGGAGGGATGATCCCACCTGATAGTTAAAAGTTTAATGTTTAAGTTTTATTTAGCGAGGGTAGGTTCAGAAAGAAAAAGAAGGGACGTTATGCCTACCGTAGGTTGTTTCGGGTTGTGCTCGAGTACCAAACCAGGCTAAGCTACCAGAATATGAATGCATGTGGGCCAAAACGTAAATAGAAAACGGTGCACGTAAAGGGAAGTAGGTAAGTAAATAAATAAAGTGCAACGTACGCATAAGACCTCCGCGGGGTTTTTCAATTTTTTTTTTCTTCTAGGCGATGCGAACCTGGCACCTTGACATTTCCACGACGATGACGGGGATGACGAGGATGACGTAGATGAGCACTTCGGTTTGTTTCAGACGCATTTCGGCCGCGAAAAATGCATTTAGAGCCGTTCTTCGAGCGGTCTTCGCGCTCGGACGACCTCTGCACTCGCCCGCGTACAACTTACTGCTCAGACGCCTGGCGTCGCGACGGCACTACTCTCCGCTGACCCCACCCAAACTGAAATTTCACATCGATTTTCCATAAAATCCATAATTGATCATCGTTTTGACCTTATTTTACCACTCTCTTAAACTACCGCGCTTTTTCGAATAGCTAGGCAACTTTATAATCGTCACTTTTTTCTATCTCGTTTGAATTTCCCGCTAATACGTCATTCACGAGCTTAAACGAACAAGTTTGGGAGACCCGATTTAACTTTGTATTTTATATAGTTTTTAATACAGTAGAGAAATGTATTTAAGGTGCTACAAAAAATTTAATCAAAAATATTTTTTTATTTCTTTAACCCAACTGTCAAAGGTTTCAGCAGCTATACCGTCACAACGCGATAGAACTGATGATGGTGTAGTTACCGAAACGTTGATTATCAAGCTCAAATAAATAAATAAGCCTTAACTTTTAGTTTTCATCATTTCAGCTTTAGTTTTTTAATCTACAACCTTAGAAATACTAGTGTGGTCTGAAGTGTGGGTTTAATATCAAATGAAAAGATTTTTCCTACACTAAACTAGTCTCTATTAGTTAATTGTTATTATTTAATTGAATACTATTTCAAAAACCACATAAGTCAAAAAAGTTAAATTTTCAGGAGCACTAAAAAACCGTTTAACATAAAAGGTATGCCTTGCATGAACAAAACCGTGAATGCAAACTGAACTATTTATGAAACTACAACAAATGTAATGAAACACGGTATAATGAATTGTTAGATTTTTGCAAAAACGGTATTTTTCTTTGTATGACTTACGTGGTTTTTGCACGGACTGTTTTTCCCATGTCTAAATGCTGGCATTAGAGGGAAATAAATACAAGAGAGTCAACACAAAAGTTTTATTGCAGTTTGAAAAAATTATTACATGACTAACGAGGCAAATTTATGGTACATAATCGTATTCATTGTCACTTTCGATGGCATTTTTTTCCTCTTCTGTAGTTGGCCATTGAAAAATTCTTTTATAGAAAGACATATGTTTGGAAATAATAATACTTTGTACCTGTTTGATATTTTCTATCTTTTTGGGGTTTATGGGAACATAATCAGTTGGATACGTACATTCTGTTGGTAGTTTAATGGTAATAGATTTGTTTCTTGTCAAGTTAAATGTATAGTTACCTAAACCATCGATAAAGTCTTGAACAATCACAGTTCCTTCCTTATCCTTTTCATATTGAAATGACAAATAACGAGAAGGATAGAATGATTCTTTATGTTCCTTTTTAACACGTTTGCCAAAACTCTCATTTGACAAACACTTTCTTTTATAACATGTTGGCCACCACTGAGAGAAATTTAGAATTTGGTGAGTTGCAGAAACATCGCAAGTCGCTCACTTATGTGGTTTCAGCTGCGAACGCATATACTTGTACTGACATATCTTGGTAACGCTTCACGAGAGTTGTGCGATTTTTGCACAGACGGTGTGAATACCCCCAAAGAAACGATTCGTGGCAAAAACTGCATTTTGTAAAATTTTGACTTATGTGGTTTTTGAAATGAGCGATTCAGTTACACATAGGACTATTACATTGGTTTTGCCCAAGAAAAACTGGGTTAGGGTTAAGTTATTAGTTCAGTTGATTCCTACGAATCATTTTAGATAAAGTCACAATTATATTATCAGCTCATTCAATAAAAATAAGAAACTATAGTAATTTTACTGCTTATAAACAAGGGTATGAGCTTGGTAAATAAATTTCTCCAAAGAGTTGTGTCTAAATTAACTAATTGGGTGCTAATTAGATCGAGAATTATCAAAAGGGATTTTCGGGAATAAATTTGGGACTTTACTAACTTTCTAATAAGTTATTGAGTTGGCAACTAAATTGCGGATTTCACTCATAGATTGCTTCAGTTGAATTTTTAGATTTGCAGACGTAGTACAAATGTAAAACACATTTTGTTATTTGATAGTTGGCAATTCAGCAGCCAATCAGTAAAAAAAGTTTTTTGATCGGTTGCGTAGTTTTTAGAAAAATGGAAAATCAAAAGGAACATTTTCGTCATATTTTGCTTTTTTATTTTTGCAAAGGGAAAAACGCATCGCAAGCACATAAAAAGTTATGTGCTGTAGAACGAAGCCTTAAAAGAACAGCAGTGTCAAATTGTGCCAAATTTCGTTCTTGTGATTTTTCACTCAAAGATAAAAAACACTGGTCGTCCAGTTAAAGTTGATGAAATCCTAATCAAAGCAATAATCGATTCGGGTCGTCACAGTACAACACGTGAGATTGCAGAGAAGCTTTATATATCACATACATGCATTATCCCATACATTCTCACATACATGCATTCTCCCATACATTCTCACATACATCCACCCAACCGAACGATCAATTTTAATGTCTACATTGAACAACTAACGAAATTAAGCAATGCAGTTGAAGAAAAGCAGCCCGAATTGACAAATCGAAAAGGTGTTGTATTCCATCATGATAATGCAAGGCCACACACATCTTTGGTCACTCGGCAAAAATTATTGAAGCTTGGTTGGGATGTTTTGCTACATCCACCATATAGTCCTAACCTTGATCTGATTACTTTTTATTTCGATCTTTACAAAACATGAATGGTAAAAATTTCAATAATGATGATGATGTCAAATCGTACCTGATTCAGTTTTTTGCGAACAAAAACCAGAAGTTTTATGAACGTGGGATTATGATGCTATCTAAACAATGGCAAAAGGTCCGCAATTACTTAATTTTAAACCCAATATTTCTGTAATTTTTTATTTAACTTTAAAGAAAACTTTAAAGTTAAATCAAATTTAATCAATACAGCTAAACTTATGCAACTAAACATACCCATCACATAAGTACACATTTTACATTTATACAAAATCAAATTTGATAAATATAACACTATATAACTTTAATGATTAAGATTATAATACAAGCAATGATTTTTAAATAAATTACAGTATATAAAACTAAAATAAAAAAACTGGAAGGATAAACAAGCAAGTTATGTAGCCAAATATACAACTGACATGTTTGTCATACTCGAGATACGTAAGAATACAAAACCCCACATACAAAAATAGAAATATACGTATTCTACGAAGTGCTATAATCGTAAAAGATAGTGGATATTTTCATCGTGTAAACGTTTTGTGAAAAAAATTAAGATAAATAATCTTTCGCAACCGAGGTAAAAGGTAAAATCTGTTTTCACATCTGTTTACATTAAGATTTAAAGGGATGTCTAAATATCTCTTTAAATCTCATTTAAAGAGATTGTAATTTAGGAGAGATATTGTAATTTAAAGGTCTTTACATTCCAGATTTTTCATTGTACTTCATCCATATGTAGTAATACAAATTAGACTCTAGTGTTAATAATGAGTAAGGTGGAAGAAATAAAGGATTTAGATGATGTCTCTCCCCAAACATCTTGGGTATTTGTTGAAGATTGTGATGTTGATAGCTCCCAAAATAAATATTATCTAAATTGTTCTACCGAACCAGTTACTGAATTAACTGATAAAAATGATTTGGAAAGTGATTCTGATGGGATAAGTATCATAAGTGAGAGTGATGAAGGAAAAGAAGTAATTTTAGATGAAAAAGATACTACAACTTGTAATGTTATCGCAAGGAAAGATAATGCACCATTGATAGACAACATTTCAGCAAATATACCATCCAGAAAATTTTATTTAATTGCTTTTGGTGGCGTGATATTAGCTTTAACTTTACCTTTTGTACTTAATTTTGTGATTTATGATTCAAATCAAAAAGTTCCTTGGAAAGATGACTCTGAGGACTTTTTTGAAGATGACTTTTTTAATTCTGATGAAGAATTAATCAATGTAAATGTTAAAAATGATCATGAAAGAAATTTGGGGGAATTACAAGAAATTAAAAGCCAGTTTTTAATTGATGATGTTAATGAACCCAAAATAAAAGAGCTACCAAAGAGAAATTTGGATGTGATTAATGACGGAGTTGTTAAAAATGTAATTAAAAGTGAAGTTTTAGAAAATGGAAATAAACCCAATATAAAAGTATCAATAAAAAGGGATTTAGATATGATTGAAGATCAATATGTTAAAAATGAAATAAGAAGTTTAGAGAATACAATAAATTCTAATGAGAAATATAAAGAAGGTGAGGTTTTAATTCATAATGTTAAAGAACCCAAAATTAAGTCAACGAAAAGTGATTTAAATGTGATTAAAAATAAGAATGTTAAAAACAAAATTATCTCTCGAGAAAATAAAATAAATGCTAATGAGAGGTATGAAAGAAGTGATAAAAAGTATAAAGAAGATCAAAAATATAAGGAAGATAAAAAGAAATTAAAGAAGAATAAAGAAGATAAAAAGAAATTAAAGAAAAATGAAGAAAAGGAGGAGAAATTTGAAAATAATGAAAAACGTAAAAAGAAACTGGGAAAAGATAAGAAAGAAAAAGATAAGAAAGAAAAAGATAAAAAAGAAAAAAGAGATAAAAAATTAGATGATAAAAAATTTAAAGACAAATATAAATTAAATTCAGAAGAAGATCGAAATGAAAAGAAAGAACGAAAATTTGAAGATAGAAATAAATTAAAAGAAAATAAATTGAAGGATTCTAAAGATTTTGCAGGTGAAAGAAAACCGAAGACGGATAAAATTAAAATAGAGAAGAATCAAGATGGGAAAAATAAAAATAAGAAGAGGAAACTTCAACCAGAAAATGAACTGAAAATTAACAACAAAAAATTTAAAAAAGAAAAAATTGAAAACGATAAAAATTTAAAAGAAAGAAATTTAAAAGAAAAAAATTTAAACGATAAAAATTTAAAAGAAAAAAAATTAATAGAAGGAAATTTAAAAGATAAAAATTTAAATGATAAAGAATTGAAAGATAAAAATTTAAATGATAAAAAATTGAAAGATAAAAAATTAAAAGATAAAAAATTAAAAGATAAAAATTTAAAAGATACAAAATTTAACAATAACTTTAATTCTAAACCAAATAAAATGAATCTTACTTCAAAACCTAAAGTAAGTTAATATTTATTTAAAAAACAAGATTAAAAACAAAACTAACAAAACATAATCTTAGTTTAAAAATTCTCAAGAACGTAAAAAGGAATTAAAACCCCATTTTAAGGCGGAAAAAGATCCTGTATACTTCAAGAAGGCTGTTAAAAAAGATATGAACCCAAAAAATTTTAAAAACATAAGGTGGGAATCAAACGAATACTACTTCAGTTCCAGGACAGATAAGAGAATGGTTTTTAATGCAAAATCAAAGGTAATGTTAATTTTTTCAACCTAATTTTAAACATTAATTACCATTTATTTTCAAATAACACCATAAAAATCCAAGGAGGAATATTTTGTCATCGAAGAGCAATATACATCGTACTTCAAACATGTGGAATTCTGATATTGGAAAAAAAATAAATAAATTTTTATCTAAAATGTTAGATAAACATTCCTCTATGTAATTATATATGTATAAAAAAATTCTATAAATGTTAAATTCTATAACTGTTGTTTTTAATAATTTATTTTTCCCGCTTATTTTTGAATCAAACCTAAACTTTTAATTTTTCTCGAGTGATGGCACCACAGTTTGTAAATTACAGGTGTCTCTTTTAACCGTGACCTCACTTAAATTATACATTTATAAATTCGGCTTTTGTAATCAAAAATAAAATCTTTAAGTGTATAAAATAAAAATGATTTCGTAATTTCTAAAAATTGTTTTTTAATTTCTATCAATTTTTTTCGATTTTTTCAGTATTTAAGAACTTGATGCTAAATCCTTTTTATTGAGGTATCTTTCATACGTTTTAATGAGTAAATAGGCAGTCTAAGTGACGTCACAACATAACTTTTCATCACTTTCCCTTCGTTCTCTTACAGTATGATGGCACCACAATCGAATCCCTTAAAAAATCAATAACAACCCTCATCCCTCTTTAGAAGTGTAAATTGTGTTGCCTATAATTAAGATTATTTCACTTATTTTTTCTTTATTTCTTAAAAGAAATAATGTAGTATTCAAATAAAGTAAATCTAACAAATTTGTTACTTAAAACTTTAAAATAAATTGTATTAGTAGAACGAAATAAATGAAATAAAAAATTAAATGTATTTATATTGGAATCTATCTATTAGATATCTTCGATCTATCTAAAATATATATATGATAAAATATGACATCTAAAATTAATAATTTTTAGTTATTAAAATGTTTTTAATATAAAGAATAAACTTTGTCTAAACATCATTAATAATAGAACTTCTTTCAAGTAAGGAGCAGTATTTTCCAAGCGAATAACATTATCGTAAATCTACATAATTACGACACAAGGTTTTGCAAACAGAAAAAAAGCACGGGGAAAAAAATGTTAGCCACTTAGATTTAAGCTGTTGAATTATCCGACAGCTATAAATAAAATGTTTCACAGCGTATGCACCCCATAATGTTGTTTTGGCCGCGCCTTCAACCCCTGGGGGAGCCAACGAGACTGCTTTCGGTAATTTCCATAGGCGTGGTTTGGAGGAAGGGAGGTCCAATGGAAGGAGGATGGTCCATTCGGTGTCCATGGAAACGGAGTGATCAGTTACATGTCTCTAAACATTTTATACTGTGATTGCCGCATTAGCGGAGGCCCAGTTTGGTGTTAAACAGTAGTTTTAGTGGTCAGCGAGAGGGAAAAATGGACAAATTAACGCAGTTCGTGTCGAAATCTTTTAATGGAAACATCGCGAGTGCTGTGGAAATAAAAGAGGAGCAAAAATTGGACGACGGACACACGCATCAGAATTTGGAAATGATGACCACTACGATTTACCAAGATGGACACCACGGTCATAAACAACAGGACGAACAGGAAGACGAGAAAAACTCGAAACCGTCTGCCAAGAATTGGCTCATTTCCGATCATTTTCCGTCGAAACCTCCCAATCCAATTTGCGGCATAGATCTTAGTATTAACGCGAAAAAAATTCATAATAGAAGTCCTTGTTTATACCTCGACGAAAAATCTGAGTCGCCAAAATCCAGATTATCATCGTCTCCCATCGATTTGGATGTTGAAGAGTCAAAATCTCCCGAAAATACAAGTATTAATGATGAAAAATCTTTAGTCGACGAACCTAAAAAATCTATATCCGGTATGTTTAAATCTAAATTTTATTAAAAGTAAATTTTATTAATAGTAAATTTTATTAAAAGTAAATTTTATTAAAAGAAAATTTTATTAAAACTATTAAACTTAACATAACCCGAATATAGCTTTTGTTTAACTTCGATCGATTATATTAGATTAGTCTTTATGTACGGTTTCTAGGTACATAAAGTGATTATTATTAATCAGTATTATACAATTTCGAATTTAAACAAACAAACACGAAGCGAGTAATCTTAGTAAATTACATATCGAATGTCAAAGACCTTATTTTTAAAGTTAAACAGATTTTATCTTATTGTTAGTCTTCCTGCTTTTAAATCAAAATTTTTAAATTTAATGTTGAATTGGATCGTTGGATTTTATACAAATTTCAATCATTTGTTCTTTAAAAAGTATTCCAGATAATTTAATAAAACTGAGGAGTACCTTAAAGAGAAAGAGCTGATCATAAATTATTTATGCCAACTTTAATCAAGTTTACAACTATTAAAGTTTATGAAATGGAAAGATAAGTGTTATATCGTCGCTTTAGAACCAGATTATTCCATATCCGGTTTTTACTTTTATTTTTTTTTTTTTTCTAATTTTACAGAAAATGAGTTTTTAGTTTTGATGTTTAATGTGATGTAATGTGCATTAAAAAAACGATTCTATAAAACAGCGATATGAATAAACTTGGTTATTGCCAAAAACTTAGATTTGGAAAAAATAGGATAGAATCAGATTCTGAGGGGATGGCATTATTCGGTATATTAAAGCTTCCTGAAGCTGTGAAAGATTTGAGGTGGATTGTACAAAGCAAAATCACTAAAAAAATATTTTCACATTAAAATGACATATTAAGCTAAAATTTTGATCAAAGATATTCAGCACTCCAAAAATTTTGAATGTGTGCTGTACTTATAGCAGTAAATAAACCTTGTTGTTTAAGCAGTGTTAGTAGACTAAATTAATTTGGACTAAACTGACAGAAAGAATTTGGTTGATGTTAAAGATTCAGATTTAGGAAAAAAATAGTATAGAATCTGATTCTAAGGCGATGGTATTATTCATTATATAAAAGTCTCCTAAAGCTGTGAAAGATTTGAGGTGGATCGTACACAGCAAAATCATCAAAAAATATTTTCACATTAAAATGGCATATTAAGCTAAAATTTTGATCAAAGGTATTCAGCACTCTAAAAGTTTTGAATATGTGCTGTACTTATAGCAGTAAATAAACCCTACTGCTTAAGCAGTGTTAATAGACTAGATTAATTTGGACTAAACTGACAAAAAAAGCTTAGTTGATATTAAAAACTCAGATATAGGAAAAATAGGATAGAATCTGATTCTAAGGCGAAGGTATTATTCATTATTTTAAAGTCTCCTAAAGCTGTGAAAGATTTGAGGTGGATCGTACACAGCAAAATCATAAAAAAATATTTTCACATTAAAATGACATATTAAACTAAAATTTTGATCAAAGGTATTCAGCACTCTAAAAATTTTGAACGTGTGCTGTACTTATAGCAGTAAATAAACCCTACTATTTAAGAAGTGTTAATAGACTAGATTAATTGGGACTAAACTGACAGAAAAAGCTTAGTTGATATTAAAAACTCAAATGTAGGAAAAATAAGATAGAATCTGATTCTAAGGCGATGGTATTATTCATTATATAAAAGTTTCCTAAAGCTGTAAAAGATTTGAGGTGGATCGTCCACAGCAAAATCATAAAAATATTTTCACATTAAAATGACATATTAAGCTAAAATTTTGATCAAAGGTATTCAGCACTCTAAAAATTTTGAATGTGTGTTGTACTTATAGTAGTAAATAAACCCTGCTGTTTAAGCCGTGTTAGTAGACTAGATTAATTTGGACTAAACTGACAGAAAAAGCTTAGTTGATGTTAAAAACTCAGATGTAGGAAAAATAGGATAGAATCTGACTCTAAGGCGATGGTATTATTCATTATATAAAAGTCTTCTAAAGGCCCCTACAGACGTTCCAACTTACCTTCAAGCAGGACTGCACAGCCACACTGCTGAGGTTGCATAAACAAAGACAATTACATCCACACGTACTAGAACTAGTACGACTTACCTGCGCAAACTAGCACTGTGCAGGCAAGTCGTTAGGTAAGTCGGGGTGTCTGTAGGGCTCTTAAAGCTGTGAAAGATTTGAAGTGGATCGTACACATAAAATCATAAAAATTGTAGACGTAGGATTTGTATGAAAAAGCTGTACTTTTACTGGTATTACAATTTATTATCATCTTACATGTTTCGACTTACGTCATCTTCAGAGACGAAGTATAGATAGTATGTCCAAAAGTTAACATCTGACATGAATCATGTCAGATTTTACAATGTGCACATTTTTAATTTTGCGGCGTATTTGATTAATTTTAATGTGTATACTTTTGGAATTAGAGTCAATATCGAAATCTTATAGATTTTTCATGTTAACTTTTGGACATACTATCTATATTTCGTCTCCGATGATGACGTAAGTGGAAACATGTAAGACGGTCAACAAATGAATACAACTAGTAGTTTTTTGTAAACCACGATGATAAAAGTTTTAATTTTGTATTAAGTGCTACATTAAATGTTTCGCTTTACGCGTCATCAGGCACATCGTCAAGTTAGTAGAAAAATCGGACATAAGCTTCGGGATGAACAAATTTTAAAGTTATAAGTTAGAGAGATGCGTAGATAATTAAAATTTAAAATTTAAAAAATTGAAAAATGTGAAGGCTGAAGGCGTGTTATAAATTCAAAATTAAGGCTGAAGGCATGTTATATAAAAGTTGGAGGCATGTTATATAAAAGCTGAAGGCATCGTAAATCGTGGCTTACAAATTTGAAAAAAGACGAAAATACAATCGAAAAATTAAAATTAAATTGACTTGATTCAATCAACCAGTAAAAATTAAAGATACATTCTAAATAACGTTTGGTGATTGAATCATTCAATCACACACGATGAACCCGGAATACGAACTTGCCCATGTAAGACGGTAGTAAATTGTAATACCAGCAAAGCATAGCTTTGAACCTACGTCTAAATTTTAATAAAACCATGGATAAAACTGATAAAACCATGGATCAATCAACAAACATGTTTTCACATAAAACAAATATTTTTACATAAAAACATCTATGATATATTAAGCTACAACCCTGGTTAGAGATATTGAACACCCTAAAAATTTTACATCTGAGATACTTATACCGGTAAATAAACCCTGCTATTTAAGAAGTGCTTTGTCAACATCTAAAAAAAGTTAAAAACATCGTCTGGCAACAAAGCTACCAATAAAACTTCTGGTGTAATAAAATTATTCCAAAGTTATATTGAGTGCTCAATACTTATAATGGACCTCGGTTGATCGATTACTCCGGTTTATCCGATTGTGTTCGTCTTTAACATGGACAAGCAATACATTTAAGAGTCAAGTTTTCAAAGGTGACAGATTAGCGGAGTTTTACTGTGTATATACTTTCAAACCTAGGTTTATAATCTATACAAATCGATAACGTGGAAAAATATTTTTCAGCACTTATCTGGTTTATTTGCTTTTATTATCCTTAAATGTTTCGGCCTAAGGCCATCTTCAGAGGTAACTAAAAATTTTAGGTTCTTAGAATTACAGTGAAGCTCCGCTAATTCGGATCAATTAAAACCCAGGCAATCCGAATTAGTGAAACATCCGGATTATTGGAACTTTTTTAAAAGTCACAAAACTACGTTAAATACATGTAGGGATTTATTAAAGCAAAACACACACTACTAACATATTGAAAATCGTCGATGTACCAACTCCATACTTGGTAGCCAACACCTTTCCACTAACACCACTTTTTAATTTTTGCAATATATCGTGTTTTTCCGCTAGAGTTAATGTTTTGTGTGTTCTCTTTCGCGCCATGATGGTTTTTAACAAACTGCTTTTTACACGAACAGCGTAACGTACATACATGGCAAACTGCGCAAACTACGATCCGGATTATGGAATCACAAATAATCCGGAAATCCGAATTATGGAATACATAATGTAAATAACTAATATTTCAATTTCGTCCGGATTACAGGGGAATCCGGATTATTGGAGGTCGGATTAGCGAAGCTCTACTGTATATCCCCAAACAGCTTAGGGATATCTTTTCCAAGACCGCGTAAGATATCCGCACTGTTTGGGGCCCTAGCGGTCTCAAACCTTCCTATCCTAAGTTACTTCCTTTCCTTAAAATTTCGCTTCCAATTTCCATTTTTTCACATTTTATGATTGGTTCAAAATTTAACACCTCATCCCAGTCCTAATATTAATTCAACTTCTGCAAATGAATTTAATTTATTGAAAATTTTTGAAATTTGAATACTTGATAAACATAACAGGTTGTTTTTTTGCTCACAACGGGAGACATAATATCTACCAAATTGTAAGAACCTAAAATTTGTAGTTACCACTGAAGGTGGCCTTAGGCCGAAACATGTAAGGATAATAAAAGCAAACAAACCAGATAAGAGCTGAAAAATATTTTCATTTCACGTCATAATTTACTGGCGAAAAGATGGATCACAATCTAATTTTTCCTGATTAATCTATATAAGTTTTTATTAAACTCTCTTGCAAAAAATATCATCCAACAACAAAACATATACAAGAAAATACTACGGAATACTATCAATCGCAAAAAATACCATAAAAAGATTAATCTATTCTCATTATGTAGCTTAATCTGAGTGTAGTTTAATATCAGGTGTTCATTTAAATTCGTGCTCAAGTGACCTATGAGCTCTATTAGTATCTTTGTTCTGTTCGTTTCCTACGTATCTCTTCATCATTGTCTAATAAACATTCAAGGCATGCTTGAGCACGAATTTAAATGAACATTTGAGTACGAATTTAAATGAATAATTTTACTGAATGGTGGTAAAATTACTCAAGCTCTTCGGAAAATATACCAGATTTAAACAAATTAATAAATTTTCCATGCTATAGAATATTTAATCAATTGCAGGTAGAATATTATAAAAGGATTAATCTAATCTGATTATGTGGCTTAATCTGAGTGTAGTTTAACGTAATTTTACTGAATCGTAGTAAGATTACTCAAGCTCTTCATCAAATATACCAAAGTTAAACAAATTAACAAATTTTCCATTCTATAGAATATTTAATTTGGTATTTAAGTACATAATTATTTGTTTATAATGTATCATTTGTTTCTAATGTATATCCATTACATAATATTTGTTGAATTTATCTTCGACTCTTGATTAAATAAGATGTTTCTTCATCTTAATTTCTTTTTACCTTACACTATCTCTTAAGATTTTATCATCTTTTGTTGTATTTTTAAATAAGGTTTAGATCATCATAGTGTTTGAAATAACACGGTCTTAATTTTTTCTAAATCTTCTGGTATAATTCATTTTTATAATTTAGTACTTTATACATATAATAACCCTTCTTAATTTTAAAATTGTCAGCGCAATTGCTTTGGATTAAATTAAAAATTTAATAGAATATTATCGAATCCGGCGCTTCCACCAATTTTGTATAATTTGGCGAAGACTTTGAATAGTTTAATTTTTAAAAGTCCTTTGTCCGAATGTTGTGGATAATAATGTGCCTAACATCTAGGCAAAAAAGATTTAACGTTTGAAATACTAAGACTCACAAGGAGACCACAAGATGTTGTATTCACCGATTTTGATCAAAGTGGTATCAATCGATAGGTATTCATCACACAATACAAATCTGTAAAATATTAGGGCGCACTATTCAGGGATTCGGGAATAAATCCTTATTAAAGTTATTAATAAATTGCGTTTCGAGGCCCAATGACTTGTTAGCCACTCCCGGCCCCCCTCCAAGCGCCGCCCATGGATGAGGTGGCATGCTTCTATTTCCAGTGAATTTCCAGTCGCGCACTGTGCTAGTTCGAATCCCGCAATTTACCGCTTACTCTCTCGTAATTTTGATTTAATATTTCACTTTTTTTATAATGTTTTGATTATATTTTTTTACATTTAAAAAAATTACCACACGTTTTACAACCTTGATTTTCAATTTCTGCTCCTTTTCGTTTAGGACTTTTTTATATTATTTTTAATAGAATATTTCTCATTAATTTTTAGTTAACATTTAAAAAGTTATACTTTTGGTTAATGCATAAAAAATACAAATAAATATTAATTATTTTTTCCTTACCATCTAACAGGTTATCTGTTAATAAAAATAGACTAACGTACGTAAATAATATAAAATAATTTATTAAGCTCTTTTTGCAACGTTTACAATAAATACATTTATATTTGAACATATATGATATTTTTCTATACATTCAAATAAAATTTCCAGATCTGTATATTATTTGGTATTACTTACATCGATTAATTTTAATTTCAAACGTACTAAATTTTGAATGTTATGTTAAAAAATATGCGCGAGTGGAAATTCACTGGAAATAGAAGCATGCCACCTCATCCGTGGGCGGCGCTTGGAGGGGGGCGGGAGTGGCTAACAAGTCACTGGGCCTCGAAACGCAATTTATTAATAACTTTAATAAGGATTTATTCCCGAATCGCTGAATAGTGCGCCCTAATATTTTACAGATTTGTATTGTGTATGAATACCTATCGATTGATACCACTTTGATCAAAATCGGTGAATACAACATCTTGTGGTCTCCTTGTCAGTTAAAGTCATGTGTCAAAATAAAAAGACTTGTGAGGGTTAAGAATTAAAGAACTTTACATTTAAAATATGATAAATTAATAGGTTCTGTATTTTTCTGACTTTCAAATAATTCAACTTTTTTTACTTTTCGATCATACCCTTACTTAGTTTCATAGATGACGCATTAACGGGATTTTACATTGATGATATTTCCTTATTCTTAGCCAGTTATTTAAATGAAACATATTTCATTAATTTTTTGAATAATCACAATAGTTTTAATAGTCTACTGAACAGAATTTTAAAGCAATTTTCTAAAATCTGTTAACAGATGCTAGAAGATGCGTTTTCTATACATTTCTTACATTTCGTTTAATTCGTTCCTCTGATTAAAAGGAACGTTGAGAGGAATGATTAAGAGGAATTTTTAGATTAAATCGAAAACTCAGGTACTGATAAAGGAGGCGTTTTAATCTCTCCTAAAAACACCTTTGGTTGATAAATCTCAATATTTTAACTTTGTTTTATCGTTATTAATGTTTTTTTATTAACTGGATTTCTTATTTTATTTGCTTTCTTTCAACCAATTCCGGTTATATAACCACCTCCTAGAAATCTTGTAGATAGAGGATTGTAATTGGAATGAATGAAGTTTTTCAGATATTCATACTGGATCCAATGAATGAGCATTGTTAATAGTTTTTAATGCATTCTTTAATTTCATGAATTCTATAATCGAAACTAGTTACAAACAACAAGCGAAAAACAACAAAAAAAACTACATTTAAATTAACAAAAAAACTGTTACCCTATGTACACCATTTCTTCATTCTCTTTCATTCTCTTTATTTTACCTTTTAACGTTACAAGAATTTTCAAGAATGTTGAGTATTCTAGAGATTGCTTGGGGATAAGAAATTAAAAGAGGGTTATTTAGATAGTTATGTGGTACTTTCTGTGAGTAGGATTTAAAAAAGGTTTTGTGATCGATACATTAAATAGAGTTTCGGTTAAATCGAATGAAGTGGGTAAGCGGACGGGGTGGCGAGGTGGTCGATGGTGGGGAACGTTATTGAGGGGTATAAAAGTTGAGCGTATTCGCACTTCCAATCACTGCAAAAACGTTTTATCGATTGGAGCAATTACCAACACGCCCCGTTAAAACCCAATTGGGCACAACATTCCGCCGCCGGCGAAACCCCCTCACGTCCCCGTTCCCGGCTTAAACCTCGACAACGTGCATATTCGACCGGAGGATATAAAAGCACTGCCATCCACTTTATTTGGACCGTACTGCCTATTTTGTATCCTCATTTAAGTAATGGAATTAAATTAATCTACCGGCTATATCCTCGTATCTTTATTACCTCCGGGAATTCGCGCCCCTTACCGTCCTTGTTACCCTCGGACACTTTTCGCCCTTAAATACAGCATTGTCGGCGCTAATAACTCTCGGAGGACGTTTGCTTTACCTGAGGCCATTTTTAAGAACGCCCAACCCTTCTCGTTTCGCGAAATTTTCTTTCCGCGCCTATTTAATTACTTAAGGGGCGGTTCCTCCTCTCTCCCGACCGTTTAATTAATTAATTACGTTGCTTCTTACCGTTCTCTCCCGCTTTTCCAGTCTCCTTTCTTGAGCCCGAGAAGTGTAATGAAAAGTCATTACCGTAATAGAGGCCAGGCCCTGCAGTTATTTAACCGTTTTTCTAACTACTTTACCCTTATAACTTAACTTGGTACACCACGCCTTTAATTTTATACTTTTAATCAATTTTAATAATTATTATATAATTTTATTTCAATTCTACAATATCTCTTAAATATTCTTTTTTAACGTTTGATATAATTCAATTGTGGTGGAGGCGCCGGTTATTAAATTTGAAAGTTTGAAAAATTTCATATGAAATGTTCAGATTAGTTAAAAAATGTTCACATATTAATCAAGAAATTCAGGTTTATCGCCTAACATATTATTTAAACCTTTATAAAGTAAACTGTTTATGTAAGTATCCTAAAATTTTTCATTAGATTTTGCGTGATTATAAATTAAAAATAAAATGAAACTTTTTATGGGTCTTTTTTAAAACTTTATTTTAATCTACTAATTTAATTGTAAGATTAGAATTAACATTAGCAATAATTCTAGCACTAAACCTAGAATTAAAAGCTTTCGGATTTAGCCGTGCGTTTTTTGAGAAGACATTTGACATTTCGGGTACCATGTTGTAACCTTCTTCAGAGACAAGTTCGAAGAGATTCTCTAGAAATAAGTTCGAAGATATTCTCCAGAAATAAGTTTGAAGAGATTCTCCAGAAATAAGTTCGAAGATATTTTCCAGAAATTAATTTGAAAAGATTCTCCAGAAATAAGTTCGAAGGGATTCTGAAGAGAGTTGCAACATGGCATCTGAAACATCAAAAACCTTTTCAAAAGACGTATGGCAAAACTCGAAACCTCCTAATTTTAGATCTAGTGTTAGAGTTAGTGCTAATGTTAGTTCTAATCTTAGTTTAGTTTTCGTATCTTTAATTGAATCGTAAAGTTTTATAGCATCTAGATTTGTAAATGATATCTGTCATGTCAATTGGTCTAATTTTTTTTAATCATGCGAGTTTTCGAGTCAATACATTAGTAATGATATGCAAAATAGGTCAATTTGACCGCTCCAGACCTATGAGGTTTTTTGAATGCGTGTATCACGCGTCTATACAAAGAAAGTTTTACAGTCCTGAAAGAAAACAATTGAGTATATAACCACTAACGTTTTCAGCAAAACTAAATCATTGAAATGATTTTTGTTTGAAATAAAAAGTTCCATTTTTCAGCGAAATAAATTTGGAAAATAATACAAAAGACTGAGGCAAAAAAATTTTATTATTTCTATTCGACTGCCGTGATTTCAGCCAGTTGACTTCTTCTTGATATGATTAAAAAGAACTATTCCTAATTTTATTTAAAATGATATTAAATTTATGTAGTTATTTACACATTAAATAAATAATGTTAAAAACGTACTTTGGGGAAATCGTGGAAAAGTGGACAAGATATACTGAGACTACTTTCCACGCTCGCCAACCGGGGGTTGTGAAATTTATTTCGGCAGTTGTTATCATCGCAAAGGGGACGCGTAAAATCAAATTTCGACTCACTCATAACAAGATTGTAAGGTTTATTTGTGTTCCTCGGTTCGTTTCGCCCCATCCAGACCCTTGTGCATAAAAAAATCTTTAAACTCCAAACCGCGTTCGACGGTTCTCGCCCTGGCTTAATTATTACGAATATCTTCTTCGTTTGATTTCGATCATTTACCACGAAGGAACTTTCGGAAGCCCTTGCTCGTTGGAAAACGAGGGCAAAGGCGAGCTCGTGGTTATGACCGTTATTAGATTACCATCGATTCTATAACGTTCTGGTTTCTATAGTCTTTTTATTTTATTACGTTTTCCCGGTTTGAACTTTTTTTAATATAAAGATTTTAGTATCGATAAAACGTTGGGGATTTAAAACTTACTTAATTAAATTAGAGTTTTCTATTTATTAAACTTGCCAACATAAAAGTCTTTTTACCCCAATCCACATAAGGGTATATTCTAATATTAGGATGTATTCTAAAATCGATGTATTCTAAAATCGATGTATTCTAAAGTTATTAAAAAAAATAACTTTTTTTAATATTTTTTTAATACAAAGTTTTTAGTAACGATAAAACGTTGAGAGGACAGTTTAAAACTGTTACTCAATTAAATTAGAGGTCTCTATTTGTTAAACCCGCCGACATACGAATCTTTTCCACCCCAATCCACATGGCGATGGGGTTTCCCCTCCGACGGGGGTGCAACTGTGATTTGCATCGGGATCTACAAATCGTTTTAACTCGATTACGTCGGGATTTAATGCAATTATCATCACCAGCAAATATTGCAGCCCCGTTTGGTGACGTAACGGGCTTACAAAAGGAGAAATTGCCGGACGGATCAAATCTACCGACGGGCGTCGTCGACGTCTCGACGGCCAACTCCGATCGAGAAACCTCCCAAAAGGATAAACAGTCACAACTGACGGTATCGGTAAAGTCTTCGACAAAACAGCGAAGGTCGAGGACAAATTTTACCCTGGAGCAACTAAACGAGCTGGAGAGACTCTTCGACGAGACGCATTATCCGGACGCCTTCATGAGGGAGGAGTTAAGCCAGAGATTGGGTTTAAGCGAGGCTAGAGTTCAGGTAGGTTGAGAGATTAATTTCCATCAAGATTAATATAGGAGTTTTCGAATGGTTTCCTTCAAATTGCCTCGCTAAGAACTCTTTCATTAAGTCTTCCTGGTTATCTATCGTTTCTTAGAAGTTGAAGTAATGAATATTGCCGAGGGGAAAAGTTACTTTTGGTTATTTAATCAGTCAAGATAAATCATAAATTAGTAAGATGTAACCACAACTTTGTAGTACATAAATGAAACAGTATTACATTAGAATCTCTTCTTGTTTATTATCCCCATGTATGAATTCATACTGTACAAGTATACAAATCTATAGTATTTTTAAATTGCTCTTTATACAAAGATAATACCCATTGGAAATGGATTAAGTTTCGAAATAATTTCCATAGCAGTTAGAAAGGAATGAATTCACCCTTGGCGGAACCGCTTGTACGGGGTGTTAAGCATCGGGCAATTCAGATCGATCAGCGGGGCGATGTCATTAATCAGGTTCCTAATAGATCCTATTCCCTACACGTCGTTCGTTTTCATTAGGAAATTATCTGCGTAATAGCCGCAACGTTCTGTGCTCAATCGGTTGGAACCGTAGAAAAACACGACACTTAGCTTGATTTAAAGATTCGGAGAGGAGATCGCCTTTGTCCGGGCGGCCCTACGCCATAATTGAATTTCCACTTTTTCCACTCGTCCCGACGTTATTTTACGGCCGCCCTTAAAGCGTCTCCTTCCGCGATCGCCCTCGGTCAATTTATAGACGACATATTTCCTTTAATAATAAATCTTTATTCTCCTATAGGTTTGGTTCCAGAACAGGCGCGCGAAGTGCCGGAAACATGAGAGTCAAATGCAAAAGGGTAAGTGGTTTAAGGGGCCCTACTATTTAAGTATTTAGATCGAAATCGTTCGAACCGTTTTTAAATTATAGCCAGCAAATAGAAATATAAGAATTGTATTTTTTTTGTATTGTAATTTTTCGAAATTGTATCGAAAGGGATTGAGAGTCTCTGAAGGGATTTCTAATCGACGTAAATGCGTCATTCACGGATCATTAATTGACATGAGATAGGGTAGGAGGAGATTAAGCTTAAACACACCTTCAGGAACGTGTTAGATTTGAGCGGGAGCACCGACGAGGAGTCGGAAGGATCAATTTTGTTTATACGATAAGAGTACGCGTGCGCGACGAACGTCCTCTCGCGAGGACTGCGAATAATCTCGAGTAAAATAAACCGGCCGGAGAAAAAGTTTTCAATCACATCAAATAATTCCCCACGGGGGCAATTTTGCAGCGCTCAGTCATTCAAATGCGTCGGCGAACCTACGAGGCCTTCCGAGACCCCGGGGACCTCTAAATTATAGTTAGTGCCTTCACGCCGAGACCGACGCCGGGACCGACGCCACACCCTCGCGTCGCTTCTGACCAAATTACATTTGCAAACTGCTCTAAATCGAGTTTAAGTCGTCCGCTCGACACGTTACGGCCCGACGTAATAATACGTATAATATGACTTGGGTTCTTGCTTTTCAGGAATGATGCTCAACAACCACAGTCCTCCTTCCAGTACGCCTCTGGAACCTTGCCGAGTCGTCCCGTACATGAACGTCCCAGCTTTAAGGGGTTTGTCTTTACCCCCTGGAGCGGTCGCACTATCGACGTACGATAGGCTTACTCTTGGAAGCTTTCCTCAACATAGCACTGCTTTTTCTGCCTTTGATTCTGCATTTATTTCTGCAGCACATCAGGTAATATCAAGAAAATACAAAAATACCCTAAATGATATAAATTGTAGACAATCTCAGGGCGATAAACTCAGCTCGAACGGTATTCGTTGCAGTCTTTCTTACGTCTTTATTTTACGTTTGATTGAGTGATCGTTCATCCTTTTAAAAGCATTGCTGTATTGTACTGATAACAGTACGAACAATAAATCAATCGTCGATCCATCATGTTCACTTTTTTTATAGCTACTATATACAGGGTGTTTAAAAAATACGTTCGAATATTTGGCCCACTTATAGATCTCATCAGTACAAACAAAAAAGTCAAAATAAACATAAGTCCAAAAATCAGCCGTTTCCTAATTACAGCCTGTTTTTTAAATTAAAATAATTTACACTCAAATATCAGTATAAATACATTTTAATTATTACAAATTAATGATTCTTAAAGAAGATGTTCAAAATGTCCTCCTTCCATTTGTATACACATTTCACATCTCCGTAAAAGTGAACGCCGCACTCTCTCAAAGAGTCCCGGATTTATACGAACAGTCTGGCAGGCATGTTCAATTCGTTCTCGCAACTCATCTAAATTATTTACAGGACTTGAATAAACTAATGTCTTTAAATACCCCCAAATGCAAAAATCGAGTGGAGTGAGGTCGGGAGATCTAGGGGGCCATGCAATTGGACCTCCTCGCCCTATCCACCTGCCATTGTAATTTTCGTTTAGATAATTTCTGACCAAGACTCCGTAATGCGCAGGAGCTCCATCGTGCATCAACCACATATTAATTCTGTGGTTGAGGGGCACATCTTCTAACAGCAGTGGTAATGTATTCCGCAAAAAGTCAAGGTACAATTGACTAGTCAAACGGTTAGGCAGGAAACAAGGTCCTATCAGATGGTCTCCTAACACACCAAGCCAAACGTTGATTGCAAATCGGTGTTGATGATTCGATTCAACAACGGCATGCGGATTTTCGTCGGCCCAAACATGGCTATTATGAAAATTAAAAATGCCATTTCTCGTGAAACCAGCTTCGTCTGTAAATAAAATTTTCGTAATAAAATTTGGGTTCTCCGCGACTTTTGTCAAGATGCTTCGACAAAACACCAGTCGTGCGGCATAATCAGGCACAGCTAGAGCCTGTACCCTTTGAATATGGTATGGGTGCAATTGCTGCTCCCGTAAAATTCTCCAAATTAGGGAATAATTAATATTTGTTTCAGTAGCGAGTCTTCTAGTACTAGTACCAGGATTTTCTTCAATTCGTCTTAAAATGTTAAGTTCTGCGTCGGGAGTACAAACTGATCTAGGCCGACCACCATCACCGTTCCTTGATTTAAACGATCCAACTTCGGATAAACGTTGATGTAAATTTGTAAAAAGTTTGTCACACGGAAGTACCCGGTTTGGGAATGCTTCGGCATAAAGGCGACGTGCCTCACAAGCATTTCCATCGGCTTTGCCATACATAAAATGCATGTCTGCCATTTCTGCGTTGGTATAAGGCATATTCGAAAATTTCAACAATGGGTTACAGCAACAACTACTTCAATAAACACTGACAATAACGGACACACAATAATTACAACAAATGTGGCAACTACACTAACAGAAACGAACAAAATTTGTTTTGTTATTTCCATGGATGACTTCATAAATACGCGAATCACTCCTACTGAGTGTAAATTATTTTAATTTGAAAAACAGGCTGTAATTAGGAAACGGCTGATTTTTGGACTTATGTTTATTTTGACTTTTTTGTTTGTACTGATGAGATCTATAAGTGGGCCAAATATTCGAACGTATTTTTTAAACACCCTGTATTTTTGAATTTAAATACTAACTTTGAGGGTATCTATGATTACATATGAAAATTTGGAGCTTTGTTAAAATAAATATTGAACACTAAACGCTTGTTTTTTAATTGAAGAGTACTTTAATTTAGTACTTTCATCAATAAACTTTTTACTAACGTGTATGCTCTTGAACGTGCTTTCATTCTTATTTTAAATGGTTAATATTTTTTAAATTTACTTTTTAAATTTTTTTCATATTTTCAGTATGCTGCTGCTGTTTCAGTGGGGAACAATTCAGCAGCAGGTATTTTATGTCACCCACAATATCCAATCGGTTTCGCAGCGTTGGCAGCTGCACATAAAAACTCAAGCATAGCGGACCTGAGATTAAAAGCGAGGAAACACGCGGAAGCGTTAGGATTATCGTCCAGGGAGAAGACCACGTAAAGAATGTTCTGCGTACCATTAATATTTTTAAATAGGCGACAAGCTAGTGTCACTAATACGAGTAAACTGTATTATTGTATAGTATAGTAGTAGGTATCGGTATCGATGTTTATTGGGGACGGAAATTCTTACGTGTAAATAACGAACCGACCCGAAAGACGAAACTATGATAAAGCTACGAACTTTGTGTATAAATAAATTTTTATTTATGACTGGGGCGTTTTTCTGAGCGTCGCGGCACCCGTCTGCCAGCATTGATTTGATGCGAATCAAGTCGGCGCTGTCATTGGCAATTAGATCCTCTTCCCTTTACTGATTGGACGTAATCGTGTTAGTGGCTTGTACACTGGCAATACAAACAAGGGTGACAGCGTTTCGAACCGTGAAGCAATGCCTGCCTAATATAAATCTACTTTGTTTCCTAAGTTCCGTCCTCTCTTTTTGTATTTAATCTCAATCCCCCTTTGATTTACAATTTTTAACGGTCTCAATTAAATAAAACAACAAATTACCACGACAACAAAATTTATTTTAAACCCAACAAAAGCTCATAAACATATATAAAAATAAATCTCAAAACATTTCAATCAAGCTTGATGGTAAAGCTTCTTTAGCCAATCTTTAACGTATTTTGGATTAGTGTGCCCGCTTCTTTTTCCCGGTGAACCATTTCCGAGCCAAGATTCATCATCACCAGCTCCAACAAGTCCGGAATTGATACAGCTTTCATCAAATAATCCAGCGCATCGTTTTCCTGGTTGTGTACTTCTTTTACCTGGAGAACCATTTCCTAGCCAAGATTCATCATCACCAGCTCCAACAAGTCCGGAATTAATGCAGCTTTCATCAAATAATCCAGCGCATCGTTTTCCTGGTTGTGTACTTCTTTTTCCAGGGGAACCATTTCCTAGCCAAGATTCATCATCACCAGCTCCAACAAGTCCGGAATTAATGCAGCTTTCATCAAATAATCCAGCGCATCGTTTTCCTGGTTGTGTACTTCTTTTGCCTGGTGAACCATTTCCTAGCCAAGATTCATCATCACCAGCTCCAACAAGTCCCGAGTTGATACAGCTTTCATCAAATAATCCAGCACATCGTTTTCCTGGTTGTACACTTCTTTTTCCCGGGGAACCATTTCCTAGCCAAGATTCATCATCACCAGCTCCAACAAGTCCCGAATTGATACAGCTTTCATCAAATAATCCAGCACATCGTTTTCCTGACTGTGCACTTCTTTTACCTGGAGAAAGATCGTGCAACCAAGCTTCATCATCACCAGCTCCACCAAGTCCGGAGTTGCCACAACTATCGTCAAATATCCCAGCACATCGTCTTCCTGGCAGTACACTTCTTTTTCCCGGGGAAGAACCATCAAGCCAAGAGTAGTCTTCACCACCATCAGGAAATTCGGGAAGGCAACTTTCATCGAATAAAGTAGTACATTTTCCAAAAACGTTTCTCGCAGAAGCTGCAGAGATAAGTCCGAGCATCAAAATTAACCCTTTCATGTTGAAAGTATACAGAGATTTAGTTCGATAAAGTAAATTTGATGATATGTTAACGTGCTACCAAGAGACTGAAATTAGCAGTGCGACCAAACGTATTTATAGTCGAGCTTTATCAATTATGCTTTAATTAAATACGAATACGACCATATGGTCAATTGGTTATCTATTTTAATATAATATATATTGTATTATTCTGAGTTAATTAAAAAAATTAATACTGTTATTGATTGATATTAGTGTTAGCATTGATGGGTGACGGTAAGATAAATATAATTTGAACGGAAGCTTTCGGTCTTTTTTATGTTTAAATTGTCATCCTTTTTGTACATAATAAATAGAATAAACAAAGAAAATTATTTAATATAAATATAAATGAAAACAAAGAGTACCAAAAAAAATATATATTCTTAGGTATGTCTCACTGCTTTTATTGTGTCTGTTGATTAAATATACAATAATACAATAACTTTGTTAAAAAATGTTTTAATAAAACTCAATTTATAAACATTATATTTCTTAAAATTAAATCTAGAAGCTAATATTTCTAGCAAATAGGAATAAATATTACAATCATAGTGAATAGAAGACTCTGTGATGTCATCAACAAGAAATGTTCCAACATTACTTAAATCTTTCATTCAGTTCTCGTCCTATCTTAAAAATTATTATAGAAAAGTAAAATGGTAAAATTATCTACAATACATTTATTTTAAAAGTTGAAAGATTTACTCCTTTGGAATGAAAAAGAGAAAACTTATTAAGTCATTTATAAATAATATATATATTTTTGATCTAAAATCTACTACAGAATTGATATTTTTTTTCATAGAATATCATTTAGAATCTAGTTAGTTGGCTCTCCTGGCCAGGTTTTGGAGTTATTTAGAATCTATGAATGATGATCTATCCATAGTAATCTATCCAGAATCTAATCCATCTAGCGATTAAACCACGAACAAGTAAATAAACTCCAAAGCAATTTTACAGTTCTCTCTAGATTTTTTTTATCATGAATCTTCTCATACTGATCCAAAGATGGCAAAGGGGAACTTTGAGTTCTAGTAACCAAGAGATGGCATACTATTCTCTTGTGTACATGTGTTTTGCTGTTCCCACTGCTATGGTAAACCACGTACTTTGGACTTTAGCATAAAGTTGATAGTCTGCACCGTTAAAAGGTACGGTTTTAAGTGCACGTTTAGTTTGTTATGTAAATTATCTTAAAATCAACATGTTCTCGTCTTGTACCCGTAACGCAACCGCCCAAGTAAGAGATTTTAGAAATATTACACCTAACATGACGTATTTTAACAATAATATATTTTGCAGCTTTCTACTAGATTGAGAAGGCTTCAAAGTACCTTGGTTATTGGAGAACACAATAATGAAATCTTAAACCCCATCACTCAAAATGCACTTACAGCTGCAAAGAAACTAGGTGGTGAAGTTTCAGTTTTAATAGCCGGTACAAAATGTGGACCTGCTGCTGAAGCTGCTGCTAAAGCCGGAGGTCTTGCCAGGGTTCTTGTAGCTGAAGGAGATGCTTTCAAAGGGTTTACTGCTGAGAGTCTTACCCCCTTAATTTTGGCTACTCAAAAACAATTTAATTTCACTCATATTGTTGCTGGAGCCTCTGCTTTTGGAAAAGCTTTATTACCTAGAGTTGCTGCCAAATTAGATGTCTCACCTATTTCTGATGTTATTGGAATTAAATCAGCTGACACCTTTGTTAGAAGTATTTATGCCGGTAAGATAATATGTTTATTGAACTTATCAAACAAAATAGAAATTATAAAAAAAAAACCATTATACAGTGAAGCTTCGCTAATCCGGATCAATGAAAACCGAGGCAATCCGAATTAGTGAAACATCCGGATTATTGGAACCTTTTTAAAAGTCACAAAAGTATATTAACTACATGTAGGGATTTATTAAATCAAAACACACACTACTAACATATTGAAAATCGTCAATGTACCAACTCCATACTTAGTAGCCAACACCTTTCCACTAACACCACTTTTTAATTTTTGCAATATATCGTGCTTTTCCGTTAGAGTTAATGTTTTGTGTGTTCTCTTTGGCGCCATGATGCTTTTTAACGAACTGCTTTTTACAACAGCGTGACGTACATTCATGGCAAACTGCGCAACCTACAATCCGGATTATGGAATCACAAGTAATCCAGAAATCCGGATTATGGAATACATAATGTAAATAACTAATATTTCAATTTCGTCCGGATTACTGGAGAATCCGGATTATCGGAGTTCGGATTAGCAAAGCTTTACTGTATTTAGATTCTGGTGTTGAACCTGTCTTATTTTTTTAATTTGGATATTCTTAGGTGATGATACAAAGTCTGTATCATTAGAATATCTCATCAGAATACAATAAAAAATCGTTATTGAACGTTATTTTTTAAAATTATAAATAAATAATGATTGAAAAACATCATAACTTTTATTATAATTTTCAAGCCAATTCAATAATTTTTATTTGTTAATAACAGGTAATGCAATTCAAACCTTAACTGCAACTGATAAAATCAAAGTAGTAACTGTAAGAGGAACAAGTTTCGAAGCTGACAAACTCGAAGGAGGTTCAACCCCTATTGAACAAGTTAAAGGAGACTACAAATCGGACTTAACTGTTTTCATAAGCCAAGAATTAAGCAAATCAGATAGACCAGAACTTACAAGCGCTAAAGTTGTTATTAGTGGAGGCAAGAAAATTATTTGATTACTATCAAAAATTTTTGGGAGATAAGTGTTAATTGATTTTTTTTTATTAACTGAGTTCTTTTTAGGTCGTGGAATGAAATCTGGTGATAACTTCAAATTGTTATATGCGCTTGCTGATAAATTGAACGCCGCGGTTGGAGCTTCCAGAGCAGCTGTTGACGCTGGTTTTGTACCAAATGATTTGCAAGTTGGTCAAACTGGAAAAATTGTTGCACCAGTAAGTTTTTTTTTTATATCTTGTCCGATTGTTTTGAAATTTTTGCAATTAACTCTAAAATAAATGTAATGTATAATATAACAAATGGCACATTACTTTTATAATAGTCAAAGCTTGAAATAGATCTTGCAGATTAATCCAGTATTATTTGAAAATAACATAAGTATTAACAAAGTATACAAAAAAGTATTTAGACATATAACAAACAAGGGTTATTTTTGTAGGATTTATATATCGCTGTTGGAATTTCGGGAGCTATTCAACATTTAGCAGGAATGAAAGACAGCAAGACAATTGTAGCAATTAACAAAGATCCAGAAGCACCAATTTTCCAAGTATCTGATTACGGAATTGTTGCCGATCTATTCAAAGCAGTTCCAGAATTAACTGAAAAATTGTGAGAAAATACATAATCGATGAAAAGATTATATTAATTGATTTTTTAAGATGAAATTATGAAAGAGGTTTAAAAAAATTAAGTAAACTTGAATTGTTATGGTACTGAAAAATAAAATATGTATGTTGTAATAAAAAATAAATTTATTAGCGGTTTTTAATCTATTATAAGATTGTTTTGCACCGAACAATCAAAGTAATGGTAACATGCAGGTTTATAGAGATGTATCCTTTTGTTTATTAAACTGTTCTAATAAAGAATTTTTTTTCGAATTCGCGTAGATGTTAGATCGCGTTAACTCAGCGGTTATATGAATGATTGTATTTCAAAAATTGTGATATCAAAATGTTTTTTCAAATCGCGCCTTAAATTTTTGCCGTGTGAACCTAGCTTTTGGTAGATTTTATTGGAAAATTAACCGGAGTTAGGTATCCACAAGGAGATTAAAATCTCTTGAGAGTTTTTTTCCATGAGACATTTATTTCAGATGTGTTTCCACAGAACAAAGGTATTTATTTGAAACTTCTGAATTCAAAAATGTTTGTTTCATGATATGTCTCTGAACAAACTGTTTCCACAATTGTTTGAAATTTAATTTATATTGCTTTTTTTTATTTCGCAAGGCAAAAATCCCGTGAAATATTCTCCTCGTGGATTCGTATTTTTACACTATAACCAATTCTTAGTCATCCCCCGAACAAAGAGCACCTAGGCTCACGTAACATTTTAACTGATAAGAACAAAAATTCCATGATAATATAAACACCTTGTTCATTCAATACCGTGAAAATAGCTTTGTTCGTAGAAGCGATTTCCAACGGTTTATGGTTTTTATAAACCATAAGGTTTATCATTATGTAAATTGTTGATTTTTACACGTGTTTATCAAACTTTAACTGGCCCGATGAATTATTAGTAACATTAGCAGTTTGACATAGTCTTGAAGACTACGTATCTTGTAATCAAAAACACATTTTTCATATCTAGCATCATCGGAAATGAGAGGATAGGAATTAGCTAGAAATATCAGATTTGAAAGAGTTAAGGGTTAAGACCTTTTAATTTGCATTTGACTGTACGTACAACATTCTTCTAAAAACTTTAAAGGTTATTTTCAAACACCTTATATAATAAAGAAAAATTTTTATTTGTTACATACATTTTTTTAAACACAATAAAGGATAAAGAATATTTAACTTAAATTAAAATTACAAATATAATTTCTTTCCATTTGGCGTGTGATAAATTTAAAAATGAAAGCTTAGTACTTAGTTTAAGTTTTTACTATTGTAAAACCTTAATATATGTATATATACAGGGTGGGATAAAAGTATGGAATACAGCTAATAAATATTCCATTTATGATTTAAATGAAAAAAGTTTCTTGGTAAAGTATAGGACCCATTTGGGCTATATTGGTTTGTTTGTCACTGTTGTCGTTTTATCTTAAATACGATAATATTTTGTATTGATATTTTGATACATCATTTTCTATTCTACACGATGGACATATATCATAAGGTTGTATAAGAAAAACATCGAGAAAACTTTTTGAAGATATTTAATCAACTAGTTAGAATTAAAGTAGAAACTGAAATTTAAAAAAAAATGTGAATTACAGCATTAATGATGAAAATAAGTGAGCACCAAACAATTAAAATACTGATGATGTATCGGTATTTACTTGGATACAAAAAAATTCACCATATACAGAGTGTCCCAGAACTCAGTTGCCAAACGCAAACCACGCATTCCAGAGCTGATTTCCTGCCGATTCAATGAAAAAGTCCTTATCAGAAATTGCTTCCTAAGAGAACTAGAGCATCCTGAAGATGACGTGTCTGATCATGTTTTTTTCGAAATATCTTGATAACGACTTAGCTATCATAATGAAATTTTGAGCGTTTGTAAACTTTGAAATGCTTTATCGTTTGTTGACAAAACAGTTTTTTTATTACCATCGTAAAGGTGTTAAGCGCTACCAGGGTAAGTTTTCTTAGGAAGTAATTTCGGCTAAGGACTTTTTCGTTGAATCGGCATGAAATCAGCTCTAGAACGCGTGGTTAGCGTTTGGCAACTGAGTTCTGGGGCACCCTGTACAGTATCCAAAATATTAAAAAAAAATCTTTACTACCGAAAGTGTTAAAAACCTGCCATACAGTGATCATTGTAATACAGTGAACAATGTAATGTAATACAGTGATCAGTAACGATGATATTAGTGTTAAATCTATTCTTGATTGTTCTAGAAGACCCTTAATATTCTCTAAGTCCTAGAGAATTTTCTAGAGTCTAAGAAATCTGGGTTTATATAACGTAAGCATATCCTTCGTTTTATTATACGCAAGAGCAAGTCATCAAGTAGGTAAAAATCTTTACCTTTCAAATACTTTTCTACCAAACAGTGATCAACGTTAAAGACTGATGATGTTAGTGTTAAATTTGCTCTTGACTATTCCAGAAAAACCTAAGAATTCTCTAGGAAATCTGGGTTTAGAATAACGAAAGCATATTCTTCGTCTTATTATGCGCAAAAACAAGCCATTCAATGATTAAGAAACAAAGAACAAGGAATTTATTATAGAAATATAGGACTTCGAAAAATGACAAGAGTACAAGATTTTCGATTTATAAAGGTATAAGATAAAAATACAGGATTAGACGTTAACTGAGCAAAAAAATAAATAAAAAATTGCCATAAATGTTCAAATTAAGTACTATTTACTTGTACAACTTGAAGCCGGCTTCAAAAACTGTTCAGAGTATTAGGTAAAGGCTTCATTGGCGTTGGTTCAGATCAGATCAGATGAGACCAGACTAGACAAGATCAGATCAGACACGTCCATTGTAGTGGCTTCATTTGTACTGGATTTAGACCAGTGTTTCCCAACCTTTTTTGTGCCATGCCTCACCTTAGGTTTTCTAATATTCTTATGCCCCCTATGTAACACCAGGGACGGCGCAAGGTTCAGCGAGGCTAAGTGCGAACTGTAAACGTGAGGGCCCACAAAGTAAAAATTTGTTGATTTGGCTGTTTACATACAAAACAAATAATATAAACTTTGAAACATTAAATCTTTCTACAAAATGTTGTGGGATACAATCGATGCCTAAAAAAAAAGGTCACCGCCTTATAAAGTTATAATTTTTCGCATAAGAAACTTTAATCATAGATTTTAGGAAGAAATCACTAAGAAATTGTTAACGAAACAGAGTAAGTAAATTTTCGAAACATATCATGAAAAACCGAAATTGCCTCCCTTCACAATCAAATTGCCCCCCTGTGGGGCGTGGGCCCCACGTTGGGAAACACTGATTTAGGCGGTGGATAATACACGACGAGTAAATACAAGATTGTTATTTAGTAAAGAGCTTTCAAGACGTTTAAAATGAATTCCGATGAATGGCTAACGTCGTTATTGGATGCATACGTTATACCAATCATACGAAGAAAGGGAGAATACAAAAACAGTACTATACTGTACATGTACTATAACCCGATATAGAGCTGCACCACGAAGACAAAGATGAAAAAATAAGCTTCCTCTCCGTAACATTGCCGAGTACTCTTTCATCTTTCTCTTCATGGTGCAGTTCCATTTCGGATTAAGCCCGGTTTACATTATTCTAGTCCAGTAATCCAGCTAGTCAATCCAGTCCAGTGCTAGACTGGATCATACCGTTCACATTATTCCAGTCTAGTAATCCAGTCAGTCAATCCAGTCCAGTGCTAGACTGGATCGTATATATGTTCACGCATGGATTCCAGCACTGGATTAGCTGTCTACACTATTCTAGTGGTGATGGAATGGGCGAGCTGGATTGAAAAAGTAGACCGTCAATCCAGTTACTGGACTGGATTGCTCACTGGAATGAGTGCATTCCAGTTTATTCCAGTGAGGGTTCACATTATTCCACTAGCATTCCAGCACTGGTTTCGATCACTGTACTGGAATACTACTGGAATAATGGAAACCCGGCTTTATAATACGTCTGTAGCGAATTAGTCGCAACTATTACTTATTGGTTTTGCGTTGATTTCTCGCTGTCTCTTGTTGTTAGAAGCAATAATGAGCCGTAAGGCTAGGGAGTCCACAGTGGAAGAACGAAAAATAGTCATTAAATTGCATAATAAGTGGAAATCTCTTTCAGAGATATCAAAAATAATCAACAGACCACGTTCCACAATACAGTTCATAAGTGATAGATATTCGTCAGAGCAGACATTGAAAAATAAACCTTGAAAAGGACGGCCGAGAGAATTAAATAATCGTGCCGAAAATGCAATTCTGCGTCTGCTATGTCTGGTGAAAACGTGTCTGGTGTGATCTGAAAGGACAACTGTAATAATCAACAATGAAACCTTTGGAGATATGAACGAATTAAGACATTTCGACGCTTCCAACGAAGACTGTACTAACTCAATTTTTTGGTTATTTGAGTTACATTGCCTAAAACATTTATTTTCAAGTGGTCTTCCGACGAACAAAAATTCGACGTGTAGTGAAGACGAGGATGAGAGTGTGAAAGAAGAAGAAATTGAATAACAAACAAAATAAATAATATTGAAGGTGGTTCAAAAGTTTTACTTGATTCATCTCCAAAGTTCAAAATTTGAGTTAGTACAGTCTTCGTTGGGAGCGTCGATTTATTTTTATCGGAAAATTTTATACAAAACATTACTTCAAATGCATTTATTTTTCCACGACTTCAAAAATTAGAATTAGACAACAATCAAATTAATATGATATCTCCAGGTGCTTTTAAGGAAAATTCGGCAGTTTATCGATTGACATTTCGTAAAAACTTAATCTCCACTTATCTGGTCTGGTCTGATCTGGTTTGATTTAGTTTGATCTGGTTTGATTTAGTCTGATCTGGTCTTAACCAACGACAGTGAAGCCACAGTTTAGAGAGAACATCAACTGAAATTTGCCATATTTCAGTTGCTATTCTCTCACGTAAGTCGTTTAGGTTTCAAGATCGAACTTTATAAATTTTGTCTTTTAAGTAAGTCAACAAAAAAGTTTAATGGAGTAAACAAGGCAACCTAGAAGGCCATTCAATAAGTATCTATTTGCCAATCCGAAACAACAAACAATACAAGCCAACTAATATAGTCAAAATATGTCCCATAATTAACCAAGAAACTTTTACTTGAAATTTTTTTAACCCTTAAAAGTCTTTTTCTTTTTACACATGTCATTAGCTGAGTCTCACTACTTCAAACATTACTTTTATTTTGCCTAAATGTTATTATCCTAGATTTTTGATAGATGTCCACAACGTCTTGACATAGGACTCAACAAACATCTATATAGGTAATGTCCACAACGTTTAAACAAAGGACTTTTAATGGTTAATTTAAATTATAAGTGGCTTATTAATTACAGTAGAACTTCCGTGTAACGAACTTAAAGGTTTCAAAGAAAAAATTCGTTATATAGCGACTTCGTTATAAGGAAACTACTTACTTCTTCAGTGGATTTTTCAGCAAAACCAGCTTTGCTGAAACAATTCTTTATAGTATATTTTCTGCGATATCATTTTGCCAAACTTTCGCCAATATCGTTATGCAAACACGCAGATTCATAACATCATCGACAGGTTGTATTCGGTGGAAACAATGCAAGTTTAATGTTTGTTAATTTTCGGGCTATGTGAGAAGGATAGGTATGGCAATTGTCTACGAAAACAAGAACTTTTCTGTTTTGTTGCATCATCTTATCAAAATTTCGAAGCAATTTTTCGACAATTTCGTTGGTCATCCAGAATTTCTTGTTGTAATCGTAATCGACTTCTAATGATTTTATTCCTTTGAAGCATCTTGGTTGTTTGCTTTTTCCTATTACTAAAAGTTTCATTTTTTCACTTCCTGTCATGTTGGACACACTACTACAGTAATTCATTCTTTGCTATTTTTACCACCAAAACATTTATCGTCTTTGAACGTTAATGTAATATTGGGAAGACACTTGTAAAAAAGTCCACATTCGTCCATATTAAGCACGTCATCAGGCTGATAACTTTCCATAAACGATTCTAGTTTCTGATTCCATTGGGCGCAAGTCGTTTCTGAGACACTAGCACTTTCTCCCGATATAATATTTTCTGTTATTCCGTGTCGTTTTTGAAATTTGTCCAACCATCCTGTACTAGCTTGAAAATTTTCAAGGCCTAAGGTTTTTTGCGTATTCTATTGCCTTTTCTTTAAGAAGTGGTTCTGACACCGGCAAATTTTGGTTTCACACCATTGTCATCCATTTTAGCATCGCTTTGTCTATAGTACTAAACTTACATTGTTTTAATTTTTCTTTCTGGTCTCCTTCCAGCTTCCTGACTTCTTAAAATTGTTTCCCGATTTTTTATTATTGTTGCGAGTGTGCTTGGAGGAATCTTGTACTTCTTCGTTACTAGTTTTTTCTGCATACCACGGTCGACATAAATTAAAATTTTAATTTTGTCTGCGACACTTAGATCTTTCCGTTTACACATGGCGACAGATGAAATAACAGTTTACCCAATAACAGTTGTAACTCAACTATTCGATCAGCAGGGCAAGTGAAAACCACGACAATATTTTACAACATAAATCTCTCGGAGATCCTCTGGAACATCTCCCGCACTTTTCGATAATTCCCCTACGCGCATAGTTGCCAAATAGGACTAAAATAACTTTACCTCCGTTAATAATAATAAAGAACTAAATTTTGTGGATTTTTTCGGAGAATTTTTGTTCGTTATATAGAAGTCTTTTTCGTTTTATAGAAATATTTTTATAAAGGAATTTCTTGGGAGTTCAAAAAAAATTTCGTTATAGAGAAAATTCATTATAGAGAAAATTCGTTATATAGAAGTTCGTTATATAGAAGTTCCACTGTAGTTATATTCCATACTTTTGTCTCACCCTGTATATGTTAACATATAATATAATCATTATTTCTTCTGGTTAGTGTTTGATTGGGAATTTCACAAATGTCATCCTCGATTTCTTCATAAATGCCTTCTTCCTCCAATCTTCGCCTTGGTTCAAGGTATCCAGTGGAATCTATAATACATATATATATTATTTCAACCTATCAATATTTTTTAACTTTATTTTATTACCGTAAAAGGTTGACATAGGTATTTCGGTAATTGTGGTATTATTTGTTGATCGACATCGCTTTATAACTAAAATTAAATAATAAAATTTAATTATTTTTTGTTTGTGATGATTATAATTATTTTTGATACTAACGCAAAATTATAGAGTATGATATTACGAACGTTCCTAAACAAAAAGCCATAAAAATTGATGCTGCTACTAAATATTGATAAAACGTATCAGTTTTATTTTCTTCGGTTGTTTTTTCGATGATTACAGGAGAATCTATTTTCTCAATATCCATTCGAGATATAATATGATCATCAAAACATGATATATTCTGGTAATTAGTAACATTATTTTGTGGTGTATATTTCAATCTGTTCAGTGATTTATTTGCAATGCTTTTAATAAATTTGCACGTCCAATTATTACCATCTATGTATAATGAAAGATTGCTTGAATGTTCTATTGTATCATCTGGTAATTCTCTAAGTTGGTTGTTTACAACATCAAAAACTTTTAAATTTGGTAGTTGTTCAAATATCTGACCGATTGTTTTGAGATGATTATTATTTAATATTATCTTTTCTAATGTTATTAATTCAGCAAATACCCCGGTTGGGATTGACGTTAACTTATTCTTCGCTAATTTTATAATCTTTAAATTCCTTAAATTTTCAAACGTAGTTACAGATAACTTCGTTATCGAGTTATTTGTTAAATCGAGGTAAGACAAGTTGCCTAAATCTTTTAAAAACGACAAGTTTTCGATCTGATTATTCATACACTCAAATGTTTTCAACTTTTTTGTCATTTTAAAAGTATGTTCGTCGATATCTTGGATTTGATTTGAAGTGCAATCGAGCTCTGATAAGTTGTATAGATTATTTATAAAGGAAAGGTTGGAGATTAAGTTTTTACGAAATGTCAATCGATAAACTGTAGAATTTTCCTTAAAAGCATCTGGAGATATCATATTAATTTGATTGTTGTCTAATTCTAATTTTTGAAGTCGTGGAAAAATAAATGCATTTGAAGTAATGTTTTGTATAAAATTTTCCGTTAAAAATAAATGTCTTAATTCGTTCATACCTCCAAAGGTTTCATTGTTGATTATCTTCATTTGATTATTATTTAAGTTTAATATCCTTACCTTTGGTACATTTTGGAATATTTTATAATTTACCTCCGATATGAAATTATATTTTAGTTCGATCGCGTCTACATTTATCATATCCTTAAATTCTTCTTCATCCAAGTTAGATATATTTTGGTTATTACGTCTAATTATTAATATTTTGTTTTTATGGTCACAACTAATATTAGAACTTAAAATTTTTGGACATTCATTTCCATCTAAAGCCATATTACACACATTTAATAAACTAATTATAAGAGCAACATTTAATACTTTGTAAGCCATAACTGTGGAGCACACACTAAGTTTTCTTTTGTAACATGTACTTATCAGTTTACTCAATCAACATAGTTGGGAAATGTGGTTCCGGGATTCTTATCTTACGATAATATATAAATATGAGGAAAAAGTAAATTCAGTTTAAAAATTTATTTTTAAAATGTTTCCACGTTGGATTTTTTACTTCGTACTAAGTTTAGGTTTCACAATCTTTACATTTGGATGTGAAATAAAGTGCAAAAAGAACTTAACATATCATCTTTTAAACGAACCGGAAATTTGTTGTGTTTCACCTGAAATAGTGAATGTGTTAAAAGTGAATACTAAAGCTAAAGTGTTTAAAAGTAAATTTACAAAATTATGCAGTTTGGAAATTGAAGGAGAGTTTTTGGAAGAAGTTAAAATTATAAATACCACGCGATTGTTATTTTTGTCGATTACATCTGGAAATTCGTTTAAAAAAATAAATGAACAAACGTTTGGAAGTTTAAAAAAACTAACTAAATTCTATTTAAAAGCAAAATCAATTGATGAAATTGAAAAAGATACTTTTAAAAATTTTAATCATATAACTGACATTCACTTACAAGATAATTCAATTAAAATAATTCATAAAGATGCATTTCCAATAAATACAAGCTTAACTTTATTAAACTGTTCAAATAATTTGATAAAAAACGTTGATTTCATACAAAAATTAATTAAGTTACAACTTTTATATTTATCTTTTAATGAAATTTCTGATTTAAATCCCTTTCAAAATTTACCTTCATTACAAAAAATTAATCTAAGTTTTAATAAAATTAAAATCCTTCCATTAAACTTTTTAAAACAATCTAACAATTTAATCGAATTATACTTATCTAATAATTTTATTGAAATAATCCCAACAGGAATATTTTTTAATAATCCCAACTTAAAAGTACTTGATTTAAGCTATAATAAAATCAAAGTTGTAGGAGAAATTTTCGATAGTTTTAAATCACCAAAAATATACCTTAATAATAATTTCTTAACTTACTTAAAGCCAGAAAACAAAAATTTCACCTTATTCATAGATAATAATATTTGGAATTGTAAATTTTTAAATGAATTATTAACTAAGAATAATGAGATTTTATTTGAATATACTTTAAATTTTACTACAAGTAATATAAATGGTGCTAAATGTAATAATTCAACAAAAAAATATGTGTATGTGAGTAAGAAAGGTGAACTAAATTTTAAAAATGTAATTCTCATTATTGTATTTAATATAATTAATATTGTATTAATAATCGTATTGGTGGTATTAAATATTTATTGTTGTCGAAAAATAAAAGGTAAGGTTGGTTACTATTATTTTTTTTTATGGTGGTATTCTAATTTTTTTTAATTTTTTTATTATAGGTGGTTCTATCTCTGATAATAATGTTAAAGTATTCACAAATACTCATTCGGGTAAGTTTATAAATAAATTCGTTGAAGTAGTTTAGAATAGCTTTGTATTATTTGTTTAATGAGTTGAATGTGTGGTCCAAAATGTAATGTAAATGTGATCTATATTAAAGTTAATTTATTGAACTTAATAATGAAAAAGACTGATGTACAATAAAATGGAGCTGCACCATGAAGAGAAAGATGAAAGAATATTCGAAAATGTTACGGAAAGTTAGCTTACTTTTTCATCTTTCTCTTCAAGGTGCAGTTTCATTTTGGCTTATAGTACGTCAGCGATTCTCAACCTGTGGGGCGCGCTCCCCTAGGGGGGCGTGATAAAACTAAAGGGGGGCGCGAGCAAAGCGACAAAGCAAGAACAAATAAGAAAAACCATTAGTAAAAAGATCACAGAAAGTTAATGAAAGAAAAGGAAAATACTTTCTGATATAATAAAAAACAAATTGCACGTTTACATTGATATATTGCACTTATAAATAGAATTCAACGTATTTATTAATTAAATTAACAATATGAAATATAAAACAGAATTAATAATTATTAGTGACTACCTTAGGTCTGCTTCGCAGTGCAAAGTTTTTCGAAGGAAGGTTTAATATTAGAAATTGACACTCTACGCTCTATTTCTATATTTAGCTGTTATCTATATTTTGTCTTCAAAGCAGCCAACGCAGAAAATCCGGTTTCGCAAAGGTAGGATGTGGAAAATGGTAATAGCAGACGCAGTGCTTTTGATTTTAGTATAGAAAACTCATCATCCAACCCTGCCCAAAATTCAAAGAGTGATTTATCACTAAACTGTGTTTTTATTTCGCCACTTGCCGTGAGGTCTATAAAGATTTCTTCTTCGGCGGTTGAGAGACCTCCGGGAGTATTTTGAAATGAGTCCCTAACCCAGTCGTAACTTGCTATCAAGTTAAGTCAGCAAGGCAATACTTTTTAAAATTCTTTGCCATCACGGTTAGATGATTTTCAATGGTTACCAAAATAACTGCTATATGTTGCTCTCCAGCCTGGTAAGTTTTGACACATTCATCTACATTTGCAAACATTTCTAGGCTTTTTTGCTTTACATTTCTACTCCACAATTCTAGTTTTTTACAAAAAGCATTAACTTTGTCACTCGTATCTAACACATGAGTGTTTGTTCCTTGGAGTTGAAGATTCAAGGTATTTAATTTCTCAAATATGTTGGCCAAATAGCTCAATTTCATCACAAATAAATCATCCCGAAAGTTCTCGGCTTCCGGTCGGTTTTCCTCTTCTAGAAAAATGGCGATTTCATCTCTTAATTCATAAACACGTTGCAAAAATTTTCTACGTGATAGCCATCTTGCCTCGCAATAAAACGGTAACGCTGAATGTACTGCACCCATGTTCTTACAAAATGCAGAAAAGATTCTTGATTTTAGTGGTCTCATTTTTATATAATTTACTACAGTAACCACTGTTGTTAGCACAAAGTTCAGACCAGGACTCATTTCCTTGGAAATTTCCATGTGTAGTAGTTTTTAAGGTTTAACAACATCGTAGAATAGCTTTAGTGTCAAAATATAATTAAATTAAATAAAAACTAAGATTACAATCACGATTTCAGTGAAATGAGAGGAAGGGGGGCGCGATGAGAGTTGCGATTGACAATTGAGTCGCAAATGTAAAAAGGTTGAGAAACGCTGTAGTACGTGTCTGGTGAAAATATATCTGTCATCATCTGAAGAGACAACTGTAGCCACTTATCTGGTCTGGTTTGATTTGATCTTTTTTTTCTGAGGTCGGTGGAAAAATCTGCTCGCAGACACCCGGCCTAAGGTGGTGGGCGGCCGGGTAGTGTGGGGATGGAGGTTCTCTAGGACTCCCGACCCACTAAAAAACCACCTTTCCTCTCCTCGGAACCGCCCATCTGGGCATTTTCATCAGGGGTTTCCCCGGTCTTACTATACCTCCTCACAAACTTCTGCTTCCTTGATCATTTCCCTTTCTGCGTTCTCCTTGATTTTCATCACTTTCCTTATAAATTTAGTGAGCATTTCCTGCTCTCCTTTCGAGCCAACCAACATCTCCGATACATTCCCTACACTTAGTCTCTTTCCAATCACCACTTCCCCTCTCTCCTTGTTGAATCTGTTATACTAGGGGTCGGCAACCTGTGGCCCGCGGGCCGCATGCGGCCCTTTGCAACTTTTTGTGCGGCCCGCCAAAGCACCAATATAATTTTAGGAAAAATCAACAAAGAGTCAAAATGAACTTAAAGCATGCCAAAATGTGGCCGGTGACCAAAATTCGCGCTAACAAAAGAATGATGGGAAACCCATTTTACCGCGTATGTTTAATCCTTACCCTTAGCAAGTGTAACATTCTTTCATTTCGCCAGTTTGATACTATAATATGTTGCTATTATCTTTCGAATTGATAGACGAGATTGAAATGTTTTTGACAGAAAAAAGAAATAATATACCAGAATTGTCGAATTTTAATTGGATAAGCGAGTTAGCTTTTCTTGTGCACATTACAACTTACGTCAATAAATTAAATATTATACTACAAGGCAAAGGAAAGTTAATCAACGAACTATTTACAGAAATCAAAAGTTTACAGCTTAATATAAAATTGTTTATTTCTCAATTTGAAAAGAATAATTATTATCATTTTCCTACTTTGCAAACGTTTTTAAACAAAAACAACAAACTACGTCTTTCGAAAATTTTTATTAAGTCACTAAAAGTACTGGATGAAAATTTTCGTTATCGGTTTCAAAATTTTTATGCAAAACAAATGGACATATTAATATTCAAAAATCCTTTAAAATTCGATGTTCTAAAAGCACCATACAATTTACAGTTAGAGTTCATTCATTTGCAATCTAACAATGTATATAAAAATAATTTTGATGAAAAATCAATGATTTGTATTTTTCAAGCACTTATTTATGCGAACAAACATTTTCAAGAATGAATTTCATAAAATCAAAATATAGAACGAGGTTGATGGATGAAAATTTACAAAATTTGAGGATCTCAGTATTCCAAACAGAACCGGACGAATTATCAAACAATATCCAAGAACAAAAAGCGCATTGAACTTTGATGAATAAATAAAATGAAAAGAAATGAATAAAAAGAAAGATAAAGAAATATTACTTTTAAGAAATGTAAAAGTTTTGTTCTCTGATATTATTGTTATTGTAGTATACAGTGAAATCTCCCTTGGGCAGACACCAACGGGACCCGCCAAAAGTGTCCGTTCAAGAGAGGTGTCCGCTTAAGAGAAATGCGAAGTACTTATATGAAAGTCGGACGGTTCCATGAGAAACTGTTCGTCTAAGGGGGGTGTCCGTTCAAGAGGAGTGACCGCGAAGGGGAATTTCACTGTATCAATAAAAAATAAATTTTTTCTATACATATTTTTAATAATATTTTTACTCGCATATGATGTTAAAGCACTATTTAAGTTACACTTGAATGTGCGGCCCTCACAAAAAAATTTATTTTGAAAATCGCTCGCTGTCCGAAAAAAGGTTGCCGACCCCTGTGTTACACTCAAAAAAGGTATGTTCGGGCGTGACGGGCACCTCACATCCAAACCAACAGATGTCCTTCTTCATTTTCTTGATTTTCTTTAGATAGCTTCCGAAGCAACCATGCCCTGTAATTCCGTGTTAGGAGGTTTGATTTGATCTGATCTGATCTGAACCGATGCCAATGTAGCCTTTACCTTGAGAGAGAACATCAACTGAAATTTGCCATGTTTCAGTTGCTATTCTCTCAAGTAAGTCGCTTCGTTATAAAGTTCGTTTTAAGAACTTTATAAACTCTATCTTTCAAGTAAATCAACAAAAAAGTTTAATAGAACAAACCAGGCGACCTAGCAGGCCATTCAATAAGTCCATCTACCAATCCAAAACAATACAAACAAATCAATATAGTCAAAATATATAATTAACAAAGAAACTTTTACTTGAAATTTTTTTATTGTACTTTTACTGGTTTTATTGAGAAGCTTTCTTACTATTTTCGGTTATTTGCCATCATGAGAGTAAATCAACTTAGTAGTTATCTTATACAATGTATCTCTATATCTCTAATTTCTAAGCTGATTTACTGTGATGATGGTGAATAACTGAAATAAGTAAGAAAACTATTTAATAAAACCAATAAAAGTACAGAAATAGTCTTTTTCATTTTTATTATTTTTTTGTTGGAAAATTTCAGGATATCTCACCCCAACACAAGGACATCGAGAGTACGAAGAAATAACAGAGAATAATGAAGCTATAAATGACAATGAAGTAATGCAAGAAAATCATCTTTATATAAGATCAATATCAAATAATTTTTCTTAATTTAATTTATTATTTATTGTAAAAAAAAACAAATAAAATTTCTTATAATTAAAATATTTTTTTATTTACAATCGGGTTACCAAATAAACAAATACAGCTAACATAAAAATGATTTATGGAAATCTTTATTTGAAGTTAAAAAAGATTTATTCTGACAATATCAAAATGTGGTATTAAACTTAAAATAATTCAAGTCTAATTGAATCTAACAGAAGCCTATAGTTGTTAAAAGCTGCGTTGAAAACAAGAAGAAGAAAATAATCTTTATTAGGCTATAGACCTAACAGGTCTTTCCGCCTTGTATAGTATTTACAATAGTAAAGTAATTACAATTCATTTGTTTATTTTAAGTCTAAAAATAAAAATAATAATAAATTTCGATGTCTCATATAGGGTTGTCTATGAATAGTGTCAGTCAGTTTAATGCAAAGTCCGTCTAATATTTCTCTGTTTTGGGGATTTCGAATAAAATTCTGTCTAACAAGTAAGTTGTAAGTCTGTCGTGACGTTGTCTTATTGGCGTTATTTGTGTCTGTTCATACAGTCCTTCATTCCTGATATTGTGTAAAGGGTTGTTCGGATGTCTGATTTTCGTAATAATTCGTAAGCTTTTTCTTTCGGCTTTGTTTATAACGTCTACCGTCTGTCGAGCTGTGTTTGCTGTCAGTATGTGTCCATAGTCCAGTAGAGGTCCGCAGATACTTTTGTAGATGGTAGTGGCGTGCTCAAGCGATATTCCCTTGTTTTTATAAATTAGAGCTCTGAATTATTTTGAGCTTTTGGCAATTTCTCTGTGTAATGTATATAAAATTTATTTATTTTATCAAGATATCGTCTTTTTAAAAATGTTATGAAAATTGAGTAACAATGTAATTATTATTTTTTTGTGAACTAAAAAATAAAAACACATATTTTAAAGGAAGTTCGCAAAAGCTTTTGCGAACCTTCCTATAATATTTTTATACCAAATTGTATTATTATAAAAAGCTTCTAACTACACTCTGCTTATTAGTTTGTAATGTTTGGTTAGTTTCAATTAACTATCGAATTGGATACCCAGATATTTTATTGAAGGAGATGGAGTAATATCTAATATCTCCCAACTCAACCCAACCCAGACACAATGACGATATACAACGCTATATTGCGTTGAAAATATTAACTGTAACGTTACACAATTGATATTTCAATCTCTTAGTTTCGACTTATCCATCACCTCGATTAATCCCTGTTGTTTGAATATTAGATGATTGTGTATGTTTTTGTGCTCACTTTTCCAACGTATCTTTTCGTTCGTTAGACCTTTTTTTGTATTCTATTGTGAAGTTCATAATGCTTATAATAGAGTATAATGCTTACTCTTCGTTGGTTTTATAACACCACTTATCTGTATTTCTTTAGAAAGTAGTCAGTGTGTGTGATTTTAAGTATTATTTCATCAAGTTGGGAGTGAAACGTGAAAATATTGCTCTTCATTAAATGAAAAATTAATAACACTACAAAGATAAAATAAATAGGAATTACAAAATGATTGCTAATCAACTCAATGGAAGTTGAAAGTGAGTTCGAAACTAGCGAAGGTTGAATTGATCGCTGGAGAACCTGTCATGATATCCGGTTTGTTGCAATTTTTGGTAAAAAATTATTTGTTGATGCCGAGGAGGCTAAGGAATTTTCTATGAGGTTTCAAAATGTTGTTGAAAAAATCCAACCCAACCATTTTTAGTATTCTATTGTGAAGTTTATAATGCTTATAGTAGAATATAATGCTTACTCTTCGTTGATTTTATAACACCACTTTTCTGTATTTGTTTAGAAAGTAGGTAGTCGTTGTGTGTGATTTTTAAGTATTATTTTATCAAGTTGGGAGTGAAACGTGAAAATGTTGCTCTTCATTAAATGAAAAATTAATAACGCTACAAAGATTAAATAAATAGGAATCACATGATTGCTAATGAACTCAATGGAAGTTAAAAGTGAGTTCGAAACTAGCGAAGGTTGAATTGATCGCTGGGAAATCTGACATGACATCCGGTTTGTTGCAATTTTTGGTAAAAAATTATTTGTTGATGCTGAGGAGGCTAAGGAATTTTCTATGAGGTTTCAAAATGTTGTTCAAAATATCCAACCCAACCATTTTTTGTATTTTCTTGTGAAGTTTATAATGCTTATAGTAGAGTATAATGCTTACTCTTCGTTGGTTTTATAACACCACTTATCTGTATTTCTTTAGAAAGTAGTCAGTGTGTGTGATTTTAAGTGTTATTTCATCGAGTTGGGAGTGAACCGTGAAAATACTGCTCTTCATTAAATGAAAAATTAATAACACTACAAAGATAAAATAAATAGGATACAAAACGATTGCTAATGAACTCAATGGAAGTTGGAAGTGAGTTCGAAACTAGCGAAGGTTGAATTGATCGCTGGAGAACCTGTCATGATATCCGGTTTGATACAATTTTTGGTAAAAAATTATTTGTTGGTGCCGAAGAGGCTAAGGAATTTTCTATAAAGTTTCAAAGTAGTGATGAAAAAAACCCAACACAACTTTTTTTTGTATTCTATTGTGAAGTTTATAATCATCGTATAATGCTTATAGGAAAGTGCAATGCTTAGGCCCTCCGCACACGGATCTACCGATTGGCAACTAGGGTTTCCAAATTTCTGGATAGGGATTGAATTTCGGGATTTCGGGATTTTGTATTTCAATCCCGGGATCCCGGGATTAATCTCGAAATCCCGAAAAATTAGAAAAATAATTTGTAGGGTTAAAATAACTTATATTTTTGACTATTTTAATAAAAGAACTTGGAAATGTAATATGTAAATCTTATTGTTTAATACATAAGTTAGGGTTATAGGGGGATTTACCGCAGAGTTCACCGGTGAATCCCATATTACTGAAACACGATACCAATAGCAAACTACACGTATGTACGCACAATGTCGATCGTTTCGTACACTATAAAAAATCGAAATATTTCGTTAATAGCTCCACCATACATCCTTAAAATAATAACATTGTCTTAATATTAAAGATATAAAAATTTTGGTACTGAATCGGGATTTGTTTCGGGATTTCGGGATTTTTTCGGGATTTCTGGATTGAGAGAACATCAAGATCCCGGGATTCCGGGATCCCGAGATTGGAAACCCTATTAGCAACCTGAGTTTCAAAACCAGTTGGATATTGATTGCAAAATGGTTTCATTTTTATCGCTTGTGTGTGGATCTTCGCTCTTATATACGGGCAAAGTCACCAAACGGTTGCGTCTTCAACTGATTTGAAACTGGCCTAAGGCCCACCGCACATGAGTCGACTAATTTGCAATCCGAGTTTCAAATCAGTTGGAGATGCAACCGTTTGGTGACTTTGCTTGTGCACGAAAAGGTGGATCCACACACGAACGATAAAAATTAGACCACTTTGCAATCAATATCTAACTGATTTGAAACTTCAGTTGCCAATCAGTAGACTCATGTGCGGAAGGCCTTACTCTTCATTAGTTTTATAACACCACTTATCTGTATTTCTTTGTAAACTGTGGAAAGTAATCATTGTGTGTGATTTTAAGTATTATTTCAACAAGTCGGGAGTGAAATGTGAAAACGTTACTCTTCAATAAATGAAAAATTAATAGCGCTACAAAAATTAAATAAATAGGAATCACATGATCGCTAATGAACTCAATGGAAGTTGAATGTGAGTTCGAAACTAGCAAAGGTTAAATTTATCGCTAGAGAACCTTTCATGACATCCGGTTTGTTGCAATTTTTGGTAAAAAATTATTTCCCCAAACAGCTTAGAGATATCTTTTCCGAGACCGCGTAAGATATCCGCACTGTTTGGGTCCCTAGCGGTCTCAAAACTTTCTATCCTTGATTCTTTAAAATTTCTTGACTCCCTTTCCTTGAAATTTCCCTTCCAATTTCCACTTTTCACATTTCTACGATTGGTTCAAAATTTAACGCCCCATCCCATCCCAGTCCTTAAATTAATTTAACTTCTGCAAATGAATTTAATGTATTGAAATTTGAATGCTTCATAAACATAACAGATGGTTCCTTTGCTCACAAAGAAAGACATAAAATACACCAAACTGAAAACCACTTTTTAGACTTACCTCCATTACTCATTTTTATTAATGTTTACTCTTCATTGGTTTTATAACACCACTTATCTGTATATCTTTAGAAAATAGTCATTGTGTGTGCTTTTAAGTATTATTTCAACGTGTCAGGAGTGAAACGTAAAATGCTACACTTCATTAAGTGAGAAATTAGTAATACTACAAAGATTGAATAAATAGGAATCACAAAACGGTTGCTAATGGAGTCAATGGAAGTTGAAAATGAGTTTGAAACTAGCGAAGGTTGAATTTATCGCTGGAGAACCTGTCATAACATCCGGTTTATTACAATTTTTGGTAAAAAATTATTTCCCCAAACAGCTTAGGGATATCTTTTCCGAGACCGCGTAAGATATCCGCACTGTTTGGGGACCCAGCGGTCTCAAAACTTCCTATCCTTGATTTCTTCCTGTCCTTAAAATTTCCCTCCCAATTTCCACTTTTCACATTTTTACGATTGGCTCAAAATTGAATAAATAGGAATCACAAAACGATTGTTAATGAACTCTATGGAAGTTGAAAGTGAGTTCGAAACTAGCGAAGGCTGAATTTATCGCTGGAGAACCTGTCATGACATCCGGTTTGTTACAATTTTTGGTAAAAAAATATTTCCCCAAACAGCTTAGGGATATCTTTTCCGAGACCGCGTAAGATATCTGCACTGTTTGGGGACCCAGCGATCTCAAAACTTCCTATCCTTGATTTCTTCCTTTCCTTAAGATTTCCCTCCCAATTTCCACTTTTCACATTTTTACAATTGGCTCAAAATTGAATAAATAGGAATCACAAAACGATTGCTAATGAACGGAATGGAAGTTGAAACTGAGTTTGAAGCTAGCGAAGGCTGAATTTATCGCTGGAGAACCTGTCATGACATCCGGTTTGTTGCAATGTTTGGTGAAAAATTATCTGGTAATGCCGAAGACGTTAAAGAATTTTCCATGTAATTTCAAAAAGTTGTTGAAGAAAACGAACTGTTACAAATACAAATATAAATACAAAATAGTCGATGCTTTAAATCAATGCTACCCTAGAGTGCATTACACATTTAATACACTGTGCACATGACGTGCTCATTACTCCCTTGGAGAAACGAAGGAGTAAGTACAAACCCAATTGTAACCAAGCAACGAGTTGATACTTAACATATGACTCATTTTCATTACCACATTTGTGAAAAGTTTTTTTGAAACCTCTTACATTTTTATGTAACCATCAAAATCAAATTATAAAGGTAAAATTGTAAAGTATAAAAAATTTATTTATAAATATTGTTCACTTACAACAACATAGAACTACAGAAATAATCCAAAAAAATGAAAAGGTGACTTGCGATTTTTGTAAATCTTAAACTCAAAATTTATTTACTAACTTTGAAAAAGCTTTGCATTAAATTCTACTTAAGAACCTCTATTTTGGATTTAAAAAAATCAAATTTTTCGTTAAACCGTGAAATTCAGTCACTTACAATTCAACACAGGAAAATTCATTTAAACAGAAAATTATAAGTTCGAATTATTAGACATCACTTAACTGATATATTATCGTAACTAAATACCTAACCATTTTTGCCATACAACTAGAAATGGCACAATTTGAGTAGCCCTGCTTTAAATAAAACCATGACATGGAAGGATAGAGATGTATCTTATAAGAGATAGACTTGCAATTCTTCCTTATAGAAATGCTAATGATACAAGCTTCCTCTGGTCATTATTAACAAACATAAGAAACGTAGTGAACTCAAAAACATAAACTTACCTTCCTTACCGGTTTATTACCGCAATAAAAAATCTCTTGTGAAATGAAAAATATTTTTTCAGCACTTATCTGGTTTATTGTATTTATTATCCTTGCATGTTTCGGCCTATGGCTATCTTCAGAGGTAATTCATGTATTTTACTAACTCTAACCAAGTTTTTTAATCAAGACAAATTACCTCTGAAGATGACCATAGGCCGAAACATGTAAGCATAATAAATACAACAAACCAGATAAGTGCTGAAAAAATATTTTTCATTTCACATCTCAATTTGCTGGTGAAAAGATGGATCTCAATCGAGCTTTTCCTGATTAAAAAATCTCTTGCCTTGAACTTCAAAGTCGATTTAATTTCATCGTCTCATTTTAAGTTAAATAAATTTTAAAATATAAATCAATTTTTAAAATTCAAGATAATATATTTATCAAATATAAAATCTATCATTAGCATTTTTCAATTTTTCAATTAACCGTATAACATCAATTTTGTAATTATACATAGAGACGCCTATTATTAAATATTTAATACTGGTCAAATGAATTCATTAACTTTAATATTCATACTCATTAGCTTTAACAACTTAAAAAAAAAAAGAAAACAAAAAAAAGTTATAACGTGACTGGGATGTTAAACCAATAACAAATCCAAAGGATGAAAATTATCCTAAAATATAAACGAAAGCTTTTCATTGGAGTTATCATTTATTAAAATTATTCTTTATTAAAACTATACTAAAATTATAATTTCTCAATAATAACAAGTATATTTCTAAAATTGCTATAATGTAAATATAGACAGTAGAATATTTGTAAAATATAAAGGAAATATATGACAAGAGTATTTTTAAAGAACCGTATAAGGTCAATTTTATAATTACGTAAGGACGTATACGTTGAGGCACCTGCTATTAGCTTATTAGGTTGTGTTATATGTCGGAGGTAAGAGGAGTGGTTTAGGTTTTCGAGGCGGAGTTGAGAGGGTGCCTTCATGCCATTGTACGTATTCGGCCAATGGGAAGCTTTGGTGAACGGAGCGCAGTTTGACAAAGTCCCTGGTTTACAGTCGAAACGTACGCTCCGAAGTCGCTGGTCGAACCGAACGGCACTCGATCAACACACATTTTTGGGTGGTGACTGAGTTTGAAAAGTTTTCGGGTTTTGAGAGTTTAAAGTTTAAAAAAAGAGTGAAGATGCCGAGACCTTCCAGGGAATCGTACGGCGATCAGAAACCTCCGTATTCCTACATTTCTCTAACTGCTATGGCCATATGGAGTTCCCCGGAGAAGATGCTTCCACTCTCGGAGATCTACAAATTTATCACCGATCGCTTTCCTTACTATAGAAGGAACACCCAAAGGTGGCAAAATTCCTTAAGACACAATTTATCCTTCAACGACTGCTTCATCAAGATACCTAGAAGACCCGATCGACCGGGAAAAGGTGCCTACTGGGCTTTACATCCGGCAGCTTTTGATATGTTCGAAAACGGGAGTTTGTTAAGGAGAAGGAAACGTTTTAAGTTATTGAAGACCGATAAGGAAGTCCTGGATAACGAGTTGGCTGCGTTGGCTAACATAAATCGGTTTTTCTTCGCACCGACGGAACGTCAGATAGAACATCCAGTACACACCAATCAAAAAGTGCCGTCGCCGGTAATTCGCGCAGCCGCAGAGACGACGATTCGACCGAAAAGGAGCTTTACGATCGAAAGTTTGATATCACCCGATAAACCGGAACAAGCAGAGATAAGGGAAAGTCCGACCCAAGTTCGACCCACCTGTTTCCAATGGGGTTTAAACCCTTACGACTTCCCTTTAACTCAACCGATTTTGATGGCTCCACCAGCACCGCCCTATTATACGCATTACGGAGTGTCCCCGGATGATATATTAAAAGTGCCGCAATTAGCGTTAAGATCCGTTTAAAGTAATAAAAGTGCAATAAAGTCTGATTTAATTGTCAATAATGGTATTCCGATAGAAGACATTTTGTTCCTATATCTATCTGTACATATATACTTACATACTGAATGTATTTGTGATATTAATTTACTTAATTTTAAACGGGCCGTCCGCGACGTTTACGATAGGTATTTATTTAGTCACGCGATCCGCGGATTTACAATTTAGAGGGCGATTTTAAAATATACTTAACACGAAGGCCCGATCGTATTGTTAGATAATAAAAGGACTCCGAGAGGCCCGCATGCGATCTCTTACACCAAAATAAATAACCACTTTACAAATCCCTATTGTGAACGAACGAAAGAACGAAGGAACGATCGAACAATGCGCCTGTACATATTTATTAAAGTCTGTTGTATATATTTATTAAATAAAAACGCTTATTCCGCCCCGTTCAAGTACTCGTTAATTACGTACACTAAGCTAGGTGTTAATCGGTTATTTATAATTGTACAAAACCGTGTCGATATTAAATTAAACGATTAAGAAAAATATCATTGAATTTTTATTTATTTTATTTTACAATAACCTTTTATATTATCATAAAATTAAAATAATAAACGGTTTTGAGTTAGAACAATTTTCGTAGTGAGTTAATTAGTTTATTTCTGACTTTAAATAAAGGAAGTATAATTTACATGTAAATTCAAGCAGCTGACAAAACAAATTGAAGAGGAGCGGCGTAGAAACAAATTTTTGTGCGGACGTATTAACAAGATTAATTAAACTATTATGCGGCCGGAGGATATAATAAGAGTTTTTATTAATGGCGTAATTCGAAAGATGGACAGATAGGGAGCGTAACGTTGTAATTGTACCGTAATTGATGGAGATTTTTGTTTGGAGTCGTTCCCGGTCGGAAATTTTCATTCCTCCATTAAAATTTATATCTTTTTTACTCGACGAGCTGAGGAGTTCGAATTAATTAGAGACCCTTTTTACCAGATTCGCGTCGCAGATAGGGTACTTTGTTACACATAACGCGCAGCGTAAAAGATACGAGATGAAAGATTTATAATGACATCGAACAACGTAAAGACTTGCCTAGACGCACGTCGTTACTAGCGTCGTAACGACTAATGAGAGTGCCCAATAATATATCGCGCTGTTAACCAAATTGCACCTCTCGCCTCTACCTTTCCCCGGCGAAGACAATAACAAATATTGCGTTATTTATTATTTATTTAAAACGACGTCTTCCGCCGCGCTTTTGTGATTTATAACGTTCCGCCACGAAGAATTCGCGCGCCGCAGCCTGTTATTAATTCCCGAAAGAATTACTTTGGAAACGCTCTAAACAATTAGACGTCGTTAAATTAAATGTTATAAAATATTCCGGGTGTTATTTCGAAACTTCATTTCCTTCCCTTATAATTTTCTCTTTAATGGTCTCTTGATAAAAATCTACCAGAACCTAATATTAATTTTCTAACAACGTTTTCTAACGTTCTGTATAGTGTATCCCGTTAATATTACCCTCAAAAAATTTTCTATATATCCAATTTTAGAAATATTTTAAAAATATTTTTTAAATATTTTAAAAATATTTTTTTAATATTTTAAGATATACTCAAAAGAAAAAGAAAAATAGAGAAACATGAATGGGTTACTTAAATTGTAAATTGATCTGGGATTAATCCCGGTTTAAATCTGATAAAACACGTTGGGAACTGTATTATTCTACAGCTAGTATTATTCTACAGCTAGTACATCTTAATTGAAGAACAAGAAAGTATACCTCAAGAATTTGAAAAATCGTAAGAAACATACCAATGAGGTATTATTAAGTTGTGTTGGAGTTCATGGGAGATTAAGAATGAGTTAATTTCATTTGAAATAAATCTAGAACTAACATTATTATTAGTAACTTAAATGTAATCTTTTTATAAAATTAAAAAAAAAATAAGTTTCGAATCTCATATTGCATCTTTAAAGTTGTTTCTGAAGAAGGCATTTTCGACATCCATCGAACATTTTTAACTAGAAACTAATTCATACTGAAAGACTGTTTAATTAAGTAAAGTTACATTTTTTTTTGTACAGACAGTTTTTGTCCTGTTTTCAGATTATTAATCATTCCTTAAGAATAACTTATAATAAATATTTAATTAATAGATTAAATTAATTTATTGATTTATTGCTTAATTTAATTTATTGGGATAAATATGTGGTTTTAGGAATTTATTACTTTATTGAAGTAAAATATGTAACTTAGGAATTCAAAGAATTTATGTTCTCATGTTCTAAAGAATTTGCTTTCTTGTTTTTCTTTTTTTTTGAATTATACTTTTGAAAAAAGGATTTTTTTAACATTCCCATCTTAAAAGATAAATTTCTATATAGGTTGATTGGTTAAACAGAAAATAATCACAAAAATCATTTTACAGATTCGCACCAACGGATTCTTAAAGATAAAAACTATTTCAAAGTCGACATTTTCTTTATGTATGTACTTCTAAAAGGGGTGAGGTTCTTTTAAGGACTTTTTACACAATCATATCAGTTCTTTTTCAGGTTCAGTCGAGAAGTCAGTTTTTCCTTTATATAAAAATTAAAAACTGGCTGGAGAAGGAAAATGAAGAAGGAAAATTGAGACGGAAAACGGAATGGAAACCTATTTGTTTCATTTAATTTCTTAGACATCTTATATGTAATCAGACCTTTCATGTTATGCTTTTTTCCAGTTCTTCAAATCTTGGTTATTAACAAATTTGATGATAGATTTACTGGTTGGACAGAAAATAATCACAAAAATCATTTTACAAATTCGCACCAACGAGTCCTTAAAGATAAAAACTATTTCAAAATCATCATTTCCTTTATGTATGTATTATAACCCGAAATGAAGTTGCACCATGAAGAGAAAGATGAAAGAGTACTCGACAATGTTACGCAAAAGGAATTTACTTTTTCTTCTTTCTTTTCATGTTGCAACTTCATTTCGATTTATAGTACCTTTAAAAACGGTGAGTTTCTTTTAAGAACGTTTTACACAATCATATCAGCTCTGTTTCAGGTTCAGTCGAAAAGTCAGTTTTTCCTTTATGTAAAAATTAAAAACTGAATGGAGAAGAGAAATTGAGGCGGAAAATGGGATGGATATATCGGTTTGTTTGATTTAATTTCTTAGACATCTTATATGTAATCAGACCTGTCATGTTATGCTATAGTCCAGTTCTTCAAATCTTGATTATTAACTTGATTCAAATCTTAATTATTGATTTGATGATAGATTGACTGGTTGGACAGAAAATAATCACAAAAATCATTGTACAAATTCGCACCAACGAATTCTTAAATATAAAAACTATTTCAAAATCGTAATTTTCTTTATGTAGGTACTATAAGCCGAAATAGAGCTGCACCATGAAGAGAAAGATGAAAAAGTAAGCCACCTCTTTCTCTTCATTCTGCAGCTCCATTTCGGATTATAGTACATTAAAGAACGATGAGTTTCTTTTAAGAACTATTTGCACAATCATATCAGTTCTCAATTTCAGGTTCAGGTTCAGTCGAAAAGTCAGTTTTTCCTTTGAACAAACTCCGGACAAGCCAGACGTTTGTGGGAAAGGTAAATCCAACGTCGAACAAGCCAGACGTTGAAAGGAATTGAATACCAAACATAGACGTCTTAACCCTTTTAGTGCCGAGGAAAATCGAGGTGTCTACGCTAAAATAACCGGTCGAATTTGTCTCGATTTTACTAAGGTTTGGAAAAAGACATAATAACCAATCAAAAAAATATTTACACAATTTAAGCAGCAGAGGAACAGACGAAATAGATATAAAAGTATTTATTTTATTTTGCGGTACAATTCTCGCAATGCGCATAGTAAAACGCTAAAAAATGAGAACCGATATATCGATCCTACTTTTCGCCAGTGCAGCAAAGGCCGATATATCGGCTTCCGACACTAAAAGGGTTAATACTGATTTTATTTTCAAAAAAGTTCCCCTTATATAAAAAAAAGTTGTACGATAATATCACAGCGGTTTAAAAACAATAGCGCATTTCTTTAAAACAACGGGTTAAAACAATAGCATAATATGTTTTAGAATAATTTTGGTAAAAAATTTATTGAGCAGCGCTGGACTAGCGATAGTACTTTGACCATCGGTTTGCACTGCGTCGGCACCGTCGAATTGCGGCAAATTTGGGTCGCAAATATTTCGATACATTTGTTTATTGTTACGTAAGACATCAATTAATCTAGATTAATTTAGACATCACCTAATTGTTATAAAAAATCGATCATTGAAGAAATTAAAAATCTTGTTTTAATGAAATTAAACAGACTGCCCGCCGGAATTAAAGTTCAAAGAGTTTCTTAACGTACTAAACCCACTTATTGCTAACAAACACTGAGTCACTTCAGTCTCTTCACTCGTGGTGGATGCTGTTGTGATGAACTTCAGCGTACTATGGCTGTAGAGAGATCACTTTGTCTTCCAACTGCAGCGGTTGATCACCTTCTGGTGTTTTACTGGAAGGCAGGCCAGGTTGGCTTATTTTTCAGTTTCCTCTGTTTTTTGACATTAAGAGGACTGTTTCCGAACGTCAGAACTCAGAAATGGGAGGTGGAGTTAAAATAGACCGGGGCATATTGAAAACATAAACACCACTATCATTAACCAATAGGCTTCAACCCGGTTTTGTAGAAGGTCAGTGTAATGTAAACAACTGACATTCATTGTATTCGTATTAGGTTATAAAAGCGGAATTAGATTGTGTATTGGATCATTTCGTCTTCCAACTGCAACGGTTGATTACCTTCTGGTGTTTTACTGGAAGGCAGGCCAGGTTGGCTTTTTTTCAGTTTCCTCTATTTTTGACGTTGATAGCGGAATTAGATTGTGTATTAGCCTTTTTGTTATTACTCCACCAGCTTTTTGAACTGATACAATGCGGACAGTTCTATCATTTGCTGACCTTTATATAAAACCCGATAATAAAAACTAACTAGAGAAGGAAAACGGAGACGGAAATGGGATGGATATACCGTTTATCCATCGATTTATTATATATTTGTTTCATTTAGTTTCTTAGACATCTTATATGTAATCAGACCTGTCATGTTATGCTTTATTGCAGTTCTTCAAATCTTGGTTATTAACAGATTTGATGATGGATTGACTGGTTGAACAAAAAATTACAAATGTATAGTACAGTATGTACCATAACTCGAAATGGAGCTGTACCATGAAGAGAAAGATGAAAAAGTAAGTAAGCCCGTTCTACGTATCATTGCCGAGTGCTCTTTCATCTTTCTCTTCATGATGCAGCTCCATTTCGGGTTATTGTACATTAAAAAACGGTGAGTTTCTTTTAAGAAGCTTTTACCAAATCATATCAGTTCTGTTTCAGGTTCAGTCGAAAAGTCAGTGTGGTGTGCACAGTTTCGCCTACTTTATTTTCAATTTTTCATTTTTAAAATCACTATGTCTTGGCGTTACCATGATGATTTATTTATTATTATATTCCTTCAAATCTAAGAAAAACATATTCTGAATTTGATAATTCTTTGTGGATAAAAGGTTTGTATGAAGAATGAAAAGCAGTTGGTACAGGTTTAAGGTTCGCCGATGTTTCTCCTAAGCTTGAAAGAAGTGGTTCAGTTTCAAAAGACAAATGTGAGTCAAGGAAAAATTCTCCAGGAAGACATAGAGGTTGACCATACACCAACTCGGTGGGAGAACAACGTAGATCTTCTTTAAAAGAAGACCTAATCTCTAAAACAACAAGTGGAAGGTCGTTATTCCACATATTGTTACTACCCCTGGTTGTAATGGCTGTTTTGAGCATACGATGAAAACGTTCCAAAATGCCATTACTTTATGAGTAATGGCATGAGATATAGTGATTCTAAAAATGATAAATTTAAAATAAAGGAGGCACACCACAGTCAGTTTTTCCTTTATGTAAAAATTAAAAACTGAATGGAGAAAGAAGGAAAACGGAGACGGAAAACTAACAGGATGAATATAGCAATTTATTTCATTTCATTTCTTAGACATTTTATGTGTAATCAAACATGTCATGTTACGCCTTATTCCAGTTTTTCAAGTCTTGGTTATTAACCAATTTGATGATTTTTAATCAATTAGAAATGAAATGAAAACGGAGAAAAAATCCCCAAAAAAAAAAATAAAATATATAATTTTGAAAATCGTAATTTTTTTTTAATGTTAATTTAAAAGCGGTAAATTTCTTTATAAATTGAAGGTGGTTGGGCATGAAAATAAAGACCTATTATGATTATACTGATTCGTATCTACGTATTATTATGTATCTAACACCACAGATGGCAATGATTTATTATTCAAGAGGGTTTAACCCCGGGTTGTTTAGTGGGTTTGCGTCTGCCCCTAAACACCAAATAATTTGATTGTATTTTATCCTCTGCGTGGATAATTGGTATCTACAGATGTTTTGCCTTTTATTGTCGTACGTGTCAAACGTACAGATGGATGAAGACAGACCGGAACGTTTAACAGATCTTCCGGTGAGTTTCGGTCGTTTCTCGTCCCTATTTCGCCTAAATTATAACGAGGATCGTAAAGCTTCGGCGTTATTAAAGCTCTATACCCACATTAAACGTTTAAATTAAAAGCAAGATTGTTTAAGGGTGAAATTTACGCGGCGAGCATTTAAATCGGTTACAACGTTGAGAGTTACTATCGTATTTGCAGTAAATTTTAAATATTATCGAACTCGATCTGCTACCGAGCAACAACAGCGACCAGTCCTGTAAATCTCCTTATACAAGCCACCACGATCCGATTGCGAGCAAAAAAACCCGTCCGTTTAGTGCCTTCTCGTAACTACAAGACAAAGTACTAATTACATCCTTAATAAACTTTACAAGACTTTGCGGCGCTCCCAAATTCGACCTAAACGACTACAATTTTCCATAATGTTCAATATTGATACCTTTTACCTTTCGTTTAAATAAAAAATTGGAAAAATGATTTTGATGATTATATTAAATCTTGTACAAAAACTATAAAACTTGATATAAATTTTAAGTTATGTGAAAAGGATAGTTGTTTGTATAACGGTGTGAAAATGGGTACGGTTGGGTAAGTTTTTGGGCCATTCATAGATAAATAGCTCGTAAAGTCAACACGAGGTGGTAGACATAAATCAAATGGTGGAAAGTCGGAACGGTCTAAAGGCAAAAAAGCAGGTGTATAAGAGTACTAATATTTTGTGCCTTTGTGGAATGCCGCTAGTTAGGTGTCGGTTAAAGCATATTATGATCGTAGCAGGGGGCATGTACTTTACCAAGTTATACAATGCGACCCCCTCGTGGTGGACCGTGTTTGACATGCCGACCGATCCAGGACCGTACCTGGTTTTAAAATACTCGTTTCACCGCACGAGAACCTTAATATATCAGATTTTATACGAGTTAAACTACTTTAAAGTAATTCGATCGAAAATCACCAAGATTGAGGGTCATTTATAAGTGATTTTCAACTCACTTCCATTTTTAAGGGGTCTTAAATTCTTACAAAATCCGTACCTGGAGACCTCAGAATACAAGTTCGTATTGTGGCAGTCTGAATACCGCGCAACAATAGATTGAATGACTGTAACATATCTAAGAATAATTGCGTTACAAAAGGCCAACTGTTAAACGTTGTATTCTTTTTCCTAAGTAACAATAAATCTGAAGCGTACACACGCATGATGATATGTGCGCACATGTACGCGCACGAGTTATTAACGATTAATAAAATATTTGATTGGAAAACATGTACAAGGTGATTCAAAAATATATTACAAAAATAATGCTTCAATAAATATTCTTATATCTAAGTTAACCTTTTCTACTCTAAAAATAAATATTAGGCAGTAAAATTTTTCAAAGTTTTGTAGATGGTAGCAGGATTGAAGTGCCGTCAAGTTTTAAAACTGAAATTTTTGTTTATATAAAAATCCATTTTTATACAATTCATTATTTGACTCTCTCTTTTTCTATTTTGGACTCAAAATTGAATTAGAAGGCCAAAGATTGGAAAATTTGTATGAGGTAACGAAAAGAACTTTAAGTTTCTTTTTTAAATATAGATTTTCCATTTAGTACTAATAAAACCAGTTAATGTCAGTAATAAAATAAAAACAAATTTCCATAAAAACAGATATATTGATGATTGGATTATTATTTTCTATGTCTCCTCTTACTTCAAATATTATTGCCGAAGGTTAATGGTTAATACATAAGTAGTTATCGAATTTGCGTCGATCTTGCATTAAAATATTGTAAATATTTTGTAGTATTGAACAAGCATAAAATTTCGATGCACATTAAAAACGAATTTTCTTGTAGATACATGTATTATTAAGAGCCAATATATCGTATAAAAAATTAATTTTAAATTAAAAATAAAAAACACCTTATTTCTCGATCCTCCTTGTTTTTTTAATCAAGTGTAGTTCTTTTAATCAAATTTATTTTGAAATGAAGTAAATAAAATAAAAATAAAAACTAAACCTTAGCTCTCCTTTGAAACAAATTAATAATTTTGTCTTTATTGTTGGTTTTCAAGACATGCAAGGTTTATGGATACTTATGATAAAGGTGAAATTTCAAGAAGCCTCCCAGAAAGAACCAGATGTTAAGCGAGCTTTTTTGCAGCAAGCTGCTGAACTGGATTTCGAGCATTGTTGGTTCTAAAAAGACCGAGTAACTTCTCACACAACTCTAGCAATGATGACAATTTTTAAATATCAAATTTTCAAACTCTGTGATCACTCATTTTTGGCAATTTGAATTAGCCATTCAAATTTGCCAGATTTTGAAACCCAACATTCAAGAAAAATCAAATATCGTATCCATTCTACCAATCGATAATTAGTAAATAAACAGGCATTTGTTTTGTATTTTTACTGGTTTTTATTGTCTAATCTGTAATTAGTTTCGGCTTTTCGCCATCATCAGGCCTACAAGAAGTTTAAACAAGAAAGTTTTTTACAAGAAAACTTCTTGTAGGCCTGATGATGGCAGAAAGCCGAAACAAGTTGCAGATTAGACAATAAAAACCAGTAAAAGTACAAAACAAAACTCTATTTATTTATTGAAGAAAAAGTTGCATCAACGTTTTTATTCATTCTCGAAAATTTTAGCTCTCGTTTGATACAAATTAATGATTTTTTTTCATTGTTGGTTTTCAAGACATGCAAAGTTTATGGATAGTTATGATAAAGGTGAAATTTCAAGAAACCTCCCAGAAAGAAGCAAAGAAGCCTCCCAAAGAAGCCCAGAAAGTTGAGCGAGCTTTTTTGCAGCAAGCTGCTGAATTGGGTTTTGAGCATTGTTGGTTCTAAAAAGATCGAGTAACTTCTCACACAACTCTAGCAATAACCAAAACTTTAAAACACCAAATTTTCGGACTCTGATCTTTCGCTTTTTGACAACTTGGATTAGCCGTTCAAATTTGCCAGATCTTGAAATCCAACGTTGAAGAAAAATCTTGTTGTAGATTGAAGAAAAAGTTGCATCAACGTTTTTATTTATTCTCGAAAATTTTAGCTCTCGTTTGATACAAATTAATGATTTTTTTTTTCATTGTTGGCTTTCGAGATATGCAAGGTTTATGGATAGTTGTGATAAAGGTGAAATTTTAAGAAACCTCCCAGAAAGAATCAGATGTTAAGCGAGCTTTTTTGCAGCAAGCTGCTGAATTGGGTTTCGAGCATTGTTGGTTCTAAAAAGATCGAGTAACCTCTCATACAACTCTAGCAACAACCAAAATTTTTAAACACCAAATTTTCAGACTCTGATCTTTCGTTTTTTGACAACTTGGATTAGCCGTTCAAATTTGCCAGATCTTGAAATCCAACGTTGAAGAAAAATCATGTTGTAGATTGAAGAAAAAGTTGCATCAACGTTTTTATTTATTGTCGAAAATTTTAGCTCTCGTTTGATACAAATTAATGATTTTTTTTCATTGTTGGCTTTCAAGACATGCAAGGTTTTTGGATAGTTATGATAAAGGTGAAATTTCAAGAAACCTCCCAGAAAGAACCAGATGTTAAGCGAGGTTTTTTGCAGCAAGCTGCTGAACTGGATTTCGAGCATTGTTGGTTCTAAAAAGATCGAGTAACCTCTCACACAACTCTAGCAATAATCAAAATTTTTAAACACCAAATTTTCGGACTCTGATCTTTCGTTTTTTGACAACTTGGATTAGCCGTTCAAATTTGCCAGACCTTGAAATCTAACGTTGAAGAAAAATTATGTTGTAGATTGAAGAAAAAGTTGCATCAACGTTTTTATTTATTGTCGAAAATTTTAGCTCTCGTTTGATACAAATTAAAGATTTTTTTTCATTGTTGGCTTTCAAGACATGCAAAGTTTTTGGATAGTTATAATAAAGGTGAAATTTCAAGAAACCTCCCAGAAAGAACCAGATGTTAAGCGAGCTTTTTTGCACCAAGGGTCTGAATTGGGTTTCGAGCATTGTTGGTTCTAAAAAGATCGCGTAACCTCTCATACAACTCTCTCAATAACCAAAATTTTTGACACCAAATTTTCGGACTTTGATCTTTCGTTTTTTGACAACTTGGATTAGCCGTTCAAATTTGCCAGATCTTGAAATCCAACGTTGAAGAAAAATCATGTTGTAGATTGAAGAAAAAGTTGCATCAACGTTTTTATTTATTGTCGAAAATTTTAGCTCTCGTTTGATACAAATTAATGATTTTTTTTCATTGTTGGCTTTCAAGATATGCAAGGTTTATGTATAGTTATGATAAAGGTGAAATTTTAAGAAACCTCCCGGAAAAAACCAGATGTTAAGCGAGCTTTTTTGCAGTAAGCTGCTGAATTGGGTTTCAAGCATTGTTGGTTCCAAAAAGATCGGGTAACCTCCCATACAACTCTAGCAATAACCAAAACTTTAAAACACCAAATTTTCGGACTCTGATCTTTCGTTCTTTGACAACTTGGATTAGCCGTTCAAATTTGCCAGATCTTGAAATCCAACGTTGAAGAAAAATCATGTTGTAGATTGAAGAAAAAGTTGCATCAACGTTTTTATTTATTGTCGAAAATTTTAGCTCTCGTTTGATACAAATTAAAGATTTTTTTTTCATTGTTGGCTTTCAAGACATGCAAAGTTTTTGGATAGTTATAATTAAGGTGAAATTTCAAGAAACCTCCCAGAAAGAACCAGATGTTAAGCGAGCTTTTTTGCAGCAAACTGCTGAACTGGGTTTCGAGCATTGTTGGTTCCAAAAAGATCGAGTAACCTCTCATACAACTCTAGCAATAACCAAAATTTTTAAACACCAAATTTTCGGACTCTGATCTTTCGTTTTTTGACAACTTGGATTAGCCGTTCAAATTTACCAGACCTTGAAATCCAACGTTGAAGAAAAATCATGTTGTAGATTGAAGAAAAAGTTGCATCAACGTTTTTATTTATTCTCGAAAATTTTAGCTCTCGTTTGATACAAATTAATGATTTTTTTTTCATTGTTGGCTTTCAAGAAATGCAAGGTTTATGGATAATTATGATAAACGTGAAATTTCAAGAAACCTCCCAGAAAGAAGCAGATGTTAAGCGAGCTTTTTTGCAGCAAGCTGCTGAATTGGGTTTTGAGCATTGTTGGTTCCAAAAAGATCGGGTAACCTCTCATACAACTCTAGCAATAACCAAAACTTTAAAACACCAAATTTTCGGACTTTGATCTTTCATTTTTTGACAATTTGAATTAGCTGTTCAAATTTGCCTGATGTTGAAATCCAACACTGAAGAAAAATCATATTGTAGATTGAAGAAAAAGTTGCATCGACGTTTTTATTTATTCTCGAAAATTTTAACTCTCGTTTGATACAAATTAATGATTTTTTTTTTCATTGTTGGCTTTCAAGACATGCAAAGTTTTTGGATAGTTATAATAAAGGTGAAATTTCAAGAAACCTCCCAGAAAGAACCAGATGTTAAGCGAGCTTTTTTGCACCAAGGGTCTGAATTGGATTTCGAGCATTGTTGGTTCTAAAAAGATCGCGTAACCTCTCATACAACTCTCTCAATAACCAAAATTTTTAAACACCAAATTTTCGGACTCTGATCTTTCGTTTTTTGACAACTTGAATTAGCCGTTCAAATTTGCCTGATGTTGAAACCCACCATTGAAGAAAAATATGCCATTTTAGAGCCACGTCTTAGAAATAATAATTCAAAATACCACAAGATCAATAAAAGTTGTAGCTTTTAAACGTCAAATTTTAATGCAATCCAAAAAAATCGCTTACGCCAGATGTTTATTCATTTTCGAAATATTTTCTTTTTGGAGTGGCAGTTTAGAGTTCTTTGTTGTATGTTCAAAAAGAATTAGGTGCTTCGGTATTAAGTGCTAAATTCGGTAAAGTGCTTAATTAATGTAATCCAAAGAAAATTCCAATTTGAGAATGTATCCTAACTTTTAATATTTAAAAACGTCAATTAAAGACATTAATTAATATTTTGTCATCTGAGGAAAAAACGAAATACCGTAGAAAATTCCTCTTTGGCAAAAATAAAAACTATTTTTGCTTAAATTTTTGTTTAAATTTCGATCTAAATCAACATACAAATTTCAAATTTTAATAGCCGAGGGTTTTATAAATATGAATTTTTAATTGATTTTAATCGACAGTAGGTAACATTTTCTCTTTTGACAATGAGAAAAAAACTAAAAGTTTTAGAAAACTCATCTTTGGCAAAAATAAAGATTTAATATTAATCTAAATCCTCATACAATTTCAAGTCTCAACAACAATTAATTTTTTAGATATGAATTTTTAAAAATTTACTACTAATACAAAATATTGTATTAATAATCTTTTGATGTAAGATCGATGCAGTTTCTATAACTGCTTAGGTATTAACCAATAACCTTCGGCAGTAATGTTTGAGGTAAGATGGAACTCCAATAAAAGATAATAATCCAATCATCAATATATCTACTTTTATGGAAATTTATTTTTATTTGATTACTGTGAAATGTATAAGTACGCGTGACTTTATTGCGCAAACTTCAAATAATTTAAATAAAACAATATAACCATTTAAATAATAACTGTATATAAAATAAATACAGTTAAAAATTACTAAGAACTTTGCAACATGAAAAATTGTTTGTGCTTACCTATAATCAACTTATAAACAAGCCGATAATAAAGTATTGATACTTTTCCTATTTCCATGAAAGAATGCAATGAAAATAAATCCACTTAATTGACTAGAAAATATAAGTGTGAAATTTTCTTATAAAAGAGATTTCATGGCTAATCAGTATGAAAACACAAAATCGCAACGTTAGCATAGCTTATCGTATGGAATGGTTGATGGGGACGTTATTTATTTTTGAAAGAAATGAAGCGTTAACATTCGTTTGTTTTTGCATTGAAAGTGACCTTTTGATAAAGGTCAAGAAAAATAATTTATAAAAGAAAACATATTTATAGAGGGTAAATATTTGATCACTCGTGTTACAACAGAAATGTCATCATTACTACTTACATTATTACTGTTACAAGACTAATATAGTTCGCTAAAGTGTTGTCAAGTATTAATATAGTAACCTATAAAATCCAAGCTGTATCACACACTATCGTTCATAACAAACTATATCTCTATAAATGTTTATACCTAATGTATGAATGTAAAATAAGTATTTAATTGAATAAACTTTCCTTACTGTATGTATATATTTTTAAAGGTAGTTTATTCAAGTTAAATAAATCCACAGGGGTTCTAGTATGACAAAAGAGGAGATGTCAACTTTCATTTTTGCGTGGTTTACCATTGAATGAAGAAACGCCTTCGGTACCTGTCCCATTGTGATAGTTATTGCGGATGGTGTTGGGGCAAACCTTGTTTGCCCAGCGTTTTATTCCGAGACAACGCATTCCTTCGATTATAAACGGTGCCGGTTCCTAACGCCTCCAAACACTTAAAAGGGGCCGCTTCTTGTTTGCTTTGGTGAGGGCCGCTTGTGGAACTTCTAATAAACGGTTTTATGCGTTGCCGGGGATAATCCGGATTAAAAAAATTCGAGTTTGAAAATCAAATAGATGGTGAATAAACGGTGCTTATTGTGCAATTACGGATCGGTTCGGTGCTTGGTTGGGTCAATACCTGATCACTTCATCACTCGGCGAGTTAAAAGGCCGACCTCTTAATGGGTTTTTTAAAGGTTCGCCTCGCGAACTGTGGGGCAATTTTTTGAACAAGAACCGGGACGAATCGAAATTTAATTGAAAACACCCCTGTAACCAGGTCTTTAGAAGCCGATTATGTTTTAATAGTGGCACATGAAAAGCTATTTAATTATTTAATGGCCTGCCGATATCGCACAAAATTCGACCACGAGACATACGAAAATTAACGTTAACGTTAACATCAACGCGGGGATAAATTCAAAAAGTTTCCGAGAAATTTATTAAAATCGTAACAACGACGTACCGAGTATTTTGCATAAGTAGGCATAAAGGGTGTTCGTATCGTCCTTTCGGCGAGAACCGCACCTGGATGTATGCAAATGCAAAATTTCGGCTAAATATTATTCCGCGCTCGCGTCCGGCTTATTTTCGTAATTTTCTCCTGCGTATAACGACGCTACCTCATTTTTTAGGTGACATTTAATTTTAGGGAGAAAACGCATTTTTCTTTTCGCTAATTATACCACTCATTTCATTTTTCTTCTTTTTCTTTTTGATAATCACCTCTTGTATACTAAATGAATTGTAAATTCAACCCTACCTACTGTATTAATAATAACTAGACAATTTTAAAAAAATCTTATTTAAAAAATTTTATCCTAACTTAATTAACATGTCAACTAAAATTCAATTTTTAAACATTCTTATCTAAGAAACTAATTGTTGATGAGACGAAATTTTTTGAGTGAAATTCGCATATAACTCCTTTGTTAACACTTAACGGACGGGCCCTGTAGATTTACGGTTTCCCATTCTGAGTTCCTAGGACGGGTCACGTAGATCTACGTTTTTTTATGAATTTTTTGTTCGTTGGATTGGGGTTTTCTTTTATGCACACTATTATTCGGCATAGTTTTGATTTTAGGAAATATTTCTAAATAATTTTAAAACGGTAAAAATGGCAAGCAGTAAAGAGTTTTTAGAAAACTTATCCGGAAGTGATGTTGAGTTTGAAAGCCTTGATGAAGAAAGTGATGTTTCAAGTGATGACAGTGAATTTTTATTTCCCAGGAAAAAAATTGCACGTAGATTATCTTCTTTAGAAAGCGAATTTGAAGATAATGAATTAAATAGAGATGAATGGACACCTCAAGACAAGTTAATGTCTCTAGGACCTTTTCTTGGTTCTACTGAAGTACAAGAAATACCTAGTAATCCAACGTCTATTTCTGAGTGCGTTGAATTATTTATAAAAGATGATTTGTTTGTAATGATGGCAGAACAATTTGTATTATGCACAATCCAAGCACAAAAACCAATGTTCGTCAAAATCAAAAAAAAATGACCTATATTACAAGTAATGAAATGAAAAAGTTTATGGGAATTATACTTTTAATGGGCCATACAATGAAAAAAAAAAAAACTTTAAAAGATTACTGGTCAAACAATCCTCTGGAAGAAATGCCCATTTTTTCAAAAGTAATGAGTAGGGATCGATTTATGCAAATTTTACAGTTTTTGCATTTCAATGATAATTCACTTTTAAATGAGAACTCCACCAGACTTCATAAAATAAAACCGATACAAGATTACTTCCTTGAAAAGTTTAAAACCGTTTATAAACCAAATCAACAAATCTCAATAGATGAAGGGGTAATCCCATCGAGGGGAAGGCTTTGTTTTAAAACTTATAACCCTAATAAGCCTCATAAATACGGTCTACTTGTTAGAATGCTTTGTGAGAGTCAATCAGGATATATAACTAATTTTGAAATTTACTCAGCTGAAGGGAAAACCCTCGAACATTCCATATTTTCTTTATTAGATATTTGTTTAGATGTTTGGCACCATTTATACCAAGAAAACTTTTACAATAGTGTATTTATAGCAAAACGCCTTCTTGTAAGGAAAGTTAGAGTTTGTGAAACTATTCGGCAAAATCGAGGCCTTCCGTTAGAGTTGAGAGGAAAATCAAAAAATTTAAAAGAAGGTGAAACTATATACCGCCGGAAAGGTGATATCTTATTACAAATATGGAAAGATAAGAGGGAAGTTCGTATGATATCCTCCATTCATGATGCCACCATGATAGTTGTAAATAAAAAAAACTAGAGATGGAATAGATGTTATTAAACCAAACTGCGTTATTGACTACAACAAATATATGAAAGGTGTAGATAGAGCCGATCAGTATATTATGGTATTATGAGGAAAACTAGAAAATGGACGAAGAGAGCGGCTTTGTTTCTATTTAAATGCACTCTTTTCAATTCCTTAGTAACTTATAAAAAATTAAACCGAAAGAAACGTATAAGTTACAGTACTTTTTTGAAAGAAGTCGCAAGGATCTGGATTACTGAGCAGCAAACAAATGATTCTGAATCCGCGGAAAGTTGTACTAATATTGAATCAACAAGAACTCTAAGAGTGGATTCAGAAGGAAGATTATCAGGAAACATTAAACAGCACACTCTTTCACAAATTGTGGGAACAGGGAAGAAAAGATATCCCCAAAAACCGTGCAAAGTCTGCAGCTCCCATGGAAAAAGGAGCAAAACCAGATATGTATGTAATTTTTGTCAAGTTTTACTGCATATCGCATGCTTAAAAAATACTGAACCCTTTAATAAATACTATTATGAAATATTAAAAGAAATATAATTAATTTAATAAAGTTTTATTTTATTTACAATGCTTTAAATCCATACATTCATGTTTATTTAATTCCCTTAAAAAATGCCCGGAAACTGGGTTAGACAGAAGAGATTCGACGCGCAACTGTTTCGCGAGGCTGTTTCACTTGATGGTCGTCTCATCTGATGCATTTACACAGATCGAAACGTTTGTCCGAAACATAGTGAACCACCAGTTTGGGCGAGACAAACAGACTGCTTCTCCGTTCTCATGTCTGCCTCAAACAAAGTGTTTGCAATGGCTCTTTTGACGTCTGCAAGTGTTTGAGCGTCATATTTTTTGAGTTCATTGGCTAAATTTAATGCATATGTGAAGTATGGGTTATTTGACGCAGTGGTGGATGATTTCAAAATTTGTAATGCTTCACCCATCATTTTATCGGAGTCTAAAAACTCTCTTTTCTCTCGTTTGTGACCTTCAGTAATCTTTCTTTCAGTCTTCAAGTGTGACTCGTTGTCGATCCTGTCTTTCCCAACTTGTGTTGCATTAGCCTCCGTTTCTACTTCTAATTCTATTACTCACCCCAGGACAAACGACGACGCACATAGGGGTATACAGCTAATCTAGCTGATCATAATTAAAATTACAAAATATTTAAATCTAAATGAAAAAAACTATCGTATTTTCTTCTCTAATGATTATATTAAATAAAACAAGCGGTTGTACAACTGTGAACCTGTAACTTGTTTCGTACCGAATGATCGACATTCGATCATCTATTTATGTAAATGTTTGTGTTTCACATAATCGATTTTTCAACTTATTTTTGAAGTAACATTTTGTAATTTGCCATTACTTTTAAAGACTTTTCGTAATTGAAATGGATGAAGCAGGTATGTAGGACATGCAATGTTTTTGTCAGTCTATCATATGTGTGGTGTGTTAATGTTTCAATTTTCTCCACAAGAGTTACTTATCAAATATTCCCAACAATTTTTTTAAAAGATTAGCAAATTTGTTATATATCAGGATTCGTCCCGGTATATTTTTTAATATAAATCGATAGCAACATAATACTATTTTATGAAATAATAATAATCTTTTCCGATTTTATCCGCCTTCTTTAAAAATTGTAGGTGTAACTAAAAGCCTGAATGAATAAAAACGTGTTATTTCGTTTAATCAATTACCACAATAATCTGTACCTTTTATCTTAGGTCCCTCAAATCTGAGGTTGATAATCAAAAGTCATATTTTGAATAAAATGTAAGAATAAGATTTGCCTAATTTTAACAAAAAATTGGGTTTTATAGAAAATTTCCTTGGAAATTTTGAAGGCTTCTAGTTATAAAGTTGATAAATTTCTTTCGAAAAATAAGACCTCGTTATCAGGCATTTTTGAGTTACCAAAAGTTATGATGCGATCAGGTCGGCCAGCAAGAGGTTTTGAAGTCTGTAGTGAAAGGACAAAGACGAGAACAACGGAGAGTCTCGGAGAGCCCGGTTTGATAACCCCCATCCATGCTATCCAAACCAAACTGTACAGCACGGAAAGACAAGATGCGTCTCTGGTGCTAAAAGAGATCAATGTATAACATAAGATGTAGAATACCGTACGTTTTTTCAAAATTCTAGAACAATTTTTGTAAAATTTCTAGCTGTGTAGAAGTTACAGAGAGTGACGTGTATTCAGATGTACCTTGTATGAATATAGGCTTTGTTCGTAGAAGCGATTTCCAACGGTTTCTCATTTTTTCAACCAATCAAACTTAAGGACTTCTTGCATGTGATCAAAATGAAACAATTTGATTAGATCAAAACAATTTCAAATTTTTTGAAATTGCTTCTATAAAGCTATAACGTCCATGTAAGATGAACATGTTTTCTTTAACCAATGTATTGCTTGTTCTTTACAAGGTACGACAAAAGATTGAAAAAAGCAGTTTCTCAATTAATTATTAAAGTAAATAGTTTTGGCCAGCTAGATCGGCTAAATACCCCTATGTGCGACGTTTACACTATGCGAATTAGGTAAAGCGAAACACTTTGATTCGCGTCCAAAAACCGACAGACCTCCGGCTCGCTGTGAAGCTGTTCCACACAACGTGTTTCGAGTTGGAGCACACGTGTACACTATGCGAGTCTTGTTTCGCAAAACAATTGCGCTAGTATATTGCGCGCAGTCTAAACCCAGCTCTAGAATATCGACATAATACAAACATTACCTATTTGACTTACAATTAATTTTTTTCACAAGTGAGCGATATGTGTTACATGCAAAAAATAACACATAGATTTTTATCGAGTAATCCTCAAAACTAGCTGTAACGAACACTCAAGAAACAATAAAAAATTAGACATTGCAGGTTTATCATACTAAATGTGATCGATGTATATCAAATATCTAATTTAAATCTTAATTTAATTTTAATCAAGAACAAACATCTGTGGAAAAAAAAATTTCATTTATTTTTTGGTAATATTGTATGATAAAATTATTACATTTACAGTTAGTTCATTATTATTTTAGTAGATAGTCATCACGAATATGAGCATCACATAGAGAGTCGTGTACATGAAAAACAAAAACGGTAATGCATGTTTGCGGTTAGGAATATTACTTTAAGGATAATAATATAAGCTGTTGCTCGTGGAGTTATTATGATTATAGACATTATCGATAAACGTGGATACGAAATGTTGTTTTGTACGGAAGTAAAAATCGTTTATAATAGAAGAACCTACAAATAATAATTTGAAAGTAAGTCATTATGGGGAATAATAGTGTCTAGAAAAGTAATGGTAATCAAAAAGTCGGTAGTCATATGGTGGATAAAAGTGACAGATTGTCGTTTAAAAAAATGGCAACCGGTAAGTACCGAAATTAAACGTACCAAAAAGTCTGCGCACGGAATCAAAGATGCATTAGCGAGAAAATTATAGTGGGAACACGAAATTTAGCTTGAAATGACACTACAGGGCGTGTCGGAAACAATTACCGAGGCGTAATGATACGTATTTAATCTTTTATTAAATGACCAGACCAGTGAAACGGTCTGTCGAAAATTTTACTTGATCGTCGATCGTTAATACATAGTAAATGTAATAATATTTGTACATTATCATAAAATAACGATTTGGTGGGATCGTTTGTGGAAATAGACGCAAGGTGACGTCGAAAGGCAATATAATAACCAGTGTTAAAGGCAATAACTAGTGTTTCCTTGTATTAATCAAAAGAACCATCGGTAGATTTCCATGTGAATTATATTTTCTTAATTACGGTGGCTCTTATTGTTTTAAAATCCATTCATCACTCTTGTAGACAACTCAATCTAACGAAATACCGAGAAGGGAAATAAATTTCACGCAACAATACCAGAAAAAAAGTTCGTTAATATTTTTGTTTCGAAGTATTCTTGAAGAATAATTTTATTAAATGATACGAGGTCAGAGTAAGTACCAAACGATGTAAATACGATAATTATTGGTTACGGTAGAAAACGCACACGTCGGTGAAATGTTAAATGATAGGATCTGAGCATATTGTGGTTTTGATTTAAAAAGGACTGTTCGTCGGACCGAAACAGTGTCTTATAAGGAAGAAATTCTTATTTTAACACCTCTATAATATCGCCTCGAGCAGAAAACGGCAGATGTTTATCTCTAATAAAAGCTAGAAACAGAGTTTTCCTCGATGATTTCAACGCCTCTATGTTTCCCTTTGTTTTATTGTTTTTCTTATATTATGTGGAATTTGTTTTAAAAAATAGGAAATAGATGATTCCAAGGTATTCCCGGCAGATGATTCCAAGTATTTATCTAACAAAAAAGGGACTCGAAACCTGTGATTTTCTAAACATAATAAGCCGAAAAGGTGTCCAGAATAACAGGGTTAACTACCCTTAAAGCTATTATTTGAGCACCCCGCGGACCTACGAAGATCGGGCAGGTGCCAAATGTTAGATTAGACGCGCTAAACGCCTTCCCGATGCTTTTCTCTCGAAATATTTAAATTTAAACGCGTCCAGTTGTGGAAAAGATGTTATCGTGTGGGGAAATAACATCCCTTGGAAATTCATGGCCGGTTTGATTTATGCACGCGCTCATTGTATTACAATTTGCTAAACAATGTGGAAGATTCAGAGATTATAGGCATATATAACTGTTTCACATTTCCGAGCTATGTCTTACATGACACCCGGCATTTCTCACTCGCTTTTGTTTTCGTTGGATTTTTCCAAGAACGGCAGAAATAAATAATCAAACGCCCACGTTTCGAAACGATTTTATGCCAACTTGATCTATAATACGAACACTAACGGCTTTTACCGCTCGCACTCACTTTTGAACACAATATTTCGATTGTTCTTTAATCTACTGAGAAATATTATAGCACCATGATATTCACCCACGATTTAATTTATATAAATATTTGTTGTTTACGCTCCTACAAAATCGCAATTCTTAGTTTACGTTACGTTATTACGATTAATCACATATTTAGATATCCGAGACAGTTCGTTTCCTTTCGAAGGGGAAGTATGTGCAAAAATTATGAAGGTTTGTCATGCAAAATAATAAATCTTACGCCTTCCGGTACTCCCAACTCAAAAGCCTTTTGTTGTGTTACGCAATAAAAGGGGCTGACGGAAGCTTTATTTACTATTATTTATTCATAAAATCGAAACGAGTATATTATATTATTATTATTTTTTTATTTTTATGTTTATGTTAGTTTTTTTTTCGTTTTAGATTCAAATGTAGTAAGTACGATAATTCCTCCGTTTGAATGTCGCTTTAGAAACGTGTAAAGCACGCTCGTGTTGTTTCGTACGGATTGCACAAATCGATAAAATTCGCGTGCATATAAATAAACAACGCTTGTAATTACTTAATACTACGATTCGTATCGCGTACGATTAATCTAGAAAGTATGTGCTTGTTATACATAATGCCAGATAAGTTTGTTGAACGACCCAATGTAATCATAATAAATTTTTAAGATTCATTGCGGACGATATTAACCACGTTAACCATGCAATATGAATATGGATACGGGAATCAACGTTAAACGTATATTTGCAACGGCGAGTTGTGAAAGGTGTGCAAATAAATATGTGTGGTGAAATTTCAATTGAGCGAAAGGAGTGTAAGAAAAAAAGAAACGAAACGAATCGGTTGGAATGACGTTGTTTATGAAAACCCGATGACAAGGAGGTTTTGGTGAAGGAGTGTCGTCGACATCGGATTGTCGGTTCTTTGGTGAACCGGCGAGGCACAATGTAAAGCGACCGGATAATACTATTTTGACTTAATACCGCATGAAATTTGAAGAGGCAACGTCTACGTCGGCACAACAATGCGACCGGTCGATCGTATCGGTCGGTGATTGAGCATGAAAACATCCAGTTTATCTATTAACTAGTCAACGAACGCCGATAATATCCCCATTGTCTATCCAGACAACTCCGACACACTCTTCTCTACCTTCCATCGCCATTGAGCCTCTCCTCGCCAAGACATAATTAATTGATTTATACGCGAGCCCGCATCTTATAAAAAAATTTACCACCTTCATTCTTTATCTTTTTCATTTGATCTATCCATACAATTATCTTAAACATTTTTTTTTTATTTTCAAGAAAAAAAAGTACACATCTTTGATCACTTCTATTACTAAAACTTTTTTCAAGATCATTTTAATTAACAAATAAAGAAAATATCAAATTACATTACCTATCCTATATATGAAATTTGATCAAAAATTCATTAACTATTAGATTTAAAATATATCAAATTGGAAACATAAAGAAAAAATTTTAAGCTTTTACTTTTTATTTAAGTAAATCATATTAAATCAATTATCGACAACTCAATAAGTTCAAATAATAATTCAATTAAAATAATATACATAATTTAATTCACCTACATGATAATTGATCCGTAAATTTATTTTAACGTCGATATTCATTATGCATGCGAATAGAATTAATCTAATAGATAAACGTTCCAATTACAAACTATAATTTTAGTGAAAACAAAAAAAGGTTATAATAGAAAAGTGATGGTAAATGCTTTGGGATATAATGCGTCGTTTAAAGCGTTTGTGGAAACATAACTTATATAAATCATACATTATACCCGCTATAAGCTCGACGAGATCGATATCTAATTGTGTTTCATTTTCTTACATTTACTTCAACGTTTTCCGACGGACGGTAAATATTTTTCTTCATGTGGTTATTTTAAAATGCAAAGAGAATATATATACAGGGTGGCGTAATATGTTTCATTCATTTTTAAAATATCATTATGATTATACGAATGAAATTGAGAAAGTAAAAAAAGCATATTTTTATTCAAAATATCACTGTTTTACAGCAATAATAATTTTTTTTAATAATGTCTTTTAAATGATCACCACGTTTGTTTAAACATCAATTTTTTTATCGCTCTGATTTCTTCATAAAACAACTTTTTAACCAACCTTCCGATTTTGACTCCCAAAAACAAATTGATATTGAACTAAACCATCTCTATCGCTTGGATTTGGTATATGAGGACTTGACGAAGCATGTTGAGGTGACACATTATTAGTAGTAACCGTTCCATCTTGTATACGTATAGAATCGGGTGATTTCTCATTATTATAAATCGATGAACCCTGTTACTTCATCGAATAACAGGATCATCATTAGTACCGAAACTACTTGATATTCTGGGTATGCTAGGTTGATCCAGTATACTTTGAATAATTTTCATAGTTCCGTATTGATCGTAAGATCATCCGTCGGTGCTAGGGTTTCCAATCCCGGGATCTCGGAATCCCGAATCCCGGGATCCCGATGTTTTTTCAATCCAGAAATCCCGAAAAAATCCCGAAATCCCGAAACAAATCCCGATTCAGTCCCGAAATTTTTATATCTTTAATATTAGGACATAGGTGGAGTTACTAACGAAATATTTCGATCTTTTATAGTGTACGAAACGATCGACATTGTACGTACGTGCAGTTTGCTATTGGTATCGTGTTTCAGTAATATGGGATTCACCGGTTCATAATATTATTTTCAAGTTACGTAACTTATGTATTAAACAATAAGATTTACATATTATATTTCCAAGTTTTTTTATTAAAATAGTCAAAAATATAAATTATTTTAACCCTACAAATTATTTTTCTAATTTTTCGGGATTTCGAGATTAATCCCGGGATTGAAATACAAAATCCCGAAATTCAATCCCGATCCCGAAATTTGGAAACCCTAGTCGGTGCTACAACTACAATTTAATTGTTCGCTGCTATCTGCCATTTCTTAAAGTAAATCGTGGATGATTGGTAGGATCTTTGTTGATTAATGTTTTGGGATTTCATAATATGAATGACTTTGTTTTGATTCGGTCGGAAAATTGGTTGTGTTTGTTTGCTGGGTTGATGATATCGATGATGGTAAAGGCGTTCCGTTGGGTTGATTCATTGGTGAGATATTGTAAGGTGATGGGGTTTGAGAATTGCTGGTTTTTAGATTTCGTACTTTGGAAGGTATATTTGTGAAATTTCTAGCTGTCAAATATAGAAATAATAAAAAGTCATCATTGGTTAAATCTGGAGATCTATTTTTTCGTAGAGCCATGACAGAGCTGTCAGTTGTCGTCATGTTTGGAATGATTGTGGGTAAAAAATGCGGCTCATGTAATTGTGGCTCCAATAATATGAAGTAACAAATCATGCAACAAGAATTTGCATACCACTTTAAGAAACATAAGCGAACATTTTAATTGGTTCGCAATGTCATCAGTTTTACCAGTCATAATTTCTTCTCATGAAGGTAATTTGAAAGTTAGCTAGTTAGTTCTTCTTCGGGTTGCGTTTTGAAGCTCCAGCTACAGTTTTGAAAGGTTAGTGTTTTCGCAAAGACACCTCAAAAGCTAAGAGCTTTAAACGCTAACAATATTCAAGACATCAACAATAAATAAGGCGATCTACATGTTATATATGAGTCACTAGTTTTACCAGTTATAATTTCTTCTCATGAGGATAATTTGAAAGTTAGTTAGCTGGTTAGTTCTTCTTCTAGTTACGTTTTGAAGCTCCAGCTAAAGTATTGAAACGTTAGAGTTGTCGTAAATAGACCTTGAATGCTACGAGTTTTAAACGTCAACAATGTTCAAGAAATCAACAATAAATAAGACGTCTAAAACTGCGTAAAACTTATTGCAACATCCTGTATTCGAAATTAGTAAACAATCTAAAAAAATAATATTTAAAAAGCGTAGGTAATACTGAAATTTGATTTTCCTCATTCGATATAGGAAGAGTTTCAATTTGCCATAAAGCTACGGTTATTTAAGTAATTTGAGAATTAAGCAATGCAAATTACATGGGAAAGATTAAAGTTTAATACGACGAGTTTATCTCTTTCTAACGTTAGGTTTTTCTAAGAAACGGTCCTTTTCGTGTAATAGTAAAATATCGGAATTTTTATTGTAGCTATTCACGGTTGTTAATTTGAATTGGTCATTATTAAAGCGATGTTGAAGAATGGTCTTTAAAAAGAAAAGAAATAATAAAAAAATAAATAGAGAAATGTATATGGGAACGATTGGGAGTAATTTAAGAAGAGATGAAAAATAATAAGTTGGCGATATTTTGATATTCGGGTGGGAAATTAATAAATTTGTTATGGTTAGGGTTGCATCCCCGTTGTAGGTCCCGAAGGTGTCGGCTTTGCGGTCTCTTTGGGGCCCACCTGGCCGCCCTTTATAAATGACTCGATGGGTACATTTACCTGCGTCCCGCTGGGCTGACCAATAGAAGAACTTGTAATAAATCACCCGGGCCGGAGAAGGAATTTGTAAAACACGGGTCAAGGTGTTGATTAAAGGTGCGGCAAGCACCAACAGAAGATATCGTGGACGACAGAAGTCTTAACCGCTCCGGGCCGAGGGTTAAAAAGCCAATTTAGAACCTCCAGAGACGGCTTTTGCACGTCATTACTATAACTACGTCCAAAAGCGCCGCCATTTTATATCCCTAGTTCGCCGCCTTAATTCTCCTTTCGAGATTCCTTCTCTTAAATTAATTCTTAAAGATAAAAACTCATAAATTACCTATAAATTACCAACGTTTTCTTCTTGTTACAAATTAAGACATGTCCTAAAAATTTTCACATAGGATTAAATGTTGATTTTTATACAAATAAAAATTAAGTGTTTATTATGACGGCCAGTTGCCTTAAGATTTTTACTTTTCTATCCTTGAAAACGTATTGTAACTTGATAGGGCAGATGACTAATGCTTAATTAATCTAAATGTTAGAGAATGAAAATATATTGTCATAAACACATGTCATACATTTACATGTCATAAATTTACCATAAAATCGAAGGACCCAGGTTATTTAATATGTTGAAGATGGAAAATGTGGTAAGAAATTTAAAGAACCCAGTTTGGATAGTTGTTAGGAGATTAGCTTATTGTTCGAAGAGGAAAATCGTAGATGAAATTGGAAATGACATCATGTTGATAACAATATTAGGTTTTGACCAAGCTTGACTTTGTGCAATTACTCTTCAGATATTTAAATTTACCTTTGATATGATGTATAATTTTTTCTAAATTAATGACGTCCCAAATATGCTTTAAGCTCGCCTGATAAAGGATTTTTAGGTTTTACTGTCGTGATAAGTATATCTTGGAAGGTAGCAAGCTCAAAATGAGGAAAGACTAACTAATGATACTGTGATGCTCTGATATTATCTATAGTTTTTTTAAGTCAATGACGTCTTGAACATGTTTTAGACTAGCTCAATAAAGGATTTTTATGCTTTACTATCATGATAAGTATATCTTGAAAAGTACAAAGCTCAAAATGAGGAAAAACTAACTAATGTAACTGATGATACTATAATGCTTTGATATTACCTATTTTTTTTTTTTTCTAAATCAATGACGTCTTAAACATACTTTAGACTCGCTCAATAAAGGATCCTTATGATTTACTGACATGGTAAGTATATCTTGGGAGGTAGGAAGTACAAAATGAGGAAAGACTAACTAATGATATTATGATGCTGCAATATCTATAGTTTTTCTAAATCAATGTCGCCTTAAACCTGCTTTAGACTCCCCCGATAAAGAATTTTTAGACTTTACTGTCATGATAAGTATATCCTGAAAGGTACGAAGCTCAAAATGAGGAAAAACCAACTAGGGTAACTGATGATACCACTATGCTTTGATATTACCTATATTTTTTTAAATAAATGTCGTCTTAAACATGCTTTAGACTCGCTCAATAAAGGAAGTCTATGCTTTACTGTCATGATAAGTATATCCTGGGAGATAGAAAGCCCAAAATAAGGAAAAATTAATTAATGTAACTAATTTAATTAAAAATTACATTTTGTGTCAACATTTTTAGAAGATATGTACACTCTGTGTAAAGGTTTTTGTAAAATTTTTGGAATAGTATAACTTGTACAGTTCACTTTTTGTTTTTCTTTATTTGATTTAACTTCTATTTGGTAATTCTTTCATTTCAAATTCATTTAACAAATTAAAAACTTTCTACATGATGTTGATCCTTTTACCAATATTTGAATGGAAATAAAGACACAGGTTTCGTTTGCTGGTATTACATTTCCGCCAAAACGAGTCAGGTAGAGTTTATATAAATAAAAACCAATAAAAGTAAAAGAAACATATGTCTTTATTTCCCCCAAACTTCATAAAATATTGGAAAATTTTTGCTTGGGAACTGAAGAATGTTTTCGCTGAAAGGAATTTTCCTTGAGCGCCCCTAGTTTTTAAAAATAAAATTGTATGGTTTTCTGTATTCAAACTTAAAATAAGGAATACTGAATGTAGTAATATTTAAGAAAGAAATTTGGCTTTTTTTTCGCTTCACTGGCTAACCTTGCACTTATCACTATCTTATAACTATCGCGATTGATTAACCGTTTTTGCCAAACTAGCAAAGAACAAACCCATCTTCTCACTAACAATTTTGAAACTTTTTCGTCAAATTTGAATGTAATCCAAAGAAAATCCTACTTTTAGTACACTGCCTAAATTTTAGAATATTTAAAAAATTTAATTAAGGACTTTAAGTTACATTTTCTCTTCTGACGGAAAAACTAAAAGTCGTGGAAAATTCATCTTTGACAAAAATAAAGATTAAGTTTTAATCTAACTCCTCATAAAATTTTAAGTCTCAAAAACAGTTAGTTTCTTAGATATGAATTTTTAAAAATTAACAAATTTTAATTGACATTGTGTTACATTTTCGGTTCTGAGGGGAGAACTAAACGTCGTAGAAAGTCTATTTTTGGTAGAAATAAAAACTAAGTTTCAATCTAAATCCTCATAAAATTTCAAGTCTTAAAAGCAGTTAGTTTCTTATATATGAATTTTTAAAAATTGACAAATTAACATGCTAATTAAGTTAGGTTAGAATTTCTTTTCTGTAAAAAAAAAACTAAAAGTCGAAAATTTATTTGTGAGAGAAATAAAGATTAAGTTTCACTCTAAATCTTCATAAAATTTTAAGTCTTAAAAACAATTAGTTTCTTAGATATGAATTTTTTAAAATAGACAGATTTTAATCGATATTATGTTACATTTCCTCTTCTGAGGAAAGAACTAAAAGTCCTAGAAAATCTATTTTTGGTAGAAATAAAGATTAAATTTTAGTTTAAATTCTCATAAAATTTCAGGTCTCTACAACAATTAGTTTTTTAGATATAAGCTTTAAACAATTAGTATCTTAATAAATATTTACCATTTGTTAAAACTAATGTATCTCAAAGACTTCAAAAAATCATAATCATATTTGTTTCAATCATCATACGTTTTACCTTAAACAGTTTACTTTTTAATATCTTTTTTAAAATTAAATTTATTTTTAAATTCACGTAAATAAACTCGAATTGGAGTTTTCTTTGCAAACTGGAAAACGAGCAGGTAAATTTCGACCCGAACGCTCGATACTTTCCAGTTTTTTACCGAAGAAAACCAGTTTCCCCTCCAACAATTAGGGGTTGAACACACAATAAAACTTAAATTTAGAAATTCTTCGCAGTTACAGTGCGGGTTTTCAATAAATCTGTCGTGTGTTTTTATTTACTTTTATTCGCTTAATTTTTTTGCAATTTGTGTTAAAAAACTTTAGTGTTTATTTCCGTGAATGTGTTTTAAATCATTGGAGTTCGTCTTATTATTAGTTCGTCTTATTATTAGTTCATCAGATTATCATTTTGAGGAAGTCTTCGGATTGTTATTTTGCGAATGTTACCAGGTAAAATATGATTTATTAAGAATTTTTAAAAAATAATTTTTATTTTTTAATATTTTTTTAGGAGATTTTCAAGGAAACAACATTCGCTTGGTGAGTCTTTTTCATTTCAAAAACTTTATAATCGTGATTTTCTAAGACATTACATTTTCTCTTCTGAGAGAAAAACTAAAAATCATAGAAAAATTATCTTTGGCAAAAATAAAGATCAAGTTTCGATCTAAATCCTCATAAAATTTGAAGTCTCAACAACAATTAGTTTTTTAGATATGAATTTTTTTGAATTTAACAAGTTTTAATCGACATGTAAATTAAGTTAGGTTAGATTACCTCTTATGTGGGAAAAACTAAAAGTCGTAGAAAGCTAATTTTTGGTAAAAATAAAGATTAAGTTTTAATCTAAATTCTCATAAAATTTGAAGTTTCAACAACAATTAGTTTTTTAGATATGAATTTTTTTGAATTTAACAAGTATTAATCGACATGTAAATTAAGTTAGGTTAGGTTACCTCTTATGTGGAAAAAACTAAAAGTTGTAGAAAGCTCATTTTTGGTAAAAATAAAGATTAAGTTTTAGTCTAAATCCTCATAAAATTTAAAGTCTCGATAAGAATTAGTTTTTTAGATTTTTTAAAACTTGATTAGTATTGTATAACCCATTAAGAATAAATCTAAAATTTTTATAGGTTTAAAGGCAATTTCACAACAATGGTTGTTAATTTGGGTACACTGAGGGGTTAGAAGTTAGGGCAAAACCGTCACCCTAGGATGTTAAGGCGAAGTTGATAAAAGGGACCTTAATCGGGTCCAATAAAAGCTCGATTATGTCAATGTTTTGAAAGAAATTTATTATATCTCGCATCGCGAGGTCAATCTTTGTCGAAATTGAACTCACTTGTCATTGTGGCTTCCATTAAGGATTAAAAGAGTATTGTAGAGGCAATATTGGCCGATAACGCAGCGCGATAATAGATTGACGGCGGCGACAAAGGAAGGAATTGTACGTAATAACTCCGCGATTTAATTGAATTTCTTAAAAATGATTGATTGATCGATTTTGTTTTCGGCGAACAAAAGAAATTCATTAATTTTATTCTTTAATTTAAAGCTTTTTACGTTCAAGTCGACGCGAGTTTTAACGTCGGCTACGCAAATAATTGTTAACGAGGGATATTACCCTTTTAAGCCATTTACTGCCTCCCGGTGCCGGTCGTTTTGCGGACCAAAAGAGTTCATCGCGGTGATGATTTTTTATTTAATTGCCGTCACGGACCGCAAAAAGGCAGGCGGCAAAAAGCCAAACTTAAAGATGATATCGTTAACTCAAAAAATCATAAAGGATAAAATACCGTCATTATGTAATTTGTCACGCGATATAACATTTTAAGGGCACCGAATTCCATTGTCCTTAAACACATGCTCGGGGTACCTCTTGAGGAATTAAAAACAAATACTGGCCCGGTTAAAATGTCGTTAAAGGAACCTTTCCTTCTTTTATTTTCCCCGCCACACTCATTTCGATTTCGTTTTAGCAATTTTAGCGACCTCGTAAGACGACTGCGATTCTAACAATAAGTTGTAAAACTTAAAATGGGTTTTTTTTATTACTTATTAATGTTCTTCATATAATACACTTCAGTTAAGCAATCAATTTTTACATTCTTATTTACAATTTTTAAATTAAACTAGATGTCTCACCTATTTCTAATGTTAACTTAAATAACTTAAGAATATAACCTAATAAGAAAATTAATCAACTTTAAAAACTCATCAAAAATTCATGTTTCAAGATTTTGATTAGATTTTTTTTCTAAATGAAACTTAAAACATTTTAATTTTAACTAAAAAAGACCATTTTATTCTAAGTGTTGTCAAAAAAATTAAAAAAATTTTCAAAGTTGGTAAAAATTTTTGACACCTTTCTAACTTAAGAAAATTAACTTTAAAAATTCATCAAAAATTCATTTTTAAAGATTTTGATTTGGTTTTTTTCTAAATGAAACTTAAAACATTTTAATTTTAACTAAAAAAGACCATTTTATTCTAAATGTTGTCAAAAAAATTAAAAGAATTTTCAAAGTAGGTAAACATTTTTGACACTTTTTTAACTTAAGAAAATTAACTTTAAAAATTCATCAAAAATTCATTTTTAAAGATTTTGATTAAATTTTTTTTCTAAATGAAACTTAAAACAATCTAGTTTTATATAAAAAAGACCGTTTTATTCTAACTGTTGTCAAAAAAATTAAAAAAAATTTCAAAGTTGGTAAAAATTTTTGACACCTTTCTAACTTAAAAAAATTGACTTTAAAAATTCATCAAAAATTCATTTTTAAAGATTTTGATTTGGTTTTTTTCTAAATGAAACTTAAAACATTTTAATTTTAACTAGAAAAGTCCGTTTTATTCTAAGTGTTGTCAAAAACATTAAAAAAATTTTCACAGTTGGTAAATATTTTTGACACTTTTCTAACTTAAGAAAATTAACTTTAAAAATTCATCAAAAATTCATTTTTAAAGATTTTGATTTGATTTTTTTTCTAAATGAAACTTAAAACATTCTAATTTTAAGTAAAAAAGATCGTTTTATTCTAACTGTTGTCAAAAAATTTAAAAAATTTTCATAGTTGGATAAAATTTTTGACACTTTTCTAACTTAAGAAAATGAACTTTAAAAATTCATCAAAAATTCGTTTTTAAAGATTTTGATTTGATTTTTTTCTTAATGAAAGTTAAAACATTCTAATTTTAATTACAAAAGACCGTTTTATTCTAAATGTTGTCAAAAAAATTAAAATAATTTTCAAAGTTGGTAAAAATTTTTGAAAGTTTTAACCTAACTTAAGAAAATCGATCAACTTTAAAAATTACCTGCTTTTCACGGAAGAAAAATGTCGGAAAATTTGTTGTTCGTAGGTATCGATTTATTTCGTGGATTACAAAAATAGGACTTAACTCTTTGAGGGGCGGACTTTTTCAAATAAGAAAACCCAAAGTGGGTACAACATTTTAAAAGCGTTTCTGTTTGGTCAACTTTTGTTACTGTGTCTAATTTGATGATTATTAAAAGTAGTATAAACAATTTTTCGAAAAATTTGTGTATTTGCAAAAAATTAAGATGCGGTTCATACAATGTATCACCGCCCACAATAAACACTTTAGCCGGAATGGTATTATTCAAAGCAAATTTTATTTTTGTTTAAACAAAGTGCCACTTTACACACTGGGCACTGCTAGTTAGATCGAACATCTCTTCGAGATGCAGTCTTCTTCGTGCTGCAAAGTTCACAACGTCTTCTGGTGGCTCGAATAGGTTTATGTTCTAAATTTTGAAGTCTTATTTTTGGTACTTCTGGTTTGTGTTTTTTTATTTGTAAATCCTGGTGATTTTCGTTTTTTATTAGGTACACTTAGACTATTTAAGAGTTTAGAGAAGTTTTTCATAGACATTTTAAGCAAATTTAGATTTTTGTATAGGATGAAAGTATTCACAACGCATGCATCAATTAGGTAAAAAAAAGTCCTGTGCCACCATTTGTGACTTTTTCGATTTAGCTCATAAGCATGTTTATTTTGGTCAAATTTGTCAACAAAGTTCATGTTGGAATTATAATCTGTCAAAATTTTTGGACATGGAATCATTTCATGTGGTCCATCTTTCTTTCTCCTCTTTACTTCCGACACATCTTCGTGGTGATGGTAGTTAGACAATAAGTACACACTTCTTTTGTCTTTCTACTTGACAGCGACCAGTCTTTTATTGCTAATAGAGTAGTCAAAATCTCCCCTTTTTAATTCTTTATCTGGGCGAAATTTAGGCATTAGTTTTCTGGTAGCGTTTACAGTGCCACATGCATAAATATGTTTCTCTTGATCTTCCATCAGTTTGGGTGAAGTGAAGAAATTATCGAAGTACACATGATGGCCTTTATTTTCTAAACCTTTACAGTTCTTTCCAGTCTAGATATCAAATTTTAACCAATAATTGCTTCTCTTAGCAAAAAGCATAATCTGAACTTGAAGTGGCGAAGTGGTACGCGCTCTCAACCATTGTACAGCAAAAGGAGCAAAGATTAAAAAAGTGGTTTATTTTATATACCAGCGAGCACATAGGTCGAAAGTCGAAGAGGTATATTAAGCCACCCACCAACCCTCAAAGAGTTAATGTATACAAGAAATTTATTTGTTTCTTTTAACTTTTGTAAAAGTTAAAATGGATTTTTTATTAGATTTTAAAGTACTTTATATGATGCTCTTCAAATTAGGATAGCAATCAATTTTTACATTCTTAACTATTTCAAATGAATCATCCCTTACCTCAGTGACAAAAAGTAGGAGAACTTTTTGTTAGTATCGATTTCTTTAGTGGATTACGAGAGTGGGGCTTGATGTATATAGGAAATTTATTTGTTTCTGGGCGGTATTTGGAAAATAAAGGGGGCAGGAATGGGGAGACGGTATAAAAGAGAGCCGGGCATCAAACATTGGAAAAAGGTAACTCACCGTGACTGTGGAAACACATTGGCACTAATGCAATCTTTATGTTTCTCTAATAGAAACAGTGGAAACGAGCCGATCTGAAGCGTTACGGGGGCGCGGTTTCGCGAACACAATCGGGGCGACACCTCTTTTATATAAGTGAAAATTTTAATTGTACCCTTAAAAGGTCGCCGGTTGATTTTGTAAAATGCTAATACAATACGAGGCCGCGATTGTTCGGGGCCCACAATGCCCGTATTCAAATGGAAAAATTCTCTTCCATCTCCATATTTATACGACCACAATATAACAGATTTTACTTGACATTACTTTTCAATTTTAACCCCTCATTGTTATTCCATAAATTACTCTGCTTGGGAACTTGTTTCTCAAAAGGCGAAACGTATTCTCTCCCCGTTTAAAATTCTATGAATTTATCGGCCTTATTAGAAAGTAACTAATGGTATTTAATACCTCCAGCGGAATAATACCAATTACTCATCTTCAATCACCGTAATTTGTTATCGCCTAATTGCATTTTACTATTTCTTAACTTCAAGCCGCCATTTACTTCGCAATTCAACATTAATTTATTTCATAATTGCGAATAACGTGCCCCACTATATTCCAACCCGATTGATTGATTTACCGATTTTATGTCTGAAAATCCACCGTGATTGAGCAACAAATACAATAAATATTACATTTGAAAGTTTCAGGTTTATATACGCCCATTGTTACATTGCGGAACCATTGTTAAAGCTGCCGCCTCACTACGACATAAATTATACATTCAATATTAAACATCGAATTTAATAAGGCTAAATTTATAATCTTATCCCCTTGCAGTTTTACAGCCATCTTCGCGAGAATTATATCGCGTCACATCCTAAGCGACGTTAAACGATTAATGTGAAATATATTATTCATTATAATCTTATAGGGAAATAAGGTATGAATTAAATATACACAGAGTGATTTGTTACTCTATCACAAATTTTTACAAATAATAATTGATGCAATTTTATTTAAAAAATAAAAATAAAATATAAGCTGTCGTCTGCAAAAGAAAAAAGTCGGTCGCCTTGTTTTTCGACATCCAAAAGCCTTTCAGATAAATTTGAAATTCAGCGTTTCTCAGGGCTCTCCAATTTCACCACTTTTGTACAACGTTTTTGTTTACGATATGATGAAGTGTGGTGGTGAGTCGTATATGTTACAATACGCCGACAATACTGCCTTGGTAGCCCATGCAAGAAACCTTGAAACAGCTGTTATAAAAAAAGCTGTTATAAAAAACTCCAAGAAATAACAAACCAAATTGTAGAATGGTGTAGACTCTGGAAAATCAATATAAATCCAACAGACACAGCTCTTAATACCTTTTCATCGAATCAAGGACAACTTCCCAACGAAAAATATTGAACAAACACAAATCAAACCTTCCAAATGTGTACTTAGGTATAACTTTCAACAACAAAGCAAAATTTCATATACATTCTAAAAAACACATCTACAAATCCATTTGCAGACCCATTTTGGAATAAGGAAACATTTTTTTTATATATAACAAAACCAGTTCAACAGCAATATGTTTTTCTTGGTTGTTTTGGTTTGGAAAAAGAAACATCACGTAAAAATTACTTCAGTTACAAAAGTAAAAGTAAAGTTACAAAAATCCGCACTTGTTTCGATGTGGATAGCTATTACTCCGTATCAGATGAAACCAGATTTTGAGGAAGCTTCCTCTTTCGGCGCGTGCGGATTTGGCAGAGATTTTATGTTGAACCATACTAGTGCACGTGTTGATGTTGTAGAACTTTTTGATTACGTTCTTAATAAATTCACTAATAGTTGGCACTTTTAGGTCTTCATGTAGATCAGGGGTCGGCAACCTTTTTCAGATGGCGGGCCATTTTCAAAATTAATTTTTTTCTGCGGGCCGCACATACAAATGTATCTTAAATAGTGCTTCTATATCATATACGAGTATAAATATTATTAAAAATAAGTACAGAAAAAAAAATATTTTTATTGACATGCTATAATAACAGTAATGCCAGAGAACAAAACTTTCACATTTCTTAAAAGGGAAATAATATAAAATATTTAGGAAAATAGTTTATCTTTCATTTTATTCATTCCTTAAAATTCAATACGCTTCTTGTTCTTGAATATTGTTTGATAATTCATTTAAGTCCGGTTCGGTTTGGGATACTGGGATCCTCAACATGTTTGTAAATTTTCATCCGTCAACCTCGTTCTATATTTTAATTTTATAAAATTAATTCTTGAAAATGTTTGTTTGCATAAGTAAGTGCTCGGAAAAATACAAATCATTGATTTTGCAAAATTTCTTAAATTGGGAAATTTATTTTCTAATAGATTTAAATAAAATGCAATTAAATTATTTTCATCAAAGTTATTTTTAGATACATTGTTAGATTGCAAATCAATTAACTCTAACTGTAAGTTATGTAATGCTTTGATAGTATCAAATTTTAAGGAATTTTTAAATATTAATATGTTCATTTGTTTTACATAAAAATCTTGAAACCAATAACGAAATTTTTCATCCAGTACTTTTAGTGACTCAATAAAAGTATTCGAAGGATACAAGAAAAGCTAACTCGCTTATCTAGTTAAAATTCTACAATTCTAGCACATTATTTTCTTTTTCTTTCAAAAACATTTCAATCTCGTCTATCAACTCGAACAAGAATAGCAACATACAATAGCAAACTGGCAAAATGAAAGAATTATCGCGGATTGAGCTATCCAGTTAGTTCAACATCCTTTGGTACGCTCTAAGTTTGTTGATTTTTTCTAAAATTATATTGGTGCTTTGGCGGGCCGCGCAAAAAGTTGCAAAGGGCCGCAGGTTGCCGACCCCTGATGTAGATCACTGTTCCTTATAAACCAAACTGATATCCAAACTGATTCAAACTGATATTCACTGATATCCTAATGATTTTGTTCTGTAGGATTTGAATCTTTTTCATGTTTGAGGCTGCTGAGTTACTCCAAACCGGGCAAAGCGTAGGTGACCAGTGGTCAAATAAGAGCTTTGTAGAGGAGGAAAGTGCACTCTATTCTCATACGAGATGTTCTATTAATTAGGGGATAAAGCTGTCTAAGCCTGGCATATCCTTGATTGAGCTTTGTGTTGCTATATTTCCAAGTTAAGTCAAGGAATACTTCAAGGTATTTGATTCCTTCGTCTTTTTTGTTCCACGGGATTATTTGGTTGTTGATAACAACGCAAGGGGCATTACTTTGCGTGCAGGTGTCTTAGCGTAAAGATCTTGGATTGACATTGCCATTGAGCATAATGCAACACTTCGTTAACCAGTGTTGGATTTTATCAATTGATCTTTGCAGTGATTCGATTGCGTTGTTAAGGATGTCATTTTGTGCCATTGTGCACATCATCAACAAACATTGCCATTTCGAAATTTGGGTCAGAAGGGATGTCATGCATAAAAACGTTAAATAGAGCTGGGGATAAGCAGCTTTTTTGGGGGACTCCAAAATTTTCCGGGTGCTGGAGGAGAATCCATTGATGATAATTTAAAAGATCTTTCCTTCAAGAAGGATAGCAGGATAGTAGGTAGTTGCAGATTCCAATTTTATTAAGTTTAAATTTAAGTCCTTCAATCCAGACTGTATCAAACGCCCTTGCTACATCCAGAGAAGCAGCAGCTGTAAATTTTTTAGCTTCGAAGCCTTTCTCTATGAATTCCGTCACTCTGGCTAGCTGATGAATTGTAGAATGTACTGAAACCGTACTGGATGTTTGGTATGGTTTTGAGGAGACTCATCTCAAAGTCGGCGGTGGATAATTCGTTCGAAAAGTTTAGGTAGTGATGAAAGCAGGCTTATTGTTAGTTAGCTGTATCAATCTTGGATTTACCTGGCTTTGTGAACATTAGAATTTGCGCCTTCTTCCACTCTATTGGGAAATAGCCCATTTAGCGATTAAAAATTGCTGAGATGTAATTCAACAAATTCTCAGGAATATGTTTCATGACTATGTTGGGGATTTGATCTAGGCCTGAAGCTTTTTTAGTGGGGAGCTTTCCTATTTCTGCCTTAAGTTCCTCGGCAGAGATGGAATCTATTTCGGTAACCGCGGCAGTTAGGGTGAAAACATTTTAACAGCTGGTTATAAAGGAGGTACAATGAAGAACTTAAAAGTTGGGGAAATATCTTGTCTTCTTTACAAAAGGTCTTGTCTACTTTAACCAAAATACGACATCCGAACAACCCCTTACATAAGAAGCGTATAAATGCAAAACCAGACATTTGACATTCAAATAGTTTTGAGTAAAGCGCGAAAAACCTCTCATTGTCGTTTAAGTCACTCAATCGGCTTGGTATTTTAACCAAAAATAGATAATACATTGACGCGTCTTTATGTGCTTTAAAGCGCAAGTCAGGCTTACAGTAAAAAAGTTATTTTGATTAAAACAATGAGAATGTCCTGTTTTGCATCTAAAGCTTGGAAATCTCTACTTCATGAACTGCAAAGTTCTGGATTTGGCGTTTCTGCACAAAAACTAGCAGTATCTGGCACTAACAAAAATTGAAATTGCGATAAAAGAGATTTTAAAGAAGCTGATTTTATTGAAAAAAGTACAAAATTAGTTTCTTATATACAGATTTAAATTCTTAAATATCAGATTCATTATCAGAAAACACTAGTGTGTCAGTCACATCCGCCTGAGTTTCCGAAGTGTTGGCTGGATTGTCTTGAAAGGCGTTTTTGAAGAACTCCAAACGTTCATCGTTTTCCCATTTTGCACCATAGTGTTTGGCTAGCAAAGAAGAAATGCCTCTTATCTTGTCAGGTTTAAGCCTTCTGCCTTAAACCTCTTCCTCTTTGTCTTGGCTTTTTCACGCTTGCACTCTTGCTTATTTGCTATTCTCTTTCGCCCTTTGCCACGAGGACTTGGTTCAATGGTAATGTTGATGAAGGTAATCAAAACTCCGTAATACATTCGTTACCACGCTCTCGTTTAAACTAATCATGCAGAAGCGAGCAAAACTAACAGCTACTTCAATGTCACGGCTATCACGTGAGGTAATGCGAGATCTGGATAGGTTCAAACACAAACGTCTGCTTTTACATCTAACTACTTGGCGCAAATGTCTGCTTTTGCATTTAAAGCGGAATTTATTATTGCAATAACTCGCTTAAATGTATTGTTATGCTCCTGGGGGCCACAAAAATTGATTTCTTGCTAAATTTACAATACAGATCCGTGTCTAACTAATTTTTGAAGAAAATGTCGAATGTCTGCTTTTGCATTTATACGCTTCATAATATCTCTAATGCCGGTCTTTACCGAATAACCAGAGTTAGACCACTGGCAGAGAGCCTTTCAATATTGGCAAAGAAATACATGAGCGATATGAAGAACAACATTCCAAAATTATTCATTCCTTCACACACCACGTGTCACACAATTTCTGATCAAATCGTGATAATATAAAATACAGGGTTAGTATAAAGTCCCGGAACGGTCGAATAACTTTGTTATTTGAAAAGTATCAATTTTGAAATTCTACCTGATTATATAGTTCAATGCGATGAATTTAATGATAACATTTTCATTTTTCTCTCGTTACCGGTTTCACAGGAAATGCTTCCAATTTTCTTTTCTTAAATGGCATGTATAGTATATTTGTGCATTTTCGAATGCGGAATAAAAAACTACGTTCAAAAATACCAAAATTCTTTATTATATTAATAAAAAAGCATAATAGGACTTAAATCTAAAAAGTCTGTTTAACATAAAATCAAGCAAACGCGTCACCTTACTGAAACTTCACATTGCTGTCATATGTTACCTGTGTCATTATCAATAATTAATTAAGTTAATAAAAAAATAAGAAATGACTGTAAAACTTGTTACAAGGACAGTAATATATTTATTTTTATTGAATGAAACGAAATTATTAAAAAATTAACTAAAATTACAAATAATAAACGACTAACTTTCAAAATGCGACCCGTTTACCGAATTTAATGAATTTTGTATTATTTGTGGTGTAACGCGGTGCATTTTCTCAAATTTTTGTTGCTGTAATTTACCTAAATTATTTGGCTGAGTTTTATAAACATGGCATTTCAAATGACACCATAAAAAGAAATGCAGTAGGAATAAAAGTCTGGTGAACGGGTTGGCCATTCAATTGCTCTTCTGCGCCCGATCGAGCGTACAGGAAATAATAAACATGAAATCGCAGGAAATAATAATAAGCATATGACGGCAATATGATATTTCAGTAAAGTGACATGTCTGCATGATTTTACGTTAAACTGTTTTTTTTTAATTTAGGTCTTATTATCCGTTTTTATTAAAGGAATAAAGAATTTTGGTATTTTTGAACGTAGTTTTTTATTCCGCATTCGAAAATGCACAAATATACTATACATGCCATTTAAGAAAACAAAGTTGGAAGCATTTCCTGTGAAACCGGAAACGAGAGAAAAATGAAACTATTATTATTAAATTCGTTGCATTTAACTATATAATCAGGCAGAATTTCAACATTGATACTTCTCAAACAACAAAGTTATTCGTCCGTTCCGGGACTTTATACTAACCCTGTATGTATTTAAAATAGAAAAAAAGAAGATCTTAGACTGGGCTGAAAGACTGAGGTTGATAGCCTATTTCCAAGGGAAATGAAAAAGAATGTATTATTTAATTTCCTAGTTTTCAATATATTTCCTAGTTGTAAAGATTTGAAGATGATTATCTATGTTAAATAATGTATAATCGACATAAAAGTCTAAAGGTAGACGTAGCGCGTGAGAATTTTGTATAGATCGTTAACTCCCAACTGAAAGTTTCGTATAATATCTAAATTAGCTGAATACGCGTTCCGTTTAGCGATAGGATAACCGTGAAAACAACAACATAATTACCGAGACCGTTCCTAGCTCATCGGGCGCGTTTAACGCGATCAGAATTGCAAAACCGGCGCAATCTCACGGTTATCAGAATAGCGATAGCAACGTTCGCGCTCGCACGACTTTCTCCCGCCCCCTACGCGGATTCGCTTTATTCTTTCGCGATTTAGGAACGAATCGCGCCCCCGAAATCGCGGGGGAACCGTGATAGATACTAATCGCATCGTTATGCGAAAACATGGGGCGTCGTAAAATATTTACTGCCGCCGTAGAAAATTTCGGCACTGAATCTTGTATGCATCGTTAAACATGGCGGCGCGGAGTTTCGCCCAGTCGGCAAAACTTTCTTTCAATACGCCGCTGTCGTCCGATTTAACAACGGAGGGTTGTTATGACCCCCGTGTACCAAGCGACCGCAACGTATATAAAATTCTTGTTGTAAATCTCATAAAATTTAGTTGAAATTACCTATAACTTTTTTTCGAAAGTATATAAAACTTCCATCCAGTTCATTTACTTAAAATATTACAATATTACACTTTTCTTGCAATACGCGATATTAGTGGTGACGTCACATGTTGACCTAGTCTCTGTACATGTATCCAAACAAACTTTTTCTACATAGATTCAGTCCATAAGCGGCGAGAAAATAATTTTTTTAGAGTACTTAGAGACATATTTAAGGTTTGAAAAGTGGGCAGTGCAATGTAAAATGCCGTTTTCTACATCTAAACCAAAAATGGTAAGTTAAATAATTTTTTTAACGCCGTAAAAGCAGAAATAAGTTCGCGTACACATAACCTCAAAAATCGTATCTGTCACACGTAAGCTTAAAAAGTTCATAGTTCGGTAATTAATGCAATTTGGGCCACCAAATCTTACAAGTGGGATGGTATTATCCTTAGAATATCTTACAGCCCTTATTTGGTGAAAATCCACACCCTCAAATTATTTTACATATAACATGTACAGAGACTACCTCAACATGTGACGACACACTAATATCGCGCATTAGGCAAATTTAATATTATTTTTTAACAAAAATGTAGTATACAAAAACAAAACCTTATGTAGTTTTATAAAACTATCAATTACAGCATTTTATCTGGATATATCTCATCACGATTTACAAGATTTAAAGATATTTTGTAATAATAGAGAAAAATAGAGGAATAATAGAAGAAAGCAACCAAAAGCAAGTATCCAAAGTAATCAAGTAAAGACTTTTTGTCTTTGTCAAAGTCTTATTGTGATAAGACTTTGTCTCTAATGATAGCTGTTAACCTAACTAGTTACATGATAAATTTTAACAAAACCCTAAAAGTAAATATTTAAATAAGGAAGATTTTTTAGTTTTTTGACATTAATTTTTAAGAGGAATAAGCCAAACTCGGACAATGACCAACTAAGTGCTGAATTAAAGCAGCCATGAGTAAAAATTAAAGCCAACTTCATGTTGACGTTTCGACAGTTGACAAAGGGAATTCCCTAATTCACTTTTTTTTGTATTATTCGCGTGATATTGAGATTTATATTCGAAATGTCTAGAGCAGGGGTTCTCAAACTATGGTACATGTACCACTGGTGGTGCATTTCATAGATTTTGATGGTACAATTTTTGATTTGAATTTTTGAAGAGAAAGATGAAAAAGTAAATCCCCTCTCCGTAACATTGCCCAGTACTCTTTCATCTTGCTCTTCATGGTGCAGATCCATTTCGGATTAAGCCCGGTTTACATTATTCCAGTCCAGTAATCCAGCTAGTCAATCCAGTCCAGTGCTAGACTGGATCATATCGTTCACATTATTCCAGTCTAGTAATCCAGTCCAGTGCTAGACTGGATCGTATACATGTACACGCATGGATTCCAGCACTGGATTAGCTGTCTACACTATTCCAGTGGTGTTGGAATGGGCGAGCTGGATTGAAAAAGTAGACCGTCAATCCAGTTACTGGACTGGATTGCTCACTGGAATGAGTGCATTTCAGTTTATTCCAGCGAGGGTTCACATTATTCCACTAGCATTCCAGCACTGGTTTCGATCACTGTACTGGAATACTACTGGAATAAATTGATACGAGCAGTTTGTTTATGTCTATGTTCCCGAGCGTTAGGATTTATAACGGATATTAAATAAATTGGTAAATATGCAAATTGAATAGGATGAAAATAATCTCCAACCTCTGTGCGTTTGCAACGAAGCATTTTCGCATCACTCCATGAAACCATCTCTTCTGCAACGGCATTTTCAAAACAAGCATGCAAACTTAAAAGATAAAGCTCTGGAATTTGTCCAAAGAAAACGGACAGAAATGAAAAGTAATAGACGCTTACTTCATTCTTTTACTACAGTAAACGAAAAAGCTGTCGAAGCATCATATGTGGGTAGTTTGAAAATTGCTCAGTCCTCAAAGTGCCTGCAGCTAAAGACATTGCGACGTACATTCTAGAACTTGCAGCAGCAGCTAAGTTGAATATTTGCAACTTAGAAATAACATTTGAAGTTTCCTTGTCAAATGACACTGTTTCGCGACGAATTAATGAAATGGCAGTTCAGTTGAAAAACACACTGATCGAAAATATAAAAGGAGAGAAAATATTTTGCAATACAATTCGATGAAAGTACGGATGTCACAAACTTTGCGCAGTTAATGGCGTTCATTCGATATGAAAAAAATCAAACAATAGAAGAAGAATTCCTGCCATAAAACTTCCACATCATAAAACGGCAGATGAAATTTTCAGAAAAATCAATGATTTTGTAACTAATAATAATATAAATTGAAAAAAATGTGTAAGAGTATGCGCTAACGGAGCACGTGCAATAACTGGGCATCGTGGCGGTATTTTTACAAAAATTAAAAATGTTGTCCCAGATGCAAAATTTACTCATTGTAGCATACATCGTGAGGCACTAGCAACCAAAGCAATGCCAGCATAACTAAAAACTGTTTTAGATGAAGCTGTGAAAATAGTTAATTTTATTAAATGTCGTGCTCTAAATTCACGGTTGTTTACAATTTTGTGCAAGGAAATGGGCAGCAATCACAAAAAGCTTTTGTTACATACGGAACGTTGGTTATCAAAGGGAAAAGTTTTAACGCGACTCTTTGAATTACGTAACGAAGTTCAAATATTTCTGTCAGATACCAATCTTGATCTCCGCTATTATTTTAGTGACCAACTCTGGTTTTTTACGTTTAGTCTGTTTAGCAGATATTTTTGGAACATTGAACGAATTAAATTCTAGTTTACATGGTTCCAATGAATCTGCTTTTACTGTACGCGACAAAGTAAATGCAACTGTGAAAAAATTAGAATACTAGAAGAGTATCTTCAAGAAAACGAATCGAATAAACACCTCATTGAAGACATAAAAGAACATTGCATGGGACTTGTCAGTAACTTTCATTCTTACTTTCCTGAAAATTTAGAAAACGAAAGTTGGATAAAAGATTCGTTTTCTATTTCGAATACTGCCCTACAAAATGTTTCTATTTTAGAAAGAGATCAACTTATAGAAATATCATGTGACGGGGATCTAATAAATGAATTCAAAAAAGAAAAGTTCTGTAATTTTTGGATACAAAGGCGAAGTGAATACAAAGACATTTCGGAAAAAGCAGTAAAATTTTTAATGCCTTTTAGTACGTCGTTTCTTTGTGAATCTAGATTTTCATCAATGTTAATAATAAAAATGAATATAGAACATGCTTGCAACTTGAACCTGATTTAAGATTAAAATTAATGAAAAGCAAACCTAATATATCCCAATTGGTAAGAAAGAAACAGGCTCATCCATCGCATTAACAATGTTTTTTTTTTTAATTTCATGTTCGCTTACGTGTTACTATAAATAAATAAAACAAGTTCAAATTATTCTATCCCGAAATTATTTTAATCGAAAATCCTTTTGTTGGTAAAGGTACATAAAATTTTTGTCTTTAATTTAGGTGGTACAAAATTTAGAAAGTTTGAGAACCCCTGGTCTAGACAAAGAGGACAAACAACTATTGAAATTAAAAAATTAGTGCTTAACCATTCCCATGATGGAAAATCAGTACGGAAAACAGCAAAAATTATAGACAAAAGCTATTCTACAGTGCACGACATAATAAAGCGCTTCGGTATTCACAATCGGGTAGCAAACAAGCTAAAGAGCGTTGATAATAAAATTTTTACTGAATCGGATGCACGGTATTTAATAAGAAAAATGAAAGCGAATCCGTTACTTAGTGCACCAAAGTTGGGTATTATTGCTGAGAATGAATTAGGGAAAAAAGCGTCAACCATTACAAACATGCTACATAATGCTAATTTACATGGTAGAAAGGCGAGAAGAAAACTGTTAATCAGTAAAAAGAATCAAAACATCAAACATTTGCGAAAGAGCACGAAAATAAAGTGCTTTCTTTCCAAAAAGAAAAATCTCTTCTTCGTCTCGTTCTATTTACTGATGAAAGTAAATACAACATATTTGATTCAAATGGTAAGCCATATGTATGGAGAAGAAAAAATGAAAAGCTGCATTTAAAAAATTTAAGACCAAGGGTAAAACATGGTGGCGGATCGGTGATGATGTGGGGATCGGTGATGGTGTGGGGATCATTTTCAGCTGCTGGACCAGGTTGTTTCCATTTTATTGAAAGAATAATAGACCAACATGCGTATTTAAACATTTTAAAAACCAACCTAGCTTGTAACGTGGATAAACTATCTCTTGAATGCGACTGGCGATTCTACCAAGTCAATGATCCCAAACACAAGGCCTACAAAGTACATTCTTGACTCTTATATAATTGCCCTTATGTAATGGAAACGCCACCCCAAAGTTCAGACGTCAATCTCATTGAAAACTTATGGAATTATTTGGATACCAAGGTTTGGGAACATGAGGTTTCTTGTAAAACTGAATTCAAGAGCGCCTTGTTGGAAAAAATGAGAGAAAATTCCGCCAAGGTTTTGCGAAAAATTAGTAGGGTAGAGAGGGGCACATCTGGACATTTTAAATTTTCCGTCTTGTGAGTGAAGTAGAAACATGAAATCCTAGAGGTTGATAACAGTAACCATTTAACGACTAGCGACAAAGTTATCAGATATTAAGTTTTCATAAAGTTATTACTAAAACTTTAAACGTGCTCCTTAAAGTAAGTATTGCAGGAATCCATTCCTAAGACCACATAGTTTTTCAAATCGCAATACTTCTTTTTCCAATGATTTACGCGATAGAATAGATATTTATGTACTACATAACCTATACTTAAATTAGCGCGAATCTTGAAAATAAAAGTTATGCGATTTAGAATACGTTTTGAGGTGGCGGGACACTTTCGGACTGTCCGAACCTACCCCATATACATTATATAGTTATTGAATGTGTGATTATTGTGCAAATTTCAAAATTTCAAAAATATGGTTCGAACGTACTTTAGAAAAAGAAATAGTGCCGACGTTTCTGAGGAGAGGATAAAAGTTACCGTCTCAAACGTGCTTCAAACGATTTGATGTTAAAAAATCTACGTTGCATGATAGAGTTTCAAAATCCAGGAAAAAGGAAGCCACGTCGGATTCTGGAAATGATAGCGATCACGAATCATCTGGTTTATCGAAATATGCCACAAGACAAGTGTTTACAAACAAAGAACAAGATGAATTGGAAGCATATCTCAGACAGTCATCCCAACTCTTGTACGGTTTAACATACATAACTATTCGTTAATTGGCTTATGAATACGCATTCAAATTGGAATGTTATACTGGAATGGAATACTGAAATGGAGCATTATAGATGATGATGAGATCCTTCGTGATGACTACGTTTTGGTAAGATTTCCTACCAAGAAGAATGTTTTCCACTATGTGGGCCAAGTGATAGGATTTGAGGACGGCGACTTTGTAGTGAAATTTTTAAGACACTCAAAGAATCACTTCACCTTTCCTGCAGTGGATGATATTTCCAGCATTTGCAGAAGTGGCATAGAGTCAAAACTCCCTAAACCAACTTCTGTTGTGGGTACATCACGTTTAGCAAGTTTTCTTAAGTTTAATATTAATTTTGATCACCTTAACATGAAATAAAGTGTACTTGTCGTACAAGTTTAATTTTATATATTCACGTCCGAATCTGCCTCATTGCGTGTCCAAAACTGTCCCATCCTGGGGCAGATTCGGACTAACGCAATTTTTTCCAATAAGCTTATTTACAGTAAAACTGTTGATTTCTTTTCAACTTTATTAAAAAAAATGGTTGGGCAACATATCAAAGAATGTACTGGCATAGGTTTAAAGCCTCATATTCTTTAAGGGTGGTTAAAAAGTCACCTTGACAAAAAGCGTCCTAACCTACCCCCTCTCCCCTACACTCAGCGCCTAACCGTCTAAAAATGGTCACAAAAAACAAAGGCTTACTTTTTTCTCTAGCTGTTTCAATTTGAATATTTTTTATTAAAAAACTATTATTACTCTATTTTCCGAGTTTGGCTTGGAGGCACTGTCCGTATGTCAGTTGATGCCTACTGATATTTCTAAATTTGCTATTAAGCATAGATTAATTTCACGATGATAATGCAATACAATGGGGTTGCAAACGCGCAACTGCGTCAACAAATGACATGTCGTCATGCGGGGTGGTAGACCGTGGCGAGTCTTTCTTTAAAATATAATAGTTTCCACCCTCAGCGTGTGTCGGGCCCATATCGCACTTCATCTTGCACGGATGACTGCTCAAATAGACTAGTTGCAATTTATAGCCGGCGTTGGTCAATACATTTTGCCCCTCGGCCCTCGCCTCCGGAAACGTTGGAACTAAACCAACATTTGGGATAATTTAATTTTAACGTCTTTCTCTCTCTCTACCTCTTTCATCGAAACGATAAAAGTTTTCGATAAAGATATTGCTTTTTAAAACATTTACACTTTCATGTCACTGATTGTGAGCCTTACAAGATTAATTGTGTTTTGCTCTGGTAACATTAACATTAATGGTAACCCCCATTATACAATAAAATGTCATTGGAAAGTTGTCGGGCGGCGTTAGTAAGGTAATTGTATGATGATATTTAGGTTTAAGGCTACGTTCGAACTGATACAAATCTACGAATATGTAAATAGCGGGTGTCGATTTGTAATATTGAATTTGAAATGCGGGTAGTAGCTGGTTAAATACCTAACGCGTATCGATGACGTGTGAGTTTTAATTAACGACGATATGTCGCTTATCGCGATTATGAAATTCCACTTAACAGGAGGCCGTAATTAACTACGTGAGGATTAAACGGAGAGCGTTTATTCCGTTATAATTACATTTTTTTTTGTTGCGTACAAATTTTCTATTGTGGCCGGACCGACGGCTAGTAATAGATAAATTCTATTAAGAAAAAACGCCGAGGCCCAAAGCGGCATCAAATTGCTCCTAAGAGGAACATTTAAACCGTGAAATGCGGCTTTTTGATGAAACAAAAAAGCGCCATCGACCTCCGGCACGAAATCAGTGTAAATATTTTGAAAATGGTTATTGGCCGGCTCAGCCACAAAGCTAAATTAATCAAACCGTAAAAACGACGATGAAATAAAATTAGAAAACGTCCGGAGAGAAAGTTCCCAATAGCATGGTCCGTCTTTTCTTTCTTTTGTTGTTTTTTTTTATGAATTTGGAATGCATAACGGGATGAGTCTAAAATAAAAATTAAAAAAAGCTAGGTACAAATATTTTTACGGAGAAGAACGGAATATTTTTGAAACCGATCGGAATCGCGTTATGTCAATTATAACGTAGACTGTCGAGACATGTTTCTCGCTCCTGTCTTATTTTGAACCGCTCTTCACACCTGCGAAGATAAGGATGGGTTGCGCTGGCCATTCGGCCCCGAGAAAATTATAAGCTAACCTTCTTGGTCGGCTTGTCCGTTTTACAATAAGAGAGTATGGCAAATTAGACCTAAACCTTTCAGGGACGGATCCAGCATCACTCAACATCATTCGCGAACAACCACTCTAGAAATTCTATAAATTCATCACATCCTTTCCCATAAAAATATATCCACACACGTTGACACATATTATATTCCTTATGAAGTAATGCAGGTGTTTACATAAGGAAATAAACTTCATTGAGTTTAATGAATTTAATGAATCATATAAATGGTCATGTTTGTTTATGAGACACGTTCCTCTTATCTGTTTATTTAATGAAATGAGTATGTATAGTTTTATAATCCTCTATTAAAAAAGTATGCAGGTGATTCAAAATTAGTAATTGGCTACCAGCGTATTCTACATTCAAAAATAAGTAAAAGTTTTTTTTTGCTACACCCTTCAAGAAGGTGTATATTAACACCCTTAAAGAGAAGTCACTTAGCAAATCTTTTTCCACCAATGTTTAGCGTAACAGATTAATAGGATGCTATTGTATAAAAATTTTCATTGTTAGTATTTTCTTATTGTTTAGAAAATTGAGTTTTTTTGATAGATATCTCACATAGTGATTAAAGTTAGATGATAATCTATGGTGATATGTGTATGTAAAGAATGGTAGATAAGGTAAGATGCAATACATGGTGTAAGCATCGACAGTGTAGTTAATATTATCGATTTATAGTCGGAATTTTGACGGGAAAATTGAGACAAATTTGTAAAAAACGGGCGAGGTGTAGTGATGGAATATAATTAGACGGTCGACCCGCGTTTGATATATATCCCGAGGCGCACAATTGGTAGCTAGCCGAGGCGAGTTTGTCGGCTCCGGTAAATAATCACAGAACTGGGCTCACGTCTCGGCCGATCTCGGCAGATCAAACGCGCGAATAGGCTCGGTAAACAGCAATTAACTGGCAACTTAAACTGTCCTAATCACGGGGCTTAACTTGCTACTTTGGCGCTCGTAATGGCAGGTCATCTGCCCGGTGTTTGTACGGTCGCGTCTACCTCCACGGTCTCATCTACCTAAACGCGTCGGCGTCCATTTCCTTTTCGACGCGAAAAATAGCCGTGTAAACCCCGTAAACGTACCCCTTTAACTTTCGTCGGTAATTAATAATATAACGAAACGCGAACGGTGAAACGGCCGCTTCGGTTCGGTCGGCTTTCTGTAGCGTGACGAAACGTAGGGTGGACCCTAGATTAGTATTGATATTACCCTAATAGGAAGCCGTAAAGGAAATTGCGTATTTTTAGTCTAGGGCGGTACGAGAGCTATCCAATTTACATCGTTGACCCATAATCACCCTGATCTTACTTCTCGAAAATAGATACGTTAATCAAGAAAAATCTAGACACTAGATTTTTACACTAGACACATCATTCCTTATGTTATATTTCACTTACTATCTTAATATCTCGGGTATATAACGTGCAATTACCCATCCACGATTAACTTTTCAGCTACTGTGACTCAAAATCTTCACTATTCAACAAAAAAGTATTTCACACCCATACCTCGCTTTGCGTCGTTTCGTTTTGCGCTTTTTCGAAGTTGCGTCGCTGCTTAATTAGTACTAATTTTCACTATGCGTCGTTAGATTTTCGAAATTGCGTTGTTTTGGATTCGAGTCTTTAATTTTTTTTTTTTTTTTGAAATGGAGACTGACATAAATGAATTGCTAACCTCGCACAACCAAGAATGTTCTAATGAAGAACTATTGCAATTTGCTAAAGAAGATGATGACAGTGACCGTTCAATAGAAATCTCCGAAGAACAAAATTTAACTTCCAAACAAATTTCCAAAACGATGTGTTTAATTGACAAAGCTATGGAGATATTTTTAAAAAACGATCCTGACAGCAGAAGGAGTTTTAAGGTGTCCCAGGCAATAGCTACGAATATCAATTGCTACAAGGAAATTTATTTTACGTTGAAAAAAAAAGTAGTTAAAAAATGTGATATCGCTCATAAATTCTCTTTGCACAAATGTGTATTATCGAGAATTATTAAACAATATCATGACACGGGTCTTGTAGACTTGAAGAAAAAGTGTGGATGTCCCAGAAAAACCAATAAATGCCTTGATCGAATAATTGTAAGAACAGCTAAAAATATCCATTCTATTCTTCAGCCAAAATTAAGGCTGAGTTAGAAGAAGCACACAATTTGGAGGTATCAACACGTACAATATGCAATAGATTAATTGAAAATAAACTATTTGTCCGAAGACCAACGAAAAAACCTCTTCTATCAAAAAACATAAAGCCCCAAGACTACTGTTTGCACGCACCTATCAAGGGTGGACATATAACGAATGGAAAAAGGTATTGTTTAGTGATGAATCCAAGTTCAACTTATTTAAAAGTGATGGAGTGCAATATGTGAGGCGACCTATAGGAAAAAGACTGACTTCTAAGTACATGCAGCGAACATTATAACATGGAGGAAGTTCTGTGATAGTTTGGGGATGTTTCTCTGGTTTTAGTGTAGGCCCTATACACCGTATCATGGGAATAATGGACAGATTTATGTACCGTGATATATTAAGAAATCTTATGGAACCTTATGCCGACGAAAATCTGCCTATCTCTTACAAATTTTAACAGGACAACGATCCGAAACACATCTAAACTGGTAAAGGAATGGCTTGAACAAAACAAAATAAATTTGATGACTTAGCCGTCACAGTTACTAGATTTATTAACCCTGGAACCTATCTTCGATCTTTACATGGTTTGCTATAGAAAATCTTCTTCTTCTTCTTATCCCCTAGGGTGACGGAAGGCAATGGGATTTGGACGTTTGTCCCTCTTATATCCCCGACACTGTAGAAAATCTTAATTCACTTTACATCATTTCAATTTGCGTCGTGTTTTTTTTTTTTTGAACGTAACCCCGACGCAAAGTGAAGTATGGGTGTACAGGTTATAATTGAAAGGTATACAGCTGACAATATTCATGAATACGATGGTAAGTATCCAAAATGTCTTACAAATGTTAATCAATTGCAACATAAACGAAGTAACAACTTCTCAAAAAAAAAGAAAAACTGGAATTTTCCAAATCATCGATTTGCGTTCTTATAAGAACTTTTTTGTAAGAAGAATGCCAGTTATCACTAACTGAAATGTGAACAATTAAAGGGTTCGTTTTTAAATTGAACGCAGCTTTGAAATTTCAAATGAAAAGGTCGGAGTTTTTACTGAAAAAAGAAATAGAAAAGACGACTTTTCTACAAGCACATTATTATGAGATGCTATTGAGTTATAATCTGAATTCTCCAGGGGGTTCTGTTCGAGATCGATAAATACCTTTCAAAAAATGTTTACTGCATATGTTTACTTTGAAAAACTTTTAATTTTTAATTAACCATCTCATTCCCATTAAAATTTTACGGATATTCAGTGCTTCATACATTTAACGAGTGAAAATCAAATATCAGATCCATTCTACCAGTCGATAATTAGTAAATAAATAGACTTTTGTACTGTACTTTTACTGATTTTTATTGTTTAATGCTACTAGTTTCGGTATTACGCCATCATCAGATTTTAAAATCTGAATTTTACGTTGTACGACATTTTTGTAAACACGTGTTAATGTCAATCGTGTTGAGTTTAAATTTTAAAATGTTTAATGTATATCGGAGTAAAGTAAACTCGATGTAAATAACTTTTGGAAAGCTACCTGACGATTGCGGAAAGCCGAAACTAGTAGCATTAGACAATAAAAACCAGTAAAAGTACAGTACAAAAGTCTATTTATTTACTTCATACATTTGTATACAAAAAATTTTAAGTATTTATCATTATTCTAATGAAAGCTATTACTAGCTAAAATATCTGTATAATAGTTCAAAGATTTTTTTATCGTTTGAAAACTTCTGGTTTAGGGGTGACTAACAAATCAATCGATCGATGGCAAAATCAATTTTAATTAATAATTTTTCTAAGAAAATTTTAATGTGCGTAATTGTATAAAGCTGTCTTATAAGAGATTCCTTATTGTAAAGCTGCCTTATAAGGATATAAGTTTTTCCGATAAGGGATTTAAACTAAAAAAAATGTTTGGGTAAAAATTTATTTCACCCAAGTATTCCCATGACTCACTGATTTATATTAATTCTCCAATTCTCCCCAAAGTGGAAAAATTGAATGCTGCTTAGTTATGTAGGTACTCAAGTCTAATTAATAACTTGAGTACATAAGTACAGGAGAAAGACACTAATCCATGGGATTGGAGGTATGGTCGAAAGGCAAAAAAAGTCGGATCATTGAAGCTCCAGAAAAACACAAAATGAAAACGAAACAAACAATTTCTGAACTTAAAAATAATTTGTCTTGACTCAAGAATGTCTTTACTAGTCCATATTAGGACGGAGAAACGTGAACAATTTTTGAGCTTAAAAATAATTTGTCTTGACTCAAGAATGTCTTTACCAATTAACCGAAATGACGGACTAACCGAGGTCCGATAACTGAGGTCTAACGTGAGTACATAACTACAGTAGAAACACGCTAATCCGTTGGATTGGAGGTATGGTGGGAAGGCAAAAAAGTCGGATTATTGAAGGTCCAGAAAAATAGGAAATTAAAATGAAACAAACAATTTCTCAACTTAAAAATAATTTGTCTTGGCTTAAGAAGGTCTTTACCAGTCCATATTAGGATGGAGAAACGTGAACAATTTTTGAGCTTAAAAATAATTTGTCTTGACTCAAGAATGTCTTTACCAATTAACCGAAATGACGGACTAACCGTGGTCCGATAACTGAGGTCTAACGTGAGTACATAACTACAGTAGAAAGATGCTAATCCATTGGATTGGAGGTATGGTCGGAAGGCAAAAAAGTCGGATTATTGAAGGTCCAGAAAAATAGGAAATTAAAATGAAACAAAGAATTTCTGAACTTAAAAATGATTTGTCTTGGCTCAAGAATGTCTTTACTAGTCCATATTAGGATGGAGAAACGTGAACAATTTTTGAGCTTAAAAATAATTTGTCTTGACTCAAGAATGTCTTTACCAATTAACCGAAATGACGGACTAACCGAGGTCCGATAACTGAGGTCTAACGTGAGTACATAACTACAGTATAAAGACGCTAATCCGTTGGATTGGAGGTATAGTCGGAAGGCAAAAAAGTCGAATTATTGAAGGTCCAGAAAAATAGGAAATTAAAACGAAACAAACAATTTCTGAAATTAAAAATAATTTGTCTTGACTCAAGAATGTCTTTACTAGTCCATATTAGGATGGAGAAACGTGAACAATTTTTGAGCTTAAAAATAATTTGTCTTGACTCAAGAATGTCTTTACCAATTAACCGAAATGACGGACTAACCGAGGTCCGATAACTGAGATCTAACGTGAGTACATAACTACAGTATAAAGACGCTAATCCGTTGGATTGGAGGTATGGTCGGAAGGCAAAAAAGTCGGATCATTGAAGGTCCAGAAAAATAGGAAATTAAAATGAAACAAACAATTTCTGAACTTAAAAATAATTTCTCTTGACTCAAGAATGTCTTTACCAGTTCATATTAGGATGGAGAAACGTGAACAATTTTTGAGCTTAAAAATAATTTGTCTTGACTCAAGAATGTCTTTACCAATTAACCGAAATGACGGGCTAACCGAGGTCCGATAACTGAGGTGTAACGTGAGTACATAACTACAATAGAAAGACGCTAATTCATTGGATTGGAGGTATGGTCGGAAGGCAAAAAAGTCGGATTATTGAAGGTCCAGAAAAATAGGAAATTAAAATGAAACAAAGAATTTCTGAACTTAAAAATAATTTCTCTTGACTCAAGAACGTCTTTACCAGTTCATATTAGGATGGAGAAACGTGAACAATTTTTGAGCTTAAAAATAATTTGTCTTGACTCAAGAATATCTTTACTTGTCCATATTAGTATAAAGAAATGCGATCGGATTAACCGAAATGACGGACTACCCGAGGTCTGATTGGTGGAGTTATACTATATTTGAAAACCTATAGGATATCTATAAGCTCCCGGCATACTAATAGCTGTTGAAATATACAATCTAATGAGATTCAGAATTACCAGACGTCAAGACTGTCAAAAAAATAAACTTTATTTGTTAGAGGATGTGTTAACTGACATTGATTTTCCTATCCTGATTCTCATTACGAGGTACGTTTCTAAAGTCAGAAACTACTGAGATACCAACAGTACATAGAAACCGTTAGATGTTGAAAGACAATCTATTTAATTTCTTTTATTTGATGAATTGTCAATTGATGAATCAATTTATTTAATTAGTTTGTCATAAAGTCGGAAAGTGCACTTTCTCAAAGATTGGGATTTTCTTCTTCTTGTGATTTTCTTCTTCTTATGATTTTCTTCTTCTTATGATTTTCGTCGTTTCATCGATATATCAAATTTTTGAAACACAACATGTATAAGTAAAGCACTGAAGAGGTTACGAAAGTCGGCAGTTAGAGGAAACGGAGCGGCGTCGGCGTCGAGGTAAAAGCTCGAGAGTCGGGCGTCGGGCGTCGGGCGTCGCGTCGGTTCGAGCGACGTCCTTCTCGACGGCAGAGGGCGTGGCGCGTCGCTAGATATCGCCTCTGCAAAGAGCGGCCCCGCCTTCTGTATTATTTCCAAGCAGTTTGTTAACCGGCGGATTGTTTTAAAGCAGGTAGGCGAACGGGCCGGCGAGGCGGCGGGGGGCGGCGAGGGGAGGCGGGAGGCGGCGGGGCCCGGGGCCGGCTCGAGAGGTACAAAGATGCCGCTGACGGCTGACTAAATGCCTATCTTTAAGGTGTCAGGCCAACACAAATGAGTTTCCTTTAATTATAGGGCCAACTTGTTTTAGTTTTGGCCGACCAGTTCGGTAGAGACGCACCGGGAAGGTCGGGCGGTCCGAACGGAACGGAAGATCACAACCGTTGCGATGGCTAATGCCTACCGACGCTTGATGCCTTACAACCGACGCTTAATGATCGACGCCTCAAAAGTGTTGCCTCTAAGCAAACATATCAGCGGTTAAATTACCTACCCACTTTTACGTCCGTACATCACCTCGCTATACCACCTTGCGACGGCTAACTACAATGAGTAAAGCTTTTCTTACCCATCATCCACTCTTCTGGTACAATTGTAAATACAAACGAAATAAACTAAAATAGTGATGGATTTTAAAAGTGTATTGAATAAAATTAGTGATAAAATGGTAAGAAATATAAGAAATGAAGAGTGGACAAAACAATGGATGTAACAGAGTAATAACGGCGCGAGGTCTGAAATCGTCGGGTATAATTTATTCCGTAAAAACGGGAGTATTTTTGCGTTTCGTTTTCTGTTGTCGGGGCTTAAGGAGGCAAGCATATTATAGGGTACCGGTATCGGCGTTTTTTAATAAAACAATGCCGACCCACAGACGGACCGCGATGCACGTAGTCCGAGGAGGAAAGAGGAAGAGGCCAAGTCCGCACGTCCGACGCCTCATTTCCACCACCTCAATACGCCCCTCTATCAGATTTTAGATTTTCGAAATCGATAACGCCATTAAACAGATACCGGTGCCAATCGAAAATTGGAAACGCCGCGCGAGCCGCTTCTTGTAATTTTCAACGACATAATGGACGAGGAGACGAGAAGACGAGGAATGAAGAAGAGGACGCGAACATCTCCTCGTCGGATTGCGTATTCCTCGTAAATTTAAATTTAATACTTTCCGATTCGCCCTCACCTCCCTTTCTTCTCCGCTCGCCCCGGCTATTTACAAATTTTAACGTCCGATAATTAAATCTATTAAAGCCTCTTACCACTTCGATTATACTTAATTAATTGCTCGATGAGATTAACCATTCGAATCGCACGTTATGTACGTACGAGTTTTGGGTGAATCCGATTTCCATGACGCGTCTCGTATTATTAATTAAATTTATTACGCTTAAACTTGTAAAACTTGTAAACTCAACGAAACCATGAAGACGACGAACCGAGATAAACCGTCGAGTCATCGCTTTTCGGCAAGCCGGGGAAACTTTAATTATATACATTTTTGGAAGAATAGGCTCGAGTGATTGGTTTTGAATTGGTATTTTCACGGAAGATTTTTCGGGCAAACCTTCGAAGCTTAAAAACCATAAACCCCGTTAGAGGTAGACAAGCTTTAAAAAAGCTTTAAAATACAAGTGATGTTTAAAGTAAATTAAGTTCTGTTTAGCGAGAATCGTCTACATTCCGGTAGTAAGAAAGGCCGGATGAGTGGCGAAAGGTATTTTGTTTAAGAAGTACGTTGGTCAATTTGTAGCATTGTAATGTTTATGTTGGAGGGAACAACATCGCTTTTCGGCAAGCCGAGAAAACTTTAATTATATACATTTTTGGAAGAATAGGCTCGAGTGATTGGTTTTGAATTGGTATTTTCACGGAAGATTTTTCGGGCAAACCTTCGAAGCTTGAAAACCATAAACCCCTTTAGAGGTAGACAAGCTTAAAAAAAGCTTTAAAATACAAGTGATATTTAAAGTAAATTAAGTTCTGTTTAGCGAAAATCGTCTACATTCCGGTAGTAAGAAAGGCCGGATGAGTGGCGAAAGGTATTTTGTTTAAGAAGTACGTTGGTTAATTTGTAGCATTGTAATGTTTATGTTCGAGGGAACAACATCGCTTTTCGGCAAGCCGGGAAAACTCTAATTATATACATTTTTGGAAAAATAGGCTCGAGTGATTGGTTTTGAATTGGTATTTTCACGGAAGATTTTTCGGGCAAACCTTCGAAGCTTGAAAACCATAAACCCCGTTAGAGATAGATAAGCTTTAAAAAAGCTTTAAAACACAAGTGATGTTTAAAGTAAATTAAGTTCTGTTTAGCGAGAATCGTCTACATTCCGGTAGTAAGAAAGGCCGGATGAGTGGCGAAAGATATTTTGTTTAAGAAGTACGTTGGTCAATTTGTAGCATTGTAATGTTTATGTTCGAGAGAACAACATGGCTTTTCAGCAAGCCGGAAAAACTTTAATTATATACATTTTTGGAAGAATAGGCTCGAGTGATTGGTTTTGAATTGGTATTTTCACGGAAGATTTTTCGGGCAAACCTTCGAAGCTTGAAAACCATAAACCCCGTTAGAGGTAGACAAGCTTTAAAAAAGCTTTAAAATACAAGTGATGTTTAAAGTAAATTAAGTTCTGTTTAGCGAGAATCGTCTACATTCCGGTAGTAAGAAAGGCCGGATGAGTGGCGAAAGATATTTTGTTTAAGAAGTACGTTGGTCAATTTGTAGCATTGTAATGTTTATGTTCGAGAGAACAACATGGCTTTTCGGCAAGCCGAAAAAACTTTAATTATATACATTTTTGGAAGAATAGGCTCGAGTGATTGGTTTTGAATTGGTATTTTCACGGAAGATTTTTCGAGCAAACCTTCGAAGCTTGAAAACCATAAACCCCGTTAGAGGTAGACAAGCTTTAAAAAAGCTTTAAAATACAAGTGATGTTTAAAGTAAATTAAGTTCTGTTTAGCGAGAATCGTCTACATTCCGGTAGTAAGAAAGGCCGGATGAGTGGCGAAAGGTATTTTGTTTAAGAAGTACGTTGGTCAATTTGTAGCATTGTAGTGTTTATGTTCGAGGGAACAATGGCGCATTACTCCGCAGACAGACAAATATACGTTGCGGTCAGAGATATATCAAAAAACGTTGACGTTAATCTAATCTAATCTGCGGCAGAATGTGCCGAAAATAATGGGCGAAGTAATAAACCGCGGCGGGTTTCTAAGAATGGAAATAAGCCAAGGTGGATAACAATAATGTTTTATAGTTGACCGGCTAGGAGGACAGTATCTGCAAGAAGGGCCTCCGGTCGTATTCAAAAAATTTATTTGTCATCCCGTCCGGGCGGACAAAGGTCAAATTTCGGATTATTCCACACTTAATGCCCATAAAAAAATAATTCCGAGCGAACAATGCGATTTGCATTTTTACAACTCATTGGCCGGCCGACGATGATGCCTCGGCGAGGCAAGCTTTTAAAGACGACCTCAGACTGCTTGGCGGCAAGTGAAACAAAGCCTCTCAACGAGTCCACGCTCTTTCTTCTCCTTCATCTCTTTCTTCGACGGCACCCTAGACGCAATCAGAAACATTCCACCTCTGCGGCGTTCTTCAGGTAAAACCAGGTGTCAGAATCTAAATTTTACAACTCGTACCCGAGACGGGGCGGCTCTTCGGTCGGACGCTTTAATTATTTCCTAAACATTATTTGCTTTTACAACGCCGCGCTCCTCACCAAATTAACTGCCCGTAATTACCCGCGTAATTAGTCAAAACTCGAAAATATACTGCCCTATAAAAACCTTATCTCACCCTTGACCCTCGCTTTTAAATTACAAACGAATTACCCTTCCTTCCTTTTTAAGATTCCTCACATGCCGTATAATTTTCTCTTATTACTTAATTCCGTTGATTATCGGTGGTTTACTTATGCGGATTACGTGTTGTAATGTACAATACAATTTAAATACGTTTAAGAAAGCGTAGATACTTAAGTTGAGCTTAACTTAATTTGCGGACCGTCTTAATGTTTAACACATTAAAGAGCGGCGATTTACGAACTGGGTCGATTATCTCCGGTTTTCTCGGAAATGGCGAAGAGGTCTATACTTTGACGGTCATAAAATTTGGCGATCACGAAAAATGTCCGGACCGTTTCGTCCGGAACCGATGACGTCTGACGGGAGAGTTTCGCTAGCCGACCAGAAAAGCTGAGAAGCCGTCGCTGGTCGGTGGTCGCTGGTCGCTGGCCGCCGGTTCGTGATAATTAAATGCAAATTTTTCAAAAATCTGGCGTATAACGTGCTAAATTGAATATGGTCCGTTCTGGCAAAAAACCTGCAAAATCATTTAGCTCAATTACCAGGCATTGAACGGTCGATCGACCGGTGTACATTGTGTACACCTTTTGACTTTATACTCAAGTTAAACTGTTGAAAATTGGATAGATTTTTTAGCAGGAGTTTACATTAATCGGGAAAAAGGTGGCTCAAAGAAGCCGACGTGCGCGGTCTTACCGACAAAAGCCCCTTATTACCGATCACAATAATAATAAACACATTGTGCAAATTTCCGCTAACCGCATTCACGTGTATTAATAGCCTCCGTTGTCGGACAAAACTAGAATTTTTCGCTAATTGCCGCGAACGACCACAAAGGAATTGCGAATATTTTAATTATAAAATTCCAAGCGTCGCCGTTCCACATATATTATACCGCAACGATACTAGGATTATATATAAAAAAATCGAAATATCGATTTAATAATAATAACCTACCGGTACTACGGTATTTAATTAACTCACTTATATTTGAATTTCCCATTACTAAACTGGAACTTGGCAAATTGTAATTACGTGTTGATTTATAACGATCGTACGTTGAGATTATCTACTATTCAAGTTTTGCACGTTGTTACATCGGTAACAAGAGTTATATCGATAACTCTTCTCGAAATTATTTAAAACAATCGACGTTTAAACCGCGCCGAATCGTTTAGTGTTAAAGAAATTTCGATTTCATTTACCCTATTAAATCTTTGATGCTAATAAAATTAAACTCGGCACGCTTGTCATGTCATATATTATTTTAATAAATTGTTGTGGCATAATGGACCATCTGTCCGACTCGAACCTTACTCGCCGACAAAGCGATACCTTTTTTCACGTATAATTTGTTTGCGAATTTCCTATTATCTTATAATGGGGTGGCATTTATTATTTATTTTTAAGAACCCGGACCGTTTCTACCTACTCCCTTTGTCGTGCGTTTCTTAGCGGCTAATGCCTTGTCCGCCAAACTCCGGAACGAAAACCCGCCTAAACTCACCTTCGATTACCATTCATTATTTTTAACCCCAATTCACACCAACATTTGTTTTACTATAAAATACAAAATATACAGATTGTATATACAGGGTGTTTCATGAAGTTCTCCCGGCACTAATGGAGCATGTTGTTTAGGTGATTTGTAATAAAAAAGTTCATATGAACATGTATTCCATTCACTTCACTTATTGAGTGATATGAATTTGAAACTAATATTTAAAATTTATGGCGTTACAGTCCAGCGCGGTACTCAAATATGTCTGCTAGGTTTGCATTAGTAAAATAAAATACTTATTTAGGTTACCGTCAGGTTTGAGCAAAAAAAAAAGCATTGAGTAAGGCACCTGCGTGTTTTAAAAAAATTAGAAAAAATAAAGTAATTGCGATAACGCTACTTTTTATTATAATTTGAAAAAATAATTTTAAACATTTTCAAAAATTCCACCTCCTGCTTCATCCGTAAATAAAATGTAGCGGTATAAGTTCCGATTATTATTTAACCACTGACAAAATGCCAAACGCCTAGGGAGATCTTCTGACTTCAGATGTTGAACACGCTGTAGATGATACGGATGGAGCAGATTTTTTGTAATGTTCTCGATACCCTAGTATCGCGAATTCTGAAACGTGTGGATATCCATCACGTACTAATACTGGCATTGCACTCGACAATATCAAGGATGTTCTCTTCCTCTGCAACATTCTGTTATTTTACTCGTTCATATTGCATATGAACCCTCGGAAGTGAACCAGTCTATGCGATTGCATAGACTTACTATGATAGATTTATCATACTAAGGCAGTCATAGTTTATTTGTCCCTTGAGTCTCTACCTGGACCGTAACGACATAATTTTTAAATATTATTTTCAAATTTATATAACTCAATAAGTAAAGTGAATCGGATACATGTTCATATGAAGTTTTTTATTACAAATCACCTAAACAATATGCTCCATTAGTGCCGGGAGAACTTCATGAAACACCCTGTAAGTATACAGAGCGTTGGGTAGGTGTTACAAATTTTAAGAGATGATTCCTTAGTTTACATCTGTAGTAATTGTTTAAGGCGATTGTTAATAATAAATTGGATGGGAAGATATTAACAAAAGGGGTAGATTTAATGATTAAATTATAAAAGCCGGTGACGTATAAAGTTTTTGTAAGAGCGGGCATCGAACGGGCGTTGGTTCTCGGCGTGTGGGGATACAATAAAAGGAGGTAGAAAGAGCGAAGCCGCCGTGGTTATTATGGCGCTGGTCTAAATGTTCGATTATATGGGGTCCAAGAAATTTGATCATATCAAAATGAGCGGCATCCAAAAGAGCCTTGCCGGTAGAAACGCCCACATCACACCTGGCTGCAACTCATCCGCGATCTCGGCGTAGATTTATAACCAATTCTCCTCAGCTCTCCTCTAATAACGAAGCAAAACCGGTCGGGCCCCCGGGGGCCCTGCATAGCGCACTTGTCACCCCGCCGCCTCTGAAATTGATTCAAAATATTACGAATTAAATTTAACCGGATTTACCTCCTCGAAAACTAACTCGACGCTTATTTATATCCCGATTATTTATACGCCTTTCCATATTTTTAACCTGACAATCCCAATGATATACGATCCGCGGAAATTGCATTGGCATTTCGTTACTGTTATACCACGAGGAAATGTTTCACATTGATACATGCAAGTGGGTTTACTCCGTAATCATATTTCACATTTCTTCTTATTTTTATCCAACTATTTTTATCTATTTTTATCTAATTTGTTATCTAGCTAAGAAATTCTGATTGATTAAGAAGCCAATGTTATTATTATCGTTATTATTACGTGAAAGGCCGATGGTCGCAAAGCGGGAAATAATGCGTTACATTCGGCAGGACTTAGCTCTCCTTTGATCTGGACTAATCGCGCTTCAAATCATCTCTCCCTTCAACATGACTGATTGTCCAGCGACGTCTAATAGAGACGAAATGATGGCCAACCTAACGACTGGTGGAATTGTCTTCTGATGTGGCCTTAGAAAATACCGGCACGCATTACTACCCGAGGCTATGTACAGCTGTTCTATCTGATTACGGAGGAGAATGTTCACTCTATATAGTTTTAAATTGAAAACAATCATTCCACCTATACCTTCTCTTCTTCAAAGATTCAAGTCGTTAAAATACAATAATAATAGTATTAACAAAAAAAAACTAAATTTTGTTTATTTTTTTATATTAAAGTTTATATAATTTTTTTATTTTAAAGTTTATTTAATTTTTTTATTTTAAAGTTTATTTCATTTTTTTATTTTAAAGTTTATTTCATTTTTTTATTTTAAAGTTTATTTCATTTTTTTATTTTAAAGTTTATTTCATTTTTTTATTTTAAAGTTTATTTAATTTTTTTACGTACAAGTTTGATTTTATGTTTACCAAACGCATATAGAAGGGTCAACCAGACGGCCTGTCTGGTCCTCTGGTCGATCTTGACCTGCGTTCCCACCTATAAACCCACCAGATAAGGTCGCTCTCAGCGCCCAAAAACTTAATGTAACCCTCTGCATGGTGAACTTCCAGACTTATAGACGCCTTTGTATACAGACTGTTTGTCTGCGGTGTTTCATCAATTTCCATTGAAGTTTATTGAAGTAAATTTTAAATACAACAAAAATTTGATTATTTGTAATTATTTTAATGTGTATACAGTTCTGTTTATTTATGTTGTTTTATACTATTCTTGAAGTAAGCCCAAAAATTTAATGTAAGGTCAATTCTCATTTGCGCTACACTCAGCTGCGCGACACGATGCGACGCAGCCATGCAAAATGTAAACTTTTTCGGACGATCAGGCTAGGCGCACATAAACACACAGACGCAGGGCAGGTACAGCACAGAAAAGCTGAACGTGCGCGTAGTTACGCAGTAGAGAGCGCATATTATAATGCAGTATTTTACTATCTGTGTAATGGAAGGTAACTTTGGAGGTTACTGTAGGTAATTTTTTATTAGTGAAAATATTTTATCAGAGATATTTCTATAATAAACAAAAAATTTTCAAATATTTTTTTAATTTAAACTGTTGCCATACTTGTTCTGAGACACTATCATGTAAATCAGAGGTTTCTTGTCGAAGAGTTGATCTAGGTATAATTTCAGTTGAAGGATAGTCAAAGGATTCAAAGGAAAATTGAGTTGAAGATTAAGTTTGTGGTGTGGATACTGTAGTGGGTATGGAGGCGACGGATTCAGGTTGGGATAACGCACAAGGACTAAATGGTAAATTTAAATTTTCTGCTTCAGAGGCAGATACAATACCAAATATTTTGCTTTCTACAAGATGTTGTAAATGAATTGGGAATCGCTTGGTTGTTTCGTACATACTCATAAAAAATGGTACAGTTCGTCATTTTTTTCGACTTCAGCTCTCCGCTTTCACTGTATATCCCTTTCCATACTTCGATGCTCTTGATATACTAAAGAAGCTTTAATTATATCAGCAACATCACAGCATCGTTTAGGTTTAGGTGCAGTTATGAGTGTTCTGTGCACTCTGCTTGGTCCTCGTCATCATCTCCTTTTTCTTCTATGTCTTCAATTTCAACTTCTTATTCTTCAGCCTGTACATTTTCAATTTTATCTTCCGTTACATTGGTTTCTCGTGATCTATTTTGCATGTGCGCCAACAAAAATTCCATCTGTTTTTGATATTTGTTATACAATATTTGATATGTGTTATACAATACATCATAGTCCCTTACCATTTCTATTAATTTTTCGCTGATGCTCATTTTCACAGATCATAAACATTACAAATGCCTCACGTGCCGCTAAAATCTGTGTATCGTTTACTGTGCCACACGTTTCTGCCTCACAAGTTACTGTCCTACCCTGTACTGCGTTGTAATATGCGAATTCACGTCAAAATGTACTGTACATAGATTTCTACCCTGTACTGCGCTGCGTTTCCTGTGTCGGCTGGGTCCTTATGTGCGCCCAACCTCACAGTCGAAATTAATTTGTGCGCTATCGAGTGAAAAGTATTTTGTTCTGAAAAATATATAGCTATAATAATATAATAGCTATATAAATATATCATCAACTGTTGATGATGACCTGTTTATGTTACCTATGTGTTACGAATATGGAAAATTAAAGAGAAAAAAGTAAAAAAAAATAAAGAATAGAATTATTTATAACACGCAGTAGTTCCAGTGGATGTTATATTAGTATTTATGTGCGCGGATGTTTGAGCTGGATGTGAATTATGAAAAACTGGTTTCAATGTTGAAACCAGTTTGAAACCAAGTTGAAACTAGTTGAACGAAGCCAATGTAGATGGCAAGACATTATTTGAGTTGTCTGGTTTTAATATCCCCTAAATCCATTTTTGGGCAAAAATGAGATATATAAGCCATCTGTTAGAAGAAATTAATAAGAAAGAAAGAAGAAATTGTAATGCTAGAAGAATACATAAATATTTTTCAAGAACATGCTACTGTTTTTAAACTTGGAAAAGATGTTCCCGATAGTGATTGGAAAGGTGCTGGTCAAAAAATCCTTAAGCCAGTGTCTCAGTGGCATTTTAAATTTAACCAATGTAAAGGGTGGATTACACGGAGCTAGTTTACACGCCACAGGCGGGCTTTTTTACTATCCGGCTAGTTAGATAGTTGGCGAGTGAAAAGCGCGCATGACTATACCTAGCTAGTAAACAAGTTTGAACTCGCACATTCGCAACCACCTGATTATTGTGTTACTTGTATTTATTCGTACCTACAACATGAAGTGGAATTCGAATAACATCGTAAAATTTTTAGAAATGTATGAAAATTTTCCAATATTATGGAACGTAAAATTAAAAAACTATCACGATACAAAATTAAGGGACTCGGCTTTCGAGAAATTAACTGAAAAATTGAAAAATGAAGGTTTGCTTGGGGATATAACAGCAAAGCAGGTCAAATCAAAAATAAAAAGTCTTAAAGATGCCTACCGCCAACGTTCCGGTAGGGTTTGAGAACTTCTGATATTGCAGTCAGGACTTCTGGTAAAAATTTCGAAATTGTGCATTCCGGGACGCGAAATAGATATTCCAAGAATTTAAAGCTATCGCTAGTGGCTAAATAGCGTGGCGTTATTTCTAGTTTAACTCTTGGAAGAATAGCCATTCTCATTATAGTATTCCTTTTTTGGATTGACTCTTCTATCATTTGCAGCAAATTATTAAAATTTGTAGTACTTATTCTTAGGCTATTCCTGTAAGCTGTCGGATCTTCTTCGGCAAATTCTTTCAAAAGGGTGCAAGAAGCACCCAACTTATCCCTGCGAGAAATCCATTCCCTCACCCATTTCGTTTTCCGTTTCTCGCAAATCGTGTTTTTTAATTCTTGCTGTAAAATAGCTCCAAGAACCAAGGTATATCCAAGTAACACTTCTTTGGGTATTTTATTAGTTGCCATTTTGACTATATGGCAACTGAACTAACCTTGATAGAACAACCGGCAGCGTTGTAAAATCTTCTCCTCTGTAGCTAGTTTACTAGCCGATATAATTACACGATTCTTTTTTAATATCTAAATAGTAAAAAAGTGAGCTAGTGGCTAGTAAAGTTGACCAGTCTCCAACTTTACTCGCTCACGTATTTACTAGCAAACTATCTGGATAGTTTACACGCTACCATAATTATACAGAGCTAATTTACTAGTAGCTAGTAAAAAAACGCGCAAGAGGCGTGTAAACTAGCTCCGTGTAATCCACCCTTAAGAGATATATTATACGACGTGACAACAAAAACCCCATCACCATATGAGGTGAGTTATCCTACCGTTCAGACACCGGAACATTCAAAGGAGTTTTTAGTTTCCTGTTATTAACTACAAAGAGATTTGACTTACTTTCAATTCATGCCCAATCCATTTTGTTCAGATTCAAATGAGTCTTAATCCACAGTTTCGTAACAAACGCAACCAAACACCATTTTTTAATCCACTTTGTGATTTTTATATCTATTCAAAAGACGTGGTTATAGAATTTTTTAAACTTCAGTAACAAGTAAATTACGTTTGAATTAATAACGCCAAAATCATCCCAAAATACTTTTTTGCCGTTTTCTCAAAATCGAAAAATTTTGATTTAAGGGGATTTGAAACCAAACAACTCATTTGTTGATAGCAAGTGTCCTTCTATGGTATTTACAATATCAAGAACTCTACGCTTAACTTCTTTTTGCCACAAAAGTGAGAAAGCGCTGACAGTTCTACTCATGCATTTAAAAAATTCTTGTAAAAGATCTGTCTGTTCGAGTTTTGCATTACGCTCTATTCTTTTAGATTTTTTTCATCTAAAAATTTAGATCTTTTTTCATCTAGAAAGACTAGGTATTGTGGACTCCATGTCTTCTTGTTTTTTAGGTATCTTTCTTTGTTTTTTTCTTCTTCCGAATTTCGGACACTCTGTTCAAGTTAAAGTGACATGCTAGGTTGAGTTTCTTATTCACTAAAAGGAAATTGTATCTCTTCAGTAACGCGCTCATTGCATTCATTACCTTCGTCTTTATGCTGGTCATTCTAAATTCTACATCTTTTCGATCAGTCAGTTCTTCCCCGAATCTCTGACGAGAACATGTCATCCACGATGGAAGACGATGACGCGCTATTGGCTTTACTTATATTGTGCAAAAAGAAGAGTACTCTCACATAAATTTATTAAATGAAATTAAATTCACCTTAAAAGATTGGCATAACTATTTAAGGATGAATGAAGAGACGTACAATAACCCGAAATGGAGCTGCACCATGAAGAGAAAGATGAAAAAGTAAACTTCAACTCCGCAACGTTGCCGAGTACTCGTTCATCTTTCTTGTCATGGTGCAGCTCCATTTCGGGTTATAATACTTAAACCTTTTGGCTTTAGTCACTCCTAGAGATGAGCTAAACTGCGATTGGTTAATCATATGACACATTGTTAATGCTACTACCAAATAGCAGTGATTGTAAACTGCCAAACTGCTACTAAGGACTTAAGGAAAAATTCAACTACCTGCTCGTAAAATAATCATATTTCACTAATTTTTCTTCTTTGTGTTGACGACATTCTTTTTTATTGCACAAATTCGTGAATATTTTACAACAACACGCTTGCTCAAGTTTGTTTACGAGTTTGTGAGCACATGGCACGAAGTGAATACATTTACCGAAAAAATCCGAGCTCTTACGATAAGAGCTCGGTTGAAATAGCAATAGCAATGCTGGCACGCACTAGTTCATATGATGATCTGCGATTTTTCGTTTACAGTGATCAAATCACAGGTTGCTATTTATTGCTCATCTCTAGTCACTCCACATAGAAAGAAAAATAACACTGTGATGAGAGAAGCAACAAGTCCCCATTAGAGACAAAATCTTCAACACTGAGATTTTTAGCTATAGGTCGTTCCTATGCATGCATGAAGTTTTCTACGATATCACCCCAAGCTTTCAATCGAATCATTCCAGAAACATGCGATGCTACGCAAGACGAATGCACGTTCAAGCAAGCTCTTGACCTGAAATTGTTTGGTCCTGATTGGTACGACCGCCATCCATACGCTGCGATAAAACTGCACAAACACGATCGACAACGATTTATGGAATAAAAATTGCAACTGCCATCGATGAATTACACAAACCAAAAAATCTGTACCAATTCTTAATACACTCGTTCGATAAAACTGCGCAAATGAACCGTACAGTTTTAAGGCCTATTTACACACATCAGTGACGTGTCAGTTTCGTGCCGTGTCCGTGCATCAGTACCAGTGCTAAATGATATCGTCGCCTTTATTTTGTATGAACACGTTCACACACGTCCGGCACAGTGCCGATTTTGAGCGTCAGTATTGCATCGGTGTCAGTGCCGTGAAAATAAAAATACGCCAGCAACGATATTTTTCAATATCGCCTGACGTGTTTTCTTAATTTACTAATAATTTCTTGCTTTCGCAAGTTGTTTTCTATTTTCTTCAGCAATATATTAAAGCAATTCTCTGACATACGAAAATATTCCAAAAATTTTGTGCCATCGTTCACCAACTCATTGTATAAAGTTGCAAACTCTCCTTTGGTTTCTCTTTTCCTCCATGCTTCGTGCACCCATTTTCGCTTCTTTGCCTGCTGCATCTACTGCTCTTCATCATCCAAAATTATAGCCACCATTGCTAATACTGTGTCTGTAAACATCTTGAACAACACTAACCAAAAAGTGCACTGACACGGAACGTTGCTATATATTCACGGACATGTGTAGATATGCGTCAATGACAATGAGAAGTCACTGATATGGCTGATACTGAACTGATACGAAACTGACACCTTACTGATATGTGTAAATGGATCTTTATCGTTACAATAAATCGTTACGTGTGCAGCTAGAATAAGTGAACTTCCAGAATTCACTCTGAATAGTGAACTTCCAGACTTATAGACGCCTTTGTATACAGACTGCTTGTCTCGCGGTGTTTCATCAATTTTCATTGAAGATTATTGAAGTAAATTTTAAATACAAAAGGAATCGTGATTATGTAATTATTTTAATATATACACAGTTCTTTTATTTATATTATGTTATGCTATTGCTGAAGTAAGCGTTCGTCATTTCATAGATAACGATTTCCAAACTCAATCGAAGTGTTTAAGGATTGGTTGTTCTCTCCCCTTCAAAAAATTTTTGGGTCGAAATAAAAACCAAAATTTTACTTACTTTGGAATCCACTACAAATGCACTTTGAAAAAAAAATCCATGTATCCAGGTGAATACATATTATTGAATAGAAAGTATCATCAAACCGAAATGTTATTTTTTATTTCCAAAGAAAAAAAGAAAATAATAAAAATTAAATTAAGTTTTTTGAAATATATTCATTTTTAGTGAGAGCCATCATGAAAGAGAATGAACCTCGCGTGCAAGAATTTTACCTCATAATTAATTGAAGGTATTTTCCATAAAATTTAGAAGAGGTAAATTTCGAAATTCAGTAAAATGTTTGCAAAAATAATTTTCTTTTCTATGCGTAGAATACTTGAAAATTAGTCTTCTATTAATTTTATGATTAGTTAATTTTGAACAATTTTAGGAACAAATATTCTTTGAACAAGTCTTTTTGAGTAATTTTCCAGATTCAGTAAAATGTTAAAAAAATTAAAGAAGAAGTAAATCTTCTATACAAAAAATGTTTGACCGTATTTAAGTAATTTTCGGCGCTTGGGTGTAAAATATAGGCACCGTAGAAAAAGTAAAAAAAGAAAAGGAGAAGAAGAAGAAAAAAGGTCGGTTTAAAAATTGGTGTTGCAACATCAGGTCGGTTGTATAGAGTAGATTGCGTGCATTTTCACACGTTTTAAGATAACAATGGCTAGACCACCTTCGACGTGGAAATTAAATAAATTCCCGGTTTTCGGAATGGGCCTTAATTAATTGCGCCACAAAACGGTTTTGTGAGACCTCAAAGCGTACGTCAGGTGCCGGCCGGGACAAGAACTAAAACGAGAACGAGAAGCAGATCGGCCATTGTTGAAAAGAGAGAACTACCGAACGGAAAAGAAGCGGCTTAGCGCAAATAAATACCGGCTTGATTTATGGTTACCGAGGTAATTACTTAATATAAATTATTTATGGGCTAGATTGTTTAAATAAATGTTTATACTAGCAAGGCAAACAATAGGTAACGATATATTGGTTGCTAATGAAATAACGAGTAGGTGCCCGCAATAAGCAATAAACGCTCGGGAGTATGATTTACAAGCGTTTGGTCTTACCGTATTAGCTCTCACAACCGCACTTTTATTAATTTTAAGCACTTTACCGTCGCTTTATTTATTTTTTGTTACCTCTTTCTTACGAACTTGTTCCGTATTATCAATAGGAGTTTTCCTCGGCATAATTTAAATTAAGGTTGTGGTAAATTTATAGAATAACAGCGAGTTTACGGCGAAACCACAGGCGCGCAAGATTTCGTTTCTTTATTACGGCAATATCGTAAATCTTCGGTATTGTTTTTATCGTTTTCTCTCCCCGACCGTCGCCCTGTCGTTACTTAATTACTTCAGCTTCAAAGCGGGACGGATAAACGAGCATTAGAACGAATCAGAGCCGCAACGACTGCCTGACGATGACCGCCAATAAAAAAAAAAGAAACTCCACAAAAAACCGATGTAATAACCTTAATTAGCCATAATGCGAACCTCGACAATCACATCGTAACTACACGTCAAATAAATCGCTTAATAACCATCTATTTAGCATCGTGCTTCTACGGCCCTTACTTTTACCGAACACTTTAACTTACTTTTACTTTTTATTTTACTCCTGAGATACTCAAATTTGTCACGTCTATGAAGGCGAGCGAAAATTTATGTCATCTAGTTATTAGGTCGTTATAATATTCTTTCTATTTTACCCTTATTTCCTCTCTTGAACGGGTAATCATGACGATGAGTTAATATGGTTTCAAGCTGCGTTATACGCTACCTCATAAGGAACGCTTTTCGGCATCGCGTTGTCGCATAGTAAATGAGCGACAATTAATCAGACCTCGTCTGATGTAACCGCTAAATTCAAATGGGGCGCAGAAGTGAATTTTTACGAGGACGATGCGTCAAAATGACAAGTCTCCTTTTTAGGGCCAGCTTGTGCCTCGACACACCCTGTATAATGAAGCGAAGATGGCGAGGCCGGCAGCGGCACATTACGGTAATTATTAAAGCGGCTTGCAAAACTGTTATGGCACGTTCGTCGGCTAAGCAGAAAATTCCTCAATTAATTAAAGGGAGGTTGAGGTTATCGAATTTACTACGAAAATTACTTTTACGTTAAGGAATTTCAAAATTCGGTGAAATGAATACAAGCATATAATAACCATATATATACGATTCTTTAATATAAATCGGTAGATTGAAAAATAAAAAGTAAAATTAAAATATTTTTAATATTTTTTTTATTTACAAGAATCAACATCTACATTCAATCAACATCCCATTTTGGCAGATTTTTTTGACATAGAAAAAATTAATATGGTTTCCATTATATGTTTTTTTCTTCAAACGTCAAATAATGATGATTTATCTACCTCAAATCATTTCTATGAAAGTGTTATGCTAAGATTAGATTTATCTTCCGCTAACATTAGAAAGGATTTAACAAATTAGCACTTATTATTTCTGTGTTTTTTTATAAATTATTTTTAATTAAATTTTTAAAAAACTTTCATTTAAGATGTAAGGGAAATCAAAGTTAAACTCCTGTGAGGTCCTTTCATTACTTTACCTATTTACCAATCTTTAAGGGTTAGTGGTAATGGAACAAAATTTGGAGAATTTTAAAAGTTTTAGTTGTTTTCTTCTTGACATGTACTATAGTCATAGTCCGAAATGGAGCTGCACCATGAAGAGAAAGATGAAAGAGTATTCAGCAATGTTACGGAGAGGGGTCTTACTTTTTCATCTTTCCCTTCATGGTGCAACTTCATTTTGGGAAATAGTACCTAGAGCTTCGTTTATTTTCTCCGAATAATCTAAATTGAATCAGCGAATATTTGTTTTTTAGATTAACGGTTACATTATATATAGATGTGTCCTGAAATTAGACGGCTACACTTTACCAGCGTATTCTACGTTCAATAAAAATAAAAGTCCGAATAAACATTGGTCGAGAAATGCTTCCTAAAGAAGCTATAGTTCCTTGAAGGAAGCAATGGCAAAATAGACCATCTTATGGCGTATTCGTTTGGTTGCACTGGTGCGCACCAGTGCATAACAGCGTGTTCTGTTGGTTGTTTCGTTGTGTTCTATTACATTTTATTGTTGTAGTTTATAAAACATTTTAAACGTTATCAAGCCTTGAACACACTTACAAGTGATGTTATGATTATGTTTGATTTCATAGCGTTCTGTTGAATTTGCCCTTTCTTGCACTAAGCTAGTGTGACATATGTCACATTTTGCACTCAACTAGTGCGCACCAGTGCACACTAGTTCTGCCAATCGAAAACGCCATTAGAATTTTCTAATTTCCATGGTTATTCAGTCATAAAATCAAACCCTCAACGACACACTATGTTGCTAAAGCGCTTAGCACATTTCTAGCAAAGAATTCTATTTAGCTCAAAGAAGAGATTAGTCGGTCTTCAAAGACGATTTACTCGAAAACGGTTGCAGTTACTCAATTGCAACAAGACGACCATTCTTACGTAGAAAGGTAGATATCTAAATTTTAGGTCAGGATAGTAAAAAAAAAATATACGCAAATAAGTTAAATAAACAATTAACCAAGTCAGTCCTTGACACGTACTATAACCCAAAATGGAACTGCACCATGAAGAGAAAGATGAAAATTAAACCCCTTCTCGATAACATTGCCGAATACTCTTTCATTTTCCTCTTCATGGTGCAGCTCCATTTCGGGTTATAGTACGCCACTAATGAGTTTTATGCAAAATCGATACCACCGTCTAATTTCTTTTGGAATTTTAGGTTAGTACACCAATTTTTGTTGACTTAACCCAAACCATTCTGAGGATCAGGGGCGCGCCGTGCCGGGGGTGCAAGGGGCGCACCGCGCCCCGGCGCGGTCAATCAAGGGGCGCATACCACGCGATAAAATTACGCGTTCATCATCTGAAGAAATTGTAATTTCGAAAAATTGTTACACTTCTTATGCAGATCCAGGTATTTGGCCGGAATTGATTACTGATGTAATAAGAATGATGTTAATAGAAATAGGAGCTGTTCAACTTGAAAACTATAAATTTTCATCGGATAAAAATAATAGATCGTTTTCAACAACATATTTTTACCGAATTTTAAATAATGGCGAAAGAATTCGCAGAAGCTGGTTAATGTACTCTAAAACAAAAAAAATCAGTTTATTACTTTTGTTGCAAAATATTCGTTAACAACTAATGCAAGAACAACATGCTATAATATCCACAATCATTGCAATGTTATCTGATCTGAAGTCATATTTAAAGGAATGCCGGACAGATCAAGCGTTTATCAATATTTTAAAAGATGCTGGATTAATTGCAATAGAAATGGATAGCGAATGTAAGTTTCCTGATGCAAACACAGCTCGCCCACGCAAGAAAAAGCAATCATTTGATTATGAACATGCAGATGAAACTATTCAAGATCCAGAATTAAATTTTAAAATCAACTTTTATTACCCATTATTAGATATTGCTACGACAAAAATACAAGACAGATTTGATCTTTTAAAATCGCTTAATGAAATATTTCAATTTTTAGATAATATTTATAACTTAAAATGTGAATGTAAAGTGAGACAAAGATAAAATATTATACAAACTTTTAACAAAAATTAAAAAATAATGACAATTATGATATATGTGAAAAAGATTTGTATGATGAAATAGAAATCTTAGTAACATATTTGAAGCCCAATATGAGTGAAATAAATGTCGTACAGTACATTTTTATTAATGATTTACTTAACATGTTTCCGAATGTTACCATCGCACTCGGAATATATCTAACTTTACCTGTCAATGTAGTTTCAGGAGAAAGATCTTTTTCAAAGCTCAAAATAATAAAAAAACTGTTTAAGAGCAAGTATGAATCAAGAGAGACTTACCAATTTAGCCCTAATAAGTATTGAAACTGATATTGTTAAAGGTTTAAATATCGACAACATTTTTAACGAATTTGCAACAAAAAAAGCAAGAAAAATTAACATTTTGTAAATGTTTATATAGTTTTATCAAGTGAAACTTATAATAAATGTTTGTATAAAAAATATAATACATAAAATACAAAATGTTCAATCGTTTAAAGTATTCCAATATGAATGGGGGCGCCAAAAATAAATTCGCACCCTGGCGATCATTTGTAATGGCGCGCCACTGCTGAGGATATTCTTTAAAAAACACTTTTCTGCTGCCCCTTCAAAAGTTTGTAGCTCCTTTAGGAAGCATTTTTCGATCAATGTTCATTTGATCTTTTATTCTTAATTTTGAACGTAGGATTGGTAGCCTATGGCTGTCTAATTTCGGAACGGCCTGTGTATATTAAGTTGAGGAAAAAGAATTCCATTATTTTTTTCGTATAATTCACGTAAAACAGTTCACCTGAACCGAACTTTTCATGAGGAGTTCATCTGAATAGCTTTAAGTGAGTAGTAGGACGCACATATATACTCATAGCAGTCAAAGAGTTAATATTTTTTAAGTATAATCACAAGAAAAAAATTTTTGTGCTTTGTTTATAAGCATGTTATTCGTATTACCAGATTTTTCGTTTCCTTTTGAGATTTCCACTGATACCTTACTTAAAACCAGAAACCTTGATTTTATATTTGAAAATTTTCCATTTCATTTTTCACAATAGCGTTCGCCAAAATACTAATATTAGTAATACTTATATTAGTAGATAATAAACATTTTTTAGAAACCAAACTAATATTTACAAAGGTTTCATTTTAAATAATTGTTGTAATCAAAGCATTTAAAAAAGTCATTTAATCAGACGGAATAATTTAATAACTTATTACCTGTCGTTAAGTAGTTACGAAAGGCAATTAAAAAACGTTCTGTAAATCAATTAAAAATTCAGTCTCATTTTCTGTTTTATTTTTAAATGCATTTTAATATTTCGCATGTATGAAAGGTTTCTTTCATCAATTTTGACACCTTTAAACTCCAAAATTTGTAATTCAATATTTACAAAAGGTCAATTAAATCAATTTTGTACTACTATTTAATCAATTTTGTGCTACTGTTTTACTAATCAATTAGTAAAAATCAATATAAAAATAAAAAGAAAGTAGCACATTTCTAGATAATAGAGGAAGACCATAGAGTATAATATAGATGTACGGTCATGTACTGTGACGTGTATAAGAGGTTTCATCCATTCATGAATGAAATTACGTCAGTGATGATAACTATTAAGACAACACCGAGGTGAATGTTTGGAATAAACTTTATTAACGAGTACTGCAAGTACATGACATACACAATAGATACACGATAACAGTTACTAACCATTCACACGTTGAGGGCGTCCCCCGAAGAGCAAGACGACGTGTCCACGGGGTCCTCGCGTTTGGGGGCTAGGAAACTAATAGGGGGTAAACTTTTCACGAGCTGTCTGTCGCACTCGCCCTCGTTCTCGAAGTCTAGACCGGTGGGAAGCGCGTGCAGAGGGTTTGGGGCCGAAAGGGGATATTGCACGGGAATTGGCACTGGATGATACGCATTCGGGAACACTCCGGGCACGATGGGGTGAGGCTTAACGACTCCTGGATTTAAATTCGCGACACTAGCACTATTCATAGACATTAGGGCTGCGGCGTATTCGAAGAGGGCGGCCTGCTGGGCGGCCAAAAACTCGTCTCTGTTGAGATCCTCCAATCTGGGAGCTGCCGGTGGCAAGATTCCGGGCCAAGAAAATCTTGGCAACGATTGCAGCGCACATCCGGTTGTGGGGATCAGCGGTGTCGGATGAGCCGGAACGGGTTTTGTATCGGAAATTAAACTATCGATGCTAAAGGATTTGATTCCTGTAGAAGTGGTTTGAGCGACGGAAACCAATGGCAGAGTAGTGGATACTTCGGGAATCCTCGGAACGTGCGTGGATGAGCTGGGGGCGGCAAAGGAACTATTTTGGAGTTTACTCAAACTATCTAATTCCTCGTGGACGTGTTTCGGAAGCTTAAACCTTTTTCGTCTTCTAAGGAAGCTCCCGTTTTCAAACATATCCAAAGCGGAAGGGTGTAAAGCCCAAAAAGCTCCCTTTCCCGGTCGATCCGGCCTCCTTGGAATCTTTATGAAACAATCGTTAAACGAAAGATTGTGTCTCAACGAGTTCTGCCACCTCTGGGTGTTCCGTCGGTAGTAAGGAAACCGATCGGTTATGAACCGATAGATCTCCGACAACGGCAACATCTTCTCCGGCGAGCTCCATATCGCCATCGCGGTCAGGGAAATGTAAGAGTACGGCGGCTTTTGGTCCCCGTAGGTCTCTCTCGAAGGCCGAGGCATATCTAGCAAAAAAAAAGAACAGAGAATAACCATCATTGGGCCATCAATTTATCCACCCCTCTTTCCCCCAACACCAAAGCCATGACAACAAAAATGGCCGATTGATCAAACAACCGTTCCGTGACGGGAACGGATTCAATTTTGCGATTTCGGTTTTCCCCGGCTCTAAATTCGATTAAAAGCAAACCTATGTATTCACTTTTGTACCGGCAAAATAGAAACAGAGGGACGATTTCGGTCGTTTATCAAAACAGCCTCGCCGGTTAATTAGAACGATAACAAAACCCATTCGACTTAACGACCTAACGGCTTACTGACATCAACGTTTTCAACGTTTCGTTCTTTACCACCAAGGACATTATCATATATATACACACACAGCCTTTATTATGTGAATTTTCTTTTAAACCTTTTCAAATTTTCCTAACTAATGACCTTCTAATTTAGGTAATCATTTGTGAAAGGAGTAATTTTGTTCTAGCAAATTGAAATAATTTGCTCTACTTAGATTTCGATAGTAAATTTACAATCTTGGTTGGGGGATAAAAAGATAGCAAGAAAAATTTGCAAAAATTATGTTTCTTGAGGATTGAATAAATTTGTTTTGTTAAACTATTGCCGAAATTGAATCATAGCTACTTTTAATTAATTTAGTCTTGCATACAAGGTGTTAAGTTTGGAAGCTGTGATGGAAGACTTAAAGAAATTTTCCGGTGATTATAAACACAATTATAAAATAAATGCGAAGGTTTTCACGACTAGTGTTAACTGTACTCGGACTAGAACTAAGGACTAGGATTAACATTAGCACTAACACTAGCACTAGACCTAGAATTAGAAACTTTCGGGTTTAGCCGTGCGTCTTTTGAAAAAGCGTTTGGCGTTTCTGAACCTTCTTCAGAAACGTGTTCAAAGTCGTTCTGAACCCTTAATACAGTAAAAGTTCGATCCCATAAGGGACTATGTAAAATGGTGATGTCAAGTCACCTCGTCAGTTAGCGAGCTAAACTGTTTGTTATGTAAGGTGACTTCTTCATTAAGAGCTTAAATGTTATCCTTACAAGTTAACTGTGATACAGGTACTGAAGCATGAACTTAATTCACGAGATTTTGTTATTCAAGAAAATGAATGTGAAGTGTTTCTTGCTCACAACGATCGTTCTAAAACGTTCTAAAACAAAGTTCTAAAACTTTGGCTTAATTGAAGAACAACATTCGATACAATAGTCGATATGGTGGAAAGATTTCAATGAAATTTTCAAGTCTAATAAACGCAGAATATTAAGGTTATTGAGAATAAGGGAGGTCATCTAACTGATATTATTAAAAATGAGTACACATAAAATTGAAATGTTATTCTAGTTCATGGAATAAATGTTTTTTTTATTGCTTTTCTAAATAAACCAGTTGCTCTGTTCCACTTTGTAGCTGTTTGTTAACAAAATTTGGGAAATGTTAACAAATGGGTAATGGGTACAAAATACTATTTGACTTCTATTTTCAATAAATGAACCTCTAAAAGCCATGGAAAAGTTTTGTAGGTTCTCACCATGAAATTTGGCATTAAGTGTTTTATTTTATTGCTTTTGTCAGTTTAAGGTTTAAAACTAAAAAGTGAAAATTACATAAATTTGAAATTTTTGACCTTTTGCCTCACGTTTTAGATTCCATTTCAAAGCATAGCCAATCTAAAGAAATGGAAATTATTAAATCATGACACTCTGTATTTTCTTTATTGAACACATTGTATACTCTGCCACACTAAAGAATAAACTTTGTGAGAAAGATAGACTAAATTCCTATGCTTCCAGGGAGACCTCTCTACCTATCTATATTCTAAGGTTATTCTTTAAAACATTAAATCAAGGCATTCTATAGTTTTTTTTTGTTGAACCATTGTACACTCAGCGTCATTAAAGAATAAACTTTGTGAGGAAGATAGACTAAATTCCTATGCTGCCAGGGATACCTCTCTACCTATCTTTATTCTAAGGCTATTCTTTAAAACATTAAATCAAGCCATTCTACAGATTTTTTTTATTGAACGATTGTACACTCAGTGTCACTAAAGAATAAACTCTGTGAGAAAGATAGACTAAATTCCTATGCTTCCAGGAAAATCTCTCTACTTATCTCTATTCTAAGGCTATTCTTTAAAATATTGAATCAAGGCATTCTATAGTTTTTTTTATTGAACGATTGTACACTCAGCGTCACTAAAGAATAAACTTTGTGAGAAAGATAGACTAAATTCCTATGCTTCCAAACAGACCTCTCTACCTATCTCTATTCTAAGGCTATTCTTTAAAACATTAAATCAAGGCACTTTACAGTTTTTTTTTATTGAACACAATGTACACTCGGCGTTACTAAAGAATAAACTTTTTGAGAAAGATAGACTAAATTCCTATGCTTCCAGGAAAACCTCTCTACTTATCTCTATTCTAAGGCTATTCTTTAAAATATTGAATCAAGGCATTCCATAGATTTTTTTTATTGAACCATTGTACACTCAGCGTCACTAAAGAATAAACTTTGTGAGAAAGATAGATTAAATTCCTATGCTTCCAGGAAAATTTCTCTACCTATCTCTATTCTAAGGCTATTCTTTAAAATATTAAATCAAGGCTCTCTGCAGTTTTTTTTATTGAATACATTGTACACTCGACGTCACTAAAGAAGAAACTTTGTTAGAACGATAGACTGAATTCCTATGCTTCCAGGGAAATCTCTCTACCTATCTCTATTCTAAGGCTATTCTTTAAAACATTAAATCAAGGCATTCTACAGTTTTTTACTGAGTACATTGTACACTCGGCGTCACTAAAGAATAAACTTTGTGAAAAAGATAGACTAAATTCCTATGTTTCCAGGAGACGTCTCTACCTATCTCTATTCTAAGGCTATTCTTTAGAACATTAAATCAAGGCACTTTACAGTTTTTTTTTTATTGAACACATGTACACTCGGCGTTACTAAAAAATAAACTTTTTGAGAAAGATAGACTAAATTCCTATGCTTCCAGGAAAATCTCTCTACTTATCTCTATTCTAAGGCTATTCTTTAAAATATTGAATCAAGGCATTCTATAGTTTTTTTTATTGAACCATTGTACACTCAGCGTCACTAAAGAATAAACTTTGTGAGAAAGATAGACTAAATTCCTATGCTTCCAAAGAGACCTCTCTACCTATCTCTATTCTAAGACTATTCTTTAACTCTTTGAGGGTTGGTGGGTGGCTTAATATACCTCTTCGAATTTTGACCTTTCTGCTCGCTGGTACACAAAATAAACTACTTTTTTAATCTCTGCTCCGTTTGCTGTATAGTGGTTGAGAGCGCGTACCACCTCACCACTTCAAGCTCAGATTATGCTTTTTGCTAATCTCTTAGATGACACAACATATCTGTTGTGTCCACTTTGGGTTTTTTTATTTGAAAAAGTCCGCCCCTCAAAGAGTTAAAACATTAAATCAATGCACTCTACAGTTTTTTTTTAATTGAACACATTGTACACTCGATGTCATTAAAGAAGAACCTTTGTGAGAGAGATAGACTAAATTCTTATGCGGTCCTATGAAGACCTCTATGCATCTCTATTCTAAGGCTATTCTTTAGAGACGCCGAAAATACATTTATAATTGATACTTTTCAAACCTTTGATAATTCTTAGACACAATTGCTATGGAATCAAATTGGAACAAGTCCAATTTGAATCATCCAGTACGATAACTCAACAAGTCCACTAATTGTAAGTTAAAATTTTTAAGATATCAAAAATACTTGGTACACGAAGTTTTAGGTTACAATTTACAAGAAACAAAGATTACTACTGCATATTAATCTGCATGCGAAGTATTTATCGATAGATAACCAACGATCAGGAAAGTTATATTCAACTTGGGTCGGTATTCAATCCTTATCTTTTTCCTTCTGAGAAAAGATATGCCACATATCATTTCTTTTTAAAAATGGACTTGCCAGGTTATTGTAGTAGATTTTTCAATTGCTATGATTGCAGTTTGAACGTTGGATTTGCTATAACATTTGCCTCTTCAATAGAAGATCTAACCTAACTTTTATCTCTTTAATAGAAGATCTAATCTAACTTTTATCCCTCCAATAGAAGTTCTAACCTAACTTTGATCTCTTCAATAGATCAAATCTAACTTTTACCTCTTTAATAGAAGATCTAACCTAACTTTTATCTCTTCAATAGAAAATCTAACCTAACTTTTATCTCCCTGATAGAGAATCTAAACTAACGCTTATTTTGGATGGAAACTTCCTACAATTTTGCTTACAATTTTATTGCATGAAGTAAAATACTAACGCCATTGAAAAATACTGATGGACGAAAATAAGTCGTTTGCTTCGGTTATTCTATTTTGTTAACACAATATAAAAAACATTCTCTAACAATAAATATATACTCCTATTAAAGTTAATGTTTCTTTTTTTTGAATATGCCTTTCAATATTTGTCTCCAAATTTATAGAATTAATAACCTGATTATTATAAAAATCTTAAAGCTACTTACTGTACTTGTACATATACATTAGCAGAATTGGAATTAAAACTGGGTTGAAACTGGGTTCTTAGCTGTGTCTACTTGTACGAACGGCAAAAGACTGATATTAAATTCAACAGTTAACTTTTTGGTGAATAACAAAATGCCATGGTGATAACTTTATCATTTCTTACTTTTTTGTACTTTAATCAATTACTCACATATCGTGAATTGTCAGGTAGCAATGATTCATTTTCAAATTTTTTAGTTAAGAAAATTGTTTCACGATAAAACTTCTTGGTATAAATTTTTCACTGATTAATTTTACAATCCTTACTAGTCCTTTGATAAAAGTATGTCCAGTAAGGACGTTTTGGATACAACGCTATTAAAGAATGTGGATACAATGCTATTAAAGAATGTGGACTATCCAAAAATATTTACTTCCAAGTAAGATTTTTAGATAGTTATTCTTGTTTACTATCTGCATTATCTACTCGATAATACTTACTTTGCGATGGTCGAACTTTATCGGAGCTTTTTCCCTTTGGTTAACATCTTCCTCCTACATTATCACTAAAACCAATCACCACAAGTCCCCAGATCACATCACCGACATTTAAATGAATCCTCCTGGAAATCTGCACTTATTGTCTTGAAGTTGTTCGTAAGAATATACGTCGGGTGGTTGTTCCGTTGTCGGCAACCTTTGTAGTAGAACTTAACAAATCGGTTTATCTCTGCGGGGATAAGGTTTAAAATCAGTTTGCAGCAGCGCGGATATTATGGTCAACCCGAAACCACAACCTCCTCCTGCTTATTGGGACAAAACTACACCCTTGCCTTTTGGGCGTGGACGTGGAGACCACGGAGGCGGTTCTTCCATAACCGCCTCCATTTTGTTTCCAGCCCCTTCTCTCTCCAACCTCCCACCGACTAGCACCGACGGCATAACTCATTTCTTATTATAAAAGCCTCGTTACTTCTTCGTGGTCATTATTAATATTGATAACTGGTTCATTCCAACTGCTCGCTATTTTCATTAATTAAATTTACAACGAGTATCCTCCACGGTCAACTCAATATTTATTTTCCATGCTTTTATAATTTTATTTATTTTTTTCTTTTGGGGTAATCTTACCTAATTACATTTAATTTCAAGTTACTTTTATTACTTTTTTTCATTTAAATTAACATTTTTTTCGCTTTGAATAGTTAATAGGTAATAATTTTAAAACGAACAAATCTGTAAATCACCGAATTTTGAAATTTAAATTTTTATCCTTGGAGGTTAACGCCATCTAGGATAAAGTAGATTGAATCATTACTTTGATTTGAAATTATAGTTGTCCACACTGAGGTTCGGAATTATAATTCCCATAATATGTGGTTTATTTGGATTAACAAATCTTAACACAGGTAAACGTGATGGTCACCCCTCACATCAAACATGTTTGATTTTTGCTGTGAATTTGCTTTCGTATGTCGATTTTTTAAAATGGCAAGTAGTAAAATGAAAAGTGTTATTAAATTACAACACATTGAGATCATGTGGTTTCTTGAATTGATTGCTGTTGAAAAAGTGTTGTATGATGAAAGTATCGAAGACTACAAAAATATATAAGAATATGTTTAATAGATATTTAAGAATAGCAGCAGCTAAGAAAATTTTTGATGCACTCAACACCCCTAGATTTGAACCGAAAGACAAAATAAATCAAAATGGTTTTAAATCAAAATTTAAAACCTTGAAGAGTTCATACTATAATTTTGAAATCAGTGAAACGGCTTCTAGTAGGTAAGCAAAGTCACCTTCAAACTTCTTAGCTGTCTGCTTCCTGTCTGCCAAACTATGTGCTCCCAATTTCTTCTCAAGTATCCACTTTCTAACCCATCATCATTTATTCTTCCATTTCTCTTTCGATTTTAGCAACTGATTCATTCTTAACAAAACACTAAAACAAAAAAATCTGAACTCACCACAGCACAAGCTTCAATGAGAAGCTGGTTCACCATTCGATTTTAGTTTTTTGCCTGGCTTCCGGGTTTGGTTTTCTTTTTCTTTATTTTGTTTTATTCTTTTTTTATTTTTTCTTTTTTCTCCTTGTTTTGGCCTGGCATGGTTGTTTTCTTGCTTTTGCGCTTTTTTGTTCCTTAGCCCTTGACCCCGATTAGTAGCTTTGAGTCCCTCTTGGAACTCAAAAACACTCTTGAGGGGTTGACTTGGGGACTTTAAGCTGTCGCTTTGCTCGTATTACATAAGGAAGGGAACATTCCCCCCTTCCGTTCCTTGGGTTTTTCTGATTTTGGTGCTCTTTATTCATGTTTAAGCCTTTTCCAAAGACTTTTCCCCGACTCCGCGTCTGATGAGATAAGAGCTCTCATAGCTCATACACCAATATTTTCCCTTTTTTTTTAAGAAGAAGAAGAAGAAGAAGCTGGTTCACGGTCGGCTTTCCACGATCAACTAAACCACGTATTTATTGATTCTGCAATCAGTGTGAACGGTCCACGTTCCATGACTGACAAGATTCCTTGAGCATTTTCACGACAGCAAGTACGATTAGAACCGAAAGACGTTACATCAAAATTTAAAACCTTGAAGAGTTCATACTATAATTTTGAAATCAGTGAAACAGCTTCTAGTAGGTAAGCAAAGTCACCTTCAAACTTCTTAGCTTCTTGTCTGCCAAACTATGTGCTTCCAATTTCTTCTCAAGTATCCACTTTCTAACCCATCATCATTTATTCTTCCATTTCTCTTTCGATTTTAGCAACTGATTCATTTTTAACAAAACACTAAAACAAAAAAATCTGAACTTACCGCAATACAAGTCTCAATGAGAAGCTGGTTCACCGTTGGGTCTTACTTTTTTGCCTGGCTTCCGGGTTTGGTTTTCTTCTTCTTTCTTTTTCTTTATTTTGTTTTATTCTTTTTTTGTTTTTTCCTTTTTCTCCTTGTTTTGGCTGGCATGGTTGTTTTCTTGCTTTTGCGCTTTTTTGCCCTTAGCCCTTGACCCCGATTAGTAGCTTTGAGTCCCTCCGTGGGGTTGACTCGGGGACTTTAAGATGTCGCTTTGCTCGTACTACATAAGGAAGGGTACATTCCTCTCTTCCGTTCCTTGGGTTTTTCTCAATTTGGTGCTCTTTATTCATGTTAAGGTGCATTTAAACCAAACGAACATAGAGCTAGAGTTAGAACAAGAGCATTCTTTCTTGACCTTTTAGTGTAAACGAAAGATCGTTTTCATCGTTTACACCAAAATATCAACGAGCAAATATGAGAACCAAGAGCCAGAATTCTTGCAGAAAGATGTTTAAATCAGCAGAACGAAAGCTCATTGTTCATTCATATCAATCCTATAGTTGGTAGTGCTTCGTTATGTCCGACTCTGACAGAAATATTATAATTGCAAGTGCTGCATTTATTATTTTGTCTCAAGAAAAGAAGGAAGAAACGTTGGTGGGTGACAAATTTAATGCAGCGAAGGATACTGAGTAATGTAGGTGAAACGATGACGGATATGCAAGAACAAGAAGAAAGTGGTCAATTCCAAAATTTTTGTAGAATGGCATCAGAGGATTTTGATCATTTATTATCTCTGATCAGCGACAAAATTCGGAAATCAAGTATGAATTTTAAAGACTCGATTCCTACGTATGACAGGCTAGCAGTGACTTTAAGATTTTTGGCAACTGGAGATTCCTATGAAAGCCTGATGTACTTTACTAAAATATCTAAATCCACAACATATAATAGTAATGCTATATCTGAAGTAGCTGCCTGATTTCGTAGTCATTGTTTTTTGCCTTTCTCGGCGGTAAGATGCAAGAAGCGAGTCCATCTTTTTTTTGCTTCTTCAACATTACATTCTAGTAGATTTGCAATTTCTTGCCAAGCATCTTGTTTACGAGTTGTATTCTTATAGTGCTCAAAAGTCGAATCCCACAGACATCTGAAATTTCGGTAGACTTCTATCATTAATAGGCATTTCTCTTGAGACTAATCCATAATTAAATCGATACGTATGTATTTAAATCGCTAGAACGCAAGAACGCTTTGAAGAGACCGCTTCAAGGAGCGAGCACGTCCGAACACGCAAGAACGCTTTAAGCAAATATTCGCACGCTCTAGTGCTGTTTACATCAAGTGAACGAGCATTCTTAGAATATTCCATAGAATCTTTGTGAACGCAGACAGAACAACGAAAGAATGCTCCACCTCTGTTTAGACTAAAAGAATTTGATAGACTGGGTATAGAATGAGCATTCACTCGTCTGATGTAAATCGGCCTTTAAAGGCTTCTGCCTTTTCGAAAGACTTTTCCACGACTCCGCATCTGGTGAGATAAGAGCTCTCATAGCTCATACACCAATATTTTCCTTTTTTTCTAAGAAGAAGCAGAAGAAGAAGAAGCTGGTTCATGGTCGGCTTTCCACGATCAACTAAATCACGTTTTTGTTGATTCTGCAATCAGTGTGAACGGTCCACGTTCCATGACTGACAAGATTCCTTGAGCATTTTCACGACAGCAAGTACGAAAGCGTGATACACTTTCGTTTTGGCATTCCATGAAAACGCACCTTTATGTACCTTTATGTAGTATTATTGAGCAATTATTATGTATTGTAGGTGACCAGAAAATGTTAGGACAAGTCTGATTAATCAGATTTTTCAAGGAAAAGTAAATTATCAGGTTATATTGTTATGAAAATTTGAATAAGGAAGAAAAGGTAATGGTATAGGTAGAAGTTTGAAACCGCTAGAACCCCAAACACTGCAGATAACTTACACGGTCTCAGAAAAGTGATCCCTAAGCTATTTGGGGAAATAAAACCAGAAAAGGTGCGAATTTACAGGTAACCCTCCTATAACACGGTAGTTAGGTTCCTAGAAAATGCCGGTTTGTGTGAAACCGTGTTGCATGAGACCCAGAGCTATTACAAAAAGAAGGGTTACGTTCCGTTTTCCCCTCTTAAAAAAATCTGTAATCGAACTTTGCTTGCTGGTTCTTACTAGGTCATTGTAGATTTAGCTAGCGTCCTCAAAATGGATTTGGTTTGCATCAAGGGATGCAATTTCCATCAAATCCGCTTCGTCAACTTCTTCTTCCATTATTAAATCTTGAATGTCTTTGGTAGCCATATCCACAAAATTTTCGCCTCCGATTGATTTAGCAACTTCTAATATGACACCAATTTAATTTTCAGATGTTTCATGCATGTTTTCTGTTTCAACTGCAGAGGACCATAGCGTCTTTCAAGACGTTTCCATTACCTGCACTAAGGTTGATGTTTCCAAGCTTCCATTACGCTAATTGATTTCAAATAGGTCGCGTCTAAAATCCACTACAAGGATCTTCTTGAAATTAATCCAATGGTTGGAGCAACGAAGTAGTGTTAGGTGGTAGGAACACTATTTTGACGTTGAAATGTGTCAAATCTTGTGGGTGGCATGGAGCATTATCTAACAGTAGTAGTGTCTTAAAGTTCAAATTTTTCTGCCTTAAATAACACTCAACGCTTGGCACAAAACAATTTGAAAACCAATCTTTAAATAAATTACCTGTTACCCAAATTCAAATTCAGATTCAAAGATCTATAAACTAGCAAGGGTTTTGTCATGAAGTCCTCCGATGCATTACTGCACAAAAGGAGCGTTAGGCGATCTTTGGACACCTTAAATCTGGGTGCAGCTTTTTTCCTTTTTTCAATATAAAGGTTTTACTGGGCATTTTTTCCACCAAAGCTCAGTTTCGTCGGCATTGAAAACCTGATCCGCTGTGTATCCTTGCTCGGCTATAATGTTTTGAACTTTTTCTGGATGCGTCCTAACAGCTTCATTATTAGCCGACGCAGACTCTCCTTGAATTCTTATGCTATGAATTGCAAAAAACTTTTTGACTTTTTCAAACCAACCTTTTCATTGCGTGCGAAACCGTGTTATAGGATGCCGTGTTGTAGGAGGGTTCCCGCAATTTACGAATCGTGTTATAGCGAAACCGTGTTATAAGATACCGTGTTAGAGGAGGGCTACCTGTATATATTTTATTTTACGTCTTAAAAGAATTTATGTTTCAACAATTTGGACTTTGGTAAATGAAAAAATGAACTTTGATAAATGATATTCACATTATACTTTGACCTTAAAGCTCGGTTCACATTATTTCAGTCTAGTAATCCAGCTAGTCAATCCAGTCCAGTGCTAGACTGGATCATATCGTTCACATTATTCCAGTCCAGCAATCCAGCTCTCAATCCAGTCTACTCCTGAACTGGATTGATGTTTATGGAACCACAATGACGGGTGTTCAGTCACGTATACATGTTCACGTATGTATCCAGCACTGGATTAGCTGTCTACACTATCCCAGTGGTCCTGGAATGGGTGAGCTAGATTGAAAAAGTAGACCGTCAAGCCCGGTTCACATTATTCCAGTAGTATTCCAGTACAGTGGTCGAAACCAGTGCTGGAATGCTACTGGAATAATGTGAACCCTCACTGGAATAAACTGGAATGCACCCATTCCAGTGAGCAATCCAGTCCAGTGACTGGACTGACGGTCTACTTTTTCAATCCAGCTCGCCCATTCCAGCACCACTGGAATAGTGTAGACAGCTAATCCAGTGCTGGAATCCATGCGTGAACATGTATACCATCCAGTCTAGCACTGGACTGGATTGATTAAATGAATTACTAGACTGGAATAATGTGAACGATATGATCCAGTCTAGCACTGGACTGGATTGACTAGCTGGATTACTGGACTGGAATAATGTAAACCGGACTTCAGTCCAGTCACTGGACTGGATTGCTCACTGGAATGAATGCATTCCAGTTTATTCCAGTGAGGGTTCACATTATTCCAGTATCATTCCAGCACTGGTTTCGATCACTATACTGGAATACTACTGGAATAATGTGAACCGGGCTTAAAACTTTGAATTTTGAAGAACATAGTGAAGTTTTACATAAGGTTCTTATATTACCATGTCGTAATTCCAACCCTTGGTGTGGATGACTATAAATTGATTCCCTAGCTTTAACTTATCTTTAGCTTTGTTTTATTATTAATTTTTTTTTATTTAATTTTTTTCATGAAAACTATTGAAAATAAACATTGTAAAGAGCTAACAACTTTTAAATTAATAAATCTAGAATCCCAAATTTTTAAATTTAAATTTTCATCTTATAAGACTAGCACCATCTAGGATGGAATAGAATATCCAGGTATTGAATCAATACCAACTTTTAGAACGAAATCAAACTAAACCCAAAACGTCAACAAGACATTTCTCGATTTTTAGGTTATGTATAAATATTTTTTTATGTTATTCCCTTTAAAATGTCTTTAGTAGCTTATGATAATAGTGGTTCTGATAGTGAAACATCAGATAATGAAGATCGTGAAAATGGGAAAGTTGTTATTCCTGAAAAACCACAACAAAAAGGTAATATGGTTTATTTTTTATCTACTTATTGTTAAAAGGAGTTGTTTGTTTATTATAAAGACATTTTTTTTTTAAATTAGATTTATTTATGAATTTACCACAACCGAATGTACAAAATACCGTTGAAGAAATAACAGAAGTTGAAGATGAATTTTTAAAGAAAAAGGAAGTTGAAATTGAAAAACCACCTAAACAAAAAGTGAAAATTAGTGTGCCTTTACCGTCAGAATTTTCAGATGAAGAAGAAGATGAAGGAGAAAAATTAAAAAAGAAACAAAAAATTTTATCAGTAATATTTTAATACCATCTTTTAAAACAACTTTCTAACTTTAAAACAACTTTTTTTTTTAATCGCCTTACTTTTAGAAATCATCAGGATTATTTGCAATATTACCTCCACCAAAAACCCAACCGATTACAACAAAACATTTTGTTCCAAACTCAGTAAAACGAAATTTAACACCTAGAAACATTACAAATGCAAAGAAACAAAAAGTAGATAAAAAACCACAACCAAAACAGACAAAAGAAATTATTCCTGAAGAGCTTGAAAGTGATGATGAGGACTTAAAAGATATTCCAGATACTTTCGATGAGGAAACTTGGCAGAAAGTTTGTGGCAAACCTAAAAAACAACCTAAACCTGTTATCAAGGTAACAACTGAACCAGTGGAAGAAAAAATAATTGAAATTGCACCTGAACCTGTTCAATCTTATCAAGGATTAGACAATAAAGCTGTAAATATTATACATATTCATATGTTATTCATAACCAAAATTTTAAGATTGAAAAGTAGATAAAATTGTTATTAATTTTAGTTTAAAGAACTTGTCGGAGCTAATCAAAAAAGGAAAGGACAAGGAAATATCAAACTTGTTGATATTAACGAGGAAGAGATTTTACCAGATAAAGATATTTGGATGGCTAAAGCTTTAACCGATCCAGAAATGAGTGCTAAATATGTTATCAAAGATCCAGTAAATGATACTTGTAGGAGGAAACACCATATTACATATTTAGCACAACAGGTGAACGATATGACCTTTAATAACCTTGAATTTATTTACGTTATATCTATAGAATAATCAATCAACCTTGAGGACATTATAATTTTTATTCCGCAATTTTTAACCTTCGATTAGATAAATGTATCGATAACGAATTAAAAATATCTTTTTTTCTTTTAGGCGAAAGCCAACGAACAAGAATTACAAAATCAATGGGCGTCAAATAGATTCACGCGACAAAAGACTCAGGCGAAATATGGATTTTAAAATAATATTTAAAGTAATTATTTAGGTTTATGTTTAAGTTTTTTCTTTGTTTTGGGTAAAATATAATCAATTACTTTAATAACGTAGGTTTTTATTTATTTATTATTTTTTTTTTTGTAATACTTACAAATATTTAGTAAAATATAAATATATACAAAAATCAGTCAAATAGAATATTAGGTTAATTCATAATTATATGCCGTTTTTATTTTTTGTTTGTTATGAGTTAATTTTTTTTTTGTATTTGATAAAAATTTTCAAATTTTGACAATCATAGTGATGCTATGAAAAGATATAGAAGAAAAATTAGGTGTTTTTGTTAACAGTATTTGTTATTTTTGGAACGGAAATAAATAATTTTCTTCATTTTTCGTCGTTTGGAAAATTTTGGTAATGTAATAAAAATCGAGTGAATGATTTTCTTCGGTTTTTGGAGAATCTCGTGAGTGGGAATTAATCGTAGCTTCTCTTCCATATAATATTTATTTCCATATGGCACAGAAGTGAAATCATTCGTTCAAGACTTTACTGTCAACTAATGAGTATTGGTGATTGTCATTGTTATGCAACATTGTCAAAAAACTTGCAATATATTTGAATGTGTCCGAATTTTTATTCATTTAAAGCAGGAAGATGACTAAATTCGTTTCTGGATGATTCTCATCACTGGGAATGAGTCGTATCTTCTCTTCCAAGATTTCAAACGAAAAGTTTGCATCTCATCAGAGTAATTGCTGAAGAGAATACGGAAAGTCATCCAGTATAAAAATATATTATGATGTGTTTCATGGTATTGAAGTAAAACCATTCATTTGGATTTTTTTAAACAACATCTCTTATGATTGGAATGGAAATAAACTACTTTCCTCATCGTGCTTTTCTCTACGATAACAAACTCGAACTTGTCCGAATTTTCTCGCTTCTTGGGTTCCCGAAGAATCTCGTTATTGGGTATGAATCATCGCTTCTCTTCCTTGTAGCACAGAAGTGCAATCATTCTTTCAAGAATTTACTGTCAACTAATGAGTCTTGGTGATTGTCATTGTTATGCAATATTGTCAAAAAACTTGCAACGTATTCGAATGTGTCCGAATTTTTATTCATTTGAAACAGGAAAATGACTAAATTCATTTCTTGATGATTCTCATCACTAGGAATGAGTTGTGTTTTCTCTTCCAAGATATCGATTTAAAGGTTTGAATTTGATCGGAGTAATTGCCGAAAAGAAGGCCGAGTCATTCATTATAAAATGATATTATGGTGTGTTTGATGGTATAGAAGTGGAATCATCCATTTGGATTTTTTTAAACATCTCTTATTGTTGGAACGCAAATAAACCAGTTATCGTCTTTTTCTTTACGATAACAAAGTCGAACTTGTTCGAATTTTCTCGCTTCTTGGGTTCCCTAAGAGTTCCCGAAGAATCTTGTCATGAGAATGAATCATAGCGTCTCTTCCTTATAGTACAGAAGTGAAATCATGCGTTTAAAACTTTACTGTCAATTAATGAGCATCGATGATTGTAACATTGTCAACAAAATTGCAACCAACTCGAATCTTGTGACTGGGAATGAATCGTAGCTTCTCTTCCATATGGCACAGAAGTGAAATCATTCGTTCAAGACTTTACTGTTTTTTAATGTTATGAGCAATGTTATGAGCATCGGTGATTGTAACATTGTCAACAAAATTGCAACAAAGTCGAATTGGTCCGAATTTTTATTCATTTGAAATGGTGAGAGACTAAATTCGTTTCCGGATGACTCTCATCACTAGGAATGAGTCGTATCTTCTCTTCCAAGATTTCAAACGAAAACTGCATCTCACGAGAGGCATTGCTGAACAGAATACCGAAAGTCATCCACCATAAAAATACATTAGGATGTGTTTGGTGATATAGAAGTGAAATCATCCATTTGGATTTTCTTAATCAACATCTCGTATGATTGGAATGGAAATAAACCACTTTCTTCATCGTCTGTTTCTCTCCGATAACAAAGTCGAATTTGTCCGAATTTTCTGCCTTCTTGGGTTCCCAAAGAATCTCGTCTTTGAGAATGAATCGTGGCTTCTTTTCGTTATAGCACAGAAGTGAAATCATTCGTTCAGGACTTTACTGTCAACTAATGATCATTGATGGTTGTAACATTGCCAACAAAATTACTAACTAGGAATGAGTTGTGTCTTCTCTTCCAAGAATTCATATTAAAGGTTTGCATCTCACCGGAGTAATTGCCAAAAACAAGGCCGATTGTAATCCACTATATAAAGACATTATGGTGTAGAAATGGAATCATCCATTTGGATTTTTTTGAACATCTGTTATTGTTGGAACCGAAATAAACCATTTTCTTCATCGTCCGTCGTTTGGAAAAATTTGGTAATATAACAAATATTGATTGAATGATTTTCTTCGGTTCTAGAAAAATCTCATGACTGGGAATGAATCGTAGCTTCTCTTCCATATGGCACAGAAGTGAAATCATTCGTTCAAAACTTTACTGTCAACTAATGAGCATCGGTGATTGTAACATTGCCAGCAAAATTGCAACAAAGTCGAATTGGTTCGAATTTTTATTCATTTGAAACAGTAAGATGACTAAATTCGTTTCTGAATGATTCTCATCACTAGGAATGAGTTGTCTTCTCTTCCAAGGTTTCAAATTAAAAGTTTGCATCTCACCAGAGTAATTGCCGAAAGAAGGCCGAATGTAATCCACTATAAAAAGATATTAATGTGTGTTTAATGGTGTAGAAGTGGAATCATCCATTTGGATTTTTTTAAACTTCCTCATCGTCTGTTTCTCTCCGATAACAAAGTCGAACTTGTTTGAATTTTCTCGCTTCTTGGGTTTCTGACGAATCTCGTTATTGCGAATGAATCATGGCTTCTCTTCCTTATAGCACAGAAGTGAAATCATTCGTTCAAAACTTTACTGTCAACTAATGAGCATCGGTGATTGTAACATTGCCAGCAAAATTGCAACAAAATCGAATTGGTTCCAATTTTTATTCATTTGAAACAGTAAGAGGACTAAATTCGTTTCCGGATGATTCTCATCACTAGGAATGAGATGTGTCTTCTCTTCCAAGATTTCAACCGAAAACTTTGCATCTCACCAGAGGAATTGCTGAACAGAATACCGAAAGTCATCCACCATAAAAATACATTAGGATGTGTTTGGTGATATAGAAGTGAAATCATCCATTTGGATTTTTTTAATCAACATCTCGTATGATTGGAATGGAAATAAACCACTTTCTTCATCGTCTGTTTCTCTCCGATAACAAAGTCGAACTTGTCCAAATTTTCTTATTTATTGGGTTCCCGAAGAATCTCGTCATTGAGAATGAATCATGGCTTCTTTTCCTTTTACCACAGAAGTAAAATCATTCGTTCAAAACTTTACTGTCAACTAATGAGAATCGGTGATTGCAACATTATCAACAAAATTGCAACAAAGTCGAATGTGTCCTAATTTTTATTCGTTCCAAACAGTAAAATGATTAAATTCATTTCTGGATGATTCTCATAGCTAGGAATGAATTGTGTCTTCTCTTCCAAGATTTCAAATTAAAGGTTTGCATCTCACCAGAGTAACTGCTGAAGAGAATACCAAAAGTCATCCACTATAAAAATACATTATGGTGTGTTTGATGGCAGAGAAGTAAAACCATTCTTAGGATTTTTTTTTTAACAACATTTCTTATTATTGGAATGGAAACAAACCAGATATCGTCCATTTCTCTACGATAACAAACTCAACCTTGTCCGAATTTTCTCGCTTCTTCTTTTCCCGAAGAATCTCGTCATTGAGAATGAATCATAGCTTCTCTTCCTTATGGCACAGAAGTGGAATCATTCATTCGGATTTTTTTTTTCAACCGGCATTTGTTATCATTAGAACGAAAAAGACGGAAATATTTTAAAAAGAAAAGGCGAGTAATTACTCACACCGAAAAAAAAATGAAATTCTAAACTTTGAGACCACTGTATACTTTCCCAAAGTTCTCTTTTACGTTAAATCCAAATTTGAATAAATTTAAAAATTTAATTCAATTCAAAACTCAATTAAAATTGATCGAAAAACAAATTTTTAAAACAAGTTTTTTAAAGCAGATATTTACATCTTACAAAATGCAAAAAAAATTCACTACATTTCGAATTATAAATACGTCGTCTTAGAATCTTAAAAATTAATTCGTTATGTAATATAACCCTGAATTTATTAAAAACAAGTTTTCTCTACCTTGAAATTAGAAAATCGGAAATCTAATCTAAATATGTACTTTAAAAAAAAGTTTTGTTTGATTTACTTGTCTATTAATATCGACTACTATTATGAATTAACCTAATATAAAAACTTCTAATAACTTATTATAATGGTAATATTAATATAATACATAATCACATTTTTTTAAATTGGTTCAAACGGTACGTACAAGATTCTTCTTAACACAATTAATGGTAAGTGAGGTACGGAGAGTATAATAAATATAATAACAGGGCTGCATATGATAAGGATTAACGCGTAAACGAATAACAACATTGACAGATTCAGTAAACAATGGTTGTAGATCAACTTTTCCATGTCTTTTTACCATCGCCACCTAAAATAGAAATAAGAAAAGAAACAGATGTATTAGAAAAAAAAGTAATGTATGTAAATTTGATTTTTTATACTTGTGTACAAAAGGCTTATAAATCCCATTTGGAAGGCCTCTACCTGTTAAATATTATATTAGTTTGAGGTGTGTGCGAGTGTTAAGAAACTAGTTTGTGCGTAAATACCAGTTCTATAACTTCAAGGACGATATATTAAAAGTATTTGTTTATTTACTTACGTTCTTCGCTAAGATTTATATAAATCCATAAAATAACAAACATGGTATATAAGATAATAATTACATCTTCGCGGTATAGAACTAAATATTCAAAACGCTAACTAGAGCTCACCACGGGAACATAAACGGCCAAGTAGCGAAGTTCGAATCAAGTATTACACGATACTTACATAATCCAAAAGTAGGTCTCACTTTCTTTTCCATTACTGCCGCTATTTTCTTTTTTGCCGCTCTCCCCGTTTGCGATTCGTTTTGACGTCTCCGCCTCCTTTGCTCGTTCCAAATTGTGCAGGAGCTTATCTAAAAGTTTGATCATCTCTCGGTTGAACCTCCAGTTACGTTCTCTTTATCTAACTTTGATAGACCGCGTAAATAAACACTCTCTTAGAAAAAACTATGGAAGTAGTATTCCGTTTAGACTTGAACGTTTCAAAGTACGGAATATATTCAACGACGACAGATATGTGTACGCTTATCGGCGTTTCGAGTGTCTGTGTTTAAGGAGTTATCTGAATCCCAATTTTGTTCCATTCTATTCTCGACCGACGACGATTTGCAATTTGACCTTCGAACTACTTTCTCTTGCCTCACAGCGTTAGTTTCGTTATACTATACTTGGTTATAATTTGACATCTTAGCAAAAATGAATAAAATAAAAGGAAATAAAAAAAATGTTTTATCATTAAGTTTAATTAAGATATCCTTATGCATAGAAACAGTTAAAGTTAAAGCTTAAAACTAACGGAAGATCATCAAGAAGAAGCAACGACGCTAATGGCTGGTGCGTGCTGCAGGTGGTTTAGAGAGAGAACCAATTTATTATATATGCTGGACGTCCTAGAAGAACTGGATTGGCCACACCCAGCAGGACAAAAATTCCAAACATGCACTTGGCATGCAGAGTTTTCCATTGTTTATGCGTCCTGCGTAAACACGCCACCGGTAAATATAGGAATAGACGCGTTTCAGACCAGTAATTGTTCCATTCTTTCGCAATTGTCAACTTTCTTTGTGGTTTTATTTAGATCCACTAACGGCTATTTATTACCGAGTTACTTGCTCGGTGAGTATCTCAAGGTTAGATATCTTAAGATATACATCATACACTTGCTCATATTTCTTCGAGTTCATCATCCTTTAAATCCCTTAAATTAGAACAGATTTGACATAGATGGGTACTATTATCAGAACTCGGGTTAAATGTCTCCGATAAAGAACGTAATTATACGAAAAAATACATAGAACAATGAGTCGTCTCTTACAGTTGTTTGAAACTATCTCATTAACAAACATGTCCAAGAAAATCCATAGTTTTATAATGTTCTTGTGCGCGGTTTATTTCGCGAAAACGGCGACAATTATAGAATACGATAGCCCACACGCTCATACTAAAGTTACTACGGAAAATGTAACCGATGACGCTTATAGTAAGGTTTTAAAACAAATATAAAAAAGTGGTTTCTAAGTAAAAAGTTTTAGTTGAAGTCGGAATTGTTAAACAACAGCATCATTTATTCGTTGGAAGATGTCATCCAAAGGATATAAAATACCATGGAGAAAATATTGTTGTTAATAACGATGGTAAAAGTCACGTTGGTGCTGATATTTTGGTATAATATAATAATAAAAATAAAAAGAATCGTGTTTTAAAAATAAATCATCTTTAGATTACCATAGATGGTAAAGTATACATCACATGTGTCAAAGTTTGGGATCAAGTACCGGATGGAGAAGGTGGATATCCATATTATGCGGATGGAGGAGTCGGAAGGAATTTTATTAGATTCAATGTAACGACTGGATATGGAAAAGGTTTCGATTTTTATGTGGAAATATTTGGAAGACCAATTCTTGAACATACATCTCGAAGTTAAAACTACACCAACATATAATAAAAATCACCTTTTTCATCATTATATTATTTAGGAAAAAATACAGTATGATTTGTTGATGTATAAATTGTTGTAATAAATTAATTTTGATCTAATATTTTTTTAATATTGGGGATATTAGTATGGGGATATTAGTATTAGTATAATATTATAATGATTATAATATCCTATATAATATTATAATAAGTAAACTAATTATTCGTAAAAAAAAAACTTTTATATAAAAAATCGTATAAAAAAAATTAACAATAAATGTATATAAATCTTATATATATTGAACGGCAAGTAAATTGTCAACTAATGCTAAATAAATAAATACGTTTCGCATTTTAATAATCCTTGTTATCGCGACTTAGGTTTTTGCTTTTCTCTAAAAGGTATCGAAGGTGGTGGAACGTCCGGAACCTCTGGGTTCTTTTCGAAGTTAACCGCCGGTTTGACAAGTTCTTCTCGTTCTTCTTTCTTGGGTTCTATTCGTTTCATATCTACATATACCGGATGAGGTTGCGTGTATGGAAGGGGGAAAAGATAATCGTTCCTATAGCCATATTGAAAGAAAGGATCGTAGGTTACTGGATATAATGTTCCATGGTAAGATAATTGAGGTGAATCCTTCTTTGGGATGGCTTCTACAGCATCCGGAACTTCGGGATTTTTATCACTCTAAAAAACATAGAAATGTAATACATTTATGAATACATTTGTGAATGTTAAAATCGAAAATACCTACTTTTTGGGGTATTTCTTCGCCTTCTTTAGGTTGATTATTAACGACGATTGGTGGAAAGGCGACCCCTAGGGCTGTTGTTCGAAAAACAGGTTCGATAATCGGATAGGCGTGGCTTGGTGTTAAGTTTTCGTCCGTAGAAATTAAGGCGTTGTAAATTTTTGGTACTCTTACTAAACCTCCGTGGGTTAACGCGAAGAATAGAGTTGAAAATATTAGTATGAACATGGTTAAACTAAAAACAAAATTATTTAAAAAAAATCAAGATTACATAGTAACTAGGACATTGACCGAGAGTAAGAAGATATTATTACAATTTGCTCTTTTCTATTTATGGTAATAGAAAATTGCTCAACGAGTTGGTAGGACGCAGAGGAGGATAGAGAGCATCGTTGATGATGGTTTAGCAATAGCGTTAATGCTAGGTCGCGTAATGGGAAAATAAAAGCGAGGACTGTTAAGCGAACTGTAACCAGAAATACCTGTTGGATGGTATACCGTCACAAAGAGCACCGAGCACGAAGCACTTTTCGGATTAAAAATGACGGGGAAATCGTTCTAGGACACCGTCGACCTCTGCTCCGCGTCTGCGGGTATTTAAATTTCAGTCATACCGTATAAAGTGAGCCTAGATAACATACTACTACCGCCACACGAGTAAATGGTATAGTAAACCGGCCGGGCCTTTATATACCTTTCCTACCTAGTCTGTTTAGTTGTATTCACCTACCTTTGCCACATTTTTACATCGGCCTCCCTTCACCGGTGCCTACGGAGTTTTTGCAGATCGCCGCAATTTATGCACATGGATTTTATTGGCTTCGGCCATTATGAGAGGCAGCGTCCGATAAATAATGGCTTTGTTAATTTATTTACCGGCAACGAGGTCACTGGGACGTAACCTGCAAAATACACACTTTATTCGATGGAGCCTATGCAGTTCCTAGATCTCGTCTCACTACTCATAACTTTCGACGTTGGCTTTCCTTTGCACACATTTTCCCATCTACCATCATTTAACACCTACATATTGTATACCTTCCCATTGTCATTTCTATCTATTGTTTATTTATTTCCTTTATTTAATATAAAATAAACGTACAATTGAAATCGAAAATATTACCATAGAATCCTGGTCGAGAATCTTAATCGATCAGTAATTACCCGCTTGTATGAAGTGTGTGTTACTCGATTCCCCGAAAAGACACGAAAGTCGGCGACCTGAATAGTAAAGCTACAAGATAAAGTAGTGTGGAAAAGAAACGATTTTTCAAACATTTCAACTGTCCATAATTCAACCTTTAATGATGACCATGAATAAAGTGGTTATGACATTTGCATAAGTGTGGTTACTATGGTCATTTCGCATAAATACATAGTATTGAGTGTTTAATATTTTTTCTGCGGTTTTCTTGTTAATAATTTATTAGACACATTAACGACAGAAAGATAAATACATAAATATTAAAGAGATAAATTTTCATAGATGGAAAATGATAAAGCAAACTGAATACGTTCAAGTTCTAGTTCAAGGTTTCAATTTTTTTTTCACTTGGAAAATGTTTAAATGCAACGATTATTCAAAAATTCATCCCTCGGGCAACGATTATAAACTCAAACATTGACAGATTTATGACTTCAGAACTTCTGGTTACCAGTTTTATTATACCAAACAGTTATACGCGAACTAATCAACTAGATGCGGGTTACATGCACCGGAAACGTCTACTTATATCTACTTATATTAAAAGTAACATTACATTTTTGCATTTTGTATACGTTAACTGTACGAAAGAACATTAAAATGATCTTAAAGTAAAAGATTTACGTGCACACTTCGTACATTCTCCGAAGTGGGCAAGAAGTAATCAGTTAATGCAAAGCTATTCGCGGCTTCCCGGCAGTTTGAAGGTACGTAAAACGCGTTTAACGACTCGAAACCTCTAGGTTATGGCATCAATTAAGAAAATAAACGTTAACGACCGGGAGAACAAGAAGTCCCGCAAAAATCACAGGACCACTACGGTTATTAACATACCGTAACTTCAAGCTGACCTACATAAGCGAGTGGGTTCTTAGAAGAAATAATTTTAATGCAAACTCAAATTAAATTTTAATGATTAATAAAAAAATAAGTTTTTTAAAAATTAGATTATTTAAGATAAAGAATTTGGTAACATGAACTCTTAATTTAAATTTTTCAAGTTTAAATGTTTTTCTTTAGACCATCTATGATTGAAATAATGTAAGTAAAATGTAAGTAAGTAAAATCATAAAGGTATCTACTGATGAATAAAAACAATCATTGTAAAATAAGTTGTCTATATAGTATATTTATTTTCAAATATGGAAAATATTGTTGGCAAACTTTGGAAAATTAGATAATTGAGTCGTTTTCTTTGAATGTGGTGTAAGCTCACTTTTAATTTTTCACTCCTTCATCCCTTTTCAAATAGACTTACACCAGTTTTAAAGAAAATGAGTCATTTATTTCGTCATAAAACTTGTTAAATGTTCTCAAGATAAAAATTTTACGGTGAAACTATCTTTTCTTAAACATGAAAATTTATTGAAGGCAAGTTCACACCTCGATTTTTTTTCCTATTGGAAAAGGATATATTTCTGTGTGGGATAAAAACCAAAAAATAATTTACACCGAAAAAATTTTGCCTACAAATTATAAAAAGAAACAGAAATGTTGTCAGTAAATACGACGAAGTGAAGTGCAAAATAGAACCTGAAGATGTAGAAACAAGGATCGTAACTATGAGGGGAAATTCTTCACCCTTCACCCCTTTTCAAATAGACTTACAGCATTTTCAAATAAAATAACTCATTTATCTCTTCATGAAAGTTGCTAAATGTTCTCAAGATACAACTTTTTCAGTGAAACCACCTTTTTTTTAAATATGATAATCTATTGAAGCCAAATTAGGGAATACATTGATTTTTTTCCTATTGGAAGAGGATGTATTCATCGGATAAAGACTAGAAACTAATTTACATCAAAAAAAAATTGCTTACAAATTGTACGAAGAAACACAAATGTTATCAATAAATACAACGAAGTGAAGTGCAAAATAGAATCTGAAAATGTATCCAGAAATAAGGATCATAGCTATGAGGAGAAATTCTTCACTCCTTCATCCCTTTTGAAATAGACTTACAGCATTTTCAAACAAAATGAGTCATTTATCTCTTCATGAAAGTTGCTAAATGTTCTCAAGATAGAATTTTTTCAGTGAAACCACCTTTTTTTTAAATATGATAATCTATTGAAGCCAAATTAGGGAACGCATTGATTTTTTTCCTATTAAAAGAGGATGTACTCATCGGATAAAGACTAGAAACTAATTTACACCAAAAAAATTTGCTTACAAATTATACGAAGAAACAGAAATGTTATCAATAAATACAACGAAGTGAAGTGCAAAATAGAACCTGAAAATGTATCCAGAAACAAGGATCATAGCTATGAAGGGAAATTTTTCACTCCTTCATCCCTTTTTAAATAGACTTACAGCATTTTCAAATAAAATGAGTCATTTATCTCTTCGTGAAAGTTGCTAAATGTTTTCAAGATAGAATTTTTTCAGTGAAACCACATTTTTTTTTAAATATGATGATCTATTGAAGCCAAATTAGGGAACACATTGATTTTTTTCCTATTAGAAGAGGATGTATTCATCGGATAAAGACTAGAAACTAATTTACACCAAAAAAATTTTGCTTTGCTTACGAATTATACGAATAAACAGAAATGTTAGATCAAGTTTTTCTGAAGAAAACACCTCTATAGAATTTTTTCAGTGAAACCACCTTTTTTTTAATATGATAATCTATTGAAGCCAAATTAGGGAACACATTGATTTGTTTTCCTATTAGAAGAGGATGTATTTATCGGATAAAGACCAGAAACTAATTTACACCAAAAAGAATTTGCTTACAAATTATACAAAGAAACAGAAATGTTATCAATATACACAACGAAGTGAAGTGCAAAATAGAACCTGAAAATGTATCCAGAAACAAGGATCATAGCTATGAGGAGAAATTCTTCACTCCTTCATCCCTTTTCAAATAGACTTACAGCATTTTCAAATAAAATGAGTCATTTATCTCTTCATGAAAGTTGCTAAATGTTCTCAAGATAGAATTTTTTCAGTGAAACCACTTTTTTTTTAAATATGACAATCGAGCTAAATATGACAATTGAAGCCAAACTAGGGAACATCTCCATTTTTTTTCTTATTGGAAGAGGATATATTCATGCATGGGATGAAAACCAAAAACTGATTTACACCGAAAAAATTCTGCCTACGAATTATAAGAAAAAACATAAACGTTGTCAGTAAATACAGTGAAATCTCCGTATTCTTCTTCTAACTCAAAAGTTAAGCGAGTTGGAAAAAAATGTTTCAAATAAGAGATATTCCATTCTTAATGGCGTACAACTTTTATTTAAAACATTTTTCTCTATTTCCGATATTAACGGAGTTATAACCCAAACACTGGAACAACCCAAAATGGAGTATTTCTATTTGGCTCCATCTAACTCAAAAGTTAAGCGAGTTAGAAAAAAATGTTTCAAATAAGAGTTATTCCATCCTTAATGGCGTACAACTTTTATTTGAAACATTTTTCCCTATTTCCGATATTAACGGAATTATAACTCACACACTGGATCAAACCAAAATAGAGTATTTCTATTTGGCTTCTTCTAACTCAAAAGTTAAGCGAGTTAGAAAAAAATGTTTCAAATAAGAGATATTCCATTCTTAATGGCGTACAACTTTTATTTAAAACATTTTTCTCTGTATTGAAGAAAACTGACCGTCCAAGGGGGGTGTCCGTTCAAGAGGGGTGTCTGCGAAGGGGAATTTCACTGTACACAGCTATGAGGGGAAATTTTTCACTCCTTCATCCCTTTTCAAATGGACTGACAACATTTTATAAGAACACGACTCATTTATCTCTTCATCAAGTTATTAAATGCTCTCAAGATAGTATTTCTTCGATGAAACCACCTTTTCTTAAACATGATAATCTATTGAAGCCAAATTAGGAAACACCTTGATTTTTTTCCTATTAGAAGAGGATGTATTTCTAGTCTCTATGCTATTCATCGGATAGAGACTAGAAACTAATTTATACCAAAAAAATTTTGCTTACGAATTATACGAAGAAACAGAAATGTTATATCAAGTTCTTCTGAACAAAACACCTCTATATAAATTCTTCCGAAATCCTTTTAAAAATTATCCCCAAACAGCTTAGGGATATCTTTTCCGAGACCGCGTAAGATATCCGCACTGTTTGGGGCCCCAGCGGTCTCAAACCTTCATATCCTAAATTCCTTTCATTCCTTCCTTTCCTTAAAATTTCCCTTCCAATTTCCATTTTTTCACATTTTATGATTAGTTCAAAATTTAACGCCCCATCCCAGTCCTAATATTAATTCAATTTTTGCAAATGAATTTAACTTATTAAAAAATTTTTGAAATTTGAATTTTTGATAAACGTTTGTTCCTTTGCTCACAACGTAAGACGAAATTCACCAAAATGAAAAACCACTTTTTATACTTACCTCCATTTCTGATTTTATTTTTAACGTGTAGTCGTGTTTTTTTTTGTCACAGAAACAAAAAGAATTTCTTCAGTGAAATCACCTTTTCTTAAACATAGTAATCTATTGAAGCCAAATTAAGGAACACTTTGATTGAAAAGACAATTGAAAACCAATTCATTTTCATGAGCTAAATAAACGATTTTACTGGTATTTATAGATTGAAAACATTTTAATACAAAAAACACTTCTTATTTATCTATTCTTTTCTTTAAATTTTATATAACCGGATAAATAAATTTATAAATACATTTCATATCTTAACATAAAATCAAAAATATTAGATTAAAAGTAATTTGGGTTAGAAATACATCTCATAACATGACTTAACACTTTCTTTTTTTCAAGGCTTTGTATCGACTTTTGAAACACCCTGTACAATCAAAAACAAGAAAACTTAAGAGAAATTAATTATCAAGGATGATTTAATAACAGATGAAAGGTTATCAAAAACAGAGATAATTCAGCTAAACATTTATTTGAAAAACTCAAACCAACAGGGCAAATAAGTTTATAAAAAATATTATTTCAAACAATAGTAACAATGCGTAAACAATTTATTGTTAATAATATTGTTCCCATTTTTTCGTTTATTTATAGTTTGTTATAATTTGTCGTATATCTTTAGGCAGGGATAAGATTCGTTTCGGAGTTTTTTGTAACCAGTTGGAGGAGGCTTCCACTTTCTGGACGGTCTTTTCCAACAGACCACTTGTAGAATAGCTCTGATAGATAATCCAAAGGAGTCCAGGTGGTGAAATCAGCTTTAGACATCCATTTTCTATTCATAGGAGTATCTAAAGTAATCGGTAAAATAGCTACTGCCACAGAATTATTCGGCATGCCGCTGTCTTTTCCAGCAAGACTCTTAGTAAGGCTATGGACAGCTGATTTAGCTAATCCGTACCCAATCATAGTAGGTGTACCTTCCAATGCAGCTTTAGCACCTGTTAAAGTTAACAAACCACCATCTTTTAGATGATTTGCTGCTAGCGATGCTGAGATTAAAGAGCTCCAAACACTTTGCTTCCACATCATGTCGCTATTTTTAATCAGATCCTTCTTTGCATTTCCACCAGCCCAACCCCCGGCAACACATATAACTGCATCCAACTTGTCATTTCCCAAAGCCGATGAAATAGAAGTAAGAACACTAGTTTCTTGTTCAGAGGCATTTTCTTCGCGTCCCAAAACGATGTTAAGGTCTGCGTCGGTGTTTTCAGCTAAATCTATTGACCCAACCCACTGAATACAATATTTTCTATTAGTAAAAAATAATGAAATAAAATATTTATCAAGGTGATTCTTACCCAGTTCTTATTCTTGAAAAACGATACGCATTTCGACCCCAAAGCCCCTTTTCCACCGTAAATGACAACACGACCGGCGATTTGAGACATTTTTCCACTTGAAAGATGCTGTATTGATTTGCTCTCGTCTGCTCGCGAGGTTAGTTCTTGTTCAACTGTCTGACAGTTTCTACCGAATGACCGTGACTAATCAAGAACAGGGTTTTCACAACTTCCTTTCACGTTCGAGTTACTCGATTGTGGTAAGAAGGAGATTGTTTGAAAATTTGAAATCCTGAAGGTCGACGAACGTCACTGATACAGATTATCTTGTAATATTAACAGTTGTGCGCAGGTCACATGTAGTACTATCAATACTACTAACCATGTGGCAACACTGAGGAATATTATAATCAAGCCCGGTTTACACAATCAAGATTGTTTTCACTTTTTAAATGCGGGTTGCGGGTGAATTAAAATGAAATATAAAGAGCATTTAATATTTTTCTTTCTATACTTCTATAATCAACGTTAATTTTCTCTGGTTTTCGGGTTTCTTTGATAAATAATTTGAATTCGGGATAATTTGAAAAATAGAAAGTTGTTATAAAAGATCTTGTGATATAAAATAGAAGGTTTGAAAAAAAACTTTTGAAATAAAATAAAAAATGAAACGTATATATATTTTGTACTCGAGGATTAATATAAATACAAACATTTACAATTCATCCTCACGGTGTATATATACAGTTCAATAAAATAATGTAATTCATTAAAATTAACAACTACTCTAAGTGAGATACACAGGACGCCTTAGTTTTGGGATTCAGGATTGAGTAAACGTGTATCACAATTGCGAAGAGGCACTTCTTCGTTCACGCCGTTGAAGGTCTTGGATTACCTTCCCAAGCATCATATTCGCTTTGTTTTTGAGCTCTCTTCAATTCTATAAAATAAAAATTTATTTATTTACAATAAATAGTTCAAACTGTAACAGAAATCAAACCTTTAGCTTTACGCAACTCTTCCCTTTCCCTGGCTTGTTCCTCTTTGCTTATCCTCAACCCCGTCCCTAAATGCGAGGTAATCATCCTACGCGCAGTTTGCATGCTTGTCTGTGGTCGTCGAAGCGCCGGTTTTAAATCGCATTTTGTCGCCACTTGACAAGCTATGGGACTTGCGTAACCCATTCTTCTAGATTTTATTATGTCATGTTTTAATTGTAGTGCCATATTTGCTGTAATTACATTAACAAATTTTTATACAACAATCAATTGAGAAATAACAAGGAAAGTTTTTAAGGAATAATTAAGGAGTCAAACGCTTTCTGATTTGGAATAGCTTTAGAAAATTAAAGTAGTGTACATTTTAGAAAGGTTCAAGGTGCAATTAAAAATCTTCAGGTTAATACTTAAGTAAATTTCACGAATTAGCAAGCTAGAAATAGAAAAGGCGAATATGGTTTTTAAAAGTAAGGAGTATTTTCTAGTTCTACGTCAACACTTTTAACAAAAATAGAAATTTAACAAATTATGATTTTGAAAAAAAGTTTTCTTCAAAATTCTTTAATATTTAAAAAGTCTTATTTACAATTATAAAAGTAACCAACAAGAAACGAAAAACTAATAACCTTTTAATGACCTAGAAAGAGTACCAAATGATTACCTTGTGTAGGTGTACTAAAAACCAATAAAGCATGAGTTTCATCACACCATTTGACATACATAGACTCTTTGTTGACTTCGTGATAAAGCTGTATCAAATCTTGAGTCTTAAAGGATGGTGGAAAGTCGTATAGTTCGATGACATGTTCCAAGTCCGATAGACCAGTGCTGGGTGGAGGTTCGTCTTCTTCTTCGACTTCGTCTCTAGATTCGTTACGTTTCTCGTCGATATATTCGGCTTCCTGTAATATGTAAAAACTCTAGTCAGTCGAAAAATTCGTTTTAAGATTAAATACGGAAAGAATGATTACTTCCTCAACAATATCGTCGTCCTCGTTAAACAAGTCTTCCCAATTAGCTACTTGTTGGTCTTTGAGGATGACTTTTGGTTTGTCGGCTTTACGTTGGGGATCGATACGTAAGACATCGTTGTTACCTACGTTTACGTGCTTAATAATGGGACGGGTCTTCCTGTTTATGTTCACGATGACCCTCTCCATTTCTTGCTTCTCTAAGTCGATGTTCTTGTCCTCCGTGGACAACGTTGTTTCGTTCAACATTATTACTAGGGATTGTTCTTCTTTTGATTGATTTGAAGCGTCGTTTGTTGTTTCTTCTGCTTGAGCTTCCATAGTAGGACTATTTTGTTTCTTTCTAAAAACAAAATTTAGTAATATTAGTAAAATATTTAATAGTAAAGTATTTTTTTATCTTAAATGAATTTAGGTTAAATTGATTTTATTTTGAAGACTAGTCCTGAGTTAAATTTTTAGTAATTTAGGACGAAAAATTACTGAAGATGAATGATAAATGGTTATTTGTAGTAAAAAAATGGTTTCCAACTAACAAATTTTTAAGGTTTGACTAACACATTAAAACTTGAAATGTTATCTTCAAATATAAATTCTTTTGAGTCGGTTGAATCAGATTTGGGTGCTTAAAACAGTTTACATGGACTTGCAATTTCCTTGGTAATAATAATAATAATAAATTGAAGATGGAGGAATGGAAGAAAGGACGAGAGAGATGAGAATTGCACAATTGTACCTTGCAGCTTTTTAAATAAACAGACACCCCAGAGCCCAACCTGTTGGCTCCTCAAGCCTCGAGTGGGTGAATTTCCCTCCAGTTGGGAGGAGAAATGTCCGAAAAACTTTGATAATAGTAATATAGGTGAATATTTGAGATATTTTCAGGTCAAAATATTTTATATCTAAAGAATTTCATTGGTAAATTTAAACTTCTTGGGGTAGATTTGATGAATAGACCGATGTTGGAGTTAGAATTGAGTTTGATTGCATATAAAGCAGAGTGTATTATTATTAAATATTGAGTGCTTATAACAGTTAACAGGCAATTTCCTTGGTAATAACAATCATAATAAATTGAAGATGGAGGAATGGAAGAAAGGACGAGAGGGATGAGAATTGCACAACTGTACCTTGCAGCTTTTTAAATAAATAGACACCTCAGAGCCCAACCCGATGGCTCCTCAAGCCTCGGGTGGGTGAATTTCCCTCCATTTGGGAGGAGAAATGTCCGAAAAACTCTAATAATAATAATAATATAGATGAATATTTGAGATATTTTTGGGTCAAAATATTTTATATCCAAAATTTGATCGGTAACTTTAAACTTTTTGGAGTAGATTTGATGAATAGACCGATGTTGGAGTTAGAATTGAATTTCATTGCATATAAAACAGAGTGTATTATTATTAAACATTGAGTGCTTATAACAGTTAACATGGACTTGCAATTTCCTTGGTAATAATAATAAATTGAAGATGGAGGAATGGAAGAATGGAAGAAAGGACGAGAGGGATGAGAATTGCACAATCGTACCTTGCAGCTTTTTAAATAAATAGGCACCTCAGAGCCCAACCCGTTGGCTCCTCAAGCCTCGGGTGGGTGAATTTCCCTCCAGTTGGGAGGAGAAATGTCTGAAAAACTCTGATAATAATAATAATATAGATGAATATTTGAAATATTTTTGGATCAAAATATATCATATCTAAAATTTCATCGATAACTTTAAACTTTTTGGGGTAGATTTGATGAATAGATCGATGTTAGAGTTGGAATTGAGTTTGATTGCATATAAAACAGAGTGTATTATTATTAAACATTGAGTGCTTATAACAGCTAACATGGACTTGCAATTTCCTTGGTAATCATAATAATAATAAATTGAAAATGGAGGAATGGAAGAAAGGACGAAAGGGATGAGAATTGCACAATTGTACCTTGCAGCTTTTTAAATAAATAGGCACCTCAGAGCCCAACCCGTTGGCTCCTCAAGCCTCTTGTGGGTGAATTTCCCTCCATTTGGGAGGAGAAATGTCTGGAAAACGCTGATAATAATAATAATATAGATGAATATTTGAGATATTTTTGAGTCAAAATATTTTATATCCAAAATTTCATCGGTACAGTTAAATTTTTTAGGGTAGATTTGATGAATCGATGTTGGAGCTAGAATTTAATTTGATTTTCATATAAAACTCAATGTATTCGTTTTGTAAATTCTCGGGGATGATAATTATACTGGGAGATATTTTGGCGCCAAAAAAATTTTTTTTCACATTATCAAATTTAAACATTTTGAATTGGATTTGGTTGTTAGGTTGGATTAAAGTTCAAATTTGAAGTTAAAGTTGAAAATCTTAAATTGAGAGATGTATTTAGGGTCCATATGAAGATCTCATTTCCACATTAAAATTTGATTTGTAATCCATGCCATAAAAAATTAAAAAACTCGATTGTGTCAAAAGAAGAAGATTACCAAATAGCATAATTGTTTCCTTAATAAAATAACCAAAACATAAGGTGTACCTTTAAATTGAAATGTCGGGTTAGGTCGGGTTAGATTTTAAAAGAATTAAAGTTTTTTTGTAAACACTCACCTTGTAGATCTTTGTGCAGGAGGAACATATAGTTTTTGTGCAGGTCTGGATTTTTTCTTTTCAGCCTTTTTGTCTTCCATTCTCACTGATTCTGTTTATAGTTAGCACGGTCCGTTCGTAGTCCTTCTAATGAATTTCTATTTTTAATCATGCTACACTCCTGCGAGGAACTGGACGCGAAATTCTCAGCTATCGCAATGAAACGACTGCGGAAACGATGCCTATTGAAAGTAAAATGAAAGTAAAATCGGGGGCTTTACATAACTATGAAATCATTACTTTCTCCCGTGCTCATGACATTCCTTTCCTGTAATTTCTGTCACGCAACAAAAACAGTGGGTTATTATTGTGAAAACGGCGCTTTAAATCCCTCAAATTGCACTCAATATGGTATAACGGCGCGCGACAGTACGAATTGTTATGATTACTAACAAAATAAAATTCAGATTAACACCGCTTTGTTCAAATATGCGCAGTCGGTTGTGACGCATCAGAGTTATCCTACCTATTATCAGCCATCCTACGTGACTCTGGTGGGGGAACACAAAAAAAAACATCAGAAGAACGGCAACATTGCATTGCAATGTTGACACATTGCTTTGTGTTTATTGGAAGTTTACAAACTTTCCAAAGAATAGAATTTTATAATATGCACAATTTCACACATCTATTGATGATATACCATTAAAAAAATTAGTTTCGGTTAATTTACAAATAAAATTTATTTAATAGAAAGTTTCAGTGAGTGTAAAGCTTTCTTTAACAGTAGTAGCTAGATATCTGTAGATGAGTTCCTTAAAATTCCTTAGAAAATTTATAAGATTCAATAATAAATTTAAAATATTGAAATTTTTTTTGATAATATAGTAAACATGAAAGGTAATATCTAGTATCAAATAATTTCTAAATGTATATAGCAAACATTTAGTGAATTCACTGAACAACTTTCAGTGAATGTTCTCTTCCTACAGAGATGGTGCAACTATTGCCGATTGTAAAGGTGCTGTCAAAATACAAAAGGAGAGCGTGTTTGGTCGCCCCCACCTTATCATTTCAGCAACATATCAACAAACATATCCTGGCCAAGTTATGAGCCCGAAAAATCATGAAGCTTAAAATTTTTAGAGATTTTCAAGTGAGATGGCTGAACAAAATTCAACGGCAGCGTTCGATACCCCGCTATTCAGGGAAATACACAAGAACTCTTGGCTGACAAAAGTTCCTACAGAGAACACGAAAAAGGTATACTATTTTTATTGCACTGTATTTGTGATTGTAGTTGGAGAATATAGGTGGATGGGTTAAACATATTGTGTCACATATTTTACCTATACTATTAACATATATAATACTATCATCAATATCAACATCACCACATTCAATATTAGGTATTATAAGAACTCCAAGTAACAATTAAAAAGATCTTAAGATATACAGGGGGTGTGACACAATGTTTATATGAATATAGATGTAGAAAAGCTTTCTAAGTCAAGTACAGTTCTCTAAAGGCAGCACTAAATGAAAAATATATAGATTTTGATTTGCATTATTATCTTTTAGAAAAAGGAGAAAGTATGGGCAGTATTCTGTGTGCACGATGATAACGAAGCGTACCTAGAAACATATTTCGACTCAAAATTGGCAGCAACACACAGACCGGACTGGTACGTCTCTTTACAACGAACCAGTCACGTTTCTCCAACAATATGCCCTCAAGAACAAGAATACGAATTTGTGATTACATTATACAACGAAGTTGTGCGTCTGGCAGCGCCAACATCCGAACAAATGTTGGACTGGGTGGAAAGTTTACGTGCAAAGTTAGAAGAGCTAAGGATACTCAGTCCAAAAGAAAATATTTACTCAAAAATGCCCGAGAACAAGGCAGCTAATTTGTTACCAACAAGAGATCCAACCTCTCCGTTACCGCCTCCACCAGCTGTACCACCTGTAAGAGTACCGGGAGTAGAGCCCTTTGAATTGCCATTGCAGCGAAGTGCATCAAACGAAGAACAACAACCGAATAACGTGTTTAATTTCGATGATTTACAATCAACGTTAACAAGCAGGAGTAATTATGATAGGCTCTTCGTTGAGAGACAATCTCCAGGTCCATCAAATAGAGGATTTAGCTCGACGAGTCATTTACAACCACCTCCACAACCATCTTCGTATCGTACTTTAAGAGAACAACAAGTGCTACAACTTCAAAGAGAAATGAAACATCCCTCTGGAGTGAGAATGCAATTAAGGCGAAAGGATTGTATCAGTTCTATAGCCTTAGTTGATATCTTTAATGGAGTTTGGATCTGCGGTTGGAAACAAAAAGAAAATCCCAACTTATATAATGCCTTGCACATTGGCGATCAACTATTGTTTATAGAAGGCATTCCAATAAAAAATACGACTGAAGCCAATAAAATTTTACGTAATTCTTGCTGTGGTTTGTATGTGAACGTTATAGTCAAACGGGTTCCTCATGGAAAAGTATTTATAATCCATCGGGATACCGAAGGTCAAGCTTTAGGCATCGTCCAAGAAGGTAATACGGCTGTGATACGATCCGTTCAACCCGACAGCTTGGTGGCAAGACACGGTTTGTCCGCTAGAACTCAAACTTGCGACGGCTTGTCCTTCACCAACTGGGTTATGACTGAAATAAACGGCCGTCCACTGAACTTATTCTTTAAGGAGAACCAAGTACGAGACAGACTTAATTCCGTCGGGAGAGATATATCAATACTAGTGCAGCCAATGGATCTGATCAAACAAATGAAGAAACAAATGAAATCTCTAAAAAACTACAAGGATTACATATTGCAATAAACTACTTGATCTTTTAAATTATTTATTTTAATTTCTCATCGCGTTAATTAACACATAGTATAAATTCGATTCAATTGTAAAATTATATGTAAAAAAAAACGAGATAATACACGAAATTTGCTTATTTATGGGTCTTTTAGATTATCTTACTTATAAATACAAATTTCAAAAATGCAATTTGTATATTTCAAATTTTTCATGTGATGTAATTATTTTTCCCATTTTTTTTAATTGTCAGTGAGAAAAGAGGAGATCGCTATAAAGTAATTCTTCGTTTGCTTTATTTACTCTTAAATAATTTACTCTTAAAGAACAATGTTCTTTTTGAAAAAAAGTATAAAGGATTAGATATTAAAATAAACTCCCAAATCTTTTAAATTATTTATTTTAATTTCTTACCGCGTTAATACATTAAATGATTTCGATTCGAGTGTAAAACTAAACATACATATAAAACGAGATAATGAAATTCGCTTATTTATAAGATATCTGGATTACTTATTTTACCCGCAAATATAATTCCTTCCGTCTGTTTATCATAAATTATATACGCAAACGGTTTATTTGCGATAAACTTTGGAGGAGGGGTTTTATATTGGAAACCAGCCCCCGAAGCGGCTGTAGCCACTGTACCTTCTTCATCAACTTCAATATGCGCTTTCTGGATTACTCTAGAAAGATGCACGTAATGCGGGAATATTCCCAATAAGTTGGCAGTGTCTTCATTGAACACATCTCGAATACCCATCGCATTAAGTACGCTATTAAGTGTTAAATCTGAATCGACCTTAAATCTTGGAAGAGATACCATCACAGGATCTCCCATATAACTTTGAGCTGCTTTTTTTAGACTTGCTATGACGTTTGAAAAGGGTTTTGCAGCTAAGTCTTGAAGAACTCTTTGTAAGGGAATGTTTTTCTTTGGCAAGATGGCTATCATTGCAATTCGATCACCCTTAAATAAATTAACAATGAATTAAAGTGATAATTAAATTAAAATTAATTCTTTTTTAGAAAGAATTTACTCACTTGATATGGTAATTCAACTGCTGTTGCTGTATTTTCCAATATTAAAGAAAAAGGGTGATATTCAACTTGGAACATCATATCTACTTCACCTATTTGATTACCACGTTCATCATAGAAGGGTTCTCTTCGTGTATCAGTAACATTAAACTTATTCTTCCAAAAGCCTTTGAAGAATAGGACGCTTGTGATAAATAATTGAGCATCCATTAAATCATCTGTTAAAAAAATCAAATTTTTATAAATGTGAAATAATCAGAATAGAAAATATACCTTCTCTAGTTAAGTTAGGAATTTTTCCCTTTGTAGCTTGCTCAATCCGTTTGTTAACGATACTCACTGCATTTTTAACATTCCTAAAGTCAACCGAGGTAATTTCAACGTCGTAGTAATTTCTAGCTATATAGTCAAAGTCTTTAAGTAAGTTTTGTTGGTCCGTAACAAATATAGCGTTGGTGTATTCTAACATAACACCAGAATTGCCCATCCTCTAATTAAGGGGAAAAAAGTAGTTATAAGAAAATTGAGTATAGATGAAAAATTAATTAATATTACTTTTAAATAATCGGACACGCGTCTATATTGTTTCCGAAACCGGTCTTTGTCAAATTGAGACGCAGGAATTCCTAAAGCATACTCGAGTTCCCGAGCGGTGTTATTCCTTGCGCCTTCTGTTACAATAGCCATTAAAGTCCAAACTGTTTGTGGTGATAAAGCCAAATTTCTGGATGACCCTAAACCTTTACATGTTTCCTAAAAAAACCATTACATAGAAAATGAAAAAATCCTTTCAAAAGTACGTTTTAAAGTTACCGCTAAGAAGTTCAAGGAGAATCTGTCAAGCGAATCGCTAATCAATCGGTAATCGTCAACATTTTGGCAATTAATAGCCAGAATCAACGTCACACACACGAAGAACGTTGCTGAAAGTTCAAAAGGTCATTTTTATATTAAAAGAAAACTATGGATGAATATACTTACGTTTTATAAATTTTATAAATCCCATGGCATTGATACTCTCAAAGTGCTGATGCTCTCAAAACAGTGTTGACCTCAACGCGTTCGCAAACCAGTTCGTCGCTCGACTGTCGTCGGTTTAAAACTGTACAATCGATGAGTAACAGTCGAGTGAGAATTCCGCCGATGCGATTCTTATCGTAATCGTGACGCTTAGCAGTCGCTGCTTCGACGGTCGCTCGTGTTTTCGGTGCTGGGAAAAGCCCACGGACGAGTGACGTAATTACCATTTAACTCGGGAAGGAAACAGAAAACAACAGAGCCATTCGAACGAATATATTTTTTATCTTCCCCCCAACAAACCAGACAATACCTTTAAAACAATGATTCACATTGCTACGATGAGTCCTCGTTGTATGTTGTTAGTAAATATAACTAGGCTAATATGTGACCTTAACATTTTACCCATAGTTTACTAATGATATAATGATAACGCGAATATGGATGTATGTAAAATGAAATAATGGAAACTTTATTCATTGTTAATAATTAAAACTTTATTAAAATAACATAAATAATAATCAGAAGAACTAAGAATTCTGGGAAGTAGAGGGAAAAATTTACAAAAACCCAAGTTGGATCTTGAGTGAATGGCTAAGTTGAAACTTCCCTCATTTAAATATCAAAGTCATGATTTCTAGAGGAATAAATTATTCCGAATTTTTAGATAAAACAAAACTGGTTTAATTTTTGTCACCTTGTTAATTTTAAAAATTCTTAGTTCTCCTGTTTATATTGTAACAACCGTTATTCCTTTCCTAGATAAATAATCATAATGACCCTATTTAAGCAATGTGGGACATTGTTTTATGAATACGGGTTCTTTCGCGGAAGCATCGGCAGTGGCCGTCCATATTATTAAGTAATCTACTATCGTACTCATGCTATGCGTATTTTTATCTTTATTATTATTTTTTTTTAATTTTTGAAATAAGGACAGGAATGCGGTGCACGGTTTGATGACGCTCGTAAACCTAAGGAATGCTACGTAGTTTACACGGGCATACTGCGGTACAGTCGTTATAAAATGTATAAAAAACGAGCAACAAATAAAAAGTCAAGTCCGACGGAGAAGAAACGAACGGTGGAAAACAATCGAAACGATCACATCACAGGTGTTTAGTAATCATTTATATTTTCAAAGAAACAACAACAATATTTTACAAAGAAACAATAACCCTCGACAACGCTACCGCTATTATACTCGTAAACAGTTCCTATACGTGCTCGTATAGAGAACCTCTTCGTAATTATATCGATAATCGTATGGTTGAGTCGTAACTAACTATTGTTCAAATCTAACTTTCAATTATGTCAAGTTTAACTTTTGTTCAACCTTATTTTTCATTTAAAATAAAAAAAGTTTGTTCGCGGAGTTGATTCTAAACGTTTTAAGATATTTTCAGGTGATAAAAATTTGAGATTTTTTCCCATGATCAAAATCAAAGTAATTATTAGTTTAAAATCGGTTTTTCGAAAATTTGAGATTTCTTATAATCAAACATATAATCAAAATTAAATTGTTTAAAGTGGAATTAAAGTTAAAAAAGAACTTTAAAATCGAAGTTGGTCTTTAAAATTGAAGTTGGTCTTTAAAATCGAAGTAAAGAACGTATTCAATTCTATGAGTGACTCATTCTATGAGTTCAACAGGAAAATTTAAAAAACGACCTTTTGTACTTTTACATCATCAAAGAACCACAAGAAATTATGAAATTTTGATAGTGTTGGAACAGCTTGAGTGAGTTGAAATTTTTATATAGAAGTTTTGAAGTTTTTCAATTAATTAAAGAAATAAAAATGTGAAGTTTTTATTGAAGAGATTTATTATTACTTGATTATTAGGTTTTGATTTTTAAAAGAACATCAGGTTGAACGGTGTTTGTAATTTTTAATTCCCATTCAGCGATTGATCTGGTGATGATCTTTTAAAGGTCGGAACTTGGTAGTAAAATGTTCACGTTTTTATTTATTTAACTTTCATCAATTGAAGAATGGAATAATTAGTACAAGAGCGGATGAAAATGGAATAATTAGTCAGAACTTTTTTGCTAAATGGGAATCAAAAATTACAAACAGCGGCGATCAATGACGATTTTTTAAAGATCAAAACATGGTAATCAAGTACTAATAAGTTTCTTCAGTAAAACGTTCATGTTTTTAATTTTAACTTTCATCGGCTGAAGAATGGAATTATTCATTTCAACTTTTTTGCTAAATGGGAATCAAAAATTACAAACAACGGCGATCAATGACGATTTTTTCAAGATCAAAACATGGTAATCAAGTACTAATAAGTTTCTTCAGTAAAACGTTCATGTTTTTAATTTTAACTTTCATCAGCTGAAGAATGGAATTATTCATTTTTACTTTCTTGCTAAATGGGAATCAAAAATTACAAACAACGGCGATCAATGACGATTTTTTAAAGATCAAAACATGGCAATCAAGTACTAATAAGTTTCTTCAATAAAACGTTCATGTTTTTAATTTTAACTTTCATCAGCTGAAGAATGGAATTATTCATTTTAACTTTCTTGCTAAATGGGAATCAAAAATTACAAACAGCGGCGATCAATGACGATTTTTTAAAGATCAAAACATGGTAATCAAGTACTAATAAGTTTCTTCAGTAAAACGTTCATGTTTTTAATTTTAACTTTCATCAGCTGAAGAATGGAATTATTCATTTTTACTTTCTTGCTAAATGGGAATCAAAAATTACAAACAACAGCGATAAATAACGATTTTTTAAAGATCAAAACTTGGTAGTCAAGTACTAATAAATTTCTTCAGTAAAAACTTCACACTTTTATTTATTTATCTTTCATCAACTGAAGAATGGAATTATTTAACTTTTTCAACTAATACTTTTTTTTTAAATTTTTTTACACTTTTTTTTAAATTAGTAAGAAATGTAATAAAGTAATAAAAACGTAGAAAAGGTCGCTTCTCTAATCTTCCTTTTAAATCTTTATAATTGGTCGATTTTTTTACATATGACTAAAATGCTATCACAATTTGATTACTTGAAATAATACTTTATTTAGTCTAATAGTTACATACAGTCCAATTACAAAAAAAGAAATAATGAAAGATCCTTTGAAACCGACTTTTAAAAAATTTGAGATTAAAAAAAAATGTTTCATCCTTTTATTTATCCTTATAACCAGGGCTTCGAACCAAAACTGCACTGAAAACCGAAAAAACTGGTATTTTTCAATTATTCCAATTATTCTTCAATTATTATAAATGTCTTTAATGTTATAAATCCTTCAACTGTTTTATAGTTTACAAAAAATCGTTTGGTTATCTTTAGATTTTAATTTTTTCGTTTTAAATCATAAAAATTCTGCATACAGATTTTTTATTTTTTGTATCCATTACACGTTTTCAACCACCTTCAATCCCAATTAGTTCCCTTTATTAACAATCTACTGTAAGTTTATTGATTGAAATGATTAAAAACGATTTAAAATCAACTCTACGAAAACTGTTTATTTGGTTTACGAAAGACATAATCAAAATGAAATAAACGAAATGAAATAATCGAAATGAAATAATCAAAATGAAATAATTTGATTAAGTGAAATAATCAGAAACGATTTAAAATCGACTCTACAAATAAACCTATATTCAATCTAATAATCGTAGTTAATTACGATTCCACCATAATAATAATAAATACCGGATATTAGAATAAGAAAGGAAGGGAAGTACTCCTAGATGGAAACGCACACGGAAATATTTCAATAGGAATCGGAAACGTGCACCCAATGAAATTTTCCCTGCATTTTCCACTTCAGCATGACCTTTGGTTTAGCGTAGATCCGGGTTGTCATTGAGTTGCTTCTTGATGCGGAGAAGTATCATCGTATACCACTGGTCTAAACGCGATATAGAATCGTATTCCTTCACGGCGTCGGTAAATCCATCCACATTCTGTTCTTCCATGTGTTCTATAAGCGTGCAAACCAGTTTGTACTCGCGGGAATCTTGGAAGGCCGGATACATCTTCACGTATCGTTCAAGCGCTTGTTGAGCGTTCAACAAATCAACGCATAAATGACACAAAGCCGCCCTGAATAAATACTCCTTTGCACTGTACTTTAGTAGAGAGCTTTCTAAAGACGACGAGGCCACTTGTTGGTATATGTTTATTGCTTTCTCATAGTTTTCCAATTCTGCCGCGTACTGAGCCACCTTTAGTAAACATTTATTCGCGGAGGAATTACTTTCTTCGCCCCTATAATAATCCGCCGCTTGCTCATAATGTTGCACCACTTTCTCATAATTTGCCGAGTCGTTTTCGTAGATTTCCGCGATCGTTTGATGGTGTTTTGCTGCCATTGAGAACCTACCCATATCTGTGTAGATTTCTATTGCACGTAATAAATTTGTTTGTGCCTCTGAAATTAATACAATTAATAATTAAATATAAAAATTAAATACAAGAATTAATACAACAATTAAAAGTAATGATTTTTAAAGTCATAAGAAATTTTAATGCTAGCTGGTTTTTGTATCACCTTTTTTATCTTGAAGAGAATGACTTGATAGAAAAAATTGTAGGTTTGTCAAACTTAGTAATAATTTGTACAATTTTCGGAAAATATTACAGAGAATTTTCATGATTACCTAATAGCATTTTGACATCGACGCTGCCAAGCCAAAACGGCATAAACGACGTTAACTTAATTTTTCAGAAAACGCAAAAAACGATTGACATAATGAATCTTAAATGGCTTTTACGCAAACTTTAAACCAATTTTATAGCGAATGAAGTTTGTTTGCGGGTATACCGCTTTAACTGTTGCATGCAGATTTAAAAATGCTACTCAACGGTGCAGCTAACTAAAAAATGGCCGTTTTGGCGTTTATGCCGTTTTGGCGTTTATGAGGTTTTGGCTTGAGAGCGTCGACATCTCCCTCCCACATTCTGCAGTAAACAAAACCATTGTCGTGTCAACTCTAGTTCAAATAAGTCAAAATGTATAAATATGCTTGTTGAAAGATTGCAGCGATGCATTTACAAGAAACGGCGCTCTCATAAAAGAGTTAATTTAGCTAAAAGAATCTGTCAAAATGTCCAAAAGCAATAGAACTAAATGACATTAGAAAATTTCGTGCCTCTTGTGATCACCCGCCTATGATTAAGTTGAGAAGGAATATTTGAATTTTCTGTGGTACCAATTTTTAGACACACTACAGAAATGAGTTACTGGCTTTAGCCTTGGAATACTTTGAATTACTCTGCATCTATCGTTTCAATTGGGTTCAATTGATCAATGGTATCCATGAATGTTAGCATATCAAGGATTGAAATGCAGGAACTTGTATCTTATAAAAATATATCTTATAAAAATTTTACTTGGAAATATGTCAAAGGATGCTCTCACACATATTTGAACTCAAGTATGAATAAAATACAATTTAATTCATTTCCGCTAAAACGTGCCTTGAAATATTTTGACAAAGATGAACAGATAAGTGGAAAACTTATATGATAAAGACCGGCGATTCCCAAAGTGGTCGATATCGACCAATTAAATGAGAAATAACACTCTGTAACAGCTGTTTTAAGTTAGCGAACCATTACGAATAAGGAGGTTGATCTTAAAAGTAGGTAATTTGGCCATGGGGGTCTGAGGTAATAGTTCATTTTGGAAAAGGGGTCACTTGTCCAAAATAGTTTGGTGATCCCTGATAAAGATAGTAATATTCATAAAGCTACATGAGCACGAATTTAAATGAACACCCTGTATAGCAGTGGTGTCTATAAAGTCGATCGCCATCAAATTCACGAATCTGAGGCTGCTACTGGTAGTATTTCACTATAGATCAGGGATCTTTTTTTATTTGTCATCAGTACGTCTCCAGGGGGGAGACAACCAATCCGGCCCTGCTTTGGACGATCTTGGTAACGCATTTACATGAAAATTCGATCTTGGTCAAAAATTAGTGGACACTACTGCTGTATAGAATAAGACATGTTGCATTTAAATCAATATAATAATATTACAACCCAAAATAGAGATGCACCATGAAGAGAAAGATTATAAAGTACTCCGCAATGTTGCGGAGAGGAGGTTGAGTTTTTCATCTCTCTCTTCAAGGTGCAACTTCATTTTGGGTTATAGTACATTTGGTATTTTAGCAATAATTTTGTCACATAATATTTTATTCCGTACTTCTTAAGGGGGAACAACAGGGTAAATTTTTTGAAAAATCGTTTTTTTTTTTCTTTACGCATTTCGAAAGTATGCACCTTTTAGAATATTGTCCTACAATATTATAACAAAATTTGTACAGATAATGGAATTATAGCTCTTTTCTTCTCGCACGCACGAAGCCATTACTTGAATACGAACATAAACAACCATTGTCACAAAATGTTATCGATGCTATTACTCCCATTTATATGGATTTGTCCAAGACGGAGTTGCTTGAGCGCGGTATAGGCGGATTTACGCAAAATTCGAAGGAGAGCTTTAATGCCCTCATTTGGAAGTTCGCTCCGAAAATTTTATCAAGTCGGGCAGTTATTGTGCAAATTGCTATTTATTTGACGGTTTCCATTTTTAATAATGGAATGGCATCTTTATTTAAGGTTGGCAAATGAAATACAAATCCAGATTACTCCCCAAATGTACGAATTTTGTACAGCTAAAGACCAACACCGTATAAGTCGAGCTCAAGTGCGTTCAATTTCAAGTGTTTTAGACAATTCAGACAACAAGAAGAAAGTCGAATTATGTTCTAGAAATTCTAAAGACCTTTATTATGGAGCAGAAATCGATGAATTGTGGTAACTCTTAAAATTTCCTCCATTATATCATCTAGAACTAAACTTAACTTTTTAAATTGGTTTTTCTCACAGTAAAATTTTTTTAACCTGTTGTCACAATTTCTTTACCAACGAGAATCGCACTCAAATTTTATTGAGACGTCCTCAATCTGTATAAAATTCCCTTCAGTTAAGCGTACGGATTTTTATTTGTATTAATATTTGCTGCCTCTTTGCCCCCTGGAAAGATTAATTATTTTATCGATTTTCTTAACTCTTTTTTTGCAGAGGTGCCATTTTAACAGCAATTATTATTTTCTAAATCGGGTACGCTTAACTGAAGCTACACTAATATAGATTAAAATGACGTTTCCTTTTTTATTTTCAGATTATTTTTACACGTTTTATAGTGACAACCAACAAGATGCTTTTTTTTGTTAGTGCATTTGGACACCCTCCATACATGTATTCTAAGTTAGATTTTTTTTTTCTCTATAGTTCCTAAAATAAGTTTTAACTGCCTAATTACAAATATCAAATTCCGATTTTTCTAAAATATATGAGTGAACCGAAATAAAATCTTAATTATCGCCTTTTTCGCGATCTACACCCTGTTGTTCCCCCTTAATAAAAGAAGTTTCATAAAAAATTTTTTTTAGCTTGATTAATAAGATTTACCAATTGATCGAAAATTGACCTCTTTATTAAAGATTAGATCAATCTCTATTAATTCGTACTTTCTTAGTTAATATAAAATATTTACATTCACATCATAAAATATAATTCTCATGTGATCACCCTATATATCTACATAAATCAGCTGATTTAAGACTGACTTTTTTTAATAAATTTAAGAAATTTTCATCGAATCAAAAAATAAAAAAAACTAATTCTTACCATCTGCATTAGTTTTCTTATAACAATTAGCTGCATCTACATAATTAGTAGCAGCATCGTGGCGTGATCCACCCTTAGCATGGAGTTGTGCGGCTTTGCAAAAAGCACTGCCAGCTTCCTCCCAGTTCTTAGCGATTTTGTACATATTCGCAGCCCTTGTATAGCATTCGATAGCATCCTCGACTTTGGTGGTACCACTAAAATAAATGAGTCAACGTTAATCGTGTCGGTGAGATAGTAAAAAATTGCCTTGAGGTATCTTACCCGAAAAGGGAGGAGAAAAAGCCTTTCGACGCCTGCAACTTCTTCTCGGCCTCCTGGACCAACTTCGCCGCCTTTTCTTCGTTCGATGACATCGTTACGCGAGATAATAACAATGGACAATTGCTACAATCCTCGCTCTGTTCTCATTGCAATATTGACAAATTGTTTCACACGGTCGACGTTAGAGCCGTCACTTTGGCATATTTTCTTGGTGTTTAGTGTTCTACTTTGCATTTAGTGTTCTACTCCTATTATTGTAGGTGAACGATAGATGGTGCTTTAAATTTAAAATAACACACTAAATAAATAATACAGTTATTTTAATAATGAAGTATTGATTATAGAAAATATTTCGTTTCATTTCCGTGATTGAAAATAAATAGGAAGGACTTTTTGAATATACTTCTGAATATGGTTTATTTTTGAGATATTCAAAATTTAAATATTCAGTTTCATGATCTAAACTTTAATCTAATGTCAATACTATAAATTATACTATACGAAATGTCCCATTTTTAATTTTTCGCTAAAGATTGAAAAAATTTTAATGAATATAAACCCAAGAGGTTCGTTTTGGATATTTTCTCGATTTCAGTTTTGTGTTTGAACTTTGATCCATTGATTTATTATTATCAACGCTTGGAATTATTTAGATTAAATTAATTACGTACGTTATTTTCCATGGACTATTGTTCCTAAATACATAAATAGTGTCATGTAATAGTGACATTTTATAAATTAATTTTAGTTCGATGGTATATTCCTAGCTTTAATCTATAATTTTTTTTCATCTACATTTTGACTAAGCAACAACGGCCACTATTTAACCCTTATGTAATTTCCAAATATGAAATCTGTACACTAGCCAACATATATTTTTAATAGATGGGGGGTACTTCTTTGAAAATTTATGAAATCTTGGAAATCTCGGTGTTGATCCAACGTCATAAACGTAATACTTAATTTTAGATTTTCTACAAAGTCGTTGCTTAATAGGAATTCCTAATGCGGATAGTTTTTTCCTAAAGCCATAGAAATTCCAAAATTGTTATAAATTTCTTTGTAGTTTGATTACGTAGTTTATCATTACAAGATTTGTTACTTCATTAAATGACAATCACAATAAACTTCGGTAGGAAAAACTTATATTTAGGTTTAAATAAAAAACAGAAAATAAAACAAAGAATAATTTTTTACAACAGAACTTTATTTGGAACTTTTATAATACATATACTTTTTGCATATATTTATATAGAGTTTATTTATATATAATATATATTTATTCATTTATATAATGATTGCTTGTGATTTATTTTTTACAATTAAATGTTTAAATAAAACGTTATATCAATAGTACAAATGTTACTAAAAATAGTTAGAGAAGTGATGGTGAGACGATATATTTATTCATATTTGCTATATATTTATACGTAAATGAAAAATACGCGTTGAGTGAATTTAGATCTGAAAGATGAGGGATCACTGCTCCATTAAATCGGGCTAAATCGCTACGTGCGGTCACTAATAGTTAAAACTATCGAACGTGAGTCTTTCGCTAACTTTAAAATAACGAGATCATTGACTAATAATGACAGAACAACATTAACACTTTGTAACGGTAAACAACATCGCAGACAGACACGTTACATACACTATCAACTGCACGTTAACCAACGTTCGTTCGTTCGTCGACGTCGTCGGTTTTAACCACCTGATAATACTAATCACATAATCAATTACTCTTTTAACATAAATATCTATAAACAGATTGGTAATAATAACAACAACAAAAATGCCGTCAACCCTACTCGATATATAACATGCGAAGAAAGGAAACATAGAGGGTGAAAAATGAATTCTTTACTATATACATTTTTTTTAAATTACAGAACATATCAAATTTTATATAAATAGATTCTAATTTGTTTAAAACATTTTATAAAAAGTAATTGTTAATTGAGAGAAATAAAAAACAATTGTTCAAAGCCATCCATTAACCTTCTATTTACGTAAAATTTGAGACATGCTGTCACATCATAGTATACAAGGTTTTCATTTTTATTGGAGCTACACTGTTAATAATAATAAATAAAATCGTTGAATAAAATAAAATTGCTTTTAAATGTTAAAATAAAATTATAATATTAATATAATTTTAAAAAGTGTTTCATTGCACCTAAAAACTACAACTTTGTCCACCTAGCTAATAGATGATAACATATTTTTTATAACCACAACGTTTAACACATTGACCATCGTTTTTGGAGTTGTCAGATAGTCAAGGTGTTAATAACCAAATTATGACACAATACGCTAATTCGTAGGGAAAAAAATTAGCGACCACAAAAAATGAATACCTGTATATAAACTAAATCTGTTATTACTAACTGTAGTAACCTCAAAATTTTATAGAACCAACGACTGTATTTATTAGATAATCTTTTTATCATATCTATGTACATATGTTTTCGTTTTGGTAATTTAATATCGGGTTTATTTAATAATTTTTTTGTTTCTTAATTCTTTTATTTTATATATACTTTTTATTTTGTTTTAATCGGCCAAATTCGGTCGTCCAATCGGGTCGGATTGTCTAACACGCGCGGTGCACTAAATACTAGCCCCTTCACGTTTGTACCACTGTTTGAAATATGTAGCTTTAGCACCATGTCTAAAATTCTAATAAGTAGCTCGAGAACCTTCTATCGATCGACCGGAACTAGAGGTAGGGAAGACGTTACGCTATTGCACATATTCGGCTAACTGTTCAACGACATTCGTGTGCTCTCTGCTGGCGTCAGTGGGCTGTTGATGCTATTTGCACTTGAAGGCGTGTTCCCTTGACTCGCCATTAATTTTTGTCGCACCTCTCGAATTTTTAATTGCAGTATATTTTTCGACGGGAACAAATACGAGTGCTCTCCTTGAAATTTCGATGTCGCCTCCGCCGTTGGAAAACACGTACCACTTTTTTGAAATAGTTCCATCACCAACTGGCGTCTTGTCTCTAAAAGTCTTCTATGTCCTCGTTCGGATTCACGACCTGTACCTGGTGTTCTAGGAGTACGCGGTGAATTGGCTTCTTCGGTCATATCCGTCATATCTTCAACAAAAAGAAAAAGAAAAAAAAAGATAATTATATTTTCCTGTTATAAAATAATAATATTACCTCTTGTAGCAGCGTCCAAATTAAAATCTGGTCCAAAGAACGATCCTCCAACGATATTATGTCGGCGTGGAGTACCTAGTTGTTGTCCATCCATATCACCCTCTTCATCCACGGATGTTCTATGCGGCGTCGGACGTTGTTTCTTCTGGTAGCTAGGAGTAAAATGTGGACTGGAAGCGACCGAAAGGGCACTCGGAGATTGACACTCGTCCGGTTTGAACTGGGGCAACGAAGAGAATTTCTTATCGAAATTCACCTGTTCCAAGACCCTGAAATAAAGCCTTCTAAGTATGGTTAAATGCCACCAATCAATCATGATGTAGCACCTGTCCATTCCGTCCCTATTTTGGTTTTTCTTCGGCAACGATTTTTTATGTAGGGGAGACATCAACGCTTCCGGAGTATCCGGTGGTGGTGCTACGCTCGTTGGGGTTTTTATTGGCGGGACGTTACTTGGCATAGTTGATGACGATGTTGTCACGGCTAGATAAATAGATTTCAATCAGAATTATAAAAATTAAATCAGTTAAAAAGTTAAGTTGCTCGGAAGAGTTTTTGTTTTTCATAAAAATTCAGGTAAAATTAAGGAAGACGCAAATTGTCATCATCAATTTGCATCAATTTTCAACCGAAATGGACAAATAAAATTGTTTTTCTATAGAATTTACAATACTCACCCATAGATTGTCGTCTTTGTAAAGGTGCTTTCCCTAACTGCGCAGGTGTAGGTGCCAATTTAAATTCCTCCTTAGGTTCATTCAAAACAGGATGTCTAGGTGCCTCTTGGTTATTCAAATGAGGCGACGAAGGGACGAGTTCAGGAGATTTAATAACCTTGGTGTTTTGTTTCATGTCTTTTTGTTGATTGGCATCGAGTTTAGGAGTGCTACAGGCATTTGGGCTAGGATAAGGAAGATTGCTGTTGGCGGTGGTGGTGGAAGTTTGTTCGTTAGGAGCAGTGTTGTGGATTCTCGTTTGCGATTGGCTTACTATGACGGATTGAGCGGTGGATTTGGGCAACTGTGCGAACTGTAATGGTTGGATAGCAACATTCCGTCCGTTGGTGTCTGATACTGGTATTTGGAAGTTATAGACGTATTGCACTGATTGATCGGAAGCCGATGAAGCTACGACGACTACCGGGTGAGATCGATCTCCTTCGCTTGTGAGGCACAACGTGGTGGATTGTCCGCCTAATGGTGGATTTAGAATCAAAGCCATTGGTTGAGCGTGGAATTGCCCAGGTTGATTGATGTGTTCACCTCCAACTTGTATGATACTCGTAGGTTTTCCTTGGGGTTTTAATATTATAGCTGAGGCTGGATTTGAAGGAGACATAATTCCTTTTACGTTAGAAGCATTACTCCACGAACTAGGTGAAGGATCAGCATCGTTATGACTCACAGAAGGACTTTCCATCTTTGGAGTCATAGGGAAAGGATTGTTATTGCTCCAATTATGAGCGTTTTCATTATTTTCCAATTTAATTTCCGTCTTGATTACTTTTGGCGAAGCAGGCATAAAGGCACCTCCAGTAGTTTTAAATTCACTAATTCCTTGAGGATTCATCGGATAGGGGAAGTTTAGCACAGAAGTTGGAGGGACAGGACTGAATTTTGGTCCGTTATCAAGTCGCGCTTTAATTGGTTTAGGGCGGCACGTAACCTCAGGCATTGTGTTTCCGACGATTCCAAAGTGCTGTTGGTGGTTGAGATGCGCGTGATGGTGACGCCCAATTCTATTTTCGTGCGATTGGTCTAAATCACTATGAGATTCTGAGTCGGAGTCGGTAACTTTGTCTTTAGGTTTCATGTCCATTTCTTGTTGAGGAGTGTCTTCGCATATCACCATTTGATCGTCGTCAGATATATCACCAGTATCTTGTTCCTCGACGGGTAATTTTACGTCTGGAGCTGGAGATGGAGAGTTTGGAGTGTGAGGACTCATGGGGACGCCATCACCCATTTCCCCAATATCGCCCGTCGAACTTATTCGGCTCCTACCAGATCCGGTAGATGATTTCCTTCTGTCTTTATTGCACCATTTCCACTCTGGGTGAGCTTTGAAGTGAGCCTCCTTCACTTCAGACGCTAAATCGTGGTATTCCTTTTTCTTATCCGGTGGTAAAGCGTACCACCATTCGCCTAAAATCTTTGATACCGTCCTATTATCTTGATTGGGAAATTGTTGGTGAACGAGAGTCCGATGTCGTTTAGAGAAAATCATAAACGCGTTCATTGGTCTTCTTATTCTTTCCTTAGTCTTCATCGTAGCGTCTCCTCTTTGTAGAGAATTTAAAGATTGACTTCTTCGTTTATTTCCGTTATGAACGTCCTCGGGCCTATCTAAAACTTTTGCTGGTTCATTAACGAAGACATCGTCATCATCCTCAATAGCGGGCGCAATCGACTCGGTTTCTATATCGTCTTCTATATCGAGAACGGGGGCTGGCACTTGGGATTGCATTGGCACTGGAGGAGCCGATAGAGGAGGAGACAATTCGGAGTCAGGTGGAGAAACGGGGCCTGACGGATGAGGCAGTATCGGTAGTATAGAATGCCAAATATACGTGGATTGTTGTTTCATATTATGAGGTTGGCTTTGAGATTGCTGACTAGTGGGGAATGAATTCAACTGGTTTGTAGAGGTAGGTGTGGACCGATCTTGGGGGGCATAAGGGTTCGATTGACTCAAGGGCGATTGCATATTGAGGGGTTCTTTCGGTAAGTTATTAAACCCTGCCATCGCAGGCAGCTTTATTATCGTCGGAGGCGTCGTTTGTGGCACAGAGGTTACGGGCGGAAGTTGTTGAGGCACCGTTTGAACACGTTTTAAGACCGAAGGTGTTGCCGCCGGTAGAACGGGCACCAATTGTGTCGGTCTTACGATGACTGGCAGTAACTGACTGCCGCTATTCACCGTCGATGGAAGACTTTTCAAGCTGGGGTTTGTCGGAGTAACGCGTATCGTCGACGTTTGCGAGATGTGATCTTGCTGCACCATTTGTCGTTGAGGCTCCTTATTCTTCTCGTTTTGGATATCGTTTATTATCATGTAAACGGGCATTTGACCGTTTTCTTGTTCTAATTGTTGGCTTGATAAACCTTTGGTGTTGTGCTGGAGTATTACGCTTTGTTGGTCTGGGATTGAGTTCGAGTTGATTGTATTCCCCATCCAGGGTTTTGGATTCGGGGATAAACGTATCACGCTTGTCGTTGGTTGTACTGGACGTACTAATTCTGGCCTAATAAAAATATAAAAATTAAAATTTAAGGGTTCAGTACAGAATCAAGTTAAGTTTACATTTATATAATTTTTAAGAGATTAAAATAAAGGCTATAAATTTAAAATTAACTTACCTAATAACTGGATTATATGTGGGAATATTATAATTATACCCTGGATTTGGGGAGCTTCGCTTGGGTAAATGTGAAGGTGCGGTAATTGGCATAAAGAGATTTTGTTTGGGACCAACCGGAACGGGCGATTGCATCGATGACGGCGAAGAACCGTGAGGGTTAGGCGAATAAGCTGGCGTATCGGACCGAGAGCCTCCTAAAGATACTAACGAAGATATCAGCGTTAACAAAACGTGAAGTACTTTTCGAAATTCTTACCGAGCATATTAGCCGCGTCTTTTTCTTCTTGATCAAACCGTCCCGTTATCCGCCTATCGTTGCAGCTGGGGGATGTTTCGGAATCCCTCGAAGTTTCTTCTCCATCCACCTTACTGTTTGACCTAGAGAAAGATGAATCCATCCGCAAACTATTCCCTTTCAGACTCAAATGTCTCGAGCAATATCCTCTCCTTTGCGATTCCTTTTGACAGCCATCTTTCGAACACAACCTTCTCCATTGCTTCCCGTTGAACTTCTTACGTACCCCGTTCGGGTTCGAGACGACGTCCCCTTTTTTGTACTTATGAGGCGTCGCCGTTTGGCTTCGAGGCGTCGTCGGTTGAGATCTAGGTGTAACACTGCTCGAAGAGCTGCCGCGGCTTTGCATACTACTCCGCTTGCTGCTTCCCGAAAGTTTTAAATCGTTATCGTTCGAAAACATTACTTCCCGCCTTAGTTCGTCGTCACTCTCGCACAAATCCTCGTAATGCTTCCCGTTCAACTGCGACCCGCACATCGGGGGCATGTGTGGAAGTGGAGACACCTGCGGAAAATAATCCGGCTGCAGCGGCGGCTGCTGGGGTTGCGGTATGCTCATATCGTACACCCTAGACGGCGACTTCAAATTCTCTAACTCATCATACCACGGCGGTCTTAACAAACGCAAATCCGCGCGCTTCACGGTAATCTCACACTGTTGATCCCCGAGCACGGCCACTCGGAATTGCACCGAGTGCGTCTCTTCTAGGATCTTACAGACAACACCCTCCACGAACAACGCTTGTTGATCGTGATGTCTTACGCAGACTCGAGTACCTAACGTTAACTGGGATTTTGAGGGAGCTGCGTCGCTTATTATGTTATAGTTTTCCGCTGAGAGGACGTCTGTAAATTTTACTGTTCTCTCTTCTTTACCATCTAATTCAACTATAATCTATACAAAAAAAATACACTTTTAGAAAATGTTTAAAGGTCTAAGAATTCTTTAGTTTGGATTCATAATTTCGTAAGAATTATTCTGTGATGTAAAAATCTGAGTTAAAAAACTATACCTCATGAATTACAAACGTAAGATACGAAGATGATTAGTAAATATTAAGTTAGAGAGTATTATTAGATGGAGTTTTTTTACATCATATTGATTAATAAAACTTAAAATAAGTCTTGGTTTGGTATTACAGATTTATTTTTTAATTCTGACCGGTTTCCGATATAATTTTTTTTAGTTAAAACAAAAATTGGTTATAAATATGATGAATAAGTGAAGAAAGAATTTATGAAAAAGTGAAATGAAACAAAGAGGAAGTATTAGTGAATGATTCATTCCGTCAAATGGATCTAATTTCTTTTTTCCTTTATTTTATTTATTTTTTATTTTATTTCATTTTATTTTTTTTTAATTTCAAATATATCAAATCTTTTTTATTTTCCCATTTAATCACTCTTTAAAGTAGAAAAGAAGAAAAAATTAAGGAATATTTTCAAGGAAGAAACAAAAGGAAACATAGACGGCGAATAGGTAGATGATTCATTCCATCAAATGGACATAAAAACTTCTAAAACTTTAAACCTATGAGTCAAGACATATTTTTCGACTTTAAATTTAAATCAAGAATTATTTTATCATTTAATCACTTGCTAAAATAGAATGTATGATAAATGGAAAAATATTATTCATGAAAAATTAAAACGTGATATCAAGTTCTAAACTAGAACTTAAGTATAAAATAGATATCAATTGAGGAATAATTTGCACCATAAAATCGATGTAGAAAATGACCATCTTTTGACCATGTCTTTATAACAGCAGGCTACAACTTTTTGAGGAACAAATTCGAATATCGAAACATAGTGTTTAGAAATACTCTTGTCACAAGCAATCCAAATCTTTTTATCCAGCCTGTATAATTTTCTGACAATTTTTTTCCTGAATAGCTACATTAATTTAGAAACTATTTTCTCTCATACAAAATTTCAGTTTGACAAACGGTTGAGCCATAAAAAAATATTTTCTAAATCCCTGCAAATCCAAATCGATAAGGTAAGGTATCATTAACAAAGTTCAGAATAGCAATTTCTTTCAGCGGAATGAAGATCTTTCCATAAAATCAGATGTTACATTTTTATAAGTACTTTATTGCTTAAGATATTCAAATTTTTATCAGGATTTGTGACCATCATCAGGATTTACCCTGAGTGGCCAGCAAGATCACTAGACGTAAGACTGTTTATGGGATGTCATAAAACAAAAATGTCACGAAAAAGCAAATTGTAAAAAATTTTCACTCTGTATTATTTTTAGTCCTGATGATGGTCACAAATCCTGCCGAGAATTTGAATATTTTAAGCAATAAAGTACTTCTAAACCTGAAAAATTTGTTTTTTTTGAAAGAGCTTCACACCGTTTAAAAAAATTGCTACTTTGAACTTTGCTAATGGTACCTTAGTTTATCAATTTGGGCTTGTAGGGATTTAGAAAATATTTATTTGTGGCTAAACCATTTGTCCAACTGAAATTTTATAAGAGAGACAATAGTTTCTAAATTAATATAGCTATTCAGAAAAAATCGACAGAAAATAAAATCAAACCCCCAAAGATAACACACTGCGCTATTAAAGCGCTTAGAACATTCTGCAAAAAAAATCCTATATAGTTCAAAGATGAGATTAGTTGATTTTCAAAGACGATTTACTCGAAAACCTTTGCAGTTACAAAATTGCAACAAGACGACCATTCTTTAGATAAACAATTGACCAAGTCATCCCTTTACACGTTCGCCACTAGGGTGTCCAATCCCGGGATCCCGAATCCCGGGATCCCGATGTTTTTTTCAATCCAGAAATCCCGAAAAAAATCCCGAAGTCCCGATTCAGTCCCGAAATTCAGCGAATATCAGAGCGAAGAATCATAACGTCTGGAGTCATGGATTATCTCCAAAATTCCAATAAGCAAGACAGCGAGGATCCTTTTTTAATTTGCCCCCTACCGACATAATTGCGAATTTCGTCAAAAATATTTCAGAAAGCTTATCAGGAACCGTTCTCAGCAACAAAGCTGAACCAACTACGATAAATTTTGACGAGGACGGTTTCGACTCTGAAGATGAGTTGCCAATCAGCCGATTGAAAGGAGATGAAAATTTAAGTCTCAAAAACAAACTCGAACAGGCTATAACAAATGCGATGAAACCAGTACAACAACCATTGAAAGGAAAATCTATTGATGTTTTAAAGGTGGTGAAAAAAGAAATGGCCCTATTAGAAAATGGATTACGTGGTTTACATTTGCAGCGGTGCTTTGAATGCTTGATTACAGTTCAACCCACCACAGTGTGTTAAAATTTTATGTTTTTGTTTAAATTTGCGTTCACAATATTATTTTCGAGTTACGTAACTTTTGTATTAAACAATAAGATTTACATATTACATTTCCAAGTTCTTTTATTAAAATAGTCAAAAATATAAGTTATTTTAACCCTACTACTTATTTTTCTAATTTTTCGAGATTTCGAGATTAATCCCGGGATTGAAATACAAAATCCCGAAATTCACTCCCGAAATTTGGAAACCCTATTCGCCACTGATGAGGTTCATACAAAATCGACACCATCATCTAATTTCTCTTGAAATTTTAGGCTAGTATACCAATTTTTGTTGACTTAACTCAAGCCATTCCGAGGATATTACCCAAGCCTTTCCGAGCATATTCCTTAAAAACAGTTTTTCTGTTCCCCCCTTCAAAGGTCTGTAGCCCCCTTAGGAAGCATTTTTCGACTATTTATTTGAGCTTTTATTCTTATTTTTTAACATAAAATGCGCTGCTAGCATATCGCCGTCTAATTTTAAGTCTTTTATAGGCATAAATTATATATAATAAAGTTGTAACTTCTAAATGTCTCTACGAAGTTTGTGAACCCCTAAAATGTCTTTCGACAAGGTTTGCCAACCCTAAAAATGTCTCTCGATGAAGTTTGCCCACCCTTGAAGTTCGTTTGAAAAAAACAAGAGTTTACTCTTATCCTTGAATCGGGGTTTTCCGAAGTTTGCCAACCTCTGAAATATCTCTAGAGGAGTTTCGGCCACTTCTGAAGTCAGTTTAAAAAATCGAGGGTTTACTTATTCTTGAATCGGGTTTCTACGAACTTAGCCAACCCCTGAAATGTCTCTCAATGAAGTTTGCCCACCCTTGAAGTTCGTTTGAAAAAAACAAGAGTTTACTCTTATCCTTGAATCGGGGTTTTCCGAAGTTTGCCAACCTCTGAAATATCTCTAGAGGAGTTTCGGCCACCTCTGAAGTCAGTTTAAAAAATCGAGGGTTTACTTATTCTTGAATCGGGTTTCTACGAACTTAGCCAACCCCTGAAATGTCTCTCAATGAAGTTTGCCCATCCTTGAAGTTCGTTTGAAAAAAACAAGAGTTTACTCTTATCCTTGAATCGGGGTTTTCCGAAGTTTGCCAACCTCTGAAATATCTCTAGAGGAGTTTCGGCCACCTCTGAAGTCAGTTTAAAAAATCGAGGGTTTACTTATTCTTGAATCGGGTTTCTACGAACTTAGCCAACCCCTGAAATGTCTCTCAATGAAGTTTACCCACCCTTGAAGTTCGTTTGAAAAAACAAGAGTTTACTCTTATCCTTGAATCGGGGTTTTCCGAAGTTTGCCAACCTCTGAAATATCTCTAGAGGAGTTTCGGCCACCTCTGAAGTCAGTTTAAAAAATCGAGGGTTTACTTATTCTTGAATCGGGTTTCTACGAACTTAGCCAACCCCTGAAATGTCTCTCGACGAGTTTTCCCAACCCATAAATGTCTCTCGAAGAGATTTGCCCACCCCTGAAGCCCGTTTGAAAAAATCGAGGGTTTATTTATCCTTAAATCGGATTTCTAGGAAGTTTGCACACTCTTGAAATGTCTCCCGACGATGTTTTCTCACCCCTGAAACTCATAGATCAAATAAAGCTCTTTCGGGTGATTGTAAGGGGTCCTGTTTCATTACCTTGATGCCAGTACAAGTTATGTTATTTGTTTTTCGAATATCGCGATAAATAAAACGTTCATAATATCAAGGGTGAGCAACCTTTTGTATAGTGGGGGCCAAATTATGGTTTAAATCAAATAGAAAGGAGAAAAAGAAGTTGATAAATGGCAGTAAAGACAATCTCTTAAATGGCAAAAGTAAAGACTTAACTTACAATTAATTAATAAAGCAAAGACGATCTTTTCTCGAAAATATCTTCTTACAGAACTGAAGAAAAACTTGGACGATAAACGTAAAGATAACCATTTTAATAACAAATTGAGAATAGAGTTAGGGGCGGGCAACCTTTTGTATAGTGGGGGCCAGATTATGGTTTAAATTTCGTACGCGGGCCGGAGTAGAAAATTGACAAATGTTTGATACAAGTTTTTTTTTAAATATAAAAAACAAAGCTAATAATTAGATCTCCCAGATCTTCTGCTTTCGATCGGTAGAACAACTGCTCAAAAAACAGGAGATCTGGGTTTGTATCCTAGTTCAGTAATGAGACATTTCTTTTAAAACAAAAATCATTTATTATTCCTTTTAAAGGTCTCTCGGAGTTGGCCGGGGTTTGCCCACTGTTCCATAATATGACATTTCAGTATTAAGATTTCATCTTCGTATCAATTCTAAATTAGAATTCTTCCAAAATCCCTTGAAAATGGTATAAACCAGACTTGAAAGCCTTTATTTCCTCCGTCTAAAACATGCTGTAGGTATTTGTTGAGAATAAATTTATATTTAATAATTATTTAATTAAAAATACTTAATTATAAACTTTTCAACAACTATATCCATAAACACATATTAATTAAACAAACTGAAGTGTTGATCAATGTGTTTAAATGTCATACTACTATGTCAGTCCACATAAACATACAAGTTATAGTAGTATTATTGTTTTATAATCTGTCACTCCTAAAACAATAACAAGAAAAGTAAACACCCTTTATGTTTATTTTGTAAGATACTTTAAACCCATCGTGAAACCTTTTAATCAATGAGTATAAATATTACCATTAGATTTCGCTATCAGTTTTGTTTATAAATTTTTATTTTATAAATAATGAAATTCAATGAACAATAGTTGAGTAGATCAAGTTATGTTTAGAAAAATAAACTTACATCTAAGCCGTCAGCTTGTCGAATAACACCCTGATAATACCAATCGCCTTGTTTAGCAAGTACTCGATGTCCTCTCCACTCGGTAAGATCCAAAACGGTGTCTTGTTTGCGATAGTAAGGATCTTCTTCGACACGTACACTTCTAGAGTAATCAACTGCGTTTGGTACACAAACAACTGGAACTTGAACACAGGCCCCGTGATTGTCATTCTCCTCCAGCTCCGAGGGATCGAACTTCCTCTTCTTGGGGACTTTCCGGACGCCCATGTCCATGTTTGACATATTGACAATATGAAGGATAACGTGGAGAGAAAAATGTTAGAAGTTGAAGTTGGGTCGACCGGGGGCCAAAAGTCCCCTCGGATTTGGACGAGGTTCTTTGTTCAAAAACCGCTGGTAATTGGTAAGGTGGTCATCTTAAGGTGTTTCCTTCAGGATTTTCGTCGAATCCGATAAGACACACGATTAAAATACGATGAATGGAGCGTTGGCGAGCATCGCATAGTAAATAAACATTCGCTTGTCATATGGAGCACGAGGATTTTTGAGAGGACGATGTTTAAATGTTATGAAGCCAAGTTGTGTGTAAGAGTGCACTTTTACCTTTAGGCGAGGTTCGCGCGGATATCTACCGAGGTTTCTTGTTCGAACGTGATTTTACGGGTCTATCCCGACGATCAAACACCCACAGTCTGCCAAAGACATCAAACTAGTTCCTCTTTACACCCCCGCAAAAACCATTCTTGTACAGTATCAACTCACCGACAAGCTAAAGCCCGATTTACAATGGGCTAAGGCGGGTTATTCAAGTCGATGTGCCTATCCGGCTTTTAATCGACTACATGGCGTTTTCGACTAATTCGACACGTATCGTTAGCACTTTCGATTAATTCCACGCTTCGGTACGAGGTAGTAAATTGCGTACGCCTCTGAATGACGTGAGCACTCGTTCATTCAGATCGTGATAGGAAATTCACAATTTATCATCGACGCTACTATATTCAGTTTATCTATAGTACTGATTAAATAATCGTTACAAGATTGTAATATTATAATTACTCGAAAATTGATCGACTAGAAACCCGATCGGGGAACCCGACACCGGCTCTAATATTTTCGATTCGTTTCATTCATTGTTGTATCGTGTAACATTTCATTATACAACTCTTACTACAAAGAACATTGATGTTTATGTGTGCGTACTTTTAAAGGCTGACTCACACCGCTTTAAATTTTATAACTTATTATTTATATACATAACATACGATAACCAGCCTTTTATACCATTCTATCGATTAATCCTACAAAAATATATACATTTTCTTTTTTAAATACGCTTTACTAATCAGTTATAACTAAAAATATACGAATATTCCTTAAAAATAATTTTAGGTGTTTCATCACAGATGACGCTACCTTCAAAGACATGAATACTTTTATCTATATTTTATAAAACTATAATTAAAACTCAACTATAAATAGGAATCTACTTTTAGTAATCTAATCGTTATATGAATCAATATAGCCATTAAAAAAATCTTTAATTAAACCTTTGATTAAGTACATACTGCACCCTCTTTAATAAAATAGGAAAACTATTCGGTTTTCAGCCGAATATTGAATTTACTGAATATTCGGTTGTCTATATGACTGTTGTAAGTTTTAATAAATTCAAAGAATACACTTAGTCACGAAAGTCTTCATACAGGCCAGAAATTCGTATTTTCGAACAAAATGAATGTTTATTTTTAATCGTAATGATACATTTTACATATATCCAATGATTAATTTATGATTTAAAATTAAATTATATGCCTATAGTAAGAACTACAAAAGTAACGAAAATAAATTATGATTCTTGGTTACATGAAAGTGTTCGTACAACATTTTGTTAAGAAGAAAAATTTACAAAAATGATAATAATAATAATTAATACCGTGTCAGTCCACCTTTCTATTATAATACGTTTTGTAAACGGTTTTTCATCGAAGAAACAAAGTTTCCGGTTACATCAGGCGTAATATTCTCCCATTCCCTCAAAATTGATTCTTTAAGGGAGGCTTTGCCCATTATCCTACTTTTTCTCACCCTTCTATCAATTTCGTCCCATAAGTGCTTTATGGGGTTTAGATCAGGCGACTGGGGTGGGGAATTTAATTGCTTTGGAACATTATACAATAGCCATTCCTTAACAATCTTTGCCGAATGTTTAGGATCGTTATCCTGTTGAAATGTCCATATCCTTCCTAGATTTAATTTATCCACGCTGGCACGCAAATTGCCTTTCAATATATTAAGATAATAGAAACGGTCCATAATTCTTTCAATAAAAACCAAATTTCCTACCCCAGCCGCCGCCATACAACCCCATACCATAACTCAACCACCAGCGTGTTTGATTGTAGGTAAGAGATGGTCGAGTTTAAATTCGGTATTCGGTTTCCTCCATATTTTACCCCGTCCATCTGATCCAAATACATTAAATTTAGATTCATCGCTAAATAATACGGTGTTCCAAAATTCCATAGGTTTATTAATATGTTCCCGAGCAAATTCCACGCGTTTCTTTTGATTCGTTGGATTGATGAATGGTTTTTTCCGCATTTGTCTGCCATTAAAACCTTGGTTTTGCAACAACCGCCGAATACACTCTGGATGGATATCCTTTCCTGTTTCTTTTGACACTTCGGCCGCCAATATTGGACCACTCAATGTAGGTTTTTTTAATACTTTACGAATAATATTTCGTTTGTCTCTTGCATTTAACTTCGACGAACGACCTGTGCGAGGTTTATTACTCACATAATTATCCATTTTGAATTTTTTAATTATATATTGTACTGTAGATCGTGGTTTGCTAACAAGTTTTGAGATTGTACTCAAGGATTTCCCTTCATTTTTGAATTTAATAATTAAATTTCTTAGCTTTTCGCTAGTTTCTTTTCTACGGGCGCTCATTGTAAATAGATGTTTTAAATGGACGCAATTTTCGCGTTTGAACATGTCTTATAAATCAGAGAGTAGGATATAAGGAAGTTAAACGAACTGAACCGAAAATTAACAATGGGCAAATCATAATAATGAAGGCGGAACGAAGTGTACGAAGACTTTCGTGATGTCAAAAAATTGTGTTTTTTTTAATTATTTACTTATTTAAATAGATAATCGTTTATTTTATCTACAAAATGTCATTAATCATTTTATGTTATTGAAATGTATCGCAACATTTTGTAAATGAATAGTTATTTTGTTGTTTTGTGGAATTCTTTTACCTGTACGAAGATTTTCGTGACTAAGTGTATATTGAATGAGCATACAAATGATAAGCTATTCAGAAAATAGCTGCTCACTGAAAACTGTATTTGATGGGGGAAAAACTGATAAGTACACTTTTGCCAGTTTACTCATTTTTGGGTATTTCAAGCTATGTTGTTTCCATGAAACAAATGGAACTTGCTCTCTCATTAGTAATTTCTCATACAAGTAACCATCCAGTTCAATTACTACTCTATTTCTATGGTTGGAGTCATTAACAGCCTTACTAAATGAATCGCATTTAAATGCTCAGTATTTTATACTTTATTGCTCAGTAAAAAATACTAAACACTCAGTATTTAATTTTAAACATGTTAAGTATAAAAACAAAAAATGCTCAGTAAAATATTTGAAATGTTAAACATATAAAACGTAGTATGAAATTCAATAACTCCCAGTAAAGATTTTTTGGGAACAGTTATAGTAAATTTGGTTTGTACTGCATAAAATAGATACTTTAATGTATTTCTACATAAAAAATCTTTTCAAAATTTTCATAAATAAGCTCAGTACGATTTTTCAAATTTGTTCAAGTGATATTGAATTCGGGCGAAAATCATCGATGACTTTGGGAATTTTTTTATGTTTTCTGAGAACAGTTACAATGATTTTGATTTATTTAGCATAAAATAGATGCTTTAATGTATTTCTATTTAAAAAATCTTTTCAAAATTTTTATAAATAAACTTAGCACGTTTTTTTAAATTTGTTCAAGTTATGTTTAGTTTGGGCAAAAATCGTCGATGATTTTGGTTTTCTTTAGGAACAGCTACAATTAATTTGATTTGTTTTATATAAAATAGATGCTTTAATATATTCCTATATCAAAAATCTTTTAAAAATTTTCATAAATAAACTCTGAGCGATTTTTCAAGATTCTTCAAGTTATACTAAATTCGAGCGAAAATTATCGATGACTCTGGGTTTTTTTATTGTTTTGGAAACAGCTACAGTAAATTTGATTTGTTTAACATAAAACAGATACTTTAATGTATTCCTATTCCAAAAATCTTTTCAAAATTTTCATAAATAAGCTCAGTGCGATTTTTTTTTTTAATTTTCAGGTTATATTGAATTTGGCTAAAAATCATTGATGACTGGGAATTTCTTTAATTTTTTCGGAAACAGCTACAGTAAAATTGATTTGTTTAACATAAAATAGATACTTTAATGTATTCCTATTCCAAAAATCTTTTCAAAATTTTCATAAATAAGCTCAGTGCGATTTTTTTTAAATTTTCAGGTTATATTGAATTTGGCTAAAAATCATTGATGACTTTGGGAATTTCTTTAATTTTTTCGGAAACAGCTACAGTAAATTTGATTTGTTTAACATAAAATAGATATGTTAATGTATTTCTATTTAAAAAAGCTTTTCAAAATTTTCTTAAATAAGCTCAGTACGATTTTTCAAATTTGTTCAATTTTTTTTAGGTTCGAGTAAAAATCGTCGATGACTTTGGGAATTTTTTAAATTTTTTTGGAAACAGCTGCCATAAATTTGATTTGTTTAGCATAAAATAGATGGATTAATGTATTTCTATTTAAATTTTTTTTTGAATGTCCAGAAATAGCCTCAGTACGATTTTTTTAAATTGTTCAAGTTATGTTGAGTATGAGCATATTATTTTTTTAAAAGTAGTTTCAATTTTTTACTGATTATTTGGTATAATTACTGAACAGTTAAGATTTGTACTGAACATTTAGGATTTTTACTGAGCGTTTAGTATATTGACTCTGCATTTAACATTTTTATTGGTCATTTAGTTTCCGTACTGAATATTTATATTAATACTGAGCGGCTAGTTTTTTACTGAGCAATTAAATAATATACCGTGTATGCCTACTTTACATTCAAGTGTAATACTGGGTATTTAATTTATACCCTTACTAAATGTGGCTATGACTCTATAGAAGCCCCAAAACGCAAAATGACTTCGATTCAAATTTTTTCCTATTGTAGCATACAAATGATAAGCTATTCAGAGAATAGCTGCTCACTGAAAACTGTATTTCAAGCTATGTTGTTTCCACGAAACAAATGGAACTTGCTCTCTCATTAGTAATTTCTCATACAAGTAACCGCCCAGTTCAATTGCTACTCTATTTCTATGGCTGGAGACATTAACAGCCTTACTAAATGTGGCTATGGCTTTATAGCAGCCCCAAAACGAAAAATGACTTCGAGTCAAATTTTTGCCTATTGTAGTATACAAATGATAAGAAGCTATTCAGAGAATAGCTGCTCACTGAAAACTGTATTTGATGGGGTTGATAAGTACACTTTTGCCAGTTTACTCATTTTTGGGTATTTCAAGCTATGTTGTTTCCACGAAACAAATGGAACTTGCTCTCTCATTAGTAATTTCTCATACAAGTAACCGTCCAGTTAAATTGCTACTCTATTTCTATGGCTAGAGTCATTACCAGCCTTACTAAATGTGGCTATGGCTTTATAGCAGCCCCAAAAAGCAAAATAACTTCGATTCAAATTTTTGACTATTGTAGGATACAAATCATAAGCTATTCAGAGAATAACTGCTAACTGAAAACTGTATTTGATGGGGGAAAAACTGATAAGTACACTTTTGCCAGTTTACTCATTTTTGGGTATTTCAAGCTATGTTGTTTCCACGAAACAAAGCTCTCTCATTAGTAATTTCTCATACAAGTAACCGTCCAGTTCAATTGCTACTCTATTTCTATGGTTGGAGTCATTAACAGCCTTACTAAATGTGGCTATGGCTTTATAGCAGCTCCAGAAAGCAAAATGACTTCGATTCAAATTTTTGCCTATTGTAGCATACAAATGATAAGATATTCAGAGAAAAGCTCCTCACTGAAAACTATATTTGATGGGGCTGATAAGTACACTTTTGCCAGTTTACTCATTTTTGGGTATTTCAAGCTATGTTGTTTCCATGAAACAAATGGAAGTTGCTCTCTCATTAGTAATTTCTCATACAAGTAACCGTCCAGTTAAATTGCTACTCTATTTCTATGGCTGGAGTCATTAACAGCCTTACTAAATGTGGCTATGGCTTTATAGCAGCCCCAAAACGCAAAATGACTTCGATTCAAATGTTTGCCCATTGTAGCATACAAATGATAAGCTATTCAGAGAATAGCTGCTCACTGAAAACTGTATTTGATGGGGCTAATAAGTACACTTTTACCAGTTTACTCATTTTTGGGTATTTCAAGCTATGTTGTTTCCACGAAACAAGTGGAATTTGCTCTCTCATTAGTAATTTCTCATACACTATTGTAGTATACAAATGATAAGAAGCTATTCAGAGAATAGCTGCTCACTGAAAACTGTATTTGATGGGGTTGATAAGTACACTTTTGCCAGTTTACTCATTTTTGGGTATTTCAAGCTATGTTGTTTCCACGAAACAAATGGAACTTGCTCTCTCATTAGTAATTTCTCATACAAGTAACCGTCCAGTTAAATTGCTACTCTATTTCTATGGCTAGAGTCATTACCAGCCTTACTAAATGTGGCTATGGCTTTATAGCAGCCCCAAAAAGCAAAATGACTTCGATTCAAATGTTTGCCCATTGTAGCATACAAATGATAAGCTATTCAGAGAATAGCTGCTCACTGAAAACTGTATTTGATGGGGCTAATAAGTACACTTTTGCCAATTTACTCATTTTTGGGTATTTCAAGCTATGTTGTTTCCACGAAACAAGTGGAATTTGCTCTCTCATTAGTAATTTCTCATACAAGTAATCGTCCAGTTCAACTGCTACTCTATTTCTATGGTTGGAGTCATTAACAGCCTTACTAAATGTGGCTATGGCTTTATAGCAGCCCCAAAAAGCAAAATGACTTCGATTCAAATTTTTGCTTATTGTAGCATACAAATGATAAGCTATTCAGAGAATAGCTGCTCACTGAAAACTGTATTTGATGGGGCTGATAAGTACACTTTTGCCAGTTTACTTATTTTTGGGTATTTCAAGCTATGTTGTTTCCACGAAACAAATGGAAGTTGCTCTCTCATTAGTAATTTCTCATACAAGTAACCGTCCAGTTCAATTGCTACTCTATTTCTATAGCTGAAGTCATTAACAGCCTTACTAAATGTGGCTATGGCTCTATAGCAGCTCCAAAACGCAAAATGACTTCGATTCAAATGTTTGCCTATTGTAGAGGACAGATGCTGAATTCATCTTATCATTTCCATCGCGCTTTGTATCATATCTACTACTGCTTCCGAGATTTAAGTCTCTTCCAAGTGCTTCCAAAAAATAGTATGCCTTATAACCAGGGACTAAGAACAGAACGAAAACAAAAACGAAAGAACGAAATTAACCGAATAATTTATAAGAACGAAAACGAAAACGGAAACGAAAACGAAATTTTTATTTTTCGTTCATGATTGAAAACGAAATAAATAATTTCGGTTACCGGTTTTAACCGGTTTAATGACACAATATCTTTGTATTATTATTTAAAATATGAAGCAAAAAAAAATCTGTCACTAAACTGCATAGCAGTTTGTGCGTGGTTTTCAAGTAACTAAATTTAATGGGAATAAATGAAAGAAACTAAAATAAATCCGTGCCTCTCCAATACGGAAACGGTCCCAAACAATTCATTCTAAATTTTATTTGTAATATTTGTAAAAAGCAAAAATGTCATAAACAAGAAAAATTCCATTGCGATCCATTCTTTCACAAGCAAATCATGATGTGAAATGAAAAATATTTTCCAGCACTTATCTGGTTTATTTGTTTTTATTATCCTTACATGTTTCGGCATAAGGCCATCAAAATATCAAAGGAAAAATGCATTTTTATTCTAACATGTACTTGTGTTCGTAATACTTTTAACTTTTATATCTTGTGTATTTTGTTGTATTTCAGTATTTTAAATAAATCTATGTATTTCGATATTTTTAATCAAGTTTTTTGAGACAAATTACCCCTGAAGGTGGCCTTAGGCCGAAACGTGTAAGGATAATAAAAACAAATAAACCAGATAAGTGCTGGGAAATATTTTTCATTTCACATCAAAAATGTCATCACTATGTAAAATGCAGTTGATTGAAATTTTTAACATTTAATGGTGGGTTTAGGATGCCAAACTTAACCGCAACCTTTGCTGTAATAACCAATAAATTTGCCGTAATTTCTAGACGTTGTCTAAACGTTTCTATTGAAACAAAATAATTAAATGCTTTTTAAATACTACAATTACTCTATTACGGTTACGATTACAGCCTTTACGTTTGACATCCTAATTCCACCATAAGTTTTTAAAAGCATACATTTTATGTTATTAATTTTTGCCAGCTATGATTAAAATTATGACAAGTGACTTATTTGTCAAATATAAAAAAAATTAAAAAACCATGTTTGGCATACTTTTATTAGAAAAATAGTAAAAAACCGGTTTTAACCGTTATTTCATTTCGGTTCAGGAAAACGAAAACGAAAACAATATTTTTTGAGTGTGAACGAAAAGAACGAAAACGAAATTTTTCCTTTTCGTTCTGATCGGAAACGAACAAAATATTTTTCGTTTTTAGTCCCTGCTTATAACGGATATGTTTTCACATGAGAAAAAGTTTAAGGAGTTTATTTTCACTCCATTCAACAAAGACTGAATATTCGGTTCAAATTTAGCCGAATGTTCGGTATTCGGTTATTGGGTTGAATTTCTATTTGTCACATCACTAATAATAATATACCAATTATTACAAAGAATTTAAAATATCATCTTATTTAAAATTTATACAATTTACGAATACTACATTAAAATAATTAAGAAGATATTTTTATCAATTACAAATTTACAAAATGACACCAAAAACAGTGGTCGTAATTAGTATACAATTATTACATCTTTTTTTATTTTATTAAAGAAGGTACTATTACAGATATCTAGAATCTTAGAAACCTATTAAAAAATGTTAATACATTTTATAAATAAACTAAATCAATTGCAAAATACACATGAATTCATTATTTAATAATTGTTCATTAATAGCATTTTTGTATATAATGATAATGAGCATCTCTTGAGTATCTCTTGACAACATATGTACCTTAAGAGGCTTTCGATAGTTTCCAATAGATGTCAGAATATTGAGTGCACACAAACGTCTGGGTGCTGGTAATATCTCGGATTTTTCTGGGATTCCGGAAGGATTGGTACCGGAAGGGGAACTAGCGGCGCGAATAGACTCCTCCAGCTCGTCTATTGACAGTCATCGATAGAATCGTTACTGTGCAAATATAAAAATGGCAGTGTTAACAGGTAACTTGACATCCCCATGGAATGATGATCAATAACAGCACTGAAAACGTTTACTGTGTTTACGAACGCGGACAATAAAACCCCAGAGCTTATAATGATAATATGCGGAGTGCTTTCGTTTTTTTGATTTCGACCTACCTAATGGAACAATACAGTAAGTATTTATAGTTGGTTTTAAGTGATTTTTTATCATGGGTTATCATATCCTTTGGATTTTGTTGTAGATGCACAGATACACTGCAAAGACATCCACCAGCACATAGTGTCCCAGGGGCTCCACTACATACCGGGAACAAATCCATGTACACTTTGTGTTTGTGATAAAGGCAGCCCGAAATGGTGCAAATCTGTATTATGTGCACCTCCACAAGTAAGAATCAGTTTTTTAAATCCATTCTAGTTAACTCTTAATAAAATTTAAAGAAATTAATTTTTCTAAGTATACGAACATTATTTCCAAACCCTCTATAGTCAAATATAGGTGTATTTGCACCTGTATTTTATCTTTATGTTTAGTTACCAAACACTAACCGCCCATTCTAGAGCTGATTTCATGCTAATTTAACGAAAAAGTCCTTTATCTGAAATTACTTCCTAAGAGAACTAGAATCTCTTGAAGATGAAGTGTCCGAACAGGTTTTTTTTGAAATCTTGTAATAACAGCTTTAGTTATCACAATGAAATTTTGAGCGTTTGTGAACTTTGAAATGTTTCATTGTTTGCTGGTAAAACAATTTTGTTTATTGCCATCGTAAAGGTGTTAAGTGAGTGTCTCGGCGAGTCTCTTCGTTGTAAATATAATTCTCCACACTCTCGTCCATTGCATGAATAATCAATATCGATGGACTTACCGAGACATAGACGAGGTTCTTTTGTACACATAAATGAAATGATATAATTACCAGTTGGTGTTATACAGGCTGTCAAACAAAAGACACCCAAAGCCATGTCTTCGATATTTCTGTTCAGATTTTCATGATCCACCTAATGAAATGTTTAAATATTGTACCAAATTAAAAAGACTTTGTTTTTCTGAATTCCACGACATCGTGTACATACAGTACCTACATGTACTTTTATTAACTGTTAACTTTTACGGTTGTTAAATGGTTTACTGCAGTAAAGAATCAGGAAATCAATCAATTGTAAACCATTTTTTTATTGATACGTAGCTATTTAGAAATTAATTGAGGAAAAAATGTTAAAAATAAAATCGCCACTATCTATAAGTCGCTGATGAAAAGATAAAATCAATTTGACGTGTACAAACTTTTGATTAAAAATATGATAATTAGAGCTTTTTGAGACATTGGGACACCTGTTCGGTTAAGCGTTACACACATTGCTCCAATGGACCCGAAGTGCAATATCCAGTGCGGAGTCACCTTCGAACATTAAAAAATTGAGTTTAAAAAGTTTGGCTAAGACTTTTTAGCAGGGACTAAAAACGAGAAATATTTTGTTCGTTTCCGATCAGAACGAAAAGGAAAAATTTCGTTTTCGTTCTTTTCGTTCACACTCAAAAAATATCGTTTTCGTTTTCGTGAACCGAAATGAAATAACGGTTAAAACCGGTTTTTTACTATTTTTCTAATAAAAGTATGCCAAACATGTTTTTTTTATTTTTTTTATATTTGACAAATAAGTCACTTGTCATAATTTTAATCATAGCTGGCAAAAATTAATAACATAAAATGTATGCTTTTAAAAACTTATGGTGGAATTAGGATGTCAAACGTAAAGGTTGTAATCGTAACCGTAGCAGTAATTGTAGTATTTAAAAAGCGTTTAATTATTTTGTTTCAATAGAAGCGTTAGACAACGTCTAAAAATTACGGCAAATTTATTGGTTATTACAGCTAAGGTTACGGTTAAGTTTGGCATCCTAAACCCACCATTAAATGTTAAAAATTTCAATCAACTGCATTTTACATGGTGATGACATTTTTGATGTGAAATGAAAAATATTTCCCAGCACTTATCTGGTTTATTTGTTTTTATTATCGTTACACGTTTCGGCCAAAGGCCACCTTCAGGGGTAATTTGTCTCAAAAAACTTGATTAAAAATATCGAAATACATAGATTTATTTAAAATACTGAAATACAACAAAATACACAAGATATAAAAGTTAAAAGTATTACGAACACGAGTACATGTTAGAATAAAAATGCATTTTTCCTTTGATATTTTGATGGCCTTATGCCGAAATATGTAAGGATAATAAAAACAAATAGACCAGATAAGTGCTGGAAAATATTTTTCATTTCACATCATGATTTGCTGGTGAAAGGATGGATCGCAATCGAATTTTTCCTGTTTATGACATTTTTGCTTTTTACAAATATTAAAAATAAAATTTAGAATGAATTGTTTGGGACCGTTTCTGTATTGGAGAGGCACGAATTTATTTTAGTTTCTTTCATTTATTCCCATTAAATTTAGTTACTTGAAAACCACACACAAACTGCTATGCAGTTTAGTGACAGATTTTTTTTTGCTTCATATTTTAAATAATAATACAAAAATATTGTGTCATTAAACCTGTTAAAACCGGTAACCGAAATTATTTATTTCGTTTTCAATCATGAACGAAAAATAAAAATTTCGTTTTCGTTTCCGTTTTCGTTCTTATAAATTATTCGGTTAATTTCGTTCTTTCGTTCTCGTTTTCGTTCCGTTCTTAGTCCCTGCTTTTTAGCGACTTACTCGGTAAAAGCGCAATGCCGAAGAGAAGTATTTTAATTTTTTCTGCAGTAAGCAGTTAATAAAAGTACATGTATTCCACAGCGTTAGCTTCAGGAAGAAAAATCTTTCAAATATGGTGATGAAAAATAAACGTTACTATTTGAAGAACAAATGCAATAGGAAATTTCATTTGGTATCTGACTCATGAAAATCCAAACAGAAATATCGGGTATATGGAGGTTTGGGCGTCTTTTTTCTTGCACATGTACAACATTTAGCGATGACCAAAACAAGAGCGTGGGTTGTTTTTGCTGACGCGAATCTTGGTGAGAGCCCTTTGACTCGGAACAAAATACCGACATAGAGCGGAGACATAGCGAGGCGAGAGGATGACGAGACGATGAACTAGGGTTGTCCACAGTCTCGGTTTCGGTAACCCTCGCCATATCTCACCGAGTGTGTGGAGCCGGCTAAATTAACGTCTCAAACACTGTACATTTAAAGCATTTTTTCCAACCCAACCCAACTTTTACGATGGCAATAAAAAAAATTGTTTTTCCAGCAAACAATGAACCATTTTGAAGTTTACAAACGCTCAAAATTTCATTGTGATAGCTAAAAGCGTTATTAAGATATTTCGAAAAAACCTGATCAGGCACGTCATCTACAGGATGCTCTAGTTCTCTTAGGAAGCAATTCCGGATTACTTTTTCATTGAATCGGCATGAAATCATCTTTAGAATACGTGGTTAGCGTTTGGCAACTGAGTTTTGGGACACTCTATAGATACAGGTTGTCCTAACGGTCAGAAAAAGCTCCATAACTTTATTATTGGAGATATTGATCTTTTCCTTTTTTATGTTATAGCTGTAATGGTGACATTTTTAAAATATTGTGACTTATATACAGGTATCTCAAAATTACAAAAAATACGAAAGTTACAATTTTTTAAATGGAATGTACCTGATTTTTATTATTTTTGGATTCTATGGTACAACACGATTAACTTTTATACAGATCGTTTTTGTCTAAACTGCCAGCAAATTTGATTTATAACACTTTTTATGACACAAATTTTAATCTTGCTCATATATTTTAAAAATGTTAAATATCTGCTTTTACATTTTTGCGATTTATATGTAAATAATATTACACATGAAATAGAAATTATATGAGATGTGAAATTGTTTCAGAATTGTAAGTCCTTTCAAATGGGCACATTATGTTGCGAATTCAAATGCCTGGACGACCTCTTAACAGCACACGACGATACTTACGACGTAGCATTGCGTTTCATAGCGAGCGCAGTGACAGCAATACTTTCCTTGTCTCTATTATTTTTCCTCTTTCACCGTTTGAAACGGCGGAAGGGAAACGCTCACCCTACTCAGCAGCTAAATGATGACCAAAGAAGTTTAAATAGTATAGGATACATAGCTGGTAGTTTAGGATATTTGCCGGACGGTATAGGGTACTTAGGGTCAGGAAGTAACGATATCGAGTACCATTACGAAGAATCGAGTCCGCAGTACTGTCTGTGGAAACCGCCGAGTAATTATTTTCCACAAGGTGAAGCACCACCTCCGTACGAAGAAGCCGTGCGGAGCGCGCAACTAGAAAATGATATAAATTCTCAATTGCGTTTAGCTAACGCTTTTTCGATGCCGTCGCGATCGCCACAAGTTACGGCCTCCGTAGAGAATTCCACGCAAGCTACGAACACTTGCAGGCACGTTTGTGATGCATCTGATCGTAGACAGTACGCTAACGTGATTACGGAAGACGTAACGGTTCATGAAAACCGAAAGCCGGAGGATAATAATCGAAAAGTTACCAAAGTGCATAATCGGGAGAGAAATATTTACGAGAACATACCGCTAAGTACAAAACCCAGCGTCGTACCAAAGAGAGAACGAGCTACCAGTTCGGAAACGAGAAATTCGAGAAATCAAAAACCAATCGCGGAAACTACGCAGGAATATTTAAATTTAGATAAACCAATTGTGAAAATCGGAAGATATGATGTAATAGTTGAAAATACAAGGAGGGTTACCAAACCGAACCAGTCCGAACCAAGCTCAAGTAGAACCGTTGAGACTAATGTTAACCAAGAGAGCAGCTATACGGTTTTTAACGTACCTGAACGATTTAACGCGATGAAATCTCGAAACGGCGATGCAACTCAAACCCTTTCAAATTCAAAATCTTTAAATAGGGAATTATCGAAATTAAAAGCCGAACGATCCGAACATAACTTGCGCAGCTTGATAAAATCTGATAAAGACGTTCCGTCACATCGAACGCTCCCGAAGAATCTTCGCGAGCTCCTCGCAAACGCCGAGTGTTTCACTGCCATAAGCAACGCCGCCAAAGAGGATGCCAACGCGAAGAAGTATCAACCCATAAGACTACAGAACTTGGAAAATCCGTCTACGTCACGTGCCGCAACAGTTACGGTCGAAACTAGTAATTTGGACAATCTGGATGTTATCCCTCCGGCTCCGCCAAATTTCGCTTCTCCGGTCCACGATCCGAAACGTAAAAAGGATGACGAACTCAGCTTGATATCGTACAGATGTTTATCTTCTTCCCCTGATGACGAAGATTATAGGAGCGAGTGCGAAAATTGTAAGTCTGCGGGGTTTACTATTCCAGACGAGGAGGAAACCGACGTTTTAAATGAGACCATGACTTTACAAAGACGACCTTTGGAAACTACTGGGGATGATGTTTCGTACTATAGAACGTCGCTTACACTGCCAACTAATACGAAAAATCCAAGAAAAACCAGGTAAGTATATGGGGTATGGCAGAAAGATGAGGTGTTTATTAAACAACTAATATAGAATTAGTTAATAAACACCTTTCTATCTACAAGGTTCTATTGAAGCCAAAGCAAATAGAAAATTGATAAGTATAGAAAAAAAAATTAGAAAGAAATATAATCCTGGCGATATTTATGTCTTCATACACAATGTGATTTTTATCGACTGACATGAGACCTAAAGACGAATAAGTTTTAAAATGTGGTCAATACACAAATATTAACTAATAAATTATTATTATTATTTGTTTTAGAATAACAAATTCGAATCGTGAAAATTGGTTTACTTCAATGAGAGAGACGTCTAGCAGCGAAGAAGCGGATTAAACAAAAAAAAAAAATCAAATACGTTACTATATATTTCCAAATCAGTGACTGTTTGTCGTGATCGTCAATGCGTAACTCGTTTCAGTGTCCTAATTACGGTTTCTTTAAAGTTGGAGGAGGTAAAAAAAAAGAACGAAAGTTGTGATAATAAAGTAATCTCTAATTTAGCGTTTCGAATACTCAAGTTTTTAAGTTGAGTTTAGTTCTTGTGATATCTTTCTTTCTATTGTTGATCATCCGGCATTTAAAAAAAAAGGTTGTTGTATTTATGTTAGATTCATTTTTATATTATGTTGATTACTTATTCTAAGGATAACATAAAGATTCTATACATATACATATTAAATGTAGTAATAAAGAAAATCTGAGCTGTTTAATTTATTAGTTTTATTTTAATATTTTATTTATAATAAACGTACAGCATTCGCTATTTATTATTGAATTTGTGATGGATTAGTGACTTTTTGTAGTAGCGTAGTGACTGTAACATTTATGTTATAGATTTTTCTGTTATTGACAGGGAGAAGGCTGACTGTACACTGGAACCGAACTTTGCTGAATAGTGGTCGTTTGTATATTAGCAGAATGTATCCGACCAATCCAAAATTATAACCGAGCATCTGCTCACGTACATAGCATCCGACCAACACATCCAAGTACGTCCAACTAGACAAACAGACCCAGATTTTTTGGATTAGTGGGATGAAGTATTTGTTTCTTTTGTAATTTTGTTACTTAAAATTTAGTTTATGAAAGAATCTATAGTCATATAAACATTAGACAGCTTCCTTCATCTCCTTCAATTGTTTATGGAGGCGATGAAAATCTCCTTTTCTGTTCCTCTCTTGTAAGATAGTGCTAACTAAATACGTTCTTCTTTGCACCCTTCGTTTTATGAGATAGGAGTTTTTTTTATTAAATAAAACAATTTACTACTCATTCTGACAAACGCAATCCTAATGAGAATATTAGGATTGTCGGCTGTTTTAAGTATGTTGCAATGTACGAGGTTTCCTTGGCCGATTTAGTTGGTCATTAAACAGACGACCCTTGAAGTCGGCTGAGCTCAGTTCCAGTGTACAGTCAGCCGAATACACAAGAAAATTTTAAGTTTTCCTCGATTATGTAAAAATATACAGAATGTTCCATTTGAAAACATTATTTTTAAGACTATAACTATTCAATTAATTAGAGTTTTCAAAAATGCAGTTTCTAAAAACAGTCAAAATCTCTGGAATCATGAGATATCTTTATGTGATCATCAAACACCAATATCAATTTTCCTTTGCCTGTTTTAGAAACAGGGGTCCCTCTTTAACTCTTTGAGGGGCGAACTTTTTCAAATAAAAAAACCCAAACTGGGCACAACATTTTAAAAGCGTTTTTATTTGGTCAACTTTTGTTAATGTGTCTAATTTGATGATTATTAAAAGTAGTAAGGTAAAATGGGGATACATTGACACATCTTTAAAAATTATTTTTTTCTCTCACTTTATTAATTATTATAATGCAACTATTGTATCCAATCTATTAAGAGGTATCTTATGAACCAATATTTAAAAGCTATTTTGGTAACTAGTTCTTAATTAAGAAGTATTTACCCAAAACAGACAAATGGTACAATTGTCAATGTTGCCCTGACATATGGGTAACATTGACACAATAAAATATTACCTCCAAATTTCATAATAATTTGATATTATATCAGTGTTTATTATCAGGGGTATAAGATTGGCACAGTAAAAGCAGCTTTACGTAAAAAAAATATTTTTCTGAATTTATTTTTACAAGAATATTATTACAAACGTCATTTTATTAATAAACAACAGGCGGTTTACGATCCTTAAGACAAACAAAATTTTTTTTTGGGGGCTAACTAGTTGTTTATGGGGTACATCTGGATATGCGAAATGATTTTGCTGTTTTCTAAGAAAGCTAACGAAAGCTTCATTGGTCGTCACCAGAATCGTTTTTGCTTGGGAGACTAACTTCACTATCAGAGCTGCTTGTTTCAGGTTGAGTTTTCTTTTCTTTTAACTTCTTTTTCTTGCTAGGTTTCATACCTTTCTTCTCAAGCTTCTTGCGCTCATTTATCTCAAGTCTTTGTCTAACATCATTGCTTGTGAGGCTTTCAGCAAATTTTCGTTGAACACGACTTCGCTTTTGAATTCTGGCTACATGACCATCTCTCTTTAAAGCTTCAAGGAGAGACAGTTCTAAAGTTTTTTTAGGCGTAATAGGAAGGCTACTTTCGGAGCTTGGAGGTGGCGCAGCTGTTCGAGAAGGTCCAGCAGAAGGTGTAGAAGAAGGTCCAGCAGAATGTTCAACAGAAGGTGTAGAACAAGAACTAGGACTGGCAGTAAAAAGTGATGAAACAACACATTTCTCTAGCACTTTTTCACTATTCATTGGAAATATTCCAGCACCTGCAAATCCTCCTATTGCATTTGATCGTGAGAAGATTAAATAGCAATTAATAACTCTCAACACATGATTTATCGTCGTAAACAGTTATATCGTTTCTATATGGTGGAACATTGACACTCTGTCAATCTAACCCCATTTAACCAATTTTCTCAATTTTTATAAATATCGTTGAGAAACTGTTATCCATTTCATAATTTTAATAAGCAATATTATAATACGCTTACCTAGAATTTGACTGATAGCTATTTTTATGAAAAATACGTCCCTGCTTGAAGTTTCAATGTTACAAAAAGCAAGTGTGGCATGTGTTACTCGTACAAAACCAACGAGTAAATTGTTTATTAAACTTCAACTTAATTAGGTGTTTGGTCAGTGGGTGTCTATAGTGTAACATGATTTTTCGGGATAAACATATGCGCTAAATATTATTATTGTATATTTTACGCGCTATTATTAAAATAGTGCCAATGTTGCCTACCTGTCAATGTAACCCCTGTTTACCTTATAAACAATTTTTCGAAAAATTTGTGTATTTGCAAAAAATTTAGATGTGGTTCATATAATGTACCACCACCCACAATAAACACTTTAGCCGGAATGGTATTGTTCAAAGCAATTTTTATTTTTGTTTAAACAAAGTGCCACTAGTTAGATCGAACATCTCTTCGAGATGCAGTCTTCTTCGTGCTGCAAAGTGCAAAGCGTCTTCTGGTGGCTCGAATAGGTTTAAGCTCTGAATTTTGAAGTCTTACTCTTTTTGGTACTTCTGGTTTGTGTTTTTTTATTTGTACAGTAAGTCCTGATGATTTTCGTTTTTATAATAGGTACACTTATCAGACTATCTAAGAGTAATAACCTGAAGTTTTTCATAGACATTTTAGGCAAATTCAGATTTTTGTATAGGATGAAAGTATTCACAACGCATGCATCAATTAGGTAAAAAAAATCCTGTGCCACCATTTGTGACCTTTTCGATTTAGCTAATAAGCATGTTTATTTTGGTCAAATTTGTCCCCAAGCAGCAATTTTAGACACATGGTCGACACTGTGTCGACACATAAGCCTGGACACGACACATTTTATGGGCACAGTGTCGACACTGTGTCCGCTATGTTTGGGAAATGTGTCCAAAATGGTGACAGAAATGTGTACCATATAGTGCCCAAAATGTACCCAAGTTAGTGTTTAAAATGCGCCTTTAATTGTACTAAAATGTCTCCAGAAAGTGTCGCATTTGTGTCGTATATGTTTCAAAAGTGAACGTTTAATGTGTTAAAAATGTTTCTCTTTTGTTACCAAATAGATTTTCATGTGTCCATTATGTTCCTACTGCTAAAACTGCTAAGGTATTTTATACTGGTAAGTTATAATTGAAGTTTTGCTATGTCTGAGGGTTAAAAAATATTACGGATTCAAATTTTCTGATAATAGTGTGTATGATACCTTTAAATAACGAAAGCGCCTCAAAAATATTGATTATTTTTAACAAACTAAAAAAGTAAAACATTTTTACTTATTGCAAATTTCAAGAAATGTTGTCAGAAATTAGTGTGGAGATATTTGGGGTGACACAAAAAAAATATTTGCTCGAATATTTATGTTTATTAACGCCAAATATTGTAATTCAGAGCAAAATATAGATATCCGCCATTTTTTTTCATCTCGTTGACACAAGTTTTCAACGAAAATATGGCGGATTTAATGATTGCGTCCAAATAGAAACACGTGTCCGATATTTAACCAATTATTTTCCGAAAATGATTCAAAGTAACATAAGAAACATAAGGGCTATAATTTGGACTCGTGTTTCCAAAACTTGACCGATATGTTGCCTAAAAGTGTCTATGCACACAGAACAGATTTGGGCAGATCGTGTCAATTAAGTGTCGACTCATCTGAGATTAAATTCCGTCTACTTAACACATTTTGGAAACAAATTAGAAACGCAAACTTAAGAACAAATTCAAGCACATTGTGTCGATTAAGTGTCGACTCGTCTGTGACTAAATTGTGTTTTGAAGTCGAAAGTAACACATAATGGAAACATATTAGACACATGAATCCAAAATGTGTCGTTTAGACACGCATTTTTTTCTGACACACTGTGTTCATAATTTGTCGACACATAGCGGCTACATTCTTATAAATTGGATACAGGACACAAAAAGTCCGATAAGTGTCGACTCAATTCGGACTCAAAAAAATTGTGCCCGATATCGGACACAATTTGCTGCTTGGGTCGACAAAGTTCATGTTGGAATTGTAATCTGTCAACATTTTTGGACATGGAATCGTTTCATGTGATCCATCTTTCTTCCTCCTCTTTACTTCTGACACATCTTCGTGGTGGTGGTAGTTAGACAATAAGTACACACTTCTTTTGTCTTTCCACTTGACAGCAACCGGTCCTTTATTGCTAATAGAATAGTCAAAGTCTCCCCTTTTTAATTCTTTGTCTGGGCGAAATTTAAGCGTTTTCTAGTAGCGTTTACAGTGCCACATGCATAAATATGTTTCTCTTGAAGATCTTCCATCAGTTTGGGTTGAAGTAAAAAAATTATCGAAGTATGCATGATGGCCTTTACTTTCTAAACCTTTACACAGATTTTTACAACGCGGCTTCCTAGACCCACCTCTGTGGAATCTTCGTTCTTTCTAGTATAGATATCAAATTTATTAAAAAAGTGGTTTATTTTATGTACCAGCGAGCACAAAGGTCAAAATTCGAAGAGGTACATTAAGCTACCCACCAACCCTCAAAGAGTTAAAGGTTTCCAATTTGGCCCATCCTATACTATCACCTGAAGTGAAGTTTCAACATAAAGAAACTCTTTCTCTTCATTTCGAGTTATAGTACATGCTTTGTATGTGTTCAGCATTGAAAGTTAAGAAATCTGATCACCCTATAATCCCTATTATATTTTTTTATTAATCGGAATTGATTATGGATTTGAAATACCTATTATATTAAACCGATATAGTATATAGAGAGCGTCAATAGATGACGCAAAGATGCACTTATTTCGTGCCATCTCTTGACGATAATGTCAACAATTTTAGCGGCGGCCTAAATATGGCCGATGACTACATGAACTCAAGTTTAACGTGTGTTGTAAATACATGAGCGGATGTCGAATAATAGTGAAGTTATGTGTCTCCAGGAATTATGATAATGGAAAGGAGGATCAAGTTGAGAACATTGAATAACTACATAACGTGCAAGATATGTAGAGGTTATCTAATTGACGCTACCACTGTGACAGAATGTTTACATACATGTAAGGGATTAATAACAATAAGATAAAAGATCAGATGAAAACGTCTTTTAACGTTCACGTTTCAGTTTGCAAGAGCTGCCTGGTCAAACATTTGGAGGAGAACAACACTTGCCCAACATGTAGTAATGTAATACATCAATCGCATCCGCTACAGTACATCAGCTTTGATCGCACAATGCAGGATATTGTTTACAAATTGGTGCCCGATCTTCAAAAAAGTAAGATTGAAAAGAAAGTAAAAGTTTAATTAAATTTTAAATAAAAATACTATTACTAATTTTAAATAAATACTAATTTTTTAATTTCATTTTATAAACATATTAATTACGTTTATTAATAATAATATTTTATTTTATTCATAACTGTTTAAAAAGTTTATAAACTTTTAAATGATAACATTTTGTAGTGATTAGAAACTAAGTAGATGTCACTACATGGTGGTTTCTGTAGATGGTGCTGGTTTATTTCTATCTTTAGTGTATGAGCTTTTCAGTAGGTGGCGATGGGAGTATATTATATGGGAGTATTACTCTTAGACAAGAGTAATGGAACACGATACAAATACCCATAAACAAGGGGACACAAAACTTTTAGTGGTGGATCCAGTAATTTATTTTTTTAATTATCGGAAAATTGAGACATTTTTTTAAATTAAAGTTTTAAATAAATACATAAATTTTACTCACTGTTAATTTTTGTTGTTTTTTTTCTTTTAATTCTTCTAATTTTTCTTCATGTAAAATTTTTTAAATTGGAGATTTTCTTGAAAATGGTCAAAATTGGTTATTTTGGCTATTTAAAGTTAGTTTTACACTTCTAACACTTTACAACATAAGAAGAATTAGTATGAACGTTAATTATATTGTCTAAATTGTGGTTGTCTAAATTGTGGCCAATACACATTTGTTCTTGAACATTTTCATTAACTCTCAAAAGCATGTTGGGTGAAATTCCTTAATTTTCTTGTTGAATAGCATGTTTGAGGTGATTTAATAACCTTAGGTTTATTGTATCTTAAAGATAAAAGTCTCAGGGATTTAAATCAAGCGAATGCTCATGGAACTGCCTCGTTTGAAAGACCACTCGTGAAAAATTTTCTTAAGGCCTTTGTTCTTGAACATTTTCATTAACTCTCAAAAGCATTTTGGGTGAAATTCCTTAATTTTCTTGTTGAATAGCATGTTTGAGGTGATTTAATAACCTTAGGTTTATTGTATCTTAAAGATAAAAGTCTCAGGGATTTAATTCAAGCGAATGTTCATGGAATTGCCTCGTTTGAAAGACCACTCGTGAAAAATTTTCTTAAGGCCTTTGTTTTTGAACATTTTCATTAACTCTCAAAAGCATTTTGGGTGAAATTCCTTAATTTTCTTGTTGAATAGCATGTTTGAGGTGATTTAATAACCTCAGGTTTATTGTATCTTAAAGATAAAAGTCTCAGGGATTTAAATCAAGCGAATGCTCATGGAACTGCCTCGTTTGAAAGACCACTCGTGAAAAATTTTCTTAAGGCCTTTGTTCTTGAACATTTTCATTAACTCTCAAAAGCATTTTGGGTGAAATTCCTTAATTTTCTTGTTGAATAGCATGTTTGAGGTGATTTAATAACCTCGGGTTATTGTATCTTAAAGATTTAATATCCTCAGGTTTATTGTATCTTAAAGATAAAAGTCTCAGGGATTTAATCAAGCGAATAGTCATGGAACTGCCTCGTTTGAAAGACCACTCGTGAAAAATTTCCTTAAGGCCGTCCACACATGGGTCGACCGATTAGCAACCTGAGTTTTAAATTAAGATTTTAAATTAAAACTAAAGATTGTTATTGAATTTGTTTTCAACTTGGGTTTTCTTAGCTGAAACTTTAAAATTGTCTTAAATGACGCAGATTTATTTTTAGGTTTCATCTAAACTTTATATTTGGATTTTCCTAGATTAAAATTTAAGACAAATTAAAACATAAATTTTTAGATAACCTAGATCTAAAGATCGTTGTCGAATTCTCATCAATATTCAATTTGGATTTTCTGAGTTAAAAATTTAGATATGTTACATGTTCGTCAGTACCTAGTATAGGATAAAATTTCATTTTCTTTGGATAGTACCAGTCAGTTTAAGGAATAATTTGTCTAATATACTTCTAGTCTAAGGATCTTTAATATAGTTCAGTCTAAGTATGTCGTGACGTTACCTTAGGACCTCCGCACATCGTTCGACCAATTAGCAACCTAAGTTTTAAATTGGTTATGCGTACAACTAGTTTGCAATCAAAAAACAACCCTTTGCCGCACACTAGCGCGACTGTTTTTGGATAAGTTGATACATTTGTAAACGAAGTATACATTTTTTTCGAAACGGTTCCACTAACACGTCAAGCAGCAGTTTTAAGCTATACTTATGAAAACAACAGTAAAGTAGATATTAAAATTTAATATGAACTTTGGTTTGATTAGAAACCAGGCCTTAATTTATTGCAATTGAGGGATACAGAAGCAAAGTGCAACATGTCAAAATGAGATCGTTGTAAAATATACGACATTAATATTTATAGAGGATAAATTTGTGTCAATTTATAGAGGATACTTTTGTGACAAATGTTGCCTCTATATTATGTACTATCGAAGGTAAGATGAATTGTACCGCAAAAAAATGCATCTTTCTCTTCGTGGTGCAATCTACTTTTTCATCGGTAGTAGAGTGGGTGGACACAAAACATTAGAACACCTGAAAAAGCTTGACTTAATCGATATAGATTAAGTAATTTTTGACATTATTCTAACTTTGGGCTTCTTCTAACATTTTATGTTTACTGTCTGCATAGTGCATTTTTTCTCATGTATGGAGGCCCTAACTCTTTCGCTACCAACGTCACATATATGTAACAATCCGATTTTCTTATCTGATCCCAATATCTCTTATATGTATTAGTTTACAAAATTGTTAATTTCATTTAGAACGTTACAGATGCATCCCACAAAAATAAATAACAATTGGTATGATATTTAAATAATAAGACATGTAAGCTGTGGGGGCAGTTTTTCTCTTGAGGCTCGAAAAGTTTGAAATTTCGAAGTCCATGTTAATAATAACACTGACCAACATTTTTTAGACCCATAGATCAGACAATAGTTTGCTAATAATTCTAGGCACGTTGAACTCAAATTTTGCCTCAGAATAATTCTGAGGCAAGAGTAATTATTACTCCATCGCATCAGGTCTTTCAAATATTCTAACTTAAAGATGCAAAAAAAACTCGGTTTTTAAACATGTTCGGGATTAAATAACAGCGAATAAATTTTTATTCACAAAATTCCATGTGGAATCTGAAAGCATCACCGTTCCCATTTTAAACGTATTTTGAATTTTTATCTTCATTTCTTCTTGAAGGAATGTAATTTCTATAACATCACTTTTTGACCAATCATTAACCTATAGGTTAATGATTGGTCAAAAAGATGATGCTCCTATAGGAGCATCAGTAGTCGTCGATACAGTAGGCCTGTAATGTCCTAACGTGCATAATATGTACAATTTAGATGATTTGCAGACAAGGATGACTTCAAGAACCCACTATGTTTAAAAAAATAAATAATTTTTTTTATATTTGTCCATGGTTGATACAAAAAATGAGTGTAGATGGGATGAAAGAAAACTGGAGTAATAACTAAAGTAGTAAAGCTCAGTAATAACTGAGCTTTGAAAAGGGAAGATTATTCCATAAGTTGGGTTGGGTTTGGCAAACGTGCTGGAAACAAGGATTTGGAAACCTTACATCTTTTTGAGACTATGACCAAATCTGCTTACTAGTCTACTACACTGACGACTACAACTGGGGGATTACAAAAAAAGATTTTTTCATGAAGAAATTAAGATATTGAAAAAATTCAAAATACATTTTGAATGGGAAAAGTGGTACATTCGGACGCCACATGAAGTTTTGTAAATAAAAATGTATTTGTTGTGGTATTTAACTCGAAATATGTTAAAAACTCGTATTTTTTACATCAGTAGATTAGAACAACGGTGGCCAAACGGCGGCTCTTTTGGAGTTTTAGTGCGGTTCAATAAAAATATGTCATCAATACTTTCTACTAAGTTTTGAATGTCTAATTGTAAGAAAATTTGTTTCCTATAATGAAAGAAAATCAGGAGGTATAATTCACTGGATCTCCTTTTTTTTTGGAGGGCGAATTTTTCCCATGAGGCTCAAAAAAATTTTCGATCTTTCAATGCGGCTCTCAGTATCACCAAGTGTGGCCACCCCTGGATTAGAATATTTTGAAATCCTGAGGTGATGGAAGAAATCTAAAGACATATTTGAATTCAGTGCACTAAAACCTGTTAGAAAAATACTGTTTGATCTATGGGTTTCGCCTTTCATAAAATTTGGTACGCCTGTGTAATCTTTTAGATGCAATTTATTATTTATTATGCATTTTACTTTTTAAACCCATAGCAAAATTGTTCTTCCTTTCCTCTAACACTTTCATTTGTTCGTAAATTGAACCACGTTTGAAATATTTTCTTTGTGGCAATTACTAATTTTTAAGAAAGTCGTTTTTTAAGAAAAACTGCATTACAAAATCTCTATGCTCACCTGATAACATGATGACATATTCCTCTAGTTGCTTCAAAGACCCCACAATAATTTTTCAAAATCTGGGTTATTCCTACCTCTTTTTATAATTTTTTTTACTCACTGTTAATCATTGGTTTCCTCGAAATAGGTTCAACTTTTTATCAATTAGCATTTTCAATCGTCATTTCTTTGTAAATTTCATTTCCTGTGTTTATTATCAATCCAATTTGTTTATCAATTGAAAATTTTCACTAAATTACTAAAAAATTATAACGCACTAAAATTTTACTTTTCTTGTGTTTAAAATTTTCGTCCAAACGTCCAAAATTCGCCACAAAATAATTTTTTAACAGTCCCGGTGTATTCATAACCGATTACTAAGAGCAATTAATACGAACACTTCATATCGTGAAGTATTTATCAAATCAAAGCAATACCAAAGTAGATAAAACGAATTCTTAGTTTTCACTGGTACATTTTGTAACTCAACCTTACCGCTGTTTTTTGTGCCAATTAAAAACCGCGTTAGATGTCACTACTTTAGTTAGTGGCATTTGTAGATTGTATTAAGAGTAGTTCATTTCTATTAGTGTTTAAGCTTTTTAATAGATGGTAGTGGAAATATTTACGAAATATGGAAGGTAATGTAAAAGTAAAAAATCTATTATTTATTTTTTTTAATATTTTTTGATCGATATATGATATATTAAAGTATTAAATATAAAACTAGTAAAAAATATTTTTTTGGAAACTTTACTCACGGTTTGAAAGTCTTTCCATTCCTTTTTTCAATTTTCCAGGTGGAATTTTTAATCGTCACGAATTATAATCGTAAATGACCAAAATTGATTACAAAACACGTTTGTTACACTCAAGAATTAGTAATAACATTTAACATGAACACTGTTAACATTTAACTTCTTTGAAATTCTTACAATATTCCATCAAATAGAAATTTTAATCTCAAAAAATACACTTATTATTCTTCTAAACGACCGACATTGGTTACAAAACCTTTTTTTTACACCTAACGCTTAAAAACGCGATTAAAAATTAGTAATGCCGATAGAGGTCGTAAAATATTTATCAAATCAAAACAACACTAATGTAGATAAAGCAAATTCTTTCTAATAATTCGCAAGCTTGCCGCTAGGACGGTTTTAATAAACCCAATTTTTTTTATACAGGGTGATTTTCATCTTATTTTTCTTAAAATTTAACTCTAACGAAATATTTAATAAAAACTTAATAATACAATAAAAACTTAATAATAGAATAAAAACTTAATAATAGAATAAAAACTTAATAATACAATAATAAACTTAAATAATTCAATAATAATAAACAACGTTGAGATGAATCGGCTTTGTTTTATACAGGAAGAAAAAAAGTATTTAATTATTTTTTAGGCGAAATAGCACGTGAAAGAGAATTCTATCGTAATAGAGGATTGCCGTGTCCAAAAGACATTCCTCCGAACCCTGGCGAGGCGGATGAAGAGAAAAATGTGGCGGATGTTCACGCAGAATCCGATTATCATAGGCAAGATGAGCAAGTAAACGTTTGTTTGGAGTGTGTCAGTTCGAACCTAAAGACGTTAAAAAGACGGTTTATACGGTGCTCCGCGCAGGCGACGATTCTACATCTTAAAAAGTTTGTCGCGAAGAAAGTACTCAACGGAATGGAGAAGTACAGAGATGTAAGTAAAACAAATGAGGGGTAAAAAATTTACTAAAGATGAAATTTATTTTCAGATTGATATTTTGTGCAATGATGAGCTTTTGGGAAAGGATCATACTTTGAAATTTGTCTATGTAACAAGATGGCGGTTTCAAAATCCTCCGCTTACCTTACAATACCGTCCTCGTATTGATTTGTAATATTACGTTGTCCGAATTTTTCATTTCCGATTTTTTATTTTAATTTTACAGTCGTCTTGGTAAATAAAAAAAATACAGTACAAAATAAACTAAAAAAAAAGATGAATCGACAATTAATCTTTTTAATTATTACTTTATTTAGGATATAACGTATCAAGTTTGGTGCTTGTCTTAATATTTGACCTCAATTTGTACCTTCTTTTTTATTTCTTTATTAAACTGCATTAGATATAAGTACTACTTTTCTATATGTACATAAGATCAACTTTAATATCGAATTGTTTTTATTTATTTATAGAATTAAGTCCTTCTTTTATATATTAATTTTTTCTTTTATAATTATTTTTTTCTTTTATAATTATTTTTTTATAATCAGTGATACTTAAACGTAATTTTCTTAGATCTCAAAAGAATAATAATTTTATTGTAAAAAAAAAGGTTAATTGTAGATTTATCGATTCTGATTCAATCTTAACGAATTTTTTACATTGCGATCATGTGATTTACAAAGACTATAACTAACCCCATTCTCACCTTAATTCTACGATAATCCGGTATAAAATTAAGTAAATAAAAAACAAAGTGAAACAAAAAAATGGATGTATAAGTGTCGAAAAACGAAATAATCAAAATATCGAAACATTATTCGTCAATTCATCTACTTTTCGATCGACCGAAAATTTTTTTCTAGATAGAGTTGCCTACTATTCGGAGATTGTAAATAATTTTTAACGGATGACGAAGCTATACGTGTATTATATATCATATATGATTTACAAAATGTAATACTTAATAAATGTTTTATACTATTTTTGATTATTATTTCATTTTCCTTAAGTTTTTCTTTTAATGTTTTATTGGAGGAAAATTGAATATTAAAGTATCATTGTATAATACCTATAAAATGATTGAAATATTGTGGTGTGAGTCGGATAGATATTCTAGTCCGGAAAGCATCAATCTCGCGATTCAAGGATCTCCTTAGCGTTTGATGAATTCGTAAAGTGAATAGAAGCAGGCGAGTGTCATCCATAAGGCCGGGGAGATATTAATGTATCTGGTACAATGATATATGGCGAGTGTACATCACGGTAGCGGTCTAATGATGCGGACCGGGAGTCCCTTCGCTCAAAAATCGTCGGACCGAACCTTTTATCCCTATTATTGTACAATAGCGCCTTAAATTTCTTAGCAGCCATCGCGGCAGCGAGACTCTTTTCTCCCGTCCGTTATTATTATGTACAATCGGGCTTAATTTCTGTCCGGGCTCCGGCTCGGGGTCCTTTATCTAAAATAATTGTCCGGGGGACTCGACCCGCGATTATGTTGCGTGATGATTCCCGCGATCCAGACCCGTTATATATGGGGCAATATTTTACGAAGAGACATGGGACTCGCGAGATAATATCTTCTTCTAGTTCCGTACTCGGCACCGACATCGGGTAATTTACTGGTTCGCTGGGGTTATATTTTATTTTTGGCATTTGTGCTTGTCACAGGTCGCCATTTTTCAGCGCAACTTTAACCCGTCCTTTCTTCACGCCGCTACCTTATCAAATTGCCTCCAAACAAACCATTTATTTTATCACATCATCCGGATATCTTCTCTCCCCTACAATTTTACTTGACAAACTATTAAAAATTATCTCTCGTCTATTTATATTTATCGTTTACCCCACAAATTATCTAATAAAGAAAAAATAATACAATTGAAAAAAATTTAAAAAAATTTTCAAACATTTGTTTGTTGGTAAACATTTTTGACAATTTTCTAACTTAAGAAAATTAACTTTAAAAATCAATCAAAAATTCATTTTTAAAGATTTTGATTGGATTTTTTTTCTAAATGAAACTTAATGCATCCTAATTTTAATTTAAAAAGACTGTTTTATTCCAAGTGTTGCCAAAAAAATTTAAAAAAATTTCAAAGTTAGTAAACATGTTTGACACTTTTCTAACTTAAAACATTAACTTTAAAAATCAATCAAAAATTCATTTTTAAAGATTTTGATTTGATTTTTTTTCTAAATGAAACTTAATGCATCCTAATTTTAATTTAAAAAGACTGTTTTATTCCAAGTGTTGCCAAAAAAATTTAAAAAAATTTCAAAGTTAGTAAACATTTTTGACACTTTTCTAACTTAAAAAATTAACTTTAAAAATTCATCAAAAATTCATTTTTAAAGATTTTGATTTGATTTTTTTTTTTAAATGAAACTTCAAACATTCTAATTTTAGTTAAAAAAGGTCGTTTTATTCCAAGTATTGTCAAAATAATTTGACGTTTGGAAATTATAACTTTATTATACAGGGTGTTTAAAAAAGATGTGGCAATATTAAAGACGGTGATTGTCCAGGTCTTTTTATACAAAAAAGTTTAGAATAAACATGGTCTGGAAGCGCTTCGTTACCGATTTACAGCGTGTTGAAGTTTAAACATTTTTATTATAAACAAAAAAGTTTATAATAAAAGAAATTTTTTAAAGAACAAGGGTTTTATTCAAGGACAAAAACAAATAGTTTACCAAATCAACAATTTTACCAAGCAAATATTACAAAAATTGTGCAAAGTGATCACCTAGAGCTCGGATGCAAGAATCCAATCTTCTCCTCATTGACTGGCGAACTCTCTCAAAAACACTAGGATCTGTTTTAATTGAGTTGTACCCAACAATCATTCGATTTCTTAAGTCTCCTACGTTTTCCAATGGAATAGCGTACACCAAGGACTTCAAATGGCCCCATAGGAAAAAATCCAGTGGATTTAAGTCCGGGGATCGCGCAGGCCATAACTGAGGTCCACCTCGGCCAATTTAACGATTTCCATATGCTTATGTTAAGAAATCACGAGCTACTTGACTAAAGTGGGCTGGTGCGCCATCATGCATACACCACATTGCATCTCTAATTGCTAATGGAACGTCCTCCAGAAAACTAGGGAGCGTGTTTTCCAAAAAGTTTCGATACACCTCTCCGGTAAGTCTTCCTGGTAAAAATACCGGTCTAATTAGGCAGTCATACAATTCCAAGCCTAATGTTCAAAGAAAACTGATGGTCAAAACGATCTTCATTTCAAATGGATTCTCCTCACACCATACATGGTTATTTTGGAAATTGCGTATCGCATTTCTTGAAAAATTCGCTTCATCGGTGAACAGAATCGACTTCAAGAATTGAGGGATTTCAACCATTTCCTGCAAAAGCCATTGACAGAATGCATTGCAAGGAGGAAAATCAGCAGGAGGTAATGCTTGAACGTGTTGAACTGTTTCAAAATATGTAAATTTTTACTGCTTTTTTAAATTAAACTTCAACACGCTGTAGATCGGCAACGAAGCGTTTCCGGACCATGTTTATTATAAATTTTTTTGTATAAAATGACCTGGACAATCACCCCCTTTAATATTGCCTCATCTTTTTTAAACGCCCTGTATACAACTAGCTTATTTGTTCCGTTTAACTTTTCGGAGAAAGTTAAATGTAGCCATTAATTAACCATAAGAACCATTTTCAAGCAAGCAAAAAATTGACTTCAGTGTATCGTCGGTCTTCTGGGTGTTTTCAATTTGATTCCTTATAGGTTTGGTGGAGATTAACATTATACTGGGTTACGGCTGAGAGCATCGACATGCTTCATCCGTTGTCCTGATCGATGAAAAATGCTATATATTGGAACTCTCCCAATAGAAGTGCCCATCTTGTAACTCTAGCACAAAGCTCTTTTTCCCAATGCCTTGGTAAAAGTTAAACAATTTCGAGTTTAATACCTAGTGAATATACTGTAAATTTTTTGACACCATCAATAACAGTTAACACTTTGAATTCCTAGCTAGAGTTTTTCTTTTGAACACGTGAACAGGTTGTTTCTTGCAATAAGGTTGCACAAAAAGCAAACTTTTAGTCATCACAATGTAATTTGGTTTTAACATCATTTCAATTAATCTTAAGAACAGGACGTTCTTATTAAATGGTTTTCAATCTTACAAAAGCTTCCTTCTAAATTGTTCCAAATCCGAAAAGCTGATCTTCTTTCAATAAGTCACTTAATGGCTTTGCAATTAGCGAATAACTTTCACGAATTTAGGAAAGTATCCAGTAAAGCCTAAAAACGACTGAAGCTGCTTTACATTCTTAGCTTCTAGAAATCCTGTTGCAGCCTACACTACAATTAGGTACGCTGTTACAGTTTTTCTTTTTTACCAAAACGATCGGAGTTGAATATTCAGAACCACTGTGTTTGATGATTCCTCGTCTCATCATTTATAAACCTGTTTTACAACTTCTTTTATTTCCACTTGTGATAATCGTCGATGTTTTAAAATAATTTTTGTTTGTATTTGAGTTGTTACCCGCTCTTCTGGTTGATAGTTGTTAATTAGTGTTCTTATTTATTCTCTTGTTTTCTGGTCTATTACCTCAATGAAATTGTCTCTCACTTCGTCATCAATAATGATTTGCATTATTTCAGCTTTTTCTTCAATTTCCTTAAAATAGATTCCAGAAGGGTTAATCACTATTTGCACTTCTGAGAGTAAATTATCGCCCAAAAGTAATTTGCAGCTCATGGCATTTTCTGGTACAATATGCATTGTGGCATGACAAGGATTACCATCTATCAAAATATTAGCCATAAACTGACCTAAAGTTTTAACGTCATTCTGTCAGATTTCCGTGAAAGTTGTGAAATCTTCTTCAAATCGTGGTGACTTCATTCGTAAGTATTCGTTGATGCAAATGAAACTGACTGCACTTCCAGTATCAATTAAGGCGGCTATCGGTTTTTCTTCCAACAATACGTCTTTAAGATTATTCCCTATCACATTCTCGATTTTCTTTCGTAGAAGTTTGCTTTTAGCTCAAAGATTAAAACTCGACTCAATGCTTTCTACGCGTCTTTCTTTCGTCCCAAAATTGAGCAAAAAGAGTTAAAAGTTATGAAATCTTCTTCAAATCGTGGTGACTTCATTCGTAAGTATTCGTTGATGCAAATAAGACTAACTGCACTACCAGTATCAATTAAGGCGACTATTGGTTTTCCTTCCAACAATACATCTTTAAAATTATTCCCTATCACATTCTCGATTTTCTTTCGTGGAAGTTTGCGTTTAGCTCAAAGATTAAAACTCGACTCAATGCTTTCTAAGCGTCCTTCTTTCGTCCCAAAATTGAGCAAAAAGAGTTAAAAGTTATGAAATCTTCTTCAAATCGTGGTGACTTCATTCGTAAGTATTCGTTGATGCAAATAAGACTAACTGCACTTCCAGTATCAATTAAAGCGACTATCGGTTTTCCTTCCAACAATACGTCTTTAAGATTATTCCCTATCACATTTTCGATTTTCTTTCGTAGAAGTTTGCTTTTAGCCCAAAGATTAAAACTCGACTCAATGCTTTCTAAGCGTCTTTCTTTCGTCCCAAAATTGAGCAAAAAGAGTTAAAAGTTATGAAATCTTCTTCAAATCGTGGTGACTTCATTCGTAAGTATTCGTTGATGCAAATAAGACTAACTGCACTTCCAGTATCAATTAAGGCGACTATCGGTTTTCCTTCCAACAATACATCTTTAAAATTATTCCCTATCACATTCTCGATTTTCTTTCGTAGTTTGCGTTTAGCCCAAAGATTAAAACTCGACTCAATGCTTTCTAAGCGTCCTTCTTTCGTCCCAAAATTGAGCAAAAAGAGTTAAAAGTTAAGGAAGGGGTTTTGCGCGCGAAATCTAAACGTCGGTCGCCGTGTGACGTGCAAACGTTTCGTGCATGTGACGCGCTAATAACACGGTATGACCGGCACTCCACTTTGATATGGGTCCGGGGCTTTCCGAGAATATAGCAATTAAGAGATTCCGAAATTATATGTAATTTCGTGGCTTTTTCGAATCGTCGAATTAATAGTAAATTAATTACGGCCCGGACGGGGGTCTTAAACGGCCGCCGTCTTTGTTTCGGTTGTTATAAAGCCATTAACTCCTCTCTCCGTCTCCGAGTGGATACACAGATATGTAACATAAGATGTATTCGTAAGAAACGTGGAAATGACTAGTCAATATTATAACTAGGGGACGCACTTATGTAGAATCAATCTTTTTCACTAGAGAATCTTCTCATTTAGTTAAAAGGCCGAACCCTCTGCTTTCATTACAACTCTTCGAATTTATTCCTGTTATATACATACGATTCCGATTGCATTTGCATGCTTTCCAATCTCGCTTGTGATTTTCGATTTTTCCACCCCTTCTTTTCTTTCTTACAAAAGAGAATTTTAACACATCACTATAGAAATTATCTTAAATGTATTTCTTTTAGTTAACCTCCTCTACTTAACGAACTCTTCTCTCCTACTTAAGAACTCCAATTTAAAAACACAAGATGTTAAAGTAACGTCTCAGTTTGTAATTTATAAAACTTAAAATGTATACTAATGGATGGATTTTTGTGAGTGGATATAACATCGATGGTAATCTAGGTGATTTTGTGAAAAGCAATGGAGGATGGAGGTCCATTGCGTAGCTTGACATTAACAAATACGAAGGAGGCCGCGAAAGAGGCTGGAAGTAAAGGCTCGTCCCATCTTCTCCCGGTCGGACGTCGGGCCGTAGAAGCTAATGAGTTACGCCCATGCGGTAAAAAACGTAAAACAACACCACTCCTACTAAATTATAATTTCTAAACGCAATTATACAGCCGATATTGCTGACATAATTAAATTTCGCTGAAGCGGCCGTCGGTTATCGCGGATTTATCCGAGGACATCCATCAGGTCGGGTTACGTCGTTTTCGGCTCGCGGCGTCGTTAAGTAATTGATAAATTAATATAATCGAAGGCTTAATATCTGGGCAGCGCTGTTAAATTATAAAATTGGTATAAATTAGCAATTAATATCACCTCCGAGGGCTCGTACTCGGGCGGCGCGCGTACGCAACGTGTTTACATAATATACGCGAAGGCCGATTCGAAATCTGGACCTCCAAACCGGACCCCAAAATTCTCCTTCTCTTCTCATCTTCTTCTTCCACCGAAGACAGAAGGGATTACGCAAATCGGGTGGACTTTAAGGCCCTTCCACTATACACGCTGACCTCGCAAATCCTAATGTAACCTGTCCGAACCGATTGTATGCTTGCCTGGACCTTAACACGTCGACGAACAATATCGACTTTACTAAACTTAATATTTTCTCCCTAATCATCCCTCATCCCCTAGTAATTAGACCGTGTTCATAAAACTATTATACATACTTACAGGATATTTTATTACTATGTTTTATTTCACGACAATAAAGTTTAAAAATTGTCTATTTTACAAGCCTAAAACAAGTTTAAATTATTGATACTAATAACATGATATTATTATGATGTCTCTTTCAAACTTTTTTTTTTACAGGAAACCTAATATTATTTCATTTTTATTTAATTTGAAGTCATTAAATTCTGTGCCAAAACTTTTCGAATACGTTATGAATGTTATGATTCCTCTAATTTTAATACACCACATTTTAAATATTGCTTACATGAATCAAGTTGCTAAACGAATTGTCATGGTTGAGCTATAATCTACTTGAATATTTTTCAGAATCTTAGGTATTAATGTCGTATTACTCTAACCGGTAAATTTAATTTGTTTTGATTTATATAAAGAAAATAAATTTTAAAATTATTTCAAAAATCTGTTGTGGATAACAGCTGTAAAAATACTTACGAAATAATCTTAACAATGAAAACATTAATCATTCAGATTTTATTTTTAGAAAAGTGATCTAAAATTATTTAATTGAAAAAGAATAAAAGTCTCTCCTATTAAGTGGGTAGTAGACGATAATAGACGATACAATCCGGAATGCAAATCGCACCCTTTCTGATCATTAATCATTAAAGCATTCGACCGGTTTTGTGGACGATGAATTCCCACCAATCTAAATAGTGTAACTTGTTACTTATATTTATCAGAGTTCTTTGTAAAAATTTTAAATTAATTATTACATTTTACTTACCGTATTCTAAATCTTGTGTGTCTTCTTGTATTGCAATTGAAAAAAATAATTTCTCAATAAATAAAACTCTAAAATTTATTATACGACAACTATATTTTAAGAAGCCCAAAAGGCGGTTTACAATAGTTTACTGTACACAAGTAGTGAATATGCAATAACAAGTAACATTGAAAAAAAAAAGGAAGAAGGTAGTGCTGAATGAGTTCGGCCAGGGGAAAATGAGCCAACCGGTTCGAGTTTCCCTAGAATCGTGATCGTATACTCGCAAACGCCCTCGTTTTCGCTAGAAACCCTAGAGGCACACGTATATACATCTATACAATGACAGGCATAGCGGGGTACTGTTATTCTATTTACAGTTATTGCACATCGAAACGAAGTCCTTCCTCCCTTTCGGCGATCGACGCCGCGGACGTCCCAATTTAGACGACGTACAAAAATAAAATAAGAAAAGAACAAACAAAAAAAAAAAAAAAACAAGAATGTATATGAAATCTACGACCGGATCGGGAGTTCGTATTGTTTCCGTTACAAAAGTGAGCAATTGCGATATTCACGTCTCTTCCCCTACTATTTACAACATAATACATATCGCTACCTTCGCAAGACTGGCATCGGTTTCGTCGCGACGAGCGCCGAACGCTCCTTCTATGTTACAAGCGTAATAAATAAATACGAGACTGGCTTTCAACAGGACGAGACAGAAGGGTAAAAATAACCTAAAGTAATGTACAATGAAAATCACAAGAGCGCGTTACCACAGGCCGGATGGTCACGAGTCCGGCTTCCCCTCGGGCGTCGCGACGCCTCCGACGACCAAGTGCAGTGTCTCGTTCTCGGAGTGCGCGTTTCTCTTCGTTCGCGACACGAACATCTTCGTGCACCCGACGACGGTGCACTTGTACATCTCAGACGCGTGGGTCTTCTCGCAGTGTTCTTTCAGTTCTCTCTGGTTCCCGAAGGATCTTTTACATATCCTGCAAGTGACGTTGCCATCTTTGTTCGTTAAGCAAATGTCTTCTTCCACGCAATGTTCCCATATGGTAGTTGGACCGGGTGACGTCGAATGTAATGGAGGAGGAGGTGAACTCAACGTCGGGGAGTTCGACCCCGATTCTTTCTTCATGGAAGAGGAGGAGCCGTTCAGGTGGGAGAAGTGGTTGAAATTGCCTAAGGAGAAGGGTAACCCGGGGAGGGGTGGAAGGAGTAAAGGGGGATGAGGTATTCTATCTCCATTCATCATCAACTGTTCTAGGCTGGGGGGAGGTAAGTGGTGGCCTTTGAGGGCTTCTTCGGCGTAGATTCTAGCTAATATATCCCCGTGTAACGAATTCCCGGTTAAGGAGGCGAATGGGGATTTCTCCAGGAGTAGACCGGATCCGGACTTATCGGAAGACGTCGAAAGTAACTTCCTGTGTAAGTTTAAATTGGCGCTGTGTCGATCTCGACTTCTCTTGGATGGAAACGCTGCGTTACATCCGTCTACGTTGCATTTGTGCATGAGTTTAAGATGGACGTTTTGGTAATGAGTTTTAACGCCAAAGTGATTTTGGAAGATTTTGCCGCACGCGGCACACCTCCTGGGATTGTCCTTATCTATAGGGACGTCCATGGTGCTTATAAATTGTCCGTTATCGTATAGGTTGTCGTCCGGAGAATCCCCCCCGTTAGAACTTCCTGCCGACGACGCTTGGGACCTCGCCGGGCTCGGAGGACCCCCGCTTAGCATAAACCCCAACGGGGGAAATTGCGAACTTTGACCTCCTAACCCCAGATGCAGTCCCCGGCTCATCAAATCGCCAAAATGCCCTTGTGAAAGAGTTTCGAGTTGTCGAAGGGCGTTCGAGCTGTCAAACGACTCGTCGCTTTTGTTGCTTTCTACCGAGCTTCCTGGCCTCTCATCGTTCTCCTCGTTGTTCTCGTTATTTTCACCGTCTTGCTGGTTCTTTTCCTTCTTTATTTTATCCAGCATAAACAAGGGGGTTAAACTGGTTTTTATCTCCGATATGTTTTTGTCAGTGTCGTTAGCGTTTACGTCGGGACTGGTTTTGCCGAGGTTCAACGGCGAGTCGCAATCGGGGACATCTTTGGATTCTTCCTGAGAGTTTCTATCTTCTTCTTCCACTTTGATGGGAATTTGTGGTTTTTCATTAAAAACATCTTCCGAAGATTCCCCGTCGGTGGCGGGGTCTTCCATTAAAGTAGAGGGGACAGCGCATTTAATTGGATTTTGACTTTTTCGCTTTCTTTTATTTGTCGGAAGTGAAGATTCGTCCTTCAAACTTTGGGTATCCACAACGCTTAATGAATCCTCATTACTATCTACGTTACTCGTTACGTCTTCTTCAACATCTGATATAGACATTTTTTGTTTTTTTGTAGGGATGCTAAAATCTTCGGGTCTATCGGGAATTCCGTTCGAAGTCTCCACTTTCTCTTGTTCTTCATCTTCGTCTCCCCCCACCACGACGATCCCGTCGTCGTCATCATCTTCGTCTTCATCTTCGTGATGACTTTCTGTGGTTACCGACGGCGTTTTGTGTTCGGACAGGCCAAAAGCAGACCGTTGAACGCTGAGGTCTAACGTTTGTTTGAAATCCACAGATGCCAGAGAATGATGCCGAATGTCTGGTGGCGGTGTCAGCAAGGGGAAGTGCCCGAAAGGGTTTAGAGGATTGAGCGCCGCAGCGGCGGCGGCCGCCGGAAGCGCCAGACCTGTTTGTGGCGGAATTAAAATCGGGTGAGCCTGCGCGCTTCGGCCGTCGTGGGGGGATATTTTCCTACGTAAATGGGGGGAGTGGAGCTTTGGATTCGGGTTGGCGCTATGTCTGTTGCGAGACCTCCTCGAACTAAACATCATATTACAACCTTCAACTGTACATTTATGCATTTCACGAAGATGGACCGCCGAAAAGTGAATTTTCAACGCGCCTTTGTCACAAAAGGTCTTCAAACAAACGTTACATTGGACCCGTTTCTTTCCCGTGGCGGGGTTTATAAATTGAGTGCCGAGGTTCAAAGGGATCGCTGAAGATCCCCAATGTCTTTTTGTGGGAGTTGTGGACTTTCTTCCAAGTAGCGGCGTTCTAGCTCCTCTCGATTTAGAGTTCGAAGCTTCACCGTCTCTACTGAGGTTTAGGGCGCTTTGGGATGATTCTTCCGCGTCTTCATCTTCCGATGGGAATTCAGGTGTGGTGTCCGAGGATATCCGTAAAGAAGATGCGACGAGTGCATAATTATTCGCCGACACAACCGCGGCCATCGCGGCTGCGTGCGACGCCGACACGGGGTGGTTCAGAGATGACGTCGGGGGCGGTGGCGGCGGCGGCAAACAGGTGGGCATACTGAGGTTCAGCCCCATCGGCGAGGATGCCTCCCCGTCGGACGGGCGCCTCCTGGTGGGATCTCCACCGATTTTACTAGGGAACCCTAAACTTGGCCCCAACTTTCGAAAGTCAAAAGGTTGCATATTTTGGAGTCGATTCAATGGCGATTGGTTTGACGCCGTCGACGTAGGCGGCGATGAGCAGGTAACTGGCATAGGATGAGGATGCGCCACGGGACCGTTGGAGGGCGACACGTTCAGGAAACCCAACGGGTGCTTTTGGTGAGGAGAGATGGTCGGCAGGTGCGAAAACTGGAACGCCGACGAAGGTGATGGGCATCGATTTGGGGACATGGTTCGGCGCGTCGCCGCGTTTGGCGATGGGCGGCGCTCCAGTCGCTCAAGCCTCTCCAGACGCTCCAGCGCGGGATCCTGCAGCGCCTGCTGTGCCAGTAGGAGCTGTTGGGTTATCGCCCGCGTTTCTCCAAACCTCAAGAACTGTTGGAGCACCAACGGCTCCTCTTCAGCTGAACATATGCTCCATTTATCCAGAGAGCTTCCTTGAGATTCCTGCAACAATACAACAAGAACTTAAAATTACAGTAATAATAAAACAAAAAGAACTTATGTAAGAGCGAAGGCGTTCGCGAATTTGTGGGACACGCTGTGTGGTATTAGTAATACGTTGAGCTTTCCTGTTTGCTTGCGATGGGTGATCTGGATAGTGTCTCCTGCGGGATTATAAACAGAGACCGGGATTTGCGAAAATCTTTCGGACGCGGCCAGGTAAGATAGATACGAAAGGTTCGGAACCAAAAATAAACGAACGAGCGTGCGCTAGTCGAAGACAAAGCGCGCGTAAGAAAATAAATATTACTATATTTATCGGCGCAAAGGAAAAAGCGGCGATTAGTGGAAACGAGCGAGCTCCGCGCTGTCGGTTATTTCAAAAATTATACCTATCCGAAAATTATTCGTCTCGAAAAATGATATGCAAAACGGTCTATAATTTCGGCGTCTGTGATTCCGAATACCACATATTGTCGGCCGAAATTACCTAGTCTAATGTTTTAAATATTCATAAGGTCCAATACATTCGTGCCAAGACGACCTGCTATTTACGCATGCATTTGGACCCGGCTCCGTGATTATGCTAAATGCTAGGATATCCGAAAAACGAACAGGGAAACGACAAATCCTTACCGAAAACTCGGCTACCATTTTTACCTTCGTCTCTCGCTTTCCGCCGCATGCACTTTACTTTTACGGCATTTCTCACCAATGTACATTATTTTCAGCAATCATCAAATCTATTGCACTTCTTAAAAACACATTTTATTAACAAAAAAACATTTTCCTTCGTTCGCGCTAAGCTAAAGCAATCACGACCTGTAATTGACGTGTTAAGATGCAAGAGTAATTATTTTGTTCGAGGACCGACGATTGTGCGATGACGCCAACTCGCTTGTGATTGAATAAAAAAATAACACGCCAGTAATTCATTGTAACTGCCTGCTAATATTAGTGCTATATTTATCAGAATAGAAAAGGAACTAGAAATGTTAAAGCTTACTAATACCAAAGACGTAAAACGATAAATCGATAGATAACCATGTAAAGAATTTATTTAGAAAACTAATAAGCGTGAAATTTATTTGTTATTAATAAATTGATTAAATATGATCATAAACAAATAATAATATTGAGTGGAACTTCATGAAACTAGTAATAAAAGATACCGTAAATCTACAAAATTATGATCTTCGAAAATATATTCCCTAATTCTACGGAACAGTAAAGAATTCATTTAGTACATAAGATGTATTGATGAAATTATATAATATAAATAAGTGAAGACAGAAAAAGGAATGTTTCTAGAAAGTATATTTTTTTATGTTAGTATTCAACCCAAAAAATTAAGTGTTAAGATATAATTAAAAAAAATATTTTCCAAAATGTTTTATTTACAATAAGAATGTAATAGGCTTAATTTTGATAAAGTTAAATTATGCGTTTTTCCAGATATTATAAGTGAATTTGAAATGATAGTAGCTTAGAGTTGGATACCACTTAAGTATGATTATATCATAATCGTTTTATTGTGAATTCTTGAGATATCAAAGAAGACACGTATAGCGGTGTTGACGAAAAGAGATTCGCAAGTTCTGATTTATGACCGATGGTTGGCGTTGGCTGAAGAAGTTTTTGCGGGTTACGGTCGTAACCGTGCTACACTGATCCATTAGGTGATTAGCCTTTGGATCCGTTGGCTTCGAAGATCGCGACTGTAACGATCCGCAGGACGCAGCGATCCACTTTTAGATTTAATTCGCTGGTAACGGCGATCAGGTGATTGCGGCGATCGACTCGAAGATCGATTTAACGGAAGAATTGAAAAATCGTGGGAAACAATGAGAAAAATCGAAAAGGGACGACGCGCTTCTGAGTTTTTACTTACTTTTCTGTGGACCGTCATCTTCTAAGCCGACGATGGTGACATGACACGAGAGAAGACGCACTCTTCGACCGGAAAACGAGTCACTCGCGGAAAAGTTTTTCGCACCACGACCGAAGGTCCGAAGGACCGTACTAAGAAACGTACCTGAAGGATGTAGCCCCTAGCATAGTCCTCAGGCGTCCATCCGAAGCCGTGCAACACTTGGAGCACCTGCTCCTTTTGGAGCACCGAGAAGAGCCTGTCGAGGAGGATCTTGAGGCGTATCGGCAACGCCTGGCACCCGTAAAGCACAAGGCTCGCGATGTCGAAGGCTGCGTTGGGCTGCACCGGTTCTGGGGCACTGTTGGCGAAGAGATGTCGCGATCCCAACTTGTCCAGCGCTGTAACAAAGTGGGGGTTACTCAGCGTGCGCACAAGAGGCGGAGTCTCTTGGAAGGGATATTGACAAGGTGGACCTTTGTGCCGCGTAGGTGACGGTGCACCCCCTTTTTAAAAACAAAACGGCCCGCTCCCCCGCGGGTTCCTGGCCGTCGCCCCCCAGCTTTCTGGACTTCGTCGACGTTCACGCGCGAACTTTGGTCGCCAGGATTCGATTCGATTAACAAACATTATTTGCAACATCGAAAGCTGTACTTTCTGAATTTTATGTCATGTTATGAACTTTTCTAATACAAATAGAAAATAGTACATAGAACTTTGTACAAATTTCAGTCTATTTTATAGCGAATTTATTTTCGAAAACATTTTTCAACAAGCTTGTTTCAACGTAGCTACGTTCACCACAACCGATTTGATCGAAACTTTTATTTTTAGAAAATCTTTTTCAAAATTATCTTGTGTTGTCTAAAACAAAAAGAATGCCCGTAGATGTCTCTAACTAGCCAGTTTTGAAAGAGTAATTTATCTGGTCGTGAATTCTATAGACTCGTTCTGGTTAATGAGGATCGGTTGAGTACTGGCCGTCGAAACGGAGAGGACTCAAACAGCAGGAAATTACAGCTGACGCCGCGTCGGAGGCGCCGTACAAGATGGCGGAGGTTCGTGTACGCCGTTAGAAGAGCAAATAAGGGACCATGAATTTTAATCGGCGCGTTACGGGTTCATCACGCGATTTCTTCGGTCGTGGAGAGCGCAAAAGGGCCGAATAAATAAAAATAATCGATAACCGAGGAGGCAGGTGTTGTGAACGGGCCGGACACTTCGGGAACCATATGTTTTTTAATGTCCGTCATTTTACAGCGTAATCACGAGAGCGGAAGAACACGGCGATTAATAACGCAAAAGGGACGCAGGAGGACATAAACGGAGTGACACAAGTCGAATTGAAACGCATTCTTGCGAAGACGCGCCGTTTAGGTTCTCGGGTGGTCCCATCTCGACGTTGTGCCCGAAGACAATTGGACTATAATGTCAAGCCATTACGGAAGGTACCTAATCCTTTTAGGCATTGTACTGGTACGTAATTGGCTTAGGCTTCACGACCGGTTAAGCATCTTCCAACTTGCCGAAATAAGACGAACCGAAACAAGAAATAAGAGAACGAGAGGCGCCACCGTTTTCAAAAAGAGATTTTTGGAGGAGCGTTAACTTGAGCGTTTTCTTAAACGCAAGTTGGAAGAAAGGGAAATATCTGGGGTGGACGGGTCCATTACGCGGGCTCCTTCCGCGTCGGGGCGGCGATCCATCAGGGACTTTTGTCTCATCGTCTCCTCGGTCCATTAAAACGTTTGTTACGACCGAGGGGGTTAGATATTTATTAGTTTTTAAATTGCTCAAACGGAGAGAGAAGGACTTGGACGCGGACTTGGCCCGGTCGCCCACTTAAGGAGCCATAAAGCTGAGAACGGGATAAGGTTCGACCGCGCTCATCAGCCTTATAGAGCGATAGTTGCAGCGTCACGGCGCATTGTCGTCGCGGCGATGGAGGCGCCTGCGGCCTTTTTACGCGGGTAAACAAAAGTTCTTCGGCCAATATTTCTACGTGGCCGTCGGTGTCACTCGAAAATTTATCGAGCGACCGAACGACCGGACGGCCCGGGATCGAAAACCTAATTAGACTTCATTCAGGCCCGAGTTGCGTCACTTTATTTATACGGGACTATGTATAACGTCGGCACACAATTACTATATTGAATAACAGCATATGCTCTTTTCATGGCCGCGGCAAGAGACTAACCGACTGAAAATAATGGAAACGTTTTCCGTCTCGCTCCTCTCGTCGCCTTTTGCTCCTCTTCTTCTTCTTCTTTTCCTTCTTCTTTTTTTTCTTCGGCGACGCGCACGCATCTCTCTTTTGATGGATACCTCCGGCGGAATTTTAAAGTAATCATTAATGACCATTGTCCGAGACTGCATTCCTCTTGCCTCTAACGGCTAATTCTTTCTCGCTATTACGAAAAGTCGTCCGATCAGCTGTTCTTTATACTCCATTTCATATCCTTGAGTTACTTTATCCGTGCGTTATGAAAAAAGTTATGAAAAATTACCCGATCAGCTGTTCGCACCTTTCCCCATCCTTCTACGACCAACCAGAATAAACGAGCTTTTGTTTCGGACTTCAGGTAAAGCGGAATCTTTTGAGAGAATCCCGGAATGTAAAACATATTGGCCGGCCGCCTTTATGGCTAGTAAACGCCGTCTTAATAACTTGTTTCTCTTGTCCGATTGAAAAGATAGCGAACGCGTGCCACCAACGGAATAATTTTATTCCATTGCCCTCTTATTTATTTATTTTTATAAGGATTATTTTTTTAGACCCAAATAATGATTGGTCGATTATTGAAATATGCCTATAAAACCTGTTAGTATCTTGTTAGTTAGTAAATTTGGTAATAACGTGAGATGGCCAGTCCATTAAATAAATTTGAGGGATTAAAGATAATGTAATATTGACACCTACGAATCTAACAAATACCCAGATGGTTACAGTTCCACCAATTTACATATTAACATTATCTATGAACATAATTTACAAAATAAGAGAGCTCATGAGTTTTGAAAATTTTTGTATTACAAATACATTTGGCATCTCCTGCAACACCCTTTCGGATCTTACAGTAGTTATGAAACACCCTGTAGGTATATTAACATTATTTCGATATAAAAAAAAATCTGATTTACGATGTAGATCATAAAATGGGGAATTTTTCGGTTACGAACGCGGTCGAGAGGGTGGAGGTGTTTCGCGAAGAACTAATGAATCTCTTTTACAAGTCGGTGTCCTCAAAAGGAGCGAACAAAGGGCGGTTGGACCCCCGCGGCTCGGAGTGTTCCTCGCTGTGACAAATGACAATCCCGGCCGTGCCTGTCAATAAACTTTTATAACACCAGGGGAAATTCGGAAACGACCGCTTATAAAACGGGCGCGAGGTGTCACTCGGACGTTGCGTAAGAAAAGGTAACGAATTTATTAAGTGCTGTAAAAGCGGGCGAAGGTGGAATATAGGAACGGGTTTTTTAAAGGACGCCTCAAATCAGCGGTTCTCAACAGTCGCTGCGACTTTTATATAAGCATCTTCGACGACGGTCTGGGTATTGCTAAAAATTGACGGATCGTTTTAAGAAAGATTTAAAGGATTTGTTCGCGAGTGTGAATACGGTAAATTGAATCGGGTCGGTGTCGATGACGACGGGTTTGAGAAGCCCTGCTTTAAAGGATGTCGTTAAGGACGGTCGTGCTTTACCAAAAGTGAAACCAATTTTAAAAAGAATTCGACGTGGACGACGCCGAGGACACAACCTATAATTATAGGCAATCTCTAGTGTAGCGTTTACGGTACGCTGCTTGTCCCATACGGCGTACGAGCCAGTCGATAAGCCGTACAAGATATAACCTTTTGTCTTCACGAAATTGACATGCGTTCGATTATTTCAAAACCACCTCTATTACAGCACAGCGTCGTCTCTTTCTGCGGCACGCGGTCATCCTCTTCTTCTTCATCTTCTTCATTCGCCATCCATCGGGTACGGTCCTTCGTCCTGCGGTTCTCGTTCTCGTTTTGCCGCTCGCGGCCGATCTGGTCCCAAATCTAACTCTTCGGTCCTTCGCCCCAGCTCGTCGCTAATAATAAAATGACTATTCTATTGGAATATGTACTTTTGCCAACGGAAGAATTAATTCTTGCAAAAATATACTGAACTGCAATGAGGTAAGGTTCGTTATGCTATAACGAAGCTTCGTTTCATTTAGCCTCTTCTCCTTGTCTTCCGTTCGGGTATTCTTCGTCGTGAGTGGCGAGTGTTGGGCGTTGGATCTCTTGGGTCTTCGGTCCTGCGTCCTCGGGTTCTGGTTCTCGTTTTGCCGCTCGCGGCCGATCTGGTCCCAAATCTAACTGCTTGGCCCCGCGCCGGGGCTCGCCGTTAATGATTCTAGCCGAGACAATAACTTTGAGACACACATATATCATATGTTCAAGTCATCCTGCCAGGTACTTTGTGCTGCCGCAAACTAATTCTCGGCTAGCGAAGGGCGGATCTACGACCGAAGAACCTGTCACTTGCCACCGTCGGCTCTCCTCTGCCTGCGCCGCGGCGGCCCCGCAGCGGCCCCGCCGAGTACCTGCCTCCTTCGCCAGATTGATGATCGTTTACAGCTGAGGCCCCCGATCTTCGAATTCAAATTAAGATTTTAGTATTCATTAGATGGCCCGTCTTCCCTATTCTTGACCCGGCCGCGAAACAAAAGGAACAAAAGCCCCCCGAATTGACAGCGTCTTTGTGGCGCGCCGAGCGCCATTTCGAAAATCGACCCGTACTTATCGGGGATGGCATCCCGGGCGGAGTAGCAGTAGGATTCAATTTTAGACGTATATTGAATCGAAAGTACGGGGGCGTTTCGGATAAATGTTGGTATCGCATGTTGATATTGTAAGTATTACGGGACGTCGTGTACGGTTGAGATCGGGAATAAGGCCACGAAAAGGTGCAAATGACGGGTTGCGCGGGCAACTTTCAAATCGTGAACGCGCTAAGTCGCCAACGACCATTTTTATCCGAGCACAAAAAAGAAGGGCACACTCCCACTAAATAAGCCCCTATTTTTGATTGGCAGGGGAGGCCACGCATACGCATCCATTCTTCTCGCGAGCGTACTTGAAACTCTCAAATAAAGGGTACGACTACCTACATTTATATACATCTGCATCATGGCCGACCCCGTTCCATGGGAATAACCACATGACAAATGTTGTACGGCATGTGTGCCGCATATTGCGGATCTGCGGGTCCTCGGGTTCTGTGTTCTCGATTCTCTCGTCGCTGATCTCCTTATTATGTACGCGGCCGCGCATTCAATTTGTCGAGTACAAAGCCGAGGGGAGTTTTGGAGGATGTTTGTTAATAAAAGTCGGAGAGGATCGATGGGCGACGCGTAATTGTAGCCAAATAACGGGCGAAAGCACGAGAGCGCCCGTTTAATGTCGTAGGCCAATAGCGGCCTACGACAGGAGCGGGGAAAGAGACGACAGCCACTGTTACCCGTGTTTACGTTTTCATTAGCGTGTCTGGAAGTCGAAATTTTACAATACGAAGTAATTATTTTATAACGTAATAAAAATAACTTGCCCGTAAGTTAGCGTCAATTATCGTTCCGGCCGGGCTGTTACGTTATAACCTTTTAACCCGCGCGCGTCGTTAATTAATTGATTACACACGCTAACAATAAGAGGAGATGCGGTGGGCAAACGTTTGCGTTTGTTTCCCCCGTTTATCGTTAGATAAACACTATCGCCGGCTACCGAAAGGAAATTTTAATATTAATCGACCGCCCGACGACCGAACGGTCAGGCCGAGTCCCGTCGCATCGTATTCCGCCGAGATTTAAGGAGAGTCGCCGTCACATGCCCCGATCACGGTATCGCGCAATTACCGACCATATACCATCGTTGACAACCGACGATCTAGAGCTACGGAGTAACAACCGGCCCGCGAGGAGTCCGATATGAGTTATCCGCCTTAAAGGTTAGTTTACAGATGATAAATTCGATTCGTCGTTAATGGCGATTTTCTCACGAGCGGGGAGGAACAATCTCCGTAACGCGATACTATATATTACGGCTTTTTAGCCGGCCCTTTTTCTTCGCTTTGTTTTGCTCCGGCTGTCCCACTAATAAATATATCGGGCCCTAGTTTCTAAATCGCGTGACTCATGCAACGCGGAGCCGGTGGCTCGCAGCTAGCAGCTCGCAGCATCCCATTTTGAAAAGAGAGCCGGCCCATCGAAACATAAATAATATACGCATAATGAAAAGTCCGCTTTGTGTACACTTATAAAAGGGTTATGTGTGCATTAATAGTTTAACGGGGGCATATCCTTCATCACGACCCCGCCGCTCTCGGTCGGCCAATCCCTTTCGTTCTATCCTCCCTTCGACCCCGACGGCCGCTTCTACCTCTGTCCGCTGCTTCTCTTCTGCTGCTGATTGAAAATTTCCTAAAGCACTTAATGTCACGAATATCCGAACCTTCTCTAGTCTTGTTATTTATTTAATAAAATCAAAACCTTGTAAGTTATTCGCGCGAATCTTGTTCCCAACTTGAATTATTCATCGAATATTTTTACGATTCTTAATTTAATATCCGTCGTAAAAGGCAACACGTAAAACAAATCGGCGACAAAACGGTTGTTAAATCAATTAGCGTCCACAAGCTATTCGAAGCAAACAACAAAAAATAAAAATGAATCGCGAAGTTGACGGATCAATTATGTTACGTTTAGAAGTGGTTGTCGAAAACGGTACGAAGTGCTTACGTTGATGGAGACGTTAAGCTCTCAAAACGGTATTATAGATATATAGACGATATTGTCGAAAAGTGCACACGTTACGGTCGTGCCGAAAGAAAATGGAAATTCCACGTGGAGCGGAGAGACGCCGTTTGCTAATATCGGCCGGTAATATGATACAATATGTACGGAGCTCGTCGAACGGTCCGCTGAGCAAATCCTATCGCAATTTCCTTTTAGAAAAGAGCGAAAGAGCGACGCACAAAGCGTTTCTAAAACGCCGTGGGCCCGTCGATACGGATTTCGGGCCGTTGTCTCTCGGAAATAGCCGGGCGATATGTTTTCGGGTGGAGGACCGGGCAATAATGGCACATTCGCTTTGAAAAAATATCTCCGGCCTTTCAGCTGTCATTCATATTTTCGTTGCGTCAAATTTGCTCAATTACGTAGAAATTCGGCAGACCTTTGTTCGGCAGCTTTTCGTCCGCCAGAGGGAGCTCTCGTCGAGTTTACCTGCGCCGTCTGCGGACCAATGGAGACAACTCCAAACATATGTCCGTAGTGTCGCGCGACACGCGATTGGCCGTCATTGTCACGTAACGTGTCCAACTCGTCCTCCAATGGGAGAATATTCGCAATCGCGGTGAGAACGCCGCTAATTACGCCGAGGACGGCGAGGATATTTCCTGGTTTCCTGGTCGTGCGCATCGCACGACAGGAAAGTCCCACGAGGCGAAGATTGTCACAGTGGCTGCGAAATCTGCATACAATGCAATGACACGTACCGCGTTACCGTGTCGTAACAAGAAAGCCGTTCCGCTCGCGACCCGTCGCGTTCCGCTAATTAAAAAGTTCATCGCGCTATCCCCTCGTTTTCGAAGACCGTCCGTTGAAAGGAACCCGCCGTTTCGAAACTTCCGAGTGGCAAATAATTTAATCGAGTGCCTCGTTTATTCCGCACTCGACGGTCGAGAGCACGACTGGATTATATCGTAAACAAAAAGCTCCGCCAAACCTCTCTTCGCCCAAACTCCCCCGACCTAACCTTAGAAAATCTTCCCCGAGTTTGAAAATCCCAGACAGACTACACCCTTTCTCAAAAAGATCTTGTTTCATAAGTAACGCGCTCCTTATCAACGAAATTAGGCGTGGAAGGGATTTAAAATGAGCTGGACGTACGATTTCGCCGGAAGGCTTTCGGTTACGTGCTGCAGATGGCACTGTCGGTATAATCGGGCCGGGAATGAGAACAGGAACGGGAACGGGAAGCGAGAACGGGAACGACGACCTGCGTTTGATACATTGACGGCAGGGTTTAAATGAAAATTAACTGTCAACGGGCCGACCGATTACGTCATAATCCGCGCAATTAATTTTCGGAACGATTTGTAAAGCGCCGGCGTGTCGAACGAATTTGTCCGCGTGACGAGCCGTAGATTTTTATTAAAACCAGGTAAAGGGCCCCCAGTCAGATTGCCTCTCCGCACATAATGCCTCGTTTTTCGCGCGGAGTGCCGTAAATTGCCACCCTTTCGGCTTGGCGCCGACCTACAATACCCGCTGAACGGCTTATTTATTGTTACACGGTCGGAATCTATAAGAGTTGCCCGTGAAGAATCAGCAGTTACACAACATTAGTTCCCCTCTTCGCTAAACACCATGCTTTAGATCACTATTCTTCCTTTATTGCTCTACCAATCGATTTTAAACTATAACGCAAAATATTTGTTTTCGTTGAAAATTTTAGCACTCAAGATCATCGCTTTTTCTCAAGTCAATAAGAAGTATCAACAGTTAATTAGTTATCGTCTTCATAACACCATGTTGTAGATCGTTATTTTTCCTTTAAACCCGTAAACATTTTTTAATTAATTTTACAAATTTTTATTGCATACGACAGAATAAAAAATAAGATTTAAAAAAGAAATTTCAAATTCGAATTTTTGATTTTAAAATGTAAAGTGGTAAATTTAGAGAGAAACATGAAATTAACAATAGTTAAACAACTCCCCTGCCGTTGGGACGATTTTGCATATGACGAAGATGTTATCTCCATTGGCGGTGGCGTAATGGAACGAGCTCGAAATTTGCTAACGTGTCATAAATTAATGATTTTATTTCGGCCGGAGGGGCGCAGGGTCGGGTCGGTACACAAGTGGCAGCCATGATGGCAGATTTGATAAGTTGGGACGCGGTCATTACATGAGGGGATTATGATCTTCCGACTGAAATAATTAGTCGGCGGGCGAACTGCCAACGAGTCCATATTAACCCTTGCGCTACGTTGGGGGCGACTTATATCAATAACCGCGCGGATATTCCAAATTAACGCAGATTGCGGCCTCGTCCGTTTTAAATTACGCGCTTAACTTTGACGAAACACAAAAGGAGTATAATAAATGGGGAGATACTTTTTTGGGTTTTAATTTTATAAAATCTAAAAAAAAAAGTTTTGGAAAGTGGCGGTTAAAGGTATGTACGTGTGGAGAAAAACCGTAGATGAATAAGCGCGATGACGGGCGTGGGTGGAATGGGGCCCTAGGTTTCCTGGACTGTTCACGAAAAGTGTCTAGTATGCCATCTGCATAGCTTTCCGTTTCCGGCGACGGAGGCAGACACGCAATCGGAACCGGGCCTCTCGATCAAATTTATCGCGATCGATCGCGGGACCCTCAAAATTCGCCCGCAAGGGGGCGTCGCCGGGCGGCGGCGACTTTCGACGCGTAATATTTATTTTTGATAAAATCTCGGGGCCCACAAATCGACACCTTGACAGGCCGCAATTAGCTCTCGTAATGTTCCATATTGTTTCACGGGCGTAGATTTGTGTGCGATAAGCGAACCCGAGCCCTCGGCCGGTCGGGTGTCGCCTCGAAAGTAATTTCAACCCTCATTTAAGATAAATGACTTTTTTCTCGCGGACCCGTGTAAAAGGTCAGTTGTACAAAGGTCGTTACAAAGTGTTTTCGTTATCTTGTTCATCGGGTGTTCGCACCCAGCGTTTGATGGATGAGTCGGGTGGTATCTGATGGACGGAGCTCGGGTCACGACAAGGATTTCATGGAAGCGTCCCGATGGCTACCGATATTCCGCCGATGGCCGGTTGTTACGACGCTCCGATATGTTACGTTATTCCGGTATACGACGTTCCGCGACCGAACCGACTAACGTCGGTTGAAACGTACAACAGGAAGAGGTGTATTTTCGGAATAATTTGCATAGATGATGCGCTCGGCGACCGCCTTAACGGCTCGCGACGTATCGCTGGGAAATCTGTGAATTAATTCAGACCGAATGTGAGGTCTCCTGATGCTCGCTGTTTTCAAATTAAGGAAGCGCTCAATTACGTTTCTTTCGCCGTCTTCGTCTGCCGCACGGCTCGATCCGAGGCGCCGCTACCTGTTCGCCTCGCTTTGAAGGCTTAAATGAAATTAAATTTTAAATGAACTAAGACTAACGGATGCGGCGGTTAATTACGTCGACTACAATGCAGGACAATCGCGCACCGTAACTAATTTATTCGCTATAAAAATATTAAATTAGCGTGGACCCCTCCACGATCCTTGTCACATATGACTACTAGACCGTCCTCTTCTTACCGTTCGCCCGGGAGAAAGCTCCGACATCCCTGACGATCACTTCGCTCGACGCTAATTGAAACTACGCCTGCTCTATGCATTAAAATATACGACCGGCACGTCTACGTTATTATAACCGGCATCTCTTTATTAATCTCTTATTAACTACCAAATACATTGTAAATAAAAAAAGCACTTGACGCGGTATGGCTATTACGAACCGAAAATACGGAAAATCGCGCCCCGCTTAACCCCGGTGACATTATAAAAGCGCAGCCAGCGACGTTCATGCACCATTTACGTGACATATGCGACGTTTACGGCCCGAACGCGAATTTTAATATTTTAAAAGGGGGGATGATCCCGGAACACGTGGTATGATTTAGAGTTATTTGGATTCAACCCGGGGCCGACGACGGGGGCGGCGCCCGATCCAGGCCGTAAAGCGAACACCTTTAATTTCGGGTTTCTAGAATTGCGTACGACCGCGAGGCGAACAGATGTTCTCGGGCAGATGCCACGTCAACAGAGAGATCACCCGAAACAACTGCTCCGCACGAAACAATGCGTTTACCCCCGATCGAAAACGAAAGCTTTCACCTATCGCGTTTAAGTGTGTATTATAGGGTAACAATTTGTAGCACAGTAAAAATTGGATTTTTAAACCTGAATTCACTCTAAATAAATTACCTGTTTTCCCGAATGAATCACGTACTCACTTCTTGAGTTATTTGTTATTAAATAACTCAACTCAAACATGTTATGTATTTCGACACTAATGAAATGAAAGAATACTTACTAAAAAAATTATGAATTCTATTAAAAGTCACTCGAAGAAAAGCTCAAATAAAATTTTACATTACACGGCCAACACTTCCTATCGACTGCAATTCACTCAATAATATCGGAGCGAGACGGTGATTTACTAATGTGATATTTCTTAAAAGAATGTTTTTGTTCCACTTTCGAACTCTGTACTTATCGATAACATAATTGGCATGATTGAGCATGCAGATTCGTGTACAACAAAAAAATTAATTTCATTTTGCAATGTGGGACATTAAAATCTTGTTTGAAAATGGGTTAAAATTTTGGTACAGTTAAATATTGAGGAATGTGGGGTGCGCGGTTCGGTAATTTGATTTAGAAAATTCGAAAAACGATCCCCTCGTAGGTAGAAGGGCTAAGGGAGAGAAGAGGTCGCAGATCGCGCCGGGTAGCGGAATACATTATTGAATCTACGAACGAGGCGGGAGCCCCGAGCGCGGGATGGGCAAAGTGGATAAACAGAGCTGCCCCCGAACTTTTACAAATTCGGGCGGCCACGCGGCCACGGCATATTGAATAAACCACGTCTGTCCAACTGAGTCATTACTCGAGGGGGTCGCCATTATATCAATTATGAATCTTCTGGTCGGACGTCGGGACGCGCGTTTGGGCGCGAATCGATAGAGGTCGCGTAAACATTTCGAAGACTACTTGAATCTATTAATCCATAATTTAACCGAGCCGCAACGAAATTTCGCTCTCATCCTCATTGAGAACGATGATACGTCACATTTCGGCCACCGCGGCGGACCAAATCACCGACAATCACGTAATTGGAACGCGCGGACACCGACGCGTGCGCATTACGTCTAATTGACTCTTACGTACGGAAACCTTAAGGGCGATCGCACCGTCCTCTCGATCTCCGCGGCCACTGCTTTACGTTTCGCGGAGATCGATGGAGAACGATGCGCCGTTTCGCGTCTCTTCTCTGACGGAGTTTTTCGGGCCGACGTTACGTCAAGTGAAAATGACGTTGCGACAGCGTTTTGCATGACAAAGGATTGCTTGACAGGGCCGTAAATATGTACGGAATTATTCATGAAAGCGCGATATGGGGTTGCCCGACTGACAGTTGCGGTGGCTTGCGGTTGCATTTTCAAAGAACGGCCGCGTGTCGCATAAATATGGATGGACCCGCTGATAACCGCCGCTAATGGATCAATTCCAGCGCAAGACACCGATAGGCCTAATGCGATCGCTTCCAGAACTTCCTATTACCATAAATTTGCCCTTTAGCTCCCTTTCCTCCCTCGGTTCTTTCACAATGTTCGCCGCTCTTTCGACTCACAACAACTACACACGCTTAAAATCGCTACGAAATCGGATAAGTTGACACTGAATATAATCAAGGTTCGTCCTTGTGGACGAGAGTATTAAAAGCGAGCGCCGATTAGCCTTTACGTAACGTGTTCGGCGAATCGCCGTGTATGTATGTCCGACAGCCGTTTACCTCGGAAACAAGAGAGAGACGAGATTGTTCCCGGAGAGGCCCTACGGAATGAGTCGGGACGCTCAACAAGTGGATGTCAACGTCAACGACAAAGTGCCCGGATAAAAAATGCCCTCTGTCACTATAAAAGGGTCGCTTGTTCGCCGGAGGACGCCCGGACGGCGCGCGAGACGAGGAACGACGTCAAGCGACAGAGACGCCGCGCCGAAACGAGGAGATCTTGTCTTCCATAGCCGCGGGAGATCCGTTATTAACAGGATCAAAAAGTCCCGGGGACCGGCGATTTTTAGTACGAGAAAATCGCTAAGTGTTTAAACGATGAGTTGCGTCCCCTTTTGGCTCCTTTGCTCCCTTTTCTTCACGCTGTTCTACACGGTTTGTCCATTATGTTTACACCATTATTACGATATTTCTAATTAACGACTAAATAATAAATAATCGAAATACTGAACTACTAAAAACTTTGATCTATGTTAGCGTTGCAGCAAAACTCTTTTTTCTATTTTCTACTTTAAAGATTGTAGTACTTTGAACACGTAGCGCAATTTTTCGAGGCAAACGTGGATAACAGGGCACGTTCGGCCGCGACCGGATTAAATTAAACAAGGTGACTAATAGCGAGAAAGGAGTCGGCGATCGCAAGTGCTAAAATGGCCCCACCGAGGGGTAATTTGCCGGAATAACGTGGCCAGTCACACGATTTGGACGATTGAGTTCACCCGGAGTCGTGACATTTCTCTAGAATCGCCCGCCAACCTATCATTACGTGTTGAAACGAAATTGTGCCGTATTATAACTCTCCGACCGCGGTATCCACCTCGCCATCCACTCGCCTTCCACTTGCCTTCCACTCTTCCATTATCGGCCGTTCGTCGCGTAAAGCCAGATCCATGCGGGCTCACGTAATTCCCTTCCGTCGCGTTTTCACGTCTTGACACTCTTCGGACTTAATAATAAAATTTTCCCTTGTCTATGGTTACGTGCAATGCTTATCATCGTCACTACTCAAGGAATCGTGAAAGGAAATACATTTGAATGGTCAGACGTGTATCATACACTTCAACAGACCCTTTGTTCGATCCTCCACATAATATGCTAATTTGAAACACATATTATTGAAGCTAAACTATATGCAGAGCATATGCTCGTAGCAATATCTCAATTCATATATTCAGAGTAATTAATTAGATCTATAACAATCATTTGGTACATTTTTTAGTTGAAGATATCACGTTCACACGTCGTTCTTTATAAATGAGTATATCAAAGAAATGAATATATCAAGGATTTTTAAAGTGTTAGCAGAACATTTTGTATAAAAAAAAGGTGTATAATTTTTTATAAACCTTCTATATAATAGCGTTACGAATTCTAAGAAGAAGTGTAAAGAACCCGGAGAAGGAATCTTCTCATTTTAAACTGGATAGGCGCCGCGGCGCTGTTTGAAAATGACCTTTAACGTTTAAAGTAGTGAAGAAGAGTCGAGTGAGGGCGCTTTGATCGCGTCCGTGCGGCTCGGATTCGGAACAATTTACATTAGATTAATGGCCGGCCTGGCGCGGACATTCCGTGCGTCGCAGCCTGTGATCGCGTAGCGTGAAATAATCGCTACACAAATGATTAAATTTCAACATAATCGTACACACGCGGCGGCCGACCGACGGGACGCCGCCCCGGGACGCGCAAAGGGGCCGTGCCCCGTCAAAGGGGCCTCCGACTGCGAATCCTCTGACGTCGCCGCGGCGCTCTCTTTCGACGCCGGCGTCAATAACCGGCTGCCTAAAAGCGTACGTCTTCATTGAAATTATTCGAGGGTGAGATAGTACTAAATGTTTCTTTTCTTTATGAAGGTGCTTTGGGAATAAAAAAGAGGTAGTAGACGACACTGTTGGGTTGTAAAATTTTCTCCTGCAAATGAATGCCGGAGCGCGTGATGAAAACAAGGCGCCTTTAGGATTTTAATCGTGCTCTCGGAGTACTTAAAGCTTTTTCGGGGCGTAAAAGTTGTTAATTATGATAAATATTCTGGCTTTTTCCTGGGAGGGCCATAGAGCAGGCGCGCATATTGTTATTCGGTGGGGTCGGGTTGTATTAGCTCAACCCTTCCTTTTAGCGAGGCAACTTCCTGCGATCTTCGCTCCTCTTGGGACCGGGGTCGAAATCCTGCCTAGTTAGATTTTACCTGCGGTCATATCGGAGAGTTCCAGTACTAAAGCCCGACGCTTAGGGGCCTCTGCCGAGACCAAAGCGTGTCCCGGGGTCAGTTCGGATCTTATCAAACAGAAACGCCGTTTCCCGTCCTCGGCCGCGCCATAAAACACTAAGACGTGTGATATTACGACGATTTCAACCGCGCCGCGACTAAATAATTCACGACAAGGGGCGAGCGTCTCGTCCCCGGCGTCGTTCTGGCCAACGGTCACGTAAAGCATTGTCTGTCCATGCAAAAAAATGAAAGACTGAATGAAAGATGACTTCATCATGTCCCTCCGTTTCCATCTCCGTCTCCCGCGGATCGATAACGTCCGATCCTTCGCCCGATTGCGAGTTATTCTTCGGCGTCGCGCGTAATTATCGCGATTTGTCGGCCGTCTAATAATTTATTCCGGGGGAATCGCCTAAATCCGGCTAAATATCGGACCGCCCTAGCGCCAAAGGATAAGTTTACCGGAAAGTGGACCGGACTAGTGATAAATCAGGAACAGGTAGCGGTCCCTGCGGATCGAGGCTAGGAATTGAAGGAGCCGCAGCGTGCCCTGGAGGACCTCGGGAGATGGATTGGGTCGCTATCACGTCATTCCTGCTAAAAAATCCCGGAAATCTTGCTCCGGTAACGATCCGAACTGCTTTTTGTCTTTGCTAAATCACACCCGATGACATACCATATTTCGGGCAACGCTTATTACATTGTTTTTATCTGGTGGGAATTTAATTGCTCGCCAAAAAGCGGTTCGTAACTTCCCCGAAGCGTGTCGACAAAGACACGGCGAATCGCGGCTTTATTAATTGTAGCGCCGTCGAGAAGTAAATTATAGAATAACTCCGAAATTGATTTTAATTGAGATTTTATCGCGACGAGAAATAAATACCGAAGCGTGAATAAACAACGGAGGTCGGCCGCGCGCCGAACGGAGCGGCGGCTAGCTGGGGGCCGTGGGGCGGCGGGAGGGCGACGGGAGGCGCGTACGCGAGATGGGATAAATAATGCGAGCCTTCCCAACACGGCATAAATCCACATTGACATTTTATATTCAAAACAGATGATAAATACGGTTCGGCGTTTGAAAGGTAAAGGTGCCGACAACGAGATCCATTTGTTTTGGGGGAAGCGCATTAAAATATAAATTGAAGCAGGTATGCGACACAATGCGTGGCAACGCTGGGCGTCGTGGGGTCGCCCCGCTCTCCCGCTGGTAGCCATATTGCCTCTGCGACGTCAACTATTAGTTACACATTAAAAGTATCGATCAACCCGTAATTAACGTTCCTCCATCGTTCCTTCCGCGACGAAGTCATTTGTCATCCTTGTTTCTCTGTCAGAGACCAAGCCAATCTTTTACATTACCTTTATGTCATATATTCCTTAGGGCTACGGTCACTTATTATGGTGCACCGCGCATGTTCATTAAAAACTTATCCGCCTAAAAAGATAACCTCCCTACGCGCACCCGTTTTTTCTCTTTTCGTAGAAGAGTTTCAAGATCATTATCACAACACTGCCAAGCACCAAGCGTATGACAGTTTCACACAAGTGGAACTTTGGTATTTGTATTATCTAAAGGTAATTGTAGCAAACTGGTTCTCATTCGAAGGAGAGCACAATGAGATGTTCAAAGGCCGAAAGAAGAAATTCATTTGTCATTTGTCTCCCGGTTAAATCACGACATTCTCAGGCCGTAATTAGTTTCGTATTATACCGCCCGGAGGAGGCGACGGTGAATACTAGGAAGGCAAAAAACGCGCCGATTGCGTCACGCGTCTATATATATAATTACGTTAATTATTATTTGGTTACGTAACGCGGTTAGAGGCTGATCTTTAATTGAGCATTCTTGTCGCGGCCGATTTTCCGCCTCCCAATCGCGCTTTCCCGCCTCGGCGGTGTATCTAAAATTGATCGTCCCGAAGTGTCCCTAATGACGCCCGAGATGGTATCTCGAGGAGGTTTTCCTCCTTCGAAAACAATCGTTTAACAGTTCGGCCGGCGACCGCGCTCTCGGCCTCGCCGGACAACAGCTGCGCCCTCCTACGGCGAAAGACGCCACGGTCGCATAATAACAACAAAGCTGTGTCCCATACGACCCACCGAGATATTTTAATTAAATAGCGTTTTAATGACTTTTGTATGAAATGGAACGTCCTCGCCGCTTCGCCGCCGCGTTCTCTTTTCTTTCTGCCCTACGGGTTACTTATAAGTCCGAGGCAATTAAACTGCGGCCCAGAAACCGACCCCGCGACTCCCTCCTTTCTATTCGTCACCGTCCTCATCGTATCTCGTATATTGTAACATTGTTCCATCATCTTTTTAAAGGCAATTTCCATGAAACAACGACGAAGCCCTTAGGAATAATTCATGTCAAACTAAAGTCCGGAGGTGTACATTTCTTCTCGTCGAGACGAATAGTTCCAACGTGCGGTGTTCGCGTTATTAATACGCGACTGCTCGGCGTCGTTCCCGATGATAAAATATCGTCTTTTGTGAGAGACCGCGGTCGCTGGGGAAGCCGACCGACAATTGCGCATCGCCGAGCGCTCGTGTAGCGCTAAAATAAACGGCCCATCGCTGGGCAGTAAATTTGGGACGGAGGTTTGGCCGGCGATGACCAACAGGGACGCTACCGAGACCGAGAACTGCAGCCCGAGCGATAATAACTAATAATAACGCTCGGAACTCTCCGGACGGCCGTTCGGAGAGACACAAGCGAAATTAAAGAGCGCCGTTATGACGGGCATTAGGCGGAAATGGGCTATTCGAATTATGCTCCGCATAGTTGAGTTGGCGAAAGAGTTGTCAGCGCCGCCGTTCGATAAGGTCCGGAAGGGAATTTCGGAAATTTAATAAACAGAAATCGGCGGACGGCATTCTTAGCGAAAAGTTAGAATAGTTGGGTGAAAAGAACGGGAAGCGCGTATAATGGCCATTGTCCGGTGCGACGGCGAACGCGCGTGCGCCGCTTGCCGATAGAGAGATTTTCGCGGATTGGCGTGTGATCGAGTAACGTTACCGGCGAGCTTTTTCTTCCGTTCCGCGGCCGATCTTCCACATGTTCGCGCCTCGATTCAGAATAACAACTTCCTTTTCTCTTATTTCGCTCAATTTGCTCCTAAATTGAAACAGGTGGCGACTGGCGACTGACGGTCGGCAGCGGTAGATGCGAAAAAAGAGAAAATCTCCGCGCAATTTTCGAATAATTCCCTCGCAATTATCGATTACCCGGACCGTGCGTGCTCCCGAGGTAAAATTGATAAAATAAACAAGACCCTTAATAAGGGGACGGGGGAATTATTTAGAGGGCGGAATATTAAACGTTTTTAACGGCATTCATCCGGTTTACCCTTTCTTATGGGACGGAAACCCTCCGGGATTCGCGAGACGTTGCTAATTTTTACGTTCTGGCCCATCTCTCCACCGGGAGATGGGCTCGGTACTTCCGACGAGGCTAATTATAAATTTCATAAGCCTTCTTCCTAACCGTTAACGTTACGCTGTAGCTTCCTCTTCCTCCGAACGTTCCGCCTCTTGTATTCGGAAAATAAAACTACAACTCGTTTTAGAAAATTCTCATTCTCATTAAATTATTTAGCTGAAACCATTTCATATAGAATAAGGAAAATCTTCTTATTTAGGTGCTGTACAGCTTTTTGTTATAACAATGAAAGAGTACGTTCATTTTCCAATGAAGTTTCGAAAGCTTCGGGACGGGGAGGCGGCTTCCTGCTCGAGCGGCCATTACGCTTCTTGTTTTCGAGAAATAAAAGCACGATCCGTTTTCGGAGGTCGATATTAATGCACGTTGTCGGCCCGTTAGACAACGCCACATGCTGGGCCCTTATAGATTGATATATAGAGTCAGCGGCTGCCTTTTTTAATTGGAAGACATTTTTTATCTCGAAATAATGGTAATAAAAGATCGACCCCCGGGGAGGTGCCCTGCGGCACCGTCCGCGTCGCGACGTTCCTTTGTGTCCTTTGTTTATCGCGTCGTCGAATTGAAGTTGGCAGCCGCGAAGAAGGCGAGGACCCGGACGGCGTTATTCGATTATTTACCGCGTTTTTACGGCCTCCCTCGGCTACCTGTCGGGACCTGAGGTCGGGACGTAAACGCTAAATCAGCGCTTAGTTTGTTTCAAACGTTACAAAGTTGATCGCGAGGCGCAGCCCCGAACAAACACGCCCTCACACAATGCGCCGCTTGAAATAAAGATGTATGAAAACCTTAGGCCGCCGCCGCCACCGGCCGCCGCCAACAAAAAGAACACTTTTGAATAACCGCGTTAACTAAACCTGGCAAACAAAGCCAACGCCCGGAGTCTACGCTAACGTTAAAAGGCTACAAACGCGCCCTTTCATTCATTCCGCTTACCCCCGTCGTAGTAGCCCATTGTACCCTCCTTTTTGTTTTATCCCGTTGACATTAGATTCGTCGTTTTATTATTGCTCCGAAGGCACCGCGAATTGAAGCTGTTTCAATCGGAAACTGACCGACCCTCGCCTTTCCGCCCCTAACCGTACCTTTGTTCTCCCAGCTAGGTATACGCTATACACTTTTACCCGAAAACCCACTATACTACGTTGATTATTTCAAAACAACATATTTTTTAATGCACGTTCATTACATCAAATCATTTCTAAGATCATCTCTAACGGTGGCATTGTACCTTTTATATAGGGTGTCCGGAAATGTCGTGTACAACGGAGTACCACAGATACCTTGGTCAAAAATATGATGATTTAACCCAACTTATGTATATACAAAGTTGCTTAGTTTAGCCACTAGAAGACTTTAAAAACAAAATTTTTCGTGTGTTTTTCTTAAATTACTAGAAAAATCTTTATTATATTTTATTCATTTTTTGATAATGTCTTTATATCAGCAGGGTACAGCTTTCTGTAAAACAAATTCGAATTTCGAATCATACAGGATGTTTAGAAACACTCTCGCGACAAATTATCCATCCAGATCTTTTTAACCAGCCTGTATAATTTTCTACCAATTTTTTCCTGAATAGCTGTATTAATTTGGAAACTATTTTCTCTCTTATAAAATTTCAGTTGGACAAACGGTTTAGCCACAAAAAAATATTTTCTAAATCCCTACAAGCTCAAATTGATAAACTAAGGTGTCATTAGCAATGTTTAAAGTAGCAATTTCTTTAAACGGTGTGAAGTTCTTTCAAAAAACCGAAATTTTCAGGTTTAGAAACACTTTACTGCTTAAAATATTCAAATTTTCGGCAAGACTTATGACCATCATCAGGGCTAAAAATAATACAGAGTGAAAAATTTTTACAAGTTGCTTTTTTCGTGGAATTTTTGCTTTATGACACTCTATAAACAAAGTCTTAGGTCTAGTGATCTTGCTGGCCAATCAGGGTTAAATCCCGATGATGCTCACAAATCCTGGCGAAAATTTGAATATTTTAAGCAATAAAGTACTCATAAACCTGTATCATCTGGTTTTATAGAAAGAACTTCATACCGCTTAAAAAAATTGCTATTCTGGACTTTGTTAAATGGTACCTTAACTTATCGATTTGGGCTTGCAGGGATTTAGAAAATATTTTTTTATGGCTAAACCGTTTGTCCAACTGAAATTTTATAAGAGAAGAAATAGTTTCCAAATTAATATAGTTATTCAGAAAAAAATTGACAGAAAATTATACTGGCTGGTTAAAAAGATTTGGATGGATAACTTGCCGGGAGAGCGTTTTTAAACACCCTGTAATTTTCGAAATTCGAATTTGTTCCACAGAAAGCTGTACCCTGCTGATATAAAGACATTATCAAAAAATGAATAAAATCTAATAAAGATTTTTCTAGTAATTTAAGAAAAACACACGAAAAATTTTGTTTTTAAAGTCTTCTAGTGGCTAAACTAAGCAACTTTGTATACAGATAAGTTGGGTTAAATCATCATATTTTTGACCAAGGTATCTGTGGTACTCTGTTGTACACGACATTTCCGGACACCCTGTATATTTTTTTATTATAGCTACTGCTTCTATAATTTATGAAAAATGAAATGTGCTATTGTTAATTAAAGATTGTGTGTTTAAACAGTAAAAGTTAGAATCCTACGGGTAGATGAATATTGCGACTGGTTTCGGAGTAATTACAAAGCGCATATTTGAAGTGATCTAAATTGGTTCATTTGTAGACTGTATACGTGTCGCGTAAACACATGCAGAGCAGGCGAGCGTTTTACGACGGAGAGGGGCCCGTGTACCTCGCGTCCTTAAATATGCACGACCGGAACGCCACCTATACACGTGTTTACATTTCGCGCTCGTTTAGAGCTCGCCGTTGACAAAATGGATAATTGGGTGCAGCACGCTCGTGTTATTTATATGGGTGAGTTATCTGTCAACGAGAGCGAGCTTAATTATCGTGAATCGGGTTCGGTACGAGCAATAATTTACAAATTAGACGCCGGATTAGGCCGTTTAATAAGAAAAAGATTCGGGGGTCGCCGAAAAAGGCTAAATTGGTGTAATTTAATAACGCGATAGGGAGGAGCCGCCGTGTAACGTTCGGTTTTAATTTAATTTAAAATCCCGCGTCTACGGAGAAGTCCCTCGGCTGTAAATTAATATATCACAATTATTCTTCCTTCTCCGTTGCGCCGCCACGCGACCGCCACGTGACTCGCGGCATTGTTTCATTAGACAACGAAAATATGTTGATGATATTAACTTATTTCGTAGACAATACGGTCCATTACCCTTCGCCGGGGCGGTCTGCGCACGCTCGACGCCCTCTATCGGAAAGAACGAATCGGGGTTGCCAACCTCGCATCTCATTACATTGTTTGCCGTTGTAGGTTTATTCAACGTCTTAGGATCCGTCCCCCCAACTTGGGGAGCCGTCGACGCCAAATTTATTTAAACTCGCGGATTAACCGCCCCGTTCGCTTTGTTTAAGGCGTAAGCTTGCGCAAACAATCGCTAGAGACGTAACTCGATAACGGGGGGACGGAAATTTCGAGTTGACCAAATTCAAAAGAGGCCATTATCAAACTGCCGATAGCAACGCACGCTCGGAAGCGATGAACAATGCTCCGACAATACCGTGGCGAAAAAAGTGAATTACGTTATACGTTCGGCTAATGGTTTTTTAATTACCCGCAACTAAATTATACTAGATGTTGACTTTCTGATCGCCCGTCTAATTACGAGCCGCAATTAACATAGCGAAGTCATGTCGATTTCAATTATGACAGAGCGGCGATCCATTTTTCACGGGGCGACGTTTTGTCGTGGCATCGCGGTAAGGCTCGGTCGTTAGGCAGATTAGGTACAATTAAAAGGGAATCAAGTGGGAGTAATTTCAGGACGCCGCGCGTCGATCGAAACAATTAGACCGGCCCAGCCAATTTCGAACCATTATGCACATGCCGTGCTAGGGACATTATTAAGGGAAGTCGTTCCTCATAAACGAATAATTGTCGGTTTCATTTCCATACGTAAGTAGAGGACCGGGGCCTCTGGCTCCACGGGGAGACACGTAACGTTCGGCCGGTTCGGACCCGTCCAGACGTTTCGATTTCCAAAATTGCGACGAGGCGGAATCCGCTTGCAAATTTCGACGAGGCTTCCCCGATTTTTACTCAGTTAGAAATCGATCATTTGCATAATTTCAAATTATACGTCGCCGTTCCGCCGAACCGATGATCAGCGCCGCAACTTGGTCGATCTACAGAGATTATTCGCCGATACCGTCGTCGAAAACTTCCTTCGACAGCTACCTTCCTATCACGATACCTTCGATACGTTCTTCCAGGGAACAATACATTATACGTCGGTGTAATGTATATTGTGTAATGGTTAAGGGTTAAGCGATATGTTTCAAAGAAACTTTTCGGGAATTACAGCACTTAAGTTAAACAGTAATTCATATGGAAATTAAAGGCATTATAAGATTAGATGTAAACGGGACGGATAGAGACGGATGCGAGAAGAGCGCGGAGAAGTAAGCGTGAGCCGGGAAGCCGAGGATAATTTATCAAGGCCGTCCGATAGCGGAACATGTCGCTTCCGAAAGCGTTGTCATATGTCAACGGAATGAATACAATTTATTTCGCCATAAATTATTTTCCGCGGACCCTCGGAGAGAGATACGTTTTGACACATTAAGGGTCCTTTAAATGGCCATCAATCTCGGCCGTTGCGTCTTAGCGGCAATTATTTTCGGCGATCGAGAGAGGCGGCGGCCGTTTTCGTAACGTGAATACCCAATTTGTCGTACGAGCGGGTTTGGGAATAGAAGCTAAGTAATATTGCATCGCGGGAAGATATGTAACACCCGAGGGTACAATATAGTTTTGGGACAGCGTCCCTTTGTATACGGGCTGCCCCCGGGCGGCGGTCAGCTAGCGCATTAGACTATAGATGGCACCGGGGCCGGTCGTAAACCGTTTCGAAAACGAATGTAAATTCGCGTCCATCGATAACTCAACCATGACAGTTCAGTTTCGCAGATAGCTTGTCGACCGGACGGCCGGAGATCACTCGATAATCGATGCTTTTAAGCGGGATGAAATCGTCAAAGAGCAGCGCGGTCCTTGATCTCGGCGTCTACGTGCGGTGCTCGAAAATTCGTAATAACAGAGCCTCTAAATTGCGTGTATGGAAATTAGCGTGGCGGTCGTTACGCTACGCGGAGAACACACACATTAAAGCTTTCTTTGCCTGGCTCGTAATGAGCCGATCCTCGACTTACCTCGCCCTAGTATAGATCGCCGTAAGTTGTTATTACCTCGCGGACAAAAAGCACAGTAAATAACCAATTAGCTAAACGCGAAGTATTATCTTATCTGGCGCTTGCCCACACAGACCGAACGCGAAACGTTCGGTGAAACGTCTTGGCCGTTAAAGTACGAGATTGACCGAATTGTATAATTAAAGTATTACATCTCTACTTCTCTACCCTACCCGAACAGAAGAACGTTCAATGAAGAACGTTTTCAAGTATTTCCACCTCGCGAAAATACCGAGACGCGAAAAGTTCCGACAATAAAACGACGGAATTGACCGGAAGTTTAAAATATGGCCGCATCGTATATGCGCGGTGGCGACTCTAGTTTAAATCGTGACCGGAATTTAGGGAGGCGAGGGCGTAACTTATGATTTCTTTCACTTCTTCAAAATTGCCAGCCCGCATAAACGGTTCATCCATATTTTAAAGCGGCGCGATATTTCCCGACGTCTCACCTGAAATAAATAGATTTTTATATCCGCGCCGCCGGTTGAAATTCAAAACGCGCCACGCGGGCGAAAGAGCGAGACGGGTATAAAGAGCGACGGTCGAAGGAAGAGGAAGGCGAATCGAACTTACCGTGGGGTACCCATCCGTGTTTGCACGTCTCGCAATAACGCAAGTGTCTCTTTCCCGGGACGAAGCACTCGCAGTTGCAGCTGGAAACCGTGCAACGAATCGCCTGCAAGAAGAGAAAAAATGTAAATCTCGTGCCAATTAAGGAAGCGACGTCACGCGTCGGCGTGCATCGTCGTGCGTCGGGACGGCACGCATTGGGGCGATGTAATTCGAACTAATTGCACTTCGGCCGGTATGTCATAAACGCGCAGTTATTATCGGGGATTACGCCGAATTTCGAGTGGCCCGCAGCCGTGTATTTGCCGTCGAAATGCCCCCCGGAGGGGCGGCGTGGGGTCGTAATCGGCCGCCGCAGCGTTCGTTACGTTTCGAAAATCGTTTAATAATGCCCGGCATGCGGATTAATACAGATTTCGTACGCGCGGCCGCAGCCGGAGCGACAATAACGGTGCAAAATTTATTTTGCAAACCCTCCCGTTCTCCCAATTCCCTTCCCCACTGTCATCCCGCGAGTTTTTCATCGTTCGTCGTCGATAATTGCGCCAGTTCACTTCCGCCGCGCGTCATTTTATGTACATAAGGGATGTTTTCCGATATTCCGATTCGGCGCACGCTTAGGCAAACAACCAACTTCATCTCGTTTCGTTTCGTTTAAATCTACAATTGCGCTAATATTAACTTTACCTAGGAATCGTACCTGGTCTTCAAGTTGAGGGTAAAAGGATGTTAAAGTGGAGTTTACCTAAATACTCGAAAACAGATCGAATATACTAACCAAACTATTTCGAAACACGATAAATTAACATTATCACTTTTATATTGCTATGGTTGAATTATTATATTATTTTAATTCTCGGGAATTCGACAAAAAAACTTTTCAATGAGCGAGAGTGTTAAACTTTTCTTTCATTAGGAATTACGATATTTATCATATCGTTAAATTTATTTTCATCGGATAACCTAAATGTAACCTAAATGTTAAAGTATGTATCATACCTCCCAGCACGAATATTACCAAACAAAGTTCAAATCTGAACATGTTTGACGTATCTCGGGAAATTCCTGTGTGTTTAAATACCTCGTATGAATACATAAATATATATAAAGTTACCATTTAGATTTCGGTTTATTTATTCATTTCTTCTTGGTGGCTTTATTTTAAATTTGTTGTTTGAATATCTCATTTTACGATATAATATGTTGGAAGTAAAGTCTCGGTGTCAAGATATAATTTACGCGGAAGTCGTCAACGGGACTAATTTTGCGAATAGGGCAATATGCGGGTGGAGAAGACACGAAATAAATTACGCCGGCAGTCCCACGATATTGAAAGAAATACCCCGGGATTTGCGCGTCAATTTAAGGGGAAGGCGCGCAAAAATTACGAAGCAAATTGGTCGGCGCTCCGGTTTATTAAATATAAACTCGGCGCCCTGCGCGGCGTCGCCGCAATTTCGGTAAAAGCCGACGGCGTCCTCGTTAATACGCCGCGACACGAAACCGGAAGCGTTCGCGGCGTCGTCCGCCCGGTTTTTCTCTTTCTCTTTTGGGAGCCTTCGAGAACTGGGCGCGACCGGGATTAAGACTTAGTGTCTATTGTCACGACACCCGGCGTCGTCGATGACGACGGGCGTCGGAAATGAAACGCCCAGGCGTCCCGTCCCGTCTTTGTCTAGGATTCGTCGTTACCCCGGAATCAATCCGAAATGAACCCAACCCAACCGTGGCGGAGTATATAAAAAAAGTAGAGAGAAAAAAGAGCGTATAAAAAGAGCTAATGCTAAATGTCTTTAGCGTTTGTTTTGTTGGTGCGGGCACGACGAGATGACTTGGGAAAATGGCTCTTAAGAGCAGTGACGGTTTCTGTAGAGTGAGAGTAAGACGGCGATGCAATTAGTAGTTGAAGGTTTGTACGTGTCGTTGGAAGCCGCGCACGGTACAGTCTAAAGTAACTAGTTTTTCGGTCGGACTAAACGAGATGGGCTCGATACTGGAGGGAATCGGTATCTGCGCAACGGCGGGTCAGGCGAACGCAATCTGCGAGATCGTTAGGTTGATGTGTATTAATGGATTAATGCAGTATTGAACTGTCAACGGTTACCTCGCCCATCATACGCTAGCGACGGCGTATCGATTCCACGCCATTTTGACGGACACTTTAAAATAACGCCGTCGTACTTCTCGTACGTTAATTAAACGTTCTCCTCCGGGCGCGGCGCCGTCGCCGGAAAGACGAGCGGGCGAAATAGAAAATTAATCGAAGGGGGAATCCGAAGGAAAAATATAATATAGCGCCGCGCGGCGCACTTTCCCGACATAATGCAGAAGTACTCCGACATTGTGCGCGATCGCGGCCATAATCAATCTTGCGAATAGATCAATCAAAATCCGGCCTAACTGTCTGATTTGCATGCAGACAAGCGGGATGTTTATAAATGGACCAAAGACAGGCCGCAACCTCTCTCTCCCAGGAAAATATCCTACTTTCCGATTCCACTTTACCCTCGAAAACACGCTCTTCCCCCGGCGGCTCCTAATCCCACCCGGTTCCGATCGAAAATCCTTTTGTCGTCCCGTTCACAATTGATGACTTTTATCTACGAAAATTTGACGCGTATTTCCATAAATCATTGCGTCCACGTCCACATTCGTATCCACATCCGCGTCGCGGGCTCCTGGCGATATCCGTCTCTGTAATTATTTATTTCCTTTTTCCCCGGTCGCACCGGAAACTCGCAAAAAACCCCGGCCCTCCGGCTACTTTCGTCCAAACATCGTCCCAATCCTACCGATAATGGACCCCGCCGACTAACCCTTCCAAGTGAAAGGGTTCGTTTTTTCTGGACGTCCTTAAATAAATTTTATTTACCGCGGGTTCTTTAATCGTTTTTAACGACGAGTAAGTACATATACCCCACGGACTTTCCAAAATTAATGTTTATTAACCTCTGTAAATATTTCTCTTTGATTTATATTACTTAGTGTTCAATAAAAAAAAATCTATAGAGTGTTATGATTTAAAGGTGCATTTAAATTAGAGCGAACAGAAGCGAACGAACGAAGGAACGAATTTGCAGGTATTCGCTCGTTCGTTTGTTCTCTATAAAACAGGACCGTTTAAATTAGAGCGAACATTCGCGTTCGTCGATGATCCGTTCACGATGTCGGATACGGAAGAAGACATTTTACTTAGCGCCGCTAGTATTGTAGTTATTGCCGAACTGTCCGAGAAAAAAAAGAAAGAAGAGAGTGTGGTGTTCTAATTTATTAAAGAAAAGAAGCAAAACGGGAGGGGAAGCTTTGTTAATGGACTTAACGAGTGACAATTTGGGCCAAGTCACCAACTTCTGCAGAATGTCAACGGAAGATTTTGAATTCTTATTAAATTTGGTTGGACCTAACATTTCTAGAGAGGATACAAGTTTCAAAAAACAATTACGGCAAGAGAACGACTGCTAGTGACTCTTCGCTTCCTTGAAACGGGCGACTCCTAGCTCTAGCCTCTAATATTTGTTCAAAATTTTAACATCAGCTGTTCACGTTCGTTGCGAATTCGATCGTTTCTAAATTTCACTGTCCACATTGAGCACCGATTTCCTTTGATGATTCGCTGATTTACCGACAGGGTTAAAGGTGCATTTAAATTAGAGCGAACAGAAGCGAACGAACGAAGGAACGAATTCGCAGGTATTCGCTCGTTCGTTTGTTCTCTATAGAACAGGAGCGTTTAAATTAGAGCAAACATTCGCGTTCGTCGATGATCCGTTCGTTCACGATGTTGGATACGGATGAAGACATTTTAGTTAGCGCCCTTAGTTTTGTAGTTATTGCTGGACTGTCCGAGAAAAAAAGAAAGAAGAGAGTGTGGTATTCTAATTTATTAAAGAAAAGAAGCAAAACGGGAGGGGAAGCTTTGTTAATAAACTTAACGAGTGACAATTTGGCCCAAGTGACCAACTTCTGCAGAATGTCAATGGAAGATTTTGAATTCTTATTAAATTTGGTTGGACCTAACATTTCTAGAGAGGATACAAGTTTCAAAAAAACAATTACGGCAAAAGAACGACTGCTAGTGACTCTTCGCTTCCTTGAAACGGGCGACTCCTAGCTAGCCTCAAATATTTGTTCAAAATTTTAACATCAGCTGTTCACGTTCGTTGCGAATTCGATCGTTTCTAAATTTCACTGTCCACATTGAGCACCGATTTCCTTTGATGATTCGCTGATTTACCGACAGGGTTAAAGGTGCATTTAAATTAGAGCGAACAGAAGCGAACGAACGAAGGAACGAATTCGCAGGTATTCGCTCGTTCGTTTGTTCTCTATAAAACAGGAGCGTTTAAATTAGAGCGAACATTCGCGTTCGTCGATGATCCATTCGTTCACGATGTTGGATACGGATGAAGACATTTTAGTTAGCGCCGCTAGTTTTGTAGTTATTGCTGGACTGTCCGAGAAAAAAAGAAAGAAGAGAGTGTAGTATTCTAATTTATTAAAGAAAAGAAGCAAAACGGGAGGGGAAGCTTTGTTAATAGACTTAACGAGTGACAATTTGGCCCAAGTGACCAAGTTCTGCAGAATGTCAACGGAAGATTTTGAATTCTTATTAAATTTGATTGGACTTAACATTTCTAGAGAGGATACAAGTTTCAAAAAAGCAATTACGGCTAAAGAACGACTGCTAGTGACTCTTTGCTTCCTTGCAACGGGTGACTCCTATGCAAGCCTCAAATATTTGTTCAAAATTTCAACATCTGCAATAAGTTACATCATTCCCGAAGTGTGCTCTTTCTGTAGAGATCTTATTCCATGCATCCGTTTTTTTGTTTATTAGTTTATACAGTTTTGACTTTGGATCCCACAAACATGTTTCGTTCCTATACAGGGTGTTTAAAAAATACGTTCGAATATTTGGCCCACTTATAGATCTCATCAGTACAAACAAAAAAGTCAAAATAAACATAAGTCAAAAAATCAGCCGTTTCCTAATTACAGCCTGTTTTTCAAATTAAAATAATTTACACTCAGTAGGAGTGATTCGCGTATTTATGAAGTCATCCATGGAAATAACAAAACAAATTTTGTTCGTTTCAGTTAGTGTAGTTGCCACATTTGTTGTAATTACTGTGTGTCCGTTATTGTCAGTGTTTATTGAAGTAGTTGTTGCTGTAACCCATTGTTGAAATTTTCGAATATGCCTTATACCAACGCAGAAATGGCAGACATGCATTTTATGTATGGCAAAGCCGATGGAAATGCTTGTGAGGCACGTCGCCTTTATGCCGAAGCATTCCCAAACCGGGTACTTCCGTGTGACAAACTTTTTACAAATTTACTTCAACGTTTATCCGAAGTTGGATCGTTTAAATCAAGGAACGGTGATGGTGGTCGGCCTAGATCAGTTTGTACTCCCGACGCAGAACTTAACATTTTAAGACGAATTGAAGAAAATCCTGGTACTAGTACTAGAAGACTCTCTACTGAAACAAATATTAATTTTTCCCTAATTTGGAGAATTTTACGGGAGCAGCAATTGCACCCATACCATATTCAAAGGGTACAGGCTCTAGCTGTGCCTGATTATGCCGCACGACTGGTGTTTTGTCGAAGCATGTTGACAAAAGTCGCGGAGGACCCAAATTTTGTTACGAAAATTTTATTTACAGACGAAGCTGGTTTCACGAGAAATGGCATTTTTAATTTTCATAATAGCCATGTTTGGGCCGACGAAAATCCGCATGCCGTTGTTGAATCGAATCATCAACACCGATTTGCAATCAACGTTTGGCTTGGTGTGTTAGGAGACCATCTGATAGGACCTTGTTTCCTGCCTAACCGTTTGACTAGTCAATTGTACCTTGACTTTTTGCGGAATACATTACCACTGCTGTTAGAAGATGTGCCTCTCAACCACAGAATTAATATGTGGTTGATGCACGATGGAGCTCCTGCGCATTACGGAGTCTTGGTCAGAAATTATCTAAACGAAAATTACAATGGCAGGTGGATAGGGCGAGGAGGTCCAATTGCATGGCCCCCTAGATCTCCCGACCTCACTCCACTCGATTTTTGCATTTGGGGGTATTTAAAGACATTAGTTTATTCAAGTCCTGTGAATAATTTAGATGAGTTGCGAGAACGAATTGAACATGCTTGCCAGACTGTTCGTATAAATCCGGGACTCTTTGAGAGAGTGCGGCGTTCACTTTTACGGAGATGTGAAATGTGTATACAAATGGAAGGAGGACATTTTGAACATCTTCTTTAAGAATCATTAATTTGTAATAATTAAAATGTATTTATACTGATATTTGAGTGTAAATTATTTTAATTTGAAAAACAGGCTGTAATTAGGAAACGGCTGATTTTTGGACTTATGTTTATTTTGACTTTTTTGTTTGTACTGATGAGATCTATAAGTGGGCCAAATATTCGAACGTATTTTTTAAACACCCTGTATAATTCAATCAACTGAAGTGTTTTTTTCGTTTGTCCATTCCATGTTGGTAAAAACTTACAACACTCACGAATGTAAAATAACTTAACTTGAAAAATCGATATAGCGTAAAAATCAGTTGTTCGCGTTCGTTGCGAATTCGATCGTTTCTAAATTTCACTGTCCACATTGAGCACCGATTTCCTTTGATGATTCGCGGATTTACCGACAGGGTTTAGAGCACGTCCGAACACGAACGAGCTCGTTCGTTCATGTTTGGTTCTCCATATAAATTATGCTAGCTTAGGCGAACGAATTCGTTCGCTCGCTTCTGTTCGCTCTAATTTAAATGCACCTAAAGAACGCGCACGAACGCGAACGAGATCGTTCGTTCATGTTTGGTTCTCCATATAAATTATGTTAGCTTAGGCGAACGAATTCGTTCGTTCGCTTCTGTTCGCTCTAATTTAAATGCACCTTAATGTTTCTTTTCTACTTGAAGTATGCCACACTTTGAATTTGGTATTAACTAAACGTCAAAGAAAACGACAGAAATTTAATGTTGCGAAATGAAAATTCAAAAAATGTTTTGTTGTTAAATATAAGTTTCTTTTATTGAATATAGCAGGGGTGGCCACACTTGGTGAGACTTAGAGCCATATTGAAAAATCGAATATTTTGAAGAGCCTCATCGGAAAAAAATTCACTCCTTTCAAAAAAAAGGGAGATCCAGTAAATTATACTTCCTCATTCCCTTTCATTACGAAAGAAATTTTCTTAAAAATTCAAGAGTACTTAAACAAATTTAGCATGTTCAAAACCTACTAGAAAGTATTGATGAATTTTTTTTATTGAGTCACAATAAAACTCAAAAAGAGCCGCATGTGGCTCACGAGCCGCAGCACAGTGGGGCGACATAGCTAAATTACGGACATCGCCACACAACTTTCTTTTTTTCGATAGAACAACCCTCAAATTAAGTGTAAACGGGTAAAATAGATATATGAATAACTATATGAAAGAGCTGTGCATATGCTATTAAAGAAATTAACACTTTATTTGTTTTTAAAGGAAAAAATCCATTTTGATGTAGAAGCGGGTTCAATTCCCAAACAGGAGGTAACTTCTTTTATAAATAATATGAATTATAACAGATTTTTAACATTAAGTAGCTTACAAATGATCCTATATTAGCAAAGATAAGTGCAAGAAGATGATAACAACCTATACCCACATGACTTCAGCATGCAGATATTTGATAAAAAAATTATGACTTATAAATGTTGTATATTTATAACTGCGATGTCGAATCTACAAATTTAATACAATAATACATTTTTTGCTATTTCACAATTAATTTTTTTGTCTTCAGAAAAGTTTTCTGCAAATCTTCCTTCTCTTGCAAAATTTAGGTGTTTAAAGAATTATAGGCTCCAACGGAATTAATAAGTTGTCAATAATATCAGTATTTGTCCACAATTCTTTTCATGATACAAAAAAATTATTCTAAATAACGATTTTATGTAATTTATTATCCTAATACAAACCGCTTTTACATGACAGATAACGTAAAATTTGATATATTTTCTCTTTAAATGCGATTTTTATAAAAAAGGGGACGAGAGGGGACGGACAATAAGGGTTTTTAGAAACTAGAGCCTTTCGACAATCATTTGGTGTATTCCATATTTTGGTCCATCTTGGACCTTAAAAGTTATGGCTGTTTAAAATATGTGATCTGTGTCATACACATTTCGTTAGATTTAAAGCACGTTTTAAGCGTATCCAAACATTTTTAAAAGATTAAAATAATCATAATATGAAGTTTGAAACCTACTCCTCATAATATAAAATTTTCAATGATTCCCTTCGGTTACTTTTGATGGGAGAATTTTTTAAAGCAGTACATGTCGAAACGACGAAACTTCATTACTTTTGAAAGTGTCGAATTTGATAAATATTTTCTATAGGAAATTCGATAATAACTAATGTTTCAAATGCATTTATAAATAAACTGAAGTGTGTAGAATATAAAAATATTCCGAAAGTATCAGTTTTTAAAAATTTATTTTTTTGTACGTATATCCGATTTTTGGACATTTCGCCCACTGTGCGCCGTTTGGCTACTGTTGGAATATAGGATACTTGGAATGTGAGGAGGTAGTTGCCATATTCTACCCCCTTGTTGAATAAACTGGATTATTATTTCAGTAAAAAGTGTCAAACGCGCGGAGATGAATAAGTATAAGTAAAAAGGTCTCGGCGGAGAAGGGGCGTCCCCGGGGCGCCGGATCTCATTGTTTCGTGTCAAGGAAATTGGCGTCAACCTCAATGGGACCCGGGGGACCCCTAAAAGGACCAATTTGAATATTTTTAACATGGATTTTAAGAAGCGTGAATTTTTATCGCCTAGTAAATATTGAAAGCGGCTGGGGGAGGACCCTTTTCGGGCTCCGCCGTCGCGGCGTCGCGGACGGCATCGGAACCGAGGAGGAGGACGAGGAGGCTGAAACCGTGGCCGGAAGCGGCGCGAAAGGGTGGAGGTTCGGACGCGAAGGAAAATTAAAATAAGACGAGGCCCCAGACGCGTCTTAATTAAAACAAGAGACCCGGGCAAAAATTACACGGTTGAATTAATTTCGGCGAAGTTTCCGGGGCCCGTTGGGGAGCGACTTCGGGAATTCCGCGTCCGGCCGTTACGCGCAAGATAATAATGGATTTCGGTTTCGCGGGCCTTACCTTAGGGCTCTTCTTTGTTCTCATAGTCGCGTTAGCACGCGACGGACATTAAGCGCTAAGGAGGAGGAGGAGGGCACCCGGAGGGCGTCGGGGTCGTCGGGGGGCCGCGGGGGGCGTCTGCGAAGACCGCGACACCATAAAAACGGCCCGAGTTGACATCCGAACATATTTACGATGTCCTTACGGCGAATGTTAAACGGTACGGTTGATCAAAGGGCACCGGTTACGATCGCGATGTGCATCATACAACACCGCACGTCGTTCATCAGGCGTCTCAGTGGGCCCAGTGGACCGGTATCCCATAAACGACCCTCCCTCGGCCCCCCTCCGGGCTCTCGCTTATTTTATACTACCCCACATCCGATAGTGACATCGCACTACTCATATATTGATTTAATCTCCTCGTATACTCACTATCGACTTCTACCACGTTACCGCGAGCTCACTTAATGGTACCGTCTCTCTCTCCTCTTGCTCGTCGTCCCTTTACCGTTCTCGTTCTCGCCCGCTTCTTCTTCTTCGTCTTCGTCGTCGTCGTCTTCTTCTTCTTCTACTTCAACCGCTTCGCCGCGGCAACCTTCGCCTCGTCCGTTGCGGCCTTCCTTTTTCCCTCTCGGATTATTGCCGGTCGTCGGTCGCGCTTCCATTATGAATTATTAACGAGACGCGATACCGGCTAGCGTCAATTAACAATAATGTGAAATCTTAAGCAAACGCTTATTACGGTTTATTTACCGCGCCGACGACCGCGTGCGCCGTATCGCGCATTCTTCAAAAACTATTAATCTAGTTTCCTCCGAGTATCGGATAATGATGTAGACGTGTTTAAAGGAACGTTGAAAATGATCGAAAATTTGTGGCGCGCTATTGCGCGTCGACGTTGAAAAAAATACCGAATTATCGCATCGGCGCGATAATTAACGCTCGGAGTCAGTCTCGGTTCGGTCGGGTCGTCGTTCTTCGTCGGCGACCGTTTCTCGTTTTACATGAAGGTAATTGTAGGCCCCAAAAAACCGTACATCCATAACCCTTCGAGTGGTTTTATTTTCTACAATGCCAGCTTGATCAGGCATGAAATTTCATGGCTAGTTTTCTGAGAGGGCGGAACACTACCAACCACAAATCAAAGAAGCAGTGGCCCCTCATAACTCGTTCTATACGTCGATGCAGGGCCGTCTTCGGGCGGTTTTCGTTCCCGGAGATCGAGGCGAAAGAGAAGGGAAAGGGTCGGAGGAACGACGGGGGAACTCGGGGAAGACGGATTGACGGAAGACGGTTTACTTCTGGGCGGACAGAAGCGGTTCGGTTCGAGTGAATATGGTCGAATTGAGTAGATGGGACGGAAATAACTCAATACGCCTCTTCGTCCTCCCGTCCGGATTATCTTTTATTGCCACAGGTTGCAGTAGTTAGTTTTAAGGTCCCCGGTTATTGGAACGGCCTTGTTTTATTATCTTTCGGCTAATTGCGCACTCTGTTTGCCCTCTATTTTAATAGAAAATGTGTGCCCCGCGCACACAAACCTTAAAGTTCCGACGTTCCACGTCGGCATTCGACGTTATTAACTCGGGTTACACCGTTCTGTGTACAAAAGAAGTGTGAATTGTATATCGTTTTAAGATACCTGTAATGCGAGACCGACGTATTTCCACAGCGCTCGTCTTGTTTACATACAAAAGTCGGGCTAAATCCAAAAACAAATACACAAGCGCGATCGCGCGGGTCCCGACGGCTTCTGGGCCTCTTTAACAACAGTTATGGTTAAGATATTTTTATACCGGACATGTCAAGACCCGATTCGACCGTGCGTTCCCTTTCTGATCGCCGAACACGCGATCTGTACAGCTCGCTACAATAATTATAATAATTAGGCGTCGTTATCAACTGAGCCACCTGACGGGCCCGCAACTATTTCTCATGATAAGTTTATCGCGCCACTTCTGACCCTCTGGCCTCTTCAGGTACGCAGATACGATACCTATATACAATATTGCTAAACACACAAACACTTTCTACGCGTGCACACGCCGCGTTACCCATCTTCAATCAAAATCCATCTTGCCACCGGACAAGACCTTATTTACCTTCTCCTCAAACGGAAAATTAATAATAATTAATTTTAAAATAAGTAATTGTAAAATCAATTTCAACTGGTTTAATAAATCAATACGCCACAATTAAGATCTTATTGAATATTCACGGCCTTATTTATTGGTTCTTCAGACAGCTGTTAACTTTATGTAAGTGTCCGCAACCTGCGGTAGCATATCGTTATCGTAACAGAACCTGACAGAAGTAGGTTAACAATCATCGTGACTCGAAAACATTCCGGCAAGATTAAAACTGTTCGAATGGTTGAATCAGACGATATGGATTTGATTTCCTACTTCGTTTAAGTGATATCATTGGTACAGGCGACTTTCTCATTTCTCGATGCGTAACGAGCTTATGAATCAATGCGTTTAATTTCTTTATCTAGGTTTTCACATTCTGCGCGAAACAATAAAACGATTAGACTATAAAGATCGGTTACGGTAAAACCATAAATACATAACAGAGTTTCGGTTATGAAGTTATTTTAGGAGCTGCTAGTAAAGCAGTGAGTGAATGCTGAGTAACTTTCGTTAGGCGAAATAAAGCGGCGTTAGCAACGGAGACAAGGAGGATTCGCAAGGGCAATAAACGCCGCCAAAAAACCCACAGCGATATAACACACGAAATTTTCTTCCTAACAAAGATATATAACGACATTATTGATCATAAAGTAGCGGGCGGCGTAGAGAAAAGCGCGGGTGGTGAGTGTATATACATATTTCGCCAGTAATTCAGTAACCAGTGCCGTTACCCGGGTTACTACTAATTGGAAGATTTTCGCGTTGTTATTCGAGATGTACGGTAATGTCATATTTTAGGCGCCCCCTCTACCGCTTTTAGCGAGCTTCGCTGCGCTTAATTACGTTGAGTTTCGCCCCGAATTTCCAATAACAAACGTATGAGTGAGTGAGTGATTTTTTAGTCCGGCAACCGAACCGAACCCGTCGACTTTATACGCCTCTTTTATAAGGCTTGCAGTGGCTATACGGGAACAATAAATAAAAACATCAATAGTTGATTCCCTCCAAAGTTTAAAGGTGTCGTATTTTTGACATAACGCGTTTGCTATTGTGCAGTAGAAAATCGGAATCTATTAATTGAATATGCCTAAAAGCGGTCCGTACCGTGTATTTTTGCCGCATCATGGAAAGGTCCGGAGAAGAACGGGATTCTACTAATCAAGGAGATGACTGTACGAAACCTTTTATGAAATGTTGTCACTGGCACATTTAACGCCTTTTCAGGTGTCTAAGAGCCGGCCTGTCGTTCTCGCTGTCAGATTACTAAAATTAATATTGGCCTTCGACAAAATGTTCATTTACCGCCGTTAGAAACGTCAAAGTCGGTTCGTTAAATCCACAAATTACAAGGTAGCGCCCGACTGTCGATCTCCGCTTCTTCACGAAAGAAAAGCATCTCGTCGCGCATAACTCAACCGGTAATGTCATAAACAGTTTCTCCATATCATAAATAAATCGGTCTATCGGTCGTATTATAGATTAAACCAAACAAGCCCACCTTTAATTAAAACACTGCAAGCGTAATATGTAAACGGAGCGATTTGACAAAAAAAATAGCGCGTTCCGGAAAAATTGGCACTTCGAACAAAAACAAAAATAAACCGGGCCAGAAATAAATTTACTGCAGCATCGATGGATCGATATTCTACATCTATAACAGCGCTCTAGCCTTTAACACAAATACACGACGAATTCGTTTTTCTCTGAGTAATAAACACAATAAATTATGATTCAACCCGAGGACCTTATGGTGGCCGCAAATAAGGCCAAATTTATCACCTTCTCCGTATCGAATCCAGATTTATTCGTAATTAAATCAAAATGTTTAAAAGCAAAAGACATGTATATCGACACTTAACGATTATTTAAGTTTGCTTACTCCTTAGAATGATTACACAAAATTTACCCTAAATAAGATCCCCGTTGACGCGATCGATAAATCGATTTTTTAATTATCTTCTTTTGTTAAGTGTCTCGTGGCACTCGATTAAGCATGTACCACCCCGCGTCGAGTCCTAGGGTTTATTGATATGACAAGGTTCGAAAATGATTAATAAGCCAAGTGACTCCCGACGATGGTTACTTTCATATTTATAGCCTATCAAAGGGAAGACGACGCGAAATAAAGAATTCCATTAGTGGAAGGGAGAAGGGCGAGGCCGGAAGTGCTCTTGCGTGAGACGTATTGTGACAACTGGTAATTTCCTATCGAGAATGCCACGTTCTTGTGCGTCGCCTTACAAACACGCGACTCGACGCGCGTTATCGCTTCGAAATAATACGGGGCGCCCCGGTAGAGTAGCTCAACGTCAGATTTAATAATCCGTTACACGAGGTTAGATATTCAATTACCCTAACTTTATCGCAAGAATGTATTAGAATCTGAATTTAAGTATCTGAATTTAAGCATCTGAATTTAAGTATCTGAATTTAAGCAAAACAATTTGTGCTTACCGTACAAATCGTAGGTGCTTGGAAGTTTCTGCCCGTCGGTTCGTTGTCTCCATTATCTTGCGTCGCGACGGTCGTCGGAACGCTGGGTAAGCGAGCGGTCGTGGTGCGGGTCAATTGAGTTTGACCGGGATCGCTACTCGCCATTGTCGTCAAGAGAGAACATTCTGGACGTAAGAACCAAGATGCCACCGATGCCCACTGAAAAGAAAAGAGAAGAGAAAATGACTAACAATAAGTGATAAATAGTTTATTAGGGTTAGATATGGGTGGCGTGTGCGGAGCGCGTAGAACACTAGAGCGTACACACAGTTATTTCGACGGGTGGCGGTAGGGTTTAAATTTTCCGTGATAGTTGGTAATTCCGCGATAATTACCATTTGTTTTTGTCGTACGTTCCATCATGTAGATAGAGATCTTTCGACGTTAGGTAACCGTGACGATGCCTCCTACTACGTAACGATCAAACAGGGCGTAATTTGGTGGTGCGCCCCCTTCGCTGCATTACCGTTGATACGTAATAGCTGTACCGTATGAACAGCTTATAACTTATTAATGCGGCCCCGTGTAATTTTGATGAGTTCCTGCGTCGTGTTTGGGATTGCGCGCTTAATAGGCTTAAGAGATCACGTGATTATCGGGAGGACAAATCCGGAATTGCTTTAATTTTATGCGAACTCGCAACTCGCGAACGAGTTCGGAAAAGGCCCTAACGCATAAGTATGCTAATGTATTCACGTTATTAGCGTAAAAACTGGCGGCCGGCGGTAATAAATAAAATCATCGACTAACCGCCAACGTGTAAATTCGTTACTGATCCAAACAAATAAGCATTTAGTTAATGGGAGTAGATAAGCATCGGAAAAGGGTGCATTAATATCGAAGGTGGAGCTTTCCGAGCTTTTTTATGCTTGTAGATCCGACCCGATAAGGGGTTAACGATAAAACGACAAATTTATGTCACGTTTCACGGCTTGTCGGCGGAACTGATCTATCTATCGGCGCTTTATTTTGACGTCAACGGCAAAAAACAGGTGTCCACGATTATCCTCCTAATCTGGCCGAAAAGCTCACCGAGGGACGCGCCGTTTTATTTTTACGCCTCTCCCGGGACTGTCGCTAACATAATTTTTGATAAGGTGTGGACCGGTTCCATTAGGAAGAGTTTAAAAATACGACACCCCATATTCTCGTTCGAGCATATGGCTCAAGTACCGCAGCCGACCGACTTTATTTATAATCCCGAAAGACCGCATCGTCTACTTGTGTCGATAACAAGTTAATATTGGTCGCTTTATCTGGAGATGCGGGGGTATTTTTGGTCCACCGCCGTCGCCAACGCCAAACGTCGGACGCTGTACCTCAAAATTATTTCCAGGGAGGCTGCGTATGCTCATCAGAATTTCTTTAATAAACCCCACTCACAAAAATCTTTCTTTACTGCCTTAAAGAAAGATGGGCGATTAGTCCAATGACTAATCGCCCATTTAATAACACAGTTAAGTTATTAGATTCCGCCTTAAAAGTCCAACTTTTATTTTTGTGACGTTCGTTATGGATGAAGTACTTCTGCTATCAATCTTTGCTCCTTGTGTTACAAAAGATTAGAGAGTCTGTATAATCGAAAAAGATCGAAGGTTAAGATGGATAAAGGAATTTTTCATGTCAGATTTACTGTTTAACACTTATCAAATTTTTTAACACTTTTTATCAGATGATAGACACAAATACATGATGATAGATACTAAAAAATTAATGGGTTAAGGATGTAAAACATAAAATCACAACTGAGTTTGAGTAACACTACTTAACGTTATATCGGGTGTTCATTTAAATTCGTGCTCAAGTGAGCTATGGATTTTGCCTGCATTTTTGACGTATGTCCAATAAAACTTAATTGAAGCAATGTCATAACACTGAAATGTTTAATAGGTTATAAATAACAAGACACAAAATGAAAGTAAATTGGCTAATAACTTCTTTTTGGCTAAAACCTACCTAAACTCTAATCTTTTCAGTAATCGGTAGTCCAAAATTTCATAGGGATGTTCAAGTTGTGAATAAAATTATACAGTAAATATTCCCAAACTTTATCGACTTTCGAAACAGCTTAAACGTAAGACTTATCATCAAGTTTTTTGGCACAAATTAAAAACATCATCGATAAATTGCCAATACAAGCCGTTCAGTATAGTTTGACCAGATTTGACGTTTGTCAAATTTGAAGTTTAATTGATTAGTGTGCACTAATAATGCGACACATATTTTTCTCTCTATCGTCGTTTAACAAAATTACAAAGCACACTTGAGCACGAATTTAAATGAACACCCGATAGTATGCAATAAATGCGGGACAAAACATAGAGATTATACGCTCCAACTTGATAGATAATTTTTGTAAATGATGACACCAGATTTAGTCTTTAAATTTAACATTTTTGATTTAACAAAACTTTTCTATAACAGGAGGTCTATAAGATGCAAGGTTGGAAAACAAGGCGTGAAGCGTTCTGAGACTCTTTTTGTAGTAAACGATATTTCGTTTTTAGGGTGTGCTTTTAGAGCGGCTTCGACGCCGCGGACAAACAAATAGTGGCTCTCAAGTAGATTGGATTCCGGACTTTGCATTTATTCCCCCCGCTCTGGAGGGGAGATGACCATCGAGCTGGCATCCTCTTTCCGACCGTAGTTTATACGTTATGGGCGGGAAACCGTTAAACTCCGTATTACCGGCTCTCGCCCGCGGCGATTATTCCATGAAAAAACTCTCGTCAAATTTCGGCCTCGAAGTTGCTCCGCATGTTTAAATATTAGAAGCGAATTCCCTCGGGGGGGTTTGTTGTGATACGAGCTCCCTAGACGAGAATTTTAACCTGCCGAGCGGAGAAAACAATAACACGGCCCTTTCGCGGGCCGCGGGATTCCGTTTTGCGAATTCATCGATCGCCAAAAACCGTCCGGCCCTAATTTCATAAGGGCAGATTGACAAGCGGGCGCCGTGTATAATAAACGCGCGCGTGTTGCCAGAAACCCTTGTCAAACGTCCGTCCTAGTCCTTCCCCGACCAGAAAACCATTTGGAAAGCAGATACCCCACTTAAGCCACCGTCGCGTTCGCATATGCCGATAAGAGGCCCCCCTGTTTAATAAAAACGCTCTTTTTACCGTTATAATTGCGCGGTTAAACGTTGTATGATAAAGACCCAGTGTCCCAGTTTATATAAAAAAAGAGTTCGCAAGAATGAGATTTCCGGTGTAAAGTTTCTGTTGTCCATTATTATCTTGATATCGATGTCTGTTGATGCATCCTACTGCGTGACATCGAAATGGATTATTATATCGGGTTATTACTCACCGTAAGATGCCGAACGAATATTAAACAAGTGAATTTAATTTAAACGAGATCGAGCCGGTCGAGTTTCGAGACCCGAAACGGAGCATCCTCCAATAATACCTTAAAGGGGTGGGCAAATATCAATTAGGGGGCCCGCAGGGTTAGGTAAGAAGCGTATGCCATCAGTCCTCTGGCAGTTGTTTAACGCAATTATCGATCAAATATGGCGGAGATCCCACCCCACGGTCCCTATTAACCCTTTCGCGTCGAGGGGCTTCATAATAACGCTCCTGGCCCCTGTATTAGAATCAACATCGGCGGGGCCATTATACTTTCGCCGGCGAAAAATCCGCCTCGAAGAAAGCGCCGCCTAATAAGGACCATTATTCCCGCCTTTGTGATTCCGCCATTTATCTCCTTAATTTGAACCGTTACGCGCCTAATTCGAGGACGCGTACCCCGTTATTTCCCCGTTACGGCAGCTGTCAATTCGACCGGACTTGTCGCCTCGCTCTAACTTTCCAAATTGACACAAATACACGTTCATATCTTAAAATCTATTGTCTCGATTTATGGTTTAATATGCTTTAATATTACTTCTACGTGGAATTTTTTCAAATTAGCATGTATTAAGAAAATGATCACACATCTATGTAAACTTCAGATTGTTTTTCTGTACAGTTTCTCACATTTTAACGATTATGAAGCACATAATTGTTACTTCCACTTGATTACTTTGTAGTTTCTATTTTTATGGGATTCCCGGAATTATCTGTATACTCGTTCAAGAGCAGATAAAAGCAAAGATAATATTCGTTCACGATAAAAACCAAAATACGTAACTGTACATAGTTAATTGAAAGTGTTTTCAAAGATTTTTACAAATAATAAAACAACTAACGGAGATGATTTAACGATTTAACGATGAGGATATTAAATTAAAATAATCAAGTCGTTTAAGAAAGTTTTGATAAATGAGACTCTCTCTAAATCTCTACCTAACTCAACCCACATTTTTAAAAGAATTTTTAGCATAACTAAACTTGACGATTATTAGAGATAATTAAATAGTTGTTCAAATAAACAAGTTAGTATAAAACGTTTTCATTAAAAACATCTTTGGTATTTGAAATTATTTCATTTTATTTTGTGAATATGTATTTTTCAATAAGGAAGTATGCAAAAAATCCTCATTTTGCAGTTGTATTAGTCATTAAAAGTTATACATAAAATGTTTGAATTAAAAAATTCCATCTGCATTTGATTTACCAATAGAGCGAAAAGAAAAGATGATAGCAATTTGCCCAACTTTCCAAATTTTTTGAAAATCGGAATCATAACATGTAAGTTAATTGTACTATAACCCGAAATGGAGCTGCACCATGAAGAGAAATATGAAAAAGTAAGTCCCCTCTCCGTAGCATTAGCGAGCACTCTTTCATCTTTCTCTTTATGGTGCAGCTCCATTTCGGGTTATAGTACAAGAAGTAAAAGAGCACTCAGTAAGTGAATTGATTGTATATTTATATGGGGTATAGCCCTTTAAAAAACCAGATAGTGATGGTTTAAAGCATTGTTTATTGTTAATCTAATCTAATTGGACAGATCTTTAGGATCTAAAATCAAAACTAACCTCGATTAACACCTATATTTCTAGAGTTTGAAGTTCTTGGTAAGAATCGCGATTTTGATAGTTTATACGTATTAATCGAGGTTAGTTTTTAGTCTCTGAAGATGTGCCCAATAAGGTGTAATGGAAAAATACTTGTCTCTTGTAACTTCGTAGAAGAGTTAGTGTGCAGAGTCAGCACACTGCATTGTATTTATTCGATTTGCGTATAGGAAAGAGAACAGTCCGTCTGGAGTCGTGAATGTAGTTATAAACACGTAACTTTGTCAACAGTTTGTTAAAAGGACGCTTCCGTGGCAATTATTCCCAAAAAAACCCAACCACCAGCCATCACAAAGGAATGAAAATTGCTCTTTTTATAGAACAATGAATAATGTTTTAAACCACCACTATCTGCTTTTCTAAAGAGCTATACTCCGTATAAATACACGATCAATTCATGTAAGCTAGTTTTTCTTGAACGAAGACTAGAACTAACATTAGCGCTAACTCTAACACTAGACCTAGAATTAGGAGCTTTCGGGTTAAGCAGTGCGTCTTTTTGAAGAAGTGTTTGAGGTTTCGGATGCCATGTTGCAACCTTTCCTTGTTCAAAGTGGACTTCAAACTCGTTTCTGAAGAAGGTTACAGCATGGCATCCGAAAAGGTTGCAACATGGCATCTAGTTCTAGGTCTAATGTTGCCGAAGCACTAAATTGGTGACTAGTTCTCTGACTGTGTTCCCTTTTTGTGTCTTCTCCATTGAGCTTCCATCTTGCTCCTTGGCTATACCGTACTGATGAGATCTAACAAGTTCTAAACACGTGTCTACGGTTGCATCTCTGTGGCGGATTTGTCCTCAATTTAATTCCTATCTTATTATTCCCACCGCCGATTTTAATTTTATTCTTCCTTATATTCCTGGGCTTGGGTTTTCACGAGGGGTGACGTTGTTGCCTCCGGGAGCGAAGTTGTTTGTTGTCCTCAAATTGAGGATCTTACAGCCGAAGCATCAAATTGGTGACTAGTCCTCTTCTTGTTCGAAATGGACTTCCAACTCGTTTCTCAAGAAGGTTGCAACATGACATCCGAAAAGGTTGCAACATGGCATCTAGTTCTAGGTCTAATGTTGCCGAAGCACCAAATTGGTGACTAGTCCTCTGACTGTGTTCCCTTTTTGTGTCTTCTCCATTGAGCTTCCATCTTGCTCCTTGGCTATACCGTACTGATGAGAACTAACAAGTAGACACGTGTTTCGAACGTGTCTACGGTTGCATCTCTGTGACGGAATTGCCCTTAATTCAATTCCTGTCTTATTATTCCCACAGGCGATTTTAATTTTATTCTTCGTTAACGCTAATGTTAATTCTAGTCTTAGTTCAGTTAACACCACCCGTGAAAGCCTTCGTATCTAGCTTTTCTTGCATCTCTTTTAGTTATAGAGACCTTGATAACATATGATAACATCAAATTTAGGACAATCTATACAAATTAAAATTTTTCTCTTTTTTATTTTATTAAGATTCTGATTGTTTGAAGTATTTAGAGTTGCTTGAAAAGTACTTATCTATAACGAAATCCTTCCTTCAGCGAATAATCGTACTACTAAGAAATCAGTGCACTGGAAATTCCCTACTTTCCATCGATTTTCTCAAAAAATCAAAAGACTTACAGCGAAACGTATTTCATCACCGTTTTCCTCGCGGTTGAATTTGGTTTAGTGGTGATTTTCATCAAAATCCGATTTGAAAAATTTTTTCGATTTTTGAAAAAAATTCCATATAAACCCCTTTCGTTTTTTCAAGATTTCAGCCATTTTAGAAATTTTGACTTTGAGCTCCTGTATCTCAGCGGTCAGTGGTCTGATTTTCATACAGTTTGTTTTAAACGATTCTCAATTCAATTTGGAATAAGATTCTAAAAAGGTTTCATCGTACCGGACGCGGAAAATTTCTGACGAAAATTTTTCCGAACCTCTACACCGAAAAATTAAACGAAAATTAAAATTTTTTTTTTCATTTAATTGTAATTTCTGATTATTTGTGTTGAGAATCGTTTAAGGAATTTGGTTTAGTGGTGATTTTCATCAAAATCCGAATACTTTCGATTTTTGAGAAAAATTTCATATAAATCCGTCTTTTCGTTTTTTCAGGATTTCAGCCATTTTAGAAATTTTGACTTTGAGCTCTTGTATCTCAGCCGTCAGTGATCTGATTTTCATACAATTTGTTTTAAACGATTCTCAATTCAATTTGGAATAAGATTCTAAAAAGGTTTTCATCGTGTCGGACGCGGAAAATTTCTGACGAAAATTTTTCCGAACCTCTACACCGAAGAATTAAACGAAAATTTTGAAAAAAAAATTTTTTCATTTTATTGTAAATTCTGATTATTTGTGTTGAGAATCGTTTAAGGAATTTGGTTTAGTGGTGATATTCATTAAAATCCGAATACTTTCCATTTTTCAGAAAAATTCCATACCCCTTTCGCTTTTTCAGGATTTCAGCCATTCTAGAAATTTTGACTTTGAGCTCCTGTATCTCAGCTGTCAGTGATCTGATTTTCATACAATTTGTTTTAAACGATTTTCAATTCAATTTGGAATAAGATTCTAAAAAGGTTTCATCGTGTCGGACGCGGACAATTTCCGACGAAAATTTTTCCGCACCTCTACACCGAAAAATTAAACGAAAATTTTGAAAAAAATTTTTTTTTCATTTTATTGTAAATTCTGATTATTTGTGTTGAGAATCGTTTAAGGAATTTGGTTTAGTGGTGATTTTCATCAAAATCCGAATACTTTCGATTTTTGAGAAAAATTCCATGTTAACCCCTTTCGTTTTTTCAGGATTTTAAGCCATTTTAGAAGTTTTGACTTTGAGCTCCTGTATCTCAGCCATCAGTGATCTGATTTTCATACAATTTGTTTTAAACGATTCTCAATTCAATTTGGAATAAGATTCTAAAAAGGTTTCATCGTGTCGGATGCGGAAAATTTCTGACGAAAATTTTTCCGAACCTCTACACTGAAAAATTAAACGAAAATTTTGAAAAAAAAATTTTTTTTCATTTTATTGTAAATTCTGATTATTTGTTTTGGGAATCGTTTAAGGAATTCGGTTTAGTGGTGATTTTCATCAAAATCCAAGTACTTCCGATTTTTGAAAAAAATTCCATATAAACCCCTTTCGTTTTTTCAGGATTTTGAGCCATTTTAGAAATTTTGACTTTGAGCTCCTGTATCTCAGCCGTCAGTGATCTGATTTTCATACAATTTGTTTTAAACGATTCCCAATTCAATTTGGAATAAGACCCTAAAAAAGTTTCATCGTGTCGGATGCGGAAAATTTCTGACGAAAATTTTTCCGAACCTCTACACCGAAAAATTAAACGAAAATTTTGAAAAAAAAATTTTTTTTTCATTTTATTGTAAATTCTGATTATTTGTCTTGGGAATCGTTTAAGGAATTCGGTTTAGTGGTGATTTTCATCAAAATCCGAGTACTTTCGATTTTTGAAAGAAATTCCATATAAACCCCTTTGGTTTTTTTAAGATTTCAACCATTTTAGAAATTTTGACTTTGAGCTCCTGTATCTCAGCCGTCAGTGATCTAATTTTCATACAATTTGTTTTAAACGATTCTCAATTCAATTTGGAATAAGATCCTAAAAAAGTTTCATCGTGTCCAACGCGGAAAATTTCTGACGAAAATTTTTCCGAACCTGTACACCGAAAAATTAAACGAAAGTTTTGAAAAAAAAATTTTTTTTTTCATTTTATTGTAAATTCTGATTATTTGTGTTGAGAATCGTTTAAGGAATTTGGTTTAGTGGTGACTTTCATTAAAATCCGAATGCTTTCGATTTTTGAAAAAAATTCCATATTCGTTTCGTTTTTTCAGGATTTCAGCCATTTTAGAAATTTTGACTTTGAGCTCCTGTATCTCAGCAGTCAGTGATCTGATTTTCATACAATTTGTTTTAAACGATTCTCAATTCAATTTGGAATAAGATTCTAAAAAGGTTTCATCGTGTCGGACGCGGAAAATTTCTGACGAAAATTTTTCCGAACCTGTACACCGAAAAATTAAACGAAAGTTTTGAAAAAAAAATTTTTTTTTTCATTTTATTGTAAATTCTGATTATTTGTGTTGAGAATCGTTTAAGGAATTTGGTTTAGTGGTGATTTTCATCAAAATCCGAATACTTTCGATTTTTGAGAAAAATTTCATATAAACACCTTTCGTTTTTTCAGGATTTTAAGCCATTTTAGAAATTTTGACTTTGAGCTCCTGTATCTCAGCCGTCAGTGATCTGATTTTCATAGAATTTGTTTTAAGCGATTCTCAATTCAATTTGGAATAAGATCCTAAAAAAGTTTCATCGTGTCGGACGCGGAAAATTTCTGACGAAAATTTTTCCGAACCTCTACACCGAAAAATTAAACGAAAATTTTGAAAAAAATTTTTCATTTTATTGTAAATTCTGATTATTTGTGTTGTAAATTCTGATTATTTGTATTGTAAATTCTGATTATTTGTGTTGAGAATCGTTTAAGGAATTTTGTTTCATTCGGAAGCAAAAGTTAAAAAATGGAACACTACAAAGATTCCACATATATTAAAAAAATTGTTTTTCTATAAAATTTCTAAGTTTTAATAATTATGTAAATCATAATTGATACTTCCAGTCAATTACTTTGTAATTTTTATTTCTCGGGGATTTCTAAAGTTATGTATACATAACTTCATGTTCGAAAGCAAAAGTCAGAAAGCAAAATACGTAACTTTACTAACTACAAGTAATGTAAAATGATGACGTTGCTATTTATTTTTATGTATAATAATTAATTTTGGAAAATTTTAGTGAATAATACAGAAATCTCAAAATCTTATTAGTTCTTTAAATAAACACGTTTTTTGTCTTTATTTTTTCAAAAAAAACTTGTGATTGTTAATTCAATTCAATTGTTCTTTAAATAGATAAAGTGGTAGTAATAAACCGCCAACCTTATACAGTTTTGTAAACTATTGTTATACAGTGTTTTAAAGAAAACCACATAATTGTAAGTTAACATTCAACGCTGACGTAAAATAATTTAATTGAAATAGTCTTGAAAGCGATAATGAAAAGGTAATAAGTTATTTAGACATAAAGTTTAATTGAGTTATTGAAAGGCGGTTACTTAAAGTACCTGATAGGACAAAAAGGAAGCGGATAGGAACTGTCGATTCGCGTGAGTGGCAAATAGCTATTAGATAATTGCGCGCGTCTTTTTCGCCACTCGTCTCGTAATTAAATTCCATAAGAAAATCGTTCTCGGGTCGGGCGGCTATTATTAATTTATTACGTCCAATTAGGCTTGGGCTTTCGCGTGTTGCTCGAAATTTTATTCGTGATTAATTCGCTGTCGACGGGGGCTCAGATGGCTATCCGATTCGGTCCCGCTCGAAAGATGTTTAGAAGGAAAATGGCGCGATTTAAAGGGGGCGAGAAGGCCTTGATGGAACAGCCAGGTGCAGGGAACAGGGCAAGGCCACATTGTATATCTAATAAGTACAGTCCGGTTAATAAATAATTCCTCCGGGAGAGGCCTTTATACCTGCCGTAATATATGGTTATTTGATTTGGTGCTGTTATAGATATACCCCAGTGTTTTGACCGACAATGAGTTACGGATTGTGCTCCAACGGGACCGCGTTATGTATTCGTCTAATATTTCATTTTTAACGAACTCGCCGCCGCGGTCGGACCGAATGGGCGAAAAATAGAGGACCGTCGAGATCTCCGGGCAAATATTGATGTTGTTACTCGTCGTCTTAATTCGTCCTCGCGCCGAGGACCTGTTTAGCATAGGGCGTGCACCGAGAGTTATTCAAATATCGCATCATCAGTGGCGGCTATTGTTGCCGACGAGTGCTACCTTTAAATTTGTTTTAAGTGGAGGACACGTAGGCGACACCGCCGCCTTCTCATCTTTTCCTCTTCTATTTATAAACTCAATTCCCATTCGGGTCCTCCCCAAACCATAAATACCCATACGTCAAATTTAAATTATAAAACCAAAGTTATTTTCGAGGTCACCTAAGCTTATATCTCGCCTCTACGATAATCATAAATTAGAACTAGGGGAGTTTAGACACGTGCCAATTGTCGGTATATAAAATACGTGTCGTTAATGAGTAATTGATTAATGGAGAGCTCGGCGGACAATGCCGGAGGAGAATTGATTACCGAACGGAACGAATTGTGCAAACAGAAACATTCTGCCCGGAAAAGAGCATATAATTTCATTGTGGCGACGCGAGTGGAGAACACATGACGCCGGCTAATTGTGACCGACTCACGCTACCCGACAAATGGTAAGTAAGACCTAAGAGGAAACGCCGATTTGTTAAACCGCAGCGGAACTTTTATAAGCCGACCCGAGGGCCAACACATGCTCCCGCACCAATTAGTATTAAAATGTTTCGTGACAAATTAGAAAGGACGACATACGGCTAGATATGTTGACAGCTCAACAGCTCCAATTTGTACCTAAATGTATATCCCCAAAAACCACCGAAGGTTGTTCCATACATAGATATTCCATACATACCGCATCAAAATTAGGAAGGAAACTAAAGACAGCATAGAAGATTATACATCTCTTTGAACGTCACAGTCAGCATATGGTTATTTGATACCTAAGCTAATAGGTATACTTAGAATAAATAATACATTACGCTGATAGATTATAGGTGATATAACAGAAGTCATACGATTAGTGAAATGATCAATGTAGTAAATAAATTAAACTGTAGATAATTTATAAAAGAATGAAGAATGTTTAGACAAATATTTAATGACAATTTATTTTTTTTTATGTCTTAAAAACTCCAAGTTAAAAGTTTTAAGAAAATTGTATTCATTCAACAAAAAATAAACTCTAGTGTGGTGTTATTTAATGTTATTTTTTAAGTTGGTTACAGTTTTAATTGAGTTGTTTAATTGTGAATGTAGTATAATTGAGTTTTAATTAATTGTAATCTCAAAACTAGAACTTTTTGGTTGAAATATGATATATAAACAAGGATTTAAATTTTATAACACGACCAGGATAAATGTACTACTACTATTATAAACTGAACTAAGGCTAACAGAACTAGATAAAAGCTTATAAAGCTTTTGGGTTTAGCTGTGAGTTTTTGAAAAAGCGTTTAAACTCTCCTAGTTCTAGATTTAGAGTTAGCACTAAAGTTAGTTCTAGTCTTAGTTCAGTTAACCCCAGCCATGAAAGCCTTCGTATTTGTACTGTTAGAAACTTCAAAAACTTGCTATGTTTTTCCTTCAGCGACAAAGTCAAAAATCTAAAGTGCCAAAGTCGAATGTATCAACCTAAAAGAAAAATTCCATGATGTTCTACAGGTTTTTTTTTGAATGTACGATTGATACTAGTAGAAGAAAAATGAGTAGAGATGTCTACTTATCTCTCTCACAAAGGTTATTCTTTAATGACGCCGAGTGTACTATAACCCGAAATGGAGCTGCACCATGAAGTGAAAGATGAAAAAGTAAGCTCCCTCTCTATAACAATACCGAGTACTCTTTCATCTTTCTCTTCATGGTGCAGCTCCATTTCGGGTTATAGTACATCTTTGCTTGAGAATATAGTACGTTTAATAAAAAAAACTCTAGAATGTCATGAAAAATTTAGTAAGTTTACTAAAATGTGATAATTTCTTTTATCCTTAAGTTTAAATTTCTCAATTTTACGGTTTAGAGTTATCAAGTAAACGTCAATTTCTTTACATTTGCTTGATGTTTTATATGTCAATTCAAATTGTGACTAACAGGCTTATTTTGTAACTTTTAACGACATCGTTGTGAACGACTTTCAGGTTAGGTTTAGTCACTTGGTGAAAGACTTAGCAGTCGTTTATATCATTAGCATAGCAAAATTCAATTTTAAAATAAGTATACCGAGTGCATTACACAAGTTAGGGTTACACAAGTTAGGGTTAGGGTTACTCTAGTCATACCTCCTAAGAAAAAATACTGCATACAAGCGAAAATTTAGCAAAAACATAAAAGCTTTATTTGTTATACTTATCTTATCTTGTTATATTAATCTTGGATTAATAACAGTTTTATTTACTATTATAAAATATGATGTACTAAATGTTATTGTATAAAATAAACTAAATTAAAAAAAAATCTCATTGGTACGACTAAAGAAACTAGTTGCCTAAGTGGTACCACCTAACTCTTAAGTTGTACTCCTGAAAAATATTAGGTAACAATGTTCATTGCTATTTTTGTAATATGTGCTTATACTAAGGTGACCAGATGTCCCGCTTTTGGCGGGACAGTCCCGATTTTTCACAATTTGTCCCGCGTCCCGCTACGTTTTTCAAAAGTCCCGACTTATAGAATTAAGTGAAATTTTATATTTATGAAAATCATTGTTTTGCGTTCTAAGATTCCTACGGGTTACGATGACTAGCATATTGCTTTTGCTGCGGAAGTTGAATATCATAAAATATAATAGTATATATTTTAATACGTCGATACAGTTAAAACGCGTTGGTTAGCTCTTCTGTCAGCTATCGAAAGAATTTTGAAAATGTATGATCCTACTTTCTATCACAGGACAAATGAGGACCTTGGAGCAAGAACGGGATAAGTCATTTTGTGAAAATATATGTGTTCTTGATGAATCCTTAATCTTCTAACTTTTCTAGTTCTTGTTCCAGTTTTTGCATCGTTTTGTATAAGAACGAGAAAACAGCTTCCATAAATAACAAGGTTATTGATTTCCTTAGCTCGTCTTTATTTAAGATTTTGAGCAAAAACGGAATAAATCGCGAGTTGAAGCAGTGACTTATCCCCTTCTTGCACCAAGGTCTTCAAATGTTCTAGAATTTTAGAAAAGTTTTTTGAAAGAGAATCTTCAAACATTTGGCTAGAGTTTCTACAAAATCAAGCTGCCCATTTTCAAAACGTTATAAAACTTATTGAAGGTGACAAAATATTGGCAATATTGGTTAGAAAGTAATTTTCTAACGTTGACTATCCGCAATAGTATAAATCAGCTCGAAGAGCAAGGTGCTATAAATCGTCAAGATATCAGGAACCATGTCAAAAAGTTTTCTAGTAACTGCAAAGATTATTTAGAAGACTGGACGGTACAATATAATGATATTGATCATTTTCGTTGGCTTACATTAAAACCAGAACTTAAGTGGAACGATGTGCCAAAATCATTTGATTATATTTCTCAAAAATTCCCAAATAGTAATACTTCCGAAAATGATCTTTTCAATGAAGTGTCATTAGTAGACAAATATACTAATAAGAAAAAGTTTAAACATTGGGTATCTCAAAAAATCACAGTAGAAAACAAATGGTTAGATATATTTTATCATTTGGAAACAAACTATGTTCCATTCAATAATGTATTAAAAATATTATTTTTATTCTGTATGAAAATTCCCCTTTCTTCTTAGTTGTCCCGCTTTGCCCATCTAAAAATCTGGTCACCTTAGCTTATACATGTCTCATATTTTTTAACTACACTCTTCACATACATATTTCTTGATTGTTTTGTTAACTCCAGCACATGTGACCTGGTCTACGGAAAGGGGGCTTAGGTGTGAAAACAAGTTTTCGAGAAAACAGCTGTTAAAGATAAACAAGTCATTTTATCAGTTTAGTTGTTCGTGTTGTACATTCCTCTTTTTCATTACGTTTACTGAATCATTTTTATGCGACTTTTGCTTCCGAAAGAAGTTAAAAATGAGTGTTGAAGAAGAGTTCAGTGCTGTTTACAGACAATATTCCGGAGAAAACGAAGAAGATAAATCCAATAATGATAATTTGGACAGCGATTATGATTTATATCAGGGAAGAGATGATACAGAGGAAAGTTTCATTAAAGTAGACTTATCTATGGCCGATTTAGAAGAAGAAGAGCTAATAGCAAAATTTCTCTCTACCGATTGTTGTATTAAGAAATGCAATACACTCATACCTCGAGATCGGATTGTTAGCAGTAGAACCAATCGTTTAGAGCTATCCAAAAACAAACTTGATTTAGTGATACTAAATTAGTTTAGTGATATTTTTTTCATTTTCAATCATTTCTCTCTTTTGTACATTTTTAACAAACTTCCCTGCCAGTTAGAAACTTTCGGTTTGCGCTATTCGAAAGAGCATATTTTACTTTATCCAAATCGCCAAAAAAGTGAAAAATGATTTTGTCACACCTAAGCCCCCTTTTCGTAGACCAGGTCACACATATACTATTTTCGGCGAAAGATGTCTCATGCGTCATCGATTAATTATGTCATCCTAGACTACTATTTTCGGTTTTCGTCTCTCTCTGACACGTACAATTAAATAAAAAAAAAATATTTGGCATATGTCGAGAAAACGGCGACAACTAATGACGGATGAGACATCTTTCGCCGAAAATAGTATAGATCGTGTACCCATGAGGATATTCCTCCCATTCTTCTCAACACATATAGCAAAACCAATCGCTTGAAGCATAGCCTTTCTTCTTTTTAACTTTTAATCCTGATTCCTTTTTATTTAGTTTTTCTAATTTTTTATTTTCGGCATTTTTTGTCTTTATTCGCAGCTGACGTTATTTCGATTGATAAGCTTGGGTTTATTTATTCATTTCGTCTTCGTTTCTCTTTGCTGTCATTGATGATATTTGGAATAGATGATAAAATAAAAACAAAAAAAAAAAACTAAAAACTAAAACTGTTGTTACAGTTTATGTCAATCAAACGAAATTGAAGGTTTTGCAATAAAATTCATAGAAGCCTCTCTTTTTCCATTTGGGTTTCTTTATCTTTGTCCGTTGGAAGAGTTTTATTCCTCACTGATTCATTTGAATTATTGCACATTTCAAACAGCAAAAACAAGCAAATTTCCTAAGTCGTATTTGGTACGACTTACGCAGTTCGTTTAGGTACGACTTAATCCATTAACTGCCAAATTTCTTTTTGAAATTTTTGGCTGAATAGGTTACATATATTTGCACAAAAGCAGGGCGGAATGGTGTACGTAAAATTCCAAAAGCCCCAAATGGGGATCGTGGCAATATGGGTTAAGGTACCAAACATTGTAAACGAAAAATGAGGGTAACCTCACATTGAATTTGCGTATACGTTTTACTTTCGGTGAAAAGATTCCATAATTGCTAAAAAACTTATATTAAAAAGAGAGACTCTTCTGTTTTCCTTTTGAAAATTTCCTTCTGAAAATTTTCCTCTGAAAAAATCCTCCAAACACATGCAGAAAATTATATGAAATAGCAATAATTTACTTGTTGAGAATATTCTCTCAAATGGCACTTGCAATCAGATGGCTAAATAGTGTAGAATGAAGTGCCTACCTTACTAGACAATCCTGTAATGTTACTTTTGCTGTCAACGCTGTGGTGGCATTTAATATAGCTAAAGTACGATTTAGGCATAGGTATGACTTGAGCAACCTTACCCTACTTTATATACAGGGTGTAATTAAATAAGTGTAAAACATTTAAGGGGGTAATTCCTCATCGAAAAATAGATAGGATCTTTCATATAAAGAAACTTAATCGGAGAATCCCTTGTTAAGATACAGCCCCTTAAAGAGGGTACATAAAGTTTGTTTAACAATTGTTTTCACAGGCACTAAAAAAGTTACAATATTGAAATTAACCTGAAATTTTCTACTACCAAAACGACAAGAAAGAACACCTGTATGTACCGTAAACGTAATGCATATCAGCCATTTCCTCATTTGTGTATGCCATTTTAATAACAAGTGAATTATTAAAGCAACAAATTAAGAACAGAACAACAATACACAATTAGTATTATTTCAATTTCAAAAATGGATACCAATTTGATTGTCACTATCGCTAATAGCGACCTACCACATAAATTAATTTCATATTTTCGTTTTATGGCGATATGTATCTTGGTCGTAAAATAATTCTTTGCTGCGAACTGGTTCATTTTGGGCAAAAAATTCAAGAGACTTGTTTTGTTTAGAATGAAACAGGCTATCGGAAATAAATTTTTAAATGGTAAACAAATAATAAGACAAAAACAACCATGGGGTAAACCAAATAAATTACTGGCCATGTATCTTTTTGGTAGTAGATAATATCAGGTTAATTTCAATATTGTAACTTTTTTAGTGCTTGTGAAAAAAATCGTTAAACAAACTTTATGTACCCCCTTCAAGGGGCTGTATCTTAACAAGGGATGCTCCGATGAAGTTTCTTTATATGAAAGATCCTATCTATTTTTTGATGAGGAATCACCCCCTTAAATGTTTTACACTTATTTAGTTACACCCTGTATATATTTAATTGTAAGTTCAAAATATTTAAGATCATCGTTTGGCATTATAATTTCCTTTTGAAAAAATCCTCCAAACACATGCAGAAAAGTATATGAAATAGCAATAATTTACTTGTTGAGAATATTCTCTCAAATGGCACTTGCAATCAGATGACTAAATAGTGTAGAATGAAGTGCCTACCTTACTAGATAATTCTGTAATGTTACTTTTGCTGTCAACGCTGTGGTGGCGTTTAATATAGCTAAGGTACGATTTAGGCGTAGGTACGACTTGAGCAACCTTACCCTACTTTATATATATATTTAATTGTAAGTTCAAAATATGTAAGATCATCGTTTGGAATTATAATTTCCTTTTGAAAAAATTCTCCAAACACATGTAGAAAATTAAATGAAATAGCAATAATTTACTTGTTGAGAATATTCTCTCAAATGGCACTTGCAATCAGATGACTAAATAGTGTAGAATGAAGTGCCTACCTTACTAGATAATTTTGTAATGTTACTTTTGCTGTCAACGCTGTGGTGGCATTTAATATAGCTAAGGTACGACTTAGGCGTAGGTATGACTTGAGCAACCTTACCCTACTTTATATATATTTAATTGTAAGTTAAAAATATGTAAGATCAAAATATGTAAGATCATCGTTTGGCATTATCTCTTCTAAAATTCCCTTTTTACAAGTTCAGCCTTTGATACTAACTTGATGTCAACATAGAAGAATGCCAGAAACTCACTAAATTCATTTTAAATGCCAGATAACACTTTTCAAAACTGTAGATTTTTAGTAACTTTTCAGAAATGATTTTTTTAAGTTAAGCCATTTTCCTCAAGATGGTACAAAAATATTACTACTTACAATTTCTTTTGGTATTATAGTTTTATGCTTAGAGAAGCTATCAAAGCTATTTTTAATGAAAATTCATGAAAAATATGAGTAATTACAGCTTTTTTCGGAAAATAATGTCAAATTCTTTTAAAGAATTCTTCTAAAGATTCTTCCAAAGATAGCTGCTTCATTCACTAGCGTCATTAATTGTCAAAACTTGTCAAAATGCAGACATAAGTTCCCCTTTGAGATTATGTTAGTTCAAAAGATCTAACTTTCGATCAAAAGCTACATTTTATGTTTCCTATGTGTTACCTATGCTATATGAAAACATTAACTTTTGTCGTTACAACTAAAATTCCTAATGACTGATTTACAAAAAAAGGTTTTTATAAAAAGTCATTTGGGATTGGAATCATTGGCTAAACGATGAAGTTAAGTAAGGACAATTACAAAATAAGCTTGTAAATTAAGATAAAAGAAATTAAATCATGACACTCAAATTTTTTTTCTTTTTAATTGAAGATATATTGTAATTCATTATACTAATATCACTTTGTAATTCATTATACTTTGTAACCGATTTAAGAACCGATCATGCGCCCTTCTTATAAACTACACGATAATAACCCTTAAAGATTTTATGAAATAATAAAACTAATACTTCATATTTTTATTATTTTTTGATTTGAGTATAAAATATCAGATGACAACCTTTCCTTCAACCTTTTCAATATTTTCTTAATTGATTTGAACTGACTATGCGCATAAACTATTGTGGCGGGAAAATAGTTGTAGCGTTTTGGTGCGATGGGGATGAGTTTGTGGATTCGTATAGGGAAAACTTACATTGAGAGTGCGATTATTGGTTGAATTCGGTTGCGATTGAGGAATAGTAAGTTGATGTTGGAGCGGTTTTACGGGACTGCGCCCGGCGGGGCCGTTTTCGCTGGCGTTTGGCATCAGTAGCATTGGAAAAAAGGGTTGTCACGCACTGAAGGGGCTATCACAAGTCACTGCACGCCGCGACGGTCTACGTTACGGTGTGTGCACTCGAGAACGCGCGGAGAAGAGCCCCGCGGCCTCCTCCTTTACACGCTGGTTTCGGAGGACTCCGTATATGAACTGCGGGCTCCAGGTTTGGCCATCGTATCGCGCGCCTGTGCATGGTCTGATAGGACCGACCAATTGCTACCCCCTCCAATTGTTTAATACCTCGCGGAACGGCGTGGCGAGCGGCAAAAAACCAAGCGGCCCCTCGCGGGGGCCTAATCGAATTGCGAAAATCACTTACCGTGGCGCTATTCTTCAGTTGCGGGTCCATCAGCGGCATCGCCGACACCGGCATATCGGACGGCGCCCTGTCCTTCTGGCTCGCCGTGATAGGACCTCGAAGCAGCTCCGAGCCTTTAAATCAAAGAAGACACTTTATATTTTTTAACTCTTTCAAAAACTTAATAATCAGACATTACAAAATTGACATTAAAAAAATAACTTTCAAAAATGTTTTCAAATTTTTTTACCTTTTTTTAAAAAATAAAATTTAGATTTTAAAATTCTTTTTTGATGAAAAATAAAACCAAAAAATCAAACGCATAGATATAAACATCTAATAACCTACATCCCAAAGGGAATCCAATAAAAGAAAAAGAAGATGAAAGGTAAGTTTTAAAAATATTAAGATTTTCGATTTGATGTGAACTCGAAAGTTTTGCTTAGTCATATGGAATCGAGGTAGTGCGAGATTTCAGTTTTATTGATTTCGTCGATCGAAGTGTTTTGACTAGATATATGACACAACTTTAATTGGATATGATTGATGAAAGGTCAAGTCCTTTGAACCAAATTATTTTAAGTTTGGTAATTACATAAATTTAAATTCTTTTGGTCACTTTGATTAATATTTGTCGACGAGGGCTGAGCGTGTTCGAATTTCGTCAAAGGTTAAACGTAGATATAATAATGCGGTAAATAAATTATAATTTGTGTTTGATTATCTTGATTCTTTTAAAATCAAAATTGACATAATTTATAGGCCGAAGTGTTTTGAGAACGTGTTGTTTAATTTTGAGTAGATAGCGAACGAGGGGCGACGGAGAGGAGAGGAGGCGAGGCAAAATAATGTAATTACTGTTGTAACAACATTTGGAGAGCGGCGGAAAAAAGCGGGATACGGTTCACTATCGGCGAGCGGCCGATTGATTTATAACGGTAAACAAGCGATAATCGGAAGGTTCATTAGCGATACGATATTGAATCGGTTCGCGGGTCATTTCTGACCACTTCTGGAGAACGGACAGCGGACGGCGGACGGGGGACGGCGGTCGCGGATAGCAAAAGCGAAAAATCGCGAGCGAACTCACCATTCTTGACGGGTAGTGTGGGAAAGGTGTTATCAAAGGTCGAAAACTGCATGGCTCGGGTTCGGGCTCATCGGTATAGTCGCGACCAAAATCGTGCGAATGTCAGTCGGACACTGAGGGGTCAAAGGTCGCCAGGGAGAGCCGGGCGTGTCACAGCCGTCGCGACGGCCTATGGTCCCGGACGCCGGGCGCACGCGCAGCAAGGCGACATGAGACAGTCGCCGCCGCAGTGACAATTCCGCGAGGCTCCGCCCCTGCGCTAACCAAATGCGCTCGCCCCCCCCCGACGCTCGCGGCGTCTCTCCTTCCCCGGGATTCCCCCGTGCCCGCCGAACCCGCCGCCCCGTTTCGCCGCGGCGCCGGTGTCGGCGGCGGCGTCCGAATTTGTCGTCCGTATCGATTCGACGCCCGGAAGCTCTCAGTCTCAGTCTTCCACCGGATCCCGCCAAGTAAATACGGACGCCGTTTCGGATCGATAGATCGTCGCCGGAGCGATTATTTCAGGATTCCCGCGGTCCCCACCAGGTGTCAGCCCGGAGTGGGTGATAGGCGTACCTTCAGGTGACAAAGAGTGACCGCCCCGCGCACGCGCATCGCGCCGTGTGACATCCCCACCACGTGGTGACATCGTGACAGGCGTAACCACCTGTTCTATTGGTCCCCGTGCCACCCAATACTGTCACTTTGCCAACGCTAATCTCCGGTCTTTTTGTTGAAATTTGCCCGACGCCCGCTCCGGACCGTTCCCACGGCGCCCCGGCGTCTCTCGAACCCCTTCCGATCGTCCCGACGACGTCCCGCCACTTTTGACCCGTCGTCGCGGCGTCCCCGACGTCCCCGGCGTCTTCCGCCTTCCCGAGGTTGTCAATATCGTTCGTGGCTGCCACCGAAAGCTCAACTAACCACTTCTCGGGATCTCCGCGCGGAGGCGGCTCCGCCGGATCGAACTTTGACCTCCCAGCGGTACCCAAACAATCGATGCTTTTGTATTCCGTAAACAATCGCTCTTTCAAACATTTGCAATTGAATTCGCAATTGAACTGAAATCAACTTCAATTCAAAACAACTATCAACGCCATTTCAACCACTTAAACATAACTTTCCTAAGAATTACAACGTTACCCTTCGACCGTCCGTAACCCCCTTCAATTCAAAACACGAATTCAAATCTAGTTTCACCAAAAACTGAATCCAATACGTAAATTTCCTATTATTTTCAACGTACGCGTAGCGAGTCCTAAATCGCGTTATGTAATATTAAAACCCCACAAAAGGTTCCTTGCTTCCCCCTTTCTTGCGAGATTTACCCAAAGCTGTGTGATATTTGAGATGTAAAACTCACTTCCAACTTGATATTTTTAGATTTCATTGTAAATTATATTAAGACCTAGAATATAAAAAGAAATTCCTGGAAAAATTTTAATCTTCTTCGAAACTCTAAAAAAAAATAGATTCAAAAAAGCTTATTAAGGACCATCATCCTAAAAATTAGGTATAAAAATCAATAGAATTCGTTTATACTTTTTATTTCTATTACACCAGTTATGATTTTTATAATATCCTCCAAAAATTATATTAAAAATATCTGTACCCTAGAAGTAAACAGTCGTAAGTCCAATTTTCGTCTATTGTGAGTGAAGGTTGGGAGTTAGGGTTAAGGTTATGGAAAAGGCGTCTGAAGTTACAGTAACGACCAAAAAATGTATTTAATTAATTTTTATTATATAACAAAAATTTCAATTTTAATTGCCAGATTAACATTATTTGCCATTTTTGTAAAACTTAGATTATTGGATTTACGAGTGTTTACCTCTCCGGTGCAGATATGTAGATTTTATTTACATATATACAGTGAAATTCCCCTTCACGGACACCCCCCTTGAACGAACAACCCCCTTGGACGGATAATTTCTTGTGGAACCGTCCGACTCTCGTATAATTTGTATTGCGTTAACTCCCTCTTGAACGGACATTCTCTTAAACAGACGCCGACACTAGATGTTCTCTTAAACGGACAATCGCACCGACTTCGCTGTCTGCCTTTACTAACAATAAGAGATTTTGCCTTTAAACAGTGTTTTACCGACTTCAATATTTGCAAGGTACAAGCGCAACCTATGGCGTGCTTTTCTGCTTAGCTTGAATGAGGGATTTCCCCAAATACACCAAAATTTAAACGTTCTCATTTTTTTTGGTACATACAGGGTTCAATACTAGTTTGACATCTATGCAGAAAAAGATATGGGGATGTATTGTACTTTGCAAAAACTGCTTGGGTCCAAGTAACCAAGGAAACGGTCAAAAATTGCTCCCTAAAGCAAGATTTAAGCACGACAATACGCAAAGTGAAGACCAGCTAAATGAGGTTTTTACATCTCATCCAGAAAATGACTTACCTCTTAATGTACTTACAGATATCCTCTAAAATAAGATTTTATTGAAATTGACTAATAATAAAAACCTTAATGATTTTTTTAAACTGGATTCAGAACTAAATTTTTGAACTGGATGAAAATTTGTATGTTGTTCAGATTCAAGACAAGAAATTGAAAATCCAGAAGTGTATGAACTGTCTGAAAATTCTGATGTCTATGAGGTTCTAATACTAGTAGAGAATATCTAAAATTATGGTGATAGAGTCCAACCAACCGTCCAAGTCTCATATAATTACTTCGCATTTCTCTTAAGCGGACACCCCTCTTGAATGGACACTTTTGGTGGGTCCTCTTAGTGTCCACACAAGGCAGATTTCACTGTATAATATAATACTACTTGTCTTATAATACTATATAAGACAAAACGAAATTTTGATTTTTAATTAAAATTAAAAGTTGTTTTTATATATGATTAAATGTTTTATTTAAATCGAAGTTTGTTATAGAAAAGCACTAACCTCTCAATCTACAGAAAACAAAAATAAAAGTCCAAAATGTGTTGAATGATGAATTATGAACAGTTATTTTGTTACAAAACATTTTATATTGCTACTTTTTTATAATATTTTTTTTCTAATTTTGAATAAATTGTTAGAAATTTGGTTGTGTTTATTAGAACAGATTTTTTCGCTTTGTGGAAGAAGTTTTTCCGTATGAGTTATCATTTTCTTGCAGTAAACATTTATTAGTCATAATTTTCACTTTTAAACCCTTTATTTTTAGACTTGAAGTAATTTAAGTGTTAAATTCGCATTATTTGTATCGTTTACTTTAGTGAGGTAAAGAAATTTTCTATAGTAGATTTTTTTTTCAGTTAATTCGTTTCGATAAAATTCATAAATAAATATAAAATAACTTAATTTCATTAAAAAAATCTTTTTTAATCAAATTTAAACAATACTTTTCGATTTTATTTACAGTAGTAAGTCCACCTTAGTACAAACAAGCACTCCGATATTAGAAAAGATATTCTTAACCCAAGTTCTAAAAGCAAATTATTTTTTAATTCAGATTTGTTTGCTTTACTTTTGTAACTTTTCTCAAAAGGGGCAAATTAGCGAAGTATATTGAAAAATACATAATATATAGTGAAATTCCCCTTCGCAGACACCCCTCTTGAAAGGACACCCCCTTGGACGGACAATTTCTCATGAAACCGGACACCTCTCTTGAACGAACACTTTTGATGAGTCCCGAAGGTGTCCGCACAAAAGAGATTTCACTGTATATGTTTTATGTTCAAATCTAAGTTTGGTAATATAAAGAAGTTTCTTATATTATCATTTTTTGATGTAGTTCTACTGTGTTATGTTATAAATTCAAAACAAAAAGATAAGAACTGGTTAAAAAATATTTTGGGTTTGATCACTAATAAAAAAAAATGTAAGCTCTCAAGAAGTTAAATCAATAAACCTGGTGAGTCCATAAAATTTAATTGCTAAGTTATCAAAAAATCTTTTTTTGATAACCACTTTTCATTTTGTATTTTATTAAAAAAAATTTTTTTTATTTAATTTAAAGGTAATATAATTTAAAATTATATTTGATGTTGAATTCTAAGAAATAAGAGTGAGTAAATTTTATGGTTTATAAAATAAACAGAGGTCGTAAGAAAATTGTGTATGTTTTGGGTATTTGCAGGGTTAATTGTGAAATGCAAATAATAGGTTTGAAGAATAAATAACAAGAATCGTACGGATTCTTTGTGGAAGTAATAACGGGTACTTTGCGGTCCTTTGTAACGCGAATTGGCGGAAATTTCGGACTGTTAACACATAGCGGTGATGGCTTAATGTCAAAATGATACCCTCGAAACGGTGTTTTTTTCAACATAGCCGCCGGGGCGCGGCGACGTCGCTTTTTCGGGACGTGTGAAAACGTCGAAAATAGCGTGCGTACGAGAAAATCATTGGCATTACTAAATAAATGTGCATTCGGTAGTAACGCGGGAAAATTGGGGGAATCCGTAAAGGGGTCGAAATAATTCATTCAATCGTCGCGATCGTAAATATTCACCCTGCGGTGTAATCGCCGATTTAAATTGTATTGCCGCGTTTTCGTCGGCCCGTACCTGTTGCAGCAGGAGGATCCCATGTGCCGAAGAAGAAGGGTTCAAAAAAACCGGAGGGCGCACTGTCACACTTTCTGACCGTCCCTAACTGCGGGGGCGAACCGGAGGGTGCAGAAATTCTAAATATCGCCGGAGGAGGACGCGCGCGTTTTCGAGTCGCCTCGAATCGAGCTCATGCTGATAGAACGGCAGTCGGGCTACCACTGAGTGTAGGGATATTGTCGTACTGTCACAGACCCGTGCGTGCTTTCACTGTCTTTGCGCACGCTGCAAACGTCGCAGATTAGCAGGACCCAAGTCTCCTCACTACCGTATACCTACACCCCGATTATACACATATAATAATTATACCTATATGTACCTCCCCACAAATCATTTACATTTACACATTTCCCCCAACAAATTAAATTAAAAAATAAAATAAAAAAAAAAACATTTCAACATCATCTTTATTTTTAATTACCTTCCACTTTATAAAAGAAAAACAAGTATAAAAATTAATTTTAAATAAAAATTCGTTTGTCTGAACTAACAATAGTCAAAAAATAGAAAACCTTGATAATGTAGGTAATATTTCTAATAAGTGATTTGTATGCAATAAAATTTTTCAAGTTATTGGGAAGTAATTAAAGATATTTTAGCGTTAGAATAAATGTTTTATTTCAAAAACTTTAGAAATGAAGTGTTATATACAGGGTGTTTAAAAAATACGTTCGAATATTTGGCCCACTTATAGATCTCATCAGTACAAACAAAAAAGTCAAAATAAACATAAGTCCAAAAATCAGCCGTTTCCTAATTACAGCCTGTTTTTCAAATTAAAATAATTTACACTCAAATATCAGTATAAATACATTTTAATTATTACAAATTAATGATTCTTAAAGAAGATGTTCAAAATGTCCTCCTTCCATTTGTATACACATTTCACATCTCCGTAAAAGTGAACGCCGCACTCTCTCAAAGAGTCCCGGATTTATACGAACAGTCTGTCTAGTATTTAAAGAACTAATGTTTTTAAATACCCCCAAATGCAAAAATCGAGTGGAGTGAGGTCGGGAGATCTAGGGGGCCATGCAATTGGACCTCCTCGCCCTATCCACCTGCCATTGTAATTTTCGTTTAGATAATTTCTGACCAAGGCTCCGTAATGCGCAGGAGCTCCATCGTGCATCAACCACATATTAATTCTGTGGTTGAAGGGCACATCTTCTAACAGCTGTGGTAATGTATTCCGCAAAAAGTCAAGGTACAATTGACTAGTCAAACGGTTAGGCAGGAAACAAGGTCCTATCAGATGGTCTCCTAACACACCAAGCCAAACGTTGATTGCAAATCGGTGTTGATGATTCGATTCAAGAACGTCATGCGGATTTTCGTCGGCCCAAACATGGCTATTATGAAAATTAAAAATGCCATTTCTCGTGAAACCAGCTTCGTCTGTAAATAAAATTTTCGTAACAAAATTTGGGTTCTCCGCGACTTTTGTCAACATGCTTCGACAAAACACCAGTCGTGCGGCATAATCAGGCACAGCTAGAGCCTGTACCCTTTGAATATGGTATGGGTGCAATTGCTGCTCCCGTAAAATTCTCCAAATTAGGGAAAAATTAATATTTGTTTCAGTAGAAAGTCTTCTAGTACTAGTACCAGGATTTTCTTCAATTCGTCTTAAAATGTTAAGTTCTGCGTCGGGAGTACAAACTGATCTAGGCCGACCACCATCACCGTTCCTTGATTTAAACGATCCAACTTCGGATAAACGTTGATGTAAATTTGTAAAAAGTTTGTCACACGGAAGTACCCGGTTTGGGAATGCTTCGACATAAAGGCGACGTGCCTCACAAGCATTTCCATCGGCTTTGCCATACATAAAATGCATGTCTGTCATTTCTGCGTTGGTATAAGGCATATTCGAAAATTTCAACAATGGGTTACAGCAACAACTACTTCAATAAACACTGACAATAACGGACACACAATAATTACAACAAATGTGGCAACTACACTAACAGAAACGAACAAAATTTGTTTTGTTATTTCCATGGATGACTTCATAAATACGCGAATCACTCCTACTGAGTGTAAATTATTTTAATTTGAAAAACAGGCTGTAATTAGGAAACGGCTGATTTTTGGACTTATGTTTATTTTGACTTTTTTGTTTGTACTGATGAGATCTATAAGTGGGCCAAATATTCGAACGTATTTTTTAAACACCCTGTATATGTAACGCTAGGTTATTAAACTGCTACACAGATAACTAACAAATCACTAATTGTTATTTGTATAAAGTGTGAAATTTTACATTGCAATCAATACATAAACCGACATTCCATTTGCTACATGTAGTTCTAGTACTTGTTTTGCTTTGATCATCTGTCTATCGACGTTGTTTATTGTCTGGAATAGTAGTAAGTAGATGATCTTGATGATCATTTCCCCCGGTGCTTTTGATGGTATTCCATACCGTTTTAGATAAGTCTGGGTTATGCTTCTACAAAATTCAAGTCGTGAAAGTTGTGATGCATGCGACTTAGGCCATCCGCACATGGAGCAACCGGAAAGCAATATTCTCGTGAAGCGATATCGGCGATATCGACAACATGAGCAACAGAGATCCGCACACGGGGCAACTTGTTTGTTAGTCAACACGTAGCATCCAAGGAGAGAGTGCTACTAAATATTAAGTATTAACAACGTTTGAAGACTAATTGAGTCAATTTTTTTAAATTTTTCTTAAATGGTAGCTAAATGTTTAGTACATACAAAGTGGAAATTAAAATACAACAAATATTTTGCAATTGAAATATACATTAAAAAGTATTCCATTGAAAATAATGAATTATTTCCTACATTCAGTAGCATGAATAGTCCTTATATACAAAACTTTAAAAAAGTACGAATGAAACTCTAAAAGGTTGTAACGAACCAGTTCTAATGGTTCTAAGCAGTTGCGTGAAAACCCCTGTATAATTATTATATTTCCAAAAATAGTATTTCTGTAAACAATATTATACAAAAGTAAAGTATGGCGTTTCTTAGTGATATTTAGGGGTGTTTTTAGGATGCTAGATAATGAATAATACCTGCCTTAGCCGAATAAGGAATACTCGGTTAAACTTTCAACCGAATTGGGACAGAAGGCAATTCAGATTATCAAAGAGTTCGGTTAACTGGGATTCGGATTATCGATACTCTACTATATTCGTTCAAACGCATAATCGGACATCTTCTATTTGTTTGTCTGATTGTTCGTCGGCTTATTGTTAATCAAAGAACTACAAATTTCCATTTTGGCAAATTTTTCATTAAGCAAAGGAATTACATTGTGGAGCTTATGTATAGGATCTTTCCATAAAAACGTTCTACTTTCAAATGTAAATGAAATAAGTTATGTGCGAGGAACCCACTCATTTCTTTCTCTGCTTTAAAGAATATTTTATGACAATAAGTACTGAATTTAAAATCACTCAAATATTTCCCGCGATTTTAATAAATGACATGTGTTCGAGAAGTCCAATTTTCGAAGACTTTGTCGCGTATAACTGTCGCATTCGGTCATATTTTTAATATTTTTCCATGGCACCCACGTATTTAGTATTAAATGCCTTCATGCTCACAGGCGATATGAGCAACTTTTACGATCTTGGTGACTTCCGTGCAGGTTGCTAAGGTTGCGTAGATCGCGCATATCGCTTATATCGCCCATAGGTTGCTTTTAAATTACTCCGTTGACGGACCTCCACTCTATTACCTAGGAAGCAACCAAGAAGCAATATCACATTGCCGTTGCGTTGCTTTCCGGTTGCTCCGTGTGCGGACGGCCTTACAGTGCAAAACCCAAGCATTATTGATAGCTGCATCTAAGAGCTATGTAAAAATGCTCCACCATCATTTTTTTCATTCTTATGCCAATTCGGTGTACAGTAATCTTTTCATCCATGAGGTCTGTACCTCTCATGTATAAGTTGCACTGTTTAATTTTTATATAGACACATCGTAAAAGCCTATCGTTACATATATGTAACCCAAGAGATTAGAATCACCAAACTCCTAGCTATGTTCTGTTATCTAGCTAATCAAGATATGATACCGAACCGAATACTTATACAGTGAAATTCCCCTTCGCGCACACTCCTCCTGAACGGACTTGAATGTCCGATTTCGATACAAGGTGGTGGTGTTATAAGGCAGCTGTTGATCTGTTAGGTATTACATGTGCAAAATCGGACGTATTCAATATTATTCATATATCGGGTGTTCATTTAAATTCGTGCTCAAGTGAGCTATGGATTTTGTCTGCATTTTTGACGTATGCCCAATAAAACTTAATTGAAGCAATGTCATAACACTGAAATGTTCAATAGGTTATAAATAACGAGACAGAAAATGGAAGGAAATTAGATAACAACTTGTTTTTGGCTAAAACCTACCTAAACTCTAATCCTTTCAATAATTGGTCGTCCAAAATTTCATAGGGATGTTCAAGTAGTGAATAAAATTATACAGTAAATATTCCCAAACTTCATCGACTTTCGAAGCAGCTTAAACGTTAGACTTACCATCAAGTTTTTTTTTTGTAACAAATTAAAAACATTATCGATAAATTGCCAATATGATAATACATACAAGCCGTTCAGTGTAGCTTGACAAGATTTGACGTTTATCAAATTTGAAATTTAATTGATTAGTGTGCACTAATAATGCCACATACATTTTTCTCTCTATCGTCGTCTAACAAAATTTCAAAGGACACTTGAGCACGAATTTAAATGAACACCCGATATGAAACATGACTTGGTTTCAAATCCGAACAAGTTCAAGGCGCATTAGCTTCTAAAACGGACGTGTCCATCGTACCCTCTAAGAAATCAAAGAAAAATTCTAAAGAAAAAGCAAAAGCAAGGATTAATAACATTTTCTTATGATTGTCAAAAGAATTTAATTTTGCCAAAGGTCTCTGATCAAAAAGCATATTATAGTCGTCAGCTATACTGCTACAACTTTTGTGCAGTCAGGGGTTCGTCAAAAGACCCACTTCGACAAGAAAATGTTTTCACATACTCGAATTTAAATGAACACCCGATACGAAACATGACTTGGTTTCAAATCCGAGAAAGTTCAAGGCGCATTAGCTTCTAAAACGGACGTGTCCATCGTACCCAATAAGAAACGTCAAAGAAAAATCCTAAAGAAAAAGCAAAAGCAAGGATTAATGACATTTTCTTATGATTGTCAAAAGAATTTAATTTTGCCAAAGGTCTCTGATCAAAAAGCATATTATAGTCGTCAGCTATACTGCTACAACTTTTGTGCAGTCAGGTGTTCGTCAAAAGACCCACTTCGACAAGAAAATGTTTTCACATACTCGAATTTAAATGAACACCCGATACGAAACATGACTTGGTTTCAAATCCGAACCAGTTCAAGGCGCATTAGCTTCTAAAACGGATGTGTCCATCGTACCCAATAAGAAATCAAAGAAAAATTCTAAAGAAAAAGCAAAAGCAAGGATTAATGACATTTTCTTATGATTGTCAAAAGAATTTAATTTTGCCAAAGGTCCCTGATCAAAAAGCATATTACAGTCGTCAGCTATACTGTTACAACTTTTGTGCAGTCAAGAGGTCGTCAAAAGACCCACTTCGACAAGAAAATGTTTTCACATACTCGTGGTTAGAAACTGAAAGTCCGAAAGGTTCTAACGAAATAGCATCATCTTATATCATTGTCTAAAACGTAATGAATCTGAAATGACAGGTGTTAACACTGTTCGGTTGGTATGCGATAAATGTTACAGTCATTGGGTTCAGTACCCGATGACTTTGGCCGATGACCGGTCAAAATAAAAACACTATTATTTTGGCAATGGTAGTGAAATGATTACTAGAAGCTCCAAAGCAGGTTAAAAAGATGAAAATAGTGTTTCCTATAACTGGACTGGATTCGTTCATGCCTCCTGATCGTGTTTTTGGAATGTTAGAAAAAAATTTCAAAAAAAGGAGACCATCATAAATCCCTCGGAATACTATTTTTCAAAAACAAGCACTTTGTTTCAACTTGGACGAGACTGGTTTGTTCGTAATTAGAAAAGTGCGGCACAAAAAGTGTTGAAACCTCCAAGTTCATTACATTTTAAAATATCACAAATGAAACGTGTCCTTTTAGAACAAACAAAGGAAACAAGTAGCATCTTACTAAATGGAGAACATTACTATAACTATACCCTTATTAACCCAAAATCTATTACCAAAAAAAGGGAAAAAGGTTTCGCAAATAGAACCACAGGTAGTAGAAATAGGAAAAAATGAAGTCAAGTCGCAAAAACTGAAAGATGTGATTATGCTTTTGACTCTGTATTTTGGCCAGAACTGGAAGGACCAACAGAGATGCAAATTCTATTCACAGTTGTTGCCCTTCGAGGAGACTTCAGACGGCGAAGATGATGAACCTCTCTGCGAATTTGTGCAAGAGTCTGGCTATGTTTAATTTCACTTTTTTTATGTTACTATTACAAAATAAATTACGTTTTGCTGCAATCAATGTGTTTCTCTTTTTGGTATTTTTTTTTTTAATCAAGGGCCATTGGAAGTATGTTGACACTTTTATTAAACATACAGTGGAACCTCGCTTAACGAGTACCTCGCACAACGAGTATTTCGCATAACGAGCGAAAGGAATGGTAAAAAAATGGCTCGTTTAACGAGCGACATTTCGCATAACGAGTAATAAACATTTTGCCCAAATGTGTCTAGACGCAAAGGCAAATACAATTTTCAAGAAGAATATATATATTTTTGAAGTTATTTATGTATGTAGGCCGGGTCATTCTCTACCTGCCAGCAATAAGGAGACGTTATAAAGTCGACATGACAAAGTGTTAATTTATTATCCTCTGACCCAGCCCTTTTTGTTTCTACGCAACATGCAAGTTGGAATTAGCCGCACTTTGCGCGTTTATGTGATGTTCGTCGTCAGTGCTTCTATTAAATCTGTTTTCTACAGTTGCGCTAGTGTGTTAATGCCGTTTTTGTTTGGACATTATGTATTTTGGCAAAGTTTAATAACTCTGTTCACATTGTCGACGAATAAGCCACAAGAAGGCCGCCATGCATAAAAGGAGAAAAATAACCGTAGAAACGAAAAAAGAAATCATTCAAAAGCAAGAAGATGGTATGAGTGTGGCTGATTTAGCACGCAGGTACGATCGCTCTACATCAAAAAATTTGCACTCTCCTTAAAAATAAAGACAACATTAAAGAATTGCTTCAAAGGGAGTTACAAGAAATTCTACCCAACGTTTACGCATTCTTAATGATATTGAAAGGCTGCTTCTCGTATGGATAAATGAAAAACAATTACAAATTAATGAAAATATCATTTGTCAAAAAGCGAAACTCATTTTTGCCGACCTTGTTAAGAATACGCCAGGATCGTTAACGACCGAAGAAATGGAATTTAAAACCAGTCATATATGGTTCGAAAAGTTTAAGAAAAGAACCGGGATTCATAGCGTTGTAAGACACGGTGAAGCAGCAAGTGCTGATACAAAGGCTGCCGAAATGTTTATCGATGAGTTCAAAAATCTTGTAGATACTGAAGGCTACCTCCCACAACAAATTTTTAATTGTGACGAAACGGGTCTCTTCTGGAGAAAGATGCCAAAACGAACCTACATAACAGCAGAAGAGAATGCGCTACCCGGCCACAAGCCAATGAAAGACCGGCTCACGTTGTTGTTTTGTGCTAATGCAAGTGGCAATCTAAAAATGAAACCGCTGGTTGTTTATCACTCAGAAAATCCACGAGCATTTAAAAAGTATAATGTCCAGAAGAGCAAGCTAAATGTTATGTGGAGATCCAACCGCAAGGGTTGGGTGACTCGTGAAATATTCACTGATTGGATATATCAAGAGTTTGGGCCTTCTGTGAAAAAATATTTGCTAGAGATGAATCTGCCACTGCAAGTCTTACTTGTAATGGACAACGCACCTGCTCATCCCTCACACTTACAAAACGATCTCCGTGAAGAATTTAACTTCATCAAAATTCTGTTTCTGCCTCCCAACACCACACCGTTACCTCAGCCTATGGACCAGCAAGTCATTTCCAACTTTAAGAAACTCTACACTAAAATACTTTTTGAACGTTGTTTTGAGGTGACTGAAGGGACAAATCTTACTCTTAGAGAGTTCTGGAAGTATCACTTCCATATCGTTAATTGCCTCAAAATGATTGATAAAGCATGGGAAGGAGTCACGAAGAGAACTCTCACTTCGGCTTGGAAAAAGCTTTGGCCAAAAAGCATTGTTGAAAGTGACTTTGAGGGTGCTGATGCAGTAGATGCGAATCCTTTAGTTAACGAAATTGTGTCTTTAGCTAACACCATGGGACTAGAGGTAAATAACGCCGATATTGATGAGCTTGTGGAAGAACACAATCAAGACCTAACCACCGAAGAGCTTACAGAACTGCTACACCTTGCACAGCAAGAAGGTGAAGATGAAAAGGAGAATCTTTCACACGAGGAAGCAGTAGAGGAGCCATCATCTGATGCACTGAAAGAAATGTTAAAAGCATGGGAAACGGTTACGATATTCATTGAAAAACATCCCAATAAAGAGGTGCCTGTGCGCTCTGCAAATTTGTTCTACGACAATGCGGTGTCATACTTTGACCAAATTTTGAAGCGTCGACGGAAGCAAACGACATTAGATAGTTTTCTAATTAAAAAGGATTAGGTAGATATAATTTTCATAAATTCATAAAAATATTGAACTACGTGATTAAATCACATTCCAAGTTTTTCGGTACTGTACAAAACAGAAAGGATAATTTCTTTCGTTAAAAGTTGTATATAAGTAGATAGGATATTATTATACAGGGTGTTTAAAAAATACGTTCGAATATTTGGCCCACTTATAGATCTCATCAGTACAAACAAAAAAGTCAAAATAAACATAAGTCCAAAAATCAGCCGTTTCCTAATTACAGCCTGTTTTTCAAATTAAAATAATTTACACTCAAATATCAGTATAAATACATTTTAATTATTACAAATTAATGATTCTTAAAGAAGATGTTCAAAATGTCCTCCTTCCATTTGTATACACATTTCACATCTCCGTAAAAGTGAACGCCGCACTCTCTCAAAGAGTCCCGGATTTATCATACGAACAGTCTGGCAGGCATGTTAAATTCGTTCTCGCAACTCATCTAAATTATTCACAGGACTTGAATAAACTAATGTCTTTAAATACCCCCAAATGCAAAAATCGAGTGGAGTGAGGTCGGGAGATCTAGGGGGCCATGCAATTGGACCTCCTCGCCCTATCCACCTGCCATTGTAATTTTCGTTTAGATAATTTCTGACCAAGACTCCGTAATGCGCAGGAGCTCCATCGTGCATCAACCACATATTAATTCTGTGGTTGAGGGGCACATCTTCTAACAGCAGTGGTAATGTATTCCGCAAAAAGTCAAGGTACAATTGACTAGTCAAACGGTTAGGCAGGAAACAAGGTCCTATCAGATGGTCTCCTAACACACCAAGCCAAACGTTGATTGCAAATCGGTGTTGATGATTCGATTCAACAACGGCATGCGGATTTTCGTCGGCCCAAACATGGCTATTATGAAAATTAAAAATGCCATTTCTCGTGAAACCAGCTTCGTCTGTAAATAAAATTTTCGTAACAAAATTTGGGTTCTCCGCGACTTTTGTCAACATGCTTCGACAAAACACCAGTCGTGCGGCATAATCAGGCACAGCTAGAGCCTGTACCCTTTGAATATGGTATGGGTGCAATTGCTGCTCCCGTAAAATTCTCCAAATTAGGGAAAAATTAATATTTGTTTCAGTAGAGAGTCTTCTAGTACTAGTACCAGGATTTTCTTCAATTCGTCTTAAAATGTTAAATTCTGCGTCGGGAGTACAAACTGATCTAGGCCGACCACCATCACCGTTCCTTGATTTAAACGATCCAACTTCGGATAAACGTTGATGTAAATTTGTAAAAAGTTTGTCACACGGAAGTACCCGGTTTGGGAATGCTTCGGCATAGAGGCGACGTGCCTCACAAGCATTTCCATCGGCTTTGCCATACATAAAATGCATGTCTGCCATTTCTGCGTTGGTATAAGGCATATTCGAAAATTTCAACAATGGGTTACAGCAACAACTACTTCAATAAACACTGACAATAACGGACACACAATAATTACAACAAATGTGGCAACTAAACTAACAGAAACGAACAAAATTTGTTTTGTTATTTCCATGGATGACTTCATAAATACGCGAATCACTCCTACTGAGTGTAAATTATTTTAATTTGAAAAACAGGCTGTAATTAGGAAACGGCTGATTTTTGGACTTATGTTTATTTTGACTTTTTTGTTTGTACTGATGAGATCTATAAGCGGGCCAAATATTCGAGCGTATTTTTTAAACACCCTGTATATGTAAATAAACGTTATATTATAAAAACATGCCGAGTATTTTTGTCACGGAACGCATTATCCCATTTTACATTAATTTATATGGAAAAATTTGTTTCGCTTAACGAGTGTTTCATATAACGAATCCTAGAACGAATTATACTCGTTATGCGAGGTTCCACTGTATTTAATCAGATGCCAATCGAATTTCATATCGATTTTTGAACAGTAATTCACGAAAATTTAGGTCTTGTTATCAAAACGGGACAAATCCCATTTTCAGTATTAGTACCGGATATATCCACTTAAAAAGATGTTAATTTTTTTTTAATTATGGAAAAGTTTTTTTCTGCATAGACGTCAAACTGGTATTGAACCCCGTATGTATCGAAAAAATGAGAACGTTTAAATTTCAGTTTACTCGGGGAAGTCCCTCAGTCAAGGTTAGCAAAGATGCACGACATGGGCTGCGCTTGTACAATAACCAGAAATGGAGCTGCACTATGAAGAGAAAGATAAAAAGTACTCGGCAATGTTACGGAGAGGGGACTTACTTTTTCATCCTTCTCTTCTTGGTGCAGCTCCATTTCGGGTTATGGTACCTTGTAAATATTAAAGCCGGTAAAACACCGGTTAAAGGGAGAATCTTTTAGTGAAGGCAGATAGCGAAGTCGGCGCGATTGTCCATTTAAGAGAACATCTTCTAGTATCGGCGTCCGTTCAAAAGAATGTCCGTCCAAGAGGGAGTTAACGCAGTACAAATTATACGAGAGTTGGACGGTTCCACGAGAAACTGTTTGTCCAAGGAAGGTGTCCGTTTAAGAGGGGTGTTCGCGAAGGGGAATTTCGTTGTATACTTCAAATTTACTCCTCATGGTAAGTAATGACTAACTAATAACCAAAGTGTAGTAAAAGATTTAAAGTAAATCCGGGGGAATTTGAATCAAAGCCAATTTTATGATACTTATTGTTAGAACCTATGTCATAAAAATAAAAAACAAACTTCAAAAATTGAGATTATATCAATCACTAAAATAGAAAATCTTTAACTAAGGAAATTCACCGTCTATTATAATAAAAACGGTATGTTATGTAACAAAGTATACAAGTTTTGGCATATTTATAGTTCTGTTCTTGCTTTCACAACTAAAACTTATTATCTAATGTGAACATAAAAAGTGTATACAGTCAATCTGACCTGGAAAATCCACGAATCAGATTAAATAATAAATAAGGTTCTAATATTTTGATAGATTTTTGAAATTTTTAAGATTTTTTTTTTTAATTTTTAAATTTATCTTAACACATACTTTCAAAATACGAATGATCTAGAAATACGGATAAATCATACTTACTAAAAAAGTATGACAATGACAAAACTAACATAAAAATATATTGAAATAAATTTTTTATATTAAAATAATTAGTGGCTAATAGTAAAAGACATTATGATATTTTTTTGTTACTTAATTCCTTTTCAATGGACTTTCAATTGTACACGTGTAAATCGAAAGATTTTGCTTAGTGACCGCAAATCCTTATGTTCGCCGTTGATAAATCGGAAAAAAGGCGAAACCCGAAAAATGTTGCCAGTTATCGGAAGGTTATCTGAAATTTGGTGACGTATCTTTAATATTAGTAACGACCTATTAAATGCAATTGACAACCGCGGCCGGTCGATACGTCTGACATTCATTTTATGAAAATTCTCGTTATCGCCGCGGCTGTTTTATTATTGTTGAGGCCGAGGACGTCGGTCGGCACAATAATCTATTTATTGTCTAATTCAAGTCACGAAGGTCGGACATCCCGACAATATACAATAGTTCTAAATTAGAAAAAAAAAGTTTCTATAAACATAGGTGGGTCCTGAAAATATTCATAATTTGAACTCTCTTAACAGTATACTTAAAGTATCATCGATTTTTGGTTTACTTTCTATTTGTTAAATATTGTTAACCAACATATTAACCAACATGTTAACTAATATATTGGTGAATTTCTATATTATCGTTCTATTGGAGCGTTGGTAGAGTATTGATTTCTGTTTTCATGAAAAATGTTCCACTCGTTCTAATTAATCCAGAAGCTTTTCTGCGGAAACGTTGCGTGGCACAACCGTTTTGTCATAGCCGACCCTAACCGGCGACTGTAGCCACTAAATAGATCTTGCAAATTGTCGTAGCGTCGTAATCTGACATCTCTCGCAGCTGATTGACACGGTCATTAGTGGAAAAAGAGCCCGCTCGTGTCTGTTAATGTCACCTTTTAATCGGACGTAGTATCTTGAGTCGTAAAAGGAAATTATCTCTCAGTGGAAAAGTGAAAAATTGAAAAATTGAAAATAGAAAAATTGAAAATAGCAAAATTGAAAATAGAAAATAGAAAAAATACCGTTTCGTCCGTACGATTTTTAACATAACTAACCGTAGTTGTAGTTAGCAATCATCGTTCGCAGAGGCGATTTCACAACGGCATGTCACTGGGAAAGAACGTTGCCGCTAGAGCACGCTAGAGTCGTGATACACCTGTACTCCCATTTAATTTTTACACAAGTGAACAATCTGAGGTGCACGCCCTTGCCGCAGAAGCGGACTTGAAGCGTTTCCAGATTGGATTCGTTAGATGGACTTTCATCGTTCGAAGACGTCGATTTTCTTTTCGAGCTCGCGCCGAAAAGAGTCCTATCGAAATATAAAAAGACGCGAACGTCCCCGGAGCTAAAAACGGCGGATTAATTGTACGGCGAGCGACGCGAGCGCCAGTTCGGACCTGGTAATTATATTATGTGGGTGAGGAGTTGGTCTGCACTTGGCATCATTAGACCGTCGAGATTGTAAGCCCGCCTTAGGGCACGCACGCATTTACTTTGCGTTCAACTTCGCATTTTGCCATTGTCTTTGGTTCTTCGCCACTCTCCGGTTCTTCGAGTTCCCTCCGGTCTCCGGGCGCTTTTTATGACGTTTAAAATAAGGACGAAGGAATGTAAAAAGGCCACGAGAGCGGCCGCGGCCGCGGTCGCGTCCACCGTACAACGCCTTCGAGAGGACAATAAAATAAAGAGAAAAACGTTTGTAAAAGTTTCCAATTAGATGAGATAAGATGAGAGATGTAAATTCAGCGAACGTATGGAGGTCCGGGATCTCGAGTGAAAGAAGGAGGCGGTTGGATGTAGTTTATCGATGAGTCACCGAGAACGTCTGCTAAGGCCAGATACCTTGTATTTCAGGCGCGTTTAGTGATAGCAGACGTAACGTGGAACGTGTAAACGTCGAAAAATAGCGGACGGTCGTTGGTCGAGAACGGGCAGCGAGATAGATAGCATAGGGAATGCGGTGTCGCAATATGAAAACAACAAATTATCTAATTTAATTGGTCCCAAAAGTCAATAACGCAATACATCCTCGAATAGGAGCGTTTTTTCCGTCTCTTACCATAAATTAAGAATTATCGGTTCATGACATGTATTTCTGCAAACAAACACGCCGTCGTAAAAATAATAACCTAATAATCTAGCGGCAATAATAATAATGGTCGGGCACGATAAACCGATGTCCGAAATGTCCTTGCCTGCTAGGGGCCTTTTATTATTAATAGGAAATATCGAAAGCGTGTAATGCGCGGATAGAAGACAATTAGTGGAATAAGGCGTGGAGACGCACGACCATGACGTTGCGTGCCGTTGTCCTACATGACACCTTCAAGGAACGCTACATCACCTTGTCTACACATTTTCTCATCAATTCTCTACGAGAGAGCGACAATATTCGAGTGGTTCGTTTCGAAATATAAATATATCCCGAGGCCTTCGCCCCGACCGGAGCACGCACGGACCACTACTCGGTCGGTCACGATCTTCTAAGCACTTAATCATAAAACAATTCACTTTAACAGCGCGTACATTGGGAATTTGCTACACCTTTACTCTTTGAAGTGAGATGTAATGATAAACGTTTGTATTCCGCACAATGGCTCGCGGACCGCCGATAAATAACCCGGCGAGACGTCGAGGTGAGCTCGAAATCTGATCGCTGGGGACAAAAAGAACTTCTGCGAGACAATTACAAATAATTGCCACTCGATTCGCTCTAATGTATGCTTTAAACCAACGGTGCGAGAAAATAATTGGGACGTGATGTAATTTCGAAATTTATTACGAGAACGCCGCCCGTCTATCGCCGGACAGGGATTTCGCCGTTCGTGGAAAATAAATCTTTATTATGGCACTAATTAGTGTCCAATAAATCCTCACGTGACACTGAAATTACGACAGTCAGCCTTCTTTTAAACTTTGCTCGTCCTAAGTACCTACCCGCTAACCATGCGCTTGTTTTACTTATGCGCCACCATAATCCTCTCCTCCTCCCACTTCGCCGTTCGATCGCCGGTCACGATTTAGCTTTTTCTCCATTCCGCCTAAACCACTTCCGAATCGATCACGGTCACCGCCGCTTATCGCAATCCTCCAGGTCCGAATTGCACGACAAGCAATTCGCGCGACGTCGTCCCGTAAATGAGGTAGGAATAGCGAGAGCGGGTAAATTGTCCTCGCCGTGTCCTCAATCTCCCCTGCAATATATCCGAGGATAATTGCCGAAGGTACCATTAAGTTTGTTGTTTAATTAAGATCCAGATTTATACGGCCGTCGTCCGGGCGCGCAATAATTGTAATTGTAAGCGTAAGTCCCCGCGAATTTAGTGCCTTGCAAATTGCCCGAATCGATAATCGAAAACGCGGAGCCGTTATTTGTGGTTACTTCGTCTCCTTATCCGGTTCGACGGAAGAACAATAAAACGGCGACGTAATAGTTTGATTAGCTATCGATCGATCTGTAATTACAGGAGCATAAGCGAATTACCGAGACGTTTGTCGTTGGCATATCGCCACGGTTCATCGGACGAGTTGACAAACCGCGATCGCGATTTAATTAACGGCCGGCTACTACAGAATTTGTTGCACCTACTGTACAAGTTATGCCGTTTCTGGGGTACGCTCCCCCGTCCTTAGTTCGTTGTTTCGACGGAGGTGAGCCGGAGCAATGCGTCACGAGGGTTGTTTCCTTTCGGAGGGGGTAATTGGTATAGTCTGCACATTACTCACTTCTTGTAATTACCCTCAAGCCGTCAAAGCGACTTGTCTTCGCCTGCAAAGGGCGCGCGTTGCCGCGGGACATTCTGGAACCTCTCTCTCCGCTCGCTTTTCTTGGGTAAACACTCCGCCACCGGAGGTAATCTAGATTTTATATCGTTAACGCAAATACAGCTACTTTAACGCCAGAATTAACCAACCCTCAAGGTCAACGCACTCGGTAAAGTCCGAAAACTTTGTAGTCCGCAAACCTTATTAGTACATTATCTATTTGAGAGTACGAAAATTGGATCTTGCGGGTTTAGATATCACTATCCGATATCATTATCGCGTATTAATTCCTAAAATTAATTATCCAAGGAAGGTAGTACGGGTTAAGTGGTTAATATTACCTAACAGTCTGGAATGCCAAATCGAACTTTTAACTAATTAATCGAAACGGGGCGAAATTAGTACACGTCCGCGACAGGTGTGGAAAAACGTTTAAAGGTGCAACGAAATGCTGGTCGAAGGAGTGCGTGGAAGGACACGTCCATTAGACGGCCGCAAGAAAGTTAGCCGCGCGTCACTCCCACATCATATATGGTAGATAAGTAATAATTTGAAGATAAGAGAGACGTGGTTGACAAAAGTGACAGTTCCAGCGTAGCGGGTATTATCTCTTCGAAACGCCTCCGTTCTCCGGGAAATCGTGACCGGGCCGAGATCGTGACAACCGACAACGAAACGAAGCAAAAACGCGGCTAAGCGGATATTTTGAAGCAGGAACGCGTATGCATATCGAGGCGAGCCGAGCACCCGGAGCGAAGGCGCGAAGGAGTGAAGGAGCGAGGAAGAAGGAGACGGCGCGTACCTATGCATTAGTACTTTCATTGCCCGCACGGCTTCCGACATTTATACGGTGCCCGCTTATTGGTCTCGAAGATGTTTATTATTCTCACAATCGCGTCGCATTTTTCCCATCTCGAGTGGGAGGGTTGCAATTCACGTAGGAAGCGAAGAAGAAGGGCAACCGAGGGTTTTGTGTGGGGTCGGAGGTCGCATGATAGCCCTCCATTCCTAAAGCCGTCAAGGAAAATTGTGTGTGGAGCAGATTTAGTGAAGAATGGCGTGACGTGCCGCCTGTCGCCGCGTCCGCGGGAGATTTAAATTGTCTCTGGGTTAGTGGTTTGCCCATTATCTGCTGTCTTCATCTTGTAACGGGCGCGTAATTGCCGTCGATAACGGCCATTGTTAAGGCGCGCGTATCTCCTCCGATCTAAGCCACACTAAAGCGTATAATTAAGCGCGGGCCGAAAAAGGAGCCGCCCCCGCCCCCGCCTTCCGCGTCAAACTTACTTCGGGGCGAAAAAGGTATTTTCAATTACGCCGGAATTCGGCAATAACTTCACCGAGAGGTTCGCGTTACCTGTCCGGTCTTCCTCGCTTCCTCGTACACTTCCTCCGCCGTTCTTCACCGGTGACGGTGACGGTACTCGGGAGTGCCACACTGATCAGAATGATGGAATCTCTTAACCGCCAAACGGGCGACGAGGGGAAAATAGCCATGATTGAGAACGAGTCCTAAACGCATTCTCCCTTATTTATATCCCCATATTGTACCCGACGCCTTTTCCCTCACTTACTTGCCCTAGGATTCTCGTTCCGGTATCCTTGTCCACGTCCGCGTTTGTCACAAAAAACTACTAAATCTTCTACGTAGTGACCGACCGTGACAACTAGTGGCGTGTTATATCGCCCCAAAGGCCTAAACATCCTCGTCACGTCTTGTTGCTCTATTATCGATTTTTTAGTTCTTGTCTTTCTCTTACTAAAATACTAAAATGAAGGGATAATTAACAAAACACGCCATATATATAATTTTTCAAAGTAAACCGTTGGTTTTCATAACACTCTTGAGGATTCAATGAAAGAAGGAGTCGGATAGCGGAGAAAAAATAAAGTAAAGAGGGAGGAAATCCCCTCGAAAGGATTACGTCAGCTTTTTTCCGGAGCTGTCGTTTTTAAGAGCATTACGGCTCGGTTACGCAATTAATAAACGGATTTTTCCCCGATCTCGATTAGAGCGGCTCAAACAATCGTCCCATTAACGGTAAACAAACGCGGCCCGCGTCTATGGGCGGGGACCGTAGGAATGTGTAAAATTGCAGAAACCAGAAAACCGTAAGCCGTCGCGGGTGGAGTTTATACAAAATCAGAAATACAATGGGAGAGCGCGCCAACGGCCACTGGAGATAATAAAGCCCGTAGATAAATGAATGAAGGGGCAGGCCGCGTATTCGCCTAGCCCTGGGGTACAATAACGTTGCCCGGTGATATACTCCTTCCGTCAACCATCGTAAATGTCTTATGGTCATCAACCGGCCCATTAGGTTCCGCTTCGATGCTGCCAGACCCGTTGTCCATCTAACGTTTGAAAAATCTGGCATTTACCCGACGAAAGCCGCCTGCGCGTCCTTTTTTCTACTGCCAAGACGCTCAAAATGTCACAACGTTTTGCCGTTTAAGTGTCGTTTACGTTCCCCTTTGAGGGCCGAAAACCGGTAATTATTAAATTCTTGTAGAAATTTCGAAACACGACCTGTCATTTATCAAGGAGTTTGGGGGACGCCGGAGATTTTCGTGTCATATTGTTCTTACAGTCGACCAGAGAAATTTGTCCGGCTCGACGAGTCCCAACTCGGGCGACCCGCACGCCTGAGCGATCGTAATAATCCGTGTCGACAAATGGCGGAATTCGCCTCTTTTTTCCCCGTTGACAGATGTACGCGGTTAATAAGTCGGAAAAGTGCGAAGGATTTTTTGCGGCCGGCGCCCTCGGCCTCGATAATCGGGCCATCGCCCCTGGCGGCGTTTTCATTAGTCAAGTAAATAATTTCGCCCGAGAAAATTAAGTTTGACAGTAGTTGGAATTCCCGTCGCCTCGTAGCGTCTTTCTATTAATTGCCGAGTTGTGATCTCTAAGTGTGGGGGCCTTCCACTCGTTTCCTACTTCGGAGGGTGCCCACACGAACGCCGGGCAATCACGCTGCTATTCTCCCGCTTCTACTAAGAGAACTTCAGAGGAAATCAGTATTAAGACTCAACCACGATGAACCATAACCGACCTTCCATCGTCAAAGCAGATTTCACATTGAATATCAATGTGACGATCAATTTTACGAAATCAAATTCGATATAAACGAAATAGCTTCGAAACAAGGTAAGAAAGTGTATTTGAAAGTTTACATAGATCCAAACTTATTTCCGAAAATGGTTGCAAGATACGGTGAATTTGTCTAAACGATAATAATTTTCTAATTTTAAGTCGGGGTAATTTTATAGGAAATTTTATAAGAAGATCGAAATCTGGGTTTGGTGTAAAGACACGGGCTTCGAGGATGTTTTTAATTTCCGGCTTTCGGTTGCGTGCGCAGAGCCTTATCGGGGCGCTTAGTGACAGAGGCGGAGAAAAACGGGGTAGTTCGCGAAGTGGAATACATTAATTACCGCGCGGGCCACGACTGGCGGGTAACGACTGCCGTTAGCGTCTGCGGCGGTCGTGTACGGTCGGTTAGAGTACGTTGCGTGTGTTTAGCGTGTCATTAACGCGCCGCGGTGATGGATTGTAGTCCCGCTGCGAGTGTCGTTGCCGTTTCACGCACCGATCGGCGCCACCCCCACGTTTAGAAGCCGCCCCCTCGGTCCCGGCCGCGACGGCAGCGTTGGCGGCGGCGGCGACGGCGGTCGTCTTTCCCGATATTCAGTTAAAAAGTAAATTGGATGCGGGTAACAAATGGTAATGGTCGCGCACGAATTATTGATGGTCCCGCGCGGCGGGAGATCACTTGTCATCGGGAGGCCCGTCTTCTTTTTAATTTTAATATTTACGGGGTCGGTTTATCATTCGGCGATAAGGGCGAGAGTGGCACGACGGGCGGCGATCGCGCAGACGCCGACCGTCTCCGTTTGTTTTAGCGCCGGACGTCACGCTGACGAACGGTCGCGGCTCATTATCAATTACGGGCATAAATAAGCGCAGGTATAAAAACCTCGTTATCCCGCCGTGAAATATGAGTCTAATTGTTAGAATAAAGTTATCGGCGGACGAGTTTATTAATTCCTGCGAGCCCGAGCTCGAATCCCGGGTCCATTTTTGCGCGCCGCCCGGGTCGATGACGAAACGGATATCAGATTTGTCGTTGATAGATGATACCGGCCATTCATCACTCCTGCGGACCGCAAGCGGCGGCCGTCCGCTCTCAAATGGACTGGAAAATGCCGCGACGATTACGCCGATTCGCTATTCGATACGCGGCTCTTTGCGGTGCTGATTTTTCGATTTTCCAGTTTGAAATTTTGGGAAAATAGTACGTCGTTAGCCGTTTCCCGTTTCGCGAGGCAACAGTCTCTCGCGCTTCGTGGCTAATTGAGCGCCGATGAATAATGCATGGGCCTCCTTAATGGCTGGATATGAAGAGTGGACGGTCGCGCGTTGCGAGCAAAAAACGAGGAAGGCCCGCAGGAAAACTAGCGGAAATATGATGCTCGAACTAATTAAAACGGCAGAAAGAATTGCTCTTCTACTTCGATACGTTTCAGTGTTTCGTTGAATACATTAGCGGCTGTGAAAGGAACTGCCGCTTGCCGTTGCGGGGAGCATCGCGGGAATCGGTGTGTCCACCGTCCATAAGATGGATATGAAAGTGACCATTGACCGCAACGGCACGCTGTTACAATACACGCTTCGTCGGGACTTTCAAATAGGATTGCGGATTGCGGGGTCCGGTGTCGTTACTACGTAATGGGATTTAATGCACACCATAAGGAAATCTACTGGCGTAATTACAAGTGTCCTCCGTAATTATCCTTATATTCTAATTTTCCCGTTATCTAAGCGACTAATTACCCCTACGTGCTCAATGTTTTACAAAGATCGAAATCACATCCCTCAATCGTAACGGAATATCAAAATATACAAATAAGCGCGGGCATTGTCCTTGCTCTATATCAAAATTTCTTCTAGAGAATATGATTTTCATCGATTTTTATTCCCTTACCGATCATATTGACTTTTTATGACGGTTTTTGTTCAAAATCTAACAGTATAGAATCTTTTTCTTCACTACTCGTATATTTCCGCCTAGTTGGCATCGGATATCAAAAATTTTCTAAATTTTTAGAGTTGAATTAACGCATATTCAAAGTCCTGTAGTGTGGAAACTGCGTATCACCGATACACCTGTTATAGCGGTTTATATATCCCTGAGTTGGTAAAACGTCCTGTATGACTCGATACCGCGAGGAATTCGTCTGGTCGCCTTTTTGCGATTTGAAAAATACTCTAATGAGGCGGCGAGCGCGGCCAAGGTAGTTTAATTAATTGTCACCGATTCCCTCTTTGTCGGCGCGTCGCTACTAACTTGCGAATTAAACTATGCCACTGAAGTATTCGGGGCCGGTGGACATATTAATGCGCGGTGACAATTCGGGGGACGAGGCGGGAGGCCGAGGGGGGCGGCTTGCCGGCGGCCGGGACGTTTCTCGAAGCGGGAGCGGGACGGGCGAATGACGAACATAAAGAAAGATCTCAAAGGCGTACAATTATAAATTCCGGACCCGGAGCGCCGCACAAAGTCAACTTTATGCACCAACTTTTAATTAAAACAAACTCGGCGCTCGTCCGGTCGGATCAAAGCGAAGGGTCTCGCGAAAAACGAACGCGAAAAGAGAAAAGAGACGCGTCGCATTCCCGCCCGATCGCGGACGATCCGCGTAGGGCCATTAGGACTTGCCCCTCCTTAATAGAAGAATTTAACGACGCCGAGCGAGTACCGCTACGGAGCAAATCCTTCGCTCGCGTGCGTATATAAATCCGCCGTGTTAAAGGTTACACAGGTTGGGTAATAGTAACAGTTAACAAGTTCCCGCCTCGGAATCGAATCGGCCGAGTTCGCTCTTCGTCTCTTTCGCCTCTTTTACCTCCATCACCTTCGTCTCTTTTGAATGTGGGTGGACCGCTCTGACCCGACCGTCGCGACGTTTTTTCCTCGGACGCCCATTGTTACATCATCGAACAACGTTTTATAGCGCTTCTAATCGAGATCGATTTTATTACGATTCAAATTAAATTATTTTCTAATGAATTCGACGATAAGATCTGCGAGGAAATCCGTTCGCATTAATGAAATTCTTGGTATACAGGCATCGTAAACGTTTTGCGAACTTCTCGGTGACAGGAAACATGTATTATCGAGGGTAATTAGCTTGGGATAAAGTCGTTCTTCGGCTATTGAGAGTTCGGACGCAATTCCGGGGCACATGAGCTCGTCGATCCGGGGCCGATAGCAACTGTTACGACAATTATAATATTTTATCGATTAATTCCGACGAGTCACGGCAATATCGGCGCTAACGACGGTCGGGCGACGCGTAAATTGGCCGGGCATGACTCGCGCTTTCCAGAATCCCGATGCGAAATGCGTTTATGATGACGTCTCTATTGTTTTCGAGATTACGGCGGCGACAAGTTGCGGGCCGTGATTGATTTTCCCGGCCAGCGGCGGGAAATTGCGCAGGGAGGCGGCGGAAAAATCGCCCGAAACGGGCAATAACGAGTTGTTCGCAGATAAGGGTTTTGTTTGAACTGACGCCAGCATGTTTAATGAAGTGCTCGACATGATGGAGTGGACAGTTCGCAGATTCCCGCTTCCGCTTCGTCCTTATTGCCACGGCCCAGCTGTGACAACCGGCGCTGACTGACGCTTGAGCGATGGACTCATTACGTCGTGGGAAGCGACAGTTGCGACGCTCAACGCCCGACGTCCGATTGACGACGCTCGTCTCGTTTTACCGTGTCGATAACGCGCGCTAAACGTTCTTTCTTCAAGTTTCTACGGTAGACCGTCACGTACGCGCCGTATAATTTCCTTTGCCGCAACTTCACGAGAACCGTCTTCCTTGCTTCGTTAACAGAACTCGCATAATATCTGTCGAACGTTCTTAAAAAACGACTTTTTAACTACCAACCACAAGTTTACGCTAGGAAAAGAAAAAGAAAAAGAAAATTCAGGAAAAACAGAATCAAACCGAAGAGAAGAGTTGAAACATCTTTTATAGAGTTGTGCCATTTCAATCAATAAACAATAAACCGCAGAGTAACTACCGGACAAACCAGAAAGGCAACCAATTACATTTGAATAATGTTTAAAATTTGAATAATCCGCAAGTTAACGCCACCTATTAGCGACTAGGACTATTTATACTGCAGGTGTATTTGCATACAGGTGTTTTAATTAATGGATATTAATTGTGATACGTAATAAATATTATGTTGTTCATAGAAGGGAGCTTATCGAGGGCCCATTGATTTTCTCGGCAATAAATTATTCGGCGAAGCTTCTTCCGCCGTCGTTAAGTACAAAAGTCCCGAGGAGATTTTTCCGCGGACTAGCAAACTTTGCATAACGGCCAGGTGATTAGCCACGACCGCCTGTGCAGGGGCGAACTTTGCAAATGGTTGGGCGCATTAAGGGAAGAGCTCCTATTTATTTTTTTATGCGCAATTACTGGATTCATAAATGACTAATTGCCCTCGACACAACTGCGTCGAGCGGGAAAAAGGCGTCGGAAGAAGCGATGGTGAAATTTGCGCAACCGAGGGTTGTGGGCGACTGTCGTCCGCGTCCGCGTCCGTGCGGCAGGTGGCTACAGGGCGGGTGCGGCGATTGCGACGTGACGTTCGCGTTTCGAGTTTCGCAAGAGCCGCGAACGGCGGCAGGTAAATAGCAAATAACAGAAACACGTAGAAAAGTGAAAGTACGCAGTACGGGCCCGGCCCATCGCACGGTGCTGCGGTTTTCTCATATACCGAACGATACTACGAGGTGTAGTCGGTGCCTGTATCGTAATAGGGAAGTAACGGTGATGATGCGAGATCAAGGTGAACGTTTTGAGGCAGTAGTGGGTACCATACCGCGCCGGAGGTAGCCGTGGCACGGAGGGGCGTCGCGGGGAGGCGGCGGCCCATGGGCAGTGGGCAGAGTCTTGTCGTTACATAACTAATAAGCGGCTCGCTGAGAAAGGAACGAGCGTCGTAGCAGTTGCCGACCTGCGCGCAGCGTGGCCGAGAATGTCATTAAAAAAGCATTTGACTAATGAAACAAATGATTGATACGGTATCGCAGGGCTTCGGTTCCTTGACCCTACCCGAGACGACGTCCGTCATCAATAAAACAGCGAGATTCCGTATCGGGGATAAATAGATTGATTAATTTCAGAGCGTGCGCACTGTGGAGCCGCTCGCGACTATAGACCCTAGTGAAGTACAAATAAGGAGTCGTCTCAACGTAATTTTCCGGTACGGTCACTTCGTAGAATGTTTTGACAAGTCCGGGAGTATAGATAGCTTTTGTTGTCGATGACGTGGAATCCGTTTGAGCAAATGTCAAAAGTAACGTTATAAAGATATCATCGATGAAAAGGAAGGCCAGGAGAGGAAACGAACAATGGCCGCGTCCTCGTCCGTATTTACATATCAAACGAATTCGTGGCCGGAGGGCTGGAAGTTGTGAGACACGGCCGAACTCGTGTCCGTCCTTTAACTTAACGAGGGCCGGGGTCTAATTACGTCTCGAAATTGCCGATGAAAAACCGATCGCGTTTACGTGCGACCCGACGATGCGACTCCGCGCCGTTTAATGCGTCGCGTTCGCGGCAAATTCTTTCACGCGACCGGAGATTAGCGTTGGAAACCGCGAACAAAGAGCGGTCTCGTCGAAGATAAATCATCCGGTAATATTTGCGCTCGTATCGATAATTATAAAATAAATGACGACGCGGCCCCTCGTATGTGCGAGAGTACAAAAGTACGAGACCCGAACGCCGAACGGTCGCGCAGGTAGGTTTTACTCAATATCGAAATGGGAGACTGCCGGCTTCGACCGCGGCGTAGGCTATCATTAAACGAAGTCACGACTAAACTCGTTACTAAACTGTGATTAACGGTGTGAATTGTGACATTAGGTTTTTGTATCATACCATCCGCGACTCAACATTGGTAAATAGGTTTTGGACAAAAAATCACGACTATCCGCTGGTCACGCCACCGATATCTCTCTTCACGACGAAGAACAAAGGAGCTGGCCTGCTCTCTCCGCCGTTTCTGGGCTTTTCGAGGCTGCTGCGCCTTTCGAACTTTCCTACGGGCCACAATCGCGCGCCACTTCACATTGCGCACGCTCTCGAATTAATCAATCCATTTATCCTCCATCCGGAACCTCTCTTCCGTACGAATTCTCCAAACACATCTTTTATACTTTACCTAGTTTCATACGTCACAATTTAAAATCATTTTGACGTTTTAGTTAATCAAATCCTTATCTAGAAATTAGATTAGATTACTAAACCCGAGTAGTAAAGTTAACGATAGAATGGGGGACCGTATATACGTCTGTGGCAAATCAAATCCCTATCTTCATCCGAAGTGAAAAAGTTTCCGTCTCTTCTCTTCCATTCAATTAATCATAAAACCGGAATATGTGAGTTGTTTATCAGTGCGGTGGAAAGGCGAGGGGTCCGCGCGTAGGGACAAGGGTCAAGAGGGGTTGAAAGACGTAGTATCAGTACAAACGTGCCTGGTACGATTGAGGGTGGCCGACTACGTGACGGACATACCGACGTGAGACGGCGAAAAGCAGTTCCGACGCCATCGACGAGGCGTCGCGGCGGTCGTCCGTTTAAAAATACTTTACTATCGACAGCTGACGACTATTGGCATCGGCGGTAGGCCGTTGTACCCGAAACCTCAACGGGAAGACGAAGAATAAGGTCGGTCGTCGGCATTCGTTCTAGGGAATCCCACGAAGACGACAAATCACTGCGAACGGTTCCACAATTCCACGTCCAGCTCTTTATGTGTGTTCCAGGACGTGACGATGTTGCGAGATGCCATCCGACGGTGACGGTGACGAAGGCGGTTACGGAGGAGAAATTGTTCAATTTCTCGCCGCCTACAATATTAACAAGCCGGAATATCGCGCGGTACGGATTAAGTTTCTTGATCAAACAGAAGGGGAGCCCGCGCCCCCTTCACGGTTTTTTCAGAGGATATAAAACGCTAATTTAATCTCCCCCGTCGCCGGGAAGTTGTCAAAGGAGGCTGCGTTTAGCTCGCGGACTTGTTGCCTGTCGTACTCCCCTCTGGGATTTAAAAGCGATTTTCGGGATCGTCCTACGCGATCTTTTATAACACCGGAATCTATAACTTTTTTTATTACTTGCTCGTAATAAGCAATATTACATTGTATTTATAACGCAAGATTGATTAAATCTACTGCCACCGAAATATTATATGAAACATGTACAGGGCGTAATTCACAATTACTTTAACTAAAACAATAAGAAGTCCCTCAAAATGCAACATACAGAAAAGTCTTGAAACTATTGAAAACAATTTTAGTTTGTTATAAAGACTGTAGAGTTTTATATTGGCTTAAACAACGTCTTGAGAAAGATTAAAAGAATAAAATCTGGCAATAAAGTACTTAGATAGGTTGGACCGGGTCGGGTTGGTAAATGATGGATAAAGACGAATGGGATGATTGAATATTGGCGGCGAGTTCTGTTTGTACGGTAACTGTTTGACAGTTCTTTGATGGTGCGGCCGGGGGCGGACGCTTCCATAATTAATCGTATCCCTTAAGAGCGGCAGATACAAAGAGCAACAAGAGCCGGCGGCCCGTGGGCCCGTGGGCCGCCCAACTGGGAACGGAATAGCTCACGGTCAGAGCAGCTGCCCCTGTAATGCGTCGCGAGGGACTCTCGTCGCATCGTACACGGGCGTTACTCACGACGCTACTCACTACTCACGACGACCGTTCTTAGGTCCCCAATTCCGGGGGGACGTTAGATGGAGGTTCTTGCGGATAGCGGCGATCTGTAGACCGAACGGCGCCCAAAAAACGCTGTACAGTTAAACAACGTCGCCACCTGACAATTGGGAAGACGCGGAATTGGAAGCGTAACGGTTTAATTATAACCGAAGCGACAGAAGGCGAATGCGCGGGCCGAGCTCGAGCGCTCCTTATGTCGCCAGATGTAATTTGCCGTAGCCTAGTTTTAGTAAAGTCCGGCCGACATAGTGCCTCGCAAATGAGTTCGACTCGGACGCTCGATTTTGCCTCGTTTAGAACGCTTCGCCACCTTCAATATGTCTCTATCGAGGCCGACGTCCAGATTCAGGTTGATGTCATCGAGGAGATAGTTTTGTGAATTTTTACTTCTACCGTTCTCTCGACTATTCATCAATCCGTCATCACTCCTTTTCCTTCTACTAGGTTTTATCTCTAGAAATTTTTCGATTTTAGACAAACCTTGAAGGAGTCTAGGGAGGACGGTTTTAAATCGGTCGGAAAATAGCTTAATGGGTCTTTTTGCGGCGAGCTTCTCCCCGAAAAAAGGGGATCATTCGGTTAATTGATTCGAGGCTAACTTTGATCCTTGGTCAAGTTTATAAATTGCTTCCAGGGGTTATCTGCGAGAAACACGTGTCGTCGGTTTAAAAGACAATTAGAGCGCGGGTCGAATGCGTCAATCAAACCGGGATCGCGCGATAAAAATTTGTGATTCCCAAGAACTAGCAGGAATACTAATTAGGGGGGTGTCGGGCACTAAATTTTAAGCGGTACTTGTAATAATACCGGAATTTAAATAGTTTATTGGGTGGTATAAATTAAACCTTGACACTATAATTAGATCGCCGGCAAGACTAACCTTCCCGGGTCGCCAGGTAAACGAATTTTACCTCCTAGGACCTCTCCCTGCCCTATTAGGCGGCGGGACAAAAAAATATTTTACGCGAAACCGAGGATAAATAAAATAAAGCAATTATGTAGGACGTCACCGGCCCGGTCCCCCGGGATAGATTACTTTTGAGCCCCAAACGACGTGAGAGAGGAAGAACAAAAACCTAATTACTAAAAGTAGTGATGTGATGACAGCGCATTACGACGACAGCCCTTAAGGACCTTTCTTTCTCTCGAACTCATTTATTTTAATACCGTTAATCACGAAAGATACTACACCACTTCGATGTTTTCCCCCAACGGATTCTCTCACACAATAACCCACCAAAAATTCCCTTTCACGCCACCTTCTTTTCCCGTTTCCGTTTCATAACGGATTATAAGAATACCACGAGATGTCGATTATTTGAGGATACTTAAAATCTGATTACGGGTTTTTAAAAGAATATGAAACGAATTTTTGGGGGAGTGGGATCGAAGCGAAGGTTCTTTATGGGGTATTCAAATCGTTAACGACAAATGCGCCGGGGTAATAACGATAGAGTTTAACAGGGTAGTATGTAGTCTGAAAACGAGGGCAGTTTTTGGCGAAAACATCGGGGGGTGACATAGGTGGGATAAGAGCCGAGGGGAGGCCGTGATAAGCATGCGAGGAGCGCGATAAAGAGTAACGTTAAGCGGTCGGGCGTGTCCCTAAAGATGGATAGCTGTCGAGGGAAATCCACCCACAAGAGGTTCTGCAAGAAGGATTCGAGGCACGTATCAACGGCTTGTGACAACCGTGATCTATAACGGCGATTGCGCCGCAAGAATTAACCTTAAAGTCACTCCGGGCGATTGAAACCGCGCGGTAAATTTTTAACGTGTGTCGCGAATCGAAGACGCGGGTGATTCACGATGGGGGCGGCGGATCCGGATCCGAAAGCCGACGGCGGAGGCCGGGGGAAGTGGGAGGGCGGAGGCCTTTGGGACCGCGACGGGTAATTGCGTATCTACCCCTTATATCGTGCGGGATTAGAGATCGGCGAAGAATTCCGGCTTTCCGGACGCCCTCAGGAAATGACGGCTTTCTGCAACTGTGCACACGTGCCGGACTTGTGGAAGAATCGGCGACGCATCGGGACGCCTGAACGGCGACGAAACTTCGTTCGATTGGAAATACATTGTTGCCGGGCGACGTCGACGCGCCCGCGCTGCGTATTTATTTTATTCGTGTAAGCGTGTCAAGTTCTAAAAACAGAAACGTAAGGCAATATAAGCAAGCCATTTTGGAATCGGACAAGAGACAAACTTACACATGTGACTGTATTGTATAAACGTCGGTCCTGAAATAGTCACCGTCTGACATCTGTTCTACATCACGGCGGGCGAGTGTCGCGCTCGTCTGCGTAACGTCCACTTAAGTTGAATTACGCGCGGGTCCGCGAGATATCGACCTAATTGATTCAAACGTAAATACGTCAAAGGGACGAGAAGAGTTATGATATCTCCTCCGAGAAAACAAACGTCCTTCGTTATTGCGTTACACGTCGGGGCTCAACCCTTTCGCCCGGCCAATCTAATTATATTGATTGAATGACGGCCGATTCATTAGTTGCCGTTCTTCTGGGAATCACAATTTCTGTCAACGCCACGAGGGTTTCGCGCAAAAACTAATAGACACCCAGTCGCTTCGATTGATGGCGCAGTTTAGCGCAATTTTCAAAATCACTCAAGGATCCGAAGGGTTGCGAGATAAAGGGCCGCCGCAAACGAGCCTTCCCTTGGTCACTTTCATTAACCGGACGCTTGACAAATGATAATTGGGAAGGCTATCGGTCACTCCACCTATTTTCAACCCTTCCGCCGGCCTCCGTCTTTATAAAGGGACTTCATCTATCCAAGTCCATACTGTATCGGTACGCCCTATACTGTCAGTTCTTCGATTGACTTTCACACCAAATTTTTCAAAAGAATTTCAAACTGCAAACGATCACTTATAATGAATAACATCTGGATTGTACGCTACCAATCTCGTTCTGATTTTTATAACGATTTTAATTCACCAACACGTTTTGAATTATGTTGTACAGTTTTGTTAAGATTAAGTCTTGTCTATATAGTCGATGAAATAAAGAGTTTTATACGTTAACTTTTTGTGTTTATTATAAAAAATAATGAATATAATCATGATTGTTAACAAATTAATACTTACTCTATAAAAAAATATTGCAATGGAGCTACATTCGATAGACTGGAAAATTCGTTATCCCGATATTTTAGTAAATTCGATATCGCCGTTCCGGAACAACATCGACGTAACTGCAATTTTTTGACAAAGTGAGTTAAGGCCATCAATGTATCAAAAAAATACTGATTTTAATTATTTTTGCTTTTCCTGCAAAATTTTTTATTTTGCAGTTATGTCGATGTTCTTCCGGAACGGCGATATATCGTTTACATTTCTGGTAGTACTTTCGTTCTATCAATAATTAGTGGTGTTTGTGGCGATGTATTGAATGCGTTTTGGGGAGATTGTTCTTTTCCCGGGCAGGCATTGTGCGAGCATATTAAGGGCGTCGGGCTCGAAATATAGGTAATGAGAAGTGACGTAAGGGCGACCGGGAGAGAAAAGAAAGCATAAGGGCGGTCTAACGAGTGGCGTACGGGCAGAATGGCCATCAGCGGCGCGCAGTCTATCAACCACCAATAATTGAGTATTGATCTGGGGCAGTGCGGGAAGAACGGGAGAAGGCGATGGCGAAGGGCCGACACCCTTATTGCGTTAGCGTTTGACGTGTCGCGAAACGAGAAGGAAACCGAAGGCGGCAAACAGCTTTAAAGCGGGTGAATAAATAATTCGTCACCGCCAAAATCAGGACCGACCATTAGCGAAGGCCGTTAAATGTTTCAGATATAATTTGATAAGAGGCCCGAAGACGACGGGGCATACTTTCGATTCCTTCGGCCTCGTTTAACACGGTATACGTTTTAAAAAGACTTCGATTAAAAGCCTACTCCGACATGGCAATTTGTAAATTGTTTGTGCCGGCCGCGGCTGTTGCGAGAGGGGATTCTGCAGCGTCACCGAGTGCTCGTTCGGCGCGTCACGTCGCGCACTTTGCGCACTTTTTGCCCTTGCGCAGAAGTGCGTTTGAAACAATTACCGTCCTTAATTAAAACTCCGCTCAAAGACAACGCGCCCATCTATCATCCGCGACAATGCATAGTGCTATTCGGTTCTTGCTCCGCGGTTCGTTTCCTCCACGTCTCCGCTTCTCTCTTCCTCTTTTCCTCTCTTCTTCTCTCCTCCACCTCGCCAATCGACCGTCCGACCAACCCTTTTAACTGTCAACTGTCAACTCGGAATCCTGACGTTGCCTACGCTACTGTCAACTCGGACACGAGAACACAACGTGACGTGATTCACATTACGGCAACACCAGAAATTAATATCCCTAACTGCCTGCTGGGCAACGGGATTCAAAACGACCAGGTGACACCTCTATTCCCTAAAACGAGAAAAACGTATCGACGACATTTATTTTAAAATTAATAATTTATGACAGACGCTCTAAGGTTTTAAACTCGTTCAAATAGAGGAATAGCGGAGATCGGTTATAACGAGCTCATAAAAGATTGCATAAAATGTTCCTTATAAATGAAATTCGTTATAAGCAAGAAATCTAAATTTCAATGTTTGAACAACAAATAGGTAACTATTAGAGGTTCTCAAAAGAGGCTTTTTTTATGATTGTTTCCATAAAGTAAATTAATATTATTGTGGAAGCTTTAAAGTTGTTGAAATAATTGGAAGGTTTTAGATATAGTAAAGTATTTTGTGAAGTTGGGATGTGTGAGAAGGGTGATTTAGAATGATTTGGGAATAGTCGATAAGCAACGAGTGGAGAAGATGACGATAGTTGAAGCTGTGGAGGTCGTCGGAGGCCAGCGAAGCAGAGATTGTCATACTGCGCGGTCATTAACGACGTAACGCGGCAATAAAGGAAGAAAATAAATAAAATTCCGGGGTAATATCGTGTACCTCACGCGGCGAGCGAGGCTGAGGTACGCGGCGCCGCTGAGAACTTGTAGGAGCAAGATCGGTAATGATGTTTTTGTTTAGATCCCATAAAGCCGCTCCGGCCTACGGTGTCTCGACAAAAGTCTCGTTCGGAACGCATCAGAGCGGCAGCGGGCCGATAATGGACACCACTCGGCCGAGAGGGGGAAGCGAACGTATTTTTTCACGTCGATTTTTCGTAGCCGGTCGTCACCGGCGTAAATAAGGCTCTCCGGACCGAGGTCCGGTCTCCGAGACCCGGGACGGGGACCCGCCCCGAATTCGAGATCTCTCTCCCGGTGTAAAAGGTATAAGTAATTGCGGGACACGGCATTAGCCGTAACGTCGTGATACGCTTTTGTGAACGAAACACATGGTCCCGTCGTAAATGAGCCCACAGTAATTTACGCCGGCGGGCGACCCGTAATGAGATTTACAACGGTCGACATCAATAAGAAATAGTACCAACGATTCCTTCGACGATTCCGAAGGGCCTTTGATAAATCGCAACGCGAGGCGACCTCGTTCCGAGGATCAATCGAATCGGTCCGAGTCCGGACAATGAACGGAGGATATCCTCCGTATAATTAAACCTAGCGGTACTCGAATTAAGTGTCGCCCGAGAAAAACCCGACAGCGACGTCCTCTCGGACGCGCGATTACCGGAATTACATGTTGTCCCGTCTCGATGCCCCGCTGCCCGTTTCTGTTCGACTCGCAACGGACCAAAGGTTTCCGCACTCGATCCGCGTCAAAACAATATCCAATCGCCTCCGTTCCGTAACGTCTTAAGTAGCCCTTAACTCGCGCGCTAATTGTACCGTTATTGCCGATATCGTCCTCCGGAACGAGTTTTAATCTCGTTATTAAACCGGATCGGCCCCGTCGATTAAGTCGCCGCTATTCAACGTCCCATCTTCGCCCATTCAATCTCGAATTCCGCGTTACAGTTTAACGCCCTTCCATCGAAAGATTTCTCCGAAAAGTTATTTTTGTCGTCTGACCTTTACCATTTTTGTCTTTATTTAACGTATATCTTGTAAATTTTTGCACAAAGTATCTCTTTGTTTAATTTTTTTTTAATGTTCAAATTTATTTAATAATTGTTATTATAAAGTATAACTTAACCAGTGGCGTATTTACGGGGGGATAAGGGGGATACATCCCTCCCCAAGACATCTATTGACTCCGTCATCCTTTTTAAAATATTTAAATTGTCCAAGACATTCGAGAAATAGAAAAAACAGAATTTGATTTAAATTCCAGATCGTGACGTTAAAAACCAAATAATATTTAAAATATTTTGTCCCTATTGGTGTAGATCGAAAAAAGATTTATGGCGTATTCGTTTGGTAAAACTGGTGTGCACTAATGCATAATAACGTGTTCTATTAAACTGTCACTTTTTTGTACTAAGCTAATGTGATGTATGCACTCACTATGTCACTCAAGGTCAAATTATGGTGCGCACCAGTGCAACCCAACGAATACGCCATTAGTTTTCTACATAGCCATCTAATAATTAAATATAATTCCTTATGACATTGCCTAACATGTACGTACTAGTATGGTAGTGTTATCGCATAAACCCAACTTCGATGTGGGAATCCCAGTCGATGACAACCAGAATTCTAGGTTATTTGAGCCCTCGTATGTATTACGTTCGACGTACTACGTTGTTGATGCAAACGTTCAAGTTAAACCATTAACTAAAGTACGTATATTGGAAATAAATATACCGGGTGTCCCAGCGGTCCGAAAAAACTCCATAGCTTGCTTATTATTGGAGATATTGACTTTTTTCTTTTTTTGGGTTATAGCTTGAATGGTACTACACATTTTTAAAGTATTGCGACTTATATACAGGTGTCCCAAAAGTACAAAAAATACTAAAGTTACTATTTTTTAAATGGAATATACCCGATTTTATTTTATTTTTGAATTCTATGGTAAAATACGATTCACTTTTATAGGGGTCATTTTTGTCTAAACTGCCAACAAATTTGATTTATGGCATTTTTTTGTCAGAATTTCCAAATGCAGTGGTTTGTTCAAAAATTCTTATTTTCAATATCCTTGCCTTGTTGTCAAAATAAGTAACTCCGTTTGATTGTTGAATGTTTATTGGATTTTTAAAAAGCTTACTCAACCTCCTGTTTAGCCGCATTTGTCTACTGCGATTTTTTAAAAATGTTAAATTGAAAATGTGGAAGACTTATTCATTTTTAAATAGTAACCCCTGTTTGTTATTATATTGGTCAAAAGTTATTCCGGCAAGCTTATTTTAGTTTATTGTGGATAGAAAGTTTGTCAGAATGGGTGATATTTAACTAATTTGACTCAGCATGTTTAAAAATTCGCAGTAAGCAATTGCAACTAAGCAGGTGATTGAGTAAACATTTAAAATATGCAGCAAACATCATAGTAATCAAACAGCGTCACCTTCTTTAAAGTTAAGCCAAAAATTTGATAGAAAAAAATTTTGGAACAGACCATTGCATTTCGAAATTTTGGCAAATAAACTGTTATAAATCAAATTTCCTCACAGTTTAGGTAAAAACGACCCTTATAAAAGTGAATCGTATTTTACCATAGAATTCGAAAATAAAATAAAATCTTAAAGATGTGTAGTACCGTTCAAGCTATAACCCAAAAAAAGGAACAGGTCAATATCTCCAATAATAAACAAGTGATAGAGCTTTTTCAGACCGTTGGGACACCCGGTATATTGTCGGATATTTCGTAAATTCATAATGAGTAAACAAAGTCTTTTGTCGAGTTTTCTAAAAATAAAGTCAACAGATAAAAACGGTGGTGAATCTACGTCTGCGTCAACAGTTGATTCCTTTGATTTAGAAAGAGAACCTACTTCATCTAAAAAATTGACTATGTTGTCGATCCATAGAGATCAACATCTTTCTACAGAAGAGGTACTGTATAATTTTTCACAAAAACCGAAGCGTTTAGCTCTCACTTTTTAATGTTTTAAATTCAAATATATATATATATATATATACACATATTTCAATAATAGTTTTTATATCCCCCCCCCCCCCAAGGGTCAAGTCTGGATACGCCACTGAACTTAACTAAACTAAGTGAATTAAATTAAGTGAAGTGGTCTATTCTTTTTTATCAATCGCAATTTTTAGAACGCTTCTTACTCTCTACGATAAACTTTCCATGAAAGTGAAACCCATATACCCTCTATTAAGCAAACTTTTATATCCACAGCAAGGCTGATGTCATTTCATTTTCATTTTAAAGTCGTTAATGTCATTAAATTTTGCGCCAAAACTTTTAGGACACGCGTTATTTGGCAATCCATTAACCATCTCTTAACCTTGACATCTTCCTATTTCTACTATTAAATAATTATGGCAAAGTAGGCCAATGCAAATACATTGAGAGAAAAGTCGTCTTCGCAACATCAACGCAAGGTTAAAATTTTGTAGAAGTAGGAATTGGGATCGTGTCATCCCTCAAAGATCTTAGATTGTAAAATTCCGGTTAATTTGACGATGTACTTTGGATTTGGCATGATGAGAAACGGTAAAGCGGCGGTAAAGCGTCGGCGGGGTCAAACGAGAAAGTAAGTTATGCCCGATATCCCGTAAATTCGGTCCAAAGGCGCAGCGGATCCGGCGGCATGAGGTCGGCATTCATCGGGCCGATGTGTAGGTAAAAAGACAGAGCGTTTGAAAGCCGTAAAAAAGGCACCGGGCGAACGGTTCCGGGCGGAGAGTGAATGTGGCGCGGGAATTTGTGTGTCCATTTGCGTAATTGAAATATTCGGCTTTGAGCGAACTATTGAAACTTCAAAAATTAGATGAATAGGGCGGACTCTTTTCGCGGCAAAGGGATTACGGGTCCTTTCATGGAGTATATATTTCCATAACGCGGATAGGCACGTCGCCGGTCCGGTTTTTAACGCTAATTACACCGGCACGGAGCGTTCGATGGTCAAGTAAGGTCGCGTTAGTCGTGACAGCGATTTGTACAAAATGTCACGGATTAAAGTTCAAACGGAGTGCGGTTTGCCCACCGTTCGCCGTTCGCTGTTCACTGTTCGCCACTTCTTCGCACTGACCTCGCGGCTTTAATTAATTATCGTAATCGCGTTATTAAATACGTTATCCGAACGTCCTTTTCCAGCATCTTCGATTTTTCCGCTCCGAAGCGACGCCGCGCGGCCGAGCGCCGTCCGACGTGAAACGACGGCCTCGGATATGACTTTGTTTCTAATTATAGACGCACACGATTTCGAATTTTTGTTCCCATGATTGTGTTCCCATGCGACTAATGGAATGCTGACGCCCGGCTTCCTGGAATATCATTACTCACGAGGAAAACTATCGATTTTTTTCCGTTCGGCCTCCACTAACCTATATTAGAGTATATTACTGGGGTAAACTTCCACGTTCCTCCCTTTCGGATAGGGGATGGGAATTAAACCTACCCTACTTGTTTCGCCACCGTTGTTCCATAGATCCCTTTTTTTAAGGGAGATGTATCTTTTTGTTTGAAGACCAGCGTTGTCCATCATTTATTCCCGACGCAAACGAGGACCGTTCGGTTGATTATTTTGCAATTTTTACTTTTAAAAACGGCATGGAAAGTTGTTTCTCGTTCGATTCGTTTAATTTTTGATCTCCCGGAGATAGGAGGAGACGCCGAGACGGTTAGTCTTGGAGACCGAAAGACTCGGAGAGATCCGGTGTCGCAAATATGAGACAGGTCGAAGTCGCACCTATAGATGAACGTAGCCGCGGGCTTTTCCCATCCTTGGCTTGTCGAAAAGTGAGTGTGCGACGACAGTAAATAAACAAATAGAATTGCGTCACCGGCGGTACTAATTGGCGGTGTTATGGATTATTAATAGAAAGGAGGCGTTCGCCGTTCGCGCCCGTTCGAAAAAGATCCTGGAAGCGTTATTTACATGGCTGCCTCGAGTAATGGCCACGATTACTCGGCCATGTGTGCTGCGAGCTGTGAGCTGCGAGCTGCGAGCGGCGAACGCCTGTATCTTAAGGCTCCGGCGCTGTCATCCTGGCACTTTCACCGGTTCACACGCTACCTCGCTCTCGTTCCTGCTCCTTGCTCCTCCCGAGCAGGATGCGCTAAAAATGCTAGTCTCCCAACCGTTTCCGGCCGACTCATTCGGATCCCGCTCGACCTCAAACCGCGAGCTCCGGCCACGTTAATTAATATAAATGGTAGATAAAAGTGGCGAGACGGATAGGCTCGTAGCGCCGTAACGTTTTTCCGAATCGTGATGTACGATCAGATTTGAAAGCGACCTCTCGCTGCGAGTCCCGGTCGAGCGTCAATTGTCACCGTATCAGATCATTCCGCTATGTGAGTTATTCCTGCGACAACCGGCCGAGGCTGCGACCCGGCAACGCCGTACTCCCTTTGCTTTTACTTTCTCTTTAGACGGAGATAACGTATCTGGTCGGGTCTCCTCCTCGAACGGAGGCCGGCTACGGAGGCGGCGGCGGCGGCGAGCGGCGGCGAGCGGCGAGACGCTCGAGTAACAAATTTTCGGAGACGTTCGCGACGGCAATTGGAAATAAATGAATAAAGAATACGGCACGTAGGGAAGCCGATAAGATCGCGATTCGAGTAAGCGAGATGGGATCACGAGGCGTCATTTCAAGCGAATTGTGCGCTTCCTGGTTAGAATGTGGACAGCGACAGCTCTCGTCCGGATTATCAGTTTACTCCTGCTGGGCATCTGTCATGTATGCGCCGTCTAAGAAATTGCTTCTCGATTCTTCTTGTTTCTCGTGATGCAACGACTGCGTCCGTCGAGTCCTCCGGTCCTTCAGTCTTCGCGCGAAAATATCCCTTTTTTTCAGCCGCCGTTACGCCCGGACGACGAACGACTTTCGCATGCGCTCGCGTCTGCGCCGGGCCTCACAACAAACGATATTAGTTCTTATATCTACATTTAGCTCAAACCGTGTATTCAAGATCGAGTTCTCGAACATAGTCGACAAGTTCGCCGTAGCGGGAGATTTAAATATTAATATGGTCGGGTCGAAGGATGAAGTTACCAACCAGTATTTGAATACGACGTACCGCTATAATTATATGCCATATATAAGAGAGGCAACGCGTTAAACTGACCTTTCCACTACCTGCAGTGACCGTATCTTTGTCTCGACGGTAATTTAACAACAAAGGGCGTTATTTATGGTTCTTCAATTACATATCACTACTGAAATATGCTAAGCGCTATTCCTCCGCGGCCGTCCCTTCCGCCGCGCCTTCTTTTACCTTTTTCAGCTCCATCCTCTTTTTGCCAGTCCACTCCTGACCTAACTAACGACCGAGGCCCCGTCGTCTCCGTCGTCCCCGTCGGCCCCGCCGGCCGCGCGTCGCGCTTAATGCAAATTATATAATACTTGTAAATTATAATTTACGGTTTTTGCCTTTAGTTGTCACATACATTTACATTTAATGACGCCTATTTTGCCTTTAACTACAGGATACCGACCGTTCTGTTAATCTCCTTACGGCGACACATAAAAGCGCGCGCGGTCGTTTCGCAAAAGTGATATAAATTTCTTCTAGGACGTTTACGCCCGTTATTGACGCAAAATCACCGACCACCCCGCAGCCGTTAAATCTTCGCCCGGGGAATGCAAAGAGCGCATAATGTAAACGGAAGCAGCGGGCAGGCCTTTTTTTATACAAACGGCCGCACTGTCACCATTTCATACTTTTTATGACATCCCATTGTACACACTTTTCTGATTACTTTGAAAAATAGAACAAAGTATCAATTTGAGGATGGTACATTAAAGGGAGAAAAACAAATTATTTTTTAAGGTGCGCAATTGCAAAAAAAAGAAACGGAGGACGAATCCCTTTCTCGTATTAATACCGATAATTTAATTTACTTACTGGGGAACCTGATTAAATTTAAATAATTTATCGCGAGGAAGAGAATCGTCTCTTTGCGAGGGTTCGGTCGCGGCCCCTTCGGGGGCTTCGGGACATTCGAATGCGAGAAAACGCCACCCGTCGACGGGCTTGCGTATTAACGGATTAATCGGGCGCGAAACGCAAAAAGCGTCCGAAACGGTGGAGAAAAAGGCGTCCGGGCGTCAGGGCGTCGGCGTGGACGGCGTCGTGATGACCCAGATCGGCGGAGCGAACTATCTGGGCGGGTCTGGAAAAATTAATACGCGGTTAATTTATTATCGCGCTAAAGCCCATTTCGCAACCCACCGATTGCATTAGAAATAATGTTCGCGATGCGAGGGATCGTGTGAACTGAAATGTTGTGAAAGGACGGTCTATCGGCGACCGGACCGGCGAGTGGCGGGTCGCGGGTCGCGGGCCGCGGGTGCGGGCGCGCTCGGCCCGTCGAAAGGCGAGCAGAAGACGGAGGACGCCGCGAGCGTGGGTGATACAAATAAATGACCGCATCGTAAACGTACCCTGGGATCGCCTCGCTCCCAACAATAACTATAGATTTCTGATTTGATAACTGCCGCTTTTTTCTCAACCCGTCCGTTTCCTGGTTTCTATTACGCAAAACTGCTCGCTACTCCACGCCAACGTGCGACATACACTTGCCGCACTTCTCCGTCTCCTTGCTATGCAAGCCACACCAAATAAAGGTCACCTGTGCCAAACCTGCTTCTATACGTTTCTACTCTTCTACGCTTCGACGCCGCGTTTATGCCGCCGGCCACTCGCCGACTTCTACATTAGCCATCAACTACCTTCTATCTGTACCTCTGTGTCACTCTCAATACACTTCCCTACAAGCTACGTAATTATCTTACTTACTATTAGTTACCAACGGACCTTGTACGTCAAATAAAAAATACTTTGCGATATATGATAACGCAAATATAACTAATTAGGTAATTCAGAGGAATTTGACATAATACACAATAGGTACCTAAATAATAATCTATATAACAGTGTTCAGAAATATTATCAACAGCATTAAATCCACATTATTTCTAGTATAAATAATAGTGATGTAACGAATAGTAGTTCAACCGAATAACCGAATACCGAACATTCGGCTAAATTTGAACCGGATATTCGGCCGAATATTCGGCCTTTGTTGACTGGCGTGAAAATAAGATTCAAAGAAGTAGAGAAGCAAGAAAATTATTTTATGGCAACGTCGTTGAATCTCCGATATCTCTTAAACTTTTTCTCATGTGAGAACATATCCGTTATAAGGCATACTTTTTTTGGAGGCACTTGGAAGAGATTTAGACTCGCTAAACTCCGGAAGCAGTAGTAGCGATGAAAGTTATAAGATGAATATAAACAAAAACATTCAGCAGTTGTCCCCTACAACAGGCAAAAATTTGAGTCGAAGTCATTTTGCGACTGCTATAAAGTCATAGCCACATCTAGTAAGGCCGTTAGTGACTCCACTCCAGTCGTTAGTGAACTGGACTGTTACTTGTATGAGGAGTTATTAAAGAGAGAGCAAGTTCCATTTGTTTGGTAGAAACAACACAGCTTGAAATACCCAAAAATAAGTAAACTGGCAAAAGTGTACTTATCAGCCCCATCAAATACAGTTTTCAGTGACCAGTTGTTCTCTGAAGCAGGAAACATACAAAAAAAACTAATCGACAATTGCGCAAAAATGCATTGTATGCTTATTTAATGTATTCTTCGAATTTATTAAAACTTAGGGCAGTCACATAGATAATCGAATATTCGGTAAATAAATTCAATATTCAGCCGAAAACCGAATATTGCAAATAAAGCCGAATACCGAATAATTATTCGGCTTCGGTCCCATCTCTAATAAATAACCTGTATGCACCATATAAAATCTATAATGTTTAAAATCAAATTTTTTAATAAAATTTGATTTTGATTTGAGCATTTGTTTTCTGGATAGCGTCTTGTGAACACTAATTAAGTAAAGTGTGGCAGACGGAGTCGACAAGAGTAGAAGACGTGAAAGATCGCGTTTCCAATAGGATTTTCGTGAAAGAGCGGTCGTTTAGCAGGGCATTTCTAAAAAGTAATTAAGCCGAGAGTGGATGATTAATGGGGGGAGAGATAGAACGTCGAAGATTCGCCCTAATAACAGGGCGACCCGCTTTGACAATTTATGGGCAGTTGGCGCTTTATAAAGTTGGAAGTCGCGCGGTCGCCCGCGGCGGACTGCTCAGGCTCGCCAAGAATTTTTGGGCGTTTTGGGGCCCGCGGTCGAGGAGATATTTGACATTTCGGGTTGACACCGCCTCAGGAGGGACCGCGGCCGCTTATTATAAAAAAGGTTTCCTCGGATTTTAGCGCCGAAAGGGCATTCCGGTTGGCCCTCAGATAAATCATCCGGCCCAACTTATTATAGTACCTCCAGACCATTGTATAATTATAGCAAACGTTTATTTAATATCGGGTTTTGTGAGGAATCGTTCCGTTTCGAAAGGGCTCGTCTACCTACGGGACGTTTACTATCCTTTTACCAAATCGCGCTAAAATCGTTTTAATCTTTGATATTCGTCGAATTATACTTTGTATAACGAGACGAGGAAAAGTTATTCTTTTTTTCTTCAAGGAGAATAAAATATTGAACTGGAGTTGGGGAAAGAAGAGGAATTAAGATGAGGGGTCGCCTTAAAAATGAGCCGAGATATAAGTCTCGCCCCGATTTAATTTCTTAATCCAAATTACACGACCCTTACGCGGTTAATTTCGGAATTAATTCGGCAGATAAATTACCGCCGAGCGGTTTTTAATGACAAAAATTAAAAAGTGTAGTTGTCGCAGATGCGAACGTACAAATTGATAATCCGGAAGATCTATGTGGGCTATTTATCTCGGGTAATTAGAATGCCGCCGCGGGGCGGCGCCTGCGCCCGCGGGAAGACGAAGACGAAACCTGAAGATGAAGAAGGATAATGAGAGGTGAATGAAAGCGACGAAGAGAGCGTACGTTCGGCGGCGAAATAAACGAAAGAGAATCGAATGTTTGCGATTTTCCGAGCGATTAGTCGCCACGTGACCGAAACGTCGACGACAAACGACAGGCGACAGGGCAATATCTTGTCACCCCTCTCGGGGGACAGAGTTCAAAATAACCGGCGACCCCTTCCCTTTGCTTGTTTTGCGGGATTAAGCGCAAACTGTAATTAATTATTAAGGGGATTTCTAAATTGTGCTCACCCCTTATGTAATTGGCATGTTAAACTCCAGACGCGGGGAAATTAGCCGCGACCTTACGAAAACGATTCGACGGACTTAACGATTTGACGATTCGCAAAAGCAAATTCCCGAGATCGTCACCCACGCGACGTGTTCGATTTTTGTTTGAACAGGCGTATCCGGGAATCCGTAGTTAAAATATACACTTAAACCGAGCCGAGTCGCCGAACAAAGCGGCACGTCCAGGCGTCCCGAGGCGTCGTGACGCGTCCGTCGCGAGACGTACCTGGAACCCGGGACGGCCGAGTTAAAATAAGATAATATTAATATTGCATAAACCGATCGATTTTATGGCAAACAGTGCGGTTGACAGCTACGAAGCAAACGTAAACATTTGACGCGTATGTATACAAAGGCCTAAAAATATGCGTAATTTAATGGGACAACGGCAGGCACGTGTCATCGTGGAGCATTAGCGACATTGGCTCGCGATCTCGCATAAACAAACTGACGAAGCGACGCTAAAATACCACATATAAACAACGGACGTTTTTAACCCGACCGCGCTCGCCTCCCACCTCCTGCACAATTTTATTTTACGCCTACCAGCCTATTTATCCGTCGCGCTTTAACGTTAATATTTACACCATCCAATTATCCCAGGCACGTGCAATTGTCAAATCTTCTCTTAATTATAACTAACTGTAGCCAAGAGTCCGCGATGTATTATGTTTGTCTATTAAATTATACCTCACTATTTACTTCAAAAATTTTCCAATATTTCCCCTTACTGTTTACAGTTACACTTAGAAGTGATCTTGTTTTATGCATTAGATCTAATTGCTTGCAGTCATCACCTAACCCAAAGAATGCTACTATTACTATTATCCATTACTATTTCCATCATCATTATCATCAATTTGGTCATATTATTACCACTCTAGAATCTGAATTACAAGAAATCATAGTTGTCGTAGATAGAAAAAGAAATATATAACCCTTTCTAGTAAATAGAGAGTCATCAACGGTAAGCTCTCCAGTAAACGACATCAACCATCGATATCGAACAACGGGTAATTTAAAAGATCGTGCGCGCCGAAGGCCATAACAAAAGGCGATTTGCTGGGAATAATTTAGCTAAACAAGCGCGAAAGAGATCGGCAGCGGTGGAAATCACGTCCGAAATCGGTCGCGGACATGTCGAAATGCGCGAAAACGCCAACCGTACTTACATAAGGTCGAACGTCGGTTGTCAGCGAACGGTGCGCGTGCGCGTCACGATGAAAGCGCCTCGACGGACGGACGAACGTGTGAAATGAAGAGGCGAGATTGCCGGGACGACGGTCGTTGTCTTTTAGCCGGAAGCGTGTCGCTTTGATGGCCAACACTTGAGCTAATGAGCGGAGAGATCCATACATTAAGATGTCGCAGGTATCACCGACTGTAACGTCACGGCGGTTGAGCCTCACACGGTCTCTCCCCCGTCCCCTCGACTTTCCCCCCGCGCATAAACATTCATTAGTCGCGTTATCATTTAATAATCTTTCTCCGCGTGCTCCCCTTACCACCGCGGAACGAGAAAAAGACTCCGATAATGCGACACCTTAATGGACCCGCCGAAGAAGTACCTATCGTTGACGTATATTTCAATTAGGACGCCCTATTAATTAGCAAAAAACGCGTTCTAACTGCTTCTCCCTAGCGGCAAATGGATTAACCTTGTTCGGCAGTGTTTTTATATTGATTACTGTCGAGGGAATGTTACGACAGTGTCGAGATTTTTTAATCTTTACCTAAAAAATATGCTAAATAAATCTTTTAAATTCGAAATTTTAAAATACTAAGGTAAATTTTCAATTTTAATTCACTCTTTTTCTACAAGACAAATAAATTTTCTCAAAAATTTCGGAAAACGATACATAAAATAATTTTATGAATCACTCTATGTTTACAAAACTACTTCATGGATGAATAGTCCTACAAATTCAAGGCTGCGATATATCACGACTTAATACATAAGTGTATTTACATTTATAACAAATTGTTACTTTTTAATGAGATACTAAAATAGATTAACTTACTGTACACATACGAGGCGTATAGATGCAATACACGATACGTCCAAATGAAATTATTACAAAACACGATGTAAGTATAATGGTAAATTGTCAAGATGATAATAATTCCTTATATATGTCACAAATGTCACCTTAAGAATGTTGCTTCGTATATACGTTGTATGTTTTACAATATACATTTGGTCATACTTTGCAACTATAACTACGTTTCATATGTGTAACTTCGAATGAAATTTCGAGGTGAAATAGTATTGTAAAAAGGTGAAAGAAAACTTCGATATTAGGTTTCATCGTTTTTGGTTTAGTCCTGTTTCAGTATTAAATACTTAGTATGTTACACTTCATTCAAAGACATGAGTATTGAAATGTAGATTATTTAGACTACTTAGAAGAGACTTTTAATAAAGATGATAATCTAGAAGTAATTAGATGAATTGTTCGAGATAGAAAAAATCTATTTCTTATGTATGAAGGGATAAATTTCCAAAAATCGCTTAGTTTTAGTAAATATTTTGTATTAATGGTATGATATAATAATACCTGGAGTTCGATAGAAACAAGTTCTCTGTTTTAACACCTATTTTTCAACTCCTGTATATATTACAAATATTCCGCTTAACACCCTACTAAATAGTAAACTGATTTAATAAATGTTCATAGTAGAAAGAGCAAAAAGAACATTTTTTAAGATTTAAGGGCTTTAGTAGCTTTAAAAACATTATACAGGGTGGTCCGTAACTAATGGGACACAGAGTAACAGTGAATTCCTCACGTCAAAACATTAGTATTAGCAAAATTTATCTTACAATTAGTTGAATTGTTAATAATAACAAAGATAGAGACTGTTAAAGTTAACATTCTACTTTCGTTTCTCTTCAATAATTTCCCTTATATTTGAAATATCTTTATGAAAATTGGTAGAACGCCGAACTTAAAGACGGGAAATACTAATTTGATACCAATTTTTGTCAAGATTGCAGAGGGCGCTTTCTACACCAAATAATACTTTTAAAACTCTCTTAATTTTTTTATTATTTAGATTTTTATAAATTTTAGATTTAAGAACGATTCATTGATCATTTTTACGCGAAATTTGGTATACTTAGGAAATCTCGCTAACGTTGACCATTTCTGAAATAATCGGTGTTGATGTACAACCTGCAAAATTTTAATTAATTCAGTCAAGTAGGTACGCAGCTCATTGTTGGTTGAATAATGGAAAAATTAATTTGTTTACTGATTATGGTGCGTTTCATTGTAGGAATTATCATTCATTGAAGCTTGAAAATTATTTAACAAAAATCGTTTTAAAAACAACTGAAATTACTGCAAAAAAAAAACGAAGGTGGGATGTTAATTCGAAATACAGAACATTAGAGCTTACAGTACAGTTTTTAATAAATAAACTTTGAACAAAATTCTAAACCGAGGATATACAGGGTGTCGCAGCGAAGTGGACTAGCTGAAATATCTCGGAAACTACAAGTCCAATAAATTTGAAATTTTATGCTCAGATTTAATACATTGTAAACTACATTTGGAAAATATTTTCAGTCAACCATGACTTCTGGGAATACCCAAAGTGGTTGAGGAATTATTATTTCCGAACGCAATATTTATTTTTCGTTAGGTTGGTTAATTTGAAGATAATTTTGTTTGAAACATTTTTTCTATCATTTGTAATATTAGAGAAAAAAATTATTTTTCGTCTTTATTTATGTGTGATTGGGGTGAAAAAATAGGTTAGCCATGAAAAAATAGCATCAATTTATGGGCGTAGCTAACTTTACTAAATTAATTAAAATTTTGCAGGTTGTACATTAACACCGATTATTTCAGAAATGGTCAACTTTAGCGAGATTTCATAAGTATGCCAAATTTGCGTAAAAATGATCAATGAATCGTTCTTAGCTCTAGAATTTATAAAAATCCAAATAATAAAAAAGTTAAGAGAGTTTTAAAAGTATTATTTGGTGTAGAAAGCGCCCTCTGCAATCTTGACAAAAATTGGTATCAAATTAGTATTTCCCGTCTTTAAATTCGGTGTTCTGCCAATTTTCATAAAGATATTTCAAATATAAGGGAAATTATTGAAGAAAAACGAAAATAGAATGTTAACTTTAACGGTCTCTATCTTTGTTATTATTAACAATTCAACTAAGATAAATTTTGCTAATATTAATGCTTTGACGTGAGGAATTCAGTGTTACTGTGTGTCCCATTAGTTACGGACCACCCTGTATATTCAAGTATTAACCACTTTAAAACAGTATACAGCTTAAAAAAAGAGCATTTTACAGTAATCCACAATGTGTAAAAAAACTGGAATGTTATTCTACAACGATATTACAAAATTAATAACGTATATCATACATATGCTCTTGAATGACAGCCTCACATCTCTTCTGAACGGGCTTACATTCAGAGCTTGAATGTAAAAAACGGATATCTGTTAACAACAAATTAAATTTTTTTAATAACCGTTCTTCAAATTTTGTTAAATAGTGTAGAAATTTTCTATGCTTATTGTGTATCTATATACACTCATTATTTTATATTTACACTTTTTTTATACTCATTTATTTTTATACTTACTACAGTTAGAATACCTCCATTTAATATTTTCTAGAAATTATAAAAAATAATTACTGGTAATACGAATAAATAGAAATACAGTGAAATTTCCCTTTACAGATACCCCCATTGAACAGACACCCCCCTTGAACGGACACCCCCTTTGGACGGACAGTTTCTTATGGAACGGACCGACTCTCATATAATTTGCATTGCGTTAACTCTCTCTTGGACAGTCATTCTCTTGAACGGACGCGGACACTAATAATGTTCTCTTAAACGGACAATTGCGCCGCGCACCGACTTTTCTCTCTCCCTTTAATAAAAGATTTTCCTTTTAACCGGTGTTTGGCGACTTCAATATTTGCAAGGTACAAGCATAACCTTTTTTTTTTATGGAGGGGTTTAGGAAATCTGTTGACAGACGAGTGGTCCGAATCACTATCTAAGTGATTCGTATCGATGACCACCTTGTGTTGGGTTGATGTACTCATCTTGAATACATCGACTAACTAAAACCCTTTCCCCTCCGCCTCCGGAACCACCCATCAAGGTATAACTTCAGAGGTATATAAATGTAATTTTCGGGGTCTACTGTACATTTCTTCTTCTATTTTCTAGTTCTCTTTCATGCTTTTCCTTTTTTTTTCATAATGTTTGTTACCATTTCATCTACGGCTCTCCAGTGCTCTTGTTTTTCTAGCATTATATCTATTATGTTTTCTTTTTCGATATTTTTTCCGATTTTATTACGACAAATATTTCTTTCCTCGGCAAAATTATTACATATAAAAAACGTATGTTCTGCATTATCTATTTCTTCACAAAACCAACAAAATTCATTCTCCTTCTTTTTTATTTTGAACAAATAACTACAAAAAATTCCATGACCCGTCAAAAATTGTGTTAGGTAGTAATTTAATTCTCCCCATGTTCTTTCAAACCATTTTTTTAAATCTTTGATTAATACGTTGGTCCATTTAATTCCGTGATTCCATCTTCTGTTCCATTTTTCCAATAATTCTTCTCTATATAGTTTTTTATGTTCCTTGCCTCTACTGTATAGGTTACATCTTTCCTCAATTAATAGGTCAATGGGCGGTAGACGAGCCACCACTTCAATACCCACCGTAGAAACCGTTCTATATCCAGAAGATATCCTGATTCCTAATCTTCTTTTAATTGAGGAAAGCATATTTAAACAGTATTTATAATTTAGAGCTCTACTCCATGTCGGAGTGGCATACAAAATGACCGAAAGAACAGTAGAAGCAAGGAGTTTCCTTTTCTTTTCTTTGGGTCCTCTGATGTTTGGCATAATATTCGATAAGTTATTTATCATGACGTTTGCTTCCTTGCAAATTTCCTTTATATGTTCCGTCATTTTCATATCTTTGTCTAAGTAGACCCCGAGATATTTTGCCTTCTTGGCACTCCTTATCTCATTTTCGTTTATTTTTAATTGTATTTCTTTTAGTTTTCTTCTTCCTTGTAGTAATACGATTTCTGTTTTTTCTGGTGCTACTTGAAGTCCCATTCTATCAAGTTCTTCTGTGACCCTTTGAATCGCATAATTAGCCTTTTCTCTTAGAAGAGTGCTATCTTTGTGTGTAATTACGAGCGCAAGATCGTCCGCGTAAGCAATAAAATGAATATTTGGCTCTAGATTAATTTTTAGAATTTTATTATAAAAAATAATCCAAAAGAGAGGTCCTAAAAGAGAGCCTTGAGGAACTCCGCAAGTTACCTTGTAGATTTCCTCGTTTTCAGATATCACGCTTCTGTTTGAGAAATAGGACTTTATTATGTTCATCAAATAGTCACTAATCTTACCCTCTTCTAAAGTTTTTATAATTCCTTTCCAAGGAGCAGAATAATAACTAAACATAACCTATGTTATGCTTTTGTGCTTAGCTTGAATGAGGGACTTCCCCGATTACACCGAAATTTAAACGTTCTCATTTTTTCGGTACATACGGAATTCAATACTAGTTTGACATCTATGCAGAAAACGATACACGGATGTTTTATACTTTGCAAAAATCACTTGGGCCCAAGTAACCAAGGAAACAGTTAAAAATTGCTCCCTAAAGCAGGATTTAAGCACGACAATATGCAAAGTGAAGACCAGCTAAATGAGGCTTTGACATCTGATTCAGAAAATGACTTACCACTTAATAAACTTACAGATATCAAAAATAAAAAATTATTGGAATTGACTAACAACGAAAACCTTAATTTTTTGGAAATGGATGAAAATTTATATGTTGAAGATCCAGATTTAGGACAAGAAATTGAAAGTTCAGAAGTCGAAGAACTCTCCGAAGATTCTGACGTCAATTAGGTACCAGTTCCAACACCAGGATATCAAAAATTATGGCGAAGCTATTACCCTAATTAATCAGCTTAAACGTTTTGCCGAAAATCACGGAGATGTATGGTTTTTGGACCTGCTTTCCAAATTAGAAATACGTTTTCTAAACGCCTATTAATATTATTATTATTGTTATTATTTTATACAGAGGGCAAGAATACTCTTAATTCTATTTAATGAATCTTAGTTTTTTGTTTGTCCGCCCAAGGGAGATTTCACTGTACAGATAAATAGAAATAAATGGAAATATATACTAATGTTGTGTGTCATTGATATTCGTTAAATTAACAATAATCATTGAGTATTAATTATTCCTATTAAGAATTGATTAATAAAAAGGTATAAAAACTAAGAAATAAATTACCCAAAAAAAAAAGTTACAGAAGAGAGAGAAATCCGGACGGAGTGTAAAGGAATAATGAATAATAAATTATCCGAATGTGATTAAAAAGTGTACTAGTAGTGACACCTGGTGCAAACGGGTCTACGGGCGCCAGTCCTCCGGATCCCAGAGGAAATTATAAAATACATCGCACCGTTTCCTCGACTATTCCAGATACAGAGGAAAATTACGACCCTCCCCGTTCACCTTTGTTTCAACCGTTTTGTCCGGCGACTCTTTTGCATTTCTATGCATTATTCATTACCCTAACGTTCTTCTTCATTACACCACCACAATCTCCGTTTAATAATTTCCAATCGATACCAAAATGTATTTATTCAAGAACCTTTGTTTAAAATCTTGAATTATTTCATTTTCATCGTTTGTAGCGCCATCATGGGATTAACTCTCTAAGCTTATACTAGAGGAAAACACCGAACACCATCTATTTCCAAAACATTGAAGTATGTGAATGTAATCAATTAGATTACTATTTTAAACAAATTCGAAATATTTGTTTTTTATAATTATAAAAAAACAATCAAAAAATAAATGAAATGATTTAAATCATTTTATTTAATTCATACAAATAAAATAATTTAATTCAAATTTGATTTAAATCATTTCATTTAAATCACTTTATTTAAATTACTTTAAATCATTTTATTTAAATTATTTTAAATCACTTTATTTAAATTACTTTAAATCATTTTATTTAAATTATTTTAAATCACTTTATTTAAATTACTTTAAATCATTTTATTTAAATTATTTTAAATCACTTTATTTCAATTATTTTAAATCATTTTCTTTTAATTACTTTAAATCACTTTATTTAAATCACATAAACTTTAATCAGTTTATTTTTGTTAAATGGTATTAAAAATCCTGTAAATAATAATGAAGTTATTAAATAATACAATAAAAATTGCTGTTAAAAGCATTTTATTTTGCTAGAACTCATTTAAAACAATTACAAACTACATTTAATTTCATAAAACAATCGTTAATAAAGTATACTTTATATTTCAACCGTAAACTCCCGGGAGATCTTGATATCTACTGATTTTCAAGTTTGACCTGACCATAAATCCTTCTTTCAGGATTCTTACGGATATCCTTGACTCTAACGGTGGTGTTAACTCGACGCGGATAAGAAATTCTAACTCCCTTACCACTGTACTTTTGACGAGGATGTAGAAAACCTTCGGTGGATGTCCGACGTGGGACTCGAGTTAGATTATCTTCCTCGTCCGGGTAGTAAATTATTCCGTTTTCTTGCAAGAACTTGAAGGGTGCCGATTCCGGTGGCGGACTTGGTCTCCTGGCCTTGCTCTGTGCGAGATATTCCGGGGTACTTTCAGGTCGCTTACCAAAGATGGGATATCTGAAGTTTGTTTTTCCATAGATGTCCCTTTTAAAACGAATGAAATCGTTAATTGGTGTCTTGTTCATTACTCTTCGCCTGGGTTGGTTGAGTTCTTCCTCCATTGATTGATCCTCAATAGACTGTCCCATATCTTCCGCGGTTTTATCGTCTACTTCTCGTTTGTGGACGCGATGTCCATCATCATCAACAACCGGTTGAGGATAATGAGGAGCCGTAACATATCTTGGTTTCGGTTTCTTATCCTCGGGATTCACAGGAATATAACCGCCATGTTTATTTCTTGCAAAAGATCCGATTATCGAGTTGTCCTTTTGAGGATACACTGGCCTTGGTGTAGTATACTTTGGTTGTTCCAATAATTTTTTTCTATCGTTGTTGGACATGATGAGAGGTAGGGCTGTTTTGTTGGGAATCCTGTAGTCCACACGTGGAAAATTTTTGTCTATCTTCGAAGCCCTGTCTGGAAGTATCATGCGAAAATTGAAGTGAGGATCCTGATAAAATGGCATGGATGGAGGTTTACGATCGTGGTAGTCCGGACCTGGTGTTGGTCGTGTAGTTATTTCATCCACTAAGATCTGGTGTTCTGGTAACAATTTCTTCCTGTCGTTGTTGGTCAAAATGGGAACCAAAGCCCGTCCATTGGAAACAGTGACAACACCCCGTTTCTTGTTTAGATCGGATTTGTAACCTTTTAAATTTTGGCCAGTTTCACCAAGTAACTTCGCTCGCTAAACAAAAAAAAAAGACTTAAAATTAGTAAAAAAATAAAAATTACTTCATTATTATTATTACCTCTTCATCTGAATTTTTAATACCAATGCGCCGAGGTGTAGAGGTAGTTACTTGAGGTTTAGCTGTTGTACTCTCTTCAACTTCCTTGGGAACATTCGTTTTAGTCTTCGTGCAATTACCTTTTCTTTTTAATTGAGTCCCATTGTTGTTTAGGATGTCTTTTGGCTTTTCCAACCCATCTTCTTCATCAAGTATGATTAGTCCACTGGTTTTATTGGTGATATTTAATTTGATTTCCTCGGGGTAAACCATTTCAGTGATTTTAGCGACAAATTTCTTTTCCTCGCTATTATTTTCTTCGTTATTATTTTCCCCGGTATTATTTTCCTCACTACTATTTTTCTTGCTATTATTTTCCTCGCTATTATTTTCCTCGCTATTATTTTCCTCGCTATATTTTTCCTCGCTATATTTTTCCTCGTTATTATTACCTTCACTATTAGTTTCTTCACTGGTATTTTCTTCGATTGTTTCATCTGCATTGGTTTCCACTTCTGCCTTGACCGTTTGGTTTATTCCACGAATTTCTTCAATTTTTATAATTCCGCCCATTTTAGTTCCTCCACTTACTTCGATTTTCCCAGGAGTACGAAAGACGAATCGCTCGACACTGTTCTTTCTACCTACTGTTCCATCAGTGCAAACGGGACAAGCCGTCTTATTAATCGATTTGTCATGTTCAGTTGTTTCGTTTTTTGGTGAACGTTCCATATAAGTGGTTGTCGTGTTGATTGGGAAAAGTTCTCTACGTCCACTGATGTATGCTCGTACAGGAGTTTTTGGCATTTCGATGTTTTTATCTTCATTATCCACTGAACGCTTTACAATGGAACTTTTGTTCTCATCATCCGCAGTAGTATCTTCTTCCGTGTCATTTTCTTCCGTGTCATTTTTATCCGTGTCATTTTTATCCGTGTCATTTTTATCCGTGTCATTTTTATCCGTATCATTTTTAGTCGTATCATTTTCAGATATTGTAGCATTTTCCTCAACAATACGATGACCATTGTTATCAAAAACAAAATGTCCAGAGATTGGTTCGCGTTCAGGTTTGAAGGTTTTGCCACCAACTTCGTTTACACCATACACTTGCAACAATTTCTTCTTGTCCTCTGGTGTGAAGATACTCACTAACGGGCTCTTTTCAACGGCTGGATCTATCAGTCTGATTTCAGGATGGTTCTTGGGAACTATTGGGTAGAAATTTCCTTGGTCGTCGCTAAAGAAGGGAAGGGAACGTGGTGGAGCAGGTTGGTGACCATGCACTGATGGCTCTGTTACAACTTGATCCCCTGCCATAATCTTCATGTCCTTATTGGTTAAAACGCGATGACGAGGTGCCTTTCTTATACAGTTGGTGAACACAACATCATCGCAGCGTCTCACGAAATCATCCACATTTTCAGTTCTATCTCTTGTTACTGACCTTTTTTGACGATTTAAAGGAATTTCCCCGAAATATTCGTTGCTGTCCACAGTTTGGCTTGGTGGAGCTATTTGATGGAAATATTCTTGAGTATCCACAGTCTTAACGGTCTTGTGATTTTCCTGGATCGATGTTATTTTACGAATGAAGTGTTCAATCCCAGCTTGGGTGTCCGAATAGGTGTCATCATCTAATGTATTTCTCGATACTTCATCGATGAACTGTTGTTCCGAGCCACTGGCGGCGGATGAAATAATGAATAGTGCGAGCACTAAGCGGACGTCCATGGTTAGGGAAACCAGGTCAATTCTTTTTCAAATAAAAAATGGAAATTATACCATAGAAAAAATATTAATAGAAATAATAAGTATTACATACCTGATTATAATGGTTAATAACTTCACACTGTTAACTTCACACGAACTAGTTGCCTGTGACACTACCAGTTAACGAATGATGGCTGCAGGTGACCATCGAGCTTTTATACCAATTCTAACCGTGACTAATAAACGAATCACTCTATTATTGTAACGTGCATAACTAATTTATCTATCCTTTTTTTAACATTGATTAAATATTTTCTATAATTTTGGTATTTCGACCCGATAAGCTTCCATTTTTGGACATATACTGTGAAATACCTCATACATTCCGACATTTTTTGTTAAAAATAGTTAGTTATCAGTTCATGAGACATACTTTAACATTTATTTTAAGCAGACCTATTTCAATTATGTGATTAATTTAAAAGTACAGGTGTACTTAACTCACGAAGTAATAAATTATTTTTTTATTATTCAAAAAATTCATATCTAAGAAACTAATAATTGTTGAGAGTTTAAATTTTGTGAGGATTTAGATTGAAACTTAATCTTTATTTGTACCTAAAATAAATTCGACTTTTAGTTTTTCCCTCAGAAAAGAAAATGTAACTTAATGTCGATTAAAATGTATTTTTAAAAAATCGATCAATTTTAAAAATTCGCCAAAAATTCATTTTTAAAGATATTGATTTGATTCTTTTTCTAAATGAAACTTAAAACATTCTAGTTTTAATCAAAAAAGACCGCTTTATTCTAAATGTAAAAAAAAAAAAAAAATTTCAGATTTGGTAAAAAAAGTTTTGAGACTTTTACCTAACTTAAAAAATCGATGAACTTTAAAAATTCGTCAAAAATTCATTTTTAAAGATTTTGATTTGATTCTTTTTCTAAATAAAACTTAAAACACTCTAGCTTTAATAAAAAAAAAACGATTTGTTCTAAATGTTGTGAAAAGATTTAAAAAAAAATTCAAATTTGGTAAAATTTTTTTGAGATTTTTAACCTAACTTAAAAAATCGATCAACTTTAAAAATTCGTCAAAAATTCATTTTTAAGGATTTTGATTTGATTCTTTTTCTAAATGAAACTTAAAACATTTTAGTTTTAATCAAAGAAGACTGATTTGTTCTAAATGTTGTGAAAGGATTAAAAAAAAATTTCAAATTTGGTAAAATTTTTTTGAGATTTTTAACCTAACTTAAAAAAATCGATCAACTTTTAAAATTTGCCAAAAATTCATTTTTAAAGGTTTTGATTTGATTCTTTTTCTAAATAAAACTTAAAACACTCTAGTTTTAATCAAAAAAGACCAATTTGTTCTAAATGTTGTGAAAAGATTTTAAAAAAATTTCAAATTTGGTAAAACTTTTTTGAGATTTTTAACCTAACTTAAAAAAATCGATCAACTTTTAAAATTTGCCAAAAATTCATTTTTAAAGATTTTGATTTGATTCTTTTTCTAAATAAAACTTAAAACACTCTAGTTTTAATCAAAAAACACCAATTTGTTCTAAATGTTGTGAAAAGATTTTAAAAAAATTTCAAATTTGGTAAATTTTTTTTTAGATTTTTAACCTAACTTAAAAAAATCGATCCACTTTAAAAATTCGCCAAAAATTCATTTTTAAAGATTTTGATTTGATTCTTTTTCTAAATGAAACTTAAAATATTCTACTTTTAATCAAAAAAGACCGATTTGTTCTAAATGTTGTGGAAAAATTTAAAAAAATTTTCAGATTTGGTAAAAAAAATTTTGAGACTTTTACCTAACTTAAAAAATCGATCAACTTTAAAAATTCGTCAAAAATTCATTTTTAAAGATTTTGATTTGATTCTTTTTCTAAATGAAACTTAAAACATTTTAGTTTTAATCAAAAAAGACCAATTTGTTCTAAATGTTGTGAAAAGATTTTAAAAAAATTTCAAATTTGGTAAAATTTTTTTGAGATTTTTAACCTAATTTAATAAAATCGATCAACTTTAAAAATTCGCCAAAAATTCATTTTTAAAGATTTTGATTTGATTCTTTTTCTAAATGAAACCTAAAACATTCTAGTTTTAACTAAAAAATACCGCTTTATTCTAAATGTTGTGAAAAAATTAAAAAAAAAATTCAGATTTGGTAAAAAAAATTTTGAAACTTTTACCCAACTTAAAAAATCGATGAATTTTAAAAATTCGTCAAAAATTCATTTTTAAAGATTTTGATTTGATTCTTTTTCTAAATAAAACTTAAAACACTCTAGTTTTAATCAAAAAAGACCAATTTGTTCTAAATGTTGTGAAAAGATTAAAAAAAAAATCAAATTTGGTAAAATTTTTTTGAGATTTTTAACGTAACTTAAAAAATCGATTAACTTTAAAAATTCGCCAAAAATTCATTATTAAAAATTTTGATTTGATTCTTTTTCTAAATGAAACCTAAAACATTCTAGTTTCAACTAAAAAATACAGCTTTATTCTAAGTGTTGTGAAAAAATTTAAAAAAATTTTCAGATTTGGTAAAAAAATTTTGAGACTTTTACCTAATTTAAAAAAATCGATGAACTTTAAAAATTCGTCAAAAATTCATTTTTAAAGATTTTGATTTGATTCTTTTTCTAAATAAAACTTAAAACACTCTACTTCTAATCAAAAAAGACCGATTTGTTCTAAATGTTGTGAACAAATTTAAAAGAAAATTCAAATTTGGTAAAAAAATTTTTGCGGTTTTTAACCTAATTTAAAAAAATCGGCCAAGTTTAAGAACGTAATTTAATGTCCTTAATTGAGATTTTTCTTAAAAAAGAAACATATTTCAAATTTCCCGCCTTGATTTACGTCGACTTTTGTTTACACCGCTAGAGGGCGCATGCGCGTTAATTTGACAGGTTGAAAAACTACCGTTAGAAAAAAACAAATACTGTTACAAAACAACAAGAAATTGTCCAATTTCTATAGATTTTCTGACAAATTTTTCGGTAAAAAAACCATTTCATCATGAATTCTTCAGGATCTAGTTTTAAAGGACCGAAAGGATTGGTGTATATTGAAGAAAAGAACAAATTCTATGAGTACGCTCTTAAAATGCTTAAAGAAGCCGAAAGAATCAGCATTTTTCCTATAATGACGTCAGTAAATGAATCCCAGCTTAGCATACTGTATATATGTACAAAAGACGAAGTTTTTATCTTCGATATATTAAGATTTTCAAATGGATTGCCAAATGAGCTTCAAGATGTCGTTATATCTAACAAATGTAAGGTAGTTTATGGTGAAGAAGAAACCTATAAGAACTTAGGAATTCCACGCACGATGCTTATACCTAGTACTTATGATTTGCTACATCTAGCTCATATAGTACTTTTTGGCCTTCAATTAAGTGATGATGAACATTTAATTAGTTCAAATAATCAAATTGTAAGTCGATGCTTATTATATTATATGTTATGTTTACTTATTAACATTCCAATTCAATTGTTAGAATACACTTCAAGCAGAGATTGATTGGAGCGTGCGTCCTTTTTCAAACAACATACATTTTGAAGTTGGAATATTAATTTATTCGATGTTAACAACATTCGACAAACTAAAAACTCTTCTAGAACAACACACTATTTTGTAAAAAGATATTTGCGATTCTATCATAATTCTAGATTATTTTGTAGGTTTAACAAAAACCAATGACTGTTAAATTAAATTATTCCATTTTTTTCGATTGTTTGTACAATTGAAAAGTCTTAAATTATTGTATATAGTATTTACACAAAGTAAAAAAATGAGATTATTATTCCTATAAAAGTACAAGAAATTGTGATATATTTACTCTAAACATAAGCTTAAGTTTTACTGTTAATACCATTTAATTTACCATTTTGATTAACTATATGTGATATAAATGTGATAATAAATTTAAAATGTTGTTAGTTTAATTTAAAAGTTTTGCAATTAAATTAAATCAAAGTAACTACTTACTCAATACACTTCATTTCTCAGCATTACATTAAAATATTTTCACTACCAAGAATACACTAATTTTTTTCACTAAGAATCACATTTCATAAAAGTTTTACCGGTAAAAATTTTTAATCGCATTAAACTAAATCATCGTATTTATTCATATCTCATTGTTTTTAATTTATGGCGCTCAAGATTGTTAATTGGTTATAAATTTTGTTAATAAAACGTTTAAATGTTACTCATTGTATATTATGTTATGTTTTTTGTTAAGCTAATTTAATATAGAATTGTATAGAAATATTTTATTGTTGTAAGTTATTTAATTTGTTAGAAAAACAAATTTGTTTTTATTTTATATATTTTAGTATCTAAATATTTACATTTGAGATTATATTATTACATTTCTTAGTATTGATTTTTTTTTCCCGAAAATAGAAAATTTAAGATTTTCCTAAAAGTCCCGTTCTTATATAATTCAACAACGGAGAGAACGATGATGAAATCTGTTTTTCCGTAGATCTTATAGTTTGCCAGAAAAATCGGCTAGAAATGAATTTCCACATTAATTTTTCAATGTAGAGGTTCGGAGAAACGCTCGCTAGAAATTTTCCAGGTCTGGAACGATAATGCTTTTCTAGAACTTTATTCAAAATTAAATAGAGAATTATTTGAAACAAACCGTATGAAAATCAAACGGCTGATGGCTGAATTATGGAAGCTCAAAGTTAAAATTTATAAAATGGTCGAAAATCAAAAAAAAATCAAAATGCGATTTTCTAGTAATTTCTCGGCGAAGGAATAATTTGATACATAAATAAGTACTTTTCAAACGATTATAAACGCTAAAATAATCGTAATTTACAATAAAATAAAAAAAAATTTTCAAAATTTTCGTTTAATTTTTCAGTGCAGAGGTTCAAAAAAATGTTCGTCAGAAATTTTCCGGGCTTGGTACGATAACGCCTTCTAGAATCATACTCAGAATTAAACGGAAAATCGTTGAAAACTTACTGCATGAAAATCGAACGATCGATGGTCAGGTTACACGAGCTCAAAGTCAAAATTTTTAAAGTAGCCAAAAAACCGAAAAAATCGAAAGGGGTTGGTATGGATTTTTTTTTCCGAAAATCGAAAATTTCAAATTTTACTAAAAGTCCCGTTCTTATATAATTCAACAACAGGAAGAACGATGATGAAATTTGTTTTTTCGTAGATCTTATAGTTTTCCAGAAAAATTGGCTAGAAGTGAATTTGTGCATTAATTTTTCAATATAGAGCTTCGGAGAAACGTTCGCTAGAAATTTTCCAGGTCTGGCACGATGATACTTTTCTAGAACTTTATTCAAAATTGAATAGAGAATTATTTGAAACAAACCGTATGAAAATCAGACGCCTGATGGTTGAATTATGGAAGCTCAAAGTTAAAATTTATAAAATGGTCGAAAATCGAAAAAAATCAAAATGCGATTTTCTAGCAATTTCTCAGCGAAGGAATAATTTGATACATAGATAAGTACTTTCCAAACGATTATAAACGTTAAAATAATTGTAATTTACAATAAAATAAAAAAAAATTTCAAAATTTTCGTCTAATTTTTCGGTGCAGAGGTTTAAAAAAAGTTTCGTCAGAAATTTTCTGAGTTTAGTACGATTACCCTTTTCTAGAATCATTCCTAGAATTAAACGGAAAATCTTTGAAAACTTACTCCATGAACATCGAACGACCGATGGCCAAGTTACACGAGCTCAAAGTCAAAATTTTTAAAATAGCCAAAAAAACCGAAAAAATCGAAAGGGGGTGGTATGGATTTTTTTTTCCGAAAATCGAAAATTTCAGATTTTACTAAAACTCCCGTTCTTATATAATTTACCAACGGTGAGAACGATGATGAAATCTGTTTTTCCGTAGATCTTATAGTTTTCTAGAAAAATTGGCTAGAAGTGAATTTGTGCATTAATTTTTCAATGTAGAGGTTCGGAGAAACGTTCGCCAGAAGTTTTCCGGGTCTGGCACGATGATGCTTTTCTAGAACTTTATTCAAAATTGAATAGAGAATTATTTGAAACAAACCGTATGAAAATCAGACGGCTGATGGCTGAGTTATGGAAGCTCAAAGTTAAAATTTATAAAATGGTCGAAAATCAAAAAAAAAAATCAAAATGCGATTTTCTAGTAATTTCTCGGCGAAGGAATAATTTGATACATAAATAAGTACTTTCCAAACGATTATAAACGCTAAAATAATCGTAATTTACAATAAAATAAAAAAAAATTTGTTCAAAATTTTCGTCTAATTTTTCGGTGCAGAGGTTCAAGAAAATGTTCGTTAGAAATTTTCCGAGCTTAGTACGATAACGCCTTTCTAGAATCATACTCAGAATTAAACGGAGAATCGTTGAAAACTTACTGCATGAAAATCGAACGACCAATGGCCAAGTTACACGAGCTCAAAGTCAAAATTTTTTAAATAGCTAAAAAACCGAAAAAGTCGAAAGGGGTTATGGATTTTTTTTCCGAAAATCGAGAATTTCAAATTTTACTAAAAGTCCCGTTCTTATATTATTCAATAACAGGGAGAACAATGATGAAATCTGTTTTTCCGTAGATTTTATAATTTTCCAGAAAAATTAGCTAGAAGTGAATTTGCGCATTAATTTTTCAATGTAGAGGTTCGGAAAAACTTTCTCCAGAAATTTTCCAGGTCTGGCACGATGATGCTTTTCTAGAATTTTATTCAAAATTGAAGAGAGAATTATTTGAAACAAACCGTATGAAAATCAGACGGCTGATGGTTGAATTATGGAAGCTCAAAGTTAAAATTTATAAAATGATCGAAAATCAAAAAAGATCAAAATGCGATTTTCTAAAAATTTCTTGGCGAAGGAATAATTTGATACATAGATAAGTACTTTCCAAACGATTATAAACGTTAAAATAATTGAATCGTTTATTTCAGAAAGGAACTAAGTAACATTTTTGTAGTTTTGAGAAAAACGACAAAAAAGGAAAATTTACAATTTAAAGATTATTCAAGGCATTTTTTATTATAAATTCTATTTTTAACTATCAGTACATGGTGTCCTGACACAATTTATTGTTTTTTCAATTGCGATAGAGAAAAAAAATCAAACATAATTAATTGTACTTAGTACCTTTCTGCAATAAACCTCATGTTTATAGATTTAGTTTATTCTGTGCTCTCATATTAACATGACAAACAGTATCCAAGATGTTTCATTAACTAAAAAAAGGATTAAAGATATTTACAAGAATATATTTCACTAAGTTTTTAAGAGAAAGAACGAAGATTGACACTAAGGAAACAATATTTTATTTTTTTTTCATTAATCCGCACTGTTATTTTCTTTTTTGGTTTTAGATGGCTATTTTCATATTTCCTGATAAAATTTCAAATATGGTTCTTCAATGTAAGAAAGCATTTTATTTAGATGTTCAATCTTGGATTTTAAAATTGGAACATTATCAGTATAAGCTTTGGTTATTGGTATTTTTATCGTAGTTTTACCAAAACTTTTTGGCGTGTGCAGATAAAATGTGTGAGATGTGAAACTATTTATGTACTTTGAAGCCACAACATACCCAGGTGTTTTATGTTCATGAAGAAAATAATGGAAGTGAGATATTGAAAATGGTTGTTTGTTAACTCGAGCCACACTGGGTTTCATACTTTCAAGAGAGTTTGCAGTTTTCTTGTAGTATTTAGGCCAACAGTTCTTAAAATCGATTATGTCTTTAGAAGAAATTTCATATTGAGGATGAGAATAATCTCATCCGATGATACACAGTCCCTTTCTACAACAAACCAAAAATTCTGTCTCCACAATAAAATGTTCCGGGCATATAAAGTATAAGCCTTTCTACTCAAAACGATAGGTCTACAACCAGAGAGCATGAATATACATTTATCTAAAAATCGTCAAAAATGTTACTTAGTCCCTTTCTGAAATAAACGATTCAATTATAATTTACAATAAAATAAAAAAAGTTTTTTTTTTATTTTCGTCTAATTTTTCGGTGCAGAGGTTCAAAAAAATTTTCGTCAGAAATTTTTCGGGCATAGTACGAAAACGCTTTTCTAGAATCATACTCAGAATTAAACGGAAAATCGTTGAAAACTTACTGCATGAAAATCGAACGACCGATGGACAAGTTATACGAGCTCAAATTAAAAATTTTTTAAATAGTCAAAAAACCGAAAAAATCGAAAGGAGTTGGTATGGATTTTTTTTTTCCGAAAATCGAAAATTTCAGATTTTACTAAAAGTCCCGTTCTTATATAATTCACCAACGGGGAGAACGATGATGAAATCTGTTTTTCCGTAGATCTTCTAGTTTTCCAGAAAAATCGGCTAGAAGTGAATTTGCCCATTAATTTTTCAATGTAGAGGTTCTGAAAAACTTTCTCCAGAAATTTTCCCGGTCTGGCACGATGATGCTTTTCTAGAATTTTATTCAAAATTGAAGAGAGAATTATTTGAAACAAACCGTATGAAAATCAGACGGCTGATGGCTAAGTTATGGAAGCTCAAAGTTAAAATTTATAAAATGGTCGAAGATCAAAAAAATTAAAATGCGATTTTTTAGCAATTTTTCGGCGAAGGAATAATTTGATACATAGATAAGTACTTTCCAAACGATTATAAACGTTAAAATAATCGTAATTTACAATAAAATAAATTTTTATTTTGTAATTTTCGTCTAATTTCTTGGTGCAGAGGTTCAAAAAAAATGTTCGTTAGAAATCTTCCGGGCTTAGTACGATAACTCCTTTCTAGAATCATACTAAGAATTAAACGGAGAATCTTTGAAAAGTTACTGCATGAAAATCGAACGACCGATGGATAAGTTACACGAGCTCAAAGTCAAAATTTTTAAAACAGCTAAAAAACCGAAAAAATCGAAATGGGTTGGTACGGATTTTTTTTCCGAAAATCGAAAATTTCAGATTTTACTAAAAGTCCCATTCTTATATAATTCAACAACGGGGAGAACGATGATGAAATCTGTTTTTCCGTACATCTTCTAGTTTTCCAGAAAAATCGGCTAGAAGTGAATTTACGCATTAATTTTTCAATGTAGAGGTTCAGAGAAACGTTCGCTAGAATTTTTCCACGTCTGGTGCGATGATGCTTTCCTAGAACTTTATTCCAAATTAAATAGAGAATTATTTAAAACAAACCGTATGAAAATCAGACGGCTGATGGCTGAGTTATGGAAGCTCAAAGTTAAAATTTATAAAATGGTCGAAAATCAAAAAAATCAAGATGCGATATTGTAGCAATTTCTCGGCTAAGGAATAATTTGATACATAGATAAGTACTTTCCTAACGATTATAAACGTTAAAATAATCGTAATTTACAATAACATAACATTTTTTTTTTTAATTTTCGTCTAATTTTTCGGTGCAGAAGTTCACAAAAATGTTCGTCAGAAAATTTTCGAGCTTAGTACGAAAACGCCTTTCTAGAATCATACTCAGAATTAAACGGAAAATCGTTGAAAACTTACTGCATGAAAATCGAACGATCGATGGTCAGGTTACACGAGCTCAAAGTCAAAATTTTTAAAATAGCCAAAAAAACCGAAAAAGTCGAAAGGATTTTTTTCCGAAAATCGAAAATTTCTAATTTTACTAAAAGTCCCGTTCTTATATAATTCAACAACAGGGAGAACGATGATGAAATTTGTTTTTTCGTAGATCTTATAGTTTTCCAGAAAAATCGGCTAGAAGTGAATTTATGCATTAATTTTTCAATGTAGAGGTTCGGAAAAACGCTCGCTGGAAATTTTCCAGGTCTGGAACGATAATGGTTTTCTAGAACTTTATTCAAAATTGAATAGAGAATTATTTGAAATAAACCGTATGAAAATCAGACCGCTGATGGCTGAATTATGGAAGCTCAAAGTTAAAATTTACAAAATGGTCGAAAATAAAAAAAAATCAAAATGCGATTTTCTAGCAATTTCTCGGCGAAGGAATAATTTAATACATAGATAACCACTTTCCAAACGATTATAAACGTTGAAATAATCGGAATTTACAATAAAATAAAATAAATTTTTTTCAAAATTTTCATCTAATTTCGGTGCAGAGGTTAAAAAAATTTTCGTCAGAAATTTTCCGGGCTTGGTACGATAACGCCTTTCTAGAATCATACTCAGAATTAAGCGGAGAATCGTTGAAAACTTACTGCATGAAGAACCAACGACCGATGGATAAGTTACACGAGCTCAAAGTCAAAATTTTTAAAATTGCCAAAAAACCGAAAAAATCGAAAGAGGTTGGTATGGATTTTTTTATCGAAAATCGAAAATTTCAGATTTTACTAAAAATCCCGTTCTTATATAATTCAACAACAGGGAGAACGATGATGAAATTTGTTATTTCGTAGATCTTATAATTTTCCAGAAAAATCGGCTAGAAATGAATTTATGCATTAATTTTTCAAATTAGAGGTTCGGAAAAACGCTCGCTAGAAATTTTCCAGGTCTGGTGCGATGATGCTTTTCTAGAACTTTATTCAAAAATGAATAGAGAATTTTTTGAAACAAACCGTATAAAAATCAGACGGTTGATGGCTGAGTTATGGAAGCTCAAAGTCAAAATTTTTAAAATAGCCAAAAAATCGATAGGGGTTGGTATGGATTTTTTTCCGAAAATCGAAAATTTCGGATTTTACTAAAAGTCCCGTTCTTATACATATAAATCCAAAATTGAAAGGATCGCATTTAAATGCTCAGTATTTTTATACCTTATTGCTCAGTAAAAAATACTAAACACTCAGTATTTAATTTTAAACATGTTAAGTATAAAAACAAAAAAATGCTCAGTAAAATATTTGAAATGTTAAACATATAAAGCGTAGTATGAAATTCAATAACTCCCAGTAAAGATTTTTTGGGAACAGTTACAGTAAATTTGGTTTGTACTGCAAAAAATAGATACTTTAATGTATTTCTATATAAAAAAGCTTTTCAAAATTTTCATAAACAACCTCAGTACGATTTTTCAAATTTGTTCAAGTTATATTGAACTCAGGCGAAAATCATCGATGATTTTAGGAATTTTGTGTTTTCTGAGAATAGTTACAATGAATTTGATTTATTTAGCATAAAATAGATACTTTAATGTATTTCTATTTAAAAAATCTTTTCAAAATTTTCATAAATAAACTTAGCAGGATTCTTTAAATTTGTTCAAGTTATGTTTAGTTTAGGCAAAAATCGTCGATGATTTTGGTTTTCTTTAGGAACAGCTACAATTAATTTGATTTGTTTTATATAAAATAGATGCTTTAATATATTCCTATTTCAAAAATCTTTTAAAAATTTTCATAAATAAACTCTGAGCGATTTTTCAAAATTCTTCAAGTTATACTAAATTCGGGCGAAAATTATCGATGACTCTGGGTTTTTTTAAATTGTTTTGGATACAGCTACAGTAAATTTGATTTGTTTAACATAAAATAGATACTTTAATGTATTCCTATTCCAAAAATCTTTTCAAAATTTTCATAAATAAGCTCAGTGCGATTTTTTTAATTTTCAGGTTATATTGAATTTGGTTAAAAATCATTGATGACTTTGGGAATTTCTTTAATTTTTTCGGAAACAGTTACAGTAAATTCGATTTGTTTAACATAAAATAGATATGTTAATGTATTGCTATTTAAAATAGCTTTTCAAAATTTTCTTAAATAAGCTCAGTACGATTTTTCAAATTTGTTCAAATTTTTTTAGGTTCGGGCAAAAATCGTCGATGACTTTGGAAATTTTTTAAATTTTTTTGGAAACAGCTACCATAAATTTGATTTGTTTATCGTAAAATAGATGGATTAATGTATTTCTATTTAAAATTTTTTTCTGAATTTCAAGAAATAGCCTCAGTACGATTTTTTTAAATTTGTTCAGGTTATGTTGAGTATGAGCATATTATTTTTTTAAAAGTAGTTTCAATTTTTTACTGATTATTTGGTATAATTACTGAACAGTTAAGATTTGTACTGAACATTTAGGATTTTTACTGAGCGTTTAGTATATTGACTCTGCATTTAACATTTTTAATGGTCATTTAGTTTCCGTACTGAATATTTATATTAATACTGAGCGGCTAATTTTTTACTGAGCAATTAAATAATATACCGTGTATGCCTACTTTACATTCAAGTGTAATACTGGGTATTTAATTTATACCCAAATTGAAATCATCTCATTTCCATTGAAATATGGAAATGAGATGAAACTTTTTTCAATTATCAAAAAAAAACTAAGTTACTTCTTTTTCAAAAGCTCAAGTTATTTTTCGATGCCAAAAATAGACACCTTAGCTCATCTAGGGATAAAAATATTCATCACACACGTAGGACTTCTTAGTTTAACCGAAGCTATATATCACTCCGTTCAAGTAATCGGCATTTCAATGTTTGGATATCAAATACCAAAGATTCCAAGAGCTGTAGATAAAGAATGTTCTCTTTAAGTTGATTTTGAAGAAATTTTAGAAGAGAATATCTCTGAATATGATATTCAAGTTTAAGTTTAAGTGATATTCAAACTTCAAATAATCATTTGATCTTTGAATACAATCGTATTGTTATAAATAAACAATGAGAATTAGTGGGATATCAACTTCTATGATTTATAAAGAAAAAATATAGATGTAATAAAATACATTTGAACTTTGGAACAAGTATTAAAATTCTTAATCCTGTTTAATGTTCTAGTTTTGTAAATGAAATTAACTACAAATTATATAAATTATACAATCTCTAGTAGTTATCTTGGTTGATTATTATCACGATCCTCATTAGATGTTTAACATCAATCCCCCCACCAAAAAATGTAATGTAGCTCGGTCATGATAATCTACTTTTCCGTTTATAAGTGCCGTTATTTGTGTTTTTGCAATTGTGCTCTCAAGTCGAGTTAAAAATGAGAGTTTTTTTCAACGCGTTGAGATTTATAGGTACATATATCGATCCCTATCTTTTTATTGACCACAATAAATGTATTTCTAATTATGGTACAAATACCGTTAAAGTAGCGCGAAAATTTTTAGAAATTTATTGCCGGCCGAAATATGAACTCCAGAGTGAAATTGATTATTTTTATAAGTAAGTATTTTTGGTTTCTTTTTTTAAGTTTTCCAAACAATAAGGACCTTTAGAATCAGTACTTGAATTGTGTACAAACACTTCAAGATAATAAGATAAATGACTTGATGTTGTTTGGAAAATTATACTGTTGTATGTAAATTATAGTAAAAATATTGTAAACAATAATCTAATTGGAAGATAGCTTCTTCTGTAATTGTTATAGGTATCACTGCCGCTCTTGTGGCCATTTCTGTGGAATCAAAATCGGTAGCTGATGTCACGGAAAATGTCCCTGAAGCTGTCACGGAAAATGTCCCTGAAGCTGTCACGGAAGATGCCCAAAGACAAGATTTCGATGATATTTTTGTTATAGATGGGTGAGTAAAAAAATCAAAACCAAACAATTATAAATTTCTTAATAAAATTTTTATATTAAAACCTAATTTAAATTTCCGTTATCGTTTAAGAATTTGGTGATTGCTGATTCATTACTTTAACTTCCACAAAGGAAACTATTCGTGATTATGATTGATTATTCATTGTTACGTTTTATTGGAAATGTTCCAAGTTGATAAAGTTATAAAACGGTTCACACCATATAAACCTATTGTCTTACGTCAATTTTATCTTTTATAGTGTCATAAATGGTTTTAAATAAAACTCGAAAGGATTAAATTTAAAATTGATAAACTTATAAATTGATGAACTTAATTGACATATTGAAATGTTATATTTAATTATAGACACAATGACCTTCCTTATAATCTTTACAACCTCTTGGAAAACAACTTAGACAATTTTCGTTTTGATGAAGATCTATCAACAGATCCCGTTTGGGGACCTACTTGTCGATCATGTTTTACGGATCTTCCTCGTTTAAGAAAAGGTCAAATGGGAGCTCAGGTATTTTTACTTAATTTACTTAATTTCCCCACAAACTATTTTTTAAAAAAATCCATTAAAAAAGTTTTGGGTGGCATACGTTTCTTGTCAAGTCCAATACAAAGACGCTTTGGGAAAAACTTTAGAACAAATCGACGTTATTAAGAGATTGGTTAAAAGATATCCCAATGATATGGAATTTGTCACCACTTCTGATGGAATTATTGACGCAGTAGCACGTGGAAAAATCGCCAGTTTAATCGGCGTTGAAGGTGGACACTCTATGGATGCTAGATTGAGTGCTTTGAGAACTTTCTATGACCTCGGAGCTCGGTATATGACTTTAACCCATTCTTGTAATACACCTTGGGCTGATAATTCATATGTTGATGATGATAAACCAATTCTTAACTTAACATCTTATGGAGAGGTTAGTTGTTTGTAAAAAAATATAGGGTGTTTCATAATCTAAATGATGCAAATCTAATGCAAAATCTAAAGAGGGGTTTTAAATGATGAAAAATGGATAATGAATTCATATTTTTGATTTTTTTTTGTGTTTTCTAATATACATTAAAAGAAAAATAGAGCTGCACTTTTTTGTATCTCTATTAAATTAATTCCGATTTAAATCTGACTTTACTTAAAAAATAGGAAAATGTATTCTAAAGAGACCTTTAGAAAATCTTGAGAAGGATTGCAAAATTGACTTATTAGGACAACTTAAGTAACTTTAGGAATCCAAGTAACACCTGTATTTAAACGATGATTAATTGATGATGAATTCATATTTTTGGCTTTTTGGGGTTTTGTAACACAGACTAAAAAATTAGAGCTACACCTTTTTGTATCTCTGTTCAATTAATTCCCCTTTGAAGCTCATAAAATTTGTTATAATAAAATTTCATTGTTAAAATATTTAAAACAAGCTTATTTAACCACTTCGGTACGAGCGTCGACTATAGTCGACGGCTGTGCAAGCGTACAGACGATGAAAGCCGCTTGTTGACAATGTTTCGCGGCCGATAGGCGTCGTACCGAAGTTAAGAAGTAAATAAGTATGAAGAGATTTTTTTGAAATTAAAAAGACTCACCAAGCGAATGTTGTTTCCTTGAAAATCTCCTAAAAAAAATAAAAAAAATTATTAAAAAAAAAATTCTTAATAAATCATATTTTACCTGGTAACATTCGTAAAATAACAATCCGAAGACTTCCTAAAAATGATAATCTGACGAACTAATGATAAGACGAACGCCAATGATTTGAAACCCATTCACGGAAATAAACACTAAAGTTTTTTTAAAACTAATTGTAAAAAAGATTAAATGAATAAGAATAAATAAGAAGAAAACACGACAGATTTATTAAAAACCCGCACAGTAACTGCGAAGAATTTCTAAATTTGCGTTTTATGGTGTGTTCAACCCCTAATTGTTGGAGGGGGAACTGGTTTTCTTCGGTAAAAAAAACTGGAAATTACAAAGCGTTTGGGTCGAAATCTACCTGCTCGTTTTCCAGTTTACAAGGAAAACTCCAATTCGAGTTTATTAACGTGAATTTAAAAATAAATATAAATTAAAAAGATTTTTTGAAGTCTTTGAGATACAAATTTTTTTGAGATACATAGTTTTAACAAATGGTAAATATTTATTAAGACACTAATGAATTTTTTAAAGTTTGTATCTAAAAAAACTAATTGTTGTAGAGATTTGAAATTTTATGAGGATTTAGATTCAAATTTAATCTTTATTTCTACCAAAAATAGACTTTATATAATTTATTCTAATTATGGGAGAAAATTTGAAAAAAAAAATGAAAAGATTGAAGAAAAATTAACGAACGTAACCTCTCAATTTTTTTATTAACTTTAAAAAATCGCCTGGATTTTATTTATTGGAATTGAGAAAAAAATTTTGAACTGAATGTAAATGAAAATATCTAGTTTTAATTAAAATAGACGGATTTTTGCTAAGTAGTATGCAAAAAATTAAAAAAATTTCTAAAAACAGGGAAAATTTTTCACCTAACTTAAAATTTTCACCATTTTCGAAAAATCGCCTGGACTTTATTTATAGGAATTAAAGAAATTTTTTTTGAACTGAATGTAAATTAATATGTCTAGTTTCAATTAAAACAGATGGATTTTTGCTAAGTAGTTTGCAAAAAATTAAAAAAATTTCTAAAAACAGGGAAAATTTTTCACCCAACCTAAAATTTTCACCATTTTTAAAAAATTCCCTCGACTTTATTTATAGGAATTAATGAAAATTTTTTTGAACTGAATGTAAATTAAAATGTTTAGTTTCAATTGAAACAGACGGATTTTTGCTAAGTAGTTTGCAAAAAATTAGAAAAATTTCTAAAAACAGGGAACATTTTTCTCCTAACTTAAAATTTTCACCATTTTCGAAAAATCGCCTGGACTTTATTTATAGGAATTAAAGAAAATTTTTTTGAACGGAATGTAAATTAAAATGTCTAGTTTCAATTAAAACAGATGGATTTTTGCTAAGTAGTTTGCAAAAAATTAAAAAAATTTCTAAAAACAGGGAAAATTTTTCACCTACCCTAAAATTTTCACCATTTTTAAAAAATTCCCCCGAGTTTATTTATAGGAATTAATGAAAATTTTTTTGAACTCAATGTAAATTAAAATGTCTAGCTTCAATTAAAACAGACGGATTTTTGCTAAGTAGTTTGCAAAAAATTAAAAAAATTTCTAAAAACAGAGAAAATTTTTCACCCAACTTAAAATTTTCACCATTTTCGAAAAATCGCCTGGACTTTATTTATAGGATTTTCTATTAAAGAAAATTTTTTTTGAACCGAATGTAAATTAAAATGTCTATTTTCAATTAAAACAGACGGATTTTTGCTAAGTAGTTTGCAAAAAATTAAAAAAATTTCTAAAAACAGGGAAAATTTTTCACCTACCCTAAGATTTTCACCATTTTAAAAAAATTCCCCCGAGTTTATTTATAGGAATTAATGAAAAATTTTTTGAACTGAATGTAAATGCAAATATCTAGTTTCAATTAAAACAGACGGATTTTTGCTAAGTAGTTTGCAAATATTAAAAAAATTTCTAAAAACAGGGAAAATTTTCCACCTACCCTAAAATTTTTACCATTTTTAAAAAATTCCCCCGAGTTTATTTATAGGAATTAATGAAAATGTTTTTGAACTGAATGTAAATTAAAATGTCTAGTCTCAATTAAAACAGACGGATTTTTGCTAAGTAGTTTGCAAAAAATTAAAAAAATTTCTAAAAACAGGGAAAATTTTTCACCTAACTTAAAATTTTCACCATTTTCGAAAAATCGCCTGGACTTTATTTATAGGAATTAATGAAAAATTTTTTGAACTGAATGTAAATTAAAATGTCTAGTTTCAATTAAAACAGACGAATTTTTGCTAAGTAGTTTGCAAAAAATTAAAAAAATTTCTAAAAACAGGGAAAATTTTTCATCTACCTTAAAATTTTCACCATTTTCGAAAAATCGCCTGGACTTTATTTATAGGAATTAAAGAAATTTTTTTTGAACTGAATGTAAATTAAAATGTCTAGTTTCAATTAAAACAGACGAATTTTTGCTAAGTAGTTTGCAAAAAATTAAAAAAATTTCTAAAAACAGGGAAAATTTTTCACCTAACTTAAAATTTTCACCATTTTCGAAAAATCGCCTGGACTTTATTTATAGGAATTAAAGAAATTTTTTTTTTGAACTGAATGTAAATTAAAATGTCTAGTTTCAATTAAAATAGACAGATTTTTGCTAAGTAGTTTGAAAAAAATTAAAAAAATTCTAAAAGCAGGGAAAATTTTTCACCTAACTTAAAACTTTCACCATTTTCGAAAAATCGCCTGGACTTTATTTATAGGAATTAAAGAAAATTTTTTTGAATTGAATGTAAATTAAAATGTCTAGTTTCAATTAAAACAGACGGACTTTTGCTAAGTAGTTTGCAAAAAATTAAAAAAATTTCTAAAAACAGGGAACATTTTTCACCTAACATAAAATTTTCACCATTTTCGAAAAATCGCCTGGACTTTATTTATAGGAATTAAAGAAAATTTTTTTGAACTGAATGTAAATTAAAATGTCTAGTTTCAATTAAAACAGACGGATTTTTGCTAAGTAGTTTGCAAAAAATTAAAAAAAATTCCAAAAACAGGGAACATTTTTCACCTAACTTAAAATTTTCACCATTTTCGAAAAATCGCCTGGACTTTATTTATAGGAATTAAAGAAAATTTGTTTGAACTGAATGTAAATTAAAATGTCTAGTTTCAATTAAAACAGACGGATTTTTGCTAAGTAGTTTGCAAAAAATTAAAAAAAATTCTAAAAACAGGGAACATTTTTCACCTAACTTAAAATTTTCACCATTTTCGAAAAATCGCCTGGACTTTATTTATAGGAATTAAAGAAAATTTGTTTGAACTGAATGTAAATTAAAATGTCTAGTTTCAATTAAAACAGACGGATTTTTGCTAAGTAGTTTGCAAAAAATTAAAAAAAATTCTAAAAACAGGGAAAATTTTTCACCTAACTTAAAATTTTCACCATTTTCGAAAAATCGCCTGGACTTTATTTATAGGAATTAAAGAAATTTTTTTTGAACTGAATGTAAATTAAAATATCTAGTTTCAATTAAAATAGACGGATTTTTGCTAAGTAGTTTGCAAAAAATTAAAAAAAATTCTAAAAACAGGGAAAATTTTCCACCTACCCTAAAATTTTCATAATTTTTAAAAAATCACTCCGACTTTATTTATAGGAATTGAGAAAAATTTTTTGAACTGAATGTAAATTAAAATATCTAGTTTCAATTAAAACAGACGGATTTTTGCTAAGTAGTTTGCAAAAAATTAAAAAAATTTCTAAAAACAGGGAAAATTTTTCACCTAACTTAAAATTTTCACCATTTTTAAAAAATTCCCCCGAGTTTATTTATAGGAATTAATGAAAATTTTTTTGAACTGAATGTAAATTAAAATGTCTAGTTTCAATTAAAGCAGACGGATTTTTGCTAAGTAGTTTGCAAAAAATTAAAAAAAATTCTAAAAACAGGGAAAATTTTTCACCTAATCTAAAATTTTCACAATTTTTAAAAAATCGCCTCGACTTTATTTATAGGAATTGAGAAAAAGTTTTTAAACTGAATGTCAATTAAAATGTCTAGTTTCAATTAAAATAGACGGATTTTTGCTAAGTAGTATGAAAAATATAAAAAAAAAATTTTTTAATAGCGAAGATTTTTCACCAAACCTAACATTTTGACCATCTTTAAAAAAATCGCCCCGACCTGATTTATGGGAATTTAGAAAAAAATTTTGAACTGAATATAATTTAAAGTATCATTTTTAAGGATTTTAGGACGATTTAGGTTTTTTCGAAAAACAGATACAACAGCTTGACGTTTAAAAATTACAACTTTATTATACCTAATAGGTCCTTTCATTGAAGGCCTCTAACAAACGCCTCAAAGTCTTTATTTATTATTTATCAATGATTATTTACATAGATACAAATCTCCATAATAACATTTTAAAAAACGATGTCCGATAAAAATAAATTTTATTGACATTATAAGTGCTCCCACTACTTATAGTACAAGTATGATGTGGTACAAGTTTGATGAGATGGAGCGTTGATGAAATTTTTCAGACTGGTCGATGTAAATTGAAAGTTTTTTTAGTCTGGGTCACCAATTGAAGATCATAAATCTTCTTTATCATAAGATTTCGTTGTTAAAATATTTAAAATAGGCCCATTCGTTGAAAGCCTCTACCGAATGTCCCAAAATCTTTATTTTTTATTTATCAATGATTTTTTACATAGATACAAATCTTCATAACAACACTTTAAAAAACGATGTCTTTGATAAAAATAAATTTTATAAATACTACACTCTTGAAATCTGATCTTACTTTAAAAATAGAAAGGTGTACGAAAATATCTTTAAAAAATCTTCAGAAAGATTGCGAAATTCATTAACTTATTAAGATAACCAAAGTAACTTTATAAATTCAAGTAGTACTTATTCATATTACATGTACTATACAGGATGTTTAAAAATGATGCGGCAATATTAAAGGGGGTGATTGTCCAGGTCATTTTATACAAAAAAGTTTATAATAAACATGGTCTGGAAACGCTTCGTTACAGATCTGCAGAGTGTTGAAGTTTAAACATTGTTATTATAAACAAAAAAGTTTATAACAAAAGATTTTTTTTTAAAGAACAAGGGTTTTATTCAAGGATAAAAACACATATTTTACTAAGCCAGCAATTTTACTAAGCAAAAATTACAAAAACTGTGCAATGTGAGCACCTCGAGCTCGGATGCAAGAATCCATTCTTCTCCTCATTGACTGGCGAACTCTCTCAAAAACACTAGGATCTGTTTTAATTGAGTTGCACCCAACAATGATTCGATTTCTTAAGTCTTCTATGTTTTCCAATGGAGTAGCGTATACCAAGGACTTCAAATGGCCCCACAGGAAAAAATCCAGGGGATTTAAGTCCGGGGATCGTGTAGGCCATAAGTATAACCTCGGCCAATCCGATTTCCATATGCTTGTGTTAAGAAATCACGAGTTACTTGACTAAAGTGGGCTGGAGCGCCATCGTGCATGTACCACATTGCATCTTTAATTGCTAATGGTCGTCCTCCAGAAAAGCAGGGAGCGTGTTTTCCAAAAAGTTGCGATACACCCCTCCGGTAAGTCTTCCTGGTAAAAATACCGGTCCAATTAGGGAGTCATACAATTCCAAGCCTAATGTTCAAAGAAAACTGATGGTCAAAACGATCTTCATTTCATGTGGATTCTCCTCACACCATACATGGTTATTTTGGAAATTGCGTATTGCATTTCTTGACAAATTCGCTTCATCGGTGAACAGAATCAACATCAGGAATTGAGGGATTTCAACCATTTTCTGGAAAAGCCATTGGCAGAATGCAATGCGAGGAGGAAAATCAACAGGAAGTAATGTTTGAATGCGTTAAACTGCTTCAAAATACGTAAATTTTTACTGCTTTTTTAATTAAACTTCAACAAGCTGTAGATCTGTAATGAAGTGTTTCCAGACCATGTTTACTATAAACTTTTTTGTATAAAATGACCTGAACAATTACCCCGTTTAATATTGCCGCATCTTTTTTAAACACCTGTATATATGTTACAGACAAAGTATAAATTCAGGTGACGTATACACTAACTAGTTAATGCATACATTTACTAAAATATTCAGTCAAAGTATACATAACGAACTAAATGAACGCTTTAACTAGTGAATGTATACATTGACTGACTACGCTCAGTTAAAGTATCCTACAGTGGAAGAAGATGTGATACTTATGCTACAGCAAGAACCAGCTGCTGATGGTGATGAATTGTTTGTGCCAGAACAAGAACAATCCACGCTTGGTAATGCAGAGCTTGGTATTACTGAGGCCGAAGTTAACAGAACTTGCCTTTCTTGCAATAAAGCACTCGCTTCTTACAATAACGATTATTGTGATTTGTATAGTAATCTAGTCAATAATGAAAGTAATAGAATGAAAGCAAAAGTTAATTTGGAGACTCAGGCTAAGCGCATGAAGTTGCTATCTGACCATTCTCCTCCTGAACCCGAAATCGGAGCAACGGTCAAAATTAAAGTACCTGACGTAGACAGAAGAAGAGGAGACGCTCGTTCTCTATTGGCATGCGTCATGAGCAGAAGTGATGATGGTTATTATCAACTGGGAACCAAAAGCGTATTGGTCAAAGGATTATACTCAAGATCGCAATTCAGCGTATGCCCTGAAAAACTCCTTTCAACAGACAAAATTCCTGCAGTTGAACTGCCACTACGAAGCATCGCTAATCAACAATTTACTAGTACCGGCCAAAGATTTTTCAAATGTCAATGCAAGACTAAATGTGGTAGGAAAAAATGTATTTGCATTAAAAATAAGGTATTGTGTAATTCCAAATGCCATAATAGCACACCGTGCTACAATAAATAAACCTTCAAATTAACTATGCCTACTGGCATTTGAAACACCTCTTAACAATATTATAATATACTATTATTTATTGCATTATGCATAAGGTTGAAATTCTACTTCAAGTAAGTTGTATGCATCCATATAAAGTTACCATAATAACTCTCAAAGTTTATTATTCGACAGCTTCTTATGATGTACACTTTCACTGACACAGCATAGTGAATGTTAACATTATCTAGTTAATGCATACACTCACTAGTCAAAGTGTTCATAACAATTCGTTGTGCATACTTCGGCTAAAACGTCCAGTGAATGTATACATTGACTAGTGAATGTATACATTCACTGGAGATCATACTTTGACTGTAACACATACATTGTATATAAGTAGAACTTTTTTGATAATAAAATCAGTATTAAAACGTCCCTGTTTGGTACTCAATTCCTTTTAACGTCTGGCTTGTCCGGAGTTTGTTCAAAGGAAAAACTGACTTTTCGACTGAACCTGAAAATGAGAACTGATATGATTGTGTAAAAGGTTCTTGAAAGAAACTCACCGTTTTTAAAGGTACAATAACCCGAAATGGAGCTGCACTATGAAGAGAAAGATGAAAAAGTAAGGCACCTCTCCGTAACATTGCCGAGTACTCTTTCATCTTTCTCTTTATTGTGCAACTCCATTTAGAGTTAGAGTAGAATCAATGTTGAAGATATAGAAAAAAGTATTCCTCTATTTTTTATAAACTGTGTGGTTTAAATTTTTTTATTTTTTACGAATTTACTATTTGGGTTGGGATGGATTTGGTTAAGTTGATTTAAGCTGTTAATTTATAGTTTATTTAGGTTGATTGGTAGCTGAATTTCTATCATATTATTTCATGAAATAAAATGATTTTAGTGACATGAATATTAGTAGCATTAAATCACGATTTAGTTTCTTGTTTCTAGATATTTATCTTTGAGTTTACCCCATTATTTTAATTGGAAAAGCTGCTTCTCAAATAACCCTCTTTTTATTTCTGCAATAATTATGAAACATCCTATATTTAAGAAAAGAAAAACATAACTTGAAAATTTCTTTAGGTTGTAGTTAAAGAAATGAATCGTTTAGGAATGATGGTAGATTTATCTCATGTATCACATGGTGTCATGAATAGAGCTATTGAAGTTAGCAGAGCTCCAGTTATTTTTTCACATTCTTCTTCTTGGACTATTTACAATCACAATAGAAATGTACATGATGACACTCTTTTACGCTTGGTGAGATTTTTTGTTTATTTCTGCTTTTTCTTACCAGGTGTGTAAGTATGAAACCGGAATTCGCCGATAAGTGACGCTAGATGTCGGGCACTTACCGACACATCACGTCAGCGGTGTCTTGTTATTGTATTGATATCCGACAAAGATTTCCAACTCACTCAGAGTTTCATTCAGTAGCATTAGTTTATTAGAGATAAACATGTCAAGTTTTGTGCCAACAAATTACGATTTGCGGACAGCACTACTTTTCTGTTTTCATCTGAAGGAAACCGCAGCCGAATCGCATCGAATGCTTGTGGAGACGTTTGGTGAGCATGCTAAAACACAGTGTTTCGAATAGTTCAAACGGTTCAAAAGTGGCAATTTTAACGTGAGGAACGAAGAACGTGGAAAACCACCGAAAAAGTTTGAAGACGCTGACCTGCAAGCCTTGTTGGACGAATACGACGCTCAAACACAACAACAACTGGCGGATCAGTTAAAGGTGACCCGAGAAGCCATCTCCCTTCGGTTGAAAGCCATGGGAAAGATACAAAAGGTGGGGAAATGGGTTCCACATGAACTCAACGAAAGACAGCAGGAAAACCACAAAACATCATGCGAAATGCTGCTCGCCAGGTTCAAAAAAAGTCATTTCTCCATCGAATTGTGACTGGGGATGAAAAGTGGACATATTTCGCAAATCCTAAGCGCAAAAAGTCATGGATTACTCTGAGTGAACCATCAACATCGACGGCAAGATCAGACCGCTACGGACGAAAGACAATGCTGTGTGTTTGGTGGGATCAGAAGGGCGTAATCTACTAGGAGCTGCTGAAACCTGGGGAAACTGTCAATGCTCAACGCTACCGACAACAAATGACCGATTTGGATCGAGTTTTAAGTGAAAAACGACCAGAATACCAACAAAGACAACAGAAGATGATTTTGCTGCATGACAATGCGCCAGCACACAAAGCAAGACAGGTCCAGGAAACGATAGAGTCGTTCGGTTGGGAGATTCTTCAGCACACGCCTTTCTCACCGGACCTTGCCCCATCCGATTACTGCTTGTTTGCAGTTTGCATCGATGGAACACGCGCTTGCTGAGCAGCGCTTTACTTCTTACGAAGATGTACGAAAATGGCTCGATGACTAGTTTGCTTCAAAAGAGCAACAGTTTTTTTGGCGCGGAATCCACAAATGGGCCTGTCCACCATTTTTCAATTTTTATTGCATTGGATAGAGCAGAAAAAAAAAGTTTCTCCGTATTTTTGCGTTTTTCTCATAGCTTATCCCATCGTTCAGAAAAAAATCATAAAGTCGGCCAATTTAAAAGAGTGTTTAAACAAGGTACTGTGTGACGTCGGAGCGTTCGATCCCTTCTACCAAAAAACCCGTTCAAATGGTCTGAAGTTGTATGGCAAAACGGTTTGTTTACGGGCAGAAATCACCAGATGCTAATGATAATATGTGTTTTATGGCTAAGTTATTTTTTGCGTATTTACGTGTTGTTTACTTCCTTATATGAACTTTTGAGGTGTATATAGCAAATAATACACATATTAATAACAAAGAAAAATAATTTATCCACCGACTTCTTAACGATAACTACTAGGTTATTAGAAAGAGATAGGTACAACGAGTTCCTATAATAGAAAAGGATGGATATATATCTTTGCGTCGGATTTTTCTTTTGCCAACTCATAAGTACTGTATTAAATCTGTGGCAATTTAAACACACCAACTTCACAGGGAATTTCAGCATGGCCGATGGATTCAGCCAATGAGCGATCAATTAACGCTTCGACGTCATCAACAGGTCACGTTATGAATCACATTTCAAAAATATAGGTTTTAAGATCGTTTTTTGACGTAATACCGTAAAAATAAATACTAAAGCCTTGACATATATGATCATCGCCTTTTAGAGAATGGATTCCACCCAAAAAAACCTATACTTTGGAAAAAGTGGACAGGCCCATTGCCAGAAAGATGGGAAATGTACAGATAGCGACGGATAATACTTTGAATAAGTTACTTTGTATCATATCATTACAACAAATGTGTTTTTTCTATACAAAAATTCCGGTTTCATACTTACACACCTGGTAAGTGCTCTGGGTAATAATAATACAAATATCATTACTACCAAATTTTGAAAGATTCTAGCTTTAATTTTTAACTTTAACTTAATCTAATTTTATGTTCTAAATTTTAGAGAGACAACAAAGGAATTATAATGGTTAACTTTTATAGCGGTTTTGTACATTCACCTCAACAACAAGCAACGATTGAACATGTAGCAAGTAGGAAAAATAATTTTTTAATTTTATATATTTTTTTCAGCATTTTATTTATTTCATTTATTTTATTTTTTTTAATTCATTTATTTATTTTTTAATTCATTTATTTATTTTAATAGATCATATAAATCATATTGTTGATGTAATCGGCCCTGATTTTGTTGGTGTTGGTGGAGATTACGATGGAGTATCTTTGTAAGCCATCTATATAATCAATTACCTACTCATATTTTTATACATTAATATTCTAGAATGCCAGCTGGTTTAGAAGATGTTTCAAAATATCCGGATTTATTCAAATATCTCAATGAAAAAAATCCAGAAAGATGGACAAAAGACAACATTAAAAAATTGGCCAGTGATAACCTTTTAAGGGTCTTTAAGCAAGTTGAAGAGGTTTTAAAAATTTCTTTTTAATGAATATAACCCACAATTAAAATTTTTTAAATATTTAGGTAAGAGATAGCTTAAGTCATGAAGAACCCTATCAACATTGGATTCCTATCGAAGACTTAAACGCGGTTGAAGATGATAATTTATGGAAATGTCGTACTTTAACCAACAATGCAAGTCCATCTATGATCGCTTAATGTGAAATAATCAGTCAAATATTGCTATTGAAACATTTATTCAATCAATGTTTTTAATGAATAAAAACACTTAATGAAATTACTTAATTATCTTAAGCAGTTCACTTTCAATCGATTTTTCCTTTAAACTTACTCCTATTTTTTCCATTCTGTTCTATCCCTTCCCTCGAAATACAAGTAGAACATAATACAAATAATTTTTCTTTATAAAATGCAAACAAATCAATATAATATCTACTGGTTATTAAAACCAGTTTATTATTTATTAAAAATAGTGGGTGTTTTAATTTTCGATTTAAATCCGAAACATAAAAGTATTTCTAAAAAGATTTTTTCCGTATTTGTGGCTTTACTTTACCTTGGATCGTGTATTTCAATTACAATGTTTTATATTCAAGTTCAATATGTTTTACAGAAGACCTCGTTGTTAATCGCAGCTGGTTTTGAGGCTTATATGTGTTCGGAAATTGGCTACGTTTTATGGAGTACAATTTATTTAAAAATAAGGAATAAAAGTGTTATTTCACAAACAGATAATCTCTATAAATTGGATGAGAAGTTAAAAAATTGTGAGATTAATCTAGATTACGTTAAGATAAAGAGAAGAATTATTACTATGGAAGTTGTTTTTGTAGTGATTATTAATTTTTTATTAATTCTTGGTTATTTTCTTCAACCAAATGGAAGCATTATCGAAAGAATTGTATTTAGTATTTTATCGGTTATTGTTTATGTGTCTCCAACAGCTGTTAGTTTATATTACAACGCTGTTTATTTAATCCTTGGTTGTATGCTTGAGAAGTTAAATGATAAATTGAAGAAAATTCTAAATCAAAATATCAACAAAGATAACATATCATCAGTTATTAAAATATCATCAATGATTTATAAACTAAGTATAATACATCAAGAAATCACCCAGTATACTTTTAAAGTATCAAAATTCGCCGGATTATTTATATTATTTTCTTTCTTAAGACATTTTTCTTTAATAATTTTACAAGTGTTTAGTTTTATATTAATGTTTATTAACGAAAAGTTGGTTTATTCGGTTATGGTTATGTTTGTTGGTATGGTTTTGGATGCTTTAATTACAATATATGTTTCAATTAAAATTGGGAATACATTTATAAAAGAGGTATAAAATAAAACTCAAAAAAAGAAGATTTATTTAAAAAAATTGATTTATTTTTTTAGTGGACAAGAACAAAACGGATTTTAATTGATTTTATAGTGAAATATAAAGAGAAAAAAATTCGACAAGAAGTTACAGCTTTATCTCTTCAGTTATTCCACGAAACTCCACTCATATCGCCTTTAGGATTTTTTGTAGTTGATTCTAAACTTGCTTTTGCGGTAAGTTATCTACTATCGGTGACAAAGGTTAAGTCAGGTAGGTTTGAGGTGCTTGTACTCAAAAAGTTTTTGTTGAAAAAAAAAAAATCGGGGTAAAGACTTATGATTGGTAATCATTTCTCAGTAACATAGCTTAAATTTAAAAAATGTTTAGGAAATGGAATAAATGAAAAAAACACCGGTTTTTTGACCACTCTGCGGAGGGTGCCAACTTTGGGATTTTTTTCTGAGAAATCACTTAAGGAAGAAAATTAAGATTTTTTATATGATGAAGCCTTATTTGTTTATTATAACGTGGCGTTTTTTTCTTCTTGAAAAATTCCGTAAATTTTCGCTTAAAAATTCAATCCTAAAAATAGTCAATCTCGATAATCGCTGCTTGCATTTTTCGAATTTCTTTCTTATAAACCACTGAAGAAAAAAAATTGGGACCTTTTATACGATGAAGCCTCATCTGTTTACTATAACCTGGCATTTTTTTCTTTTCCAAAAATTCGGTCAATTTTGGATTAAAAATTCAATCTCAAAAATAGTCGATCTCGATAACCACTAGTCCATTTTAACGAAACTGCTATCAACAATTTCATTATCAACAAGCTATCTTAATTCCTACAAATATAATTTCTCGATTGTTTAATAATAACTATTCGTGATGTTACTTAAAAATCCCATCTGGAAGTGTTAAGAAGAGTGGAAGTACTGGTTGTACTATAACCCGAAATGAAGCTGCACCATGAAGAGAAAGATAAAAGAGTACTCGGCAATGTTACGAAGCGGGAGCTTACTTTTTCATCTTTCTCTTCATGGTGTAGCTCCATTTCGGATTATAGTACACGTTAAGAATTAAGTATAGGTTATTGGGAATTCAACCAAAAGGGGAGAAATCAAAAAACCTCCTTTTCTTCAAACCAAGCTTTCGATCAATTTATTGTGATCTTCATCAGGGTTTAAAACAGAGGTGATCGCGTCAAAAACGACATCAGGTAAAAATAATTCCCGGAATCTCGAACATTAAGGCAAACAAGTTAAAATACATTTAATTTACAAAACAGAACTATAAGATGGACTAAGCGTGTGACGAAAACTCGCACATTCAACAGGTGTTAATAACTTAAGACGCCTTGATTTCATGAATCTCAACCGAAAACTGGCAAATTTCAACAATAGGAAACACTTCTTGATGAAATGTAAAAGTGTGTACACACCAAACGAACGAATAACGAACAACGAATGTTTGTTGTTCGTTCGTTCAACATTTGGAAGTCAGTATACACTAAGCACACGAATAGCGAACCGAACGTCTTTTCCATGTTCGCTGTTTGTTTATCGTGATATGAATAGGTTTTCAAATTTTAACTATGTCGGTCGAAGTAGTCATTGCAGCTGCCTGTTGTGTTATCCTTAACGGATTAAAGAAATTAAATTGAAAAGAAAACGACGGTTGTGGATAACACCATTGTATGAAAGCCGAACCCGTTATAGAGGAACAGATTTAATTGGGAACTTAACTAAGCAATATTTAGGCCAATTTCATAATTTCTGGAGAATGTCGGCAAGTGACTTCGAATTCTTAGTAAATAAAATTGGTCCCAAAATTAGAAAGCAATGTACAAATTTTCGACAAGCCATACCTGTTACGGAAAGACTAGCTATCACTCTTCGCTTTCTGGTAACTGGAGATTCATATTCAAGCCTTATGTATCTCTTTAAAGTTTCAAAACAGTTGATTTCAAAAATCAATTATTCACAATTGCGTTTACCTCTGAAATTCGCTGTTCGATGTTCGGACTAGCTCAAACTCGTTTGTTTACGTCCACATTGAGCAGCAATTTTCTTTGATGTACCGTTCTTGGAGCGAACGCAAGTTAATGCGAACCGAACATTTGATTCGCCTGTGCATTAACATACACATTGGCCGAATTCGCTTTTAGTGTTCGCTACTCGTTCGCAGTTCGGTGTTCGTTCGCTTGATGTATACGCACCTTAAGAGGGTTGGTGTGATACCAAACCACATCAAGGACAACTCCAAACATCTTTTCAACCTCATTGATGGTTCATCAAGGATAATGACTGAGAAGATCACCAGCCTTAAGCTGGTTTTAGTGCTCAACTGACGGTCGGTACTGACGGTCAGTATTGACGAAACGCGCTGACCGTCGGTTTGTGTTGTTCAGTGCTCACCTAATTGACAGACCTGACAAAACGCGCTGACCGTCAGTTTGTACAGTCTCAAGAAAAATGCATGCGTTAACAAATTGTATGACACTTGGGTATTTCATTGTTCTGTGTTAATGCTCTGTTAATGCTTCTGTGTCAATGCTTTTGTTGTTTCTACGATGACTGTACACGTACTAACGTATCTGCCAAACACTGAACGCTATAATATAATCCAACAGTCTGTCAGTTGACTGACGTACTATAACCCGAAATGGAGCTGCACCATGAAGAGAAAGATGAAAAAGTGAGCCTGCTCTCCGTAGCATTGCCGAGTGTTCTTTCATCTTTCTTTTCATGGTGCAGCTCCATTTCGGGTTATTGTACGTCAGGCAGACGCGTTGGACCTACAGTTTTCATACGCGCCGCGTAGCGTACTATAACCCGAAATAGAGCTGCACCATGAAGAGACAGATGAAAGAATACTCGGCAATGTTATGAAGAGGGACTTAATTTTTCATCCTTCTCTTCATGGTGCAACTCCATTTCGGATTATAGTACGCGTGTTAGGGTTCCTCAGTGCAGCACTGAACAGCTACATATAAACACGTTGATAAGCTACGCGCGACCGACGTCAGCACTGACCGTCGGTTGAGCACTAAAACCGGCCTTAATCATAGGTTAGGAATTAAGTTTATTAATTTAGAGACTTCAAGCACTTTTTTGATCTTAAAATAAAAGAGGGCGTCTTAAGTTATTGACAATTGTTGAATGTGCGAGGTTTGTGCGGAGAAAAAAATGTCACATTATAGTAAACAAATGAGGCTTCATCCTACAAAAGGTCCTAATTTTTATTCTTCAGCGGTTTCTAAGAAAAAAATTTTCTAAGATACGACCAGCAGTTATCAAAATTGACTATTTCTAAGATTGAGTTTTCAAGCGAAAATTGATGGAATTTTTGTAAAAGGAAAAAATGCTACGTTATAGTAAACAGATAAGGCTTCATCGTACAAAAGGTTGCTATTTTTTTCTTCACCAGTTTCTGAGAAAGAAAAATCCAAAGATGCGACCAGCGGTTATCAAAATCGACTATTTCTAAGATTGATTTTTTAAGAGAAAATTGACGGAATTTTTAGAAAAGAAAAACATGCCACATTATACTAAACAGATGAGGCTTCATCCTACAAAGGTCCCAGTTTTTTCTTCTCCAATTTGTGAGAAAAAGATTCCCAAAGTTTGCATTCTCCGTATCGGTTAAAAAACCGCTCCTTTTTTCATTTATTGTATTTCCTAAACGGCGTGATCTACGATTTTGATTTTTGGCTGTGTTACGCAAAAATCATCACCAATCATGAAAGTTTTTACCCCGATTTTTTTCAACGAAAACTTTCCGAGTACAAGCATCCCAAACTGTCCCAAACAGAGAAACTTTGACTTCACTTTTAGCACCGATAATAGAAAGGAAAGAATAAAAGAATAAAATAAAAGAATAAAACTCTCTTATATTTCTTTTTATCATAATTTTTTTAGATGATATCAGCAATATCAATGTACACAATAATCCTAATACAATTTGATGCAAAAGTCGATGTGGTTGGAGCTTTTTTAAACACAACCAAATCAATACAAAATTAATTATCTATAATCGTAAGTATTCTAAAGTTGTATTAGAAGTTAACGGTCCAATTCGTTCGCCATAAGTTTTCCCATCAAAGCTCCATCTATTAAAATCCATGGAGATTCCAACTTGAAATCCAAGAGAAGTTCCGATTTTTTGAGAAATATAAGAAGTAAAAATAGCCGATATCATTTTTGGACGGGGTTCTAATTCAACAGGTGTATTTAAAACGTTTTCTTTGATGTTTTCTCCACCTAATAAAGTTTTCCCCAACATAATTGTAGCTTCACATAATTTTCTTGCAATTCCTTTTCCTCTGTATTCCTTTAAAGTTGCCAAAAACATAATTTCCAAAAGACAATCTACGTTGTATTTTTCAAAAAGGTTGTAGCTTTCGTCAGCTTCTTTCATAAACATCACCAAAGATTTTGAAGCCGGTTCTTTTAATGTAGAAGCAAAGGTTTCGAAATAATGACTATCTTCAGGATTACCCTTAATTTGCATCTTATTAAAAGCTGCACCAACAACTTTTTTCGTTTCTTTATCTATTGCTACAATTGAAGCTCCATCTTTAGCAGCTCTTACACATAATGCTTCAAGTTCTTTAGCCGCATTTGGGTATTTATATAATTCCACGGCTATACAAACGTTTTCATCTATGAAAAATGAGTTTCTCATTACATCCAATCCACCTTCTAAAGTTTCATCCGAAAGCATGATGTATTCGATGGAATCTAAAGAAATTTATTTATAAACTTTGAGGCTCATCTTCAAGTCCCTGTGGCGCAGAGGATAGCGCGTTGGACTTCTAATCCAAAGGTCGTGGGTTCGATCCCCGCCAGGGATGGCTTAAGCATTTATTTTTTTAATTATTTACAAAAGAAATATATTAATAACAAAAACATAATCTTTTCTAATTAAAAAAATAATCACCTATCAAAAAAATAAATAAATAAAGTTTGGTTTTAAAAGAAATACTAAAAGTTTTATTTGAACAACACGACCTTGAGATATCAACTTAATTATAAACTCAATTGAAACGATAGTCTGCGTTAAAGTTGGAAAAAAATATAAATGAAAAAATAACCACGTGGTGATTTTAACTTATTTAAAACTTACTGTGTTCAAAAAACTTTTTGGGTGCCATCTTGTATATTTTTAGGAGCTTTGAAACCTACTTAAAGCCGATGCGACCGACTAATCTGAACACAAACGCTTTTATACTGATGTGAGTTAGTAGACTGGTTCGCCTTCGATGTTTAGCACTTATTCGAGCTACTCTAAAGTTAAGCCACACAGATTACTCTTATCTGGCGAATATATCTTGAAATAAAAACTTATATCTAAGTTTTTATTTGGAAGATTATTGCTATAAGGTTATCATGTTGAGGATTTTCAATCTCTTAAAAAAAAAGTTATAAAACTTTAAATTAAGCGCTTAAAATGTGTAGATATTACAGAAATCTAGATGTATAAAAAGTTACCTTAAAATGAGGTTATAGTGAAAATGTTAACTACACTGATAAAAGATGGCGCGATGAAAAAATTTCCCAATCTATTTTTTTATATTATCTGAACTTATTTATAAATTACTTTAAGTTATATATTTTTCCTTAATAAAATTTAAAATATGAAACAATAAAATCAAAGTAATCTGTATGAAAAATATACTAACCTAACTTATAGGAAGTTACTAGAAAAGTTAACCGATATTACAATTATCCCGAAAGAAAGATGGCGCGATGGAGAAATGCTGCAACTTTTTTACAACATAACCTATTTATAAATCAAGTTTTGCCTGCAACGACCGACGCAAAAGCACTACGTACAAAACATGCCTTTAAATACCTCGACATAGTGTTAATTAATTCCCTTAGTGCCTATTTAATGCCATTTATCGGCATCAAAAACGAGTCGGTTATTATATTTTATTTCAAATCATTTAAGAGAGAATTAAAGGGGAAATTATGGATAGGAAGATGTTATATGCGTTTCGGGGATGGATAGCATTCGTGGCTTTTATGGATCTTGGAACGGCCGTTCGAAGTTATATCGAAAAAAGGTCGTTTTTGAGTAAAACTATGGATGCTGACAATACAGAGTTTAATGATGGTAGGTATCAATATGTGTATAAAGGGATTTACCAAAATGATCCATATAAAGAAATAATATAAGAAATGTAATTAAAGTTTATATAAAGTTTTTGATATTAAAATAATATTTGTTTAGAGGAATATACAACATCAAGAATGCTAGGAATATATTCAATATTGAAGGCTTTGGCTTTGATACATTGTACACTTTATATTCACTATAAACCGTAAGTATTTATTGGTTGAAGGTGTAGATTGGTGGTTATATTTTTTGAAAATTAAAGTAAATGAGAGCAATTTATGAAAGTTCGTCAAGGACAGTTGTAAATATTGGATATTTTATAATAGGTTGCATTTGAACCAAAATATTCTATGTCCATTAAAAGAAAAAAAAAAGCAAAAACGAGTTTTTTCATCATAACAGAAATGTTCGACGTAGATTATAGATTGGTGAATTGCATGGATGGTTGCCAGTCAAGAATCCATACGTCTCTCCAAAGAATAGATCTATTAGAGTGGAATAGGCGAAAGTTAATTTCCAATCGAATTGGGGATCATTTGGAGTGATGAGTCAAAGTTTATGTTGTTTGATTCTGAAGAGATTAGATGTATTAGAAGATCTGAGCACAAAAAACACGATCACAAGTATCATTTTCCCACCTAGGAGTTTTGTTATAGTATGTGAATGTATTTCGGCCAAAAATTGAAAAAAGATGGCCCTCTTCGTTGTATAATCGAAAATATGGACAGATTTCTGTTTAAAGGTATTTTGGAGAAAACCTTCCACCCATACATGAGGCGTGAATTTGAAAAGTTCTTCTTCTTGGTCATTTCAAAGCCCTGACTTAGGCCCGTTACTACCAGTCATAGTTAACGTCGTGGACAACTTTATCCGCTAGTTAACGCTATCTTAGAGGCAAATTTCACGAATGTTTTGACGTGGTTTTTGCAAGATACGTTGAAAATACCTAATTATCATGTCTTCTGACCATTTAGTGTTGCAATTTGAAAACAAGTCCTTAAAATTGTTCTTAGTTCTTAGGTTCTTAGAAAGATTGCATTATTATCTCATAGATAGCTTATCCCTTGGATAGTATTAAATTGGTAGTAACGTGCTTTAATGCCGCCGCACATTTGCTACTTTTTGATGCGATTGTCGGAAACGATTGTCGTATCCGACTATCTGACGCTCAAATAACTGTAGTTTTATAGAACTGTATCGCATACCTACGATCTGATATCGTAGGTTTACCGTAGGTACGATACGACAATCGTTTCCGACAATCGGATCAAAAAGTAGTAAATGTGCGGCGGCCCTTAACCATTAGCGTACCAAAGGGTTTTGAAAAAACACGATCAAAAAGCGTCAAGGAGCACAATCGCGCTCCTTCGATTATGTGCCGAAAAACCCAAAGAGCGCTCCATAGCGTTCCTTCGGTTATGTGTCGAAAAAAACCAAAAAAATGCATTAGCGCCCCTTTAGTTACATGTCGAAAATGTCAACAAAAGAATTTTGGGTGGGACGTCAGTTGTCTGTTTCGACCAAATGGCCTGGCTTTTCTCGACACAAAATGCGAAGAGCGCGAAAGTGGCTCGTGGTATGCAAACGGTTAAATATTATAGAACAGTGTTTCCCAACCTTTTTTTGTGCCATGCCTCACCTTAGCTTTTGTAATATTGTTATGCCCCCCTATGTAACGCCAGGGACGGTGCAAAGTTCCGCGAGGCCCCACAAAGTAAAAATCTGTTGATTTGGCTGTTTACTTGAAACATTAAATCTTTCGAAAAAATTTCAAGGGATACAATCGATGCCCCCCAAAAAAAAAAAAAACACTGTTATAGAACTTATCGCTGTTCCAGAAGAACATCGACATAACTGCAAAATAAAAAATTTTGCAGGAGAAGGAAAAACAATTGAATCGTTTATTTCAGAAAGGGACTAAGTAACATTTTTGACGATTTTTAGATAAATGTATTTTCGTGCTCTCTGGCTGTAGACCTAACGTTTTGAGTAGAAAGGCTTATACTTTATATGCCCGGAATATTTTATTGTGGAGACAGAATTTTTCCTTTCTGCAATCAATATAAATTTATAATCAATGAAATTTCTTCTAAAGACAATCGATTTTAAGAACTGGTGACCTAAATACTACAAGAAAACTGCAAACTCTCTTGAAAGTATGAAACCCGGTGTGGCTCGAGTTTACAAACAACCATTTTCAAAATCTCACTTTCATTATTTTCTTCATGAACATAAAACACCTGGGTATGTTGTGGCTTCAGAGTACATAAATGGTTTCACATCTCACACATTTCATCTGCACACGCCAAAAAGTTCTGGTAAAACTACGATAAAGATGCCCATAACCAAAGCTTATACTGATAAAGTTCCAATTTTAAAATCCAAGATAGAACATCTAAAGAAAATGCTTCCTTACATTGAAGAACCATATTTGAAATTTTATCAGGAAACATTAAAATGGCCATCTAAAACCAAAAAAGAAAATAACAGTGTGGATTAATGAAAAAAATAAAATAAAATATTATTTTCTTAGTGTCCATTTTCGTTCTTTCTCTTAAAAACTTAGTGAAATATATTCTTGTAAATATCTATAATCCTTGTTTTAGTTAATGAAACATCTTGGATACTGTTTGTCATGTTAATATGAGAGCACAGAATCAACTAAATCTATAAACATGAGGTTTATTGCAGAAAGGTACTAAGTACAATTTTTTTTAGTTTGATTTTTTTCTCTATCGCAATTGAAAAAACAATAAATTGTGGCAGGACAACATGTACTGATAGTTAAACATAGAATTTATAATAAAAAATGCCATGAATAATCTTTAAATTGGAAATTTTCCTTTTTTTTTGTCGTTTTTCTCAAAACTACAAAAATGTTACTTAGTCCCTTTCTGAAATAAACGATTCAATTAAGATCAGTATTTTTTGGATACAATGTTTGCCTTAACTCATTTTATCAAAAAATTACAGTTACGTCGATGTTGTTCCGAAACGGCGATATATGGGAACAAGATGTGGATTGAAATATATTTTTTCAGCACTTATCTTGGTTATTGATTTGAAGGATTGATAATCCTTACATGTTTCAACCTAACGCCATCCTCAGAGGTAATTTGTCTTTAATTAAAAACTTGGTTGACATAAATAAAATACATGGATGGAATTAAAAGATGTTATAAATAACCAAATACACAAGATAAAATTTTTTTTACGAATTCGAGATCATGTTAAAATAAAATGATTGATTCATTTAATTACTCATTAAAATAAAATGAATAATTCATTTGAAGATGGCTTTAGACTGAAACATGTAAGGATTATAAAATCAATAAACCCGGTAAGTACTGAAAAAATATATTTCCTTCCATATCTTAAGACCTACTAGTGAAAAAATGGATCAGAATCAAACTTTTCCTGATATATGGGAATAATTACAGCGACGTTGGACAAGAGACAGCAAAGAATTCAGACAAAATATGGAAAGATCTCTCCATCTCTCAAAAGATGGAAAGGGTCTTCGGTTATTAACAATTTAATTCATTCCATAGTTCACCACAGTCAGGCCATTATGAAGACCAAAGTCTATTCCATACTTTGCAGCTTTTGTGTTTAAAGAAATGAAAGTTTACAGATTTTTGACCGGTACTGTAACATAGGTTGGTTAAATAAATAAAAGCATGAAATTTTTACTGAACAGATTTATTAGTACTTCACCACCAAGTTTCGAGCTTGTAAAAGATCGTCATCAGCTTAATTGCGTCAAACTGTTAGTAATAGGAACGGTCATCGAACACATTAAAATTGGTAAAAAAAAATTTAAAGCCAAAAATGGTATATACAGGGTGATTCAATTTTATTTGGGGAAACTTGAACAACGTATTCTACCAACCAAACTAGTGAAAAAACTTTATATAAACATAACCCAAAAACGTTTTGTTTTCTAGTTATAGCTTGTTCTAATGAGTGTGCGCGAACGGCATTGAAGCCGCAATTATGATCAAAGTGACTGGTTATCAAATTAAAAACAAAACGGTTAGTTGTCAAGTTTATTAAATTTATTCAACGTGTTACTGATAGTGTTATTATTTACAATAATTATGCTACGAAAGTTTACAAACGAAGAATATGCAGATATTCATTATGTGTATGGCTTTTGCGACGGCAACGCCGAAGCATCTGTTCGGGAATATGGAAGGCGTTTTCCAGCCAGGAGACTTCCAAATGCACAAGTGTTCATTGATACACACCGTCGTTTTCGTGAATTGGGCTTGCGTAATAATCACGACCAGTATAGGAATAACAATCCCGGGCTTAGAAGAAATAATCGAATTTTGCAATTATTTGACGTTAACCGACAACTTAGTACTCGTAAAGCAGCTCAACAATTGCAATATTCGCAATCACGGGTATGGCGTACATTATGCGCAGATCAAAGAAAACCGTTTCATTTACAACCTGTCCAAAATTTATATCCGGGGGACACAGAAAGAAGGGTAGCTTTTTGCGAATGGCTCTTACGCGAATTGGAAAACAATCACGATTTTATGCATAAAATACTGTGGACAGACGAAGCTTCATTTACTAGAAGAGGAGTGGTTAATTATCATAACATTCATGTCCGGGCGCATGAAAATCCACACCAAATTCGACCACGTTCTTTTCAGAATGAATTCAGTGTTAATGTGTGGATAGGAATTTTACACAATAATGTTTGTGCGCCGCACTTTTTGCCTCCCAGATTAAACTCTGAATTATTTTACGAGTTTCTTAACACCAACTTAAACGATTTGTTGGAGGACGTACCGCTTTATTGGAGAAACGGCAGCTGGATTCAAATGGATGGTACTCCAGCTCATTATGGATTAATAGTGCGACAGTGGTTAAATGCTAATTATCCACAGCGCTGGATTGGACACTTAGGACCAGTAGTCTGGCCTCCCAGATCCCCAGATCTGAATCCATTGGATTTTTATGTGTGGGGGACGTTAAAAGATAAAGTCTATGCAACACCGGTAAACACAAGAGAACAATTAATTTTAAAAATCGAAGAAGCATGCAATGAAATGAGGCAAAATCCGTTACAAATAACTCACGCAATCGATTAATTAGTTCGCCGTTGTCAAAAATGTATCGACGTTAATGGGTTTCATTTTGAGCAACTCAATGTAAACTAGTTACTTATTAAATAACTGATTTAACTTGATATGTTATTTTATTAAAAAAATTTTGAACAAGCTATAAGTAGAAAACAAAACGGTTTTGGGTATATGCTTATATAAAGTTTTTTCACTAGTTTGGTTGGTAGAATACGCTGTTTAAGTTTCCCCAAATAAAATTGAATCACCCTGTATAATTTAAAAACGAAAACCCGAAATATAATGAACCACTCTCCGATTTCATACAGCTGGAATCAACCCTGACAACGACAGACAATAAACTGATAGTTTCTTTTACAAGATCGAAACCTGATAGTCAAGTACTAATAAATCTAACTACGAAGGCTTTCATGACAGATGTTAACTGAACTAAGACTAGAACTAACATTAGGACTAACGCTAACACTAGACTCAACCCAACCTTTTCCAAAAGAGAGTTTGAGGGATGCAACATGGTATCCAAACGTCAAACACTTTTTCATAAGACGCACGGCTAAATCCGAAAACTCCTAGTTCTAGATCTAGTGTTAAGGTGCGTCCAGACTTGTGACAAAATCCCGTATCGTGACAGGATCACGAACTTCGTCGCGTGTATTCTGTACAGTACTTCGTAACCACAGAGCATTATATCGTTGTATTCGCTGCGTGTCATCTGCTTGTTCCATGTATTATTAAGCCGGGAATACACCTGGCGAATGTTACCATTCGTTCGCATTTTTGAGGATTTCTTGGTCATGTGTGGACATGCCTTTGCAGCGAAATTAATGGCAGGACGAATGGGATAGGCACGAACGAACGCGTTCCATCGGTTGTCGGTAAAAGTAAAAAGATCAAAGGAAAATGCTAACCACGAATGTCTGGAAACGTTCATATGTGGACGTGTTCAATAAGATGCAGTAGTTGTCTAGCGTTCTCGCGAAAAGTTGTATTGTAATTTTTGGTTTTGTAATATCATCAAAATGATGCCATTAGACTCTTCATTTTTTTCATAACCTCAGGCACAGAAATTTTCATTTCCGTAGATATTTCTGCTCATGCATCCTTCTTTTTGACATACAGTAATAAAACTCGTTAGTTGTGTCCCATAAGGCCGGGTGCGTACGGTACATCTCAATGAGTTTTATGCATTCACTGACGCTCCATGGAACCTATTAAAAAACACACATTCAAACAACAGTTCCCATTTTGGTACCACTTATCTCTTCTATTTGAGTTTATATTCATATTTATTTACCTTCGCAATGGCCATGTTCACGAATTGCACACCAAACGATCTAAATCCGAACGAGTGGAACAATTGGCAATGAGGGAAAGCTAGCTATTCGTTCAAATGTATCACGCCACCCTGAAGGAATCTTTACGAACGGGTAGCAATGGTGCGCGCGAGAACGAATGCGAACGACTGCGAACGAATGGTAACATTCGCCAAGTGTATTCCCGGCTTTAGATGTATTAGAAGATCTAGGTTCTTCTGCGTCACATCAAAGGAATGATACGTAGTTTGGTTCGACAAGTCTAGACGTGATCGCATATCATCGTTGCAAAATTTAAAAAGGGGTTGGTGATATAATTTTTATTAGACCGTTAACTTGTTGAAATTTTAAATCTTTCAGTAAGTTATTTACCCAGTTTTGAAGTCACTGCGTACATAAATGTTGTTGCCAAAGTCTTGTTATTTTCCCTTTATAACGTACAAGCTGATCAATAATAATATACGCAGATACTCCAATATCCATGATGACAGTTTATGTACTGACAATAGTTTTGTTCGTAGAAGCGATTTCCAACGGTTTCTAATTTCTTTAACCCATGAAATTGATTAAGTTTGACCATATGCAAAAATTTTAACTCTTGATTGTTTGAAAAAATCAAAAACTGTTAGAAATCGCTTCTACGAACAAAACTACTAACTAACTGGAAAGCATTGAAGTTCGCGATGTTGATACGCAACGATGAAACATACGCGATGATGATACGTACACATTTTTGATACGCGTCGAAGTTCGCACCGTTAAGAAAAGGCATGTGATGCCGTCATTCTACGGGGTTTTGTCACAAGTCTGGACGTACCTTTAGAGTTAGCGCTAATGTTAGTTCTAATCTTATTAGTTCTACTAATATATCTCTTCAGTAGAAACTTTACATTTTTATTTATTTAACTTTCAACAATTGAAGAATGGAATTATTAATTTCAGTATAGCTTGGTGTTAAAAACTCAGTTTTAAGAAAAATTAGACATAGAATAATTTGGTTTCAAGACGCTGAATCTAGCCTCAGAGAGTTTCGTTTTTTTGAATCACGTTTGCTAAATGATGAAAATAAATCTCCAAGAGATTTTTACGAAAGTACAGTCCATCTTCAAAATAAAGATTTTTGGGTTGCATATAAACAACACTTCATTTCCACGTTAGAAATATTTTCTTGGGGAAAAAATACACTAAAAACCGATTATAACGATTGTACAAGCAACCGTCAAAACGTCGTTTAGTCACAAACAACAAAGTTAAGCTAAATTTATAACCTATATTTCAATATTTATGTATTTCTAATATATCATATGCAGATCGGATATTGAAGAAATCTAATTTTACCACCAAACTACATTTTTTTCTCATATATTGTTTTATAATAAAACATTTTTTTAAGATTTTTTTCTTTTTGATAAAATAATATACATGTTTAATTTTTTTTAGAGCAGTAAGTATGGGAATAAGTTCACTTATAGTCAGCATAATCCTTTACATATCGGAAACACTATATTTCAAATCAGCAACATTAAATTTTTACGTGGTTTTTCCATGTATCTTAAATGGTAATTTTAAAAACCTTAAAAGTAGATGCTTAATAAACACCTCTTTATGCATTTAACTTATTTACTTTATAATTTTTTTCTTTTTTATTTTATAATTTTTATAATTTTTTTCTTTTTATTTGTTTTAATTTTTTAATTCCGCCTTTAGATTTAAAACCACCCTAACATGGATATTTCACTACATCAACGAAATGTATTTTAGCGGTTACGTTAGCTGGATTAATCTATTTACCAAAGCATTTAAAAATATGGGATCCACCAGCTGAAACAGACGAGGAAAATGCTCAACTGTTACGTCAATCGGGAGCTATTCGCAGAAGGCATAATACCAGAAAAAGTACCAAGGACCATTAACATTAAAAAAATCTTAAAAAGAAAACTTTATAAATAGATTTTTGTAGAATATAGATTAATTCCTTGATTCTTATGTTTCATATAACATATCTTTGCATTGACAATAGAGTCGAAATAATAAACTAAAATAAACTGATTATTAAAAAAAAGCTGATTAGAAGCAAATTAGAAGAAAATTGTCCACTAGGCGAATAATTTGTAGCCGTTTATGATGTGTTCAACAAAATGAGCAATACTAAAATTGTTACGCATGTTGATATAATAAATTATTATAATGTTAAGAAAACAAAACAAATTTTTTTTAACTATACCTAATTTTAGTTAATTGAGTGTCGAAAAACTAAGAAACTTGAAATTTTAGTAGTATGAAACCTTCACTGATTAAGTTGTCTTAAAGGGGTTAACTAAGGCATTCGACGAAATTGTCTTTTTTACTGTTTATTCATGGCTTGTGATCCACCGCTACCTCTATTAGGTGTTTTTCAGATTTCATTGGGCTAGACACTCTATGGTTGAATGATTGTACAGCCATTTCAATTCAATTTTCTGGTAAATTGGCAAAAGGATAATCAAAGCTTTATGCCTGTCCATACCTTGTGAGTGTCGAAAAACGAAGAAACTTGAAATTTTAGTAGTATGAAACCTTCACTGATTGAGTTGTCTTAAAGGGGTTAACTAAGGCATTCGACGAGATTGTCTTTTTTACTATTTATTCATGGTTTGTGATCCACCACTACCTCTATTAGGTGTTTTTCAGATTTCATTGGGCTAGACACTCTATGGTTGAATGATTGTACAGCCATTTCAATTCAATTTTCTGGTAAATTGGCAAAAGGATAATCGAAGCTTTATGCACATCTATACCTTGATTCTCCTTAAAAGCAGTTGATTGAATTTAAAACTAATTTTGATAGACGCACATAAAACACACAAATGAAGGATTTAACAAAGTCTATTTAGATTGCCAGTAAGCGTTAACGTAGCAACACGTTTTAAAAGAAATATACCTGTTAAAACATAAAACAGTATGTCATATAAACAATACCAGACAAAAAACAACTTAAAAGTTCACTGATAATGACCAAATTTTAATCATTTACTATCTCGCATGAGTATACCACCAAAATTTCAAGTTGTTCATCCTCTCTGGGTGTTGCGGTTTTTTTGGCAAGCAGTGTATTTTAAGGAAAGTGAATTATTACAATATTAAGAAGTAAAAAACTCTAAAAAACCAAACCCTTTTTATTATAAAAACTTAACACATTACAACAAAAATAATTATTCTCTAGTTTTACGTTTTAAAGCTCTTCGTTTTATATTTTCCAAAGTACTCATAACCATCCACCGACCAAGATGGGGACAAATTCCATTAATTGTGTTTATTACTCCACCCATGAGAACGTGTGGGAAATATCCATTAGTGTTCTTTTGAACGCCCACAGTTTTTATAGCACTTTTTACGTAAGTATTGGGTGAAGGTGCCATCCAGGTAGCTTTACGAATTTTAGACATATTTGTGGCAACGTATCCAGGTAAAACACATTGAACTTCAATCCCACTTTTCGCATATTCCATACCTAAATCTTCCGAAAATTTCTTTACAAAAGCTTTGGAAGCTGCATATACAGTCATTAAAGGATTCGGGATAGTTGCTGATAAAGAAGAAAGATTTATAATAACACCTCTTTTCTTTTCAACCATCAAAGGTAAAACGATTTTAGTCATATTGATTACTGAGATAATGTTACAGTTGATCATATCTTGGAAAAACTGATCTTTATTTTCAACGTTTAAAAAGTATTCTGGATGAGAATAACTAACTCCAACATTATTAATTAAAACTCCTATATCTAAAGAAGAAAGATTTTTATCAATGGTGTTATAAATTCCATCTAATTGGGTAAAATCCACTGCTAAAGATCTTGTTTCAACGTTATATTTCGTAGTAATTTCTTTGGAAACAGCGTCCAATTTTGATTGGGTTCTACTGATAAGGAAAATACTCATCCCTTTTTTTGCCAGACATTCTGCGTAAGCTTTTCCAAGGCCGTCTGTAGCTCCAGTGATGACTATTAAAAAAAAATAAATAAAAAGAAAAACTTAAATGGTTATTTTAAAACGCTTTTGTGATAGTATTTTCAATAGGCCTTACAAGGTTCAACTTTTATTGTATGGTAATCACATAACATTATGTAAATGATATCAAAGTAACGTCATTTACTATGCACACAGTTTTTTCTTGTTTTTTTAAAGAAATGGATATTCGTCGAAAAAAAAATTAAAATTATAAAAAATAAAATTATTTAATATAAAGTTAAAAAGATAAATTTTACTTGATAAATGATAAATCTAAGAAGATAAAATATCTTACCAGCCCATTTTCCATAATTTTCAAATTTTACTGCATGTATTCCCAATTTAATTGACAAATAATGTCTATAAAAAGTCTTCAAGAAGAAACGAACTATTTGAAAACCAACTATGGTTATACACACTAAACCTATTATTTCCAACGTGGTGTACATTATTGAAACCGATTGCTTAGTATGGATTACACACGAGTTTTGCTGATAAAGCCAAGGTACTCGGCTATCGAATTCAATTCGATGAAATGCGACGCATGCGTTCTTACTACTTTCACAGAAATCTCTTCTTTTAAAGACCGTCTTAGACGTTACAAACATAAATAAAAACGTTCTTAAAACAACGTGAAAAAAATACACTTAAATGATTACTTTATTTTTGATGAAAAAAACTAAAACACATAGATTATAAAACAATAATAATATAATTAAGAAGTATAATATAAAATTGTTAACTGGTGTGTACTTTAGGCTTGACCTGGAGAAAGATGTGAAAACGTGCGACTTTCACATTTCTTGACCTATCGAGTAACAAGTTACGTTTTTCTCAAAAAGTAGGTAAATAGGTTGGTGCTATAAACTGGGTACTTCCGCCTCAAAAATTTAAAGTACCAAAATTTCCTTAGTCTGTTCGACTTTTGAATGTTGTAGGCGAATGGCAGAATAAAAATGTCCTAATCCGTAAGCACACGGTATTATTGCAGCATCTACTGATGCAGAAATGGCTCTTTTCCACCAACTAACAAAGATCTGTGCTATCTTAAACAACGGCATGAACATCCAAATGTGCTAGAAGAAAAAAGATGTATTCATAATGTCTATTTTATGATTTTTTTAAGATTATATATTTATTAAGATATTTGGTTTTTCCGCTTACAATAAAATAAGAGAAAGCCAAAAGTATTCCAGCCACAACAGATAGAATAGGCGCTACAAGTGCTACCAAAATATAATAAATGATATTTCTCGTCACTTCATAAGCATAATAATTCAATTTCCAGATAAAAGAAGGACTTTGCTGAGAATCTGACTCAGCGAAGACATCCGACATACCCACCTTAAATAGAATTAAAAAAATCATTTTTATATAGCGCTAAAATAAATATATTCACCGTTATATCCCGGTTGATACCGGATGGATCTCTAGAATCAACCTTTTCTGAAAACATTTTACACAAGATTACTTTTTTATCAATAATCAATTCATTTAAACTCTGATAATCTAGATTGATACTCTGGTCCAGTGGCGCACCGAGAAATTTCCCCTAGGGGGGGTTTTCGCTAAAAATTTTCTTGGCTTATACTTTTAATGCAAATTTTTCTACAACCTATAGTATAACGAGTTCAAATTGTCTTAATGTCTTAACGAGCATTAACGACAAAATTCAAAATGTATGTTTCGTCTGGGGGGGTTTTAACCCCCAAAACCCCCCCTGGGTGCGCCACTGCTCTGGTCCACAGTCCACAGGACATTAGAAAACCGCGAAATTGGTTATATTTACGGTATGCTGTAAATACAAAACGCGTATGTTTTATTATTCAATCAATGAACAAATCAAATCACCACTCGCGATCTATAGAAAATAGATTTTCTGGGAATATATGCTTTGACGAATTAACTGTTTTTGACGAAGGTTTTTTTTATGACTTGGCGGGATCCTACACTCTCAGCCATAGACATCATTTAAAGACTTATACACAATAGAAAAAACTCTAATGGAACTATGACTTAGAACAGATACAACACTAAGCAGCAAAGAAAAACCGCAAGCCAACAAAGACTCCAAGAAGAGGGAATGATGTTTATTATGAATCGTGCAGTATGACACCTGCAATCTGAAGACGATACGATCTTCAATTTGTAGAGGATGGGATTCGATTTATGAGATGGGAAACAGCTATGACCAAACTTCAGTCTGGCCACTTCCGATGACGATAAGCCACCATCAATACGTTTGCCATCCTCTGATGCTTCCTTAGCCCAAAGGTGCACTTGTTCATTATACAGGATACCGGCATGATCCTTCACCGTCATAAAATAGCAAAAACCACCTTGGTTGATCAGGGAGGCGTGACTCTCAAGGAAGTCCAATATCCACGGATGGTGCTTGGCGAAGTATTTCCTGTTTCTTAACGCTAATAGTACATTTCTAGAATCCGAAACAATCGTGATGTTTTTGCGACTAATGGAAATTCCGTATCTCAAAGCCTTTAGAATCGCATACGCCTCCGCCGCGAAAATACTTCAAAAGTTTAAACAGCCATGACTAAACTTCAATCTGGCCACAGTGGATGAAAACCTGCGCGAAATACATACTCCTGCATACCATTATCTGCGTGACACAACCGGGTGGATGAATACATATTGTGTAATTCTGTTATTATAAAAGTTTTTCCAGCGACTGTTCCAAACCTTGTGAATATCTTTCTCCTTGCAAATCGATACCACTTCCGATGACGATAAGCCACCATCAATACGTTTGTCATCTTCTGATGCTTTCTTAGCCAAAAGGTCCACTTGTTCATTATGCAGGATACCGGCATGACTCTTCACCCACATAAAATAGCAAACACCACCTTGGGTGATCAGAGAGGCGTGACTCTCAAGGATGTCCACTATCCACGGATGGTACTTGGCGAAATATTTTCTGTTTCTTAACGCTAATTAATCCCAAATTGCGTCCGGAATATTGCCTTCGTCCACCACTACGTTGCTTCGAGATTCTGTATGTCCTCCATTTTGTACATTTTCAGCTGTACTGTATACTTGGAGTCGCCTCCCCGCGATTTCAACGAAGTTAATAAATCTTTCGCCCTTATCCACATATAGGACGATACTTTGGATGTCGTTGTCGGACAGATCGTCTGTTCTTCGTACTCGTCGAGCAGAGCATCGACGGTAAGCCTCGACTTTTTTTATGAAGGTACAGCTACTATAACCCGAAATGGAGCTGCACCATGAAGTGAAAGATGAAAAAGTAAGCCCGCTCTCCGTAGCATTGCCGAGTGCTCTTTCATCTTTCTCTTCCTGGTGCAGCTCCATTTCGGGTTACAGTACATCTGTTGTCTGTCTGCGGCCACCCGTGTACGATGTGGATGTGGTCGTTGTGGACGAAGGAATAACGGTATGGGCCTTTGAAGTTTGTGGTTTCCATTTCATGCAGACATCTTCGATAGTTTCATCTTTCATCTTTCTCTTCCTGGAGCAGCTCCATTTTGGGTTACAGTACATCTGTTGTCTGTCTGCGGACACCCGTGTACGATGTGGATGTGGTCGTTGTGGACGAAGGAATAACGGTATGGGCCTTTGAAGTTTGTGGTCTCCATTTCATGCAGACATCTTCGATAGTTTCATCTTTCATCTTTCTCTTCCTGGAGCAGCTCCATTTTGGGTTACAGTACATCTGTTGTCTGTCTGCGGACACCCGTGTACGATGTGGATGTGGTCGTTGTGGACGAAGGAATAACTGTATGGGCCTTTGAAGTTTGTGGTCTCCATTTCATGCAGACATCTTCGATAGTTTCATCTTTCATCTTTCTCTTCCTGGAGCAGCTCCATTTTGGGTTACAGTACATCTGTTGTCTGTCTGCGGCCACCCGTGTACGATGTGGATGTGGTCGTGGTGGACGAAGGAATAACGGTATGGGCCTTTGAAGTTTGTGGTTTCCATTTCATGCAGACATCTTCGATAGTTTCATCTTTCATCTTTCTCTTCCTGGAGCAGCTCCATTTTAGGTTACAGTACATCTGTTGTCTGTCTGCGGACACCCGTGTACGATGTGGATGTGGTCGTTGTGGACGAAAGAATAGCGGTATGGGCCTTTGAAGTTTGTGGTTTCCATTTCATGCAGATATCTTCGATAGTTTCATCTTTCATCTTTCTCTTCCTGGAGCAGCTCCATTTTGGGTTACAGTACATCTGTTGTCTGTCTGCGGACACCCGTGTACGATGTGGATGTGGTCGTTGTGGACGAAGGAATAACGGTATGGGCCTTTGAAGTTTGTGGTTTCCATTTCATGCAGACATCTTCGATAGTTTCATCTTTCATCTTTCTCTTCCTGGAGCAGCTCCATTTTGGGTTACAGTACATCTGTTGTCTGTCTGCGGACACCCGTGTACGATGTGGATGTGGTCGTTGTGGACGAAGGAATAACGGTATGGGCCTTTGAAGTTTGTGCTTTCCATTTCATGCAGACATCTTCGATAGTTTCATCTTTCATCTTTCTCTTCCTGGAGCAGCTCCATTTTGGGTTACAGTACATCTGTTGTCTGTCTGCGGACACCCGTATACGATGTGGATGTGGTCGTTGTGGACGAAGGAATAACGGTATGGGCCTTTGAAGTTTGTGGTTTCCATTTCATGCAGACATCTTCGATAGTTTCGGAAACTTCCGTCTGCAGGAACTCATAAAATGTCTTGGCAGATGGAGAATCTAACATTGTCTCTAATAATTCTTGCCAACTCTGTTTGGTGACTTGATCGTGATGGTCGGTTTGTTGTCTGAAGTACCAGTTTGTCGAAGGCCCTCAAGAAACGACAAAGCGGCTTGTCGCTCCTCCATAATTGAGTTGAATTGTATTACAAGTTGAATTGTTTCTGGCATTGATATCAATGTTAATACGTTTAAGATTTTTCTCCAGTTCGTTTCCAGAACGTCCTCTAACGTCTGATTCTTTTCGAAGGCCGCTAAGCCAATCTTCGATTGCTTCTCTATTGTCCTCGATAGTAAATCCTGACCGATAGCTTGATCCTGAAGTTCGCCTTCTTCTAGCTGCTGGTTCACTTCTAGCTGCTGGCTAGTGCACTTCTGGAATCCGAAACAATCGTGATGTTTTTGCGATTAATGGAAATTCCGTATATCAAGACCTCCAAAATCGCATACGCCTCAGCCGCGAAAATACTACAAAAGGGATCTAGTTTAAATTTTGCACAGTATCTGTTTTCAGGTACTAAGAGAGCGCAATCGCAAACCTAAGAGGACTTGGAAGCATCGGTGTGATGAAGATTTTCGTCATTTGTTTTCAAAACATATACAATTTAAAGAAAATAAAGTAAAATATTAAACATTTTATTTATATTAATAATAAAAACCAGCTACGTCATGGGTTTAGAACCATCTGAGATGGTATGAGAAAGCCGGTTCGTAGTGACTCAACGAGGGGCGGTTTCGGGAAAACAAGTCAACTACCGACATTTAAGCGGTGTGAACTTAATTTTGGAATTTACTTACGATTTATTTAATTTTTACAACTTTGGTTGCATTTTACTAGAAAACTAAACGAAATAGAAAAAAAAAATTCGAATAAAAGTTATGCCTTTTTTAACTATGAATATCTTCTATTTTCAACATTTTTTTTCAATTACCGATATTAAGGGAGTTATAGCCAAAAACTGCCGATAACTCCAAACCCCATTTTTACAACTTTTGATTGCATTTTACGCGAAAACTAAACGAAATAGAACAAAATATTGCGAATAAAAGTTGTGCCTTTTTTAACTATAAACATCTTTTATTATCAACATTTTTTTCAATTATGGATATTAAGGGAGTTATAGCCCAAAAACTGCGACAACCCCAAACCCCATTTTTACCACTTTTGATTGCATTTTACTCGAAAACTAAACAAAATAGAAAAAAATGTTTCGAGTAAAAGTTGTGCCTTTTTTAACTATGAATATCTTTTGTTATTAACATTTTTTTAATGATCGATATTAAGGGAGTTATAGCCCTAAACCCCATTTTTACAACTTTTGATTGCATTTTACTCGAAAATTAAACGAGATAGGAAAAAATGTTTCGAATAAAAGGACTTGGGATAGTATCTGGGATGGTATGTGGAAGCTGGTTCGTAGTGACTTAACGAGAGACGGTTTTAGAAAAGACAAGTCAACTACATTTAAGTAACATGGCCTTAATTTTCGAAGTAATTTATGATATACTCGCTAATCGTTGAATAGCGAGCACTAATATTTTACTCATTACTACTAAATACTAATACCTATAGATTGATATTACTTTCATTAAAATCGATCAGGATATAGTCGTGAATTCTCCTTGTAAGTTCGAAGAGAAGATCTTTCCTCAACTTCTAAGTTCCTCATTATATCTCCTTTGTTATCAACTATCAACCCAACTATTGATTATAAAAGTTGATATTAAAATAAATGTACTTAACATTAAATACCACACAAAAAGAGAGTTCAATGTTCTTAACAAAGTTTTGCTGATTAATTCCTTTGTCTTTATAAATAGAAATGTGTATATTTCCGGTTAATTAAAATTGTTATCAAAATATTTCCGCAAAATCCATATTTATACACAATTTAGGTCATTAAATTTTTTAATTTCAAGAAATTAAAGAAAATTTTAAGGCATTTTACAATATTTCAAGGAAGAAATATTGTAAACAGTTACATAACAAAAATTTTATACCTGACTGATAAAGATTAAAGCATTATAAAAATGTAGGCAAATACTTATAAAATGAAACTATAAGATTAAATAAGTGATAGTTTAAGAAAGTGCTATTTCAATAAGTATCAATGACAGGTTATTAAGTATCAATCTAACAAATCCATTGTTAATATATAATCTGAATAAAATCTGAATTTCACGATATCATTAAATCGCATAAAAATGTAGTGTTCTAAGAGAATTATCTGTAATACAGATTCGCATAGACCAGATAAATCGATAGACTAGTAAGAACGCCGGCGTGTAATTTATACAAACCTGTTGATGTCGTATATTACGCACAACGTTTGATGATACGGTTTCAGTCCTTAAGTAGACTTTTCAAAGTTCTGAACAATGACGAAGGATCAAGAAGATTCCCGCGATCCTTATGGAATAAATACCGACATTAATGTGGCGTTTGAAAATGTGATTGCAGAACCCAAGAGTTCACGAAGTCCCGAATTTTCATGGAAGTTGAATTATTATTGTTTTACTGGGCCTAGGAAGGTTTGTTATTGGATTTTAGCGATAATCCTTGGGCCTATTTTTTCGCTAATATTCGGAATTTTGTTTGGAATTGTTACTTTTATTGTGAGTTGAAACTTTTTCAAATAATACTTTTTTCAAATAACATTTTTTTCAAATAATATTTTTTTCAAATAATACTTTTTTCAAATAATATTTTTTTCAAGTAATACTTTTTTCTAATTTGCCTTTTTTAGTATATTTGGTGTCTCATGCCAGTATTTCGAATTATCAAGATTCTTTTCGGATTTATCAAGAACATAATTGATTTAGTAGTAAATACGGTCATTACTCCGGTGTGTTACGGTTGTGCACACGGTTTTATAGTAATAAGGAAAGATTTTAGACTTTCAAAAAAGGATGAACAAATGAACAAAGAATTGGAAGTGTGAGATTATACAGTTAGTTTTCTTAACTAGCCGAAATTGCCTTAATAATAAATTAGATGTTAAATAAATAAATAAATAAATCGTATGGATTGTTTTATTTTTACCTTTTTAGTTTTTCCCCAAAATGAAACTTATTCAACAACCTTTCCTGTATTGACCAGTTTTTCATATTCGTGTGATTTAGTTTTAAATTAAATTGAATAAAAATTCTTTTTTATTGAATTCAATTTAAAAATTACTTAAAAGGACACGTAATAAAGGCTTATTAACTTCGTGTTAACTATACTAGAAGGTACGACAATTACGTATTTTACAATTACGTATTTTACAATTACGTATGTTGGGGGTAATTATTCGGTCGAACTTTATTAGTAATTTAAGTGCATTATGGACCAGGTGTGTTGTTTCAGACACTCAATTTTGCATAAAATTTTATTTCGAATGAGTCATACAAAATAGAATCATTTAAAAGCTTGTAATCCAGTTATTGCTCTTCCAAGAATTAAAGCGTGAATATCGTGAGTTCCTTCGTAAGTATTTACTGTTTCTAGATTTACCAAATGCCTGATGACGTGGTATTCATCGTGAATTCCATTTCCACCTAAGATATCTCTCGCTGCTCTTGCTATATCCAAAGCTTTTCCTGCGTTGTTTCTTTTTAAAATAGATATCATCTCTGGAGTGTGTCTATCTTCATCTTTTAAGCGACCAACTCTTAAACAAGCTTGCAATCCCAAAGCAATCTCGGTCATCATATCAGCCAATTTTTTTTGGACTAATTGAGTAGCTGCCAAAGGTTTTTGGAACTGTTTTCGTTCCAAAGCGTAACTTCTAGCGATTCTAAAACAACTCTCTGCTGCTCCTAAAGCTCCCCAAGCAATTCCATATCTAGCATTTGTCAAGCATCCAAAAGGACCTTTAAGACCTTGTACTTTGGGTAAAACATTCCCTTCTGGAACTTGAACATTATCCATTAAAATCATCCCAGTTGTTGATGCTCTTAAAGAAAATTTTCCTTCTATTTTCGGCGTTTCCAAACCTTTTCCATTTTCTTTTCGATCGATTAAAAACCCTCTTATTTTTCCATCTTCGCAATTAGCCCAAACTAAACAAACATCAGCTAATGGAGAATTAGTTATCCATGTTTTACTTCCATTTAGCTTATAAGTTTTCGAAGTAGAATCGTATTTAGCTCTAGTTTCCATAGATCCTGGATCACTTCCATGGTTAGGTTCAGTTAAACCAAAACAACCAATAATTTCTCCTTTGGCTAAACGAGGGAGATACTTTTCTTTTTGCTCATCACTTCCATAGTTGTAAATCGCACCCATAACTAAAGAAGATTGAACGCTAATTGCCGATCTATAAGCGCTATCCACTTTTTCAACTTCTCTAGTTATCAAACCATAAGCTACGTTTGAAACTCCCGCGCAACCATATCCTTTTAAAGTACATCCAAGAATACCTTGTTGACCTAATTCTCTCATTATTTCACGATCGAATACTAAAAGAAATTAATTCACATTAATTTTTCAGGTTGATATAATATATTATAATATAGTAATATAGTTATAATATAGTAATATAGTTATAATATAGTAATATAGTTCTATACCTTCATTTCTATTAGCCATAAGAATTCTAGGTTGTAACTTCTCATCACAATAGGTTTTAAAAGAATCCTTAATGATTTTTTCATCTTGTTTTAATTGAGATTCAAGATCAAATGGATCTTCCCAATTAAAAATTGCTAAAAGTTAAATTAAAATTTTCGTTGATTTTTTTTTCTATTTACTTATTTTTAAATTTACCTTTGCTTGATGACGCTAGGTATCCTATTTACAATAGTTAAGGATACAAAACATAAAATTGTATATGCTTAAGCATATGAAAAAAATTGAAAAAGGATACTTTTTTGAACATTGTTAAATTTACTTAACCTCTTAGTTACTGTTCTTAAAGCCATGGCGCTAAAAAACACTAAAGGAACGTAAAGCACTGTTCCTGTGCATATGAAAAAGGCCTTGATCTTTGCCTCCTCGATAAGGTTAGTCGTGTGGATTTTCGTTGTTTGTTAAAAGACGTCGACATCTCGCGTATTAAGTAATAAATTACGAAATTTAAACCAAAAATAGGGACAATAAATGATAATGTTTGAGATGAATTTTATAAAAAAAATGCAATCTGTGATAAAAAAAAACTGTTTATTGACTTAACCTAAACCCGAGTTCACTGTAACATCCCATAATGTCATTTTAATATTGTTTCAAAGATGGCGCTAGCTTATAGATGTGATAATTTATATGAATTTTAAAAATGATGATTAGGAACTTTTTCAGGAGAGATAATACTTTGACATAAGAAATACTTTGACATAATGTTACACAATATTAAAGAAAGTGACTAATGTTACAAAAAGAAATTACAAAAAGAAATTACAAAAAGAAATTACAAAAAGTAGTTGGTATTTGTAGGGATACGAAATAAGCTTTCAGTTCGTATGAAAGGACAGTGTTGAAAAGATTTCGATACTTTAAATAAGATAAATTGGTAACATTAATTATTAATTTAATGTAATTGATATCTATTACGTATATGAAACAAGAACCATAAGAGGCGCGTTAAGGTCAATACACCTCTTTCTTTTCTCCACGATACCATTACATTTCGCCCGGTGATTCATTGGTTTGGTGATGTAATAGTTACGAAAACGCGCGGTTTTGTAACGGACGTAAAGCGACGCTTCCAAGGACGCGCCGTTTTCCGGAGAGACGCCGAGCGTCGAAAAGTGCAGTTGCAGGGGAACCTTGTGAAACCGATTTGATGTGTGGCAACTACGGTATGGAACATGGAAGCTCGATAATTAAATGACGTGGCGCAACAACTTCCCATTTGAACGAATCCGTTGCGAAAGGACCGCGGCGGTCATCTCGCGACGAGCAAGTTCCGACCGGCGTCTAATTAGCTCTTCGAATTCGCGAATCTCGGCTCCCGTTTGAGGTTGCGTTTGATCCGAGCTGGCTCGGCATTATTGAGCAAACGTCGCGCTCAATAGGTTGAAAACCGCGAAGGTCAGAGCGTTTCCTAAGTGTTAAATAAGTTGTGTATTACAATATTAGATCGCGCCCGTTCGCGTTGGGCAACGTATCGTAATACTGTAATACTCCCAGTGCAGAGCCGTTGCTATTATTATTATTAACTGACTACGTTCTATGACTGTTGCAATGAAAACAAAACCCAACCGCATTTTACGTTCTAGCCTCATAAATAAGAGATGTTCACACTTTCAATGCTACCGTACATTAGGCTCACGTATTGGTCTGTGATTAGGCTACTGTGAGAGTTGTTTTAACTATATTCAAAAAATTATCTCCGATTGGAAAAAAGCGCGTGTAGCAACGACGAAATGTCAAGTTCGTACGAGAGTGAAAATATATCCTGTTATGCCTTTTCATCTAACGGGCATGAAAAAGTAGGCGAAACCACGTGAGCAACCAGAGCGCTCAGTTCGCAGTCACGTTTGCTCGCCGCTCGTTCACATGGTCGGAACACACGTATATTACAGTTATTATGCAACCGGCTTCGGTTGTCGCGCGTTTAGAGGCTCCGCGGATCGTTGCGCAAACGATCGGCCTCTATGTCCTTTCTTTCTTTGTCTCATATCCATTACTTTGCTTTCTATCCCTTTACACTTTCCTCTAACCAAATATCTCCGGGATTTACGAAGATGACTACCGACGATGACTACTACCTTAACCTTCGACAACTATGACAACAAACGCTTAAGTCATCAACGTGTGTTGAGCAACGCAAATGCCAACAAACGGGACAAAGAAACGTCCCGGAATGATTGAAATACTTCAGCTATTTAAATCGGTTTTACCAATCGAACGTCAATTATAATCTCATAATCAACTGGAGGTTCATAACTTTTCTACACGACTCCAGCTTTAATTAAGTAGGAATCATTACGAAAGCCATAAATTTGTTCGTGAAATTGTCGTCAGTAAAGATGAAGTAAGTCAACAACAAAAGGACGTTTGTTACGTAAATAAAGGGCGTAAGCGTCGCTGTAGATTGCGTAACGACGTCAAGAAATGGAAACGGCGCGGCTCACGAGGTGCAAAACGTAGACCTCGTGGCCGGCGGATCCCCGGCCACGTGTTCGGCTGCGACCACGTGAGAAAACAACGCTTATTACCGTTCGTTTCGCCCGGCGTTATTTTTTTCCATCGTGAGATGGAGGCGATTACTCAATGCGGTTAGATCTGCTACCCGTTATGCGTCCAGTGTTATTAATACTATTACTGCTTCAAAACCGAAGGGATTGAATAATTCGCCAACGACCGTTCCTCGTAAACCTTGGCATATCTAGAGCTTTTTCAATTGATTTTTTCACGTTTCTATGTTTTACCACCGCACCTTTTCTCTTGTACATGACAATCTTAACGGGAATATTTGACTTCTGTTTTTTTTAAAGGTTATCTTACCTTTTAATCTAACATCATACAAAATAGAAATTTAAAAGCTTGTATCTAATTATTGCTCTTTTGCTCTTCCAAGAATTAGAAGTGTTCCAGATTTATCAAATGCCCGATGATGTGGTATTCATCAAGGATTCTATTTCTTCTTAAGATATCTCCCATTACTCTTGCGCTGTTTCTTTTTGAAATATCTATCATCGTAGATCATCATATCTTCTTTGAAGTGTATCTGTCTCTTCATCTTTTAATTGGCCAACTCTTAGTCATCATATCAACCTAACTATACAATCAGTCTAGAGTTTTTTCTAGACTAATTGTATAGTTAGGTCTTGAGGAACCGTTTTTGTTCTAAAGCAGGGATTCCCAAACTATTTTGGACAAGTGATCCTTTTTCCAAAATGAACTGTTACCTCAGACCCCCATAGCCAAATTATCTACTTTTAAGATCAACCTCGTCGTCCCTCAAAATCAGTTTTCGTTTATGTCGACCCCTAGGAAATCGATACCGATCCCAAGGGGTCGATATCGACTACTTTGGGAATTCCTGTTCTAAAGCATCTTCTAAAGATCTCTAAACAGCTCTTTGCTACTCTTAAAGCTCCTCAATCAATTTCATATCTAATATTTGGCAAGCACCCAAAAAGACTTTTTCATCTTTTAGTCAACCAATTCTTATACAATCTTGTAATCTCTTGTAATCTAAGTATCAATTAGTTTTTGGACCAATTGAATATCACCCAAAGGTTTTTTTGAACTGTTTTAGTTCGGAAACATAATTTCTAGCTATTCTCAAACAGTTCTCTACTGCTTCTAAAGATCACCAAGGACAATTAGTCTAGAGTTTCTTCTAAACTAATTGTATAGTTAGGTCTTGAGGAACCGTTTTTGTTCTAAAGCAGGGTTCCCCAAACTATTTTGAACAAGTGACAACTTTTCCAAAATGAACTGTTACCTCAGACCCCCCCATAGCCAAATTACCTACTTTTAAGATCAACCTCGTCGACTCCCAAAATCAGTTTTCATTTATGTCGACCCCTAGGAAACCGATATCGATCCCAAGGGGTCGATATCAACCACTTTGGGAATCCCTATTCTAAAGTATCTTCTAAAGATCTCATAACAGCTCTTTGCTACTCTTAAAGCTCCTCAATCAATTCCTTATCTAGTATTTGTCAAGCACCCAAAAAGACTTTTTCATATTTTAGTCAACCAACAATCAACCATACACACAACCAACCATACAATCTTGTAATCTCTAAGTTATCTCAGTCATTAAATCAATTAACTTTTTGGACTAATTGAATACCACCCAAAAGTTTTTTGAACTGTTTTAGTTCGGAAACATAATTTCTAGCTATTCTCAAACAGTTCTCTACTGCTTCTAAAGATCACTAAGAAGTTTCTTACCTAAATTCATGCATCCAAAAAGTCTTTTAAGACTTTTGGGTAGAAATTACTAGAAATTAATTTGGGTCATTTCTCAAACTTATGTATCTGTTTTCATCTTTTAACTGGACAACTCTTAGTAATCATATCAGGCAGTTTCTTCTAGACTAATTGTATAGTTAGGTCTTGAGGAACCGCTTTTGTTCTAAAGCATCTTCTAACGATCTCAAATCAACTCTTTGCTACTCTTAAAGCTCCTCAATCAATTCCTTATCTAGTATTTGTCAAGCACCCAAAAAGACTTTTTCATCTTTTAGTCAACCAACTCTTATACAATCTTGTAATCTCTAAGTTATCTCAGTCATTAAATCAATTAATTTATTGGACCAATTGAATGCCACCCAAAGGTTTTTTTGAACTGTTTTAGTTCGGAAACATAACTTCTAGTTATTTTCAAACAATTCTCTATTGCTCCTAAACATCACCAAGGAGTTTCTTACCTAAATTCATGCATCCAAAAAAGTCTTTTAAGACATTGTACTTTGGGTAATTTCTAAAACTTATGTATCTGTCTTCATCTTTTAACTGGACAACTCTTAGTAATCATATCAACCAGTTTCTTCTAGACTAATTGTTTAGTTAGGTCTTGGAGAACCGTTTTTGTTCTAAAACATCTTCTAACGATCTCAAATCAACTCTTTGCTGGTCTTAAAGCTCCCCAACCAATTCCATATCTAGCATACAGTGCTGTGCGAAATAATAGGTGCGACCTGAAAATAATATTCAATCATGTTTTACCCTTAAAATACATGAGAAGGGTAAAAGGTAAATATGACAAATCACAACTAGTATATTGTTTGTTTCGAAAAATATATAATATCTAATAAACAATACTAATACAAAAGAAAAACAAAAAAAAATTCTTTAACCCCTGTGCGTAATAATAGGTGTGCACCTATTTATGTCGCAAATTAATAAAAATAATATGGTTTTTTGGTAATAACAAAACATTTAAATATTACGATTTAGTATTTAGTTTGCTGTCCACGATTTTTTATTATTTCCGCGCACCGACGAGGCATAGGGTGCACTAACCGTTGACATATTTCCACTGGTATATTGTACCAGGCAGATTCCACTGCACGCCATAAATCACGTTTATTTGAGTAGTGAGTGTTGCCAATAGCTCTTTTTACAACTTCTCATATTGTATTATGCTCATTAATATTGTATTACTGCTCATTAATTGGGTTAAGATCTGGGGATTGAGCTGACCATGGCAACACATCAATTTTATTTTGATGAAACCAATGCTTTGCTGCCCTTGAGGTGTGTTTGGGGTCGTTATCTTGTTGAAACTTCCACCGCAGGGGCATATTCTCTTCAGCGTAAGGCAACATGACGTTATCTAATATATTAATCTAGCCATGTTGATTTAAAATGCCCTGAACCCAAAAAATTGGACCTACTCCATAGTACGAGAAGCACCTCCAAATCATTATATTACCTCCACCATGTTTTATTGTTTTGGTGGTGTATCTAGGATTAAACTCTTTGCCTCGCGGACGCCTAACGAAGCCATGAAGTCTATCAGACGCAAACAAATTCAATTTGCTTTCGTCGCTCCATAAAATATTTCGCCATTTTTCGATGGGCAGTTCTCCATGATCGCGTGCGAATTGTAATCTTCGTGATATGTTATTTTTTGATAATAACGGCACTCTTCGTGGACTTCTAGCAGGCAATTTGTTTTCTAAAAGACGTTTTTTAATCGTAGAGGTGTCTATGTTCAATTTTAATTCATTTTAAATTATTCTAAACGTGACAAAAGGGTCTTTCTTTACTAAGCGAATAATTGCACTATCCGTACGTGTTGATGTCTTTCTTTTACTTCCGTGAGTTTCCACCTTAGCGCGCCGTTTGAGTGCGTTGGTCATGTTTTGTGAGCAACCAATAATTTTCGCTATGTCACAATATGTTTTACCATCTCTACGCAGTTGTAAAACTTTGATAGTATCAAGTTTCGTTTCTCTTCACTACAATGTTTTCCTCTACCCATTATATCACTAAATCCTACATTTATAATTTCTTAATTATCTGGAATTACAGTAACGGTTGTAACTTACCTTTAAACTGTAAAAACTTTTAAAAGTCAAAGTGCTAATTGAATTTTAACTTCCAAAAAAATATAAATTTTTTTGCACAACTGAAATTTGTCACATTTTTTAATTTTATCCGTCAAACACAAAAAAAGAACTGACAGGTTATGATATCAAAATGAAAAATTACATTATGAAGTTTAGCTCTCATTAAAAGAGGGAGCAAGAGTAAATTTTTTATTTATACCAACATTTTTATTGTAAAAGTACGTAAATGAACTCGCACCTATTATTTCGCACAGCACTGTATATCAAGCATCCAAAAAGACCTTTTGATCTTTTAGTCGACCAACTCTTATACAATTTTGTATTATCATATCATTATATCAATTAGCTTTTTGTACCAATTGAATTCCAGCCAAAGGTTTTTTTGAACTGTTTTAGTTCGGAAACATAATTTCTAGCTATTCTCAAACAGTTCTCCACTGCTCCTAAAGATCACCAAGGAGTTTCTTACCTTAATTCATGCATCCAAAAAAGTCTTTTAAGACATTGTACTTGGGGCAATTTTTTTCTAAAATTTAATCATAAGGATCAGCTTAGTTGTAGATGCTCTTGAAATTTTTTTTATTTTCGACGTTTGCAAAAGTTATCCTACCTCCTAACTTAACACATAAAAATGTTATAAATAAAATACTGGATTATTAAGTTTTCCAGTCAGTTTTCTTATTGTCTGTAAAGATACATTTTAATTTTTTGTACAAATTTGGTGTTCAAACGGCATAATCGTCCGTTATACGAGTAGCTTAGGTCAGTATTGAATTTCTCTAAGTCGACATTGAACGTGGCCTGGTAAAAGAGCGGCCGCTTGGTGTTGCCCTCTCTTTCTGGCAATCTTTCTAGTGTGACTGTGACCCAGTTAGTATCCAGGTCGGTTTGTTAACGCTCCGTACAGTTCGGTCTGTATTAATCGAACGAAACAATAAAAACCGTAATTCCGTCATTTTTTACATTTAATTTTAAAAAAGGAAATTTGTTTTGGTTGCTATTCAAACATAGCAACGAGATATGCAGAAAGATTAATAAATAAAAGATAGAAATAAATTGGAATAAATTATGACTATTACATACAAACAAATGAGGAAACAAATAAACCTCAAGCTTTATTATAAATTGATAATATTAGTTTATTATTGTTATTTATTAATCGATTATTTGTTATTTATAACTTTGATATTTTGAAATGATTAAATATTAATCATTTATGCGTAATGAGATTAACAAAGAAAATAAAATGAATAAATAAAGAAAATAAAATGAATAAATAAATAAATAAAAGGCAAAATAACTGATGAAAAAGTGTTAAATTTTGGAAGGTTAACTTGGCCACATTGGATGACATGCACCAATAATCATTTAACACTTCTGAAGAAACGGTATATTTAACCGTAACGAGAGTAGCGGAGAAGGACCTTTGTCTTCCCGTTTTAGCCGATTACAGTTAGGTCTCTTAATAAGTTTTCTCGCGATTTTCCCGCCAACGTCGGCGATAAATCCGAAAGATCGAGGACGCTCAATGCGCTAAGTGCGTTTTCGCCATGGCCACGCGAGGACCTTATGCAGTTCCTTATTGCCATGCGTAATTTAGCCTTGCTTACGAGGTAATACAACAATTCTCTCCGACACGTAATACACCGATATCGACGGGCCTTCGACCAGTACTTCTTTGGACAGGCTCCAATAAAGGCAATTTTTTACACAATTCATATAACATTCCTTTCATCATCTATTAAACTTAAGTCAATATTTGACTATATAATCTGATTTACCTATACTTTTCTTTAACATGTACTATAACCCGAAATGGAGCTGCACCATGAAGAGAAAGATGAAAGAGCACTCGGCAAAGCTACGAAGAGCGGACTTACTTTTTCATCTTTCTTTTCATGATGCAGCTCCATTTCGGGTTATAGTACTATAACCCGAAATGGAGCTGCACCATGAAGAGAAAGATGAAAGAGAACTCCGCAATGTTACGGAGCGGGGACTTCCTTTTGTATCTTTCTCTCCATGGTGCAGCTCCATTTCTGGTTATGATACCTTAGAGATCACCAAACATGAATTAGCATGGAAGCACTAAGGTTTATTTTTGGTTTGTTTTAAGGTTTATTTTAAGGAAAGTAATTTTGTTTCAAGAGAATTAATTTAAAAGTATTGATTAATCTGCGTTGCAACGTTTTCCATGAATGACACAATTGAATGTTTTTAGTTAATTTTGGGTTGTTGATTTGATTTTGAATATAACTGCGATTTTATTGTAATAGGTCAGGTGTTTATTTCACACCATCATTGTATCACGCCGGATTTATCGAAATTCGCGGTAATTTGTTTGTGGTATTATGAATTTTGCCAATGAATAGATGAATTTTCACGGAAGGAATGTTATAGGTGTACTGTTTTAGGAATTCAAAATAAAACGCATTTAAGTTTGGTGTGGAGTTTTGGATTTACTAATTGCGAATATAGGTAATGAATCCCGATATATCGTTCAATATGCGCTTATACAGGGTGTTTCATGAAATTCTCCTGGCACTAATCTTTCATCCAACCCCACATGTTATAATCCAGCGGATTGAGATCTGGAGATCTGGCTGACCAAACGTTCGATTCACCTCGACCGATCCTGTGGCTAGGATAACGTTCATTTAGATCAGGGGTCTCCAAACTTTGAAGCCTTCGGGCAACAATGATTTTTTCAGTATGTTCCAAGGGCCAAAACAGTTTTAATTTTACTGCCCTTAACTATATTTCTAGTCGCGGGCCAGATTGATGACACTAGACTTAAGCTGTCGCGGGTCGGATTGATGATAGTAGCGGGACGGATTGATGGCAGTAGCGGGCCGGATTTGGCCCGCGGACCGTAGTTTGGAGACCCCTGATTTAGATGATCGGTGACTCTACGGTAAAAATGAGAAGGAGCTCCGTCGTGTTGCAAATACACTCTTAATAGTCTTGTCAGAGGTACTATAACTCGAAATGCAGCTGCATAATGAAGAGAAAGATGGCCGTAGTTTGGAGACCCCTGATTTAGATGATCGGTGACTCTACGGTAAAAATGAGAAGGAGTTCCGTCGTGTTGTAAATATACTCTTAATCGTCTTGTCAGATGTACTATAACCCGAAATGCAGCTGCACCATGAAGAGAAAGATGAAAGAGTGCTCGGCAATGTTACGGAAAGGGAGCTTACTTTTTCATCTTTCTTTTAATGGTGCAGCTCCATTTCGAGTTTAAGTTCTTCTTCCAAAAATTGCAAGTACCTTTGATAACTTTTGCGATTTACTACTTTGAAGATAACGAATAGCCAAAACTAGTCAGTAAATTTATACAATAAAACTAGTAAAAGTACAACTTCAATCTATTATTATCTAATTAATAAAAGTTAAAATACTGTTTATCGCTGGATTTAGAAAAACAAGGTCTTGTGAATGGTGAAAAAAAATATGGATGACAATTTGACAACACACAAAACAAAAATCGTAGTTGATTAAAATCGATGGTGGCGCTAGAAAAACTTGAAATGAACCCCAAAATGTAGTATTCAACATTTTATTTGGTACTTGACTCACAGAAATCCGAATAGAAATAATCGAGATATGGCTTTGGGCGCTTTTTGTCTGACACCTTGTATAAGCAGAATACATAGTACAGTAGAACCCCGATTATCCGAATCGCAATAATTCGAGCTCCAGATTAACCGAGCCAATCTAAAATGCTTCCATCAAAAACACTGACATCTCGACAGGAAAAATCAGCTCCTGGACACAAACGAAGTAAGGAAAGATTAACCGTAATGGCATGTTCCAATGCATCTGGCAAGCACAAAATCGCATTGATGGTGATTGGCAAGTCAGTACGTCCAAGAGCTTTAAAAGACATCTCACCTAAAGCCCTACCAGTTTATTACAAAAATCAAAAGAGCGCTTAGATGGATGCAACCTTATTTATTAACTGCTTTAAGGAAGAGTTCGTGCAATCGGTAACTAAATTTTTGAAGAGAAACGATCTCCCTATTAAAGCAATTTTATTAATGGACAACGCTCCTTCTCACCCCCTTTTTTATTTTTTAAGGAGGGTTTAGGAAATCTGTTGACAGACGAGTGGTCCGAATCACTATCTATCCGCACACGGAGCAACCGGAAAGCAACGCAACGGCAATGTGATATCGCTTCTCGGTTGCTTCCTAGGTAATAGAGTGGAGGTCCGTCAACGGAGCAATTTAAAAGCAACCTATGGGCGATATAAGCGATATGCGCGATCTACGCAACCTTAGCAACCTGCACGGAAGTCACCAAGATCGTAAAAGTTGTTCATATCGCCTGTGAGCATAGAGGCATTTAATACTAAATACGTGGGTGCCATGGAAAAATATTAAAAATATGACCGAATGCGACAGTTATACGCGACAAAGTCTTCGAAAATTGGACTTCTCGAACACATGTCATGTATTAAAATCGCGGGAGATATTTGAGTGATTTTAAATTCAGTACTTATTGTCATAAAATATTCTTTAAAGCAGAGAAAGAAATGAGTGGGTTCCTCACACATAACTTATTTCATTTACATTTGAAAATAGAACGTTTTTATGGAAAGACCCTATACATAAGCTCCACAATGTAATTCCTTTGCTTAATGAAAAATTTGCCAAAATGGAAATTTGTAGTTCTTTGATTAACTAATAATTAACTTATTAATTAATTAATAAGCCGACGAATAATCAGACAAACAAATAGAAGATGTCCGATTATACGTTTGAACGAATATAGTAGAGCATGGATAATCTGAATCCCAGTTAACCGAACTCTTTGATAATCTGAATTGCCTTCTGTCCCAATTCGGTTGTAAGTTTAACCGAGTATTCTTTATTCGGTTAAGGCAGGTATTATTCATTATCTAGCATCCTAAAAACACCCCTAAAGATCACTAAAAACGCCATACTTTACTTTTGTATAATATTGTTTACAGAAATACTATTTTTGGAAATATAATAATTATACAGGGGTTTTCACGCAACTGCTTAGAACCATTAGAACTGGTTCGTTACAACCTTTTAGAGTTTCATTCGTACTTTTTTAAAATTTTGTATATAAGGACTATTCATGCTACTGAATGTAGGAAATAATTCATTATTTTCAATGGAATACTTTTTAATGTATATTTCAATTGCAAAGTATTTGTTGTATTTTAATTTCCACTTTGTATGTACTAAACATTTAGCTACCACTTAAGAAAAATTTAAAAAATTGGCTCAATTAGTCTTCAAACGTTGTTAATACTTAATATTTAGTAGCACTCTCTCCTTGGATGCTACGTGTTGACTAACAAACAAATTGTCCCGTGTGCGGATCTCTGTTGCTCATGTTGTCGATATCGCCGATATTACCGATATCGCTTCGCGAAAATATTGCTTTCCGGTTGCTCCGTGTGCGAATGGCCTAAGTGATCCGTATCAATGACCACCCTGTGTTGGGTTGATGTACTCGTCTTGAATACATCGACCAACTAAAACCCTGTCCCCTCCGCCTCCGGAACCACCCATCAAGGTATAACTTCAGAGGCATATAAATGTAATTTTGCTCCTTCTCACCCTGGGGAAGAACTTCATGTAGGTAACATTGTTGTAAAATTTTTGCCTCCAAATTTAACCAGCATAGTGCAACCAATGGATCAAGGCGTCCTCGAAGACATTAAAAAAAAATTATAGACGTTTATATCTTGAACATGTATTACAATACACTGAAAATGAAGAGGATATTATCAGTGGAATAAAAAAGATTACACTGAAAAATGTTATTTACTGGGTAAATCAAGCTTGGGATTCCGTACGTGGTCCCACTATTAAAAAATCTTGGTCAAAAGTTATTGATATTGAGAACTATGATAGTGAAGATGATATTCCATTAAATGAATTGACTTTGAAACGGAGAAGCCGGGGAGAAATGTCCTCTTCAAATTTTGACACCGAGACAGAAGAAGAAGAAGAAGAACAAAATTGATTTGAATTAATACAAAACTTAAAATGTTGCGAAAATGTAACAAGACGTTATTGAATGGGTTACAGTATACGATTTAGAAGAAGAAATGAGTGTTGAAGAACTAACGAATGCCTTTCAAGAAACCGAAAAATCAGATTTCCCATCAAGAAGGTTTTGCTTCTCTGGAAAAAACTCTAAGGTATATTGAACAACAATCAGAGGCATAGGCGCAGGTTTTTGAAAATATGTATGGGTGCTCGATGATCTCAAAGATCGAATGAAGTAATAGGTAGGTTAACTAAAAATCAAAATGTGAAATAAAAAATATATTTACATATTAAATAAATAAAACATAACTTATTAAGAACCTATTACTTACTAAACCTTATAAAACAGAATACACTCCGCATCAAAATTAACGCACCACAAAAAAAATCCCAAAATTCAAAGTTCATTTTCTCTTAAGTCACTAGTAGTCTAATTTAATTTTAGTTGTTTTTTTTTTGTAATGTAGACTTTTTCTTCAGGAACAACCCAGAGTATAACATTTTTATTTCAACTTTAGTTTAAGACATGTACAGGGTGTGTAAGAAAGACATCGTTTTTTCATCGATCTTTGAAACACCTGTGGCCCGTTTCAAATGCACCATCTGATGACTACCATAATCAAAACGTATTCCAGTCTTTTCTTAACGATTTGTTTTTTGAATCATGTGTTTATCTGTTTATTTAAAGAAGCAGTAGTCTTTTAAATGTTATATCTGGGTTGTTCCTGAAGAAAAAATCTACATTACAAAAAAAAACTAAAATTAAATTAGACTAGTGACTAGGGAGAAAATGAACTTTGAATCTTGGGATTTTTTTTGTGGTGCGTTAATTTTGATGCAGAGTGTATTAGTTTTTGGTAAATCGTATGGGTGCTCGGCACCCTTCAAAAAATGTCTATGGGTGCTCAGGCACCCAGAGCACCCACGGATTCGGCGCCTATGATCAGAGGCAACTCTTGCGGATTTGCTTCTTCTTAACAGATGGAGAAACATAGCAGCAAGAAAAAGAAGATGCAATATGAAACAGATTTATTTTTTTTAGGAAATAAAAAATAAATTCGTATTATCCGAGTTTTCAGTTATCCGAGGTGGGTGTCACCCCAGATTACCTCGGGTAATCGGAGATCTACTGTACTATAACCTGAAATGGAGCTGTACCATGAAAAAAAGATGAAAAATAAGCCTCCTCTCCGCAAGATTATCGACTACTCTTTCATCTTTCTTTTCAGGGTGCAACTTCATTTCAGGTTATAGTACATAGAGACATAGATCTGATTTGCATTCGTTTCAAAGTTATGATAAAAATTTTGAATTAAATATCGAGGTTGTTATGAATTAAATCTTCACTTTACAAATATTCAATTATGAAATAAAAACCCCATCAATCCGAATTTTACATTTCTCATAGTCTACGAAATATCGATTAAAAATAATATAAACAGGTTGGGTTGGGATTAGAAATATGATAATAAATGATTATAACTATAAAACGTTATAAAATAAAAAACGTTATAAAATACATGTTGTGTATTTATTTTGTGTGTTATTTTTTTGATCGCAATAAAATCAAAGTCGTAATTTAATATAAACAACTAATCTGTAAGGAAAAGTTTAAATTTTGTAACAGTATTAGTGTTATTTGTAAAGTTATAAATTTCCAAAGACAAGTAAATTTATTGAAATATCTTTTTATTGATATTGATGTACAAACAAAGATATATTTATGGAGAGATTTTATCGGTAATTTTCCTCTAGAAATCGAGAAAAATAATTAATGTACTATGTTGTAAGTAAAAACAAATTGATAAACAAATGAAATTTGTTAATACGTTTCGTTGTTATTGAGATAACGGAGTATTACGTAAAACCGAGCCGGTGGCAATGTTGACACAAGTTGGGAACGTCGCTTGTTTGGCGTCGTGCACGAAAACAAACATTGTTCCCGGCGTTTATCGTGAACATTATGGATCGTTTTGTCATTTCGGGGTATTCGATTCGTTTGGGCGCATTGTGACCCGTTCGGGTCGTAATCGGCGATAAACTTATCGATATACCCCAATATTTGCACTTCCGGCGCGGCGCGTGCGTAATTTTATTAATTTAATTGGCGCCCAGTACGTTAACACGATGCTTATCTCGATTTGCTCAACGATGGAGGTCACCGCGGGTGAGCGAGAAACCTCCAATTATGTCCAACAGGAAATGCATCAGTTTTGGTTTTGATAATAGCGATTGCGTCGTTGCTCTTTCGACCGGTCAGCAATATTCCTCTTAGTAACAAATTTCGCTTTTCTTTGCAAATGGTAACCGATAGCGTACGTGATCGACCTCACACGACACCCTCATTAGATTGTTTATTTTTCCTCAAGCGGAACGATAACAGAAAACGAAAGAGTAACAATAGCATCATCGCAAAAATAAAATGTTGCTGAAAAACAAATTGTTAAATTGACGTACAAAGTTGACGTAAACTATCTCAAATCGCAGAAAATTTTGCACAAATCGGCAATAAAACGATAAGAGTTAACATTGATTAGTTTGAATGAAGTTATATGAATGAAATAAATCAGTATTATGCTGACTTTGACTCTTGTTTGTATCCGGAAAATACTATTTATAATTAATTTTATAATTAACTACGTTTTAAAAACTAATCTCGCCTTGCACAATAGTTACAATGTTAGCGACATAATATGAGAACAATACCATTTGTTACGAGTAGGTTATCGTAAATCGAAGCGGCGACATTCGATAACAAACCTTTTATCTCCTGGAGGACGCACTTGAAATTGTAAAATCCCGAATCATCAATGAACAAACTATACATTTATTTTTTTTCGTGAAGAAAATAAAAAACACAAATAAAGCTGTAATATCACCATTGGCCTCGCCTGCAGCACTTAAACGGCATTATTGCGAACTGATAACCTAAATTTATTGCCATTGTGTATTCTTTCCCATCGACGTACACGCATTAATTTAATTTTTATATTTCATTCATGTTGTAAATCAACATTTACGACAAGCCTTTATTCTCCCTATCAATTTCAGCCTATATTTTTACCTATTTTATGTTCATTTGTACGAGTACAAAGCTTAAAGGGTTACCAATTGGAATGCATTGGTGCGTGACCACATGCGATGGTATGAAATTGGAAAATTCGATTACGAGAACGTACAAACATAGTTATTTCGTGGAACAAAAGATGAAATTAGAAAGAAAATGTCCCGTAGGTGGAACGTTTAACTCTATTGTTTGAAATCGAACAATTCGGCGGTTTCCCGAACCCTAAAGAGAGAGGGATTACATATAAGCGACTTTATAATGCGAAACACAACGGCATAGTTTATGCTTATTCCTATATTTAGAACCAAAATTAACCGGGCGTTGCGTAATACGTGAACGTTGAACTAAAATTTATTATCAGAGGCGATGTTATTGGCGGGCACGTGTTAGGAAACGATTCGTCGTCGCCTCTGTGTATTGCTAAAGATAGTGGATTTAGTTGTAGTCATCCGTTTACTACGCACGAGATAACCGTGAATTTTGACAATCTCGTAGAGAGAAGGAGCGCGAAGGCGGCGTTTTAGCAAATCGAGGCCAGAAAACAGCGTATTGAGTCACACGTTATCAATTTCATAACGTGTTACCCAACCCGTTACAGTTAGCGTACAAAAACGCTGTTGATACTTATGTGTCCCAATTATTGTTACGTTAGAGTTCGGTTTTATGTAACGGATAGTGGCGTTGCAAAAACAGCCACCCTGCTAATCGAACCGAATCTATTGTTTCCTTCCGATTTTGCAATAGCGCCCGTTTAACCGATTTCGCAACAGCAAAAAGCCGCTCATTGTTTGTATTCTTATTGCAACGATGACGCGATAATTATGTGTATACCGTTATCAGCTCAAACAAACTGCCGTTGTGTATATACATTTATTAATCACTTCCAACTATTTTTGTTTTTGACTGAGTTTATTTGGTTTAGTTTATCGCTGAACGCAATACGCTTGGCACTTACTGAAATAATTACACGGAAAATCGAGCTGTTACGCCGCCGTTGCGCCGCAATTGCAGTATCACGTAATATTTGCCGAACATTACTACAGCCTTGTTTGCTATAAAATAATTGTTTCTGCAATTACGCGCTGTTTGCGCGCTTTAACCCCTTTCGGTATCAATACCGAATACCGCCCCGATCGTACCGTACGCAGACGTATTGTACGCCCAATATGTATCCCATCGACGCTGAAAGGGTTACGAGAACGCGCTTCGTCGAAATGCTAAACGTTTATTAATTACTCTTCCCGGTCGTAGAACGAATTTCACCAACTCATTTGCGCATAGCTCAACGTTAACTATCTAACTGTTCATTTCCATATCTGCACCAGCATTTTTCTAACTGTTGTTTATCTAATACCGTTCTTATACGTGGGACTACAAAGATACCACTCTTTTTACTGCATAACTATGAATTATATATCGTTAAATAGGTCAATTTCTCTTAATATCTATAGAGTTGAACAAAAATATCGAGATCCTATTCCAAATACAATAGCTTACATATAGGATTTACCAAAATAAGTAAGAAAAATTATCATGTAAGATGTTACAATAAAATTACAGTTATTTTGGTAGCAATTCTTATCAGCAAAATGTTACCAAACCGTCCGTAATACTTCACGGGCGGAATAGCAAGTGATTTCCTTTCACGGTTCATAGTTCAAGTTAGCAATCGCAAAAATTAATTAAGTTAAAATAATCGCATTATACTAATCGTATCTTAACACTTTGATCGGTACATCAATTTGATGAAATAATCTTCTGGGCTATACGGTAGAGTAGAATCCCTTCTAACCGGCCTATTTCAAAATTTGAAAATAAAACGTTACACCCCTGTTAATGACCCAATTTTGATTCAAAAAGCATTATTAATTCATAGTAAAATCGAGAACGCATCAGCATTCTATGCTAGGCTGGGATGGCTTGACCGATGAAAGAAGCGTCACGGGATTCGTTTCGCTCACATAGATGGTGAGAAAATGTCAGCTAATGCTGCTGGTAATAAAAATTAGCTGCAGGTGAATTTAAAACTAAATTTATGGAAATGATCAATGGTGATAAGTTACTTCCTGAACAAGTGTATAACATGGACGAAATCTCCATGATCATGCTCAATTTTAAGATGTTGCCAAATAAAGCATTTGTATCAAGTCTTGAGTACTCTCGAGACATCATTCGCGCTAGGTTTCAAGAAAAATAAAGAACGGATTACCATTGGTGTTTGCTCTAATGCAGCTGGAACTCATAAAATCTCTTTGTAATAGGAAAATCAGCTAAACGACGGGCGTTCAAGAATTTTAATATCTCATCGCTTCCTGTGTACTAGAGGTGCCAAAAATCAGAAACCCCTGTTATTGGCCCAATTTTGATTAAAAAAGCATTATTAATTCATAGTAAAATCGAGAACGCACCAGCATTCTTTGCTAGGTTGGGATGGCTTGACCGATGGAAGAAGCGTCACGGGATTCGTTTCGATCACATAAATTGTGAGAAAATGTCAGCTAATGCTGCTGGTAATAAAAATTAGCTGCAGGTGAATTTAAAACTAGATTTATAGAAATGATCAATGGTGATGACTTACTTCCTGAATAAGGCTAGGAACACGTAGAACGCTGGTTACCAGCGCTGTTTGAACCAGCTTTGACCAGCGTCAACAAGCGAAAAGAATATTGCTGTATTTTTAAATGTACGCAAACACGTAAAAAGCGTGTCCGGACTTGTTGGCGCTTGAAGCCGGCGCCGACCAGCGAACAAAAATGTACAAAACATTTATTATACGCTGGCGAGCAGGTTTCACGGTAGGTTCATCAAAAGGTGGTTGTGCTTAAAATTGATAATAATTTGTTATTTTGATTTAAAGATAAGTGCTATAGACTCCGATCAATTAATTTCTTTTGTTTTCGAACGACGGGCGATATGGGACAAAAGAATTAAGGAACATTCCAACAGAATATACAGGGTGTTCCGTAATGATATGCGAATATTGAAGGGGGTGATTCTACATCGAAAATTAATGATTGTTTCTTATATAAACTATGGTCCCAAAATGTTCCGTTACTAAAATACAGGGTATTCACAGTAAACAGATTTTAACTACAAATAATTGTTTGAAATGTCAAACATACATAAAACTACAAATGACATTTAGGCTCAGCCACCTAGATTTATTGCAAAATTATATCCTTAATAATTACAATACGTATTATTTCTGTTGAACAACCGACGGTTTTTCATTTTTCTCTCAAAAAACGGCACATTGCAGTCTCAAAACTCAAGAGGGCTTTTATTTGTCAAATTGAAGGGGGAATTCAAAAATATTTTTTATTTGGGAAAAAACCATTTGCGTACCATTTTTTTCTTTAAAAATATTAAAGTCAGTGCTCGTACACACGCCACTGTTAAAGATAGAAATTAGATTTGTATTGAAAGATATCCGTCTTTATTAATAGTCACTATATGCCAAATTTCATAAAAATACCTAAAGCGACTCCGAAAATATTAATTAATATCCTTTTTTTTTCTAAAACTTTAATACCCTGTATTTTAGTAACGGAACATTTTGGGACCATAGTTTATATAAGGAACTATCATCAATTTTCGATGTAAAATCACCCCCTTCAACATTCGCATGGGAAGTCCACCGAGGTGGACTCGTCGAAATATCTCGGAAACTACAAATCTGATGACTTTGAACTTTTATACATAGATTTAGTACATACTAAACTACATTTTGAAAACACTTTCAATTATCCATGACTTCCGGTTATATCAGAAGGGGTTAAGGAATTATTTTATTTGAACGTAATATTTATTTTTCGTTAGGTTGGTTAATTTAAAAATAATTTTGTGTGAAACATTTTTTTCTATCACTTGTAGTTTCAGAGAAAAAAAATATTTTTCATAACTTTTTACGTTTATGTATTGGTCTGTGTTGCACACTAAGAGTTCACGAATCTAGTGCTGGTTTTAAGCTTTTTACATGTCCACATTAAGTGCTAGCAAGGGATAGGCATAAGCGTCCACCGATACGCTCATAAGCTCGCTTACAAGCCAGCGTTGTACGTGTTCCTAGCCTAAGTGTATAACATGAACGAAATCTCCATGATCATGCTCAATTTTAAGATGTTGCCAAATAAAATATTTGTATCAAGTCTCGAGACATCATCCGCGCCAAGTTTCAAGAAAAATAAAGAACGGATTACCTTTGGTGTTTGCTCTAATGCAGCTGAAACTCATAAAATCTCTTTGTTTTTAATAGGAAAATCAGCTAAACCACGGGCGTTCAAGAATTTTAATATCTCATCGCTTCCTGTGTCTTCCATCGCGGTATTTTACAGGTGCCAAAAATCAGCATGGATGAACTCCAGTTTGTTCGAAGATTGGTTTAAATCCGAATTCGTCCCTAAAGTGAAGGTACATTTGAAGAATAAAAATTTAGCAATGAATGCAATCCTTTTCCTCGACAACGCTCCAATTCATCCTCACATGCCTGATGTGGATGGATAAAAGTAATTGTATTGCCTCCAAATGTTACTAGCTTAAGGGGTTAGACCACTTTAGACCGTGGAAAATTAAAGTAGTTTCCCCCTATTTTTCCGAGAAAACAATAAAAGCTGTGAAAAAATTGTTTATATATCTTTATTGTACATACATTTAGGAATAAGAAATATATTTTGCTAAATAATTAAAATAAAAAATGAACGTGATGTAACTGCTTGATGAAAACCTTGTTAAGCGCTAAGGGGTTCGCGGCCGGAACGATTTTACCTACAATTTTCAATTTAATCCAAAAACAAAAAGGTATTTAGTTCTTACAACTCAAAAGCTAGAGAAAGACGTTGGGATTTCTTTTTAATTAATTTTTTGCACAAATGGTGGGCATATTACAAAAGCTTTGCGTTTTAGTCTAAAAAAATATCTACTAAATTGTTTATAGTTAAAGAACTACGTTTGATATCAAAAAAATCCTACGTCTTTCTCTAGATAATGCTACTTGGAAGGTGCAGTTAAAATTTCAAGTAAATCGGTAAAGAATTGTATGAGTTATGTTTCCGACCGTTTCAAGAAAAGTGGTTTAGAGAAAAACGCATTTAAAGTTTGTTTTACCTGTACCGAGCACACGTTATCGGACAACATTCAGAATCAAAATACAGGCATTTAAAAACTGTTCCCATTTATAACTGACATTGCATCTTATTTTTAAGACCATAAGGCACTTTTTAGCACAAGAAATAAAAATTCGATTTCTTGAAAATTCTAGAGTGGTCTAACCCCTTAAGAGAAAATTCTTGGGAATTCAACCAATAAAAGGGAAGAATTAAAAAAAACCTCCTTTGTATTAAGTCGAGCTTCTTCAGGGAAGAAGATTAAATAAATGATCGAAAGCTCGGCTTAATACAAAGGAGGTTTTTTAATTCTCCCCTTTTATTGGTTGAATTCCCAAGAATTTTCTCTTAATTCCTAACGTGTACAACCAGTACTTCCAATCTTCTTGTTACTAGCTTAGCACAACCCATGGACCAAGGAGTGACAGAGTTTAAAAAGTCGGTACCGACGTAAATTTCTTTCTGAAACTTTGCTTAGATGTGAAGATGAAAACTTGCCTCTCCTGGAAAAAGTGAAGAAAATTTCAAGGATGTTATTTTTATGTTAGCCAGTGCTTTTCGGGAAATGCCCTCTGGTACTATTATGAAGTCATGGAGAAAAATTTGGCTTGATGTAGAAAATCTGATGCAAAACAATGATTTGGAGAATGAAGAAATCGAAACTCATTTTACACGATTTGCAGTCGTTACTTGGTGAAAACTAAATGCAGTTTAAGGACGTGGAGAAATGGATAACAAAAAGTGAGGAAGAACTCGAAAATGATTTTTTTACGGACGAGGAAATACTCGAGGATATCGTAAGTAAAGATAGATAGAATTCCTAACGTGTACAACTAGTACTTCCAATCTTCTTGTTACTAGCTTAGTACAACCCATGGACCAAGGAGTGATAGAGAGTTTAAAAAGGCGGTACCGACGTAAATTTCTTTCTGAAACTTTGCTTAGATGTGAAAATGAAAACTTGCCTCTCCTGGAAAAAGTGAAGAAAATTTGAAGGATGTTATTTTTATGTTAGCCAGTGCTTTTCGGGAAATGCCCTCTGGTACTATTGTGAAGTCATGGAGAAAAATTTGGCTTGATATAGAAAATCTGATGCAAAACAATGATTTGAAGAATGAAGAAATTAAAACTTAAAATATTTTACACCATCTGTAGTCGTTACTTGGTGAAAATCATGTGCAGTTTGAGGACGTGGAGAAATGGATAACAAAATGTGACGAAGAACTCGAAAATGATTTTTTTACGGACGAGGAAATAATCGATATCGTATGTAAAGATAACTGCGAATGCAAAAACGATGGTGACAATGCAGCTGTGAAGGAATGTCGAGTTTCGCGGAACTTCGGATTAACCGACCAAACAGTCAACCGGCCATAGTCTCGGTCCCGACTAGACCGGATAAGAGGGATTCTACTGTATATACTTTAAAATACACTTGACAGTCAATGTATTTAACACATTGACGGACAGTAGGAATAAGTGAAGTCGCATAACAAGACTTTCAATAGTTGACATGTTTTCTCTACGGCCTTTGTATATTACTATATTCAAAACATAGCCTTGGACTGAACAAAGTTCGTAGAATTTAATTCTGTATTTCGCCTTTTTGCCTTTCATGTACCTGCGAAAATAAAGCTTTCCTCCAAATAATAACAAAGATTTGTCCAATGATAATGCTTCATTTGATGCATATGCATTCGCAAACTGTTGTATGGGCAAATCTAGGAATATCTTTATTTTCCTTAAAAGGTCCTTTGAATTTTCTTCTTCTATACAAAAGCATCTCAATATTTGCTCAAACCTCCTTTCAGACATTTGTGAGGGAAGTGCTGGGTGATAATGTAATGCGTCAATGGAAAAGAGCTCTCTAGTGCTGGAGAATTTTAGCTGGGATTGAAGCAAAGACAAACCCAAAAACTTTCTCATTTCAATCTTAACAGTATTTTTGAAATTTGCTTTCCTATGCCTAAATGTATTATTATTATGTGTATTGATTCAATATGCTTTGTATGTGGCCGTGTTTGATTGCAAAGTTTTATGTCGTAATCATTCGTAGATTTTATAATCATGTCCATTACTTGGTCATCCCATGTCTTTTCAAAAACCTGAATTGGAGAAATATTTTCATCTATATGCAAAAGAATCCCAGCAGCATCTGCATCAAAAGAGAAGTTTCTTATAGGTATTGTATTGGTATGCCATGTCTCATCATTTTCTGGTTCTTCTGGTGCTTCATATTCCTCATCTGTAGTTGATTCATTATCTTCACTACTCGAACTATTATTTTCAGTACTGTTAGCATCAGCTTCAGATTCACTGTTGCTTGCCTCACTACTAATATCCATCTTTTTACTAAAGCAAGTGATGTAAACAAGTGGAAAGCGAGAATCAACCTAAAAAATTGTTTCCAAAACATGACACCAGACTAAAGACGACTGTTTCGTTTTGGATGGCTATTGCCGTCATGCCATATAGTGAACTTCGCTTTGACGACTATAGACGCAAGTGTCCGTCAACGTGTTAATAGGGTTTAAAGTTACTTCAGACTATCTACTATCAACCTGTTGCAATTATTGACCTATCAAATTACGGTAAAAGTCGGTTTAAAAAAATGTTCTATCTATATTTATGGAATACCCTGAATAAAAGCTATACTTTTGACTGAGGTTTGAGGATGGGTTATCTTAACGCTTTAATCGCTACATCAATTTGATGAAATAGTCTTCTGGGCTATACAGTAGATACTTTCAAATACACTTGACAGTCAACGTATTTAATAGTGTTTCAAGTTACTTCAGACTATCTACTATCAACCTGTTGCAATTATTGACCTATCAAATTACAGTAAAAGTCGGTTTAAAAAAATGTTCTAATCTATATTCATGGGATACCCTGAATGAAAAGCTATACTTTTGACTGAGGTTTGAGGATGGGTTATCTTAACGCTTTAATCGCTACATCAATTTGATGAAATAGTCTTCTGGGCTATACAGTAGATACTTTGAAATACACTTGACAGTCAACGTATTTAATAGGGTTTAAAGTTACTTCAGACTATCTACTATCAACCTGTTGCAATTATTGACCTATCAAATTACAGTAAAAGTCGGTATAAAAGATGTTCTAATCTATATTCATGGGATACCCTGAATGAAAAGCTATACTTTTGACTGAGGTTTGAGGATGGGTTATCTTAACGCTTTAATCGCTACATCAATTTGATGAAATAGTCTTCTGGGCTATACAGTAGATACTTTGAAATACACTTGACAGTCAATGTATTTAATAGGGTTTCAAGTTACTTCAGACTATCTACTATCAACCTGTTGCAATTATTGACCTATTAAATTGCAGTAAAACTCAGTTTAAAAAATGTTCTAATCTATATTCATGGGATACCCTGAATGAAAAGCTATACTTTTGACTGAGGTTTGAGGATGGGTTATCTTAACGCTTTAATCGCTACATCAATTTGATGAAATAGTCTTCTGGGCTATACAGTAGATACTTTGAAATACACTTGACAGTCAACGTATTTAATAGTGTTTCAAGTTACTTCAGACTATCTACTATCAACCTGTTGCAATTATTGACCTATCAAATTACAGTAAAAGTCGGTTTAAAAAAATGTTTTATCTATATTTATGGAATACCCTGAATAAAAGCTATACTTTTGACTGAGGTTTGAGGATGGGTTATCTTAACGCTTTAATCGCTACATCAATTTGATGAAATAGTCTTCTGGGCTATACAGTAGATACTTTGAAATACACTTGACAGTCAACGTATTTAATAAGGTTTGAAGTTACTTCAGACTATCTACTATCAACCTGTTGCAATTATTGACCTATCAAATTACAGTAAAAGTCGGTTTAAAAAATGTTCTAATCTATATTCATGGGATACCCTGAATGAAAAGCTATACTTTTGACTGAGGTTTGAGGATGGGTTATCTTAACGCTTTAATCGCTACATCAATTTGATGAAATAGTCTTCTGGGCTATACAGTAGATACTTTGAAATACACTTGACAGTCAACGTATTTAATAGTGTTTCAAGTTACTTCAGACTATCTACTATCAACCTGTTGCAATTATTGACCTATCAAATTACAGTAAAAGTCGGTTTAAAAAAACGTTCTATCTATATTTATGGAATACCCTGAATAAAAACTATACTTTTGATTGAGGTTTGAGGTTGGGTTAGATCATAGTAGGTAAGACGTTGTGGCGTGTGCGGTTGAAAGTAAGGATCGCGAAAATGGTTCTCTGAGCGTCCGGACGCGGAGGGATCGCGGTGGTTTTTTTCGGTCTGCGCGTCAGCCAAGGTTTCGCGAAGACGCGGTATTTTCGGATCGGCGTTTCGCTCGCAGGAGCTTCAGGAGCCCGCAGGACTGGTCGGGCAGGAGGACCAGAGAGGACCGGAGGACTGGAGGGAGGAATACCGAAAGCCCAACTGCCCGAGTGACTGCCTTGAGCAGGACGTTGGCCCTGACTAACACACGCGCACCCGTCTGCGCCGTCTAATGTCTGTGACCCTACTAAATTCGAGATCTCAAATCTGGCTCGTCGTCGCCGCCCCCTTTGCCGCCCCCTCGCCGATCTTATTAAAAATCGGCTAGAAACCGTCGAGGACGCGAACGGAGACGGAGATGGAGTCGGCGACGGCGAGAAAGTTCGACCGCGAAAGCTGACACCGTTTCGCGGTCTCTCACAATTTCTCCGTGCGTGCCGGACTCTCGGCGCTCTTTCTTCGACCTCGATTCCGAATTAAACGCTCTCAGCTCTCAACTCTCTGCTCGCGGCTCGCTATTCGTTGTTCTCTGTTCGCTAATTTGTCTCGGGTTTCGCGGCCCGCCCGTAATTGTTACCGAATTCTTACCGGCCCGCGACGTAATCGACCCCCTTTTAATCTTAATCGCACCGCTTAAAAAATCTTTACGTTCCGATAACGTCTTGTCGTTGTTCGCGTTCGCTACACAAAGAACCATAATTGCTCGCTTCGCAACAACTTGGTAAACGCGTTGCAGAATATTAGCAAACTGTGCATTCTCCCGAGTATGACTAACTGAATAAACCGCATTCGTTCTTTCATTACTCTTTGCATGCAACTTGATTTTACTTTATTACACTATTTTCAATTTTCACATAAAAAATTATATATTTTATAAACTCTCTAAGTATGACTAACTGAATAAACTGTTTTCGTTCCTTCATTACTCTTTGCATGCAATTTTATTTTACTTTGTTACACTATTTTCAATTTTCACATAAGAAAATTTATTTTTCTTATTAGAAAATTTCTTTTTCCTATATTTTAGAAACTTTATTTTTCAAAAAGTTATTAACCCTTTAACGCTTGCTGGTACAAATATGTACCACTAGCCATACAGCTCAAAGTCTCGCAATTTCCCCGGGAAGCTGAAACAACATGTACGTTAGAAAAAATTTGATATTTTACACTCCCAGAGTCTTGACCGTTAAAGGGTTAAGATACAATGATGAAAACTACATACAAACTCTGGATATAACAAGTGTTAAGGTAAGGTGGGGTAAGTGCGGCATAAAAAATGATTAGTGTAACTTTCAATCGTTACAACATCAATAATACTTGCCAACGGATTTTTTCTTTTGTCAGTATAATAACTTGGGGCATACTCTAGATAATGAAAGATATTTGATTGAATAAAGTAATACTGGATAAATTATTTTTCTAATTTTATTCGTCGTGAACGCACTTGCCCCGCTAATATGGGGCAAGAGCGACTAGGGCCTCTTTCTCCGAACAAAATACTTTGATTCACAAATGGGACTAATGCAATCTAATTTGAAGAATATTCTTTATTGTGTACCTAAGCGAAAATCATTAATTTGTAAGATAACGAAGTTAGTCACTTTTAACTGCCGTGGTATAAACTATGGAACTTAACACAAAGCTGTTTCGTCAAAAAGAAGTTCCGACGAACATAACAAATAAAATGTTATTCTAATTTAGTCTACAGTTAACCAAGAAACGTTATTATTCTTCTGTACTTCTTTTCTGCTTAGAACGAAACCCCTACTGAAATGAACGCACTTGCCCCGTCAATTAAAATGGATGGGGCAAGTGCTCTATAGCCACATAAATGGAACTGTATTAACCGATAAGAAAAATACCGTAAGAATAATTAATGTAATTTAAAAACCTGTATGTCTGCCACATATCACCACAATAACTTAACTAATATTGAAACTGTTGGGCAATTTACTTAAACACCACTAACTCGCTTTTCAATTTCGACTGCAACAAAAATTTTGAATGCATTTTTTTCAAAGTAACATAGGAAGCGAATATCGCCAATCAATAAAATAGGGACGAATACGTTAGTAAAAGTTTTTATTGACAGGTCTCAGCGCCATAAATTTAAACATGTAACATTTAATGACTAAAAGTGCACTTGCCCCGGAAACGCACTTACCCCACTTCACCTTATATCCAATTTCCGTTAAAAATATTATCTTTACTTGTTAAAAAAATCTCAGTTTCAATAAATCGACTACAAGAGTTTAGTTACAGAGGAATTTTGTAACATCAAAGGATGTTTTGTGCGCTCTACGAGTTCATGACGTGATTTCATAGAATCCCTTAAACTGTAACAGTGTCGCGTTACGTCAATTAAAACCGCCTCTTTGTACGGTAGTTTGTTAGTTAATACCTACCTTTTCCATAAACCTACTTCATTTTCTTTCATTTACAAATTGTAAAGTGTGTCAACAATATTTTCCTGCTGAATTTTTTATAAAATTTAAAAATTTTATTCGAAGCACCTTAATCAAAAATTTTATTCGAAGCACATTAATCAAAAATATCAGTGTTAAAAAACATCTTAAAGATTTTAAATGAAACGTACGCATTGAAGCACAATAAAATTTCTCCTATCGTAACGAGGACGCGGCGTATAATTAATATACTTTCCCTAAGTTATATTTATGTTACTCATATACTTAACGGTTACGCTACTCGTTGTGGGGCTCAATTCAAATCTCCGTAACAAGGCTTCGGAGCGCCAGGACAGTCATGCTAAATGGCACACTTTGTGCCAGTTTAAAATGTAATTTCTCTTCTCGTAATTAGTGCTTTCTCCTCGTACAGTCGCGGCCAAAGCGGCCGCTCGACTTTGACTTTTACGCGCCGGAATCCGACGAAAATATACTTAAATGAGGACGAACAATGAGTTACATTTTGCGTACTAGTTTTTCTGGCTTGCGCACGACGTCCGTCAGTCTTTTTTCGGGACAATGATGCAATCTAATGTGGGTTAACGAAATTGTCTTTTAAACTTGAAATTTCTTTTAAACCTGAAATTTCTTTATTGATTCAAATAATCCGGCTTCAGATAGTTACATTGTTATTATAGTTACTCGTAAGTACACATATTAAAACAAGGCATCGGATGGTAATCCTCTTCTAGGAAAATCGAAGCGGTGAGTAAGCGTTATCGGAGTAATGTTTGGCGGGCAAATAAGGGATTACGTAAGCCCATTACGGGAACACGTGCCCGGTCGCTCAACGTGCTCGATCCGGTGGAATGCGCCTGAATTCGGCCTTAATTTAATGTAAATAACCGGCCGCTACTATATTATGAAATAGAAAAAACACGGGAGTCACGTTAAGCGGCCGGTGAGTTGACTTAGCGACAATAAGTTCTTCTACGTTCACCGCGGGTCGACGCCTACAATCTTATCATTGAGGAGCAGAAATTGTAACAAGGTTATTGGCATTCCAACGTAAGGACATTCATAAATATGCATAACACAAGCCCCGTCGAAAAAGTTTCTCACTATGGCGAGAAAACAAACACACAATTTTGTTTTTATCAACGACTGTCCTTACGATTTTGATTTTAACATCATCGACCTAAATTTAAAAAAAACAAACAATTTATTATTAGATAATAAGATATATAGTAGAATAGAGAAAATATAGAAAAGAAAAATTATCGACATAGAGAAAAATTTTTCCTATCATAATTACAATAAAATGACGTTATTTCTACTTAAAAACTAAAAAAAAATGTACTAACGATACTAACAAGGAGAGTGTAAGGTCTTGGGGTCGTGGATTTAGTTCATATTTCGTAGAATGGTAGATTGAGTTTCCCTGTTGATGAAAATATATGGTTATAGGGGCCACTATTCAATAATTTTTAAAATATTTGCAATCAAAGATGCAATTAATTCGTTATGACAAGTCCGGATAACGTCAAAATTAACCGAATTTATACCGATTAACTCAGGCTTTTTGAAGAAAGGTTATAATGCCAAGTCATATTCCTGCATTAATTTTGAAGTCTTGACAGATCAAATGACAATTAACTGACAAATCCAAAGTGCGGTGCACACTCAAAAAATGCTTCGATGTCGCAAAATTTTATATCCACCCATGGTATCTTTATATGTAAAAATGGACACTCAGAACTCGAACCCGGCGCCTAATGACGAGAAACACCGATCTATTGCTGCTACACTACACCCATTATGTTTAATCGTTTGCTACAGACCTCAATTTAACTAGTGAATTGTATCTTCACTTGCAAATATCTAAAGAGCTATTGAGTAGTGGCCCCTACAACCATATATTTTCTTCAACAGGGAAACTAAATCTACCATCCTACAAAATTTGAACTAAATCCATGACCCCAAGACCTTGCACTCTCCTTGTAAAATATTAAAAATAACTTACGATTTCCCAAGTATTAATTCTTCGGCGATTTTAAGTGTAAAAAAGTGAACTTTCTCTGGTTGTAGAGAAAGCTCTATGTTATCTAGCCTAAGCTTTTTTTCTGTACACGAACAATTTGCAATTCTAATAAAACATTTCTATTTTTATCAACAGGGTAAAGAATAAAATTTAAAAAACCTTAAATTTTTCTGTATGTTACGTATAGTACTCTATAAAAAAGGATCGTATAAGGTATGAAGATATTGAATGCTTATAAGTCACATAATATTATAGTGACTTATCGATATGAAACGAGGACGACTCGATTTAAAAAATAAAGTACCGTAACATCGAATAGCCTCCTCGCAAGGTATTGTATAATAGGTTTTCAGCAAAAGTCACGGTCGCACTTTCTTTCCGACCGGCGAAAAAAGGACGTGCGCGCCGGATAGAAAAGGAAAACGGTCTCCCGGTGAAATTTCGAGGCGATTACGTAAGCCCCCGGCCGTACGTCGGGGATAACCTCCTTCGGCGATCCACGAATGTATGTCGAAGCGGATTTTCGCCGCCGTATCGGTCCGGGAAACGGGCCCGGACCCCAAATAACGGCCGAGACCTTCGGCTCCGTTATCGAATTGTTACGTTTCGATCGCGAGAGTTAGAAATCTCATGTTTTAGCGACATGTCCTACTGCCCTACTAAATCTGGGTCACGCGACTTCTCTCTTCGCTATCTCTCTTTATCTGAGTTATACGCGCACACCGACGCATTGAACGCTTTTCCATCGACAAATCGGTCAACTTCTACACAAAGAACATTCTTTATAAATTAATAATATATTCAACGTAACGTGAAATAATAATCATATCGATAATCTAATTTCGAAAATCTGAATTAAATAGTAACATTAATTAAAAACTAATTCGGGTCATTTTAACCTAATCAAGTAGATGTCACCTTTCCCGTTAGCAGTGGTATTTAAGCGCATGAGTCGGCCGCGTGTTGATTAATTAATTCAAGAGGCTGTACGTCTAAATAGTGACATTCGTTGTAAATGGCGTTCCAATGAGGTATGAAGGGTTTCATTTATCGCCGGTGGTCTAAAGCGACACAAGTTGTCTCAACGGAAAAATTTCCACGTAAATGCCAGCGGTCTTGCTCAACAATCGACCGTATTACCAATAATTTATCTTTCAAAATTTATTCAGCGGGTGTATTTGAAGGCGAAATTACTTAATACATTCTACGTTTAATCCGTTCTACTGGTGGCTGATTTAAGGAATTTAACTCGCCCGTTCTGGCTAATGCATTATTCATAAGCATTAACTATCACTCGAACAATATTCAATTTTATCTGTTATTTTTGTAAAGCCGAATTAAATTAAGAACCGTCGCTAGAAATAGCACAAAACATTTTGACAATAGCTATACTCAAATTATCTTAATAGACTTGACCTAGGACCAGATTAAATCGACATTGGTCCTTATGATTCTCTTAAATAAGGGCAATTTTCAACCGGGTTTTACGAGGAGCGTTTTATATACACAAATTATCTTAAACTCAATAAACCTGACCTAGGACTTGATTGAATTGACATTGACCCTTTTGAAACTAGTAAATAAAACATATTTTTCAAGAGGATCCCTAATGACTCGGAATACTAAGAAACTTTTGCGCGGAGCTGTACACAAATTAACTTTGGCTGGCTCAATAGACCTGACCTAGGTCCATTGACGACCCTGAGAAGTTATCTGGACAAATTTATTTAGAACGATATTGTTCATCAAGGCAATATAAAAAGATTTATTCGGGTGTACGTATTGAAGCGGGCGTTGTAAAATTGCAGTAGCTCTGTTTAGGAGCTATACTGAATGGTGTTCTAAATATAAAGCGGTTATAAAACTGTTTTATGGTCGAGACCTCCAGGGGTGCACTCGAGAAGCAATCATAAAACAATGAAAATTAAAAACTATTTTTAGAGTAAAAAATAATATACAATGGAATTGATCGTTAGAAAAGTTAGAGAGATTGTCGCGGCGATTATCGTAACTTCGCGAAGTGTTAGCATGCGGTGAGTAAAAAATTCAAGTCCGATCCTGGGACTCAGTAAAGTACGAACAAGCAATATGTGGGAGCAAGTGCAAAATGTGCAGACAGAAGTACCAAAGTTGAAAGAGGAGTGTGTGCACGCGAAGGCAGCAATACGCGTGCGCTCGTGTGCGCGTCGCCACCGCTGTCTACTGGCAATAACAGGGTCAATGCCTTATTGACAAATAGTTATTTAGTCAAGGTCGGCGGTGACGTCAGGCCGACTGCATTTATGTCTTTATCTCGCCCTTAACGCGCGGTCTTCTGCGGTTCCCAAAGCGAAATTAGTAATAATGGCAATGGCGGCGCAGCGAGACGCAGCGGTTGACCTCAACACGCCGGACGATAACGAAATTCTACTGTAAACGCGCTATTGCGCAATTGCGTTCGGCACCGCCACTTCCTTTTCACCAACGATAATTTTAATGACCATTTCGGACGTTATCCTCTCTGCAATTCCATGTTTCCATTCATTTCATTGATCTATTAGTTTCAGTTAGTTAATTAGGAATCGGTCATTTCTTCCATCCATGATATTACGTTATGAAATACTCTAATATTACGTTTATGAAATACTCTAATATTGCGTTTATGTAATACTCTAATATTACGTTTATGTATTCAAATTTATATTGAGATTAGTACTTAACAATATAAGCTTGAAAAGGAATTAATATTAATCAAAGGACAAAAATATAATTCTTCAAACTCTATATACAAATGTTTTTGTTTAATTTTCATTTGATGGGATTGAAAAGGAATGTAATAACTACATATTCAAAGAGTCTAGTGTAACATTTCTAATGTAACTTAATACTCTGACTTTTCTTGTTTATTTTTTTCCCCAATTTACAACTGAATATGTTGCAAATATTTCGCTATTTCTTTGTAGTTTTTGTAATTCGAGCTTGTAGCCTACTTTACTCATTTAGATTACAAACAAATTTTTATGGAAACGTCATTAGTAATTTCTAGCGTTCAAATATTGCACATCAAATAAATTACAGATTACTCTGAACTGTTTCTCAATTCTCGACGTTTTCTTTGTTTAAAAGAAATGCTTGCTCTTCACTTATTTGAACTTTGGTATCGGAAGAAAGTTCAATGAAAGTTATTCGTTTAAGATTATTAGATGATAAAAAGATGTTACGAAAATAAAAGGTATTCCGTTAAAAACGAACGAGAAAGACAATTCCTTTGTTGATAACGAGAGGACGATCGGAGGTTCGGGGTCGCCGAGGTAGCAAAAAGACGGCGTGGACGCCTCAGACAGAAAGAAATGACGCCTTAAACGCCGTTGTTTACACAACAAGGTAAGGTTACCCAACAAAGACGAATAACTTATGAAATGGCGTATTCGCACTACGCGAATTCATGGTCAGTGCAAGGCCCCTCGTTGGCCATGCATCGGGCCCCGAGTCGACGGGATGAGACCGAGATGGCGCTCGCCGGTGGCCAGACGAAGACGGCAGAGGCGCTCCTCGTCGGTTACCTTGGTCTCTCTGGACGTACGAACTACCAAGGTTAACAGGCTTGTGCACTGGCATCAACCGTCTGGACGCCGAACCGTCACAAAGTACCATTGCATTTCCATTACCTCATCAATATAGCTCGGCCCGGGTCAACCGATCCAATTGGCGGCTTCCAGAAACCCCGAAGCCGCAGGAGTTTCTCATTGTCCCAAAGAAGCCGCCCGCGAAGAAGGCGAAAAAGTCCGGAGGCTCCGTTTGCGAATAACGCCGGATTAATAACCGACCTCGGCGGCGAGAGGCGAGAGCCACAAGAAAAAGATAAAAGCTATCGCCGTCCGACGCGAAAATCACACTAAAATAGCTTGCACGGGTCAGTGTTTGGATAAAGCGGAGCGAAGACGCGGATTTCGAATAATTGCAATGTTCTTAAAATAGCCCCCAAGGTGACTTGCATTTCAAAACATCCAAATTGCCCGGCGACTACACGTATTACCCGCTTATTTATCGCCGCGCTACGCGCCTTCTCGGATCGGCATTTTTGGCGTTATTTGTTTTTGTTTATCGCACGTGTCCGCGTATTTTCCCGCGTCGCGTTACGACACAAAGGAAAATAAACGCGACGTGCGCGCGCTTTTTAAACGATTCCGTCGCGATCGCGATAAAGGCGAAAATCCCTAATGTAATCCCATTACGCATGCTTACGTTACCTGTCATCGGCAATTTTAGATTTTATGGGATGGTACGTAAAAAGTTGTAAACACGCTCGAGCGAGGATAATATCAAGTAGTTGATAAAGCCGTGAATGAAATTAGATGGAATGGTACGGTTGAGTAAAAAATGACAATAGTTTGCCGGACCGAGACTGTTGAGGCAGCAATAAATTTTTAAGGGAGATTCAAGTGGTGCAATTAATTGCTTCCGATCGGACGGTTCTCACGGCTTTATCGATTGGGTGCTGTTATCGCAAAGTCGACGAAAGCGGCGTGCAATGTTTTTATTTTTATGCATTCAGCGCTTACGTGCATCGTTTGCGAAGATAACGGCAATTATCAGCAGTTTCCCTAATCAGGCCTCTAATTATAAGATGTATAATCGCTTAGCGGGCGAAAATGTTCGCGGCAGCTGAATATTACGTAATGTCGCGTAATTATTCTTAGAAAACACGACGACTCGGTATTTTTCAAGCAAAATTTCTAGAATTCAGCTTGCGATCGATAAATAACTACACCATTACTTGGGTGTTTGCGGGGAAATAATTGAGGTGGTCGGCGTATTCGGTTACATTCTGATAAATTTAGATGCGGCAAATGTTTATGTAACTTTACGCATAATTATTCAGAGAAAAGCGGCTCGGTAATGTCTTTGTCCGCCGGGTTGACTCACGTTATTTACTATGACTAATTGTATTCACGGAGCCGGCAAAAATATAGGATGTGTTGCCATATTGGAAATTCTACTTGAGCTCTTTGTTCGGGGGATGACTTTTCTTTGTCGCAAGTTCGCGTTAAGGCAAACGAGGAGCGATTACGCAACGTTAATCGGACGTCGAAATCGTTTACGCGTTTTTCTGACCAAAAACGTCACGAGTTATTTTCCAGTGACAAACAAACAAAAGGTTTGACCTTAAGGCTGTTGCATCGATCGGTTGCGGCCTGGTATACATAATACTAATTAATAATTACAGATAACAAGGCTGTCATTGTTTTCGAAAAAACTGCGATTGTATTATCTCCTCCATATATTGTTCATCTTTATTTGTGCTGCTGAATGACAATATCACTTTTCTAGCACGTGATGGACAACTTATAAATAAGTATTGCCGGGTAATTTTAGCCCTTATATTCTCGTCCGTAAAGTCGGCTGACTCACGCGTGCTCCTTGCGCCGTTTCTAGCCGATTTGAGCCTTATTATTATTTCATCAAAATAATTATTGACACGTCGCGCGTGCTGATTTGTAAACAAGACGGTTTCGAAATCGAAAACAATAAGATTAATCTTTGTTTTGCCCCGCGCGATTAATTATTTATCGCCGACTTTTTATCGGCCGCGTATTTTTATTCGCTCCTATTGGAAGGTTCGATTAGGCGTCTATTTTTAAAGAGACGAACAAAGTCTTCCACAACTTCTAAAAATATTTGCGTCGATCCGGCATAAATATTTTCGCCCCGGCCGATTATTTTGATTATTTAATTTAAGGCATAACGACGCGACCGCGGTTACTGCTCCCCTTTTGCCTTTTTCATTGTCCGACTGCTCTTTGTTCGAAAAGGACGAATGTTACAATTGCGATTCGCGAAAGGTGACGACGCTCGTTACATAAATATACCGCCGAAGAATGTATAATTATCCCGTAGGTGTCTTCGGCAGTACGCGCGTTCGTTCGCTATTTTTTCCCCTACTGATATGTGATGTTATACCCAGACGCTACGTGGCATATACATGTTTGTTCATTCTGAGCGACCTTCACAAAAGTGCATCGTTCGGTCTCAGGGTCTTAGCTCTGTCTCAACCGACTCCACCTTACCATACATTTATATATACAGGATGGCTGTTCGTCGATGCACGCGCCAAAATCTATATTTACTACTAATTACGCACCTTAAATCAACGCCGTTCCATTTGAATTCCCCGCTCTACTTTTTCTTATTCATTTAAATGTATTTTTTTTATCCCAACCATCAGATATATATTAGTCTGGCCTCCCAGACTACAGGGTAATTTTTCTGAGGACAATCGATCTCCCCCGGCGGCACCGCAAAAACTCAGGACTTTCACCTTTACGCCATAAAAACCATCTGATGTTTCCGACTGATGAGAGTAGTCATATCCCATTCAAACATTTGTCACGAGCAATTGAAATGTCTTTCAATTTTTAAATCAAAAGTAAATTAATCAAAGCTATGCATATAATTAAAATTTAATTAAAAATTTAAAACTCTTAATAAAACTTATTTATAATAATGAAGCCGATAATTTTAATATATTAGAAAAAGCAAATTTAATGATATATGTACGCCATAAAAACCATCTGATGTTTCCGACTGATGAGAGTAGTCATATCCCATTCAAACATTTGTCACGAGCAATTGAAATGTCTTTCAATTTTTAAATCAAAAGTAAATTAATGAAAGCTATGCATATAAATAACAAAATTTAATTAGAAATTTAAAACACTTAATAAAACTTATTTAAAATAATGAAACCGATAATTTTAATATATTAGAAAAAGCAAATTTAATGATATATGTACGCCATAAAAACCATCTGATGTTTCCGACTGATGAGAGTAGTCATATCACATTCAAACATTTGTCACGAGCAATTGAAATGTCTTTTAATTTTTAAATCAAAAGTAAATTAATGAAAGCTATGCATATAAATAATAAAATTTAATTAGAAATTTAAAACTCTTAATAAAACTTATTTAAAATAATGAAGCCGATAATTTTAATATATTAGAAAAAGCAAATTTATTGATATATGTACGCCATAAAAACCATCTGATGTTTCCGACTGATGAGAGTAGTCATATCTCATTCAAACATTTGTCACGAGCAATTGAAATGTCTTTTAATTTTTAAATCAAAAGTAAATTAATGAAAGCTATGCATATAAATAATAAAATTTAATTAGAAATTTAAAACTCTTAATAAAACTTATTTAAAATAATGAAGCCGATAATTTTAATATATTAGAAAAAGCAAATTTAATGATATATGTAACTGTGAAATAAATTTTGACTGCTTGACAATGATTTTACATAAAACGTAATTTTAACTTTCAAACATCCGCATATGATGCGTCAGATCTACGCATTACGTGGTTGTTTGTTGCTTATTTACGTCGCGAGTTACTACAAGGTTTATAATGTCTATATTTACGGTTGTTTGTTAATAGTTTTTTAGATGTAGCAGCCAAGTATTTGATGAAACAAGTTTCTTGATCAAACATAATTTTGGCTTTGGGAATGTTTTAAGTAGGTGCTTGGAATGAGGTAAAAATCCGAAGGAAAAAGAGTACCACAAAACAATTTTTATTTTTATGATGATTATTATGTTTTGAACGATGTTGTTTACACGAATGTTGTTTGGTAATAGGAAGGTGTCTAGACTTTTTATGTATGATGCGATGATTCGCAACAACGCAATTCCATAATGGAAATTATTTATTACAATATTGCCGATATCATTATCGCCGTGTTTATAATTAAGTCGGCTGTTTGTTTATTTACGCGCCATTTTGCGCCGTTGGCCCGGTCGAACAAAGAGCGAGGCTCGGGTTCGTCAATCTACGAAATAAAATTTATTTTTAGTTATTTTTTCTCGGCCGGGCGTCGGGCGTTCAAATCCGGCGAAAACACAAGTGCATCGGCCTGGAGTCCATTCGCACATTGCATTGGGGGCCCGTTTGGGGCTCCGCGCGCGATTCATCAAACTCTCCTGACTCATTTCGTTTCGGGTTCGGGTCCGATGGCCGATACCAACGCCGTTTTGGGCCTCTTTGCCTCTCGTACGACGGGGCGAAACCCTCGAAATCAATAGGGCTGCCGTCGAAATGAGACCCCCCTACGACGAGGTGCAAAAGTATTTGGTCGGAATGTCTTACATCGCAGTTCGCGAAAAACAACAATCACGTTGAGGTAGTCGGGACAAAGCGGTCGGCGAAAACAATTCCATCAGTTATCAGTAATCACGAAGCGCTGATGCCATAATACGTATTATGCGCCCGATAAACAAAATGTAAAAATAACATGTTTTTCCACATGTCAACATCGTCGCGGTTATTTCAATGACCTAACGTCGCGGACGTAAAATACGCTCCTTTGTCGTCTTTGTACTTTTTTTTCTCATATAGATCTTGATATTGTTTTCAATTTTCTTTCTTTTTTACAATTTTCTTTCTTTTTTACAATTTTCTTTCTTTTTTACGATTTTCTTTCTTTTTTTCGATTTTCTTTCTTTATATTGATTTTATTTCATTTTGCCTTGCGTCAGTTTTCGCGTAATCACTTAAACCGACTTCCTCAAACATCTTAGATTAGCGTTGTGCAATCGGGAATTCACGTGCCGTGTCAAAGTGCGGACGCACCGTAAACAAACTAGTTGATGTAATAGACCGGCTAAAACTATACCTACATTTCGTAATAATTACTTAACAAACAAGTCGACTTGTTTTTTTATCAAACGCTCGCCGTCTGGACCGCAAACCTCCGCAATTAAAGTTGATAGCGCAAATTTAATTGTGGAAATTGCGTTCTCGGGTGAAATGTGACCCCTACGAACCCGACAATAAAGGTTAGTGTCTCGCAATCTTCTCGAGGCGCATGTGCAACAATAAAGCGATTACGTTATTTAAAACATAATTTAACTGTAAATTTGGTGTGGTCCGTTTAAAAAAAATTGTCGCCACGAGCGCAAACAACCGCAACGCCGACGTATATCAGCCGACGTGATAAAAAGGCAATGCACTTGGTGATGAACGACCTAAACCATCCGCAAAATAAATGCATTGTCCGTGCAAGGTCAAATTTGTTCATGGCGGCTTGACCGTGGAGCGCACAGACATGGCTGATTGTTATCGTACCATCGGGTCGTGTTTATCAAATACACTGTTTCACAGCTCACTTGCACGACAATCCATCGTTCAGATACTTAAATTATATTTACATTCCTCGTACGTGTTCGATTTGGTCGGGTCGTCGATCAACATCTAATAACATATGACGTGTCTTTCACAACTGTTCTTGTATCTTTACCACATATACTTACTAATTATTTATAATAACAATAAATACAATAAATTAAATAAACATCAATGTTAACCATTCAAAAACATAAACTACTTGATTACACGGAATGGTCAGATAAATACCAATCTGCATGTCAATATTTATTTCTAATACTTTATCATCGTTCTTGGTTTAACTTTTTGTCCTTCAGGTTTTCTCCCAAACCATACGTTTCTTATCTCTGTTTTATATTTTTCAAAAATAACTGACCTCGTTGTAACAACGTACGTGGATTAGCGCAGATGGCCACGCCGTTTGAAATGACAATAGCAACACACATGTGCTTTTACACGTGTTTTTTCTATCTAACCAATCACCTCCTTGTAAAAAAATCTGGCAATGTTATACAAATGACAAGTTCTGAGTAATCTAAAATAAACAATTTTTAAAGGATAGGATAAACCTTAATCACAAAGTGGCAACTTTTTAAACTCTTTCAATTAAACAAACATATTAGATTTTTAAAAGTTATGACTATGATTCATAATTGTTGCTTTTAATTTGAAATGGAAATTTTACATATTGAGAAAACAAATAATAAAAATGTTTACTTAAAAAAGTTATTAATCGCTTTAAAAAAATGCTATATTTTTAACTCTATATTTTTGTGCTTTTGTATTTTTCAAAACTTTAAAAAACTTTTCTAAAGTTTCACCCTAAAGTTGGATCTTAAGTTCATATGAATTTCAAACTAGAATTGGTATACTAATAATAACAGACGTCCAGAAAACGTATTTCTAATTTGGAAAGCAGCTCCAAAGACCCTACATCTCCGTGATTTTCAGCAAAACGTTTAAGCTGATTGGTTAGGGTAATAGCTTCACCATAACTTTTGATATCCTCCGCTGGAGCTGGTACTTCATCGACGTTAAAATCTTCGGACAGTTGTTCGACTTTTGGATTTTCGATTTCTTGTCTTGAATCTGGATCTTCAACATATAAATTTTCATCTATTTCCAAAAAATCGTTAAGGTTTTCGTTGTCAGTCAATTCTAACAATTTTTTATTTTTGATGATATCTGTAAGTTTATTAAGTGGTAACTCATCTTTTGAATCAGATGTCAAAGCCTCATTTAGCTAGTCTTCACTTTGCATATTGTCGTGCTTAAATCCTGCTTTAGGGAACAATTTTTAACAGATTCCTTGGTTACTTGGGCCCAAGCGGTTTTTGTAAAGTACAATACATCCGCATATCTTTTTCTGCATAGACGTCAAACTAGTATTGAACCCCGTATGTACCGAAAAAATGAGAACGTTTAAATTTCGGTGTATTCGGGGAAGTCCCTCATTCAAACTAAGCAGAAAGGCACGACATAGGCTGCGCTTGTATCTTGCAAATATTGAAGTCGCCAAACACCGGTTCAAAGATTGTCCGTTTAAGAGAACATCTTCTAGTGTCCGCGTCTGTTCAAGAGAATGTCCATCCAAGAGAGAGTTAACGCAATGCAAATTATATGAGAGTCGGACCGTTCCATGAGAAACTGTCCATCCAAGAGGGGTGTCCGTTCAAAGGGGTGTCCGCGAAGGGGACATTTTATATATAAACATTAACAAAAAGAAAACCTTAAAAGATTTTATTAAAAGTGTATGATTCAACACTACTTAAACTTGTAAATCATTTGAATATTATCAAAGCTTAGCTCACCATTTTGGGAATTTACCCATATTCTACATTATTTTCATATCACGTTTGATATAAGAATAGAACCACGATTACAAAGTTATTAAAAGACTTTTCAAGTCATCAGTTCAAAAGTATGTGGAATTCGGAAATATCTATAAATGTCATTAAGGTACTAATTTTATTAAAAATAGTTACCACTCGGATTCAATAATAATATTCCTTTTTTAAATTATCGATCGATTGCTTATCTAATAATACTTATTACAATGACACTATATTATAGTTGAGGAATTATCAGGAAGTTAATTATAGACTTGACTCGAGATTAAAGTATATTCTAAGGTTATAAAAACATAAAAGATAGAAAAGTTTATGAGAAATATCATCATAAAATCCAACAAAGTTGATTTGTTTTGATATAATTTTGTAAGAATATACTTTTTTATTTAAAATTATTAGAAGACATTGAACTAGATTAGAATTAGAAGACATATGAACTGTGAGCGTTATATAAGACTAGTTTTGTTTAGTAACAAGACAAATAGAAGAATCATATTTCGACGTTTTGTCTCTGAAGATGGCTAACGACCAAACATGTTAGACAATAAAAAATATATAATTTTCGTTATAACCAGTATGGTACAAAAAAACTTTTATTTGTTAATTGATGAACACTGGTTAAAATGGATCACAATCACATTTTCTCTATAAAAGAATTAAGGTTGAAATGTGAAAGGTTGAAACGTCATCATAGATTGACTCATTGAAATTTTTTGATGTAAAAGGAATAAGCCTTTGGGTTAGTTAGGTTGGACTTCTTAAAGCTCTTGGATCTTGATATAATGGAAGAAAACCTGGAATTGAGGTTGAAACGTCATAATAGATTGACTCAATGAATTTTTTTTTGATGTAATAGGAATAAGCCTTTGGGTTAGATTGGACTTCTTAAAGCTCTTGGATCTTGATATATTGGAAGATAACCTGGATAAGGTTCAGTAATGTTTTTCAAGCTCTCGGATTTTGGTATTATTGGAGGAATTCTTGAGATTTTTAATTTTTGATCTAACAGGACTAAGTCTTTGGATTAGGTTGGAGTTCTTAAAGCTCTTAGATCTTGATATATTGGAAGAAAACCTGGAATTGAGGTTAAAACGTCATAATAGATTGACTCAATGAAGTTTTTTTTGATGTAATAGGAATAAGCCTTTGGGTAGATTGGATTTTTTAAAGCTCTTGGATCTTGATATATTGGAAGAACACCTGCATAAGGTTCAGTAATATTTTTCAAGCTCTCGGATTTTGGTATTATTGGAGAAATTCTTGAGATTTTTAATTTTTGATCTAACAGGACTAAGTCTTTGGATTAGGTTGGATTTCTTGAAGCTCTTGGATCTTGATATATTGGAAGAAAACCTGGAATTGAGGTTGAAACGTCATCATAGATTGACTTATTGAAATTTTTTTGATGTAGTAGGAGTAAGCCTTTGGGTTAAGTTGGACTTCTTAAAGCTCTTGGATATTGATATATTTAAAGAAAACATGGATAAGGTTCAGTAATGTTTTTCAAACTCTCGGATTTTGGTATTATTGGAGGAATTCTTGAGATTTCTAATTTTTGATCTAACAGGACTAAGTCTTTGGATTAGGTTGGACTTCTTGAAGCTCTTAGATCTTGATATATTAGAAGAAAACCTGGAATTGAGGTTGAAACGTCATCATAGATTGACTCATTGAAATTTTTTTGATGTAATAGGAATAAGCCCTTGGGTTAGGTTGGACTTCTTAAAGCTTTTGGATCTTGATATATTGGAAGAAAACCTGCATAAGGTTCAGTAATATTTTTCAAGCCCTCGGATTTTGGTATTATTGGAAAAATTCTTGAGATTTTTAATTTTTGATCTAACAGGACTAAGTCTTTGGATTAGGTTGGACTTCTTGAAGCTCTTGGATCTTGATATATTGGAAGAAAACCTGGAATTGAGGTTGAAACGTCATCATAGATTGACTTATTGAAATTTTTTTGATGTAGTAGGAGTAAGCCTTTGGGTTAAGTTGGACTTCTTAAAGCTCTTTAATATTGATATATTTAAAGAAAACATGGATAAGGTTCAGTAATGTTTTTCAAACTCTCGGATTTTGGTATTATTGGAGGAATTCTTGAGATTTCTAATTTTTGATCTAACAGGACTAAGTCTTTGGATTAGGTTGGACTTCTTGAAGCTCTTGGATCTTGATATATTGGAAGAAAACCTGGAATTGAGGTTGAAACGTCATCATAGATTGACTCATTGAAATTTTTTTGATGTAATAGGAATAAGCCTTTGGGTTAGATTGGACTTCTTAAAGCTTTTGGATCTTGATATATTGGAAGAAAACCTGCATAAGGTTCAGTAATATTTTTCAAGCTCTCGGATTTTGGTATTATTGGAGAAATTCTTGAGATTTTTAATTTTTGATCTAACAGGACTAAGTCTTTGGATTAGGTTGGACTTCTTGAAGCTCTTGGATCTTGATATATTGGAAGAAAACCTGGAATTGAGGTTGAAACGTCATAATAGATTGACTCAATGAAATTTTTTTTGATGTAATAGGAATAAATCTTTGGGTAGATTGGATTTTTTAAAGCTCTTGGATCTTGATATATTGGAAGAACACCTGGATAAGGTTCAGTAATGTTTTTCAAGCTCTCGGATTTTGGTATTATTGGAGAAATTCTTGAGATTTTTAATTTTTGATCCAACAGGACTAAGCCTTTGTATTAGGTTGGACTTCTTAAAGCTCTTAGATCTTGATATATTGGAAAGAAATCGTCTAAATCGGATTTGGGTACATTTCTTTATTATTAGGATTAGGCTAAGTAACTTGTATTAAGTTTGTAAGTAACTTTTTGAAGCTCTCGGATCTTGATACACCGCAAGACAACCATCTGGATTGGGTTAAGTAATCTTTTTCAAGCTCTTTGATTTTGGTATTATTCATTCTTGAGGATTCTAAGTTTTGATGTAACAAGACTAAATCTTCTTAGGATTAGGTTGGACAAATTTTTTAAAGCTCTTGAATCTTGACATATTGGAAAGAAACTACCTGAATTGGGTTTGATACATTTTTTTATTATTAGGATTAGGTTAATTAATTTCTTGAAGCTCTTGAATCTTGATATATTGAAAAGAAATCATCTAACAAGGACAATGCAAGTGACCCCAAGGTCTACCCCAAGACCTGATATAAGACAGATATAGTTCAAATTTTGTAGGATGGTAGCTTTAGTTTCCCTGTCAAGGAAAATATATGCTTGTAGCCACTACTCAATAGCTATTTGGATATAATAAAATATAATTCACTAGTATTTTATAAAGATACAAAATTATCAGATTTTATATAATTATTATATGATAACCAGAATGTTATTGTATACTAATTTCCTGTTGCTCGAATCCCATATATCTGATAATATGTAATTCGAAATTTGCGGTAGGTAACAAATTGAAATAGATTGGCATTACTATAGTGGTATTCCGCAGGATTCAAGCTTCCGCCCTTTAGTCTTTGTAATTTTTATTATTAATTTTTATTATAAAGACTCGATTTTATATAATTATGATATGATTATGAAAAAGTTATTGGAAGACGTTGAAAGAACGAAGAGTTACAAGACTACTCTTTATAATAAAGGAGCAGTTATGTGATGGTAGTAGAGAATAAAAAAATCTAATTAATTAAAATTATTTTTTTTTAATGTTATCTAATAATTACAAGTTATTGAAAAATACTGAAAATTTCTTCTCGTTTCTTGTATAAAAAATATACTGATGATGTAGTACAGTAGAGCGTCGATTATCCGAACATCGATCAACCGGAAGGTCGGTTATCCGAACCTCCTGACAAATTAAGAATTAAAATCTGATCGCGACGTATTTTTGTCGGCACGTTAGCCGTCAGTTCTATTATTCCGGTTTTTATTATGTCTCGAACGATTTTTATTTCTATAATTTCCGTTTAGTTCGCTGCACGTACTGGAGGAGTCTCCAGTACGTCAGTCAGTCAGTAGAGTCAGTAGTACTCCAGTCTGGAGTAGATCTTTAAGATATTTTAGGCTGCAAAACATAAAAGAAATATCCTTCACGAAAAAGAAGTCGAAATGTGTTATCTATTGAAACCAAAATTCAAATAATAAGTCGGCTAGAAAAAGGGGTAGGTATGGTAGCAATTGTGAAAGCTTTCAATATCGGTAAATCGATAGTATCTGATATTAAAAATTGCAAAGAGGACATTTTAAATTTTGCCTCCTCCTTGAATAGTGCAGACGGATCCAAAAGAAGGAAAACTATGAAAGAGCACAAGATGAAAAATTACAAGACGCAGTTTTGTTATGGTTCGTTTAAAAGAGAAGTTTGGGAGAATCTGTTTCTGGACCATTATTGTGTGAAAAAGGAAATGAATAAGAAGCTTGGTAGTTCAACAGATTTTAAGGCAAGTACAGGGTGGTTAAAGAGATTTCAATCTCGGCATGGTATACGAGAATTGAAGATTCAAGGAGAATCTCTATCTGGGAACGTTCAGGCAGCTGAAAATGTTAAAACAACATTTTTAGAATTCCAAAGTGGACCAAGTAATGAAAAAGCTTCTGCTGCGATGGAAACAGCAATATGTTGGTATGAAAGTCAAGAAGAGTGTACTCCCAGTGAGTTACTCATAAACCCCCTGTTAAAGAAGATGCGCGACTTAGCTGTCAAGAAAAGAGGACAGAAATTAAATGAAAGAAAATTAAATGTTTATTTTGTAAAATTAGGTAGTAATTAATTACTATGTATTAAAGTTGTACTTGATTAGAATATAAAAAATATTTCTTTTCCAAAATTTTTTTTTTAATTCAATTAAAAAATAAATATGTTTTCTAAATGGGGAACCTACAGAGAGTTTCAAATAAAACCCTTTCCTCCATTGATTTTTCTTATTTTTCTATCTAATCGATTATCCAGAAAAATCGTTTATCCGAATGCACTTTGGTCCTAATTAGTTCGAATAATCGACGCTTTACCGTATTAACTTGAAAATTAAGTTTTAAGTATTAACTTGAAAATTATGAAAAATGCCATTAATTATGCCATCAATTGCCATCAATTATGAATTGCCATTGCTAAACTCCTTCATATTTTTCAAAATGTCAGTATTTATGCGCGACTTAGCTGTCAAGAAAATAAGACAGAAATTAATTGAAAGAAAATTATATGTTTATTTTGTAAAATTAGGTAGTAATTAATTACTGTGTATTAAAGTTGTACTTGATTAGAATATAAAAAATATTTCTTTTCCAAAAATTTTTTTTAAATTCAATTAAAAAATAAATATGTTTTCTAAATGGGGAACAAAAACAAAAATCTTTCCGTACTGATCCTCCATTGATTTTTCTTATTTTTCTATCTAATCGATTATCCGGAAAAATCGTTTATCCGAATGCACTTTGGTCCCAATTAGTTCGGATAATCGACGCTCTGCTGTAATGTGATGTGATAAGTCAGTTAAAAAAGTTTTGATGAATTTAATTTAAAGTAATTTGATAAAGATGTAAAATGATCCATGGTTTAAATTATTAAATAAGATCGTGATTATGAGAAAGTTATTGAAAGATGTTGAAAGGTTAGATAAGAACTATGTAGAATTAAAATATGACTCTTGTATAGTAATGAAGTAGTGTTCTGATGGTAGTAGAGAGAAGGAAGGTAGATGAGTTGAGGTAGAAGAGTTGAGGTGGAAGAAGTGGCGAGTGAGAAGAAAGTAGAGACTAATTGCGGTTGAAAAGAGTCTACTGGTACTCTCTCCGCGAGTTAACCCTGTTTAGCGATTTCATTTTTATCAGGGAATGCAAGCGCTGGCGAGCGCATAGAGCGTTCCGAAAGTCGCCTCCGAAACGGGGACACAAACACATTATGCCCTGGTAATCTCACGTAACTACATATTACTCCGGCCGCATTTCCTTTTTGACGTCCTTTCTCTGCTTTCATCGTTCTGCCACTACTTCGCGCCGTGGCCTACTACGGGCGACCATCGAAGTGGGTCACTATCGCAAAGCCGAGTCCCACCATTGCTATTGCTGCATTTTGCTCGTTCACTATGACCGTGCTGTACTAAGTGCTTGCAACGCACAGTCGACTGGTCGGACCTCGCGGATCCACGCGTGTTTTATGTGTTTGTGGGCTCGTTCTTCGCCGGCGGTCATCATTGCATCACTACAGGGCATCCGCAGGTCTTCGGGACCGCTCTACGTTCCCGCCATGCACCCCGAAAACGGATTAATTTTTTCGCCTCCCCCGGGTAGGTACTTTGAAAAAATTTCTTTATCGCGTTTTCATAAAATCTTTCAGACCGCGCGAGTTCTTTGGTTATTTAGCGACCCTTCTTCTAGCCGAGAGCCAAGTCTTTCGAGAACTTAAAAGTAAACTCGCATGGAAAGTTCTCGGCCGAAGTTCGCGGAAAAAGGCGCAATAAAGAAAGAAAGTCGGGCCTTGGATATTTTTAAAAATGTGCAACGTGCACGCAGGATTCTAGAGGGCCATCGGAAAGCGTCCCGGCGACGAAATATCGAGGTTAATGGCGAAAATACGCTCCTCGGACTCCTATTTTTACCGGCCGCCAAAAAGAACCGAGCGACTCCAGACGGGGACTTGCAGATTTTCTGCTTATATTTAGAACAAGTTAGGCATTTGCTTGAATCAATATCGCCGCTCTTGACACAGAATAGGCCAGACTCTAGACCTAGACAACGTTTGGCTAATTTTAGCCCGCGCACTTTCAATGGAAAGTGAACTATATACAGGGTGGCCGCTTTCTCTCACCCACTTATTATTTTTTTCACACTATCTTAACTCTACTTCTAAACTATAATCCGTAATTTATTGCCGCTTTATTCATATTTTCACATTTATTCATATTTTGTTATCCCAACCAATATTTATGTTAAATTAAAATCTATATTAAAATTCCTCGCTTTATTTGCTTCAGCTAATCTTCAATAAATTTAAACACTTGTTTAAATATTCCTTTAGATACTTTCTAATGTACTTTTTTAATTAAAATCTCCAACTCAACTTTTACTTCATAATAAATGCATACATAAACCACATTGACAAGAGATTATCAAGGTTAATATGCATATTAACTCGTTAAGGTATCTAGCGTAACATCTAACGGTCGCATGTTAATTATTTATTTATAGATAACATTCGAAGAAGAAAAAAACACTTTCCACAATCTAAACAAATATCCTGTTTTTCTATATACATTTCTACACACAGAAGGGTTTATTAAACATTAAAAAAGATGATGATTCACAGTCGTTACTCACGATTAACGATGATTGTAATTCCTATCTATCTTAACACAATAACCTTCTCTTTACGTGGTGCATCATCCGTTATTATCTACGATAACACGTCACGTACTTAACTAAAGATCTATTATACATCAATTACATCGATTAATGACATAAGTATTTAAGTTACAAGTAATACAATTTATTAAAAATCTAAAAATGGATGTGGCTTAGATGACTTTTCGGTCTTTTATCGCGTTCGCGATGATATAAGTGCATCGACCTTCGCGTTAAAGTCGAAAACAAATTATTGTTTGTTGAATTAAACCGGCACCTGTATACTCAACGACGAAAACCGTGCTCGTACAAGAAGAGAAAAGAGATTGGAAGTTGAAAAAAGATGGGAAGTTGAAAAAAGTTTCGAGACAAATACATTAAACAACCTTGAGTATAAAGGCTAATAACGTTTACGTATAATAAGAGAATTAAATCTTGGGATGAGTCATCTTATGATAACTAATGAACCGCTTATGTAATATTATGAAAGATTGATTCACCGGGTAAATTTTGTTTCTATTTCCAGCTACGGATGGCTGACGATAATTTCTGGAATTGTTTTTTCCCCGCTCTCTATCAGATAGCGTAACATTTTTGTAGAGAGTTTAGTAGCTCTGTCACTTCCTTTATGTGCTCGTCAGATAAGCCTTATCTTGGTATTGTTTTGAATCTATTATACACTTAACTCAAATAATTACATTCCAGTTATGCAATACGATTTATTTATTGATTTTTTTTACCGGCCCGACAAAGGCATTATCGACGTAAACGCAATTCATCTGATAAATTCCCCTTTTTCGCCCCATTTCGAGAGCCTTCCGATTACGACGTCGTCCCGAGAACGTGTTTTTCCATTTTTCAAATGAAACAAACACGACGATTTGTATTATGCTAATCGAAAAAATCTAGAGCGCTTATTACGCAAAAGTAAAAAACACTCGACTAAATGGGACGATCGCAGAAATAGATCGTCAAGCTTAGAATCATTTAAAAATAGAAAATCGAAAATAGGCGGGAAAAACTGAAAGTGGGAAATTCGTCGATGCCTCTGACCTAGAAATGTGCAGGGTCACCTTTATAACGTTCAAAACGAGGTTAGTAGATTCAGATTACGTTAACAACTAATCTCTCTTATTTTTAATAATTTTCATATTATTAAAAAAAAAATTAAATCAGCAACTTTTCTTGATAAAAAGAAATATTAAAGCAAATCATGTTTTACAGTATGTAGTATTAAAAAACCTGTATTCACCTATTAATGCAAAAGAGTCGTATAAAAAATTAGAGTAGTGTTATAGTAAACTTCAAAAAATTTGTCTCTAATTAAAAACTTTGTTAATATCAATAAAATACATGGATAGATTTAACCTTTTCGCTTCGACCGCTGCTTATAGACGACGGACACAAAATGACTATCATTTTTTATTTATCTCGGGATCACTCTAAAACTACTGAGCCGAATTTTTAAAAAAAAATATATCTTACACAAAAATATCTACGGAATACGATGAACTTTATCCCGATTGTTCTCGACAAGTGGTTGCAAAGATATTCCGCTTCAAAGTGAGGAGGCTTTACATCTGTCGACGAGAATAGTACAATACAATGACAGTCAGAATAATAGTCAGCCGAAGCGAAAGGGTGAAAAGATGTTTAAATTTACCAAATATAGTAGAACCTCTATTATCCTGGGTAATGACGGGGACGGGGTTACACGGATAATTGAAAACCACGGTTATTAATCCAAATACACTTTATTTTATTTATTATTGGTGTGAAAATAGTATGATGTTATCAATTGTTATTTTTTTTTTTCGATTTGCGACTATGGTATTAACATCAGATCTAATTTTTTTAAAATTTATAATCATTTTAATTTATAAGTCATTCAACTCAAAGTTTTGCTGCTCACAAAATTTCACAACAATATCAAGTGCTTCCATTGCTTGCGTTGGTTGAATTTTTTCTTCCTTGGAACTATAACCGCTGTCATCATCACGGTCATCGTTTTGCGAATCATCTCGATCTGAGATAGTTGGGGTATCTATCCTCATGTAATGTGCTACTATATCACTGTCAGCTAAACATTCGAATCCTTAATTTTCAACCAACGTTTTGCAACCAATCAATAATATCGTCTCGGTCAACATTAACAAAATCAGGTTGATTTTGAAAAGTGATCTTGATACCTCGAAGCAGGCTTCTATATCGTCATCTTTCGTATTTTCTTTCTCCCTGTAGTCTTGATCTAAAATTTTTGCCCAGGAAAGAGGTTTAATGTATTTGCAAGTAGGTTTTCCCATACATCGTATATTGCAAAAATTGCATCTTTTATTGCCCACATTTTAAGGATCTCTTTCATTGAACTAATACAATTTTCTTGGAGAAGAAAACGGAGGAAAGTTGATACCTCAAGGCAGGCTTCTATATCGTCATATTTCGTATTTTCTTCCTCCCTGTAGTCTTGATCTAAAATTTTTGCCCAGGAAAGAGCTTTAATGTATTTGAGGTAGGTTTTCCCAATCATCGTATATTGCAAAAATTGCATCTTTTATTGTTCACCTTTTAAGGATCTCTTTCATTGAACCAATAAAATTTTCTTGGAGTCTTCTCCAAGTTTTCTTAAACGGAGGAAAGTTTTTTTATACCGTCGTTTCAAGCAGGATATAACTCCTTGATCCATTGACTGGATTAAAGAAGTTACATTAGGTGGTAGGTAGTAAACGAAAATTTGACCGTCCTCTGCTTTCAAAATGGATTCTAGGGATGAGAGGGTGCATTATCAAGTAGAAGAACGGCCTTTTTGGGAACCCCTTTCTCTTCCTGAAATTTTTTCACACACGGCACGAAAACATTAAAAAACCATTCTCTAAAGATAATTTGGTTCATCCAAGCCTTTGGATGATAATAATAATTATATGGGAGATTTCTAGTTTCTGTTCCTTTAAAGGATCTTGGTCTTTTAGCTTTCCCAATCACTGTCAATTTTGTGCATATTCGTTGCATTTGAGCACGTCATAATTGTCACTCTTTCCTTGCTGGATTTGTGACCGGGCGCTGATCTTTCAGAGTGTGCAGCCAGTGTTTTCGAGGGCATCGTTTTCCAAAAAAGGTCACTCTCATCCGCGCTATATATTTGGTCAGGAGACAAGTTTAAAGAAGAAACTATTTTTTAGCTTTCCCAATCACTGTCAACTTGATTTTGTGCATACCCGTTGCATTTGAGCACGTCATAATTGTCACTTTTTCCTTGCTGGATTTGTGACCGGGCGCTGATCTTTCAGAGTGTGTAGCCAGTGTTTTGGAGGGCATCGTTTTCCAAATAAAGGCTACTCTCATCCGCGTTATATATTTGGTCAGGAGACAAGTTTAAAGAGGAAACTATTTTTTAGCTTTCCCAATCACTGTCAATTTTGTGCATATTCGTTGCATTTGAGCACGTCATAATTGTCACTCTTTCCTTGCTGGATTTGTGACCGGGTGCTGATCTTTCAGAGTGTGCAGCCAGTGTTTTCGAGGACATTGTTTTCCAAAAAAGGTCCACTCTCATCCGCGTTATATATTTGGCCAGGAGACAAGTTTAAAGAAGAAACTATTTTTTAGCTTTCCCAATCACTGTCAACTTGATTTTGTGCATACCCGTTGCATTTGAGCACGTCATAATTGTCACCCTTTCCTTGCTGGATTTGTGACCGGGCGCTGATCTTTCAGAGTGTGCAGCCAGTGTTTTCGAGGGCATCGTTTTCCAAAAAAGGCCACTCTCATCCGCGTTATATATTTGATCAGGAGACAAGTTTAAAGAAGAAACTATTTTTTAGCTTTTCCAATCACTGTCAACTTGATTTTGTGCATACCTGTTGCATTTGAGCACGTCATAATTGTCACTCTTTCCTTGCTGGGTTTGTGACCGGGCGCTGATCTTTCAAAGTGTGCAGCCAGTGTTTTCGAGGGCATCGTTTTCCAAAAAAAGGCCACTCTCATCCGCGTTATATATTTGGCCAGGAGACAAGTTTAAAGAAGAAACTATTAAATTGAATTCTTCGTTAAATACTATTGCAGCCGTTAAATCGCCACTAAAGTGACCATATTTTTTATTTTAAATCCGGGACGAGAACTTGTAGCGGGGGGTACAGTTAAGTTTAATTACTGAGTACAAAACTTTTTATATTTTTCTGAACTATGGATCTTTTTCGCTTTGAAGCATTGTATAAAATTCTGTACAATTTTTTTCATAATTAACTTTAGTAAGTAATATCGCTTTTAGTGTGTCTATTTCAAGTCGAGTCTTCTCACTTGTCCAAAAGCTATTCATTAAAAAATATATACATTCTTTCCGTACAAACATTAGTGTCAGGCAGACAGAAAAAGAACTCTGCTAATTTTCGTGAATTTGGAAATGGAAGTTCATGATTATTAAAGTGAGAGACCATTTCATCCCACCTTTGGATTGATGCAGTTCGGTTATTTTTCCATTCGGCAATTTTCTCTTCCGTAAAGCATAGTTTGACAACTCTTGAGGAGATCTCTCCATATTGTCCAACCACCACGATTTTGCGTTTCCTCTTCCATCTAACGCTCAGAGACACGATGTGTACCATAGGCGCTGGGAACCAGTACTTCCTTGAAGGGGATTTGCAGAATCAAGTGTTCACTGTATGCTACAAATCATTGTTTCCCAACGTGGGGCTCACGCCCCACAGGGGGGCAATTTGATTGTTAAGGGGGGCAATTTCGGTTTTTCATAACATGTTTCGAAAAATTACTTACTCTGTTTCGTCAACAATTTCGTAGTGATTTCTTCGTAAAAGATATCATTTAAGTTTCTTATGTGAAGAATTCCATTTTTTAATATTAAAAATTATTACTTTAAAAAGGCGTGACCTTTTTTTTTATGGACATGGATTATGTTGCATGGCATTTTTTTAGACAGATTTAATGTTTCAACTTTACACTGTTTTGATATGTAAACAGCCAAATAAACACATTTTTACTTTGTGGGGCCTCGCGGAACCTTGGGGGGGCATAACAATATTAGAAAAGCTAAGATGGGGCATGGCACAAAAAAGGTTGGGAAATACTGCTCCAAATGGTTTAAAGCGTGCGTCGTATTTTAATATGCACAATTTTTTCGGTTCAAATTTTGTAAATTAATTCTATTTAAAAGATATTTAAAATAAATATTGAAAATAAGAACCTCTTCAAAAATTCGGGACAATCCGAGACAAAAAACCTGCATCCGGGACAAATATTGCTTGAAGAAAAATCCGGGACGCAAGGTGGAAATCCAGGACTGTCCCGGCCAATCCGGGACGTATGGTCACCTTAATCGCCACTCAATGTTTCGCCGTGAATGTCTAACTGTCTAATACCATATCGATTTTTAAATCTAAATAGCCACCCTTGTGAAGCAGTAAACATTCCATCAATTTTGAGATTTTCGTGAAACCATACTGCCTTCTCACACACCATTGGCCCAGAGATCGAAATTCCTTCAGCTCGTTTCTGTTTGAACCACTCAAACAGAGCAAACTCCATATCAACGAGTGTTGATTTTTTCATTGTTTTTCTTGTGACCAATGTACTATAATCCGAAATGGAGCTGCACCATGAAGAGAGAGATGAAAAAGTAAACCCTCTTTCCGTAACAATCCGACTACTCTTTCATCTTTCTCTTCATGGTGCAGCTCCATTTCGGGTTATAGTACTGGACGTAGACACAAATTTCAAAATCTCATCTTTTCGTTTAATTAGATCACGCACTGTTTGTTCACCAATACTGAATTCATCCGCAAGCTTTTTTACACTTTCCCCACGATTTACTACACGATTTATGATTGCAACTTTTTTCTCAAAGGAAAGAAGTACACGTGTTCGCTTTGAGCCCATCGATAAGAAACAAATCTCACGGCAAATAAAAGAATACTCAAAAGAAATGAACGAAACCATCAAAGGATTTCTTAGAAAGAACTATAAACTACATCTGATAAACATAATGGGCGCCTATAACATAATAGGCGCCGTCACACCGACGCCTCAACGTGTCGCGACGCCAAGGTTGATAGTCGTCCATCGGTACTTTTTGTTGAGAGACATGGGTACGGTTAAAATTTAACCATGATAGAAGATAAAAATTTTTAAAACCTTACAAACACCTTTACGTTAAAATAAAATGATTGATGGAGGTAACTCTAAATTTAAAGTGTAAAAAATTTCTCATTCAGTAATGGGTTAAGATTAAGAATAATAGTAATATTAACCCTCCGTGTGTATACTGGGTCTTTTAAGGAACAGTCAAAATTTGAAATTCGAAATTCTCTCTTATGAATAGAGGGTAGGCTTCGGTTACCCCCTTCAAAAAAAGTTTGGTAACTGCTCGGCCATGTAGTAGACGCTTCAATAAGTAACTCAGAATTTTTCTAGAATTTTTGCAAGCCTAGAAAACTTTGAAAACATGCCTGTTACCTAAAAGACCCAGTATACACACCGTGTCACAAAAAATGTAGTATACAGACGCCGGGTTAATAGCTTGAGAAAGTTACAAGTCATAGTGTACGTTTTTAAAATTAATTTTAAATATATTTGTCCTTCTGATTGTGCGTAAGTATGAGATAAAAAAGGAAACGCAGTGAAACGAAACAAAGGAGAAATAATGCATTTCCCAGAAATATGTATACTCGTAGCACGGTAACCAATAACTTTAAGTAGATGGCCTTTAGATTGACGCACACACACGAATGTGGCCGCTCATACAAAGAAACATAAATATCATTACGAACGCTTCCAATTTGACTCGAGACTCGGGAGATTTTGAAATCGTCGCGAGAAGGTCTTTGTTTTCAGCGGAGTGTTTTTTTCAGTTTCGACGCCTTAGGAACGGTGTTAAGTTTCTAAAATTAACGTCCTCAATAAGAGCGGAACTTTCTTTTAGAATCGACCGGAATAAGAAAGTGCGTGACGTAGACAGATTTCTAAGTCGCGATCTAGCCGGACCTCTCTAGAAGCGGAGATCATACGGTATCCTGCGGGATCCTGCGGGATTTCGAAGCCAAGTTCATTGTCTCTTACATAAACGGGCGATTATTACGGAAACTTTCTCCAAGCCGATCGTTGCCGTGACTTTGAACGCGTAGAATGTCAAGTTTTACGGCATCTTGCATACTAATTCGCCGGGCGTACTGACAAAACAAACAAAATAAATAACAATGTAACAAAGTCGATTTCGGTTTTTATATACGAACGGTTAATGAATAACTTTCTTATGAAACAAAGTAAATACTTTTAAGTTTTGCAATAGAATGTGGAAGAGTAGTGGCATAACAGGCGATTAGAAAATGTCGAAGAGATGGTGGGAGACGGCCGTAACCAAGACCTACTTTTCTAATAACGTTTTTTAACGTTTTCGTCGGAGAAAGCAGACAAAGAAAGTCGCCGCGCCATCGCCAATTAAGCATTGTTTTTGCACGATCCTCTCCTTTGTTCAATTTATTTTCTCCGACGTCGGTGCATAACGCGTTTACGGGACGTTATGAAATCCGTTATCTATATTATGTCCTTTTTTTATAGAACAATGAAGGTAACAAAGGCGAAATAAGTTGACAACAAGAGATTATCCGGTCGTTATCGCTGATAAGGACAATTGCGAAAACAAATATTCAATCGCGTAATAAAAATATTATTAAGTAAATTTTCTTTGTAATTCCACATTTGGAATTTATCTAAAAACGAATTCTTTTGAAAATCTAAATTGTCCAAAGTAGTGATATAAATCGCGGAAAAACTTTTTAAACGACCTCCAACCGAGCGCGATGAGATAAACCGCGACGATCCAACGTTGTGATAGGTTAGTATTTTTTGCTGATTATTTTATACAGCCCGAAATAATTTTAACTTTGAATTGCGTCTCAGACCGATAACAAAATAACCTTCGCCAAATACGTGTCCTTCCCGTATCACCGAAAATTCATACATTCCGTTTAACAACATCGTTTGGCACTTTGATACGGGAAGTTATACAATCATATTATTCCATCGGTCCAATTAAATTAACTGCGCGTTTTCGTACGTAACTTCCAAACAAAACTTTACTCCTATATCAATTTAGTGTGAAAGCGTACTTCGCACAAAATTTCGTTCGTATTATTTCAATGAACCGACGAGAATTCTCCGTCTCAATTCTATTCAAACTATATCAGGATCTACTATTATTACGTCTTATACCTCGATATAGATTCCTCCATTCAACGAGTTCTGCGTGGCGCTCCACGTGAGGTTTCTTTGTCGTAACGAGGCGGAATGCTATTTTAAAATACCTTCGATTAAAACGAACAAGACGCACGCAAAAACCGCCTATTCAAATGAAGCTTTTCGGAAGTTATTAAATTTATAAAAAGCATCATCTTTCCCCAGAACCGAAGCCCGTTTAAAATTCACCACGCGATTACGTTTCAATTTTCTGAAGTGATTTCTGAATTATTCATTAATGCTTTATCAAAAAAGAAAAAGCGTTCAAACCGCACGATGTCATCGAAAATAATTATGACATTTATGTTTTCTTATTAATCGAAATTGTATAAGCTTAAAATTACATTTTAAATATTGTACATTTATTGGTAACTTTTTTAAAAATTAGGTCAACTTTAAAAAATCGTCCAGGCTTTATTTTCAAGAATTGAAAAAAGATTTTTATATAAAATGAAACTAAAAAGATCCTATTTTCGATTTTAAAAGCCAAATTTTTCCTAAATGCTAGCAAAAAAATTAAAAAAATTTTAAAGTTAGTAAAAATTTTTGACAAGTACTTAATCCAACTTTTTTAAAAATTAGACCAACTTTAAAAAATCATCCAGACTTTATTTTCAAGAATTGAAAAAAGATTTTTATATAAAATGAAACTTAAATGATTGTATTTTCGATTTTAAAAGGCAAATTTTTCCTAAATGCTATCAAAAAAATTAAAAAAAATTTTAAAGTTAGTAAAAATTTTTAACCGATATTTAACCCTACTTTTTTAAAAATTAGACCAACTTTAAAAAATCGTCCAGACTTTATTTTTAAGAATTGAAAAAAGATTTTTATATCAAATGAAACTTAAATGATTGTTTTCGATTTTAAAAGGCAATTCTTTCCAAATGCTAACAAAAAAATTAAAAAAAATTTTAAAGTTAGTAAAAATTTTTGACCGATATTTAACCCAACTTTTTTAGAAATTAGACCAACTTTAAAAAATCGTCCAGGTTTTATTTTTAGGAATTGAAAAAGATTTTTATATCAAATGAAACTTAAGTGATTGTATTTTCGATTTTAAAAGGCAAATATTTTCCAAAAGTAAATTTTTTTAAAGTTAGTAAACATTTTTGACAGATTTTAACCTAATTTTTTAAAAATTAGACCAACTTTAAAAAATCATCCAGGCTTTATTCTTAAGAATTGAAAAAAGGTTTTTATATCAAATGAAACTTAAATGATTGTATTTTCGATTTTAAAAGCCAAATTTTTCCTAAATGCTAACAAAAAAATTAAAAAAATTTTAAAGTTAGTAAAAATTTTTGACAAGTATTTAACCCAACTTTTTTAAAAATTAGACCAACTTTAAAAAATCATCCAGACTTTATTTTCAAGAATTGAAAAAAGATTTTTATATAAAATGAAACTTAAATGACTGTATTTTCGATTTTAAAAGGCAAATTTTTCCTAAATGCTACTAAAAAAATTAAAAAAAATTTTAAAGTTAGTAAAAATTTTTGACCGATATTTAACCCAACTTTTTTAGAAATTAGACCAACTTTAAAAAATCGTCCAGGTTTTATTTTTAGGAATTGAAAAAGATTTTTATATCAAATGAAACTTAAGTGATTGTATTTTCGATTTTAAAAGGCAAATATTTTCCAAAAGCTACCAAAAAAATTAAAAAAATTTTTAAAGTTTAAAAATTTTTGACAGATTTTAACCTAATTTTTTAAAAATTAGACCAACTTTAAAAAATCGTCCAGACTTTATTTTCAAGAATTGAAAAAAGATTTTTATATAAAATGAAACTAAAAAGATTCTATTTTCGATTTTAAAAGCCAAATTTTTCCTAAATGCTACCAAAAAAATTAAAAAAATTTTTAAAGTTAGTAAAAATTTTTGGCAGATTTTAACCTACTTTTTTTAAAAAAATTTAAAAATTTAATTTTTTAACCAACTTTAAAAAATCATCCAGACTTTATTTTTAAGAATTGAAAAAAGATTTTTATATAAAATGAAACTAAAAAGATTCTATTTTCGATTTTAAAAGCCAAATTTTTCCTAAATGCTACCAAAAAAATTAAAAAAAATTTTAAAGTTAGTAAAAATTTTTGACAGATTTTAACCTAATTTTTTAAAAAAATTTAACCAACTTTAAAAAATCATCCAGGCTTTATTCTTAAGAATTGAAAAAAGGTTTTTATATCAAATGAAACTTAAATGATTGTATTTTCGATTTTCGAAGACAAATTTTTTCTATATGTTACCAAAAAAATTAAAAAAAATTTTAAAGTTCGTAAAAATTTTTGACAGATGTTTAACCCAACATTTTTAAAAATTAGACCAATTTTAAAAAATCATCCAGACTTTATTTTTAGGAATTGAAAAAAGATTTTTATATCAAATGAAACTTGAAAGATCCTATTTTCGATTTTAATTACCAAATTTTTCCTAAATGCTACCAAAAAAATTAAAAAAAAATTTTAAAGTTAGTAAAAATTTTTGACCAGTAACAATTTTTGAAAAATTTTAACCTAACTTTTTTAAAAATTATACCAACTTTAAAAAATCATCCAGACTTTATTTTTAAGAATTGAAAAAAGGTTTTTATATAAAATGAAACTTGAAAGATTCTATTTTCGATTATAAAAGCCAAATTTTTCTTAAATACTACCAAAACAATTAAAAAAATTTTTAAAGTTAACCAAATATTTAACCAAACAAATATTTAGACGTATATAACTAAATAAATAGTACAATTTTACTTAAATTGTAGTTTAAAAAATAAAATAATGATTTAATTTGAAGTAGACGCATAACAACTCCGTAAATTTAATCTCTGTAATCTGGCTTCAATGTCTGTTTTGTTATATAAAATAATAAAAATATTTTATATAACATTTTACATAAAATACACATTAGTTAATGTTTTTTCAAATAATATTATTCATAGTTAGTAAAACTTTTAGTACTACCACCAAAATTGTTGTTCATGTTTGTTCGTAATGTTTTGCTTACTCTGCACTTTCAAAAACAAAATTATTATTCATTTAAATTCAATTAGACGCATAAAAAGACGTCAAATTGATGTGTTTAGAATTTAACTCTGTTTGGCCGGACAACTGCGTTTTCGTTTTGTTGCTGCAAAAACATTTGAGGTTTTATGTTTTTCAAGTTCAGGAATTTTGATGTACGAGTCAATTTTAAAATCTACGAAGTAGTATTTAAATAATTGTAGTTTGTTTATAGTTTTTGTTTTTCTTACGGTATAGTTTAAAAGATAAAGTAATTATTCATTTAATTTCAATTAGACGCATAACAAGTCGTCAAATTGCATCTGTTTAGAGTCCGTTCGTTCGGACAATTGCGTTTTCATTTTGTTGGCCGGAGAGACGAGCAACAACCGTGTCCGTATCTAAATCGTTTATTTATTTATTGCGTCTGGACGCGAGATAACGACGACGCGCGACGACGCGGCCGGACGACAAAGAGTTTGTCGCGTACGTACGCGAAGGGCCGCGAAAATATGTTTTCGAGCGCGCGTTCGAGCGCGTTTATCGGTCGGCGTCGTAGCGACAAACAAAGGCGTTGGTGGCGGTGACGGTTTGTTAACGGTGGCGGCAGCGGCGGCGGCGGCGTCGCGACGCTTCCCGCGGCGTCCCGAACACAACACCGTTGATATTACGTAACGCGAAGGTGACCTGTCAGGGCTCTGATTGGTGACTCACAGAGGGTGTTGTCCTCGTCCCCCACCGTCCGACGAAAGCCCCCACCATCGCCGTCGCGACGCGCGACCGACTACACGCGGTATATGCCAACCGAAATCAGTAGTTTTCGAACTGCGCGACTGAGTAGAATTGCAATCGAGTGAGCGGAATTTAGTGAACGAGCGCGATTCGTCAAGTTATTTGTTTATTTTCGCCGAGCAGTTGGAACCGAAAGGACGCAAACTGTTTTCTGTAAAGGACGTTGCTATCGCCGGTACGTTTACGTTTTAAGTTTAAGGTTTATTAAGTTTAGAGTTAGTTTATAATTTTTTTTGTTTGCAAACGAAATTTTGATCGAGAGTTGGGCCGTATGCAAACTCGCACGAGATTCGAAATAGGAACAAAGAGGGGGATTTTGTAACGCGAATTATGTAATAATGCGGCGGGATACAAGAGGTGAACTAGAATCCCACTACCCTACTTAAGCTCGGTTGCCTCACGTTCTTCGACGTTAACACTCTTCGGCCGAGCGTAGAGCATAGAGTGTACGGCGAAGAGCGACGAGCGAAGAGCAAAGAGGAGCGTCGTAGTCGTCCGAGTGAATCACACCGAAAAACACTTATTAAATGCAATTCTTTGTCTGACGATGATCGGTTCCGAGAAGTCCCGGTGGCTATTATTAAACGTAATCGCGATACGTAATGGGAACTTCCCGAAAAGCGCTTTCCGCGAACCTTTTGTAACCTTTCGGTTCTCTGTTCTCTCCCGTTCGTTTGCCCGTTCTTGCGGAACGCTTCGGCGGAATTGCGTAACTCCGCCGCGGCGCCGCGCGCCTTATCGCGTCTATTAAATAGAGCGACACCTACGCGATCGAAAATTTCGAAAAATGCGCGTCGAATTGGAGCGGGGTCACGCGAAACGACGCATTTTATAAAGAGAAGTGGCCTTATTTATAGACGAATTTCATAACACTATTTTGGACCGCGTCCTGAGACGCGTCACGGCGTCACGGCGCGCGCGGTGACGTCGCTGACAATAAAAGAAAGCCGCTCTTTTTAATGACGCATACGGGTCAAAGGCAGGTGATTATTCGACCTTCACTTGGCGCGCGGGAAAAACCAGTCCGAACCTTTTTGTTCCCGTTCGCGCGTCCACTTCTACGCTTCTCAGATTCTCCTCGATCTCCTCTTCTAAACTCTTCCTCTTCGTTTCCAGATGTTCTAAAGCAACGTATGATGGTGGCCGAAATTGTGGGACGCGGACAGACAGGATCTCCCGTGAACGGCGAACTGCCGCTGTTGAACTCCAGCATGCCTTCTAGCCACGGAAGGGACGCCCTCCTGGCGAGCCCGTCGCCCAACGGCGATGCCTACCAGCAAACCTACGCCATCGGCGCCCACCTCAAACCCAAGGAGATTCTTCCGCAGCGAAAGCAGCGCGAATTTACCCCCGAGAACAAGAAGGACGACAGCTACTGGGACCGGCGCCGCCGCAACAACGAAGCCGCGAAGAGATCTCGCGAGAAACGCCGCTTCAACGACATGGTCCTCGAACAAAGAGTCCTCGAGCTCACCAACGAAAACGCCATCCTCAAGGCCCAACTCGAGACCATCCGCGAAGAATTCGGCATCTGCGGCGAGAAGATCGTCTGCCCCGAGAAGGTCCTCGCCAGCCTCCCGAACAAAGACCAAGTTCTCTCTTACACCAAACGTCAGAAGCTGACCCATCCGGCGTTCTTCAGCTCCCCCAGCCCCATACCCACCCCCGTCATACACCAGCCGGTACTAACCTCGCCGCCGCCGCAACCGATCTCCCTCCCGCAAGTCCACCCGACGATCCACCACGAACCCCCGTACAGAGAACTCGAGTACCATCCTCAGTTCTCCACCTTCCCGCCTTACCACCACCCCCAGTCGCACTCTCCGACGCAGTACGACGGCGGGAACAACGCCCTCAACCTCTCCAGGTCTAGATCCAGAGGTAGACAATCCCCCTACGAAGTATCCAGCAACTCCGGAGACGAAAGCACACCTCTGGCCCTCACAACGTCCGAGTTGAACAACAGCTTACCGCTGAAACTTCGTCACAAAGTCCACTTGGGCGACAAGGACGCCGCGAGCACCCTTTTATCCCTCCAAAATATCAAGCAAGAACCGGGACCGAGATCGAGCCCTCCGTGGGACGCCGAAGGTTCGAGCGACGAACGGGACTCCGGCATTTCCCTCGGGGGCGAGTGGACGGCCACCGCCGCCGCCGCGACCCTTCAAACGCTCCAGAAACAGTCCCAGCTTAGCCTGCAAGAGCACACGGCCTCCGAGCTGGAGCGCATCTCCTCGGAGGTGGCCATGCTCAAGTCCATCATCCGCAAGGATCAAAAAGAGATGGGCTCCAACCAGCAGTGAACGCGACGCGCGGTGATATATATGTCTTTGTGATTTGGTCAGCCGGTACCCGGATGAAAGGATGTGGACATATCGTTTTACCCCTCGTTGACGTGCCGGTCGTCGTGTACCAGCTATTTATTGTGTCTAGGTTCTAAGTATTTATTTCTAAGGTCGCATTCTATTCGCCGATGAACGGAGACGATATGTTGCACAATTTATGGCCGCTTTTACTTCCTATTAGCCGTTATTTTTATATAACAATTATCGTAACTGTTTCTTGGCTAGCTTAGTGTCCCTTCACGATCAAAACCTGTAATCATCATCACCGACGTCGCCTATTGTTATAGAAATTAACGTACCTATTTATTTCTCTTAGCTGGAAACGTGTGATTTTTTATTGTATTTATCTTCAAATACTTCTTATTTATGTATAAAATGTATGTATTTTTGTTAACTGCTGGTCAATCTCAGCGTATATGTTATCTCATATCGTATAATATTAATGTATACAACAATTGCTGGAATATGTATTCTAAACGTAAGATGTCTTCGCTGTTATCTCCGACGGTGCTCACCTCTTCAACTCGCACTTCGGCCCGCTCCGTTTCGTTACTGTTTCGCGTACTCTGTTTTCGTCGAAGACGCGCCTCGGAAATAGCTTTAAAAGCGAACGAGATTATCAGAGATCATTTACCGTACTTTTACCTTTCGACCTGTAAATTATTACTCCAGCGTACTACTTTTAGTATGATAAAGAAAATATTCGTATATATTTTCATATTACCATTAAATGTATCCTACTTATTTCTTGAATAAAGATTTACATCATTTTATAAATTACTAAGCGTTTTTCTTTATTATCAAATACCCTTCCGTGCAAATTCTTATTCATCTTTATGAAAATTAATAAAAGCAAAAATAGCGTCGAATCGGAATTGTTGACAACAAAACATTAAGCGTTCCATTGTTACATTGCGTCAGCGAAGGAGCGAGATGGAAACAACCTCGTCGTCGGACACGTACAAACAGGCGTCTGCGTAAATATTTTCAAATTCCGTTCAAAACTCTGAACTCTAACCGTGTCCGGTGGCGGAAAGGTGAAACGATACGTAAACTAATTTGCGCCCGATAATAAAAGGGGTGTTTGTAATAAACAACGGTGCCAAATTAGTTAGTTACAACGTTTGGCACGCCGTCCGTTTCTCCGATCTATTCGATGCGTTACGTAGACAAGCTTCCAGAAAACGGTTTTATTAAAATCCATTGTTTGTTCAACCGTTTACGAAACAAATTAACGCAAACGTTTGGTTTTGTAGTAACAGATACGAAAACGTTCTTTGTGTAATTATTCAACGATAACGTAATAATTGCGCGCATTACTTTCCTTGTTATAAATATTTTTTTATGGGTTAAGAAATAAATTTACATTTAGTTTAGGAATTTTCTTAATAAAATTTTCTTGATAAAATTTTCTTGTTAAAATTTTCTTGATAAAATTTTCTTAATAAAATTTTCTTGGTAAGGTAGTTAATTACAACCCTTATTAAACTCAATTTTGAAAAAATAAATTTAGTGTTGGAGGAATTATCGGGATTGTTATACATTTTTTTTTTTGATTTAATAAAGTCACCTTTGGAGAATAAATAAATAATCTCCGCGCCGGACTCGGCTGATATTCCGCGATTAATGTTTGCCGTAAATACGGCTTAACGTCCTTCGGGGAAGGTTAACGGTTCGTCGACTTCGCGGTGCAGTTTCGCGCCGGATTTTTTCGGAAACCGACAGACAGCCGCCAGGATTTTGGCAACAGAACAAACATCGAACGCACAACAAATGACGCCCGAACGTATTTGCTCGAACGTTTATCTATTAAGAAAAAAAAAAATACCACAAAAACCGGCTCAGTTGCGCAACATTGCGCCGGGTCATGGATTGACGAAATATTTACAAACCGCTCGGGATCAGGGGATTAAAAATTTCGCATCTACGTCTCACGTAATAATAATAACTAAAAACTCATCGACTTAATCATTTTTTCGAGAACAAGGAATTTGGATGACCTGGCCAGTGTTTACCGTGAAAAACCGATGACGACCAATGTGATATGAGGCTACCTAATTTATACTCGGATGTTACGTGTGGGCGTTAGTTACGAAAATAAACATTTGATTGCCAACAAAAGTATTTACATGGAAAACTTTGTATTTATGTACTTACAAGAAACGCTTATATAGATTCATTACTATTTTGTGGCTTTTCTCGCAAATGTGTAAAATTCCGTTATCTAAAAAAAATTATTAATCAAATTACGTAATTCATTCTAAGCTATTTGTACTTAGGATATTATCAGTAATTATTATTTAAAAATTACATCCAAATAATTCCATTATAAATATTTATAGAGGGCTTATATCTAACAAAAGGATGAAAATTATTCTAGAAAAGTTACTGTTACTCTCACCTTTCTAGAAAAGTGTCCTAGACTTTCACTTACATTACTTCGCGAATGAACATTGATTGAGTAACTAGTACTATCTTTCATAAAGAATTACGGTAGTATAAAAACAAAAAAAATTGTTCTAAAGATATCTAAATAATAGGTCACTTAATTTATAATGAAGACTATTAATTATACTAAAGTATGAAGTACTCATCCATTAAAATGAGCTGTTTGAGAGTGGAAAACAATTCAAAACATGTTATATCACAAGATAGAAATTTAGAATTATCTAAAGAATTATTTTTTTAAGACTGACAATGAGACTTATATAAGTTATAAATTGTCAGAAAAATTCTCAGAGAAAAATAAAAAAAAATCACTAAAGGACGTAAACTTAATTTTCAAACAATTAGAACAAATTTAAAATAATTGCTGGAGAATTATAAGAAATTTAGGAAAAGTTACACTGATAAATGAGGAGAACCATAATTATCCAAAAACTATGATTTACCAAGACTGAAATTTTCCTAAATCTCAATCAAAGTTATGACGTTAGAATCTTCAGACAGTTCTTGCATTTCGATTTTCAATTTCTTGTCCTAAATCTGGGTCTTCAACATACAAATTTTCATTCAGTTTAAAGAAATCATTATGGTTTTTATTATCAGTCAATATCAACAAATTCTTATTTTTTGGATTCAGCAACTACCTCCTTACCATTCTGCTATTCTTCCTGGAGGAAAGATCTTTTACGGTTGTCATCAATGGATTCTCCTCCAGCACCCGGAAAGCCATATTTCGGTTATTTCTGTTTGGATCTTCGTGGGCCAGATACCAAATAAAATGTTTTAAAGAATACTACATTTTGGGGTTCATTTCAAGTTTTTTTTAGCGCTACCATCGATTTTAACCGACTATGACTTTTGTTTTTGAAATTGTCATGCATATTCTTTTCTTCGCCATTCACAAGACCTTGTTTTTCTGAATCCAGCGATATACAGTACATCAACTTTTATTAATTAGATAATAATAGATTGAAGTTGTTGAATCCCACCTAACTGCCGCGGTTACCGAAATGCATACCATCTTATCCGAGGAACTTAAGACAGAAATAGGAAAGCTCCCCGCTAAAAAAGCCCTAGGCCTAGATGAAATACCCAACATAGTCATGAAACATATTCCTGAGAATTTGCTGAACTACATCTCAGCAATTTTTAATCGTTGCTTAGAAATGGGCTATTTCCCGGTAGAGTGGAAAAAGGCGCAAATTCTAATGTTCGCGAAGGCAGGTAAATCCAAGACGGATATCGCCAAATAAGCCTGTTTTCATCACTACCTAAACTTTTCGAACGAACTATCTACCATCAACTTCGAGATGAACTAAGTCTCCTCAAAACCATACCAAACATCCAGTACGGTTTCAGAGAGGGGCATTCTACAATTCATCAGCTAGCCAGAGTGACGGAATTCATAGAGAAAGGCTTCGAAGCCCAAAAATTTACAGCTGCTGCTTCTCTGGATGTAGCAAGGGCGTTTGATACAGTCTAGATTGAAGGACTTAAATTTAAACTTAATAAAATTGGAATCAGCAACTACCTACTATCCTGCTATCCTTCTTGAAGGAAAGATCTTTTAATTTATCATCAATGGATTCTCCTCCAGCACCCGTAAAATTCTGGAGTCCCCCAAAAAAGCTGCTTATCCCCAGCTCTATTTAACATTTTTATGCATGATATCCCTTCTGACCCAAATTTCGAAATGGCAATGTTCGCTGATGATATGCTAATAATGGCACAAAATGACATCCTTAACAACGCAATCGAATCACTGCGAGGATCAACTGATAAAATCCAGCACTGGTTAACGAAGTGGGGCATCATGCCCGATGGCAATGTCAATCCAAGATCTTTACGCTAAGACACCTGCACGCAACGTAATGCCCCTTGCGTTGTTATCAACAACCAAATAATCCCGTGGAACACAAAAGACGAAGGAATCAAATACTTTGAAGTATTCCTTGACTTAACTTGGAAATATAGCAACACAAAGCTCAATCAAGGATATGACAGGCTTAGACAACTTTTTCCTCTAATTAATAGAACACCTCCTATGAGAATAGAGTGCACTCTCCTCCTCTACAAAGCTCTTATTAGACCACTGGTCACTTACACTTGCCCGGTTTGGAGCAACTCAGCAGCCCCAAATATGAAAAAGATTCAAACCCTAAAAACAAAATCCTTAAGATATCAGTGGACGCCCCATGGTTTATAAGGAACAGTGATCTACATGAAAACCTAAAAATACCAACTATTAGTGAACACAAAAGACGAAGGAATCAAATACCTTGAAGTATTCCTTGACTTAACTTGGAAATATAGCAACACAAAACTCAATCAAAGATATGCCAAGCTTAGACAGCTTTATCCCCTAATTAATACAACATCTCCTATGAGAATAGAGTGCGCTCTCCTCCTCTACAAAGCTCTTATTAAACCACTGATCACCTACGTTTGCCCTGTTTGGAGTAATTCAGCAGCTTCAAATATGAAAAAGATTTAAACCCTACTGAACAAAATCCTTAGGATATCAGTGGACGCCCCATGGTTTATAAGGAACGGTGATCTACATGAAAACCTAAAAGTGCCAACTATTAGAGAACACAAAAGACGAAGGAATCAAATACCTTGAAGTATTCCTTGACTTATCTTGGAAATATAGCAACACAAAACTCAATCAAGGATATGCCAGGCTTAGACAGCTTTATCTCCTAGTTAATACAACATCTCCTATGAGAATAGCTTGCCCGGTTTGGAGTAATTCAGCAGCTTCAAATATGAAAAAGATTCAAACCCTACAGAACAAAATACCCCATAAACCCCATGGTTTATAAGGAACAGTGATCTACATGAAGACCTAAAAGTGCCAACTATTAGTGAGTTTACTAAGAACGTAACCAAAAAGTTCTACAACATCAACAAATTCATCAAAAATTCTACAACATCCACTAATTTCCTATCATTAAATTTAATCAATTATGATAGTCAATCAATTTCTTCCCTCTATAAAAAAAAACTCTTCTCTCTTATCATGCCTTTATTCGAAGATATCGAAGAAATGGTTAGAAGAACAATACCATAGTGGAGTTGTAGGTACAATAATGACTAACAGCGAAGGTGGACTACAAATGAGTTCAATGGATAATACGACAACTATGCAATATGTCAATGAAATAGGTCCACTGATAACGTGCGCGTAAAGTTGTGAGAGATCTTGAACCTTCGAATGATCTAATGTTCTTGAGGTTGCGATCGAAAAAGCAAGAAATCATGGTCGCAAACGATTCCAGCTTCCACATCATTTTAATCCAGCAGAGAGAATAGTTTTTAGATTTATTTTGTGTACAGCCGACCCATTTCATCTTGGCCTTCCGAGGTCATCTGCGCAGTGACAATAGGTGGGGAGTTCTTAGAGAGCTCATTTGCGTAGTATACTCAACAGGGTACTGATCGTGTACAGATCAAAGCAAAAGTTTGTGTATAAGTGCGTGAGATAATATTTAAGTTCGAGATGGCGAAAAGTAAAGTGAAAAATAAAGTAAGTTCTTATTTATTTATTATTTTTGTTAATTTTTTTAGCAGATATTGTACTATTTGCAGCTTAAAATATGTTTGATTAATGGGTTTGTTAATTTAAAAATAACTTTTAAACTTAAAAACCCTGAAAAATAACCTACTACAAAGAAATTCATTATTAAAAATTTACCTGTTTAAAATTTACAATACAATACCTGTACATATTTTTGTACATGTCAACTTTTGCGGCGCTCTATACTTGCCGCTCCTATCTAACGAATAAACCCATCTTTCTCCAACGATTTACTGTCGCACTCCTTCGTCTGCGCATTTTTCGTGACCTTCATCGGCCAAAATGGATTGGGCCGGCTGTACGATAGAGATATAAAATGGGGAAATATAAACACGTGCTTTAGTGCGGTTCAGCATAAAGTGGGTCTTTGTCAAATCCACACGCGCCTAAAGAGGAAGCTTCTTCAAGACCTAATTTTTGTAAGGAAGTTTTTTTGTAAAATCTAGAGAAATTTTCATCCATTCTTCAATCAAAGCTTTTTTAAGGTCATCTTTATTTGAGATTGCCCTTTCTGTGATCTCCTTATCAAGCTGATCCCACTGATGGTTTATAGAATTAAGGTCTGGGGAGTGCGATGATGTAGAGTTTTAGGGACTCTGTATAGCAGCCATTCCTTAACAATTTTGGAAGTATGTTTTGGATCGTTATCGTGTTGAAAGATCCAGTTCTCTGATAAGTCCAATTTATTAAGATTCTGAGAAATATTGTTCTTTAAACTGGATAAATAGTCCATACTATTCATTGTTGATTCTATAAAAACTAGATTATCGACCCCTGATGTTGTCATACAGCTCCAGATCATAACCAAGCCTCCACCTTTCTCTGATCGTCTTATCAAGCTGATCACACAGATGCTCTATAGAATTAAGGTCTGGGGAGTGCGGTGGATGATCTAGAGTTTTAGGGACTCTATAGCAGCCATTCCTTAACAATTTTGGAAGTATGTTTTGGATCGTTATCGTGTTGAAAGATCCAGTTCTCTGATAAGTCCAATTTATTAAGACTCTGAGAAATATTGTTCTTTAAACTGGATAAATAGTCCATACTGTTCATTGTTGATTCTATAAAAACTAGATTATCGACCCCTGATGTTGCCATACAGCTCCAGATCATAACCGAGCCTCCACCTTTCTCTGATCGTCTTATCAAGCTGATCACACAGATGCTCTATAGAATTAAGGTCTAGGAACTGCGGTGGGTGATCTAGAGTTTTAGGAACTCTGTATAGCAACCATTCCTTCACAATTTTGGAAGTATGTTTTGGATCGTTATCGTGTTGAAAGATCCAGTTCTCTGAAAAGTACAATTTATTAACACTCTGGGAAATATTGTTCTTTAAAATGGATAAATAGTCCATACTGTTCATTGTTGATTCTATAAAAACTAGATTATCGACCCCTGATGTTGCCATACAGCCCCAGATCATAACCAAGTCTCCACCATGTTTAATGGAGGTTTGATACTTGGTATTGGTTATAAATTTCTCTTTGAAGACCTTATTTTTTGTCCGCCATATCTTTGGTGATTTTCTCTTTCCAAAAGTTTCAAATTTACCCTCGTCACAGAACAATACGTTTTTCCAAAAATCTGGACCTTCGTTTTGATACTTTTTTGCGAAATCAAAACGTTTCTATTTATTTATTTTAGATATGTAAGGCTTTTTGCGGGGTGTTCTAGCATGTAGACCACTTCTATGGAGTGTCCTTCGTATGGTAGTAGAGCTTACGGTAGAACTTATGTGCCTGCTATCTGCAATATGTCTTTTGCTATTTTTTTACACTTGAAGATGGATTATTCCACATTTCTCTTACTACTGCTCTAGCCTATGCTTCTGTAAGACGCGTTGGTCGTCCAACGTGTTGTAAATCTACTACTGTATGGTGCCTTGCATATTTATCCAAAAATTTTTTTATTGTGCAGTGCTTTCTTCCTACTATTTTTGCTATTTCGACCGGACCGGCTGTTTACTTTTTTTTGACGCGTAAAAATCTGGATATATTTACTCTAAAGGGAATTTATCTTATTTGTGAGGGTTTTTGCTTCACTATTTTCTAAGAAGAGATAGCTCAAAAATGAAGTCGTAAATTCTGGTACAGCCGGCCCATTTCATCTTGGCCTTCCGAGGTCATCTGCGCAGTGGCTATAGGTGGGACGTTCTTAGAGAGCTCATTTGTGTAGTATACTCAACAGGGTACTGATCGTGTACAGATCAAAGCAAAAGTTTGTATATAAGCGCGTGAGATAATATTTAAGTTCGAGATGGCGGAAAGTCAAGTGAAAAATAAAGTTCTTATTTATTTATTATTTTTGTTAATAGTTTTAGCAGATATTGTACTATTTGCAGCTTAAAATATGTTTGATTTTTGAGTTTTAAATTTCAATAATTTAATCCAAAATGAAGACAAAACTATGAAACATTGATTTGTAAGAATTTTTGATATTTGATACTGTTATATTTTGTGTTTAATATTATTTTATTAAAAATTTACCTGTTTAAAATTTTTATTAAACCAATTTGAGTTTTTTATTGCATGTCATTGTTCAGCATTCGGCGTGCTTTGAAAAAATACACCCATTTCCCAAAACCCCGTAATACCTCATTGTTGAATAGGCAATGTATGGTGCACGAGGTACATATTTTTGTACAGGTCAACTTTTGCCGCGCTTTGTACTTGCCGCTCCTATCTAATGAATATACCCATCTTTCTTCAACGATTTATTGTCGCCCTCCTTCGTCTGCGCATTTTTCGTGACCTTCATCGGCCAAGATGGATTGAGCTGGCTGTATATAAATTTTTATTGTAAGTTAACAGAATCGTAGTAAAAAAGGGTTTTTAGAAGTAAACAACTAGTGTTTACTTCCTTTTGATGCTCACAGTATCTGCAAGTACATTAAGTGGTAAGTCATCTTCTGAATCATATGTAAAAATCTCATTTAGCTGATCTTCACTTTGCATATTGTCGTGCTTAAATCCTGCTTTAGGGAGCAATTTTTAACTGTTTTCTTGGTTACTTGGGCCCTTGGGTTTTTGCAAAGTACAATACATCCGCATATCTCTTTCTGCATAGATGTCAAACTAGTATTGAACCCCGTATGTACCGAAAAAATGAGAACGTTTATATTTCGGTGTACTAGGGGAAGTCCCTCATTCAAGGTAAGCAGATAGGCCGCGTTTGTACCTTGCAAATATAGAAGTCGGTAAAACACCGGTTAAAGGGAAAATCTTTTATTAAAGGTAGACAGCCAACAGAACAGTCCGTTTAAGAGAACATCTTCTAATGTCCGCATCCGTTCAAGAGAATATTCGTCTAAGAGGGAGTTGACACAATGCAAATTATATGAGAGTCGGACGGTTCCATGAGAAACTGTCCGTCCAAGGGAGGTGTCCATTTAAGGTGTCCGTTTAAGGTGTCCGTTTAAGGTGTCCGTTTAAGTCCGCGAAGGGGAATTTCACTGTATAACTATAAGACATTCAAGAGAAAATACATTAATAAACGAGGAAAACTACAATTATCTAGAAAATATGATTTACCAAAGCTTTGAGATTTTCCCGAATATTTTAGAAAAAATATTATAGAAAAATTACATCCAAAATCCTTTTTATTGAAACCTTCTTAAGAAAAAAAATATATTCAGCTTTAAATAAGAACAAAAAATTTATATACTTTGATTTTAAAAAATCACATACTTCAATCAATATACTTCATTTAATATACTTTCATGTAACACTAGTCATCTTGTTGGCAACTCCCCATAAAACTTAACATTAAACATTTTTTTTTATTTAGTCACGTTTTGTTAGAACGGTTAGAAAACTGTTAGAAGAATGATTATCGCACGGTTAACGTTATGTTATTGACATGTCGTAAAACACGGCTTATGTCGCAAAGAAAAATGTCAGAACGAAACGTTGAGTTATTAAATGCATCTACGCAATAGGTAGACGACCTACTAAATAATAAATATATTAATGTTTTTTTAATTTTATTTGCAATCTTTTTTTGTTTATTGTACTAAATGTGTGTCACATCCGATTTTTACAAAAGACTTCCAACAATATCTCTTGTATAATAAAGCGACAATATGATAAAGCGTTTGGTGGTCATTGTTAAATTTTGGATTTATTACCGACGAATATGTTTCTATCTAATAGTTGTCATTCAACATGGCATACAACAAACTTCTAGTTTGTATCCTACCATTTTTATTTATTGGATTTCAAGTAAGTTTTTTTATTTATTTATTTTAAAATCGTTTTTATTTATTTTAAAATCCTTTTTATTTTAAAACTTTTGATTTTTTAAAGGATGTTGCACCAATTTTTAAACAAAAGCTTCATAAAGAAACATGTCCAAAACATAAGTAAATTTATTTTCCATCAATATATAACTTAATTAACTTTCTAAATCATTTTAGCTCACAATTAATTAATTTATTTAGCGTTATGTGTACCAATATCGCTAATGGAACTAACGCTACTCTTCGAGATGCTTGTATTGGATGTTTTCAAAGTGCAACAACTACTAATTCACAACCATCTGTTGCTTCAATCATAGCTTGTGCTAATTTATATGCAACAAACACAAATTATTCATCGTGTTTTAATATTTTACCCGTAAATAAACGATATAAATAATGATTAAAATTCATGACTAAAAAAAAATAATATTCTAGCCATCTATTATTCCATCGGATCCAGGAATTGATCCAAGAATAAAACGGTCTACTATTCAATGTAACACCGAATATTGTCAATTTGTTAGATGTATAAGAAGTGTTAATTCTAATATTTTGGTTATTTATATTAATATCTTTAAATAAAATCGTATTAATCAATTAATATTTTTAGATTTCAAGATGTTTTAACGAATCAAGATTAATCAACCCAGCAATTTCAGCAGCTCAGCAAGTAATATTCTATAAGAATGTTACCGCTTGTATTTTAGCTAGAGCAAGATGTTCTTCAGTAAATCCTATAACAGGACAACCACAAAATGGAAGATATCAAACGGTTACGAGTACGGATAAGTTTGGAAAAACTACCCAAAGATCAACGGCATATTATTATTCCTTACAAATATCTTTAAATGGGGAATTAAGGGTGGTTGCTCTTTCAAATCCTGTAGCTTCTCAAAATGGGTTTTGTGCTACTCAAAGTAGTTTACAAGAAGCTAATTGGATGACTTTTACTTGTTAAAATTTGAATATAATAAAATAATAAATATAAATGTTCAAAAATGACTTATCGTGCCATCTCTTAGCAGATTTACTAAACTTATTAAAATGAATACAACACATCATAGATGGCTCTTAAATAAATTTATACTTATACTTAAACTTATAAATATATTTAAAAGGTGGCGTTAGTCAGCTGACTAATGTTTTGGAAAGTCACAAGTGACAGAAGTAAGCATAACGTGGCCGTCTTTATCGTAAAAACGTATCAAAAACTTAGTGTTCATCAGATTTTTACGTTTGTAAACCTACAAAAATGCAAAACGAGCCAGGCAAATCCATTAAAAATTCCCTTTTTAATCCCAACGTTACTGGAAGTACTTACGAAGACTTCGCCCAACATGCTATGCTTTTTCCTGCTCAAGAACCAGCTGTTCTTCCACAAAATCCCATTGCAGGTAAGTGAGATTTGATTTAAAGAAAAATAAGACATATAGTAATATAGGCTTACTAATTAAAAATTGTTGAAGTTTAGTTGTCCAAAACAATTATTAACCCTTTCCGGATGGACCTCATATTGGATACAATAGGATAATTGTAAATTGCTAAAATGAGAGAAGGACAGGCAAGAGTACATTGTTGTTCCAATGTAACCATATTATTTTGAGTCTGGCTGTTAGATGTACCTTTCTGGCTATTGTTCGGAAAGGGTTAAGAATAGTTTTATAATGGTACAGATAACAATGTCATAAATGTAAATAGATGTTCATAAAGGTGACTATAGATCAATGGTGGGCAACCTCCGGCCCTCGGGCCAACTCTGGCCCTAGTGAGGGTTTAATCTGGCCCGCGATACCTTTAGAAAGAATAATAAATGATTTTTGTTTTCAAAATTATTATTTTTTAAACGAAAGAAAAAATTAAAGAAAGGTTTTTATCAGTAATGCGTTAGAGAAAAAATGTCTCATTACTGCACTGGATTCGAACCCAAATTTCCTGCTTTCTGGGTAGTTATTGTACCAAGGAAAGCAGGAGATCTAATAACTAACTTTGTTACTAAATATAAGTAACAAAAATTTGTTAATTTTTTTTTATTCCGGCCTGCGTAAAAAAAGTAAACCATAATCCGGCCCTCACTATACAAAAGGTTGCCCACCCCTGCTATAGATGATCAGGTTGATTAAGTAAACTTCTTGCAGTATGAGAGTATACACCAAAGGTGGGCAACCTCCGGTCTGAAGGCCAACTCAAACCTGCATGAGGGTCTAATCCAGCCCGCGAGAATAATAAATAATTTTTGTTTTAAGTTAAAAATTTTTAACAGAAAGAAATAATTAAGGAAGGGTTTTTACCACTAATGCGTTAGAGAAGAAAAAATGTTTCATTACTGCACTGGGATTCGAACCCAGATCTCCTGCTTTCCAGACAGTTGTTCTATCAAGGAGAAAAGCAGGTGATCTGGGAGATTTAGTAATTGACTTTGTTTTTTTATGATAAAAAGAGAAGCTTAGAAGTAACAAAAGTTTATCAATTTTCTGCTCCGGCCCGTGTCGAAAAATAAACCGTAATCTGACCCCCATCATACAAAAAGTTGACCACTCCTTACTGGTGTAGACCATCCAATTGATGATATAGAGCAAGGGTGGCCACACTTGGTGATACTGAGACAGGGTTGCCAGATCGTTCGATTGGATTTCCCCAGACACAATTGAAAAATACCCTAAATTTGGAAGTTTTCAATAAAAAATCCCCAGAAAATAATTTTATTGTTTTCCTAGATTATAATTTGTTACTTTTAAATTTTAATCAATTTTCGTGACTGAAGCATATCTTTAAAATACCTAAAAATAAGCCAATTTAGAAATAAATCCCCAAGAATTGGAAAATATTCAAAAAATAATTTTTCAAATTAAAAAGATAACTTATAACAGCAATGCACACAAAAACACTGCAACATAGTGCCAGTTGAAGACTAATAAATAAATAAATAAAACTAAAATTCTACTGCACGTATTCTTGCGTTTTATAGCACAGAATTGAATTTTTATATTTATGAAGTTTATATACCATCGATAAGTGCCAGACATAACATCCCCTGTTAATACCCACCTAAAATTTTTTCCCCACAAGTAATCCCCAATAAAAACTATCCCCAAAAAATACCCCAATAAAGAAAAAAAACCCTAATTTTTGGGGAAAATCCCCTAATCTGGCAACCCTGTACTGAGAGCCGTATTGAAAAATCGAAAATTTTTAAGAGCCTAATCGGAAAAAAAATCGCCTTCCAAAAAAAAAGGAGATCCAGATTAATTATACCTCCTGATTATAGGAAACAAATTTTCTTAAAAATTCAAAACCTAGTAGAAAGTATTTATGACATTTTGTAATGGAGCCGCAATAAAACTCAAAAGGAGCCGCATGTGGCTCGCGAGCCGCCATTTGGCCACCGTTGGTATAAAGCATCAAATTGCCAGAAGGTTAATTTTTCGGCAAGTAAACTGAAAACCAAATCTGTAGTCCCACAGTATCCATATTCAGCTTTAAGTGAAGACGTTGTTCATGTATTGATAAATTCTTGGCCTACAAGCCTGCTAGGTTTATACAGGTTCTAGCTGATAAGAGGTAAGATCTGACTTTTGGCAAGAAGAAAAATCTGAAGATTTTCAAGAGGTCAAGAATTCAGGCCAAAGCCTTCCAACCGATTGGTTTACTAACAATAAGGTTTGCCAGCCAGTCGTGACCATAGACGATCATGTTTGCAGGAAGGTAAGACTTCCAGTCGCTAAATCTAACTGTTCCATAATGAATCGGTTGAAATCAAGGCCTAAACTCTCTATTTTCCAAAGATCTGCCGACTTTTGAATTCTGACCGTAAGACAAGCCTTACTACTTGCAAGCTTGAACGTGTATGTGTCTAGCAAGACTATAGGTTTGCTCTCTATTTCCCAAAGATCTACTAACTCTTGAATTCTGATCGTAAGATATGCCTTACTACTTGAAAAGCTTGAACGTGTGTGGATCTAGCAGGACCTACAGGTTTGGTATATAGTTTACTTGCTGGAAGGTAAGCCGTTAAACCTTCGGCAATCCTCACTGATAGTGTACAAATCAGGCCTGAACTCTCAGCCTCTCGCCGATTTGCCGACTTTTCTTTTTCCAAAAGGCAGGCTTTACATCTTACAAATCTAAACGTGCGTGAACCTAGCAGGCCTGCAGATCAAGAATTTATCAACATATGAACAAGGCTTTCAGATCCAAAACTGACCGTATAAAGGGAAGATATCGTCAGACTGCAGATTTAATCTTCAGTTTACTCATAGAATTTTTTTTTCTGGCAAACCTGATACCAATAGACAATCGTCTATGGATACCACGAGAATACAAGCTTTGTATTTAGGTTTGTCTGAACCTAAGATCGAAACAGCACCGAAAATCGAAAAAAAAAACATTACTTTTGTCCGAACGAAAACTGAAACTGAATCGATATATACAGGGTGTCCGGAAATAACGTTCGTATACTGAAGGGGGTAATTCTACAGCAAAAATTATGAAGAAAAGTTCATATAAACATGTGTCCGGAAATGCTTCCCAAAGGAGCTACAGCTCTTTGAAGTTGACACTCACGGTGTGGTTTTTTTAAATTATTTCACTTATCCTACAGAGTAGGATGTTGAATTTTGGAACATCCCCTATTATTTACATAAGAAATATGATGATGGTGACTAAAATAATTTACGATGAACAGGCTTCGGTACCGAGGCTGAGGAGCTCATTTAAAGTTCCATATTTTTTTTGGTCGATAATTTTTTGAAAATCTGATTTCAAAACTGGAATGTTTAGACAAAAATACAAAAAAAAGTTACTAACATACGATGTCCTACCATGCACCCATTTCGAGAAATTCAACGATTATGCGGTAGTGACACACAACTTTATGTTCAAAAAATCTCTAAATATCGTAGTAGGTTCGCGCCATGTTATTTGACAATTAGTATGTGTCACTCCTTAATAAAAAATAATGATAAATACTTAGTTTTATAAACAAAAAGCGAGTACTGTTTCTGTGTTTTTGCTTAAATAAATCTTTTCCTGTTTAGTTATGTACTTGTTTTTGTTTATAAAATTAGGTTTTTATCACTATTTTTTATCAAGGAACGACACATACTAATTGTCAAATAATATGGCGCGAACCTACTACGATATTTACAGATTTTTTGAACATAAAATCGTGTGTCACTACTGCATAATCGTTGAATTTCTCGAAATGGGTGCATGGTAGGACATCGTATGTTAGTAACTTTTTTTTGTATTTTTGTCTAAACATTCCAATTTTGAAATCAGATTTTCAAAAAATTATCAACCAAAAAAAATACGGGACTTTAAATGCGCTCCTCAGCCTCGGTACCAAAATATGTTCATCATAGATCATTTTAGTTGCCATCATCATATTCCTTATGTAAATAATAGGGGATGTTCCAAAATTCAATATCCTACTCTGTAGGATAAGTGAAATAATTGAAAAAAACCACACCGTGAGTGTCAACTTCAAAGAGCTGTAGCTCCTTTGGGAAGTATTTCCGGACACATGTGTATATGAACTTTTCTTCATAATTTTTGCTGTAGAATTACCCCCTTCAGTATACGAACGTTATTTCCGGACACCCTGTATATATTTTGTTTTGTTCAGAGCCCTGTTTTCACTAGATGAGACTCTTTCCTTGTTGTTGGTGATTTGTCCACTAACAGTGAGGTTTGCTAACCAGTCGTAGCTATAGACGATCATGTTTGCCGGAAAGTAAGACTTCTAGTCTCTAAATCTCACTGTTGCATAATGAATTGGTCGAAATCAAGACCTGAACTCTATTTTCGAAAGATCTACCGACTTTTCTTTTTGCCGAAAGGCAAGTTTTACTTCTTACAAATCTAAACGTGCGTGGACCTAGCAGGCCTGTAGACCAAGAATTTATCAACATATGAACAAGGCCTTCAGGGCCAAAACTGACCCTATAAGGAAAAATATTGTCAGGCTGCAGATTTGATCCTCAGTTTAGTCAGGAATTTTTTTTTGATAAACCTGAATGTCTATGGGTACCACGAGAGTAAAGGCTTGCTATTCAGGTTTATCTGAACCTATGGTCGAAACAGAACCGAAAAATCGAAAAAAAGCCATTACTTTTATCGGAACGAAAACTAAAACTGAATCGATACATATTTTTTGTTTTGTTCGGAGGCTTGTTTTCACTAGATGAGACTCTTTCCTTGTTGTTAGTGTTTTGTCCACTAAGAGTGAGGTTTGATAGACAGACGTGGCTATAGACCATTGTATTTACATTTTCATAGTAGTTCAGCCTGTGTTAATTCGTGGTCTTGAACACCGGTGGGCGTCGTGAATTTCAAATTTTATTTCGCTCCCATTCAGTCTAAAGTTACGTAGTAAAGCAAAATCAAGCAGATTTGGGCTATATTTGTGCAATTGCTTTATGAACCGACTTAAAAGTTGGTGAAAACATTATAAAAGCAGAATTTTAGAATAGCTCCCTGGTGTTCAAGACCACGAACTAACAGAGGTTGTCCTACTATAAGAATGTAAATACAATGCTATAGACGATCATGTTTGCCGGGAAGTAAGACTTCTAGTCCCTAAATCTCACTATTGCATAATGAATCGGTCGAAATCAAGACCTGAACCCTATTTTCCAAAGATCTACCGTCTTTTCTTATTGCCGAAAAGCAGGCTTTACATCTTATAAATCTAAACGTGTGTGCATCTAGCAGGCCTGCAGACCAAGAATTTATCAACATATGAACAAGGCCTTCAGGACCAAAACTGACCGTATAAGCAAAGATATCGTCAGATTTGATTTGAGAGACAGATTTGATCCTCACTTTACTCATAGGAATTTTTTTTTCGGCAAACCTGATTGTCTATGGGTACCACGATAGTAAAGGTTTGCTATTCAGGTTTTCCGGAGTCTATGGTTGGAAGAGAATCAAAAATCGAACAAAAAAACACTATTTTTGTCAGAACGAAAACTAAAACTAAATCGATATGAAATTTTTGTTTTATTCTGAGCTGTTTTCACTAGATGAGACTTTTTCCTTTAAGAAAAAAATCCAATATGCAAAATCAATCCAACTGGAATGACTACTTATTATTTGGTGTGTCTATTTTGTCGCTCAAATATTAATTTTACATTAAAAGAAATATCCGGACGAAAACTTATCCGAATATTTACTATTCGATTATGCGACTAAAATGCTATACTATGCATAATTAATATTGACTATGCATATTAAAAACGATAAAGAGCAAGAAAAAACAATTTATTATTTAATATTACATTATTAAATATAGAATGAAATACATAAAATATTTTTAATTATAAAATGATAAAAATGTTAAAGTTATGTTTTACCTTAAACCACTTAAAGTGGTGTTCTACTTCCTGAAGGTCCTTTATAAACAGGTAAATCCAAAGAAGCTTTCTGTTTTTGCCTTATTATAAAATAAATAATAATTATTATTACCACGATAAGTAAAATAACTCCCAATACAATAGCTGATACAAATCCTGCACTTAAAGGTCCACCTAAGTATAAAATAAATCAAAATAATCAATCAAAGCAATTTTTTTATCGAATTTTTAACGAAACACTATTTTATCGAATAACTATAGATATAAAAATAAAAAATAAAAATATATACTTACTTTCATAGGGATTAATTTCCAAAGTATTTCTATTTCCCTTTAAATCAGTTGCAGTAACAGTTAATTTTGAGTTACAACAAGAACCGACATAATGCCCAGCTATTTCATCTTTAGAACCACTCGCAAAGTTATCATTATCAAAATAAATCCCTCGTGGTTGAGACTCAAGTCGTAACAAACCCGTTTCTGTATCTTTAGCGAAAATATCAACCGACCAAGTTGCACTTTGACAATCCGAGCTGTCAACTTTTAAACAATCATTTATTAAAGAATACCAAAGCTCAGGAGGATTCGTTTCGGTATCTTGAATGTCATTTATATATAAATACGCCATTTTTCGAACCGTGCTGATTTTTCCTGTAACTTGAAAAGTTATTGTGTCCATATTTCCCGATGAAATAGCTGTGTTTAAATAAACCGTTACTGTTATTGTTTGATTTGGTGAAATTGTTGCGCTATACAAAAATTTTAAATTAAAGAGAATTAAAAGAAGAATTTTTTTTAAAGAAAATTACCTTCCCGGATTCATAGTTTGTAATAAATATTTTGTATCACTACAAGTAAATCCCACAGAGATAGTTTCTTTTTCATTATTAGTAACTTCAAAGAAAACTGTGATATATGTATTAGGAGTTGCTAAAAGTTGTGAAGAAGATCCAACGTCGATAGAAACACTTGGTACGGTTTGAATTTTCTCCGCCGTAACAAGTCGTCTAAATCGGGCTTTAAAAAGAGATTGTATCGATTAGATTATAATAATAGCCTAGAAACTAATTACGGGTATTAAAACGTGAATCACTACGTTTCAAACTAGTTAAAAAAGAACTATACAATTGTGACACTTGACCTTTAGTCAGGTGATGCATACGAATAAAATAAACATAATGTTACGATTACGTTTTCTAAGTTGGATAAAACTAAAAGTTGGATAAAACTAAAGATAACGAGATTTATTTATTAGATCGATGCGTTTTAGTTTGTGTATTATTTGCGCCCGTTAGGGGTCAAAATTCTTTTTAACATTTAGTTGCGCAAGTGCAAACGTGACGTATTGTAGATTAAACTATATACGCCAAGAAAACTCGGCAAGCGTGCACAGTTCTAGTTTATACGCAATCCTGTACAGAGGTGAGTTAATTTTAATGTTTTTACAAACTTTCTACCTTGATCTTGGATGAATATTTGCTCTAGTGCGTCTTCTTTTATTATATTTACGTATGCACGTTTTTTGGCATCGAAACTTAACGTCCAAGGACCGTTTTGATTCACTTTTAAAGTCACAAAACAAATATCTTTGAAGGATATTTTGAAGGCTATCATATTATTTGTGAAATTAATTTTTTGTCCGAATGGTGTGATTATTTCTAAATCTTCAATTTCTCCTTTTACTTCAATAAAAATTAAATTTGTTGAATCGGAAATATCAAACTTAAGTTTATAATAACCAAATACTGTTTTGTTTTTAACCACGTGCTGAAAATATAAATATTAGATTATACATCATTAACCTTTTAAGTTATTACTTCATAATTTGTTTTAATATAAGTATCGGAAAGATCGAAAAATTCTCCTCCAGTTGCAAAAGAAATCGTTTTTAAATTTGTTATCGATTCATATCTCTCGGGTTTGTAGAAAATAAACAGCTGAAAAACAAATTTATTACGTAATTTAATAATCAATCAAATACGATTTATTACCTTTATGTTTTTATCTAAACTTTCTTTTAAAATATTCATAATTAATGTTTTGTCTTCAATTTCTTTAGATGTTACAAAATATACTTTCGAATTTTTACTTAAACTTTTTATAATCTCCAATATTTGAAACTCATCTTCACTTTTAATCACATTACAATTTTTTTCTCTAACCTCTGATATTAATTTTTCATTTTCAAGATCGCCAATAATTAAAGTACATATTTTGTATGTTTCAATATCAGAATTAAATTTAATTTTTTGATTACTTAAAATACTTTCACTTAAACCAACCATCACGAAAAAAATAAAAACCCAAATCATTTTTGGTGCGTTTGTAACAAAATCAAGAATAAAACTGAGCTTTGAGATACAAAGCCATCGTCTTTTGTAAGCTTCGATGACGAATTTGGGTAAGAACGGAAATCCTACGCCTAAGTGAAAAACAAATAGGTGTAACCCTTTTTATTTACTCAAATCGGTTAAGGTTAAAGGATGATTCCAAGTAGTTTAAAGTAATTCGGTGTGAAAACGTTTAATCTTAATGGTATAACGATGTAGTGTTTATTGATTTTTATTTGTTTATTTAGATCAACCAATTGCGGAAAGTTCAACAAGTAACTTTACAATAGAACCATTTACCTCTCAATTTGGAGAAGTATCCATTCAAGATCAAACCAGCAACGTAAATATATCTGGTGAATATCAAGATTATCAACCACAACAAGAACAACAACAAACAGAAATTGTTTCATCGTCACAATCAACATCTTCTAATATATCGTCGTTTTTATCGTCGTTTTCAAGCATTTGGAGACAAAGTTCTCCAGCTCCTTCTCAAGAAGATTCTTTTGGGATTCAAAATCAACCACAAATTTCATCCCAATTTCAAGCCCAACCTCAATATCAATCAGAATCAATACCAAGTCCATATTTTCAAAATATTCCTGAAGGACCTCCTCCGGAAGTAGCATTTTATTCACCTTCGGATATTCCAAAACCCGCTGTTGCGGTTCCTCCTCCAACTACAACAGCTACAAACACTTACAGACGTTCTGGATTAAAAAGGGCGGTTTACGCCCCTGTTCCGGGACTTTCTAAGTCATCTCAAGAACAACCTCCTAAATTTGATCCAATTCCTAGTGGTATTGAAAAAACTCAATCGAGTCAAATTCCAATAAGTAATTACTTTCAACCAATTCCAAGTTCGATATTAACACCTGAACAAATTCAAGAAGTTCCGAGACCTCCGAGTTCTTTAACTCCGAAGTTATTCCAAGAAGTAAAAACATCCGAATCCAATTCACCTTTTTTGAGTCCGGTACAAGACTTTACGGAATCTTTTATCAACACGCCGGGAAGTTCTAGTATGCCCACGATGTCTACTAACGAAGTTCCAAGTTCAACTAACTTACCCTACGCTTATCGACAAGAAAACTTTTTACCGACCGCTAACTCTGATATTACAAACCCTTTATACAGACCGGTTTATCATCATTGGTTTTATAAAAAGAATTCTGAAACGAGAACACCTTGGGAACCTTTTTCTATGCATGATTCACAAAATTTAGAAGCAGCTTTTACATCACGTAAGTAAATAAAAAAAAAAACTAGAATCAACAAAGAAAAAAAAAATTTGTTTTTAGCCGATTTATCACCAGATACTGTAGTAAAAACAGATGGTGGTCGTTATGACGTTAACGTATTACGAAGAGAACGACTTTCAGTGTACTGGAAAAGCAATCCAACGGAAGTAAAACGATGTTCTTGGTTCCATAGAACAACCGTCGAAGGAAAATACATTCCTTTCGATGAAAATATTGCTGCGAAACTCGAAGAAGAATACAAGATAGCTTTTGAAACAAATCAATGGCACAGAAAAGTCGATATACAAAACGGAGAGACGGTTATTTTCCACGGAGCGGATGTTTTGATTTTATTCCCGGCTACTCCTTCACCAGACGCTTGGGGAAATACTCCCCAAAATCAAAGCAGACCGAGAGTTGTTAAACGCGGGATGGATGAGTTTGATATTGACGAAGGCGAAAGCGAAACTGTTGATCATTTATTGTTTATGGTACACGGAATTGGAGCTGCTTGTGATTTAAAATTCAGATCAGTTGAAGATGTTGGTAAGTAATTTTTTCATTTAAGGTTTAAACAAGTATATATAAACAAGAAATAATAATATTGAGGGTTTTATTTAGGGAGGAGAATAAAATATATTAATCGGCACTTTTTCTTAAATTTTATTTTAAATTTTTTTACATGTTTCGGCTTAAGAGGTAACCTTCATAGGTAACTAACTCTTCAGAGGTAACTGGAAATAAATTTAAAAGTTTAAATTAATCACAGAGTTAAAGTTAAATTAAAATTTAAAATATATATTAAAATTGACAAGGGGTACGAACTTATCTCGGCGGATTGGGTCAAGTAACCAATCGAAAGCACTCATCAAGATCTCAAAAATCGATATCAAAAAGGCTACGGTCCTCTTTGATGATATTCGGATGTGGAACTCAACCTCTCCCTAAAATATGAAATTTTTAAAATGTGGCTCGTTCGTTGTTTAATACCCACCTAAAATGTTTTGATGATAGTAGATTTCGGTTTCGAATTTTATTTGAAATCGGAAATTGGAGAGTCGTCTGGAGATTCTCGACGATGACGTCACTTTTTGAAAAAACAAAGCTTGAAATCGAAATCTACTATCATCAAAACACTTCTGGTCTTGCCACCTCGTGGCAATCCCGTTAAGATGCGACCAGCGGTTCTCGAGATCGACTATTTCGGAAATTGATTTTTTTGGCGAAAATAGACGGAATTTTTCAAAAAGAAAAAAATACCACGCTATAGTAAACAGATGAGGCTACATCCTACAAAAGGCCCGAATTTTTTTCTTCAGCGGTTTCCGAGAAAGAAATTCCCAAAGTCTGCGCTCCTCGCGGACCGGTCAAAAAACCGGTCCTTTTTTCATTTAACTCGCGATATTTCCTAAACCGCGGGACCTACGATTTTCAATCGATGATATGTTACACAGAAATGATCACCGATTATGACAGTCTTTACGACAATTTTTTTCGACGAAAACTTTCGGAGTAGGAACATGCGAAAGTTTAATAAATAAGCATATTGAAACGAGGAGTGCAGTGGCAGTCTAACGGTTAAGGGGATTCACCACTGAAAAAATACCTTTTTTTAAATACACAATAAAAATGGCCTAACTACTTTTTTCTAATGTGTAATAGGTTATAAAAAATACAAAAATATGAAATGGCCAAAAAGTTATCACGTATAGGCTACAGCTAATAAAAATGAATTTTCTTTTCCACGTTTTTCAGACCATATTTCAAAGTGATATATCTAAAAAACTTTTCAACATATTGCACTGATCTTGGTCTTATTTTGAAGATAATGATCTATTTTAAATATTTAGGTAGATATATTTAGGCAGCTTTAGTGGTTTTCAAAAAATCATAGACAATTTTTTACTTTTTTTCAAAAAACATACAAATATATATATATATATAATTATGTTTCTAAGCAGCATATGCACCCAAAAATCTAATTCTACCTAAATATTTAGTAAAAGATTTACTGAATATGTGGTGAAAATATGAACTCTCTATCTAAATTGGTTCTCAAGATATATCAATTTTTGTCTGAAAATTTGTCGAAATTAAAACTTTCGGAAAACTGCAGTACTCTTATTCAGTAGGCTCCAAATGACAAAATAAGACAAAAAAAAATTTTTTTTTTAATTTAATGATTTTTCACTATTTTCAGTGGTGAATCCCCTTAAACAAAAAACGAGGCAGATTTTAAAAATTTCATATTTTAGGGGGACTTTGAGCTCGAGAAACCGAACATCGTTAAAGAGGGCCACAGCCTTTTTGATATCGATTTTTGAGACCTTCATGAGTGCTTTCGATTGTTGTATCACTTGACCCAATCCGCCGAGATAAGTTTGTACCGAACCCTTGTGAGGTATAAAGTAAAGGAGTGGAACGGGGGAATGAAAATATAAATTATTATTAAAATAAAAAGCGAAAATTAAAATAAGGAAGGAAAGGTGAAGAAAGGGAATGGTATAGGTTGGGATTTGAGACCGCTAGGACCCCAAACAGTGCGGATAACTTACGCGGTCTCAGAAAAGTTATCCCTAAGCTGTTTGGGGAAGAGTATTGAAGGGATAAACTAGAGGAATGGAACGGGAGAATGAAAATATAAACTATTATTAAAATAGAAAGCGAAAATTGAAATAAGGAAGGAACGGTGAAGAAAGGGAATGGCATAGGTTGGGATTTGAGACCGCTAGGGCCCCAAACAGTGTGGATAACTTACACGGTCTCAGAAAAGTTATCCCTAAGCTGTTTGGGGAAGAGTATTGAAGGGATTTTTAAGATATTTATAAATAGGTTAAGTGCAGATTAAAATATTTTATTCTACGTCTTAATACACACTGGTGAAAAGAAAAAGGGGTCACAATCAAGCTTTTCCTAATTTTATTTAGGACAATTTATGTTTGATTTTAGTTTTTAAGTTTTAAATTAAATTCAATGCATAGTTATTTGTTAATTTATTGTTTATTTGGAAGAAGAGGGTTAAATCTCTAATGCGTTAGCTATATAAATTACAATCCTCTTTTTCCATATGAACCAGTTGTAATAAACATTCAGGGTTTTAATGTAATAATGAAAGAAATTAAATATTATTCCGCACGATCGAAAACATTAGCTATTTTTGGAATTGGAGCATTGTTACGTGAGAAAACGCAATAAATCTCTAATGTGTTAACTATATAAGATACATCCTCTTTTTCCATATGAACGAATTGTAATAAACATTCAGGATTTTAATGTAATAATAAAAGAAATTAGATATCATTCCTCACGATCGAAAACATTAGTTATTTTTGGAATTGGAGCATTATTACGTGAGAAAACGCAATAAACATGGATTATAGTGTAGGAAATTAGTTACAATGACGCAGTCAGAGAAAGATATATTAATCCTTAAAGGTCCTTTGGGCAAACGTTGTGGACGTTGGTCCTCGATGAGTCCTATGTCTAGATGTGGACATAACATCTAGGCAAAACAAATGGGGTAAACTTTCCAAATGTCGGCCCTCTAAAAATATCCTTTTTAAAGTCGGCTTTTCTATAGAAATCTATACAGAAAAACTGGAAGGCTGATTTTAAGCGCACGGCCAAGATTTGGTAATTTTACTTTGTAATGTGTGTAGTATTGAGACTTAACTAATGTCATGTATCAAAATAAAAAGACTTTTATGGGTTAAATAAGGTTACACCTACCCCCGATTTACACGAAAGATAGGTTCCACAGAAAACCGTGTAAATTGAAAAGCGTATTTGCTATACGTAAAACCGTGTAAATCGAACATAGTCTAAAATAGTGATGTGACGAATAGTAGTTCAACCGAATAACCGAATACCGAACATTCGGCTAAATTTGAACCGGATATTCGGCCGAATATTCGGCCTTTGTTGACTGGCGTGAAAATAAGATTCAAAGAAATAGAGAAGCAAAAAAATTATTTTATGGCAACGTTGTTGAATCTCCGATATCTCTTAAACTTTTTCTCATGTGAGAACATATCGATTATAAGGCATACTTTTTTTGAAGGCACTTGGAAGAGATTTAGACTCGCTACACTCCGAAAGCAGTAGTAGCGATGAAAGTGATAAGATGAATATAAACACAAACATTCAGCAGTTGTCCCCTACAACAGACAAAAATGTGAACCGAAGTCATTTTGCGACTGCTATAAAGTCATAGCCACATCTAGTAAGGCTGTTAGTGACTCCAATCCAGTCGTTAGTGAACTGGACTGTTACTTGTATGAGGAATTACTAAAGAGAAAGCAAGTTCCATTTGTTTGGTGGAAACAACATAGCTTGAAATACCCAAAAATAAGTAAACTGGCAAAAGTATACTTATCAGCCCCATCAAGTACAGTTTTCAATGACCAGTTGTTCTCTGAAGCAGGAAACATACAAAAAAAAACTAATCGACAATTGCGCAAAAATCCATTGTATGCTCATTTAATGTATTCTTCGATTTATTAAAACTTAGAGCAGTCACATAGACAACCGAATATTCGGTAAATAAATTCAATATTCGGCCGAAAATCGAATATTGCAAATGAAGCCGAATAAGCCGAATACCGAATAATTATTCGGCTTCGGTCCCATCTCTAGTCTAAAATATGCATAATTAGTAATTTCTTTCAATGTTAACCAATGTTGGAAAGTAACTAAATAGCATATATCATTTTCTACTACATAAAAGTGGCAATTTGTTTATAAGACACTAGTAAAAGCATGCATAAAGGCTTATCGAGCGAATGCCGTTTCCTTAACAACTAACTAAAAAATATAAAAAAAAAGAAAAGTTTTATATCATCTTTAGTTACGTTAAATTACAATCATTTTATACCTGCTGGCAATCGCAAAATATCAATCCGACGACAGCTACATCTTTTACTACACCTTCCAAAAACACATTGAAACACACTGAAATTAAATAAGAAAATTAAAATGATAAAAAATCTAATTTTCTAAATATTATTAACCTTAATAGAGCCATTTTTGAAAGAATATTTAACGCATGCGCACAAGCCACTTATAATAATGTGATAACGCTATATCAAAAACACTAATTTTTTTCAAATTATATCACTTACCTTCAATTAAAACCGGAAAACATTTAGATTGACCTATTAACTAACTAACACAAGAAAAAGTGACACGTTCAAAACGATTTTTATCGGGTAAAATTCTTGAAGAAGCTCGGACATGAAAACGCCGCTTCTTAAAATTGCAAAATTGACAGTTCAAATATAAACTGATTGAAAAAGAAAATCTTCTTTACCGGCAACACATTTCTTCGCTTTAATGTACAGTAGCGTTGACAATTCTTCATATTAACCCTTTAACGCTTGCTGGTACAAATATGTACCACTTGTACCATACAGCTCAAAGTCTCACAGTTTCCCCGGGAAGCTTAAACAACATGTACGTTAGAAAAAATTTGATTATTTTACACCCCCAGAGTCTTGACCGTTAAAGGGTTAACTTGATAGATGTTTGAAAAAAGTTTTTCTTGATTATCTTAATATCTCTTTGAAAATGGAGAGCTCATTTTACATTAGGATCATTTTATAGAAAATAATTATTTAATTTCCACTTAAAATCGACAAACTACTGAATTTGAAGTAAATCATGAATTTGTTAGATGAAATTTACACTTACTCACGAAAGTCTTCGTACAGGCTAGAAATTCGTATTTTCGAACAAAATGAATGTTTATTTTTAATCGTAATGATACATTTTACATATATTCAATGATTAATTTATGATTTAAAATTAAATTATATGCCTATAGTAGGAACTACAAAAGTAACGAAAATAAATTATGATTCTTGGTTACACGAAAGTGTTCGTACAACATTTTGTTAAGAAGAAAAACTTACAAATATGATATAAAATAGTTAATTAATACCGTGTCAGTCCACCTTTCTGTTCTAATACGTTTTGTAAACGGTTTTTAATCGACGAAACAAAGTTTCCGGTTACATCAGGCGTAATATTCTCCCATTCCCTCAAAATTGATTCTTTAAGGGAGGCTTTGTTCATTATCCTATTTTTTCTCACCCTTCTTTCAATTTCGTCCCATAAGTGCTCTATGGGGTTTAGATCACGCGACTGGGGTGGGGAATTTAATTGCTTTGGAACATTATACAATAGCCATTCCTTAACAATCTTTGCCGAATGTTTAGAATCGTTATCCTGTTGAAATGTCCATATCCTTCCTAGATTTAATTTATCCACGCTGGCTCGCAAATTGTTTTTCAATATATTAAGATAATAGAAACGGTCCATAATTCCTTCAATAAAAACCAAATTTCCTACCCCAGCCGCCGCCATACAACCCCATACCATAACTCAACCACCAGCGCGTTTGACTGTAGGTAAGAGATGGTCGAGTTTAAATTCGGTATTCGGTTTCCTCCATACTTTACCCCATCCATCTGATCCAAATACATTAAATTTAGATTCATCGCTAAATAATACGGTGTTCCAAAATTCCATAAGTTTATTAATATGTTCCCGAGCAAATTCCATGCGTTTCTTTTGATTCGTTGGATTGATGAACGGTTTTTTCTGCATTTGTCTGCCATTAAAACCTTGGTTTCGCAACAACCGCCGAATACACTCTGGATGGATATCCTTTCCTGTTTCTTTCGACACTTCTGCCGCCAATATTGGACCACTCAATGTAGGTTCTTTTAATACTTGACGAAAAATATTTCGTTTATCTCTTGCGTTTAACTTCGAAGTGCGACCTGTGTGAGGTTTATTACTCACATTATTATACATTTTGAATTTTTTAATTATATATTGCACTGTAGATCGTGGTTTGCTAACAAGTTTTGGTATTGTACTAAAAGATTTCCCTTCATTTTTGAATTTAATAATTAAATTTCTTAGCTCTTTGCTAGTTTCTTTTTTACGGGCGCTCATTGTAAATAGATGTTTTAAATGGACGCAATTTTTGTGTTTGAACTTGTCTAATAAATCAGAGAGTAGGATATAAGGAAGTTAAACGAAATTAACCGAAAATTAGCAATGGGCAAATCATAATAATGAAGGCGGAACGAAGTGTACGAAGACTTTCGTGATGTCAAAAAATTGTGTTTTTTTAAATTATTTATTTATTTAAATAGATAATCGTTTATTTTATCTACAAAATGTCATTAATCATTTTATGTTATTGAAATGTATCGCAACATTTTGTAAATGAACAGTTATTTTGTTGTTTTGTGGAATTCTTTTACCTGTACGAAGATTTTCGTGACTAACTGTATGTTTTTTTATAATTAACAATAATAATCAAAATCGTCATCTAGTAGCAAAAAATTTAACATCACAAGAAAACCAATAATCGTCGATTTTCAAAACCGTGTAAAAGCGAAATCGTGTAAATAGAGTACCGTGTAAAACGAGGGATAAGTGTATTATTTCCTCATTCGTATTATTCGGATTGCCAATGAACCCAGGTAGTTTGGATAGACAACGTTCTCAAAAAAAATTGTCTAAATAGAAGCAACATTCTTTGACATTGACATTTTCCCTTATTTGCGAATTGATCGTGCAGAGATTGAGCGGTCGACTATCAGAGATCGACTATCGTTCCACAATTTTTTCACGGTCAATTCTGGACTGAGGAGACCACAGGACCTTGTATTCACTGATTTTGACTAAAGTTGTACCAACTGATAGCTATTAGTACATAGTACAAACGTGTGAAATATTAGGACGCACTGTGCAACGATTTATAAGTAAATCATGATCTCAACTCGCGATTTAAGGCCATGTCGCTTTACATCAATAGTTAGCCACTCCCTCCAAGTCCACCCCTGGTTCTTTTTTATTAATTTAAATTTAAAATCAAGGTAAAAACGAAAAGCTGTGTTGAATTATTTATTTTCAAAATATATAACAATAAAATATTAGAGAAAATAAAGTGAAATATTAAAACTTTTGATTATTTTAAAAAATAAAAAAAGAGTTAGTTTCCAAGATTCCAACCACTTTGTTCTGCTAGTGGAAGCCGGTTGATGGGGTCAACAAGGTTTCGAGAGGAGACTAACCATTAACATATAAGTGGCTTGGCCTTGATTTAGTCGCGAATTGCTGAATAGTGCGCCCTAATATTTTACATATTTCTACTACGTACTGATACCTATCGATTTGTACCACTTTAGTCAAAATCGATGTGTACAAGGTTCTGTGGTCTCCTTGTCAGTCGAGAACTGAACGTGCAAAAATTGGGTCGTCGGCAATCGATCAACGATTTTTGCTCGGTCATTAGTGATGTAAGAAATCTACTCATTCGTTACTACTCATTCGTTACTTGTCAGTAACCACAGTTACCGATTACCGACCGCGTACTCATGCGGTTCTTTTCAGTAACTGCAGTTACCGATTGCTGGTCATATACTCATTCCTTATTTCTTAGTAACGATAGTTCTAGTAGTACTTTTCAATAAGTAACTACAGTTCCCGATTCTTTCTCGAATTCATTCGTTACTTACAAGGAGACCTTACGACTTGCCCCTCACCGATTTTAATGAAAGTGGTACCAATCGATAGATATTAGTACATAGTACAAATGTATAAAATATTAGGGCGCAATACTCAGCGGTTCGCAAGAAAATTAGTGTTAAAGTTTGCGAATAGCGTATGTCAGTGATAAGTGACGCCCTTTAAGCCCCGCCCATAATCGTAGTAAACATGTATAGGCTTCCACATACGAGGTTCGAATTCTGAGTAATACTTTTTTTATTTCTATTTTTATTTTTAATGCAACGTTTCATTGAAATTTATGTCGGTAAATTGGCTGGTAGCACGTAACGATCGACAAAACAATCATACGCCCAAGAGTCAATCAATTTATACTTATCGATAATCGTTCTTTCTTTTCTGACATGTTCTTCCCATTTCTTTAATTCTCTTATGGTTTTTAAGCGTCAACATCCTTTCTTCTGAAGAGTTTGCAAAGGCCAATAGGGATGTTCTTTGGCGCGATTCACAACTTTTAACTTGTAATAAAAGGAAATATAATCGTCCTGTACTTGTTTTATCGGTAGTTCCGGACATAAATTTGCGTCAAACGGAAACACGAATTCGGAAGCACATTCTTCGTTAGTTTAGTCCATGAGTATTAAGTCATCCGTACTTACAAATGTTGTCTTTGTCAAGATGTCGAGAGCAATATTTCTTCGCCAATTTACAGAGCTTCTTTTGAAATTTCCACGGTTGGTTCCACAGTCACAAGATCACTTTTCATGAGCAGTTTTTCAAAATGCAACTATGTATCACTCAAGAGTAACGTTGATTTGTTAGTTTGAATCATTATCAGTATAATCATAATATCGATACCTAGTGTATATGTAATATCATGTACATAGATAATAAGTAAAGTTAGATGTAAGCAATATAATAGATTATTTTACATTACTTAAGTGAGTATTTTTATTATAAAACGTAATACCATTTTAAATGGTAAAGAAGAAATTGGAAAGAATGATTCTAAGAAAAGTACTTTAAGTTTCCTGAACATAGAAGGAGAGAAATTAAAAAGTAGGATAATGAAAGAGTGTCCTTAATTGACTATATTTTGTAATATCAAAATATTATAAAAATAAAGTGAAATGTTGCATTAAAAATAAAAATGGAAATAAAAAAAAGTATTATTCAGAATTCGAACCTTCGTATGTGGAAGCCTATACATGTTTACTACGGTTATGGGCGGGGCTTAAAGGGCGTGACCTTATCATTGACTTACGCTATTCGTAAACTTTAACACCAATTTTCTTGCGAACTGCTGAGTATTGCGCCCTAATATTTTATACATTTGTACTATGTACCAATATCTATAGATTGGTACCACTTTCGTTAAAATCGGTGAGGGGCAAGTCGTAAGGTCTCCTTGTTAGTCACTGTAGATTACTTGCATCATAGCTAAATATGTAGTCACATTAAGGGTGTAAAACAAAAAAAGATAAAATAAAAACAAATTAAGTTACGTTTTAAATATATTAAATATCTTTAACAAAAAGGGATAGATTTTCATAAAGGAAAACTACAAATTTTTATTTATTCCAAACATCCATTAAAATTCAGAAATATTAAAGTTCTGAGATGCTCTGGAGTTAAGCGTGATCTTCTCTCGAAAAATATTTGCCCAGCTTTAGAGAAAACTCGTTCTGAAGGAACCGATGAAGCTACAGTGCAAAGGTATTTCTTTGCTACTTTAGAAAGGCATAGATATATATTTTCTCGACATTTCCAAAATTCCAAAGGGTTATCTTTCCTATTTAGTAACGGTTATTTTATATATTGCTTTAGTTCAATTGTTGAGGTAAATGATTTTTCTATTTTTGATACTTCATTATCGAAATGTGTCCAAAGTAGATCTGATTCTTCTGATCTTTCAGGCTCATCATTTCGCACTTGCTCTAAACTGCCAGCATTAGTGGTGTTAGAATGCTGTATATCTTGAAGGTCCTTTGTAATTTGTAATTCTGCAATTATTACACTTTCTTCAAATAAAACTTTAGATTTAAATCTAGGATCCATTAGGGCTGGACAGGAATACTTGCAAGCTTGCAAGTCTTTGAAGCGTTATTCAAAAGAATTTTGAAGAATTTTTGCCATTTGGAATACTGTGGTATCTTTGTATGTTTAGTTTTGGATGTCATTGTAAACTTTCTGTTTAATTGAATTTATCAATACTACTATTTTTGATGAAGACACGAAATGTTCTGTAGAAAACTCGTTAGTAAGCTGTTCAAATGGTTTCAGTAAGGTTGGTAACGTAGTCATTCTAATAAAGAATGCAAATAACGAATACCAGTAACGAATAGAAGTAACGAATACTAGCAACGAATATAAGTAACGAATATAAGTAGCGAATATGGGCTAAAAATGAGTGATTACTTTTATTCATTAAAAGTAATCAGGTATTCGTTACTAGTACTCAGTTACTTATAGAAAAGTAACGAATGAGTATGAATACTGTAGAATACCGAAAACCTACATCACTATCGGTCATTCATTCCCTTCTGAATTGAGGGAAAATATAAATGAATAACATCGAACGCTTATGTATTATTCGGATTGCCAATGAACCCAGGTAGTCTGGATAAACGAGGTTCTCAAAAAACTTTTAAAAATAGAAGCAGCATTTTTTGCTATTGACATTTTCCCTCACTTGAAAACTTAACCGATATTTGCTCGGTCATTTCTGAATTGAGGGAAAATATAAATGAATAACGTTGAACGCTGACTTCAATTATGTGTGTTTACATACGCTACATTATATAATTTCTTTGGAGATATTGTACTTCAATAATAAATTTATATTTGTTTGAAAAGAACGTATGAAAGTCCAAATTGTTGATTTATTATCCAAATTATTGATTAATTATCCAAATTATTGATTTATTATCCAAATTATAAAAGCAATTTTAATCGATTAGTTAACCTTATTTTTGGACAGTTGTTTTCATTTAATAATCATTTCGTTTAATTCACCCATTAGTACATGACCTCCGTACTAAAACTACGTAAAGGACGCTTTTATATTAAAATCGATACATTGTACACTAATGGATTAATGCAGTTAAAAGAAATGATGTAATTCACTCTTACAATTGAATATCAAGTTTAAAGTATTGAATTATACATAAGGCATTTTATCTACTAACTCTGAATTCCTTGAAAATATAGCAAAATCATGGAATTTAGGTTAAGAAAATGATTGAAAAATTAAGGAATTATACAGAAAAAATGCTTTATTAAAAACTCGCAATAGGGGTGGGTGGGGCAAGACGGGAAAATGGGGTAAGGTGGGTTACTCGGACTATACTTGCAACAAAGCACTTTTATACAACGCTAGAAGTAATGAGAGCTTTTATTTGTTCCTCTTCATCATGTCAGTTGACAACCAATAATGTAGGAAGTCGCATTGCCATGGTATCGAACAAAATTGCTCGATATCGCTCGTATTATGTCGAGTTTTCTTATAATTTATGTACAATTTCATCGCGTGATAGTTAACAAACGATGCGGTGACTTCATATAAGTGTTAGTTTCATGAAATTAGTAAGAAATGAGTATTAAACATGAGTACCTTTTTAAGTCCATTTTAAGTATGCAATTGTATTATTATTATTTTTTTGCAAAAGCGCCTAATGGGGCAAGATGGAGTACCCCGTCTTAACTTATTCATTTAATGGAGGATGGGATAAGACGAGTAAGTGACGTAAGATAGGGACTGCGTCTTAGGATGAAAGTTGAAAGACTCAAAAAGGAAGATAAAAAAAACGAGTAAAAAAGGGAACATTTTATGTTAAAACCCCAAAAGCAAGAAAACGTAGAAAATTAATGTGCTTGTGTTAAATAATAATGTCGATAAGGCACTCCATGTTTGCGTGTTATGTGAATCTAAAAAACACCCTTTAATAATGTTAATTTAGTTATATTTTATTTTGTTCCACGTATATTATATCTTGTTCCCCATCTTGCCCCACACGTGGAAATGACTTATGTTTAATCGTTGATTATGTTAATCCTTAACAAACGAGCGCATTTTTCTATAACTATGACGCGTAGGTCGACGAATTTTTAAGAAATTGAGTGCTTCATTTCCAAAGCCAGAAACGGTGGATAATTAATTTCGCTTTATTGGATTTTGTGAAAACTTACAGTAATAATAGCTAGTATATGAACAGATATGTCCATCCAAAAGGATACTGAAGTGAAAATTTCAGAAAGAATGGGAACCTAACAGATTTTTTAAAATATCACGTCATGCGCGTGTATGGCGGCATTCGATTCTTGTAGAATATTTATATTCTATTATATATTATAACGTCGAGAGTATGGCGGCATTCGTTCGTTAAGGGTTAAAATTAGTGAATTAGTTTTCCGTTCTTCCCAAACATCTTAAAGTTTAATCATCGAAGATTATATAAACTAAAAGTATTTTTCTCTATGAACGAAATTCTGGATTTTATTAACATCCAAACCTTAAGTATCCCGTTTTGCCCCACACTCCCCTATTTCATAATTATTAATCAATTTTATTATTTTCTTTTTAGTGGATGAATTCCGTTCAATCGCTCTCCAATTAGTCCGAGCTCACTATCGTTCATCTTGTGATCGTAAAGTCGTAAATCGAGTGGAAGTTTTACCGATAAGTTGGCACGAAAAGCTTCATTCCGCCGATACAGGGATCGATAATAAATTAAAAAGTATCACTTTGGAAAGTATCCCGAAATTGAGGGAGTTTACAAACGACACCCTCCTTGATATCTTATTTTACACAAGTCCCGTTTACGGCCAAACTATAATTACTTCGGTTAGTAACGAGTTAAATTCGATTTATGAGTTGTTCAAGAAGAGAAATCCTGATTTTAATGGAGGAGTTTCCTTGGGAGGTCACAGTTTGGGATCGTTGATTTTATTCGATATACTTCGTAATCAACATCCACCTTCGGAAATAAATAAACATGGGGAAACTTTAAAACCAGGTATTTTCTTTGTGTTAGTAAAAACATATTTATTAAATTAAATTTTATTTAGATGATGCTATTTCACCTACAACTGAAGAAAAACCTCATCCTATGAATCGAAGCATGAGTAGAAGATTTAGTTATGTGATGGGGATAGTTGGAACAGGTCAACCTGAAATTATGTATCCGCAATTAGCATTTCAACCACATACCTTTTTTGCTTTGGGATCACCAATTGGTAATTAATAAAAAAAATAATTTAATTTCAATAAATTGAATTTTTAAAAATTTAGGAATGTTCGTAACTGTACGTGGTTTAGAACCATTAGGAGAAACTTTCAAATTCCCTACTTGTCCAGGTTTCTTCAATATTTTCCACCCATATGATCCGGTAGCGTACAGAATCGAATCGTTAATAAATGAAAAGCTAGCAGATGTAAAACCACTGTTAATTCCGCATCATAAAGGAAGGAAAAGAATGCATTTGGAATTAAAAGACACTATGACGCGAGTTGGCGCTGATATAAAGCAGAAATTTATTGATTCAATGAAAAATACATGGAATTCATTATTTCAATTAGGTTGGACGAATAATAAACCCCAAATGCAAGAGAGTTTGGAAGCAGAAGTTGATAAAGTTATCGAAGAAGGATTTTCAAATGCAAACCAAGAAAGTTCTAATAGCGAGGCTAACCAACAAAACGAAAAGACTGATCTTCATGATCTGTGCCTTGGGTTATTAAATAAAGGAAGGAGGATTGATTATGTTTTACAAGAAGCACCTGTTGAATTTTTTAACGAGTACATATTCACTTTATCTAGTCATTTATGTTATTGGTAAGTCTTTAAAATAAATTAAAACTTTTTATGGTATTTTTATGGTAAATGGTAAAAAAATCATTTTATGGTATTTTAGGGAATCTGAAGATACTATTTTAATGATGCTTAAAGAAATTTATGGGACATTAAACATTTCGCCCGATAATCAAATACCACAGCAAACTATGACCATTGAACGACCACCATCTTCGCCACAATCGGCTAGAACAGATCGCTATGTAACTGCAACAACAACCAACAATACCCAGTTAGGCGTTAACCCAACTTTACCAATGAATAAAAACGTTGATGTTGGTCCACCGCCGATGACTGGGTTTGTTAGGAAATCATAGTTATTTTTAAAATCGTTCAAATGGAGCTGTGATTTACGAATTGTTAAATGTTTTGATGACGGTTTTGTATATTTGAGATACTAATTTATTTTCATACTGTTTCATTTTTCTGTTAGATAATTAGACGTAATATTTTTTAAATAAAAATTCAGTTTATGTATATATTGTTTTATTTTTTAAGAAGATGTATAAAGAATGTTATTTTGATCGTGATTTTCGAGTGCAATCTTCAATTGATATTTGGGTAATCCAATATTTCATAAATTCCCTTGATGTAATAGAAGCTTAATTAATCCATCAATTCCTAAAACTTAAACGATTAAAATTAAGGAAATTTATAATGCCGGTTAGTAGGAAATCAAGATTTTAAGAAATCCAAATAAGATTTAAAAAAATCCATAAAAAAAAAGTTAGATTAGGAACAATTAATTTTATTATTAAGTCTTTCACCTACATAATAAACAAAAATGTGAGCTTAAAAAACAAAATTGGATAAGTTGAGGACAACTCAAAGTGCTTATCATCCATATACACCTGTTAAAATGTTTAACATTCTTCTTTTTTTACTATCAAAGCCTTTATCGCTCACATAACATTTGATACTCACTTGTTTATATGGTGTGTCCTTTAATTAAAAGTTTAAAGGGCCCTACAGACACCCCGATTTACCTAACGACTTGCCTGCACAGTGCCAGTTTGCGCAAGTAAGTCGTACTAGTTCTTAGTCGTGTGGATGCAATTCTCTTTGTTTAAGCTACCTGAGCAGTGTGGCCTGTGCAGGCCTGTCTGAAGATAAGTTGGAACATCTGTAGGGGCCTTAAGAGATATAAGAAAACCCTTATATTGATCGTGATATGTCACATTTATTTATTATAAGACTTAAGATTTCATATGAACAATTCTTAAACGTTTCAGTCGTCAATAGCCATCACCCATGTTTATCACTCTTGATTGATTGCAAAATCCTAATTAATAACAACAAGCTTGAGGATGGTTTGTAATAATGTTTATTTGACGTGATTAAAATTACTTTTCTTCGAAGCTATCGCACCGTAAGATAAAATTAATTAATTAACGAATGAACTTGTTTTATTTTGGTGCGTTAGCTCGTAGAAAATCGACTGTTATACGAAAGTAATAGACAAAACAATGAATTGCTTAAAATCTGGACGAGATATACACTGAAAGCAGTTGATAAAACATTAATAAAAGGTAATAAGTGTAGAGTGGCTTGTAACAAGAAATGCGTCCGCAACGTATTCTAGTGTAAAATGTTGAAAATTAAAAAAATAATCATCAACTATATATACATCTTACGTACTAAAGAGGCACATGACAATGAAAATAGACATACATTGGAAAAATATATTAATATAGCAACTATAGCTACTAGGCATTCTCAGGTTCGTCTGCCAATTTGTACACAAAAATTAATATTATTTTGACGTAAAACATTACAATATTTACAACCACGCATTTCGCACGCATACATAAATATACCTATTTGTGTGGTTTGGTTCGCTAGTGCTCTTAAAAAATGAAAATATATTTATATCAATTCTTTTGTTATACACATATAACTTTCTTTTAAGTGTTCGATTTGTTACTTTCTTAGATGTCCATTAGCACATATATATTTATTTATATATAATGTAAAACTTTACAACAAATCGTTTTTTTCTTTTTCAACAGCACCTCCTAAATTTACAAATATACTGTGGGTAAAAATAACAAATTCCAACCGCTTATATAGTGTAAACAATAAAACAACAAGTATAATAAAGATGAAAATTCTAAAAAAGATCAATATTTAAAAAATACATCTTACCAAAATTAATAATTATTAAAAAATTGTGTGCAAATCGCTAATAACTGGGAAAAAATCACTAATAACCACCATACACCACGCACCGAACCGTCAACTTACAAAAAAAAAACAATCTTCCATAACAAAGATTTAGCACCAATCTAATCTTCATGTTATTTAGCAACTTTCATAAGAGGCAAGTGAATCTTTTTACCACTTTTCACGTTGGATTCAGACGGATTAGACGCGTGCGACCTCCTTTGTACCTTAACCGATCGCGGACTCGTTGCTTTATCCTTCTCCATATTCAACGTCCTCTTCACGCGTTTCGCCACCTTCACATCAGCTTTCTTCTCCCCGCTGCACGTATCCATCTCTTCCAATATCCAACCGTTCTCATTTTTTTTCGCCACCGCTTTTGGCTTGCCATTGCGTAGCTGCGCCCCGGGAGCTTTTGCTAGCGCCGTCTTACGCTGGCTAAGTCGACGCGCCACCGGCGACGCCGCCTCCGCTCCCTCGTTTCTGTTAACACAACGAATTACTCGGATAACCAATCTTTTTAACCGGCCCGGCTCGGTCCGCAAGCCACAAGCATGCCCAATCGCGATTGCCTTTACTCTTTTCCGGCACCCCCGGACGCCCCAGACGACCGACCGTCTGTTCTACGTTTCCGGGAAACAAAAAGAAAAAAATATATACAACATAAAAATCTATGGTTACGTTCAGGTTGTTTCTAGATGTTGATTGATGATAAATGTATACTTTATTCAATGAAAAGAATCATTTTAATCGAGTTCTTAGACTTCACTTTGTGTTACTTTGAATGTAAAGTTATTGATAAAAAGTTATGTTTTTTGGACTATTTTAAATTAATTACTTGTATATTGTCTCTAATGTGGGATACATTTGTCTAAAAATGTTTAAACCATTAGAGATTTTACAAAATATATAGGACTTCGATAGGGCGTACAATAATTTATTTTATTAATAAAAAAACATTTATACAGGATGTTCCATATCGGAACAGTAACATAATAGAATATTTTTATAAATTTTCAGACTACTGGGATACAGTTAAGAACCGCCAAGTGTCTTAATCATTACTAAGATGCCCTTCGTGTGAGGCGTCCTGGTTCTTTACAGGTCTCAACAGGAAGGATCTGAATCGCAGGATGCCTGACGGGACACTGTAAGGTTAATAAGCACCTTTATAATTTAACAAATGAATAAAGACAGCAGTTTTTGTAAACCACGATGATAAAATTTATTTCAATTTGTTGTAAGTGCTACATTAATGTTTCGCTTTACGCGTCTTCAGGCACATCGTCAATTAATTGAAAAAACAGACATAAGCTTCGAAAGGTAAAATTCTAAGTTAAAAATTGGAGAGATGCGTAGACAATTCCGTTGAAAATTAAAAGTGAAAGCTGAAGGCATGTTACAAATTAAAAGTTTAAAGCTGATGGCATGATATAGAAAAATTACAAATATAAAAACGTGGCTTACAAATCCGAACATAAAAATAAGAATAAAGATGTAAGTGATTGATGAACTTAAAAGAGACTTGATTCAATCAAACCAGAAAAAAATATGTATTCTTAACGGGAGTTGGTGATTGAATATTTATAATTTAGGGTTTGCCACTTCTCTTCTATGTCGTGCTTGCGAGCAAGACGATGAGACTGTTAAGTACATCCTATGTAATTGCTCGAAACTCAAGGACCTTAGATTAAGAGACTTGGGTGATGACTGGCCAACCATGGATGGAATCAGGGACACACCTCTGAACTACATCCTAACCTTTGGTAAATGCCTAGGTTGGTTGATGTAGACAGAGTGAGAGACAGGGAGGTTATACAAAGGGCGCAATGGGGTCTAAATGTGGTATGCCATCTGACGTGCTCTCCCGCTTCCTACATACATACAATTGAATATTTTTTGTTTTAATATGGTATGTTTATATATGGTATGTGTATGTTTGTTACAAGCGTTTAGATAGTACTTTGAAACACAAACATTTTTATGTAACATAATCCCTAAGGATTTCTAATTAATTTCTAAAAATTAATCTCTTCAGGAAAAATCGCAATTCTCTACACAGGAGTAAATTTAACGTTGATTTGAATCCATGCAGGCTGTGCTTACTTAACTTTTCATCAAATACAAAGAAAGTTACAGTGACGAGTTTTGATCACAATCGATTTTTATTCTTCAAAAAGTGAATTAAGAAACAAACGTGCTGCTTATTTTCGAAGAAGTCCAATTTGGAATAACAAAATGTACGTAAAGGAGTTATCTGGTATAATAAAAAATTAATACCGTATTCGTTTGAATCTAAGCCGCACTATTTTTGCTGTATATTCGTTCATAAAAATGGGGTGCGGCTTAGGTTCGAACCTAATTCAAAAATATAAAATACCCAACAAAAAAATTTTGTTGCAATATTATGATTTACTTATTTACCAACTTTATTTTAAGAAACTCTTTTTTACTAATCATTCACAGAAATAGGGCGCGGCTTACATTTGAACGAATAACGTATAATGAAAAATTTGGGAATTTTTAAGGCATGAATAATAATTGAAAGAAATAATTAAAGAAAAGTTTTTACCACTTAATGCGTTAGAGGAGAAAAAATGTCTGCTTTCCGGGCAGATCTTCTGCCTGGGAAGCAGGAGATCTGGGTTGGGATCCCAGTGCAGTAATGAGACATTTTTCTCCGGACAGATCTTCTGCCCGAAAAGCAGGAGATCTGTGTTCGGTTCCCAGTGCCAATAATGAGACATTTTTTCTTCTCTAACGCACCTGGTAGATCTTCTGCCCAGAAAGCAGGCGATCTGGGTTCGGATCCCAGTGCACTAATAAGACATTTTTTCTCCAGGCAGATTTTCTGCCCGGAAAGCAGGAGATCTGAGTTCGGATCCCAGTGCAGTAATGAGACATTTTTCTCCGGGCAGATCTTCTGCCCGAAAAGCAGGAGATCTGTGTTCGGTTCCCAGTGCTAATAATGAGACATTTTTTCTTCTCTAACGCACCGGGTAGATCTTCTGCCCAGAAAGCAGGCGATCTGGGTTCGGATCCCAGTGCACTAATAAGACATTTTTTCTCCAGGCAGATTTTCTGCCCGGAAAGCAGGAGATCTGGGTTCGGATCCCAGTGCACTAATAAGACATTTTTTCTCCAGGCAGATCTTCTGCCCGAAAAGGAGGAGATCTGTATTCGGTTCCCAGTGTAATAATGAGACATTTTTTCTCCTCTAACGCACCGGGCAGATCTTCTGCCCGGAAAGCAGGAGATCTGGGTTCGGATCCCAGTGCACTAATAAGACATTTTTTCTCCAGGCAGATTTTCTGCCCGGAAAGTAGGAGATCTGAGTTCGGATCCCAGTGCAGTTATGAGACATTTTTTTTCCTCTAACGCATTAACCCATTCGAGACCGATTGCACACCGTGTGTGCAATTGCTTTCCGAGGCTAAAAGACGGGTTGCACACCGTGTGTGCAATAACAATTATCAGTTATTCTGAGTAAAATAATCGTCGAGAGAAGATTTTTTTTTGAATTAATAGTATCTATAAAGTATAGAAAAACAAAATTTGGCATTGGTTTTATTGCGTACCAAAACAAAACAAAACATTTTGTTTGGAGTTTCAATATCTACATTTTTAGAAAATATCAATGTAAGAACCCATATTTATCTAATTCTATTTTTAAAAATTTATGACCAATAGCAATAGTATCGCCTTCTATATATACCGCCTAATCAAATAATGTAAGAAATAATGAGTTACATTACTTTATTACCTTTAGACATTTTTCTAAAAATTTATTTTTTGTTTATATTATTTTCTTCATTATTCAAGTAATTTTTTTGATTTTTTACTATTTCTTAAAAATTTTCTTTGCATTATATTCTGTTCTTCATTATTGAAAGCAACATAACGATTTTATATTATCTAATTATTTTTAAAATAAATATCTATCAATTGTAATGATGTATTTTTATTTTACCTTACATTGCACACATGGTGTTCAATCCACTCCTCGCAATAAAAATTTTTTGAGGAGCGAGTTGCACACACGGTGTGCAATCATCTTATTTATGCAAATTCGCTTACGAATTGGATGATTTCTGTAGTAAACAAGTTTTTTGATTAAAAATGAACAATATAAACAAAAAAAAATTTTTGCTCCTGGGGACCGTGTTCGAAAAAAATCGCCATCTCGAATGGATTAAGTGGTAAAAATTTTTCTTTAATTGTTTCTTTCAAATAATCAAAAATGTCCAGATGACAGATGTCAAATAATTATTAAAATTTATCAAGACACAGCTTACGAAGATAACTGAAATTGATAAATCTGCCAATGTTTGAAATTTACGAACACAGATTTCTCTAAAACTATCAATTTTTGATAAGCATTATGTTATATCAAAACGTAGTTTTCAAAGTACTATCTAATATGCTTACAATAAACATAACGTTTTAATACAAAAAGTATTCGCTTATGTTACTGCTCTGTTATGGAGTACCCAGTATAAATGTTTTATTTTTGATAAGGTAGAATGTTGCACGCCCTATCAAACTCCTATAACCATTTCTGTTGAATACACTTATCCAGACTCACCTTGTATTTTATTACAATCTTAAGGAAGCGTCTACCTGAGCGTTGAAATCGCAACGATTTTCACACAAAAGTATAATACATGTATTATAAATTGATCCTAAACCTCACCATGGAAAGAAGGATGTAAGAGTGAGGTTCTTCCCAGTAACTTTATTGAGTAGGCCCGACTGGAGAACAGTGGAAGGGAGCTTCTCTACCTCTCAACTGCTAATGCAAAGGTCTTGCAAGCCAAAATACCGTCGAATACAGGCCCACCGCACCTCGATGTTTTAACTCTTTCGCGCGGATTTTGATCCTTTTTCAAGTCTTACAACAGAGGCGAAAAGGGTTAACTTTCAAATTACAAAATCAACTTTGCATATAATCCTTGATTTCGACGGTGTTTTGGCCTGAAAGACCATCGTATTAAGGAGGGCCGGACAGCACTCCGTATTTCCCTTCTACTTGTACTCCAGTCGGGTCTGCTTGATAAAGTTACGAGGAGGAACCACGCTCTTGCATATTGAGCCATGGTGAGGTTTAGAATCAACTTATAATACTTTAATTGACCCGTCTACACGAGCGTTAAAACCACTGCCAGTCGTCAGCGATATTCAACGAGCGCGTCGATTCTATCGTTGTGATTTCATCGCTCGTGTAGACACACCTTAAGAAATTTTGTTTGTATAAGGTGGATAAGATTTAAATAGTGAAACTTGAGCCACAACGTATTTAAGATTAATAGCTACATATTTAGTTACATATGGTATAAAAAGAACTATTCAAAATTAAAATAATTAATATCTTGTTTATATAAGTTTCAATTTCAACTGTAAACTGTACATAGTTGTTTAAATTTGGATGAAACTGATACCGATAATTATCAATTTTCTTTTTAAATACTTAAAAAAATTGTTTTCGAAACAGTTTTAAAAAAAATCGATGACAAATTTTAGATCTTTTTTTTTTTGAATTTTTAATTGACGTTAAATGGATGAATCAGTTACGTAATATGAAAAATCATGTTTATGTACACTCATAGTCACTGGAAATTAACTTCAAAGCTCTGTGCAAGTAATTAGAATGATCTCGAGTTCGGTCAGCTTTCAAGATAATAAAACCTAGCGTGAGGCTACAATTCATCCAAGTCAATGTTCGTTTACCTGCTTCGTATTTATGGATTGAATCGAGCTCCTATCCGTCAACGTGTTTCTACTTCTTGTTTCTACTTGGTGTTTCTATTTCTTCCTTTAGCCTCACGCCAAGATTCATTCTTTCAAAAACCAACTGTACCCAAGACCGTTCTAGCTATCGCTCTTGCACAGAGCTTTGAAATTCATTTCCATTGATCATGAGTGTACCTCTTACATCAACTCATATCTTCAATCATCCCCCCTAAAAAAAAACGTATACACAAAAACCAAAAATAAAACTTTTTTCAAATTTTTTAGTAACTAGAAAAGACCAAAAATTTTTTTTCAATTTTCCATTTTAAATTAATCAAAATAAAACTATTTTACTGATATAGAATTTATTCTCAAAAATTTATGTTTTGAATTTTGTTACATTTGTTTTCGAATCATTTAATTTCACCTTGAGAGAACTCTAACAATGATTTGTTTCATTGAACAAAGTATACAAATGAAACCTATTAATTTTCAGTTAGGTACTAACTAAATAAATAAAAATTTTCCCATTTCAATAAATGTAAAATAAAAAGGTTTTATTAAAAACTAAAACTGATCGTGATATTAATAATGAAACTTCTGAACGAAACCTGAAAGAAGTGATTTAATATTAAAAGTTTAGTAAAATGATTGTTAAAAATGATTATGGGCATGTTTGAGTCAAGGATAGCCGTGCCGTGACTTTATACATCTGATGTCATTCTTTTTATTACCAATATTATTGAAAGCGTTACTTTGAAAGCTTCCGGGAAAATAATATGTTTAACGTACCTCTTAACGAGTACCCTAGAAATAGATGGCGTGGGAGCTTTCGTCGTCGTACAAAGTACTTTGCTGACCCTTGTCATCGACGAAGTTGTTTCAACGGTATTTACTAACATTTGTGATCTAAATGTTCGACATTCCCTATAAAGATAAAGATATTTTTAAAGATAAATAATAAAATTATAATAAGATATTATCTTACGTAGGATTTGATACAACATGACATTGTCGTTTAGCCTTGATTTGATTTAATCTATCTCCTTGAGTTATACCATCTTCGGAATCTTCTTTTTCAGAACTATCATTAAGTTGCATAGTATCAACTTTTTTTAATATCCTGGTAACCTTATCGCTTAATTTTCCTTGTTTGGCAGCTTCCAAAGGCGTATCAGGTGCGTGTTTACTATAAATTCCAAATTTATGCTTAGGCATTGAAGTTATCCCTCGTTTTCTTCGATACGCTTCGCCTTCTTTCCACATTTGTTCCTGTTTTCTATCCAACCATTCTTGTTGGTGGCCAATAACCGAACCGGGTCTACATATCCGAATCCAAGCGATCGCTTCGTGAGATGTAAACTGATAATGTTTCATTAAGTAACACCCGATTAAAGTTCCAGTCCTTCCAAGACCCGCTTTACAATGTACGGCGATCGCGCCTTCCGCTTTTTCACAAATGTTCATAAATTCGTTTAAAATTTTCCCCGTTGGTGTGCTTCCGTCGACGAAATACAAGTCGTAGTGTTGAAACCCGGCGAGTAAAAACTTACTCGAATCGTATATTCGTTTGTTTAACCGGATGATCGTCGTGACGTTGTGCCGTTGGAAATATTTGAAGTAAAACTCGGGGGAATGAAGTGGATATCCGTTTACGTTCCTTGATTTATTGTGCGGCCCGCAAAAACCGAGGAACTTTCCCGGGACGATCCAATTTAAATCACCATTTTCAACACGCTAAAACACGAAAGTTTTAACTCAAACTTTCAACTAAACTTTATCGTATTATATTACCTCGTAATGTTCATATTGTAAATAATTAAAAGAAGAAAAATCGAAGAACCCAAAATGAAAAGCCTTTTCTAATCCTTTTAAACAATCCAGTAACGAAATCGTGTAACCATCTGGTCCGTTTGAAGCATCACGGAAGTGAATAAATGGTAATTTATTATCACCAACAAGCGTATCGTACGCTTTTTGAGCGTCCCAATTTAAATAAATAATCTAAAAAACCCGTCTCTTTAAATAAACAAATCAAATCGAATTTAAACTATTCTATTACTGCGTAGCTGCCGATCAAATAAGCCGCGTTCGCTCGCTTTCTGTAATCGTCAGTCGTCGTGTGGACGATTTTTTTCTTCTCCAACGCGGCACAGGTTAGTTTTAAATTCAACTTTGTGCAGTAATGGTACAACATCGATATGTTTAACGGGCCGAAATCGTCGAAAAAACTGTCGTATGTTAGTTGCCCTTCTATTGAGAAGAAATGTGTGAATTGAGTTGACTTCGGTTGTTCTGTTGTCTTCAATGTTACGAAGTATAGTCGATCTAAAATCATTTTTGTTTTTATTAGGGAAGTCAATTAATGTATACATTTAAAATTCTATTAAAAAAAATTAAAAAATAGACTTTTTGGGCCAATTTGATAAATATTTTGAATCGGCTTGGATCGAAATTACAATTAATCTATTTTCTTGGATTCTTTTAGTTAAGCAGTTAATTAATGTCTTGTTTTAAAATTTTTATAGATGTAAATTATTATTTTAGACTTTTTGAAACATCGTAAAAATTACTCAACTCTGCAAAAATGTTTCCAAATTCTTTGCAAAAAATTCAATTTTGTTTGTACAAATAATTAAAATGACCATAAAAGAAGAAAAGTTTGTAGACATCTCTGGAAACTTTGGTTTAGTTAAATTCTGGTTCTAAATCTAGTTCTAATTGCTCTCTTATAAATGTTTCAATGAATTTTAGACTTTTCCTTGGATTTTTTTCAATTTTAACCTCAAAAAACTCAAAAACCAAGCTAAATACAAAAAATATTTTCAAATAAAAGTTATAACTTGACTAATTATGAATACTTTTTATTATAAATAATTTCTTTGAATTTTTAATTCTAAACGAGTTATGATGAAAAATGTGATTTTCAATGAAAATGTCAATTTTTTCAACTTTAACCTCACAAAATTCAAAAACCAAGTTAAATACGAAAAATTTCTTCAAATAAAAGTTCTAATTTGGTTAATTATGAACACCTTTTATTATAAATAATTTCTTTGAATTTTTAAATTTAAGCGAGTTATAATCAAAAATGTAAACTTTCAATGAAAATGTCAATTTTTTAAGTTTAACCTCAAAAACTCAAAAACCAAGTTAAATACGAAAAATTTCTTCAAATAAAAGTTGTAACTTAGTTAATTATGAATACTTTTTATTATAAATAATTTCTTGGAATTTTTGAGTTTAAGCGAGTTTTCATAAAAAATGTGAATTTTCAATGAAAATGTCAATTTTTCAACTTTAACCTCAAAAAACTCAAAAACCAAGTTAAATACGAAAAATTTCTTCAAATAAAAGTTCTAATTTGGTTAATTATGAACACTTTTTGTTATAAATACTTTCTTTGAATTTTTAAATTTAAGCGAGTTATAATCAAAAATGTAAACTTTCATTGAAAATGTCAATTTTTCAACTTTAACTTCAAAAAACTCAAAAACCAAGCTAAATAGAAAAAATATTTTCAAATAAAAGTTATAACTTGACTAATTATGAACATTTTTTATTATAAATAATTTCTTTAAATTTTTAAATTTAAGCGAGTTATAATCAAAAATGTAAACTTTCAATGAAAATGTCAATTTTTCAACTTTAACCTCAAAAAATTCAAAAACCAAGTTAAATACGAAAAATTTCTTCAAATAAAAGTTATAACTTTGTTAATTATGAACACTTTTTATTATAAATAATTTCTTTGAATTTTTAAATTTAAGCGAGCTATAATCAAAAATGTAAACTTTCAATGAAAATGTCAATTTTTCAACTTTAACCTCAAAAAACTCAAAAACCAAGCTAAATACAAAAAATATTTTCAAATAAAAGTTATAACTTGACTAATTATGAACACTTTTTATTATAAATAATTTCTTTGAATTTTTAAATTTAAGCGAGTTATAATCAAAAATGTAAACTTTCAATGAAAATGTCAATTTTTCAACTTTAACCTCAAAAAATTCAAAAACCAAGTTATATACAAAAAAACTTCTTCAAATAAAAGTTATAACTTAGTTAATTATGAACACTTTTTGTTATAAATATTTTCTTGGATTTTTTGAGTTTAAGCGAGTTTTTATAAAAAATGTGAATTTTCAATGAAAATGTCAATTTTTCAATTTTAACCTCAAAAAACTCAAAAACCAAGTTAAATATGAAAATTTTCTCCAAATAGAAGTTGTAACTTAGTTAATCATGAACACTTTTTATTAAAAATAATTTCTTTGGATTTTTACATTTAAGCGAATTATAATAAAAAATGTAAACTTTCAATGAAAATGTCAATTTTTTTAACTTTAACCTCAAAAATCTCAAAAACCAAGTTAAATACGAAAAATTTCTTCAAATAAAAGTTGTATCTTAGTTAATTATGAACACTTTTTATTATAAATACTTTCTTGGAATTTTTTAGTTTAAGCGAGTTTTCATAAAAAATGTGAATTTTCAATGAGAATGTCTAAGAAGTTCTAATTGCTCTCTTATAAATGTTTCAATGAATTTTAGATTTTTCCTTAGCTTTTTTTGTCGAGTGAGGATTATAAATTTGTTTGTACAAACCATTTTGTACAAGTTTGTACAAACAAAAATGAACACAAAAGAAGGAAAGTTTGTAGACATCTCTTGAAATTTTGTTTAGTTAAATTCTGGTTCTAAATCAACTTCTAATTACCCATTTTTAAACGTTTCAATGAATTTTAGACATTTTCTTATATTTCATTATCTAGTAAGGATTAGAAATTTGTTTGTACAATTAATTAAAATGACCACAAAAAATCCCAGCCTTTTATTTGATGATATATGGATTTTTTTTAAGTGGCATCTTCGTTTAAGATTTACTATATTTTGGACATTCAAAAATTTTGTAAAAACCGTCCAAGTTTCGCAAAATCGTTCTGCAAAGTTTCCGAATTCTTTGTTTCCAAGACTTTCAGTCAATACTTCTACATAAGTGTTTTCAGTGAATCTTACATCTCTTAGATTCCTTTGTTTAGTAAAGACTCGACATTTGTTAGTTCAAATCCTTCAAAAAGATGAATAGAAAAATTGAAAGAAATACTTCTGCTCTTTCAATCTTGTCTTTCGCTGAGCTTTTTAAAACATGGTTTAAATAAATCCTGATTTAAAACTTTTATAAAAATATTACAAAGAACTGAAATGAAAAGATTTTTAAATTTAATATTTTAAACTTAAAATAAAATTTAAAAAATAAATAAAATTTAAAAAATAAATAAGATTTAAAAAATAAATAAGATTTAAAAAATAAATAAAATTTATTTAAAATGCCACTAAAAAGTTTATAACTGGTTTCAAATCTATATAAAGACGTAAAAAATCATTACTGCATTTCAATGAATAATATTCCAGGAAATCTTTTTGAATTTTAAATGTACAATTGTAAATAAATAACCGCAAAATTGTTTAAATTTACCATATACATAAATGAATTAGTAGTCTGAATGAAAGCAAAAACAACCTTTACTTAAAACAAACATAAGGTGCACTTTCAATAGCAAATCGTAAGTAGAGTGATTATGACTCTGGTTGCTATGGACACTTTAAACGAAAAGAAACCAATCTAAAAAGTTGGCGCGACGATAAACGAAACGCGCCTTTAAACGTACGGTGCATAAAGAACATAAAGTGTTACCAATCAAAAATGGTAGTGATTAAAATTTGATTTGGATGGGGCTCACCTTTAATAAATTCTGAGGCACTAACCAATACGTCCCCCGACACCTCCATGGTAGCTAGTTTAAGGGGCGGTTACGGCACAGGTGGGACACAATAATGAAAATGCGCAACAATTGTTAAACTAACGCAAACATAGCTTTATTGGTATGAAGCCCACATCGCGCGTTGGTCCTCTTTGGTCTTGTCGTAGGCGTCTGGCGTGACACATTTTCATCTTGGAGCCACTTTTCCCCCGTCGCCGATTTAGTTTACGGTTTTTCCTAAGCCTAGCACGCCGCTGTACTCTATAACCGACACATATCTCGAGTTCTCTCACTAAAAACCAAACAACTTTTAGAAATTATCCATGGTATTTAGGCTCGGATGGAGCGCACGGAGAGCGACTATCGGCCATGTGGAAAACGCGCACTATTTGTTCGATTTTCTCGGTTAATTCAGTCCGGGTTCGCTCGCGACATTGTACATTGCGGCCTGATGTCGCGACATTCGCATACACAACATAAAAAGTCCGGAGAAACATCAAATTCCCTTCCTACTTTCAACATTTACACTTCAGGTCATTGGATGGCGCTGAAGTACTTTTAAAGAAAACGATATCCTCCTGAAAGCATTTGTAGATAAGTTGTTAGGCAACATTCTGTAATATTTGGTTTGTACTCCAACTGTAAATCTGTGTAAAGTGTTGCCATTCGATCTATTTTAAGGATAACCGAAGGATCAGAAAGCTTTTACCTGCTTTTAGTAGGGTAAATAGGCTAAATCTCGGCTTCCCCAAAAAAAAAGCTTGCTTATATAGTTGCCTATATTTATAGGCAACTCAACTAACATATATTCATTTTTTACATCGTATTTTTATAGTAACTAGTAATACGTGTTGGTCTGTGATAGTAACTATCCTATCATTGAATGAACACGTGCACATTTCAGTATTATGACCCCTGGTCATCAATAACCGAACTAAACAATGTTAACAGACTATAATATTTAACAATACCGAAAGATAAGATTTGTGTACATTCAAAATATTGTGTTTTATTGCTCATATATTTCATTTATTTCGATTTAATATAAAGTAGGGCGACCAGATTTCTAAACTTTTAATGCTGTACACATACGACGCATGTAATATAAATACGTATAACAAATATTTTTTTGCAAAATGAGCTTTCTTTGATAATTCGGTATTGCTTTGAATTTTTTATAAAAATTGTTCGCATATACTAACTATATTGCACCGAACAATGAGTGACGCTTTTAGAGATAGATTTAGTTGAGATTTTTCATTGCTTCAAATAACTTATTCATGATTGAAAGTGTTCTTTCTGTAGGAGCATTCATCTCCGGTAAACACAGTGAAAACGGAATCACTTTCAAAATGTTATTCAATTGAATATGTTGTTGTTTGAAAAAATTATAAACTTCTAACCACCTTAATTCAAGTCGCATATTTCTTATATCTCATGCTGAATTTTATCTTCAGTGACATATTCTTTAAGAAGTGTAAATGTTCGCCAAATAGAAGATTTTCTTTAATTATATGTGTTAGAATGTATGTGTTATAAAACGATGTGATATAAAAGAAATACAATTTTGAACTTTATTCCACGTAGGTACATTATTTTGTTCCGTCTATTCGAAACAATTTATTTCTCTCAATTCTAATGACCTTAAATTCAAAGAATTTAAACAGTTTTTGTAAAACATGTTTACATGATTAATAAACCATTCTCTCCTTATAATCACAAATTCAATACTAAATTGTGGATGTTGCACTATAATCTATGGGTTATGGTTAACGTAACCATTTATTTTTTGACTCAAAACGGGACATTGGTTTATTTAGGTTAATTAACAGGTAGTCAATAAAAAACACTATTTTAAAATTATTTATTCAGAAAAGGTCAGTTAGGTTAAAAGTTGCGAATTAAAAAATATATCTACCCGAAACGTTTACTTATACAGGGTGTTTAAAAAATACGTTCGAATATTTGGCCCACTTATAGATCTCATCAGTACAAGCAAAAAAGTCAAAATAAACATAAGTCCAAAAATCAGCCTTTTCCTAATTACAGCCTGTTTTTCAAATTAAAATAATTTACACTCAAATATCAGTATAAATACATTTTACTTATTACAAATTAATGATTCTTAAAGAAGATGTTCAAAATGTCCTCCTTCCATTTGTATACACATTTCACATCTCCGTAAAAGTGAACGCCGCACTCTCTCAAAGAGTCCCGGATTTATACGAACAGTCTGGCAGGCATGTTCAATTCGTTCTCGCAACTTATCTAAATTATTCACAGGACTTGAATAAACTAATGTCTTTAAATACCCCCAAATGCAAAAATCGAGTGGAGTGAGGTCGGGAGATCTAGGGGGCCATGCAATTGGACCTCCTCGCCCTATCCACCTGCCATTGTAATTTTCGTTTAGATAATTTCTGACCAAGACTCCGTAATGCGCAGGAGCTCCATCGTGCATCAACCACATATTAATTCTGTGGTTGAGGGGCACATCTTCTAACAGCAGTGGTAATGTATTCCGCAAAAAGTCAAGGTACAATTGACTAGTCAAACGGTTAGGCAGGAAACAAGGTCCTATCAGATGGTCTCCTAACACACCAAGCCAAACGTTGATTGCAAATCGGTGTTGATGATTCGATTCAACAACGGCATGCGGATTTTCGTCGGCCCAAACATGGCTATTATGAAAATTAAAAATGCCATTTCTCGTGAAACCAGCTTCGTCTGTAAATAAAATTTTCGTAACAAAATTTGGGTTCTCCGCGACTTTTGTCAACATGCTTCGATAAAACACCAGTCGTGCGGCATAATCAGGCACAGCTAGAGCCTGTACCCTTTGAATATGGTATGGGTGCAATTGCTGCTCCCGTAAAATTCTCCAAGTTAGGGAAAAATTAATATTTGTTTCAGCAGAGAGTCTTCTAGTACTAGTACCAGGATTTTCTTCAATTCGTCTTAAAATGTTAAGTTCTGCGTCGGGAGTACAAACTGATCTAGGCCGACCACCATCACCGTTCCTTGATTTAAACGATCCAACTTCGGATAAACGTTGATGTAAATTTGTAAAAAGTTTGTCACACGGAAGTACCCGGTTTGGGAATGCTTCGGCATAAAGGCGACGTGCCTCACAAGCATTTCCATCGGCTTTGCCATACATAAAATGCATGTCTGCCATTTCTGCGTTGGTATAAGGCATATTCGAAAATTTCAACAATGGGTTACAGCAACAACTACTTCAATAAACACTGACAATAACGGACACACAATAATTACAACAAATGTGGCAACTACACTAACAGAAACGAACAAAATTTGTTTTGTTATTTCCATGGATGACTTCATAAATACGCGAATCACTCCTACAGAGTGTAAATTATTTTAATTTGAAAAACAGGCTGTAATTAGAAAACGGCTGATTTTTGGACTTATGTTTATTTTGATTTTTTTGTTTGTACTGATGAGATCTATAAGTGGGCCAAATATTCGAACGTATTTTTTAAACACCCTGTATTTATCAGAAGAACAAATTTGCTGTAATATAGCTGGTGATGATTTTAATTAAGAATGAAGCTCTTGGCACGTTTTTTTTTATATTCACCTTAATTGTCAACATCGCCTTCAAAACTGAAATTTGTAACTGGGTATTCTCAGATGGCCACAATTTCTTCATCATAGAAAATACTCTTTCTACTGGAGCATTTGTAGCAGGCAAACATAAAATATATTCAATTAAAATAGAAAATTTTCATGCTGAACATTGATAGCTTGAAAGTGTTTGAATACTTCCACCCAACGATTTTCCGTGGAAACACTTAGATTATTCCATTCGGTCACTTGCTGCGTTGTAATGTAGTTACAAATTAACGAAAATTCGTCAAAAACTTCTGCATCTTTATTACAGTCAATATATTCCTTTTCAATTAATACATCCAAAGATTTTTGAACGTCTGACCATACGGGGACCTTTTTTAAATCTGCCCAATAAAAGAATCTCCATTTCTTTGGTAAGAAAGCAGGTCCACTGCTCCAGATATTCACGGCTTGTGTGATAAAATTCTGTAGCCGTCCTAGTCACAAACTCTTCATCTATGTCAGAAACGTTATCTTTCGATTTCACTATTTATCGACGGACCATAAATGGAAGAAATTGATTGGCCTGTTTCTGAATCAAATTGTCTTTTAGTTGATTGATTTCTTTTGCAGCTTCAATTGCCGATACAGTCTGATCTTCCAGTTTCAATACAGCTTGATGAAAACTTGCTGACTGATCGTGTAAAAAATAAAGCCACAATTCGGATGTGGGACCTTCAAAAGATTTTTAGTAGCAGGGGACATTTTTGAATACTCAAAAAGTAGTTTTTTAGTGGCTGATACATTTTTAAAACCCTTTCCAAGACAAACATAAGAGCAAGCCATTTAGTTTTGCTGTAGCAGAGCATTTGTTGATATTCTGTTTCAGTTTCGGCGCAAAACTCCTTTAGAGCTTCAACTCGAATCGTGTAAATATAAAATAATGAATATATTTTCACAATAATGCTTTCGTAATCTAAGGGTAGCCTGTCTGCAGCAGACTTTATTGCATTGTGAATTACATGGGCTCCACATCCAATACCTATTAATAGCTTTTTCTGTGATGATTGTAATTTCATTAACACATTGTTAGTTCCTTGCCTAGCCGCGTCTCCGAAATTGACGTTGGCATTGTCTCCGCAAAATGCCACAACTTTTGCTGACAAATTATTTTCTGTCAACACTTGGTTTAAATAAGCGACAATGATGTCAGAAGCCTCACCTGGTTCGTCTTGGAGATCTAAAATTTTTACTTGCATACCTAAGTAAGGTTGAGAAAAGCGCACTGGAATAGGGTCTGGGGGATTTATTTCTAAATTGGGTTATTTTTGGGTATTTTAGAGATATGCTTCAGTTACCAAAATTGATTAAAATTTAAATGTAAAATTATAATTTATGAAAACAATAAAATTATTTTCTGGGGGGGGATTTTTTATTGAAAACTTCTAAATTTAGGGTAATTTTCAATTGTGACTGGGGAAGTCCAATCAAACGATCTGGCAACCCTGTTTTGGTTGTTCTTAAGACTTACTTACATTCGAATTTGATTTTCAAGTTGGGAGCTATGTACGTAATCTTTCCAACTCTATCAGTTGTCGATCTATTTTGTCTTTTATGATACATGAACGAAAAAGTTTTAAAAGATTTTTCAGTTTCCGCTAATAAAACTGGTGCAGTTAAAATTCTTATAGCAGGTTTAGATAACGATGTTGTACCATACAGTCTTTACCACCAAGAAACTGGAGATTGAGAGGATGGAGATGTAGAGTGGATACAACTCCACAGGGGAGACTTTTGGACCATAAATTGTGCTTTGAGCGGTAATTTACTAAATCTGTCATAACTTTTTAAGGGAATCGACTTTCATATCGGCGGTTACTTTATATATGAATTCCATCCCGTCAATTTGTCATTGTCTCATTGTTCTTGAATAAGGTTTGAACCTTAATTCAAGGGATCTAGTAATACAGCTGCAAAATGGAGTGGCTTCAAAGCACGTTCTTTCCTTCCTTCAAATGATTTCAAAATATTAGCAATATCGTTTTCATTCAAGTTCATGCCACTTCCGGAAAGATTTTCTCTTAAATTTACTTCAACATTTTGTTACGGTTTATTTTTTTTTAATATGTTTGTGACGAAAAACCAATTTTCATTTTTTTTTTGTTTGCTGCGTATCACCTAATAGCATTTATTGTTTTTGTTTAGCTTTGTTACAGCGCTCGGCGGATATTCATTCCTATTTTGGTGGTCAGATGGTTTTGGTGTTTTGGGTTTTCCGATTCTTGTTTCCGTTTTATTGTTATTTTCTTCTTTAAGAGATTATCCCTGCTACTTCTCAATCTCACAGTTGGTGTTGCTCCTTGTCCTTTGGTAACTGTGTGGCGCCCTTTTCTTAAAATATATTTCAACTCACCCCCTCTTCCTGAGCTAGTGCAGGGTGGTCAACAGAGCAACAGAAAGGTGGTAGGGAGCTTTTTGGCTTTAGGTTGGCGTCGCAATTTGAGATATATTCACAAACTTTGTGAACGATACAGTCTTGTGTTTGCAATTTATCTAAAACTTCCACAATTGGTTTCAGTATTCGAATAATCGCTTCAATTTTAGGCCAAAATGTTGTCATCTAATAAATTTCTTTTTATATGTGGAGGTAGTAATCCAGATGATTCTTCTTTTACAACTAGGTGCTGAAGTGACATTTTTGATTTTTTTAAGAATTCGAGGCAGGCGAGAAAAGTATCCCCAACGTGTTACACGTATATATCAGGTATATACCCAAGTTTTATTTATCTACCTGTTAGGTAGATAACCCATCGCCCATCGCTGACTATAATACAGTGAAATTCCCCTTCGCGGACACCCCTCTTGAACGGACAACCCCCTTGGACGGACAGTTTCTTTTCCGATCGACTCTCATATAATTACTTCGCATTTCTCTTAAGCGGACACCTCTCTTGAACGAACACTTTTAGTGGGTCCCGTTGGTGTCCGCCCAAAGGAGATTTCACTGTATATAACAATACTGAAAGATAAGATTTGTGTACATTTTATTGCTCGTAAATTACATTTAATTTGATTATTTCGATTTCATATGAAGTAGATAAAGATAAAATTAATTCTAATATTTCAACATCCGTTTTACTCTCTTCTACTTTATTCAAGGATACAAACCAAGTTTTACTCATCACACATTTTCATTCCTGACGATATGAACGTAAAGTACAGAATAACTCACTTCTTAGTCATTCTTTCTTAATTCAAACACGCAGTTGAAAAAAATCAACATATTTTAATAGTTCAATGACGTGTTATTTTACTAATATAAAAGGACAAATCATTGGGGATTTCCATTTGAAATAATGTACGAAAGAAAATTCGAGATTTTTTGGTTAAGAAGATAAAAGGAGAAATGTACTTCACAAAAAAGTATTGTTATTGTTAACTTGAAGTATTAACTTGAAAATTAAGTTTCAAGTATTAAGTTGAAAATTAGGTTTCAAGTATTAAATTGAAAATTAAGTTTCAAGTATTAAGTTGAAAATTAAGTTTCAAGTATTAAGTTGAAAATTAAGTTTCAAGTATTAAGTTGAAAATTAAGTTTCAAGTATTAAGTTGAAAATTAAGTTTTAAGGACAGTAGAGGGTCGATTATCCGGACGTCGATCAACTGTAACATCGGTTATCCGAACCTCCTGACAAATTAAGAATTAAAATCTGGTCGGGACGTATTTTTGTCGGCACGTTAGCCGTTAGTTCTATTATTCCGGTTTTTATTATGTCTCGAACGATTTTTATTTTTATAATTTCTATTTAGTTCGTTGCACGTACTGGAGACTCCAGTACTACTCCAGTCTGGAGTAGACCTTTAAGATATTTTAGGCTGCAAAACATAAAAGAAATATGATTCCTTCACGAAAAAGAAGTCGAAATGTGTTATCTATTGAAACCAAAATTCAAATAATAAGTCGGCTAGAAAAAGAGGAAGGTATGGTAGCAATTGCGAAAGCTTTCAATATCGGTAAATCGACAGTATCTGATATTAAAAAATTGCAAGGAGGACATTTTAAATTTTGCGTCCTCCTTGGATAGTGTAGACCAGTGTTTCTCAACGTGGACGATATCGTCCCCTAGGGGGCGATGCTACATTTGTTATGGGCGATTATTTCATTAATCACTTTTGGGGGGCAATGACTACCTTATAAGGGCAAAACATTTTGTACAATTATCCATTTATTAAGAAACAAAATAACCGATGTATTTAAAACAACTTCAAATATAAGTAAAGGATTGGAGGTACCCTACAAGATTTCAGGGATAATTGCTCAAAATGCAAAATCTTACAACATTGGAGAGAAATTATTAAAACCCATTATAAAAGAAGTCCTTACAATGACTTCAGCGGAACCAGATAATTTATTTTCGATGATTCCTTTGAATAATGACACTATATCGAGAAGAATTAATGAAATGGCCAGTGATGTTGAAAATCAACTAATTCAAGATCTTCCAACACGAGAATTTACAATACAATTAGATGAAAGTACCGTGCAAAATGATACAATATTAATGGCTTACGTTAGGTACATAAAAGATGCACAAATTCTGGAAGAAATGCTATTTTGTAAACTTCTTGTCACCGATACCAAAGGCACATCAATATATGAATGTTTGAAAACATATTTTGATGAAAATGAAATTCCTTTGAAAAAACATATTAGCGTGTGCAACAGATGGTGCTCCTGCGATGGTAGGACGTCATCGTGGTTTTGTAACCTTGCTGAAAATTCAAATTCCTCATATTCTAACAATTCATTGTATAATTCATAGACAACATTTGGTTGCAAAATTAATTGATGGGAGATTACATGAAACAATTAACCTGGTAATTTTAATGGTAAACAAAATAAAAGCTCACCTCCTTAATGATGGACTCTTTCGACAATTATACCATGAAAATGACGAGGATTCTGAGCGACTATTACTGCACACGAAAGTCCGATGGCTATCTAAAGGACGTTGCTTCAACAGATTTTTCTATCTGTTTGATAGTGTAATCAAGCACTTGGAATCAATTAATTATATATATTTTTTTAATATACAAGTTTATTGCGAACATTTAGATAACTTAATTGCGGAGATGAAACTATGACTTAAAGATGTTGAAGACACTTATATTCCCGATTGGGTAATTAATCTGTTCCCCACTGAATGTGCTGTAGTACCATCAGGCATTCAAGAAATATTAGTAGATTTGCAGGCAAAAGTCTGTTTTGAACAAAAAACTTTGGAAGAATTTTGTTGGAGGAAGTTATTTCTTTTCTTTTTGTTTCTAAATTCACTTTTTCACACTAATTAAACCTAGCGTATATGTACTATAGAGGAATATGCCGGGTGAAAAATCCACAATTTTACTTTTTGAGTTGACTGGACATGCAATTTTCATTCAAAAAGTGTAGGGGGGCGATCATTGAAGCAAACCTGATCAAGTGGGCAGGTCCCTCGAATAGGTTGAGAAACACTGGTGTAGACGGATCCAAAAGAAGTAAAACTATGACAAAGCACAAGATGAAAAATTAGAAGACGCGGTTTTGTTATGGTTCTTTCAAAAGAGAAGTTTGGGAGAATTTGTTTCCGGGCCATTATTGTGCAAAAAAGCGCTGGAAATGAATAAGAAGCTTGGTAGTTCAACAGATTTCAAGGCAAGTACAGGGTGGTTAAAGAGATTTCAATCTCGGCATGGTATACGAGAATTGAAAATTCAAGGAAAATCTCTATCTGGGAACGTTCAGGCAGCTGAAAATGTTAAAACAACATTTTTAGAATTCCAAAGTGGACCAAGTAATGAAGAAGCTTCTGCTGCGATGGAAACAGCAATATGTTGGTATGCAAGTCAAGAAGAGTGTACTCCCAGTCAGTTACTCATGTTAAAGAGGATGCGCGACTTAGCTGTCAAGAAAAAAGGACAGAAATTAATTGAAAGAAAATTAAACGTTTATTTTGTAAAATTAGGTAGTAATTAATTACTATGTATTAAAGTTGTACTTGATTAGAATATAAAAAATGTTTCTTTTCCAAATTTTTTTTTTTAATTCTATTAAAAAATAAATATGTTTTCTAAATGGAGAACCTACAGAGAGTTTTAAACAAAAATCTTTCCGTACTGATCCTCCATTGATTTTTCTTATTTTTCTATCTAATCGATTATCCGGAAAAATCGTTTATCCGAATGCACTTTGGTCCCAATTAGTTCGGATAATCGACGCTCAACTGTATTAACTTGAAAATTAAGTTTTAAGTATTAACTTGAAAATTGTAAAAAATGTACTAAAATGCAAGGATAAAACTTTGCCATTGCTAAACTCATTCATATTTTTAGAAATGTCAATATTTAAAAACCGTTTTAGATGATTGAAAAAAAAAACAGAATTTTATCAATTTCATTGTCCATCAAACATCCTGATCTAAAATTTGAAAATTACGAAAAATGTACTGAAATGCAAAGACAAAACTTTACCATTGCTAAACTCATTGATATTTTTCAAAATGCCAGTATTTAAAAACCGTTTTAAATGATTGAAAAAAAAAACAGAATTTTATCAATTTCATTGTCCATCAAACATCCTGATCTAAAATTTGAAAATTACGAAAAATGTACTGAAATGCAAGGATAAAAGTTTGCCATTGCTAAACTCATTGATGTTTTTCAAAATGCCAATATTTAAAAACCGTTTTAGATGATTGAAAAAAAAAAACAGAATTTTATCAATTTCATTGTCCATCAAACATCCTGATCTAAAATTTGAAAATTACGAAAAATGTACTGAAATGCGAAGATAAAACTTTGCCATTGCTAAACTCATTCATATTCTTAGAAATGTCAATATTTAAAAACCGTTTTAGATGATTGAAAAAAAAACAGAATTTTATCAATTTCATTGTCCATCAAACATCCTGATCTAAAATTTGAAAATTACGAAAAATGTACTGAAATGCAAAGACAAAACTTTGCCATTGCTAAACTCATTGATATTTTTCAAAATGTCAGTATTTAAAAACCGTTTTAGATGATTGAAAAAAAAGGCAGAATTTTATCAATTTCATTGTCAATCAAACATCCTGATCTAAAATTTGAAAATTACGAAAAATGTACTGAAATGCAAAGACAAAACTTTGCCATTGCTAAACTCATTGTTATTTTTCAAAATGCCAGTATTTAAAAACCGTTTTAGATGATTGAAAAAAAAACAGAATTTTATCAATTTCATTGTCAATCAAACATCCTGATCTAAAATTTGAAAATTACGAAAAATGTACTGAAATGCAAAGATAAAACTTTGCCATTGCTAAACTCATTGATATTTTTCAAAATGCCAGTATTTAAAAACCGTTTTAGATGATTGAAAAAAAAGACAGAATTTTATCAATTTCATTGTCAATCAAACATCCTGATCTAAAATTTGAAAATTACGAAAAATGTACTGAAATGCAAAGACAAAACCTTGCCATTGCTAAACTCATTGTTATTTTTCAAAATGCCAGTATTTAAAAACCGTTTTAGATGATTGAAAAAAAAACAGAATTTTATCAATTTCATTGTCAATCAAACATCCTGATCTAAAATTTGAAAATTACAAAAAATCTACTGAAATGCAAAGATAAAACTTTGCCATTGCTAAACTCATTCATATTTTTTGAAAAGTCAGTATTTAAAAACCGTTTTATATGCTTGAAAAATAAACAGAATTTTATCAATTTCATTGTCCATCAAACATCCTGATCTAAAATTTGAAAATTAAGAAAAATCTACTGAAATGCAAAGACAATACTTTGCAATTGCTAAACTCATTCATATTTTTTGAAAAGTCAGTATTTAAAAACCGTTTTATATGCTTGAAAAATAAACAGAATTTTATCAATTTCATTGTCAATCAAACATCATGATCTAAAATTTGAAAATTACAAAAAATGTACTGAAATGCAAAGATAAAACTTTGTCATTGCTAAACTCATTCATATTTTTAGAAATGTCAATATTTAAAAACCGTTTTAGATGATTGAAAAAAAAACCAGAATTTTATCAATTTCATTGTCAATCAAACATCCTGATCTAAAATTTGAAAATTCCGAAAAATCTACTGAAATGCAAAGATAAAACTTTGCCATTGCTAAACTCATTCATATTTTCAAAATGTCAGTATTTAAAAACCGTTTTAGATGATTGGAAAAAAAGGCAGAATTTTATCAATTTCATTGTCAATCAAACATCCTGATCTAAAACTTGAAAATTACGAAAAATCTACTGAAATGCAAAGACAAAACTTTGCCATTGCTAAACTCATTCATATTTTTAGAAATGTCAATATTTAAAAACCGTTTTAGATGATTGAAAAAAAAAATAGAATTTTATCAATTTCATTGTCAATCAAACATCCTGATCTAAAATTTGAAAATTACGAAAAATCTACTGAAATGCCAAGATAAAACTTTGCCATTGCTAAACTCATTGATATTTTTCAAAATGCCAATATTTAAAAACCGTTTTAGATGATTGAAAAAAAAACAGAATTTTATCAATGCATTGTCAATCAAACATCATGATCTAAAACTTGAAGATTACGAAATATGTACTGAAATGCAAAGATAAAACTTTACCATTGCTAAACTCATTCATATTTTTCGAAATGTCAGTATTTAAAATGTGTGTGTTTAAAAACCGTTTTAAATGACTGAAAAAAAAACAGAATTTTATCAATTTCATTATCAATCAAACATCATAATTTAAAAAAATCTAGAATATCTAGTTATGTCTTTAAAAAAGAAGTCTAATTTATTTAATTTTATTCCGTTCCAATCAAATCTCAATAATTTTTTTATCTTATGCTGATATAATATTACTGCTATATTATTTCTTTTCAACTCAATCGTTTTCTCCTTACTATAAAAATCCCTCCTATTTTACTATACAAATTTGAATTACTACAAGATTGTTTTATGTCATAGAATACTTTCTAAGTAAATATAACGTAATATTGAACAATATTTAAGTTCCTTATTGGCATGTCTTTTTTTTTCAAATAAAACTCCTAACACCTGAATTAGGAAAAACAATAAAAATCGGAAATTTGAATATCAAATCGATTAATTTCCGAATCACTCAGGTAAATTTTCAGATTTTTTTCTGCTAACATCGTTAACAGGTTACGTAAACATTTCGGGATTTGCCATAAACCTTGAACCACATGGAGGTAAATTTTAAGAATAAATTTACAAATTTAAACCAGAAGGTAAGTAAGGTATCATCGTCCTGGAGTGGGGCACTTTCCGATGGTATAAAACTAAAGGACTTTTCATTCAGAATTAGTCTAAAATCAAAAACCAATATGAAATACATCTTAAGTTTTATCTTTATAATTGGAGTTGCTTTTGCGGCAACATCTCCAATCGATCCCCAAGAAGTAAATCAAGATGTTCAAGCTGTAGCTGTTGTACGTGAAAAGAGAGCACCTGTAATTCTTGGAAAAGCCGCTTTAGGTTTAGCAGCTGTTGGTGGTTTAGGATTAGCTGGGTAAAAAAATTTTCCTTAGAAAAAAAAATTTTCCTTAGAAAAAAAATTTTCCTTAGAAAAAAAATTTTCCTTAGAAAAAAAATTTTTCTTAGTAAAAAAATTTCCTTGGTAAAAAAATTTTCTTGGCAAAAAAATTTCCTTACTAAAAAATCCTTAGTAAAAAATCCTTAGTAAAAAAATCCTTAGTAAAAAAATCCTTAGTAAAAAAAATCCTTAGTAAAAAAAAAAATCCTGATTTAAAAAAATCCTTAATTTTAATTCATAATTTTTCAGAGCTGCTGTTGGTAAAGCAGCTTTAGTTGGTGGAGCTTTAGGAGCTGGAGCAATCGGAGCTGGAGCTTTAGGTGTAGGAGCTTTAGGAGCTGCTAAATTTTATGGAGGTTATGGCGGATATGGTGGATATGGTGGATACGGTGGATATGGTGGATACGGTTATGGCCCATCAGTCCACCATCATTACCCATCATCAGTAAGATACGTTCATCATTACGACAGTTATCCAGATTATGGTCATTACGGACATGGAGGATATGGTCACGGAAGTAATTATGGTTATGGCTACGGTTATGGATATGGTTATGGTTCAGGTTATGGTTCTGGATGGTAAATCTAAATAAATCAACTTCAGCCTTTTTTAAATGTTTTTTTATTGATTTAAATAAATAAATTTTTGAAAAGAAACTGCTTTGTCATTCATTTACATGAGTTAGATCGAGTGGGTGAGGTTCTGGGTCACTTCAAGGTTACGTTAGGAGGTTCAATGCCATCACCTTTGCGTAGAAAGTCGGCGACTTTAAATGAGAACGCGTTAATAGTCTTATTTATTCTACGTGGACTTAAAAAATGATTATAACAGAACAGAATTTCTTTACTAATCAAAAAAACAAATGTTATTTACGCCATAAATACTTAAAATATCGACCCAAACTTCTTACCATGAAACAAATCGATAGGAACCTTGTTGTCATTTCAGTTTTCACCATGGCTTCGGTTTGGGAAGACAAAGAAGTTCGTTTTGATGTACCTTTTTCGTTAGTTTATCAAATTTAATTAAATTCTTATCTTAATTTTAAAATTTTCAAGGGAAATGAGACTTAGACCGGGTGAAAAATTAATAGAAAGAATGGATAATGTTGAAGACACAAAAGGAAACGCTGGTGATAGAGGAAGGTTTTTAGTAACGAATTTACGAATTGTTTGGCACTCAATAAGTAGTCCAAGAATTAATTTATGTCCGTCTATCATTCATCACTTAAAGAAAATAATTTTAAATTAATTAATTTTTTTTAGCAATTGGTTTTAATACAATTTTAACTATTAATACGAGAATCATTAATTCAGTAAGTTACAATTTACATTTTTAATTTTTTACATTCACATTTTTAATTTTTTACATTCACATTTTTAATTTTTTACATTCACATTTTTGATTTTTTACATTCACATTTTTAATTTTTTACATTCACATTTTTAATTTTCTACATTCAAATTTTTAATTTCTAACAGAATTAATTTTATGTTTAGAAAACTCAACATCCTACTCGTGCATTACACATGATGACAGCTTCAAATAAACAAAGATTTGAATTTATCTTTACTAATTTAGTAATAACCGACAAAAGACATTTCACTTCAGTAATAGACGTTCATAAAGCTTACATTTCTTCAAAACCATATCGGGAATTAAAACTTAGAGGAGCCATCGTTCGAGATAATCATTTAAAAGTCCTACCTTTGGAACAAATCTTCGATATTTTTTATGGAGTTTGGAATTTATCAACGGATCAAGGAAGCTTAGGAACTTTTATCATTACTAACGTTAGATTAGTTTGGTTTGCTGATACAAATGAAGGATTTAACGTTTCTTTACCTTATCTTCAAACAGATTTGGTAAAAATATAACATAATTGTTATAAAAAAAATAACATATTTGTTACTTTTTTTTTAAATGTTTTACCATTTTTAAATATTTCTCATTTTTAGATTAAAATGTGTGATTCAAAATTTGGTCCAGCTTTAGTAGTTACAAGCTCAGAAGAAAGTGGAAGCTTCGTCTTGGGTTTTAAACTCGACCCTGAAGAAAAAATGAGGGCTGTATTCAAACGACTAACTTCTGTTTATTCGGTTTACTTTAACAATCCCATATTTGGGGTTGAATACGAATGGGATCAAAGAAAAAATAATACTAATCCATCCGAATCAGATGAACGAAGCTTTATTGACGACGTGGACGTTATCGATGATAAAAGTGAGAATGTTAATGAACTTTCTGCTTATTTAGCGGAAGAAAATAAGGATTGTACTTCCGGTCCGGTTTATAATCGTGATTTAGGGTTAGCTATTCAAACTATTAAAGAAGGATATACTTTAGCTAATTTATGGGAAGTTGTTTCTGTATAAAAATTAACAAGTTTAATAAAAAAAAATTATAAGTTACTCTAAAAACCGAAAATACACTAAACCAAGATTGGTTTAGTGTATTTTCGGTTGCGTTTACAAGTTAAAGAATTTTTTTTGTTAAATTTTATTATAATGTATGTTAAAATGTAACCCTTAGAATATTTATTTTACGGTTTTTAGTTGATGTTAATATGTGAGATTTGTATAAAAAATAAATAATATAACATAAAATTTGTGTTTTTGAAAAATTGTAGAAATTGAAAATTACTCAAAGTACTTAAATATTCTTAAAATCTTAAATCTTTCGACTAAAACCCAGATTGGTATATACTTCAATTCGTCGATGATACTTTATTAATAGTGCATGAGAAAACCATCAACAAAGCTATAGACAAACTTCAAGGGTTGTACAACACCTTAGACTGGTTACATAAATGGAGACACGTCAAACCCTAGCAAATACAGTAAGGCCTCAACATTCGCGAGGGTTAGGTTCTGAAAATACGTCGCGAATGTTGAAGCACTCGATCTTATAAAAGAGAAACTACTTCTATGGCATTTTTAAAAAGTAAAACGAAGGCGAAATAAATCAAATGGAGAGGTGTTTTATTTAAAAATAGTAACAAAATTAAAAATTTGAATAAGTATGATTTTTAAAATTAATAAAATTAGTTATGTTAAATAAAACACACACAATATTTCAAAATAAAATGACTAAATTTTCTGCAACAATATTTGTATTCAAATATAATATGTACAATAAAATAATCATTTAAAGTTAAAAAAATAAACTCGGTCAAATAAAAATAAACGCAAAAATAAATAAACGAAGAAATAAACTAATGGCGTTTTCGATTGGCAGAACTAGTGTGCACTGGTGCGCACTAGTTGAGTGCAAAGTGTGACATATGTCACACTAGCTTAGTATTAAAAAGGGCAAATTTAACAGAACGCGATGAAATCAAACATAATCATAACATCACTTGTAAGTGTGTTCAAGGCTTGATGATGTTTAAAATGTTTTATAAACTACAATAATAAAATGTAATAGAATACAACGAAACAACCAATAGAACACGCTGTTATGCACTGGTGCGCACCAGTGCAATCAATCGAATACGCCATAAGAAAAAGAAAAGCAAATTAAAATTAACTTAACCTTTGATCAACATGTTCAGGCACTGATTTAGAACATGATGGTTTGAAAAATGTATGGTAGGTTGTACAGCTTTATTTTGCATATCCTTTTGAAGCTCTTTGTAAGAAGCAAGAAGAGTATTTAACTCATTTTTAAATTTTATCCTACGTTCCATTACTAGATCCATTGTTACTATCTTTTCAGCAAGATGATTTGCTTCTTGTATAAAAGAATTAAGTTCTTTCAACGATAATTTATTACAAGGAGAAATAACCTCATCTTCATCCGATCCTGATTCACTCTCTATCCGGAGTGCTTCTAAATCCGCATTAGATAACTCTTCGTTTTGTTCATTGACAAGAGATTCTATATCAGCTGCTACCACCTCTCCTTATCAACTTCAGAAGATTTTTCGGTGTCTTTTTTTAACAATTTTTTCCATGAATTACTGACAGTCGATATTTTAATGTCATTTAAAGCACATTTTATAGAAGTAATAGTTTGAATAAAGAAAAAAGTGCGTATGTACATATTCGCGAATAATCGAAACGCGAATGTTGAAAAAGGTAGCAAAGTTTAAAACGCGAATACACGTAACCGCGAATGCTGAAGTCGTGAATGTCGAGGCCCTACTGTATCAACTATTTATACCCCATCATTGATTCAAGTGCAATGAAGGTGAATGAAAGTGAAGGTTCGCCTCGCGCAGACCGAGGGAGGATGGTCCCGTCCACGGGCGGGCCCCACACTTCCGGGGCGTCTAGTTCTCATCGCGAGAAGAGGCGCACCACTGCCGAAATGGAACTGAACCATGAAGAGAAAGATGAAAAAGTGAACTCGCTCTCCGTAGTATTGCGAGTGCTCTTTTATCTTTCTCTTCATGGTGTAGCTCCATTTCGGGTTATAGTACACGCTGGGACCCGAAAGATGGTGAACTATGCCTGGTCAGGACGAAGTCAGAGGAAACCCTGATGGAGGTCCGTAGCGATTTTGACGCGCAAATCGATCATCGGAACTGGGTATAGGGGCGAAAGACTAATCGAAGCTTCTAGTAGCTGGTTCCCTCCGAAATTTCCTTCAGGATAGCTGAAGCGAGTCTCATTCGGTAGAGCGAATGATTAGAGGCATTGGGGATGAAACGGCCTCAACCTATTCTCAAACTTTAAATGGGTGAGATCTCCAGCTTGCTTGAACATTGAAGCCGCGAGATATCGGATTACCGAGTGCCAAGTGGTCCACTTTTGGTAAGCAGAACTGGCGCTGTGGGATAAATCAAACCGACTCGTCACCGAGAATATGGATAGAACAACATAACATCAAATCGTCGCCCACGATCAAGTACCTAGGAATTCGACTGGACAACCAACTTAAATTGAGAAAACACTATAAGCTGATATAGACAGAAATGACACGACGTTCAAAACACCTCAGGGAACTAACGTACTATAACCCAAAATGGAGCTGCACCATGAAGAAAAAGATGAAACAGTAAGTCCCCTCCTCGTAACATTGCCGAGTACTCTTTCATCTTTTTCTTCATGGTGCAGCTCCATTTCGGGTTATAGTACAATAAGAAGGGAATTTCAACTATTTACACAACATTGATACACAAAAGTATTTGCAGACGTAATAAATAAATCCGAAAGAAAATGCCTGAGGATCATATCTAAAATAAGACATCCCAATAATCCATTACATAACATCAGCAACGAACAATTTTACGAATGGGTGCAAATTACTCCGATAAAGGAACGACATGACACATTAAAACTAAAATTTATCCAAAACCCCGACAACAAAGACGTTCTAAACCAGGGATTCCCAACGGGGTGGGTATCGACCCCTTGGGGGTCAATGAAGTTCTAGAGGGGGTCAATGTTGATCAGAGGATCGATTGGGGGTCGATAGCTATAGCTGTTCGCTTTCGAGACATAGAAAATTTGGATGTGCCATGGCTTATAGATCCATTATAGTGCGGTATATCTCGATATAATATTATGGTGCAAGAAGAGTTAATTGCGTTGAAGGAAGATGTTCAAGCACAACTCTTATTCAAAACATACGGAGACGCAAAGTTTTGGAATTTGAAAATCATCAGGGAAAAGTATCCACAATTACTAGTTTTTACAGAACCACTATTATTAACGTTCCCCTCTTCTTATTTGGTGGAAGCAGGTTTTAGTCACCTCAACAACTTGCTGTGTAAAACAAGAAATAGATTGAATGTTTTCGAAAGAGGTGACTTAAGAATTGCATTAAGTAATTTTAAGCCAGATATTAAAAAAATAGTATCTACACAGCAAGCGCAGCCATCACATTGACGATATTTCAACAAAATTTTGTAAAAGTGCTAGGGGGTCGATGTAAGAAACTGTTCTCTTACAGGGGGTCGATACAAGAAAAAGGTTGGGAATCCCTGTTCTAAACAGACTATGTATCAAATTCACAGATCCAAAGCCAAACCGACCACACACTTTTTACGAAACTTTGACAATAAATTTAACACAGCCGACCTAATAATACTGTTATTACTATATCTATTATGTATGTATAAGCATTGTAAGACTATGTAAATAACATTGTATATACATATTGGCGAAAAGACCTTCGGGTCGATAACCGAATAAAGATCATTCTCTCTCTCTTTCGACTAAAAATGACGGAGTTACGTGGATTTAAATCTTTAATTGTAACCTATGGAAATCTGTGACGGAAAGTTTCAGGTAATAAAAGCTATATTGAGACCTTACTAAAAAGGTTCGATTATGTAAATTGGGTCAGTCAAATCCTCTTTTTTAACAGCAAAAAAACCATAAATGAGAACTAAAAATGAATTTAAGAATTTACTAACAAAAGAAAAAAATAAAGATTTGTTAGAAATATGTAGCATTTGAGTGGAAATTTGTTTGGTAAAGTTCGGTGGTTTGGAACCTCTCATACGCTGGTTATATTGATCGTTTGGAGGGTGTGCAAAGAAAGTTTGTCAATTACATTGCTCGTATATGCAATCTTCCGCATTATTCTTATGCCTAGCACTGTTTGGTTTTTGGAATCATTCTATAATTGAAGAAGTTGAGATTTTGATGTTGTCTATTAGAAGATGTTTATCTTTTGATTTTATTCAATTATTCGTGTAAAAAAATACGCTTAGTTAGAAATAATTTCACTTTGTAATATTGACGAACAGACTAAAAACACATCATATCAGTGCAATAGTGGATAAGAGGGGCTTCATTTGGTATTTCTGTTAAAGTTTAATAAAAACTACAAGAAATATGAAAGCTACGTTTATATATCATTTGTACCATTTATACCATTTGTACTATTTATCAAAAACAAATAAAAATATGCAGTTTTGAATATTTTAAAATTTTTTGACGTAGCTCTTTTTTTGCCTGTGGTCTTCAATTGGTCATCGAGAAACAACTGATATATTCTTATATGTCGCCACTATGCAATTTCCTTACCCTTACGTTGTTTAAAACCAATTAAAAAATTGGAATTGTGTAAAATTAATGAATCGAATCAAAAAGCTTGAGAACTTACATCATACCAAATTTGATTAAAATATGTTCAGTCGTTTTCGAGATATCTCCCCAGCTAGTTTATGGAGATATAGGGAGAGTGTAGCTCCTTTATTAGCTGTTCTATCACGATTGCTCCTTCTTTATATTATAAACAATTCATTTTTCTTGAGATCCTACTGTACGTGAAGAAGAAGAAATGACAAAGTCAAAAGACGAAGACGAAATGAAAGATTGTAAACCAATACAAGTGTTTACTAAACCAGGATTAAAAGGTGCACCACCACCGGAACAAACAGAGCTTATTGAATATGTCCATGAAATGCCACTAAATCTATCAATGAGTAGAGATGTTGCAGGGGGTAATTTCCAAATCATAGAGGAACCGTTAAATCTAGCGGAATCTGAAACTCTACTGGAAACTGAAATCCTACCGGAAACTGAAATACTACAGGAAACTGAAATCCTACCGGAAACTGAAATCCTACAGGAAACTGAAATACTACCGGAAACTGAAATACTACCGGAATCTATAACCCTATCGGATTCCAAAATCCTACCGGAATCCAAAACCCTACCAAAATTCTAAATCCAGATGGAAACTAAAACCCTACCGGAAACTGAAATCCTACAGGAAACTGAAATCCTACCGGAAACTGAAATACTACCGGAATCTAAAACCCTATCGGATTCCAAAATCCTACCGGAATCCAAAACCCTACAAAAATTCTAAATCCAGATGGAAACTAAAACCCTACCGGAAACTGAAATCCTACCGGAAACTGAAATACTACCGCAATCTAAAACCCTATCGGATTCCAAAATCCTACCGGAATCCAAAACCCTACCAAAATTCTAAATCCAGATGGAAACTAAAACCCTACCGGAAACTGAAATCCTACAGGAAACTGAAATCCTACCGGAAACTGAAATACTAGCGGAATCTAAAACCCTATCGGATTCCAAAATCCTACCGGAATCCAAAACCCTACCAAAATTCTAAATCCAGATGGAAACTAAAACCCTACCGGAAACTGAAATCTTACAGGAAACTGAAATCCTACCGGAATCTAAAACCCTATCGGATTCCAAAATCCTACCGGAATCCAAAACCCTACCAAAATTCTAAATCCAGATGGAAACTAAAACCCTACCGGAAACTGAAATCCTACAGGAAACTGAAATCCTACCGGAAACTGAAATACTACCGGAATCTAAAACCCTATCGGATTCAAAAATCCTACCGGAATCCAAAACCCTACCAAAATTCTAAATCCAGATAGAAACTAAAACCCTACCGGAAACTGAAATCCTACAGGAAACTGAAATCCTACCGGAAACTGAAATACTACCAGAATCTAAAACCCTATCGGATTCCAAAATCCTACCGGAATCCAAAACCCTACCAAAATTCTAAATCCAGATGGAAACTAAAACCCTACCGGAAACTGAAATCCTACAGGAAACTGAAATCCTACCGGAAACTGAAATACTACCGGAATCTAAAACCCTATCGGATTCCAAAATCCTACTGGAATCCAAAACCCTACAAAAATTCTAAATCCAGATGGAAACTAAAACCCTACCGGAAACTGAAATCCTACCGGAAACTGAAATACTACCGCAATCTAAAACCCTATCGGATTCCAAAATCCTACCGGAATCCAAAACCCTACCAAAATTCTAAATCCAGATGGAAACTAAAACCCTACCGGAAACTGAAATCCTACAGGAAACTGAAATACTAGCGGAATCTAAAACCCTATCGGATTCCAAAATCCTACCGGAATCCAAAACCCTACCAAAATTCTAAATCCAGATGGAAACTAAAACCCTACCGGAAACTGAAATCCTACAGGAAACTGAAATCCTACCGGAAACTGAAATACTACCGGAATCTAAAACCCTATCGGATTCCAAAATCCTACCGGAATCCAAAACCCTACCAAAATTCTAAATCCAGATGGAAACTAAAACCCTACCGGAAACTGAAATCCTACAGGAAACTGAAATCCTACCGGAAACTGAAATACTACCGGAATCTAAAACCCTATCGGATTCAAAAATCCTACCGGAATCCAAAACCCTACCAAAATTCTAAATCCAGATAGAAACTAAAACCCTACCGGAAACTGAAATCCTACAGGAAACTGAAATCCTACCGGAAACTGAAATACTACCAGAATCTAAAACCCTATCGGATTCCAAAATCCTACCGGAATCCAAAGCCCTACCAAAATTCTAAATCCAGATGGAAACTAAAACCCTACCGGAAACTGAAATCCTACAGGAAACTGAAATCCTACCGGAAACTGAAATACTACCGGAATCTAAAACCCTATCGGATTCCAAAATCCTACCGGAATCCAAAACCCTACCAAAATTCTAAATCCAGATGGAAACTAAAACCCTACCGGAAACTGAAATCCTACAGGAAACTGAAATCCTACCGGAAACTGAAATACTACCGGAATCTAAAACCCTATCGGATTCAAAAATCCTACCGGAATCCAAAACCCTACCAAAATTCTAAATCCAGATAGAAACTAAAACCCTACCGGAAACTGAAATCCTACAGGAAACTGAAATCCTACCGGAAACTGAAATACTACCAGAATCTAAAACCCTATCGGATTCCAAAATCCTACCGGAATCCAAAGCCCTACCAAAATTCTAAATCCAGATGGAAACTAAAACCCTACCGGAAACTGAAATCCTACAAGAAACTGAAATCCTACCGGAAACTGAAATACTACCGAAATCTACAACCCTATCGGATTCCAAAATCCTACCGGAAACTGACATCCTACAGGAAACTGAAATCCTACCGGAAACTGAAATACTACCGGAATCTAAAACCCTATCGCATTCCAAAATCCTACCGGAATCCAAAACTCTACCAAAATTCTAAATCCAGATGGAAACTAAAACCCTACCGGAAACTGAAATCCTACAGGAAACTGAAATCCTACCGGAAACTGAAATACTACCGGAATCTAAAACCATATCGGATTCCAAAATCCTACCGGAATCCAAAACCCTACCAAAATTCTAAATCCAGATGGATACTAAAACCCTACCGAAAACTGAAATCCTACAGGAAACTGAAATCCTACCGGAAACTGAAATACTACCGGAATCTAAAACCCTATCGCATTCCAAAGTCCTACCGGAATCCAAAACCCTACCAAAATTCTAAATCCAGATGGAATCTAAAACCCTATCGGATTCCAAAATCCTACCGGAATCCAAAACCCTACCAAAATTCTAAATCCAGATGGAAACTAAAACCCTACCGGAAACTGAAATCCTACAGGAAACTGAAATCCTACCGGAAACTGAAATACTACCGGAATCTAAAACCCTATCGGATTCAAAAATCCTACCGGAATCCAAAACCCTACCAAAATTCTAAATCCAGATAGAAACTAAAACCCTACCGGAAACTGAAATCCTACAGGAAACTGAAATCCTACCGGAAACTGAAATACTACCAGAATCTAAAACCCTATCGGATTCCAAAATCCTGCCGGAATCCAAAACCCTACCAAAATTCTAAATCCAGATGGAAACTAAAACCCTACCGGAACCCAAAATCCTACCGGAAATCAAAACCCTACCAAAACTCGAAACCAAGATGAAAACTAAAACCCTACCGGAACCAGAAATACTACCAGAATCCGAAACTCTACTGACAACTTGGAAGATAGAGCGAAGAAACTGACACAAGCACGAACAAAGAACATAAAGCATTTCCATCGTCTCTAGCTTCCTTATTAACTGTTTTACGGAGACTAAAATACTACCGGAATCCAAAACCCTGCTGGAATCCAAAATCCTACCGGAAACCAAAACCCTACTAAAACCAGAAGCCCAGGTGGATACTAACGCCCTACCGGAACCCAAAATCCTACCGGAAACCAAAACCCTACCAAAACTAGAAACCCAGATGGAAAGTAAAACCCTACCAGAACCCAAAATACTACCAGAATCCGAAACTCTACTGACAACTTGGAAGATAGAGCGAAGAAACTGACACAAGTATGAGAAAAGAACATAAAGCATCGTCTCTAGCTCCCTTAGATGTTTTGCTGTAATGCAACAAACCGCAATTATCGTGAAAGTAGTCGAAATTTTCAAAATATAAAATATGTCAAATACCATAAACATATACCATTATCACATGTTATAATCCGATTTTTTTCCTTCAATAATTTTCAAGAAAAAAAATCATAAAGTTAGACAATTTTTCAGCAACCCGAAAATTCGATTCATTTTTCATTTATCTCGCTCCAAAACTGCGAACCCGAATGTTTCTAAAAAAATATATGTTACATAAAAATTTTTTCGAAATACGATGAACACTATCCCGATTGTTTTAGACAAGTGGTTGCGAAAATATACCTCTTTAAAGTGAGGTTTTTACTTCTGACGGTGAGAATAGACACAAATTAAATTGAAAATAAAATCTTTGCTAGAACAACTATGTTTTGTTATCGTAAACTGTTCGTTATCTAAAAAAAAATTATTAAAAAAACAAATGAGAGTTATATTTACATTATAGTTATCATTATATTATTCATATATGGTCAGATATTGAACAATAGAAATAACATTAAACAAAGGAAAATCAGGCCAGATGTTAATGTCTCATCCTGAACAGATGTCAATATCTAATCATAATAATAGATTAACAAATAGTATTTAAGGGACTCGAATTTAAGAGTAGTTGTATTCTCACGTGCAAACTGTAAATTGTTCAAGTTCGTTAAAAAAACAAATAAATAACAATATTTTAAAAACACAAACCCGTGTTTGAGAAATATAAGTTGAGTACAATTAAACCAACAAATTAAAACTGCTGAACTCGAAACAGTTTCTTGTTGATTGTCGGTTGTGATAATAAAACGTCAAACTCAATGTGGCTTCAGAAAAGAAAGGAGTTGGCAAAGAGAGTAGATAAATAAACAAACCTTTGAACTTTAACGATACAAAAGCCTTTGCATTTTTGCTAATCAATGTGACAACACATCTGATATTTTATCTTATAAAAAACTGAGTTAAAAAAATTAAATAAATGTGTTACAAAAAGGTCATAATAATTCACAAGCTGCGTAATTCTAGTACTTACCTTACATTTATTGTTTAATAAAATTGTAATTAAACTTATGAAATAACACTTAAAACTTTCACCTAACTGTAATCTTGTTGATATACACAAATAAATAGAGACTTGTTTCTAAACAGAATTTCATTAAATAAAAATTAATTAAACACGTTAATTACATAACAAACGAGGATGATACGTCTAGTTTTATTAAATACACGATTGGTTGGTTGGTTATAAAAAAACTTTCTATGAGTTTATATAATCTCATAAATAATTTTGAAACCGTTAAAGATTCACAAGTTAAATCCACAAATAAAACCCACTAAAATAAAATAAAATAAAATAACATAAAATAAAATAAAATAAAACAAAATAAAATAAAATAAGACAAAACTGAAAAAAAATAAAATACTTTTCTTTATTAAAATTAGTTTTTTTTATTAAAATTATTATTACAATATTATTATTACATTTATTCGAAGCTTCATTCAATAAATTACTTATATCCTACAGATCACCATCAACTACATATCATATATCATACACACTCTTCTTTCGTATTAATCCATATAAAAAAAGTAAAAAAAGTTCGACTATTTGATTTGACTAAAATCGACATCCATCTTAAACCCCCTTTTTTAAATCATTAATTATTACCGTTCAACATTAGTTTTTGTCGTATCTTTTTTATAAGCTGAAAAGAATGTTAAAGCTTTCATTAACTGATAACTTTTAGAAATCGGTATGTTTGAATCGTAAAGTTTTTTAGAATTTTTACAATCGACGTAAAACCACCAATTACACTTTAGGATCGTTTGGTCGAAAAGTGTTGATTCAGGACAAAGAAAACTTTTCATTATTAATCCGTCATCTGTTAAAGCACACACGTGAAATACCTGTGAAATAAAAAAAAATAGGTAAATTCTTTAAAAAGTAAATGTGTGGGTCGATTTATTATCAAGTTACAACATCTTAAATGACACAAAACGTATCTATTAACAAACATTACACCTGTCGAGACGTTTTGCAACCTTTTGGTTAACCATTCGCTTCTCTTATAACTACAATTAGTGAGTTATCATAATCGGCACATGATGTTTTCGAAATTCTGCACTTTGATACTTGTTGGTCGACGACAATTTGAATTTTATGTCACGCTTTCGCAAAGAAATTACTTACAAAGTAGCACGCAAAAATCTTTAGAGACTTTTTTTGTGTACCAAAATTTATTTCATCACTTTCTAAAGAATCTATAAAATGAATTGGGAATTTATCTCAAAATATACAATGAATATTATTTATTCATTGTATTATTACTACCATATTTTATAATCGTTCACAGCGAGGTTTGGAATTATGATAATTCCGAATTGGTAATATAACAACCTTAATATTTTATGACGATTGTTTATTAATGTTTTTAAAAGTAAGAAATGGTTTTTTTCAAAAATAATTTCTGGTTTCGGATTTTTGTTATTATTATCTGATTACATGATATTATTCGAGAAACCGAAAGTTTTAATCTAACTTTTTGACTGATTTATTCACTAACATTGAGATTTGGCGAAAAGTTTAGCGATTTTTCTAATCGCTTTCTAGCGTTTTAGGATCTGAAGACTTAGCGACCAGAAAGCCTACCTTCTCGCAAGAATTCAAATCTTCGAGAAAATCTTGGAAAATTTCAAGATGCCGAAATTTCAGACTTAACCTTCTGATTTATTCACTAATAGTGAGATTTGGCAAAAAGTTTAGCGAGCAGAAAGTTTAACGATCTGAAAATTTAGCGACCAGAAAGCCTACCTTCTTGCAAAAATTCAAATCTTCGAAAAAATCTTAGAGAAATTCAAGATGCCAAAATTTCAGACTTAACCTTCTGATTTATTCACTAATAGTGAGATTTGACAAAAAGTTTAGCAATCAGAAAGTTTAACGATCTGAAAATTTAGCGACCAGAAAGCCTACTTTCTTGCAGGAATTAAAATCTTCGAGAAAATCTTGGAAAATTTCAAGATGCCGAAATTTCAGGCTTAACCTTCTGATTTATCCACTAATAATGAGATTTGGTAAAAAGTTTAGCGATCAGAAAGTTTAACGATCTGAAGATTTAGCGACCAGAAAGCCTACTTTCTTGCAGGAATTCAAATCTTCGAAAAAATCTTAGAAAATTTCAAGATGCCAAAATTTTAGACTTAACCTTCTGATTCATTCACTAATAGTGAGATTTGACAAAAAGTTTAGCGATCAGAAAGTTTAACGATCTGAAAATTTAGCGACCAGAAAGCCTACCTTCTTGCAAAAATTCAAATCTTCGAGAAAATCTTGGAAAATTTCAAGATGCCAAAATTTCGGACTTAACCTTCTGATTTATCCACTAATAGTGAGATCTAACAAAAAAATTAGCGATCAAGAATTTTAGCGATCTGAAAATTTAGCGACCAGAAAGCCTACTTTCTTGCAAGAATTCAAATCTTCAAGAAAATCTTGAAAAATTTCAAGATGCCGAAATTTCAGACTTAACCTTCTGATTTATCCACTAATAGTGAGATTTGGCAAAAAGATTAGCGATCAGAAAGTTTAATGATTTGAAGATTTCGCGACCAGAAGGCCTACCTTCTTGCAAGAATTCAAATCTTCGAGAATATCTTGGAAAACTTCAAGATGCCGAAATTTCAGACTTAACCTTCTGATTTATTCACTAATAGTAAGATTTGACAAAAAGTTTAGCGATCAGAAAGTTTAACGATTTGAAAATTTTGCGACCAGAAAGCCTACATTCTTGCAAGAACTCAAATCTTCGAGAAAATCTTGGAGAACTTCAAGATGCCGAAATTTCAGACTTAACCTTCTGATTTATCCACTAATAGTGAGATTTGACAAAAGGTTTAGCGATCAGAAAGTTTAACGATCTGAAAACTTAGCAACCAGAAAGCCTACCTTCTCGCAAGAATTCAAATCTTCGAGAAAATCTTGGAAAATTTCAAGATGCCGAAATTTCAGACTTAACCTTCTGATTTATTCACTAATAGTGAGATTTGGCAAAAAGTTTAGCGACCAGAAGGCCTACCTTCTTGTAAGAATTCAAATCTTCGAAAAAATCTTGGAGAACTTCAAGATGCCAAAATTTCAGACTTAACCTTCTGATTTAATCACTAATAGTGAGATTTGACAAAAAGTTTAGCGATCAGAAAGTTTAACTATCTGAAGACTTAGCGACCAGAAAGCCTACTTTCTTGCAAGAATTCAAATCTTCGAAAAAATCTTGGAGAACTTCAAGATGCCAAAATTTCAGACTTAACCTTCTGATTTATCCACTAATATTGAGATTTGACAAAAAGTTTAGCGATCAGAAGGTTTAGCGATCTGAAGATTTAGCGACCAGAAAGCCTAGTTTCTTGCAGGAATTCAAATCTTCGAGAAAATCTTGGAAAATTTCAAGATACCGAAATTTCAGACTTAACTTTCTGATTTATTCACTAATAGTGAGATTTGACAAAAAGTTTAGCGGTCAGAAAGTTTAACGATCTGAAAATTTTGCGACCAGAAAGTTTAACGATCTGAAAATTTAGCGACCAGAAAGCCTACTTTCTTGCAAGAATTCAAATTTTCGAGAAAATCTTGGAGAACTTCAAGATGCCAAAATTTCAGACTTAACCTTCTGATTTATCCACTAATAGTGAGATTTGACAAAAAGTTTAGCGATCAGAAAGTTTAATGATCTGAAAAATTAACAACTAGAAAGCCTACTTTCTTGCAAGAATTCAAATCTTCGAAAAAATCTTGGAGAACTTCAAGATGCCAAAATTTCAGACTTAACCTTCTGATTTATTCACTAATAGTGAGATTTGACAAAAAGTTTAGCGATCAGAAGGTTTAGCGATCTGAAGATTTAGCGACCAGAAAGCCTAGTTTCTTGCAGGAATTCAAATCTTCGAGAAAATCTTGGAAAATTTCAAGATACCGAAATTTCAGACTTAACTTTCTGATTTATTCACTAATAGTGAGATTTGACAAGAAGTTTAGCGGTCAGAAAGTTTAACGATCTGAAAATTTTGCGACCAGAAAGTTTAACGATCTGAAAATTTAGCGACCAGAAAGCCTACTTTCTTGCAAGAATTCAAATTTTCGAGAAAATCTTGGAGAACTTCAAGATGCCGAAATTTCAGACTTAACCTTCTAATTTGTTCACTAATAGTGAGATTTGAGAAAAAGTTTAGCGATCAGAAAGTTTAACGATCTGAAAATTTTGCGACTAGAAAGTTTAACGATCTGAAAATTTAGCGACCAGAAAGCCTACTTTCTAGCAAGAATTAAAATCTTCGAAAAAATCTTGGAAAACTTCAAGATGCTGAAATTTCACACTTAACCTTCTGATTTATCCACTAATAGTGAGATTTGACAAAAAGTTTAGCGATCAGAAGGTTTAACGATCTGAAGATTTAGCGACCAGAAAGCCTACTTTCTGGCAAGAATTCAAATCTTCGAGAAAATCTAGGAAAATTTCAAGATGCCGAAATTTCAAACTTCATCTTCTGGTTTATTCAATAATAGTGAGATTTGACAAAAGGTTTAGCCATCAGAAAGTTTAACGATCTGAAAATTTAGCGACCAGAAAGTTTAACGATCTGAAAATTTTGCGACAAGAAAGCCTATTTTCTTGCAGGAATTCAAATCTTCGAGAAAATCTTGGAGGACTTCAAGATGCCAAAATTTCAGACATAACCTTCTGATTTATCCACCAATAATGAGATTTGATAAAAAGTTTAGCGATCAGAAAGTTTAACGATCTGAAAATTTAGCGACCAGAAAGCCTACCTTCTCGCAAGAATTCAAATCTTCGAGAAAATCTTGGAAAATTTCAAGATGCCGAAATATCAGACTTAACCTTCTGATTTATTCACTAATAGTGAGATTTGACAAAAAGTTTAGCCATCAGAAGGTTTAACGATTTGAAAATTTACCGACCAGAAAGCCTACCTTCTTGCAAAAATTCAAATCTTCGAAAAAATCTTAGAGAAATTCAAGATGCCAAAATTTCAGACTTAACCTTCTGATTTATTCACTAATAGTGAGATTTGACAAAAATTTAGCGATCAAAAAGTTTAACGATCTGAAAATTTAGCGACCAGAAAGTTTAACGATTTGAAAATTTAGCGACCAGAAAGCCTACTTTCTTGCAGGAATTCAAATCTTCGAAAAAATCTTAGAAAATTTCAAGATGCCAAAATTTTAGACTTAACCTTCTGATTTATCCACTAATAGTGAGATTTGACAAAAAGTTTAGCGATCAGAAAGTTTAACGATCTGAAGGTTTAGCGACCAGAAAGCCTACTTTCTTGCAAGAATTCAAATCTTCGAGAAAATCTTGGAAAATTTCAAGATGCCGAAATTTCAGACTTCACCTTCTGATTTATCCACTAATAGTGAGATGTGGCAAAAGGTTTAGCGATCAGAAAGTTTAATGATCTGAAAATTTAGCGACCAGAAAGCCTACTTTCTTGCAAGAATTCAAATCTTCGAAAAAATCTTGGAGAACTTCAAGATGCCAAAATTTCAGACTTCATCTTCTGATTTATTCACTAATAGTGAGATTTGACGAAAGGTTTAGTGATCAGAAAATTTAACGATCTGAAAATTTAGCGACCAGAAGGCAATACTTGCAAGAATTCAAATCTTCAAGAAGCTGAAAGTCTAGACTTAACCTTCAAGAATTCAAATCTTTGAGAACTTCGAGAAGCCGAAAGTCTAGACTTAACCTTCTGATTTATCCACTAAAAGTGAAATTTAATTCTAATCGTATCATTTATTGTAATGGTTTCCGCTAAAAACTTGTGAGTGTACTTGAATGAGATCAGGATAATGTCTTTTAAGTCAAATGTCAATGAGTATAAAATCTTCTAAGTAAAATCAAATGATTATACAAGTTTCTCTCCAAGCTTAAGCCTTCAATTAACGAGATAAACAATATACCATTAGAACTTGAGTTAATTAGTAATTTTAAATAAGTACTTATGTACTTTTGTGACATTGAAACGAGTCCGTTTGCAGTCTATAAATATTCCAACTTTCCCTTTTTACTCCTTGCATCGTCGCCTCATTTGTTTTCCAATATGTTTCTACGATCGCTAATGCCTTTGTTGGTCATTCTCGTTCAAACTTTCTCAAAAGTTTCACTTTAACATTTTTTTGCAATAACACACTCTAAATACTCAATACACAAATCTTTAAATCTACATATTTATACTCTTTTATTCTTTACAAAGGCACCTGCTTTCAATTTTCCTTTAACTAAAAGATCTTTAGAGCTAATTTTTAACTTTAAACCCAAACATAAAATCTCATTAAATCTAAACGAGAAAGAGTAAAAGTGAATTACGTCATGTGTTATACAATCACTTAAACTGTGTCTACATGGTATTCCCAAACTTAAATCTCCTTGATTTTAAACTAATCTAACCTAGATAATATAGAATGTTAACTGGTAATAACATTATAATTGGTAACCCTCAATGTAATAGGTATTATTTAGTGTGCAATAGATATTATTAAATGTAAACAACATTAATCGAGGTTAATAACCGAACAATTTCATTTTTGACCTTAACATCTTAACCTATTGAATATAAGATGTTCTATTTTTAAATACGGTAATTAATTTATCTTCATAAAATTATCTTAATAAAATTATCTTAATGAAACTATCTTAATAAAACTATCTTAATAAAGCTATCTTAATAAATCAACCTTAATCTTAATAAAATTACAATACAACGATAAAGCTCACTTCGAAACCTTGAAAAATCTACTTCTAAACAATTCTGAGAATCACTTAACATGCAATTTATATCACTTACCATGCATCCGAGGTCTTCGTCGGCGTATAAACCAGGAAAGTGCTTTTGGTTACCACAATGGAATGATGTTTCTGGTAAATCAACTCGCGAGGAGAAGTTATCATCGAAATTTTTGTCATATCCAACTGGATAGTATTCTCTAGGAGCGTTCATAACTTTTCCAGTTGTAGAATGTTTATAAATTTGATTAGATTTACTAGAATTTGTTGTTTTGTGGGTTTTATTAATAATAGGAGGTGGAGTTGTTGGACGTTTTTGTGGAATTGGAGTTTCAACTAAATTTTCATTACTAGGTTCTAAATCCACATTTGATAAATCTTCACTTTCAATTCCATTGTTAGATATTCTATCTGTAATAGTTATATTCTTCCTGGATTTAATTTGAGGTCTTTCCGGAGCTGGAGGAATGGGTTTAAAAGGAGGTACATTTTTATCCTCGGATTGTCTTCTAGCTACATCTTGAGAATTTGAATTTAACTAAAAAAAGAGTTGTCTTTGATGTAAATATCAACTCTTAAAGTTTCTTGAAATTTTAAATACTCACATTAGATCGTCTAACTTGATTTGAGTTTTGAGTAAATTTCGTAGCTTGAGCTGTAAGTGGTGACGCTTGAGCGGATCTTCGTAGATTTCCTTCGAGGTTCGAAAGCGACTGTTTGAAGCCCAATTCATCCCCTAAGCTAAACCCTAAAGAAACCAAATTACATTACAAGAAATGATGATCCCGAAAATATTAGAAGTATTACAACATAAAAATTATTAATTGATAAATATGTGAACAATGGAAGATGCAAGTGCATGACGGCATATATCTGATGGACTCCACATAAAAGTAAAGTAACATAGCATAGCGTAGAGGTTAAAGGGAAAGATGTTAGAACGGTTAAGTAACGAATGAGCGAGTAGGTGATAGCGATAAAACCTAAAGATTACCAAGACCGACGTGAGCTTTGATACCGCCGAGGTTTCTAACCCTGAACAGCCCCGATTTCTTAAAAGCACAGTTGATGACAAATCCAAATTCAGATTCCAGAACACAGGTGGATTGGCCGTGCCGACACAGGCCAGCTGCAATCAATAATTCCAATTCAAATTTAAACGGTTCCTTCCTGCCTCCCTCATTTTTTTGATAATAGCTTTCTAATACTTCTACGCGATTTCGAAAAATTTCCTCTGATGAGAGAATCGAGAATTTTGACCACCTACTGACCCAAATCGCGACCTCCATACTTTATTCTCGTTTTATATATATACACATAGCAGCATTCCGTTACGAGTGAATAATTTATAGAAGGTTTACAAGAAAGTGTCAGTAGTTAGAGAAAATAAATAAATTAAATTAAAAAAGGTCAGTCCACAAAAAAACCGACCGGCGGTTTAAACCTATTCAAAACCGCCCAACTCGGTCTCCTTATGGGAAGTACTTTCGAAAAATAATATAAAACAAAACTGATAGCTGTACGAAGGGAAAGGCGATCGGAACGCTTGGATTGAATAAATTTAAAGGCGCGTAGAGTACAGAATGCCGAACCGGAGTTAAACCACGTACCGAGGATGAAGACCACGACTAGGATTCTCGCGTTATCCATCACTGTACTCTCCCAAAGTAAAGCTCTTCAGTTTAACCACGCTTCGCGGTAACTTTAAATGCACCGACCGTGACCGATCGACTTGCGGACACAAGAAACACTCGCAAACTGGCTGGCAGTGGCCGAGCCGAAGAAGTCGGCCTGCACCACCACTTTGCCATGCTACCGTTACGTCTTCGTACGATGGATATCGACCTTGAAACGTACGTTTTCATTCGTGTTTGCACACACGAAGCAGTCAGTCAGTCGATTACGGCTAATGTGCCTCCGGGAATCGAGGTTTCTAATTGAATTACCTCGGATTCTTAGTTATCTATGTACTCGTCTTAACCTACATAGTATATAATGTTAACTCAGATTTAAACATCTTAACCCAGCAAATACAAAACCCTAATTGAATTGTATTTATAAATAGTATTTGATGTATTTTGATTCTTACTTTAAAATATAAATTTCAACACTATACAGAGTGTTTTTATAAGGTAAAACCTTATTTTTATTGACTGATAAGAATATTATGAAATTTCCTCAAATTAGCTCTCACCCAAAACACTTATTCACTTATCAATCGGTGAGCACTTGTTTGATTTTAGGTAAAATATCTTTGCGATGTTTTATGGAGGTAACTTTCGTAATTTTAGAATCTCACAATCGGTATTTAACGCATCTGTTATACCACTCATTTCAGATTACCTCTGTATTTCAGTTGTATTAATGAACGTTTGATTACAATTTTTTCTTACTTCTTGAGATAGCGTAAATCTCATCTCTAGTGATCTACCATTATTCTTCTTTTACAAGATCTTACAACTGAGGCTGTCAGAAGCCAATGTGACTAACTCCACATAATGACAATTTTCAGTACGAAAAGGTAAAGCTAAAAGTTCATAAGAAAACAGGTGCTGAAGTGTTCAGTTGCCAAAGCAGTTAGAGCATTCTGGTGGCAAACGAGTGATCTGTGGAGTCAATCAGGTTGTACACCGAAATAATATTGAAATTTACAACCAAACAATGTTATTATCTAAATATTGAAAAAAAATAGAGTTAGTCACATTGACTTCTGACAGCCTCAACTAATTGTAAGACCTCACCCATTTTAATGAAAGTGGTACCAATTGATAGATATTAGAACAAAGTTCAAATGTGTAAATTATTAAGGTGCACTATTGAGTGATTCCACAAGTAAATTGTTCTTAAATTTTGAGATTTAACCACTTCGGTACTGACGTCGACTATAGCAGACAGCCACGGACGACCCCACCCAGCCGAGCATCGACTATAGTCGACGGCTGTGCCAGCGTGCGGACGATGAAAGCCGGTTCTTAACGACGTTTCGCGGCCGATAGGCGCCGTACCGAAGTGGTTAAGGCCACAGACAATATTAGAGATAATAAAGTGAAATATTTAACATGCTATTTATACTAAAAATAAAAAGCAGTTGAGTCATGGGGTTCGAACCATCGGGGATGGTATGTGAAAGCTGGTTCGTAGTGACTCAACGAGGGGCAGCTTCAGGAAAACAAACCAACCACTGATATGTGAGCAGTGTGGTCTTAATTTTCGAATTAATTTACGATTTAGGCAGGCGACACACTTAACGCAAGTTACGCTGCGTAAATTTAAGTAAAAACAATTCCATGTTCTCATTACATTTTTATGTGAAACTTTAATCACTGTCACATTAGACGGAAATTGCGTTTAAACATTTGACGCACGAATGTTTTCAGTTAGCATAAGCTACTGTAAATTTTCGATAGCGTAATTCCACATCGACGGAATTTCGGTTGGAATTGGTTTCAATAAAAATCATATGAGCTACGCCAGATTATGGCTGAACTTCGATACGTACGCATAATCTGTACGCTATACAAGATGTTTGACACCGATAAATGATTTCCATGATGACTTCTAAATTCATGATATAAGGTACAGTGATCAGATTTCTCAACTTTCAATGCTGTACACATGCACCGCATGTAAACTCATGGTCACTGGAAATGAACTTCAAAGCTCTGTACGAGAGCAATAGCTAGAAAGGTCTCGGGTACAATCGGTTTTCAAGAGAATGAAACCTGGAGAGGTATCCATAAATATGAAGCAGGTAAATCAACATTGACTTGGATGAATTATAGCCTCACGTCAAGTTTTATTATTTCGAAAGCCGACCGGACTCAAGACCGTCTAGTCATTGCTCTCATACAGAGCTTTGAAGTTCATTTCTAGTGACTTTGTACATACAGGTGGGCCAAATTAGACACTTTTAAAGAGAAACTCCTTTTTCTATAAAAGACAGGAAAATTGATATCGGTGTCTGATGCTCGATTTTTATGAGAAATTGAACGATTAAAACCACATGCTGAAATTCAAATGCACATGTTGAGGTCAAAAATTTGTGTATTAAACAAAAATTAAAAAGTAAAAAATACGAAAGAAAAGGTTCGAATCGGCGATACCCGGTTTGTCAAGCATTGCTGACTCATCGCTTTAATAACACTGCCACCGGAGATCTGTGAATAACTTTCTTTATCCAAAATACACTACTGGCACGTTAATTAGCACACCCTTGCAAGTTCGCACAGTATTACCTATACTTGGAACTATAACGGCATTTTAATATAATTTTTAAGTTAATGGTATTGACTATTATTTTATTGTTCGTAATGGATCAATTGCAATAAGATTTTATCGGAGCTTAAATGGATACAAGCACTTTTCAAAAATTAGTTTAGTTTAAGTTGGCATTTTAATTAGCACACTCCGATGTTAGCAAAGTTTCTTTGGTGTGCAGTTCGCGCGGATAGTTGAATTTGATTTAACGGCAGGTTAAACGTTAGTTAAATCAATTAATAAACGTAAATCATTCAAACACAATTAAGATGGGACACAAAAAGAGCTCTACGGAGGGAGAAAGACTGCTAATATTGAAAATGTATGAAAAAGAAAAAAATATGAGTAAGATTGCCAGATCTATTGGATATTCGCGGAAAAAAGTTCAAAATGCGCTCAAATATTACCGACAATATAAAACTTTTGCAAATCAAAAACGATCCAGACGTAGAAAAACTTCCAAAAGGGAAGATTGTCTAATTGTTCGACATGTACTTAAAGACCCTTTCGCAACTTCTTCACAGATAAGAGCCATAATACAACAAGAATACGGCGTAAACATCTGTAGTAGAACCGTCAGGCAGCGACTTCTTGAAAATAACATTCGGGGATGCCAAAGTTTAAAAAAAACGAAAGTTTTGATTGGAAACCGAAAGAAACGCTTGGAATTCGTTAAAAGCCATATTGGACGTCCTCCCCTTTTCTGGAATTCTGTAATTTGGAGCGATGAATGTAAGTTTAATCTATGCGGTCCGGATGGTAGGAGTTATGTGCGACGTCCTCCAAATAAGGAATTGGATCCAAGGTATACGAGAAAGACGGTGAAGTTCGGCGGCGGAAGCGTAATTGTATGGGGTTGCTTCAGCGAGCGTGGTGTTGGGCCAATCGTTGAAATAAAAGGAAAGCTCAATGCCCTAGCTTATAAAAATTTGTTGTCAGATACTCTTATACTATATTTAGAAAATTTGCCGTTGTCAATTTATTCAAAAACGGTGTTCCAACAAGACAACTCGCCCTGTCATCGGTCGAAGCTGGTGACAGAGTGGTTTTGAAATCAGGCAATACCTGTATTGAATTGGCCTGCGCAAAGTCCGGATTTAAATCCAATTGAAAATGTATGGGCAATTATTAAAAGGAGGTTACGGCCCTAAAACCAAAAACGCAACAAGAATTATGAGATGTCATTCAGCAGGAATGGCAAAAAGTCCCGAGGGCAACATGCGCAGATCTTTTATCGTCCATGCAAAGGCGATGTGAAGCCGTAATTGTCCAAAAGGGATTTCCAACAAAGTATTGAATACTTATGAACCTTATACACTACATCGTAAATATTTTTCAATAGTATTAAATGAGGTGTTATTTTTCATTAAGTATGTTGATAAATGGTTGACGACTTCCCTTGATTTTGATTTTGTTTTCAACGTTCGTTTTGATGTTTTGATCTTTGATTTTATATAAAAAATAAATATTATTGAGTTGTCGAAATCTTTCATTTTTCTGCGATTTTTGCGTTTTCGCCAACATACCTTACGGTGTGCTAATTAGCGTGCCACCCTTCTATAAAGCAAGCTCTAAACTTCAAACGCGATTTATTCAGTTTTGGCTGAATAGTGTGTTTTAGCACTTTGTCAATTGAATCCTTGTATGATTACCATCCAGCTCAAGGACAGATTTAAAAAAAAAAACACCTCGCACCCTCCCCTTGTTAGTGCAGTGCAAGTTTTAACCTAACGAACAGAGCTAGTGAAGTTGATAATTCAACTCATCACCCAGCGTAATTTGCGTTAAGTGTGGCGCCTGCCTTACTCACAAATCGCTGAATAGTGCGACCTAATATTTTAGTCATTTAAGCTATACACTAATACCTATCCATTGGTACCACATTTATTAAAATCGGTGAGGAGCTAGTCGTGAGGTGTCCTTGTTAGATTTTCCTTCTACGATCCATCATCCATCTTATGAAAACACAATTTTATTTCAGGAATGTAACAACCGCAACCGACCATTCATTGATTGGTGATAGTGTTTTATACTTGAATTTTTTTAAATTGATTTTACAAAAATTACGAATTTCTTTAAAGAAAAAACATTTAATATTTCTTTAAAAAGTAATTAAATTTACTTAATTTTAACCTGATGTGCTTTCAGGTGACTCAGGATGTTTATGTAACATATACAATGATGACTAACCTTGATAGAACTATTGGTTTCTTTTTAGAAATCGAACAGGTTTCTTTAACTTCTCTATTAGTCGTAGTAGTGTCAGGTTTTAAAGGATATTTGTAATTAACCTATCAATTTTTGCATCCACATAACATTTAATAGGGATGTTCTTGACTTTTTAAATCAGCTATCAATAATTTTCAAAAAATTCGATATTGAGGAATATTGGACTTAAAACAATCGTTTTCATTTTCAATATCCTTGGAGAAGATTTTTTTAAATAAAATCCAAAGCATTTCGGTTAAAAATTTATTGTTAAATCTCTTTGTTTTACTCGGATTTATTGAAATTGTTGATTTTTTTGTTGATGTCAATGGAATGTGGGTCAATAGAAACTTTTAGTAAAGCCTAAAATGGACTTAATTTAACCTCCATAAATATAAGACGATAACTTCATTTTATTTATAAACAGTACAATATTAATTTCAACTACGACTTTAAAATATAAATATAAATTTAAACGTGATGAATAGAATTCTTATCGGGTAAAATTCCACTTCCATTTACTGATAACAACCCAGGGAATTTCCTTAAAATAGCACTCAATTGACTATCTCCTAAAACACTTTCCAATCCGCGAACAGGTTGTAGTTGCTTGGTTTTTGGTAAAACATCTTTACGATGTTTCGTGGAGTTAACCTTCGAAGGTCTTTCGTCGTTTTTTGATCTCATTAGCATATCGGTTACGCCACCCATTTCAGACCACTTCTGTAATAATCCGGTTATTTTTAATGAAAACCGTTTTATTAAAATTTCCTACCTCGTTATGTACAGCAGATGGTGCGAATCTCATCGCTGGTAACCTAACATTATTCTTCTGTTCGACTTTCCTTCTACGATCCGTCCTATGAAAACGCAATCTCATTTCAATGTCAGGAACGTAAGAACCTTCAACCGTAACCGACCATTCATTTATTGGTGATGATTGTCTTCTATCGTCGTATCTTTTTGTATTGATTTTACGAGTATTATGAGTTCCTAAGACAAAAAATAATGTATGTTTAAAATATATCTTAAATTAAATTAAGATATTAATTAATTAAAAAGATAAACCTTCATCTGATGTGCTTTCGGGTGATTCAGGTTGTTTATGTAACATATACAATGATGACCAACCTTGAGGTACTGAACTATTAGTTTCTTTTTTTGAAATCGGACGATTTTCTTCAACTCCTCTATTAAGAGTATCAATAAGAATATTTGCAATCAACCTATCAACTTTTGTATCCATTCCACGTCTAACAGGAATTTTTGTGGTTTTTCTAGATTTACTATCAACAATTTTTGGTAAATTCGGTGTTATTGAAACGGGAATTTTCGATTTAGAACAATCGTTTTCATTTTCGGGGATCTTTGGAGAAAGTTTTCTTTTAGGAAATCCAAAACGTCTCGGTTTAACGATAAATCTTTTCGTTCCACTTGGTTCTATTGGAATTGTTGAATTTTTAGTTGGACGTGGATCAATAGGAACTTTTGGTAAAGTCGAAAGTGGATTTTCGGCTTGTTTCTTTTGTCGTTTTTCTTGTCGTGCGAATAATTTTTCTCTAACTTTAGCTGGGAGTAATTCGGATATTTTCATCGTAGGAGTAGCAGCTTTATTTTCCATTGGAACAAAAAACGCCGGACAAGTTGGTTTTGCTTTTGATTTATTTTCGCTATTATCAGGTAGAGGAGGTGAGACAATGTTTGAAAGATCTTCCAAACTATCAAGGAAGGTATCTGAATCTGAACCATTATCATTACCGGAAGAAGAAGCGTTTACTTCCATCGAAGAAGTTCTTGGAGTAGCTGAGTATCTAGGAACGATCGTTTGAGTACTAATTTCTTTATACGGACTTCCAACATCAACGGAACTTATCACTTCTTTTTCCTGAGTTTCAGTCGTTATTTTTCTCGGTAATTCACTCACATTATTTAATCTAGCTTCTTTGAGAATCTCCCTAAATATTATATCCAATGTTGGTTGACTCAAACGAATATTCGAGATCACATTTAATTCGGTCGTTTGTAAATCATTTTCCATCTTTTTACCAGAATGATTCGAACTTCTCCATAAATTTACCTTTCTGTAGTTTCCCTTTTTGCTTCCTTTTTTTCGTGACAAACTCGAAGACTTTCTCCCGGACGTAACCAGGCTACCGTCATCGTCATCATTGGCTTTTTGTGCTAGAGAATACCTAAGAAATTCACAATAAACACTTAAAATTACTTCTTATAAACTTACTTTCTCATCACTATTTCCGGAACGCTTAATCTCCTCCTTAGTAGTAGCAACGGAGAAATTTCGCCACTCATTAACACCCTTTTTTTTAAGAGATTTTCAAGGAGAACTGTTTTGAGGTTGTTATACCTCACGCCAACACCATAAACATGGGGTGTTATGCATATATATTTCGTGCTAATCAATATTTTGTTAGTAGGTCGCGTTTCCCGCTCTAAAGAAAATCGAATACCCTTAATGGAGTTTTGTATTGTTGGAAATATAGGGGTTAATGAATTTTTTTCTTTTCGTGGTGGTTTGAATGGAAATGATTTTCTTTATTGGTGATACAAAAATGTATCGAAATATGGAATTTTAATATTTAAATTTAATAAGAAGGTAGTGTGGATTGTAACTTAGATAATGATTTCACACATTATAGTTTAGACATAAAAGTATTTTGATGAAGTTTTATATAAATTTTATCTTTATTGGTGATGTTTTTACCAAGTCTTTCACAACAACAATAAGTTTCGTTTATGTAATTACCGTTTGTGACAAAATATGAATTTATTTATGTTATATTATTCTGACAATATCAATATTACGACGTAGGAAGGTTAGAGGATACTTCAATTATACACTTGAGTTGTTTGGCTTCAAATCCCCTTAAGTCTAAATTTTTCGATTTTGAGAAAACAGCAAAAAAAGTATTTTGGGACGATTTTAGCGTTATTAATTCAAACGTAATTTATTTGTTATTAGAAAATTTACTGAAGTTTCAAAAATTCTATAACCACGTCTTTTGAAATAGATATAAAAATCACAAAGTGGATTTAAAAATGGTGTTTGGTTGCGTTTGCTACCAAACTGTGGATTAAGGCTCATTTGAATCTGAACAAAATGGATTAGGCATGAATTGAAAGTGAATCAAATCTCTTTGTAGCTAATAACAGGAAATTTTATTTCTTGAAAGATATGTTATTTAAAAACTGTACTTAAAAAACTCTTAAACTCTAACACCAGGTATATTTTCGGTTGATTCACATAACCTTGGCTTTTCGTCCCCACTGTCTTCTCGAGAATCGCCAGGAATATTATTGTTCTGAAATTTTCCCAACATATCTCTATAATAAGCCAAATTTTCTACCACTCTCCAGTTCTTTCCATAATGTTTGCTTAACAAGTTATTTACATCTCTGATTTTCAGATCTTTTGGTTTCACTCCGGTAGGAATTTCTTTTGGCTGGATATTCATGGCGGTTTGGTTTTTCCTAAAAACTCCTTTGAATCTATTGAACAGTTTCAGTAACTACGCATCTATTGAAAATGGATTTAGTGGGATTTGAATCTAAAGGCTGTCTATTTGATTTGAATTTTTAAGGGATTCGCGCGTTTTTTAATACAAATCAAAAGGAGTGCCAAGAAGGCAAAATATCTGGGGGTTTACTTAGATAAAGATAAGAAAATGACCGAACATATAAAGGAAATGTGCAAGAAAGCAAATGTTATGATAAACAATTTATCAAGAATTATGCCAAACATCATTATAGAAAACAACTTTTTCTAACAGATTGCGTATATATCTCATTTTTGCTCAAAAATGGATTTAGGGGATATTGAAACCAGACAACTCACTTGTCAGATTACAAGGACTCATACATCACAAAATAAATAAATAAATAAAATCTCAAAAAACAGTGTCAGAATGTTAATTTTAATACTGTTTTGAGTATTATAACAAACAATATTTGATACCAAATTAAATTTTGGTGTCTAAACTCTTTTAGCTTTTTCTATAATGAAGAAAGCTCAAAAAATAGAACTAAAAATAAACGAAAATGAGATAAGGAGTGCCAAGAAGGCAAAATATCTGGGGGTTTACTTGGATAAAGATAAGAAAATGACCGAACATATAAAGGAAATGTGCAAGAAAACAAATGTTATGATAAACAATTTATCAAGAATTATGCCAAACATCATTATAGAAAACAACTTTTTCTAACAGATTTCGTATATATCTCATTTTTGCTCAAAAATGGATTTAGGGGATATTGAAACCAGACAACTCACTTGTCAAATTACAACGACTCATACATCACAAAATAAATAAATAAATAAAATCTTAAAAAACAGTGTCAGAACGTTCATTTTAATACTGTTTTGAGTGTTATAACGAACAATTTTAAACACCAAATTAAATTTTGGTGTCTACATTTTTTAGCTTTTTCTATAATGAAGAAAGCTTAAAAAAATAGAACTAAAAATAAACGAAAATGAGATAAGGAGTGCCAAGAAGGCAAAATATCTGGGGGTTTACTTAGACAAAGATAAGAAAATGACCGAACATATAAAGGAAATGTGCAAGAAAGCAAATGTTATGATAAACAATTTATCAAGAATTATGCCTAACATCAGAGGACTAAAAGAGAAGAAAAGCGAACTCTGCTTCTACTGTTCTTTCGGTCATTTTGTATGCCGCTCTTTTGTAGAGCTCTAAATTCTAAATACTGTCTGAATATGCTTTCCTCAATTAATAGAAGATTAAGAATCAGGATATCCTCTGGGTATAGAACGGTTTCTATAATGGGTATTGAAGTGGTGGCTCGTCTACCGCCCATTGATTAATTGACCACCTATTAATTGAGAAAAGATGTAACCTATAAAGGTAAGGGACAAAAACTACTTAGAGAAGAGTTGTTAGAAATATGGAGCAGAAAACATGGAAATAAATCTGTGCCCCAGAGGTAAAAGACACCATGTCCGTTTTTTTACAAAATTGAACAACTAACTAACACCATATCCATAATAAAAAATAAATTCTAAAGTACCTACTTCCATTTACTTAAGAGTGTCATTAACAATGTGTAAAACTTTCATTAAGCTATTCTTATTAGTAACAAAGAAACAAATTTTTATAGCTGAAAACTACAGAAAATCTACTCTCCTAAACAATTACGAAAATGTGACATAGTGTCCTTTACCTCCGGGGTACAGAAATGGATCAACATATTAATCAAAGATTAATTTTTAACAGGTCATGAAATTTTTTGTAGTTATTTGTTCAAAATACAAAGGAAGGAGAACGATTTTGGTTGGTTTTTCAAAGAAGTAGATAATCCAGAACATACGTTTTTGATTTGTAATGATTTTGTTGAGGAAAGAAATATTTGTTTTAATAAAATCGGAAAAAATGTAAAAAAAGAAAACATCATAGAGGTTTAAATATATATAATCATAGGTTCTGCGAAAGTTGGTGATGTCATATTGGTTGGGGCTGATAATGAAAAGAGATATGCGTGGCCATTGGGCATAATAGTTGAAGTTTTACCTTGCAAGGATAAGGAAATGTGCGTAGAATGAGTATGTACACTCATGGTCACTGGAAATGAACTTCAAAGCTTTGTGCGATAGCGGTAACTAGAATGGCATCGGGTACGGTCGGCTTTCGAGTTGGGCTGCGGCCTCGTCTGTATGGTTCTACGCCTTTAGTCTCGTGCCAGGTTTCATTCTATTAAAATCCGACCGAATCCGAGACCGTTCCAGCTATCGCTCTCGCACAGAGATTTGAAGTTCATTTCCATTGACCATGAATGTACTTCACATGGGACATCAAACAGTTTAAAAATAGTATTACAAAACCCAGAAAATTAGATTCTATTCAGAAACAAAATCCATCGGTCATTACAAGATGTGGAAGAATCGTGAAGACTCCGCAAAGATATGGATATAAGTTTCACGCATACAAAGAATTAAAAAATTTAATTCTTTTGATCCCTTCAAGGTATCAAAAGAGGTGGGAGGATGTTGCAGAAAAGCCAAGGATAGCTATTATACCGGGTGTGTAAGACCACCCGTCCACCCCTTTCAAAATCAAGAGAAATGGTTTTTTTGAAAAATCAAAAAAATTTTGATTACCAAATGGGGCATGCTCTATCCGTTGATGATATTTTAAACTTCCGGTTCTGACCGGAAATAGGTTATTCAGACCGGAAGTTCATTTTTTTTAATGGAACGTGGTACTTCTTATTACATATTTTAATTCTATTTGAGGAACTCGTGCTACATTGAATACAAGTGAAAGTGTTCGTTTCGAATTAACATAGGGTAGCATTGAATAGAGTGTGCAAAGAGAGAAACATCTTTTGTTCAAAACACAAAACACATCAGATGTTATTTATTAACAAGATAACGAAACGAAGAACGAGAAACAAAACGAAAAACGATACGAGGTAATAAAATAAAAACAAGAAATATTAATAATAATAAGCAATAATGTTCAAAATGTCTGCCACGGATAGAGCATACCCCATTTGGTAATAAAAAATTTTTGGATTTTTCAAAAAAACCCTTTCTCTTGATTTTGAAAGGGGTGGACGGGTGGTCTTACACACCCGGTATAAAAGAAAAACATTAGATATGAAATATCGTCATAGAAATATTCAATTGTTCTTGTTACTAATAAATAGAAATAAAGAGTGTTTTGGCACGAATGTGTTTTCATTGCCTTGCACTTACAACATAGTAAAAGTACTTTCAAACGGCTAATCTGTTGTTCTCAATATTATAACCATACATATCATACTACAAAAGCAAGAGTACTGGAGAGCCGTGAAATGGTGATAATTACCATGAAGAAGAAAGAAAAGCACGAAAGAGAATTAGAAAACACAAGAAGAAATGTACAGTATACCCCCAAAATCACATTTATATGCCTCTGGAATTATACCTTGATGGTAGGGTTTCCAAATTTCGGGATCGGGATTGAATTTCGGGATTTTGTATTTCAATCCCGGGATTAATCTCGAAATCCCGAAAATTTAGAAAAATAATTTGTAGGGTTAAAATAACTTATATATTTGACTATTTTAATAAAAGAACTTGGAAATGTGCATATACCCAAATCTGTAACATCGATCCGAAATCGAATATTAGCCTACCACAAAAAATGTTGAATTATTATGTTCACCAATTTCAGACCATAAAGAAGAATGGTGGATATTTGAGCTTGACATTAGACGAGTGGACATCTTCAGCAAACAAGAGATACTTGAATATTAATGCACACAGCTTTGATGAAAAGGCTAAATTTTGGAATTTAGGTTTAGCTAGAATAAAAGGTTTACCTGCGAAGAGCTGTGTCGACCAACTGAAAATGAAACGTAAAGAGTTTAATATTTCTTTGGTATCGTGTTTCAATAATATGGGATTCACCGGTGAACTCTACGGTAAATCCCCCTATTTCTTCATTACACTTGCACCATCATTGGTGGTGATAATGATGTGGTATGCGTCACCACGTGTGGTGCACGTACGCACAATGTCGATCGTTTCGTACACTATAAAAAATCGAAATGTTTCGTTAATAGCTCCACCATACATCCTTAAAATAATATTGTCCTAATATTAAAGATATAAAAATTTCGGGACTGAATCGGGATTTGTTTCGGGATTTCGAGATTTTTTCGGGATTTCTGGATTGAAAAAACATCGGGATCCCGGGATTGAAAACCCTACTTGATGGGTGGTTCCGGAAGCGGAAGGGAAAAGATTCCCTTTAATTCAAAAATTAAGCGTGTTAGCGAAAAATTTTTGAAATAAAAGTTGTTCTTTGTTCGACTGCGAATATCTTTTATTATAAAGATTTTTTCACGCGATCGATATTTACGGAGTTATAACCCAAAAACTGGAGCAACCCAAAAATTGAAACCACCCCAAAAAGGCATACTTCAATTTTGGATCCTTCTAACTTAAAAACTAAGCGAGTTAACGAGAAATGTTTCAAATAAGAGTGGTTCCTTATTCGGTTGCGAACACATTTTGTTGTAAATATTTTTCTACATGATCGATATTTTCAGAGTCATAACCCAAAAACTGGAACCACCCCACAATGTCATACTCAGACTTTGGCTCCTTCTAACTTAAAAACTAAGCGAGTTAGCCAAAGATTTTTAAAATAAGAGTTGTTCCTTGTTCGGTTGCGAACACCTTTTGTTATAAATATTTTTCCACGCGATCGATATTTACGGACTTATAACCCAAAAACTGGAGCAACCTAAAAACTGAAACCACCCCAGAACGGCATACTTCAATTTTGACTCCTTCTAACTTAAAAACTAAGCGAGTTAGCGAGAAATGTTTGAAATAAAAGTTGTTCTTTGTTCGACTGCGAACATCTTTTGTTATAAAAATTTTTCCGTGCGATCGATACTTACGGAGTTATAACCCAAAAACTGGAGCCAGTCAAAAACTGAAACCACCCCAAAACGGCATACTTCAATTTTGGCTCCTTCTAACTCAAAAACTAAGCGAGTTAGCGAGAAATGTTTCAAATAAGAGTGGTTCCTTATTCGGTTGCGAACACCTTTTATTCTAAATATTTTTCCACGCGATCGAGATTTTCGGAGTTATAACCCAAAAACTGTAACTACCCCACAACGTCAGGGAAAGGGTTTTAGTTGGTCGATTCATTGGGTTGATGTATTCAAGATGAGTACATCAACCCAACACAGAGTGGTCTACTATACGGTCACTTAAATAGTAATTCGGACCTCTCATCTATCAACAGATTTCTTAAACCCCTTCTTAAACAAAAAAAAAGACACCAAATTAAAAACAGTTAGTTTATAATACAAATTATTGAATGAACTCCTTCTAACTTAAAAACTAAGCGAGTTAACGAGAAACGTTTCAAATAAGAGTGGTTCCTTATTCGGTTGCAAACACCTTTTATTGTAAATATTTTTCCACGCAATCGAAATTTTCAGAGTTATAACCCAAAAACTGTAACTACCCCACAACGTCAGGGAAAGGGTTTTAGTTGGTCGATTCATTGGGTTGATGTATTCAAGATGAGTACATCAACCCAACACAGAGTGGTCTACTATACGGTCACTTAAATAGTAATTCGGACCTCTCATCTATCAACAGATTTCTTAAACCCCTTCTTAAACAAAAAAAAAGACACCAAATTAAAAACAGTTTATAATACAAATTATTGAATGAACTCCTTCTAACTTAAAAACTAAGCGAGTTAACGAGAAATGTTTCAAATAAGAGTGGTTCCTTATTCGGTTGCGAACACCTTTTATTGTAAATATTTTTCCACGCAATCGAAATTTTCAGAGTTATAACCCAAAAACTGGAACAACCCCACAACGTCAGAGAAAGGGTTTTAGTTGATCGATGTATTCAAGATGAGTACATCAACCTAACACAGAGTGGTCTACGATACGGTCACTTAAATAGTGATTCAGATCTCTCATCTGTCAACAGATTTCTTAAACCCCTCCTTAAACAAAAAAAAAGACACCAAATTAAAAACAGTTAGTTTATAATACAAATTATAGAACAAAATCAATTATTTTTAGTATAAATACTTTTTATTAATATTAAAAATTGACGGTGTTACAATAAGAACATATCGAAATAAATAACAATCAGACGTTCAGTCAGAAAAATAGTCCTTTATAGAAAAATATGATTGTGCAAGTAAAATTACATTGTACCACTTAAACATAAGAGGTATAAGAACGTAACAAAACAAACACAATATATAATTATAATCTAAACACAAAAATAAATGCTCTAATTAAAAAAAAAAATTATATCAACATTTAAATAAAATAATCCTATGTAATGTAGATCGTAAATCACATGATGATTTGGGGTTCAGGCACAGAAGCAGCTATGCTCTTGTTAGGTAGAACTTGTCCACCGTTTATGTAGATTTCATCCTTGACGATGACATCTTCACCAAGAACAGTGGTTGCTTCCATGCGTACCCAACGTCCAACACAGGATTTCCATCCAATTATACAATTTTCAAGCCAAGAATGAGACTTAATATTGGCATCTTTGAGTATGGTACATCTTTTAACACAAACTCCATCTTCGATAACAACTCCTGGTCCGATAGTAACATCAGGACCAATTTGACAACCTTCTCCAATTGTAGCCGTTTTATCAACGAGAACATTTCCAACTGTTCCAGGTCCATCGTAAAGACGTTCAGGACACTTTTGTCGTAATGATTTTAAATACATACACATCCCAGTTAAAAAGTCTTTGGGTTGACCAACGTCCATCCAAAAACCTTGTAATTCAAATGCGTATAACTCACCATCAGAAGCCATTCCGGGGAAAACTTCTTTTTCTATAGAAGTAGGACGAAGTTCGATTCGATTTAACACTTTAGGATTAAGTATATAAAGCCCAGCGTTAATTTTATTAGATATAAACTCTTGCGGTTTTTCTACAAAGCTTTGTATACATCCAGATTCGTTATAAACAACAACTCCATATTTCGAAGGTTCTTTTACTTTCGTTACAACAATAGTACCTTCTTTTCCATGGCTGCGATGAAATTGAGCTAATTCTACAAATGGAAACTCACAAATAATGTCAGAATTGAGTACAAAGAATGGTTCGGAGCTTTGCTTAAGAATATCCCGAGCTAAAGCTAAAGGTCCAGCTGTACCAAGAGGTTCAGCTTCGTGGGAGAACACTATATTGATCCCTAATTTCTTAGCTTCTTGCGATAACTCATCTTCCATTTGTTCGGCTCTATACGAGACAGCTAAGATGACTTCGGTGACGCCCGCTTTGACTAATGCTTCGATTTGATGTAGTAAAATGGGTTTATTAGCAAATTCAACCAGTGGTTTTGGACGGCTGAGGGTTAGGGGCCTCAAACGAGTACCATAACCGCCGACTAAAATCAACGCCCTCATTCCTTGTTTGTTTTCACTCATTTCCTAACCTCAAAATTAACGTCAAAATTTAAAATTAACCTTAAATTCGTATCTAAATGTTTAACTTACCGGTTATGAATATCTACGAAAGTATGTCTGTTTCTTCGTGTACGAGATAGTGCAATAACTAAAAACTTTACGTTATTTTTGAATTGTTGGCACTTACACGTCACGCGACTCGTACAACAAGCATTTTATGCGATAAAATATTCGTTTGACTATGTAAGCAAAATTTCCCGCAGTTTTGACCTTTTTAATCACTACGATAACTATAAAACGTTTGATATTAAAATTAAATTGAATATAATTAAAAAAGTGTAACCGTCTTTGAGTGTTTTAAACAGTAACTACCTATTTTAAACAGTAACTATTTTAAACAGTAACTCCCTATTTCTAGAAATTACACCATTTCTAAGAAAATTAAAAGTTGTTTATAGTTTCAACTATTTTTTTAGAAAGTGAAACGAATGAAAATAAAGTACTCCAAATAGAATTTTTTTATCAAAACATCAAATTAATCTTACCATTTTAAGATTACCCACCTAATTACAGTACAAAGGTCTATCGGTAGGTGTCACCACTTAACCATATTTAATTCCCCTAATTTCAATTAAATAAACTTTAATTATTTAATATTTACTTTTAAAAACATTTAAAAGTAATAAAGAAATTCATTTTTAATTAAAAACTAATTTTTCAAAGTTTAAATTCGTTTATTTTCAATTTGAATTTCATTCTCTTTACGTGACGTCACAAACAGGGTAAGCAATATAAAAAAAACTAAACGTTAAATAACGAAGTGTGACAGACTCAAAAATGGCGCCTAAGGTCTGGGATGTTGATGTTTATAATATAAATACGGACGGTGTACTTAAACAAAAATTTAATCAACGTGTTCAATTAAACATCGATTACGACCCGCAGGGCTTGAGTTTGAAGATATTATCGGGTGAGTACAGGTCATACTTTTCGAGTTGTTATTGTGTGGAAACGTGACCAGCTTTGAATGGAACTGTATCATTCGGAAGCAAATTGCCGCGTTATTTAGGACCCCATTAACGTTTCAGCTAAGGGAGTCTTGTTGGAATTTCCCATCTCACAGAGCACCGAGTATTGTCGGATTGGGAACAAAGCCTTCACCTTCACTGTCGACCGAGAATCTTTGTTTTTTAAATTCACATGTGAACAAGGTATAATTTTTATTCTATTTTATTTAATAAATAGTTTCATATTTATTTCATATTCACTTAATTACTATAAAGAACAAAAAATTTCTTCGATACTTCTACGTCTTTTCTTTATTAATTAATTTGTGTTAAATGTTTCAAATAAAAGTTTTATAAATAGATGTCTCTATGTTATTATATAGGACGTTCCACAAATTTTTTAAACATCAACTTAAAATATTACGCATTATGTTGTTAATTATTTAATCTTAATAGCCATTTAAAAATGTTAAAAACATTTATTTATAACTATTACTCATAATTGAGAAATTATTAATAATATTTTATTAAAAAAAAGGTTGAATTAGAAAATGTAATTATTTTTTTTGTTTGAATAACAAAAAAGTAATGTTTATTTCAATGTTACAAGATATATACTGTGAAATCTCCCTTTTCGGACTCCAACGGCACCTATTAAAAGTGTCCGTTTAAGAGGGGTGTTTGCTTAAGAGAAAGGCGAAGTAATTACAGTGAAATTTCCCTTGTGTGGACACCAACGGAACCCATCAAAAGTGTCCGTTCAAGACAGGTGTCCACTTAAGAGAAATGGGAAGTAATTACAGTGAAATCTCCCTTGTGCGGACACCAACGGGGCCCAATAAAAGTGTCCGTTTAAGAGGGGTATTTGTTTAAGAGAAATGCAAAAAGTGTTCAAGACGGGTGTCCACTTAAGAGAAATGCGAAGTAATTACAGTGAAATCTCCCTTGTGCGGACACCAACGGGGCCCAATAAAAGTGTCCGTTTAAGAGGGGTGATTGCTTAAGAGAAATGCAAAGTAATTACAGTGAAATTTTCCTTGTGCGGACATCAACGGAACCCATCAAATGTGTCCGTTCAAGACGGGTGTCCACTTAAGAGAAATGCGAAGTAATTACAGTGAAATCTCCCTTGTGCGGACACCAACGGGGCCCAATAAAAGTGTCCGTTTAAGAGGGGTATTTGTTTAAGAGAAATGCAAAAAGTGTTCAAGACGGGTGTCCACTTAAGAGAAATGCAAAGTAATTACAGTGAAATTTCCCTTGTGCGGACACCAACGGGACCCACCAAAAGTGTCTGTTCAAGAGGGGTGTCCATTTAAGAGAAATACAAAGTAATTATATGAGAGTCAGATGGTTCCATGAGAAACTGTCCATCCAAGGGGGGTGTCCATTCAAGAGAGGTGTCCGCGAAGGGGAATTTCACTGTATATGAGAATCAGACGGTTCGATGAGAAACTGTCCGTCCAAGGGTGGTGTCCGTTTAAGAGGAGTATCCGTTCAAGAGGAGTGTCCGTAAAGGGGAATTTCACTGTAGACACATTTTAAAAACCTTAAAAACATATTTGTTTATAACTGTTACACATAATTAAGAGATTGAAAAATTAAAGATGTTAATCATTTTCGTTGTTTAAAAAAAACAACAAAAGAAAACAAGATATATCCACTTAAGTTAATTATCAAAGCGGTAAATAAATAAGTAGATGATTTGTGATGCTGGATATCAAATTGGGATTTTATCTTTAAGTTGTAGTATGAAATCGTTTTTTAATCCTTATAAATAAACCCAAGGTAATTAGATTTTTTATATTAAAGTCACAGTAGTCTCTAGAGATCTTCAATCACAAAATATAGCGTGCTCTAGAAATTTATTCCTGTATAATATTTTGAAGTTAATTAAAATATCGATTTTATTATACAGTAAGCGGTAAAATTATGGAATAAATTAAATAAAACGAAAATATAAACAAAAATTTTTTTATAATAAGGGGCATTTTCACTTTTGGAATTTTGTGAAATATAAAAGAGTTATTTTTTTCGGTAAAAAAATGCACAAATGTTCCTAAATTATTCACTTCATTTTATTTGAATATAATTTGAAAATTAAATTAATTATATAGTATTGTTGATTTAGGTTCTTTTCACGGTTTTATCATTTGAAGACTACAGGCAAAAAAGGCGCTATGTTATTTTTTCATAAGATAGATGTATTGGTGTCATTTATTAAAGTACGTTCAGACTTGTGATAAAATCCCGTGGCGTGACAGCAACGCGAACTTCCTCACGCGTATTCTGGACGGTACCATGTCCATGACCACAACATCTTAACCCTTTATAGGGCAAGAGAGTGGCGTTTAAATTAATAAATTTTGTATGAATAATTCTAAATTAATCATACTTCATTTAGTTTTTCCAGAAACAGTCCTCAATTCAAAAATTTTGGTGGGACATTATTGTCCCAATGTACGTTATGTCTAGGCGTTTTTTTCCAATGTTCATTGGGATAATAGTGTCCCACCAAAATTTTGAAAATTGAAATTTGAAAATTGATATTTTGATTGCTTTATTTTTGACAAACGTAAACAAAAACATTAATACAGTAAAAAAAAACAAACAGTTGAAACTATCAATTGCAAAACAAAAATTAATTTAGGTGTTACTTTTTATGAAATTTTGCAAAGCAACCCTTGCACAGCACCACGTTGCATTTTGTACATAGATCACTTCTTTTTTCTTTGAAAAATCTATAAAGTGACTAACAGAAAATACTGGAAATTATTTTCAAGTTTCTAAAATGGTCACTTCTTTCACCGACATTTTAGGTTTGGGAAAGGTTATCGATTTATGCTTTTCACTAGCTTGCTTGAACTTCATTTTGGTCATTTTGGTTTCATGAAAAAAAGTAACATCAATAGACTTTTCTGAGAAAACTCGCAATTTCTATGGTAAATCCGAAAAATACCCCTTGTGGCGACATTTCAAATTACAATAATCACAAGTAAGATGGGATTTGTAGTCCAAGAAAAACTCTTTCCAACGACACCAATTTTATTAAAACCCATTCAACTGTTTTGAACTTATTCACATTTATTTATAAATATCTTCTAACACCCTCCACCACGTTATTTTATAGAGGTAGGACAAAAATATATATTTATTGTTATCATAATAGAGCGGATTTCCAAGACACACCACAGTTTTTAGTTCAAAGTAGTGGTTACGCCCCCCGGCATGACCCCAAAATTTTCTCATAATTTGCCAATTAAATTTTTCACAGTAACTTTCTACAATGAGTAGTTTCCTATAATAGTATACAGGGTGTTTAAAAAATACGTTCGAATATTTGGCCCACTTATAGATCTCATCAGTACAAACAAAAATGTCAAAATAAACATAAGTCCAAAAATCAGCCGTTTCCTAATTACAGCCTGTTTTTCAAATTAAAATAATTTACACTCAAATATCAGTATAAATACATTTTAATTATTACAAATTAATGAATTATTACAAAGAAGATGTTCAAAATGTCCTCCTTCCATTTGTATACACATTTCACATCTCCGTAAAAGTGAACGCCGCACTCTCTCAAAGAGTCCCGGATTTATACGAACAGTCTGGCAGGCATGTTCAATTCGTTCTCGCAACTCATCTAAATTATTCACAGGACTTGAATAAACTAATGTCTTTAAATACCCCCAAATGCAAAAATCGAGTGGAGTGAGGTCGGGAGATCTAGGGGCCCATGCAATTGGACCTCCTCGCCCTATCCACCTGCCATTGTAATTTTCGTTTAGATAATTTCTGACCAAGACTCCGTAATGCGCAGGAGCTCCATCGTGCATCAACCACATATTAATTCTGTGGTTGAGGGGCACATCTTCTAACAGCAGTGGTAATGTATTCCGCAAAAAGTCGAGGTACAATTGACTAGTCAAACGGTTAGGCAGGAAACAAGGTCCTATCAGATGGTCTCCTAACACACCAAGCCAAACGTTGATTGCAAATCGGTGTTGATGATTCGATTCAACAACGGCATGCGGATTTTCGTCGGCCCAAACATGGCTATTATGAAAATTAAAAATGCCATTTCTCGTGAAACCAGCTTCGTCTGTAAATAAAATTTTCGTAACAAAATTTGGGTTCTCCGCGACTTTTGTCAACATGCTTCGACAAAACACCAGTCGTGCGGCATAATCAGGCACAGCTAGAGCCTGTACCCTTTGAATATGGTATGGGTGCAATTGCTGCTCCCGTAAAATTCTCCAAATTAGGGAAAAATTAATATTTGTTTCAGTAGAGAGTCTTCTAGTACTAGTACTAGGATTTTCTTCAATTCGTCTTAAAATGTTAAGTTCTGCGTCGGGAGTACAAACTGATCTAGGCCGACCACCATCACCGTTCCTTGATTTAAACGATCCAACTTCGGATAAACGTTGATGTAAATTTGTAAAAAGTTTGTCACACGGAAGTACCCGGTTTGGGAATGCTTCGGCATAAAGGCGACGTGCCTCACAAGCATTTCCATCGGCTTTGCCATACATAAAATGCATGTCTGCCATTTCTGCGTTGGTATAAGGCATATTCGAAAATTTCAACAATGGGTTACAGCAACAACTACTTCAATAAACACTGACAATAACGGACACACAATATTAAATTACAACAAATGTGGCAACTACACTAACAGAAACGAACAAAATTTGTTTTGTTATTTCCATGGATGACTTCATAAATACGCGAATCACTCCTACTGAGTGTAAATTATTTTAATTTGAAAAACAGGCTGTAATTAGGAAACGGCTGATTTTTGGACTTATGTTTATTTTGACTTTTTTGTTTGTACTGATGAGATCTATAAGTGGGCCAAATATTCGAACGTATTTTTTAAACACCCTGTATATAGATACCTTGCATGCTTATTTGGCCAGCCTACTTTGATAAATTTCGTAAATAATCTTCCTAGCCGAAGTAAATACTACCCAGAAAGTTATTGATATTATTAGGTATAGTTAAATAGATATAAGATCTACATGGAATATTAGAATAATCGTAACCAACAGCTAGAAAAAAATTAGTAAATTTCACATACAAAATCATTTCACATATTTACTTTCCGGAATCTAAATACGAAAAATCTAACAAATTAGCAACCATTATTTCATTGGAATTAACTATACATACCTTAATTATTAAAAAAAGGTCGTTTTTGAATGGAAACACACTCTTTAGATTATTAAAAACACTCACAAACTTGAAACAAGGTTTAAAATTTTAAATTCGCCATGTTTTATAGAACACTGGGACAAATATGTCCCAGTAGGACATCTTTTATCGACCTGTATTGAACAGTAACCAAACTAAGGAAAATCAAATCATAGAATCAATGACATATCAATTTATTTGTGTGATTTATTCTTTTTTCCATCGTGTATATAGTTGTGTGAGATATTTGCACTTAACGGTGGACAGAAATGAAAATACAGATTTTGCTTTACCGGTTTCGAACTTTTAATTCATCCTCAGAAGCTACCTGAATACAAAAAACATAGAACTATAGCAATTGAAAATAGGATTAGCTTAAAATTAATTATACAGAAACTCTATTATATAGGTCTACAACAAATTAAAATAATTAAAAAAGACTTACGTCATATCTAATACTAAAAACTCGTTGTTAATCATTCATAAAATTAGTTACAATGAAGAACTTTACATTAATACACTACACAATAACATCACGTTTACACTAGAAACAGAGAAAAACAATAAAATTAATTTCCTAGATCTAACAATAGAAAAACAAAAAGAAAAATTAATATACAACATTTACCGGAAAGAAACACAAACCGACACAATAATTCCATATGACTCGTATCACGATCACGCACATAAATTTTCAACCTTTCACGAAATTCGCAATTATGTCGGTAGGGGACAAATTAAAAGAAGGATCCTCGCTGTCTTGCTTATTGGGATTTTGGAGATAATCCATGACTCCAGACATTATGGTTTTGCGCTCTGATATTCGCTTTCTTAAAGACTCTTCCAGGTCATTGCTTAATTTTGTTTTTAGTTCACGTAGCTCCCGAAACAGAAATTTAAAACTTACATCCGCAGTAGCAAGATTAGCATCTCGTCCGCATATACCTTCTATAGTTAGTTTAACTGGTTCTAAGCAATAGACAATAGTCTGTACGACTTCAAAATCTGAATTTGTGAATATTATTGGGCTCTCTAAATCGATCAGAGCTTTTCTGATACAATCTTTTAGTTGAACAAATCGATCTAACATATTTACTAAGCTGTTCCACCTTGTTGGACAATCAAGAAATCATCAATTAAAGATATAAAAATTTCGGGACTGAATCGGGATTTGAAGACCTTGCAGCAACAACGAGGCAGCTCCACTTTTGTCCAAAATGAGTTAAGTATAATGTTAGATCCAATAAGATAGTGCCCGTTGGTTGGTAAAACAACAAGTTACGAAACGTAACGGATAACGGTGGGGCAATGTAAAATGCAGCTACCTCCATCTTTACATTATAGCAACAACGAGGCATGTTTTTTGTGTTTCCTGAACAATTTGTTAAAATGGAGCTGACTCGTTGTTGCTGCAAGGTCTTCATTTGTTTCGGGATTTTTTCGGGATTTCTGGATTGAAAAAACATCGGGATCCCGGGATTGGAAACCCTACATATAACCACAATGCCTTAAGTTGTGTCCAGACTTGTGACAAAACCGCGTAGCGTGACAGCATCGCGAACATCGTTGCATGTATTCTGGACGGTACCCTGTAACAACATTGCCTTACATCATTACGTTCGTTGCGTGTCATTAACCCATTCCATGTCTTGTCAGTTTTTCTGCATCACATCAAAAGGATGATACATAGTTTGGTTCGACAAATCTAGACGTGATCACGTATCATTGTTACATCTTGAAGGTTACACATTGCGAGTTTAGTTTAGTTGTTAAAAATATGGAGTGGACACAAGAGCGAACGTTTACGTTTATTCAATTGTATAGAGAAAAATAAGTACTATGGGATGCAAAAAATATCCAATTGGAATATCAGCCAATGAATGCAGGAAAAAAATGATAAATTTCTTATCCTCTCTCAAAAGGGTGAGAAAGAGACTATTTTCATTTTCTTAAAATGAAAAAGACCATGCTGGTCTTGCCAATCAACACGTCCTTCATTTTGAAAATAGTTAGCGAGTTATTTCCGCATTTCTTGCGCTTTTATGGATGATATCATCGGAACAACCTGAATTTTAGGAATATTTCTGGTTCATTTGGTGTGATGGTATTAGACTCCGTTTTGCCTTTTGGCTCAGTTTCACCGTACGTTTCAAAAGGTGTGTACAATGAACGAGAAACGCTATTACGTCTTAAAAAATTATGTAAATGCGTTAATGTCGCTACCACCAATGCTGCTTTATTTGGCTCTAACTAGAAGCATAGGTTTGCGAAAAATTCTAAAAACACTAGATAAAATCCCGAATACATTTTCTACCATTCTCCTAGCACGAGATAGTCAGCAATTAAATATTCTCTCCGCTGTTCTTTTAATGTGACTGTCAGAAAATGGTTTCATCAATTTTTCGCTTAACCCAAAAGCTTCATCTCCAACAAAGAAATATGAAACATTTTGTTCTCTTCCTTCTAAAGATGTGTACAATGAACGAGAAACGCTATTACATCTTAAAAAATTATGTAAATGCGTTAATGTCGCTACCACCAATGCTGCTTTCTTTGGCTCTAACTAGAAGCATAGGTTTGCGAAAAATTCTAAAAACACTAGATAAAATCCCGAATAAATTTTCTAGCATTCTCCTAGCACGAGATAGTCGGCAATTAAATATTCTCTCCGCTGTTCTTTTATGGTGACTGTCAGAAAATGGTTTCATCAATTTTTCGCTTAACCCAAAAGCTTCATCTCCAACAAAGAAATATGAAACATTTTGTTCTCTTCCTTCTAAAGGTGTGTACAATGAACGAGAAATGCTATTACTTCTTAAAAAATTATGTAAATGCGTTAATGTCGCTCCCACCAATGCTGCTTTATTTGGCTCTAGAAGCATAGGTTTGCGAAAAATTCTAAAAACACTAGATAAAATCTCGAATATATTTTCTACCACTCTCCTAGCACGAAATAGCCGGCAATTAAATATTCTCTCCGCTATCCTTTTATGATGACTGCCAGAAAATAGTTTCATCAATGTTTCGCTTCGTCCAAAAGCTTCATCTCCAACAAAGAAATATGAAACATTTTCTTCTCTTCCTTCTAAAGGTTGTTCATTGGAGAAGTTTAACCCATTATTTTTAAATTTTTTATAAAGGCAAGAATTTTTAAATATGCCATCATCTGAAATTCTCTCTTGCAACATTTTTCAATGTTTATACTTTTTTTAATTATTTATACTTTTGGAGATACAAATTTTTTTTTTTTATATACGATTTTTTGACAACAAAGGGGATGAATTCACCCTCCTACGATATTTCAAGGGAAATGACAGAGGATATTTTGTTGATGACGGAGACATTTTTTATCTGAAACGTTTTTTGATATCATGAATCGTTTAGGAGAAAAAAAATTATTTTCCAAAAACTGTTCAATTTTCAGGGGTTGTTTTCACCCCTTCAAACCGTTTTTGGGCAGAAATGGAAAGTAGGGTTTTACTTAGATTGGGACCTTCTGCAAATGTACCGATTTTGAAAAAAATCAGTGTGTTCGGGTTCGGTATGTTCCCTTGTAAGTGGAACGCATTGAAGTTCGCGATGTTTGCACATTTCTGATACGCGTCGAAGTTCGCATCGTTAGGAAAAGGCACGCCATACCGTCATGCTACGAGGTTTTATCACAAGTCTGGACGCACCTTTAAGCCGGGTACACACTTGTTGCATATCCGGGTATCGTGTCACCTTTGCGTATCAGTGTGTACAGGGAAACGTTGCATAGTTGCGTATCAAAACATGATACAAAGATACGCAACGAGCTCGATCGCCTATTTGGCGGTTTTTCGCCGTCACATCAAAGAAATGATACGATACGGAGTTCAGTCGTATTTGGACGGGATATGATAAGCGTTCAATCCTGTTCAGCACGTAGGGTAGATACGACGGGTACATTTTTGTCTTGCATCTCGATTTTATGTGTAAAATGGAGTGGAGTCAAGAAGAAGTAATAAACTTAATCGATATTTACTGACGGCATGAGATTATTTGGGATTCGAAACATTCAGACCATTACAACAAAATTAAAAAACAAGATGCTTGGGAGGTAGTTGCAAAACAGGTAGTTAGCGAAAGTAAAAAGAAAATGGACTACCTCTTGGCAGCCCTCAGAAGGGAGAAAATGAAAATGAAAAACGATCTGGAACGATCCCACTAATTGCCTGTTTTGATATTTTAAACAAATGTTGAACACTGGAATATGAATCACCAGTAGCCAAAAATCGTAAGGTTACAGTAAGTCTTTCTTGAGCAGGAATTGCTTGTCGAAATGTGGTATTTTGTTTAGCTATTTTGTGCTCAATGGATGACAACAAAAATTCAAAATCAGTGGGGTGCATCCGAACAAAATTTTTATACAATCCACTTACAGATTGAAAATTCAAATCGGCGAGTAAATTTGATGCCCGATACTGCTCCCTGCTTGAGTATAATTTATTCATCCACCAACGTCGTGCATGGTGCTTCTATTTTAAAGTTAGATGAATAAAAATGTAAGCGGCTGCTGCTCTTTGCTGCGGCGTACTCATTGTGCTATGTACGGATAGACATTGAAGCATTTGGAATACTCTTGGGTCGTACCTCGTATCGCAACCCGTTGCACATTTGGTTGAGATACGCGGTGGCGATACGGGAGAATATATTGACACTACGTTGTATCGTTGTGTATCATTAAATGATACGCAACGGTGGCACGATACGCGGATACGCAACAAGTGTGTACCCGGCTTTAGACAATTTTCAAAGCTTTGGCTCTATTCAATCACGCATGCTATAAATACGCTCAATCAAAAGTTATTTCAATTTGTAATATTGTCGAACAAATTAAAACGGCCTCGGTGTTATCGCGAAAGTTGATAAGAAGGGCTTCATTTGGTGTTTTTGTTAAAGTTCAATAAAAGTGATAAGAAATGTGAAAGCTACGTTTGTGTATCATTTGTTCTACAAATTCACAAAAAAATAGAAAAATATGAAGTTCCTAATATTTTAAACCAAGTTTTATCGACATCACGTTTTTTTGACACAGCACCTTTTTTGTATGTCGTTTTAACTTGTCAAAATCATAAACAAAATCTATTGAAAGAAATTTTTAATGATCAAATCGAGTGAAATTTTTGGCAATTAAATGCATTATACGAAAGTGACAGGTGTCCCAGAACTCAGTTTCCAAACGCTAACTACGCATTCTAGAGCTGATTTCATGCCGATTCAACGAAGAAGTCTTTATCCGAAATTGCTTCCTAAGAGAACTAGAGCCTCTTGAAGATGAAGTGTCTGAACAGGTTTTTTTGAAATATTTTAATAACGCCTTTAGTTATCACAATTAAATTTTAAATAAAATATCTTACTCTGTAGCACTTAACACCTTTACGACGGCAATAAAAAAATTGTTTTGCCAGCAAACGATGACGCATTTCGAAGTTTACAAACGCTCAAAGTCACGACAGGCTTACAATTAGAATTTTATTCAAAATCCTCAAAATAGAAATATTAGACGGACTATGCCCCAAATTGACTGACACTATCCAAGGACGCCGAAACGCTACGAAACGTTAATGATCACTTGAAAAATCGTAAAAGTTATACTCCCTCTGTCCCATAATAAGTGTCCGATTTTGGTATTTCCCGAATCTTAACGTTATTTCGAAATGTCGGTTGCAATCTTGTATTCCATCAAAATACTTAAGTTAAAACTGACACATGAATGTTGTTAAAAAATTTAAACGCGTTTACTTAACTTTTGAGTCGTGATTTATAAATCAAACGTCGTCTTGTTGTTTCTAAAAATACCGGAGTGGTCACATAATGGACCGTCGAGGAGTTTTTGAAGTTGTACCTCAACCAAAAAGGTCTAACCTAAACCAGGAAACGCGTTAAAGTGTGTACCATTATTCAGGCAAAGATTAGTAGCAGTAATTAAGTAGTATTATTATTACTCTTACACAGTTTTGTAAAGTTATAAATATATTTCTTAACAATTGTGGACGTTTGATATTAAAAAAATTATAAGCTTTTTTATTTTAAAACGGACACTTATTTTGGGACTTAAATTTCCACCATATCGGTCACTTATTATGGGACAGAGGTAGTAATTGTTATTTTATTATTGTACAAATTGTAGTGGCGAAAACCTGTTAGGTCAACAGCCTAATAAAACTTATTTTCTACTTCTAAATTTAAAGCTCTGACTTTAAACTGTTATTATAGCCTTACGAGGTCATCAAATGAGACACATTTGCCTTGTTCTCACAGGAAATTCATTGTTCGATTTTTCTTAGTGAACGGTTGATTTTCCGACACACTTTTATAAAGATTTTTTGATTTATCTTCAAACATACAACATAATACACAAGTTTTTTTTCTTTACGTAACCAATATCGATAAGTACATCGTTATTCGTACGAAAAATTGCTTTTTAATTTCCTTAAGTATTCTAAAAAAGAAAAAAATCGATTACATCATAACTTCAAATCTGGTAAAATTACCCAGGTAGTGAATATGACCTTAAAATATATTTTATAATCAAATAACTTTTCTTATAATTTTATTATTCCATAATTTTACCTGTTTTTGTATATGGAACATATTCAAATCAAATATTTAATATTACAGACTCACAGAAATTTTACACAGAATTAACAAAACTGAAACATGGAAAAGGTGCTTCCGTATTTTCCGTACGTACAGAAGAGTCATCGGCAACTCAATATTTCCAATTTTACGGCTACCTCTCGCAACAACAAAACATGTTGCAAGACTTTATACGTACATATACGTATCAAAGGGCAATATTATCTAACATAAACGACTTTAAAGACAAAGTGGTATTAGACGTAGGTGCGGGTTCGGGGATTTTATCATTTTTCGCCGCTCAAGCGGGAGCTAGAAAGGTTTACGCGGTGGAAGCTTCTTCGATGGCTGAGTACGCTCAAAAATTGGTAGCTGCTAATAAATTGGACCATCAAATTACGGTAATCGCGGGTAAAATTGAAGAAGTTGATATCCCGGAAAATGTAGATGTTATTATATCCGAACCGATGGGCTACATGTTATACAACGAACGTATGCTAGAAACGTATTTACATGCTAAGAAATGGCTCGTCCCTAAAGGCAAAATGTTTCCTTCACGCGGTGACCTTCACATTGCTCCGTTTACTGATGACGCTCTCTACATGGAACAATTCAGCAAGGCTAATTTTTGGTTTCAAACTTGTTTCCACGGAGTTAATTTGTCCGCTATACAACACTGGGCGGTTAAAGAATACTTCAGGCAGCCTATTGTCGACACTTTTGATATCAGAATATGCATGAGTAAATCCGTTAGACACGTCGTTGATTTTTTAGAAGCTGACGAAACAGATCTTCATACAATAGATGTTCCTTTAGAGTTTCATCTACTGGAATCAGGAACACTCCATGGTTTAGCATTTTGGTTTGATGTAGCGTTCCAAGGTTCACAACATACGATTTGGTTAAGCACGGGCCCAACGGAACCTTTAACACATTGGTACCAAGTACGTTGCCTTCTCGAGCAGCCACTAATAGTAAAACAAGGTCAAGTAATCACAGGGAAAGTTCTCCTGGTAGCTAATAAACGGTAAATTTTCCCTTAAAAATATTTGGTCAAAAATATCAAAGTTGATCTATTTACAGGCAGAGTTATGATGTCACTATTGATCTACAAGTAGAGGGTTCCCATCAACGATCTTCAAATACACTCGATTTAAAAAATCCATACTTCCGGTACACTGGTGCTCCAGTACAACCACCTCCTGGAGTTTCGAACATATCGCCAAGTGAAAACTATTGGAATCAGATAGATGCCCAAGGTGTTCGAAACGGTAATATTAAAATGATGATCGATTTATAGATTTTGAGTTATTGCATTTTAGCTGTTAATATGGTTAATGGAATGTCTGTTAATGGTCTTGGAGAAGTTTCTATGGATACTACACAATCGGTTATTAGCAACAATTTAATGACCAATAATTTAATCGCTTTAGGTAAGTACAGTTGATATTTAATGATTATCTTTACCTTATAAAACCAAAAATCCTGTTTTACAAGAACTCCAATTTTAATGCTGATTTAATATTTAAATTAGCTCAATGTATAACATATATTTGATTTTTTATTCTAGTTTAGATCGGTTTCGGTTTTGCAAAAACACCCGTCATTAGAAAAAGCATTAAATTTAACAAACAAAGGCTCATTATTAGTGTTTTACATGTTTACCATACAAAGAAAACAATTTTAACGATTACATGCTTCGCAGATAAAACAAGAACTGCTTGAAAGGAAAGAAAAAAAAAACAGAAAACAAATAAAAATAAAGCATTTTTACAAAGTACAAAAGATTTTTTTTTATTTAATTTTTTTACGTTTTATGATTCAATAAATACCACAATACGTGTTGAGTTGAGTTGGTAATTGATTAATTATACAGAGTGTCCTGGAAAATGTGGGAAATCTCTCGGATTCTGATAGAACATTAAAAAATATGATTACAAGTTCCCATAATTTTTTTTCCTAGCGGCCCTCCCCTCGGAGATACGACCTCCTAAAAGAAGCCACTGGAAAACAATTTTTTTAAGTAAATTTTAAAGTACTTAATTTAATTTAATGAAAATTTAATATGATAAACAGTAGTAAGGACCTCATAAAAAAATGACCTTAAAACATAATTAGTCTCTTTAGTTTACCAGGGGCGTACTAGGTAGTACATTTTAATGCTTACATTTTTAACACCCTGTGTGGTAAGGAGTTTAAAAAAATAAATTTAGATACCTTGGATATTTAGCTAAAGAAAAGGTACTCTTATTCAGTGTCGATAAAATAAACCGTTTTCGAGAAAAAAATTATAAAAGAAACCATCAAGATTAAAAATTTATTAATATTTCGTAGGTACCATAGTAACGTTTGTAAAAAGAGCGCTAAATTTTTTGTCTGCAACATCAGTATTAAAAAAGCGCTGTTTTTACAAACGTTACTATGGTAACTTTACTATTAATACGAAATATCAATAAATTTTTAATCTTGATGGTTTCTTTTACAATTTTTTAGTACGCCCCTGGTAAACTAAAGAGACTAATTACGTTTTAAGGTCATTTTTTTAAGGGATCCTTACTACTGTTTATCATATTAAAATTTCATTAAATTAAATTAAGTACTTTAAAATTTATTCAAGAAAAATTGTTTTCCAGTGCCTTCCTTCAGAAGGCCGTATCTCCAAAGGGAAGGCCGCTAGGAAAAAAAAAATATGGGAACTTGTAATCATATTTTTTAATGTTCTATTAGAATCCAAGAGATTACCCACATTTTCCAGGACACCCTGTATAATTTTCGTTCCTATTTTGCCATTTGATCTTATTATACCTTAGTGTTTAGCCATTAATTCTTTTTTACTTTTTTCCTTTATCCAGTTTGTCTAATTACTATATCCAATTGGTTGCTTATCCTCTCTTCTGGTTGTGTATTAATTTTCATTTTATTTTTTCGTCATTTACGTGACGTATCTAGTTCCTGTTTACCATTTATTCCTTGGTTTCTCTTCCCGGTTGTGAATCCTCATTAAAAATCATTCTCTCAAAGTTATTAATAAACAATATACGTTTCATGTTAGATCCAGCGCAGCTAACAGATGGTGCTCCGCCAAATATCCACCCAGGGTGCATTTCCAGCACAGGTAGAGGTCGAGTGGCAGCTAGCCCAACGTCTACCCAAACGGCGCAATTGATCGGCGGCGCTATTTCGCCATCGTTATTCACGACACCGAACGCCCAACAGGTATGGGAATAAGACAGGGTGTTTTTATAATTTGCGAGTTGGGTATGTGTTGTAGCAACCGTTACTGATGGCGAACTACCCGCTAAGTACAAACCTGATGATAGGAGACTACGTAACGCCGGGAAACGGCATGACAATGTCCGCGTACAGACAGTAGACGTGCATTATGGGTTTCTTTGCGGTAATGCTCAACGTATTTATTTTCTAATTTTAGTTTCGCCGAGATCTGGACAGATCGCGGACAGTTCCGCCGCGTTCCCAATTGATGTATGTCATCGTGACGACGCCATTGTGATAAAAAAAAGTGCTGTCTGTTCTTCCGAGGAGCCATCACTTCGTTCTTTGTGTACACACTTTTTTCTGTCTGTTTTATTTTTCATTATCGTATCGGGAAACGGAACCCGCACCCGTCCCGTGCCCTTAGGTTTCACGACGCGGCAGGGAAACTTACTTTTTATCCTAGCTACGTATTTAAGGTATCTAGGTTGTAAAAGATATATTTTTTTTTAATAAGTTGCTGCTATACCACTTCTACTATTACTCTATAAGTGTTAAGTTCGTCCTATTATACGTATTATCCAGCCCGCTTTCGGTTGCAGACACGAGACACAAGACTAATTCAAATAGGTTATTAGTAGTCCCCGGGCACGTGCCGTTTCCGTATCGACACTACTACGTACAATACGCGTGCGCCATCTACGTTGTACATATAACGTTTCTAAGTTTAAGCCCGCGAGTGCCCTCAGAGACTACTCTTAATTCTGTGTTCAGGTAGAAAATACAGTTGTCGAGGTTTTTACAAGTACGTTAAGGAATTACGAACTCTCTTTATTCTTTTCTTTATTTTTGTTCCGGAAAGTCCAGTCTAGTCGTACACGTTAAAATTTGCGAACTAACATTCCTGTGCGAGAACGCTTCAGAAATACATGCGGAAAACCTTAAGACAAATTTATTAGTTCCCGGTACTGTAACAACTCGATCTTTTTAATCACGTTGAACTAATTAGGTGTATTTAATTATTCTGTTATTTGTACATTTAGGGTAAGGACAATAATTTAACTAGCCGTTTTTCGGACACTCCCTCAGATCAAACCCAAGCAATCCGAGCGTCGATCGATTTACTATCAGGTAGCGAACGGTTTCTAGATCGCTCTTTTAGTAACGGAGCATACAAAATTAGCTTCTAGTTACATATCTAGGTCTGGCGGCACTGTATATTAAAAAACACTCACTTCCATTCGAACGATATACATCTCTACATCTTTTGCTTTTTTTACCTATTTCGACAGGTCTTTATTGGCTATTGTAATACCCCTTTTGCGTTGTTTTTAAGTGTACTGTATACCATCCAGTTTTGAATTGATATTTTGTAAAATGTAGGTAAACAATAAATTATTCTACTTAATAAATTCGTCTATTTACCTACCTTTAACTCACTCTGATGTATAATCCTCTCCATTACATTCCCGAGTACTCTTTCATCACTCTCTTCATGGAGAAGCTTCATTTCGGTTATAGTACATTATCTTGTATGTATGTATGTAGGAAACGGGAGGGCACGCCAGATCGTATGTCACACTTAGGCCCCATTAAGCCTTTTGTACAACCTCCCTGTCAGTCACTCTGTCTACATCAACCAGCCTAGGGATTTACCAAAGGTTAGGATGTAGTTCCGAGGTGTGTCCCTGATTCCATCCATGGTTGGCCAGTCGTCACCCAAGTCGCTTAATCTAAGGTCCTTGAGATTCGAGCAATCACATAGGATGGTCTGGCGGCACAGTCTCATCGTGCTTAACAGTCTCATCGTCTTGCTCGCAAGCACGACATAGAGGAGAAGCGGCAAACCCTAAATTATAAAGGTGCTTATTAATCTTACAGTGTCCCGTCAGGAGCTTTGTGATTAGGCGTAGATCCTTTGAGAAGTACATTATCTCACCTTCTTTCCTTCAATCGATTCCTTATAATTTTTCTATTGTCAATAATTCATCTATAATTGTTATCATTATGTTTTGCGGTAAAGACGTGATAGAAAAAAATAGATGTTTTTGACTTTAGTATCGACAAGCGGTTTATGACTTTCAATGTGTCGTCAGATTAGTCATGTTAAATCATATCGTTGAAAATTATACCTCTTATCGAAAGAAACTTAATAGTGTTACTTCCACTACAATATTAGGAGAGAAATAACCAGTAGTCGTACTTTCTATTGGTACCTTTGATTTTTTAAACGATGTGTTTGTACTAAGCTTACTTGGTTTCGTTTTATATAAATTCATTGTTTTATATATTTAATTTTTAGAAGTATTTGTTATCCCTAACAAATTTTTTCTATTAGATATAGAAGTTATATTCGTTAATTTAAGGTGTTTAATTCTCTCAGGTTCAGGATTCTCACAAAAATCACGTTTTTTATTTCTATTATTACTTCTACAGTTTAAAAAACTACAATAATTTACTATTTTCTTTCCCTATTGAGTACTCATTGTATAGAACACATTCAGTAGAAATGTGCTAATATATAAATGATATTATATTTTGTAGTGGAGTCACATGAATATTTAGGATTAATTTATTTTTTATTTTTTTATTGCATACAATAGGTGTTCAAGCCACAAATTTTAACCCAAATCTAAACTAAGTCCTTGGACATAAGTAAGATATGAAAAAATAACAATAATAAATAAACACAAAACATCATTAAAGGAATAGTTCTCTATTAGTTATTTCCGTCATCTTCTACTCTTAGATTATCTACACTCCGCATCAAAATTAACGCACCACAAAAAAAATCCCAAAATTCAAAGTTCATTTTCTCTGAAGTCACTAGTCTAATTTAATTTTAGTTTTTTTTTTTCTAATGTAGACTTTTTCTTCAGGAACAATCCAGAGTATAACATTTTTATTTAAACTTTCGTTTAAGACATGTACAGGGTGTCTAAGGAAGACATCATTTTTTCATCGATCTTTGGAACACCTGTGGGCCGTTTCAAATGCATCATCTGATGACTACCATAATCAAAACGTATTCTAGTCTTTTCTTAACCATTTGTTTTTTGAATCATGTGTTCATCTGTTTATTCAAAGAAACAGTGGTCTCTTAAAGATTAACTGACTAATTTATTGAAAAAGAGCCAAACAAGAAATTTAAGTCGCGATGAATGTGTAATGGCGACTACATTGGCCCAAGAAGGATTAAGCTACCGTGCTATTGGTAGGAGACTCGGTGTATCTCATACTTCTGTAATGCGAGTTGTTCGTCGTTTCGAAGCAACTAATGATTATAGCAGACGTCATGGACAGGGAAGATCTCGGAAAACCACACTTATGCCAGACTGTTTCATTCAATTACCAGGTTTGAGAGAACGATTTGTAACATCAAGAAATCTGCAGGTACAACTGAATGCAACTCACAACATTCAAATAAGTTTGTCCACCGTAAGACGTCGTTTAGAGGAACGAGGTTTAAAATTTAGGATTCCAGCAAGGGCACCAAAGTTGACTGAAAGCCATCGCAGAGTCCGGTTGGAATTTGCGAGACATCATGTTAATTGGACACTTCGAGATTGGGAGCATGCTCTGTTTACTGACGAAATCAGATATTGCCTTTACTCGTCTGATCGCTGAGTACAAGTTCTTAGACGGGCCAACGAACGATACGCACAATGCAATATTCGTCCTACGGTTTCATTTAATGGAGGTTCTGTGATGTTTTGGGGAGGAATTTCCTTAAGCGCTCGAACAGAACTGGTATCATTACGAGGAGCCTCTCTAAACGGTCAACGATACATCAATGCGATTTTAGCAGAACATGTAGTCCCATTTGCTGGGTACATTGGAAGCGATTTCTTGTTGATGCAAGACAATGCTAGACCACACGTTGCTCTGATAGTGCAGGATTTCTTGCACGAAGGTATAGAGACCCTAAACTGGCCTCCTCATAGTCCAGACCTCAATCAAATTGAGCACGTGTGGGAAGCATTGGCAAGAAACTAAGAAATCATCAACCGCTCGCTGCTTCTCTTGATGATGTTGAGAGATATGTAAGAGAAATTTGGGACAACATCGATCAAAATGAAATACGGCGTTTATTTTTAAGCATGAGACGTCGCTGTGAGGCCGTCATACGGTCTAGGGGCGGAAATACGCGCTACTTTTTTTTTGTTACTTGATGTAACTTCTTAGGTTTAAAAATGTTAAATTTCTTTTTTAATTTTTCAAATAAATCGTTTTTCTCCTTAGCCTAGATTGGCTTACATGTTTAATTTGTTTCTGTACTCTTTCAATAAATTAGTCAGTCAATTTTAAAAGGTCCACTGTTTGCTTGCATAAACAGATAAACACATGATTCAAAAAATAAATGGTTAAGAAAAGACTGGAATACCTTTTGATTATGGTAGTCATCAGATGGTGCATTTGAAACGGCCCACAGGTGTTCCAAAGATCGATGAAAAAACGATGTCTTTCTTACACACCCTGTACATGTCTTAAACTAAAGTTTAAATAAAAATGTTATACTCTGGGTTGTTCCTGAAGAAAAAGTCTACATTACAAAAAAACTAAAATTAAATTAGACTAGTGACTTGAGAGAAAATGAACTTTAAATTTTGGGATTTTTTTTGTGGTGCGTTAATTTTGATGCGGAGTGTATATCCCTCGGCTCAACATTTTTTAGAGCATTGTGGTAGAATGTCTTTTCTTCGTCCGTTAATTTAATGTATTTCAAAAGATGTTGAATTTTACTCTTTTTTTGTATACTAATTTTATTAATGGGCGGTGATGGTTTTATATTCTTTAGCGGATTTAGGAGATTCGTATTATTACTTTTCAAAACACTATGGGGGGACAAGGAACCAGTATAAGTAAATTTCCCCTGTACTGTTTTTTTTTACCTTTGTAATAGGTAAATACTCGTTGTTCTGATATTTTAGCTGGTAGTTTTCGTTTAAAGAAAGTACCTATTGCCGTTTTGTAATCGTTTATATTCCAGTCTTTGCCATTTTTCAGGACTGGAATTATGTGTAGAAATATCGTAGTAACTTTCAGGGCTTGCGATTTGTTCTTGCCTCTTTATTATTTTTTTCAGAGCGTCCAAATACACGATCAGGTGGCAAAAAGTTATGTCCTCTTATAGGAAATATGTGTACAATTTCGGTAAACATACTGTTTTGTACATGACACAGTAGCAAAAATATAACAGCCGAGTTCTTGTTCTGCCCTAGGCATGAATCGGAGAACAGTTTCAAAGTGGAAGGCCCGTTTGCAGGATCCACATCGACATATCTTGCTTTTAGAAATCCAAGAAAATGTTTAAGCGCAGGAAAAACCTCGTTTGATCCTTTACGTTTTCCTCCTAAGCATAGTTGCACTTCTACATTGTCATCATCCGACATTTTAACCGTTTGAATGCTAAGCAATTCTTGCAAGAACGTTCGAAAACTGAGGGATATTTTGACGCACTCTAATGAGCGTGAGTTAGTCAGTTTTGGAATACTTATAATTTTTTTGAACTTGGATTAGCTTTGGAATAAATACTTTCGAGGTTTCTCAAAATAAACTTAGATGTATATTAGTTTTATGAAACATAAACCTATAGATCAAGTGCAACTTTTTTGTACTTATTTTAAGCACAAAAACACGATTTTTTGATGTTTTTGGACTTAGTTAGTTTTGGAAAATACCTCTTCAATTGTATGAAAACTTTTACGAGAACGTATCATTTTACTTAATCTTTATAAATTTTCTATTGGTTATAAAAATCACACCTTCTTAGTTCTTAAAGTCGAGTAAAAGAGAACAAAATAAGGTATTTTTCTTATTTATTGATTTATTTAAGAAAATAATACACGATTTGTTTTATTCTGTACATTTATTACATTAAATTACAAAAAAGAAGAACCATAAACAATCTTTAAACTCTATTTTTATAAATTACCATATTGTACACTTATTCTTAGGATTCATAAGAGATCCAGCTTTGCAACTGAAAGCTCTGGAAAACTCTTGAGAGTTTCTTAAAGTGCCTAAAACTCTAGAAGAAAAAAAATTTTGCTTGTATATTGGGTTACATACATCGTAGGGCAAATATTCACCTAAATCTTCCCGGGGAATGCACAGCGGATTTGATTCGATTTCTCGTAGCGTCGGGACGAGAAGTTCCGCACCAAACCTGGGCGAAATTAATGAAAAATAATTGTTCATCCGTTGCGTTAAAACCGGGCAATTTAGAATCTTCATTAACCAATAACCATTTCTTATAAGCTTTGTATGCTTGTTTTATTCCACCATTATCTGCAATATTTTCTCCCTGGGTAGATGCTCCATCTAATTTTGTATTAATTTCGGGGACTACAAACGAATTGTACTGATCGATTAGACATTTTGATTTTTCTTGGAACTTTTCCGTAGCTTCGTGCGTCCACCAGCTGTTTAAATTTCCGTCCTCGTCAAATAGTTTACCTTTATCATCAAAACCATGACTTATTTCGTGACCAATCACCACACCTATTCCCCCGTAATTTAATGCTTGTGGAAAGTGTTGGTGGTAAAATGGTGGTTGTAATATTCCAGCAGGAAACACTAAAAATTAACGATATTATTATTTTTTTTAATTTATTGATTTATATCTTATTGATTAATATACTTATTTGATTTTTATTTCTACTATAATAAGCATTCACAATTGTTGGAGGTGTATTCCATACGTTTTTATTAACAGCTTTTCCAATTTTTAAATGTTCACTTTTAGCAACATGCTGAAAATTATTTTTTTTTTTTCAAATTGTTTTCAAACTTTCAATAAAAACTTTTTTATGTTTTTTTTTTTTTACCTGTAAAACCACTAAACAATTCTCAAAATAATAATTAGGATGAACTTTTATATCCAAATATCTATCAATTAAAGCGGAAGTATCCAAAATTAAATCAGGGTAACCAATTTTTAATCTCATAGCTTTAATTTTTGATATAGCAACAGCTTTTGTATAATCTCCCAACCAATCACTTTCTTCGAGAATGTCTAAGAACGCTTCTTGTAGTTCTCTGGTCATATGCAAAGTCTAACAACAGTTTAAGAAAGAATCCTACTAAAATATAAACTTACGTCATTTTTATCATTTTCATCAAAATGTCTTTTAACGAAAAGATGTCCCAAAGCCATTCCTAAATACGAATTAACTTGAGCTACGCAAAATTGCCATCTCGGAGGAGCTTTTTCTCGTCCAAAAAGAATATGATAAAACCTTTGTTTCACCAAGTTAAATCTTTCGTCGAGATTATTAATCCGATTTCTTACAAATCGCCATAAAATATAATTTGTAATAGTTCTTGTATTGTAATTTTTTAATAAAATTACTAAATTTTTTAAATAATCAATACAATAACAAACGATCTTTGTTTCTAAAGGCAAATTCCTCTCGGTTACGACTTTAAAATATTTCATCCAGTAAATCTCAGGTACTTCGTTTTGAAGTTCACCTAAACTAAGTTTATGATATAAATTAGATAAATTTCTTCGACTTTCCGGATCTAAAGAAATCTCAGCGAGATCCGTTTCAAATCTAATTATGTCATCGACGTCATCTTTAGCTTTTTCGTAATCCGCGCCTAAAATCAATGTTGTATCGAGGAGAAATTGACGATATGCTTCTAAATATTTTTTCATTTCCGGGTCTAAATAATAATTTCTGTTAGGTAAACCTAAAGAACTTTGATCTATCTAAAAATTAAATAAGTTTAGGAATTAATTTTTTTTTTTAATTTAATTTTATTTATTTTTTTTAATTTTATTTTTATTTTATTTTTATTTACTTGTATTATATGTTCACTTGAATTTTTTATATCAATTCCAACCCATTCTTCAATAAAAATATCATTATTATATAATCTTAATTGACCCAATAACCAAACTAGATCAAATTTTGATGAATTCCATTCAGATTGGATTACAGGCCAATATCTTAAATGTTTTAGTAAATCAAAAAGAGGTTGGGAACCTTTTGCTGAAATTAATTCTTCATCCATACAAGATTTATAAATATATTTGCATTTTAAAATAGGATCGTAAAAAATAGTTTCGCTTGAATTTTCGAGTAATCTTTCAAAATATGGAATATTTCCTGTTGAGGGACTGTAAGACTGTTTTTTAATATTTTCTTCTTTTAATAAAGTTTCCTGGAATTAATTAATAATGAATTTAAATTTCATTATTTAATCCAATTTTATGCAGGGTGTCAAGAAATTAGATGGCTATATGTTACCAACGCATTCTACGTTAAAAAATAAGAATAAAATCATAAGGGAGGTACAATTTCTTGAAGGGAGTAATGGCAAAATAGATCATCTGAGAATTTTGTCGTTTGTATGATTACAGTCTTAAAATATGAGTTTGTATAATACAGTCTTAAAATCAAACAACTGAGAATAACGACACATTGCGTTGTTAAAGCGCTTAGGATACTTTGCAAAAAAATCCTACTTAGTTCAAAAAATGAGATTAGTCGTTCTTCAAAGACAATTTATTCGAGAATGGTTGTAGATACTCAATTACACTAAAAAGGTCATTCTTAAGAAGGTCTGAGAAATCTAAATTTTATGTCAGGGTGGTAAAAATTGACATACAAAAAAAATGAAATGGCAAAATAGACCATCTTAAAATTTTGTCGTTTCCATGGTCACGCAATACAGTCTTAAAGTCAAACAACCAACGATAACGACACATTGCGTTGTTAAAGCACTTAGCACATTGTGCAAAAAAAATTCTACTTAGCTCAAAGATGAGATTAGTCGTCCTTCAAAGACAAGTTACTCGAGAACGGTTGCAGATACTCGATTGCAACCAGGAAACCATTCTGATGAAGGTCTAACAAATCTAAATTGTTAAGTCAGGGTGGTAAAAATTGACATACAAAAAAAAATTAAATGGCAAAATAGACCATCTTAAAATTTTGTCGTTTCCATGGTCACGCAATACAGTCTTAAAGTCAAACAACCAACGATAACGACACATTGTGCTGTTAAAGCGCTTAGCACATTGTGCAAAAATCCTACTTAGTTCAAAGATGAGATTAGTCGTTCTTCAAAGACAAGTTACTCGAGAACGGTTGCAGATACTCGATTGTAACCAGAAGACCATTCTGATGAAGGTCTAAGAAATCTAAATTGTTAAGTCAGGGTGGTAAAAATTGACATACAAAAAAAATGAAGTGGCAAAATAGACCATCTTAAAATTTTGTCGTTTCCATGGTCACGCAATACACTCTTAAGGTCAAACAACCAACGATAACGACACATTGTGCTGTTAAAGCGCTTAGCACATTATGCAAAAAAATCCTACATAGTTCAAAGATGAGATTAGTCATTCTTCAAAGACAATTTACTAGATAACAGATACGCTTTTATACGATTCATTAACAACAATTGCAGCATCCTTCTTTAAATGTGCATCTTGTACAAGAGCTGTATACAGGGTGTCTCCGAAATGCGTGTACAACGTAAGACCACAGATTCCTTAGCTCAAAATAGATCGATTTAAATTAATTTATCTATATGCAAAGTTGCTTCGTTCCGTCGCCAGAGGGCTTTAAAAATTATATTTTTCGTACGTTTTTCTTAAATTATTCGATAAATCTTCTTTAGATTTTATTCAGTTTTTGACCACGTCTTTATATCAGCTGGGCACAGCTTTCTGTGGAAAAAAAATCGAATTTCGCAACATACAGAGTGTTTAGAAACACTCCTACTGCAAGTTATTCATCCAAATCTTTTTAACCATCCTGTATAATTTTCTAACAATTCTTTTTCTGAATAGCTACATTCATTTAGAAACTATTTTCTCTCTTACAAAATTTAAGTTGGGCAAACGGTTTAGGCACAAAAGAAGATTTTCTAAATACCTACAAGCCCAAAACGGTAAATTAAGGCAACATTAACAAAATTCAAAGTAGCAATTTCTTCACGGAATATGAAGATCTTTCAAGAAAACCACATGTTATAGGTTTCGAAGTAGTTTATTGCTTAAAATTTTTAAATTTTCGCCAGCATTTGTGAACGTTATCAGGGTTTAGCACTTTTAGTCCGTATTATGCAGATTCTACTGTAGAATCGAAGAAAATAAAGAGGAAACCATGCTTCTGTAAACTAGTCAGCAAGATCAGTAAACCTAGCACCTTCTGATTTTGTTTATTGGGTATCATAAAAGCAAAAAGGCAACGAAAAAAGCAAACAGTAAAAATTTTGCACACTGTATTATTTTTGCCTTGATGGTGGTCACAAATCCTGGCAACATTTTTAGTAAAAACTACTTCCAACCCTCTAAAATGTGATTTTCCTGAAAGAGCTGCATATCCTGTGAAGAGATTACTACTTTGAACTGGATTAATGTTACCTTAACTTACAGATTTGAACTTACAGGGAGTTAGAAAATGCTTTTTTATGGCTAAACCGTTTGCCCAACTGAAATTTTATAAGAGAGAAAATAATGTCTAAATTAACGTAGCTATTCAGAAAAAGAATTGATAGAAAATTATACAGGGTGGTTAAAAAGATTTGGATGAATAACTTGTGGTGAGAGTGTTTGTAAACGCCCTGTATGTTTGGAAATTCGAATTTGTTCCACAGCAAGCTGTAGTCAGATGATATAAAGACACAGTCAAAAAATGAATAAAATCTAATGCAAATTTTTCCAGTAATTTAAGAAAAACTCATGAAAAATATTATTTTTAAAGCCTTTTAGCGACGAAACGAAGCAACTTTGGATATAGATAAGTTCACTTAAATCGACCTATTTTGAGCCAAGGAATCTGTGGTCTTACGTTGTACACGCATTTCGGAGACATCCTGTATAAGTAAGTTTGTTTTTCAATTGGTAAACTTCCCGGTTGAAAATAAATTGCCATATCTTCAAGAACAGATTTTGTCTTTGCGTCTTTTGAAAAAATATTTGACGTTTTGGAAGTTATATTGCAATCTTCTTCAGAACCCTTGAGACTTAGAACTTGTTTCTGAAGAAGGTTACTGCCTAGAACTAGGAGCATTCGGATTTAGCCGTGCAACTTTTAAAAAGGCGTTTGACATTTCGGAAGCCATGTTACATCCTTCTTCAGAATTGCTCAGACTTCAATCTTGTTTCTGAAGAAGGTTGCAACAACTTCTCAAAGGATACTATGTTGCAACCTTCTTCAGACTTCGAACTTGTTTCTGAAGAAGGTTGCTGCGTAGAACTAGGAGCTTTCGGGGATCTTTTGAAAAGAGATTTGACATTTCAGAAGTCATGTTGCAACCTTCAATAGAACTCTTCAGACTTCGAACTTGTTTCTGAAATGTTGCAACTTGTTGACCAGTTGCAACAACTTCTCAAAATATGCCACGTTGCAACCTTCTTCAGAACTGCTCAGACTTCGAATTTGTTTTTTAAGAAGGTTGCTGCCTAGAACTAAAGAAATCTAAATTTTAAGTCAGGGTAGTAAAAAGACGTCCAAAAAAAATTAGATAAACTAATAATCAAACCACCCTTTTGCACGCACCCCACTGATAAGATTCATGACAAATCGATTCCACCCTCTAGGAGAGGAGCTTTTGGGTTTAGTTCTGCGTCTTTTGAAAAAACATTTGACGTTTCGGAAGTTATATTGCAACCTTCATCAGAACCCTTGAGACTTCGAATTTGTTTCTCAAGTAGGTTACTGCCTAGAACTAGGAGCATTCGAATTTAGCCGTGCATCTTTTGAAAAGGTATTTGACATTTCAGAAATCATGTTGCAACCTTCATTAGAACTCTTCAGACTTCGAACTTGTTTCTGAAGAAGATTGCAACAACTTCTCAAACGATACTACGTTGCAACCTTCTTCAGACTTCGAACTTGTTTCTGAAGAAGGTTTTACGAAAGTTTTAATTCTACTGCGTAGAAATAGGAGGTTTCGGGTTTAGTCATGTATCTTTTGAAAAGGTATTTGACATTTCAGAAGTCATGTTGCAACCTTCATTAGAACTCTTCAGACTTCGAACTTGTTTCTGAAGAAGATTGCAACAACTTCTCAAACCGTACTATGTTGCAACCTTCTTCAGACTTCGAACTTCTTTCTGAAGAAGGTTTGATATTTCAGAAGTCATGTCGCAACCTTCATTAGAACTTTTCAGACTTCGAACTTGTTTCTGAAGAAGGTTGTAACAACTTCTCAAACGATACTATGTTGCAACCTTCTTCAGACTTCGAACTTGTTTCTAAAGAAGGTTTCTGCATAGAGCTAGGAGGTTTCGGGTTTAGTCATGTATCTTTTGAAAAGGTATTTGATATTTCAGAAGTCATGTTGCAACCTTCAATAGAACTCTTCAGACTTCGAACTTATTTCTGAAGAAGGTTGCAACAACGTCTCAAAAGATGCCATGTTGCAACCTTCTTCAGAACTGCTCAGACTTTGAATTTGTTTCTGAAGAAGGTTGCTGCCTAGAGCTAGAGAGATCTAAATTTTAAGTCAGGGTAGTAAAAAGAGGTCCAAAAAATTAGATAAACTAATAATCAAACCACCCCTTTGCACGCACGCCACAGATAAGATTCATGACAAATCGATACCACCCTCTAGTATCTCTTGAAACTTCAGGCTAGCATATCAATGTTTATTGACTTAACCCAAGCCATTCCGAGGATATTCCTTAAAACCCATTTTCCTGCCCTCTTCAAGGGCAGCAGGAAATTTGACATTTCAGAAGTCATGTTGCAACCTTCATTTGAACTCTTCAGACTTCGAACTTGTTTCTGAAGAAGGTTGTAACAACTTCTCAAACGATACTATGTTGCAATCTTCTTCGGACTTCGAACTTGTTTCTGAAGAAGGTTGCTGCGTAGAACTAGGAGCTTTCAGGTTTAGTTATGTATCTTTTGAAAAGGCGTTTGACATTTCGGAAGCCATGTTGCATCCTTCTTCAGAACTGCTCAGACTTCGATCATGTTTCTGAAGAAGGTTGCAATAACTTCTCAAACGATACTATGTTGCAACCTTCTTCAGACTTCGAACTTGTTTCTGAAGAAGGTTTGACATTTCAGAAGTCATGTTGCAACCTTCATTAGAACTTTTCAGACTTCGAACTTGTTTCTGAAGAAGATTGCAACAACTTCTCAAAAGATGCCATGTTGTAACCTTCTTCAGATCTGCTCAGACTTCGAATTTGTTTCTGAAGAAGGTTGCTGCCTAGAACTAGGAGCTTTCGGGTTTAGTCATGTATCTTTTGAAACGGTATTTGACATTTCAGAAGTCATGTTGCAACCTTCATTAGAACTTTTCAGACTTCGAACTTCTTTCTGAAATGTTGCAACTTGTTGACCAGTTGCAACAACTTCTCAAAAGATGCCACGTTGCAACCTTCTCCAGAACTGCTCAGACTTCGAATTTGTTTCTGAAGAAGGTTGCTGCCTAGAACTAAAGAAATCTAAATTTTAAGTCAGGGTAGTAAAAAGACGTCCAAAAAAATTAGATAAACTAATAATCAAACTACCCCTTTGCACACACGCCACTGATGTGTTTCATGACAAATCGATACCACCCTCTAATATCCCTTGAAACTTCAGGCTAGGATATCAATATTTATTGACTTAACCCAAGCCATTCTGAAAATATTCCTTAAAAACTGTTGCACTCTTCAAGGAATTGTAGGAAGTATTTTTTTACCAATGTTTATTTAAGCTTTTATTCTTATTTTTTGAACATTGAATGCGTTGATAACGTACGGCCATCTAATTTTGGGACAGCCTCTATATATTAGAAAAAAATTACATCAAGATCGATATTTTCCAAAAGCTCTTTTAAATAAACATCTAAGTTTTCTCTAACTAATTCAAAAGTATCATAACCGATCTTATCTGGTGGTATTGGATGATATAAAGACCAATTTCCACAAGCATATTGATAAAAATCATCGCAAGGTGATGTATTCATATCCATATATCTCAACATATTCTCTCCTGTTAAAAGAATGTTTCGGTCTTTAACATATTTATCCAAAACATTCGTAAAAAAACTTACCTTGATATTTGCGAACTTCTTCGGGAGTTAAAGCATCGTTCCATAATTTAAAAGGATCGTATTCAAAAACTCTAGGATTTGAATCAAAATCGGAGTCTTCAAAAAAAGAAACCAGCTAAAAAATTATACTTATAAAAAATAAGTTAAAAAAATGTAATGGTTAAACCATTTCTTTATCTTCAATAAAGTTAGCATCGTTTGAAGTAAGGGTTTCGTTTATTTTATTTTTATTTAAATTGGATAGTCCGTGGAAATGATCAATAACGATATAAAGAGCGACGAACATCAATAACACAACAGGTAGGAACATTAAAATCTTGACTCTTGTAGTCCAAGAAGTTTCCGAGCCAATGCACCATCTTAAACGTGAAACTTTTCCGTCTTTTTTCGTTTTAAAAGGGGATGATCTCGGGTACATACCGCACTTTTCCCGTTTCCTTTTGGATGGTCAGCCTGCACACGCACCACTTCTTACTCCTTCCATCCATTTAGACGGATTTTGTTGACACACTGAGGAGTGGATCGCAAAAATACGTCTCTCTATTACTTTGACCTTTCGCGCAATTGACGAATTATCTTGTTACCAGTTCGAAAAGGTTTGCCATTCGCTCTTGTATCCCCTCATGTATCCGTCTATTCTATATTTCCTTATCTTTAACAATGACTTATTTTTATTTGTATAATACGGAATGAAAAACCTTTGAACGCGATGTTTTAAACTCCATTTCGTCGGCAGAGACTTAATTAATAACCCACTTGTATACCTGTCACAAGTTGGTTTTAGCGGCACAATGCTTTTATTCCACCAATATCTTCGCCTTTATCTCGGCTTTGCCTTTATAATTTACTTCCCGCACTTAAGTAGTTACTGGTAAAAGTGTTGTCGTCGCTTAGACGGTGAACACGTTTACTCAAACAATAATCCATTAAAAAAATAACCGTATTATTTACTTGTTTTTATTAAAATACTTTCATATAAGTTTATAAATTTATTTTTTAAGATTGAAAATTATTATTTAAAGATTATTTTTATTTTTTTAAGAATCATTATGGAATTTAATAAAAGACTTTTAAGAAGTAAGGTCACATTCTGATCAGATATAGTGACTAAGCAACTTGGTAAGGTAGAAATAAGGTTTTGATACAGTTTACTCTATAATTATCTACATCCCGACATCTCTTGTGTTTTAGCCGCTCTGCACACTCACAAAGAAACTTATATATAAAAAATAAAATAAAATAGTTGAAGTCTAGTATTTTGACACTGAGACTATTACGTCATTAGCGCGGATTTCTCTTTGCATTTTGCGACAATTCGAATTACGGGAGTAGCGATCAAAGCGCCGGCAGCCCCATTATAAATATGAAAGGACTTTTCTCCCCGAAATAACCTTAACAAAAACGTATTTTCTGGAAGATTTGCCTCGAATGGCGTTTAGTGTATGCGTGGCCAAACGACCATTGTTGTTCTAATTGTTTCCGTTTTCCTCTCGTGCCTCTCTCCCAACAAGGGTTCGACTCAGACCCTCCAACTTTATCTGATCCCGCCCGAACGAAAGCGTTACATTCAAATTTCCACTGACGTTTCAATGAAACAAAACCCCAACTGAATCAATATCGGGTTTAATAATCTTCTGAAAGGATCTAAAATTAGGACAATTATATCAAAATACAAATATTGAGATTTAAATCGTTTCGACCCCAAACTAATCAAAAGAGTAAGTACTGAAGTACTGAAAGGAAAAAAAGGATGATCATTTTCTAGGAATTCCCAAAGGTCCGGGAATCGGGGAACGAAATTCTCGATCTCCGGCAATATTTAATTAAATATTTCTATACAGGGCGGCCACAAAAAGGCGAAATCCGGCCGCAATGCCCGCGGTAATCCGCTTAAAGTATATCCAACACGTATAACAGTCAGAATCCGCGATCAATTTCTCTATGGGTTATATAATATTATCCTTGTTCACGGAGCGAGGAGTTTCCAGGGGGAACTTGGGGATGCCCGTTTCGGAGGGGGGTTTAATTACAGACTAGTGGCATCCCCAGGGAACGGTGGGGCTTCAAGCCACCCTTTCCAACTTGCTATGCCGCTGCGGTACCGTTTCTCCTATATTTCGACGACTTTCCACGACTCCCAAAAATATTTCCTACTAAAACCTTACTCATTCTTATAATATTCGATTTTTTTGTTCTTAGTTTTTTTTTAATTTCCCTTTTTAAAATTTCCTTTACAACTTTTTGCTTTACAACTTTTAAAACATAAAGTTTGCAAGCTACGGTTTCACAGAAGCTTAATGTATTTGGACGAAAATAATTTATAAAATATTCATTAAAAGATTCATTAAAAGCCTCTCTGTCGTCGTTGTAATTTTTTAGGTTTTTATTTTTTATTTCAATTTATTTAAAGTCATTTAATAAAAGATAAAACGTTTTAAAAAGGGGACTTTTTTTCGTAGATAAATTGAGTTCCATGTACGAAGATAACTTAATTTTCTACACGAGGTTACATAAATAAAATTTTCCAAAAAATAATCACTTATCGACTTTTACCCCCACAATTGGGGTGAAAAACATAAAAGCTTGGTGATGGTTTTTGAGCTTTGTTCTCATGTATTATTTATATATCAATTAATTGTATTTGTTTTATTATTTGTTTTATTATTTATTTTATTATTTATTTTATTATTAGATTTATTATTATATTTTTTATTTTAATAGATGAAAAGATGAAAACACTATAAATAATTTTTAATGATAGGGAAACGTTAGAAAAAGATACTCAACTAAGGGTTGTAAAGAGTATGGAGACGAATTGTAAATGGGCAATTTGACATTTGTCAAATGGATCGAATTACGAGTTATGTATGTAAATATACAGAGGGTTTGGATGTCAGGAATTCTGTCCGTACGGGGCCCAAGGGAAGAGGTCCCGCAGGAAGGGTCTCTACCCCTTATTAACTAATAGCGGTAAATACCGTGTGATGTATGTAATCATAAACTAATTCGTCGCGTTCCCCTCCTAATAAAACAATCAACACATTTAATTCGCCCCGGCGCCGGGGGCAAAAATCGATCGTCGGAATGGCGACGGGGCTTTCGAGCTTTGGAGCTTTTTAGCTCGGGTGCGATTCGATTAGCGGACGCCTTTCATGTCGCTGGCATCTGCATGCGGCCCAAATTGTTATAAAATTAGGTGTCATTTCAAAGGCCGTCGATAAAGCGATATCTAACTAAATTTTCTACACTGCTGCTGGCCCGTTTTTGCCTCCCAAGCGACGCTAAAAGCTGCGTCGTAAAAGCTTCGGCTAAAAGCTCTACCCAAAACTTTCACCGTATTATTAGCGCCACTGCTAAAATGCTGTTGTTAAATGACGCGCTTTTTTCTTCTTTCAAATTCACTTACAAAATTGCTCTACATCAAAAAATTTCACAATAAAATTGAACTATTATTAATACTTTATTGTCCCCACAATTCAGTCTTCATTACTTCTAAACATCTCCAAAAATTCTAAATTTATGTGTTATTTATCTTTTTAAGAGTTTCCAAGATTTTTCCCCGTGTGTTTTTTTTTGCTTTTTTAAGTCTAGTTTTTATCATTTTTTGTAATATATAAATTTGAAGACTTTCATTAAAATGAATTTCAAGGTCGATGTTAGTTGAAATAAGACTAGATCTAACATTAATACTAATTCTAACAGTAGACCTAGAGCTAGGAGCTTTTGGGTTTAGTTGTGTGTCTTTTGAAAAGGCGTTTGATGTTTCAGATACCACTTCTAAATGGATGTGTTATTTATTTTCTAAGTTTCCAAGATTTTTCCCTGGTTTTTTTCCTTTTCTTCTCTGGTTTTTGTCACTTTTTGTAATATATAAATTTGAAGGCTTTCATTTAAAAAAATTTCAAGGCCGATGTTAATTGAGGAGTCCAGTGCAACAACCAGTCAAGTCCATTCTGGTTAATTTTATAGAAGAATAAAAAAATGTTTAGGAAAGATTATGTTGGAAAATGTGTATAAAAATTTATGCCTGCTGTTAGAATTTAAGCCAGTGGTTTGGTTTTTAGACTAATTAAGTGGTATGAATATTCGCATCTTCCACTAATCTTAAAAAAAAGATTGTACTTGGCTTGTGGTTGCACAGTAATTCCAATTCAACAGTATATACAGGGTTAGTATAAAGTCCCGGAACGGTCGAATAACTTTGTTATTTGAGAAGTATCTATTTTGAAATTCTACTTGATTATATAGTTAAATGCGACGAATTTAATAATAACATTTTCATTTTTCTCTCGTTTCCGGTTTTATAGGAAATGTTCCCAACTTTGTTTTCTTAAATGGCATGTATAGTGTATTCGTGCATATTCGAATGCGGAATAAAAAACTACGTTCAAAGATACCAAAATTTTTTATTCTATCGATAAAAACGCATAATAAGACCCAAATTTAAAAAATCAGTTTAACGCAAAATCAAGCAGACATGTCACCTTACTGAAACTTCATATTGCTGTCATATGTTACCTGTGTCATTATCAATAATTAGTTAAGTTAATAAGAAAATAAGAAATGCCTGTAAAACTTGTTACAAGGACAAGTAATATGTTTATTTTTATTGACTGAAACGCAATTATTAAAAAATTAACTAAAATCATAAATAATAAACGATTAACTTTAAGTTATAAGTGTTCAAAATGCGACCCGTTTACCGTTTGACACCGACATAATCGGTCAACAACTTAATGAATTTTGTATTATTCGCGGTGTAACGCGGTGCGTTTCCTCAAATTTTGTTGATGTAATTTGTCTAAATTATTTAGCTGAGTTTTATACACTTGGCATTTCAAATGACACCATAAAGAGAAATGCAGTAGGGATAAAAGTCTGGTAAACGGGTTGGCCAATCGCTTTTCTGCGCCCGATCGAGCGTGCAGGAAATAATAAACATGAAATCGCAGGAAATAATAAGCATATGACAGCAATATGATATTTCAGTAAAGTGACATGTTTGCTTGATTTTGCGTTAAACTGATTTTCTTAATTTGGGTCTTATTATGCATTTTTATCGATAGAATAAAGAATTTTAGTATTTTTGAACGTAGTTTTTTATTCCGCATTCGAAAATGCACGAATATACTATACATGCCACTTAAGAAAACAAAGTAGGACGCATTTCCTGTAAAACCGGAAACGAGAGAAAAATGAAACTGTTATTATTAAATGCGTCGCATTTAACTATATAATCAGGTAGAAATTCAACATTGATACTTCTCAAACAACAAAGTTATTCGACCGTTCCGGGACTTTATACTAACCCTGTATAAATAAATATTTCAGGTTAAAAACATTTTTTTTTATTTCAAGAATGGTTCTAACCAAAATCATTCATATAACATTTATTAGGAAGTAACTGAAAAAATTCATTCATTGTCACTGTCGAATTCAGATGCCGATGTCACAACTTCGGAGGATTTCAAGCTGAGATAATACTCTTGAATATTGTAATACCACATGTCACATGGTGGTACATAATTTTTTGCTAAGGCCATAACATGTTCAAATTTGTTCTCTTTCAACCTTCTCCGATCATAGTATAGCTTTTTATTGCTATCTGGCAACGAAAGAGGTTCTGTAAATTTCTTGTTTATTATGTCAAAAGTCACAAACAAGGGTAATGAAACAGATTCACTGCATTCAAGCACAGTATCATTCTCGTTCTTTGTATATTGTATAATCTTGTATTTGGACAGTGTAAATTTTTTATTTTTTTAATTTCAATTATTTAAATAAGACTAGAACTAACATTAGTACTAACTCTAACAGTAGATCTAAAACTAGGAGCTTTCGGGTTTAACCCAGTGTCTTTTAAAACGGCGTTTCACGTTTCAGATGTCACTTCTAAATGTATGTTATTTATTTTCTAAAAGTTTCCAAGATTTTTCCTGTTTTTTTTTTCCTTTTCTTGTTTGGTTTTTGTCACTTTTTGTAATACAGTGAAATTCCCCTTCGCGGACACCCCTTTTGAACGGACACCCCTCTTGGACGGACAGTTTCTCATGGAACCGGCTGACTCTCATGTAAGTAATCGCATAACCTAATCGCATTTCTCTTAAGCGGACACCCCTCTTGAACGGACACTTTTGGTGGGTCCCGTTGGTGTCCACACAAGGGAGATTTCACTGTATATAAATTTGAAGGCTTTCATGGCCGATGTTAATTGATCTAAGACTAGAACTAACATTAATACTAAAGGTGCATTTAAATCAAACGAACATAGAGCTAGAGTTAGAACAAGAGCATTCTTTCTTGATCTTTTAGTGTAAACGAAAGATCGTTGTCATCGTTTACACTAAAATATCAACGAGCAAAAATGAGAACCAAGAGATAGGATTCTTGCAGAAAGATGTTTAAATCAGCGGAACGAATGTTCATTGTTCATTCATATCAATTCTATGGTTGGTAGTACTTCGTTATGTCCGTCTCTGACAGCAGTATTATAATTGCAAGTGCTGCATTTATTATTTTAATCAGGAGTAGAAAAGTTTCGATCCATCTTTTCACCAGGAAGTAATATGATTTGAATTAAAAAGATCTCTTCAGCACTTAACTGGTTTATTTTAAATTAGCCTTACATGTTTCGGCTTTTTAAGCCATCCTCAGAGGTAAACTACAAATTAATATAAAAATTGATTGATAATTGAAATGTTAAATTATGTCAAATGTATAAAATTAAATGTAGAAACTAAGGCAAATTGAAGCACTGATAAAGTTATGTTAAAACTAAATATAAAATTATTAAAAGTTAATTAGAAAAAATTAATTTAGCTTAAGTCTAAAATGAATGTGATTTACAAAAATTTTACTTACTTAGTCTAAAAACATTTGATTCAAAAAGTAGATTAACATTAATTGATTTAAATTTAAATTTTATAAACACTAATACACACAAATAACCGCAGTAAAATCTTAAAACAACACGAGGCCTGTACACGTTAAAAATGAAAATCGGAAATGGAGGCAAGTATAAAAACTGGTTTATATTATAGTGATTTTTAGTGATTTTTAAGTCTATCGTTGTGAGCAAAGGAAATAACCTGTTATCAATACTTCAAATTTGAAAATATCAGTAAATTAAATTTAATGGTAAATGTTAATACAAGGATATGGAAAGGTCGTTATAAATTGAAATGATGGTAAAACTTGAAAAAATGGAGAATTGGAAGGGAAGTTTTAAGGAAAGGGAGTAATTTTGGGATAGGAAGGTTTGAAGATTTATTATTTTGTCTCAAACACTCAAAAAGAAGGAAGAGACGTTGGTGGGTGACAAATTTAATGCAGCGAAGGATACTGGATAATGTAGGTGAAACGATGACGGATATGCAAGAACAAGAAGAAAGTGGTCAATTCCAAAATTTTTGTAGAATGGCATCAGAGGATTTTGATCATTTATTATCTCTGATCAGCGATAAAATTCGGAAATCAAGTACGAATTTTAGATTTTGAATTTTCTAGCAGCGACTTTAAGATTTTTGGCAACTGGAGATTCCTATGAAAGCCTGATATACTTTACTAAAATATCTAAATCCACAATATGTAATGCTATATCTGAAGTAGCTGCCTGATTTCGTAGTCATTGTTTTTTGCCTTTCTCGGCGGTAAGATGCAAGAAGCGAGTCCATCCTTTTTTTTGCTTCTTCAACATTACATTCTAGTAGATTTGCAATTTCCTGCCAAGCATCTTGTTTACGAGTTGTATTCTTATAGTGTTCAAAAGTCGGATCCCACAGACATCTGAAATTTCGGTAGGCTTCTATCATTAATAGGCATTTCTCTTGAGACCAATCCATAATTAAATCGATACATATGTATTTAAATCGCTAGAAGGCAAGAACGCTTTGAAGAGACCGCTTCAAGGAGCGAGCACGTCTGAACACGCAAGAACGCTCTAAGCAAATGTTCGCACACTCTAGTGCTGTTTACATCAAGTGAACGAGCATTCTTAGAATATTTCATAGAATCTTTGTGAACGCAGACAGAACAACGAAAGAATGTTCTACATCTGTTTAGACTAAAAGAATTTGATAGACTGGGTATAGAATGAGCATTCGCTCGTCTGATGTAAATCGGCCTTACCACAATTACTCGCCGAATAGAATCGTCACCCGCTCAGTAGTATAACAAATTCTCAGAACAGACCCTTTCTGTTCTTATAGTAAGGTACGTCGTCTTGATTCGTAGAAATGGTTCAGTTTCGAGTACAAAAAATTGGGACCTTCTATAAAATATAGCCTCATTTTTCTTTTTTAAGAATTCGGTCAATTTTTCCTTAAAAAGTTAGAAAATTTCAATTTTCGAAATAATCGATTTCGAGAACCAATCTTAAAGAGATTTTCTGCGATTGAATTTTTTTTAGCGAAAAACAGACGAAATTTTTTAAAAAGAAAAAGATACCACGTTATAGTAAACATATTAAGCTACATTCTGCAAAAGATCCCAATTTTTTTTCTTCGTCAGTTTTTGAGAAAAAAATTCTCAAAGTTTGCGTTTTCCATAAATCGATCAAAAAACCAGTTTTTTTTCATTTAACTCGGTATATTTTCTAAGTCGCATGACCTACAAAATTTTGGCTATGTTACACAAAAATGATCGTCAATCATGATAGTCTTTACCTCGATTTTTTTATATTCGCTCGTCTGATCTAAATCGGCCTTAGCTCTAACAGTAGATCTAGAATTAAGAGCTTTCGGGTTCAACCGTACTATTGCAAAGACGTTTAACGTTTCAAATGCCATGTTACAACCTTCTTCAAAAAGAAGTTCGAACTTTGCGAATATATTTTTAATATACTCAGAAAAAGAAGCTCACCTTAAATTAATATATTCCTCCACTAAACTTAAATTAATTAGATACTTATAATTTTAATCGAATGAACTTAACACATAATCAAATTATTTTAAAAGATCAAGTTTGATGTGTATTAAATGTGATGAGACCGTTACAAAAGGTTCTTAAGACGTCGAGTCGAATTCAAATTCAAATCGTACCGTGACTGTATAAATTAGCATAAATTACCCCGAAAAAACGATTCGATTTTCGGTGCTGTAAAATAAATATTGGCCGGGTGTTTCGAAACAAACGCGATTTCGATTGAAAAACTCGTCGAGTGCGTATCGGTAATTTCAAACTGCAATATTGCCGCGTCAATAAATAGTAATAATAGGTGGGCTGCGCGCGGAGTGTTTATTTAGAAACATAATAGAGAAATATTTAACGCGATTGGGCCGGTAGGTAAAGGTCCATTCATTACGGTACCGAAGGGTGGGTCCCCATCTCGACATTGAATGCCAAATCGGCATAATGCGGGACCCCTGGCGATATTTTCTTTAAAATCCCAACAATGGTTTTAAGTGGTAATTTGTAAAAGTTCGTACCTTGTCAAAACATGGACCTTCGGGGTCTTCCTGCCAAAAATTGGCACTCACTTTAAGGGATGACACCTTGGTATTCAACCGCAATCTTATTTTTATTGCCTGACAAAAGATTTTAAGAAAATATCGTTTTACATTATTTCGTCCTTTTAACCACTTTATCTCAATTGTATTTTTCTTTTTTATTTAGAAAAAAGTTTTTTTAGATTTAAATATGTTTTAAATTGTATTTAATTTGTATTTAAATTGAAGAAAAAATACATATTGGTAATAAATACCCTTTCAATTAATAAGCAGGTATAGGGTAAAGGCGTAAAACGGAAGCGTAGCATTGAGAAGGTTACGAAGGTGTCGAATTTCGACAAAACCTCTCACGTTACCAAACTACGAATGCGGCAACGGCGTTACACCAATTCAACGTTGTCCAATTTTGTCGCATTGTCCGATAAACGGTTTATTGTGCACCCAAACCCCAACCGGCGCTCGCTAAAACTTATTATGTCACACCACTTCGGTAACACAAAACTTTCGGTACAATGAGAGGTGCCTCGCGGTTTATTATGGACGCGTTAATGCCTTCGACCAGCTTAACACATGTCTATATTAGGATGCCAATAAGAGATTTTTATCTAACTATAGTGGTTTGAAAGAAAATACAAAAAGTTTATATTTTTTTATTTTTTGAATTCTATTTACTATTTTATTTACTAGTTTTATTTTATACACTAGTTATTTAGTATTACATTCAAACTATCAGACCATATTTTAATTTTGAAAGTCAAATCCAATGAAAATTTAAAAAAATAGCACATAGTAAGATAAAAAAGAATGTCATCTCTGATTTCTAATACCTTAGGAAATTTAGAGACGTTGAATGTTCAAAAGCTCAAAGGATATTTTTAAAATTGTAGTTTATAAATTCGTCCTTTAGAAATAACTAAAACCTAGAATAGTGATGGTGAACTTTTTTGAGAAGTGAATAAAATTTTGTTGATGTGATTGTATTTTTTTAGTGCTTCCTCCTGGGTCACTAATTTCAAATCACTTGCAAAAGAGGGTCATTACTTCTAGGATTAAAAGAGCTTTGTGGGCCACTTAAAAGGTTTGTGTGGGTCGGTGTCTAAAGGCCCGTCCAGACGCTACATTTTGCACTACCTTTTATCTGCGCAGTTCAACATGTTGCAGACAAAACGTTGCGTGTAGATCGGAAAATTACGCAGTTTTGAAACCTGCGCGAATAATGTACAGTTACAGCGATAACTGAGCTAGAGAGCATAGATTTCCTAGAACTGTGCGAACAAGTCGGTGCGTGTAGACCAGTGTTTCCCAACGTGGGGCGTAGGCCCCACAGGGGGGCAATTTGATAGTTAAGGGGGGCAATTTCGGTTTTTGAAGATATGTTTAAAAAATTTTGTTAGTCCGTTTCGTAAAAAATTGACTATTGATTTCTTCGTAACAGGCATCAGAAAAGGTTGTTATATGAACAATCCCATTAAAAATTATGACTTCAAAACCGTGTGACCTTTCTTTTTTTTGGGCGCATGGATGTGTTTTTAGGTAGATTTTATGTTTCAACTTTATATTGTTTTCATATGTAAATACCCAAATCAACAATTTTTTTCTTGGTGGGGCCTCGCGGAACCTTAGGGACATACAAATATTACAAAACCTAACATGGGGCATGGCAGAAAAAAGGTTGGGAAACACTGGTGTAGACGGTAGGTCCGTTTTCCAATTCGTTTTGTACCTCAGTTTCAATTAGTCAGGCGACCATGGCTGACCTACAGCAATGTTCAAAGATATCATGACATTTAATTCACAATTTGTTGTGAATTCTAGGTCTTTGTAACTTCTGCCAGTTGCCAAATTGCCAAAAATCTTAAAGTTGCTGTTAGCCGTTCATGTGGTGATATTGCTGTTCTCATACAAGTATTTTCTTTGATGATATGCGGTGTCACTAATTCCAATAAACTTATACCAAACGTCTCACAAGTGTGAGACGTTCCAACCTTTTCTTTTTAACAAGACACCATACCAAAATAAACAAAAGTAGTACCTCCTCCATGACGATATCACTCAAAACTGAGCGAAATATACAAATATATCTGCACTGTATGGACGCTTCAAAAATTACAACGTTTTCATTCCGTTTTAAAAATGCGCAGGCAAAAGGTAATGCAAAACGTAGTGTCTGGACCGGCCTTAACCCACGGGTCATAGGTTCGCCATCACTGGTCTAGAAAGTGATACTGATAAATACATTTGATTTTTGAATAATATTTTTTCCTCGAAACTCTAATCGAACTTAACGAAAATGATGCTAAGAACCCATAAGGACACAGTGTAAGAAATTCTTCACTTATACTAAAGTACTTTTACTAAAATAAGCAACAAATTAGAATAAATAATGACCAAGAATGTGAATTGGGTATAAAAAATCGTCGAGTATTTTGGATACCATCTAGCTTGTAAGAATTAAATTATTTTAAAAAAATCAATAAAAGAGAATATTATCTAAGTAAATACCATAGAATTAAATACGAATATGAAATGTTTATAAGCTCAAAAAATATTTAGAAATAATAGATAAATAAAATATGAAGATAAAAACCCTAATTTTTTGAGCAACTTTGTTCGAATAGAATATTATGACGTAAACTACAGTAGAACTTCCATATAACGAATTTGAAGGTTCCAAAGAAAAAAATCGTTATATAGACACTTCGTTTCAAGGAAACCGTATTCTTTTTCTTATTTAAAAGGGTATAAAATGTGTAATCTTCACTTATCAATAAATATAGAGTTACAAATAAGTATTATGTGTGTAAATCAAAACATAATGAGACAACAAAACAGTATTAATATATTATACACCAAGGGTGGGCAACCTCCGGCCCGCGTGATACTCTAATCCGACCCTCGAGACCTTTAGAAAGAATAATAAATAATTTTGGTTTTAAATTAAAAAATTTTAACAGAAAGAAATAGAGAATAAAAATGTGTCATTACTGTACTGGGATTCGAACCCAAATCTCTTGCTTTGCGGGCAGTTGTTGTATCAAGGAAAGCAGGAGATCTAATAATTAACTTTATTTTCTATATTAAAAAAAACTTATAAGTAACAAAAATTTGTCAATTTTGTACTCTGGCCCTCGTACGAAAAGTAAACCGTAATCTGGCTCCCTGTGTACAAAATGTTGCCCACCCCTGTTATACATTATGTATTGAGATACATACATTATTTTTTCTACTTCAAATAAAAGCCTTTCGCTTAGATAGGGTAACAAATGAAATTAAAATTAACACAAGAACAGTTGTTACTCTACTGAACTATCCGATCAGCTGCTAAATGTCACAACAACAGGCTGTCGGGGATCCCCTGGAATATCTATCTACCTCACTTCTCGGTACTTTACCCTACTTCTTCAGAGAATTTTAGTTCGTTATATAAAAGTTTTTTTCGTTATATAGAAGAGTTTTTATAAAAGAATTTCTTGGGATTTCAAAAAAAATTCGTTACATAGAAGTTCGTTATATAGAGGTTCCATTATATTAAAAAAGTCATCAAGAAAGTGTCATCAAAGACTCAAAAAATATTTTTGGGCAATGTTAAAAATCTTCTACAAGTAATAGAACACTGAAAATAGATACTGATAAAACACTTGAAGACAAAAAATGTCCAAAAGAAGTCAATTTTACAGGAAACCATAAAAAATTTATTCTTTTACTTTCTAAAAAGAACGTTCGTAAAAAATGGAGTACTTTTCTTATGATGCTGGCGATATGCATAGACATAGCACTTGTATTGTATTCGTAAACATTATTTGGGTGGTTGGTAGACACTTTTTTATAATTAAAGAAAAAGAAAATGCAATTGACTATATGATTTGTTATGATAACATTTTTGAAGAGAATAAAAAAAAATAAAAATAAATCTTTTAGATATGATATCAGGTGTTCATTTAAATTCATGGTCAAGTGAGCTATGGATTTTACCTGAATTTTTGACGTATGTCCTATAAAACTTAATTGAAGTAATGTCATAAAAGTGAAACGTTCAATGGATTATAAATAACAAGACAGAAAATGAAAGGAAATTGGCTAATGGCTTATTCTTGGTTAAAACCTTCCTCTAATTAAAAAAATTAAAAACTCTAATCTTTTCAATAATCAGTCGTGGAAATTTTCATGAGGATTTTCAAGTGGTGAAAAAATTATACTGTGAATATTTCCAAACTTCATCGACTTTCGAAGCAGCTTAAACATAAGACTTACCATCAAGTTTTTTGTCACAAATTAAAAACACGATCGATAAATAGCCAATACAAGCCGTTTAGTGCAGTTTGATCAGATTTTACCTTTGTCAAATTTGAAATTTAATTGATTACTGTGCACTAATAATGTGACACACATTTTTCTCTCTATCCCTGTCTAACAAAATTTCAAAGCACACTTGAGCATGAATTTAAATGAACACCAGATATAAAGATTTAGGAAAAGGCTCTCTCTAAAGGCATAAGTACGTGAAATATCAAATTGAAATGTAATCGAATGATATAACTAAGATATCGGAAAACAACTAAGATATATCTAAATGTTATATCTAAGATATAACATTTCCCTAAAATTTTTTTTCAAAAAAATGTATATTTGTGTGGAAGTTAAGGATGGGGAAAATAATGTTGGAAAAATGAAGAAATTAAAAAAAAAATTATATGTTATCTAAAGTTATATTTTATTTGACATAAACAACCGTGAAAATTTTGATCTTTTTTTCTTGAATTTTTCCATCCAGAGATACTTCTTCTATATTTCTATAAAAATATCTCCAAATTATATGGTTTAACATATTTTTGTATGTATATTTTTATATATATTATATATATTTGTATGCATTTGTCTTGTTTGTCGTAAACCTTTTCGTTTTGAACTTCTTAAAGAATCAGGATTAAATGATGTCTGACGTCGTAACAAATTGGGATGATAGTGGAATAAGAAGAAGTCGAATGGACGAAGGTCCTGAGGGTATTTTTGGGTTTGATCGGACAGTTGTGAAGTCGTGCGAGTGTATCACAGGCGAGCAGTGTGTTTTGGAACACAATGACTGTTACGGGATACGGTCGGGCCGTGACCAGAATGGCGATGGGGGACAATAGTTCGAATCGGATCTATATGTGACCATCGGTCCAGCCACCGCAATTCGCAGCGAACTAATGCACGCAAATTAACTCCGCGCCGCCCCACGTCTGCCCCGCGCCGAAAAGGGCCAATTTCCCGGCTCTCTTTCCGTTTTGCGCTTTTTGCCGTCCGTCTCTGCTGGATTTCCACCGTGACGGGTAATTTTTTCCGCGACTTTTTGCTACGTTTAAAAGCGAAACGGCCACTGCCGCGGCCTCTCGCCCTCGTTTTGTTCAGTTTCGGCATTTCTGCCGAAGCCACACCCATCCAGGCCCCTCCCTGTTCAGATTTCTTCGCTTCCTCACCCTGCGCCTCTCCTTTTAGTTTCCATCGTCTCCCGCTGCCCCCACTATGCTTCCGCCGCCACCGCTGACGTCGATTCTTTTTCTAATATGCTAAATACAAACACTGCTCAATGTAATTCAATCGATAATTGTCAAAGGTCTTTGACTTCTTTTCGTATAATTTTTAACCTTTCCAATTTATATCATTTTAAAGTTATTTGAAACCCAATACATTAAAATTACCCTTATTATATCTATTCCATAGCACTCAAAATTGAATATATTACCATATTGCGCACGCGCAGCTTTGAAACAACTTTATATGCTTTTCTTCAGTTACTTCTAAAGCTATTATTATAAATAAGGATCTAATTTCTTCAAGTTTTTCTTTTAAAAATAAAATTATTTCTAAAACAATAGTTGATAAATTTAGATAAAAGAATAATTTACTAATTGAAAATTTATTTCTTGTAGGATGAGCACAGAAGTTCAAATTCTATGTCAAATATGATGTTGCCTTATCAATATTTATCCGAATACATATCCAAATACGTAAGAAAGATTGAGGAAGTGTGATCAGATTGAGGACACAAGTTTCATCATTTCTTTAAAAAGTGATTATTAAAAAATTATAGGTAAGTTTGTAAAATTTGTTTTGAGTTTGAATATTGGAATTTATTCTAAGAGTATTCCATTTAATTAGATTAGAAAAGAATTTTGAAATAAGTTCATGTTGAAATAAGAAATAGAATTTATGTAATATATTTTTTGAAACATAAGAAAAAAAATTGTTTAAACGCTGTGAAGAAACGTGAAAATAATGATCGTTCCGGGAAGCGCTAAAAATAATTTGCAAATAATGTGAGAATTCGTGATTCGCCTTCGGGGCATAGAGAGGGAGCGGATCGACGCGAAGCCCTGGGGCGGCGACGCGGTTTGCGGGGTGGAGGGTTGCCAGACGAAGAGCGCAAGGGGCGGGGGGTGCGAATAAATTCTGCGCCCCTCACCCGGCAACGAAAAGATACCCTTAACACGCAAGTTTCACAACATGGCGGGGCGTACCTTCCGCGTCTGCCGGAAGGCCGAGATCGGCCGCCATTGGCTGTTTCGAATCCCGCCTCTATTCTGTTGTCAAATATTGGTGGACAAATAGTCCGTGTTTGTAACATGTTTAGATGCCCGGGACTCCAGATCTCTTAACCATGTAGTGTTGCTCGTTCACCGTCCGGCAACGCACACGATCCGCAAACTGATTTTTATCACACCTTGGTCCAGTTTGTGAGGATTACAAAAGTCTTAAAAAAGTACTTCCCGGTCGCGAGTGTTTTTTGACTTTGTTTGTGACGATGTGTAGTAACGAAAGCTCCAGTTCTTCACCACGTCTCCCGATGGCATTCGGACTCGAAGCCAATGCACCGAGATCCATGCTGCCCATAGACCAGTACAGGATCCAGCTGTATCAATATGCCGTCGCAGAACGACTTCGTTATCCACTTTTAAATCCGTTCCCAGCTCCTCTTCCTTGTTATCCATTATTCCCCAGAGCTCTTCAACCAGAAGAACCCAAACCACAACACAGTTATATCGGCCTTATCGCAATGGCAATCTTAAGCGCTCCAGAAGGTAAACTTGTTCTTTCCGATATCTATCAACACATCCTCGACCATTATCCATACTTTCGCACCAGAGGACCAGGTTGGAGGAACTCCATCCGTCACAATCTCTCTTTAAACGACTGTTTTATCAAAGCCGGAAGAAGTGCAAATGGAAAAGGTCATTACTGGGCAATACACCCAGCTAATGTTGAAGATTTCCGCAAAGGAGACTTTCGAAGACGTAAAGCTCAAAGAAAAGTAAGGAAGCACATGGGTTTAGCCGTAGACGAAGACGGTGCGGATTCTCCGAGCCCTCCTCCGTTATCAGTATCTCCTCCAGTGGTTCCTGGACCTTCAACACCAGTCTTTTCCACTCCGGCCAAAGGGACGTCCAGAAAGCGACAGTTTGACGTCGCATCACTTCTAGCGCCAGATTCCGGAGATGATACCCCCGAAGAAGACATCGACGTGGTGAGTAGCGACCAACAAGAGCAATCCGCGTCAAGACCGTGGCCGATGTTTCCAATAGTCAACTACTATCAAGCTTTGCTCCAGGCCAGACCAAGTCAGAACGAAACCAGCACCGCTAGTAATGAAAGTATCGATTCTTAAAAAGGTTTTTTAAATCGATCTTGGACGATCTTTAAAATTTTTTGAGATTTTTATCATGATTTCATAGTGTTCATAACTGATTGTTCTTCCTTTTTAATAAATCTTTTACAATGAGAAAATCAGAAAAAAATCGACGTTACAATCAAAATTACTTAAATGAGCCAGTATTAAAATTTTAATAAAGATTTTAAATAAATATAGGGCTAAACTATAAAGGCTAAAAAATAAAATCTCTTAAAAAGAGATGACATTATTTAAATTTACTATAATTTAATGTTTTATTAAGTTTAATGTTTAATTAATTATTTTTATGACCTTAAAGATTTAACAAAAAGATAAAAATGAAGATATCTGACTCTCTATTTTGGAACTTATTGTAAATATTTGTTAACTCTTTGAGGGTTGGTGGGTGGCTTAATTTACCACTTCTAATTTTGACCTTTGTGCTCGCTGGTACATTAAATAAACCATTTTTTTAAAATTTCTACTCCTTTTGCTGTACTGTGATTGAGAGCGCGTACCACCTCACCACTTCAAGCTCAGATTATGCTTTTTGCTAATCTCTTAGATGACACAACATCTCTGTTGTGCCCACTTTGGGTTTTTTTATTTGAAAATGTCCACCTCTCAAAGAGTTAAATAAAATCTCTCGGGGATTTATTTATCAGTAACTTGATTTTATAATCTTTCAGGGAGAGATTAAATAATGTAAAATCAGATCAAGTCATGAGAAACTTAAAAAAAAACTTAAATACGACACTGGATAAACGACATTTGAAAAATCGAATTTATATAAATTCCTCATTTAGTAATGAAAAAGAATTCATTCAAAATTATCCTATTTTCAACTCCTTCTAAACTCTGATGATGGCAAATAGCCAAAACTAGTAAGAAACTTACTCAATAAAACCAGTAAAAGTACAGCATTTTTTTCATTATTAAATTATAAATATTTGTTAAATAAAACTCTGAGATTTATTTACAAGTAACTTTATTTAATAATATTTTTTAAGAGACATTTTTCATTAGCAGATAAAACAATCATACAAAATGTAAAAAAATTAAAAGTTAAATTTACTTTACAAAATGAAAAGAACTGAATAGAAGAAATGAAAAAAATTGAATAGAAGAAATGAAAAAAATTGAATAGAACAAAAATTATAAAATAAAAGATGATTATATCTCGAAAAATGAAAAGATCGATTAAATTGAATTCGAAGTAAAACTCGATTTCTATCATAAAAGAACTACCTACGAAATAGCAACACTAAAATTAAAAATATATAAAATTATAAATATTATAAACCGCATAACGATTATATAAATACTATAGATGCAATTTATTTATTCGAACGATGTAACATAGAGACTCGTGCGAAAGGGTTATTGTACATTTATAAATGAAAACCTATTATGCATGGACTTGTATATCAACTTATGTAAATATATCGATAATTATAGAGAACCAACCCTGTCGTTTTGTTTTATTGCCTGCGGCCTAGTGCTCTCGAGATAAAGTGTTTTGTGCTCGTGGGGTGGAAGGTGGAAGTGTTGTGGCTTTTTCGAAGTAAGTACTCTTTGTGCCTTAATCTACTTGACGTGGTCCCATTTGGGCCCCCCGACGAGGTTTTGTACCCGGATTATCGTATTTTTCGCGTTTACACCTCTAATACCATACAATAGTCCCGGATGTAATCTCATAAGAATGAGAGGTTTCAAAAGTTTTTATAATTTTCATCTTAAAAGTTTTATTTCGACTAGCGTTAAATGTCGCGGACTCAATCTTGAAGTTAGCACGGTGAGGATTGATCGTAACTGAGTTCGCAAACAAAAGTTCTCTCGAAAATGTGCCCCTTACCTCTAACTTGATCCCGAGGCGATAGGAATTAGAGCTTCCGCCGACGGAGAACAAAGCAAATATTGTTGTTATTCCGAATCCACGGCGGCCATTACTTCTGGTCTACGAACAGGCAAAATGGGGCATATGTGACCCGACCGGGGGGCATTTAAACAAATTCGTTACTGTTGCGATTGTGAACTAGCCGGTGTAAAATAATTCGCGTTGTGGGGCGCTACGGGGGGCGGTCCTAAGGGTGTAACTGTGCCGTGCCCTCGCCTTCGAGTTCGTATTTAGAGTAATTCCTCCACGGCTCAATAAACACAATTACTATTCAATTGTAACTGTGCAAGGGCATCGGACCATGAGAAATCCCTATTGAATTATCTAATGAATTAACACTTGAGGTGGCTCATTCACTCGTTTGGGGTTCATTTTTTACACGTTTAAAACCCCTTAATTACCCATACGTTTCCACTCAAACGCATTCAATAACTTACATAATACTTTTTTACATAATATTTTCATCGTTTTAATCTTACCATAAATCTACCAGTCATCGTCGTCTGGTTGTCAGCTGCGGCGGAAGTTAAAGATATATACTGAAAAGGTAATAATTACAAATTACCCTTCCATTTGTCAAGAGGCGGTTGGTCCCGAGTGAAACGGTCACGTGCAAACAGGAAGGTGTCAGTCCCGATAAACAAATGTTTCGGGAATGGAGGGCACTCGACATTGGACGAGGGCAAATACGCGGTGATACCGGCAAATATTAGTTGAGGCCACCTCAAGTTCGAGGTGTGGCTCATCAAGTACATCGCAAACAACGTCTTCTCGATGCGTTTACCTGATGGGGACGAGAGAACTGGATACTTTTCAGGGAGGATCGTATTCTCTACATATTCTTCACTATTAATGGAATTCACTATTAAACAATAGTAAAATTTATTATATTTGAAAATCATAAAAACCAATAATGCGAAAAATAATCTTGATAAAATAAAACCTAGAGAAAAAAGAATTTTTTTTCATTATTAAAGGTTTTGATTGTTCTAAGAATATCCCATGTTTCAAATAAATTGTATAAAAAGAAACAGGGTTATCTTAGATGGTATACAAAATTGAGATCGTTTTTCTATATTTATGGACATTGTCTTTCAAGAGTTAGAACCCGTTTAGAATTGAATCCGCAAAAATCAAACCGTCGACGATCACCGAGTGAATTAAAAATTGTTCAACAATCGACTGTAAATGGCTTGATCTTTGCAAAGTTGGAATTCTGGAAAATTGAATGATAAATGGACCGTTTATTTTGAAAGTGGTGTAAGTCCATTTTTGAAAAAAATGAGATATCACGTAATTCATGCTTAATTTAATGTACATTTTTTATATATGATAAGTCTGTGTTTAATTTCTTAAAAAATTTCCATGTTTTGTACAACTTAAAATCAGTCTGTAAATGAAATTACATAATCATCGATTATGAAAGTGGTGTAAGGCTAGGTTCACATGTGACGCACAAAAACGCACGTTAACGCGCGATAGAATATTGAAAGCGTTCACATGATGAGCGCTAACGCGCGCTTTAATTGTAAAACCAATAAATTTAGATCAATTCAGATCAGTTGGCTTCAGAACGTTTTCGAAACAGTACATCTGAGAATGAATGTAGAAGAAGCTATAATTTTATGGAAATAATATAAAAAAAGAAACAAAGACGACGGGCACATTGGGTTTATCCTCTTTTGAAAAATAAATCAAAAGTTTATTCATAACCTTATATCCAACACTGACAGATAATGAACGAAAATTCTTTAATTACTTTAAAATATCTCTGAAATCATTTGATGACTTGCTGCAACTAATTTGGGATGATATTAAGGCAGCTCCAAATGCAGTTAGATATTGTATTTCACCCAGTGAAAAACTATATGATTCCGAACCTATATTCCAAATTCCCGGTCTCTTTTCTATTTCATCAATTAGTAAGTCGATGTCAATATCTGTAAACTCAGCCATTTTTCACAAACTACAGACCAGATATAACTTCCATGTGTTATCTAGTTCAATATTTTTTGGTGATATTTTAATGTTTGAAAAAATACTCACTAAGAGTTCTATATTTGGCATCAGAAGTATCAAGTAATTTTTAGAAAAAAAATGACTAATTTTCTTTTAATAAAGCTTTATGTAATCTTAAAAAATAGTTTTATACATACTATCGACCTTTAATTTTAGCTTGTATAAAGCTGTTTTTGCAGTTTTGAGAGTTTTGACTAACACTCGAAATATATTACAATCCTATCAATTCAGGAAGTTTTGCCAATATAAATTTTGATTGGAAACTTCCTCCAAAACATGAAATTTTGACAGTTTCCATGTTTTAATAATTCTGGAATCTTTGAAAAGTCTAATGGTAGGTTTAGGATGTCAAACTTGGGATGGGTTTAGGATGTCAAACTTAAAGGCTGTAATCGTAACCGTAGTAGTAACTCTAGTATTTAAAAAAGTTCAACAATTTTGTTTCAATAGAAGCATTTAGGCAACGTCTGGGAATTACGGCAAATTTGATGGTTATTACGGTTAAGTTTTACATCCTAAACCACCATTAGTAACTGTAACATTTAGAAAAGTACAACCATATTTGCTTAAATGTTATCGTTATTTTTTTTTGTCAGGGTATTAACAATGACGGCTTCAAAATTCACAAAGCGGCTAAGTGCCATTAAGCAGGAAAATGTAATTTCTTCAATAATTGAAAATTTTGGCATTTAAGCCCTTTGTTCTATTACTCATATATTTAAATTTGGGAAACGACATTCTTGTATACTTGAAAAACTGATTGGAATCTTCTTCTTTGCACAAGATATCTTTTATTAAGGTCCAAAACAACCTATTTCATGATAAAAACGCATGCTCATATGAACGTTATACGGATGGTACGTAGAACTCAAAGCGCGCGTTAACGCGTAATCGCGCGCGTCTAGAGATTTTTGCGCTGAGCGCTACGTTAACGCGTCCTAACGCACGTTAGCGCGCGTTCATATGAATGGTGGTATTTAAATACCACGATATCTAAACGCGCGCTAAGTCCAATTGACTATGGTTACATTTGTTTTATATTACGTGTCAAAAGTTGCTAATTTAAGTTACTTATTCTATTTTTTCTTAAAATGGATAAGTTTAAAAGAAAAGAATTTTCAATACACACCACAGGATTATTACGATGTAATAACACAATGTAAAAAACATGACAAATTCATTTTATATGAAATGACGAGAGAATTTCGCTTCAACAAAAAATCTTCAAAATTCGATTTAAAAACAGATTATTAAAAAAACACTAATGGCGAACAGATCAATTGGTTGCAAATATGTTGGTTGAGGTTTCTCAAAAACGCACCATATACTATTTTATATAAAACATAGATGAAGGGCACTGAATTTAAAACTATAAATTTATAAATTTGAAAAAAATCGCCCTGACGCCTTTCTACCAAAATGCCAGGCCTATTACTTACGAAACATATGAAGACATCAAGCAGTTATTATACGCCGTACCAGCTATAGTGAAAGTGACTCATCGTTTAAAAGCGTATGAACAGATGTACTAATAATATGCGCTCTCTTTCTAACGCACATCAACTTATAGACATCATTTGTACCGCATGCGCAATATTGTACCATAAATCGATGAGTCACTTTCACTATAGCTGGTACGGCGTATATCTTACATACCTCCGGTGCATCATGCATATTTCGAAACACTGCCACATGCAAAACATAAGTAAATACTATCAGTATGTTGTAATTTTGACAATGTAATTAGCGTCTAAAATTAAATTTTATGTCTTATCATGCGTATTTGTACACAAAGTTGCATCAAAATGAAGTATATTTTAAGTGATATTTAATTTTTCAAAATTGAAATTAAACGATTTTTACAATTGTCTAATTTTGAAAATGGTGTAAGTCCATTTACAGCCCAGAAATATGTATTATTGTAGTCTAATTCGCCTAAAACAAATCTATATAATCAAATTAAATGTTGATAAACGAATATAAATATCGCCAGACTTCATATAATTTGCCTAAATTTTTTAATTATCAGATATGCTAACCTCTAATTTTCTCGAAACAAGAGAAAATGGACTTACACCACTTTCAAAATAAGCGGTCCAAATATAGAACAAAAAATGGGTTGTTGTATTGTTATTACTTTCTTTAACTCACTCAAAATGTGTTCAAATCACTTCAGTTTATTAATAAATGATTTTCCACTATTGAAATATTCTTCATTAAGACACGTATTTTCACTGTGATAATAAAAAGTTTTAAACGCCAAAGTAGAAAAAATAATATTAAAACGTTGTAAAGATATTCAAGGTTTCATTTCCTTTTTAATATCAGCACAGTGAATAATTTAAACTAAAATATTAACTGGTCATATTTACTCTTAAAAAAATCAAAAATAAAAGCAATAACGAAAGCCAAACTTTTTCGAACACTTACATATAAAAAACAAGGCATTAACACCAACTGTGCAACATGTATCTACAAATGCATCACTAAATTGAGAAACCTGACAAATCCACTATATGGTTTTTTTGACATTTCACGAAATATCCATTTCTAACAGAAAGGCGCATGATTTGATTTATAAATCCTACAAATCCATGCACTCTCCTGCACAATAACCGCTATTGAATATTGTGTTTACTTTCAAAACTCGATATGTTCAGGATATGACGGGTTGGGTTACATAGAACGGGTTACATAGAAACCTATGTTCCATCAGATGTGAAACATTCACATGTTTTTATGGATGGACGCCCAGGACAAAATAAAAACCACACAACTGTAAGAATGTTTGCTGCATTAACAGAAATGGAACGGTTTAAGGCAGTTAATCAGTATTTCCCAATACATGGTCATTCATTCCTGCCCTGTGACAGGGACTTTGAAGTAGTAAAAAGATCCCTTAAGAAACATGATAGAGTTTACACATTTAAGCAGAACATCGAACTCTTCATACTGGTGAGTCAACAGAACAAGTTTACGGTGCATCTCATAGAAGATAACAGTATCATTAAAGATTTTAAGTCTTGGTGGCCCAGATATTATAAAAGAAATGGTCAAAGTATAGCCCCTGTAAGAAGAGAAAGAGTTCCATTCAACATATCCAACTTTAAGCATACGACAACATAGACGGATTACTGACTTTTTTGTTTCCAATCGGTACAAAACATTCTAGACCAGTGATGGCAAACCTATGACCTATGGGTCAGACACTGACCCACACAATCCTTTTAAGTCACCCATACCTTGATTTTTGCAAATTTATTTTTTATGTCCTATTATTTATGAAATTGAAGAGAAAAATGCAAAATGCATCCTCAACCCAGAGCTCTAACGCTCGGATCTTGCAAATTTCTCTTATAACACATTGAAGAGAAGGAGACAAAATCCATTCTTAACCCAGAGGTCTAGTGCTCGGACCTTGAACTTCCCTCTTCATGGTGGTATTAGAGAAAAATGCAAAATCCATCCTCAACCCAGAAGTCTAACGCTCCGATCTTACATTTTTCTCTTATAACACCATGAAGAGGAGAAAACAAGATCTGCCCTCAACCCAGAGGTCTAGTGCTCGGATCTTGCACCTTCCTCTTCAGGGTGCTATTAGAAAAAAATGCAAAGTCTGTTCTCAATTCAGAGGTCTAGCGCTCAAATATTGCATCTTTTTTTATAACACTATGAAGAGGAGGAGACAAAATCCGTTCTCAACCCAGAATTCTACTGCTCGGATCTTGCACCTTTCTTTTCATGGTGCTGTAAGAGAAAAATGCAAGATCTGTCTTCAACCCAGAAGTTTAGCGCTTAGACCAGTGATGGCGAACCTATGACTCATGGGTCAGACACTGACCCACACAATCCTTTTAAGTGATCCATACCTTGATTTTTGCAAACTTATTTTTTATGTCCTAGAAAGAGAATAAATAATTTTATTTCAACTATCTATTTATTAATAAATAATACCATTATGTCATAGTATGTATGTAATTTTATCTTGTTCAGTCAAATATTTAGTGTAGGGAGTACTAAATAGTGTCATCCCAATGATATCATCTACTTGTAATCGATTTTTATTTTTTAATCTTTACTTACTAATGTACAAGTTATAAAACAAAAAAGAAAAAAAGCTCTTTTAGTCCTTAGTCTTAGATGTAAGGATATAAAAAGTAAATTTATTAAAAACACATTTCCCTTTTGCACGTGACTTAACACTGTGACCCACAAACTAGCACCAAAACAATATAGTAAACAAAATGTGACCCACTGTGCCAAAAGGTTCGCCATCATTGTTCTAGACCTAACGTACTTTGCACAGAACCTACCCTAATATTAAATTACCTATTAAGAATAAAAAAATCGATAACATTAAAAAAATCCTAAACTACCTTCCGTATAATGAAGAAATTAAAAGTTTCTACGAAGAGATTTTTCTATGGCCAACCGTAGATGGTGAACTAGAGCCAGAAGTGTTATAATATTATATTTCTCATAAGTTTGTACAACATGGTTTGTACTTTTTTTGAATAAATAAATCAAATAAAAAAATTTATTTGAGAAAGTCGACATGTCCATTTTTTAAACTCCACTTTTAGTTAACTTGCTTTTATAATATATTTGCTTCTTTGTCAAAAAACTGTTTAACTACTTTACGTTAATATTTATCAATAGCTAAACTAATGTAAGAGAAAATTGCACTTTTCAATAGACAGACAGTTTTTTGTAATTTTCTCAAAAGTATGTCTAATGGACTTATCTGGTTTCTCAAATAAGTGATTCAAATCCATTTGCAGACCCATTTTGGAATATGGAAATATTTTGACAGCCGATAGCAAAGGAGGTGCAATGAAGAACTTAGAAGTTGGGAAAAATCCTGTCTTCGTACATTAACCGAAATACAACATCCAAACAACCTCTTGCATAATATTTCTAATGCCAATCTCTACCGAATGACCAAAGTTAAACCACTAGCAGAGCGCCTTTCGATATTAGAAAAAAATGCAGGAGCAAAATGACCAGCAATATACCACAATTATTCAGTCCTTCCACATGTCACATCATTTATAATCAAATCATGAACATCTAAAAGTGGCGATTGGGATCTCTTTTGATACCAGAATTTTATAAGGGATATTATTTTTCTTTCTCTTTGTATTGTAAATATACTTTATACTCACACCTTTTACGATAATACCCCCCTGGATTCATACTTTTCGTTGCAAAGTATATACAGGGTGTTTAAAAAATACGTTCGAATATTTGGTCCACTTATAGATCTCATCAGTACAAACAAAAAAGTCAAAATAAACATAAGTCCAAAAATCAGCCGTTTCCTAATTACAGCCTGTTTTTCAAATTAAAATAATTTACACTCAAATATCAGTATAAATACATTTTAATTATTACAAATTAATGATTCTTAAAGAAGATGTTCAAAATGTCCTCCTTCCATTTGTATACACATTTCACATCTCCGTAAAAGTGAACGCCGCACTCTCTCAAAGAGTCCCGGATTTATACGAACAGTCTGGCAGGCATGTTCAATTCGTTCTCGCAACTCATCTAAATTATTCACAGGACTTGAATAAACTAATGTCTTTAAATACCCCCAAATGCAAAAATCGAGTGGAGTGAGGTCGGGAGATCTAGGGGGCCATGCAATTGGACCTCCTCGCCCTATCCACCTGCCATTGTAATTTTCGTTTAGATAATTTCTGACCAAGACTCCGTAATGCGCAGGAGCTCCATCGTGCATCAACCACATATTAATTCTGTGGTTGAGGGGCACATCTTCTAACGGCAGTGGTAATGTATTCCGCAAAAAGTCAAGGTACAATTGACTAGTCAAACGGTTAAGCAGGAAACAAGGTCTCCTAACACACCAAGCCAAACGTTGATTGCAAATCGGTGTTGATGATTCGATTCAACAACGGCATGCGGATTTTCGTCGGCCCAAACATGGCTATTATGAAAATTAAAAATGCCATTTCTCGTGAAACCAGCTTCGTCTGTAAATAAAATTTTCGTAACAAAATTTGGGTTCTCCGCGACTTTTGTCAACATGCTTCGATAAAACACCAGTCGTGCGGCATAATCAGGCACAGCTAGAGCCTGTACCCTTTGAATATGGTATGGGTGCAATTGCTGCTCCCGTAAAATTCTCCAAATTAGGGAAAAATTAATATTTGTTTCAGTAGAGAGTCTTCTAGTACTAGTACCAGGATTTTCTTCAATTCGTCTTAAAATGTTAAGTTCTGCGTCGGGAGTACAAACTGATCTAGGCCGACCACCATCACCGTTCCTTGATTTAAACTATCCAACTTCGGATAAACGTTGATGTAAATTTGTAAAAAGTTTGTCACACGGAAGTACCCGGTTTGGGAATGCTTCGGCATAAAGGCGACGTGCCTCACAAGCATTTCCATCGGCTTTGCCATACATAAAATGCATGTCTGCCATTTCTGCGTTGGTATAAGGCATATTCGAAAATTTCAACAATGGGTTACAGCAACAACTACTTCAATAAACACTGACGATAACGGACACAGAATAATTACAACAAATGTGGCAACTACACTAACAGAAACGAACAAAATTTGTTTTGTTATTTCCATGGATGACTTCATAAATACGCGAATCACTCCTACTGAGTGTAAATTATTTTAATTTGAAAAACAGGCTGTAATTAGGAAACGGCTGATTTTTGGACTTATGTTTATTTTGACTTTTTTGTTTGTACTGATGAGATCTATAAGTGGGCCAAATATTCGAACGTATTTTTTAAACACCCTGTATATTAAAAAAAAAAAGAACTTTTTTGGGCTAAAGGACCAAAGTCTATAGCCTATTTCCAAGGGAAAGAAAAAAAGTGTACTATTTAAGATAGTAATTTATTGTATTTTTCTTTGTCGTATAATTTATTTATTTTTTTTGTCATACAATTTTATTTATTTTTTTCCCCTTTGAAATAAATTCTTCTCTATTCATTAACTGGTTGCGCTGGTTTCGATAAACCATTGTAACGAATTAATTAACTTAATTAATTCAATCTTTCTCATTATGAGTTAGGAATTTATTTAAAGGGCGGATTCGTTTGTGTTTAGAAATGAATGGTGGACACATTATTATAATAGTAGACACATTATACTAACTATTATTATAGTTAGCATTGTTCATTGATCTTTTTGATTCGCTAATGTCACCCAACAATGACATAATTTATCGAAACTATCACAACTGGTTGATAATTTAATTTAAATAATATGTTATATTGATGTTAATAATAGGTTAATATATGGAAGTAAAAATTGAATCTGGAAAGCGAATTATTTTTAGATCTATGTTGATGATAACTTTTATTCTTATTTTTAATCAGAGAATATGTCACCAAAGAATTGGAAAATCGTAAAGGAATATCCTATACATTTATTTCTTCCAAGCCAGTTAGAAAATAAAAAAATAAAATTTAAAATTTATTTCGTCCAACAAAATTTCAAATCATAAATGACAACGAACTTAAAGAAAAGTCTGATATTATTAATTAATCCCGATTATGACTGATCAATAGATTTAATTTAAATTTGTATAAAAATACTTTTTCTTCTCTAATCTTATTAAGATTATCAGTTAAGAAAAGTGGAAGTACTGGTTGTACACGTTAGGAATTAAGTATAGATTATTGGAAATTCAACCAAAAGGGGAGAAATCAAAAAAACCTCCTTTTTTCCAAGCCAAGCTTTCGATCAATTTATTGTCAAAGATCGCAATAAGACCGCCCCTGATGAAAACATCAGGGTTTACTAAAAATGAAAAACATAACAACCACATTGTAAAACTCATCAAGCTAACTAACAAACAGAAGTGATCGTGTCAAAAACAACGTTATGTAAAAAATAATCCCCGGAATCTCGAACATTAAGACAAACAAGTTCTCACTATGAGTTAAGTTAATCAATCTTTACTTTCTAATCAAACGGTTATTCAAATAGGATAATAAAATACATAATATGTTTCTGTTAAAAATGAAAAAATATTTATAAATCTCTTGTAAATTATTTAGTAATTCAAAATAGCAATGGTGTTTGTCAGTAACTGTTCGCTGTTGCTAGGTAAACATTATGGAAATATTTTCCGCCGTTTTACGTGATTTCGCAGCTGTCACGAGACCGGAGGAATACGGTCCTTTGGGATATAGCGGGATGATTAAATTACAACACCCTTCCCAACCTTGCATACGCTTTGGGATATTTCTGGTCCCAATACCAGTCCTGTGCAATTGATAAAACATTTCCCCATAGTTATTCCCATTTAAACTAGTAAAATACTCCGAGAGTTTACGGTAAATGTATCTTGAACCGTTTTGGGATGAAGTTTTAACAAAGTAAGTCTGATGATGTCCGCGTATGGGGTTTGGTGTGGGTTGAGAGCGTTAAGTAGCCGTATGGAAGCGTTTGCCGGCGGAGGAACTTGATATTACAGAGTAGAGACGTCAGATGTAGACGCTCGATAGCGCATCTAAACGTGACTCGGCAAGATTTTCCAATAATGCCGGGTCTCGGTCAAATGACAGATCCTTAGCAAGATGCACGAGGATCATTGTGGCCGAAAACAAAGTCAAAACACGCGCTCGACGGCCGCGTACAGACGCGTTTGTTAAGATATTTTCGTGTGGACGTCTTCATTGTTCGCCGGACAATCGGCTTTCAAAACAGCGTTGTCGAGTCACGGTGCGGGGAGCTTTTTCTCGAAAAACCGAACGCGCCAAAAAGGAAAAAGCCGTAATTGTCCCGACGCGAACGGCAAATGAGGGGAGACGCGCTCGTTCCGGCTCCGTGGGGTGAGGTTTATATTATTTCCAGTTTACTCGCTATTTTACACCGTTCTAGGGGCTGAATAATTCAATAACATCCTAAATGGGCGGCGCCAACATCAAAAAGGCGCGCTCAAACACGGTGAATTTCAAATTTTCTCTCTTGAAACAAAAGCCCTAGCAAAAACTCAATAACATTTTATTCCTTTTCACACCTTTTCAACGCACAAATCATTCCAATATACATACTTTACTTTTTTCAATTAACTCTATCTTCTATAATGAATGAATTAATTTATGAATTAATTAATTTTAAACCTTTCTGCTTATAAAAAATTTTATTACTTAACTAATTTTGGTTTAAAGCCATCCTCAAAAGCATTACAAGAATTACTTTTTGATATGCATGGTGTCCCGTTTTAATTCTCCGATTACTGGTGTATTCCCTGACTAAAAACAAGCAAAAAAGTCCTAGAAATTAGAAATTTTTTACTTATATTTATCCAAGAAATACGCCAGTAAAAGATTAGACAATCAAAACAGGATACCCTATATAAATGTTTAATTATTATTAAATATGATATTATTTAAATAGTTTCCAATTAATGTTTATTTATTAATGTTAGCTACAGCTACATTAAAGAATTAACTATACAATTTATAATTACCGAAAAACTTTAAATAACTCATTTAAATGAAGTAGACACAGTAATATTTTTATTTCAAAATCGATCAACACATTGAGTGTTGCCATGTGATAAAAAATTCGTTCCTTGAGTCTGCCAGTATTTCTTTTTTTTTCGAAAATTGAACAAGATTATTTAAATACAAGATAATATCCAAAGGAATTCACAATATTTGAGAATCATATGGTGCTTCATATTTTCCTTCTGACCATTTGAATGTACTATAACTCGAAATGAAGTTGCACCATAACGAGAAAGATGTTATGTTATGGAGAGAGGGCTTACTTTTTCATCTTTCTCTTTGTTAAGAACTTATTATTTTTATAAGGATGTGTAGTTGCCTAAATAAAATTTAATTTATTGTGAGCGCTCGAATTTTGGAAGTCCAGTATTTGTTAGGGGACCAAATGAAGCGTATAAATGCAAAACCAGACATTTGACATTCGAATAGTTTTGAGTAAAGTGCGAAAACCTCTCATTGTTGTTTAAGTCACTCAATCGACTTGGTATCTTAACCAAAAGTAGATAATACATTGACGCGTCTTTATCTGCTTTAAAGTGCAAGTCAGGCATATAGTAAAAAAGTCATTTTCATTAAAAAAATGAGAATGTCTTGTTTTGCATCTAAGGTTTGGAAATCTCTGCTTCGTGAACTGCAAAGTTCTGGATTTGGCGTTTCTGTTAAAAAGCTACCAGTATCTGCACTAATAAAATTTGGAATTGCGATAAAATAGATTTTAAAGAAGCTGATTTTATTGAAAAAAAAATAGAAAATTAGTTTCTTAGGTACAAATTTAAATTCGTAAGTCAGTATCAGATTCATTATCAGAAAATACTAGTGTGTCATTCACATCCCCCTGAGTTTCCAAAGTACTGGCTGGATTGTCTTGAAAGGCGTTTTTGAGGAACTCCAAACGTTCATCGTTTTCCCATTGTGCCCCATAATCTTTGGCTAGCAAAGAGGAAATGCTTCTTATCTTGTCAGGTTTAAGGCTTCTGCCTTAAACCTCTACCTCTTTTTCTTGGCTTTTTCACGCTTCCACTCTTACTTATTTGCTATTCTATTTCGCCCTTTGCCACAAGGACTTAGCTCAATGGTAATGTTGTTATCCATTTATTTTGTCACAGATAGTACCTAATTAAATATGTCACTTTGGAAGGTAATCAAAACTCCGTAATACGTTCGTTACCACACTCTCGTTTAAACTAATCATGCAGAAGCGAGCAAAACTAACAGCTACTTTAATGTCACGGCTATCACGTGAGGTAATGCGAGATCTGGATAGGTTCAAACACAAACGTCTGCTTTTGCACCTAACTACTTGGCACAAATGTCTGCTATTGCATTTAAAGCGGAATTTATTATTGCAATAACTCGCTTAAATGTATTGTTACGCTCCTGGGGATCACAAAAATTGATTTCTTGCTAAATTTACAATACAGATCCGTGTCTAACTAATTTTTTAAGAAAATCTCGAACGTCTGCTTTTGCATTTATACGCTTCAAATATAAATAGCCAGTTTTCGTTGCTTTTCTCTCTCTTCGCTTTTGTTATTTCGTCGCCACGCAACCTGTTTTCAATATATCTAAATCATCGCTTCGTTTTCGTCGTCCAAAGTCACTAATAAATTCGTCGCTATTCTTGCTACCCTTCAACGAGGCTGTGATCCCGGAAAAGTTGAATTGTGTAAATAAATGGTTTTTCAAACAAAGAAATGTTTCAACCAGCGCCTGGGTAGCGCTTTCAGAGAAGAGTATAATCCCAGAGAAATTTGTAACAGTTTTCGTGGTGCAGTTTCATTTTGGGTTATAGTACATCAACATATGCTTCTTACGTTTTAACAATGAGTTTTGATGATGAACCAGTTTAAAATGTGAGTTGATGTTACAATACTATTTTTAATAACAAATATTATTTTATGAAATATTTTAATTTTATGTAATAGGTGGATGTGATGTACTCAAAAGGACGCCGACGCGTGAATAAACGCATTACGAACGTCGAAAATGGAATTAACGTAGCGAACTAGCGAGGCCTGTTGTTTCGATAAACGAATTACGCAACCCTTTAAAGGACAAATAGCAAGCCACCACCGGTCAAACGACTGCGCGACAAGGACTCCGGTTACACCCCCCATTAAACGTTTCGAGGACAAGAGAAAAACACTCGTCGCCCGTCGATGTTTTTAAAAAATCACGGCTTAATGTCGCGCGTGAAAGGAAGGGTTTACGCGAAAACCATTTGTGGTCATTTCGTGGCTCTTTGTACTTCTTTGTGGCCCTTTGTGGCCGCCCCGTGAAGAGCGTCAAACTTGACGTCGAGGTAATCACGCTCACGTCACAATATCCTCTTAAGTTTAAAGGTTTTCCCTAATCTCAACATCTCTCGGGACCAGGTACAACTACCATTTCGTCGCTTAATTAACAGTAACATAATAGGGTTGATCTTTGTGTTCCCGCTTAATCCCCTTTAGAGCGCCCTACCCCCAGCTTCCATTGTTGAGCTGGTCAATCGTATCCCAACAAAATTACTCGCGTTTTGATTGATTATACACTGAAACCTTTAGTATTTCTTAAGCCGATTTAGGTTTGGATATACTGTGTATTATACAGGAATTATAAAAGAAATGTTCTATTGAGTTTATGTAGAATTAACATGTGTTGACAATCATGATTGTACAAAATATTACCTTTCTGATAACAGTTAATTGTAGTTAAGAGTTTTAAAATTTCCTTAATAGTTTTACGTGTTTCGTTTCAATATTTTACGACGTTTCTTAGTATATAGAATTAGAACAGAAATAAGCTTGATGTTAAGATTAGTTATATGGATGTCCTCCACACTTCAAATCCGACGCGATTGACCTGATGACGGCCTAAAAACCAAAACCCGGGTAGTCAAGATCAAATATATTCAACTCTTCAGTATTATCGATCGTTTTATTCCTGAAATTCCACTGAAGAATGGAGAAATACATTGCATACTTCTATTGAGTTGTTCTATTGAAACTCACAATACAAATTTTTAAAGATTTTTTTTATTCTTTTATTGGAAAATGGTTACAGTTACGGTAGCAAAAGAAAATTTTTATTTTCCATTGAAAATCAATTTTTCTTAATTTTTATTTTAAAACATTCAGATAGTTTGTGTATTTTTTTAAATAATTTCATTATTCATTTCAATGATAAGAGCATTTTACGAAATTTTTCCGTTTGTTAAAAACTAAACACTCGGAATTCGATCTTTGGTCGAATCCTCTTTTTATCTTACGATTAAACTGGATTGATATTCAAATAAAAAAAGGCGATTTCGATTAGCGGATAGAACTAAAAACACATAATTTTTTTATTTCATATACATTTTACTTCATTTATTTTAACTTTTTTTTATTAATCTAACGGGAAAATTCGATTACTTTTTTTACAAATGTACACATATATAGCAAAGGATTTGAAAAGGTACATTGCGTGTTTCGCAGTAGCTAAAAATTGGTTGTATCAAAGGATAATATAACATTTTATCATTTCGACTGTATAAAATAATTTTTTTATGACATATTGGGAAGGAATCAGCCTCTATAAATAACCCAACAAAGCAGATCTAATTATGTAAAATTGAAAAAAGTGCCATCCGTGTCTTTGTATTTCATAACGAAATCCAGGCGTCTTTTTACATTAGTTTTATTAACCCGGCGTGTGTATACTATATTTTTTGAGACACGGTGTGTATACTGGGTCTTTTAGGGAACAGGCATGTTTTCAAAGTTTTCTAGGCTTTCAAAAATTCAAGAAAAATTCTGAGTTACTTATTGAAGCTTCTACTACATGGCCGAGCAGTTAACAAATTCAAAAGTTTAAAACTGTTGTCAATAAAAATGAAACAATCGTCTGAATCGTCTGAAAGTCAGAAAAACGGAAATTTTGACTGTTCCTTCAAAAACCCAGTGTACACACGGAGGGTTAATATGTTTTTTTTTTTTTTTCTGGGTAAAAAAGATTACTTTCTTGACTGTAAAAATGATTACTTCTCAGAACACTTCGAATCGTTTCTTTATCTACTGAAACATTATTCACATAAACATCCAGATATTTAACTGGATCAGTTTTCATTTTCCATTTTCTTACTATTATTATTATAAGATAAGCTGTTTTCATTTTAGATTATACAGAGTGTCCCAGAACACTCGTACTACTTCATTTATTCAAAAACTATAAGTCCTAGGAACTTGAAACAAAAAATTTTATAAATAAATTGGATATAAACTTTCTTATGAGTGGGAAAGTAACATCTAATAGTAACCGAAAGTATGAACAATCAACAACCGAAAGTATGAACAGTCACCTTGTAATTTCATATGAAAAATGGGGTTAATTTGAGTATTGTTGGAAAAACCTTCTCAAAAGAAATAACTTTTATATGAAGCGTTTTTTTGATATTATTTGCTGTTTTTATTCAAAATCCCTTTGAAAATCTCAATATTTACAAGTCTTATCTAATGTCTATTAGATGTCGCTGTTGACCATATAAAAAAAGCATGGTATTTAGAAATAACGGTTGATAATAAATCTGTTCTCAAAAAAGTGGATGAAATAAGGAACAATTTTAATAAAAATACGAAAAAATAATGCAATATACTTGTAAAAACTATACATTTGAATTCTTAGAAGATAAAATACTTACTTGCATGTATTCGACTAGAGCCATTACTTATTACTACCCGTCATTTCTTAATGCCATGATTTTTACAAATGGTCGATAGCGACATCTAATAGACATTAGATAAGAGTTGGAAATATTGAGATTTTCAAAGGGATTTTGAACAAAAACAGCAAATAATATCAAAAAGTACTTCCTTTGACCCTTTCCACTCCAATGTCAAGTGTCACTCGACAATGATTTCGTTCCACCAGCTCCACTGTCGAGTGACGCTAGACATAGTGTAATACTTCTTTTTGAGGACAATTTTAGCGTGGAGCTGGTGGAATAAGAAGAAAAAAAGGCTTAGAGTGGAAAGGGTTGAAAGTTATTTCTTTTAAGAAGCTCTTTCGAACAATATCCAAATTAACCCCACTTCCCACATAAAATTTTATGCGAGAAATAAAATTATAAAGTGACCTTCAATTGTTCATACTTCCGGTTGCTATTAGACTTTTCCACTCATAAGAAAGTTTATACCAAATGTATTTATCAAATTCTGTCTTTCAAGTTCTTTGGACTAATAGTTCTTGAATAAATCAGGTGGTACGGATGATTTGGGACATTCTGTATGTATCTATTTTGTATTTAATTAAAAAATAGATTTTAAATCAATAATTTTGTAAATCGAAATGACCCTATGCGCCATCTCTTGATAAATAGCTCGAAATTCAATGAAATGCCATCTTTTAACATCTCTCTGAACTTTTATAAAGTAATAAAACCATTCCAACTCAATTTCCAATTTTCCCTATCATACGATCCATCAGTCCGCATCAGTCGAGTAGATAAATGGATATGAAACCCAAGACATGCAGTATTTGTTAGGTTGCATATGAATCTGATGAAAAAATGTCTCCTCTCCTGAATCAAATCTATGTATTATCTCTTAGGCCCGTTACTACCAATTTAATGCTATCCAAAGGATAGGCTATCTGTGAGATATAATTTAACCGATAGATAGGAGTGTGCCGGGTACTACCATGTTCATTTATCTAATGAATAAGCTATCTGTAGGATAATAACGGAATCTAGGGATATTTTAGGAACTTGTTTTCATATGGTAACACTAAACGGTCAAAAGACCTAATAATTAGGTATTTTCAACGTATCTGTCAAAACCACGTGAAAACAGACGTAAACAATCATGCTGTGCCGACGTTGATCATTCATCAGTGGTCTATTTAACAGTTATTTTATGTATTGAATTTATCGTGAAAGTAGTGGTGACTATGTTTTCAATATTTGTTGTAAGACCTAGTTCTCAAATCCCATTGCCTGACCTTTATTTTAAGAAGAATCGTACTGTAACCCCAAAATAAAAATGGAACGGGCAAAACGTCGTAGAAATTTTAATTTTGCAAATTCAGAGATAGAGTTGCTTATACAACATGTTATAAAGCATAAAAATATTCTTGAAAATAACAGAAGCGATGTCGTTAATTGGCAGAAAAACAAAAAGTAGGTACAATGTCATGTAAGAATGATTAAAAAAAAATTATATGTTTATGTAAATTAATTTAATAGATATGGCTTGAAATAGCATAAGATATGACAGCCAATACAGGAATTGTACGTGAAGCAATAACACAGAAGGCAAAATATGATCAATTTAAAAAAAGCGTTAGAAAAAAATTTGTGGAAATGAGGCAAGGCCTAATGGGAACTGGTGGAGGGTCCCAAAAAGGGGTTTCCTTAACACCCATAGAGGAAAAAATTAAAGGTAAATTTGTTTTATGATAATTAACTTTACTTATATATATATGTTTTTAGAAACACCAAATAAAGCTATCCATTATGGTTACAATAAACTATCAGAAAAAAGGATAGAATTCACCGAGCTTCTAATAAAGCAAAATAAGGAGGAGCGTGAACACAAGATGAAAATGTTGAAGGAAGTGCATGAGAATTATTTATACTGTTTTGTTTGAAAATAGAAACTTTATTTTTATATTAAATTAATGTTGAAAAATAATTTGTTATTTCATTTTGCCTTTTTTTTTCTCAATTCCCCCTTCTTCTGGAAGAAGATTAATGTCTTCTGTTGGAATTTCAACATCAGGGGTTAAAGGTTCATTCATGTTTATACATATGTATAACAGCCCTTGCAATAATAATAGGTTGTATTCTGGAAACAAAGAATTGAACATTAGTTATTTATTTAAAATATTGCGAGTTAAATAATTTTTATTGTACATACCTTTGTAATGATAACCTTAACTCTAGCCGCAAACATTGAAACCTTCTCTTCCATGTCTTTCTACGACATTTCGTGTCATATGAGCTTTGTTGTAAAGCTGTTGTGCCTCTGTTTGTGGTTCATCAAGAGAAATCTCGTTATAAATTCCACATCAGAGTGAATATTAATGTGATCAATCCTCTGCCTTATAATTCTTTCCCCTCTTATGGGAAATAGGTTGTTTATTTCTTCCAAGAGCAGCTCTTTATTACCCACATCTATATTATTGTTTATTCTTGAAATACTGATAAAATGGATATTAAGGCAGTTCAAAATTAGTTAACTTTAAATGTGTACTTACTGTTTAAATTATGACGAGATTCTAAACTTTTCAAACTGTCAACACGATATTTGAGGTTAGGTTTCTCACTTATCCGTAAGATAAAAGTTTAACAGCGACCCAATGTACGGGTTAAAATTTATCTCTAGGATAGCGTTAACTACAAGATAAATGGAGTGGTAGGAACCAATTTTTATTATATCTATAGGATAAAGTTATCCACGACTTTAACTGTGACTGGTAGTAACGGGCCTTAATTAAAGAAAATGAAATTTTGAAGTTTCACCCCTAAGAAAGGAGTCATTATTTGATTCACTTTAACTCTGAACTCTCCAAATAACATGATCCATTAGTCAAGTATATAGATGGATATATAAGCCAATACATACACTGTTAGATTGCATATGAATCTGGTGAAAGAATGTCTCCTCTTGTGAATCAAATCTATACTTGTCTATTAATGAAACAAAATGGAATTTTGAAATTTCGTCTCTAAGAAAGGAGTCTCTATTTGATTCACTCTAACTCTGAATTCTCCGAATAACATGATCCATAGGTTAAGTAGACAGATGGATATGATACCCAAGACATGCAGTATTTGTTAGGTTGCATAGGAATCTGGTGAAAGAATGTTTCCTCTCCTGAATCAAATCTATGTATTGTCTCTTAATTAAAGAAAATGGAATTTTGAAATCTCACCCGTAAGAAATGAGTTTCTATTTGATTCACTCTAACTCTGAATTCTCCAAATAACATGATCCATTAGTCAAGTAGATAGATGGGTATATAAGCCAATACATACACTGTTAGGTTGCATATGAATTTGGTGAAAGAATGTCTGTTCTTGTGAATCAAATCTATGTATTGCCTATTAATGAAAGAAAATGAAATTTTGAAATCTTGTCTCTAAAATTTGATTCACTCTAACTCTGAATTCTCCGAATAACATGATCCATCGGTCAAGTAGACAGATGGATATATAATCCAATACATACACTGTTAAATTGCATATGAATCTGGTGAAAAAGTGTCTCCTCTCTGTCTCCTCTCTAATTAAAGAAAATGAAATTTTGAAATCTCACCCCTATAAAATGAGTCTCTATATGATTCACTCTAACTCTGAATTCTCCAAATAACATGATCCATTAGTCAAGTAGATAGATGAATATATAAGCCAATACATACACTGTTAGGTTGTATATGAATCTGGTAAAAGAATGTCTCCTCTTGTGAATCAAATCTATGTCTTGTCTATTAATGAAAGAAAATGAAATTTTGAAATCTCGTATACAGGGTGTCACAGAATAACTATTCCTAATTTTCGGAAATGATAAAGGACACTGAAATACACACTTTTTATTAATAAACTAGTGTCCGGAAATTTCTCGGTATCAAGGTAAACTAATATCAATCTCTATTATCTTCTATTTCGTAGTTGTCATTTAACGTATGTCATAAATTAATCTTTTTTGTTAGACAAATTAGTGTTTGATTTAAAATGCATCATTTTACAAATAATTAATTAGCAGACATGCATCTTGCCTATGAAGCAACTTACGGTAACGCTAATGAAGCAAGACGAATTTATGCGGAGCGATATCCGCAGCGTCACATTCCCTGTCATACATCATTTTCAAGATTGGATCAGCGTCTTCGAGATACTGGCGAATTTCAAGTAAAGGAAAGAGATTCGGGAGCCATTCGTACTGTCCGAAATGTTAATTTTGAGGACCAAGTTCTTCAACACTTTGAAAATAACCTAAAAACAAGTACTCGTGCCATTGCCAGACGATGCATACAAGTCGCACATCTATATGGAGGGTATTGAAGGAATACCAGAAGCATCCTTTTCACATTCAAAAAGTTCAAACATTAGTTCCATTTGATTATCCCAACAGAGTTCAATTTGCCGAATGGTACTTCAATAAAATTACTGATGAACCAAGATTTCCTAGGAACGTATTATGGACAGATGAGGCATGTTTTACAAAATATGGCTATTTTAATACACACAATAGTCACATTTGGAGCGAAGAAAATCCTCGTGCCCTTCATAGTTGGGCATCATCAATGGAAGTTTTCGCTTAATATTTGGGCTGGGCTTGTTGATAATTATGTAGTAGGACCATATTTACTGCCTGCACGATTAGATGGTCATGTGTATAGCATTTTTCTTGAATATACTCTATCAGAATTGCTTAAAAATATCCCACTTAATATTCGAAGAAATATTATTTTTTAACATGATGATGCACCAGCGCACTTTGGATTAAATTGCCGAAATTATTTAAATGCACAACTTCCAAACAGATGGATTGCAAGAGGGGGGCCGATTTCTTAGCCTGCACGTTCACCAGATATGACTCTAGTTGATTTTTTTATTTGGGGTCATATTAAATCAATGGTTTTTGAGACACCTGTTAATACAGAAGAAGAGTTACTGGCTCGAATTATTCTAGCATTTGACGATATTCGTGAACGTCCTCAGCTATTTCGAAGAATTCGTCATTCGATTGAAAATCGTCACAAGTAGTGTCTCGAAAATGATGGTCGTAAATTCGAACAATTTTTATAAGGTTTAATACAGTATTATTACTAATAAAATGTTCCGTAACTTAACTCTTCCCTGTTGTGATTGAGATTGTTATTAAAGATTGTTATTATTATTAATTGAAATTGATGTTAGTTTATCTTGATACCGAGAAATTTCCGGACACTAGTTTATCAATAAAAAATGGGTATTTAAGTGACCTCTATCATTTCCGAAAATTAGGAATAGTTATTCTGTAACACCCTGTATAAGAAATGTGTCTCTAAAGGGGGGTACACACCTTCCGTTTATCTTCGCAGTTTATCACGTATGACGTCATGTCTGAACAATAAACTGTCCAAACTGCGCAGTTTAGGCCAGTTTTCACGCAGATAAATTGTCTGTGCGTTTGGATCCTCTTTTACTACGATATCCGCACAATTTTATTTACTTTATCGTACAGTTTGTTCAGTTGCCGTCCTATTTTTGCAATGATCTTTTCAGCAGAGGCAGCTATCTGGTTCACCCATCAGTACCTTCATCCACTCCATCACCATCTCCTAGTTGGAGTTCAAATTCGCATTCTCATTATTTTGAAGGCCAAACGGCAATGATTGATTATGATTCCTATTTTCGGAATATATTATATTCAGTCACACCTATAGTCTTATCAAATAATTAAAGTAAGCGTACCTGAATAAAATTTTTCAGTACTTTCCGTATTGCCATGCATGTTTCTATTATTATCTCTCCAAGAGCCTGGGGAGATCCTCTCATTGAGAATGACAAATCTTGAAAACTTCTCCCAGCTGCTAGAAACTGAAGAGTCGCAATCAGTCTCACATGCGCTGGTATTGCTTCTTTCAAGACTGTGTCCTTTTTTCTAATGAGGGGCATAACTTTGCCCAATAAAATTTGAAATGCATTTTCGTCCATCCTTAGGTAATTTTTATAATCGTTAATTTCCCCACTTTCTTGTAACTCAATCAGTAAGTGGTGATCACTGGATACGTTTCTTTGCAGATACCAAGGTTTGCACCAACGTTCACGGCGATTTTTTCTTTTTCCTTCTTCATCTAGCAGCACTGCTGCAATCATGCAACAAACTGCGGCTTTTCTTTTTCTGTTACCCATTGAACTTCAATTATTCTAAAACACACTTAGAAGTAAACCTGTCGAAAGTAACACGAGAACTGAAGAAAAATTGGTCGGAACTGAGGCGAAAATTGAAAGTATACTACACATCTTCAGTTCAGACAATGGCACAGATTTTCACACAGTTATTTACGACAGATAACTGTGCAGATAAACGGAAGGTGTGTACTCCCCTTAAGATTTGATTCACTCTATCTCTGAAGTCTCTACCTATCGTAAACTATCAATGAAATAAATATATAAGCATTTAACCAAAAAGAGTTAAGTAACAATAATAATTTACAATAAAAATTCCCATTTTTCAAGAACTTGAATTAAAAAGAAAATCTTTAGTATTTCTCTTTCCTTTTCCTTTCCTTTTAATATTGATCAAATTTCTTCATCCATAAATTCGATAGTGTTTATTAAGAGAAGATGATTCATTTTTAAATAAATTTTGATTGCATACATAATAAAAATAAGTAAAAATATTAATATACATAATAAAAATTAAGTTTTAAAAATTCAAATGAAAAGCTGTGTTGATGGAAAGTTTAAAAGTAACGCCATCTTTTAAAACCTCTACGAACTTATATCAACAAATTGAATTTATTAATCTCTCGATAAACAATACTAATCGATTTCCACATTGAAAATAATCTAAATCTCAGTATAAATATCGTTTTTGTTAAAGTAGGTTTAAATTGGATTTTAACTTCAGATTAAAATCTCATTAAAGTGAACATAACCTCAAGAAGTTAATTGATTTTACATTCGTGTGATTGTAGTCTGTTGTAAATATTTTCCCAATATTTTCGGGAGTGTTTATTAGTTGAAGATAAGTTAAAAATTGGTGATTTAAGTGTAAATTTTAGGTTATAATCCAGTAGTATACGTCAGTAGGTGGATCTGTCAAATGGCATTTATGGTGTTAAAACTCTGCAGTGTGGAATGTCAAATAACTGCAGCTCATATGCGGTTAAATTAGTTAATTTACTAATTACAAACGTGTTATTAGAAATAAACGTTATTTAAACGAATACATTTTAGTGCAATAAGTTAAATGAAAGTACTTATTAAACATTAGTACTTAGATGGAACATTAGGTAAGTGATCAAATTGTTTTTTCTAGTCCAACACCTCATTAAAAACTTCCTTTTTTAGATCTCACACGATGTTATTTATTAAATAAACCCTAAACCTTTTTTAAACATGATACTCTACGAAAGATAAATACACCCAAAAAAAAATATGTTATTACAATTTTTAACCAAAAAACATTCCACAATCTTATTGTAAAAATATAAATAAATCGATTCTTATTCTAATCGCGGCGCTTCTAATCTTATTTTATTAAAATGACTGATCTAAATGACAAAATCGCACTCCAAGAACAGGAAATTTCTGATCTCAAACTTCAATTAAACCAATACCAACAAGGTAGAGCTACGTTAGACCTACAACTTCGACAAAAGGAAGAGATCATTATTAAAACCGAGGCAGAAGCCCAACGTAAAGAAATGCAATATAAACAGGAAATTCGGCAGCTTAAAGAAAAACTTGAAGCTAAAAGTGAAGTAAAAGAGGATGAAGATGTTAAAATATTAAAAGAAAATCTTGATAAAATGAAAATTAGGGAAGAAAAACTTTTGGATCAACTTAATAAACTTAGTACGGAAGAAGATGGATTTAAGTAAGTTTTAATTTTATTATAATTTTTTTTTTATTTTGAGGTATCATTAAAAATTTTTTAATTATCATTAAAGACAAGTAATGGATGAATATGAAAAAACCATAAGTGAACAAGTATCAGAAATCGAAAAATTAAAAAAGGAACATGAAACGGCTAAAAGACATTTAGCAACATTAGAATTAGCATTTTCAGACGTCCACCAAAAGTACGAACGTAGCAAAGGTATAATCGAAGGTTACAAAAACAACGAGGAGATGTTACAACAAAGCCTGATGTTAGCGAACGAAAATATTCGGAAAAACGAGGATAAGTACGAGTCGCTTAAAGCTCACGCTAAGGCGCAGATCGATAAGTCGAATCGCGAGCTTAATTCGTCCCGGGAACGATACCAGGCGGAATTACATAAGCTCTCTGCCATAGTAAAACGACTTGAGATTAAAAACTCTTCGTTAGCCAACGCCCTCGAACAGAAAACAAAGGAATGTGCTGAATTAGCTGCGTTGTGCGATGAAGTCACCGGAAGGGTAGAATAAATGTAACCTCTTGAAGCTTCTTTGATGCAATATGTTTATAGATAGAATGGAAAATGTGTACAGGGTGTTTTAAAAAGATTTTTTAATATTTCAATGTTTGGTTTTATATAAAAAAAATTGTTTTTATTAAAAGATTAATCTTTGTGTTAAAAAATGATTATTTAATATAATAAAAAATTTAATAATATAATATAATATAACAAAAAATTTAATAATATAATATAATAACAAATTTAAATACAAAAAATTATTCAGAAAAATGTCAAAAAAGCGAAACAAATAAAATGTGGTTTTTCTAAACTGCATTTTTTGGCAGATTTTTTTATTATATTTATAGTACTATACAGTTAAATGAAGTTACTCCATTCAAGACTAAACTACAAGGTACAAAAAGGGAGTTTGATCTTGCTTCTTTCTCTCGATCCAACTCCATGGAAGAAGGATACAAGATCAAGCCGCAAAATACGGAAAGGGGTTTAATCTTTCTTCCTTCTTCTGATAGAGTAACTCTTTCCAGTTACTCTATTGAGAGAAGGAAACAAGATGATACAGCAAGGTACAGAAAGGGGTTTGATCTTACTTCCTTCTCTCCATAGAGTTACTCTATTGAAAGAAGGATACAAAACCAAGCCCCAAGGTATGGAAAGGGGTAACTGGAAAGAGTTACTCTATTAAGAGAAGGATCTATCCTTGGGGTTTGGTCTTAAGACCAAACCCCAAGGTACAGAAAGGGATTTGATCTTACTTCCTTCTCTCCATAGAGTTACTCTATTGAAACCCCAAGGTACAGAAAGGGATTTGATCTTACTTCCTTCTCTCCATAGAGTTACTCTATTGAAAGAAGGATACAAGACCAAACCCCAAGGTATGGAAAGGGGTTTGGTCTTCTAGCCTTTTCTCAATAGACTAACTGGAAAGAGTTGGTCTATCAAGAGAAGGAAACAAGATGGTACAGCAAGGTACAGAAAGGGGTTTGATCTTACTTCCTTCTCTCCATAGAGTTACTCTATTGAAAGAAGGATACAAAACCAAGCCCCAAGGTATGGAAAGGGACTTGATCTTGCTTCCTTCGCTTGATAGAGTAACTCTTTCCAGTTACTCTATTGAGAGAAGGATCTATCCTTGGGGTTTGGTCTTTAAAGACCAAACCCCAAGGTACAGAAAGGGGTTTCATCTTACTTCTTTCTCTCGATAGAGTAATTCCATGGAAGAAGGATAAAAGATCATACTGCAAAATACGGAAAGGGGTTTAATCTTGCTTCCTTCTCTTGGTAGAGTAACTCTTTCCAGTTATTCTATTGAGAGAAGGATCTATCCTTGGGGTTTGGTCTTCAAAGACCAAACCCCAAGGTACAGAAAGGGGTTTGATCTTACTTCCTTCTCTCCATAGAGTTACTCTATTGAAAGAAGGATACAAAACCAATCCCCAAGGTATGGAAAGGGGTTTGGTCTTCTAGTCTTCTCTTTTATCACATTACCACAAGTTATCATTAAGTCTTCTGTGGTATAGAGAAGGAAACAAGATGGTACAGCAAGGTACAGAAAGGGATTTGATCTTACTTCCTTCTCTCCATAGAGTTACTCTATTGAAAGAAGGATACAAAATGAAGCCCCAAGGTATGGAAAAGGGTTTGATCTTGTTTCCTTCTCTTGATAGAGACTCTTTCCAGTTACTCTATTGAGAGAAAGATAGAAGACTAAATCCCAAGGTATGAAAAGAGATTTGATCTTACTTCCTTCTCTCAACAGAGTAATTCCATCGAAGAAGGATACAAAACCAAACCCCAAGGTATGGAAAGGGGTTTGATATTGCTTCTTTCTCTTGATAGAGTAACTCTTTCCAGTTACCTTCCTTCTCTCGATAGAGTAACTGGTACGAGTTACTCTATCAAGAGAAGGATACAGTTACTCTATCGAGAGAAGGAAGGTAACTGGAAAGAGTTACTCTATCAAGAGAAGGATACAGTTACTCTATCGAGAGAAGGAAGGTAACTGGAAAGAGTTACTCTATCAAGAGAAGGAAGCAATATCAAACCCCTTTCCATATCTTGGGGTTTGGTTTTGTATCCTTCTTCGATGGAATTACTCTGTTGAGAGAAGGAAGTAAGATCAAATCTCTTTTCGTACCCTTCCTTCTCTCGATAGAGTAACTGTATCCTTCTCTTGATAGAGTAACTCTTTCCAGTTACTCCATCGAGAGAAGGAAGGTAACTGGAAAGAGTTACTCTATCAACAGAAGGATACAAGACCAAATCCTAAAGGTACATGTCCACTAGCAACAAAATTGCGACACTGGTCTCAGAAATAACTTTTAAACGTGTATCCACTAGACGCAACTTTTTCCGAAAATTACTCTCTGCAATTATGTTTTGAAAGTGGTTTCGGGGATTATTGCTTGTAAAGTGTAGCATGTGTTTACATTAGGTACATGTCCGCTAGCAACAAAATTGCGATCAGAAAATCAAAAACGTAAAGCAGACTTATTATATACTTTTATACTGAAGTTATTTTTATACCTTATTCTTATTAATGGCGTATCAAATTAAATCCAGTGCTGCATTTATTGTATTAGATTTATTAAAATAAAAGAAGAAAAAAAGAAAAATGTGGGTGAAGAAGTGGATATTACGGAGATGAGATCTTGGAATTTATGAAACACTGTTGTCGGAATTGAAGTCAGAAGATCCTTGCCAACTTGATAATTTTTTGCGAATGACAGCTACTGATTTTGACCATCTTTTGGAAATTGTAAGACCAACAATTACGAAGCAAAATACTAAGATGCGTTGTGCCATTACTGCACGTGAGCTAATAGATTCCGTATATTAAGAAAACCGATTGAACTTTGCCCAGAAAAAACCACAGTTATTGTCTCAGCAATATGTGTACTGCATAATTTTCTTCTAGTAATAAATTTTATGCACCACCAGGTACTTTTGACGCAGATGACAAACCTAGAGAATGGAGAACCTCTTTGTTGGAATGATCAGCTTGAATAAACTTCATAGCTTCAAAAAAGTCCCAAGTGCTTTCATATTTATCTTCCATTCCGTCTCCACTATGTTTAGATTTTATTTTTCTTATTTCACTATGAAATTGTGTTCGTAAATTATGTAATTTACGACTGATTTCATTTTCACTTGTATTTAACGCAGTTGCTATGGTTTGCCTTTTGTTTCTTTATTCTATTCTTGTTATGTTTACTTTTCACATCCCATAATTCGGGATATAATTCCTAATGAGAAATTAAAGAAAATGTCTCTTCTCTAGACCACGATTTCTTATCCGTCATTTTTATTTCTTCTCTCGCTTAAATTTTCCAGATCGTTTGGAAATATTTACAAAGTGTCAGCAACAACCGAAATACCCGTTTACACTAGTAGACACAAACGCTTTCTGAGAGTTAATTGCTCAACTAAATTTCGCTTGCAGATTTACTCTCAGATGTGTATACACAAGTGTCTGTGTTTGATCTCGCAATAAATGTCGCAATTTTGTTGCTAGTGGACATGTACCTTAAGGTATGGAAAGGAGCTTGATTTTGCTTCCTTCTCTCCATAGGGACAAGTTTGTATTCCACGTTCATCGTCTATCAAATATTAATATTTGATACATAAATTAATAAGAATATTATTAATAAGAATAAAACACGAGGTTTTATAAGTCTACAATGATAATTTTTTTATTCACATTGAATTAACTGCTACATTAATTAATGTTTCACCAAGATGCCTTTTTTAGGCACATCTAAAAAGTGTACAAAAACGAGATAAGACAATCATATTAAACTTTGTAAATAAAATTAAATTACCGTCATATATCTGAAAGGTTTTTAACCGTTTGGGTCCGGGAGAATTTTATATCCATACAAATGAAGCTCGATAGCGCTTCCCCGGACTCAAACGGTTAACATAAGCTTCAAGTAAGGTGCAGGGTAAAACACTAAAATCGAAATCGAAGAGGCGAATCTAAAAAGTTATTAAAATTATCTAAAAGTCACCAAATCGTCGAAACTATTAAGCGTTACCAAATCGTCTAAATTATTAAAAATTTATACAACAATCAATAATCGAATTATCACTATTTGATATTTTGTCAACATTCTGATAATTTGTTGGATCGTCAGATTTCGATTCTGACGGATTGTTAACTTTCCGTCAACGTTTGTGCCAGTGGTTACTATCAATAGTTTGTTTTACATATTCCGCTAAAGCTGGAATTCCACTTGGAAACCTTGGGTCACCTTGAAGTCTACCATTTTCATCTCTTTCTTTAGACGACCAACAATCATCAATTGTGATGTATTCATAACCGGCTTCTAAATATCCACCAAATGCCATATTTTCGGCTTGTATAAAATTTAAAGCAGAAGGCGTGTTGAATATAAATAAATTTTTAAGGCTGAAGGCAAGTTGAGTTGATGAATCTTATGAAAATAAGATTTAGATATATGACAGTAATTTAATTTTATTTACAAAGTCTAATATGATTGTCTTATTTCGTTTTTGTATACTTTTTAGATGTGCCTGAAGGTAAAACATTAATTAATGTTGCACTTAATTCAATTTAAATAAAAAAAAAATAGCATCGTGGACTTATAAAACCTCGTATTTTATTCTTATTAATATTAATTCTCTCCATAGAGTAACTCCACTTACTCATATAATATACTTAATGTTCTTTCTTTAACGTTTGATGGATTTTTTTGGATGGATATAGTTAAAATATTTTATTATTGCTTTAACATCGTAAAAAATACTATTATAAAAGAAACTTTACCTTTACTTTAATGGTAATATGAAACCTTTTTTTTTCTCAAAGAAATAGGTGAAAAATCATATCGGTTTCAACTCAAATTTTCTCACAAAATTACAAATTGATGTCTTGCGATTTGAGATATACAAGATTTTAAAATCATATGTTGTATGTGTGTAAAAAAATCTTCAAAACAAATTCAAATTTTACAAAATCTGTTTTCCTTTCACTTACAAATCGTCAAATATAAAACCAACACTTCAAATATTAAAAAAAATCTTTATAAAACACCTACTAAAATCACTTAAATAATCGTTAAACATTTTAACATTTTTTTCTATGTTGTAACATAATTTCTTACAAAGTTTACTAAAAATCTAAAGTTAAAATAAAAATGGAAATATTTCCAAAACATATTTTATAGTTAATTAAAACTTTTATTAAAACTTCGTTTCGTTTAAGATAAAAAATTCGTTTTTATTTATTTTTGTTATTACTATTATTATTATTATTTTTAGTTGTTTATAAATTAAAACATTTACTTAAGTGATTTTAGTATAAATAGAACCGATATACATAATATATAGAATATATATATTTTTAATATCGCGTCTCTCTATTGTTTATTAATACGAAATTTAATAATCGTACATTATTTTTTTGTTTGTGTTTTTGTTTTAATTTTTTTTCGCTTATAAAAGTAAAAATAAACCATAATTTATTTAAAACTGTATTAACTACGAGACATAAAAAAAATAAATTAAAAAAAAATGATATTAATGTAAATAAATGAATTAATAAACATTTAAAATAGTAAATTTTAAGTATTATTTGTAATACTCTTTGTTTGGATTTTGTCAACTATTCGTCACCATTTCGAAAGAACAAAAACTATGATAACAGGTTGATATTAAACAAAATAAGCTGAAAACCTTATTTTTTTTAATCAATTCGAGTACATTCTATTCTGTTTGGGTTTGATAACAGAATTACATCGAAACACTTGCTGACTAATCAGTATTATCGAGGTATTCGTGATATAAAAGGTGTTTTATTAAAAATGTTTCTCATTCAATTTAATTTTTTTTTAATAAGAATGAGATAATTATCCATTTAAAATTTTAGTAAAATTGAGTCAGTTTTAAAATTTATTTTTTTACTAAATAATAATAACTTTTATCTTAATTTTAATCGATAATTTTAATGGAATGAATCATTAGTATATTTTGGGACATGCTGTATGTATAGAGAGAGGTGAGTCACAAGATCGTTTTGAATTTCCCGCCAAAGCCACGCCTTGGTGTATTATTCATTCTACAGGTATCAGTAGTACAACACACACGAAAGTCTTTGTATTGAAACGGAAAATATGGCGTGGTGTGCAGTGCGATAGTTTTTTCATATAATTTCAATGAAATTCGTCGGTTTCGTGTTCGGCGATAAGATTTGTATCGAAATTAGTGCCTAGGTGAGCGTCCTAAGTAGCCTTAGAGCCGGGGTTTATATTATTTCGGGGGCTTTTAACGAGCGCTGCATCTCGAGTGCCCATTTTAATGTGATGTTACCAAAGAGTGATCGGATAAGTCGCCGTTTTTTTCTATATTTTACATAAGTGATCGACAATATTAATCAAATCATGCACCGAAAAGCCGTTATTATCGTTTTATTACTTTCCCGTTGCCTCGTACACAGCGAATCAGATACTAATAATGGTAAGTTGTTTTAGTTTACTCTTCCATCAATACTTTACCACCATTAAAACTCTATACTATTTCGTTTTATATCCAAATATTAAGCAATTTTTACAAATAAAATTACCTAACCTAACTTTTTTAAGTCTTTCTCAACCGTTCTTTTTTTTAAGAGTTAATCTTTACTGAGAATTATTACTCATATGTAAAGTATGCAACCTCCATCAATATTTACCACCATTTAAACTCTCATTTTGTTTATTACATTTAAAAAAGAAAGGAAACTTAACTTAAAGGAAAAAATAACCTAACTTTTTGTCAGTTTAATCTTACTACTAAGAATTATTAAATCCTAATTACTCATTTCTAAAATATGTATGCTATTTTTTACTCCATTATATCTGTTCTCTTTTATTTATTATATTAAACATAAACTTTTTTTTTAATTGCTAATTCTTTAAAGATACAGATATCTCAGGAGAGTCAGATGGGGTAAGATCGCTTCCCATGGAATCTTCAAAATCATCAAGACCGGATAATCACAAGCCACTCTTTGAAAATTGTTCGCTGTATTCTCAAACGACGATAAATGAAGAACAAAAAATTGGTACACCTGTGACAACCGTAGAGGCGACAGATCCAGATCCTCCGGAATCTGGGGGCCGTATAACTTACACAATAGTACGTCGTGAAGGTGTTAGGGATTTCTTCACTATAAATAATACCACCGGAGCGATTTACACCAATCATGTGTTCGATCGGGACGAACCTAGTCGACAGAAAGAGCAGTATATTACTGTGAAAGCAAGCGATAATGGGTGGCCCGTTTTGGCTGATGTTTGTACTTTTAAAGTTACGATTTTGGATATAAATGATAACCATCCTATTTTTGATAAATCGGTAAGTATTAAATTTTTTGGGTTTTGTAATATTCATGGTGTTTTAAAGCTTTTTTTCACGACTGATTTTTTCAAACCATTCGGTCAGTAACCAATCTTTACTTGATTTATACCTCTTTTTGTTTAATAATGGTACAGTGAAATTCCCCTTTGCGGCCACCCCTCTTGAACGGACTCCCCCCTTGGACGGACAGTTTTTGTGGAACCGTCCGACTCTCATACAATTACTTCCCATTTCTCTTAAGCAGACACCCCTCTTGAACGGACACTTTGGTGAGTCCCGTTGGTGTCCGCCCAAGGGAGATTTCACTGTACACACAAAAATGAACTGATCAAATTTTCTGTTTCAAAGATTTCTGTTGATATTTGTGTCATTTATTAACAAAAAACATAACTTCAAGACGTTGGTCTTGAAGGTAGATTAATTCACCATATAAAGGTGAATTTCCTACTTTGTGAACAAATATTTTTTCATAAGTAAGTCTCATAATTTAATGTGATTTCAAATTTATATCCTTCCTACATTTTTTCAATGAAACGTTCTAAAGGAATATGCTTATACAGGATGTCCCAAAATTATACCCACAAACTGCTAGGATATGTTCTTTGAGCCGTTTTAAGTACATTGAAGTCAAAACCTCTTATCCGATTTCGTACAGTTTCCGAGATATTTAGTGTTAAAGTACTTTATACTTTTGTCAATTTTTCTTCGTAACTTTGTTAATTTGCAGAGAATTTGCCTCAAAATTTCACACATATCTTATTATTTAACCTTAATTACATGGTGATTATTTCAAAATTTTATTATCCCCATAACATGCTTTTGTGGGGGTAGGGGTTAGTAAAATACATTCTATTAGTTAAATTTTTTGAAAAATCGACATTTTTACATCATCATAATGTTCTCTGATATTTTTTAAATTAAAAAGCATAATCTGCTGTTATTCAACAAAGCGTGGCATTAAAAGAATTCATTAAAAAAAGTCGAGAATTTGCTTCATCCGTTTATTTTCATTTATCAGAAGTGACCAAGAAACATTGACAAAAGCTTTGTTGAAATTTTGACGTTACGTTTGAATAACGGCGGTTTGGATATCTTTCTTGAAAAAGTCGTTTTGCCAGCCGTCCGTTACCCCGAGCTTCCCCATAAATAAAATGCATCTGGGCTAATTCACGATTAGAATACATTTTTAGGCCCTTTCTCGCAATAACTTGTGTGACTGTTTAAATTCGAACGTAACGTCAAAATTTTAACAAAGCTTATGTCAGTGTTTCGTAGTCACCTTTGATAAATGAAGATAAAGTGATGAGGCAAATGCTCGACTTCTTTTAAATGAATTCTTTTATGAATTCTGAAATAATTACCATGTAATTAAGGTTAAATCCTAAGATTTGTGTGAAACGTTGAGACATATTCTATGAAAATTAACAAAATTGTGAAGAAAAATTGACATAGGTTCAAAGTACTTTAACATTGAATATCTCGGAAACTATAAGAGATCGGATAAGAGGTTTTAATCTCAATATACTTAAAATGGCTCAAAAAACATATCCTAGCAGTTTGTCGGTATAATTTTGGGACACCCTGTATATACCAGGCTATCCTTAAGGCCCTCCGCACACAGAACGACTGATTTGCAACTGAAGTTTCAAATTGGTTATGAGTACAACCAGAAAGCAACATCTGTCCGCACACTAGCGCGATTAGTTGTGAATCAGTTGTCCAGTTACAATCGAAATACATATTTTTTCTTATAAAGACTTTATTTTTTCCAATTATTTTCGTTTGATTGGGGTAAAAAATAGGTTAGCTATGAAAAAATAGTACTAATTTATGGGCGTAGCTCTCTTGAATTGCGAGTTATAGCTTATTTTTTCATCTCAATCAAGCGTAAAAATTTTGAAAAATAATTCTTTTTCTCTGAAATAAGTGATAGAAAAAATGTTTCAAACAAAATTATTTTTAAATTAACCAACCCAACGAAAAATAAATACTACGTTCAATTAAAGTAATTCTTTAACCCCTTCCGATATAACCGGAAGTCGTGGATGATTGAAAATATTTTCAAAATTTAGTTTAACCCATTAGCTGCCACAATCCCCATTTGGGGCTTTTGGAATTCTACGTACACCACTCGGTCCAACTTTTGTGTAAATATATAACATATCCAGCCAAAAATTTCAAAAAGAAATTTGGCAGTTAGTGGGTTAATATGTACTAAATCTAAGTATAAAATTTCAAAATCGTCGGACTTGTAGTTTCCGAGATATTTCGACCAGTCCACTTCGGAGGGACCCCTGTATATGATATACATATTTACACAAATTGGTAATGGTAATATATGTTACAAATTTTGCCTTTATACAAATTATGTACTATTGAAGAAAAGATTACCTGTACCACGAAAAGAAAATGAGATTGGTCTTGCATGTTTATCTTCTTGGTGCAATTTACATTCTCTTCATCGCATTTTTTACAATATTTTCATTTTAACATATTGCGCTTTACATTTGTATACCTGAATTTTAAAATTTTGTAGCTTTAATTTATTATTAATTTCTCTTACAATTGAGTTTTTGCCCAACAATATCTATTAAAACATTAATACAATTACATGTAACAGATATGTGTAAGAAACATATAGAAAGTAGTTCTTTTTTTTCTACTTTTCTAAAAAACTTTGTTAGTTTCCTGACCTATTCCGAAAGGAAAAACAGCGAAACGTATTTATATAACACGCAACCGTGCAACTGAAATTATTTTGCGACCGGGAAGAACAGTCGCATGCAACTAGTTGGATACCGATTGCAAACTGGTCTCATTTTTGTTGACTCGTGTGTGGGTCCCCGTTCTCGTACACGGGCAAAGTCACTCAACAGTTACATCTCCAACTGATTTAAAACTCGAATTGCAAATCAGTCGCTCCGTGTGCGGAGGGCCTAACCTTCAAATTACTATTTAACAGTCTTGATAGTTCAATCACTTTGGTACACTATTCTTGACCAGGTTCACAAATGGTTAGACTTGATCAGTACTATTAGTTGATCCTGGGCCTCACCATGGAAAGAAAGATGCAAGGGCGAGGTTCGTCCCCGTAACTTTACCAACCAGGCCTTAGTTGATTATAGTGGAAGGGAAGACCAGAGTATTAACCATTCCTCCCTAATGCAAAGGTCTTGCAAGCCAAAATACAGTCGAATATTTATATCGAATATTCCTATCTCGCTGTTTTAATTCTTTCGCCCTATCTTTTGCCCCTCTTTCAAGTCTTACACCAGAGGTGAAAAGGGTTAACTCTCAAACCACAAAATCGACTTTAGATTATAGTCTTTGATTTCGACGGTATTTTGGCTTGCAAGACCTTTGCGTTAAAGAGGATTGGACAATACTCCAGTTCTCCTTTCTACTATACTCCACTCGGGTCTATTTGGGTAAAAGTTACAAAGAGAAACCTCGCCCTTGCATCCTTTTTTTCATGGTGCTGCTTAGGATCAAGTTATAGTACACTCGGCGCAATAATCTTTATGACCGTATTTCGAGAAAACGAGGCAGTCAACTGGCCCATCAAATCAGAGAGTTGATACAAAACTTAAAAATTTGTCTTTATGTTGATATTGTTTTCAAAAATGGACAACAAAATGTAATATTATGTTCAATTAACGATGATATTAACGCAAATCTGGAAATGAGAATACATTTACAGCAATCAACCGAATGTTTATTAGAGATGTTATTGAAAGCTATGTTCACCTTTAAATGTGCGCATGTGTTTAGTTTTAAACCAAGATCGTAGAGCATTTTGAAACGATTGAATCATTTTCGTCAGTGATCTCACAATTCAACACAATAAAAAGATTTTGAAATTCTTGAAATCCCTACATCGTCAAAAAACACCTCAGGTTTGAAACATTCAGTCATGAAAAAAGCTTTTAATCTTAAATTTCTTGAAAACCTGGAAATACCAGGAAATTTGATTTAGTTTCATAATACTAAATAATTCGATTTTCATTTTATGAAAAAAATTAAATTAAAAAGGAATTTTTTTTTTAATTTTAAATTGATTAGTTTACTTAGTAGTTTACATAATTAGTAGTTTAGTTATTCCCGATTTTTTAATTTCACTGCTAGTTGAATTTACATTTTGACAACATCGTTGGTTATTTTTGCGGTTTAGCAGCTGTAATATGAAATATCAACATAGATATAAATTATATTTAAACAGCTGCATTTAAAAAGAAATAGAAATTTCAACGCGTTATGAGTCACGTTAAGCGGATGCTAACTCCGAAATATGCCTAATCGGCAAAATTTAAATCTCAACTCACGTTTTTAAATCCCAACCTTGAGCTTACATAAATGCTAAGTGATCAAAATCATAACTTCTGTTTCTTCTTTGTGAAGTTTCTAAAAATTTTACTAAATATCTAAATTCAATACATAAAAAATTCTTCATTAATCGACTTTTTCTAACCATTATTTGGCTCTTTAACCTCCAGTAAATAATCAAGAAAAAGCAAATTTCTTGTTTCATGGCTTTTCAAAACATTAACAGAAAAAATCATATCATCGATCAAACTGTTAATCTCTATAAATAATTTAATCTTAATCTTGTACTTGTGGACTTTTAAAAATAAAAATTTCAAACCATATACTTTTGATACTAACCAAGAGGACTGTGTTTTCTTTAAATAGATCGTTTAATGTATAAAAATGTATGATTTCAATTTACCCATGGTTGAAAAATGTTCAATAAAAATTATTTTATTTAAAAAAAATAATTTTTAAAAAGAAACGTAAGTTAAAGTAATATTTTCTTTATAGAAATATGACGAAAAAGTAGCAGAAGATGCAAAAGTAGATAGAGAAGTAATGAGAGTTTTTGCGTACGATTCAGACGAAGGCGACAACGCGCGTTTAACATATTCGATAAAAGCAGACGGTATCAACAACGAATTCGACACTTATTTTCGTATAGACAACCGAACGGGAGTAATTTACTTAAAAGAAAGTGTAGCATCGGTAAGAATATTAAATCCTTTAGATTTAAAGATCAATTTTAACTTAAAAATTAATTCTAGCACCGCGGTAAAATATTCAACGCTTTAGTTCTCGTCCGAGACAATCCGATTAATGAAGCGGAAAAAGAAAACCAAGCCGATATAACGATCCACGTCGTCGATTCCGATAAACAACCGCCTTCATTTATCGATTACCCTAAAGATCCGATTGATATCAAAGAAAATTTTCATAATTTCGAAGAAACAATTACAATCTTAACCGCACAATCGAATATTGATTTACAAGATCTTCAATTTGATTTATTACGTCTTCAAACCGCGCAATCGAACAAAGACAACACGTTCAAATTAACCCCTATAAACGGAACTAGCGCTAAAATAACTTTAGGACGTCCGTTGGATTACGAAACGGTTACTGAATATACTTTAACGGTCAAAGTAATTAACAAAGAGTACTTACACGCGTCCATACAAATTCATATCAATGTATTAGATGTAAATGACGAAAGTCCCGCTTTTATTGAAGTCGTCTCTGGCAGCGTTTTAGAAAATGAACCGAGCGGTACGAGAGTTATGCAAGTTAGAGCTATCGATAGAGATGGTACTTCTGCAAATAATATTGTTAGTTACGAATTACAACCCGGTCAACAACACGAAGATAAATTTGCGATTGAAAGCGATACAGGAATTGTAACAACTAAAATTTCATTTGATAGGGAAGAGGCTCACGTTTATGATATTATTATTGTCGCTAAAGATAATTCACCTAGTGCCTTATTATCGACTGGAGAACCAAATTCCGCCCATCAAACCTTCCGTATAACGATTGAAGATAAAAACGATAATCCACCTATATTTGAAAAAGACGTTTATAGGGTTAATAATGTTTTAGAAAGTACAAATGTTGGGGTAACTATCGCAGAGGTTGTAGCTAGGGATAAAGATACGGCAGCTATTATTCATTATAGTATTATCTCCGGAAACGAAGGAGACGCGTTTGCTATTGAAAAAACTACGGGAAGGATTACAGTTCTTTCAAGCTTGGATTACGAAAAGATTCAAAATTATACGTTAGAAGTCGAAGCTTCGGACGGATTATATACGGATAAAGCGACAGTTCTAATTAACATAGATAACATAAATGACGAATTACCTATTTTCGAACCGTACAATAAAAATATAAGTGATATCGAAGAAGAAACAATACCGGACGGTTGTATCATCGTTTTAACAGCTTACGATCCCGATATTCAAAATCGTGACGACCCGCAAAAAATCGAATATCTAGTAGACGATCGTTATAAACACTTTTTAAGTGTAGATAAGAACGGATGCGTTAAATTAACGAAAAAATTAGACAGGGATCCACCACACGGTTCGGAACTTTACCAAGCTTACATTCACGCTTTTGATGACGGTAATAGTCCAAATTCCCAATCACAATCGGCCGAAATTTTCTTAGTTCTAAAAGACATTAACGATAACGCACCGTTCTTAACAATAACTGAAGTTGTTTGGCAAGAAAATCAAGGGCCCGGAAAAATTATGACTTTCGAAGCGAACGATTACGATAGCATAGAAAACGGTCCGCCGTTTACTTATAGGTTTTCTCCTAATATCGACGAAAACATTAAAACAAAATTTGATATCATAGACGATCAATTATGGGCTAAAGTTTCTTTTGATAGAGAAGAACAAAAATACTACGACCTTCGAATATCGATTACCGACAGTGGAAAACCGGAAACGCAAACTGGAGAGAGCATTCTAAGAGTTATAATCGGCGATGTTAACGATAATCCTGCTAAAGATGGAGAAAGCGAAATATTTGTTTATAATTACAAAGGAACGGCACCGGATATGCAAATCGGGAGAGTTTTCGTTGACGATCCTGACGATTGGGATTTGAGAGATAAAACCTTCCAATGGAGATACCGTCCGGCAGATTACTTCGATTTAAATCACGACGATGGAATGCTTACCATGCGAGAAGGGACTCCGGAAGATATTTATATATTAGAGTTTGAGGTTACGGAAGAAGCTCCACCCCTAATCGAACGACATACCGTCCAAGCAAAAGTAACGGTCACCGTTAAAGAAATCCCGGAAGAAGCAGTTGTTAAATCGGGTTCAATTCGATTAAATAACACATCGATTGAAGATTTTATAACGCGGGATAATGGTAGTAGCAAAAAAGATAGGTTACAAAAACAATTAGCTAATATTTTAAACACTTCGAGAGAAAATGTGGATGTTTTTACTGTGATAAGCACTCCAAGTGATCCTCAACTTGTCGACGTCCGTTTTTCCGCTCACGGTTCTCCTTATTACGCGGCCGAAAGACTTAATAACAAAATTAATTTAAATCACGAAGAACTTGAAAAAGAACTTGATGTAACATTCGTTATGATCAGCATTAGCGAATGTATGAAAGAAGATATTTGTAAAGGAGAATCTTGTATGAACAATTTAGCTATACAGGAAACTCCGGCGATTGTTTTTACAAATAGGACATCGTTTGTTGGCGTTAATGCTACCGTCGAAGCTCTCTGCCAATGCGTTGAAAAAACTAAAGTAACCAACTGCTTAAATGGAGGAACGTATAACTTAGAAACCGAATCGTGTGACTGTCCGAGCGAATTTGAAGGACCTAATTGCGAAGCTTTATCTGTGGGTTTCCAAGGAAACGGTTGGGCGATGTATCCAACTTTCCACGCGTGTAACAAAACTAGGATTACTTTAGAAGTTGAAACTAGTTCTAACGATGGATTAATTTTCTACGCCGGTCCGGTTTCTCGATCACCAGCTCCCTTAGTTGAAGACTTTATCTCCTTAGAAATCAACGCTGGATTTCCTAAACTAATTCTAAACTACGGTTCTGGCACTCAAGACGTTTTTCTCAAATCCAAACAAATTAACGATGGAGCCAGCCACACTATTATCATCGAATTCGACCCCAAAGAGATAGCTTTCTCAGTTGATCACTGCCTAACAAGCGATTGCATCACTTTGGCGCATCCGAGAGGTCCTAACGCCCTTTTGAACGTTAACGGACCTTTACAAGTTGGTGGAACTCGGGATAAATTAGAGGAACTTAGGCAGCTTTTCCGTTGGGATCATATGCCAATGGAACAAGGATTCGCGGGATGTATTAGGAATTTAACTTATAATTATTACGTTTACGACCTTGGAATGCCGGGAGAACACGAAAACGCAAGACCTAATTGTAACTTTGGCATTTCAAAGGCTGTTACTTTTGGAATTGATTCTAATTTTTTGGTTGCCATATTAGTTTGCGTTGCCATTTTATTAAGTAAGTATTTTGCTTATTAAGTATTTTACTTATTAATTATGTATTTTATTTACTTCCTCTTACTCACTTTTTTATACATTTTTTTTTCTTTTTAGTTTTATTGTTAGCTGTGGTAGTACATAGACGTAAAGAAAATAATTGGAATGATAAGGATAATGATGATATCACGGAAACGATAATCGCTTACACGGACGAAGGAGGTGAAAATGATGCAGCTTTCGATATGAACTTCTTGAAGGTGCCCGACGAGGAACCGCCGATAAACGAAAAACTTCTCGCCCAAGCGCCGAAAGTTCCCGATATTCGTGGCTTTGTCGACAACAAAAAGGACGATTGCGACCGTGATCCTAATAATTATCCGTTTGATGATGTTCGTTATTACGCCTACGAAGGAGATGGAAATAGTACTGGATCTTTATCTTCTCTTGCATCATGTAAGTATTTCTGCCTATCTAGTGATAGAATCGTTTTGATTGTATACAAAATAAAGAAGTGTGTTTATGTTTTTAAGGTGTATTTATGTGTGTTTTATTCAGGGACTAAAAACGAAAAATATTTTGTTCGTTTCCAATCAGAACGAAAAGGAAAAATTTCGTTTTCGTTCTTTTCGTTCACACTCAAAAAATATCGTTTTCGTTTTCGTGAACCGAAATGAAATAACGGTTAAAACCGGTTTTTTACTATTTTTCTAATAAAAGTATGCCAAACATGGTTTTTTATTTTTTTTTATATTTGACAAATAAGTCACTTGTCATAATTTTAATCATAGCTGGTAAAAATTATTTACATAAAATGTATGCTTTTAAAAACTTATGGTGGAATTAGGATGTCAAACGTAAAGGCTGTAATCGTAACCATAGCAGTAATTGTAGTATTTAAAAAGCGTTTAATTATTTTGTTTCAATAGAAGTGTTTAGACAACGTCTAGAAATTACGGCAAATTTATTGGTTATTACAGCTAAGGTTACGGTTAAGTTTGGCATCCTAAACCCACCATTAAATGTTAAAAATTTCAATCAACTGCATTTTACATGATGATGACATTTTTGATGTGAAATGAAAAATATTTCCCAGCACTTATCTGGTTTATTTGTTTTTATTATCCTTACACGTTTCGGCCTAAGGCCACCTTCAGGGGTAATTTGTCTCAAAAAACTTGATTAAAAATATCAAAATACATAGATTTATTTAAAATACTGAAATACAACAAAATACACAAGATATAAAAGTTAAAAGTATTACGAACACGAGTACATGTTAGAATAAAAATGCGTTTTTCCTTTGATATTTTGATGGCCTTATGCCAAAACATGTAAGGATAATAAAAACAAATAAACCAGATAAGTGCTGGAAAATATTTTTCATTTCACATCATGATTTGCTGGTGAAAGGATGGATCGCAATCGAATTTTTCTTGTTTATGACATTTTTGCTTTTTACAAATATTAAAAATAAAATTTAGAATGAATTGTTTGGGACCGTTTCTGTATTGGAGAGGCACGAATTTATTTTAGTTTCTTTCATTTATTCCCATTAAATTTAGTTACTTGAAAACCACGCACAAACTGCTATGCAGTTTAGTGACAGATTTTTTTTGCTTCATATTTTAAATAATAATACAAAAATGTTGTGTCATTAAACCGGTTAAAACCGGTAACCGAAATTATTTATTTCGTTTTCAATCATGAACGAAAAATAAAAATTTCGTTTTTGTTTCCGTTTTCGTTCTTATAAATTATTCGGTTAATTTCGTTCTTTCGTTCTCGTTTTCGTTCCGTTCTTAGTCCCTGGTTTTATTACACCTACCTGAAAAGAGATATATTTAGAGTGTTGGTGATTCATGTTTAATTCTTTGTTGGGTTTCGAAATTTTTACGGTGTTCACTAAGTCTTTCTCCTTCGTTTTTTTGTGACAATAAAAGAGGATGTTAAGTCCTCGGTTACATAATATTAAATCACCAGTTAACTCGCCATGGCTCCAAACCCTTTTTAAAACATTCCATTCTGCTTTTAAAAATTCAATGCTTAAATAACCGTTTAACTTAAATTATTTTTAGGTACTGATGATGGTGATTTGAAGTTTACTTACTTATCAAGTTTCGGTCCAAGATTCCGTAAATTGGCGGATATGTACGGAGAAGACCCGAGTGACGAAGACAGCCATGACGGTGGTGAAGAATCGTTGTGCTAAAAAGAGAGATAATAATGAAATCAAATAAATGAGAATGACAAGAAAAAAATGGTAATAAGTATTTTAGATCGGCCGAAACGAGTCGAGTTCGTGTGTGTTAGGTTTGTACTTAAACCCATCCCCCGTGTTTTGTTCCAAGCTAGTTTATTTTTTCCCCCGGTTTATTAATTTTTTTTCTTTTTTTTTTGTAATTTTTATCTTACAACGCGAATCGATAACTTTGACATAAATAACGCATCAAATAGCCAAAGAGGTCGACATACTCGTAACAAATGTACATACGAAGAAAGAAAAAAAAACATTTTTTAGACTGACTTACGCAATCCGCGTACCATTTTTTTAATTAAATATATATAGATTTATATATAATAATTGTGCGGATTTCAATTGATATATCATTCGATATCTTGCCTGTGCGACTTAACGTATAGGTTCAAGTACTTTTTTTTTTTTGTTTTAATTTATATTAGTGTCACGAAATGACATTCCATTCAAACCCATGTGTAACTAAAACGTTGTGATTTTCATGGGCAGCCATACTATTTAATTTGTATATCGTATTTTTTTTTTTATTTTTGATCTCCTTATGAGAAAACAAAGCCAATGTATGTTAAGTATTTAAACGCGTTCTCATTGTGTTTTCCCATTATTATTTTTATATATATATAAATCCATTTTGTAATAAAATAAGTATTCATTCCATACCCTTAAAATAAAAATACAACAAACAGATAAGCTTTTTTTGTAGATATATACACACGATTAGATAATACTTTCGTTTTTATATTAATTTTAGTTTTGCAATTATGTATAAGTATATATATAAATAACTATATATATATATAAATATATTTTTATAATAGGTACCAATGTTCAACGTGTATAGTGCCTTAAATGTAATAGTATAAACATTTGGACGGCTCTGTTTCCAAGAAAAAAATAAATAAAAAGGTTTTAATTTCCGTATTTAAAGATGGATCATGACAATTATAAAGCTGCTGATATAGCTTACCTTCACTTCAATAATTCTGTTGATTTCATAGAACCTAACTTCCTTTAAGCTGATTTAAAATAAGTTGAACTGTTAAAGTGAGGGTTTTCTGTCTTTGAATACGGGTCTTAGTGTTTGTCTTTTTTTCTTTCATTCTTGGAAACAGATAAGTTTATTTTTTAGGATCCTATTTACAAAAGAGAATCAAATTTACTGCTCAATATCAATATTTTTTATGGCACAAATAAAAACTTCCACTATGAAACTTTGTATTCAATTAATTGTATTTTTTTTTAATTGTATTCCTTTATATTCTCCCAAGAAAACTAAAAATATTAGTGAATTTCGTCTTGTAATTTATGTAATATTTATGTGTGCGGTAATTATTTTTGGAAGATTAAATAGTTTTAGATCTGTATGATGGTCAACGTATTAAATAATTTTTTTTTTTTCAAATTCTTATTGTTAATATTTATAAACATTGGTATAATATACACAAAAACCTTTACCCTTGGAAACACAAATGAGTGGACTGTATTTGAAAATGACTCAAAAATGAGTCAATAACTAGGATTTACAATCATTTTGATAGTTATAATAAGAAAATTTGTATTAAATCGAATATTCGGTAAAGGCTGTTTCACACATATTACATTTGGTTCGGTTTGTTTTCGATTCGTTTTTGGTTACTACCGACAAATGTATGTGGGACTGCTAGGCAGGGTATTATCATCCTAACACGGGCCTCAATAGGACCCTTGTATTAAACCCTAGGAGGTTTTGTTGGTGTTTAAATAACCAGTATCGCTTCTTTGCAGGCCCCCACAATCAAGGCGGCGCGAGTCACGTCTTGGCTCGGGTCCGTCTTAAGGTTCATTCTCACTATACGTTCCGTTTCCGTTCCATAAGCTTCTGTTCCGCTTCCATAAAAATATTATTAGCTGTAAATCAATGGACGTGTACACACTTTACGTTCCATTTCCATACCTAAGGTGACCAGACATCCCGCTTTTGGCGGGACAGTCCCGATTTTTCACAATTTGTCCCGCGTCCCGCGACGTTTTTCAAAAGTCCCGACTTTTAGAATTAAGTGAAATTTTATATTTATGAAAATCATTGTTTTGCGTTCTAAGAATCCTACGGGTTACGACGACTAACATATTGCTTTTGCTGAGGAAAGCAATACCGAAAGAATTTTGAAGATGTATGATCCTTTAAAATCCTACTTTCTATCACAGGACAAATCCTAGAATTTTAGAAAAGTTTTTTGAAAGAGAATATTCAAAAATTTGGCCAGAGTTTCTACAAAATCAAGCTGCTCTTTTTCAGCACGTTATAAAACTTACTGAAGGTGATAAAATATCGGCAATCAAAGTAGCAAATAAAGTTAATAATTTAATATGCCAATATCAAGAAAGGTTAGAAAATAATTTTCTACTGATAACTATCCGCAATAGTATAAGCCAGCGCGAAAAGCAGGGTACAATAAATCGTCAAGATATCATGAACCATGTCAAAAAGTTCTATAGTAACTGCAAAGATTATTTGGAAGACAGGACCACATTTTCATTGGTTTACATTAACACCAGAACTTAATTGGAACGATGTGCAAAAATCATTTGATTTTATTTCTCAAAAATTCCCAAATAATAAAATTTCCGAAAATGATCTTTTTAATGAAGTGTCATTAGTAAAAAATATATTGATAAGGAAAAGCTTAAATATTGGCCATCACAAAAAATCACAGTAGGAAACAAAATCTTAGTTGTCCCGCTTTGCCCACCTAAAAATCTGGCCACCTTATCCATACCGTTTCCCATTCATTCCAATATGAATGACATTATTATGATGTATCTAATGCTTAGAATTTTATTTAATTAAATGAACTCCTTTGTAAAGCATATTAGTCCTCCTGCAAACTGGATTTACCTTTTTGCAAATCAAGTACTTTGTTTACTGACGAGAAAATCAATGTTTTTCATTTGATGTATTTAATGAAACCACCTACAGAGGCATAAACATTTTTTAGTAATTGATAATTACTATTTGAAAATCATTTATAGTCTAAAATTTTTTGAAAAATATTAGAAAATATTAAAATTTGTTCTTGAAAAACGTAACATACTACTATGGTATGCAACTGATTGGAAATGGCAAGTATGGAAATCGAATGTAAACGAAACGGAAAATGTGTACACGTTAATTTGCTTGACAACCTAAAATATTGTATGTAAACGGAATGGTTCGGATATGGAAAGAAAACGGAACGTATAGTGAGAACCAACCTTATCCGCGAGGTGCCGCTTAGTGAGCGCAAATGCGCATCTGGTTGTACAAGCCTGCTACACACAAGGGTGATATACAACCAGAGGTGTTGTGGCCTCTCTCTGCAAAGGTCGGTGGAGTGACTAGGTGTTGGAATGCCCGGGGCTCGATCCCGGAATATCAAGCTTGCTAACTCAAGAGTTAGACGCTGAGCCATCGACTCCACTACTAACAAATATGAAACAACTTTTGTATTCCTATTGAATTCCTGCACAATAGAAACTGTAAAACACTGAACAATTCCCTTAACACGAATAGGTTCCATCCAGTTTATACAGGTGTCTCCGAAATGCGTGTACAACGTAAGACCACAGATTCCTTGGCTCAAAATAGGTCGATTTAAGTTAACTTATCTATATCCAAAGTTGCTTCGTTTCGCCACTAGGAGGCTTTAAAAATAATATTTTCCGTGAGTTTTTCTTAAATAACTCGAAAAACTTGTATTAGATTTTATTCATTTTTTTATCATGTCTTTATATTGGCTGACTACAGTTTTCTGTGGAACAAATTCGAATTTCCAAACATACAGGGCGTTTACAAACACTCACCACAAGTTATCCATCCAAATCTTTTTAACTACCCTGTATAATTTTCTATCAACTCTTTTTCTGAATAGCCACTTTAATTTAGACATTATTTTCTCTCTTATGAAATTTCAGTTTGGCAAACTGTTTAGCCACAAAAAACATTTTCTTAACTCCCTGCAAGTTCAAATCTGTAAATTAAGGTAACATTAGCCAAGTAGTAGTTCAAAGTAGTAATTTCTTCGCAAGGTATGCAGCTCTTTCAAGAAAATCACATTTTAGAGGGTTGGAAGTAGTTTTTACTCAAAATGTTGCCAGGATTTGTGACCATCATCAGTGCGCAAAATTTTTACTGTTTGCTCTTTTCGTTGCCTTTTTACTTTTATGATACCCAATAAACAAAATCAGAAGGTGTTAGGTTTACTGATCTCGCTGACCAGTTTACAGGAGCATGATTTCCTCTTTATTTTCTTCCATTCTACAGTATAATCTGCAAAATACGGACTAAAAGAGCTAAACCCTGATAACGTTCACAAATGCTGGCGAAAATTTGAAAATTTTAAGCAATAAACTACTGCAAAACCTATAATATGTGGTTTTCTTGAAAAATCTTCATATCCCGTGAAGAAATTTGTACTTTGAATTTTGTTAATGTTACCTTAACTTACTGTTTTGGGCTTGTAGGCATTTAGAAAATCTTCTTTTGTGCCTAAACTGTTTGCCTAAATCAAATTTTGTTAGAGAGAAAATAGTTTCTAAATGGATGTAGCTATTCAGAAAAAGAATTGTTAGAAAATTATATAGGGTGGTTAAAAAGATTTGGATGAATAACTTGCGGTAAGGGTGTTTCTAAACACTCTGTATGTTGCGAAATTCGAATTTGTTCCACAGAAAGCTGTGCCCAGCTGATATAAAGACGTGGTCAAAAACTGAATAAAATCTAATGAAGATTTTTGGAATAATTTAAGAAAAACGCACGGAAAATCTAATTTTCAAAGCCCTCTGGCGACGGCATGAAGCAACTTTGGATATAGATAAGTTGATTTAAATCGACCTATTTTGAGCCAAGGAATCTGTGGTCTCACGTTGTACACGCATTTCGGAGACACCCTGTATAAGGTGTGAACTCATGTACAGGAAACAGAAAGCAATCAGGATATTCGCACAGTTTTAACCTGATAACCAGTTGATCTTTTAAAAATTCTGAGTTGATTTAATATTATTATTTTTTAATAGAACGAGCAATTTACGAGAAGATATTGATGTAAGTCTGAGTTTCGGGATTGAACGTGTGTACGCCAGAAAACGTAAAATTTAAGATAAGTCGTAAAAGAACTACATAGGGTAAACTGTCCAAATGTCCCCCCTAAAAATGCTTCCTAAAGTCGGCCTTTCTATAAAAATCCATATAGAAAAACTGGAAGGCCAACTTTAGACGCATGGCCGAGATTTGGTGAGTTTACCCTATGTATGAAATGGTTCTATTCGCTTTCAGTTGTAACTAAAAATAAAACCAATGGAGTGGAACTCATTTATTTGTGAAACAGGCCTTATTTGGCGAAATACCAAATAGCAAAAATATAGATGAATATTCAGAATACCGATTAATTATTCAGTTTCGGTCGCATCGTTACTTTAAATCATTGATAAAAAATGACTATTGTTATGATTTATGGAAATTCTCACTTACTTGCCACAGTATTGCTGATTTGATGAGATGGAAAACATCTTCAATACTTAGATGAACAAAAAATATAAGAGCACTAAATAACTGAATTGATCGTATATTTATACGGGATATAGCTCTTTAGAAAATCAGATAGTGGTGATTTAAAACATTGTTTATTGTTCTATAATGAGCTTATTATCTGGTTTTCTAAAGAGCTATACTCTGTATAAATACACTATCAACTCACCTTCAATACTTTTTCAACATTAACACTACTATATGCACACTGTCTTATTGGAGTTCCTTCCATACTGTTTTGAATCGTTCAAATCGCGGAATAAAAACTGTTTCCTGCATGTTAACACATTGGCGGTCGCTATCAGTACTCGTGACTTCCCTTCCCCAACTGTTATCAGTCATAGTCACGTACAAGTGACTTCTTTTCATTATTAGTAATGCATTTTCGACTACACTGAAATTCCTCATTCCCCTCAGAATGACTGATGAGCGAGGTGTTTCTGACGTGAGTGTCTCACCCAACTGAATCATCGTAACTATTGCCAAAATTAGTATCATCATATCAGTAGTTCCTCAAGTAACAAATTTTCTGTACAGGATTTTTAAAACTAATAAATTAAAAATGATTTTTTATATGATTGGGTATTTTTTATACCATCATATTTCAAATGCTTTGACTTAATTTTTTTTTTTTTAGATAATCAGAAAGAAATGGAATGATTATATAAATAAAACAAGATTTTGTGGAAAAGAACGTTTACTTACACTACAAAAAAACGGAAACGTTTCCATTTACAGAGATTGGTGATATATATAATATATATTATTGTTACACAATTATTCAGTTCTCCTGTTTACAAAACGAACGAAAACAAGTAAAAAATTTCTTAACCACGCTGTGTCGAGTGTAGGTAAAAATTAAAATCACAAGCAATTAGTACGATACGCTTCGTCTTAAACAACGCTAAGTAAAATAATTAATAATAAAGCAACACTTAAGATTCCTTCGTAATACAAAATTAATATGTACAAAAAATAAGTACTGTTAATGCAAGAAACAAGTTCCGACTAGAAATGGAAATGGAATAAGTACTCCCGTCCAGCTTCATAGCTTCAACTGAGCAAGCAACCCGCTACTGCTCCAGCCAAGACGGAAACGCCGAATTTGGTGTTTTTATTTTTATATTAAACTGCTTCAACGTCGCTTCTAATGCAGTTTGATTACCCGAAAAATACGCCGACACTGCATTGTGGAACAACAACAATTGTTTATGCATCACTTTAATCTACAATTAAAAATAAAACAAACATGAAAATTTCCTTTCTTTTAGTTGAAAGAAATAACTTACCCTATTCTCATCTAAAAATTTCATTTTAATAGCAACCTCAGCCCGTAATTTCATAAAATGCTGCCTATGAACCTCATATTCATGTTGTGCGTCTTCAAGTCCCATGGGAGCATCAGGCTTATTAGAGAGCGATTCTAAATCGCTCCGATAAGCATCGTACTCTATCCGAGCAGCTTCGTACTGTCGGATACTTTGCAAAGTATCCTCAATAGTTTTATTGCACAGAGTATTCACAGATGAAGTAAAGAAATTAAGTGCGCCAAGCAAAGTTTCGCCGTTTTTAGTTAAATTGCGCTGCGTCTCCGAATTGTAAAGGAACTCCTCTTGAAGTTCCGGCGATTTTTGAGCTAACTCAGAGAAGGCCTCGCCTAGAGCGTGTTGCGTTTGGACAACGTGGTAAAAGTGGCTCGTTAAGCTTCTCGCCAGACGTAAAATATTTAAGTATTTACGTTGGGTGTCACGAAGTTGCTCTATTTGAGCTTCTAATTCTATAAAAAAGAGAAAAAGGTATTTTGTTAGATTTGTTGATGTGACTTGTTGATTTTTTTTTAAACTTTCCTCAGAAAATTTTTCTCAAAGATAAGCTCAGAATATTTTAACATATTATTACGATTATATGTTATTTTGAAAGTATATCTTTGCTTGAAAAAAATTATTTGTACAAATAAAAAATCTTTTTAATTTATAATGAGACTCATTTGTAATAAATATTGATTCACCTGCATCAACAGTACGAGAAGATTTTCCTAACTTTTCAAACATAAGTTGTTTGGTGCACTTATAAGTGGATATGGACCAATTTTTCAGGTTTTCTATCCTCGAGGATGTTTTCAATACAGTAGCATCATCGTTTTGTACAGGAGTGGTTGGGGTTAGGATGGCAGGTGAGCTCTTGCAAGTTGAAAGCCCTAAAAAACAATAAATGAAACATACTTTCAATGATTTTTTGAATAATCAAAAGATGTAAATTTGGTTACCTTTGGTTTCGTTGGGCGGAATATCTTTCAGCATATCGTGAATACTGGTTCTTTCGGAACTACTGGTTTTGAATTGAGACATTTTCCTCTTCGAGTGTCGCCGACTGAGTAGTGCTTAACTTCTAAGGTTTATCATGGATTTGCAAAGGGTTTTAACTAAATACTAAATTAAATATCGTGCTAAATTCTCATAACAATGACGTATTCACGTAACGTCAAACATTACATGAATGTAGCTTTGAGACCAAACATTACCAACCGAACATTTTAATTATTTACATTATCGGTTTTTATCATCAACTTATTATTTTAGTTCTTTAAATATTTGATTTATTAAAAATTTAAATTCCTTTTATTTTTAATTAAAAAAATCCAAAATATGTTTTAAAAATCTTAAAGCTTTAGGTGCTTAAAGCTTAAAAGTAAAGCTTTTGGATACCAACGTTAAAAAAAATAAAATATATAAAAACGTCATATTTATGATATCTATGTATTATTAAATTATTTTTAAACAAACAACGAAAATTTAAAAAAAATCTTATAAAATATCTTTAATGGTATATTGTTTAAAATAGTAGATATTTAAAAACCCAAAAAAAAATAAATACAATCGAATAGGTAGGCATACAAACACACGCCATATGCTTATCAACCTCTGTAGCTCGTAGATGGCAATTTCTTACTTTTCAATCACTTAAACAATGATCATATTTATGGAAAACCCAATGGGTTTAGCACCCAACACCCGATGAAACCGAATTGGGCCCCCAACGGACTGGAAGCAGGTTAAGTACTCCACATATGCCTCAATTTACCCTTTAAAATTGGAAAGAATGGACGATTTCCTGCCTTCTGAACCTTCTTCCTCAGAAGATCAACCCACAGGAGAACGCTGGGACCCTTTGGGAGCTCCAAATGAAGACGATGAAGCCCAAGCTTCCAGCAGTTCTATCTTAGAATCTGATTGCTGTAGTTCACATTGGTATGTTTAATGTACCCTTTTTTTATTAAAACTTATGATTTTTCTTTTGGAATCTTATTGGTTTTCTTTTTAGTTTCATTTTGGAAAAATTTAAAAGTTTGGAAGAAGAACAAGACTTATTAAGTTCATCCCTTTTTGCATTAACAACACATTTCGCTCAAGTTCAATTTAGATTAAAGCAAATAGTGGATGCGTCGGTTGAAGACAAGGATGAACTGTTACGTTCATTGGAAGAATTTGCATTCAGAGGAATTCCAGATGTCGGTATGGTTAAAGAAAGAATAAACGAGGCGAATCTAGCTGAAGTAATCCGTTTGAGACGTACTCAACAACAAGAATTGATAGAAAAGTTAAAAACCCAACTACACGAGTTAGAACAGTATGCTTTTGAAAGCGGAGAAGCTGACGTACCCCAGGATGTTGTCTTAGAGCGACAAAGAGTGATTTTGAATGAGTTAAAAATGAGAATTAATCTACAATTGGACGAACAAAAATTGCACCAATTAACCACGGCGGACGTTAAGCAACAGATTGATATAGCATTGAGTAACCTTATCAATCCATTGAAGGTCAAGGAACACCTGGTGTCGCAGCTAAAGACGCAGGTGGACGACTTGGAACGTTTTATCAATTATTTGCAGGCTGACACCAAGAAGGATAAGTGCGTTTGCGGCTGTGCTTTACACACAGTCAAACGACCGAACTCGCACCAGTCTACGATTGGTATCGTTCAGAGAACGGCTACTTTATTACATATGTTTGCCTTGTTACAACTCGGGTGTGGCCCGACTAAATTTAAGAGGAACGACCTCAAAACGACCAAAAAAGTTAATCATTATGGGTAAGTTCGACAACGATAAAACCACTGTTATTATTGACGTTGTGTTACCACTTACTTTAGTCAGACAAAATGAGCACTTTAAACCCCTTCGAATGAGATCGAGATTTAAGTTCCCATCCTTGTATTAGCCTATTACTCATTCGATTGGGAGTTTGTGCTAACTCCGCATTTACAATGACCCCTTTTTGGGACATTAGCTTGACCGTGTAATTTCACAAATCAAAATGATAATTTATAAACGTGTATTCGTAATTGAGAATAGGTTAGATATCAATTTCTTTAAAGTGGATATTTAGAAAGTCCAAAACTGCTCGAGTAATTCAAAACTTGAATAATTCGATTTGAGTAATATTAATATTTGATAAAAAAACATCTTTAAATCCTGTAGTTTATGTCAATTATGTTTCAATTTTTATTTTTTGTTAAAGTCTGTATTTATCTCTGACTCTAACAACTAAAGCCGGCTACTCACTATGTGGTACATTCAGAGTAACTTGCCTTGAAATAAACATGAAAAGTAGTTGTTCGAGTCGAAGCAAATTGTACACATTATGCGCCTAACTTTCAATGTTACAAGTTTTTCGGGAAGTGCAAGTTGAGGGACGAGTAAAGTAATTAAAGAATTATGGCTTCCGTTCTTCGAGTTTTGAGAAAACCTATGTTACTGCATACAAATAAAGTAGCTCTTGTAACAATGACATGCTGTTTCCTTCATAATTTTCTGTGTAAAAGTAAAAATTCAGGTATAAATTATACCCCAAGGGTAAGGTGACCAGACGTCCCACTTTTGGCGGGACAGTCCCGATTTTTCACAATTTGTCCCGCGTCCCGCGACGTTTTTCAAAAGTCCCGACTTATAGAATTAAGTGAAATTTTCTATTTATGAAAATCATTGCTTTGCATTCTAAGAATCCTACGGGTTACGACGACTAATATATTGCTTTTGCTGAGGAAGTTGAATATCAGAAAATACTTAGATACAGTGAAACGCGTTGGTTAGTTTTACTGCCAGCTATCGAAAGAATTTTGAAGATGTATGATCCTTTAAAATCCTACTTTCTATCACAGGACACATGTCCTAGAATTTTAGACAAGTTTTTTGAAAGAGAATATTCAAAAATTTGGCTAGAGTTTCTACAAAATCAAGCTGCTCTTTTTCGGCACGTTATAAAGATTACTGAAGATGATAAAATATCGGCAATCAAAGTAGCAAATGAAGTTAATAATTTAATATGTCAGTATCAAGCAAGTTTAGAAAATAATTTTCTACCGTTAACTATCCGCAATAGTATAAACCAGTGTTTCTCAACCTTTTTTGTGCCATGCCCCATTTTAGCTTTTGTAATATTCTTATGCCCCCCTATGTAACACCAGGGACGGCGCAAGGTTCCACGAGGCCCCACAATGTAAAAATGTGTTGATTGGGCTCTGTTAACATATCAAAACAATATGAAGTTGAAACGTTACAAATGTCATGGAACACAATCGATGTCCAAAAAAAAAAAAACGTCACGTTTTTAAAGTAATATTTTGTACTATTCAAAAATGGAATTGTCCATATAGGAAACTTAAATAATAGGAAGAAGTCACTAAGAAATTGTAAACGATACACAGTTACTTCATTTTCCAAACATATAATGAAAAACCGAAATTGCCCCCCTTGACAATCAAATTGCCCCCTGTGGGGCGTGCGCCCCACGTTGGGAAACACTGGTATAAACCAACTCGAAGAGCAGGGTACAATAAATCGTCAAGATATGAACCATGTCAAAAAATTTTATAGTAACTGCAAAAATTATTTGGAGGACCGAACCACATTTTCATTGGTTTACATTACAACCAGAACTTAATTGGAACGATGTGCAAAAATCATTTGATTGTGTTTCTCAAAAATTCCCAAATAATAATATTTCCGAAAATGATCTTTTTAAGGAAGTGTCATTAGTAAAAAATATATTGATAAGGAAAAGCTTAAATATTGGACATCACAAAAAATCACAGTAGGAAACAAAGTAGGAAATAAAATCTTAGTTGTCCCGCTTTGTCCACCTAAAAATCTGGTCACCATACCCAAGGGGAACTTTTGACTTAGAAGTTGGACTAACAAACTCTGAAGCAAAAAATATCAGAGAAGAAATTGAGGAATATTTAATGAATGAAGGCAAAGTTGCGTGGCAGGAAAGATATTAACCGTCAAAGCAATCCCCGATTGAAGCCTTCTTTCTCACCGAACTCAAATTTTAGCAAAATCAAACCAATCTGGTTTATAAAATTCCTATGATATATATCATAGAAACCAACACCATTTCTTTCGCTGGCCCTTAATTTAGCCTTGCAACTACGCAATGTAGCCATCAGCGAGTCTTTTTTTTTTTCGTCTATGGTGACCTCCAAAGAAAATTCATCTTGTATTCGTTTCCACGCATCGTATATTTCATTCCAGTTTTTATATAATATATGAGATGCATCCCAAATTACTCTTTCTTTTTGGTAAATATCAAAAAACCTTAAAGTTAACTCGTTATTCCACTCCATTATTCCACAATTACTTTTGACACTCCTACTCCTTAAACGCCACGTTGTATAGCGCGCGCATAGAAGTAAAGAAATTATTTACTCTACAGACAACTTGCTACTAATACTTTGCAATTACTTGGCAAGTATCCCGTATTTAGTAGCTGGCTTAAGGACATAAAAAATAGTATAAATCAAAATTTATTATTAACGTTCCGTACTTCTACTCAAATTAATTTTTCTAATTTTTTTAGCGATATTAGAGCTCGTTTAGAACTAGCAATCTCGAAAGTAAAAGAACTAGCTGCTCATTGCGATGGTGGCGGAAACGGAGACGAGTATTTAAGCGACTCGGAAACAGGGTCGTCGAATTTAAATGCCCAACTGATAACTGCCGTGCGGAAGCACTTCGCAACGTGCCTAAGAGACTTAATGGAACACGGCGCTGTAGAGGCGAACCACACCCATAGTATCGTTCCGTTTGCCGGCTGTTTCAATCGAAGACCCAGGGCCCAGGATAACCCCGTGCACGCTTGGGAGATTATTGTGAACTATTACGAATTGAAAAATGGTGAAAGGTTCAATTCAACTCCCGCTAGAAGACTTTCGCAGAGCTTTAATTTGGATATTGCCGGCGCCTCCGCCAGTTCTACCAATCAGAATATGTTGTGCGTGATTAGCAACATCGTTGCGACTCATTCCCAATATAAACGGAGCTATGATTCGCATTTTAAAGCTTTCGTCTGCGCGGCTTTAAAGTAAGTTTAGCTGAGCGTTATTAATCAGATGGATATTAACCACTTCGGTACTTCGCCTATCGGCCGCGAAACGGTTCCCACAGCCAGCATTCATATGTGGGGTCGTCTGCGGCCGTCGACTATAGTCGACGCTCGTACCGAAGTGGTTAACCCGTTAAGCGGCTCGATGGATTGAAATTACATGTAATCATGACGAATATATACGTCATAGCCGCTTAAGGGGTTAATAAATTGATTTGTTTTAGCGCGAACAAACTGGTTACTTGGTTGAGTTTGATTTATCAGTGCCGTCAGTTGATTAATATGCATTACCTTGAATGGAGTTATGTTGTCAAAACAGGTAAGGTTTTAAAAATATTAATTTAATAGTTTAAAGTAAGATTTTTTTAGGTTTTCAAGATGCCTTGCAAAGTTTGGACACGTTAACGAAATATAAATTCAATCTTCCGGTTGATTTGGCAATCCGACAGTTTCAAAATATCAAAGACGTTTTTACATAAATTCCACGTTTTCATATCTTGTTCGTTTACATTCCTTTCTCTTTTTACGTTGCTGTGATAAAAATCAAAGAACGTTTTTTTAATTACGATTATGTTTTTTAAGTTTTCATTTTATTAATTTTGTTATTGAACTAAATAAAAGATCTGACAAATATGTTTCTGACTATTTTATTTCTTCGCATCGTAATCATTGTGTAAATAAACTTTTGAACCGTAGATACAGTTCGAAATATTTTGCAGAAATTACTTTGGATATGCGTAAATAATGATAACAATTATCACAAAACATACGTTCTTTCTATAAGTTCAAAGTATAAAGTAAGATCAGTTTTAAACATGAAGTGGATAGGAATTATTCTGTTGGTACTATTTTCACCAATAGTACTAACAGATACCCATGAAAGTATTTTATGTAATGATCCGCTTGATTCGTTAGTACCTGTCGCTGAAGAAAAGGTAAATTTTAATTTTAAATAATTACTTAATTTAATTCAACATTTTTTAGTTTAATGTCCTGAAAACCAACATTACTTATCCACAATTAAACAATATTAAAACCGTTCTGTATGCGAGTACGCAATTTAGTGACTCGACAAAACGTGTTGAGTATATATCACAATTTTTAAGCAAACTTTACCCTAATCAACAATGGAATGTTATTGAAAGTTTCGATGATCTTTATGTGTATTCAAATCAGTACGTAAACATAAAAGTTTACAGTTTTGACAGACACAACAATCGCGAGTGGATCAATTATTACATATTTACTTAATTTACCATTTATAGGAGTATTTTTAAGTACTTATATCATACTATCTTATATACATATATTTAATCCAATAAAGATTTATATTATATTGTGTTATTATGTTTTTATAGGTGTTTCTTCTTCTTCTTCTTATCCCTTAGGGCGAGGGAAGGCAATGGGATTTGGACGTTTGTCCCTCTTATATCCCATACACTGTTTATAGGTGTTTGATTTTTCGTAAAAATGACAGCACACATTTTTCAACTAATTTTAAAATTACATCACGTATTTATAAATTCGTTTCCCTCAAAGTTACGTTGAACATTTTAAAATTGGTTTCCCGTCAAATTTACGTTACACATTTTAAAGATATTTATTCGCGAAAATTACGTCACCATGATGTTAGCTGAGGTTGGGTTAAAAATTATTATGAATTATTATAAGTTGCTGGAGAACTACCTCTAAATATGGTAACATTCCGAGACGAATCTGAATCACCTCAATTTTTTTTTAATACAGGATATAGATTGTTGTATTTAAAATCTCCCTTCCTTATTAGGGTAAATAGTACAGTCATTGGCCACTATATAGTTATTGGCCATCCGATGAATTCACATAAATAATAAACTTTCCAAGTTTCCAAGTAGTTTTGACTGTTAATTCTTAACATATGAAAAAATGTTAAGAAGAAACTTAATTTCTAACTTATGGAAAGCTTATTATTTATGTAAATTCATCGGACGGTCAATAACTGTATAGTGGCCAATAACTGTACAGTTTACCCTATAGTATAGTTATTTTGGGTTTTACGGAGTTTCTATTTTAACACAAACGCCCTAGTTTCAGAAGAAATATAAGACAGGATAGATCATAATTATTCTTATGATTTATAATAAAAAACAAAATAAAATAAATTTCGGTCAAATTTATTTTTAATAACATCAAAATTTACATTAAAAGATAAAAGAGTATTTATCGAGATCGAAACTTTCGATGAACTATTTAATCTTTTTCGGTTCTTTTTCTTTGGCAACGTCCGTTTTGAAAGTGAAAATTTCGGAGAAAATTAAAGTCCCCGCGAAAACCAAGATGGTCCCGACCCAATGTAACAATGTAAATGGATTTTTAAAGTAAACGATTGACAACAATAGAGAGATAAATTTCCTAAGAGTTATCACTAAAGTAACCGTTAGCGATGTGCATTCGGTCGTTAGCACATACACCGAACTTATGCACATGTATTGGGTTAAAACGTTCCCGATTAAATGTAATACTAAAATTGGAACTGCAATTTGAACCACTGGTAACATATATGGTTCGCTTTGGAATACTTTTTCGGTATTTTCAATAATGCTGGGTGCGTAAAAAATAAATCCTGGCAAAGACAATAAATGCTAAAAAAAATTAAATTAATAAATGAATTATTAAGATTTTACAAAAAGTTTTAAGATTACCGTATAGTAGAGAGCTTCAGTTGGATGTTTTCCATGAACTTTATAAATCGTTTCTTGGTAAATACCCATACGAGCTGATAATAAAAGTGCTGTTGTTAATAAAACAATTCCAGCGATCCACCAAAAGAATTCATGTTCTTCATTAGATTGTACATTTATTGGTTGTTGATCACAATCAGAACAAACCTAAAAATTTCATTTATTTCATCATATGATTTACATTAACATTAAATCTAATTATTATTAATAATTAGATTAAATTATTAACCTTTTTTGTACTTGACCCGCTTGATATAACAGTGCATATGGTTATGCCTAAGGTTATCATCCCAACTGATAGGAACTTTGAGAAGGAATAACGCCTTTTTAGAATTATAATACCCATTATCATATTTGCTATGAGAGAACCCTAATAAAAATATTATAAATCAATCATTAACACATCGTTTTTATTACATTTAAAATTATATAAAGTTTAGAAAAATAATAATTAAAAACTAAGCTAATAGAGTAAACTCTAATGAAAATCAATCATAGTTAAAAAATTTCAAGGTAAAATTGTTATCATTTTGTATGTCTTTTTTGTATGAATTGTATTTAATTTTCCTAACCAATTAATAACTAAACTGTGAATAAAATTTTATAAAACTTAACAATCAAACACATTTAAAATAAAAAGGTCACACTTTCAAATAAAAAATTTGGTTATACAAAGTGTTCAAAAACGATGGGAAGGTGTTTGAATTAGGTGCGTTTGTATATTAGTGATTTTTGATGGTAAACGTTGTTACTTTCGTTACAATACACCTTACAATTGAATCGTTTATTTCAGAAAAGGACTAAGTAACATTTTTGACGATTTTTAGATAAATGTATATTCGTGCTCTCTAGCTGTAGACCTATCGTGTTGAGTAGAAAGGCTTATACTTTATATGCCCGAAACATTTTATTGTGGAGACAGAATATTTGGTTTGTTGTAAAAAGGGACCATGTATCATCAGTTGGTTCCTTTCTGCAGTAAACCATCAATTTAAAAATACAGCTTAAGTTGTAGCCATAATAATAATTATCTTAAACCTACAGTCGTATATATATCAAGTTTTTTACTCCGCGATGACGAAATTTTCTTGATAAGATTATAAAAGAGTGAAATTTTGCCCTGAAATGGTAATGATATTTACAACTAATACCGGCTATCGATTTTTGCACTGCACAATAGAGCTTTTCAAGGACGTGTAAAATTTTTTCACTCGTCGTTTATGTACCATCAATTCCACGACTGCTACACGCTTTGTATGTTCTCCTAAGGATGAACTTTTTATTTTTATGTTAAGTTCTTCACACTTGCAACATGTGTCTACTTGAGGACGGCCAAAATGTAAATAATTATAATGATCGTGAAAGTATTTAACTTAGTAACTGTAGCGAATGCGAGTATTTTTATATTTTTCGATAAAAAGACATAATTTTGAAGTTACTAATACTAATCACAGCATTTTATTAGGAGGCGAATAATTTTTGACGTATCTAAATGTCACATTTTTGTTTGTCAATTAGCTATTCGCGCCGATTCCAAGTTATTCCACTGTTTGTCATGTTAATATGAGAGCACAGAATAAACTAAATCTATAAACATGAGGTTTATTGCAGAAAGGTACTAAGTACAATTTTTTTAGTTTGATTTTTTTTTCTCTATCGCAAATGAAAAAACAATAAATTGTGTCGGGACAACATGTACTGATAGTTAAACATAGAATTTATAATAAAAAAAATGCCATGAATAATCTTTAAATTGGAAATTTTCCTTTTTTGTCGTTTTTCTCAAAACTACAAAAGTGTTACTTAGTCCCTTTCTGAAATAAACGATTCAATTATTTTTCAACGCTCGTTATCATAACATCTTTAATATTTTTATCTGATTTCTTTAAAATTTCCCTTTTAATAGACGTAAAATATACCATGTCTGGAAATTTCATGTATAAATATCACAGATACTTTGATTCAAAATATGATTTTCTCTTTTACAAAATTTCAGTTGGACCAACGGTTTAACAATAAAAAAATATTTTCTAAATCCTTGCAAGCCCAAATTGGTAAGTTAAGATAACATTAATAAAGTTCAGAGTATGAATTTTTTTACATGATATGAAGTTCTTTTAAGAAAACCAGATGTTACAGATTTAGATATAGTTTATTGCTTAAAATTTTCAAATTTTAACCAAGATTGGTGACCATCATCAGACTTTAGTCCTGATTGGCCAGCAAATCACTAGACCTAGCACTTTGTGATTTTGTTTATGGGATGTCATAAAGCAAAAATACAACGAAAAAAGCAAATTGTAAAAATTTTACAGTTTATATTATTTTATTGATGATGGTCACAAATTCTGCCGAAAATTTGAAAATTTTAAGTAATAAAGTACTTCTAAATCTTTGCTATTTGGTTTTCTGGAATACATTTTCAAGGACTTCATACCGCTTAAAGACATTACTGCCAGAGTCGGCCATAGGGGGGATGCAGTGGATGCGTAGCACCCGGGCCCCGTAACTCATGGGGGCCCCCAAAACGATTCAAAGAGCTTTTAAAACTAGGTCTAAAAGTGTTTCCTTATCGGATTTTTTTTTCCGATAAACAAAATTGTTCAATAAAAAAAGCAGCATATATTGTAAAAACTTTTTTGGATTGCTGCAACGCGTATATTGTTTGTTTTCTGCCTCAACCGAAAGGTGGGAAATATTACGAAAGCAGTTAAATATTACGTTAAAATCATTATGTGATACTCGTTAGGAAGCCCAAATAGATTCCGTTAAAGCAGTGTACACACAGTTTGAAGAAACATGTAATGCCTTGGAAGAACTAACTGAAACAAGTAATGACAGCGCTGTCGTTTCCGAAGCTCAAAGTATACTAAATTCAATACAAAAAGTGCCTTTTATTTTATCTTTATCAGTGTGGTTCACAATATTATCAAAAATTAATAGCATCAACAAATTACTTCAAGGAAAAGCAATTGTTCTTGACTAGGCACATAATTTAATAAATAAAATTAACGAGGATGACCAAAATTTAAGATCGAAGTCTAATGAATTTATAGAAAAAGCAAGAACTACAGCGCGCCACATGAAAATTTCAGCAGATTTTCCTGAGAAACGTATAACAAAAAGAAAACGAATATTTTCCGAATTAGCGGAAGATGAAGTGTTGGAAAACCCGGAAGAGGAATTTAGATGCAACTTTTTCAACGTTATCATTGACACCATTATTGTGCAAATAGAGGAAAGATTTCAAAATATTCCTAAGGTTATTTCGAATTTCAAATTATTTACTAATATAAAAACCTTAGATCAGTGTGATTTAGAAAATTATTCAAGAAGTTTTATAAAACTGTATAATAATGATGTAAACGAAGATTTAATTCAAGAAATTTTCTTATTAAAAAACTTAATTTTGAACGAAAACAATTTAAATAGCGTCCAAGATATTTTACAGTATATTTTAAACAATAATTATAACGAACTATTTCCAAATGTGCTAACTGCTTTAAAATTTTTCTTCACGTTACCGGTTACTACAGCATGTGCAGAACGTTCCTTTAGTAAATTAAAACTTATAAAAAATTACCTTCGATTAACAATGTGTGAAGAACGTTTAAATGCACTTGCTATGTTAAGTATTGAAAGAGACATTGCAAACAATTTAAATTTTACTAGTGTAATTAATAATTTGGTTATAAAAAGGTGTGCTAAATAATTAAAATTTTACTAGTGTAACTTATGATAATAAAACTATTTAATTTACTGTTTAATTTATTAAAGATAATAAAAATGCACATAAATTTGGTTATGCTAATTTGCTTGTTGTTAAATTTGAACTAATCCGCTATTTTTATACCAAATATAAGAATAAGGTTACAAAATTTTTCTTGCACCCGGGCCCCTTCATTAAGAAGGCCGGCCCTGATTACTGCTCTGAACTTTGTTAATGATAACTTACCAATTTGAGCTTGTAGGGATTTAGAAAATATTTTTTTATGGCTAAACTGTTTGCCCAACTGAAATTTTGTAAGAGAGAAAATAGTTTCTAAATTAATATAGCTATTCAGAAAAAAAAAATAGATCACACTATACAAGGCGATTAAAAAGATTTGGATGGATAACTTATCATGAAAGTGTTTCTCAACACCCTGTATGTTTCAAAATTCGAATTTATTCCACAGAAGACTCTACCCTGCTGATATAAAGAAGACCAAAAAATGAATAAAATCTAATGGATATTTTTCGAGTAATTTAAGAAAAACACGAAAAATATTATTTTTAAAGTCTTCTAGAAGTTAAACTAAGCAACTTTGAATATAGATAAGTTGGGTTAAATCATATTTTTTATCAAGGTATCTATGGTATTCCATTGTAGATGATATTTTTAGACACCTTTATAAAAACTAAATAATTGATAACTAACAATCTTTCTAATGACATCAATCAAAAAATAAATTACGATTTTAAAGCATTTTTGTGAATGTTTTATAAAAATTTATTTTTCTATGATTAATGAAAAAAAACCTACCGCTCTAAAAATCATATGAAGAGGTACTGGAATGTTAAATCCAAACACCCAGTTATTAAAAACGCTAGTAATAAAGAACAAAGATACTAAAGTAAGGTAATCCTTGTAAGGAATGATCCTCTTGGTTTTCCCACATTTTGAATAAGTGAAAAAACCATGAATTGCTATAAATACAAACTGACTAAACGTAATTAAATTTCCTGAGCCAGGTTGATCCCTAAAAAATACGTTTTAAGATTACTTTGGGAAAAATAAAATATTTAAAACATACCTGACTAAATATTCCAAGAAAACATTATTTAAAATACATCCTACGTAAACGGTAGTGATAGCATAAACAACTTTAGAACTCATGGCAACAAGAAAATTTTTTAACTAAACACCACGAACCGTATTTTTCATTTAAACAAACCCGACTTCGAACAATTTCAAATATTCTATCGGCTTAGAGGTTATGTGCGAAGGTTACTCACTACACTGGAGGCATTCCATCAATTTTATTGCTATCATTCTTCAAACACCCGATATCGCTAAGTGTTAACTACGTTTTTTTACAATTCGCATTTTTTAACTACACAATCGGTTAATTGGAAAGATTATTATCGAAAGTGTGCCAGTGACATAACCGATTATTATTCTTAAAATAATATATGAGCAAATTTAGACATATTTAATACACGCAATGACTATATTAGCGGATGTTAACTTTAACCTGCTACTATCAAAAAAACGAACAAAACCGACACGTGTCAAGCAAATGTTTTAAGTGGAATCTTCATTGAAGGTCATTACGAATTAATTTTTTCAATGGACCTGATAAAATAACAACTGATCTTTATCAGTTCAATGATGTAAAGAGTTTTTAATTGCATTACACGTCTCATTTTATTTTTATTAGATTGTGGGAATTCATAAATCAATAAATATACAATTCATGTTATTTTGTATTGATTTCCATTTGAAAATAATTAAATCAAGAAATAATACATGTATAAGATGGGTTCGTTTTTTATTATTTTGAAGTTTAAAAATGAAACATTAAAAAAAAAATACTGAAAATTGTGACATAATAGACGCTATTAGAACAGTTTTTAGAAATGACGAAATGTTGTAACCCAAATAATTTATTTGAAATTGAACAGATGAATTGAACAGATTTTGATAAGTTAAAATAAATAATAACAACACAAAAATCCATCCCTCTTCTATAATTACCAATCACGAGAACTTGATGATGTATTTACTCAATGTGTATCGTACATTAATGAAAGGAAGGATTATGTATTTATCCAACACTAGTCAATTTTTGAAAATTCATATTTAAAAAACTAATTGTTGTTGAGATTTGAAATTTTATGAGGATTTAGATTGAAACTTAATCTTTATTTTTACCAAAGATGAATTTTTTACTACCTTTGGTTTTCAATAGAAAAGAAATTCTAACCTCTCACTTAATTTAGATATTTATTAAAACTTGACAATTTTTAAAAATTCATATTTAAGAAACTAATTGTGGTTAAGATTTGAAATTTTATGAGGATTTAGATTGAAACTTAATCTTTATTTTTACCAAAGATGAATTTTTTACTACCTTTAGTTTTCAATAGAAAAGAAATTCTAACCTCTCACTTAATTTAGATATTTATTAAAACTTGACAATTTTTAAAAATTCATATTTAAGAAATTAATTGTGGTTGAGATTTGAAATTTTATGACGATTTAGATCGAGACTTAATCTTTATTTCTACCAAAGATGAAATTTATACGACTTTTAGTTTTTCCCTCAGAAGAGAAAATGTAATTTACTGTCGATTAAAATTTGTCCATATTTAAAAATTCATATCTAAAAAACTAATTATTGTTGAGATTTGAAATTTTATCAGGATTGAGATTGAGACTTAATCTTTATTTCTACCAAAGATGAAATTTATACGAGTTTTAGTTTTTCCCTAAGGAGAGATAGAGTCGATTAAAATTTGTTCATATTTAAAAATTCATATCTAAGAAACTAATTGTTGTTGAGATTTGAAATTTAATGAGGATTTAGATTGAGACTTAATCTTTATTTCTACCAAAGATTAAATTTATAGGACTTTTAGTTTTTCCCTCAGAAGAAATACCGTCGATTAAAATTTGTTCATGTTTAAAAATTCATATCTAAGAAACTAATCGTTGTTGAGATTGGAAATTTTATGAGGATATAGACTGAAACTTAGTCTTTATTTTCACCAAAAATAAAATTTCTATCACTGTTACTTTTTTCCTCAGAAGAGAAAATGCAACTTTAACTTTATTAATTTAAATGTAACTAACGTTAATTGAAATTTTTTAACATTCTAGAAATTTGGAATAATCGTGATACTTTTTAAATTTCTTCGATGCTCAGAAATGCTTGTTTAAAGTACATACAAGAAGATAAAAATTGCTAAAGAAATCGACTGTAAATTCTATTTCTATCAAAGTCGATTTATTTTTCTATACTAAATTGCAATAAGTATGCAACCAAAATTGTAGTAACATTTAAATAATTTGTAATAAAATTTAAAACAAAAAACAGTTTACTTTCGGTGGAACGGAAAAAGCAGTTGTCTTGAAAATATTTTACATGGAAATATTAGGATGAACGAAAAAATATTAAATTAGTTAAAATTTTATAAAAAATATGTCTTCTATTTATCAATGTGTTATTTTTCTGTTCTTCTTTCGATTCCATTTCTAGCTCTGATCGGGAACGAATAAAGTGTTTGTGTTCATCCAAAATTTCTTAAACCCAATTATCAAAATTATTTCAAGTCATCAATGAACTGAAGACCTTGGCATGAAAAGGGTACAAACCACAAAAATTAAAAAATTGAGATTTTCGGTCCAAATAATTTAGTAATGAAGGCTTCAATAATAAGCCTTTTTTTATGGAGGGGTTAGGAAATCTGTTGACAGACGAGTGGTCCGAATCACTATCTAAGTGATTCGTATCGATGACCACCCTGTGTTGGGTTGATGTACTCATCTTGAATACATCGACCAACTAAAACCCTTTCCCCTCCGCCTCCGGAACCACCCATCAAGGTATAACTTCAGAGGCATATAAACGTTCTTTTTTTTGCGGGGTCTACTGTACATTTCTTCTTCTATTTTCTAGTTCTCTTTCATGCTTTTCCTTTTTTTTCATGATGTTTGTCACCATTTCATCTACGGCTCTCCAGTGCTCTTGTTTTTCTAGCATTATATCTATTATGTTTTCTTTTCCGATATTTTTTCCGATTTTATTACGACAAATATTTCTTTCCTCGGCAAAATTATTACATATAAAAAACGTATGTTCTGGATTATCTATTTCTTCGCAAAACCAACAAAATTCATTTTCCTTCTTTTTTATTTTGAACAAATAACTACAAAAAATTCCATGACCCGTCAAAAATTGTGTTAGGTAGTAATTTAATTCGCCCCATGTTCTTTCAAACCATTTTTTTAAATCTTTGATTAATACGTTGGTCCATTTAATTCCGTGATTCCATCTTCTGTTCCATTTTTCCAATAATTCTTCTCTATATAGTTTTTTATGTTCCTTACCTCTACTGTATAGGTTACATCTTTCCTCAATTAATAGGTCAATGGGCGGTAGACGAGCCACCACTTCAATACCCACCGTAGAAACCGTTCTATATCCAGAAGATATCCTGATTCCTAATCTTCTATTAATTGAGGAAAGCATATTTAAACAGTATTTATAATTTAGAGCTCTACTCCATGTCGGAGCGGCATACAAAATGACCGAAAGAACAGTAGAAGCAAGGAGTTTCCTTTTCTTCTCTTTGGGTCCTCTGATGTTTGGCATAATTTTCGATAAGTTATTTATCATGACGTTTGCTTTCTTGCAAATTTCCTTTATATGTTCCGTCATTTTCATATCTTTGTCTAAGTAGACCCCGAGATATTTTGCCTTCTTGGCACTCCTTATCTCATTTTCGTTTATTTTTAATTGTATTTCTTTTAGTTTTCTTCTTCCTTGTAGTAATACGATTTCTGTTTTTTCTGGTGCTACTTGAAGTCCCATTCTATCAAGTTCTTCTGTGACCCTTTGAATCGCATAATTAGCCTTTTCTCGTAGAAGAGTGCTATCTTTGTGTGTAATTACGAGCGCAAGATCGTCCGCGTAAGCAATAAAATGAATATTTGGCTCTAGATTAATTTTTAGAATTTTATTATAAAAAATAATCCAAAAGAGAGGTCCTAAAAGAGAGCCTTGAGGAACTCCGCAAGTTACCTTGTAGATTTCCTCGTTTTCAGATGTCACGCTTCTGTTTGAGAAATACGACTTTATTATGTTCATCAAATAGTCACTAATCTTACCCTCTTCTAAAGTTTTTATAATTCCTTTCCAAGGAGCAGAATTAAATGCGTTCTTAATATCAAGTAGCACCAACGCGCATAATTCCCTGTTCCTATAGCTTTTTTCTTTTAATTGATCTACAATGATTTGATTTATTATTTATTATTTGATTTATATTATTTCAATAATAAGCCTTGCTGCGGTAAAATGACGTTTTCACAATTTCGAGTAAGCGGCGGAAATTTTCAAAATAAGGTTACAAGCCACTAGCATGAGTAATACGAGTGCTGGGTGTTTTCATGATTTTCACCAATTTTCTGATCATTTAAACGAAAATTACACTAGCCAACATTTAAACCCACAGATCAGACAATAGTTTCCTAATAGTTTTGGGTGCCCTGAACTCAAATTTTGCTTCAAAATTGCTCCATCACATCAGATTTTTGATATATTTTAACCTAAAGATGCAAAAGACTTGGTTTTTGTGCATATTCGGAATTAAATAACATAGCGAATAAATTTTTATTCACAAAATTCCATGCGGCATCTGAAAACACCACTGCTTCCATTTTAAAGGTATTTTGAATTTTGCAAATATCTTCATTTCTTCTTGAAGGAATATAATCTTTATAATATCATTTTTTGGCCAGTCATTAACCCATAGGAGCAGAAGTAGTCGTCGATAGAGTAGGCCTATATAATTTTAACATGTATAACTGTACAATTTAGATGATTTGCAAATAACAATGACTTCAGAAAGCCACTGTCTTAAAAAAATTAAAGAATTTTGTTATATTTGTGCACGTTGACCCAAAAAATAAGTGTAGATGGGATGAAAGAATGACCTACTATTGCTGAACTTTGAAAAGGGAAAATGATTCTATAAGTTGGGTTGGGTCACTACAACCTTCATTTAAATTAAGGAGAAAACGTTTTTTTTTTTGAGATCACGGCGAAATCATTGCTTACATATTGATGACTACGATTGGGGAATTATGAAGGAATATAATTTTTATAACATCATTTTTTGGCCAGTCATTAACCCATGGGAGCAGAAGTAGTCGTCGATAGAGTAGGCCTATATCATTTTAACATGTATAACTGTACAATTTAGATGATTTGCAAATAACAATGACTTCAGAAAGCCACTGTCTTAAAAAAATTTATGAATCTTGTTATATTTGTGCACGTTGACCCAAAAAATGAGTGTAGATGGGATGAAAGAATGACCTACTATTGCTGAACTTTGAAAAGGGAAAATGATTCCATAAGTTGGGTTGGGTCACTACAACCTTCATTTAAATTAAGGAGAAAACGTTTTTTTTTTGAGATCACGGCGAAATCATTGGTTACATATTGATGACTACGATTGGGGGTTTATAAAAAGAAAATTTTTCATGAAGAAAGTAAGATATTGAAAAAATTCAAAATGGATTTTGAATGGAAAAGGTGGTACATTCGGGTGCTACATGGAGTTTTGTAGATAAAAATTTATTTGTTACGTTATTTAATTCCAAATATGCTCAAAAAACTGTTTTTTTGCATCTATAGATTAGAATATCTTAAAAACCTGACGTGATGGAGCAGGTCTGAAGTCATATTTGAATTCAGTACGGCAAAACCTTTTAGAAAAGTACTATTTGATTAATGGGTCTAACCTTTCATAAAATGTTGTAGGCTTGTGTTATAGTTATTTAGTTAGTTTAGGTTTAGCACAGAAAATTCAAATATAATGATGACTTATAAATAAATGATAAATGACTCGTATAATGACGATAAAACATTGCCTAAATGAGTTTTAAGAATGTAACGGTTGGAAGAAAAGGTAGAACCTATAAAACTAAATACGAAAAAAACTTAGCAACTTGTCGCTTTTGCTACCTTATATACCCGAAGTGAACCATCAATTTTATTTGGAAATTGGTAAGATTTAAGATTGGTTGGAAATCTTTAAAAACAATACGGGTGCTTTTTTTCAATTCCTTTTTATTTGAAAAGTACTAAGCAATCTATTTTATGTTTTCTTCCTAAAATTAAATGTATTGCATGTAAATTTGATTTTGTGGATTTAAAAGAATTTTCTTTGATTAATTTCTCGAAAGTTATAATGTGTGGCATACATCCTTTTCACGCCAAGGTCTTCAATTTAAAACTATTTTCTACATCGATCTTAACGTGCATATGTGACAGTATTTTTATGACTTTTTCGAAGACTTCTCATATTATATATTTCTTCACTCAAGCGTCAGGAAGTTAGAAGGCCTAAGTTCCCAATTCCCATTACCTTTTCTTGCCTTAGGGCCAAACAATAACAACAACTGTTGTTTATTTCAATTCCAATTTGAAATTTCAAATTTTATTTATTTTTTTTATTTATCACTCATATTATTCTAATTATTTTAATTTCATAACAATTCTTAGAAAAAACAAGGCAAATTTTTGTTAAAAGTATTTTTATTTATTTATAACGTACAAAAATACTATATACAAATATGTTCAAAATACTGTCTTATTTTGGCAATAACAAAACAATTATTTCTCATCTGATAATAGAGAGGAAAAAAAAAGATTCATGAGAGTTTTAACAAGCCAAAAAATAAAAGTAATAGTAATAATTAGTCGTATAATAAAATACTTTTGTGGTAAAACAATAAATAAGCTTCAGATTTTAAAACATCTTCAATATTAGCCATGGTAATAACTCTATCGCTGCATTTATACCAATATTCTTGTTGTTGTCTTACATAAGCAGTATAATGTCCGCTATTAATCATGTCCCCATCATGATTAATAACGGTAAAAAGGGAGTATTTATTATCGCCGTGTACGCCGGCTGTGCGATTGTTCGTTTTGCTCATAAATGGGCTCATGTCGAGCGTTTCGGGGAACGATATCGGCGTAGAAATTTTCTCCCCCTTCTTGAAATGCTGGAATCGTTTCAGGTGGAAGCAGACGACAATAGGCAGTGTTTTCATGCTTAATTGTTTCGTAGATTCTTGATGAGAGTTGCAATTCGAACACATAATCTTCGCGCCGAGGTCTTCCACTCTAGTAAACCTTTCCAAACACTCTTGAATGTCTTGTGGGGGCCGACCGCCGCTCACTTGTCCCAAATCGAGCGAAACGTCCTTCATTGCTTCTATTTTCGTTGAAACGCTTTTGCATTTCTTACAAACGACGTCACTTTGGAGAAGTCCGGAAAATATCTGATCGATTATCGAACGTTTTGGAGCTTCTTGAGCCCCCGTAACGTCGTGTTCTTGAAGAACATGAAGCATTGCTATAAAAAATTCGTGGGCGTCTTGTTGTTCGTATCCGGCCAAATGAGTTGCTTGTGTCCAAATTAAATGTAGCATTTTATGGAGGGATATCGGAGTGGTCATTCCTGAATAAAAATCTTGGAAGAGTTTTGCTAATTCGCACACAAGACAACTATTTGGGGATCGAGTGCATTTATGACGTTCCGTTAAAAAATATTCTCTTAATAATGGCATATGCATAAAAGACTGGATTATACAATTCATAAAACAAGTGTTACCTAAATTTAAAAGTCCTCGGAGACCTATAGTGGATTCAGGAGGGATACAAACTCGTTTTGGGGCGAATTTTAATAAGTCTCCGTTCTCACCGTTACATTCAAAAAATGACCAGTTGAATAAACGTTTTTTACAGGAACTTGCGGAAAGCTTTAATTCGAAAGCTATTTTATCTAGTGCTGCTTCGTAAATGTAGTCCCCGCATTTTAAGCAATATAATTGACCGAAAGTTAACTCGACACTAAAGTTATGCCCAAAAGTGGCAGAATGAGCTCGTACGTGTTGTTGGCAACCAAAATAAACGCAATGGGCACACGTGTGTAAATGGTGTTGCAAAGTATTACAGTCTTGACATCTCCTATTTTCTATTTTTATGGATTTTTCTATGCTACTCGTCGACGCCACGAAGATTTTATATATTTTTTTATAAACCAAAAGGATTTCTTCCCTCACCAATGGCAAGTGCGAACACGTCCCTTTTGGATAATCCATTTTCAACGATCAGATACCTCCGATTCCTTCTAATCGATTATTATAACGTGACTTCTTCGAGAATTTTTCATGAAACACCGGCTTACTCCTTTGAATACGGATGACAGCGAAGTGTCAAACGTCAGATGTTTACTGTTGGTTGTATATTTCGATAGGTGGCACTTCTTTATTTTTTTTACACTATAAAGAAACTATATACCAGTAGGCTCGCTTCTTAACGACTGGAAAATTCGAGTAAATTTTCGTATACAGCTTGTAAATAAACATAGTTATATCACTTGTCGGGCGAAGGGCAAGTGATGAAATAAGAACAGAAGTAGTGACGTTAGTTAGACTGTTGTGTTAGACTGTAGTTAGACTGTATACAGATATTTTTAGACGGTGGGCAGTCTAAATGACGTCAATCTCAACTGAGGTATACTTTGTTTTTTGTTTATTTTGAGCTACGTCATTAATGACGAAATACCGTTTAAATTTAAATTGCTCAAATTAAAATATACAAATTAACATTTCATTAATTGCAATTTTGGTACTGTTGGTTTCTGTAGGTAATGTAGCTGAATTACAGAGAGATTTGTATCTTGGAATCGTAGATATATGATGACAAATGTCTTTCAAATTGATGATGTCTTTTAAATTGATGATGAAGTGCTCAAAAAAAACCAAAGTATAACCATATAGTCATTGTGTTTACTCTTAGGAAATTTATCCAGAACTAGGATATTTATAATGACGGAAATTAAAAAAAAAACATTTTATTGAATAAATTTAAGAGTTTATTTATGGTCAAAAAACTTATTTAAATTTACATCTTAGATTTAGTATCTCTTAGATCATCAAACACTATTTGCGCCCTCTCCAAAGTCTCTTCATACCAAGGAGCTGCTTCTTCTTTAACTCTTTGAATGTACCCGGCTAATTTTTCACGACCTCCCGAATACAAATTAACATCAGCGGCATCTATTTCAAGAAATCTTTTTCAAATAAATTAAAAAAAAAATTATATTAACTTACAAAGCGAATCAATTTCACAAGATGCCCAAAGATCCGCCACAGTTATATTATTTCCTGTTATAAACGGTTTATCACCTAACCATTGTTCAATAAAAGTATCTAAAGCCTTATAAACTGCTTCCTCAAACTTTAGAAGGTTTTCTGGAGAAATAGTTTTATTAAAGTATTTTGGAAAAACAAGCTTCCTTTGAAATAAAGTAATAAATACGGCTCTCATATTAATATGGTGCCATTCTAAGTATTCATCAACTTTAGCTCTCTTCATGGGTTCTTTTGGATACCATTTTTCGTTAATTCTTCCCGTAGCATCTAAATATCTCAAGATAGCTATACTTTCGATTAAGTTCATCCCATTTTCACTTATAGCAGGGATTTTATGAAGCTTAGTGACGTTTAAATAATTTTCTTGTAAATGTTCAGCTAAAATAATTCAATAAAATTACTGATAATCTATTTTAAAATACTTACCTTTAAGTATATCAATCGATTTCAATTGAAAATCTGTGTTACTAATTTTCAATATTATGTAAAGAGACCGACATGGTTGAGAGGCTAAATCTAGATAAACTGTTAAAGTCATTTTTGTTAAAAAATATGTTTTGTTAATATACTTGTGTTATAATGAAGTTTAAAATAAAATCTCAATGGTTGTGATATCTCTTTTGAGAGCAAAGTAGAAAGTCTAAGGAATGTTACTTTGGTTGCAGGATTAATAATTTTGATAATAATATGAATTAAAATTTAATTAGAAATTGAAATTTAGAAAAAAATTTTAAATCACGTTTATGAATGTAATGAGACTTTAATGAGTTTTGTTAAGGTTGGGAGCTGATCTTTTTATGGATTTGTTATAGAGGCGAGGAGACATGAAGTTAAGCCCGGTTTACATTATTCCAGTCCAGTAATCCAGCTAGTCAATCCAGTCCAGTGCTAGACTGGATCATATTGTTCACATTATTCCAGTCTAGTAATCCAATTAGTCAATCCAGTCCAGTGCTAGACTGGATCGTATACATGTTCATGCATGGATTCCAGCACTGGATTAGCTGTCTACACTATTCCAGTGGTGCTGGAATGGGCGAGCTGGATTGAAAAAGTAGACCGTCAATCCAGTCACTGGACTGGATTGCTCACTGGAATGAGTGCATTCCAGTTTGTTCCAGTGAGGGTTCACATTATTCCAGTAGCATTCCAGCACTGGTTTCGATCACTGTACTGGAATACTACTGGAATAATGTAAACCGGGCTTTATGTCATAAAACTTATCTCGTTGAGATGAGTGATTCACGAAATGTATTTTTTTTTTGTATTTCAAGCGTATTTTTGGTAGTAAAAGATACAAAGAGGCTGAAAGGAAAATGTTTTATTTTCTTGTGTTCGACTGCTAATAAAAACTGCTGCTTGACTCTTTCAGCCTACTGCTGCCTTCAGGTCATCATCGTTAAAAAAGAATTAGATGGGAAATAATAGAGAAGTGTTGTTTTATTGGATTAAGAGACATTTTGCTTTGCAGCATAATGAATTTGTGGATTGTAAGGTAAACTCACCAAATCTCGGCCTTCCGCCTAATGTTGACCTTTCAGTTTTTCTGTATGGCTTTCCATAGAAAGGCCGACTTTAGGAAAGATTTTAGGGGGGCCGACATTTGGGCAGTTTACCCTATACCTGCTATCTTGAAATTCTAAATGGTAGAGTAAACTCACCAAATCTCGGCCATGCACCTAAAGTCGATCTTCCAGTTTTTCTATATGGATTTCCATAGAAAGGCTGTTAAGGATTTATTATTCTTATTAAAATTATAAGCATGTGTAGTTGTCTAAATAAAATTTTATTTCTCGAATTTATTGTGATCGCTCGAATTTTGGAAATTCAGTTTTTGTTAGGGAACCAAATATAAGTAGCCCGTTTTCGTTGCTTTTCGCTCTCTTCGCTTTTGTTACTTCGTCGCCCCGCTATCTGTTTTCAATATATCATTATTTCGTTTTCACCGTTAAGTCGTTAATATAAATTCGTTACTATCCTTGCTCCTCATTATCGAGGCTGAGATACCCGAAAAGTTAGATTGTATAATAAATGTTTTTTTTTAACAAAGAAGTGTTTCAATCAGCGCTACCCAGATATTCCCAGAGAAACTTGTAACAAAGGCCGACATTAGGAAGCATTTTTTGGATGGCCAACATTTGGGCAATTTACTCTATGTTAGAGATTTTATCGTATTTCAGGAAGCATAAAGGCACACTGAGATGGAATAAGCTTTGGAAGTGTTGGTCTTCAAAATACACGACTCAGTATGCTTCGATACATCCCAAGGTTGTATTTAAACCTTGGCATGCAAATCATCAAATACTATGCAATTTTTATTCCACAACAGCTCGTTTAATGTTTGGACATGGTTTATTATCGGCTTATTTAAGATCAATATCGTTCAATCTTCGGCCGGTTAGTGTCGAGTCGGAGATTTTGAACCTTGCCTTTGAATGTTGTGTCTATTTTGAGTTGCAATCTCTGTCAGAGTAAGGAGTATTATGAATGGTTGTGAGGTTTATGGTGGTTAATGGGTTGAGATTTCGAAAAGCCATTAAAAAAGAACTTATTACCCCAAGTCCAAGAATACTGGATTAACAGGATTGCTCAATCACCGAAAATCGTCTGCCCTGTTTGACGTTACTGCCAGGGAATAGCATCTCTGTCTTATACTCAGTTGTCTCACTTTAACCATCAGTTTTATTGTTGAATTGGTTGGCGATTATTTTATGGAATGGTAACAATGTACTTTGAATTAACTTTAAAACTATTTAGGATGCTAATGATAAGGTAAATGAAATAAATTTTAACATTTCAATTTGAAAACGTCTAGTAGTGATGTCAAACGCACGACGCAGTGATGGCTACGCACTAAAAATTCCTCGTATACACATTTTATGGGATTGAGCATTTCTGTTAGTCCAGTATTCTTACTCCAAGTCCACATCTATAAAAATTTAGACCGAAAACGACTCCTAAGTTATGATTTATAACGTCTCTAATTTCATTACCTGTTTATTATTATGCCACGAATAGTTGTAAAGAAATAATTTGGACACTTTTTCAGATACAACAAAGAAACCAGAAATTATACATAAATAAAACAATGTGTTTAAGTCAAAACACGTTATTTATTTAAAGTATATCGAAATAATCTTTATCTTTCGCCATAAAAGGTTTAAAAATAACGATAACAAACTAACTACTAAATGGTATAAAGTACGTGTGCAAAAAACGGTAATAATAAATAGGCACGATAAATAAAACCTTTTACGGTTTATTCTCCAATGGAACACTCACGGTTAAATCTTGATTTGGTTTTTCATTTTCAACTACGTCTTGTTTTGGTTCTTCATTTTGAATTACATCTGGTTTTCGTTCTTCAACTTGAACTACATCTTGTTTTCGTTCTTCATCTTGAACTACATCTTGTTTTTGTTCTTCATTTTGAACTACATCTTGTTCTCGTTCTTCATTTTGAACAACATCTGGTTTTCGTTCTTCATCTTGAACTACCTCTTGTTTTCGTTCTTCGTTTTGAATTGTATCTTCTTTTACCTCTTCAATCTTAATTACATCTTCTTTTTGTTCTTCGTTTTGAACGATATCTTCTTTTAATTCTTGATTTTTAATTACGTCTTGTTTTGGTTCTTCATTTTTAACCATATCTTCTCTTAATTCTTCATTTCGGAGGTTATCTGGATGTGATCCTTCATTTTGAAGTTCATCTTCTTTTGGAACGACTTCATTTACTTTCTGCTCTTCATTTTTAATCATATCTTCTTTTAATTTTTCATTTTGAAGGTCATCTCGATGTGATTCTTCATTTTTAAGTTCATTTTCTTTTGGAACGACTTCATTTTCTTTTGGTTCTTCATTTTTATCCATATCTTCTTTTAATTTTTCATTTCGTAGGACATCTTGATGTAATTCTTCATTTTTAAGTTCATCTTCTTTTGATACGACTTCTTCTTTTGATACGACATCATCTTCTTTTGATACGACTTCATCTTCTTTTTGTTCGACTTTATTTTCTTTTGGTTCTTCTTTTAAAACTTCATTTTGATGTTCTTTATCTACTTCTGGAACATTTTTAAGTTCTTGTTTTAATTCGTCTTGATTATTTTCATTGTTTTTAGATTTTTCCGTCTCTACAAAAATGATTTCATCGGGATTTTCACCAATTTTTACTTGAAGTTGACCAGATTGAATCTTATCAACTTGTTGTTGGACGCGTTTTAATTCTTCTTTAAGTTCAGCTAATTGAATTTCTTTCACGGTTAAACTATCAGGTTCGGTGATCTTCTCCGATTCAAAATTTTTCTTATTTTTTTTATTCTTTTTAACTTTCCCGGTTTCAACTGGCGTACTTTTTTTCAACGTTCCGGTTTCTTTAACAACTTCTTCGGGTTCTTCGGGAATTTCAACGACGATATCATCAGGATTATATCCATTATTTCTCAAAGCGTTAATATAAGCTGTTCTTTCTGCTTGAAGACGACGACAAAGTCTGGCTAATTGAGTTTGTTTCTTTGTAACTTGATCGATTAATTTACATTTTTGGTTATTTAAATTCGTTAGTTCTTGAATAGTCATTAGATTTTTCTCGTGTTTTGTTTGCCAATCTAAAAGTTCCTTCTTTTGATTAGAAATATGTTCGCTGAAATTAGCAATTTCAGTTTTGCAATGATAGAAAATATCGCTACTTTTCGTAATAGCTTTTTGAAACTCTTCAACTGTTTTTTCAAGTGATTCAGTTTTTTCATTACTAACTTTTAATTCAGTTGTTAAATATTCGCAACGTTTCGTTAATAAATCTTTTTCGGCACAAAGTTTTTCCTTTTCAACTGAAAATTCAGCGCTTAATTTTGCGATTCTCGTTTCGGAAAGTTGACGTTCTAAATCGATTTGTTTTGAAAATCTATCGACTTCGCATTGACGATTTTTAAAGTCTTCGTAAATAGTACTTAATCTTCTCGCCATTAATTTATTTTCCTCTCCTAATTTATTATTTTGTTCGTTACTTTCTGCCATCATAGCCGTAACGTTACTCAAAGCTTTTTGAAATTCAGCCGTAATTTTACGTCTACGTTCTTCTTCCTCTTTTATTTTAATAAAATTTTCTTCTTTTAATAATTTATTTTGACGTTGAAATTCACGGGAAAGTTTTTCCAAACGAGTTTTAGCCAAATTAAGCTTATTACTTTCGATGGTGAGTTGTTCGTTTTCATTAGTTAAAAACGTATTCCTTTTCTTTAAAGTACTTACGTCGTTTTGAGATTGTCTATATCCTTCATATAGTTCTTTATATTTAGACACCAAAGTATCAAACTTTTCTTCCGGTTCTATATTCGTTAATGTTTTTAACACGTTATCGATCATTTTTGTATCTTTTCGACGAATTTTTTCTTCTTGAGGATTTTTTTCCTCGATTTTTTCCAATTGTTTATTCATGTCTCTAGAAGTCGATTGATTTTTTCTGTTAAAAATAAATAATAAAATTAATAAATAAATAAAAATGGAATTATTTAATAATGGAATTTGCTTGTAAAATTTTCGATTGAGATTTTTTATTTTAGATGATTTTATACGAAATTGGACGAAATCTTACACGAAATTAGATAACTTTAGACAATTTTAGATGAAATTTTACAATTTTAAGCTAAATTAAATTAATTTTTTTAAAGGAAATTTAAAAATTTTGAAATTTGATGGAATGGATTCATTTTAGACGATTTTATACGAAATTGATGGAAATTTTAAACAAAATTTTACGATTTTAGAAAATTTTAGATGAAATTTCACAATTTTAAGCTGAATTAAATGGGTTAATGAAAATTTTAGATGAAATTTGACAAAAATCGATAATTTTAGACAATTTTGTAAGAAATTTGGTGAAATTTTGTATAAAATTCGATGATTTTAGAAAAGTTTAGACGAAATTTCACAATTTGAAGCTAAATTAAATCGATTTTCTAATGAAATTTGAAAATATTAGATTAAATTTTACGAAATTCGACAATTTTAGACGAAATTTCACAATTTTAAGCTGAATTAAGTTAGTTTTTTAATGAAATTTCAAAATTTTAGATGAAATTTGACGAAATTGATTCATTTTAAACGATTTTATACGAAATTGATGGAAATTTTAAACGAAATTTTATGATTTTAGAAAATTTTAGACGCAATTTCACAATTTTACGTTGAATTAAGTTAGTCTTTTAATGAAGTTTGAAAATTTTGGATGAAGTTATACGAAATTCAATTATTTTAGACTATTTTATACGAAATTTGGTGAAATTTTGTATAAAATTTGACGATATTAGAAAATTTTAGACGAAATTTCACAATTTTAAGCTGAATTAAGTTAGTTTTTTAATGAAATTTCAAAATTTTAGATGAAATTTGACGAAATTGATTCATTTTAAACGATTTTATACGAAATTGATGGACATTTTAAACGAAATTTTATGATTTTAGAAAAATTTAGACGCAATTTCACAATTTTACGTTGAATTAAGTTAGTCTTTTAATGAAATTTGAAAATTTTGGATGAAGTTATACGAAATTCAATTATTTTAGACTATTTTATGAGAAATTTGGTAAAATTTTGTATAAAATTCGACAATTTTAAAACATTTTAGACGAAATTTTACAATTTTAAGCTAAATTAAGTTAGTTTTTTTATGAAATTTAAAAATTCTAGATGAAATCTGATGAAATTAATTCATTTTAGACGATTTTATACGAAATTGACGGAAATTTTAAACAAAATTTTACGATTTTAGAACATTTTAGATGAAATTTCACAATTTTAAGCTGAATTAAGTTAGTTTTTTAACGAAATTTGAAAATTTTAGATGAAGTTATACGAAATTCAATAATTTGAGACTATTTTATACAAAATTTGGTAAAATTTTGTATAAAATTCGACGATTTTAGAAAATATTAGACGAAATTTCACAATTTCAAGCTAAATTAAATCGGTTGTTGAATGAAATTTGAAAATTTTAGATGAAATTGATTCATTTTAGACGATTTTATATGAAATTGGTGGAAATTTTAAACGAAATTTTACGATTTTAGAAAATTTTAGACGAAATTTCACAATTTTAAGCTAAATTAAGCTAGTTTTTTAATGAAATTTGAAAATTTTAGATGAAATTTGACGAAATTGATTCATTTGAAACGATTTTATACGAAATTGATGGAAATTTTAAACGAAATTTTATGATTTTAGACAATTTTATACGAAATTTGCTGAAATTGTATATAAAATTCGATGATTTTAGAGAATGTTAGACAAAATTTCACAATTTTAAGCCAAATTAAATCGATTATTGAATGAAATTTGAAAATTTTAGGTGAAATTGGACGAAGATCGATAATTTTAGACAATTTTATACGAAATTTGGTGAAATTTTAGACGAAAGTCGACGATTTTAAAAAATTTTGGACGAAATTTCACAATTTTAAGCTAAATTAAGTTAGTTTAATTAAATTCGAAAATTTTATATGAAATGAGATGAAATTTCACAATTTTAAGCTAAATAAAGTTACTTTTTAATGAAATTCAAAAATGTTAGATGAAAGAAGACGAAATTTCACATCTTCAAGTTAAATTCAGTTACTTTTTATGAAATTCGAAAGTTGTAGAACAAATTAAACGAAATTTTAGACGGTTTTATTGGAAATATGGCGAAATTTTAGATGAAATTTGATAATTTTAGGCGAAATTTCACAATTTTATGCTAAATTAAGTCGTTTTCTGAATGAGATTCGAATATTTTAGATGAAATTAGACGAAATTTGACAATTTTAGACAATTTAATACGAAATTTGGCCAAATATTAAGTCATTAGTAAATTAAGTCATTTTCTTAATAAATTTCGAATATTTTAGATGAAATTAGAAGAAATTTTCACAATTTTAGACAATTTAATACGAAATTTGGCCAAATATTGTATAAAATTCGACGATTCGACGAAAATTTTAGATACAATTTCTCAATTTTAAGCTAAATTAAGTCGGTTTCTTAATAAATTTCGAATATTTTAGATGAAATTATACGAAATTTGACAATTTTAGACAATTTCATACGAAATTTCATATAAAATTCGACGAACTTAGAAAATTTTAGACAAAATTTCACAATTTTAAGCTAAATTAATTCGATTTTTTAATGAAATCGAAAATTTTAGATGAACTTAGGCGAAATTCGACAATTTTAGAAAATTTCTTAAGAAATTTAGTATAAAATTCGACAATTTTAGAAAAATTTAGACGAATTTTCACAATTTTAAGCTAAATTAAGATCTTTTTTTAATGAAATTCCAAAATTTTAAACGAAATTAGACGAAATTTGACAATTTTAGACAATTTCATACAAAATTTTATATAAAATCCGACGATTTCAGAAAAATTTAGATGAAATTTCACAATTTTAAGCCAAATTAAGTCGTTTTCTTAATAAATTTCGAAAATTTTTGATGAAATTAGACGAAATTCGACAATTTTAGACAATTTCATACGAAATTTTGTACAAAATTAGACGATTTTAGAAAACTTCAGACGTAATTTCACAATTTTAAGCTAAATTAAATTAATTTTTTAATGAAATTCGAAAATTTTAAATGAAATGCGACAAGATTTCACAATTTTAAGCTAAATTAAGTTATTTTTTAATGAAATTCGAAAATTTTAAATGAAATTCAATAATTTTAGACGATTTAATACCAAATTTGACAAAACTTTGTATAAAATTGAACGATTTTAACAAAATTTAAATGAAATTTCACAATTTTATGATTCACAAGTAATATTTAAATGAAATTCAAAAATACGATAGTAATTTACATCACTTATTTTTAATAATTCATTTGTAATAAACCGATTAATGACCTCTCTTTAAAAAAGTCAACAAAAAATTAATTTTGGTTAAAAACTATAAATTTTATTAAAAATATATATTAATGATTTAAATAGAAAATTTTATCCTAAATTCAAATCCTTTGGAATTATTCTAATAATTCATTTCGTTTTTAAGATATTTAAAAAAATCTATCTTAATGTTTTTGAGGTTAGGTATACAAACCAACTTTGAGTTAATTTTGGTTAAACTCTATCAACTTTAAATAAATAATACTCCAAATAATTTATTCTAGGTTTAATTCTACGTCGAATTCAATTGATAAACATAAACTATTATTAATAATATTGTTTTTAACCGACAAATTACTTTTATAACCTCACTGTAAAGACAATAAAAGGTAATAAAGTTATTTTCAACCTATAGGACTAATATTAACCATAGATAACAACAAATATTACCATATTTAGTGTAATTTATAAATAAATTTAAAGATTATATAATTAAAATCACTTTTTTAACTACGGATTTATAAGTTTATTATTAAATAAGATAGATAAAACATTAATTATGATAAAAATAATGTTAACAACGCAAAATAACTTACTGTTTTCTCTAAAAATACAACCAAAAGCACACGTAGTTAGTGAAAGAATGCTTTCCAATCTGAATGTGTATTTTTGGAATCCTGGGACCTCTAGTGCGTTTTTTCAAAATTCAAATCATCAAACGTTTTAACCTATTTTCTCGATCCTTTGCGACAAATTTAAATCCTCAATTTAACCATTTACAATTTAACTTTTCAAATGATAAGGAACATCGTGTTGATATAAAACTTTTTTTGATATTTATGAATGTTTGTATGTACGCAACGACATCTATCTTTGACGTTTAAAGTTAAATGTATCATTTGTTAGACGTTCATTTGTTAGACAGTTTTTTTATGTTGTAATTAAATATATAATTAAATAAATTAAAATAGATTAAAAATAAGTAATATTAGAAATTACTAAAAATTTAATTAATTAGAAAAAGTATAATAATATAACATTCTATAATAATATAACATTAATTATAGAATGTCATTTAGACTTCATTTGTTATATATTAATTTTTTTTGCATTATAATTTAAATAAATTTAAAATAAATCAACGATTAAAAAGAAATTTTAATTAGTTGATTTAAAATTTTAAAATAAATTAAAATAGTTGAAAAAGTTTTGTTTACATTTCGAATTATAGACTATCCAATTCGTAGAATAAGCGTCTGGACTGTTTGTGATTATAAAAGAGTTATCGCAGGTTAGGTTTCAAAAAATGTTTTGTGAATTATGTATAGCAGCAACATTGCAAGTAACGGCTTAGAAAGAACGAACAGATCAGAATGACAAAAAGCACGAGATAAGGGCCGATGTATCACAACTATTAATACCTCATATACATATTATAGAGTTAAAATACAAAGTGTTTATAACCTCAAAACGAACGATGGACCCCGAAGACGGTGATCCTATGCTTAGCAGTAGTAGTTCAAGACCTTTACCTACTCAAGGGTTACAAACTGCGACCGATATAACAGCTTTTTTAGAAGGATGTCGAAAGGATCTTCATGCAGTGTCAAGTGATGAGGAAACATTAAATGTTGATGATCACGGTTCAGGTGTAGAATATGTTAATGGTAAGTAAAATAAATTTATTAAAAAAATTCTAACGACTGTTGTTATAATTACAAAATATCGTTTTTAAGATGAAGAAGGAAGTGATAGTTTATTATTTAATGTCGATAACGTAGATTATGCACGTAACTGGTTAACGGAGATATTACAAGAGGACGTAGTTGATAACAGCAGGGAAAGCGTAGCAGATGAATATTCCGATTTAAAAAAATTACATAAAAAAAGAAAAGCTTGTGCGGAAAATGATAAAAAATTAGAAATGAACATGTATTATTCAACCGGGTTTTTATCTAATTATGACAAATATAACGAACATAAAAAAGTAACTTCATTAAAATATCCAAAGAAAAAATTAAAACAAGATGAATCTCCGTCAAAACAACAACCACTTTACATGCTACCGGAAGTTTTAAGAGATACGATGCCTGTATATATATATTTTAAAAGAATTTTTATATATTTACATATATTTTTTAAATATAAAAAACATTTTAGGAGGATCCGATCGATTTTGATTTAGATCATACGATAGAACTTCATCACATCGAAGATACTTCAGTTATGAAACCTCCGGAAGTTCCTAGAGAACCACAACAAAAAGTTACGTTTGCAGTTCCAGCGGCAAAGAAACCAAAAGTGAAAAAGTTCAAAGACGATGAATCGAAACAAAAATGGGAAGAGATGATGTTAGCGAAAAGAAAGAAAATATTTTCAGCGATGGTTAAAAAAGAAATTAACAAACAACAACGAGCTAAAGTTAATAAACATAAAGAAATGTTGATACAATGTAAGAAAATTGCTTTGCAATGTCAAAAAGTTGTTAGGATTAAAGCTGTAAGTATATTTTTATTTTTTATAATTATTATTTACTATAATTATTATTTACTATAATTATTATTTACTATAATTATTATTTAATTATTATTTACTATAATTATTATTTACAATAATTATTTAATTATTTATTTATAATAAGTTTTTATTAATTAATTTTATTTTAGCTTCAATCGGCAAGAGCAGTTAAAGAATTACAATGGAGAATGAAGAGATTAGCTAGAGAAAATTTGGCATATTGGAAACGATCAAAACGAGTAGATAGAGAAATGAGAAGGAAACTTGAAAAGGAAGCTGAAGAACAAAGAAAAATGGATTTCGAACTTATAGAAGCGAAACGACAACAGCGAAAGTTAAACTTTTTAATTACACAGACCGAATTGTACGCTCATTTTATGTCGAAAAAAATTGGAGATAATTCACCCGAAGAACAATTAAGAATTCTCAGTCAATTAGATGAAGAAAAAAATCCTAGATTAGCTAGCATCGATGACTACGATAGGTAATATTGAAAAGCAAAAACAAAACAATTTTTTTTCGGCTCTACATTCTTTTTAATTTATTTCGTCGTGATAGTTATAAGATAATTTATGATAAAGGTTTATTTTTTTAAATTTATATTTTTATACCACTGTTTAAAAATAAATTCAGGTATGTAAGGTTTAGATAAGGTTTAACCGTTTGACTGCCACTGAAACTCGCAGCGCCGTGACAGTCAAACGGTTAATATAAGTTTAGCGATACTTCTTAATGGAACTCCAGCTTTATAAAGATTTCCTAATTTCTTTTTGTATTTGATTATTCGACGATATTTGATGATTAAACAATATTCGATGATTAGACCATATTCGATGATTAGACGATATTCGATGATTAGACAATATTCGATGATTAGACGATATTCTATGATATTTGACAATATTCTATGATATTTCACAATATTCTGTCATATTCGACGATATGAATCCATTCAGTTCAAATTGAGGCAAAATTTTGTAATAAAACAAAGAATTTCAAAGAGTTTAAAATACACAAGATTGTTATGACTTATCTTTTTAATTAGTCCTTTGAGGTTTAGTGATTATTCAGAGAAAAACATATTTATTTAGATTTTCCTCTTTTTTTTTTGACTTTATAATTTTATACTTTTTCAAATTGAACTTGGTTTTTAAGGTCCTCATAAATAGAAAGAAAAGGATTATTAGAAAAATCCAGAAACTTATTACTAATTAGATGGATTAGATTTCTTTCATTTTTTTGACCTTGATAACAAACCTACTTAACCCTTTCGATCCCGATTTTTTTTGTAAACGAGTAAAAAATTTTAAATTGCATAACAGTTACTTAACTTATTTCATGATTTTTTGTTTTTGTTCCATACTCACAAACATTTTCATTTTTGACTTTTGACGTGCACTGTAGTGTACGCCAGGACCGAAAGGGTTAAAGTGTTAAATTTGGTTTTTTAAAGAAATGGTCGTAGGTACAGTATTATTTCAGAAACAACTTATCGGAGTCTTAGTTCGGTCGACGCGCGAGATGAATCTCCAATAGGTTGTTTCTCAAATAATACTGTACTTACGTCCATTTCTTTAATAAACCAAATTTAACACTTTAAGTGGTTTGTTATACCTTATAATTTTATACTCTTTCAAATTAGACTTGGTTTTTAAGGTTCCTCATAAATAGAAGAAAAATGATTGCTAAACAAACCCAAAACATTATCACTTATTAAGTGATTGGTAATGATTCATATTGCTATTTGATTCATAAAATTTTTTTATGGGCAACGAATGTTTTTATAAAGTTATCGACTATAGATAATAGTCTTTATAGATAAATCAAAATATTCGAGATTTCTAAAAGTCGATTTATTTATTTATTTCCTTAAGATAGATTTAGTGCTCAAACTGACAATCTACGTTGATATGCGTCATGCGTAGCTATATCAATGTATGATAATGAGTCAATTCAACATGACTTGATAAGACAACATGAATTTGTCAACTTGATAACTCAATTCACTACTGTCTTGATGAGTAACTACGTGCTATGACAGACTATGATATTTGTACAGAATATTCCAAGGCGAAAGCCAGTGACTCATTTCTGTAGTATGTCCAAAAATTGTTACAACAGAAAATCTAAATTTTCCTTCTAAACTTAATTATAGAGGGGTGAACACAAGGGCATCGAAATTTTCCGATGCAATTTAATTTTATTGATATATGATATTTGTAGAGTATTCCAAGGCCAAAACCAGTGACTTATTTCTGTAGTATGATCAAAAATTGTTACGACAGAAAATCTAAATTTTCCTTCTAAACTTAATTATAGAGGGGTGAACACAAGGGCATCGAAATTTTCCGATGCAATTTAATTTTATTGATATATGATATTTGTAGAGTATTCCAAGGCCAAAACCAGTGACTTATTTCTGTAGTATGATCAAAAATTGTTACGACAGAAAATCTAAATTTTCCTTCTAAACTTAATTATAGAGGGGTGAACACAAGGGCATCGAAATTTTCCGATGCAATTTAATTTTATTGATATATGATATTTGTAGAGTATTCCAAGGCCAAAACCAGTGACTCATTTCTGTAGTATGACCAAAAATTGTTACGACAGAAAATCTTAATTTTCCTTCTAAACTTAATTATAGAGGGGTGAACACAAGGGCATCGAAATTTTCCGATGCAATTTAATTTTATTGATATATGATATTTGTAGAGTATTCCAAGGCCAAAACCAGTGACTTATTTCTGTAGTATGACCAAAAATTGTTACGACAGAAAATCTAAATTTTCCTTCTAAACTTAATCATCGACGGGTGAATACAAGGGGAACGAAATTTTCTGATGCAATTTAATTTTATTGTTCGTGGACGTTTTGATACATTCTTCAAGTTAAATTAACTCTTTTATGAGGGTGGCGCTTCTTATAAATGCATCGCTGCAATCTTTCAATACGCGTATTTATAAATTTTTATTTATTTGAATTAGAGTTGACTCGACAATGGTTTAGGTTACTACAGAATGTGGGAAGGGGATGTCGAGACGCCATCAGATAAACAATAAAAATTATAAAGACCCCCAATGAATCACTAGCTTTGGCCTTGGAATATTCTGTATTACAGTGTTCATTGATAAATTTGTCAATCAAGGTCTGAGTCGTAATAAAACAAGAGGTGTAAACTGAAGCTGTAGAATTTTTATTGTTCTGGACTACCCGGGTTTCGGCGTTTCCACCACCTTCAAGCCAATCGCTAAATTTCAAACAAAGAGTTTATAAATATTAACAACATCAATGATTATATAATATCTACCGTCATAATGGAAAAACGAAACTTAAGTAGACCACATGTTAACCCTCTATGGGCCGAATTTTTGTTTTAAATCCAAAAAAAGTTACAGTCTGCACAGCATTTACTTTGTTATATTAGGTTGATGAGTCTAGCAACGGTCATAAATGTGATTTGAAAGACACACGGTCCGATAGAGGGTTAACATCAGATGTCGTCTTATTTATCAACCTCAAAATATTCTTATATAATTTCAATCCCCTATGGTTCAATCGCTATAACACTAAACTAATCACAAATTTAATGAAATAAATGGGAAATTTTTATACGCACAAGTATTAATTAAAGGAAATTCTCAGATTCCTTTAGAATCCAGAATAATTAAGTAGGGGTTCTTATCTCTTAGGCGTTAAAGGAGAAAAAATGTCTCATTACTGCACTGGGATCCGAACCCAGAAAAATGTCTCATTACTGCACTGGGATCCGAACCAAGATCTCCTGTTTTACGTAGCCAGAAATTGTGAGAAATCTTGTTGAGCTGCATAGTTCAATTGGTTAGAACATCTGCTCGGAAAGCAGAAAATCTGGGTTCAGATCCCAGTGCAGTAATGACATTTTTTCTCCTTTAACGCCTAAGAGGTAAGAACCCCAACTTAATTATTTCCGTTAATTAATCACAAATTTTTAATGTAATATATTATACAGGGTGAGTCTGGATAAGCGCCCCCCCCTCTGTAACTTCTAAACCGTTAGAGATTTTACAGAAATTTTTACAGGAATTTAATAGGGCGTTCAATGTTCTATATTGTCAAACAAAAAACATTTATACAGGGTGTTCCATAACAGAGCAGCAACATAAACGAATGCTTTTTATGCTAAAACGCTATGCTTATTGTGAGCGTTTTAGATAGTACTTTGAAAAACAAACATTTTGGTATAACATAATGCTTATCAAAAATTAATAGTTTTAGAAAAAACCGCATTCGTAGATTACAAACATGAACAGATTTAGTGTCAATTTTAGTAATCCAGGTAGACTCGGTCTTGTTAAATTTCAACAATTACTTTACATCTGTCATCTGGGCATTGTTGATTGTACCAGACTACAACTTTACTTACATTTTGTAATTCCAAATTGGACTTCCTTGAGAATAAGCAGGACGTTTACTTCTGAATTCATTTTTCGAATAACAAAAATCGGTTTTGATCGAAACTCATCGATACCGTGAAACAATTAATAAAAATTTAAGTAAGCACAGCCTGCGTAGATTCAAAGCAGCGTTCAATTTACTCATGTTCAGGGAAAATACCATTTGCAATTTCGATCAGAGCCAATTTCTGTTATTCAAAAAATGAATTCAGAAGTAAACGTCCTGTTTATTCTCAAGGAAGTCCAATTTGGAATTACAAAGTGAAAGTAAAGTTGTAATCTGGTACAGTCAACAATGTCCAGATGACAGATGTCAAGTAATTGTTGAAATTTAACAAGACCCAGCCTACCTGGATTACTAAAATTAACACTAAATCTGTCCATGTTTGTAATCTACGAATGCGTTTTTTTTTTGTAAAACTATTAATTTTTGATAAGCATTATGTTATACCAAAATGTTTGTTTTGCAAAGTACTATCTAAAACGCTCACAATAAGCATAGCGTTTTAGCATAAAAAGCAATCATTTAGGTTGCTGCTCTGTTATGGAACACCCTGTATAAATGTTTTTTGTTTGACAATGTAGAACATTGAACGCCCTATTAAACTCCTGTAACAATTTTTGTAAAATCTCTAACGGTTTAGAAGTTACAGAGGGGGGGCGCTTATCCAGACTCACCCTGTATTATCTCCGGTTTTATAGCTATAATCTTAGTGAACTCGTTCGCACAGATGCTAACCGAAGACTAAACAGAGTCTGAGTCTAGTTTAACAATAAAATGAACATTGATACACAGCGGCTAATAGCCTAATAGTAAATCCAGGTGCATCTACAATTAATGAGACGTATTTCAAAATTTGTATCAAGATCGTTTGCGATAGTGGAACTCTAAACATATTTTGACGTTCTATATTGTCTTGAAGTCTCACTATTAACCCATCAAAGTACCTAGGAGACATTCTAAAATGAAAACTTTATCGTCCTATTCTCGTTTTAAAGTCATAATTTCTTTTTCATGTACTCGTTCAGTAATTAAGTGGACATATTTTCGCGTTTTATTTCGAATTTATCTTAGAGTACCCAAAATATAAAATATAATTTGTTAGTGTGTTTATTTTTCTTAAAAATGTACAAGTTCCTTTCCGAACTTGTCAAACAGGTACTGAAAAAGTCAAGTACTGAAAAAGACTCAACCAATCAACTAGCTAATTACAATACAGATCATCAATTGAACACTAAATCCAGCCTTAAACTTTTAAAAACAAGAAATAAAAATATATTTGTTAGATGTAATTTTAAAAATATTTTAATTTTCAGTGAAATAATGAAAGCAAAAGCGATAAAAAACGCGCAAGACGCATTTAGAAACGAAAGGGCAAGAACGCAAGAGTTTGATCGTCAGGGTCGTTTAAGCGACGATACGTCGCTTGATACCGACGAAGGCGAGTTCACACAACCGACGATATTCCAAGGAACGTTAAAAGCCTACCAATTACGCGGGATGAACTGGTTAGCGAACCTTTACGACCAAGGGATTAGTGGGATTTTAGCGGACGAAATGGGTTTAGGGAAAACCGTTCAAAGTATAGCTTTTTTAACGCATTTAGCTGAGAAACACGGTTTGAATTTCAACTTAAAACCAATAAAATTAATCTAAATTTAGATGTATTTTAGATTTGTGGGGTCCGTTTTTGGTGATATGTCCAGCTTCTACTTTGCACAATTGGCAACAGGAGTTTGCAAAATTCGTACCATCTTTCAAAGTGGTTCCTTACTGGGGTAACCCGGCCGATAGAAAAATTTTGAGACAATTTTGGAACCACGACGGGATGCATACTAAAGACGGGGGCTTTCATATTGTGATAACCAGCTATCAAATTGTCATATCTGATGTCAAATATTTTAATAGGATCAAATGGCAATATATGGTTTTAGATGAAGCTCAAGCCATTAAAAGCACAACCAGGTAAATTTTAAATTAAAGGAATTTTTTTTTACTACAGTTGAACCCCGATAATCAGTCACCTTGAAGATTGAGGGGTTGGAACGTAAAAAAAGTTTAATTAACCGAAGTACAATTACAAATATAAAGAAAATAAATAATCTTTTAACTCAAAAATAATTTGTCTTAAAACTTAACCAAGTCACTGGTTTAGTAGCTAACTCTCGACTTAGTCTTGATGTCTCGGGTTTGAGCCCCGGTTATTCTAAGACCTAATTATTCCATTAATTTGGTCTTGCAATACTCTGTATTACAGTGTTCATTGATAAATTCATCAGTCAAGTTCTAAGTCTTGTTTAATAATAAAATGAACATTGATACAATAATAATAAAATAAACATTGTTATTCCACCGACCTACATAGATACATACAAATTAAGTAAAGAAGGTCTTTAATATTTGTCCGTACTAATGCAGACAAGAACGGTTGGGTTAACCAAGGTGACAGATCAACCGATGTGGGATTAACGAGGTTCTACTGTACATATGAGGACTCTAAAAGCTAAAAAATTCAAATAGCATTCAATTATTACTAAGTAAATAAAATTTAAAGTTAAAAGTCTTAAAAATTTACTGATTAATTCAGCCGATTTCAAAATCACCGGGAAAATAACTTTTAGGGTTCTCATATAATAAATATAATTTTACTTACTCTGGTAAATATTTAACTCTTTTAACTTTAGTACGCTTGGGTTTCAATTTCTTCATTCTTTCTTCCTCCTTACGAATTACAAAACTTACAAATTCCTCACGAAATTTTCTTGCTTTTTATGATTATCCAAAACTCACTTAACACCCTTAAAAAATAATAAGATCTTATGATTTGGTAATATATTTGAAGTTAAATTAATCTTACCAGAAAAAGTGACAAAGCGGAAATGAAGATAATGGCGTTGGTTTTGAGGTTATGTCTCGTAAACAACCCACAAAAAAATTAATTGCATTAGAAAGATAATATTAATTGATTTTATATTAAATTATTTATTAGTAAGGTAATATAAAGGTAAATAAAGCATTTGGATAAAAAATTTAAAGTAAATAAACGAGAAAATCGTAAATAAAGTTACGGTTGCTACATTGGGGGAATCACCGCGCATATCCAATTCAGTTTACTTTAAATTTAAAACTCTAACATGTTTAATGTCATTACAATCATATTTCAGTATGCGTTGGAAAACCTTGTTAGGTTTTAACTGTCGCAATCGGCTGTTATTGAGTGGTACACCTATTCAAAATAGTATGGCTGAACTTTGGGCGCTTCTCCATTTTATAATGCCAACACTTTTTGATTCTCACGAAGAATTTAACGAATGGTTTTCGAAAGATATCGAAAGTCATGCTGAAAATAAAACAGGGATTGATGAAAGTTAGTTTATTTTATTTATAGAGAGTTATTCAATTTAAATGTGAGTCATTTTATTTCTTATTAAAAAAAGTCATTTTATTTATTATTTTTTGTACTCAAAACATAAAATTTTTTTTTACAAATTTCACAAAGTATACAAAAGTACAAAAAATGTACTTAAAAACTAATTTTTTTTTTTTTTTTCACTTTGAGCATAAAAATATGTTTTCTTAGCTGGTAATTCAGGTATGAAAAATACAAATAATTGGGGTTGGAATGATTAAATAGAAAGGAAAGTCTTGTAAGAAATAATTTATGTAGATCTTCTTCTTAAAAATGGGGGAATTTTGGTGTATCAGCTACGGATAACTCTTATCTCAGTAGTTACGAAATCCCTGATAAGTTCCCGCTAGTACCCCAAGTAGCTCTGTGGGAGATGCGAAAGAAACCTTCAATGAGAATAAAGAGCACCAAAATGAGAGAACAATTAGTACAGAAGGAGAGGAATAAATCCTTTTTTATACGATATGTGTCAAGCGACAGCCAAAAGTCCCTGAATCGACTCTTCGGAAAGACTAGCAGCTACTAAACAAGGTGTTAAAGACCCAGAATCAAAGAAAAACATAAGCAAGAGAAACAGTCATGCAAAAAAAAACAAACAAAACCAAATCCGGAGCAGTCAAAACTTCAGGTTGTGATTTCGTCTTGTGGGATATTTTGACATCTTATATCCGAACATTGTAAGAATTAAAAGATGCCGTTCACGTGGTGTTAAAGAACAGGAGTTCTTGAAAGATGTCGTGAAAAAGAAAAATCAGCTTGAATCATGTTTGAACTTTACACTAGGAAGGTAAAATTTCTACTAGCATCATGTTCAGTAAACTACAACCCTGACTAATCTTGCACTATTTCAAAAATATTCCTCACAAACAGCTGTATTTTATTGAAACTTTTCCACTTATTTTTGGATGTAGAATTTGATTGACAACATGAGAAATAAAGGGGAATAAATTAAATAAATAAATCTACAGCATGGGGAATAAACCTTTCCTTATACGACACATACCAGACGATAGCCAAAAATCCCTGGGTTGACCCCTTGGACCTGGTGTGAGTCCTTCGGAGGGACTCACAGCTACTAAGCATGGTTAAAACCGGAGAGTCAAGGAAGAAAAAGAAACAGCCATGCCGGTAAAGAAGAAAAGAAAAATCAAACAGAAAACGGAAGAAAACCAAAAACCAAATCCAGAGCAGTCAAATGAACCAATTAATTTTATATAAGAAAGAATAAAGCTGTTTAAGTACTCTAAAATTAGTAGCAAGAAAATGTATGTAGATATTTTAAGACTGTACATGGGTCGACCGATTGGCAACCTGAGTTTCAAATTGGTTATGAGTACAATCAGTTTGCAATCAGAAAGCAACCCCTATCCGCACATTAGCGCGACTAGTTTTGAATCAGTTAGTATTAGAAAAAATGGGGAATAAACCTTTCCTTATACGACAAGTGCCAGACGATAGCCAAAAATCCCTGGGTTAACACCTCGGACCAGGTGTGAGTCCCTCGGAGGGACTCACAGCTACTAAGCATGGTTAAAACCAGAGAATCAAGGGAAAACAGAAGCAAAAGAAACAGCCATGCCAGTAAACAAGAAAAGAAAAATCAAACAGAAAACCAAATAAAATCAAAAGCCAAATCCAGAACAGTCAAATGAACTAATTAATTTTATATAAGAAAGAATAAAGCTGTTTAAGTACTCTAAAATTAATAGCAAGCAAAATTATGTAGATATTTTATGACCGCACATGGGTTTACCGATTGGCAACCTGAGTTTTAAATCGGTTATGAGTACAATCAGTTTGCAATCAGAAAGCAACCCCTATCCGCACCCTAGCGCGACTGGTTTTGAATCAGTTGGTATTGTCAGTTGGATATCAGTTAGATACTGTTTGCAAATTGGTCTCATTTTTGTCGACCAATGTGTGGATACCCATTCTTGTATACAAGCAAAGTCACCAAATGGTTGTATACCAAACTAATTTGAAACTCGTGTTACCAATCCCCGGGTCGACCCCTGGGAGGGACTCACAGCTACTAAGCATACTTAAAAGCAGAGAATCAAGGAAAAACAGAAGCAAAAGAAACAACCATGCCAGTAAACAAAAAAAAGAAAAATCACAAAGAAGACCAAACAAAATCAAAAACCAAATCCAGAGCAGTCAAATGAACCAATTAATTTTATATAAGAAAGAATAAAGCTGTTTAAGTACTCTAAAATTAGTAGGAAGCCAATTTATGTAGATATTTTAAGACCGCACATGCGTTTACCGGTTGGCAACCTGAGTTTCAAATCGGTTATGAGTACAATCAGTTTGCAATCAGAAAGCAACCCCTGTCCGCACACTAGCGCGACTAGTTTTGAATCGGTTGGCATTGTCAGTTGGATATCAGATGGATACTGATTGCAAATTGGTCTCATTTTTGTCGACCAGTGTGTGGATACCCATTCTCATACTCCGGCAAAGTCACCAAATGGTTGCATACCAAACTGATTTAAAACTAGGTTGCTAATCAGTCGATCCGTGTGTGGAGAGCCTTAAATTGGTTAAATTACAACCTAATAAATTGAAAAATACACTTAATAAATTTTTTAATCATTTTTAAAAATTCTCACATTTAAATTGAATCTCCAATGTGTACATTTTAACTCATTACAACACTAATAATATTTTTTTAGAACATTTATCAAGATTACACATGATTTTAAAACCATTCATGTTACGTAGAATCAAAAAAGACGTCGAAAACGAGCTTTCGGATAAAATCGAAGTAATGCTTTATTGTCCATTAACAACCCGTCAAAAATTATTATACATGGCACTAAAGCAAAAAATCCGTATAGAAGATTTACTTCATTACACGGTTGGTGGCGGTGATAGTCACTCTGTAGATAAAAATTTCACCTCAAATTTGATGAATTTAGTGATGCAATTTCGTAAAGTTTGTAATCATCCGGAATTATTTGAACGAAGAGATGCCAAGTCCCCGATTTTTCTTACATCGTTAATTTACCACGTTCCGTATGACGTTTTTGATTTTAATGTTCGACAAGAAAATTACGAAAGAACCAAACGATTCTCTTTTAACCCCGTTAATATTAATGAATCTCTAAAAGATAAAGATTCGATTTTTATGTTTTTACATTCCATAAAGCTTAGCGTATACGAAGCCTTTTGCATTTTTAACGGTGATATCTTGAAAAGGTGGCAAAGTTATTATGAAATCAATCGTAGATTATACAACAACGCTTATAGATATTTTTATTCCGGTACAAAACCCTATTTAGATTTAAATGTTTCGAGTGAATTTAAAATGTCACCGGCTTTCATAGATATGAGTCCAACGTTACAAGATTTTGTGTTTACGAGAAATTGTACGGGGAAACAAGTTTTTTATACGCATACAACGCAAATACTTAATTCGATGCCGGAAACGATCGAACATCGTAACATTAGGTGTAGAACTATAACTAAAGCGGAAAATGCTGACTTTATCTATGAAGAACGCAAACCACAAATTTTTGAATGTGCCCTAACGGAAATGCCATCGTTTTTATTTAGCGTTATACCAAAAATATGTGTTAATGCCCCTCAAATGTTTTGTTCATCACGTCGAGTAGCTCATCATTGGGCTAGACATGTTGAAGATTGGTCATTAAATTCTTTAAATTATCATTTTTGTAATTCAACTAAGCAACAAGTCTCGAGAAAATCTACGGCACAGTTCTATCCAATAGCTAGAACGGCTTTAGATAACGTAACACCGATGCACGGTTGGTCTCATATTATAATCCCAGATAAAGAAACTTTAGTAACTGATTCTGGAAAACTTTCCGTACTTGATGGACTTTTAAAACGTCTTAAAGAAGAAGGTCATCGAGTTTTAATTTATTCTCAAATGACCAAAATGATTGATTTATTAGAAGAATATATGTGGCATCGTCATCATAAGTATATGCGTCTCGATGGCTCTTCTAAAATTTCGGAAAGAAGAGATATGGTCGCCGATTTTCAAGCTCGAACGGATATTTTTGTATTTTTACTTTCTACTCGTGCTGGGGGATTGGGTATTAACTTAACCGCCGCGGATACTGTGATTTTTTATGATAGCGATTGGAATCCCACGGTTGACCAACAAGCTATGGATAGAGCTCATCGATTGGGACAAACGAAACAAGTTACGGTTTATAGGTTGATTTGTAAAGGTTCTATCGAAGAAAGGATTTTAGAAAGAGCGAGAGAAAAAAGTGAGATACAAAAACTAGTCATCAGTGGAGGAAATTTCAAACCGGATACGCTTAAACCTAAAGAAGTTGTTTCTTTGTTATTGGATGACGAAGAAATTGAACAAAAATGTAAGTTATTTGACTCAGATTGAAAGTAAATTTTTACCAAGTTTTGTTTTTTTTATTTTTAGATCGACAAAGAGCGGAAGAAAGGAAACATTTGGAGGACATGAGAGAATTAGATAGGAAAAGAAAATATATGACATCTTCTAGGGCAAATTCCGCATCAAACTTAGAAAAAATAAAGAAAGAAAGCCAAGAAAGCGGTTTTGGCGAAGGAAATTATATGGATAGTACTCCAAATAGTCCTTTAATGGATTTAGGTTTAGAAATTGCTACTGATGAGATCAACGAAAATGATTTCTTAGATGTAGACTGTGAATGGACCACTACAACCTCAAGTAAGTATTTATTATTGTATTGGTTAAAAGCTATATTGATATGAAAATAATTTGTTTGGGAAAAAGGGAAGTAGTGTTTTAATTTTCTCTCATCGCGGTTGTAACTCCCAAAAGATTTCCAGTACAATCGCAGTTATAATTTAACGATAATTTTAATTTAAGAATTTTTTTTAATTAAAAAAGAACAATCATTTTTCTTTTTAACTGGTTATCGCATAGAATTTTGTTTTTTCATGCATGTTGTAGTCAAGAGGCGTGACCTACATTATGTATTCGTATCACTGAAGTGTGACAATTTCGTTGATCGTTGTTGTCGGAGTCAAAAGCTTTATAATTTTGATACCAGTGTTAGGAAGCTACCCCGATGTTAGGAGCGGCCACCAATGTTAGGGGTATCGACTTTACCGGAGTTGGAGAAGTCTCAGGATACTCCTTCTCTTAAGACTCTGTGATGGTCAATATTAATGTGACTATGTGACTGTTTAGAATGGAATAATCTCTGTGAATAATCTCTATTCCTTTTTATATTCTCCCGTTTTCTGTATAACATAAGTTGGGAGAGTGGGGATTCGTTCCCACGATGCAGGAGGCTTTACAGAAAACCCACGGGGGTGAGATTTTGGTGAGCAGCCTCAAAGGTCTTAACAAATTCAAAGTTACGAAGAGAAACCTCGTTCTTGCATCCTTCTTTTCATGGTTGAGGCTTAGGATCAACTTATAGTACACTAATAATAATAAGAAAATGTGGTTGTATCACAACACCAAATACATTTTCATTTAACATTACGAACATGTTGCACTCAACGTTATCAGGTTGAAAAGAAAAATCAATATCTTCAATAAAAAATTATGAATCTTTTTTGGACTGGAATACCTGTATTTTATTTTATACTAATCAGATTTTTACTTGAATAAAAATTTTGTTACATATAATTTTTTTATAGAACCACAAGTATATTCGCTTCCTGGAGTGACAAAACCTCGCAATCCGGGTCGAGGGGCGTCAAAACGGGGCCGTCCTCGCGGATCTAGGCGTGTATCTGCTTTGGGACGATTTAATTCTACCTCACAACCGACACCTGCTACCTCTACTTTAGGTAAATATTTTAAATACAGTCATATACCTAGACTTTGATCCTTTTCTTTCGATTCACCCTGCATAACCTTTCAATTAATATGAATTATAAACGCTCAATGCTCTACGTTCTTTCATTATTAGTCACCTATCAAGTTATATACTAGTAAATTCCTTTCGTGTTATTCAAACTTTCGCAATTCCCTATCTTATTGAAATATGAGTGTATTAAAAATTTTATCGATAAATATTTTTATTAATTTAGAATCTTCTCAAGAACAAACAAAGTACAATTCGGTAAATTACATGTTTGAACCTCCCGTAACAACTCAAGAACCTCGATCTGTTCCGAGTACTTCAACGGCGAGCACCGCTCCTGTTGTACGAAGAGGACCGGGAAGGCCGCGTTTGAAACCAACGGGACCTGCAAATCAAGGATCTAGAGGAAGTTACAGGCCAAGAAAACCGGCCAGGCCTCTTCCCGTTCCATTGCCCTCCGACGGTTCGACGGCCTCCAACAGCCTCATGTCTGGCTCGACATATCTCTACAATTTCTCCGAACAGTCCGATTCGTAGGACTTTTGTCCTTTAAAACAATTACGCTATTTATTTTATATATAAGTTTTTTTTTAATCGGAAAAGAAGCTATTTTCTCCTGCAGTATTTCTATAGATGACGCAATTTTCATTCGTGTTTATTTATACTATTTTACTAAAGAATTTTTTTTGTATTTGTGAAACGTTTTTGAAATGTAACGGGCGACGTAAATAAAAATGAATTTTAATTGGAATGTTTTATTTATTTCTTGTTTAATCACAAACCTTTATTGAATTAAAAAAATGCAAGATGTTTGTTCAATCTTATTTAATAGTTATCGTCATTTAAAATGATAATGACGTAAAAATAAAATAAGATTAAACAAGATAGTTTAAGTCTCATTTAAAAAACTGGTGTTCAATAATCAACATCAGTAACTTTTCTACCATGAACGTTTTCTAATTTAATGAATGTGTGAAAGTCGATCGTGTACTGTGTGCCAAATTAACCCATCACCTTCAGGTTCATGGGTTGAAGGCAGTAAAATGTGTCTTAACCATGATCTTCCTTGAACCAATCCAAGAAACATCCTCCAATTTTGTCTACTTCCAAAATTATACGGATTCACGTAAGTTTTTCCAAGTTTAGCCATTCGTTCCGTCTCGGTTTTATTAATATTTGCTTCTATACTTGTTTCTCCTTTACCTATCAATCGACTGTGCCAAGACATTAATCCACCTAATGCTAATAATACAGCTAAAAAAAGATTATATTATATTTTTTATAAAAAAGATTTAATTACAAAATAGTAATTACACAAATAAATAATTACCGCAATTTAATAAAGCCATATAAATTAAAAGTCCACGTCTCCAAGATGTAGTCGTTACAATTTCTTCATTTAAATCGAAATCTTGCGCATTATCTAAGTATAGCACGTCAACCTTTAATAATTTTAAATGACGTATTTAAATTCACATAAAAATATTTTAATGAGACACCCTGTAAGTATATTACAGGTATACTTACTGGAATAATCGCACCAGTTTTATTAAATTTAACAGGATGTCCTTCTAATTCAGGTTCATCGCTATCATCAACAGCTAACCAAAGCTCGTTATAAACCAAATCAAAGCCGGCTAAAATTAAAAATAAAACCCCTGCCACTGTATAAGCCATGTATAAGAAAAAATATCGATGATTTTTAAAACCTATGCAATTATTTAACCAAGGACAATGATGATCCATTTTTAAAATGCATTTATTACAAACTGAACAATGATGAGTTCTCGGCGGTTTAGGTGTTATACATTTTTTACAAATGCTTACAGCCTCGGTAATTAATTCCCCCTTAAAAAAAATATTTTAAATACTTCATTTTATAAAAGAAAATATTGGGTTGTTCGGAAAGTAATTTCATTTTTTGAGAGGTAAAGATATGTTTTGAGTAGTTTTTGGTTTGTGCCCAATCGATCGCTGAGGCACTTTTGAACCTTCCCTATCCGACTTTTGGGGCACTTTGTGTCACCCTGGAAAGACCCTCAAACTGCCCCAAAACGGCCTTTTGGAAGTGTCTGAAGGACGTTTAAGCGTCGTTAGGGGTATCTTTGAGGGGGTAAATCGATCGCTGAGCCACTTTTGAACCTTCCCTGACCGAATTTTGGGGAACTTTGGGTTATCAAGATGTCGTTCCAAGGAACGACCCCCAAAAGGCCTTTTGGAAGCGTCCGAACGACGTTTAAGCGTCGTTAGGGGTACCTTTGAAGGGGTAAATTGATCACTGAGCCACTTTTGTACCTTCCCTGGCCGACCTTTGGGGCACTTTGAGTTACCCTGGAACGACCCATAAATTGCTCCAAAACGGCATTTTGGAAGCGTCCGAACGACGATTAAGCGTCGCTAGGTGTGGTACTTTTGAAGGGGTAAATCGATGGCTGAGCCACTTTTGAACCTTCCCTGACCGACCTTTGGGGTGCTTTGTTTCACCCTGGAACGACCCAAAAACGGCCTTTTGGAAGCGTCCGAACGTCGTTTAAGCGTCGTTAGGGGTTCCTTCGAAGGGGTAAACCTTCCCTGATCGACCTTTGGGTCATTTTGGAACAACCCCCAAAGGACCTCTTGGAAGCGTCCGAACGACGATTAAGCGTCGCTAGGTGTGGTACTTTTGAAGGGGTAAATCGATGGCTGAGCTACTTTTGAACCTTCCCTGGCCGACCTTTGGGGCGCTTTGTGTCACCCTGGAACGACCCCAAAACTGCCTTTTGGAAGCGTCCGAACGTCGTTTAAGCGTCGTTAGGGGTACCTTCGAAGTGGTAAACCTTCCCTGATCGACCTTTGGGTCATTTTGGAACAACCTCCAAAGGACCTCTTGGAAGCGTCCGAACGCCGTTTAAGCGTCGTTATGGGTACCTTTGAAGGCGTAAAGATGGAGAGCAATAAGCAGCATTTTATTATATTTTACTCCTTTAGTTTTTTTTTAATTTTTTGACGTTTGAGAAAATCCTCAAACATCATGAAAACGATCCATTTTTGAAGCGTATCATTATTAGGGACGAAAAATGGGTTGTATTTAACAATGTCAAACGCAAGAGATCACGGAGCAAAAAAAAATGAACTGGCTCAAAGCATTTCCAAAGCCGATACCCATCAAAAAAAGGTGATGCTGTCTGTTTTGTAGGATTTTAAAGGAATCGTTTTTCTTTTTAAGTTTTACTGGATAACATAACAATTAATTCGGAAGTCTACTGTCATCAGATGGACAAACTGAATGATGCACTTCACCAGTAAAGCCAGAATTAATCAACAGAAAAGGTGTAGTGTTCGACCAAGATAATGCCAGACCTCATACAAGTTTGATCACTCCCCAAAAGCTTTTACAGCTTGAATTCAGATCTGGCACCTTCGCATTATTATTTGTTTCAGTCACTATAAAATTTTTTAGAGAATAAAACCTTCACTTCAAATGAGGAGGTCAGTTAAACACCAATCAGTCAACCACCTCGATCAGTTTTTTGCCAGCAAAGACCAAAAATGTTATGAGTGGAATCAAGCTACTACCCGAAAGATAGCAAAAGAGATTGGACTAAAACAGTTAATGTATAATTTAATAAAAAATTTGTTCATTATACGAAAATTATCTTTCATTTTCACAAAAAAGTAAATTACTTTCCGAACAACCTAATATTTAATTTAACTTTACTTGTGGTGGATATCCTGGTGGAGTAAATACAGCCATATAATAATGAAAACAAACGTTAAGTAATAACCAGTTGCCAAAAATCACCAAGAAAACGCACATATAAGGATTTCTATCCCACCAATAAGGAAGACCAATATAGTATGCGATAACCACAACTGATGCTGTTAATCCAGCTACGACAACTACAAAAATCTTTTGAAAAAATTCATATTTAAAAGTAATAGTTAAAAACTACAAACCGGTCCAATTGTATTTGTAAAGTTATCAACAAACCAAAACATCGGTTCCATACAAACATCAGCTGCGTAATTTTGATCCATACAATTGTTGTATGTTAACGATTTTGTTGTATAGACACATTTTTGAGCAAGATTTACTATATAACTATAACATAAAAATTTATTATATGTTACAAAAAAGGATGTGAAACTACTTACTTTAAAAGTTGCGATAATTTATAAATTTTCCACCGGATTGTTACCATTTTTATAATTCCCTGCTACCTTAAAACGAGTTTAAATCGAATTACAATCTGCATTTTAGCTTTAACTCGTAATCTTGTTCAGGTTATTTAAATACATCTTATCGATTTTTGAATAGGTTAGGTTTTCTATTTCATATACTTTCTATTAAATAATCAATATGATAAATTTTATTAAGATAAGAACTTAAAGAATTTTATAAGAACTAAGTATTTATAATTCAATTTTATTTATAATAAAAATAATTAATACTACTTAATATTATTAAAATTAATCTTAAATTAAATAACATAGATAATAGTTCTATCTAATGATATTTCTATTAAATAAAATAAAGAAAAAACCGCGAAATATAAACAGTTTGAAAGAAGCAACACTATCTCTGAGTTATTATCAATTTAACATAACTGAATGGTTATAAATCTATTGAAAATTGAACTTAGTCAACCCGACCTCGATTTGAACACGCAAAAAATTTGTTATCTCGAATCGTTTTCTATTTTAGTTCGATTTGAAGCGTATCATGTGATGTCAACACTATGAGTCACTAGAAAAGAGGCATTGTTCAAAAGTGATTTACTTGCGGCTTCCAATAAATTTTGATTTATTGTCAGTTGTAAACAGTTAACCATGGAAGCCAGCACGCCTCTATTACTTAGCAACGAATATACAGAAATTTACAGAAGAGTACCTTTTACATTACAATTGGCTTATGGAATAGGTCACGTATTAAACGACATTTGTGCCTCCATGTGGTTTACTTATCTTTTAGTTTTCTTTAATCTCGTATTAAAATTTACCAGCGCTCAAGCCGGACTTATCCTTTTAGTGGGACAAGTTGCCGATGCCATTGCAACACCTTTCGTTGGATATCATTCTGATCAACCAGATAATTTCTGGTTTTGTTGTTGTGGTAGAAGAAAAGCTTGGCACTTTTTTGGTATGTATTTATTTAAGATGACAATTGCCTTTTTATTTATTGAGATGACAATTTCCTTTTTATTTATTAAGATGACAATTTCCTTTAATGTTGTGATTTTAGGTACAATATGTGTAATTGGAACATTTCCATTTATATTTTTACCTTGTATAAACTGTGAGAATAGTTCTGTAGAAGCTCAACTATTTTATTATAGCATTTTTGTGATTATCTTTCAATTTGGTTGGGCTGCTGTCCAAATTTCACATTTATCGTTAATCCCTGAATTAACACCTAATGAACATGACCGTACTAAACTTACAGCTATTAGGTAAAAAATTATTTTTTAAAAATTTTTTTATGGAATGTTATCTATACCAATTATTTTTTTTTTATTATTATTTTTTAGATATTGTTTTACAGTCTTTTCAAATCTACTAGTCTACATAATAACATGGTATTATTTACATATAGGAACTGGAAACAATACACAAATAGGTCCAGAGGATGCTCCAAAATTCCAAAAAGTAATTATTTATGGTATGTCAGTGGGAATTGTTTCTTCCATCCTTTTCCATGCTTTCGTAAAGGAAGATAATGGTAGTATTTGTAATAACGTTAGAGGTGCAGTACCTAGATCAGGAGTTTTGGATCTTTTATGTTCCGTTAAGTCATATAAGGTAATTATAATAAATATTTTAAGATTAAAAAAAAAATTATTTTTTAATAGGTAGCTGTTGTTTATATGTCAACTCGTCTTTTTGTGAATCTCAGCCAAATATTCATCCCGTTATATCTCCACGAATATTTAAACATGACAGCAAGTGCTTTAGCTTTAATACCGTTAATTATGTTTATCGGAAGCTTCTTAACAACCTTCATAATTGAATTAATGAATAGGAGAATTGGTCGGAGAGTACGTTTGTTTTAATGAAGACATCATAAAATTTTTCATATATATTTTTTTAGATTTCATATATCTTTGGCGGAATTATTGGAGCTATTGCATGTCTTATGGTAAGATTCCGATATGGTGATGATTTCATAAGTTATGATATTTATGTTGTTGCTGTTTTATTCGGTAAGTATGGTATGGTAACAGCTGTTGATTTAAATTCTAATCAAATAAATTTCAAATTTGACAAACGTTAAATTGCTCCAAATGGCTGCTTTGTTCCAATATAATGGTGTTTAACTAACCTTTGTTATATAATTCAACCATAAGGAAAACGAAACCTGAAACATAATCAGATTTTGTAATAAAATGAAAAAAAAATCTAAATTTTCGTCTAATTTTCCGGTAAAAGTTCGGAAAAACTTTCGTCATATATTTTCCAGATCAGACACAATGTCCTCCTTTTAAAATCTTATTCAGAATTGAATGGAGAATCGTTTAATAAAAACCGTAGAAAATCAGACAACTGAAGGTTGAGTTACACGAACTCAAAGTCAAAATTTTTAAAATGAAAAAAATCCTAATTTCTTAGGATTAATTTCTAATCGTTGTTATATAATTCAACAATGAGGAAAACGATGGTGAAATTTATTTCACCGTAAATCCTCACTGAAACATAATAATCGGATTTTCTTATAAAATTTTAAAAGTATCAAAATTTTCGTTTAATTTTTCGGAGTAAAAGTTCGGAAAAACTTGCCTCATATATTTTCCACATCAGGCACAATGTCCTCCTTTTCAAATCTTACACAGAATTGAACGGAGAATCGTTGAATAAAAACCGTACGCAAATCAGACAACTAAGAGTTGAGTTACGAAGCTTAAAGTTAAAATTTCTAAAATAGCCAAAATCCTAATTTCTTACTATCAATTTCTAATAATTGTTATATAATTCAACCAAGAGGAAAACGATGGTGAAATTTATTTCACCGTAAATCCTCACTGAAACATAATAATCGGATTTTCTAATAAAATTTTAAAAGTATCAAAATTTTCGTTTAATTTTTCGGTGTAAACGTTCGGAAAAACGTTCATCAAAAATTTTCCAGATCAGACACAATGTCCTCCTTTTAAAATCTTTCTCAGATTTGAACGAAGAATCATTTAACACAAACCGTATCAAAATCAAACGATTAACGATCAAGTTACGTGAACTTAAAATCACAATTTCTAAAATAACTAAAATCCCAAAAAAATCTAAAACTAAAAATTCATTAAATAATAAATTTAATTAATTTTAAAGGCGCAGCTAGTTCAATAATCTTAGTAACAAGCCTAGGAATAACAGCAGATTTAATCGGAGATAAAAGCGGAAGTGTAGCCTTTGTATATGGAGTAATGAGCTTCTGTGATAAATTAGCTAATGGAATAGCAGTGATAATAATCCAAGCATTGTAAGTAGACATTAAAAATCCACTTTTATTTAACTTATTTTATCATTTTTTAGGCATACAGAATTATCAGGATCACAATATTATCGTGATATAATCGCGTATGTTTGTGGTGGTTCAGCTCTATTAGGAATGTTGGGTGTTCTATCATTAAAGAGGATGAGAGGTGTGTATTTGACACGAAGAATTTAAACATTTAAGGTTGCTGGTTGTGTTTTTATATTTGTAGAAAGTATAGTTCAAAATGTTCCCAATTATAACAGTATAAATGCTGAGGGTAGTTCGACAAGCACGTCATGACAACAACCTTCTGGTTCCTCTCCGTCCACTTAGTAAAATTGACCGTGTGATATTAATCATTGCAACGTGAATGGACGTGTATTTTTGTACTTATCTGTTAGATAATATTAGAAAAATCCTTCTGTAGAATAGAGTTGAAATCTTTTTAATATATATTGTTATATATTTTAATATATAAGATGAGCATTAACGTTATGAGGTTTTATTTGAAATTCAAAATTGCGTTTTGATGTTTTATTCCTAGTCAATTTTACATATGGAATGCTACAATAAACTTGTAATATAACTAGAACATGACAATCGGGTTCGTAAGTAAAAGCTCGGCGCGGTGACAAAAAATTAACGGAAATTGTGTTTTAAATTTGTCGAGCCAATTAATTTTAAATAATCTCTTTTCAATTAATTAATTTTATTCAATTTTCAATTTCATGGGATTCATTAACATTCCTTAAAAAATAATATTTTTTTTTTTAATACAACAAATTAATAACTATAGCCTAGCGTTTCACTCGGTGGCTAAATATTCTTTTTTATATTTAATTCTTTTTTTATTATTTTATTATTCATAAAACCACATTTCGATAATTAATAAAACAGGATCAACTTCCGCTACCCACAGAATATTACATAAAAACATAAAACAATGACAATAGAAAAAAATTAATAGTAATAGGATAGTTGTCCTTGGGGTACCATATAGAAATATATCTATAACACCAACCGACCTTCTTCTAATCGTGTAATGGGACGTACCGGTTTTACAAAAGTTATTTTTCATTGTAAAAAGAACAGCATTTTAATATACAATCAGCGACGACCAGCATTAAAATATACAGTTACGTGATTGATTAATGGATAATATGCAATCAGAAGTAAGGGGCGTGTTTTAACGAAGGTCGGTTAACTCGTGGACATCTGACCTAAGGCCAGCAGTCTCTCCACGGCCGCGTTTATATCTCCAAATGTTGCGATTAACGCTTGAAGGTTCGCTTCTCTATTCAAGAAACCCATCGCCGTCAATTGCTCCAACTGCGCTCTATAACGCTGCTCTGGTGGTAATGTGTTATCACTTTGTACTGACATTCCCGCCAACATTCTAGCCATAAACTAAAACAGAAAAAATGATTCAAACAACATTCGACATTACCGCCAACATTCTAGCCATAAAATAAAATATAAAATGATTCAATAAAAAACTAAGATGTAAAATCGGAGACGAAATTTCGTCTCCGATGATGATGAGAATCGAATGATTCAATAAAAAACTAAGATGTAAAATCGGAGACGAAATTTCGTCTCCGATGATGATGAGAATCGAATAATTCAATAAAAAACTAAGATGTAAAATCGGAGACGAAATTTCGTCTCCAATGATGATGAGAATCGAATAATTCAATAAAAAACTAAAATATAAAATCGGAGACGAAATTTCGTCTCCAACGATGAGAATAAAAACACGTTAGACGATAAAAAATTATAACACCAGTAAAAGTACAGTGTTTTTCCATCCTTACGTCAGTAAAACTGTCATTACTAGCACCTCCAGCGGTAGTCGTGGTGGTTGTCGGAGTCTGGGTCGAAGGCAACGTCGTAGAAGTGGTCGTAGGAGTTGCAGCCGGTGGAAATGGGGGCGTTATTCCGGGTGAGAGTGTGCTGACTAATCCCGGTGCTGCAGTACGTAACGTTTCCATGCCTTGCTGTATTTGCATGATTGCGTTTAAGGCCTGAAACAAAAAATATTGATACCACATCCCCAATTTCATTACCTTTTATAAATAATATCAGGTGTTCATTTAAATTCGTGCTCAAGTGTACTTTGAAATTTTATTAGACGATAATGAAGAGAAAATTTATGTCGCATTATTAGTGTAGTCTTTTCAATTAAATTTCAAATATGACAAACGTCAAATCTGCTCAAACTATAGTGAACTGCTTGCAATGGCTACTTATTGATAATACATTTCGTTTCTAACAAAAAAAAAATGATAGTAAAGTCTTATATTCAAACTGGTTAGAAAGTCAATTAAGTTTGAGACTATAAATAGTCTTTTTAGTTGTTGCTGTAAAAGCAACGGTGGGCAACCTCCGGCCCACGGGCCAACTCTGGCCTTCGTGATGGTCTAATCCGGCCCATGACACCTTTTGAAAGAACAATACATAATTTTTGTTTTAAATCAAAAATGTGTAATAGAAAGAAATAATGAAAGAAAGGTGGTTTTACCACTATTGCGTTAGACCTTTTTTTTTTAGTCTTACAAGTAACAAGAAAATTTGTCAATTTTCTACTCCGGCCCGAGTACAAAGAGTAAACCGTAACGAGGCCCCCACTATACAAAAGGTTGCCCACTCCTGATTTACAGCATAATTTCATAGACTATTTGAACATCATCATGAAATTTTGGAAGACCAATTACTAAAAAATTGATGTTTAGATAAATTTTAGCAAAAAACAACTTATTAGCCAATTTTCTTTCATTTTCTCTTTATTACTTATAACCTATAGAACATTTCAGCGTTATGACATAGCTTTAATTAAATTTTCTTGGACATACGTCAAAAATGCAAGTAAAATACATAGCTCACTTGAACATTAATTTAAATAAACACCCGATATTTACCTGTGGGTTTGTAATAAGGTTTTGAATTTCTGGATTTTGAAGCTGTTGTAAAAATTGCGGCATCATTGTCCTCATTTGTTCCTGCATAGCGGGATTATCTTGAAATAGCGGATTTTGCGCAAGGATATTATTCGCAACCGTTGGATTTGAAGCGAGCGTTTGTATCATATTTTGCATATAAGGTGCGTTCAGCATACTCTGTAAAAGCTGTGGGTTTTCGGTCATCTGTTGTAACAAACTCGCCATAGGTGGATTCATTAGGTTCGGAGGTCGCGGTTGTGGTTGAGTCGGGGGTCCACCACTGGCCGTTTCCGGTCTATTAGCCGACCAGGGGTTGGGAAGAGGCTCCCGATTTTCCGTACCTTGTTGAGGATTGCTAGTTGAAGTATTATTATCGACCAACCCCGAAAAAGGATTCCTCGAAAACTGTTCCGAAGCCGCACTCAACATCGGTTCTTGTATATCGCGATACATCCTTTGCAAAGCGTTATAACCGCCTGGTATACTCTCCAAATTACTCAACGCGCGATCATGCGTGCGCATTAACTCGTGCAACATCGAAGGATTTCTCGCCAACTCCATCGTTTGACGTAACAATTCTGGATTATTCAACATATGATTTATATCGGGATTTCTGTCTATCAGCTCTTGCATTTGCGGGTTACTCATAATCAAGGCGCGCATATTTTCCGGATCAGTCAACAAACGCTGGACAAGCGGGTTATCTAACACTTGCCTTAACAAATCGGGATTTCCCATTAATTCTGATTGAAGACGGCTTTGCAAATCCATGAAGTTTGTTGAACCGAGTCCTAAAGCGTCTAAACCTGATAAACCACCCATACTACCCAAATTGAATGGTGTTTGACTTATATCAGCTAAAATAAAAATAAATGTTAAGACTCTTCAACCATAGTCTTAAAGTTTTTGAGAGGATTTGCTATGTATGAGGAGGAAGCTTGAAGGTGGACTTGGTGGGTATGTATGCACAAACACAGCTTGAAAATACCTTATTTATAGGTGTAATTGTTGCTAATTATTAGCTTATAAGGAGAAGGCGTGAGGTGATTTTTTTTTTAATCTGTCATTGCGCTTAGTGGTAGAGTATCATATACAGGGCCGGATATAAGGCGATTGAAGCGATTGCGCCTTATCGGACACCGCATTTTAAAATTTATACATTTAAAAATTTACATGTTACAAAAATAAATATCTAGGGTTCGGTTTTATAAAGCTCAATTAAGTTAAAATTTGATAGCTAGGTATATTAAAACTATAATAACGTTTCTGTTCTTAAAAAATTCCATAAAATGCTGTAGCAGTACTTAGTAGAAGTAATTGTGAGGTGGGAATCAAAATCATTTAAGTAAAATAATTTAGTTGGTAGTAAAAAATATAATATAGGCATGCTCATTTTGAACAATTAAAATCACACCGATTTATTTGGACTTTTGGGAAAATTTCAAAACATGGAAAAAGAAGAATTGAAAGAACATTCAGCAGATTTAGAAATTGCTCTGACAGATTCGAAGATTACACAAAATGATGCAACTGACACCGTGAAGGAAGCAGACTTAGACTGTAATATGCTTTTCGAAGAAATGGAAGTATTAAACTTTAAAATGTATTCTTTCATAAGAATATTTCTGAAATCCATTAAAAATATTTCAATTTTTGTCTGACCATGACAGAACTACGGCATTACCAAACCTATTCATTGCTCTTCCTATATATTTAACAATTACAGTGAGCGTTGTTTCTGGAGAAAGGTCATTTTCTATACTAAAACATATAAAAATATATCTAATTGTAAGATCAACAATGATACAAGATAGATAAACCAGTTTGGCTATCATATCGATTGAGACTCAAGAAGCAATGCAATTGGATTTTGGTACAATTTTAGAAGACTGCAGAACAAAAACTTAGGAACATGTAAAACATCTCTAACTAGATGTATATGTAGTAACATTGAATAATACTTATGGCGATATTACACGGTTCACTTTAGCGTTTTAATTTGGATGAAGCAAATTAATTGAATCATGTAAACATAAAAGTGAATTGTTCAATGTGATTATGCAATCGCGTTGAAAGAATTGAACTGGTTCAATATTTTCACTTTTGTCGTTCATCATTCAATGCAATTGAACGTGTAAATATTGGTATTCACTCGATGCTCAATTTTGCGCGCCACGCCGATGCCGCCCGATGCGCTGTTTCAGGAAAAAGGTTGAGGTTAAAGGCATGTGAGAGACAAAGTGTCAAAAAGTGGCAAATGTCACAGTGAAAAAAAGTGTCAAATTTGAATAGCTAAAAAATGGTTTTCAAATGGAAAGAGGAACATACATCTCTGTTCCTAGAACACTTTAAAAAATACCCAAGTCTGTGGAACTACAGAACCGATGGCTACAAAAATCGAGTAAAAAAGTTCGCGCAAACGCCATAAGACCATTAATAGAAGATTTAGGTATCGTTGGCGTAAATGAAGAGGATGTTAAATTGAAAATTAAAAGCCTACGCACACGTTATACTTGCGAATTATCAAAAATTAAACGGTCTACAAAACGGTCTCTTTCTTTATTCATTCGAAGGTGAATGGTGTATGCATCTGGATCCTCTTCTGCCAATTCTTTCAATAGACGATTTGACGCTCCCAAGGCCTGTCTTCTCAATATCCATGGCCGCACCCACCAACGTCGTTTATTTCTCCGATTCTTTTTTGTCAATTCCTTAATTAAATGGTCACAAATTAAGGTTATTTCTATGCTTACAACCTGATTCGACGCCATCTTTCTAAGCAATGTGACTTGAACAGTTCATTTTATATGATACGTGTAAACATCATATTTTTCATTTTTGCGGCTTTCAACCAAAGTGAATCAATTTGGTTGAACCGTGTAATATCGCCTTTACTCAATAATAATACCAAAATTTAAGTAGTTATAATAAAACGTTAGCAAAATAAATATTTTTATTTAAACTTTGACGGGACCCGCGAAAAAAATTTAATCGGGCCCGCACTGATTGGATCTGGCCCTGATCATACAAGGATTTAATTGACAAAGTACTAAAACGCAGTCAAGTCAGATAAGTAAACTCGTTCACAGGCTTCCGGTAGCGGAGTTGTTAAAGCAGTGAGTCAGCGATGCAAACTGGACATTGCTGGTTCCTGAATAATGCGTCTTAGTAGTTTGTCAATTGAATCCTTATATGATACTCTACCACTCAGCTCAAGGACAAATTAAAAAAAAAAACACCTCGCATCCTCCCTTTGTTAATGAAAAGAAAAATCAAAAATGTAAGACCATCCAAAAAATCTATGTACATTTAGTCAACATTTTCTAAAAGAATTAATTGAATACAATGATTATTAAACCCACAATTTGTGAAATAAAAATGCATCTTTCGCTGTATCTATAATTCACGGTCGAAGCCCTTTAATCATTTTCATCTCTTTTAAAAATATTTTTAAAAGGATATTATACTTCATTAACACGTTGAGTGCCACGCGGTTTAATAACGACTTACCCGTCAGGCTGTTGTCAGTTACGCTCAGCCTGAACGAAAAGTTGTGTCAGTCATCGATGACTGACATGGTACTCAATGTGTTAATGTGTAATTCTTGGCAGATTGATTTAAAAGTTGTGAACCATCAAAATTATTTCTTATTTAATTAAACAAATGATAAAACATTAATGTACGAGAATAATATATTTTTAATTATTTATTTATATACTTCTAATGAAGTATCAATATAGAAAATTCTTAATTCTACGTAGATAACATATTATCGAGGATAATAATTAATACTTAAGTGTATAAAAGATTTACCTGGTGGTCTATCAGGTGTTGGTTCTGTCCGTCGAGGAGTAGATTTAATAACCAAATGAATGGTAAGGCCATCCTTTATATTTTGAGAAGCCAAAGTCTCAGCATCTTTTAAAATCCTCCCGGCGAAAATCAAACATAACTGTTCGACGTCTGCGTTAAACTTCTTCGACACTAACTCTTTAAACTAAAAAGAAAAAGACGATGCGTTAAGGTTATGGTTATCATTGACCATCCCTGATAGTAATAAACGCGATTTACGTACCTCGGCGACCGTTACATTTTCTAAAACTTCGAGAACTTCCTTTTCTTTTGGAGTTTTTACCGTTAAAGTGATTAATTTCGGTTTATTTTCTTTATTCTCAGATGAAGTTGCACCATCTTGATCGTCCGCCATGTTTTCAATGACTACTCACTTTTGAATTTTTCGATTCCCACCACATGTCCCGGTGTATCTAATTAACGTAACACTATACGTGTTTGATAGAAAGCTCTAGAAAACTATTTCAAATATTTTCGATGATTAATTACGAATAGAAAACGATAAAAATGATTTTAACTCGTAGACGATGGTTTAACTACGCAATTATTCCATGAATTGAATTTTACAGTTACAATAAATGGATAAGTAGATTGGAATTGTTAAGTAATATCGGTATTTCATCAGAAATAATAGATAAAGTTATAATAGCCACGTAAATTTCTAGGAAAATGAATTAATGTTTCGAAAAAAAAAAAGAAAAGGATTTTTCACTAGTGACATCTATTGATATAAAATTGATATAAAATAACATTATTTCAAATACACCCTTGATTAACTTTAAAAATTCGCCTAGAATTTATTTATGAAAATTAAGAAAAGATTTTTTCAGTAAAGATAAATTAAAGTCTCTACTTTTCAACAAAATAATCAATTTTTTTCTAAATGTTACCAAAAGAATTAAAAAAATTTTCAAATACATCTAAGATTTTTAACAAAATTTCACCTAAGCTTAAAAAGATCAACTTGATCAACTTTAAAAAATCACCTAGAACTTATTTATGAAAATTAAGAAAAGATTTTTTCAGTAAAGATAGATTAAAGTCTCTATTTTTCAATAAAATAATCAATTTTTTTCTAAATGTTACCAAAAAAATTAAAAAAAAATTCAAATACACCCAAGATTTTTAACAAAATTTCATCTAACCTTAAAAGTATCAACTTGACCAACTTTAAAAAATCGCCTAGAATTTATTTATGAAAATTAAGAAAAGATCTTCTAACTAAAGATAGATTAAAGTCTCTACTTTTCAATAAAATAATCAAATTTTTTCTAAATGTTACCAAAAAAATTAAAAAAAAAATTCAAATACACCAAAGATCTTTAACAAAATTTCACCTAACCTTAAAAAGATCAACTTGATCAACTTTAAAAAATCGCCTAGAATTTATTCATGAAAATTAAGAAAAGATTTTCTAACTAAAGATAGATTAAAGTCTCTATTTTTCAATAAAATAATTAAATTTTTTCTAAATGTTACCAAAAAAATTAAAAAAAATTTCAAATACACCAAAGATTTTTAACAAAATTTCACCTAACCTTAAAAATTTCAACTTGATCAACTTTAGAAAATCACCTAGAACTTATTTATGAAAATTAAGAAAAGATTTTTTCAGTAAAGATAGATTAAAGTCTCTATTTTTCAATAAAATAATCAGTTTTTTTCTAAATGTTACCAAAAAAATTAAAAAAAAAATTCAAATACACCCAAGATTTTTAACAAAATTTCACCCAACCTTAAAAATTTCAACTTGACCAACTTTAAAAAATCGCCTAGAATTTATTTATGAAAATTAAGAAAAGATTTTCTAACTAAAGATAGATTAAAGTCTCTACTTTTCAATAAAATAATCAATTTTTTTCTAAATGTTACCAAAAAAATTAAAAAAATTTTCAAATACACCCAAGATTTTAAACAAAATTTCACCCAACCTTAAAAATTTCAACTTGATCAACTTTAAAAAATCGCCTAGAATTTATTTATGAAAATTAAGAAAAGATTTTCTAACTAAAGATAGATTAAAGTCTCTATTTTTCAATAAAATAATCAAATTTTTTCTAAATGTTACCACAAAAATTAAAAAAAATTTCAAATACACTAAAGATTTTTAACAAAATTTCACCTAACCTTAAAAATTTCAACTTGATCAACTTTAAAAAATCACCTAGAACTTATTTATGAAAATTAAGAAAAGATCTTCTAACTAACAATAGATTAAAGTCTCTATTTTCCAATAAAATAATCAATTTTTTTCTAAATGTTACTAAAAAAATTAAAAAAATTTCAAATACACCAAAGATTTTTAACAAAATTTCACCTAACCTTAAAAATTTCAACTTGATCAACTTTAAAAAATCACCTGGAACTTATTTATGAAAATTAAAAAAAGATTTTTTCAGTAAAGATAGATTAAAGTCTCTATTTTTCAATAAAATAATCAATTTTTTTCTAAATGTTACCAAAAAAATTAAAAAAAATTTCAAATACACCCAAGATTTTTAACAAAATTTCATCTAACCTTAAAAGTATCAACTTGACCAACTTTAAAAAAATCGCCTAGAATGTATTTATGAAAATTAAGAAAAGATTTTCTAACTAAAGATAGATTAAAGTCTCTATTTTTCAATAAAATAATCAAATTTTTTCTAAATGTTACCAAAAAAAATTAAAAAAAATTTCAAATACACCAAAGATTTTTAACAAAATTTCACCCAACCTTAAAAATTTCAACTTGATCAACTTTAAAAAATCGCCTAGAATTTATTTATGAAAATTAAGAAAAGATTTTCTAACTAAAGATAGATTAAAGTCTCTGTTTTTCAATAAAATAATCAAATTTTTTCTAAATGTTACCAAAAAAATTAAAAAAAAATTCAAATACACCAAAGATCTTTAACAAAATTTCACCTAACCTTAAAAAGATCAACTTGATCAACTTTAAAAAATCACCTAGAACTTATTTATGAAAATTAAGAAAAGATTTTCTAACTAAAGATAGATTAAAGTCTCTATTTTTCAATAAAATAATCAGATTTTTTCTAAATGTTACCAAAAAAATTTAAAAAAATTTCAAATGCACCCAAGATTTTTAACAAAATTTCACCTAACCTTAAAAATTTCAACTTGATCATCTTTAAAAAATCACCTAGAACTTATTTATGAAAATTAAGAAAAGATTTTTTCAGTAAAGATAGATTAAAGTCTCTATTTTTCAATAAAATAATCAATTTTTTTCTAAATGTTACCAAAAAAATTAAAAAAAAATTCAAATACACCCAAGATTTTTAACAAAATTTCATCTAACTTTAAAAGTATCAACTTGAGCAACTTTAAAAAATCGCCTAGAATTTATTTATGAAAATTAAGAAAAGATTTTCTAACTAAAGATAGATTAAAGTCTCTATTTTTCAATAAAATAATCAAATTTTTTCTAAATGTTACCAGAAAAATTAAACAAAATTCCAATACACCAAAGATCTTTAACAAAATTTCACCTAACCTTAAAAAGATCAACTTGATAAAGTTTAAAAAATCGCCAACTTATTTATGAAAATTAAGAAAAGATTTTCTAACTAAAGATAGATTAAAGTCTCTATTTTTCAATAAAATAATCAGATTTTTTCTAAATGTTACCAAAAAAATTTAAAAAAATTTCAAATGCACCCAAGATTTTTAACAAAATTTCACCTAACCTTAAATAGATCAACTTTAAAAAATCGCCAACTTATTTATGAAAATTAAGAAAAGATTTTCTAACTACAGATAGATTAAAGTCTCTAGTTTTCAATAAAATAATCAAATTTTTTCTAAATGTTACCAAAAAAATTAAAAAAAATTTCAAATACCACCAAAGATTTTTAACAAAATTTCATCTAACCTTAAAAGTATCAACTTGACCAACTTTAAAAAATCGCCTAGAATTTATTTATGAAAATTAAGAAAAGATTTTCTAACTAAAGATAGATTAAAGTCTCTATTTTTCAATAAAATAATCAATTTTTTTCTAAATGTTACCAAAAAAATTAAAAAAAATTTCAAATACACCAAAGATTTTTAACAAAATTTCACCTAACCTTAAAAATTTCAACTTGATCATCTTTAAAAAATCACCTAGAACTTATTTATGAAAATTAAGAAAAGATTTTTTCAGTAAAGATAGATTAAAGTCTCTATTTTTCAATAAAATAATCAATTTTTTTCTAAATGTTACCAAAAAAATTAAAAAAAAATTCAAATACACCCAAGATTTTTAACAAAATTTCATCTAACTTTAAAAGTATCAACTTGAGCAACTTTAAAAAATCGCCTAGAATTTATTTATGAAAATTAAGAAAAGATTTTCTAACTAAAGATAGATTAAAGTCTCTATTTTTCAATAAAATAATCAAATTTTTTCTAAATGTTACCAAAAAAATTAAACAAAATTCCAATACACCAAAGATCTTTAACAAAATTTCACCTAACCTTAAAAAGATCAACTTGATCAACTTTAAAAAATCGCCAACTTATTTATGAAATTAAGAAAAGATTTTCTAACTAAAGATAGACTAAAGTCTCTATTTTTCAATAAAATAATCAAATTTTTTCTAAATGTTACCAAAAAAATTAAAAAAATTTTCAAATACACCCAAGATTTTTAACAAAATTTCACCCAACCTTAAAAATTTCAACTTGATCAACTTTAAAAAATCGCCAACTTATTTATGAAAATTAAGAAAAGATTTTCTAACTAAAGACAGATTAAAGTCTCTATTTTTCAATAAAATAATCAAATTTTTTCTAAATGTTACCAAAAAAATTAAAAAAAATTTCAAATACACCAAAGATTTTTAACAAAATTTCACCCAACCTTAAAAATTTCAACTTGATCAACTTTAAAAAATCGCCTAGAATTTATTTATGAAAATTAAGAAAAGATTTTCTAACTAAAGATAGATTAAAGTCTCTATTTTTCAATAAAATAATCAAATTTTTTCTAAATGTTACCAAAAGAATTAAAAAAAAATTCAAATACACCAAAGATCTTTAACAAAATTTCACCTATCCTTAAAAAGATCAACTTGATCAACTTTAAAAAATCACCTAGAACTTATTTATGAAAATTAAGAAAAGATTTTCTAACTAACAATAGATTGAAGTCTCTATTTTCTAATAAAATAATCAAATTTTTTCTAAATGTTACCAAAAAAATTAAAAAAAATTTCAAATACATCCAAGATTTTTAACAAAATTTCACCTAACCTTAAAAATATCAACTTGATCAACTTTAAAAAATCGCCTAGAATTTATTTATGAAAAATAAGAAAAGATTTTTACATTAAATATAGATTAAAGTCTCTACTTTTTAATAAAATAACCAATTTTTTTCTAAATGTTACTAAAAAAATTTAAAAAATTTTCAAATACACCCAAGATTTTTAACAAAATTTCACCTAACTTTAAAAATGTCTTGTTACTTAAAAGAAATTATTATTAGTTATCTCAACCTCGCTGTTGAAGAGAACAGTGTTAGTTAATTCGGAATTAGGTGATAAAATAAAAAAAAACAAGTAGTGTTAATTACAATTTTTATTCAAATGAAGCAAATATAATGGAAAAACAATAATAAATTTCTATAAAATGAACCGCAAAAAGACGTTTTCTTTCTTCCGTGTTGTTGTAAAAAATTGTATAATATAAAATGGCACTTAGGTTAGTCCTTTCTTAGCCAAGGCGGAGCAATCATGATATCCATACATTTTTTGTTTTTTCTTTTTTTTTGGAATGTAGTACCTATCGTTTCGCTTCAATTAATAATTAAAGGAATGTATTCTAAAATTAATTCTATTAAGAAAAGAAAAAAAAGTTATAATTTCATATCTTGGATACATCCCAGAACAAAAAAAATAAATCTAATATATATTACTAATCTTAAATTCTAGAAAAGAATTAATAAATGTTCAAAAATATATAATACATAATAAAAAAATATATAATATTATACAAATGCTCGACAGGAATGTTACGTACTTGTTACGGTAACACAATTCATATTTAATAATTATAATTCTAATAATAATAGTGTTAATGTCAAAATTGCGAAATTTCTGTTCCACTTTATTGCACGGATACCGAAAACGGACATCGAAAAAAACCTCTCTCCTTTTAATTGATTATTTTGATCGTGCCAAACGTTGCATGGATCACAGACACAAACAAATTTATACAAACGGTAATTTACGATAAAAGTAAGCTTTACGGTAGCGTGTTTTAACGGAACGGCGTAGTATACTTCTCGCCAATTTATTCCTGCGGTTGGCTGTCCATGTTCGGCACGTAATCCAAAGACATCAAACAGGCAAATACCGTCATCACCATCTTTGGCTTTACTTCTATTATATCTTCTGGCAATGCGTATACCCTAGCACCTGCTTTACGAGCCATTGATATTGCGTATTTTGCATTTGCCAAATTATCCTATAACAAAATATTTTTAATATCTGTTTTATTGCATTGCACTGAAGAATAGAGAAAAACATAGCATATTTAAAAAATATATATTTTTATCATTACCTCTTCAGAACCACTTGATTTAACCAAATCATAATTGATAGCTCCAGGTTTAATAGCATCGATAAGATCGATAACGACCTTTCCATCGGCAATTACGGGATCTTGGAAACTCTTAATGGACGATTGCTTACCAGCAGTACTTAACTTGTTATTAACCCACGTAACAATTTCTTTTTCCACGAGTGGATTTCCAGTGTGAGCGAGTTGCGATAAAATAGACAGAGTGTAAGCTCTCATCAATTGCCAGATGAGCGCCAAAGTGAGCGTAACGTTTCCTTCGTTGATATCTTGACCGGCGATTCCTACCAAAGAGAATTTGATGCCTTTTCCCAATTCCACGGCATAGTTACAGTTCTCTAATTTTTCCATGAACTTGCCGAGATTGGAGAATTTCCTATGGACGCGATTCCAATTCACCGTTCCTGGTTTGATAATATCGTACAATTGGAAGACGACTAATCCGTCAGCTAAATCGGAATATAACCAGTTTACGTGTGGACTAACTCCCATTGAGTTCATCCAGTTGCGATATGCTGTAAAAAATATTTTGTAACGAGGTTAACGAAAAAAAAAAAAAAAAAAAAAAAATTAGTAGTTGATTCATAATTATATGCAATTTTTAAAAGTTTGTTATTTTTATCTAGAATCTACTACTTGATACTCATTAAGTACCTTTATACTAATGTTCTTTTGAGCGCGTGTAAAACGTGGCTTGTTAATCGAGCGTTCTTAGGAGACGAAAAACCGTCCCGTTAAATAAAAAATTAAGATATTCTAGTAGTTAGATTCAAGAACCTCCTCCTCGAACCTGCTTTCCAGAAGGTTTTTAAATCGGCAATTTTTTTTGACCTCCTCACACCTGTATTCAAATTGAAGGAGGTCCTTGAATCGACAAATATTTTTGAAACTCCTCACACCTGTGTTGGAGGAGATTCTTAAAACGGCAAATATTTTCATCCTCCTTCCACTTGTGTTATTACAACCAAGAGTTTCTTAAACGATGAGGAGGTTTTTGAAGAAGAATATCGTGATGTTTATCCTCCAACTTTTCGCGATAAAATGCCGGATAATTTGCATCAGTCGCATATTTATTTGTATACATTATGAGCTGGTGGATGAAGGGTGGCGTGTTTTTGCATACATAGTTAGCATACAGAAAAACCTCCTCATCGTTTAGGATCCTTTTGATTGTAATAAAACTATCTTAAAGACTTGCGGTGGCAAGAAATTCACGGCTGAACGTGCCAGGTGAGTCATTTTTCTACTTGCCACAATGGGCTGATGACGTGCGTAACACCGCGCTGGCGATTCGGTAACAAAAGCATCTCGGCGTACCTAGTACGTCTTTCCAGCGCAAGTAGTTAAAATATTTCCAGATTTTAGAACCTCACACCTTGGAGAAGAACCTCCTCAAACACAGGTGGGAGGAGGATGCGAAATGTTACTTCAAAATATCTGCCGTTTTAAGAACCTCCTCGCATAGAGGTGTGAGAAGGTCCCAAAATAATTGCCGATTCAAGAACCTCATCCTCGAACGGAAGTTCCAGGAGAAGGTTCTTGAATCGGCAAATGTTTTTGGACCTCCTCACACCTGTATTCAAAGTGGAGGAGGAGGTTCTTGAATCGGCAGATATTTTTGGAACTCCTCACACCTATACTCAAATACAGGTGGGAGGAGGATGTGAAATGTTTACCTCAAAAATATCTGCTGTTTTAAGAACCTCCTCGCATAGAGGTGTGAGAATGTCCCAAAATAATTGCCCATTCAAGAACCTCATCCTCGAACGGAGGTTCCAAGAGAAGGTTCTTGAATCGGTAAATGTTTTTGGACCTCCTCACACCCGTATTCAAAGTGGAGGAGGAGGTTCTTGAATCGGCAGATATTTATGGAACTCCTCACACCTATACTCAAACACAGGTGGGAGAAGCATGTGAAATGTTTACCTCAAAATATCTGCCGTTTTAAGAACTTCCTCTAATAGAGGTGTGAAGAGGTCTTAAACTAATTGCCGATTTAAGAACCTCATCCTCGAACGCAAGTTCCAGGAGGAGGTTTTTGAATTGGCAAATACCTACTGCTCATTCTAATCGCAGGGGCTTACACGTGTTCTTGGAACGAAGAGGGTAAGAACGTTAATATAAATGAAAACGTGTGTTGTTTTTTGAGTGTTTTGAGTGGCTCGTGGCGTGTTGGATGTTTTAAATGTGCGTTTAAACCAAAAGAACAAAGAGATAGAGTTAGAACATTAGCATTCTTTCTTGATCTTTTAGTTTAAAACCACAGTTCGCTCTCAGCGTTTCTACCAAAATACCAACGATCAAAAATGCGAACCAAGAAGTAGAATTTACATACTATAAATTGATTCTAAGTCTCTAAAGAAGAATGCAAGAGCAGGGTTCGTTTCAATAACTTTGCCGAGTAGACTCGACTGGAGTACAGTAGAAGGAAAAACCGTAGTATTGTCCGATCCTCCTTAATGTAATGGTGTTGCAGGTCAAAATACCGTGGAAATCAATGCTAAGTCGATTTTATGGTTTGAGAGTGAACTCTTTTCATCTCTGCTGTAAGACTTCAGAGGGCCAAAAGCCCAAGCGAAAGTGTAATTAAAACAGCGAGATGCAAGGGGTCTCTATTCAACGATATCTTAGCTTGCAAGACCTTTGCATTAGGGAGGACAGGTTAATACTCCGGTCTTCCCTTCCAATGTTCTCAATTCGGGTCTTCCCAGTAAAGTTGCGGGGAGGAACCTCGCTCTTGCATCCTTCTTTTCATAGTGACGGTCAGAATCAGCTTATAGTACACGTTCAAATATGCGCGATTGAGATGCCAAGTTCCAATCACCCAAGAAGAATGTTAAGTAAAAGAATGTTAAAGTAAAGGTACCTATTGTATTTTTTCTATAAATAACAAATCGAGGGCTGAAAGGTAAAAACTCATCGTGATAACAACCCATTTGATCTCTAAATAATTTCAACAAAGAGTATTTTTGCAAAACTATTTTCCAGTTTGACTTTTTTTTTTATTTTCCGTAAAGTATACGTTTTAGAACTGAGGCAATTTTTATGTGAAATGTATTAACAAATATGCATATTTGAATATGCATTTTTTACCCGCATTTTTATCAAACATAAAAGATTTTATTTTATTCATATTTTTTTTATGAATAAAAAAGAGTAAATGAATTGTAAATATTCACCAACAAAAACTGATATATAAATAATGGATAATTATGAATCAACCTAATAAAAAAGAAATTTATAAAACATACTCTTTTCTTCTCTAGTTTCTTCAATAGTTTGATACTCAACGGTACCATTAGTTTGATCTAAAGCCGGATAATTATTGAACAAATTAGCGACGTAAGCCAAGTTCAACTTGTAAACGCCATTGACGACGTCCTGCGGCGTCACGAACGATCTGCACTTCAACTTTGCGGCTTGTTGCAACATCTTTTCGGCTCTCTCGTGGAGGTCAGTCTCGTATAAGGCCTCAGTGTTTACTCCCGACTCGGCAGGAGCGATTTGTTTCAATAAATGCGTATAAATCTCCGAGTCGCTGATGTCACCTTGGAAGTTATTGATGCGCCTGTTCACTCCGGCTCTCTCCAGATGGTAGTTAACCCAACGGAGCAAAATCGCTTCTGGGGATAATTTTAGAAGATCTTCGATCTTTTCTTCATCCGTAAGGAGAAGAGTTAAGCCTGGGCATTGATCCAAAGTGATCTGATTGAAAAGTCCGATACGGATTATTTGCCAAACTAGACCCAAGACTAAATGAGGAGTTCCTTTTGAAAGGCTGTGAGCGTCAATGTTCACGACATTACAGCCTATCGATTGAGCTGACGATAAAGCGAGGGTTAAGTTTTCTAATTTCGTATAGAGAGTTAAATTCTTCTTGTTTATTGCGCGTTCATCGATTGTATCCGGGCAAGAATGGTTTATTACTTTGCTAAAGAAAAAAAAAGAATAAAATAAAGATCATTAGCATATAATGGAGATAGTTTTGAGAAATGAGAAAGTTATTTTCTCTGAATCCCATGCCTAAGATTCACTAATTACGGAATTCAAAGCAAATTTAAAAATTAAATTTTTTCCAAGTTAAAAAGATACTCACCACAATAAAATCCCATCTTTAACCTTCTCATATAAAGTCTTTCCATGCTGATCGATTGGTAACAAATGTGCCAAATCCGGATCGCGACTCAAATTAGTATTAATCCAATCCGAGAAAGCCAATTGTTCTTCAACCCTAACGGAATGTGTAGTACCTTCATTGGAAGCGTCGGAGGTTCCGCCGATATGTTGCAAATTCTCTTTACGCGTAACGACCTGCTTAAACGTACTAGCAACTTCGTTTGATTTCAATTCAGCGCATAACGACTCGAACTCATCGTAGGAAAGTTTTCCCTGCTGGATATATCCCGGTTTGCTCTTGAATTCTTCTTCCATTTGCCTTACGCGCCATCCCGGAATTTTAAAACCGCAAACGTCTAAGGCTACTTTTAATTCTTTCAAATCGATGTAACCATCGTTGTTTTTATCAATCTGTTTAAATCAAATATATTTTTTTTAATGTGAGGATATTATTCAATGAAATATTAAAAAATAATAATAATAAGAGATATTTGTTGATTGATAATTTTACCAGAAATTAGAAATAAGAATTGTAATAATTGTAGAAATAAAATTAGAATTTGAAGAAAAAATTGTACAAGAATTTTGTCTCTGAAGATGATGAGATGGTGTGATGATGTTTTATAACTCCCTCCAAATGCTTTTACCATTCGTATAAAAAAATAAGAGAATATTTTAACCAATTTTCTCGATTTATAGTAAACTTCATAAGAATCAATAAAAAAAGTGTATTTAAATAAAAGTAATTAAACTAATTTACTTTATCGATAGGAATGTGTAATTAAAATGAACTCATCATAGACAATAAACTTTATAACCACTCTCTACAAACACTGTAAAAACATTTACAATGAGTTTTATTGTTTTAGAAAGTAAAAAAAAAACTGGATAGTTTAGATAAGAACTTATAGGGTGTGTAGAAAGTTTAGAGAGTGATTAAAACTAAATTAAACACTATAACACCATTTCATTACTAAAATATTAAATATTTAAAATCGTAAATATTAAAGATTAGAATTAAAACAAATTCGGTTGCATGTATCTTTGTTAATACTTGATAAAATTATTGCCTAAGTTAGGTTTACTGAATTTAGTTTATCAGGATTATTTTTAATTTTAAAGTGGATTTGTGTCAAAATTTCATTTTTGAATGGCACGTTGTTACTCGTAGATAAATATTGATTATTGGAGTAAACATCGATAAAACTAAAAAAAATAAATAAATAAAATAAAATAATTGGATGGCTTCTGAAACATAAGTTTCAATTTTTTTATAACGAATTCAATTAATTTATCAAGTACTCTTTATTGTAAAATTTTAATTAATTAGTAATTGTAAAATTTTCGTAACAAGTAACATTGTTTTAGAAAATAAAAAACGTCGATACTTTAGATAGAAAGCTATGAAGTGTATAGAAAGTTGAAATTAAAATTAAACTATTTGTAAGCAGAATAAGATTGCTTAAGGTTCAACATTCACCAATTTATTGGTGAATCATTCAAACATTTTATACGTTATTACCACAAATAAAATTTTATATAATTTTATTATAAAAGGATGAGTCAATATACAGTCTTTAAGTATTAACTTACTTACTTGTTAGAAATTTTTTCGGGGAGACTATTTCAGTACTCATAAAACATAAAAGGAGAAAAAAATTGCTTTTGAGTCATTGTTACAGCATATCAGGTATTTTATCATTTTAACTTTTAAAATATTTTTAAAGATTTTTAAATAAAGATTACAGGTAAATAAGGTGATATGTCAAAAAATGTGATTTCGAAAATTCTCGTTTTAAAATATTAGGAACTTGATATTTTTGTTAGTTTTTGATTAATAATCCGAATGGTGCACAAATGTAACGTTCAGATTCTTATCCATTATTGATGCTTAGACAAGCAAAGAAAAAAGAATTTTTTTTAGATTTACTTCGAAGATTTTTTTAGTTGATATTATTGGGATTAGTTGATATTAGGGATAAATTAGGGTAAACTCACAAAACCTTAGCTGTGCGCCTAAAGTCAGCCTTCCAGTTTTTCTTTATGGATTTTTATAGAAAGGCCGACTTTAGGAAGCATTTTTAAGGGCGCCGACATTTGGGTAGTTTACCCTATAAGGCTAAAATTAAGTAAAATCATCTCCTCAAAATCTACCAGACTTAAACAAGCATCCAAAGGAGAATATACTCGTACCATAACCCGAAATGAAGCTGCACCATGAAGAGAAAGATGAAAAAGTAAGGAATCAAACAATCAATAAAACTGAAGAGTCGAATTTATTGGTTCTTGACTACCCGACTCTTCAGTTTTATTGATTATTTGATTCCTGATATTCCACTGAAGAATGAAGAAATACATTGCATATGAAAAAGTAAGTCCCCTCTCCCATCTTCATCTTTCTATTCATAGTACAGCTATATTTCGGGTTTTAATACATCAGGATTCGCTTTCAGAGAAGCTTAAAGAAGAAAATCGTTCGCAAATTATTTTACCCAATGTTGTAGTAATCCCAGATAAAGAATTTGACAAAATACACCACGAGTTTCTCCAAATCCCAAAATGACAATAACCCAAAGTCGATAAGATCACAGGGATGTATATTCTAATAAGCCTTAAGACGAAGAGGGTAAAAATTTGAAAAACAATTATCAAGTACTGGGGAAATATTTAAATTTTTCTGCTAATATTTTTATTTACTAGCCAAATGTACCATTTAATTGCAATGGGGACTCATGGAGTATAATAAAGAGGAAGTTGAATAATGGGGCTGAATAATTTAGGGTGTTTGCACACACAGTAATATTTACCGAAAATCAGAAGGGAATTGTAGACCACAAGCAAAGAAGGCACGATATCAAAAAAGCCTGACTTCAAGAAAATTTATTTTAAAATATTAGAAAATTCATATTTTCATTAGTTTTTGATAAATAGTACAAATGGTACACAAACGAAACTTTCAGATTTCTTATAATTCTTATTGAACTTTAATAAAAGGATCAAATGAAGCCTTTTTTATCTATTACTGTACCTATATGATGTCTTTTTAGTCTATTTGTCAGTATTACAAAGTGAAATAACGTCTGACTAAGTGTATTTATTGCACGAAATTAAATAGGGTAAAAGATTTGAAAACTGTCTAATAGACAAGAATCTCAGTTTCGCCAAAAATTGACAGCGCTTTCTTTACCTGTAGTCTTTAAATGTTATTAAAAATTGTTTCATTTGATACTTAATACAACCGGTATTTCGATTAAAATAAGGGAGTTAAGTAGATTTATAGATGACGACCATTCATTGTTTTTACAGTCAGAAAGCTTAATCAAATTTCGATTCAATTTAAGATAAATTCAAATTACTTACTGGTTTCTCAAATCATCGTCCAAATTGAAATTTTTCATAAGTTAAATTCCGAGAGCTCCAAGTTTTACCATTCCATTTGAGAAAACTGGTTGCATGGTAACGAAGAGTGCAAATTTGATAACCAATAAAAGACCAAGAGTGTAGCTTTAAGGGCCTTTATTAGGTTGTCAAATTTGTACGATTCAGTTGACATGCAACCAGTTTTCGAAAATTACCGAATCAAAATTTGGAGCTCGAGGGGTTTATATCATCAAGATTACTTCCCAAATTATTCAAAATAACATTAAAAATTATTAATTATTTATATGTTGTTATATTAAACAGATGACAACTACAGTTCGTTTAGTCACTTATTTATTTTGGAACCTAGCTGAAGCTACAAGTCGTTTAATTGGGAATACTCGGTTATCATTGGTTAACATTTAAATTTTTTACTAATCTGATTGGTATTTTACGTATGCGTGAAATAATCAGATAAAAAATTACGATGAACATGATGTAATAAATTATTTCAAAATATGGAGTGATTTTCATTCCTATCTCACGTCTTATTTTTAACTGACAAGGAGACTTCACGATTTGCATTGATTTTTATTAACAGTACCAATCGATAGGTATCAGTACCTATCGATTGAATTAATAATAATTAATTTAGGGCGGAGACAGCTAGTTATCTGTTGGGTTGAATGAGAAAAGTTACATCACTGCTCAATTTGAAACGAAGAAGCTTTATTCGTTTCAAATTGAACAAGGTGTTTTTCAATTATGAACAAAGTGAACGCAGATTTTGGAAAAACTAAGATGGAGTGGGGATAGCTAGTTATCTGGTGGGTTGAATGAGAAAACTTATCTCACTGCTCAATTTGAAACGAAGAAGCTTTCTTCGTTTCAAATTGAACAAGGTGTTCTTCAATTATGAACAAAGTGAACGCAGATTTTGAAAAAACTAAGATAGAATGGGGACAGCTAGTTATGTGTTGGGTTGAATGAGAAAAGTTATGTCACTGCTCAATTTGAAACGAAAAAGCTTTATTCGTTTCAAATTGAACAAAGTGTTCTTCAATTATGAACAAAGTGAACGCAGATTTTGGAAAAACTAAGATGGAGTGGGGACAGCTAGTTATCTGTTGGATTGAATGAGAAAAGTTATCTCACTTCTCAATTTGAAACGAAGAAACCTTCTTCATTCAGTTATGAACAAGTTAAGCGCAGATACTGGAAAAACTAGGATGAGGTGAAAACAGCTAGTTATCTGTTGGGTTGAATGAGGAAAATTATCTCACTGCTCAATTTGAAACGAAGAAGGTTTCTACATTCAGTTATGAACAAGCTAAACGCGGATTTTGGAAAAACTAGGATGGAGTGGAGACAGCTAATTATTTGTTGGGTTGAATGAGAAAAGTTGTCTTACAGTTGACATTTTACTTAGCTTGGAGACAGTTCTTTAATCAAACGGTTAACCAACTACTTAATCTATGCTGATTTTGAGACTGATTGAGTTGGGAAGAGGACTAACTGTTAGGTTGAAGATAGTTGTTCGTCCTAGCTTAGCATTCACTGTTAGGTTGATTAACCAGCCCAACTCATTGTCAATGCTCAATTCGAGAACAATTAGATTGACTTGAAGGCAATTATTCAACCTCCCAACTAACTAAATGTCTTCAATTCAACCTAACTATCTCAAATTTGAGGAGTGAATCCAGTTTTAGTCATTCAATTACGAATAAACTGAACAGATTGAGGAAAAATTAGAGTTAGGGTAAATTAGGGTTGGAGACAATTAATTAACTGTTAACTGAAATGACAAAAATTATCTCAGTGCTCAATTTTAGGTAGTTAGGTTGAATTAGAGAGAATTAATTGTTAGATGGAAGGTTGACCTAACTCATTGTCAGTAAACAATATAAGAGCAATTAGGTTGGATTGAAGGCAGTTATTCAACCCAACAGTTAACTATAATGTCTCTAACTCATTTCAAAATTGTATCTGTTTCAAAATTGCATATTGAGTTTAGTTTTCTTCATTTCGTTATGAATAATAACTTAAGTAAAAGTCTACAATTCAACCTAACTGTCTCAAAATTGAGGAGTAAATCAAGTTTTCGTCATTCAATTGATACCTATCGATTTATTGAAATGTAACCAGAATAAATTCCAGATTCATCGTTCAATTTGTAATAAAACTTTTAAATTTTGAGTTAACGATGAAAATTTTTTTTTACTAAATAATTTAAGTGCTGCATATGTTTCGTTTACATCGTCATCATTTTATCAATGTGATTTTTCATCGCTGTCTCAAAATTCGGATCCTAATCTAACTTGGATTAATAGTGGTTTTAATATAAACTAGTCATTTTTTTTTTAAAATTCATATCTAAAAAACTAATTGTTATTGAGACTTGAAATTTTATGAGGATTTAGATTTGAACTTAATCTTTATTTTTACCAAAAATGAATTTTCTAGGACTTTTAGTTTTTTTTACAGAAATGAAATTCTAACCTAACTTAACTAACATGTCGATTAAAACTTGATAATTTTTAAAAATTCATCTCTCAAAAACTAATTGTTGTTGAGACTTAAAATTTTATGAGGATTTAGTATGAAACTTAATCTTTATTTTTACCAAAAATGAATTTTCTAAGACTTTTAGTTTTTTCTACAGAGATGAAATTCTAACCTAACTAACATGGCCATTAAAACTTGATAAATTTTAAAAATTCATATCTCAAAAACTAATTATTGCAGACAATTGAAATTTTATGAGGATTTTGATTGAAACTCAATATTTATTTTTACCAAAAATAAATTTTCTACGACTTTTAATTTTTTCTACAGAGATGAAATTCTAACCTAACTTAACTAACATGGCCATTAAAACTTGATAAATTTTAAAAATTCGTATCTCAAAAATTAATTATTGTAGAAAATTGAAATTTTATAAGGATCTAGATTGAAACTGAGTCTTTATTTTTACCAAAAATGAATTTTCTAGGACTTTTAGTTTTTCCCACAGAAATAAAATTCTAACCTAACTTTATTAACATGGCCATTAAAACATGACAAATTTTAAAAATTCGTATCTCAAAAACTAATTATTGCAGAAAATTGAAATTTTACGAGGATTTTGATTGAAACTCAATCTTTATTTTTACCAAAAATGAATTTTCTAGGACTTTTAGTTTTTTCTACAGAAATGAAATTCTAACGTAACTTAACTAACATGTCGATTAAACCAATTTTAAAAAATTCATATCTCAAAAATTAATTGTTACAGAGATTTGAAATTTAATGAGGATTTAAATTGAAACTTAATCTTTATTTTTACCAAAAATAAATTTTCTACGACTTTTAGTTTTTTTCTACAGAAATGAAATTCTAACCGAACTTAGCTAACATGTCGATTAAACCAATTTTTAAAAATTCATATCTCAAAAACTATTTGTTACCGAGAATTGAAATTTTATAAGGATTTTGATTGAAACTCAATCTTTATTTTTACCAAAAATGAATTTTCTAGGACTTTTAGTTTTTCCCACAGAAATGAAATTCTAACCTAACTTTATTAACATGGCCATTAAAACTTGACAAATTTTAAAAATTCATATCTCAAAAATTAATTATTGCAGACAATTGAAATTTTATGAGGATTTTGATTGAAACTCAATCTTTATTTTTACCAAAAATGAATTTTCAACGACTGTTAGTTTTTTCTACACAAAAGAAATTCTAACCTAACTTTATTAACATGGCCATTAAAACTTGACAAATTTTAAAAATTCATATCTCAAAAACTAAGTATTGTAGAAAATTGAAATTTTATGAGGATTTTGATTGAAACTCAATCTTTATTTTTACCAAAAATGAATTTTCTAGGACTTATAGTTTTTTCTACAGAAATGAAATTCTAACTTAACTAACATGTGGATTAAAACAATTTATAAAAATTCATATCTCAAAAATTGATTGTTGCCGAGAATTGAAATTTTATAAGGATTTAGATTGAAACTTAATCTTTATTTTTACCAAAAACGAATTTTCTACAACTTATAGTTTTTTCCTCAGAAACGAAAATGTAACTTAATGTTCTTAATAAAAATTTTTAAAACTTCTAAAAATTAGGATACGTCCTAAAAGCGGAATTTTCTTTGAATTACATTAAAATATGACATTTATAAGTTAAAATTTTATTATACAGGGTGCCCCGTTTTGATTGTTCGATCATATGTATAATGTATAAAGCATTAAGTGCTTTATATCACTTCAATTCAGCGATTCGAGAATAAATCGCAATTTTTAAAACCATACAATGAAAGAAAAATAATAAATAAAATAAAAATGACATAAAAAATCCATTTTGGAATCTATAAATACTCCAATATACTAGAAATTTTGATATCAAGACAAATTACGTGGAATAAATATTTTAAAAAATATTCGATAAAGTGATTATCTCAATTCGGTTTATTTAATTTAATTTATCAAGATTATTTTTTAATTTTAAAATTAGAATCAATTACATTTAAAAACTTAAAAATAATCGTCATCGATCTAACAATAAATAAAAATGCATATTTCAATTTAATTGAATTAACTCTCTACAAACACTATAAAAAAATAAAAAAACTTTTATAACAAGTTACATTGATTTAGAAAGTAAGAAAAAACTTCTCGATAAGAGTATAGAAAGTTTAAAAAAGTAATTACAACCGAAACTATAAGTGCTATAAAGTTAACTACAGCAATATATATTCGGTTAAGGACGTGCGTTGGGTTGAAACAGGTGTTTGAAAACATTTAAACGGTTTCATAATGAGTAATGGTTAATTGTAGATTGCCATATTCGTAGTATGCGGCATGAAAAAAAGCACACAAGCGAACGGATAAAATCGCTAGAATCGTTTTTATCAAATAATCCCATCTATAAATCGGTTTATCACAAAATTACTCCCTTTTAAGAGTTCGTAAAACTCTTATCAATACACTCTATTATGTAAGCTGTAAAATAAAATGATTACAAAGAAAAAAAAAATCTAAAACCCATCGATAATGTTTCTTTTGGATCGGACAACTAGCAAACAACGTCAATAAATTACACCGATCGGTTTTTATCTTGCGTGAAGTGTTTTCCATGGGTTCGATAAGAAGTTTAAAAAGGGAAATGTTGAATTGAGGTTTTCAGCAAACGATATATAAATTATCTAGTTATCGCATATCCTTTTCCTGTATCCAAAAGAGTACAGAGTTTATTTATATTTTCTCTCAATTCAACGAAATTAATAAATTAAAACTCATCTTATCATTTCAATTTTCTTACGTAAGTTTTATTTTATAAAATCATATGATTATATTTTTTTAATAAATAAACTTACTTCAGCGTAGGGTTTATTTTCACGTAAATGCTCGATGAACTCGTGATGAGCGCTAATTTGTCTGCTAAATTCCATATCCATTTTAGCTGTGAGAAGTTTTTAATTGCAACTTTACGCAACCGATGCACGCACCTTACTGAATACCTGCACTGAACTGACTGTGTATCGATAGGTTCTTTGATTGATAAAGTAAAAATCAATTATTATATCTACGTTCTTATCAACTTACGTGTTTTTGTTCAAAAATTTAAGCCGACTGACGTGAGTTAATAAAACAGGACAACAATTAAAACTATTTGGATGACACAAATTATAAAAAATTTTTCTTTGCCTAATATAACAATGACACACATTCTGATAACGATACATATTTGAATTCTGATTAAATCATTTGTTATAGTGATGGTACAACAATCTATTACCCACTTAACAATAAGAAACAAGATATTTTAAAGCGTTCTTATGTCTTATCAAAAATAATGATAAAAAATACATTCACATCTTATAATTACTTGAATACAAATTTATTTTAAATCTTAATTTCTTATTTTTAAAACTTTTCAAGCATGTTTATAAATGAATATCGGGGTTTTAACTCTTTATAATATTTATTACATTAAACTTATAATTATAAATTATATGTCAAATGAAAAAGCAACTTAAACAGTTTTACCAAGAACCTTATAAATGTTCAATGTGACAACCAATTGTCCCATGGCACACATCAAGTCTATAGTTGAGTTCTTCCCAAATGTTGATAAGTGTGTATTCAGTAATTGTAGCAACAGCTGCTTCCATCCGATTTCTTAATTTAGGGAGGTAATCTGGTAACAGAGGCACGCACACACGATCCTTGATGAAGTCCCAAAGGTAAAAATCGCATGGCGTTAGGTTAAGAGATCGTTGAGGCCATGCATGCATCGTTATGCCAGTGAAATGGCGCACCATCTTGCTGGAAAATGAAGTCTTCTGGCTCATTTTCTTCCAACTGAGGGAAGAACCATTGCTCTAGTGCAATGGTTCCCAACAGGTGGTCCGCGAACCCCTGCGGGTCCGCGAGCCATGCCAGAGGGGTCCGCAAAATATCATTAGAATTATTTCGGATTAGGATCTTCTCAAGATTTTTTGAATTTAGAGACGAAGTTCGTGTCTTCCTTCTTGACACTGACAAGGAGACCACAAGATGTTGTATTCACCGATTTTGATCAAAGTGGTATCAATCGATAGGTATTCATACACAATACAAATCTGTAAAATATTAGGGCGCACTATTCAGCGATTCGGGAATAAATCCTTATTAAAGTTATTAATAAATTGCGTTTCGAGGCCCAATGACTTGTTAGCCACTCCCGCCCCCCCTCCAAGCGCCGCCCACGGATGAGGTGGCATGCTTCTATTTCCAGTGAATTTCCAGTCGTGCACTGTGCTAGTTCGAATCTCGCAATTTACCGCTTACTCTCTCGTAATTTTAATTTAATATTTCACTTTTTTTATGTTTTGGTTATATTTTTTTACATTTAAAAAAATTACCAAACGTTTTACAACCTTGATTTTCAATTTCTGCTCCTTTCCACTTAGGACTTTTTTATATTATTTTTAATAGAATATTTCTCATTAATTTTTAGTTAACATTTAAAAAGTTATACTTTTGGTTAATGCATGAAAAATACAAATAAATATTAATTATTTTTTCCTTACCATCTAACAGGTTATCTGTTAATAAAAATAGACTAACGTACGTAAATAATATAAAATAATTTATTAAGCTCTTTTTGCAACGTTTACAATAAATATTTTATATTTGAACATATATGATATTTTTCTATACATTCAAATAAAATTTCCAGATCTGTATATTATTTGGTATTACTTATATCGATTAATTTTAATTTCAAACGTACTAAATTTTGAATGTTATGTTAAAAAATATGCGCGACTGGAAATTCACTGGAAATAGAAGCATGCCACCTCATCCGTGGGCGGCGCTTGGAGGGGGGGCGGGAGTGGCTAACAAGTCATTGGGCCTCGAAACGCAATTTATTAATAACTTTAATAAGGATTTATTCCCGAATCCCTGAATAGTGCGCCCTAATATTTTACAGATTTGTATTGTGTATGAATACCTATCGATTGATACCACTTTGATCAAAATCAGTGAATACAACATCTTGTGGTCTCCTTGTAAGTATGCAGATTTTCTTACTAACTTTTCTTGGCTTTGCTCAGTTGCCTACTTATCTGATGTGTTTGAACACTTGAATATGTTAAACTTGAGTTTGCAAGGAAATAATGTTGATATGCTCAAAGTTGAAGATAAGATTAGTACTGTGGTCAAGAAGTGTCAAATCTGGACAGCAAGGATTGAAAACAAGTCACTTACTAACTTCCTTACTATGAAACAAATCTTGGAGTCTTCAGAGGAGAGTTTGCCTGACCAAATTAAGATCAACGTAGCCGAGCATCTACGCAGCCTAGCCACTACATTTAGGGATTATTTCCCAGAACCTGACCTAAACGATAGTTAGATTCGAAAACCCTTCAACTGTCAAGGAATAGAAAATATCCAACTTCTCACAGAAAAAGAGCAAGATCAACTTATAGACTTGTCTAGCTGTGGTACGATGAAAAACATTTTTAATGGTGAAAAATAGCAGACATCAGAGCAACAGTACGCAAAGACTACAAAGAACGAAGACTAGAAGAATGTGGTTCATGAAAAACAGGTACAGGAATCGGCTCGACATGCGGTCGGATTTCAGAGTGAAAATTTCAAATATATCAGAAATAATGGTTTCAAAAGTCAAATTCAACTTAGCTCATTAAGAACTGAAGATTAGAACAAACTGTGTACTAATGGACTTACACTGTATTCACTATATTTTTACAAATAAATAATAACTTTTAAAAAATTAGTTTTTATTATCCTTTCTTTTTAATTTCTTTCTGTTATTTTCAGTTCTAACTCAGTTTTATTATAGGAGTTTGTTACCAAAACACCCAGATTTGAAGAAAACAGTTTTCTATTACTTTAGCGAGCTTAGCGTTTAGCACCCTTAGCTATTACCACTAAGGGAGTGGTGGCAGGGGGTCACTTTTTAATTTTAGGATAGGAATTAATGGGAGTCCTTGTCATTATAACGACTGGATGGGAGGATCCTTGGGAAAATTTTGTTGGGAACCCCTGCTCTAGTGTATCAAGGTAAGAAGTGCCAGTTACAGTTGGTTCATCAAAAAATGAAGGCCCATAAACTTTTCGCCGGGATACGGCACAAAAAACATTCACTTTAGGGGAATCTCGTTGCATTTGTACCATTTCTAGCGGATTGTAACAGAAACATTTTGCGCACATGCACACTGGTGCCATCAAACAAAACTGTTTGAGTTGTTCTTTCATTTGACATAATATTTATAACTGTAAGTTTAATGTAATAAATATTATAAAGCGTTAAAACCCCGATATTCATTTATAAACACCCTGTATAACGTAAAACCTTAGATTTCTTGATTTGAAATAGGTCCATTTAAATTAACCATGTCTTTATCTCAACTTTACAGCTTTCTATGGAACAAATTCAAATTTTAAAACATACAGGATATTTAAAAACTCTCTCACAATAAGTTATTCATCTAAATTTTTTAACCAGTTTGTATAATTTTGTGAAATTTTCTATCAATTTTTTTCCTAAATAGCTACTACTTTCTAAATAGATTAATTTAAAAACTCTCTTTCAAAATAATCTAAGGCATTATGTTGGATATGCATTTCAAAAACACCTGTATAAATTTAAATTGAATCTTTTGAAAATTAATTATCGTCTTAATGCAGTATTATACGGTTAAAAGAGAAAGAAATTAGATGCGTATTACGGCGTAAACATAATTAACAGGAAGTAAATATTTCTATATGGCTGACATTGACTTGCAATTCAACATAAAAAAAATCGAGTAATGCAAGGTTTGAAAAATTGTATTTTGATCTTTTGTTAGCCAGTTAGAAGCTTATACTACGTTTTTAAATGTCAATAATAAGCGCTTAATAAAGAAAACGTATAATATTTGTTCATTAGAATGTTTTTGAAAGGTTAAAAAAAAATTTTTTTAACTCGAATCTTTTTTTTTATTTGATATTTTGTGTACTAACAGAAAATTTAAATAAAATTGAAGGTGAATGAACTAAATATTCGTATTTTAAGCAATTTAACTACTTCTACGAACAATTTGAATAACACTTAATGTATACAGGGTGTTCCAAACCACCAGTAGCACCTCATTTATTCAAAAACTATAAGTCCTAGGAACTTGAAATAAAAAAATTGATAAATAAAGTGAGTATAAACCTTCTTATGAGTGGGAAAATAACATCTAATGGTAACCGAAAGTATGAACAATTGAAATTCACAATTTAAAATGGGTTGAAGACACTAGACATGTTTTCTCCGGTAAAAATGCCTTTCCGCGGTACAATTCGACCAAATCTGGACAATAGGACACATTTCGGATCAATTAAATCACATTTTCATCGAAAAAATCATAAGTTAGGAAACTTAATATATCCCAAACATTTTTTCAAAATTTGTAGACGAAAAATATAGTTCAAAAATTTAATTAAAATATAAAACGTAATCGGACGATAAAATAAACCGGGTAAAAAGTGTTTAAGAAATCTTCATTCCTTGATTGAAAATAATCAAAGGAGTTTTAATGAACGTAAAATATATAATGGTTTGTTTTCGATATATTGCGGGTTTTGGTTCAATAACTTGACCTGTTATTAATATAAATACAGTGAATCATGCTGTTGAAATTATCAACTTGTTGCCATGTTTTCGGTAAATTATTCTATACAGTACCTAATACCGATAAATCCTTTAGTAAAAATCACATGGTCTAATGCAGCCCTACTCAAATAGTGCACAATGTGCTGTGCACTGTGCCTGTGTTATGCAATTTTTTGTTGTAAAGTGATGTCAAATAACTCGAACTCACTCGAATAATTAGGCTTTTTTAATCCAAAATAGAGGGTTTAAAATAGAATTTAATGCAAAGCTTTTTTAAAATTGGTACAAAAATTATGAGTTTAAGTCATCTTTTCATTTTCTGGGTTATTTCTGTAGTTTTAAGTTGTCATCAGGGAATAATCTCTGTAAATAAATACTTTATACTTTACAACTTGATTTTTATAATTTAATTTTGATCGTTACATAAAAATGTAAGAGGTTCTAAAATACTGTTCACAAAGGTTTGCAATGAAAATGAGTCAAACGTCAAGCATCAACTCATTGCTTGGTTACAACTGGGTGTTTCTCCAAGGGAGTTATGTGCACAGTGCACTGATTCTGTAATATACACTGAGCAGCACTGGTCTAATGGGCTATATTATAATGACATTCAGTAGGTCCCGAAAGCAAGCCAGGAAGATAAAATAAATCATAGCTGAGCAGATTCCTAATAGGTGTAGAGTTCATCTAACGTAAGTTTGCGTGTGAAATGAACAGAAGGAGAAAAGAGATATCAAAGTAAGAAAAAGATAGTGGATGTCACAAAAAAAAGACATGTCTTTTTGTAAAAAAAAAATAAATAATTCGAAAATGAAGAAAATTACAAAAGCTTCTTACAAGAATTTTGTGTTTTGAGAAATTTTTTTACAATAATACTACCTTTGCCGTATGAAATTTTCCTAAAATTATATCCTAACCAAAATTCCCAACCCAACCTTTATTATCAGTTTATCTCAAAAAAAAACCTGGAATTTTTATTTATTTTAGCTAAAATATCTGTATAACTCTCAATTACATTCTATATGTTATATACAACAGGACAATCCCATCCTATATCGTTCAACCAAAGAGGTCTCATGCGTCATTATTTGTCACAGTTTTCTCGATGTACTTCAAATATATTTATCTATTTGTACATCACCGAAAAAGATAAAAAATGAAAATGTTCGTCTATTACATCACAATTAATTAATGACGCATGAGACATCTTTCGCCGAACAGTGTACAGTGAAATTCCCCTTCGCGGACACCCCTCTTGAACAGACATTCCCCCTTGGACGGACAGTTTCTCATGGAACCATCCGACTCTCATATAATTACTTCGCATTTCTCTTAACCCCTTTTGAACAGACATTTTTGGTGGGTCCCGTTGGTATACAAGGAAGATTTCACCGTATATAATTGTTCCATGGAAAGAAGGGTTCAAGACCAAGCCGCAAATTATGAAAAAAAGTTTGATGTTATATCCTTCTCTCTATGGAGCAATTTAAGATTTTCATATTGTAGCTAAGTGTGTATGTACACTCAACGCCTTTAACTTTTTAAAGTATAGTGAGATCCCTAGAGACTCAATTCTTTTTTGTCAATTACTACATATGGAACTGGCGATAATAGGATAATCTTATTCTATAATTGTTCCAAAGAGAGAAGGATTTAAAACCAAGCCGCAAATTATGGAAAGAAAGTTTGATCTTATCTCCTTCTCGCCATAGAGCAATTTAGAATTTTCTTATTGTAGCTAAATATGTGTGTATACTTATGGTCACTGGAAATGAACTTCCAAGCTCTGTGCGAGAGCGATAACTAGAACAGTTTCGGGTTCGGTCGACTTTCGAGAGAATAAAACCTTTCGTGAGGCTATAATTCATCGAAGTCAATGTTCGTTTACCTGCTTCGTATTTATCGATACCGCACTGAGTCGGGTTGTGGCCCGTCGATACGCTTCTACGCGTACGCGTTTAGTCTCGCACAAGGTTTCATTCTATTAAAAGTCGACCGAACTCGAGACCGTTCTAGCTATCGCTCTCGCACAGACCTTTGATGTTCATTTTCATTGACCATAAGTGTACACTCGACGTCAACTCTTTGAAGCACAGTGAGATCTCTGGAGACTCAATTATTTCTTTTCAATTACTGCATAGTGGAATTGAAATCAATATATGCATTATGGATGGAAATTTTTATTTTATTTATCTTCAGTTTATATCAAAAAGTATCATTTTTCTATTTATTTGGGCTAAAATATCTGTATAACTTTCAATTACAACCTATAGATTATATACAATAGGATAATCCTATTCTATAATTGTTACATGGAGAGAAGGATGCAAGACCAAGCCGTAAAATATGGAAAGAAGGTTTGATTTTGATCCTTCTTTCCATGGAACAATTTAGAATTTTCCTATTCCCAGGAACCTCACTTATTTTTTATCAATTACTATATAGTGTGATATTGTACAGTGTGTGTCACCTCACATATTGAGGTGATCAATATGTACAACATGGATGGAAATTTTTATTTTATTTCTGTGCTTTAGAATTAAAAATAGTAAACATTCTGAGAGAGACAGGTAGACTAAATACGGGTATACATATCGATCACTCTTTTTTCAACGGACGCCCATGTTTAGCGAACAAATTTAAAGCCGCGTACACATTTGCGAACCAAACCTTGCGCGAGCCATCTGTTCTCGAGATTAAGACGTAACTTAAGCCGGCTCCACACACTCGGCGAGACATTGCGAGGGTTACCGAGACCGAGAGTGTGGACAACCCTAGTTCGTCGTCTCGTCATCCTCTCGCCTCGCCTCCTTATGTCTCCGCTCTATGTCGGTATTTTGGCCCGAGTCAAAGAGCTCTCGCTAAGATTCGCCTCGGCGAAAAACAGCCCCTCCACACTCTCATTTTAGTCACTAGTTACTGTTAAATGTGATCAGAGCGTAACGTAGGGTAAACTTCCAAATCCTGGAAGTGGCTGAGATGGTGGTAAATTCAGATCGTTGGTTGAAAGTTTCTGCCACAATTCAATACTTCTAAGTACATCACCATCACTTATTCGACCTTGACATCAAATATCAACAAAAATAAAATTTGATTCGCTATCAACTAAAGCTAAAAGCGCGATGCTGAAAGTTTTCTTATAATTGAAGTATTCCGATCCAGATTTAGAAGAGCATTGTATGACAATGTATTTACCATCTATCGACCCTATACATATTGGAAATTTTTGTTGAAAACCTCTCTCAATTTCCAACCATCCTTCTGGAGTTAATGAAAACAGAAAAGAAGAAACGTGTGCATATTACTATATATCAAATTTTGTGTTTTAGAATCAAAACGTTAATACACGGGAAGAAAAAGAAGAGGGTGATGTAGAAAACGAACGAGAGGTTTCTATAACCACACCTACGAACGTCCCCAAAAGAAGAAACCAGATGCCCTCAGAGCTTAAAGAACCAGAGCGTACTGTCACTGAAGCTCTGGGTGCTCTGTTCAAAGTCCTAGAAACCAAAAAAGATGAAGAGGACGAATGTGAACTATATGGCTGAATGTTGGCTAAAATGCTTCAAAAGTTGTCGGAAGAAGAACGGCTACATATGATGTATAAAATAGATGGCTTATTTTTAACCCGAAACTTCCAAGCTCAACCGCCTTTCTCTTCAACAACTTTGACCACAGATCAAACTCGTCCATCGTCATCTACATCTGTACATTCAGATAGATCGACCCATTATGACATGACGTATTGGTCAGGTAGTCACGTAGCAGAGAATTTTTTTAACCATAGTGAAACCCAATTTACGGAACTTCAAAGTGTGAACCAAACGAACGTCCATTTTTGTGTACGAATAAATCTCGTCTATGTCTCGGTAAGTCTCCTTTTGATATTGATCACTCGTGCAATAGACGAGAGTGTGGAGAACTACCTCGACAACGAATGAAGTCTCGCTGAGAGATCTCGCCGAGTGTGTGGAGCCGGCTTTAGAACCAGTAACGAACAGCTCGCGAATCGTTCGCGACGAACACAAAGGGATTCAGAACTCACATTGGTACGGTTTTTGTACGCAATTGTAAAACAAAACAACACCACAACATAAACTACAGTAAATTGCTATAACTCGAATTTTCCTTAATGTTTCCCATTTTTTTTTAAACAGCATCCTTTTTAGTAAAATCAAATAGATTGAATCTCTACCAATGTGTAAACAAAAAACACTTATACAGGGAGGTCTGTAACTAATGGGACACAGAGTAACAGTAAACTCCTCACGTCAAAACATTTGTTTTACCCAAATTTATCTCTACAGAATTACTAATAATAGCAAAGATAGACCCGATTAAAGTTAACATTGTATTTTAATTTTTCTTCAAAAATTTCTCTTACTTTCAGAATATCTTGATGAAAATTGGTAGAAGGCCGTATTTCAAGATGGGATATACTCATTTGATATCATTTTTATCACGATTCCATGAGGCGCTTTCTACCTCAAATAATTATCTTAAAACTTTTATACTTTTTTCAGTAGTGAGATTTTTATAAATTTTACAATTAAAAAAGATTCACTAACGATTTCTACGCAAATTCAGGATAGTTATGAAATCTCGCTAGAGCTAACAATTTCTGATATAATCAGTATTAATGTACAACGTGCAAGATTTATTTCAATTGGTCAAGTAGGCAAGATAAGCAAACCATTGTTGGGAATAAAAAAAAATAACAATTATGTTTAGCTATTACCTTGTAATATCTCTCGACACAATTTTTTTAGTAATTTAGAAATTCGTAATATGCTGTGCACTTACGCACAAGAAGATTATAATGGGGGAAAAGCATTTAGTAGATAACTTTGACAATATCCGACTAGAAGACAAACAAATCATAAATTATTTAAAAGTTTGTATGATCACATCGGCGAAACTATTTCATTTCGTCCTAAACGTAATACAGGGTAATGTATTGTGCCCTTAATTGTGATTGCAAATCGATTATTAATTTCATACCATTACGTTTTTTTATACAGATTGATGCCTAACCAACGTCGCCGTTTTCTCTTATTATTGTATAAATGTCCCATCACTAAAGCAACACCACTCAATCCGGAAATACCATAGATTTTGTGGGGCAAAGTCTGATAAGTGAACATACCGCAGCATTAGAAATGGTTTACGATTCATTTCGTTTCTGATGAATCGAAAGAAGTTCGCCACCGGTTGATAAGTTAGTTCAAATTAGTTATTCACAGTTCACATTCACAGTTATTGATGTTAATAATAAGTCAACTTATAAAAACATAACCTTGTTTATCTCGAAAACAAACCATATTGGGAACTACAACTATATGTTAATTAGAACATTTTGGCTTATTTTTAAACAGTCAATACACCAGTATAGAAATCATCAAAATGAGACACCGTGTATATGGAAACCAAATCGTCTTTAAAACCTTGTTAAATAATCCTTTGTTAAAGTTAATTAAAACAACTTCAAACTTTGATAAATTATATTTTAATAGCATACCATTAATTAAAGGGAAAAAAATACTATTGTGCTTTAAAATGTATTTTAAAAAAATCGCATTTAAATAAATTTTAAGTAAGCTATGTTTAGTTACTTGATACGAAGATATATCTACGAAGTGGAATATGGCTTTACACCAATACGACTCATAAAAAATCGACTCAAAATGAAACGACGCAAAGTGAATTAAGATTTTTTATAGCAAACCATGTAAGGTTCCAGGGTTACGAAAATACTACTTTTAAAAAGAAAATTGAACAAAGTAAACATGCATTCCTTGTAGCAATTGCTACAAATTTCCTTGTAGCAATCGATATTCGTAGCTACGGCCTGGGACACTTTAAAACTCCTTCTGCTATCAGTATCGTTTTATAAAAAAATCTCCAAAGCTTCGTCAATCAAACCCATCGCTTTGGAAATTTGTTTGGAGGTTTAATTTTGTTCTTCGGAAATTTCTATTGAATGGTCACTTTATCTTCTGTCATCAAATGTCATCTTCTTCTTTAGCAAATTGCACTTCCAGTTGCAATAGTTTTTCGTTAGAAAATTCTTGGTTGTGCGAGGGTAGCAATTCATTTGTCAGACTCCATTTCAAAAAAAATTAAAGACTCGAACCCAAAACAACGCAACTTCAAAAATCTAACGACGCACAATGAAAATCAGTACTAATTAAGCAGCGATGCAACTTCGAAAAAACGCAAAACGAAAGGACGCAAAACGAAGTATTGGTGTATTTCGCTAGATAATTGAGATTTCAATTAACCAAGAATTAAAAAAAAATTGAATAAGATTAAAAAATTATTAATTATTAAAAAATTACGTTTAAGTACACTTTAAATAATCATTCTAAAGAATTTTAAATAAAGTTATGGTAAAGATAGGGTAAGATTAAAGTACATAAAATCTTTTCAAGCCAAAAAAATAAATAAATAAATAAAATAACTGGAGATTTATTTATGGATAGAAATAACATAGTTATGTTTGTTTATTAATCTGATACGACCAAGATAGCTACTCTCACTCTACTAAACATCAAGTTTCTGTTTCACTTTGTTGTTAGTAGAGATTTCATTCAACTGATACTTAAAAAAAAAAGTTTAAAGTAAACATTTTAAAATTTAAAAATTCATTTCAAATATAAAACCAAAATCGTTTTTTAAAAACGATTTAAATAAACTTATAAATACAGTTTAAACTTAAATCAACCTTGAAAAAAAAGTATTTTGATCGTACAAAGTCAATTAAAAAAAAATACACTACGTTTTAAAATGCACTTATTAAAAAATCACCTTTAAGTACACTTTAAATAAGATTTAAAATTCATTCGGCGTATTTCAAACCTTGAATATACAGTTGTAAAGTATGAGTACGTATTTGAACTCCTTGAGAACTCTTTAAATAAGGTTTAAAACTGTATGAAACACTTTAACATATATACATATTACGTTGATCGAGTAAACACGCGTATTTTTTCCTCGAATGAAATCGGATATAGGAAATCAGTTTGAGGAAAATCTTTGAAAAAGTGATTCATCATGACTAAACTAACAAATTAAGATTACTCAGTGCGACGCAATAGTAAGTTTAAATGAAAACTTTCTTAAGAATGCGAAACGTAACATTGACCCAGTGGAAGAAAAACGAACGTAACCTTTAAATAAAGCCAATTGAAAATCACTGAATTAATGAATAAATTAAAATGAAGTATTTAATGAGTTTTAATTAATTTATGAAAAAAAAATATATACACATACAACTAAGAAAAGTTAAAAAGCGTCTTTTTTTTTGTTGTTGAGGTTATGTTAAAACGGTAAAACAAAAACTGATAAGGTTTTAATGAAAAATTGAGAGTTAAATCTTTACGATTGCATGCGAAATAAACGAAAACGTTAAACTTTCCGTTTACGAGGTTTGTACGAGCTTTTGGGCGTATACTGATTGGGTTTGAAATAAAGTAAAACAAAAAAGTATAACTCAAAAGGTAAAAAAATCCGATCGAAAAACTAATTAAATTATACAAATACTTTGTATGGATTTAATCTCTTACCTCATTGAAATGTTCTTTAAGTTCTTCTCGTTCGTCTTTCGTGAATTTCGCAAAGTTATTTATGGAAGCCATGTTTGGGACGCACTAAAACACCACTTTCCCTTTCGCTTTCCGTCCGTTTACTAGCCGTCTGCCTTCTTTAGAACAGGACAAACCCCGACTGTTCGCTGTTCCCCCGCTTGAAAAAAAAAGTATAACCTTTTGGGAGGAGCTTCGTTTACTTATTATGCAAACATTATCCTTCTATAAATACACGATACGCAAAACCAATTTGAAATTAATAAAACTACTTTTAAAAAGTTTCTTTTCCTTACCCGATTGTATAAACTGACGGAATATTGACAGATTTGAAAATGGTAAATAACCTCAACTCTCAAATGTCAATCTGACGTTTATTTTTAAATCTGGTTTATTTATTTATTTAACATTAAAAAAAGTTTTATTTTTGAAGCTACGTTTGTTGTAAAAGTGAGCGTAAACAATGTATTTAATGCGCAAAAATGCGCGTTTTAGTGTGTCATCGATGATTAATCAACCGGTCTTGTTGAGTTGGTGGTAAATAGATGGCGGAGTTTTTTAGGAAACTTCTTTACCACATTTAAAATTTAAATTTTATTGATTTTTTTAGATTCAATTCAATTAGAAAAACAAAACAGATTAAAATCTTTAAAATTTAATTTTTTACGAATTTAAAAAAAAAATATTGATTTCCTAATCTAAAAATTTTTTTGCCAACTTTGAAAATTTTTTTAATTTCTTTGGTAAAATGTAGAACAAATCAGTCTTTTTAGATTAAAACTAGAATATTTTTGGTTTCATTTAGAAAAAAAAATCAGATCAAAATCTTTAAAATTTAATTTTTACGAATTTTTAAAGAAATTATTGATTTCCGAATCTAAAAATTTTTTTGCCAACTTTGAAAAATTTTTTAATTTTTTTGGTAAAATTTAGAACAAATCAGTCTTTTTACATTAAAACTAGAATATCTTTAGTTTCATTTAGAAAAAAAATCAGATCAAAATCTTTAAAATTCAATTTTTTACGAATTAAAAAAAAAATATATTAATTTCCTAATCTAAAAATTTTTTTGCCAACTTTGAAATTTTTTTTAATTTTTTTGGTAAAATTTAGAACAAATCAGTCTTTTTAAATTAAAACTAGAATGTTTTTAGTTTCATTTAGAAAAGAAATCAGATCAAAATCTTTAAAATTCAATTTTTTACGAATTTTTAAAGAAAATATTGATTTCCTAATCTAAAATTTTCTTTGCCAACTTTGAAAATTTTTTTAATTTTTGTGGTAAAATTTAGAACAAATCAGTCTTTTTAAATTAAAACTAGAATATTTTTAGTTTCAATTAGAAAAAAAATCAGATCAAAATCTTTAAAATTCAATTTTTTACGATTTTTTAAAAAATTATTGATTACCTAATCTAAAATTCTTTTTGCCAACTTTGAAAAATATTTCAATTTTTTTGGTAAAATTTAGAACAAGTCAGTTTTTTTTAAATTAAAACTAGAATGTTTTTAGTTTCATTTAGAAAAAATATCAGATCAAAATCTTTAAAAATCAATTTTTTACGATTTTTTAAAAAATTATTGATTTCCTAATCTAAAATTTTTTTGCCAACTTTGAAAATTTTTTAAATTTTTTTGGTAAAATTTAGAACAAATCGGTCTTTTTAGATTAAAACTAGAATATTTTTAGTTTCATTTAGAAAAAAAAAACAGATCAAAATCTTTAAAATTTAATTTTTTACGAATTTCTTAAAAAATATTCATTTCTTAGCTAAAAAAATTTTTTGTCAACTTTGAAATCTTTTTTAATTTTTTTGGTAAAATTTAGAACAAATCGGTCTTTTTAGATTAAAACTAGAATATTTTTAGTTTCATTTAGAAAAAGAATCAAATCAAAATCTTTAAAATTCAATTTTTTATCCATTTTTTTAAAAAATATTCATTTCTTAGCTTAAAAAATTTTTTGTCAACTTTGAAAATTTTTTTAATTTTTTTGGTAAAATTTAGAACAAATCGGTCTTTTTAAATTAAAACTAGAATGTTTTTAGTTTCATTTAGAAAAAAAGTCCGATCAAAATCTTTAAAATTTAATTTTTTACGAATTTTTTAAAAAATATTCATTTCTTAGCTTAAAAGATTTTTTGTCAACTTTGAAAATTTTTTTAATTTTTTTGGTAAAATTTAGAACAAATCGGTCTTTTTAAATTAAAACTAGAATATTTTTAGTTTCATTTAGAAAAAAAAATCAAATCAAAATCTTTAAAATTCAATTTTTTACGAATTTTTAAAAAATTATTGACTTTCCTAACAAAAAAATTTGTTTTGCCAACTTTGAAAATTTTTTGATTTTTTTTTGGTAAAACTTAGAACAAATAGGTATATTTAAATTAAAACTAGAATGTTTTTAGTTTCAATTAGAAAAGAAATCAAATCAAAATCTTTAAAAGTCAATTTTTTACGAATTTTAAAAAAATTATTGATTTCCTAATCGAAATTTTTTTTGCCAACTTTGAAATTTTTTTTAATTTTTTTAGTAAAATTTAGAACAAATCAGTCTTTTTAAATTAAAACTAGAATGTTTTTAGTTTCATTTAGAAAAAAAATCAGATCAAAATCTTTAAAATTCAATTTTTTACGAATTTTTAAAGAAATTATTGATTTCCTAATCCAAAATTTTTTTTACCAACTTTGAAAAATTTTTTAATTTTTTTGGTAAAATTTAGAACAAATCAGTCTTTTTAGATTAAAACTAGAATATTTTTGGCATCATTTAGAAAAGAAATCAGATCAAAATCCTTAAAATTTAATTTTTTACGAATTTTTAAAAAAATATTCATTTCTTAGCTTAAAAAACTTTTTGTCAACTTTGAAAATTTCTTTGGTAAAATTTAGAACAAAACGGTCTTTTTAAATTAAAAGTTGAATGCATTTAGTTTCAACTAGAAAAAAATTCAAATCAAAATCTTTAAAATTTAATTTTTTACGAATTTTTAAAGAAATTATTGATTTCCTAATCTAAAATTTTTTTTGCCAACTTTGAAATTTTTTTTAATTTTTTTGGTAAAATTTAGAACAAATCGGTCTTTTTAGATTAAAACTAGAATATTTTTAGTTTCATTTAGAAAAAAAAATCAAATCAAAATCTTTAAAATTCAATTTTTTATGAATTTTTTAAAAAATATTCATTTCTTAGCTTAACAAATTTTTTGCCAACTTTGAAAATTTTTTTAATTTTTTTGGTAAAATTTAGAACAAATCGGTCTTTTTAAATTAAAACTAGAATATTTTTAATTTCAATTAGAAAAAAAATCAGATCAAAATCTTTAAAATTCAATTTTTTACGAATTTTTAAAGAAATTATTGATTTCCTAATCTAAAATTTTTTTTACCAACTTTGAAAAATTTTTTAATTTTTTTGGTAAAATTTAGAACAAATCAGTCTTTTTAAATTAAAACTAGAATGTTTTTAGTTTCATTTAGAAAAAAAATCAGATCAAAATCTTTAAAATTAAATTTTTTACGAATTTTTAAAGAAGTTATTGATTTCCTAATCTAAAATCTTTTTGTAAACTTTGAAATTTTCTTAAACTTTTTTAGTAAAATTTAGAACAAATCGGTCTTTTTAAATTAAAACTAGAATGTTTTTAGTTTCATTTAGAAAAAAAATCAGATCAAAATCTTTAAAATTCAATTTTTTACGAATTTTTAAAGAAATTATTGATTTCCTAATCTAAATTTTTTTTTGCCAACTTTGAAAATTTTTTTAATTTTTTTGGTAAAATTTAGAACAAAACGGTCTGTTTAAATTATTAATTTTTAAATTAATAGTTGAATGCTTTTAGTTTCAATTAGAAAAGAAATCAAATCAAAATCTTTAAAATTCAATTTTTTACGAATTTTTAAGAAATAATTGATTTCCTAATCTAAAATTTTTTTTGCCAACTTTGAAAATTTTTATAATTTTTTTGGTAAAATTTAGAACAAATCGGTCTTTTTAAATTAAAACTAGAATATTTTTAGTTTCTTTTAGAAAAAAAATCAGATTAAAATCTTTAGAATTTAATTTTTTGCGAATTTAAAAAAAATATATTGATTTCCTAATCTAAAAATTTTTTTGCCAACTTTGAAAATTTTTTTTATTTTTTTGGTAAAATTTAGAACAAATCGATCTTTTAGATTAAAACTAGAATATTTTTAGTTTCATTTAGAAAAAAAATCAAATCAAAATCTTTAAAATTCAATTTTTATGAATTTTTTAAAAAATATTCATTTCTTAGCTTAACAAATTTTTTGCCAACTTTGAAAATTTTTTTAATTTCTTTGGTAAAATTTAGAACAAATCAGTCTTTTTAAATTAAAACTAGAATGTTTTTAGTTTCAATTAGAAGAAACATCAGATCAAAATCTTTAAAATTAAATTTTTTACGAATTTAAAAAAAAATTATTGATTACCTAATCTAAATTTTTTTTTGCCAACTTTGAAAATTTTTTAAATTTTTTTGGTAAAATTTAGAACAAATCAGTCTTTTTAGATTAAAACTAGAATATTTTTGGTTTCATTTAGAAAAAAAATCAGATCAAAATCTTTAAAACTCAATTCTTTATGAATTTTTTAAAAAATATTCATTTCTTAGCTTAACAAATTTTTTGCCAACTTTGAAAATTTTTTTAATTTTTTTGGAAAAATTTAGAACAAATCAGTCTTTTTAAATTAAAACTAGAATGTTTTTAGTTTCATTTAGAAAAAGAATCAGATCAAAATCTTTAAAATTTAATTTCTTACGAATTTTTAAAGAAATTATTGATTTCCTAATCTAAAATTTTTTTGTTAACTTTGAAAAATTTTTTAATTTTTTTGGTAAAATTTAGAACAAATCAGTCTTTTTAAATTAAAACTAGAACGTTTTTAGTTTCATTTAGTAAAAAAATCAGATCAAAATCTTTAAAATTTAATTTTTTACAAATTTTTAAAAAAATATTCATTTCTTAACTTAAAAAAGTTTTTATCAACTTTGAAAATTTTTTTAATTTTTTTGATAAAATTTAGAACAAATTAGTCTTTTTAGATTAAAACTAGAATATTTTTGGTTTCATTTAGAAAAAGAATCAGATCAAAATCTTTAAAATTCAATTTTTTATGAATTTTTTAAAAAATATTCATTTCTTAGCTTAACAAAGTTTTTGCCAACTTTGAAAATTTTTTTAATTTTTTTGGTAAAATTTAGAACAAATCAGTCTTTTTAAATTAAAACTAGAATGTTTTTAGTTTCATTTAAAAAAAAAACAGATCAAAATCTTTAAAATTTAATTTTTTATGAATTTTTTAAAAAATATTCATTTCTTAGCTTAAAAAATTTTTTGTCAACTTTGAAATTTTTTTTAATTTTTTTGGTAAAATTTAGAACAAATCGGTCTTTTTAAATTAAAACTAGAATATTTTTAGTTTCATTTAGAAAAAAAATCAAATCAAAATCTTTAAAATTCAATTTTTTATGAATTTTTTAAAAAATATTCATTTCTTAGCTTAACAAATTTTTTGCCAACTTTGAAAATTTTTTTAATTTTTTTTGGTAAAATTTAGAACAAGACGGTCTTTTTAAATTAAAAGTTGAATGCTTTTAGTTTCAATTAGCAAAAAAAAAATCAAATAAAGAACTTTAAAATTCAATTCTTTACGAATTTTTAAGAAATCATTGCTTTCCTAATCTAAAAATTTTTTTGCCAACTTTGAAAAAATTTTTAATTTTTTTGGTAAAATTTAGAACAAATCAGTCTTTTTACATTAAAACTAGAATATCTTTAGTTTCATTTAGAAAAGAAATCAGATCACAATCTTTAAAATTTAATTTTTTACGAATTTTTAAAAAAATATTCATTTCTTAGCTTAAAAAATTTTTTGTCAACTTCGAAAATTTTTTTAAATTTTTTGGTAAAATTTAGAACAAATCGGTCTTTTTAAATTAAAACTAGAATATTTTTAGTTTCATTTAGAAAAAAAAATCAGATCAAAATCTTTAAAATTCAATTTTTTACGAATTTTTAAAGAAATTATTGATTTCCTAATCTAAAATTTTTTTTGCCAACTTTGAAAAATTTTTTATTTTTTTGGTAAAGTTTAGAACAAATCAGTCTTTTTAAATTAAAACTAGAATGTCTTTAGTTTCAATTAGAAAAAAAATCAGATCAAAATCTTTAAAATTCAATTTTTTACGAATTCTTAAAGAAATTATTGATTTCCTAATCTAAAATTTTTTTTGCCAACTTTGAAATTTTTTTAAATTTTTTTGGTAAAATTTAAAACAAAACGGTCTTTTTAGATTAAAACTAGAATATTTTTAGTTTCATTTAGAAAAGAAATCAGATCAAAATCTTCAAAATTCAATTTTTTACGAATTTTTAAAGAAATTATTGATTTCCTAATCTAAAATTTTTTTGCCAACTTTGAAATTTTTTTTAAATTTTTTTGGTAAAATTTAGAACAAATCGGTCTTTTTAGATTAAAACTAGAATATTTTTAGTTTCATTTAGAAAAAAAATCAAATCAAAATCTTTAAAATTCAACTTTTTACGAATTTTTAAGGATTTATTGATTTCCTAATCTAAAATTTTTTTTGCCAACTTTGAAAAATTTTTTAATTTTTTTGGTAAAATTTAGAACAGATCGGTCTTTTTAGATTAAAATTAGAATATTTTTAGTTTCATTTAGAAAAAAAATCAGATCAAAATCTTTAAAATTCAATTTTTCATGAATTTTTTTAAAAATATTCATTTCTTAGCTTAACAAATTTTTTTGTCAACTTTGAAATATTTTTTAATTTTTTTGGTAAAATTTACAACAAATCAGTCTTTTTAAATTAAAACTAGAATGTTTTTAGTTTCATTTAGAAAAAAAATCAGATCAAAATCTTTAAAATTCAATTTTTTACGAATTTTTAAAAAATCATTGATTTCTTAATCGAAAATTTTTTTGCCAACTTTGAAAAATTTTTTAATTTTTTTGGTAAAATTTAGAACAAATCGGTCTTTTTAGATTAAAACTAGAATGTTTTTAGTTTCATTTAGAAAAAATATCAGATCAAAATCTTTAAAATTTAATATTTTACGAATTTTTAAAGAAATTATTGATTTCCTAATCTAAAATTTTTTTTGCCAACTTTGAAAATTTTTTTAATTTCTTTGGTAAAATTTAGAACAAATCGGTCTTTTTAAATTAAAACTAGAATATTTTTAGTTTCAATTAGAAAAAAAATCAGATCAAGATCTTTAAAATTCAATTTTTTACGAATTTTTAAAAAATTATTGAGTTTCCTAACAAAAAAATCTGTTTTGCCAACTTTGAAAATTTTTTGAATTTTTTTTGGTAAAATTTAGAACAAAACGGTCTTTTTAAATTAAAAGTTGAATGCTTTTAGTTTCAATTAGAAAAAAAATCAAATCAAAATCTCTAAAATTCAATTTTTTTCGAATTTTTAAGAAATTATTGATTTCCTAATCTAAAAATTTTTTTGCCAACTTTGAAAATTTTTTTAATTTTTTTGGTAAAATTTAGAACAAATCAGTCCTTTTAAATTAAAACTAGAATGTTTTTAGTTTCATTTAGAAAAAGAATCAGATCAAAATCTTTAAAATTTAATTTTTTACGAATTTTTAAAATAATATTCATTTCTTAGCTTAAAAAATTTTTGCCAACTTTGAAAATTTTTAAAATTTTTTTGGTAAAATTTAGAACAAAACGGTCTCTTTAAATTAAAAGTTGAATGCTTTTAGTTTCAATCAGAAAAAAATCAGGTCAAAAGCTTTAATATTCAATTTTTTACGAATTTTTAAAAAATTATTGAGTTTTCTAACCTAAAAATTTTTTTGCCAAGATTCCGAACAACCCAATATTTATTCCTAATAATTAAAACCTCTTTTTCATATGATGATCATGTATCATAGGAAATTCCACACAGATATGGAAAAAGTAGATCTTTACGACAAAACGTGGAATTGTTCCATAAATAAAGATTAATTCCAAAAATCAAAAGGATTTTTAATGAAAATTTCCGGCTGCTCTTTCTTAATTAAAACATTTTAGAAAATTCACCAACTATAAGAAGCAACATAAACAGAGTTGTCAACCGTATGGTAATTAATGCATGTATGATATATTTACCAAAAACACGGTTACAATTTTATGAAAAAATTTTGTTTTTCAACGATTTCTAATGAAAACTTTTCTTTAAAATTCTTAAAAATATTTAAAATTCTTTAAAATTCTTAAAAATTCTTAAAATTCATTAAAAATCCTTTAATTTGAATACAAACACGACTTATCTACGATTAAAAATAAAAAAGTTACGTAAATTTTTTAATTATTAAAATAGCGGTTTAAAAAAATAAAGTTTTTATTAAAAATTCTTAAAGTTTATTAAAAATTCTTTTATTTGATACCAAACACGACTATATTCGGATAAAAAACAAAAAAGTTACATTATTTTAAAGAATTCCAAGATGGCTGACTTCCGGTTCTTATTAAAGTTAACAATTTTTATAACTTTTTTATTTTTGATCGTAGATATATCGTGTTTGTGCTTGAATTAAAGGAAATTTAATTTTCTAACGATTTATGATAAAATTCTGAAGGTGGCCGACTTCCGGTTGTTTAAAAAATGAAAAATTTCGATAACTTTTGATCTATTAAAGTTAGATAGGTCGTGTTTGTACTCAAATAAAAGGAAATTTAATTTCCTATAGATTTTTAATAAGTGCTTTTCGTTTTTATACGTTAATTGTTGCTCTTTGCAACAATGTTGATGGTACACGCTGTACTCTCTTTAGGTGCTTCGTCTCTACCGGTTTTAGCCTATTTTTATCCTTTTTTATTAATACTTACGTTCGCAGACAAAGGTCACCACTGCTCTAAACATCACCTTGTATGTCTGGTTCTATTCTTGTGTTTATTTCCTTGTCTTGTTTACCATCAACCATCATGACCTAGTTCAATTTCACAACATTGGGTTTTTGATCATATTTCGTAAAATTCTTTTCAGTTCTATTAATAAATCTGATTTATTTGAACATATTGACGTATAACTGCATTCGAAAGCTCATTAAAACTGAAAGTGTTGATCAGTTTTTTATGAAATGTGTGTACTAAATTGGTCAACTAAACTTGATTTGTGAGAACGCACCTGTAATGATAAATTTTTTCACTGTATAGTTACTCTAACCCGAAATGGAGCTGTACCATGAAGAGAAAGAGGAAAGAGTACTCGGCAATATTACGGAGAGTAGGTTTATTTTTTCATCTCTGTCTTCACGGTGCAGCTCTATTTCGGGTTATAGTACCTGTAGTTACTTATACTCCTGGCGAAGTTAGAGAAGTAATCATTGAATTATTTCCAAAAATTACCAACGTTGTTTCGAGAATACTCCACTAAGGAAAAGTGTTTACGTAGCTTACTGTTAATAATGAAAAAGTTGCCTTACAATAATGACAGTATGGAACAATTTCGGTAGGAATTAAGTCAATTATTTAAACTGTATCAAAAAATGTTTGATGAACGATGAAAATTTATTGTTGTCTTTAAGCGAAATTCTTCATTTACAGTGCCACACTTAATTATTGGCACAGCAATCATATTTTGTTTTATGGCTGTTTTTAAAGCTAATTAACAAGTTGTATTAGGTAAAAGTACATTTTCGATATAATTTAATAAATTAAATACCTAATGCTTTACTTTTATATAAGAATTTATTTTCATTTATCGTCCTTAAATGAAATCAACACAAAAAATCTACGTTATCATTGCACAAAATTATTGGCACACTTCATTATTGGTAAATACGTACCATAACCCGAAATGGAGCTGCACCATGAAGAGAAAGATGAAAAAGTAAGCCCCTCTCCGTAACATTGCCGAGTACTCTTTCATCTTTTTCTTCATGGTGCAGTTCCATTTCGGGTTATAGTACCATTAGGCGAAGTTTTCAAATACCCTAAATGTATATTTTTGTACTTCCCCCGTTGACAGATACATAATTTCAACTTAAAACCAGAATTACACTTTGTATTTATAAGCTATAGTGGTTAAATGTGAAAATGAGTCGAAAACAAAAAGAAACAACTGCATCTGAGCGTAAAATAATTCTACATTTACACAATCAAGGCAAATCGAATGCTGAGGTTGGAAAAATGATGGACAGCAGTCGATTCACTATCCGTAGCGTGATTAAGCGATTTAAAGCAGCGTCCAATTTCAAAAATACTAAGCATACTGGCCGTCCCTGAGCTTTGAGTGATCGCGAACGTAAGCAAATCCCAAAATGGAGCTGCACCATGAAGAGAAAGAGTACTCGACAATGTTACGTAGAGGGGGCTTACTTTTTCATCTTTCTCTTCATGGTGCATGGGTTATAGTACATATGTAAATATGTGATGGAAATAAGTGAAAAACAACAGAGAATAAGAAAATTTATCAGTTATTTTTTTTTGTTTAATGTATTTTGTTGTGAAATACATTTTAGTACATAGGGCATAGACTTATTTATTGCTAATATCGATTTTTATTCATAAAACATTCATGAAGATAAAAAGAAGTTCGGATAAGGATGTTTATGACGAGGACGGTTCGTCTTCATTTGATATTCTTTGCTTTTTTTGTGACGTAGTCATCTAAAGTCGTCTGTTTTTTCCTGTTGCGTTCAGCAAGCAGTTGTTGATAACAAAGTACCGCATCAATGACACCTTGTCTTGCTTTTGAACTTCTATCAAAATTTAAATCACTGTACAAATTGATCCATATTATATTGATATATCGACGCTGTCAAGCTAAAACGGCATAAACGACATTTACCTAATTTTTCAGAAAACGCAAAAAATGATTGAAATAATGAATCTTAAATGGCGTTTACGCAAACTTTAAACCAATTTTCTAGCGAATGAAGTTTGTTTGCGGGTATGCCGCTTTAACTGTTGCGTGCAGATTTAAAAATGCTACTCAACGGTGCAGCTAACTAATAAATGGCCGTTTTGGCGTTTATGCCGTTTTGGCTTGAGATCGTCGATATATTCGGTGTAGTGGCTAAATTTCTTTTAGAAAATCCGTTGAGAGTTCCCTTTACTCCTCATTTTCAGAAACGTTAACTTCGTTATCTTCGTGCACTTGTTCCACGAATTCTTTAAGATCGTCGTTGGAAAGACCTTCACCAGTTGTAATTTAATGGTAATTCTTCAATATCCTGTGCATTTATATTATCCAACTCTGTTTCATCAGCTGGCTTGACAATTTCATCGACATAAACAATGGATTCTCTAGTATCAACATCTTTGCTTAGCTCCGGCCATTCCAGAAGAAATTGATGTTGTCTACAGCATCCATGATATTGTAGTTTTTCCAAAAATTTCTAATAGATTGTTTCATCGACATAAACAATGGATTCTCTAGTATCAACATCTTTGCTTAGCTCCGGCCATTCCAGAAGAAATTGATGTTGTCTACAGCATCCATGATATTGTAGTTTTTCCAAAAATTTCTAATAGATTGTTTATCTTTCCTATCGGTTTTATCAATCAGTGGTCGAAATATCCACCGGAGATAATAAGCTTTAAAATTTGATATTACGCCTTGATCCATTGATTGGAACAACGAAGTTGTATTTGGAGGCAGAAAAAAACACTTCTACTGGAATGCATGTTGTTAAATCGGACAAATGCCGTTGAATGGCTTGGAGCATTATCAATCAAAAGTAAAGATTTCGGTTCTAGGTTTTTAAATTCGCAGTAGCGTTTAACAGACGGGCAAAAATGTTCGGTAAACCAATTCTGGAAAATTTTCATAGTAATCCAAGATTTTTTTATTGGACTCCCAAATTACTGGTAAAGCTGATTTTGAAATTCCCTTCCTTGCTCTTGGGGTTTTTGAATGATAGATAAGCCATGATTTTAATTTAAAGTCTCAATTGGCAACTGGAACCTTTATTTTAGACAGACTAACAAAAAATAATCAGCGTAATATTATATTCAGACACTGTACATTTGTACTTAAGGCTGCGGTCTCAGGCCCGAAAAAGTTTTTCCAACAATAAGCTGTAACCGATTGAGATATCAAAAATTTTTTCAAACAAAAGTTGTCTGATAATGAAAAATCTCGGCTTGCTCTAAGAGATATTTGAGCAATTATTGTTAATAACAGAGATTATTAAGAATAATTTTTAAACGGACTTTGTACAGGCAAAGACAAATATTTAACAAATTTTTTTTATATTTACCACTTTTTGATATTTTGCAAAATAAATGTGCAGCATGGGAAATTCCCAATGTACAAAATTTCGAATTATTTCTTAATTCGGCCAGATAGCTCCGCCCTAATAGAACATGTGGTGTGGCCGGCCGAGATGAATAGATGACGTCAGTTATTTGTTTTTTGTCCATTCTACTTTTTCATTCACTTTTGAGGATAAATACTTTCGAGAATAATTTGGAACTCTGACTTCACCGATTTTATTATTTGTGAAAAATCTAATAAATGCCTTAAAAATGTTCAGGTTTTTTTAACTAAGATGTTGTGTTGAAGTAAAAAAAAACTAAGATTGTTAAAATTTTTTAACAATCTGTAAAGTGCTGTAATTCTATATTTTCGTATTGTAAACTTTTCTACATATACAGGTGTCCCATTTTGATCAGGGCCGGATCCAATAAATGCGGGGTGCGATTAAATTTGTTTCGCGGGGCCCAACAAAGTTTAAATAAAAATGTTGATTTTGTTGAAGTCAAAAAATTATGAAAAATATTTTTTTCTCTGAAACTACAAGTGATAGAAAAAAGTGTTTCAAACAAAATTTATTTTTAAATTAAACTACCTAACGAAAAATAAACGTTACGTTCAAATAAAATAATTCCTTAGCACCTTCTGATATAACCGGAAGTAATGGATGATTGAAAATGTTTTCAAAATGTAGTTTATTTTTGAATGTAATATGTGCAAATCAGAACTTCAGTTAAATTCTGAAAACCCTTCTACACAACCCAATGTAAATTTGGCGGCTGTGTCTGGAACAATAATATCAGGAAATGGTTTTCAACAATTGACCGAACTAACTGCTTCACTCAACATACCACCTATAGCTAAACGACAATATTATAATTGCCAGGAAAAATTGAACCCCATAATTGAAGAATGTACATGGCATGAACTAGAGAAAGCTGGCAAAGAAGAAGTAGCTCTGGCGATAGAACATGGAGATGTCGATGAGAATGGAATTCCATTGCTTACAGTAATTGCGGATGGTGCTTGGTGTAAGCGATCCTACAGAACCAACTATAATGCGCCTTCGGGAGTAGTAAGTAACATATAAACATTATTACCACAACATTTACCTCAAACCATTTTTTAAGGCTTGCATAATAGGCATGCGCACAAAAAAAATTTTATTCCTAGGAATAAAAAATAAATACTGTGTGATTTGTGAACGAGCGCATACATTAGGCATTGATGTAAAAGCACATGTATGCTACAAAAATTTTAGCGGATCTTCGACGGGAATGGAATCAAGCATAATTGTAGAAGGTTTCAAAAAGAGTTTAGAATTACATAATGCTAAATTCAATAAATTAATTGGCGATGGTGACAGTAGTGTCTATCGACAATTATTGGAAGCGAGACCTTATGGAACACATTTGGTAGAAAAAATTGAGTGTGCCAATCATTTACTACGTAATTATTGCATCCGATTAAAAGAGCTATGTGGTCGAAAGTTTAGTTCACGGGGTATTTTTGTACCTATTCGATTGAGAAAATTATTAGAAGGCAGCATAAAAAGATTACGCACAGCTGCCGTTGCCGCTGCAAAACATAGAAGACTTCAAAGGCAGCAAACATTATTACGTAAGGATTTGGCTAATAGCATAAACCATGTATTTGGACAACACAAAAACTGTGACCAATACTTTTGCAAAAGACAGAATATTAATGAACCGAATTCGGTGCAATATTTAATTAATTGTGGCTTGTACGATGACATAAAATCTTGCGTAAATCGTTTAATTTATCACGCACACAGCTTAATTTTAAACATGTCCAACAATGTTGCGGAGTCCTACAACGCTGTTGTTTGCAAATATGTTGGCGGTAAGAGAGTAAATTACTCGCAACGATTTGGATATAATTTAAGATGCAATATGGCAGCTATTTCGTACAACACTCGAGGGGGGGCACTTGAAAATATTTATAAAAGGCTAGGCAACAACAGTATTGGAAAATATACATCAAAACACGCCAAATTAATTTCCGATCGTATTTCCAAACGGAAATTGTGCCACGTTGGAAAGAGACAGAAAATAATTCAACCAGCTGACGAAAATTATGGTTTGGAAGAAGATATTGCCGACACATCTCCTACTTCCTATACTAGAAGAAAAGACAAATTCTTAGATGAACTTCAGAAAACCGAAGAAGAAATTGCCGAAATGGAAATTAGAACGGCTGGCCAAGGCAAAACTCAATTATGGCACGAAGAAAGGGCAAAACGTCTAACGGATTCTAACTTCGGAAGGATTTGCAAAAAAAGAGAGTCTACCAATTGTGCCAATTTAATCAAGCAGATTATATACAAAGGTTTTCCTACCACGAAAGCTATGCAATATGGGATAGATAAGAAACCCATTGCCAAACAACAATTTGAAGATAAATACAATTTAAATGTTATAACCTGTGGTTTATTTATAGATACAAACGACTGCTATTTAGCTGCTTCTCCTGACGGTTTGATAGGAGAAGATAGTTTGATTGAAATTAAATGTCCGTTTTCAGCGCATAAGTATACCCCAAAAGAGGCAATAGAAAACAAAGTAGTAAAATATTGCACTATACAAAATCATGAAATAAGTCTAAATAGAAGACATGACTATTTTTACCAAATTCAATGTCAATTGCACATAAGTAAACGAAGTTTGTTGTATTTTAAAAACATGTTACCAGAGCTAGTGGATCCGCGACATACCAGGAATTTACCAATACGTAATAATTGAACGTAAATTCAAGGGTAGTAATTAAATTATTATTTTTATAACGTCCTAATACTGGATTTTTACGCAGGTATAATATCGGAATTATTTGTAAGATGTAAATATTATTCCCATTTTTTTTGTGTACGTATTCATGGAAGTAATGAAAACAAAAATGAAGGAGACTATTACTACCGCATGATGCCTGAATTAGTGAGCCTGCGAGGATATTCGAAAATTTGACAAGGAAATATGTACATAGCGAGTGATGTACTTTCTAATTTCACATAGTTTGAAACTGTATTTTTAAAAATATTTTGTTAGTATAGTAATAATATTTACTATGGTGCGATTATAATACGTATGCACCTCATATAAATTTAATGTATCTAATTTATTCAATGAAAATTTGGTACTTTGTCACATTTGTATTCAAAGTATTTCTTATAGTCGCTTTTTGCCATTTTTTCTTCTTAAAATATTATTTGAGATGTATTTACACTATAAAATAATGATTTGCAGCTGATTATTTTATAACATTTTCTTATCGCGAATAGTTCATGTCGTATTATACCTACCCAAATACTAGCGATGTATATCAAATAATCATACAATATTTCCATCTTTGTCTGTTTAACCACAAAAAACTCAACTTTTATTCATACATTCATTCCTCGATAAAAGATAAATAAACACATGAGTTCTGAATAGAAATCTTACGCCTGTTATTTACAAAGGGCGGCGCTTACGGGCCCACCTTCCTGGTTCCGAGCGTCTTACCGCGACTCCCCCGAGAAACTCAATGACCGTGAGACCACAGCCTTAAGGCTGTAGTCTCGGGCCCGAAAAAGTTGTTCCAATACTACGCGTTAACCGTTTGATAAATCAAAAAAAAATTCCAACGAAAGTTGTCTAAAAATGAAAAATCTAGACATGCAAATAGAGATATTTTATAAATTATTGTTAATAACTGAGATTACTAAGAAAGATTTTTAAAAGGGCTATTTGTATGAATAGATAAATATTCAAGATATATTTTTTCCATTTACCGTTTTTTGATATTTTAAAAGATAAACGAGAAATTTTGGAAATTCCCACGGTACAATCTTAGGAAAATTTTTCAATTTCGCTAAATAGCTCCGCCCTGATTGACCACGTGGTATGGCCGGCGGAGTTGAGTAGGTGCCGTAAGTAAACAAGTAAATTTTTTGTGTAAGTCGATTCTGCTTCGTTGTACATTTCTGGAGATAAATACTTTGGAGAATTATTCGAGTTTGGACTTCATAGATTTTATGGCTAGTAAAAAAAATTAGAATTTTAGTAAACTAAAATGAATGAAAAGTTCATTTCATAATTTTACTAATCTTTTTGTTATATAAATACCTCGACCTCATGAAAATAAACTTCGATATTGTAATTTTGAACACTAACTTTTTCTTTACATACACTACATGTAGCAGAGAAAGTATGTACAACTGGGCCAAATTGGTCACTTTTCAAGGGACACTCCTGTTTCTATAAGAAATAGAGGAAAAAAAATATCGGTAACTGATGCTCGATTTTTATAAGAAATCGAATGCTGAAAATCTCATATTGATATCTTTTACGGTTTCAGAGATATTGGGGATGCTTTTCGAGAAAGTGCATTTTTGAAGTCTTCATAATTTTTTTCCTATTGGAAAATGTTTAATTTTGTGAAAACATTCTCGTGGCAACTTTTTATGTAGATTTCGACGGTGTCGGTTAGTTTTCTCTGTAAGCAATATTTTAATAGCTACATACATAAAAGTGTTTTTTTAATGGAACACTATATTATTACATATTACACGAGAGCCTAGAATTCCCTTTCCAAAAATATGCCTATAAAGTTTGAAAAATGGGATAGATGCGATAATTTGTTTCAGAGAATCTGGAGAAAATGCAGAGGTTGTATTTACATAAACGATATACAGAGAGAAGATAACGTTTAAACTCAATTTCCCGATTTTAAAAAAATTTAGATTGTTTGAATCCATAATCTGAACCAAGAAGGCTAAGTGATATCGCAAGCAAGGTACCATGTGTGGCACACTTTTGGAAAGACAATTTTAACTCTCGTCGAATATGCAAAAATGTATAGGTGTTCTATTTGAAAAAGAAATATTTGTCTGTATCTATTAGAATATTGCTTACAAAAAATTTAACTTACACCGACAAATTCTACATAAAAAGTTGTTTTGGGAATCTTTTCATAGAATCAAGCGTTATCCAATAGAACAAAAAAAAGTTATGGCGATTTTTCCAAAATGCACTTTTTCGAAAAACACCTGTATTTCCGAAACCGTAAGGGATATCAATTTGCGGTTTTCACCATTCGATTTCTTATAAACATCGAGCAAGACACCAATATTATTTTACCCTATCTCTTATAGAAACAGGGGTGTCCCTTTACAAGTGTCCAATTTGGCCCACCAGTACAGTACAGTCCAGTGATGGCGAACCTATGACCCGCAGGTCAGACAGTGACTCACACAAACCTTTGAAGTGACCCACAAAGGGAATGACCTTCCTTTTTTTCCAAGTGATTTTAAATTAGTGACCCACGAGGAAGCACTAAACAAATACAATTAATAAAATTTTACCCACTTCTCAAAAAGGTTCGCCATTACTGGTACAGTCGATTATCCTATCTGTACTACGAACTGCTCTACCATTTTAAAACATTTATTTTTTTGCACAGTGTTTATTATATATATTAAAATAACTCAGGATCTTATTAGAATTTGGTAAGAAAGATACATCTAATGTTTCCGTCTTTTTCTACTTTACTAAAACGAACTGAACCTCGATTCATGTATTCACTTCTCGACAAAAGATAAATAAACACATGAGTTTAGAATATAAATCCTTTGTCTGTTATCTACAAAGGGCGGAGCGTAGCCCAGAATTAAGGCTCACCTTCTTGCTCCTGCGCGTCTGTTTCCTGCGCCCCTTAGAAACTCGTTGACCGTAAGGCCAGGCGCGCATATGCGATTTTCTGTCGTGCTATTGTTTGGTCGCAAAAATGAAACACGTTACAGTAAACAGTAATACGCGCATATGCAGGTAAATAATTGCAGCGTTTAAAAAGATGCAACCGGCCCTATTTTAGTAACGACGCGACTGTCGCGTCTCTAAATGAGTTACATGAACAAATGTGAATCTGCGCGCACATACGACTACTAGGTCGCAATTGCAGATCGTTTGGGTGTTGTTAGTTATCAACATGGCTACGAATGAAATTATCTGTAGTGTCTTACAATTAGATATGGAAAAACTTATTTCAGAGGTGGAAAAAATATATCGGTCATTCTACATATAACTAAAAAATTTGCGTGGATGTTTTCTTAGATTATCGTGAATTTTGTAAAATTGGCCTTTTAACAATCTTTGGCTTAACAGTGGATGCACCCAAAATTTTCTTTTGTGGTGTTTCTTACGGTTTCGTAGCATTAAAGCAACGATACAAGCGGTTTCCACGACATCCATCTTGATACTAAACAGTCATCAGTCGCGAATAATTAGACGCAAATGCGCGATGATGCAGATTTCTGGCGATTGCGATTTTTTTGTCGTCGCGACAGATAGTCGCATCAAAATCGCATATGCGCGCCTGGCCTAAGGCTAGGTTCACATGACAACGATCTGATGCGCGATTTATAAGCGCGCGTTTAGATATCGTGGTATTTAAATAGAACCATTCATATGAACGCGCGCTAACGTGCGTTAGGACGCGTTAACGCAGCGCTCAGCGCAAAAATCTTTAGACGCGCGCGATTACGCGTTAACGCGCGCTTTGAGTTCTACGTGCCATCCGTATATCGTTCACATGAGCATGCGTTTTTATCATGAAATAGGTTGTTGTGGACCTTAATAAAAGATATCTTGTGCAAAGAAGAAGATTCCAATCAGTTTTTCAAGTATACAAGAATGTCGTTTCCCAAATTTAAATATATGAGTAGTAGAACAAAGGGCTTAAATGCCAAAATTTTCAATTATTGAAGAAATTTCATCTTCCTGCTGAATGGCGCTTAGCCGCTTTGTGAATTTTGAAGCCGTCATTGTTAATACGCTGACAAAAAACTGTCAGCAAGTATTTAGCCGTAACCGTAAAAAGTTCAAAGTTGGCCAACTTTTGCTTTTTAACGATAAAATTTAAGCAAATATGGTTGTACTTTTCTAAAGGCTACAGCTACTAATGGTGGTTTAGGATGTAAAACTTAACCGTAATCTTAGCTGTAATAACCACCAAATTTGCCGTAATTCCCAGACGTTGCCTAAATGCTTCTATTGAAACAAAATTGTTGAACTTTTTTAAATACTAGAGTTACTACTACGGTTACGATTACAGCCTTTAAGTTTGACATCCTAAACCCATCCAAAGTTTGAGATCCTAAACCTACCATTAGACTTTTCAAATATTCCAGAATTATTAAAACATGGAAACTGTCAAAATTTCATGTTTTAGAGGAAGTTCCCAACCAAAATTTATATTGGCAAAACTGTTAAACTTCCTGAATTGATAGGATTGTAATATATTTCGAGTGTTAGTCAAAACTCTCAAAACTGCAAAAACAACTTTATACAAGCCAAAATTAAAGGTCGATAATATGTATAAAACTATTTTTTAAGATTACATAAAGCTTTATTAAAAGAAAATTAGTCATCTTTTTTTTAATTACTTGATACTTCTGATTCCAAATATAGAACTCTTAGTGAGTATTTTTTCAAACATTAAAATATTACCAAAAAATATTGAACTGGATACCACATGGAAGTTATATCTGGTCTGTAATTTGTGAAAAATGGCTGAGTTTGCAGATATTGACATCGACTTACTAACTGATGAAATAGAAAAAAGACTGAGAATTTGGAATATAGGTTCGAAATCATATAGTTTTTCATTGGGTGAAATACAATATCTAACTGCATTTGGAGCTGAATTAATATCATCCCAAATTAGTTGTAACAAGTCATCAAATGATTTCAGAGATATTCTAAAGTAATTAAAGAATTTTCCTCGATTATCTCTCAGTGTTGGATAAAAGGTTATGAATAAACTTTTGATTTATTTTTCAAAAGAGGATGAACCAAATGTGCTCGTCGTCTTTGTTTCTTTTTTTATATTATTTCCATAAAATTATAGCTTCTTCTATATTTATTCTCAGATGTACTATCTCGAAAACGTTCTGAACCCAACTGATCTGAATTGATCTAAATTTATCGGTTTTGCAATTAAAGCGTGCGTTAGCGCTCATCATGTGAACGCTTTCAATATTCTATCGCGCGTTAACGTGCGTTTTTGTGCGTCACATGTGAACCTAGCCTAAATGAGTTACATGAACAAATGTGAATCTGCGCGCACATACGACTACTAGGTCGCAATTGCAGATCGTTTGGGTGTTGTTAGTTATCAACATGGCTACGAATGAAATTATCTGTAGTGTCTTACAATTAGATATGGAAAAACTTATTTCAGAGGTGGAAAATATATATCGGTCATTCTACATATAATAACTAAAAAATTTGCGTGGATGTTTTCTTAGATTATCGTGAATTTTGTGAAATTGGCCTTTTAACAATGTTTGGCTTAACAGTGGATGCACCCAAAATTTTCTTTTGTGGTGTTTCTTACGGTTTCGTAGCATTAAAGCAACGATACAAGCGGTTTCCACGACATCCATCTTGATACTAAACAGTCATCAGTCGCGAATAATTAGACGCAAATGCGCGATGATGCAGATTTTTGGCGATTGCGATTTTTTTGTCGTCGCGACAGATAGTCGCATCAAAATCGCATATGCGCGCCTGGCCTAAAGGTGGGTTTAGACTATGCGAAACATACTCGCGCAACTGTTTCGCGAGGCTGTTTCACTTGATGGTCGTCTCATCTGATGCATTTACACAGAGCGAAACGTTTGCACGAAAGATGGTGATCCGCCAGTTTGGGCGAGACAAACATGTCTGTGGTACAATCGGGTGCTGCTTCTACGTTCGCGGTCATGGCGATATTATGTTTAAATCAGAAAAATAAAAAAAGACGACGTCGCCGATGGCGGACGAAGGAATTGTTTCGTTGGCAATGCCAATATGGTAATGAACTAATGAAGGAAATTGCAGTAGAACCCATAGATGATACTATTAGAAATTTCATCCGCATGACCATAGAAGATTTTGAATATCTTGTAGCACTTGTTGGACCAAAAATTGAAAGAATCGACACACAGCTAAGAAACGCAGTTACTGTTAGGGAAAGGTTAGCTGTCACACTCCAGTTTTTTGCAACAGGTGATTCGTGTACCAGTTTGCAATACCTATTTAAAATATCGAAAAGCACGATATCGGGAATTATACCGGAAGTGTGTGATGCGTTGATTGAAACACTTCAAGAATATGTAAAGATACAAACAATAATTTATTAAGTATTTTAAAGTATTATCAAAAAATATTTTATTATATTCATTTATGACTATATCTACATATTGTTTTATTGCATTTTATTTTATTTTTATTTTCATATATTACTTCAATTAGTCATCCTGTGTAGTTAGGATGTCGTACCCCTGTTGCATTGGTTGCAAGTCCGTCAATAAAGGACTTGTGTGTCCAGAGGATATTTCAGACTCAAATGTATAGGTGCTAGGTAATGCCCTATAATATAAGGCCTATATGCTCGTTGTGGGTGTAGATTGCTATCATAAGATGACATAGATGACATCCTTCTCATGTCTGCCTTAAACAAAGTGTTTGCAATAGCTCTTTTGACGTGTGCAAGTGTTTGAGCATCATATGTTTTGAGTTTATTGGCTAAATTTAATGCATATGTGAAGTCTGGGTCATTTGACGCAGTGGTGGTCGTGTTTCAACTCACCCCAGGACAAACGACGACGTTTACACTATGCGAATCAGTTAAAGCGAAACACTTTGATTCGCATCCAAAAACCGACAGACCCCTGGCTCGCCGCGAGGTTGTTTCGTGCAACGAGTTTCGGGGTGAAGAAGGCGTGTACACTATGCGAATCATGTTTCGCGAAACAGTTGCGCGAGTATATTTCGCGTAGTCTAAACGCAGCTTAAGAAACAAAACCTTGCACCAACAGTAAAACACGGTGGAGGAAGCGTAATGGTGTGGGGCTGTATGCTTGCTGCAGGTGTAGGCGAGTTGGTATTTATAGGGGACACTATGGACAAAACAGTTTATTTAAATATTTTAAATGAAAACTTTCATAAAAGCGTTGAAAAGTTGAATTTATCGCCCTTATACACATTTCAACAAGACAATGACCCAAAACACCCCACACATCTTACCACATCCTCCGCAATCCCCAGATCTCAACCCGATTGAGGATTTGTGGGAGGAATTGGATATACTGGTCAAAAAGGTACCAATAACTAACAAATGGGAGCTGAAACAAGCATTGCTAGATGAATGGCATAAAATTGACAAGAAAACAACTAAAAAATTGATGCATTCTATGCCAAGACGTTTGGACGCCGTCATTAAACAAAAAGGGCTGCCCACAAAATATTAATTTAGTTCAATATATTTTTAAAATAGTTCATTTCTTAGGTGTGCCAATAATTTTCTGCGATGAAAACGTGTAGTTTTTTGTTAGCTTTAATTTAAAAACGATAATGAAGAATAAATTATTGTTAAAAAACTGCTTTGGGTATTTTATTAATTAAATTATATAGAAAACTATTTTCACCTAATACAATTTGTTAATTAGCTTTAAAAACAGTCGTAAAACGAAAAATGAATACTGTGTTAATAATTAAGTGCGGCACTGTATGTTCTTGGGAATTAAGTTTTAAAGTTATCAACTTTTAAAAAATCGCTCAGACTTTATTTATAAGAATTAATAAATAATTTTTTTGTTAAATTAAATCTTAAATACTCTATTTTCAATAATAAACATGAAATTTATTCTAATTATTATCAAAAAAATTAAAAAAAAATTTAATGTCACATCTTTTATGGTCGAACATAATCTCAATTTTTTCTATCAACTTTAAAAAATTCCCTAGACTTTATTTATAATAATAAAAAAATATTTTTACGTTAGATTAAAGCTTAAAGACTCTATTTTTTATAATAAACATCAAACTTATTCTAATTATTATCAAAAAAATTAAAAAAAAAATTTCAAAATGTCGCGTCCGTTATTCTTGAATTTTTCAAATTACAAAAAAGTTCTTAAACAAAATAAAATGCAATATCGATTTTATGTTTAGTTCGATGGGTTTTTACTCAATAAAAAGAGAACTGGATAAAACTTATAAAGAAAGACAACCACTATGAGAAGATCTAGTCTTTCAATATGTAAAGGACCAGTTTTACGGATGTGTTTACTTAAACTCTTTTCTCACGGTTTCGCGTCCCAAAAGCTCAGTCAATCCGTGGTTGTTTTCGCAAAAGCATCTCTATTTCGAAACGTTATAATTTTCATCTTAAGTTTCTGATGAAAACTTACTTATTATTACCATCAGAAACTATTTCGGGTTTAATCTTTTCTAATTAAGTACTTAAAAAGTTTCGATTTCGCGAGTTCGATTTCATTTGCGCGAGTTTTTAAGAAAGAAAACGGAAATTAATTAAAGTTGAAATAATTAAATTTTTATTTATACAGGTGTCTCCGAAATCCGCGTACAATTTGTAGACATTTAGAAAATCTTGTTTTGTATCTAAACCGTTTGCCCAACTGAAATTTTATAAGAGAGAAAATAGTTTCTAAATTAATTTAGCTATTTATAAAAATAATTGATAGAAAATTATACAGGGTGGTTAAAGAGATTTCAATGGATAACTTGTGGTGAGGGTGTTTTTATACATCCTGTATGTTTTAAAATTCGAATTTGTTAAACAAAAAGCTGTAACCAGCTAATATAAAAACATGGTTAAAAAATTAATAAAATCTAATAAAGATTTTTCGAGTAATTTAAGAAAAGCTCACGGAAAATATTATTTTTTTAATATTATTGTTTTTTAACCTTCTAGTGGCGAAACGAAGCAACTTTTGATATAGATAAGTTAACTTAAATCGACCTATTTTAAACCAAAGAATCTCTGCTCTTACGTTGTACAAGCATTTTGAAGACACCTGTATAAAACATTTAATAAATTATTTAATCGGATTTTTTTTAAATTATTAGTGTTAACGCGAGTGAAAGTATTATTTGTGTTCTTCAAGTGTTGTTTAAGTGTTCTTTATGTTTTATTTAAGTGTTTTTCATATGGTATTTAAGTGTCATACAAGTTTCTTATTGGATTAACAAACGATATGATGGATATAAAAAGGTCAGTTATTATTTTTTTTCTCGTTGAAACGAAAAGTAGAATCAACTCAAAATACTTTCCTTTTGTTTTTTTGTTATTTTCAAAGTGAAATTATTAATTATTAATTTTTCATTTTAATACATAAAATTTAGAAAAGGGTTCATCTCCATGTTGACATTTACTTTCATGTCTATTAACATGACGTTTTGTCCTTATTTAATTTCATTTTTTGAGTTATGATATTCACTTTTGAATAAACAAATTAACCAAACCTAGGTAACTTTTTGAGTTAAATTTTTTAATTATAGCCCCCCGGTATAAAAATAAAAATTAAATTTTCTATTAATTATCTAAATAATTCCCACGATTAGGGGTGTTTTCTGCGCAGTCGCAAAATTAACCAACTTCACACGGTTTTTCGCCCAATCTGGTTGCTTCCCTTCTCCCTTATGAGTCTTCGATTGAGATTAACAGGTATCGGTTGTCAATCATTATTCTTAATCGATTTTTTATTAATCTGTCCGGTTATTATCTTCAAGCGGTCCAAAAACGGAGTCAAATAAGGTAAAATCATTATTAGTTTATTATTATACGGTTATTTTTTTGATACTATTAAATAATAACGAAAAATTTTTGTAAAAAAGAAATAAAATTAGGACGCCATATTGGTTTGATCGAAGCGTCTCGATTTTTCAAATCGATTTTTTTACAAGTTCTGACTTTTCACATAAATTTATACGTGTAAATCTTTACGGAGGGTTAAATAAATTAAGTTGATGTATTTATTTTTGTCCGATTTATCAGGTGTTAAGTTTTATTACAAGAAATTTCGAATTGGTCGGTCGCCATGTTGGCATTTACGTTTTAGATAATCATAGCGATTGGTATTTATTGAATTTTATTTTTTGCGCTAATTGATCGACTTTCGGTTAAATAAATTTTCCAAAATGGGGCGTTTTTTCAAATTAAATCGTTTAATTTTATTCCGATCGTCTTAAAAATACGAAATAAAAAAATTCTAGAATTATCTAAATAATTCTCACGATGATCAAGGGTGCTTTTTGCGCAGTCGCAAAATTAACCAACTTCGCAGGGTTTTATCGTCCAATCTGGTTGCTTCCCTTCTCCCTTATTAGTCTTCGATTGAGATTAATAGGTGTCGGTTGTCAATCATTATTCTTAATCGATTTTTATTAATCCGTCTGGTTATTATCTTCAAGTGACCCAAAGAAGGAGTCAAATAAGGTAAAATCATTGTTAGTTTATTATTATACGGTTATTTTCTTGTAACTTTTAAATAATAACGAAAAATCTTCGTAAAAAAGAAATAAAATTGGGTCGCCATCTTGCTTTGATTGGACACGTCACAAATTGATTTTTCAAATCGATTTTTTTTTACAAATCCTGACTTTTCACATAAATTTATACGTGTAAATCTTTACGGGGGGTTAAATAAATTAAGTTGATGTATTTATTTTTGTTCGATTTGTCAGATGTTAAATTTGATTACAAGAAATTTCGAATTGGTCGGTCGCCATGTTGGCATTTACGTTTTAGATAATCATGGCGATTGGTATTTATTGAATTTCATTTTTTGAGCTAATAGATCGACTTTCGGTTAAATAAATCGTCCAAAATGGGGTGTTTTTTCAAATTAAATCGTTTAATTTTATTCCGATCGTCTTAAAAATACGAAATAAAAAATTTCTAGAATTATCTAAATAATTCTCACGATGATCAAGGGTGCTTTTTGCGCAGTCGCAAAATTAACCAACTTCACACGGTTTTATCAACCAATCTGGTTGCTTCCCTTCTCCCTTATGAATCTTCGATTGAGATTAATAGGTGTCGGTTGTCAATCATTATTCTTGATCGATTTTTATTAATCCGTCTGGTTATTATCTTCGAGCGACCCAAAAAAGGTGTCAAATAAGGTAAAATCATTGTTAGTTTATTATTATACGATTATTTTTTTGTAACTATTAAATAATAACGAAAAATCTTGGTAAAAAAGAAATAAAATTGGGTCGCCATCTTGGTTTGATTGGAAACCTCACAAATTGATTTTTCAAATCGATTTTTTTTACAAATCCTGACTTTTCACATAAATTTATACGTGTAAATCTTTACGGGGGGTTAAATAAATTAAGTTGATTTATTTATTTTTGTTCGATTAGTCAGGTGTTAATTTTTATAACAAGAAATTTCGAATTGGTCGGTCGCCATGTTGGCATTTACGTTTTAGATAATCATGGCGATTGGTATTTATTGAATTTTATTTTTTGAGCTAATTGATCGACTTTCGGTTAAATAAATTTTCCAAAATGGGGTGTTTTTTCAAATTAAATCGTTTAATTTTATTCCGCTCGTCTTAAAAGTACGAAATAAAGATTTTTTTTAATTATACAAATAATTCTCACGATGATCAAGGGTGCTTTTTGCGCAGTCGCAAAATTAACCAACTTCGCAGGGTTTTATCGTCCAATCTGGTTGCTTCCCTTCTCCCTTATTAGTCTTCGATTGAGATTAATAGGTGTCGGTTGTCAATCATTATTCTTAATCGATTTTTATTAATCCGTCTGGTTATTATCTTCAAGCGACCCAAAAAAGGACTCAAATAAGGTAAAATCATTGTTAGTTTATTATTATACGGTTATTTTCTTGTAACTTTTAAATAATAACGAAAAATCTTCGTAAAAAAGAAATAAAATTAGGTCGCCATCTTGGTTTGATTGGACACCTCACAAATTGATTTTTCAAATCGATTTTTTTTACAAATCCTGACTTTTCACATAAATTTATACGTGTAAATCTTTACGGGGGATTAAATAGATTAAATTGATGTATTTATTTTTATCCGATTTGTCAGGTGTTAAGTTTGATTACAAGAAATTTCGAATTGGTCGGTCGCCATGTTGGCATATACGTTTTAGATAATCATGGCGATTGGTATTTATTGAATTTTATTTTTTGAGCTAATTGATCGACTTTCGGTTAAATAAATTTTCCAAAATGGGGTGTTTTTTCAAATTAAATCGTTTAATTTTATTCCGCTCGTCTTAAAAGTACGAAATAAAGATTTTTTTTAATTATACAAATAATTCTCACGATAATCAAGTGTGCTTTGCGCAGGCGCAACTGATCCCTCATTATTTTTCGAATAAAAGTGGTAGGTAGTGATTATTAAATAGTAACGAAAAATCTTGGTAAAAAAGAAATAATATTAGTCCGCCATCTTGGTTTGATTGACACGTCACAAATTGATTTTTCAAATCGATTTTTTTTACAAATCCTGACTTTTCACATAAATTTATACGTGTAAATCTTTACGGGGGGTTAAATAGATTAAGTTGATGTATTTATTTTTGTCCGATTTGTCAGGTGTTAATTTTTATTACAAGAAATTTCGAATTGGTCGGTCGCCATGTTGGCATTTACGTTTTAGATAATCATGGCGATTGGTATTTATTTAATTTCATTTTTTGAGCTAGTTGATCGACTTTCGCTTAAACAAATTGTCCAAAACGGGATATTTTTTCAAATTAAATGGTTTCTTTTATTTTCAAGTATATTTTTATATTTTATAACAAAGTACAGTTCGAAAGATAACAATCAAACTAATAAAGTGTTGTCTTTGATTTTTTTATTGCAACATTAACAACAAATATAGGGAAAGACGAACGTAAAATAACAATTCTAGAAACAATATAACTAATATTTTTATAATAAAAATTTACTTAAGTACCGAAATACAATTTCTTAACTGCAACATTCTTATTTGTACACTTAGAATTTACATTTATAATTTGTCCAAAAAAGATAAGTTTAATAAAATTTAATATTTTGTTGAATAGCCCTTGACTTCAATTACAGTCCTACACCTCTTTTGCATTGGCTGTACGAGGTTATTACAAATTTTGGGATCTATTTGATTCCACTCTCGTTCAATAATTGCTTTTGATTCTTTCTTGTTGGTAGTGGTCATCTCACGAACTTTCCTTTTCAAAACTGCCCATAAATGCTCTATCGGATTAAGTTCAGGAGACTGTGGCGGTGTTCTAAGCTGTTTTGGAATGTTCCATATGAGCCATAACTTATTTATTTCTGCTGTATGTTTGGGATCGTTGTCCTGTTGAAACATGTATAACGCACCCATATCCATTTTTGCTGCACTTTGCTTTATATTATTTTTTAGAATGTCCAGATATCCCCATTTGTCTATAATGCCATCAATAAATTGAATATTACCCACTTCCTTAGATGACATACAGCCCCAAATTAACACTTATCCACCGCCGTGTTTTATACTAGGTAAAGTATTCTTAAAATTGTATTCCTTATTCTTCTTTCGCCACACTCTGACAATTCCACCTGACCCAAATAAGTTTATTTTTGCTTCATCGGACCAAATAATGTTATCCCAAAAGGATTGCGGCTTATCTTTATGCTCTGTAGCAAATTTCAATCTAACGATGCAGTTATTCTTACTAACAAATGGCCTTTGTCTTGCGATTCTTCTGTGACATTCATTGTTCCATAATACTCGGTGAACGGTCTGAGTTGATACTTTCGTTCCTAAAGATGTTTGTAACATTTTTGTTATTTTTGGAACACTTAATTTCGGATTTATTTTAAGTTGTCTAATGATGAAGAGCTCGTCTCTTTTATTAAGTTTTTTTCTTTTTAGGAATTCATGGATTGTTTTTCGTTGTTCCATTATATTTAAATTTATTCACTATGTAGTTTATGGTAGAATGTGGTTTATTTACAATTCCATCGATTTTTCTGAGTGAATATCCCTTTAACGCTAGACTAATTATCATGTCTTTCACTTCATTACTTAACTCCCTTCCTTTAGCTATTTTAAACTCAAAAAAGCAAATACCAAATGTCAAATTAGAATCAATTAATTAGAATGGCACCCTCGAAAGTAATGCATGCGCACTTTTCGTAGTAGTGAGCATGCGTTTGTAGTTTATCCAATAGAATACGAGTCCTTCAATCAATGTACAAATAAGAATGTTGCGTTTCAAAAAACTTTCGATCAGTACTTAAATAAACTTTTAATAAAAAAAAATTAATTATGCTGTTTCTACATTTGTTATTTTCAGTTCATATTCCCTAATATTTATTGTTGATCTTGCAATAAAAAAAATCAAAGAAAACACGTTAATTTGATTTCTACCCATTGATTTCAATACAAATTTATTTAGACACTGAGGTGTACAAATATAACTGTTACTAACTCTATACAGGGTTTCTCACGCAACAGGTTCGTTAGAACTTTATTGGGTTCCACTATTAGTAAATTTTTGAGATTTTGCCAGTAGGGGTTGTTCATCCGGATCTTTTGATTTAAAATATTTTCAAGATGGCTGCCACTTCCGGTCGACCGGAAGTAGGATACAACTTCGTTATTTTAAATGGAATGGTATAATTTTTATTGCATGTTTTAATTCTACGTACAAAAATAAGTAAACTTTCATAAGGGTTGTTGGTACGTATCGCTTTTCGTTTTCGAGTTATTTTGATTTTAAGATTTTTTTAACAAGTTTTAACTTGCTGTTTAAAACCACATTTCTCAGTCACTGCTCAAGCAAGAAAGTTAATAATTGGTACGTTTACTCTCCAGACATTGCCAAATAGAACCCCACTACCCCTACCCCACTTTCACATACAGAGTGGTCACAAGGAGAATTACCGGTCTTCCATATTCAATTGCAAAAAAGTCGAAAATTTTAAATGGAACACCCCATATTTTATTAACCTATTCGATAGAGAATTTAATTCTCTACAAATTTGCAATACATGTCCCTATACCTATCGGTTAAAATGTCAGAAGAAGTCCTGTTTTTATTAGTAGGCCATGAAACTTGAACAGTTTTTTCGCTTGATACGGTAGAAAATTTAATTCTCTACCAACCTTCAATACACTTCCCTATACCTATCGATAAAAGTTTTGGAGATATAAGCGAATTTATAAAACTTGCGCGTAATATGTCAAAAAAAGTTTTTCTTTATTAGTGCGCTACGAAATTTGAACAGTTTTTTGATAAATTCCCTTATATCTTCAAAACTTTTATCGATAGGTATAGGGAAGTGTATTGAAGGTTGGTAGAGAATTAAATTCCCTATCGTGTCAAGCAAAAAAATCGATCAAGTTCCATAGCCTACTAATAAAAAAAAGAAAAACTTCTGACATTTTATACGCAATTTTGACAAATTCCCTTATATCTTGGAAATCTTAACCGATGGGTATAGAGACATGTATTGCAAATATGTAGAGAATTAAATTCTCTATCGGAGAGGCTAATAAAATATAGGGTGTTCCATTTAAAATTTTCCACTTTTTTGCAATTGAATATGGAAGAACGGTAACCCTCTTTGTGACCAGCCTGTATATTAAAAAGGGGTGGGGGTAGTGGCGTTCTATTTGGCAATGTCTGGAGAGTAATCGTAATAGTTATCAACTTTCTTGCTTGAACAGTGACTAAGAAATGTGATTTTAAACAACAGGTTGAAAATTGTCAAAAAAAGCTTAAAATCAAAATTACTCGAAAACGAAAAACGATAAGTACCAACAACCCTTATCAAAGTCTACTTATTTTTACATGTAGAATTAAAATACGTAATAAAAACTATACCATTCCATTTAAAATAACGAAGTTGTATCCTACTTCCGGTCGACCAGAAGTGGCAGCCATCTTGAAAATATTTTAAATCAAAAGATCCGGATGAACAACCCCTATTGGCAAAATCTCAAAACCCTACTAATAGTGGAACCCAATAAAGTTCTAACGAACCAGTTGCGTGAGAAACCCTGTATAAGCAACTCTGCTTCTGAGTTTGTAAAAATAGCATTTCTGCGACGTTTTGCCTCTTCCATTTTTATTTTTATTGTTATAACACGATTGTTTATGTCTTTTTTGACGTGGTTTTGACAAGATACTTTAAAAATGCCTAATTGTTAGATTTTTAGACCATTTAGTGAAGTCATTTGAAAACAAGTCCATAAAATTGTCATTAAATTGCATTATTACCTTATAGATAGTCTATTAGGTAAAAATTGAAATGGTAGTACCCCTATTTATCGGTTAAATTACATCTCATAGTCAGTATCTTTTGAACAACATTAAATTGGTAATAAGGGACCTTAATCGGTTTTATTAATCTGGTTATTATCTTCAAACACCCCGGATAAAAGGAGTAAAATAAGGTAAAATTACCCTTACTTCATTATTAATCGCTTATTTTCTAGTTTCTTTTAAATAATAACCAAAAAATTTCCTTAAAAAAATGAAATTAAGTCATCATTTTTGTTTGATCATTATTTTTCGATTTAATTTTTCGATTTGATTTTTCAATTTAACTTTTTTTTACAAGTACTGACTTGTTTATACAAGTTTATACGTGTAAATTTTCATGGAAACTTAAATGGATTGAGTTGATCTATTTATTTTTGTTAGATTCATATAATCAATCGAAATTATAAATTTTCGTTATTTGTAAGATATAAATAAATCATTGGATTGTGGTCCTTACCTGTTGGGATGTTATGTGAGTCCGAACGCTCTTTGTTCGAGGGTGAATAATTGTAAAAACTAGTTGTTGTACAACGCCCGGTTTATTTTTGTAGTAAAATCTACCTAAAAGCGAATCAGTTAAACTTTGCAGCTTTCGAGGAGCTGTCGCACATAATTCTTGGTTAAGGTCAGTTGATTTTATTTGGCATACAAAACCCTAAAGCTAACGAATATATCTATATCTTGGAAATTATAAGTCCGTTGAATTCAAAATTTTCAAAAGTCGAAGATATGCACTTAAAATCATTTTAAATCATTTCAATTGGTCTGAAATCGGTTAAATTTATCTGAAATCGTTTAAATACATTTAATCTCTCAACGACTTTTCAAAATTGTTTAAAATCTTCGAAAATCGTTTAAGATCATCTTAAGTCATTTCAATTAGCCTGAAATCAGTTCAATTTAAATCATTTCAATAGGTCTGAAATCGGTTCAATTTATCTGAAATCGTTTAAAAACATTTAATATCTCTCAACGATATTTCAAAATTGTTTAAAATTTTCAAAATCGTTTAAGATCGTCTTATGATTATCTTAAATCATTTCATTTGGTCTGAAATCGGTTCAATTTACCTGAAATCGTTTAAAAACATTTAATATCTCTCAACGACTTTTCAAAATTGTTTAAAATCTTCGAAAATCGTTTAAGGTAATCTTAAATCTTTTCAATTGGTCTGAAATCAGTTCAATTTATTTGAAATTGTTTAAAAAGCATTTAATATCTCTCAACGATATTTCAAAATTGTTTAAAATTTTCAAAATCGTTTAAGATCGTCTTATGATTATCTTAAATCATTTCATTTGGTCTGAAATCGGTTCAATTTACCTGAAATCGTTTAAAAACATTTAATATCTCTCAACGACTTTTCAAAATTGTTTAAAATCTTCGAAAATCGTTTAAGGTAATCTTAAATCTTTTCAATTGGTCTGAAATCAGTTCAATTTATTTGAAATTGTTTAAAAAGCATTTAATATCTCTCAACGACATTTCAAAATTGTTCAACATTTTCAAAATCGTTTAAGATCGTCTTATGATTATCTTAAACCATTTCAATTGGTCTGAAATCGGTTCAGTTTATCTGAAATCGTTTAAAAAGCATTTAATATCTCTCAACGACATTTCAAAATTGTTTAAAATTTTCAAAAATCATTTACGGTCATCTTAAATGATTTCAATAGGTCTGAAATCGGTTCAATTTATCTGAAATCGTTTAAAAACATTTAACATCTCTCAACGGCATTTCAAAATTGTTTAAAATCTTCGAAATCGTTTAAGATCGTCTTGTGATCATCTTAAATCATTTCATTTGCTCTGAAATCGGTTCAATTTACCTGAAATCGTTTAAAAACATTTAATATCTCTCAACGATATTTCAAAATTGTTTAAAATTTTCAAAAATCATTTAAGGTCATTTTATATCATTTCAACTGGTCTGAAATCGGTTCAATTTATCTGAAATCGATAAAAAAGCATTTAATATCTCTCAACCATATTTCAAAGTTGTTTAAAATCTTCGAAATCGTTTAAGATCGTCTTGTGATCATCTTAAATCATTTCAATTGGTCTGAAATCGGTTCAATTTACCTGAAATCGTTTAAAAACATTTAACATCTCTCAACGGTATTTCAAAATTGTTTAAAATCTTCGAAAATCGTTTAAGATCGCCTTAAGATCATCTTAAATCATTTCACTTGGTTTGAAATCGGTTCAATCTACCTAAAATTGTTTAAAAAACATTTAATATCTCTCAGATACATTTCAAAATTGTTTAAAATCTTCGAAAATCGTTTAAGATCGTCATGAATTGTTCAATATCATCCGATATGATCTTTAAAAATGTTTTATTTCGTTATTCGAATAAATGCCAATCTGAATTTTCATTATCGCTAAAACTGTTTGTTCTAATTGATAGTTATTAGGATAAATTTCTATAAAAACTATAAAAACTTTTACTAAAATATTTTATTAGAGACCTTAACCGGCGCATTCACCATTTTTTCTTTCATCAAGAAATAATAATACTATTACTAATTTTTAATATAATTCTATAAATTCTATAAATTATTTTTTCTTTTCAGTGTCTGATCCAGCTTGAAGGTAATTGAATACAAATTAAAATTTCGATACGCGAGCTATTTCGCGAAAAATAAAAGTGCGCGAGTGTAGTGATTTCAACACCTGGGCGTTCCGCTTGGATATATTTCATCAGGATGAAGGGGTCGTCGGATGGCTATATCGCGGGTGCTATGAGGTAAAAAACATTACTTGCTGTTTATTCATTTATCACGTAACTTACAGAATTGTTTAATTGCTTCCAGGCAAGCTGACGAGGAAACAGCACCCGCCCGGTGAGTCTTTTATACTTTTTTTTATCTGTTTCGGTTGCAGTTAATTGAATTTAATTTCAATTTCGAATAATCGCGTCGGTTCGCTTAAAATCGGGAGTGTATATGTAAGTGATTTAGTGTCTTTGATCTCTTTACTGCAAAAATATACATTATATGTATAAGTAGGTATGTAATGTTTTAAATTGGTAGATAAATAGATTACAATAATGGTATATACATATAAATAAATAATTTTCATTTCTTCACATTAAATTAGGAAGTGCGCGAGTGTGGTAGTGTTTAAAAGCGGAACTATTGACTTATAAACTAAAAAGTGCGGGCATCGAGAAAACTTTGTGGCGAATAAGTGCGCGAGTGTAAGCAATCAAAACACCTGTGCCCTCCGTTTGGATGTATTTCATCAGGATGAAGGGGTCGTCGGATGGCTACATCGCGGGTGCTATGAGGTAAAAAACATTACTTGCTGTTTATTCATTTATCACATAACTTACAGAATTGTTTAATTGCTTTCAGGCAAGCTGACGAGGAAACAGCACCCGCCGGGTGAGTCTTTTATACTTTTTTTAATCTGTTTCGGTTGCACTTAATCGAATTTAATTTCAATTTTGAATAATCGCGTCGGGTCGTTTAAAACCGGGAGTGTAAGTGAAAGTGATCTAGTATTTGTGATTTCTTTTCTGCAAAAATATACATTATACGTATAAGTAGGTATGTAATGTTTTAAATTGGTAGGTAAATGGATTACAATAATGGTATATACATATAAATAAATAATTTTCATTTCTTCACATTAAATTAGGAAGTGCGCGAGTGTGGTAGTATTTAAAAGCGGAACTATTGACTTATAAACTAAGAAGTGCGGGCATCGCTAAAACTTTGTGCCGAATAAGTGCGCGAGTGTAAGCGATCAAAACACCTGTGCCCTCCGTTTGGATGTATTTCATCAGGGTGAAGGGGTCGTCGGATGGTTATATCGCGGGTGCTATGAGGTAAAAAACATTACTTGCTGTTTATTCATTTATCACGTAACTTACAGAATTGTTTAATTGCTTCCAGGCAAGCTGACGAGGAAACAGCACCCGCCCGGTGAGTCTTTTATACTTTTTTTATCTGTTTCGGTTGCACTTAATCGAATTTAATTTCATTTTCGAATAATCGCGTCGGCTCGCTTAAAACCGGGAGTGTATGTGTAAGTGATTTAGTGTTTTTGATCTCTTTACTGCAAAAATGTACATCATATTTATAATAAATAGGATGTAATGTTTTAAATAGGTAGGTAAATAGATTATAATAAAAGTGCGCGAGTGTGAATTATATTATGTGATTTAATTAAAGTGTTGTAATTTGGAATAAAACGAAGATTTTCCAAATTTAGAGGAGAAAATTCAAGATGAAAGGAAGATTTCCTAAATGAAGAAGAGAGAATTCAAGTTTGTAAGAGGATTTTTCAGTGGAAATTGCGCGAGTGTGAATTATATTATGTGATTTAATTTGGAGGAGAAAATTCAAGATGAAAGGAAGATTTCCTAAATGAACAAGAGAGAATTCAAGTTTGGAAGAAGATTTTTCAGTGGAAAGTGCGCGGGTGTGAATTATAGTTATATAAAAGTGCGGGAGTGTGAATTATTATTATACACAATTTATTCAGACAGGTTTCCATTTCAACGATACTCGTCATGGGGTAGGAGTTACCAAGTAGCTGTTTTTTGCACGTGTGCAGGTAAAAGATCAACTTTATTTAATAATTCTTATGTAATATACAACACTCTTTGTTTGATTTTTCAGGTGGACTGAAAACGGATGTTGGAGTTCGTGCGTGGATTGAATAACATTTTTTTAAGTACGCGACGGTGGTGAAGTGTTTAAAAACGGGATTATTCACTTATTAACTAATAAGTGCGGGTATCGAAAAACTTTATGTGCTCTATAAGTGCGCGAGTGTACACCATGAAAACATTCGTGGTTTCCGTTTGGATGTCTTCCATCAAGGTGAAGGTGTCGACGGATCGCTATTTAGCGGGTGCTCTGAGGTAAGAAATATCACCTTCTGTGTATTTATTTGTCATATTACTTACAGAATCGCTTATTTTCTTTCAGGCAAGCTGACGAGGAATCAGCATCCGCCCGGTGAGTCGTTTATATATTTTTTCTTACTTGATTCGGAGTCACTTAAACGAATTTAACTTCGATTTTCGAATACTCGCGTCGGGTCGATTAAAACCGGGAGTGTATGTGTAAGTGATTTAGTGTTTTTGATCTCTTTACTGCAAAACTGTACATCATATTTATAATAAATGGGATGTAATGTTTTAAATAGGTAGGTAAATAGATTGTATTATTGTTACATGAAAGTGCGCGAGTGTGAATTATATTATGTGATTTAATTTGGAGGAAAGAATTCAAGATGAAAGGAAGATTTCCTAAGTGAAGAAGAGAGAATTCAAGTTTGGAAGAGGATTTCTCAGTGGAAAGTGCCCGAGTGTGAATTATTTTTTGTGATTTAACTAAAGTGTTGTAATTTGGAATAAAACGAAGATTTTCCAAATTTAGAGGAGAAAATTCAAGATGAAAGGAAGATTTCCTTAGTGAAGAAGAGAGAATTCAAGTGTAGGAGCAGATTTTCCAGTGGAGTGTGCGAGTGTGAATTATTGTTATATAATAGTGCGGGAGTGTGAATTATTATTATACACAATTTATTCAGACAGGTTTCCATTAGAACGATCTTCGTCATGGGGTAGGAGTTAGCAAGTAGCTGTTTTTTGCACGTGTGCAGGTAAAAGATCAACTTTATTTAATAATTCTTATGTAATATACAACACTCTTTGTTTAATTTTTCAGATGGACTGGAAATGGATGATGGCGTTCGTACGTACATTGAATAACTTTTTTTTAAGTGCGCGAGTGTGGTGGTGTTTAAAAGCGGAGTTATTGACTTATTAACTAAAAAGTGCGGGCATCGAATAACTTTATGTGTCGAATGAGTGCGTGAGTGTAAACGAAATACCTGTGCTTTCCGTTTGGATATATTTCATCAACACTAAGGGGTCGTCGGATGGCTACATCGCGGGTGCTATGAGGTAAAAAACATTACTTGCTGTTTATTCATTTATCACATAACTTACAGAATTGTTTAACTGCTTTCAGGCAAGCTGACGAGGAAACAGCACCCGCCCGGTGAGTCTTTTATACTTTTTTTAATCTGTTTCGGTTGCACTTAATCGAATTTAATTTCATTTTCGAATAATCGTGTCGGGTCGTTTAAAACCGGGAGTGTATGTGTAAGTGATTTAGTGTTTTTGATCTGTTTACTGCAAAAATGTACATCATATTTATAATAAATAGGATGTAATGTTTTAAATAGGTAGGTAAATAGATTAGATTATTGTTATATAAAAGTGCGCGAGTGTGAATTGTATTATGTGATTTAATTTGGAGGAGAAAATTCAAGATGAAACGAAGATTTCCTAAATGAAGAAGGGAGAATTCAAGTTTGGAAGAGGATTTTTCAATGGAAAGTGCGCGAGTGTAAATTATTTTATGTGATTTAATTAAAGTGTTGTAATTTGGAATAAAACGAAGATTTTCCAAATTTAGAGGAGAAAATTCAAGATGAAAGGAAGATTTCCTAAATGAAGAAGAGAGAATTCAAGTGTAGGAGCAGATTTTCCAGTGGAGTGTGCGAGTGTGAATTATTGCTATATAAAAGTGCGGGAGTGTGAATTATTATTACACAATTTATTCAGACAGGTTTCCATTCGGACGACCTTCATCACGGGGTAGTAAGGGTTATCGGATGGTTATTTTATAGACGCATGAAGGTAACAAATTACCTTTATTTAACAATTTTTACGTAAACTACAATATTCTTTATTTAATTTTTCAGATGGAGTGCAAATGAATTATGCAGTTTCTGCGCTGATTAAAGACAATTGGGTAAGTGCGCGAGTGCGGTAGTGTTTAAAAGCGAAGCTATTGACTTATAAACTAATAAGTGCGGGCATCGCGAAAACTTTGTGGCGAATAAGTGCGCGAGTGTAAGCGATCAAAACACCTGTGCCCTCCGTTTGGATGTGTTTCATCAGGGTGAAGGGGTCGTCGGATGGTTATATCGCGGGTGCTATGAGGTAAAAAACATTACTTGCTGTTTATGAATTTATCACGTAACTTACAGAATTGTATAATTGTTTTAAGGCAAGCTGACGAGGAAACAGCACCCGCCCGGTGAGTCTTTTATACTTTTTTTTAATCTGTTTCGGTTGCACTTAATCGAACTTAATTTCAATTTTGAATAATCGCGTCGGGTCGTTTAAAATCGGGAGTGTAAGTGAAAGTGATCTAGTATTTGTGATTTCTTTTCCGCAAAAGTATACATTATATGTATAAGTAGGAATGTGATGTTTTAAATAGGTAGGTAAATAGATTATAATAAAAGTGCGCGAGTGTGAATTATATTATGTGATTTAATATGGAGGAAAAAATTCAAGATGAAAGGAAGATTTCCTAAATGAAGAAGAGAGAATTCAAGTTTGGAAGAGGATTTTTCAGTGGAAGGTGCGCGAGTGTGAATTATTTTATGTGATTTAATTAAAGTGTTATAATTTGGAACAAAACGAAGACTTTCCAAATTTAGAGGAGAAAATTCAAGATGAAAGGAAGATTTCCTTAGTGAAGAAGAGAGAATTCAAGTGTAGGAGCAGATTTTCCAGTGGAGTGTGCGAGTGTGAATTATTGTTATACACAATTTATTCTGACAGGTTTCCATTTGAACGATCTTCGTCATGGGGTAGGAGTGACCAAGTAGCAGTTTTTTGCACGTGTGCAGGTAAAAGATCAACTTTATTTAATAATTCTTATGTAATATACAACACTCTTTGTTAAATTTTTCAGGTGGACTGGAAATGGATGATGGCGTTCGTACGTACATTGAATAACTTTTTTTTAAGTGCGCGAGTGTGGGGGTGTTTAAAAGCGGAATTATTGACTTATTAATTAAAAAGTGCGGGCATCGAATAACTTTGTGTCGAATGAGTGCGCGAGTGTAAACGAAATACCTGTGCCTCCCGTTTGGATATATTTCATCAGGATGAAGGTGTCGTCGGATGGCTATATCGCGGGTGCTATGAGGTAAAAGCATTACTTGCTGTTTATTCATTTATCACGTAACTTACAGAATTGTTTAATTGCTTTCAGGCAAGCTGACGAGGAATCAGCACCCGCCCGGTGAGTCTTTTATACTTTTTTTAACCTGTTTCGGTTGCACTTAATCGAATTTAATTTCAATTTTGAATAATCGCGTCGGGTCGTTTGAAACCGGGAGTGTATGTGTAAGTGATTTAGTGTTTTTGATTTCTTTACTGCAAAAATGTACATCATATTTATAAAAAATAGGATGTGATGTTTTAAATAGGTAGGTAAATAGATTATATTATTGTTATATAAAAGTGTGCGAGAATGAATTATATTATGTGATTTAATTTGGAGGAGAAAATTAAAGATGAAGGGAAGATTTCCTACATGAAGAAGAGAGAATTCAAGTTTGGAAGAGGATTTTTCAGTGGAAATTGCGCGAGTGTGAATTATAGTTATATAAAATTGCGGGAGTGTGAATTATTATTATACACAATTTATTCAGACAGGTTTCCATTTCAACGATCTTCGTCATGGGGTAGGAGTTACCAAGTAGCTGTTTTTTGGACGTGTGCAGGTAAAAGATCGACTTTATTTAATAATTCTTATATAATATACAACACTCCTTGTTTAATTTTTCAGGTGGACTAAAAACGGATGATGGAGTTCGTGCGTGGATTGAATAACATTTTTTTAAGTGCGCGACGGTGGTGAAGTGTTTAAAAACGGGATTATTCACTTATTAACTAATAAGTGCGGGTATCGAAAAACTTTATGTGCTCTATAAGTGCGCGAGTGTACACCATGAAAACATTCGTGGTTTCTGTTTGGATGTCTTCCATCAGGGTGAAGGTGTCGACGGATCGCTATTTAGCGGGTGCTCTGAGGTAAGAAATATCACCTTCTGTGTATTCATTTGTCATATAACTTACAGAATCGCTTATTTTCTTTCAGGCAAGCTGACGAGGAATCAGCATCCGCCCGGTGAGTCGTTTATATTTTTTTTTTTCTTATTTGATTCGGAGTCACTTAATCGAATTTCATTTCGATTTTAAATAATCGGGTCGGGTCGCTTAAAACCGGGAGTGTATGTGTAAGTGATTTAGTGTTTTTGATCTCTTTACTGAAAAAATATACATCATATTTATAATAAATAGGATGTAATGTTTTAAATAGGTAGGTAAATAGATTATAATACAAGTGCGCGAGTGTGAATTATATTATGTGATTTAATTTGGAGGAGAAAATTCAAGATGATAGGAAGATTTCCTAAATGAAGAGGAGAGAATTCAAGTTTGGAAGAGGATTTTTCAGTGGAAAGTGCGTGGGTGTGAATTATTTTATGTGATTTAATTAAAGTGTTGTAATTTGGAATAAAACGAAGATTTTCCAAATTTAGAGGAGAAAATTCAAGATGAAAGGAAGATTTCCTAAATAAAGAAGAGATAATTCAAGTTTGTAAGAAGATTTTTCAGTGGAAATTGCGCGAGTGTGAATTATATTATGTGATTTAATTTGGAGGAGAAAATTCAAGATGAAATGAAGATTTCCTAAATGAACAAGAGAGAATTCAAGTTTGGAAGAAGATTTTTCAGTGGTAAGTGCGCGGGTGTGAATTGTAGTTATATAAAAGTGCGGGAGTGTGAATTATTATTATACACAATTTATTCAGACAGGTTTCCATTTCAACGATCTTCGTCATGTTGTAGGAGTTACCAAGTAACTGTTTTTTGCACGTGTGCAGGTAAAAGATCAACTTTATTTAATAATTCTTATGTAATATAAAACACTCTTTGTTTAACTTTTCAGGTGGACTGAAAACGGATGATAGAGTTCGTGCGTAGATTGAATAACATCTTTTTAAGTGCGCGACGGCGGGGAAGTGTTTAAAAACGGGATTATTGACTTATTAACTAATAAGTGCGGGTATCGAAAAACTTTATCTGCTCTGTAAGTGCGCGAGTGTACACCATGAAAACATTCGTGGTTTCCGTTTGGATGTCTTCCATCAGGGTGAAGGTGTCGACGGATCGCTATTTAGCGGGTGCTCTGAGGTAAGAAATATCACCTTCTGTGTATTCATTTGTCATATAACTTACAGAATCGCTTATTTTCTTTCAGGCAAGCTGACGAGGAATCAGCATCCGCCCGGTGAGTCGTTTATATATATTTTTTTTATTTGATTCTGAGTCACTTAATCGAATTTAACTTCGATTTTAAATAATCGGGTCGGGTCGCTTAAAACCGGGAGTGTATGTGTAAGTGATTTAGTGTTTTTGATCTCTTTACTGAAAAAATGTACATCATATTTATAATAAATAGGATGTAATGTTTTAAATAGGTAGGTAAATAGATGTATAATAAAAGTGCGCCAGTGTGAATTATATTATGTGATTTAATTAAAGTGTTGTAATTTGAAATAAAACGAAGGTTTTCCAAATTTAGAGGAGAAAATTCAAGATGAAAGGAAGATTTCCTAAATGAAGAAGAGAGAATTCAAGTTTGTAAGAGGATTTTTCAGTGGAAACTGCGCGAGTGTGAATTATATTATGTGATTTAATTTGGAGAAGAAAATTCAAGATGAAAGGAAGATTTCCTAAATGAACAAGAGAGAATTCAAGTTTGGAAGAAGATTTTTCAGTGGAAAGTGCGCGGGTGTGAATTATAGTTATATAAAAGTGCGGGAGTGTGAATTATTATTATACACAATTTATTCAGACAGGTTTCCATTTCAACGATCTTCGTCATGGGGTGGGAGTTACCAAGTAGCTGTTTTTTGCACGTGTGCAGGTAAAAGATCAACTTTATTTAATAATTCTTATGTAATATACAACACTCTTTATTTAATTTTTCAGGTGGACTGAAAACGGATGATGGAGTTCGTGCGTAGATTGAATAACATCTTTTTAAGTGCGCGACGGTGGGGAAGTGTTTAAAAACGGGATTATTGACTTATTAACTAATAAGTGCGGGTATCGAAAAACTTTATGTGCTCTATAAGTGCGCGAGTGTACACCATGAAAATATTCGTGGTTTCCGTTTGGATGTCTTCCATCAGGGTAAAGGTGTCGACGGATCGCTATTTCGCGGGTGCTCTGAGGTAAAAAATATCACCTTCTGTGTATTTATTTGTCATATTGCTTACAGAATCGCTTATTTTCTTTCAGGCAAGCTGACGAGGAATCAGCATCCGCCCGGTGAGTCGTTTATATTTTTTTTCTTACTTGATTCGGAGTCACTTAATCGAATTTAACTTCGATTTTCGAATACTCGCGTCGGGTCGATTAAAACCGGGAGTGTATGTGTAAGTGATTTAGTGTTTTTGATCTCTTTACTGAAAAAATGTACATCATATTTATAATAAATAGGATGTAATGTTTTAAATAGGTAGGTAAATAGATTGTATTATTGTTATATGAAAGTGCGCGAGTGTGAATTATATTATGTGATTTAATTTGGAGGAAAAAATTCAAGATGAAAGGAAGATTTCCTAAGTGAAGAAGAGAGAATTCAAGTTTGGAAGAGGATTTCTCAGTGGAAAGTGCCCGAGTGTGAATTATTTTTTGTGATTTAACTAAAGTGTTGTAATTTGGAATAAAACGAAGATTTTCCAAATTTAGAGGAGAAAATTCAAGATGAAAGGAAGATTTCCTTAGTGAAGAAGAGAGAATTCAAGTGTAGGAGCAGATTTTCCAGTGGAGTGTGCGAGTGTGAATTATTGTTATATAATAGTGCGGGAGTGTGAATTATTATTATACACAATTTATTCAGACAGGTTTCCATTTGAACGATCTTCGTCATGGGGTAGGAGTGACCAAGTAGCTGTTTTTTGCACGTGTGCAGGTAAAAGATCAACTTTATTTAATAATTCTTATATAATATACAACACTCTTTGTTTAATTTTTCAGGTGGACTGGAAATGGATGATGGCGTTCGTACGTACATTGAATAACTTTTTTTAAGTGCGCGAATGTGGGGGTGTTTAAAAGCGGAGTTATTGACTTATTAACTAAAAAGTGCGGGCATCGAATAACTTTGTGTCGAATGAGTGCGCGAGTGTAAACGAAATACCTGTGCTTTCCGTTTGGATATATTTTATCAGGATGAAGGTGTCGTCGGATGGCTATATCGCGGGTGCTATGAGGTAAAAAACATTACTTGCTGTTTATTCATTTATCACGTAACTTACAGAATTGTTTAAATGCTTTCAGGCAAGCTGACGAGGAAACAGCACCCGCCCGGTGAGTCTTTTATACTTTTTTTATCTGTTTCGGTTGCACTTAATCGAATTTAATTTCATTTTCGAATAATCGCGTCGGGTCGCTTAAAACCGGGAGTGTATGTGTAAGTGATTTAGTGTTTTTGATCTCTTTACTGCAAAAATGTACATCATATTTATAATAAATAGGATGTAATGTTTTAAATAGGTAGGTAAATAGATTATATTATTGTTATATAAAAGTGCGCGAGAATGAATTATATTATGTGATTTAATTTGGAGGAGAAAATTAAAGATGAAAGGAAGATTTCCTACATGAAGAAGAGAGAATTCAAGTTTGGAAGAGGATTTTTCAGTGGAAATTGCGCGAGTGTGAATTATATTATGTGATTTAATTTGGAGCAGATATTCAAGATGAAAGGAAGATTTCCTAAATGAAGAAGAGAGAATTCAAGTTTGGAAGAAGATTTTTCAGTGGAAAGTGCGCGGGTGTGAATTGTAGTTATATAAAAGTGCGGGAGTGTGAATTATTATTATACACAATTTATTCAGACAGGTTTCCATTTCAACGATATTCGTCATGGGGTAGGAGTTACCAAGTAGCTGTTTTTTTGCACGTGTGCAGGTAAAAGATCAACTTTATTTAATAATTCTTATGTAATATACAACACTCTTTGTTTGATTTTTCAGGTGGACTGAAAACGGCTGATGGAGTTCGTGCGTAGATTGAATAACATTTTTTTAAGTACGCGACGATGGTGAAGTGTTTAAAAACGGGATTATTGACTTATTAACTAATAAGTACGAGTATCGAAAAACTTTATGTGCTTTATAAGTGCGCGAGTGTACACCATGAAAATATTCGTGGTTTCCGTTTGGATGTCTTCCATCAGGGTAAAGGTGTCGACGGATCGCTATTTCGCGGGTGCTCTGAGGTAAGAAATATCACCTTCTGTGTATTTATTTGTCATATTACTTACAGAATCGCTTATTTTCTTTCAGGCAAGCTGACGAGGAATCAGCATCCGCCCGGTGAGTCGTTTATATTTTTTTTCTTACTTGATTCGGAGTCACTTAATCGAATTTAACTTCGATTTTCGAATACTCGCGTCGGGTCGATTAAAACCGGGAGTGTATGTGTAAGTGATTTAGTGTTTTTGATCTCTTTACTGCAAAAATGTACATCATATTTATAATAAATAGGATGTAATGTTTTAAATAGGTAGGTAAATAGATTATATTATTGTTATATAAAAGTGCGCGAGTGTGAATTATATTATGTGATTTAATTTGGAGGAGAAAATTCAAGATGAAACGAAGATTTCCTAAAGGAAGAGGGGAGAATACAAGTTTGCAAGAGGATTTTTCAGTGGAAAGTGCGTGGGTGTGAATTATTTTATGTGATTTAATTAAAGTGTTGTAATTTGGTATAAAACGAAGATTTCCCAAACTTAGAGGAGAAAATTCAAGATGAAAGGAAGATTTCCTAAATGAAGAAATGTGCGAGTGTGAATTATTATTATATAAATGTGCGGGAGTGTGAATTATTATTATACATGATTTATTCAAACAGGTTTACATTCGGACGACCTTTATCACGAGGTACTAGGGGTTATCGGGTGGTTATTTTATAGACGCATGAAGGTAACAAATTACCTTTATTTCACACTTTTTACGTAAACTACAATATTCTTTATTTAATTTTTCAGATGAAGTGCAAATGGATTATGCGGTTTCTGCGCGGATTAAAGAAAATGGTCTAAGTGCGCGAGTGCGGTAGTGTTTAAAAGCGAAGCTATTGACTTATAAACTAATAAGTGCGGGTATCGAGAAAACTTTGTGTCGAATGAGTGCGCGAGTGTAAACGAAATAACTGCTTTCGGTTTGGATATATTTCATCAGGATGAAGGGGTCGTCGGATGGCTATATCGCGGGTGCTATGAGGTAAAAAACATTACTTGCTGTTTATTCATTTATCACTTAACTTATAGAATTGTTTAATTGCTTTCAGGCAAGCTGACGAGGAAACAGCACCCGCCCGGTGAGTCTTTTATACTTTTTTTAATCTGTTTCGGTTGTATTTAATCGAATTTAATATCATTTTCGAATAATCGCGTCGGGTCGCTTAAAACCGGGAGTGTATGTGTAAGTGATTCAGTGTTTTTGATCTATTTACTGCAAAAATATACATTATATGTATAAGTAGGTATGTAATGCTTTAAATTGGTAGGTAAATGGATTACAATAATGGTATATACATATAAATAAATAATTTTCATTTCTTCACATTAAAGTAGGAAGTGCGCGAGTGTGGTAGTGCTTAAAAGCGGAACTATTGACTTATAAACTAATAAGTGCGGGCATCGCGAAAACTTTGTGGCGAATAAGTGCGCGAGTGTAAGCGATCAAAACACCTGTGCCCTCTGTTTAGATGTATTTCATCAGGGTGAAGGGGTCGTCGGATGGTAAAAAACATTTCTTGCTGTTTATTCATTTATCACGTAAGTTACAGAATTGTTTAATGGCTTTCAGGCAAACTGACGAGGAAACAGCACCCGCCCGGTGAGTCTTTTATTCTTTTTTAATCTGTTTCGGTTGCACTTAATCGAATTTAATTTCAATTTTGTATAATCGCGTCGGGTCGTTTAAAACTGGGAGTGTAAGCGAAAGTGATTTAGTGTTTGTGATCTCTTTACTGCAAAAATGTACATCATATTTATAACAAATAGGATGTAATGTTTTAAATAGGTAGGTAAATAGATTATATTACTGTTATATAAAAGTGCGCGAGTGTGATTTATATTATGTGATTTAATTTGGAAAAAAAAATTCAAGATGAAAGGAAGATTTCCTAAATGAAGAAGAGAGAATTCAAGTTTGGAAGAGGATTTTTCAGTGGAAAGTGCGCGAGTGTGACTTATTTTATGTGATTTAATTAAAGTGTTGTAATTTGGAATAAAACGAAGAATTTCCAAATTTAGAGGAGAAAATTCAAGATGAAAGGAAGATTTCCTAAATGAAGAAGAGAGAATTCAAGTTTGGAAGAGGATTTTTCAGTGGAAAGTGCGCGGGTGTGAATTATAGCTATATAAAAGTGCGGGAGTGTGAATTATTATTATACACAATTTATTCAGACAGGTTTCCATTTGAACGATCTTCGTCATAGGGTAGGAGTTACCAAGTAGCTGTTTTTTGCACGTGTGCAGGTAAAAGATCAACTTTATTTAATAACTCTTATGTAATATACAACACTCTTTGTTTAATTTTTCAGGTGGACTGGAAATGGATGATGGCGTTCGTACGTACATTGAATAACTTTTTTTAAGTGCGCGAGTGTGGTGGTGTTTAAAAGCGGAGTTATTGACTTATTAACTAAAAAGTGCGGGCATCGAATAACTTTATGTGTCGAATGAGTGCGCGAGTGTAAACAAAATACCTGTGCTTTCCGTTTGGATATATTTCATCAGGATGAAGGGGTCGTCGGATGGCTATATCGCGGGTGCTATGAGGTAAAAAACATTACTTGCTGTTTATTCATTTATCACGTTACTGACAGATTGTTTAATTGCTTTCAGGCAAGCTGACGAGGAAACAGCACCCGCCCGGTTAGTCTTTTATACTTTTTTTAATCTGTTTCGGTGGCACTTAATCAAATTTAATTTCCATTTTGAATAATCGCGTCGGGTCCTTTAAAACCGGGAGTGTAAGTGAAAGTGATCTAGTATTTGTGATTTCTTTTCCGCAAAAATATACATTATATGTAGAAGTAGGTACGTAATGTTTTAAATTGGTAAGTAAATGGATTACAATAATGGTATATACATATAAATAAATAATTTTCATTTCTTCACATTAAACTAGGAAGTGCGCGAGTGTGGTAGTGTTTAAAAGCGGAACTATTGACTTATAAACTAATAAGTGCGGGCATCGCGAAAACTTTGTGGCGAATAAGTGCGCGAGTGTAAGCGATCAAAACACCTGTGCCCTCCGTTTGGATGTATTTCATCAGGGTGAAGGGGTCGTCGGATAGCTATATCGCGGGTGCTATGAGGTAAAAAACATTACTTGCTGTTTATTCATTTACCACGTAACTTACAGGATTGTTTAATTGCTTTCAGGCAAGCTGACGAGGAAACAGCACCCGCCCGGTGAGTCTTTTATACTTTTTTTTAATCTGTTTCGGTTGCACTTAATCGAATTTAATTTCAATTTTGAATAATCGCGTCGGGTCGTTTAAAACCGGGAGTGTATGTGTAAGTGATTTAGTGTTTTTGATCTCTTTATTGCAAAAATGTACATCATATTTATAATAAATAGGATGTAATGTTTTAAATAGGTAGGTAAATAGATTATAATAAAAGTGCGCGAGTGTGAATTATATTATGTGATTTAATTAAAGTGTAATTTGGAATAAAACGAAGATATTCCAAAATTCAAGATAAAAGGAAGATTTTCTAAGTGAAGAAGGGAAATTCAAGGTTAAGAAAAGATTTTCAAGGGGAGAGTAAGTGAAAAGTGAAATTGTCTTTCACTTTTTTTTGATTTGTTGTCAGATAAAATCTGCAAATTCGCTTATAAAATCGGGAGTGAAAGTGAAAGTGAAATATGGTGAATTTTTTATATTTCATCGCAAATTTGAAAATTTATCAACGAAGGAACGAGGATAAAAATGAAAAGGAAATGCTTGGATTTTCTTCGGTTATAAAAGTTTTCATGATTCGGAATTCTTCTCAGGATGCTGTGTTTTGATCAATGTACATACTTTCTTCAGGATGCGAAATGTTTAAAGTTTGAAAAGAGAAGATATTTCATCTTAATCATCACAAAACGGAAAAGTTTAAATCCACAAATTTAAAATGCTTACGACCATAAGCACTAAAGTTAAAGAACGAACACGAAAGAGATTTAGAAAGAAGAACATGTACCTAAAATAGTGAATATAGCTACTTTCGCCAACAAAACACCGATATTTATTGTATTTTGGAAGATGTCTTGACGATTATTCGGAGCCGTGAGGGGGAAGGGTTTTAGTTGGTCGATATCTTCATGATGAAGTTATCAACCCAACACTTGGTGGTCCTTATAGATACCCAATCAACTGACCACCGTCTGATAGCAGATTTCCTAATCCCCATAAAAACAAAAAAAAACTGGAAACAATTGAGTATATCTCAAATGTAGGTTATTTTTGTAAAGGTAAGCAAATATACATTCCAGTTTTAATTGCTAATAGTATTGACAATGATAAAAATATGACTCAGACATTTCATTCGGTTACAGCGTAACAGATTTTCACAGTTTATACAAAACTGATGAAAATTCGTTAAAAGTTTTGTTTGTAGGTTATTATAAATTGCTAAATTAGTCCTCAATTTATTGACTTTTATTGAATTTACAGCAAATGATGTAATTCCAGGACTACAACAATCCCATCTAGAAAAAAATTAGTTTTAAACGTAAAAATATTTGAAAATTCTTAAAATAATTGATTATTCAGCTTCCCATTTTTTTAAGATAGAAAAGTAACCGTTTTAATCTAATGATGATGTCATAAAAATTTTATATTTTATGATATTGTGGTTGGCTCGGCTCATTGTTTACTAAATACTTCCTGCAGATTACAACCTCAAATATTAAAATATTACTACATCGGGTATTTACCCTAAATGTTTATCCTTGTCATTTTACATTAAACATTTCAAAATTATTTATCGAATTTTATTCAGTGAAATAATGACTATGTACAGTAAAATCTCGATAATCCGATTACCAGATCTGAACTTCCGTTAATTCGTCCTTAATGTCCATAAAGCAAAAATAAAAATTTTTAGTTCATTCTGGACTTTTTATTTAATTTTAATTAAGTTTGAAATTGTGATATAGTTACTTTTAAGAAAATAAATATGTACAAAGATTGAGCGATAGTAACTTTACAGTCATTCGAATATAAAGATCTAAATCTTGAAAATATGATACCTTTTTGATATTCAATCATAATTTATTGCAGAATTTAATTGCAACAAATTAATAATCTGAACCAGCTTCGATTTAACTTAGTTTGAATTATCGAGATTCTACAGTAGATTTGATTAAAGTAAATCATACTTCAAATAATCGTTTTCAATTACCTTTTTTTTACTTTTTTCACATACGTCTGTTATATTTCAATTTTACATTTTAAACTACCTTATCAATTCTGAGTGCTTAAAAATTTCTTTTGTCTTACTCATTTAATTTATCAATTCTATTTCATATATTACAAAAATTATAAAATCTGTCAGCTGATAACTTGTAATTGTTATTTGTATAGTCATAAGTGCCGATAAAGATCCGGAAAATGACCAATTCGATAAAACGTTAAAAAAACTCCTCTAAAAATGGTGTGCGGTCATGTTCAAGTACGATAAGACATGTTTATCTACGGTAAACGTTAAGGAAGGTTACTAAGCCTTAGTAAACCGTTTGAATAACACATTTTTAGAGTCTTTATCTCTCTTATCGTTTTTTCAATACATATATTTTTAAATGTAATTTACGTGTTTGTTCATAGATGGCGTATTATTAATATTAAATTTTTTTCTGATACAATTTACGCATTTTTAGATCAATTTTTGTTTCAATAATCCATATTATTCTGATCAAAACTATTGAAATATTAATATTTAATTAAAAATCGATTTTTTATTGTCCATAGTGTACAAGGTTTTAAATAGACGGCATTGGTTTGAAATTGTCAATGTGGTTGCATAAGTTACACATTTACAGTTGAAATTGATATTTAGGATGATTTAAAATAAATCATTAATTTTTGACTTAACAATTCTAATATATCTAATTTTTAAAATTATTCTAATCATATTCTAATTATGTCAATTAAATATTGAAATTTAAATGAAAATTACTATTTTTGATAGATTACATTTTGTTTTCTCTTTCTCTCTTTTCAATTATAAATTTTTAAACTTTACTGTAACTTAAAGAAATAAGTCATTTGAGAAAAAAACATTTAAATTGTATAGAAGGATGTTTTCTAGTAATAAATTAAAGAAGTATTCGTAAAAAACTCGATAGAAATACTAACACGAAACTAAATTAATAAATAAATGAGAAAATGTTGGTGTTAAATTAATTTAATTTACCTTTACTATGAAATCGAATGCCATCATCAAAGTCGCGGTTTCACTATAATAACTCTTCCCAGGTTTTATTAAACGTAAATGTCAGTAGATAAAAATGATTTTTTTTCATTAAACATTAAATGTAAAAATTCTTTACATTTTTATTTAATCATTTTATTTATTATTTAGGCGTTTCTTTTCTTTTTCTGATGAGTTAAAGATTTTAGTAACAGGGAACTTGTTATTTATTTTTCAACAATCTTTATTAAGTGTACTCGTCGTTATATTTGGATTGAAAAAAACTGATGCTTCCTCGAATTTCTTATCGAAGTTGTTTGGTTATGAGGAAAGAAGTTTAAATGCTTCCATAATATATACTCTCATACTTTGCAGTTTTTGGAATTCTTAACATCATATACATTATTAAAATTATAAGAAATCATTGAGATTTCCACTTTTGATGTATCAATAATAAAAAACACTTACAAAAAGGAGTTACAAACATCAATATTTGCTGCAGTTAGAAACGATTTTAAGATTTTTTTTATTTCCTTAATAATAATCAGAACAAATTTGCCCTTTTTAAGTAAAAACAGAATCATGATACTTCAATTTGACCTAAAAATCATTTCTTAATTTCCATAAATAAATTCTCCATGAATTTTTATTAGGTTTATCAAAATTTTTATGGTTAGATTCGATTAAAATTTTGTGTTTTTGAGAATTTTTGTAAAACTTTTTGGTAAAAACTGAAATAATACTAACGATTTTAATGAAAAGTATATATTACTAATTTTTTAAAGGTGTTTTTAAAGGGTATATCAAGTTAAATATGCGTACTAAATTTCAAATTTTTATTTCTTCTCATTAAAAAGATATTACAACAAATATTAATTCGAAAAATCAAGAAATCTGAATCAACTAAATCATAATAAATGTTCAAAATGTTGTCCATGTACTACCTGACAATGCCCTACACGGAACTGAAACTTATTTTGAACATTTCTAATTACTTCTGCGGAAATTAGTCTACACTGCTGATGAGTTTCTGGATTTTTCGAATTAATATTTGTTGTAATATCTTTTTAATAAGAAGGAATAAAAATTTGAAATTTAGTACGCATATTTAACTTGATATACCTTTTAAAATCACCTTCAAAAAATTTGGCTTGCCATTTAAAAAAATTGTTGACGACGTCATATCTCAGATTTGGGACACGCTGTATAAAATTTTCTTACATGAAAAATAGGACAGATTAAAATACTAATCGACGTGTTCGAGCATATTTCCGAAAAAAACAATATATTCGATTTAGTGAATTTATTCCAAGTTAGAGACTCACACTTTATAAACAATAATTAATATAAACAATAATTAATGTAAACAATAATTCCAACTTCTGATTAGATTACAGTCTTCCTACTTCTCATCTTATATCGACTCATTTTCATCTTTTCTTTCTATCGAATTTCGAGGTCAGCTATTTCGATTTTTTTTACTCTTTTTAAAATAGTTTTTGAATTTTTTCTAATTTTAATCTGTAGGAATGTAAAATCTCATTATCAAGACATTAGTTTTTTATACCCCTTTCTGTCCAAATCACACCCCTTAAACATTTTCTCATGGTACTTTGTATCATTCATAACCTTCTTATTTAATTTTCAAATAGCGAATAAATTTGTGTGAGTTATATTTTCTAGGACTCGTAAACATTCCAACTAACAATTCCTATTTTTCATTCTATTTACACAAAACTAAAAACTTAAGTGACTATATTTTTTTCCCATTATATGAAAAAACTTGTATTTATTTATTAAAGCCTTTATGGACGCTTCGACTTATTTGACGACTTACCTGCACAGTTCCAGTTTACTCAGTAAGTCATGGTAATTTTTAACGATTCAGGCGGTCTGTATGTACTCGGATTGCTTGGACCACACCAATTCAATTTTGTTTGTTATTTTTACAAATCGCCGCAGGTGAGTCTCAGCATGTTTGTAGTACAGTCACGAATTGCAGTACGTTTACAGTTTCTGCCAGTCACTCCGCTGGCTTTTTGAATTTATAGTTTATATTACAGTATTATTTTTTTTTTTCAATTTCAACTTTTACAATTTCGACTTTTTCAATTTTTAATTCAGATAGTAAATTATAGTAATAACTTTTTTTAAAGCTTTTTCCACTTCAATCTTATTTTCAGTCGATTTTTTTAGTTTATCTTTATTTTCTTATATAAACTTATTGCAAGAAAATTTAAAAATTAAACTTCACTATTTCTCTTCATACTTTAAAAATGATTCCTATTATAAATGAAGTTAATTTTTCTTAAATTAATTATAATTATTTATGTAATTATGATAATTATAAATATCCTCCTGAGATTATTAAGCAGTTGGCGCCAAAACCACAGGAAACAAATCTTCAAAACCCCACCGTCCTTGGTTCTCGTTTAAAAGAAGAATTCCAAAGGGAATTCGGGAGAAGAAGGGGAAGGATAACAAGTGACAAGTTGGTGGTGGGGACGCTGATGGTTCCTTCCACCGCTCAACCACCGCTCCAACCAATACATTTCGTTTCGGGACGATATGCGGATATGGTCGTAGCGCGGCGTTAAAAGTTAAAAGTTTGTTCTCAATTCTTTTAAAAGTGAAGTTAAAGATCGAAAATGGGGGAAGAAGAAATTCACCTGGACTTGGACGGTCCCTCTTTGGAAAGTCATCTGGTGACACTCTTCGAAAAATTGGAGGCGATGAAAATGCAGGAAGATGCTCCGAATAGATACGCGAAGCATCCGATGCAAGTGGAGGTGAGAAGATTGGAATTTTGGAAGTCGGTCTTTTGCGAGTGCGTGGCCTCGTTTGTGTACGTCTTGGTCGTCTGTGGAGCTGCAGCAGGAACCGGAGTTAGCCCTTCCATGTCTTCAATACTTATCAGTACTTCGTTATCATCAGGATTTGCAATCGCAACACTTACTCAATGTTTTGGTCATATCTCTGGTAAAACATCCAATACCTTCATTTCTTTCTTTTATTATTTTCTCTTTTTTGTGGTTGTTATGATTTAGGTGCACATATTAATCCTGCTGTTAGCATCGCTCAAGGATTTACAAAAAGGATATCGATGCTAAGAACTGCTCTTTTCGTAATTGCGCAGTGTGGAGGTGGAATCGCCGGTGCCGGCTTCTTGTACGGGTAAGTTCTATTCATAACTCTCTGAGCTTCCGGTCGGTTCACCTGCCCGTAAATCTTATAATGAATGGCCGGGCCTTAATGAACATCACGAAAAGGAAATTTAAGTAGTTTTGACGATTCTTTGTTCGATTGAAGCGCGGCCAAAGATTATAAGACCCGATAACTTTAAGATTTATGAAGATTAACTTCCTGTTTTTATAAGACAAAGTCGAGAACAGTAACCTTATTACAATTCCTGGCATCCGATCTCTCCACGTGTGTTTTTTCTACCTGAGAAGCAGTTGTGTAAGGATTCTATGGGGATGCAGCTGCTGATCTCTTTCAAATTACACAAAAACGTCCCTTTCCTTCGATCCCATTGAACTCCATTCGCCGGCTGCCACACTTTTAAAACGATAAATCCAAGAATCGGAATGTTAATAATCTAGGGCAATTTACTTAAGATTTCAAATTAATATAATAATTAAAGAACGAAAATATTTCTCATTTTTAAGCACTTTACAATTTTACGGTTTGAGTTTAGTTTGACATATGGGGAATTAATTTTTGGTTAATTCTTTAAGATAAAGTAATTAATAAAAATGGCTTAAAATGGCTCTTAACATATCTTAATATGAATTCATAAAATCTATTTTTAAATAAGAGATAGGAACTTAAAATTTTTATTTAAGAATATTAGTTCATATCGCGTGGTCCTTATCGGTAACTCCCGATAGATTTTGGACAAATACGATATCGGAGAGACGTCGGTCGGTCTGTCTGAGCTTAGATAAACGTTTTTCCCACAGTGGGGGAGAGGAGCCGGACTCCCGAGAGACACTTAGACAAGTGGCTGACCCCAAATTCGAGCTCGTGTCGCGAACGCTCGTCGAATTATCGCTATTGTTGACCCCGCGGAAGGGGTGCCCTACAATGGCGCAAAAAAACGATCACACGGACGTACACGCGCCCCTTCGGTTGTTTGCAAACCCCCCAAATGGATTTGATTAACCCCGATAACCATCCGGATGAGTTTCAGTTCAAACCGTACTCTCTTCTTAGCTCTTACATGTATATGTTATGTGTATATACAGTTGATGGGAAAATTACTTGCCCGAAACGATAATGTGGTTACCACATGTTAAACAGATCACGTTTATTTATTTCAACACTTCTCAATTTATTATAATTAACATTTTATATATGTTAGATTGGTTTAAAACTTAGTACAAAAATGGTATTTGTTTTTACGACTTTGACTTAGAAAAATCGTTAAAAAACAAGATAATGGTCGAGGAAATACTAAAAAAACATCCTGATATATAAGAAAATTATCTTAAAAAATTAGTTATTTGGGTAAAAAAATTAGAAAATTTGAGAATTTGATTAGGAAATTTGAATTATAAAATCATCAAAAAACACGACCCATAAAATCAATCATTTAAAATTAATAAGCAAAAAACCAATAAAAATTTTAAAAATAATCACAAAAGCTTATTATTTAAGACTAGAAAATCGTCTAAAATGTTTCAAAATTACTTGGTTGAAGCGTTAATGTAGTGATCACATGTTGAAAGAATATAAAGATTATAAAATCAAATGTTAGTCAGCTAAATTGCTTACAAAAAAATAAAAATTCCTAAGAAAGTTAAATAATCATTTAGGAAAACTAGAATATCGTCCAAAACGTATAAAAAAATTAAAAAGAATCCCCAAAAAAACATAAATGAAACATGGAAAATTTTAAGAGTTAATATGTTGAGCACATGTTAAAAGGATCCCCGTTGATCTATTTTAAGACTCCTTGATTCATCAAATTTAACTTTTTTATAAATGTTAGGTTAACTTAAAACGTAATAGTACAAAAATAGTCTTTATGGCATATATACATAAGATTCTTGAAGAGATTTTTTTTTGCTTTTTTTTCTCCGAACTATACACATTCGTGGGTCTCTATTGCACGTGTTTTCGGAACGACAACCACCTGGCGGTGCCTACCACTTGCTCCCGTTTCCGCCCTTTCGTCTCTCGTCCTCCCGCTCTTAGTTCGTCTCTTTCTCTTTCGTCTCAAAAGAAAATAAACTCTGGCCTCCGCAGCTGTCCGCCTGCATCACACTTCTTTGTCGCCACTGAGACTCAACAGCAGATGACGTTAATCTTCAACAATGAGGAACGCAACTCTTAAAAGATTCTTATTGGTTACCTCATCAAAATTTTTAAAACGGATATAAACGGGAATTAATATGGTGCGAATTGTTAATTTATGGGGATTTAGGGAGGTGATAAATTCTATACGGGGATGTATATGGATGTATGGAAGGGTGAGAGATTGAGATATCAATGACTCTCCCCTTTTTGCGGTCGCGGTTTATTAAATTCCACTTGTTCGGACGTACTGGGCAAATTTAAAAGGGCACAGTTGGTGTTGTTCGCAGACGCCAGACAGTTTTAATGAGCCCAAACGAACCTAAACAAAGAACCGCTTCTTCTCTTCCTCGAATGTTTCATCTAAATGCTTTTATTACCCTTAATAACACATTATAGTATGTACACAGGAAGTTTTTATTTTTTTAATAAAACGGATACCAATACATATCTTATTTTTAATGGTTTAGTAAGACATAGAAATTTGATATTAAAATATTATCATTGATAATTTAAAAAATTTTTTATTTAAATTTAAAAATTCTATAAATTTGAACTTTATAATTACCATTTTAAAGTGAATAATTGATTATCGCAAAAACCCGTTTTCATTCATTCTTTCAATGATTCATAAGCTTCATTTGATTCATTTGCTTCATTTGATTCATTCTCAAAGTTTTCCACAAACAATCGAGTGGTAATCTTGAGTTTTTTAGGATGATAAAATTTTTTCAATAACAAGTTTTTACTTTTACATTTGGATCCTAATCCGATCCTAAGCCTTAGGATCCTAAATAACATTAGCACTAACTCTAATCCTAGATTAAAATAGAAGTACAATAGGAAAATCGAAAATTATCTCGTGGAGAGAAGGATGTCAGATCAAGCCCCCTTTCCTTAACTTGAGACTAATTTTAACTTTTAATTTTTATTATTTTAAACCTTAATTCTTTTTTTCAGAGTGAATATTCCTGGTTATCGTTCCAATTTAGAAACAGCAATTCTTCACTCAACAAACGTTTCCGCGTGGGAACGTTTTGGAATAGAATTCATCTTGACATTCGTGGTTGTTTTAACATATTTCGTTTCAATGGACACCCATAGAAAATGGAGTACTTCAAGTAACATCACCATCGGAGCTGCTTATTCAGCTTGTAGCTTCGTTTCGGTTTGTATTTTGTTCTTTTTGTATTTTGATCTTTTTGTATTTTCTTTACTAAAGAAATCTTTTTTTAGATTCCTTATTTGAACCCAGCAAGATCTTTAGGTCCTTCATTCGTTTTAAGCCGATGGGATAATCATTGGGTGTATTGGTTGGGTCCGGCAATGGGTGGAGTTGCTTCAGGATTAATCTACGAGTACTTACTGAATCCAAAGCGTCAAAAGAAAGCGAAATCAACCGATGGAGATACTTCAAGTATGAATTCCGATGCGGATACTTATGATGATTTAGAAAAAACGAATGGAAATAAATTAGGTTCCACTTATAACTCTTATAGGCCTCCAGGTGGAACCACAGCGAATGCTTTAGCCGCTTATTGTCCAAGTGTAGCCTCGACGAGTTTATATTCAGCACCTCCGACAAAATTAGAACGTGTTGATTCTTTATACGGAAATTCAAAATCGTTGTATTGTAAATCACCTCCTTTAACTCGAGCGAATTTAAATAGGTCTCAATCGGTGTATGCAAAATCGAATTCTTATTTAAATCGGGAAACATTACCAAGACCTGGTCCGTTAGTCCCCGCTCAATCTTTGTATCCGATCCGATTAAATCCGGGAAATCAACAATCGGATAATGCTCAAAATCAACAAAGAACTGAAGCATATAATTCAAATTCAAACCGAGAAAGAAATGAAAATTATAATAGTAATACCGTTGAAAGGAGGGATTATTATAATAGAACTACTAATTATGATGCGGTTCATTATGAAGAAAACGAAAAGAGACCTCCGAGAAGACCGGAATCTCTGTATGGAAGTGTTAATGGAAACCAAAGACGTGGAGGTCAATCGGCTCCTTCGGAAGATTCAAATTATGGGGGTTCTTACGGAGGATTTAATAATAGAAAAACTAACGGGAATTATAATGGAAGAACTGTTACGGGTGCAGAAGTCAGACAATCACCTAGTTCTCATAGTTCACAATATTAAGACTGGTTATTATATTATTTGTATACAAAGCTTAGGGTGTAAGATTATTTTTGTAAATATATTGTTTCTTTTATTTAGAATGAATGTTTTATTTTCTAACTTTTTTCTTTTTAAAATAAATAAAAAATTAAGACTCTATAATTCAAATAGTTACTAAGATTTTAACAATCATAACTCAACTTCTTAAAATATCATTTACCAGATATGCTATAGTATTGATTTAAAAGACTTTGTTTTATAAAATATTTATTGAATTTATAAAATTCATATTTGAATAAATTTCAGCTTTACAGCTCCATTCATAGATGTCCCAGAATTTAGTTTCCTTTCTTAATCTATCCCACATCTATCCAAAGATGGCACTGTAACACGTAAATAACTAAAAAAAGATTAAGGTTGGAATTCTCATTTATCCGGCAAAAAATGATTTTCATTGTATTACCGTGTTTAATTCTTCTTTACGTGTTACTAATAAATTTCTTATATGAAATCTTCTGCGCGAAAGAAAAATCGGTAAAAGAAAAACATGTAGTGGTAATAGGTGGTTCCAGTGGAATAGGAAAAGCTTTCGCGTGTTTGGTGGCTGAAAAAGGGGCCCACGTAACTATAATAGCTAGAAATGAAGATAGATTACGTGATGCACACGATGAAATTAAGAAACACTGCCAAGAAGAATCGCAAGTAATTAAATACGTCTCCGTTGATGTTATTGATTACGATGAGATTAAAAAACGTTTATTATCGATAGACGACGAACTTCCTATTTATATGTTAGTTAATTGCGCTGGTTTAGCTATTTGTGGAATAATAGAAGATGTAACTCAAGAAAACGTTAAAAAAATGTTTGATGTTAACTATTATGGGACCCATAATGCTATTAAAGCACTTGTACCAAGATTTAAGTCACGTAAAGAAGGTCACATAGTCTTAACAGGATCTCAAGCATCTTTACTTGGAATTTATGGTTATACAGCTTATGCAGCAACAAAATTTGCTTTAAGAGGTTTAGCCGAAGCTCTTGCCATGGAATTAAAGCTTTATAATGTTCACGTTACTTTAGCACTGCCTCCAGATACAAATACCCCAGGTTTTGAAGAAGAAAACAAGTCTAAACCTGAAGAAACTAAGTTGATTACAGAGTCAGCTGGAATTTATGAACCGAAGACTGTCGCTCAGGCTATTTTAAAAGATACTCTTAAAGGAGCTTTCTTTAGTTACATTGGAATGGAAAGCTTTTTGTTAACTACTTTATGCGTTGGAATGACCGCACATCGTAAATACTATGAACTGGCTTATCAATGTATTTTATTGGGACCTTTTAAGTTTATTAGTTCATTTTATTTATCTAATTTTCATAAGATTATTCATGAATGTGCTAAACGAGGAAAGAAAATGAATTAGTATTTACGAACTGACTGTATTTTAATTATAGCTTTATCTATTATAGCTTTACCAATTATTGCTTTACCTATGCATTTATTTTTTTGGTGTATTTAAATTTTTGAAAATAAAATAAATATTATTTTATTGTATATTTCTTTTATTTATTTCCAATAAAATTAAGTGTCTGGTTTTTATTTAAATTCGTGCTTAAGTTTGCTTTGAAAGTTTAATAAAAATTGTTCAAAGTTATTCTCTTTTAAATTTCCTTTCTTTATTGAATCTCTTATAAATTTTCGCTGTAAATCTGCCTTTCGTTGAGTCACCTATTTTTGTTACTGGTTTGCTTTCCCCAAAACCACCCCTGATTAAGTCACCATGAATCAGCTTTCAGATGTGAACCCAGATGGTTTGAATCTCAACGTATTTTTTTTATTTTTAAAATAATTAAAATTTTTAATATGTTACTTTATTTTCTCTAATATTTTGTTATAGTTTTTGGAAACAAATAAGTTAATATACTTTTTCGTTTTTACGAGAAAGCGAACTCATCCTCCTCTTATCATGGGCCATAAGTTCTTTACTCCTGGTTTCTTGTTGACCTTTCCAAACCTCTTTCTCTAGACTTTGTTAAAGTCACGGGACTTTGCAAACAATTCAGACTCAACTAACAACATAACTTCCAACGATCTTAAAAATACCACAGAAAATGTAAAAAAAACCCAAACAAAAAATCAACAATGGTAGCTTTCAATCGATATCTCTCAAATCTTAATGTTCTAAAACAAAGTTTCAAATGAAATTTTTATGGAAAATCGTATCAAAGTGTTTCACTTCATCAATTCAAGTTTTAGTCAAACAATAGGTATTACACAAAATTATTATGCACGATACGACTATAATAGATCGTAAAAAATAGGCTAGAACAACAAGTTTATGAACCGAGAATAAAGGCATACATAAAATTTTAATCTTAAAAGCTATTATTATGGTCTTGATTTTGAGGCTGTATGGCAATTTTTCCAGAAAAAAAAAATTAAACAGAAAAGTTTTTATTTATTAAATTTTTTTATTTTCCAATACAAAAATTATGAAATATTTCATCTAAAACATCCACAACAGGACTATTATCCTTACGTCCTTCAATAATTTCCGTTATATATCTTAAAGCATAACGTAAATCGTTTCCTAATAATCCATAATCTAAATCATTTAACTTTTCGGAATCACGAGCTTCTTGGATGGTATCCAAAAACGATTTTAAATGATTTACTGCTTTTTCAAGTAAAGAACGGTGTCGAAGTTTTGTTATAGACGGATTTTCTATAGTTGGTTCTGCACATCTAAAATAATAATAAGATATAATAATAAAAAAAATAACAAAAGAATATAACAAAAAAAAATAATAATAAAAAATATACTGATTTTATTAAAAAAAAAATATTAAAAAACTTGTTTTTAATACTTACATATCTTTTAAATATTCACTCATTAACTTTATAAAATCATCTAATCCTTGTTGGGTTTTAATAGAAATATTTAAAGCTTCGTTAGTTTGTATCAAATTTTTCCGATCAATTTTATCACATTTATTTAATAAAATAATACATTTTTTATTAAATAATTTTCCTAAATTCGTCTCATTTTTATTAATTAAATTAGGAACTTTTAAATCATCAATAACATATTCTTTAATAAAGTCAACTAAATTTTTTTGATGGTTTTCTTTGTTCCAAATTAAATACTTTTCTATATCAACAACTAAAATTATTAACTGTGCTTGGTCAACTGTATCTAAAGTAATTTTAACACCTTCAGCTTCAATCGGGTTAACGTCTTCATAACGTATCCCGCATGTATCAAATAAAATAACAGGATATCCCAAAATATCTAAATTCATTTCAAGTGTATCTCGAGTTGTTCCTGGATAAGGTGTAACAATAGCAGCTTTTCTTTTACATAAAAAATTATATAAACTACTTTTTCCAACATTGGGTTCACCCAAAATCACAGTTTGTACTCCTAATCGTAATCTTTCTCCTCGTTTACCATCGTCGAGATGTTTAATAACATCTTTTTGTGTAAGTTCAATTTTTTCTACAATTTCCTCTAAAATCTTTTCAGTTTCGTATTCTTCAATAGTCTCAAAATTAAATAAACTTTCAAAATTCATTAAACTATTAAATATATCATCTTTCCATTTTTTATAAACTTTACTTAAAACACCTTGGCTTTGTAAAAACGCTTGTTTTCTTTGTAATTCAGTCTCGGCGTTTATTAAATCTGCTAAACCTTCAGCTTCGAGTAAATCCATCTTTTTATTATAAAAAGCTCGTTTTGTATATTCACCCGGTCGAGCTAAACGAAAGTTTGGTAAAGTTTCTAATGCTTGTAAAACACTTGAAACGATTGCTGTGCCTCCGTGTACTTGAAATTCGCAGACATCTTCGCCAGTAAAACTATTTGGGGCCGGGAACCAAAATAATAAACCTTTATCTAAAATATCTTTGGTTAAAGGATGACGAATTGATATTAAATGAGCGTAACGAGGAGTCGGAGGGGTTTTGAATTTTGTTAGGTTTGTTATGGCTAAAGAGGCATGTTTTCCAGATACTCTTATTACGGCTACACCACATTTTCCTTGACCAGAACATAAAGCGTAAATTGTGTTCTCGGAAAGTTGATTTATGGAAGAATAATCTAAAAATAAATTTATTTAGATATTGTGAGATGTTTTTGATAAGGTAATTAATTACAAACTTCTTTTTAAAATGGTTTTAAAAATATTTGGTAAATGTGTTGAGAACATTTTTAGTATTTATATTTGGTTTTGAAGTTCCAATCAGTGTTCATATCATACTCCAGCCACAATATTTTATAGATGTCTCCAGTTTCCTTATTTTTAAGTTTCTTTGTGACCTGATGCGTTTTCTTCTTCTGCTCCGCGGTCGTGATTATAAATCTAGTCTATATTATGAAAGGAGGTGTTATAATAGAAGTGGTATTCTTCTGTGAGTCAGGGGTCTAGTGACTTGATTCTTATCAGGATATTCCTATATCGTAACAATGGATTTAAAAGAATCCAAATGAAATATTTCAATTGACCTTCAAAAACTTTACAGAGTAAGTAACATACTAACATATAATTTATCAAATGTTAGTAATTTTTAACAGATGTATACGAAAATATAATTATGTGAGTTGGGTTGCCTAAAAGATGACCATAAAATAGAAAACAATACCTTTATCAATAATAACACATAATCGAGATAATTTTATTGCAACATTTACGTCACGTGTGAATCATAAAAAAAATACGTCCGTTTCGAACGGTTAAAAATGATTAAAAACCGTAGGTGGTATTTGCTAATCTATGTATGACTTTGATTAATCAGTTATTGATTAACCCATCGAAATAAGTAACCGTTGAATAAGTGAATTAAATAAAGAAATATTTTAGTTATTTCGGGGTATAATCACGTTCAAAAGTGTGTGCGTTATTAATTCAAATCGTTACAGCTGTTCTAAGTAATTTATAACCTTTGCGCAATAGTGGTGGAACTGTCAATGCCAGTTGACGGTGTTTTTGCTGAGGACCTCGTTCAACACGAGTTTTGAACAGGTAGCAGCAATAAGTGTCAAGGAAAACCAGTTGAACAGACAAAATAATCGTCAACAAACGACGTCGTCCGTTGACAATGTAAGACACAAAGTTTAAGACGAACGATTGAAGAGAACAAAGATGTTACGCCGAAAACACGGTGTGAATGTGAAAGCACGATTCCGTTTAGGCTAATTCTATTACTAATTACCTAAACGCGCGATAAAAATGTGGCTAATTTTAAACGAATTTAAACGTTCGTAATTGTTCCTCTTTCATTTAACGTCTACTCGCGATGGACGACGTCGAACAATCGGTGCTCCTAACCAACTTTACCTGCAAAAAACGCAGATATAAAGTGTTTTTCCATCAATTAAAGATCATATGGGATACTGAAAAACCACCGTTTCGTAAGTATCACTTAATATTTTTCAATTTATTACCATGATAATATTTAATAAATTTTAGATCAAGTTACAGTTCCCATTCAAAATGTTATTGTTGTTAAACAAAATTATCTACCTGTTTCACATCCTTTGGATGATCCTGCATTGGATCCACATCATTTTACTATTCATTATGCCGAGAAAGGGAGGAAGAAAACTTGGCAGTATCGTTCAATTACTTTTAGACATTCCGATCCACTACAAGTTGCTTCTTGGGTAAAAACTCTTCAAAACCACTTAGAAAGTAAGTTTATTTCATAAGTTAAATTTTATATAATTTTATATAAAACTTGTTTTCACCTTTACAACGATAAAATTATGCATTTATATATATTTTTTTAATTTATTCTTTTTGACAAGAATTAAAGGTGAATTTGAGTTGAGAGAAAAATAAAGCACTTTCAACTTAATCATTAATGAAATTCCAAGATTTTGTACCATTTTGGTTATAACAAAATTTGGCAAACATATTTTGGCATTGACCATCTTCAGCGACAACTACAAAAGGTATAAAATTTATATAATGAATAGAAGATGGAAAAATGTCTTTATATAAAACATGTACAAAGTTAAATCTAAAGTTAAAATTTAAGTCTAAAATACAAGTCAAAAATGAAGTTAAATAATTATAAAAGTGTCCAAATTACAAAGACACTTTAAAATAGTAATTAAAAAATTTACAATCCAAATTTAAAAGATGTGTGACTAGTTCTAGAGGTAATTGAACAATGTCGTTATTAAGTAAACATTACAAGACACTTTAAAATAGTAATTAACAAATTTACAATCCAAATTTAAATGATGTGTGACTAGTTCTGGACTAGTAAACTAGTACTACTTGTTACTATTGTTACTTACTATTTTAAAGTGTCTTTATAATGTTTACCTTTACTATTATTTAACTTCATTTTCGAATTTTGTCTTTGAAGATGGTTAACGTGGAAACATATTAGACAATAAAATTTTGTTATAACTAGAATGGTACAAAAACTATTTATTAATTAGGAAGTAAAAATTTATTTATTAATTGATTAACAGCGGTTAAAATGGATCACAAGCATATTTTCTCTAATACTTTCTGAAAGAAAGAAAAAAAAAACAAGAAGGAATTTAGGTTAACATTAAAAAACACTTCAAAGAATCGCAACGATCGTTTTTATTTGTTAATTTGTCATCCGGTTGTTATTACGGGAAAAACACATAATATAATGAGGTGATATTGTGGTTTTTATATTTTAATATAGCATGCAAAACCCAAAGGAAAAGAACATGATAAGCAGGGTTATTCAATCATTAACAAAAAAAATCAATAATAAAATTATTGTGTTATGATTAATTTTAACTAGTTAAAAATAAATGTAAATTTTTTTACGATGTGATAAAAAAAATGATACGAAATACATTACTTCATTTTGAATAAATCACCTTTAAAGCCTTTAAAACGAATCACTTAGTTATTATTAAAAAAAGTTATGAAATCAAAAACATAAAACGTAAGATTATACAGGTGGTCTTAAATAACGTTCGTATACTTACGGGGATAATTCTACATCAAAAAATATGAAGACAAGTTCATATGAACATATGTCCGAAAATGCTTTCCAAATGAGCTACAGCTCTTTGAAGTTGATACTCATAATGTGGTTCTTTTAAATTATTTCGCTTATACTACAGAGTTGGATGTTGAATTTTGGAACATTCCCTATTATTTACATAAGAAAGATGGCAACCAAATTGATCTACGATGAATAGGCTTTAGTACTAAAGCTGAGGACTGCATTTAAAGCCCCGTATTTGAGGCTGTCAGAAGCCAATGTGACTAACTCCATTTTTTCAAAATTTAGATAATAACATTGTTTGGTTGCAAAATTCAATATTATTTCGTTGTACAACCTGATTGACTCCACAGTTCACTCGTTTGCCACCAGAATGGACTAGCTGCTTTAGCAACTGAACACTTCACCACCTGTTTTTTTATGAACTTTTAGCTTTACTTTTTCGTACTGAAAATTGTCATTATATGGAGTTAGTCACATTGGCTTCTGACAGCCTCATTTTATTTGGTTGATCATTTCTTGAAAATCTGATTTCAAAATTGGAATGTTTAGACAAAAATACATAAAAAAGTTACTAACCTACGATGTCCTATCATGCACCCATTTCGAACGATTCATGCACCCATTTCAAAAAATTTCAAAACCCGTTCATTGTAGATCATTTTAGCTACCATCACCATATTTCTTATGTAAATAACAGGAAATGTTCTAAAATTCAAAATCCAACTCTTGTGGATAAGCAAAATAATTTCAAAAAACTACACCATGAGTATCAACTTCAAAGAGCTGTAGCTCCTTCGGGAAGCATTTCCGGACACATGTTCGTATGAACTTTTCTTCATATTTTTTCATGTAGAATTACTCCCTTAAGTATATGAACGTTATTTCCCGATACCCTGTATATTTTTGTGAATGTTATCTTGTTTAATGTCAAAACATCTAGTAAGATATAAGATAATATATTTATTAAATTTTCACATTCACAATAAGTTGGGTTGAGATAATAAAAAATTATGAGTCAATCTAATTTTAAAATTTAATTTTTTTCAAACTATTTTGAATTAAGAAAACTTGGTAAAATTATTAATAAATATTCTTGAATTTCTTTAAAATAAATAAAATAATTTCTTTCAGCTTTTACATGTCGTCCTAAAAAGATGTTGTTGTTTGTAAATCCGTTTGGTGGAAAACGTAGTGCAATGCAAATTTACGAAAAAGAAGCAAAACCGCTGTTTATTTTAGCAAATATTGACGTCACCCTAAATGTTTCCCAGCGTAAAGATCAAATTAAGGACTACGTCTCTTATCACAACCTGGATATGTACGACTCAATCGCTTGTGTTGGCGGAGATGGTACCGTTTCTGAACTGTTTAACGGGCTCGTTATCAGAGAGTGCCGAATTCGCGGCATCGATATAAATGATCATGATCAGGCTTTGCCAAAACCATCTTTACCTGTTGGAATTATTCCAGGTATTTTATTTTAAGAAAATTATGTCTACATTCTGAACGTCTATATTTACAAATTATACATAATATAGTTAAGTTTTTCTTAAGAACTAGTAGTCTTAATGAAAAAAAAAAAAATAATAATAAAAAATAATTTCTTCATTTCTTTTTATTTTCTAGAAATTTAATATTTAAATAAAGTGAAATAAATAAAGGTTTTATCTTTTAACTGTTCTGACTAAAGATTGCTTTATCTATTAACAGTTTTATCTTTTTAGGTGGTAGCACAGATACCATAGCTTATTGTTTACACGGAACAAAAGATATCCAAACAGCAGTCCTCCACATAATCTTTGGAGACACTTTAGGTTTGGATTTGGTCTCTGTATACGATACATCCCGTCTTTTGAGATTGTATGCAAGCGTTTTAAGCTATGGTTACTTAGGAGATGTGGCTTACCATAGTGATAGACATCGCTGGATGGGTCCGCGTCGTTACGATTATTCGGGTTTGAAGAAAATTTTAATGAATAAAGGTTACAAAGGTGAGATATCAGTATTATCGGTGGAAAGCGAGGACGAGTCGTCCTCTAAGTGTTTCGAGAGTTGCTCGACGTGCTTAGAGAGTAGTTGCGACGATCTCAGTATTAAAGAGAGCGGCTGTACTTGGAAAACTTTGAACGGAAAGTATTTTATGGTAAGCGGGGCGAACATTAGTTGCGCCTGCGATCGTACTCCGAATGGAATAGCTCCGTATTGCCACGTTGGCGACGGTCATTTGTACTTAGTACTTGTACATCATACAAGTTTATTAAATATTCTTCGATTACTCTTAAGGATGTCTTCAAAGAAGGGAAGGATTGATGACTTGCCTTTCATTGAGATGCACAAAGGAAAAGAATTTCGATTTAAATCGCTTGAAGGGCATAGTAGATGGAATTGTGATGGAGAAGTAGAATCAGAAACTGATATTCATGCAATGTATGTGTATTGTATGTCGCTTTTATATACTTAACATTTTTTTATTGTAGAGTAAGATGTCAACTATTGTCAGTATATAGTCGGGGTAATCCCAATCTTACTGATGAAGAAACTAGTAAATGTTGTGGTTTATGCAAAAGCTAAACGTTATCACTGGTTTTTAATAAATAAATCTAGCTACATGTAAAGATCAACAATTATTCAGCAACTATTGGTGAATGTGGCAATCTTTGTTTTTATCCTTTTTTAAGTATTTTTTTTCCTTACTTAATGGTTACATTCCTGTTTTTAAATATTTATACATCATATATTTTTAATAAATATTTATTTAGTATAACTTATCGTTTGAGGCTTTTTATTACTTTACCCTAATCAATCATTCTTTCACCTTCTTTTTCCACCTTTCTTTATATAGAAATAATTTAATTTTTATCATAAACAAATTTAATTTTTTTATTTAAAAGTAACTTAATTTATTTCGAGCAGTTTTGTCAGATAGTTCAATTTCTCAAATAAATTCAAGTAAAAAAATTGATTTATGATTCATTTTTTGATAACATATTTTTATCTTTTATCTGCTGTGAAGTTTGTGGAATTGACGATTGAGAAATGGGATTTTGTGTATTTGACCAATTCGAAACAATTAAATTTGTGGCGAGTAACGAATCTTATTTATGACTCTTGTAAGCTTATTTATCATACAATTAGACAGGAAGATTAGAAAAGATCTTATAAAGAGTTGTCAAACCAAAGTAAACGAATTATAATCTTATATTTCTGGTTTAGGGTCCTAATTTTTTGAATAAGTAGCGAGACGGAAGTTTTCTTAAAAACGATGATGGTTTCAGTTATAGTTCCAAAAAAAAAAAACAACTTCTGATAGCTTAACCACTTACGTTGGCAAGAAATTCACTGCTGAGCGTGCCAGGTGAGTCATTTTTCTACCTGCGACAATGGTCTGACGACGTGCGTAACACGTCGCTGGCGTTTCGGTAATAAATGCGTCTGGACGTACAATAACCCGAAATGGACCTGCACCATGAAGAGAAAGATGAAAAAGTAAACCTGCTCTCCATAACATTGTCGAGTACTCTTTCATCTTTCTCTTTATGGTACAGCTCCATTTCTGGTTATTGTATGTCCACAATTTGCGTTTGTTACCGGAACGCCAGCGAAGCGCACCATGAAGAGAAAGATGAAAAAGTACTCGACAATGTTATGGAGCAGAGCAGGTTTACTTTCTTATTTTCTCTTCATGGTGCAGCTCCATTTCAGGTCGTTGTACCTGGTCCGTCTTTCCACCGCAAGTGGTTAACACGTTGAGTGCCATGTCAGTCATCGATGACTGACACCGAGTTTTCCGTTCAGGCCGCGTCAGTCATCAGTGACTGACACAACTTTTCGTTCAGTGGCAGTCAACGTGTTAAAGCCCCTATAGACGTTCCAACTTATCTTCAGGCATGCCTGCACAGGCCCCACTGCTCAGGTCGCCTGAACAAAGAGAATTGCATCCATACGTACTATAACCCGAAATTGAGCTGTACTATGAAGAGAAAGATGAAGGAGTACTCGGTAATTTTACAGAAAGGGAGCTTACTTCTTCATCTTTCTCTTCATGGTGTAGTTCTATTTCGGGTTTTGGTACAGTCGGATGTGTTGCATTAGCTCAGTTTTTCAGAATGGGGGGAACTAGTGATGTTCTACTCTTTCATCTTTCTCTTCATGGTGCAGCTCCATTTCGGGTTATTGTACGTCCAGAATTTGCGTTTGTTACCGGAACGCCAGCGAAGCACACCATGAAGAGAAAGATGAAAAAGTACTCGACAATGTTATGGAGAGCAGGTTTACTTTTTCATCTTTCTCTTCATGGTGCAGCTCCATTTTGGGTTATTGTACCTGGTCTGTCTTTCCACCTCAAGTGGTTAACACGTTGTGTGCCATGTCAGTCATCGATGACTGACACAGAGTTTTCCGTTCAGGCCGCGTCAGTCATCAGTGACTGACACAACTTTTCGTTCAGTGGCAGTCAACGTGTTAAAGCCCCTATAGACGTTCCAACTTATCTTCAGGCATGCCTGCACAGGCCCCACTGCTCAGGTCGCCTGAACAAAGAGAATTGCATCCATACGTACTATAGCCTGAAATGAAGCTACACCATGAAGAGAGAGATGAAGGAGTACTCGCTAATTTTACAGAAAGGGAGCTTACTTCTTCATCTTTCTCTTCATAGTGCAGTTCTATTTCGAGTTTTGGTACAGTCGGATGTGTTGCATTAGCTCAGTTTTTCAGAATGGGGGGAACTAGTGATGTTCTACTCTTTCATCTTTCTCTTCATGGTGCAGCTCCATTTCGGGTTATTGTACGTCCAGAATTTGCGTTTGTTACCGGAACGCCAGCGAAGCGCACCATGAAGAGAAAGATGAAAAAGTACTCGACAATGTTATGGAGAGCAGGTTTACTTTTTCATCTTTCTCTTCATGGTGCAGCTCCATTTCGGGTTATTGTACCTGGTCTGTCTTTCCACCGCAAGTGATTAACACGTTGAGTGCCATGTCAGTCATCGATGACTGACACCGAGCTTTCCGTTCAGGCCGCGTCAGTCATCAGTGACTGACACAACTTTTCGTTCAGGCCGCGACAGCAGGCGCGTAGCCTGACGGGGAACTCGTTATAAAACCGCGTGACAGTCAACGTGTTAAAGCCCCTACAGACGTTCCAACTTATCTTCAGGCATGCCTGCACAGGCCCCTCTGCTCAGGTCGCCTGAACAAAGAAAATTGCATCCATACGTACTATAACCCGAAATGAAGCTACACCGTGAAGAGATGAAGGAGTACTCGGTAATTTTACAGAAAGGGAGCTTACTTCTTCATCTTTCTCTTCATGGTGCAGTTCTATTTCGGGTTTTGGTACAGTCGGATGTGTTGCATTACCTCAGTTTTTCAGAATGGGGGGAACTAGTGATGTTTTATTATTAAGCGCTCTAGCAACAGGTTTATTAAAAAACAATAACGGAAAATTCGTTAAGAAGTAGTACGACTTACCTGTGCAAATTGGCACTGCGCACGCAAGTCGTTAGGTAAGTCGGAGTGTCTGTAGGGTCCTTTAGGTTATGTTGTTAAAAAAAAGAAAACATAAAATTTCATGTCTTGACTTTGTCTTTTGATGGTCTTTGGAAAATTGTAAAGATTTACTACATCACAACCTCTTTAATTCGGATTATATGAGGTAAGATAAACAATCTCTGAACTTGAAAATAATTTGTCTTCAAAATTTCACCCAAAAATGTCTTTAGTACTTGTCCGTATTAAAGCGAACAAGTACGGTCGGATTAAGTGCGGTCGGACTAGCGAGGTTCTACCGTATTTGACTATAAAAATGTGCGAAATTGTTTTCCTTTATTTACACGTCAGAATTCCAGTTTGCTTCTACAGTGCGCAAGCGTGTATTGCAGGTTTTGAAATGAAAAACCAACACAGATGTTTTGAGTTTTTACTATCTTGAATAAAAGAAAACCTGTTTTGGGTTTCTACCTGAATACACGTCTTTGTAAATTTAGTTTTAAATTTTGTGTTTAAGTGAATATACGTGTTTGTGCGAAATACATGGTAAGATCGGCATTGTACTATAAATTAACATGTTATTAGTCAAATTATATACTATTAGCTGTTATGCTAATGTATTTACGTTTATTCGTTAGAATATTGTTAGTTTGATTAGTAGTATATTCCATTATTGTGTATAACTTGTTACTATGAACGTTTGATTAAATTATTAATTACTGAATTTTATGATGTGTGAATAATGCTGTTGTTGATTTGTTGTTGACGGTTGATTTGTTACTGGTTGTTGATTTGGGTCCTTTTTACGATTGATTTTAGGCCTTTATTCTATAGGTTTATTAAGAATGACGCCGGCGATTATATTAACAGGCTTATTTTGTAATTGTCGTTACCTAACGACATCGTTCAGCCAACGACTCCAATCCCAAACGACTTTTTGTTAAAACCATATTTTGTAAATCAGTCGTTAGGAATTTTAGCTGTAACGACACAAGTTAATGTTTTCATATAGGATAGTAACATAAAATGTCACTTTTGATCTAATGTTAGATCTTTTAAACAAACAACATAACCTAAATGGGGAACTTATGTCTGCATTTTGACAAGCTTTGACAATTGATGACGCAAGTGGATGAAGGAGCTATCTTTAGAAGAATCCATTATTTGACATTATTTTCCGAAAGAAAGCTGTAATCACTAATATTTTTCTTGAATTTGTCTAAGAAATAGCTTTGATAACTTCTTCAAGCATAGAAGTATAGTTCCACAAGAAATTATAGGTAGTAATATTTTTGTGCCGTCTTGAGGAAAATGGTATAACTTGAAAAAAGAAATCATTTCTGAAAAACTTACTAGAAATTTGTAGTTTTAAAAAAATGTCATCTGGCATTTCATATCGGTTCAGTTAGTTTCTGGCATCCTTCCATGTCAGAGTATCAAGGGCTGAACTTGTAAAAATGGAATTTTACAAGAGATAATGCCAAACGATGATCTTAAACCAGAGATAATACCAGATATGATCTTACACATTTTGAGCTTACAGTTAAATATATAAATAGTCATTTGTTCAATACACTCGGTACGCAACTCATTTTAAAATTCAATTTTGCTATGCTAACGACGTAAACGACTGCTACGGGGACGTCGTTCACCAAACGACCAAACTTAACCTGAAAATCGTTCATAACGATGTCGTTAGAAGTTACAAAATACGAATTGTCTTTCATGAACGACAATCGGTTCATAACGATGTCGTTAAGAGTTACAAAATAGGCCTGTAACTGGTCTCAAATTCTTTTTTAATCAGTACATTAGAAACGATATGCGAGATAGTTTGTTTTGTTCGTTCCATAACTCTCCCTGAATTTTTTTTGAAGCCACTCCTCTGCAAACACGCGAAAGACCTTTGCAACTCTGTGATTCACTAATGGGCTTTTCCACAATTTTTCAACTTTTATTACTTTTGATAGAGCGGAGAAAAAAATTTTTACATTTTTTTCGCTCATTCCATCGCTAAAAAACCTCCGTCGAATGACTTGAATTTCGAACCACAAACACAACACCTTATCTATCGACTTTTTAAACAATAATTATAAGACTCATTAAAAGGAGATAGGTACAATGAGTTTCTCTTACAGAAAAAAATTACCTATTTATTAATATTGTAGTAAGGGCTTATTTTATAAAGCTTAAATAATTTGATTTTCTATTAATTACCATGATATCGTATAAAAACAAAATAATAAACGATGAGAAACATACAAAAGTTTTCATTACTTTATTGTACTTAACCAATTTTATATTCTCCGGGAGATGGCGTAGAGATAATAACTTACAGTGATACGTATGATTCAAAGTCATAAAAAATAATTATTGATTAATTGAAAATCTGATACCATTTCTATATGAAACTCTAGAAAATGGTCTAAGCTAGTATAGTAGTTAGATAAAAGAGGGAGATGATGTCAGTTTAGTTAGGGTAGCTTTGGGTGGAGGATGCTAGATGGCATCCTAAGAAGAGGAGGTAATTTTAAATGATAATTTATTGAAAACGGTATTAGTACGGCTCGTTTAAGTTATTTATGAAAGTTTCCCGAGGGTTTAATGAGTACACATTAGAGTGAATATAAAAAAGAATAATCCTATTATTACTCCGTGATGAATCTAATAACCACCGATAACCTTTTGAGGATATGGCTTTTAAAATATGAATTGTTAATGCGGTTTTATGCCGTAGGGTTTGATAATAAGCTTTCGAAGCGGCAGAGGGTCTTGTAGAATAATTAATAAACCGGCGGTATCCGTCGCGGTGCCTCTTTTCGGAAACATTCTTTTTCGATTTGCTACAAATGAAGTGGATTTCTTTTCGCGGTGACGGCCGCCAATTTCCCGGACGGCCCCGCGGCGCGCCCGTCAATTTTCATTTGCGCACTTTTTATCGAGACGAGAAAATTCGGTCGAACTCCTCGCGACGCCCTAAGACGTATTCTTCATTAGGTGCGCTATACCGCGGTAATTACGTTCGGAGATTGATGGTTTATATTTGTACTGGTCAGTCGGGTCAGGAAAGGTCACGGAGATGCCTGTGTACGCAGTCCCGCCGCGGCACTTCGAGTTACCAGCGGTCAATATCGCCAAGAAGTGTTACGAAATGCTATCCTCGACTCTTCTCTCGGTTACTCCACCGATTTTACTTTGAATTCTTACATTCCGACGTCATTTCTCGCTTTGTATCAAATTTATAAGTAAAGAAAGGACTTTTAGGAGTTTTATTTTAAAATATACGGACTGTTTCCGCAGTAGGGTTAATAGAATTTGGCGGTCGTAAGAAAGATCCTTTGTGGCAATTAGAAAGCGGCCGCGGAGTCCGAGAAAGAGTTGACGGGGCCGAAATTAATTAAACAATGCCCCGGCATATTTTATGATAATTGCCAAAGAGTCGGTGTTTATTATTTACGAACTTCCTACTTTAAAGTCGGCCCGCTGCAGATGGAGGACCAAGAGTTGCTAAGTGCTTGTCATTATGATTGCTGACTAACACCTGGGACGGCTTAGGATCAAGGGTTCGTCTTCGGCGTCCCCCCGAGTGCCCCCCAAAGCCCCCCCCCGGCTAATTACTTAATATCCGCGGTCCCGGAATCGGGGAAATAGTGGGTAAAACGTATTAGGCCGGCGCCAATTAGTCGTCGCGGCGAACGGGCGTCGGCGCGCGTTTCCGGCGTCGCGACGCGCGATGCGGAGTGCGGATCCCCCGCGATGGCCACGGCCGGCTCTGCGGATTTTAAAATCGCGGCAACTTAGACAAAAGAGTGTTTCCATGACAACGTGCTGACCTACCCGGATTGGTCACTAGAAAAGTGTCAATAGATACACGCCCACCTACAGCTCGGTATATCAAGAACCCCTCCTTCGCCGGCGATTGATTTGCAAGATTTTTCCGCTCTCGTATCAACGTACTTCTCGTTCTTACGGATCTTCTCTCCTTTCTACTTATTGTCAAGCTTGTTAGAACTTCAATATCGATCTTAACGGATGCTAAAACATATTTAAACTATTTTTCAAAGAATCAAATTTCAACTTAGGGTTTATCCTAGTTTTCATTACTATTCATTTATGGGATAATTAGTTGTCGGACTAATCTTTTTGTGAATAATTGTACATAATTCTATGTACATTATATTCCGTTATGAATTCAAAATCCCAAAATATTGTTTCAAAAAGATTTTGTATATCAAAAATTTCAAAGTTACCAAAGCTTATTTTTCAAGGGATCAAATGTGAATTTAGAAATTATTGTAATTTTGATTATAATCCATTACTTAGGTTTTTTGTCTTTGGGATATTTTTTGGGGATATTTTTTCTAGGAAATAATATTTATATGGACAATAACAGTGGACTTTGGGGCTAATACTATTCGATAGTATGAAGAATCCTAAAACATATCCAATTAAGCCAGGAACGTACTTAAGCAGCGTGTCGCAACGCAACGCCACGCAACTCAACGCAATGGAGATCAAACAGCCAATTTTCCATATAAACTTATATGCCTCGATCATACTTAGCTGACGTGTCGCAACGCCACGCCACGCAACGCTACTCCACGCGTCGAGTATCTGAACGGTCCAGATTTTCGTTGCGTTGCATGGCGTCGCGTCTGGTGGAGTTGACCTAGTGTGCAGGCTTAAGCAGGCCACAGACGATACGATCACGCAGTACAATTTTATTGGATACGACGAAATTGAAATAAATTTGATCGTGTATGGCAACGACCAACCAAATCAAATCTACAGTACTTGCAGTTTACTGCGGCGGTATGGCAATGCTGAATCAAAGTTGAATCGTGTGTGTCCGAGCAACGTTCAACAAAATTGCACAATTTTGTTGTACGATTCTATTGTACTACATTGTTGTACCGTCTGTGGCCTGCTTTAGAACGTGTCGATCTTACCCCATTTTTACTATTCCTTTTAATTTAAACCCTGTAAATTTAAAATTTAATGGCAAATTCTGTTGCAGGGTTTAACTGTGATCTTATACTTATGTTCCTTTTTATGGGGTAAACAGTACCCATTTATTTCTTTTATATCTGCTATCAATAAACTTATCCTATGCACTTATATTTTGTTTATGTTATTCATTTAAGTATGGCCAAAACAGTAAAAGCGGCTTTCTGAATTAGACCAAGTCAAAATTCGAATGCAATCATGTCACTTTGTGTCGGAAGCGGAAATTCGTCAAATAGAGAAAGGTCGACAAGCACAGACGACAACATTTGATAGTAATTATTATCTACCTAGATCTGCACCTTTACAGTCGACTTTGACAAATTCTGTTACATCATCGCAGTCAAGTGGTGGATATCAGTTTCTCTTTGATCCATGTACAGAATATTTTGCAAACAGTTCCCATTTTCAAAAATTATAATTTAAGGAAGCGTTTTTTCGTATAAGAATATAAATATCATTATAACTATGTATAAAGCTGCATTTATTTTTTTCTTGCCGTAACAATCCGCTGATCGTTGTTTAGTACTAATTGCCTTATGAAATTTCAAATAACTCAAACTTTTAATACTCAAACTGTTCTCTATTCATCCGAAAGTACATATGAAATCTGTCTTGATTTTCTTCTTTTTCCAATATATGTATTTATTAAAGTATAGTGTTCTCCGTCACGCTCCCTATCGACGTTAATTTCATCTACCCACACGATTCTTTTTGATAAAATGCATAATGCTGCACCAGCTTCTTCTATTTCTTCTTCAAATTCGTCGTAACTGTCTGTAATGTTTTCCATGTCTTTTCTTTTCAAATGTTCTGAGAGCACTGACGTTAGTTTTGTCCATGGAAGCGATCGATTTCCAACGTATCAAGTGAACTGAAATCACTTGATACGTGAAAAAATCTCAAATTGTTAGAAATCGATTTTGAAAACTAAAAATTGGGGTAGCGTGGCGTCGCGTCATAGAAGTATGCACAGTTGACGATTTTTTGCGACACGTAGCGTGGCGTTGCGTTGCGACACGCTGCTTAAGTGCGTTCCCGGCTTTATTGTCCTATACTATAAAATGCAAGTGTATACAATATCTGGCTTGCAGACATTTTTAAAATTAATTAGGAAAAGTTTGATTGTGATCCATTTTTTCACCAGTAAGGCGTAGAATGAAATATGTTCTTCAGCACTTATCTGGTTTATTAATTTTAAAGTCCTTACATGTTTCGACCTAAGGTCATTCTCAGAGGTAATTTGTCTTTAATTAAAAATTTGGTTGATGTAATTAAAATACATGGATAATATTAAACAAATTTATAAATAATCAAATACACAAAGTTAAAATATTTTGCATACACGAGGACTCGTTAAAATTTTTAAAATTAATATCCACATTAAATCACATTTAATATAAATATTAAATTTATTTATTAACTAAAGATATTTAATCAATTTTGGATGTTTTTACTGAAATTGATAATTAAAGATCGTTCGATTCGATTTTCCCAGTCGAAATTGAAAAATTTTCTAAATTTAGAACTTTCCAATAAAAATTCTCCAGAAAAATATACAAAAGTACAAAAAATTTCACTGAATAACTGCTATAATAAAATCTCTTGATTAGAAACTCTACATTTCCTTTATTTCAATTCATCCAAACTGAAGAATAAAATCATTTATATCATCTTTGTACATATAATTTTTAACCATCCATTAAAACTCATTAAAATCCATCATATAGATTCAGAATTAAAGATATTAATTAATTAAAAATGAAATTCTTTAATATTTCAAAAAATCTTCCACAATGTAAAATCACGTAGATGAGGTAAAAGTCTACGATAAAACGTTTAAAACATTTTATTATCTACCAAATTAAATTTAATCGTAAAAAACCACAAAATTTATAGTTTTACTTTGTGCTATACTATGGTTTATTTTATAGCAATAAGCCACAAACTTTTTATTGATTTCCTGTAATGTCTACCTATATTTCATTATTTATCAATAACTTATCATTGGGTTTATTAGTTTTTGGGATATACATCTACAGAAAAAATGTGCAAGAGATTAAAACCGCATTTTATTTTCAAATAAATGAACCATACAAAATTTTTAGTTATTATTGAGGAACAATAACAGATTTTTGTTATTTACTAATAAAGACATGGTAGAATAATGAAATTATTTTATAGCATCTATAAATGGAAATGAAATTATTTCATGTAATTGTTTAGTCATGCAAACATATTCCAAATTATACTTACCTACTTGGTTTTTACCTGTTTGTTGTGGAAATCAATTAGTATCTTTATTTGGATCATTTGTTTGATTAAAAGGTTGACTGTTTTTCTCTACTAATTTCGACGCTGCCAAGCCAAAACGGCATGAACGACATTAACCTAATTTTTCAGAAAACGCAAAAAACGAATAATCATAATGAATCTTAAATGGCTTTTACGCAAACTTTAAACCAATTTGATAGCGAATGAAGTATGTTTGCGGGTATGCCGCTTTAACTGTTGCATGCAGATTTAAAAAATGCTACTCAACGGTGCAGCTAACTAAAAAATGACCATTTTTGCGTTTATGCCGTTTTGGCTTGAGAGCGTCGATTTATTAGATGGTTATATAATGATTTACAAAGTCAATGGTAATCACTTTTCAATTAATGGTTTTTTATTTTAGTTTATTCAAATTTTTCCGAATCACTCATACTATTGTATGATAAGTGATGATTCAGAAGTAGTACTTCAGGAACACTTTTTTCACATGTGTTTAACTTTAGAAATCATTTTATTCGTTTAATATTTATTTAGTGGAATTTATTAAGAAGTTTATTAGATTAGAACAAGTGTTATATGGTGGGTGACAATTAAGTGATTAGATGTAAAAGGATAAATAGTTGATGTACGATAGGGAACAGTTGTCGGAGTGTTCATCTATAAGATAGATTAGGTTTAGGTCTAATGCGGGTTCGTAATTGCGCGGCATCGGATAAAATTTAAATAAGAGACGTGACGCAATCGGCGCGTTTCGAGTCCAATTGTTTCAATCTCTAATATTAATTGACCTTTAGTTAACACTAATAAACGACTTGCATTCCGGAGCGTCGGTCAACAATATTGGCGCCAAGATCCCGCTAATAAAGCCGACGAGCGAACGAGAGCAGATGTTGCTCTTTTCCCACAATCTCCTAATGATGCGGCCTAAATGCGACCGCTCGGGCGAAGGTGACAAATTTTTCGCTCCGCAAACACCAGAAACTATCAATTCCGTATGGGGATCCATTAGGAAGACCGGGGCCGTTAGCACGGTGTTTTCGTAAAATCCAGACAGATTTAGATTAATTATTACCTCTGTGCGTTTTCTGTTGCACCCGGTTCGACGCGTCGGCCGTTTCGAAACGGAAATGGACTTTTTATCTGCTCGACTTCTGACCTTAACGCACAAAGGATGCGCGCCGTGATTGACAGCTTTTCATTTTGCCCTTGTTTGAATTTTTAAAGGAATCGACGCACGCGTCCCCTTTTAAAAAAATCTCAGATAAAGTCTTTTGCTCCGCTGTCACTCGTCGAAATTCATTCGATTGTCGCCTCTTCTCTCGTAGCCGAGACGTATTTACCCGGAGAGGAAGATATTCTGCGACATTTAACACGAACATCACGAAACGTATCGTTAAAAGCTCGTTTAATGCATCTCGGATAATATTTTCCGTTTTTTAATGTTAATATCTTACCTTTAGCGGTCAAAATCTTCATATGAAATAAAAACACATTTTTTATAAATACAGTCATTTTATTCGCTTATCGTTTACATACTATTTACAAATCGCTTTAAGTAAATATCGTTAAGTTTTGTAACTTTGGCACTGGCCTAGTGGATAACAACGTAGTAAAAACAGCACGGAAATAAGATAAGTACGGCTAAAGAAAATAAAAATAATAATTAGTGGTCGCGTACGGAAACTTTTGCGAGATAACGTACAGATGAATAGTGTACGGTTCGCGCAAAAGTGCGGCGCTAGAACAAAAGTCGGGGGGGAAAAAGTATAAATATCGATGTAACAAATAAAACAGTAACAACGTACAACAATAAAAATAATAATAATCAATGAACACTGGCGATCGACCTAAAATAAAACACACACACAACGCGAACGGGCGATAATGTTAATAAGTATATATTATTCGTATGCACAAAATTTACAATCTCTATTGATCTTAGCTAATATTTCTCTTTATACTTAGATTCCTTAACGTCTTCTGTTAAATACACATTTACAACTATATATCCCTCGACAATCTCGCGCTCCTCTCTGATTTTTAATCAATTATTTAATTACTTATGTACTCTTCTCGTTATTATAAAAAGGAACATTCGGGTTGCTTTATTTATTATTTTATTACTTTATTTACTTTCTTTGTTTTTTTTATCTATACACTTAGCCGTTTTGCTTCTTCGAAGATCGATCGTGATATGTTAGGTACTTTTTCATTCCGCCTCTTCTTCGGCTGAGCTGCTCGGGTTGACTAGTCGCCTCTCTTGTACGTACCTAAGCCGTCGCGTTCGTTAGGTATAAACGTAACTTTTGACTAGCGGCCTAGTATAATTTTAAGTATCACATGTATGGCCAGGAGAAGGAGCTGCCCGACAGCAGCATGTCCCTTATCAGCGTCTCTATGGGCGTTTTGCCCACGAGCCGCACGAAGAACAGCTGCTCGATCACAGCCGAACTGACCGTCCTTAAGCTGGGCAACCTCAGCAGCAACTTCCCAAACCTCGTCGGCTGGTTAGGGTACTGAGACCTGCAGTACTCTTCCAGGGCGCATTGAGACTTCTCTTGGATAGACTCTATGTGTGCTACGTCGCTTAGACCACATGCATCTGAAAACAAATTATCTCATTTGATTGGTGATATATTACCTAGGAAAAACTTTAGGGTATAAAATTAATGTATGAAAGTTGAATATATGATCCATTTTACCAGTTAATGTTTAATAAATAATGAAAATGCTTGTTTTATACTTTTACTGGACTTTATTATATTATTGCTACCGGTTTCGGCTACTCAGCCATCATCAGGCAGTTTAAAATAAGGTAACAATGTCGGACAGTATCAAACAGCGTTTGATACTGTCCGACATTTTTATACATGTGCTATTCGTAATTCCGTTTTAATTGTTCGATTACAAATTTTAAAGTGTACAAATGTACTTCGGAGCTATTTTATATCATTGTTAACTTATTTTAAACTGCCTGATGATGGCTGAGTAGCCGAAACCGGTAGCAATAATATAATAAAGACCAGTGAAAGTATAAAACAAGCATTTTCATTATTTATAAAATTAATGTTAATCTTACAAAAAAAAAATGTATTAACAGAGTTATATTTAGTATTTATGAAGAATAACTAGAGTATATTACAAATATTTTTTTAAATTGTTTTTCTCAATCTAGGTCCCATTGTACATGGTGTACTGGTTAAAGAAGTTTTAAGAAAGGACTTCGAATTACAACCTGTACGTTTCTTATCGTAAAAGGTAACTTGATACTTTTCGAGCCTACAAATCCATTTGACTGTTAAGTTTTTTTTTTCAGTAGTGTTGGAGAAATTTAAAGATTGAGTGACTTGAAAGGATTTAATGATGAGTGTGGGTAAGTTAAGATTAATAGACTCAATTTTGTACGACAAGTCAGTTTTTTAAACAGTTTTTAATTTTTTAGATATTGAGATGGAAGCGTAAAGTCGGTAAGTGCTTATGCATGGTTTACTAGATTAAGACCGCGAAATGCCGTAGTTCGAAGTGCTTCCTGGGGGCGTAAAGAGCGTGAAGAGCGTCAATCGCCGGTCGAGTGGCGGATCGTGCCAAAGAGGAAGTTGCCGCGATAAAGCCGATCACGCGGCCGTATCGGCGATATCTATCGGTCGCTCGTCAGGTACATCTGATGGACGTCAGAGGGCCGTAGGTATTTGTCACCGCCATTAAAATTTAACGACCTCCCCGCGAGGGTGGACAAATTGCCGGCCGATTTGCAATTTGGCATTAATAGGGCATCGTGTGCCGTCAACGCGCGGCCATCTATCTTTATCCGTTAATAACGCGCTTCTTTACGGGCCGTAACGTACCGTTAAGGTGGCGGCAGGCTGACCTATCGAAAGGTCAGATTTTAGACTATTAGGGGACTAAGCTGTCCCTTCCGAGCAATAATTCCGAACAATTAACCCCATCTGACCTTTCCCTTGTAAAAATGTCGATGCGAGTCGAAAAGTGCGTTATAAATACGAAGCGGTCACGCCCCCGACATTCCTAAACGGTTTTCGGCCAGATGCGTGTTAAATTCGAGGTTTATATTCCGTGGATAACGCGCCGATAGGCGGTCACCGGACGTCACCGCTCTATGCCGGACCTTGAATGATGGATCGGCGCACAATCAGCGCCCGTGTTCTTTCCCCGGCCTGGAGACAAATTTGCTAAATCCCCGAGTTGCGTTCGCATGTTAGGAGGCGAAATGTGTTGGGATCGTAATAAATTCCGACTAATAGCTTCCAGTACAATAGGGTAGTACTTGTCGAGCAGTCTCTGCTACGCCTTTTCTATGTTCCCGATGGCTCCGACCAGGATCGAGCCAACTCTCTACTTGCTTGCGAATTGCCTTCTTTCTAGCGAAACCAATCAAAAAATTATATTGTCCTCTACATCTATCAATCCTCATATCGACTGTTCAGTTAGGGAATTTCTAATAGAACTTATCTATGGAATCCTTGGTAGAGTACTATACTATACATTAAGAAAATCTGCAAAGTACAAATTGTATTCTAATTTTTTTTATAAATTCATATCAGTAGAATCAAAAATAAACTACTGTACTGTTCCGTAAAAACATTTTATAAATACTTGTTTATACTATTTTGTTTATGCATTTATGAACATTTTCTTTATGAAAATAATATATATTCAGTTGAAATTATTATTAGTATTAAATTACATTATGTAACGCAAAAAATGAAATTGGCGTGTCGAGGCGTCAAAGTCACAATCAGCATGACGAATCTACTGCAAACGCGGTGATAAATTAATTCATTCCACTGCCAGTAGGGGATTAACGACGGGCCGTTACGCGAAAGAAAACGAAGAAAAAGAAAGCAATCTCTGGTATATCGTCTAAACTGCCGACGGAGAGAGCCTCGGCGCGTTAGAATTATTTTTAGGTCCCCCTCGATGGGACCTTAATGAACAATTATGTAATTTCGCCGCTGCATTTATCGTTTGTCGTACAGCTGCCGTTTTTCAACAATTAAACTTTGCTACACCACTAATTACGGCCTAAATTGTAAGTAACACTTGTCTTTAATTGTGTCTCGGTGGCCCACGCCGTTTCGGAGCGTTCGTCGAGCGCCCTCCTCTTCTTATTCGTTCACCTGGTCAAGGAGCTTTATCTATCTCCTGCAGGATCGTGTCTAAAATAATGGCTGATTGATTCACGCTCGGTTTTTTCGCTATTCCGCCGGTAGAGTGCGGATAAATCACAATGAAATAGTGCGCTCCTGCCGTTGGGGTGCATAACAAAGTAGGCCAGACTTTTTCACCATCTGATTTTTCGAAGATTTGTCGGTGACATTAACATTCGCGAGTTAAACTATTTTTTAGCTGGTCGCCGTCGAGGGAAAAATCGCTTTTTAAATCCTTTGAATAGACGTAATCGAGAATAAAGAGTTTAGAACGATACGCGTGCGCGTCCGAATCCAAACAATCGAACTTTCTCTTACGGTAAACGTTTTTAAGGTCGAATTTTAAAGCTGGTAAGTCGCGTAAGCCCTCGTTCTTATCAGGGTGCATAGTGTCACTGTCAACGCGATAGATTATTCACCCTTCCAGTCCGCACTTGCCGCCGGCTACATCCCTAAAAATTAAAAGCCACAGATTTGCTGTGTGCTGTTACAACAAAACTCACCCCACGCCACGGGATCCCACCCCACTTTTATGTGATAAACCACAGCGGGACCGTAAGAGGACTAAATCTAAAAATCGATATTCATTATAACTTGTTTGGAGCGAAAAAGGCCTGCCTTATTTTGAACCCTTTTCGGAAGATATTCAATTTGTCTTAAGATTGCTTTTTTTGGGCCGACGTGTTATGAGATTTTAGACCGACGTCGACGCGAAAGGAGGCACGAAAAAGGACGCCGGAATACTGAAAGAATGGCTATAATTAAACGGTTCGTATTTATAGAGGGATTCAATCAAGAACTAATCACTCTGTTGGAATTTTTCGATCATCTATACTTAGCCCGGGGAATCCGCGCAATTCTCGACTGCTGAAAGGTCAACGAGGTTAAGTTGCTCTAACTTGAGTCCGATTTCGTTCGTGGCCAGGTGAACGTGCGCACAAACTTGTCGAGAAAATTGCGGTCTTCTTTAGTTCTAAAATCGTTCACACCGATTTAGTGCGCACGTCCGAAACGAATTTAAAACCGTCACTATCGCTGACCCTTTATTTTACGTCCGCGAAGCCGCGCGGGTATTAAATAATAAATAATTTTTGGCAAACGCCAGCGCAGAGATTACCATCAGCAAATACTGCTGACACGGATGTTCCCAATAACGCGATGATATTCGGCGTTCGTTAATTCGTGCATAAAATCCGATTGCATCGGAAACGGATCCCCGAATACTTACGCGACCGCCCCCCTCTAATTTTGGGGCCGCCGCGGACCCCCGAAAGTGGATAATTACTGGTAATCTGTGAACGTTTTACATTTCCGCGATTTCGCTCTTCGCGGATTCTGATTCCGAATTCTCGTTCAGAAAAACCACCCCACGTCCGAGGGTGGCCACCCCTGCCGCGGTCGCCCACCCCAAAAAAGACGGCGGACTTTCCTTATCCCTTGTTAGTCACGATGTGACATATTGTAGTCAAATTATGATTAGCCCTAACCCCAAAAAACCACCCCGCTCGGAATATTAATATAAAAATCTGCATACATATAAAACTATTTCGGAAAGATTCTTCGTTTTTACTTATTTTTTGCTCTTTTCAAGTTTCTACTGTATATTATGAAATGAAGAATTTTGCCTCTCTCTTACGTAATGTGTAACCGTTATCAATGAACTCTTTCCGAAAGAATAACTGGAATCATTTGCAATTGCCATATTGATTTTAAATAATCCTGTATATCAGTATTATAGTTAGTACATTGAAAGGGTTTTGACCCCGTAATGGACTAAATTTGATATGGGAAATTATTTGTTTGTTCAATTTTACGAGTATTATTTGCGGATTAAATAAGCACATTGAGCTTTTAAAGCACATTCTATTACAAAGATGTAAAAATGAATCACTCATTTTTCTATTGCTAATATTGGCTAATAAAATAAATGTAGCAAATATTAATATTTGGAGGTGAAATTTTCATTATGAAGTCAAGAGCAGCGATCCGGCAATGGACCATATTCGGTTAAGAGGGATTCTGTTATATTTAAGGATATAGGAAATTGTTTGGCTTGTCATTTATACGAGTATTTGTTTTTTCGGAATACCGCAGACCGCGGGCCGAACGCAACCAGATACAATTCACATGGAAATGTCAGCGGAGGCGTCCTGAAAGAGATTGGACAAACAGATGAGCGGGCGAATGCGCCAAGGGTTGGTCAGCGAGCGATAGAACGGCGCGGTGTGTATAATTTAAATTGAAAACTTATCAGCCGTCCTGACCTTCCGCGGGGGGCGACGCGTATCTGCGGAGCGAGGGCCGCGGGCAACGGGCCGCTTCCGGCCCACCCTCGCTGTTTGTCACGCTGTTTTTTGCGTCTTTTTCTTCGAACGCCGGTCAGCTTCGACCGCCGTATCACCGTTTACATTCGCACGTCGCGGGGCGCTAACGAACCGTTTATTCAACCGTGTGATGTCGTTAGCCGTTAACTAATCCTGCCCGTTATATATTCCGCCGCTCATTAGCGGACAGGGGGCAATGCCGGCGATGTATAAACATAACTGTTACCGCTATCGTCAAATTTACACAAAATCGTTTGGTACTTTCGGCCGGACCTGTACGTCCCCGGGCGTAATACGGTATCGCACGGGGATGAAAAAAATTTTCTTTTAAACTTCACGTCGCGGAACGACGAAGAAACGGCTTTGGGAGCCCGTAGCGGGACAGTTTATGATCAGTAATTTTGTACCTTGTAAATCTGGCTTCCCTCGTGTGTGAACCCGTGAGCAGGTTAGGTTACAAAAGGTCGTGACTTGCTTGGTCACGGAGACCACTCCGCTACGCTGCGAGCCCAAGACACGGTGCCCAAGTGCTTCTATCGGTACCACTGCTACGTAGCACTTTATTCGGTACAATACCTAGCGAAAGAGCATCGCGCGACGACCCGGTACAGTCCGAAGCCCAGAAAATCAGAAAACCGCGCTCCTCGGCCATCTGGGCCTAATTATTTCTTTCGCGCTGCCCGCCGCGAGGTGGTAGGTTATAGTTCGAGCAGGTGTCGCTACCGTTGCCGTTCTTTTTTCGCGACCGTTCGACCATAACAATCTATTGTATTTAAAAACGGCCAGTACAATAACTTTGCATGATTTATAACTGTTGTTTTTGCCGCTTGTTTTGTCCGATTTCGAACAAAAGCCATACCGTAATGCCGGGAAATGCACTTTAAGGGTTCCGCCTCACCCCCTAGTTTTACATAATTACTATCAAATCGTAAATATTATACCATCCACCCACACATTTCCTTTTTCGTTTTGTTCTTTTTTTCTAATGTACTGTCGAAAAGGCAGTATTTCTAGCTTTTGTTCAGTATTAAGGTGACCATACGTCCCAGATTGGCCGGGACAGTCCCGGATTTCTACCTTTCGTCCCGGATTTTTTTAGAAGCAATATTTGTCCCGGATTCAGGTATTTTGTCCTGGATTGTCCCGAATTTTTGAAAAGATTCTTATTATTTTTACAAAATTTGAACCGAAAAAGTTTTGCATGTCAAAATACGTTACAGAAAGAATATTTTCTTTGATAGGTACACTTGAAATAGAAACACTACAAGCGATATTACTTAGTAAAGTTAATTATGAAGAAAATTGCACATAATTGTATGCAATGCTTCAAAGCGAAAGACTTACTGGAAAAGATTCCTACTTTAGAAAAATATAAATTTCAACAACACATACAATTGTTATGTGCAAGTTATTTAACTTACTTCCCGTCCCGGATTTGAAATTACAAATTATGGTCACCTTATCAGTATGTACTAATATTTTCAGAAAATGCACTTTTTTCTTATATAACTTTACAATATGTTTTGTTCAGAGACAATATACGGTCTATAAAAATATGCAAAAAAATGCACATGTTTAAAAATCAGATTTCCCATTTAAAATGATAATAGTAGCTACCGGCAGAATAATAATTATTATTATTTAAGATTTTTGGAGTTATATATATATTTTTATAAATTTATAATCAAAGTAAACAATAAGAATAAAATGATATCTTTAAATAATTATTGCAGATTTTAAATTATTATCGCAGAACAACAATTGCTGACGTACACCTCGGAATTGTTTGCGATTCAAAGTTATTTATGCAGTTCATTTTATATCTTTCTTTTAAATTTGATGAGTGATTTAAAGAGCAAATAAAAAATATGACGTACACTTTTTGATCTCATCGATTTAATTGTAATATTTGAGAAGATAGCGAGTATCAAGTCACGTTAAATGCATATTTTTTTCAATAAGCAATCATTGATATACTACATTCTTTTTTGATTGTCTCTTAATAAAAGAAAGTTTTTCAATCTCGTTAGGAATAAAAAGTAGATGTACATATATCGATTATTTCATACCTAATAAAGATAAAGGAGGAACAATTCAAAAGTAAAACCTTCACAAAATATTGTCTAGAAAGATGCCTTGTTCTTCGGTTTTTAACCCTAATGGAACAAGGGCGCGCTTACCTGTCGTGAATAGGACGATGGCTTTCAGACAGGAGTACTCCGCGGAGTCCACGTGCAGCGCCTTGAGTTTCTCCACTTGTTCCTGCAACAATACGAATCGGCTCAGTTCGCGAGATGTCACCGCTCAGGAAAAAGGCGTCCCTTTATCCCGAGTGGGGAATTACCTGAAATATTCTGATGTGGTCCATGAACTGCACCACGCGGTCGGCGCACATGGGCGACGCGTGTAGTCCTGCCGCCGCTATCAGCGGCGCCACGTGCAACGGCATCGAACATTGGCTCGCGTTCAGGACAAACAACTCTGACCATACCAGCCTCAATAACGCCACCTACGAAAGGTATTTGATTGCTTTTTTAGGCTCTAAAGACGCCACCTTAAACAAAAACATCATTAGGGTTCCAAAGAGGTTTAGTTTGGAACCCCAGTGAGTTTCGATGGAATCTTGGGAGTTCTTACTTGGTCGGTGACTTGAAGGTCTGGGAAGAAAGGTATATTCCTGGCCCACTCGACGGCGGAAAAGAGGAGTCGGGCGGCGAGTTCACAGATGTTGTCGATGCCCATGATGTTGTTGGCCTGTATGCACTGTCCGTAGCGACTCGTGGGGTACGGTTCGGCCCGTAGCAGCAGGGAGATGTAACTGCTGAGGTAGCTGTGGTTGCTGAGGGACGTCGTGACCGGGTCGGAGGTGTTCAGGAATTGATTGGGGATGCCCGGGAGGGCGGGCTGCGACGGCGGCACTCTTCCCCGCTGGACGGCTAAAAAACAAACGCGCGACGTCGGAAAAATGGGCGCGATCTTCGCGAAGAACGGCCGCGCCATCCATCACCAGCGCCCGGGACCATTTGTATCGGCTTTGACGTGTGAATTAACGCTGATTACTGGGATTGATGACCCCTTCCGGCGCTCGTTATGGGACTTCTATGGCTCCGGGCTTCGCGATGCCCGGACTATTCTCAAAGAACTAGTTCGCTCTAATAGAAATTTTTTCTAAATTTAAATTTATTTCGTGTCTTTGACCTTTATAGGGATTGTATATCAATAAGGTTGGGTTTGCTTTGAATAAGAACTTTGAGAAGTCGTATTCACTATAAGATTCTTTTATTATTTATTAATAAGGAATGATTTACGTTAAAATATATCAACAAGAAAAATAAGATTAGATAATTTTTGATTATGGTTTCAGTCGAAATTTGATGAGATATATTATTTGTTCTATTGGCTTGATTGTGAGTAAAATACAGGATACATTTATAAATACAATTTATTTATATTTGTATGTTACACCAACTAGATTGGATTTCCTTTGAATCAAAATTAGTAAACTACCTAGTAATTCGAATAAATAAATTGTTAAGTTTGGTTTAATATTTCTTCGGACAGTTTCACTTCGTTTGAGTTTCTAGTTTGTTCTATTTGGTGAAAAAGAATAGATTTAGAATTCCGATTTATTTAGAATACCAACGAAATCGTATGAAGACAGTGACCTCAACGAGAATTTGAATATTCCTGGTAGTCGTATGGTTGACATTAAGTGGCGTAGAGAAGACGTACACGTGCCAAAACGGCCGAGGAGCCGCGACCGGGTAAAATATTTGGTACACCGCGACGAGCAGAGCTTTAATGCACGAATCTCGGATTAAATTGTATAGAGTACGGTTGCTATGTACAGGAATCGTGGGAAACTGACCTCAGGTGACCCTGACCTCGAAGCAACCGACCACGGCGTATATATGAGAGATCTGTGGCCACACAGTCAAATGCCACGAAGAATGAAGTCATCCGGCGCTATTTTCGTGGAGAAGCGGCCGCGTCTTTCGGCGGCGGCGGCATCGGCGATTAGATGGACGCCGACGCTGGGCGGTAAACGTCGAGCGTCGGTTCGGGTCGCGGGGCTTCGAAGAGACCTCAACTCCTAATTAAAAGACGACAAACATGTTGTTCCCGGAGCGGAGCTTATCTCGTCTTGCGAAACGCGGACGGCCGATAAACGGTCGGCGAAAAACACGCCGATAAGCGCATTCGTCGCCGCCGATTTACTGCGATTCGCGAAATCCCTAATGCTCTTCGCTTTCCCACGGGACGCGCCGACCCTCCCTACGCTTCATTTGAATAAATCCCTTAAAGCTGTCCATGGGTATTTTGCATATTCACCGGACACTGGTCAGCGTACGTCGCACCCCTCCGCAAGGTGTCATGCTCGACCTTTTCTTCTAGGGGCTGTTTTATATCCGTTATTCCACAGGGGACGTTTGCCGTTCATTGTTCGATGTCTCGCGCGTCCCAACTAGGTTAAATAGCGGCGTATACTATTACAAATATAAATGTTACTACAACGGGCCGAAAGGTTATCACCCGACCGCGTCATACCCAAATGATATAATACCAGATCTACTTACTTATTTCTTGCTTTGACGACTTTCGATAACTGCTTTCTAGAAGCATCCCAGCAATATAAAAACGATGAGGAAATATGTTTTGTTTATTATCACATTTATTGTTTGAATATCACTTGAAGAAAAAAATTATTGTAAATCATGATGTTTATTACCTCGTTGCTGACAATTAGTAATATATTTCAAGCAACAAGTATCATTTGAATATTTTTATTTCTTGTTAATTGAATTAATTGGTTATTTATGAACAAATTTAGACTTTTAATCTCTTCTTGATTGAATTAATCAATTCCGAATATATTTAAATTTTAAAATTACCAAATCGAATATTAATCTTATTTCAACACCTCAAATGAGAGATCCATTTAACATCATAGTAACATAATAATCGAGAAATATAAAGTTATAGTGAAACCTCAATATAACGGTCTTAAAACGGACTTCGGATAGAGCAAATAAAATATTTTGAAAAGTCTGAAGGTATTAGTTTCATACCTGTTTTAACACAAAAAGAACTTTGATAAAAGGAGGCAAATGGGTTGGGTATCTTTTTTAATTTCATTATCTTTAGATACAACATTTTAGAATTTAGTGAATTATTGTGATTTACGATGAGATTCTTACTTTCACAAAGAAATTGTTGAGGACGTGGAAAATTTTTAAGAAAAAAAAGTATTACCTCGGTAATTGCTACTAATAGAAATTCAGGTAACTGGATTTATACCAATTATTGCCTACCAAGGAAAAAATATATAACATATTGCATCACATTACTCATGTGTTAGAATATCGGTCAATTCAAACATTGAAGCTGTTTAACTTAATGACGGTTTTCTCACAAATGAGTAATATGTTGTTATAGATAAAATATAGCAAGGGTGGGCACACTTGGTGATACTGAGAGCCGTATTGAAAAATCGACAATTTGTAAAAGCCTAATCGGAAAAAATTCGCCCTCCAAAAAAAAGGAGATCCAGTAAATTATACCTCTTGATTCCCTTTCATAGGAAACAAATTTTCTTAAAAATTCAAAACCTAGTAGAAAGTATTTATGACATTTTTTAATTGAGCCGCAATAAAACTAAAAAAACCTCCGCAGTTTGGCCACCGTTGAAATATAGGAAATTAAAGCCAGTTGCAGCTATTGAGATAATTTTTTTAGCAATTACACTTACATTGGTTAACAAAACTCTTTCATGTTATTACAATAATCGAAGGGTTGTGATAAAAAAAAATCTTTTTTTTATTACAGATAGTTTTGTAAAACTAAACCATTCTATTTAAAACAATTTCACAATATTTGATAAAAAATAAATTTCTCTTTTATGAGTTAAAATAAAAACAATTTTAAATTAGTGTTTATTTCGTTATCTTTTAGTAAAACATTTCAAATAATAATTTTCATTTTAGAGATTTAATTTCTTATTGAAATCGTGGGGAAATCCAACGTTTTGGTTATTATCGCATTTATACGTCGTAAAAATTAAGAATTCGTACATTACTCCTATTTCATCATGTAAAATAAAATTTAAATCAATATTTTCGACTGTTTTTTTTTTAATTTATTTTAATAAAATTATCTTTTAAATTACATCAGTATAGCATATTTCACAATAAGTCTGATTTCTTATCTTTTAATTTGAGTGTAGTTTTATATCAAATCAACATATTTGATATAAAAGCAAATTTGATATAAACGAAATGAAGAAAAAATAAAAAAAATATGTATATAAATCCTTTTTAAGATGTGTAAAAATATTTGTGAACGAGAAAGTTTATGACGTCAGTATTTAATAACACATTTAGAGCAACAAGTCTGATTTTAGACTTTTAATGTCTTGTTGATTGAATTAGATATTTACGAACAAATTTAAATTTAAAAGCCATCCAATCAGAGATTACTCCTATTTCATCACTTCAAACGAAACTCTTTTGATCTTCTATTGCAAACTATAAATCTTAAGATTCAATTACAAGCTTAAGATTGGTTTCATGTATGAATTTAAAAGTAGGATAGTTTGTTGTAGAGAAAATTAAAAAGAAATTGTTTAGAAAAAAAGTATATAAAAGTCTTTTCAGATATCTAATCTCTAGTTGATTAAATTTATGAGCCATTTAGGAATAAATTTAAATTTTAAAAACATTATTTACATTGACGTCTTTAACTTTTTTAAAAATACAAACATCTTTAATTTAAATTTGTTGAGATGGTAAAAATTTAGACAGGGGTAATTAATAATAATATTTAATAAATTAAATAAGAGTAAATAAGAGTAGACAGGACTATAATATATTTCACAAAACAAGTCTTATTTAAAACGTTTAATCTTCTTTAGATTAAATACCTAGTTATTTATAAACATGTTTGGATTTACTAATCACCAGATTAGACATTATTAATCTCTCACTCTTTCAAATCAAACCCAAACCATTTTTTATTAAACGTAAGGAGATTTATTAAACATTTTTAATCTTTTTAAAAGAAAAGTAAAAAAATAGGGGAGATTGGTGACAAAAGTAACATGTTTCAAAAGTAACAGTTCTTTTTTTAAATACTTCTAATACTTTTAAGACATTTAAATTGGGTGATTTAATCATGGCATTGACAAAAAGATGTCCATGTACTATAACCCGAAATGGAGCTGCACCATGAACAGAAAGATGAAAGAGTACTCGGCAATGTTACAGAGAGGGGCTTATTTTTTCATCTTTTTCTTCATGGTGCAGCTCCATCTCGAATTATGGTACAATGCAGGTTTGTAAACTCTATTAATTATTCTATTTAAAAACACACCGGTAATATTACGATGGAACTGCATTTTTTTTATTCTTTAATACGTACTTGGGGACAAAAGTAACAAAGTACTTTGAGAATGAACTTAACATATTACTTATATCCACGACCAAATTCATTAAGAAATATAAACACCTGATTAATTGTATGGATTAATTCGATAATAAATTTATTTAATCACCCGGCATTTTCTTTGGAGAAAAGTAGGTAAGATGTTCAATTTTACTATGCTTGATAATACAAAAAGTGCTCAAAAGGCGATTTGCATTACCATACTACTAAAACTGAATGTTAGAATAATGTTGTCTTCTTACCTAATTTCTTAAATAAAATTAATATGATATAACCAATTTATTAATACGAGTCGTGTTAGCTTTTATCGTAGTATGTCACCTTCATCATTATCATAGTATGTTAGCTTCGTCCCATATAACAGGACAAAAGCAACATTTGACATGTTGTGGTAAAAAAAACTTATAAAGAAATAATAATTACAGGTAATATCTAAAATTTGTGTTTATTAATGGAGAAATGATCAATCGTTTGACAGGTAAATTTTATGTAATTCTTATAAATAAATTAGTAATCGATATGAAACTGATATGAAACTAAAAAAAATGTTACTTTTGTCCTCGGTTCTCCCCTATAGTTTTAATGGCACCTGATGTGTATGGACATGCGCAGCGCATTTTCAATTTCTCACGGGGTAAAAACCGATGAATGTACGTAGGTACGCGAAAGCCGAGCCCCGGACGGATGAAGCACCCATGGAAATATTCTTATACACACACGGAGGGTACAGTATGGACATTCTATTGTGGGCCATTCTTCGCATGATTGATCGGTTTAATATACAAATACTTGACCGTAGGGGCACAAAGGGCCGTCCCGAAACCTAAAGGCGAGCTTACCGCGTGCATACATTAACAACCGCCTTAAGATTAATGGCCACGCCGGTCAGCGGCGCGGGAATGCGTTAGAAATATATTATTTCTTGTCGAACGCAAGCCGGGCTCAATTTTCTTTTTTCCGGCCCGCTCGCGACCGCACGAGATGCGTTTACCTTCTCTCCTCATGCCCATTTTCATGCATTTACGTAACCGACAGTACTGGCACTGATTTCTATGATGTTGATCTATCGGACAGTTCCGGCTGCCTCTACAGGAGTACGTTAAGTTCCTTCTCACACTTCTTTTAAAAAACGATTTGCAACCTGAAAATAAAACGAAAATGAAAAGTATTCCTTATTTAATCGTACGATAAGGAGTCATTTTCCATACCGTACCTTATACGCTTGCGCGAAAATTTGCACTTGATCAAATCGAGACGGTCGCGACGCAAGTAGCGCTGTTTATCTTTCGCGAGAGGAAACGCGACCGTCGTTAACGGGCGAGCTTTGGGGGCCGGATGGGCCTTGGGGGAATACCGGAGAAAAATGGAGGTTTATAAAAACATTTCGGGCAATAAAACTATAAAAATCTGGGCGCAATTCAGTCGTCTATCATTTCCGACTATATTTATCAAAATGACGGGTCAGAGGGAAAGACTTCGTCCCCTTTACGAGTGTTCTTCATCCGTAGGAAGCTAAAGTTACGTCCTGGACGATTTGTGCCTTGTCCGCGAATTAATCAATTTAGGAAATTGTTTCAAACACCATTTTAACATGTTTGTTGAGCTAATAGGTTGTTTAGTGAATTGGGATGTTTGTAAAGCTTCCCATTTAAATTATTTGAATACAAATTTTACCTAAACAAAAAGGTTTAATTTTCATATTAAACTTTAATTTATCTTACAATTTATTTAATTTATCTTGTTAGTTTTAAACCTTAATTTATCTGATATAAAATATTTCAAAACTTGAACAAACTTCGTAAATTTTAAGACATGATGACATTTTGACAGATTTAATCTATAATAAGATACTGGGGTGATCGTATGAGGGTCGAATCTACTTATACAATGTTAGGGTTGAATCGGGATGGAGCTTGCCACATTCTTTGTTTTACCACCCTTTGTTATTCATAAGGACATCGCAAAGGTGGAACAAGATAGGGTTGACTTTAGATCGGATTTTATAATTAACCTTACATTTTTGTTTTAATTAGATTTTTTTTATATATTTTATTTATTTTTTATATTTGATGACACATCCCGAACGATAAAACATATGTTCAAACAGGTTTTGATAGTTCTCGTTTTAAAATGTGATTCGAATAAATACAAGAGTTTAGACCCCACTTCAATAGCCTTTGTTATTCATGAGGAGGACTTGAAAGGATGGATGGGTTGATTTGGTAGTTGGTTTATAATCTGGAAATCTGTGTATTTGGACGTTTTTAACTATTACGTCTCGGAACTGAATCTGATTATATAATGATTTGATTGATTTGCATTAGGGTTTACTTGTTCCTCATATCAATGGCTTTTGTTATTTATGAGAGAGATCTTTAGAGAAGGAATCTTGTTGTTTAGTTTGATTGATGGTTTTCTTCTTACTTTATTTTTTTATTTTATTAGATTATAATATGGTAATATGTTGTAAGGTTTGATAGGGGGTTGTTTAGGTTTCTTGTTACTAATGAATTTGTAATTAAGTTAGTCAGGAATTAGTAATTAATTATAAGTTGATATGAGGTAACTTTAAATTGACGACTGTTAATTTTTATTTCTATAAGGGCATTATACCGTGTGCACACCGCTGAGTTGCGGATAGGGCAGGTCAATGTGTTAAACAAGGCATCGAATTGCATACGATTTTAATGAGTTAGATAGAGAGGCACATATCAACTCCAATCGGCCAGATGAGTAAACGTAGTATATCTGTCCTGTGTTAACTAATGGAAGCTTTATTGTCGTCCTTTTTCTACTTACGATAAACGTATCCGCAACTCACTGGTGCGCACACGGTATACAGATCTGGAAATTTCATTTCAGGACATAGGAAAATAATGCGTGCAATAGAGAAGCATATAGGAAGTGGATTAGATAAACAAAGAGCGATATAACTGTTTAACCACGCAACGAACTGACAGTTTGACAGTCTGACAGTTCGACAGTTTGTGGGAAGAAGGTGGTTGGTTGGGCGACTAGGGTCGGATCGGAAAAGGCGTGGTTAAACAGTTATATTGCTCTTTGTTTATCTAATCTACTTCCTATATGCTTCTCTGTTGCACGCATTATTATCCTATGTCTTGAAATGAAATTTCCAGATCTGTATAGATGTGGAGGGGAGAAAGAAAGTAGCTTTTGAATTTGAAAAAAATTTGTTTATTATTTTCATAAAGACTCTCTTGAAAAGGTTGGGATGAATCAGTTTCATTGTAGTAGAATTTTTTAGTAAAATAACCTTAGATAAAGTTTAACTTTTACTTTCATAAGGATGGAATTGAAGACTTCGTGGACAATCCTTAAAAAAATATATATTGTAGAAGACGTAGAAGCCTCTCAAGAAGAGATTGAATTGAATCTTCTAGGTCTTAATTTTTTTATCTTTGATCTAATTTTTAAATCTGATTGAATGTGGCAATATTAGATTGAGATTTGTTAAGTTTAACTTTCACAAAACATTATTGAGATTATGATACAAGAAGGGAGGAAGTTGAATTGAATAAGTTCGATTTTTTATTTATTTTTTTTTAATTTTATTATCTCTGATCTCAAAATGTTGTAATTAAATTAAATATAGTGCTTTGTCATAGACTCATCGTTTTAAAGAAATTCTTACTTTCACAAATACATTGTTAAAGATGATTTTCAAGAAGAAAAAAGATGTTTCAATGGAGAAAAAAATTGTTAAGATTAATTGTTACGAAACAGTATTAAGATCAAAGTATTAAGATAAAATTTTAAAATTTAATAAATTACTATGATTTTCTATAGAGGCTTATGAACTCTTACTTTCACAAAGAGATTGTTGAAGACGTGGAAGATTCTTAAAAAGAAAAAAGGTTGGGTTCGGTTTTGATATCTTCTCTTTTATCTCTAACCTCGTAATTTTTAAATTTGATTAAATGTGACGATGTTAGATTATTGATGGTAGATTAAAATTAGTTAAGATTAACTTTCACAAATCATTGTTGAGATTGTGGAAGGGATTTTGAAGAAGAGAACAAATAGGATTGGATGAGTTTAATTTTTTTTTCTTATCTTTGGCCTCATAATTTTGAAATTTAGTACAATGTAGTGGTTTTCGATAAATATTTTTACTTTCACAAAAATATGTTTGAGGACGTGGTAGATTCTCAAGAATGAAAGAGGTTGGACTTTGTTTGTTTTGGTCGTAGTATCAGTTTTTTAATCACTGTTGTAATTTTGAATCATGAGTAAATATAAAGCTATTAGATTGCAATTTGTTAAATGTAACTTTGAGTAATAGAGATTATGAGTAGGATCTTAAAGAAGAAAAAACTTAGTTTGAATTAATTTGATTTTTGGTTCCCAAATTTCTAACTCAGTGATTATAAAAATTAATGAAATATGGTGATTTAGGAAAAACTGTTAACTTCACTTTCATAAAGGTATTGTTGAGGATAATCCTCAAGAAGAAAAAAAGTAGAGTTGGGTTGGTTTTTAATTTTTTTTTTCATATTTTTGATTTCTACATTTAAATTTAAAGAAATAGTTATTTTGAATAAATATCTCTTAACTCCTACATTCACAAAGACTACGCGGTATGTTCTCATGAAAGGATTTTCAAGAAGGAAATAGGATGTGTTTACTGGTTTGGTTTTGGAATATCTTTTCGTATCTCTAATTTCTATCATTTTTGGAATTTAATGAAATATGACGGTTTTTGAGTAGAGATTGGTCAACTTTTACTTTCACAAAGATATTGATGAAGATGTGGAGGATTTTCAAGAAGGAAAGAGATTGGGGTTTGGAATGTCTTTTCATATCTCTGACCTTTACCAATTTTGAAATTTAATGAAATATGGTGATTTAGGAAAAACTGTAAACTTCACTTTCACAAAGGTATTGTTGAGGATAATCCTCAAGAAGAAAAGAAGTAGAGTTGGGTTAGTTTTTAATTTTTTTTTTCATATTTTTGATTTCTACATTTAAATTTAAAGAAATAGTGATTTTGAATAAATACCTCTTAACTCCTACATTCACAAAGACTATGCGGTATGTTCTCATGAAAGGATTTTCAAGAAGGAAATAGGATGTGTTTAGTGGTTTGGTTTTGGAATATCTTTTCGTATCTCTAATTTCTATCATTTTTGGAATTTAATAAAATATAGCCATTTTGAGTAGAGATTGATCAACTTTTACTTTCACAAAGATATTGATGAAGATGTGGAGGATTTCAAAAAGGAAAGAAATTGGGGTTTGGGATGTCTTTTCATATCTCTGACCTTTACTAATTTTGGAATTTAATGAAATATGGTGATTTAGGGAAAATTGTTAACTTCACTTTCACAAAGGTACTGTTGAGGACGATCCTCAAGAAGAAAGAAAGTAGGGTTTGGTTGATTTGGTTTTTAATTTTTTTTTTCACATATTTTGATTTCTACTTTTAAATTTAAAGAAATAGTGATTTTGAATAGATGCCTCGTAACTTCTACATTCACAAAGACTGTTGAGGTACGTCCTCATAAAAGGGTTTTCAAGAAGGAAAGAGGATGTGTTTAGTGATTTGGTTTTGGAATATCTTTTCGTGTCTCTAATTTCTATCATTTTTGGAATTTAATAAAATGTAGCGATTTTGAATAGAGATTGGTCAACTTTTACTTTCACAAAGATATTATTGCAGATGTTGAGGATATTCAAGAAGGAAAGAGATTGGGGTTTGGAATGTCTTTTCATATCTCTGAGCTTTACCAATTTTGAAATTTAATGAAATATGGTGGTTTAGGAAAAACTGTTAGCTTCACTTCCACAAAGGTACTGTTGAGGACGATCCTCAAGAAGAAAGAAAGTAGGGTTTGGTTGATTTGGTTTTTAATTTTCTTTTTCACATATTTCGATTTCTACTTTTAAATTTAAAGAAATAGTGGCTTTTAATAGATACCTTTTAACTCCTACATTCACAAAGACTATGAGGTACGTCCTCATGGAAGGATTTTGAAGAAGGAAATAGGATGTGTTTAGTGGTTTGGTTTTGGAATATCTTTTCGTATCTCTAATTTCTATCATTTTTGGAATTTAATAAAATATGGCGATTTTGAGTAGTGATTGGTCAACTTTTACTTTCACAAAGATATTGATGAAGACGTGGAGGATATCAAGAAGGAAAGAACTTGGGGTTTGGAATGTCTCTTCATATCTCTGACCTTTACTAATTTTGGAATTTAATGAAATATGGTGATTTAGGAAAAATTGTTAACTTCACTTTCACAAAGACTGTTGAGGTACGTCCTCACGAAAGGATTTTCAGAAAGGAAAGGAGGATGCATTTAGTGATTTGGTTTTGGAATATCTTTTCGTATCTCTAATTTCTATCATTTTTGGAATTTAATCAAATATGGTGATTTTGAGTAAAAATTGGTCAACTTTTACTTTCACAAAGATATTGATGAAGACATGGAGGATATTAAAAAGGAAAGAAATTGGGGTTTGGAATGTCTTTTCATATCTCTGACCTTTACCAACTTTTGGAATTTAATGTAATATGGTGATTTTGACTAAATAGATGTTAATTCTTACATTCACAAAGACTGTTAAGGTACATCCTCATGAAAGGATTCTCAAGAGGAAAAGAGAATGTATTTAGTGATTTGGTTTTGGAATATCTTTTCGTGTCTCTAATTTCTATCATTTTTGGAATTTAATCAGATATGGTGATTTTGAGTAAAAATTGGTCAACTTTTACTTTCACAAAGATATTGATGAAGACATGGAGGATATTAAAAAGGAAAGAAATTGGGGTTTGGAATGTCTTTTCATATCTCTGACCTTTACCAACTTTTGGAATTTAATGAAATATGGCGATTTTGAATAAACAACTGTTAACTCTTACTTTCACAAAGCTATTGGTGAGGACTTGGAGTATTCTTAAGAGGAAAAGAGATTGGATTTGGTTGGTTCGGTGTTGGTATCTGTTTTCTTATCTTTGACCTCGTAATTTTGAAATCTGGTGACGTATGTGGTGACTTGAACGTAATGAGAAGTGACAGGGCGATCGCGCTGGGACGAAAGTTTGGCGATTCTTACCTTCACAAGTAAACTGTCCGTAGTGTTTCCCAGAACTTTTATCACCACAAACCACGCACTCGATATTTTGGTTCTTGTCGGCATTGTTACTGTTCGCACTGTTCTGAGAGTTCTGCGACGGAGTCTGCCGGTTGGCGATGTTGAGCGACAGCTCGGGATTGTCAAGAGTGATCGGGTTGAGGTTGGCGGGCAAAGGGTTGAGGTTCGGCGGCGTCGGCAAGGGATTGAGAGCGTTGGGCAGCGTGTTGAGACTGGTCGGGATCGGATTGACGAGCGACGGCTCTCTCCAAGACGGGGCCACCAATGCCATGTTGGCGGCGCGGATTTGGCCGATTTTTGCGAAATCCCTAACTGCGCTCGGGCATTTTGGCGAGGGTACACTCGGCACTGGGGCGAAACGGGGATTTTTTGCGGAGCGGAAAAAACTTTTTCGAGTCGGATACTTCGGAGCACGTATCAGAGCATGGAAGGTGATAGGTCATACCCTCACAACTTTCTCGCCTCTACTGGTGACCTTTCGCGAGAGGCCCCGACACTAACTTGGCCTGGGCGTAACAGGGAGGTCCTAAGTTCATGCGAGGGTCAGGATAGGCCAAGAGGCGGGATCGGGAGCCGTGGAGGGGATCGACTCACCGGCTGCTCCCGCGTGCACTAAATTCGAACGCGAACCCGCGACTTTGTCCAAAATTCGGTCGCGGATTCCTCGGCCTTCGGTCGCCCGCGAACTCATCATCGCACCATCCCAGTACCACCGTTCCACCGTACCGCGGAAAAATCTACGGCGCCCTCGCCGCTACGTCTCTCTTCGTCTCTCGCCTCTCGTCGTCTGACGTCCAGGACTCTCACGTCCGAATCCCGCCCTTGCGTTCACTAAAAACACCCTGTATATCGACTTGGCTCGACTATCTCTAGTGCGTAGTGACATCTTCCTTTCTCAGGTTGCCTTTATAGTTTTACTGCAATTTATAGCCGTATTTACACGATACGTAAGTAACACTAATCGAGAAAGTCGAAAATATAATTCCTTGAAATGATGTCAACAACTTGCTTTCGAGCTATCGGGTTTAAATCATTGCTCAATTAAACACGACATAAATACCCAAGTCTTCAGAATATAACTGTACCGATTTCATCATAATAACATGAATATAGGAGGCAGCTGCCAATTCAGAGCATAAAGCTTTTGATGTTTTCAGGTCATTTTTTGTATTACTTCATAAATTTTTAAATTAATCTAACTATACTGTAACTCAACAAATCTGAACTTCTAATTTTTTCTATGTCGAATAATAAATCTAATCTCTTTACCTAATCTGCTTTTGACATGTTTTCCTCTAACTCCAATTTTTCCTAACTCCAAATATTTTCCTGTTCCTTAGTAACTGATTTTTCACACAATTTTTTTTTTTCTTACGCCATGGAATGATTACGTTAACATTTTAAGCTTATCAAAATTGAAAAAAAAAGAAAAAAAAAATCTGTATGGAAGATAATGCACAGCTAAACACCAAGCAATTTTTTTATACTGGCTTGTATTTAAGCAACCTTATTCGATTTTTAAAAAGAAGAAAAAAAAAATAGTCGCAATTACTATAAAGAATTTTTTTATCACAATTGCAGGACTATATAAGATGATAAAAATTCATGAACAGTGGTGGTATATAAGATGATAAAAATTCATGAACAATTGTAAAGATTTCTTAAAATATTATCTAATTTTTTCTATGTCGAATAATAAATCTAATCTCTTTACCTAATCTGCTTTTAACATGTTTTCTTCTAACTCCAATTTTTCCTAACTCCAAATATTTTCATGTTTCCTTAGTAATTGATTTTTCACACAATTTTTTTTTTCTTACGTCATGAATGATTACGTTAACATTTTAAGCTTATCAAAATTGAAAAAAAAAGAAAAAAAATCTGTATAGAAGATAATACACAGCTAAACACCAAGCAATTTTTTTATACTGTCTTGTATTTAAGCAACCTTATTCGATTTTTAAAAAGAAGAAAAAAAAATAGTCGCAATTACTATAAAAAAAATTTTTATCACAATTGCAGGACTATATAAGATGATAAAAATTCATGAACAATTGTAAAGATTTCTTAAAATATTATCTAATTTTTTCTATGTCGAATAATAAATCTAATCTCTTTACCTAATCTGCTTTTAACATGTTTTCTTCTAACTCAAATTTTTCCTAACTCCAAATATTTTCCTGTTTCCTTAGTAATTGATTTTTCACACAATTTTTTTTTCTTACGTCAGGAATGATTACGTTAACATTTTAAGCTTATCAAAATTGAAAAAAAGAGAAAAGAAATCTGTATGGAAGATAATACACAGCTAAACACCAAGCAATTTTTTTATACTGTCTTGTATTTAAGCAACCTTATTCGATTTTTAAAAAGAAGAAAAAAAAATAGTCGCAATTACTATAAAGAATTTTTTTATCACAATTGCAGGACTATATAAGATGATAAAAATTCATGAACAATGGTAATGAGTTCTTAAAATATTTTCAGTAAATAAAAGAATTCGAAAAGAACGTAAAAAAGTATATTGTAGGTATTCACATAAAGATCAAGATAAAATTAATTCGTTTATGATATATTCGTTTAATCCCCTAATCTACAACGTATACATTACGAATACAAGGGGGTAAGGTGAGCGCGATCGTAAATGTAAAACCCTAGAACTTAAACGTTCAACAGAAATCGGTTAGGAGACGTTGAAATTAATATTCAAAAATAGCCAGTGGCTAATGGTGCCCATTATAAATTGAAAAATCAGGTACCTACGCTACCCCTGGTATAAATAACCTGTACCTACAGTAGGAAGGTTACGAAGGGGACGTCAAAGGGCCAAAGGTGACTAGTTTGATTCCCACGGTTTGAAAATATGCATAACGCGGCCGAGACCATAGGAATTCAAATTCGGGTCGTACGGCCCTTCGCAAGCGGCAAGATCTATGGCCGAGATATGTTAAAATTCCCCAAAAGCGTAAAACGGCCCGGACACCGGCCGCTTCCGGTATCGAAAACTCGATTTGCATAAATTTTAATTTCGCCCGGCCGAGATTTCCAAAGGAACGGTCCTCGGCGGATGAAAGGACGCCTGATTCCGTCCAGGATGAGCCATTGTCTCCTCCCGCGGATTTTGATGGAGTATTGGGACACAAAGGCCCTCCGCAGATAAGCCCGCCAGTGAAAGGCTCCTTATTCTCGAAGAAAAGGTACGCCGAATGCTTAATTAAGTCGATATTAAACGGGTTTTACGCGGAAAGTTCGCGCGCGAGATTCGGCTAATTCGGCGAACGACCAATGGGGCTGTGGTTACCATTAGAAACGGGGCAGGTGACTAAATACCGGCACGCTTCTGCCTCCGGTGGCTTCACCTGTCAACCAACCCTTCTTGAAGGGTTGAACGGATGCTGGGACAACCCTCGCCGCGGGCCTCTCTTTTCTCCACGCGACACGTGATCTCTTAATCCTTTATTGTACCGCGGTCCGTCAGCAAGGTGCATTTTCTTCGGGAACCATAAGATTTTTATCAAAACTAAACGGTACTTGATTCCAATTTTAATCCATAATCGCTCATTTTAATTACCTTGGTAAGCAATTATAACAATTCCGAAGATGCTTTTCGGTTAGTAGTAGATTCCGAAATCATCCCCGCATTAAATTACAACACAATTGGAGAAAGATGGGGTTGGATTGAGTTAGACGCGTCTCCGTAGATCAAGAAGTTGGTAAGAGCGTTCCGATCGATTTCTCTTGTAACTTCTGGAGTTGCCTTGGGATTACGGGTTCTCTCGTCGCTTATTGCTCGTATCTAATCTTTTTCGTGCGAGCACGTGGGCCACTTAGTTCTTGTCAGTTTTATTGCCGGAGGAACAAAACCCAGAAGTCTCTCGGCGGGATGGACGCGCGTCTTTAATTACTCCGGCGGGCGAGTGTGTCGCCGCTTTATCTAGCGGAAAGGGCGGCAAAAAGCGAGCAGATGCAAACCTCGAGGAGTCGAGAGAAGAGCACTCCGCGCGGACAATGGGAGTTATTAATTTAGATGGGTCGCGCAGTCATCATGGGTGGCTGTGCGTAATTATGGGCATGCCACGAGGTCACCTAATCCCGCGGGCCCTCGGGGACAACCGCTGATTGAATGCTAGCTACCCCTGTTAATATAGAAGCCCTCGATGCCTCGATACGTCCTCTCCGGTCCATATCGATCCTTGCGACCGCAATTTGTCGTCTATGACGGACGGAAACATAATGCAGCTTAAAAGAGCATGACGGTCGTAAATTTTTGCCTCCGTAGAATAACTTAGTTCGGGCGGCGGGTTCTCGTTTTGTCGTCCGGACAATACCTAGAATTTTAAACGAGCCAGCGGAGGTAAGATAATGCGACAACGGCCGGGTTGCGGTATCTACCGCGGCGCGCAACTTGGGAAGATCTTATCGCGAAGGTAAGACATATTGCCGCTAGATACGGGCACAATACCGCGCTATCTGGCCTATGCACGTATGGACGTATAATTTTAGCGAGCCGCGTTCAAAAGCAGCCCACGAAACGCGCGCCGAAACCTCGAAACGCGAACCCGAACGCTAACCTGAACGCTGAACGTTGAACGTTGAACGCTGAACGCGTCCCGGAACCACGGCGCTCCGTACCGACTGGCGTTTATCGCGAAAACCTCTACAATAAAATGCAAATTTACCGAAAAAGGAATTAAAGGGCTCCCTCGAGTCGCCCTCCTGCGATAAGGCGTCCCCGGAGGTCTCCAAGTGATCTGTCATATATATTTCACGTCCGGCAACGGCCACCCCTCAATCAGTATATATCTTTGTCAAAAATGGACTTCTCGTAATCATGCTGACGAGCTTTAGACGCTTTTCCCACATCCACACATCTGGTTACATTTTCACTATTATGTTTTCAATTACCGAGAATATTCAAGAAGAAACTTTAAAAAACTTTAAAAAAATAGAATCAATGGAAAACAAGAATTGACTCGAAAACATCTACTGACGTCTTATAAACAGAATAGAATTGTTTTTGTAAACATTTAGAAGAAATCACATTGTGTTTATACAACGTTAACGACTACCCGTCCATTCCTTTCAAATTCTAAGTAAATGAAAAATCTTTAAAAAAAAATCTATGAACTAGAATGTCGACTATGAAATTGGTTTATTATATTTAAGATAGTATCTTATTTTATTATCGGTGAAGGTGAAATTTAATAATAGCTCATTTAACCCTTTAACGCTTGCTGGTACAAATATGTACCACTTGAGCCATACAACTCAAAGTCTCGCAGTTTCCCCGGGAAGCTTAAACAACATGTACCGGGTGGCCAACTAAGAATGATCGCCGGCCATATCTCAATGACGGATCATCCTATTTTAACGAAACAAAAAATTTTATAAGGAAAGTGGCCATAAAAAATCCCTGGAAAATATTTTCAAGTTTCTTAAATGGCCGCTAGGGGGCGTAACCTAAATAACTGAACAGAAAATCACGATTTTTTTCATTTTCTTCAAAATTAAGGGGTATTGAAAATAAATTAATTTGAAAGATAAATGAATTTCGACTAACATGTATGAAACACTTTTTGTCGTATCTCCAAAAATAAAGTGGTGGGGATGAGTTAAAAATGTTCATTTTCGATGGCCGATTACTCCGGTCATACTGAACAAAATTTAACAAACTTAATCTCGTTGGAAAGGGTTTTTCGTGGTCTACTAACGACTCCTTACGCTGTTTTGATATGAATATTAATTTCGCCGCCAGAGGGCGATATCCAGAATTTTGTCAAATATTATAGCTTTTCTCAAAAAATTTAAATAGAACGGTATGTTTATTTTTACACGAGAAAATAAAGAATTAAAAGCTTAACATGACGCTGAAAACCCGAGCTCGCTATCTTGCTTCTAACGGTAGATATTAGACAAAAAGCAAAAGCTGTAGCCTTTACCCCTTATTTTAAAGGCGAATAATAACAAAACTACCCCGCGGGAAAAAAAAACGAAACCGGTGTCGTTGGCAGCGTGATTTAACTCTGTATTATCAGTAGAAACTTCAAATTTTGCCTCCTACTCGTATAATAATTATGACAGGTTTAATAAAAAAAATGTACCCAGTTTTGGGCTCTCGGCGCAGTACCTCAATTTTGCGATTTTTTTACACGGGAATACCTTGTCGAAAAAACTTGAAATTTCAACAACACATTGCCTTAGGTGTCCTAAACATGTTGGTAATTTTTATTTTTAATTTTTCTCTCACGTGTTTAAATAACAACACATTATGTGAAATAGCGATATCTCGATAAGCCGTTATCGTAGAAGTTTGAAACTGGTACCATTCTAACAGTCATATTAAATTGAATCAAAATTTAATATGCGTTATAAACCTCGTATAAAAAAAAATAAATGCGAAATAGTTTTCGTGGGTGTGATGAGTAAGGCGGGAGCGCAGGCGAAGTCGAACGGTTGGTCGGGCCGGCTAGCATATAAATTGGTATCAAATATCAAGTAAGTTGTGGAAATCAGACATCAGAACATATGTCAACAATGTAACATCGGTCAACTAGATCTTATAATGCTATAGTTTTTACTTTTTGGCTAATATCTACCGTTAGAAGCAAGATAGCGAGCTCGGGTTTTCAGCGTCATGTTAAGCTTTTAATTCTTTATTTTATCGTGTAAAAATGAACATACGGTTTCATTTAAATTTTTTGAGAAAAGCTATAATATTTGACAAAATTTTAGATATCGACCTCTGGCGGCGAAACTAATATTCATATCAAAACAGCGTAAGGAGTCGTTAGTAGACCACGAAAACCCCTTTCCAACGAGATTAAGTTTGTTAAATTCTGTTCAGTATGACTGGAGTAATCGGCCATCGAAAATGAACATTTTCAACTCATCTCCACCACTTTATTTTTGGAGATACGACAAAAAGTGTTGCATACATGTTAGTCGAAATTCATTTATCTTTCAAATTAATTTATTTTCAATACCCCTTAATTTTGAAGAAAATGAAAAAAATCATGATTTTCTGTTCAGTCATTTAGGTTACGCCTCCTAGCGGCCATTTAAGAAACTTGAAAATATTTTCCAGCGATTTTTTATGACCACTCTTCTTATAAAATTTTTTGTTTCATTAAAATACGATGATCTGTCATTGAGATATGGCCGGTGATCATTCTTAGTTGGCCACCCGGTACGTTAGAAAAAAATTGATTATTTTACACCCGCAGAGTCTTGACCGTTAAAGGGTTAAATTTTCTTGTAATGTTATATAAAATTTCGAAAATTCTTAATTGGCAAGGAACGTGGGATTTCAAGAGAATAACCGTCATAAGCTATGATTGAATAACGCCGTAGAATCACCCTTATATGCAAAAGACTGTGACAGGTCGATACGTTTCAAAGTGGAATAATGGAGTTATGACCCAATAAACGAGTGCCGGACCGGGCCGAGATAAAACGCAGAAAAGGGAGCAATGTCTCGTCCGTATCGAGATTAATGTTGCGTAATAGCACATGCGGGCTAACTTGATTATATTATCCCGACAATGGTCAGCGGGGCCGTCGGCATATCACTGCCGACCGTTAACAGGCGTCGGACGAATTAGAATCCCGCTTTACGCAAGTTCTGCCATGAATATTAACGCCCCGGCTCGCTCGAACCCTTTGGCCGTCACGCAATTTTCATCTCATTATCGGCCGGGAATGAAAACGTATCGCCAGCTTCAAAAATCAACCGACCGCGTCCGCGGGCGTTCGTTTAATTTCGAAATTGTCCGACCCGGGCCGCAGATGTTCGAATTGTCTCGTCGGAGAGTGCCTCATTGGTCATTGTGACATCGGCACACTCCGTATTAACCGTCATTTCGCCGCACTAATAATACTTAGTGTTTAATAACTCACAATGAATATTTTACTCGTCGCACTTTACTTCCGAGTTACTACGTGAGCTCTTTAACAATACGCATACTCTATATGTATACATTTCATTCTTTTATAAGTGCTCATCTTAATTGTAATACCTCTTGTTAATTTTACTGATACATTTTAAACGTGTTATAGATAAATTACGTTTACTCTTCAATCTGATCTTAATATATTTATACGGAAAGTTGTATTTGCTTGGTTTTATATATTGCGTACGAGTTATTGCTTTGCGCCTTTAGATGACGCCTTCCAGAAGTCCTCGTGGTAGCGTTAAGCCGGCTACTCACTACGCGGTACTTTCAGAGTAACTTGGCTTGCAATAAACTTGAGAAGTACTTGTTCGAGTCGAAGTAAGCTGTACACATTACGCGCCTACTTTCAATGTTACAAGTTTTTCGGGAAGTGCAAGTTGAAGGACGAGTAAAGTAATTCAGGAATTATGGCTTCCCTTTTTCAAGTTTTCAGAAAACCGAATAGATCAAGACAACATTACATCCCTGTTGCCTATACAAAAAGTAGCGAGAGAACCAAATTCTGAAGCAAAATATAAGAGAAGAATTTGCGGAATATTTAATGAATGGAGGTAAATTTGCGTGGCAGGAAAAATATTAACTATCAAAGCAATCTCCGATTGAAGCCTGTTTCCTCACCGAATTACAATTTTAACAAAGGCTAACCAATGTGGTTTATACAGGCTGTCCCAGATGTTAATACGCAAACTTCACCAGGACATAGTACTCATAAAAATAACACAAAAGTTTTATATAAACATGGGGTCGCAACTCTTTTGTTTTCAAGATATGGCCGTTCACATTTGGAAGAAAAAATTACATTTTTATTTTTATTTCAGCTATTTATAGACGCAGGAATGTGAATTTTCAGGGTTGAAATTCACGATCACCACTACATTTTCCAAAACAACTTTTTAATTCGGTAGAATTTTAACCTAAAAAAAATATGCGTTCACATTCCTGCGTTTATAAATAGCTGAAATAAAAATGAAAATGTAAATTTTTCTTGCAACTGTGAACGGCCATAACTCGAAAATAAAAGAGTTGCGACCCCATATTTATACAGGGTGTCCGGAAATAACGTTCGTATACTGAAGGGGGTAATTCCACAGCAAGAATTATGAAGAAAAGTTCATACAAACATGTGTCCGGAAATGCTTCCCAAAGGAGCTACAGCTTTTTGAAGTTGATACTCATGGTATGGTTTTCTTAAATTATTTCACTTATCCTACAGGGTAGGATGTTGAATTTTGGAACATCCCCTATTATTTACATAAAAAATATGGTGATGGTAACCAAAATGATCTACGATGAACAGGCTTCCGTACCGAGGCTGAGGGGCGCATTTAAAGTCCCGTATATTTTTTGGTTGATAATTTTTTGAAAATCTGATCTCAAAATTGGAAAGTTTAGACAAAAATACAAAAAAAAAGTTACTAACATGCGATGTCCTACCATACACCCATTTCGAGAAATTCAGCGATTATGCAGTAGTGACATAAAATTTTATGTTCAAAAAATCTCTAAATATCGTAGTAGGTTCGGGCCGTATTATTTGACAATTAGTATGTGTCACTCCTTAATAAAAAAATAATGATAAATACTTAATTTTATAAACAAAAACGAATACAGTTTCTGTGTTTCTGCTTTAAAAAAACTTTTCCTGTGTAGTTATGTACTTGCTTTTGCTTATAAAATTAGGTTTTTATCATTATTTTTTATTAAGGAGTGACACATACTAATTGTCAAATAATATGGCTCAAACCTACTACGATATTTAGAGATTTTCTGAACATAATATCTTGTACACTACTGCATAATCGTTGAATTTCTCGAAATGGGTGCATGGTAGGACATCGTATGTTAATAACTTTTTTTTGTATTTTTGTCTAAATATTCCAATTTTGAGATCAGATTTTCAAAAAATTATCAACCAAAAAGAATACGGGACTTTAAATGCGCCCCTCAGCCTCGGTACCGAAGCCTGTTCATCGTAGATCATTTTGGTTACCATCACCATATTTCTTATGTAAATAATAGGGGATGTTCCGAAATTCAACATCCTACTCTGTAGGATAAGTGAAATAATTTAAAAAAACCACACCAGGAGTATCAACTTCAAACAGCTGTAGCTCCTTTGGGAAACATTTCCGGACACATGTTCATATGAACTTTTCTTCATATTTTTATCTGTATAATTACCCCCTTCGGTATACGAACGTTATTTCCGGACACCCTGTATAAAACTTTTGTATTATTTTTGTGAGAACTATGTCCTGGTGAAGTTTGCGTATTAAAGTGTGGGACACCCTGTATATATCACAGGAACCAGCACCACTTCTTTCGCTGGCCCTCAATTTAGCCTTGCATTTTGTATTCGTTTCCACGCATCGTATATTTAGTTCCGGTTTTTATGTAATTTATTAGATGCATTCCAAATTACTCTTTCTTTTTGATAAATATCCAAAAACGTTAAACTTAACTCGTTATTCAACTGCATTATTCCACAATTACTTTTGATACTCCTACTCTGTAAACGCCGCGTAGTGTAGCGCGGGCATAGAAGTAAAGAAATTATTTACTCGTCCCCTTTGACTTGCGACCGTTTTCCGACTCACGATGGGAAGTACATGTACTTCGCCAAGTTTATGCGAGTCTTCATACACACTACTTGCTACTTGCCAAGTACTTTGCAATTACTTGGCAAGTATCGCGTAGTGAGTAGCCGGCTTTAAGCGTTTAATGTGGCTTAACGCGGTGCGTAGGAGTGACGCCACCGCGATCCTATTTGGGGGTTTATGAAAAACGCAATCAAGTGGCTGCTCCATAATGCGGTATTGGTTCCGGCGCGCCACCCTCCGGCCGCAGAGGCGGCCTCAAATGGGAGATTAGCGTATTAACATTTATGCTAGATGTGCTATGAATGTGTTCAATCGTACCGATGTGTAAGTACGGCATATATCCGCTATACGGGAGCGTAAAGCCGTAACAATTAGTCATACGCTCCGTTAAATGCCAGCCGGATCAGGGGACCCCAAAATGTACTCCCTGAAGGGCCGCTCGAAACGGAGCCGAAAGCTAAACCCATCGTTTCTGTTGGATTTGTATGGAATTCCGACGAAAACGTCTTGTATTTCAATTTGTAATCCGTTAGAGCCATCAAAATTTAATAAAGATCTTCTACTTGCGATCTATAGTTAGTGGGTAGTAGAAAATAGAGAAATATAAAATTCAGATAATTTAATTTTAAAAAAGAACCAAATAAGAAAGAGTATATTTTTCCAAGGGAACGTTTCGTCAAAGCCAGTACCCTTAAGGGTAGACTAATTGGACGACCGCAATGATTACAGAGGTAATTAATGTGTTATACGATCCAGGGATAGTGTCTCAGTCCCTCAGGACATCCACACCGGTATTATGAGATGCTAAACCCGAATTAAGGAGCATCTCCGGGAAGAGAAGCGGGGGACGGCGGAATTAAGACGTGTAAATAGGATCGAAAATTAAACGTTTACTTTATAATTAGATATCTTAAGGCGTCGGCGTTTGTCGAGATTTAATTGCCGTATCCCGCGGGAAATCAGGACGACCTTCAAAAAGTATCGGAAAGCGCGATTTCCATTGTCACAAAAACGCGTATTGTATTTAAATTCGTCATAAAGCGGGCCGTGCGTTATCGGCAGGTCAAAGATCAAAAGTCAATCCTCAATCGACAACGACGCGATTCAGAATAAAATACACTGTAGCCGGTCGACGGATGTTTCTGTTTTTATTCGAGTTTTGATGGCTTCTGTGCAGGCTATGACGATTAGCATCTCGCAGAAGTCGCGGCGGCGAAGCGGTAATTTTATAATTAAAATGGAAATTGTAAATGATAAAAAACACACCTTCCTTAATTTTGCCGCGCCCAATAAATAATAAAGCAAAAAATTGGGAGGGACGGAGTACGATAGGGAAGGCAAATTAGTTTTTAATTGCTTTCTTACTTCGACGGCCGGGCGGGGAAAGCCGTCCGATTGAGTCGAGTATATACTTACAAGGAAGTGACACGTGGCTGGCGTATTGCGTTCGGCTCGGAGGTCATCAGGTGGGACAGGTCACACTTCCCGGAAAACCAAAGGGAACCCTTAGAACGAATCGCGAAATCTCGCGTCCGAGGATGATTTATTCGCCCCGCTTAATTAAGCAGGACCGTCTTCGTTTCCCTTGCAATAATTAACCCAGATAATTTATACTTAGATAATGCACACCCTGGAAACGTTTTTATTCGCCCCCGCGTGGGGGAGTTATGGAATATTTTATCGGCCCAATATTCCGTTTGTCAGAAAAATAAACGTAACTCCTCGGATACGGCCTCCCGGTAGTTCGCAGTCTACAGGGAATCCTCCAGGAAGCGGACGTATTCGGGACCTGTCCTGTCTGCTACGTTTCCTTGTGGGCTCCTTCGGTCTAGATTTAGATTCCCACGCGTCTCCGGCCCACCCCTACCCCTATACATGCAAAAACACACCCCTCCGCATGGATATCACCACTTCTTGCGGAAGATCTTAATTTCTCGTTTCCTGATTCTCACCGGTCGAACATTTCCTCGATACCACTTCAAATTAGTACGCGCATATGTTTACAGACTGTTCGGGACTCATTAATCTCCCTTCAACCTTCAAACTTTACTTGCTTTGAGCTATCGTTAACGTGATTTCAAACGGAAAGTAGCAGAAAGTATCTCATTAGAATTTTAATCACGTGGCTTTTTTCAGTGTCACTTTCAATTTCTTTTAGTTAAATTAATTTCGTTAGAGAGTATGTACTTCCTTTAAGTTTTATTTACCAATTGAATTTTGCTCAGGTATCTTTTTAAGTAATCTACGAAGTTTTTATTATTATTATTTTTTAATAGTTGGTAGTTTTTTAAAACTTTAACGAAGTTTGATACTAATTGGAAATTTCCACTTTTAGATTCTTTTTAGTTAAATCACTTTCATTAAAGTATACTGTTTCAACTGAAGTTTTTATTTGTTAATTAAATGAGTTTAGACGTTTTTTAGTAATTTAGCGTGTTTTTTTAGTAATATACAATTTTTTTAATTATTACATAAATGTGATTTATATAAAAATAATCATTGATGTGATACAACTTTACTAATGAAATATTGTGAGCAATTTAAATATTTCTAAAAGGCCAAGAAAAATAAAGGAGGGTGTCTAATTGGGTATATTACAGCTAAGATTTTTTTTTTGGTTAAATCAGTTTCGTTATAGTAGTATTTCCCCTAAAGTTTTTGTTTGTCAATTCAGTTAATGCGCGCATCGAAATTATAAACCCGACAGGACCCGTATGTGAGAGTGGTAAAATTTATAGGATACTATATCAATTTGACCGGCAATAAATAACTCGGTCGGAATCGGTGTTATTTTCGGAAATCCCTTTAAGACCTTAAGCCTTTTGTAGCTTGTTCGACATGGGTAGTAGACGCACGAATTTAATCGGGGGATTTAAGTTGTAACTCACTGTTTTAGCGGCGGCACTCAATTAATCCAGCGCCCGTTAAAAATAGCTACCGTCTCGCGCGCGGAAAGACACGCGGCTTCGTCCCAATTCTGACACTCGATCGCGCTGATGGAGCGTAATTAGCGCTCTGACTCACACTGTCCTCAGTCCTCCGTGTTTGAATGGGCGTCGGGACGCGCAAAAACCCCCCGCGGGGTCACGTTACAATACAAATTCGGAGGCTGACCGAAAAGAGCCGCCTCTTCTCCTCTCCGCCTCGCCGCCTTATTAATCTGCCTTAATCATCAGCTGCCGCCGCGTGGTTTTCCGATGCCTTTCCGAGAGACAAAGGTTGCCATGCAAAACGCTCGCTTTAACGCCCTTCCGTTATCAAACGGCGCCACCCCACGGTCTGAAGTGAGGACAATGCAATGAGCATGGGGTGGGAGGACCCTTGCAAATCACCGATACTGATAACATCGTTACCTTTACAGTTCTAGTTAGTTGGGCATCTAGTTTACCTTCATATATTACGCGGAAGGGTCCGCCGCAACTTCGGACCGACAAGAAACCCAAAACGTGAAACGACGAACATTTACGCCATCGGTCATATCTTTACATCTACGTTATAATGACTATGAAGACGGCAATAATACAACCGTTTACAACCCCAATATAACGAATTTATTATGTAAAAATCAATAACATTATTATTATTTTATTCAACTTTCTTTAACGATATATTTTATTTAAAAATCAAGTCAAATTAAAACGTATATGGAAAAGTGTATAGTCATTGGACGACTTCGATAGTCGTTGGAGGCAGATCAAATAGTTACTGGACAGTTATAGGATGTGACTCATGAATATTTACCGTTCTTAATGTCCCGAGAATAGTAAGGATGACAAATTTCAAATGTTATAGATATGCTCTAAAGGAAGTTTCAAACATCGCACATCCACTAATAATAATATTTATTTCCACAAAACTATAGTTACAGGTCGTCAAAATGTATTACGTATACAAATAGATCGATTGTCCATACTTAATCGATAATATTGGATTTGTATAGCTGAGCTATTCCTCGTATTGTAGTCATAAAGCACGCTGTCATATCCTAAAAATTTGTTATTTTTTCAATTTTTGAAGGAATCTAGATCCATTGATCCGTCAAGTTCTCGCGATAAAAGTTGACGTTGAACCGCCCTTTTGTCTTCTGACCGCGGAAGAGTGACGTGGGGTGCGAACATACATAAAAATGTCCTATGTCACACCCTTAAAACTAAAGAAATCAATCGCTGGAGCGGGTACAGCTCGGCTACGTAGGGCTCGGTTTATCCCCATGTCCTTCCATAAAAAAAGGAAGTCTCCCCTTCCATCGACCGTCGTGGTCGAGTTGCATCACTTTACTCCGGCCGCCTTTTTATTTTGTCCAATTTCATTTAGGGAATGGACCATGACGTGATACCTAAGACGTGACAAATGCTGCTACAAGGAGATTCTGATCCGGAGATGTTGAGCAGAAGAAAGCTTGAAAATTAGAAATTCTGAACGTTCTCGATATACGGTTTCCATTCTTTCATCAACTTTTCAAAGTTAAATAAGTATGTCCGAAAGGCAATTAGCGTTTTCGAAAAAGGCAATGACTTTTTCAGGGGGTCGTAAGTTTGCAAATAACGCTGATTGAAAAAATTCGACGGAATCGAATAACGAAATTAAGACAACCGCGCTGTTAATTTAATCAGCGCTGATAGACGGGGTTGTAATGAAAGTTCGAGATGGGGTTGTCGGGAAATACATCAGGGGAAGGGAATATCCACGCGGGAGCTGCATTGGTTTGTTAGTGGCCACAAGAAATTTAGGGTAACCCTAATCACTCTTCGCTTGTGCGTCGCAGGGGCGAGGTATCGGGGGCGTTCTGCCGTGTCACTTGACTCGAAATTTTAAAATGGGCCGTAAAAGCGGAGAGACGCGAACGCTTCTGCCCGTTTCGAGACATCGAGGGCTTGGACACAAAGGGTTTGAAGTGAGTCGCGGATTCGCGAGAGCGCAGGAGCTTTTAGCGCCGAACACTTTCTGATCCATTCCGCGAGATGGATAATTGCTTGATTCGCTTAGATAACTCAAAGCCGCCGCACCGCCGCTCCGCCCCCGAGCTTTTCGACCACTCCCGCAAAGTCCTTTTATACTATTTCTCCGACGGCGAGCAGATTACTTCCTTCGACGAGAGGGATTCAATTCTGAGGAGTCGAAAAGGTTACCATCAATTAGGTTAGATTCAAACGAAGTCGGCGTTTTCGGCGTTGCGGAAAACGTGCGCCGTCCCCCGGCGCGGCTTTTTCCAATAATGGAGCCGAATTCAAAATTCGAACGGGGCCGGACGTGCCATGAATCCCGAGGGCGCATTGTCGCCAACTTTCAACTACAGGATTCAATGAACCGACAAGCAAGCGTAAGTAGTACGCTGGATATCGATACTGTTATACTTGGGGTAGCTTTTTGGGGCCGTAGGTGCATAAATAAGCCCGTCCGGCCCTCGTCTGTCACACGCGGTATCGTGTGTTCTGAAATTTAAATCGCCGGGGCGAATTCTATGCCTCCGCCGTTCGGATAATTAATATAATGGCTGGAGGAAGTAGCACAAAGCGCCGAGCCGCTCTTCCGTGACCGTCGTGGATAATTTCCCGAAAATCTGTGCCAAACGCAACACCTGCCGCTTGCCCGTATGTAAATTACGAGGGGTTGTACTAAAAAACGCCCCAAAAGGCCATCGTACGTCACCGATTTTCAACCACTACTCGTATCTGTCTACGTTTACTATTCCAACCGCTTATGGTTTCTGTCTTTTGTTACGTTCTCCTCGAACCTGTTTTAAAGTCAATCGTCTCCCCCCGTTTGGTTTCAAATAATATACATATTATTAAAGCGGGCTAGAATATAAATACGTCAATTTGAAAAATTTTGCTCGGTCGTAAAACAATGGTCCAAAAGCTGTTTATCGATCTCGAGATATCATCCACCATATTGTCTAGCGGAGAAGAGAGAAATGAAGCTATTTATTTCTTCCACCCCATATTTTTTCGCGAATAACCTGGCGCAATTGAAAGTTTTGAGCACGAAATAGGAATTTTTATCCCTCATTGTTCGGGACACAAAAGGGAAATCGCGCGGAGGGTGGAAGTTATAGGAAAGTGAGCGAAGGGGTGGACGGCAATGTATACAAGGACCATATTCTAATTACTTGGGCGGTCGTAATTGATTTGGCTCTGCGAACATCGCAGTAGATGTATCGGTCCGCCGGGAATCGGCGACATTCGTTATACCAGCCCTGAGTATACTTCCATATTTGTTTAGTCGACGACATTTATCTTGTAATGCGAGCGCTCGCGCCCCCTAAGCAAATTACTTTGATCTCTTGAAATCTTATTCACAATTGGCGAAACGCGCCTTCTTCCGTGTTTTATAAATAAACTTGTCGGAAACAAAAACGCGTTACATCTGGTCGTTTTTTTCCGTCCGCGTGTTATTTTTTAACGCGAGAAAGAAGTGCCTGAGGGGTTCCACCCTCCGCGTTAGAAAATAACTCCACACATGCCGACGCGGCGCGCGCGTCGCCCCGATCCGTTAATTCGTTTCCGAATAACTTTTATGTGTACAGAAAATAATTGGACCACCTTTACGGCGTATTTATGCAAATCGGGACGGCTGCCGCTCGGAGATAAAGTATTAAGAACGAAACCAGACCTGTACTAAGTAATTATTCGATCTTCTCACTGTTGACTTGATGTAATTAATATAGGTATTTATCTTACAAATTAAGATGCATCGCTTCCTCCTTCCCAACCGCAAATACAGAACTCTGGATTCGGTGATTAATTACTTAGCCTCGTTCGCGGGGCTTTTGTAACGACATACCTTTTACGACGCGGAACTTCGCGGTTCGGAAATTATTTTTTCCTTTGCAAGATTTGAACTCTTATAATCGCTAATTGAAACCGAGCGATTTCATCATAGTGTCTTGTTGTATAGCTTGAAGATGATTATCTTAAAAATTGTCGCAGATATTGCGGGTAATTTTAGAATTTTAGGGTGATAATTATTCTTCGGGCGACAGTTTCGGGTGTTTTATGTGGTAGAAAAACAACGGGCCAATTAAAAAAGGCCGGGAAAGGGTCCGGGGGGAGAAAATATGTCCACAATTTTCGTCCGTCCTAATTAGACTTTTATCGCCGAAGTTATTGAGAGTCCTATGATGACGGTTTAATTCGCGGCACGTCGCGCTCAACAAGTTTTTACCCCTTTCTGCGGAAGGTTCATTTGAATAACGTGGAAAAAGACCGCTTCCGGTTCCCGGCAAATCGACCGAGCCGCGTTAGGTATTAATCATTCCTCCTGCGCGACAATGAATCCCGAAAGGACTCGAACAAATGACCGCTGCCCGCGGAATGCGAACTATTCGCCTAATTAAATTTCGGTCCGCAAACGCCACAAACGCGTCCGACGCGTAATCTGAATGGCTCGTCATGGGGACGGTCGTAATCGCAGTTATAGAAACTCGAAACCCGAAAGGTCGTCGGCTGAAAAGAAACAACGCGTGCCTATTCAACATCCATAATGTATCGGCCGGCGACCGCAAATCAGATATCGTACGTGATAATGCGACCCTCCCGTATAAATATCAGATCGCAGACGGGAGCCCGTCGGCTTTTTTTACTTTCAAAACCAACCCCCTCTGTCCGGCTATTGTTATTTCCTCAATGCTCCTCGCTCTATTAAAATATGACGGCGGTTTTGTTAATTACGAGAAAAACCGAACACCTGCTACCGCGTTTCGCCCCGTTCCGTGCCCTTTTTGCGGTCCCGCGATCGTCCTGTAGATCACGTCACTACGTCACTTTTCACATTCATCACAACCCCATCAAAACCTCTTGATGCCTTTTTGACTTTAATTGCTTCTATGGCAGTCTTTGTCAGAACCCTTATACCAGATAATCTCAAGGACTTTCTCATTATTCATTTAATCATTTGGTAGATTATAAGGAATTTTAACCTTCCAATGGTACCGTGGGTTGCTCGGACACCATTGGTACTTGGGGTACTTGCAGACCCCAGGGTACCGTCCGAAGGTTAAGAATATCTTAGCTTTAAGAAGCTTAGTCTGAAAATAAAGTTTCATTTTTTTTCGAAATTTAATTTTCTAATTTTAATCAAGTTTTTTAAGCTTGATGCTTATTTAGAAGTTTTGTTTAACCACAACCTAAACAAATGAAAAATGTGATAATCGTGAATTCAGAAGTTGAGATAAAACAAGTTCCAGTTTTGTGGGGGTGTTGTGATATGACAAGGAGGAAACAGAGGGCGATAATTTTCGGGGAGGTTTTTCCATCGGAAAGCCGACGAAAGGGTACAATTGTGGCATTTACGCGTAGCGGTGAAAATTTTGGGATATAAATTTAGAACAAGCAGGGCGGGGGCGCGAATCCGTAAAAGCGGGGACGAACGAGCGGTGTCTGGGTATCAACCCCCGAGTAAAACCGCGTTTCCAGATTGTCTATTGTGGCGGCTTAAAATTGAATTCACGGCGCTTTTCAAATCGACAAGCGCCCGCGCCGCTATCATTGTACGCTTTGCGGTCGTACGACACATTTACCCCAAACCGTGTCGCACCCCCGAAAAGGGCTCATGCCGTTTATGCGAAATTATCCGCGCAAATTTCCGCGGAATTTTTGAGAGGGAGAAAATGATAACGTAATCTTAGCGGTTTCATCCTTGTCACCGGGGGTTGACTACTAATTACCCTTAATAAGTGGCGGCATGTGCGCATTATTGCAGTTCAGAACTCGGTTCGGCCGTAAGTGGATCCTACGTTTTCGATCCGGCGCTAACGTATCGTCTAATCGGCAAAAATCCTTTTTGGGAGACGGTCACGATTAATTACAGAAGGGTATCGTGTTTACGGAAACAGGGCCGCTTCCGTTTCGTAACGAGGCGGGTGGTTAAACATGTTTTTCAATGCTCTGCCAGCGCCAGCTCAAAAGCCGCGCTCTCAATAGAAAAGCTCGTTTGATCTTAATATGTGCCCCAGTTGCCCAGAACGACAGTGCATTTAAATTCCTAATAATCCGTGAAATCGCCCATTAAACACTTGGGCCACTCGTCGCATTGTGCCTCTTGCTTTGATCTCGGTAAATAAATTATGCAGGTAGCTGGTACGTTATCATTTTCGGCCGCGCGCTCGTTTAGTGCTCTACTCGGATTTCAAAAATGGAGAGAAAATGGAGCGCCATATTAAACGCCGGTCCGCGGCCCGTCCGAATGGAACGACGCCTTTGTGCTACACTGCTCGTCATCGTGGATTTACTCGAAAGCTCCATCGAAGTCTCTACCATCGAACTGGTTACATCACTTTATTCTTTTCTATTCTAAAGGCAGCCCTTCTCTAAAAGAGAGATCAAATAAAATTTTACTTTTTTTTCGCTTTCACAATCCGCTACAACAAAGCGTATCAAAATTTTCAGCCAATTTTCTAGATATACAATATTTGTAGCTTTGGTTATAAAAGCTCAATTGTTTTTTAAACGTTTATTTAACCGAAAATCATTAAAGTTAAACTTAAAAAATAGGACACACTATTTTTTTAGAATTGTTTGGGAAATTCGATGTTACATTTTCCTATACTTACTTTATTATATGATCATTTATAATCTTATTTAAAAATATATAAATAGACATAGTGTCTGATCTACAGACACTTTTAACATCGTGTATTGTCCTTTATTCTAATTTGAAATTGTAAGACATGCATATACGAGTTTCAAGTTTTTTCACAAGTTTAAGATTCGTGCGGAAATATTGAAAGATTCGGACGTGAGGATTTTGTATTCGAGAGGAAATGTAACGAAGTTGTGAGGGGAGATAAAGCGATTTCAACGATTTGAGCAAAGAAAGGTGGTGCGTTTATTTAATCATTTCCGTATCCCATATTTTCGCGAGGAGGGGAGTGGGACGAAGCGATACCATTATGCAAATAGTAAATTTAACCAAAACGCTAATATTTCCGACATTTTTCCCGCGCTTCCGGTCCCCGGGCTCCGGCTTTTTGCGTGTACAGTTTAGCATAAATGCAAACATATTCCGCGGAAGAGATCAGGACGTCGTCCCTGGGGCCCTTTTACTGCCGTATAAATTCCTTTCGTTTGTGATAAATCTTTTGAAAAAGAGAAGAGACTGACCGGAGATCTCGGGGCCATCCGCGAGGATAAGCCCCCCGCTCAAGTACCACTCCCCCTCGACGAGAAGGACGCACGTTCTTCGTATGGAAATTAAAAAAGCCAACGCAATCTCCGGCGGGAAGCAGATTTTAAAACTAGACTACAGATAAGGCGAATTTTTCGTTCATCTGTCACTAAACCCTCGGGATACGTGGTGGGACTCGTCTCGTTGCGTGCGGCTTTGTCGTTCGGTTTGACGTTTCGGTTGAAAAGGATTGGCGCTTTGCGAATTTGCCTCCCGTCCGTCAGTTTACAATAAAACCCATTCTGACGCGCGTCTCCTTATTATCATCGAACGTTTTCGGGGACGGTTGGTTCCAATGAAAAGATTTCCAACGGAAGAGATCAAAATCCTACCGATCAATTGAAATGTGAATTTCCTGAAAACCTGAAATATTATGTATATCGATTTGAATTCGTAAAGTTGAAAAATGAAAATATTTATAAATCAATGGTGGTTGGACGTCGAGGATTTTAGATTTGGGAGGGACCGCACCCTTGGAATACAAAATAATGACCTCTTAGCGGCCGTATTCCTAGGAAACGTCGTCGGAAAACACAAAAATACATTTACTTTAAGTGTATTTGCCGCGCGCCATTTATTTTATGAGATGGTCTCAAAAATGAGATTTCGCCGTTTTTTTATGTACTCCCACCGGCTCTATCTGAGTGTTTTAAAAACATGTGTCTCGCCGCAGCCGGGGGGATGAAATATTGTCTTTCCGCGCCGTTATCTCGGGGAATATCTTCATATTTATACGCTAAAATCGAGAAAAACTAAAAAGTCGGAATTCAAATAATTAAGATTAGGCTTTCTCCTTCGGGAACGACCGCGCCGCACCGATTTCTTATCGTCATATTTTATCGTCCTCATATTTCAATATATGTGATGTCCGGGCTCTACAGCTCCTTTTTATCTCGAGGGATAGCTTTATTTTATCCGTTCGTTTTATGTATTAGTTGACAGTAGATAAAACGGAGTGAATAATGGCCCGCGCCCACTAAAGAGGGTCCTCTCCTTAACAGTTTTTCTAATAAACATTGCTTAAGCCGAAGAGGGCCATTTTTCAAGTCAACAACCCCTAGACTTACAAAACCCGGACCCGAAATCAGATATGCAGATTCTGGCCGCGCTATCAGGCGTCACAGAACAAATGGGTCTCTATCTGGACCAATCTTAACCCCGGCTATGTGTAAGGCTTTACCGGAACCCCATTCTGAATGTTAATATCCCAATCTAACCTTTAACGCGAGACACTTTTCCCTATTTTCTTTTTGTTAAACCCTTAAATGGAACCTAGGAATTTTACATTCAAATCTCCCACCTCGAAACGACATCTGGTTTTACCAAATATATCACTACCTTTTAAATGTTTTCCATTGAACGTGGCTCCATCTACATTTCGGAATATCAATTTTGAACTTAAGTTTAGTTCGTTTAGTTACAGATGTCGTAACTTATTCAAATATGAAGTATTGAATAATCAATATTTTGAATATAAATTCAACACAGTTTAAAAAATCAATAGAAATAACAAATCTTTAAAGTAGAAGAGAATAGATTTATTGAAATAAGCCTTCGAATTAATAACAGCTCATTAAGAATTAATAATTAACAATTCACTAAGAATTAATATAGTAACATTAATCACTACAAATTAATAAGAATTAATATAGTAACATTAATCACTACAAATTAATAAGAATTAATATAGTAACATTAATCACTACAAATTAATAAGAATTAAAGTAACACTAATCACTACAAATTAATAAAAACTAACATAAAGAAAAAAATTGACAAATTAATTTAAGTTTCAATTCAATTCAATTCAATTTTAAGTTTTCATGTAAAATATAAAGCAAACACATACAAATATGTTATAAAGTACAAAAGAAAGATATACGAAGGTTAATTCATTATTAATTCATGAGTACAGAATCGACGTCTTCTTCTTCAAATTCCAAAAATTCGGCGCTTTCATTAAAAGAAGTTTCAGAGGCTCGTCTAGTTTTCCCCATGTCATCTAATTGGTAATCGGGAGGCATTTCAATCTCGTTAATTTGAGTAGGAGAGAGTTGTATGGGATAGGAAATAGGTTGAATTTGTGTCAATAAAAGTTTTCTGTAGAAGTTGCAATATTTTGCAACTTGGGCTATACCCGCAAATTGAGCAGCCGTATTAAAGGGAAATTTAGTAACTCCATGCGCAACTCTAGCTAATAAACTGTGGACGCTCATCGCTTCTTCTCCACTAAATTTTTCTTTTTCTTGAAACTTATCATAAAGATCTAAGAACATCACTAAAAGACCCCCTTCGGTATCCCAATTCATTATACTACGACATCCAGTTTCTATATCTCTAAGAATATACCCAACCAAATCAAAATGATCATTTACAATTAATTCAGGAATAATGTGACTTAAAGCTACTTCATGACTATAGGCCCAATCACCGGTATTTGTAAAGTGTTTATAGGCTTCCCAATGGTAAGAAAGCATATTCGATTTATATCCCTTCACTTCATGTATCCACTCCGGTGGAACACACAGTTCTGTTACGATTTCATCCTCCAAATAACGATCTTCTTCATCTTGACGTATGTTCCGGTAAAGAATTCCCATTATAGAGTTTTTTCGCAAGTTGATATCTTCGATAAATAACAATACGAATACAGCCCATTTGTATAAACCCAAAGTTTCCAATTGTTGTGATAAACTTGTTGTCATAAACGTTTTCGCTGCGATTCCAATCGTACCGATTTGTAAAGATTGTAAAGTATGGAGTAACATCCAACTGAAATTAAATTCATTGTATAAATTGCTTATTTATATGATGGATTAATTCTTAAATTTCTTCTTAAACTATACGCATTTTCTTGTGGTTAATAACATGAAATAGATAATTAAGACGCGAATTAACCTCTAAGACAGTCAAATTTTTGCTTTATTCCGCCGAGTTACTTTGATTCCGCCGAATTACTTTGATTCCGTCGAGTTTTAAGCCTCGTAATGAAATCGCGCAAATTAAAAGGAGAACAGTTGGTTGGTAGTTTAGATATTGATACGTTTATTTTATTAACCGACTTTAAATTTAATGGAAATATTGTAAAAGATTATTACACCTCTTTATTCAAAGCCATGACTAAGAACTACACTGATCGGAGATTTTTTTTTACGATCTTTCAAACGCTCGTTATAACGAATCTATAATATATATAAAGAAAGCCATCCACCTTCCAAGATTATAAAGGCGTCCAGAATGAAATTACCTTAGTCGATAGTCTGTTGGTAACATCGAGTGAGTTTCTGGTTCTAAAACACTTTCCAAAGGTTTTCCTCTACCACATTGAAGTAACATTAGATGATAAAGTAAATCGAAAGTGTTTTCTTGATTAGAATAGTAAGGGATGGGTTTAGCGGAAAATCCGGTTTCTTCAAAGTCTTCGCGATAAAGTTCAAGAGCAGTTGAAATATTGTTGCCGCTTGAGGCTATGTACCATAACATAATAGCCAAGCAGCGCTTCCAATCCAACTTGTCGCAGACGTTTATAGGTTCCATAGTATTTAAATTTGTTGTTCCACCAATATTTTGTCCAGAAATTAACATGTAGATTTTCTGCAAAGTCGGATGAACATGTTCGACTGTTAATGATGTTTTCCAATAATCCAATTGTTGATTTGTAATGGATTTAGTTGCTTTACTAGAGTTTAACTGGCTTAGAAGCAATGATAAATTATACAATTCATTATCGGCAGCTAATTCAGCAGCTTCAATTATGCGATTACCAGTTAAGTTTAGAAATATTTTTTCATAAAGTGCATCTTCACCGTTTAGTTCTAGTTCATTAAGATCATCTTGCATACTTGATTCAACACATTCTTCTAACCTATAAAAATTGAATTTTAACGTATTATTAATTTTGGAATTTTTGTAGTTAATTAAAGTCCATCCGACGAAGGATATCATTACTTGTCAGCGTTTTCTCGACGTATATCAAATAATTTTCTTTATATAATTGTATCATAACCTGAAGTGAAGTTTTGTAACATGAAATAGCACCATGAAGAGAAAGATGAAAAAGTACTCAGTAATATTACAGAGACGGGGTTTATTTTTTATCTTTCTCTTCATAGTGCAGCTCTATTTTGGATTAAAATACATGGTAGAGAAAGAGATTGAGAAAACACAAATAATTGATGACGTTGAGATATCTTTCGCTGAACGGAGCATTGATTACGTACTTACCACGTAGAAAACAGATCGCGTCTCTTAGTTGGACGAGACATTGGACCCCAAAATGCTGCGCATAGATTCCAAATTTGTTGGTAATATAGAACTGAGTTACATTTGGGATAATCTTTAGCTGTTTCTCGTGCTAAAAGTTGATGACGTAAAAGCGGAGTTTTTCCATGTCTAATAGTGAACAATGGAACATTGTGGTTTTCCATTACTATATCGGATGTGTCCAAAATCACTTGAAGATGTTGTTCCAATTTATTCTAAAATTTTAAATTTATGAGTGAATTAAAATTATTAATCATACTACTCAACAAAGATAATTTTTTGTACAGAGTTCTCTCCAAACCTTTTTAACCACTTGCGGTGGCAAGAAATTCACGGCTGAGCGTGCCAGGTCAGTCATTTTTCTACCTGCAACAATGGTGTGACAACGTGCATAACACATCGCTGTCGTTCCGGGAACAAAAACATCTGGAGGTACCTGGTACGTCTTTCCACCGCAAGTGGTGAAGCATATTTCCTCCTTCAACATGGAACTGTTTGATCAGAACAATGCGATGATCTAGATCAGGGATCCCCAAACTATTTTGGACAAATGACCCTTTTTCAAAATGAACTGTTACCTCAGGTCCCCATGGCCAAATTACCTACTTTTAACAAGGGGACCACCAGACGTGTAACCTCCAGATTTTGTTCCTGATTTTTTTATAGGTAGAGACATGTATGTGAAGCTTCTTGGTAAAATATTTGGGCCAGATGGCCAGGCATTTTTGAGTTATGAATTTTTGAAATCGTCAAAAAAACCCACGTAAGTAGTCATCCGGTGATTTAATACTTTTACAGAAGAGGTGCGATAGCCGAGATGGTTAAGGCGCGAGTTACGGATCGTGTCGACCCGAGTTCGAATCTCGGTGCTGCCCGTTTTTTTTCTTTCTCGTTATAAATTAATTATTACATAGATTATTTATTATTTCTTATAAAAACACATTCTTTTTATTTAAATAAACCGGAATACATTTATTGAAGTTTAAAATGACTTTAATAAAGTTAAAAAATTACTCCGATTATTTCTAGGAAAAAAGGGTTGATTCAACGAAAAGTCATAAACGGTCAACAAAATATGAACCCTTTTCCTATAAATAGCCAAAATACAGTAAATTAAACAAAATAAAAATATGAAGTCCTTTCAAGAAGGCAACAAAGTGCGACATTCTCGCGAAATGTACTCCCCTTTGTCAACCTTGCGACGTTTACTTTTATAGGCAAGTGAAAAATTTTATTAAACAACGTTTTCAAAATTGTTCCGATCTAATAGAAAGTGATCGCGAAATTTCAGGAAGAGAAGATTGTGTCAAGATTCATTCTCTGGTGCATCATCACTTATCAGCACCTGTTCTCAATAATATGTTGAAGTACGCCTGGTATTCTCACAATTAACTGATAGCAGAGAGATTTTTTTTAATGTAAATGAAGTATGCTTTCCTTCTGATGTTTTAAAAGATCCGTGTTCATGTAAAAACCCTTCACTTTTAAAGTGTGCAGTGTATTATAAAAACTTGTGCTTTCAATGTTTCTACGACAGATATCATCCAAATTATTGTTCTCCTGCTACATCTACTTCATAAAATCAATTATTGTAATTAATGTAAACTAATTTTATTCTTTAATGTTAATTTGTATATTTTTTAACTCCAATAAATGTATTCCGATTATTTAAATAAAAAGAATGTGTTTTTATAAAAAATAATAAATAATTTGTGTAATAATTAATTTATAACGAAAAGAAAAAAAATGGGCAGCACAGAGATTCGAACTCGGGTCGACACGGTCCGTAACTCGCGTCTTTACCATCTCGGTTATCGTACCTCTTCGGTAAAAGTATTAAATCACCGGATGACCACTTACGTGGGTTTTTTTGACGATTTCAAAAATTCATAACTCAAAAATGCCTGGCCATCTGGCCCAAATATTTTACCAAGAAGCTTCACATACATGTCTCTACCTATAAAAAAATTAGGAACAAAATCTGGAGGTTACACGTCTGGTGGTCCCCTTGTAAGATCAACCCCCTTATTCATAATGATCCACTAACTTAAAGCCACTTTGAGAATCGCTGATCTAGATAAATTATAGTTGAATAAACAAAATTCCATAGCATTTTGTTAAAAGTAGCAAAAAAATTTGTGCAAAATCTTTATTGATTAATATGATTGTTAATAATTGTTTCCAATTTATTACCATAAATGGATCAAAATCTTCAAATCCGGACATATTAGCAATTTGTATAGTATTGGCTGGTGGATCTTCAAGATCTATTCCAGAATCAGGGGAATTTAAAGGAGACTCAACAAATTTACTGATTAAAACTAAACCACGTCCCCAACCAACTTTGAAAGAAGATCCTTTAAAGATTACGGCATCCATGTAGTTACGTTCGTGAAAAGCAGTTTTATGGGAACAATTGAAAGATACATTATATTGTAATGTAAACGTTCTTGGTTTGATTGTAGGACGTTTAGGTGATGGGGGTCTTCTCAAAGGTGTAACTTTTAACATTTGATTTAATGACTCGTTGCTTATGACTTCGTAATCTTGATCTTCATCTTCATCTTCAATTGGATCTATAGTAGACTCAAAATGATCTACGTATAAGGAAGCTTTCATGAAAAAGATATTATCAGAAGAACCACCATACATAGATGTTCTTGTATGCAAAGGGTGCATTTCCCTAGGATCTGGGATACTGGTGTAGTCAAAGTCGATGTTTTCAATACTCGCTCCATGTGGTCCCAGCGAATCCTCTTCAATTCCCATGTCCACATCAAACAAATCTTCATCTACCTGCATCTCTTCCATTAATTTCCTCTTTAACAGTTCCTCCTCATTTGCAATCTTATCTCTTTTCATATCTCCATCACCTTTTATTTCACGTATTTCCGATTTTGATTTATTTTCTATTACAACTTTACCGTTTAAAAGCTTTTGTTGTTTATTTATTCTATCAGTTGCTTCTTCTTCTTCACTGTCACTAAAACCGTATTTAGAAAAATGATCAACCATAAAAACCCAAGATCCAGTTTCTGGGCGATAATCCAAAAATTTAGTTCCGTGTTTCTCGCATAAATCTCTTAAGGTATCTGAGAAATTAATAGAAATCAACATGTCTATATCGGTAATAAGTTTTCGATCCATTTTTGATTTAGGATAAACCCGATCCAATGTTACTTGAGCTCTTCTATTCAGACCTTCTCCTTGTGGAGGTTTTTTAATATCGTTAGGATAAATGGTAACTTCGCGATAACGGAAATGTACGAGCTCGTCAAGATCTAAATTGGAAACGTCCATAAGATCTGGGAAACAAACGTTTCCATAAGCAACTCTTCCAATGGTGAATCCTTTAACTAAACACTGTCCATCAGATTGCTTGTGCTCAAAGAGCTTTTCTATAGGTGGAATCGTGTAATATTCAGGTCGTGTAAGTTTTACTCCGCATGTATCAATCATTTTTTCGATAATTTCGCTTTTTTCTTGATCATCTTTTGTGCTGGTTTGAACTTCCGGTTGTTGGTCTCCTGCCCCAGAAAGATTTATTGAAATATTTTCGTTTTGTGTGTTATTTTTCATTAAATTCGTATTGATGCTCATCAAGGAAGTTATTGAATCTTGTACTTCCGGACGTTTTTCGTTATACTTATCAGCAGGTGCAGGAACAATATCAAGTTTAGTCGTACTTGGCGTTGTTTTAACAGCATTATTAGTCTCAACAAGATCTTGAGGTTCCAACAAGGAAATTTGAGGAATTTCATCCGCTTCAATCGAGCGGTTTTTATTGATAACCAAGCGTCTGGCTGATGATCTCAGAGTGAAATTCACCTCTGGCGTCTCTCTATCAAACATTTCATCAAACAAATTAGTTTTTTTCGCAGAGATAGGTAATACCTGTAAACGTTTGTTCATTGGAGACACCACCGCGATAGGAGGAGGTGATTCCAGAAGTTTCTGCAAGTCTTTAGGGTTGGTAACGTAAGCTGCTGTAGATGGTTTAATTGGCGATAATCCTTCCAAGTGTTTATTATAACCATACGGATCTGTTAATTGAACTAGAGCCCTTAATTCTTGAGATTGTGTATCTAGCTGATTACTAAAAAAAATTAATAATAATAAAACAAGATAAAATTTATAAAGACGTTAATTAATTGATTACTTACAAAGATGGAGTTTGTTGTTGTTGTTGGGTATTTAATTGGAAAGGGGTATTTTGTTGGAAGGTATTACCAAAAAGAGAAGTACCAGTTGTATTTCCAAAAAGAGGTTTATTTTGCGTATTGCCAAAAATTGATTGAGTACCAAAAGTAGATTGGGTAGATTGTCCAAAAGTAGGTTGTGCAGGTTTCCCAAACGTAGAATTAAGTCCAAAAGAAGGTTGTTGTTGTTGTTGACCAAAAGCTGGAGCTTGCGCATTACTTTGTCCAAAAATTCCAAATCCAGTGTTAGGTTTAGGAGTTTGAAACAAACTTGTTTGGGCTGGTTGTTGATTACCAAACGTAAATCCAGATTGGGATGTATTAAATCCAGTTGAATTTGGCTTCCCAAATATTCCACCGCCAGAGGTTTGATTTGCAGTTTGTCCAAAAACATTTCCAAAGGTGTTTTGTTGAGGCTGAGATGCACCGAAAATCTGATTTGTTGGCGCTGCAAAAGACTTTGCTGCCGTACTAGATCCAAATAAGCCAGAAGAAGAAGTATTTGTAGCAAATGGAAAAGTACTAGTCGATGTCGGTGCTCCAAATCCAGTTGTTGATTTCCCAAATATATTCGGAGTTGTCGTTTGAGTTGACATACCGAAGGTTGATGTACCAAAATCCGTTCTTGGGGAACCAAATGTTGACTTATCAGGTTGTCCGAAAATTGATGACGACGTCGAAGATATTCCAAAAGGTTGAGGTTGTCCAAATGGTTGTTGTCCTGCAATGTCTTTTGTCTAAGATTATTTATTTATAAACAAACTCAAAATCTTTTAAACTATTAGTGACTGAAGTAATCTGTTACTTTAAACGTTAACTTTAACAATTTTTAGCATGAAAACGGGATTTTTACATTTTTATATTAAAAAAATGTAAAAATGATAGAATATGACTCAATTCTTAAACGAAAATATCGTCGTTAGTTAATAATTTTAATTATAAATGGTATTATTTCAAGTTTTATTACCGTTGTTGTGTATTGGAAGAAATGAAATTGGAGAGATATTTTAAGTAGATAAAGTATTAAGTTTGTAAATGTAATAAGATATATACGTAGTTTATATTTTCAAGTTATATCGAATTGTTTGATAGTTATATCGCTTGTTGAGAATCATAGTGGCGAAACTACAAAAAGTTGATTATTGATTTTTAAAGGGCAACTTGTTTAAAAATCAGTGTACTTTTACGTGCATAAATGACGAAACTATAACTTAAACCGTTGCTGATAGAGCGCGACATACGCCACTCGATATATATTTTCGATTTCGCAATAGTGGCGAAACCACAAAAAAAAATGTTATTTTTGAAATCTTACAATAAATCTATGTCTCTGCATGAAATATAATAATAGTAAAACGAAATAAAAAATAAAAAATTTAAAACGACAAGTTGTTACTTTTTACTTTGCATTAAAATTCAACCAAAATTTTGAACGCGATTATCTCCATAGCGCTAATTTGCACTTACGCCACTATTGTTCTTAGTAAGCGATATAAAAAGTGTTTTTATTTTAGTTTTGATTAAAAACAGTTAAGAACAGTTACTTCATATTTTCAGGTTGCAATTGTCAATCAGAGAGTTACATACAAAGTATCTTAAAGTCAAACGTAATGACTCATTGGGATATTTGGTAAAATTCACGTTTATCGGAGTCTTTAATTGGGACTCATGATCTCACATGTAAACAGATCATTGCCATACGAAAGTGAATTTACATGTTCGAAGGTACGTTTTCTGCTAAGAAAAAGTATTGTTTGTCGTTTTAAGGCTCTGTGCATCATTCGAATGCTCCTTCCTCGAATGCAATAGTTAAAATCGATAGAAAATAATCGATTCGAACTCCTTTAAGAATCCCCCGAAGAAATTTTCATTAGCAGATTAGAAAACAATGCCAAAATTGCATTTTTAAGTTACTGTTGCTCCTAAACCGCTATTTCAATTTCGAAGATTTACACATTAGGGGTGATTCTCGGGGTTTTCGTTGAGATGGCAGCCGATTGTACTTGAATTCGAAGATGGGTGATTATAATGATTATTTAAATTATATTACTTATTTGTCATTATTATTCGTCTTTTGGAAATGGAAAAAGACGAATGTGTATACACACGATTTTAATGGAGACATCTAAAATGCCAATCTATGGCAATTTTTTTATCCATCTTCATAAGGTAAAAAACCATAAAACTGAACGAAAAGCAGCTCTGTGATCGTGTTTATATAAAGACATGGTGACTTATCACCATGTGCACGTTACAGTCGGTGAAAGATTATAAGTATCACCCTGCAAGATTTAATTAATATAAAATATCAGAAATATCCACTGACAAGGAGACCTCACAACTTTGGAAACGCCGATTTTAATGAAAGTGGTGCCAATCGATAGATATTGATACATAATACGAATGTGTAAAATATTAGGGCGCACTATTCAGCGGTTCGCAAATAAATCCACCCTTAGGCCCATGTTATACGGGCAGTTTTGACGCTACAGATAAAACGCTAACGCTGATCATAAAATTCGGAGCTGTTATACGAGCAGAAAAAACGCCGCTTCGTCGACGCAAACGCTCGGTGGTGGAGGTGTTAAAAATTTCGAAACATCATAGTAGGTTCGCACCATATCATCGCAGATGATTTGGTTACCATCACCATGTTTCTTATGTAAATCCAAACCTGAAATTGCGTTCGAAATGTGAATGTTCCAAAATTCATCATCTAACTTTGTATGACAAATGAAATAATTAGACAAAGATCACATAATGTGTATCATCTTCAAAGAGCCACCATAGCTGCTTTAGGAAGCATGTCTGGAGACATGTTCATACAAACTTTTCTTCATATTTTCTACTGTAGAATTACGTCTTTAAGTATACGAACATTATTTCCGGACATCCTATTTAGTACAGAAACTAATTACTGTTATTTTATCCACTTACAATTAGACTATGGACGAATATGTGCGGCTACAGAAGTAGCTTTTACTGGGCGTATATTTGCGCCTGTAGCAGTCAAGGGCCTGTAGCAAGTCAAAAACAAATCAATAATTTTTTTCATGTAATAAAAATTTTGCAATTAATTTATTTTTACCATCAGAAATATGATTTTTTACAAAAGTTTTCACCATTTCATCAAATTACCAAAAAATCGCCAGGTCTGTTAAAATTTCACCAATACTTGAAGAACCGGAATGACATATGACATCATAGAAATGAAACAAATAGGTATATGTACCCTGTTAGCTTTCCATTTCCATCTCCATTTCCATTCTCCATTCAGTTCTTACTTTTTACACATAGAGAAAACTGATATCCCGATTGAATGTGAACTGATATGATCATGTAAAAGGTCCTTTAGCTTTTTATTAATATTTTAATTATATTAGCTTAACTTGATTAACTAAAATTAATTTACTTGAATTCAAAAACAAAAAAAATACTTCAATTTTCATGAAAATTATTTAGACCACATTAGTCAAATTATTTCTTTGTTAAATGAATAATTAATTATTGTTAATGGCACAACTGTTTTAAGGCAAAAATTGTATAGAGACCATCAAAAGGAACAAAAATAAAAATTATTATTTAATATATTTTAATAAATTATGAAATCTACCTCTCTGTATTAAAGAGTCCAATTTCATTGAACCTAATTGTTTGAAATTGAGATATGAATTCGATAGATATTAATTCAAGCACTAAAGACCTAACGACTTCCTAACTGAAACTGTAAACTCTTAAAATTTAATAGCCTGAGCGTTAATTAAATATCCTCTGGAACTATCTCTATTCCCTAAATTTAGATTATCGACGATCGAAAGGGAATTTTGTCAATTATTGAGCTTAGTTGGGTTGGACACGATGTAATTCCTTCGGAAGATTTTATCCTCACAAAAATAATAAATGTTGCTATTTACTACAAAATGTGTCAAACCAGGCATTAACACGTTTTCAACTTCTTAATAAAGTTTTTTCAAGGGGTGTGGTCTAACATTGACATGTAAGTCGCTCGAATTTTTTGGCGATCGTAAGGATGGATTTATTCCCAAACCGCCGAATAGTGCGTCTTAATATTTTACACATTCATACTATGTACCAATGTCTATCGATTGGTACCACTTTTATTAAAATATATGATTCCAAAGTCGTGAGGTCTCCTTGTGAGTCAGGGAGTGACTCGGCTGCTATTTTATCACAATCCATTATGTTTGTCATCGTCCTAATAAATGGCGGATTAGCCAAAAGAACGTCTAACAAACGTTAGAAGAGTAATTATTAAATACTCTTTATAAAATACTAAAGGTTTGTGGTTAGAGAACTTAAATTGCACCAGAATTTTTCGTGTTCCTTGCTTTCGCACGCCTATGATTAGCCGGTTCAATGTTATTTGAATTTTTTACATATGAATCGTTGGGCGTACTGTAGAAATGAGCATTCCACTTAACCTTGAGTGTAGAATTTTCCGAAGCCATTACCAGTTATTCATTGGAGCCTTTAAATTAGCTCTTTTATAAGGACAGCACCTATCATGAATAGCTGCGATAACCATAAAAATTCCTAAAAAGAAGACTCCAATTAATCACTTTGAATGGCTTTCGTCTTTGAATACTCTATACCTTTATTTTTCTTGTTTTACTCTTATCTTTTTTTTAACTTTTATTTTAATTTGTCTTCAAATCTTAAACTTTTTCCATCAAACATTTAAATACACTTCATACTTTGAGAGATATATCGATTTTTAATTTAGAAATACAAATACACATGTATGTAACTTTCAGTTTGACACTTAACATAACAAAACATAAAAAAATTACCTTTGTTTTTCCTTTGATAATCTTCATATCTTAATTCTTCAAGAGATTTCCCTTCGTATTCTTTCATACAAGTAATACAATGATGTTTGGTATTAATAGATTGAACAATGCCTGATTTTTGTACTGAATCAGTCCCAGTAACAGGTACAAACTTAATAACAGTACCCATTTGACCGGTATTTGATCCAAAAGAATTGCTGCTGCCAAATAATCCACTTGATGAACTTGATTGAAATACAGAAGCATTTTGTTGGTTTGGTTGAGAACTTTGTGAGAACAATCCACCTCCTGTACTTGAAGGAAATCCAAATCCAGTTGTTTTATTTTGTTGGCCAAAAGTATTTGTACTAGATGACCCAAAAATTCCACTGCTAGAAGGTTGGCCACTGCTACCAAACAAAGAAGAACCAAATCCCGATTGATTTGGTTGGCCAAATGTTGATGTATTAGATGTGCCAAATAATGGTGTTGCTGTTGAAGGTGTGCTTCCAAACATTGGTTGTGTATTTGATCCAAAAACTGGTGCAGTAGAATTAAATCCTCCAGATGTGCTTCCAAATAATTGATTAGATGGTCCAAAAGTACTGGGTGGATTGCTCCCAAAACCTTAAAAAATATGAATTCATTTAAAAAATTTAATTTAAAAAAAATTTAAATTATAATTTAAAAAAATTTTAAATTTAATTTAAAAAAATTTTAGAATTAGTCCACATGACTTACTTACCAAAACTAGTAGATTGTGTACCAAATCCGCTCGTTCTTCCAAACATGACTACAAAAATTACATCTACAATTAATTAATAAAGGTGTATAAAGTATGTAAAAAGTTTAAAACATCTGTACGATTACGAAGGACTTCGAACGCTACACAAACATGTTGTGAGCGAGCGTTGAACGACAATCGCCATCATTAAGACGCTGGTTTACAGCGCAATAATTATAACACGCATGCGTCGTACAATTAAATGCGTATTTGTTTATATCCAAACTGTTGATATACAATGAATAATGTCCTTGAACTTAAAGATTATATAATATTTAACGACTTTTCACAAAATTTCACAATGTTTTCATGTATTAACATATTTTTACATTTAAATCTTACATTTATTATTCTTATTTAATACGTCTCAATATCAACTCAAATTAAATAGACTGTACATATTTACAATCGTCTATCAAAATGAATGAAAAAGAAGGAATATGTCCTTGAACTTAGAATTACGTAATATTGAACGACTTTTCACAATATTTCACAATGTTTTCATTCATTTACATAAGTCAAATTAATGACGTATTGTAATGACGTAATATCTTGGACCAATAAAAAAATAGAAAAAAAAGTAGCTTTGTATTGATGATTAATTTCAGAATTTTATCGATTATTATTTCCTTTGAATTAAAAATGACTATCTTATCAAAGTATTTTGTGTATATTAATGATAATAAGTCATAAAAATAATAATTAATAATAATTATTATCTATAAGTCTGATGAAAATAACTTGACTATATCTTAATATCAATTAAGATTAAATGACCTGTATCTAACTGTCAAAAGTGTCAAAACAAATAAACATAACCTTAATTTTTAACATTTTTAATCTTTTTAATAAAAGTTATGTCGAATTTAACAGAAGATGATTATTGGAAAGAAAGTAGATTGCCTGGATTTTCTTTCGATGACGATTCTAAAGAAGAAAATATTGAAATAAGTGACTCAACTAATGAAACGTTATTTTATAATTCTTTACACAACACTACAACACTTCCGATTCATAATGTTATTTCAAAGAAAGGCTTAGATTGCAGTAAGATTATTTTTAAACATCCTATACAGCAGTGGTGTCCATAAAGTCGATCGCGAAGCCATTTTCAGTCGATCGCTAAGCTATTTTCAGTCGATCGCCATCAAATTCACCAATCTGAGGCTGCTACTGGTAGTATTTCACTATAGATTAGGGATCTTTGTTTTATTTGTCATTAGTACGTTTCCAGGGGGGAGACAACCAATCCAGCCCTGCTTCGGTTGATTTTGGTAACGCATTTACATGAAAAGTCGATCTTGGTCAAAAATTAGTGGACACCACTGCTATACAGGGTGTAACTTAAGTGATGACTTTAATTTCAAGAGGTGATTCCTTGTTATATTTTAAGCACAAATGTTCATATAAATATGGGTCTCCAAGATATAGGGTGTTACAGTTGAGAAAATAAATCGTATTTAAATCGTAAGTGTCAAGATTACTGTCAGTTAACCCTCCGTGTGTACACTGGGTCTTTGAAGGAACAGTCAAAATTTCCGTTTTTCTGACTTTTCAGACGATTGTTTCATTTTTATTGACAACAGTTTTAAACTTTTGAATTTGGTAACTGCTCGCCCATGTAGTAGACGCTTCAATAAGTAACTCAGAATTCTTCTAGAATTTTTGAAAGCCTAGAAAACTTTAAAAACATGCCTGTTCCCTAAAAGACCCAATATACACACCGTGTCTCAAAAAATATAGTATACACACGCCGGGTTAAATATCTGTTATTTTGCACTTAACTATGAATAACGTTAATTTATAATTTTATTTATCTAACTTTAATTAAATCAAATGCTCAAAATGAGAGCCGCGATTTTCAATACAAGCATGTAATCTTCTGCTCATTGACTATCGCATACGTTCCAAAATTCTTGGAGTGTTGTGTATAACATTACAAGAATTTACAATTCTGTTTCTTAAATTATGTTCATCTTCAACTGGCGTTGCATAAACAAGCGAGTTTAGGTGTCCCCAAAAGAAATAGTCCAGCATATTAAGCTTTGGAGATCGTGGTGTCCACTGCTGAGGTTCTTCCCGACCTATCCCTGAGTAAAAGTGTCATTAACATGTTGGCAAACAGCAAGACTGAAATGAGCATTAACGTCGTGCATAAACCACATGTCATTTCTAGTTGCTAGCGGTACATCATCTAACAGGTCAGGTAATGTGTCATCCTCGATTCCGTTTCCGGCTTTGGTCGGGAACGGATTAAGTGTTTGTGTTCGTCCTTAAATTTTCGAAATTTCTTTAATTGTCTACTATAATTCATGTAATCAGTGATTAGTTCAAGTTTACTTTGTATATATATTTCATCGTGCATATTTGTGTGACAGTATTTTCGTGATTTAATTCTGGTTTTCTTAAAAACACGTGCTATATATTCTTTTACTCAAGTGTCTGGGAGTCAGAAGAGCTGAACGCTCAAATCCCATTACCTTCCTTTGCCTTCGGCCCTATACATACATACATACATACAATGTGTCATCTAGAAATTGTCTATAAGTTTCACCATTCAAGGAGGAAGAAAATGCGGTCCGATGACATGACCACCAAGAATTCCGGCCTACACATTGACCGAAAACTGCTGCTCCATGTTCTTCAATGGCATGGGGATTTTCATAGTCCCAAAAATTATTATTGTGGAAGTTTCTGATGGCATCACGTGAAAAACTTGCCTCATCTGTGAATAGAATTTTAGATATAAAGTTGGGATTCTGCGTAGTTTTTTGGAGAAACCATCGACAATAATCTAACTGTACAGAAAAATCTCTTGGCAACAGTGGTTGTCAAGAATGTGGTATGGATAAAGTAAATTTCTATGCAAAACCTCCAAACATTTTAATGAGTGATGTTAAACTGTGCAGATAATTTTCGCGTACTACTTAACGGATTAGCTTCCAATTCTTGTAAGATTGCTTCTTCTAGTTGTGGTGTCATTATTGTTCTCGGTCTACCAATACATTCAACGTGAGTATTTAAAGATTCACTTTCGCACAGTCTAGCATGCAGTTTTATGAAAGTTCTTGCTGTTAGAAGTGGTCTATTGGGATATCATTCCTGGTAAAGTCGACAGGCTTCTGCAGCATTTCCATCTGCTAGCCCATAAATGAAATACATTTCAGCTAATTCAACCTTATTCATATTTAACTGAAAAATAACAGATGTTTAACTGACAGTAATCTTGAAACGGTTTAAATACGATTTTCTCATCTTTGACACCCTACATCTCGGAAACGAAGCATTTATGGACCCATGTTTATATGAATTTTTGTGCTTAAAATATAACAAGGAATCACCCCTTAAATTTAAAGTCGTCACTTAAGTTACACCCTGTATTTTAATAAAAACATCCTGGATAATAGTTCTACAGGATACAAAGCTTTCCATTAGACATGGAACTCCAGTTGTAGAGGAAACAATAAAAAAATTATTTCTTGGTGTTCCTTGCGTGCTGGATAATTATCGAGTGTTAGAACAAAAATTGGAGCTTCTTGAAAAAGCTTGTGAAACTTACGATGGTAATGTTATATTAAAGGTAAGGTTTTAATTAAATAAAGAATAAAAAATTTAAAATAAGTGTTTTAGGTTGTTTTATTTTTAAGAAAAACCTTAAACGATACAAATTTTCATTATAACCTTTTAAAGCATAAAATAGCTCAAACGCAATACTGTAATTATCTGGTGAATGAAAATAAATTTTCTGAATTACATGCTGTGTATATGTAAGTTGTTTTCTTTTATTAAAATTCTAAATAATGATCGTAAATAAATCATACTTTTATAGGGCAACAGGAGGCACAAATGAATTGGTTTGTTTTTTATTAAAATTAAACTAATTACTTAACTTAAGAAATAATTTACATTTTTTTTAGATTAATACATTTTATTTACCTGCAAAAAATTATACAAGTATTAGAAAGACTAAAGAGGAAATAGGCAACTTTTTTAATGGCCTTGGTAGTATTGTTTCTTCATTTAACAAAACCACTTTATCACAATATCAAACATTCTTAGGTAGAAATTTGATTCATTTAATTTTTAATTATTAATAATATATTTTTAATTATTAATACTTTTTTATTATTAATATTTTTTTTATTAATATTTTTTTATTATTAATATTTTTACATTTTATTTCCTTATTTAACTCAAATTTTTACAGATCATTTAATTAAACACAACATCACATCAGAATATCCAACAGAATGTTTATTAAACCTATTTAAATTAAATATAGAGAATAAAGTATCAAGTCAAGATGTTACTTTATATTGTAATAGTTTAAAAATTGATACAATCCAACAACATTGGATTAAAATAAACGTTTTAATCACGTTGGATTTATGGGAGAAATTGATGCAAGAGTTTGTTAAACCGAACGCGTTTATGAAGAAAATTAAATGCGATGTAGATGTGGATACTTTAGTGACGTCTTTACACCAACATAAGGCGCCTAAGCATGTCTTGTATCAATTTTTGCAAGGTGTAAGTGAACCCGAACGGGCGATGTATCTTGGGAGGAAATATCAATGTCATAAATTTGTAATTGAGAAGTTGGTTGAGAGTAGAGATAGAGATGGTTTAATAGAGTACAAGAAATACATTCCTGCGCAAACGGAAGAGTATTTTTATTTGGAGAAAGAATTATTATCGGTATATTGGGTTGGGTGTGGTTAAAAATAATTATTAATGATTGATATTTTAGGATAAAAAATGGAAAACAAAGAGAAGGAGTATAATATAATGATTGCAGATTTTGTATATTATTTAGTTATTTAATAGGTCGCGGTGAAAGGTAGTAATGAAACTAAAGCGAGTGATGTAAAACGTTTACGTTTTAATAGGAAATAATACTGATAAATTTACATGCCTTAAGTTGAACTATGTTCCGAGCGGATTAAAATTAATAATAATATTAATAAAAAACATTTTGAATTATATTACATTAATTAATCTAACAGGTCAATAAATTAATAAATCTTCGCGGATCACCGTCGGCCCGCTTGATCTCCGAAATTCGTTTTAATACTGAACAGTGAAGATAGATGGCGTCACGCGCAGCTTGAATGTACTGTCTCCAACGATATGCGTGCAACAAGTACGAGTATACGTGGAGACCAAATGCGGACGAGGAGTCGATTTAAAATTCATGTAGCACTAACAACCGTGTAAAACAAAAAATAAAATAAAATAGCGTAATACTTTCAATTTGACTAAATTACTTTTACGCCTTCGGGCTTCCTTTTTAAATCGGCTAATACCGTCGCGAGGAGGAACTGGTCGGATTTTCATGTTGTTGCGGTCGGAGGAACCATTTTATATCCTACTTTAATAGCTTAAATACTATTTACTATTGGCCACCGTTTGAACACATTGCGTAGGAATCATTGGTAGATTTCGTTCACAGTGGGCCTATGCTTGCGCGGAAATTGCACTACTCGTTGCCGTCTAATAAATAACTCGATGTTTGTACTGGGGTAGGTGGGCGTGACATCACGAAACCAAACGGGGGCATACGTGTATTGCACTTTAACGTGGATACAATCGAGCGTAATTTTCACATAATAAACATCACAGCGCTAAGGTGTATCTCTATCGGCTGAATCCGATCTGGTCGGCGGAGGTTGGCTTCTTTTCGGGGGAGGTTGTAACGGAAACAACCTGTGTTCCGAAGTCCAATAGTTCGGTCTTTCCACTTCTTCCGGTGTTGCAGAAACTGCCGTTAGACTTGGAACGTATTGTTCTGGCATCCAATCGAAGGAAAACGCATTTCCGGAATGTACGTTAGGCGTAGCCGTCGGAGTCGGAGGGGTACTCCCGATGTAGGGACTTAATTCTTGATGGCATAGGTCAGGTACTTTTTGTAAAGTGTCCGACCACGGAGGACTAGGATTCCATTGGTCCATGAGGTCACTAGGGTCTACCTTGAGAAGCGTTCGCGGTCGCTCTGTCATATGGGAGACCACCAACAGTCCGCTTCCTCCGTCCTCGTTCGTATGTACATCGGCGACTTCTAATTCTAAATTTTGAAGGTCTTTGGGTTTTCTCTTACTATATGAGTAGTCTACTGGCTCCGATTCCGCCCGCCGATGATGATGATGGTGTTGATTATGGTGTGCGTGCGTAGGCGCTCCGTGGTGTGCCAAATGTGTCTGTATGGGCGCGGGCATAGGTGCTAAATGCACGTAACCGGTCGTTTCATGACTCGTAGCGTATTCCGGTCCTTGATGGTGTTCGGGGTAGTACAGGAGTCTCGTCGAGGTTCCTACGTCGTACGAGAGTCCGTACTGAAGTTTGTTCTGAACCGAATAATAGTGATATAACCAACTATTGGTCCTCATCACCGCGGCTTCCGCTTCCGATAACACCTGGTTTGTGCAGACGATTACCGGCTGCTGATTACTTTCCGAGCTTTCCTTAACTTGTAGCACGCAGTGCATCCATATCCAATCACCGGATCTTCTTTGAAATTGGGCTAATAGAATACAGGATCGTTCCTGTTCCGATTGAGTGACTGGAAAAAGGGAAGAATAAGGACGTGAAAGTTGATTTTTTGTGGGTATTTTGACTTACTTAATCTATGCTTGGTTTGAGCCTCCCTAGTGGATTCCCAATGGAGAAGGCGGTACCAGGAGACTCCTTGAAGGTCGGCCCTCGCGAATCCGAGATAGAACTCGCCGCTGGAAAACAAGTGTAGCAATAATGCCGTTCATAAAGTGACCCGGTGACCCGACCTCCGACGCGGGCAGATTTATGTGCGCTCCCAACAAAGGGCGTACTTACTTGCTGTCGATGTGTATGAAGCGCATGTCCATGGAGTGGATGGAGGTGAAGACGTTCGTGGCGCCCTGGACGACGCACTCCCGCGTCTCGGGCATCGCGACGGGGGTGCAGGTAGCGAGGAACACGGGTTCGTTCCGGCTGCACAAAGGCAGAAAAGACAAGTATCTCCCCTGCACCAGCACCACCTGCGAATAGATATGCATGTATATGGCGGCATTTTGGTATTCCAATGAGTCGCATTTCCATAAGGACGCCGGGGCTTATGTGTGGGTGTCATAACATACGCCAGTAGTGTGCTCGGCCCGGCCTAAGGACCGCGCTTTACATATTCTCCCGCGGCTGCGCTCCTCGAGCCGGTTGGTCCGAGCCCGATCCACCTCATAGCCGCTAGATGAGGATGTTACCATATATCACGAGATACGGTTCGGCCGCCGCTAAACGTAACTCTTCCCCGTACTTTTTTGCCATCTACCGCGGCTTCCAATTCTCGAAGCTCCTACGAACGTAACCCGATTCGTAGGGTCTTTCCCCCCTTTCTATCGTTCGTACCAGGTGTGCATTTAGAAGGCGTTTTAATGTTATTAGGTAATAATGATTAAATGGGATTAGAATTCGCTCTTCCGACAATTCTGGCTTAATGAAGCGATAAAAAGCGTTCGGAGCGCGGCTTAGGCGGGCGTCGAATGGCGCGCGGAGCGGGGAATTAAAAATAAATCGTTGGAGGCTACGAAATTTTTACTCGCGCGTTAGCGGACCGGCGCAGCCTCGCCGGGATAGTACACAGATGCTTTGTGGTGTTGAGCGCGCCGAATGCCGGATCTACCTTTCACTATGCAGTAACTCGCCTCTCCTCTCCCCTCGACTCCCCGCGCCGCGGTCCACCCACACCTAGAATACTACCTATCTAAATACAAGTTGCACATTTAGAATAGGGGCCGGATTAGAGTTTATTATTGTTATCGTACGCTCGCTCCCAGCGGCGGTTGCGTTAGATCCTGCAGCGTTCTAGGGAATCTCCTTCGACGAAACGCCGCGATCGCGGCTAATTGAAAGATCGGGCCAATAACCGTCTTCGTTATCCGATCTACCGCCATCCCTCTTCGCTTTTAACTCACCTTTTGGTCCCCGAACCTCATCTGCCTTCTGGCGTTCCGCGACACGTTCATCCTGCACAGGAACAATCTCGCCTCGTCTCCCGCGTTGTTATTCGTAGCGGTGTTCACGGGCCTCCCTAATTCGCATTGTATCGCCTGATGATCCTGTTTGTCGATGATGTCATATACGCTGTCACCGTGAATCAATAGATCCTCCTGGAACGATAATTACAGGTTTAAATAACCGTATGAGAACCTTTTGTTTAACAAGGAAACAAAATTTATTGCGTAGCTCGTTTATAATTTATGTAAATGTTACCCTACTTAATCAAACTTAAGCTCTTATAGTCATAAAGTCTACGATTAGATCGAAGCAAAAAGCCATGGTCGTTATCTTCCATTTCCATTTCCATTCAATAATATATATGGTGACAATATAATTTCTATTTGAAAAGAATAGACGAAGAATTTGACCTTTAACCAAATCTGTTTTATTAATTTAGTCTATGGGTTTGTTTATCAAAAATTAAACAAAACGTTTTCGACGTAGTTTTAGGTAATAGCGTAGTTCTTACTCGAAATAAGAGATCTTAGAATCTCGGTCGATATAGAAAGATATAAACGAGACGTTACGTGGCTCGAGCAATTGAATGAAACACGAAAGAGTGCGATATTGAAATCAGTGCGGCGGTACGCGACCGTAAGGATGATTTATGGGTCCAAGGCGCGTACAAAAAGGGATTTCGTGGTTTGTGGCGACGCTCTTCGGGCCATCAAAGTGGATGACCAAGCGGTTTCGGCCCCCTATTAATAAGTTATCCGCTCCACCCACGGCGAGCGCCTTTGTACGGCGCTCTCTATGCAAACGCGCGAATGGCGACGGAAAGCTCGCGCTCGCGAGCTTTAAGCTCGGGGCTCACCTGCCAAGCACTCACCATCGAATGGCCCAAGTACTCCGCAGCGTTGTCCGAAATGTAGAGCAGCTTCCCGTTCTGTGTCATCATCATTAGGAACCCGCTCAGTGCCTGCAATCATAACGTACGTCGATTAGTATGTTTTCATTCCACTTTGGTTAACTTATACTTATTTCTAACGATTAATTCGTTTGAAATACGTGAGTTGTATGGCTGTAAATAAATAAATAAATCCTAAAATTTGTATTGAATAGAAATGTTTTAATTCTCGGTAAACAGGCGAGATCCGGAATCCTTTCGTCGGTTCTATACTTTCGCTTTTCTGTTCGGAGCGTTTTGAAAACAAGATAAATGCGCCGTGCGGCTTCTAAGACGCGGTCGGTCCATTAGCCGTTTATCTTCAAATAACGAACCCGGGAGAGGGCGCACAAAGAGCACGGCCGTCTTCGTCGAATCCGGAGAAAACGGTCAATTAATTTAACCAATTCGTGGGCGTGTGCCGTTCTAGAAATGGCGCAATAGAGGGCAGGCCCGGGCCCCGCGGCGCTGATCCATTTCCTCGGCCGAGGAACGAAATTTCAATACAAAAGGCACCGAAATGTTAAGGACGGCGCGGCCGGCGATCAATTATTGTTTTACTATCGGCCAATCGATCTGGTTCCTCTCCTCTCGGCTAAGAGATGAATCAAAAGTATCGAAGACGTCCGCGAGGAATTAGTAATATGTATTAAAGTAGGTACAAATTTGGAAACGTACGCTTAACGACTTAGGACGATAACGATGTCTTCGCGCGGGGGAATCGTCGACAATTTGAAGAAATAAACACCTACGCGTGAGTGTAACAAATGAGGCGATTATCCCGAGCGGGCGAAACGGGCGACTTAACAGCAGTTTAGGCCGCGATCGGTTATTACTGATGATTGGGGCCGTTGTGCGTTATGTTATGATTGAAGATTAGCAAATACTGTCGTCGATTTCGGGCGCTCGCGGAAATTATGCATTCAATGGCTAAAGTAATTGGCATCCACAGGTCGCACACCGAGCCGACGCGGCGCTGCGGTCGCTACCTTCCACCATCGTGGGAATCCGAGTATGGCTCAGTTCGGTTCGGCTCTTAAATGAAACAATTACCCGGTTGCGTGTTTGCATCGCATTATTGGTCGAATCTCGGGACGGCGCCTTTTTATTTTTACCCATAAGTTCATATTTCGAGCGGCAACTGTTCACACGGTCCGCGCATGTAAATGTCATAAGCAATTACGGATTTCGGACGCTCTCGTCCGCCTCTCGGGCTCGACTGTCAAAAGAAATTCTCGCGTTTCAACTTTACTAACTTCTCTCTTACGTGACCGTCCGAATCACCGAGAAATCAATCCCAATTTGAAACGTTTTAGCTTGTCCTGAATTTCAAATTGTCATGCTAAATTTTATGCCCCAAGCTCTTAATTTATATTCCATTTCTTTTTTATATAATCGTTGAAATTTCTTGGAAATCTATACCACTTTATCGTATTCATTTTAATTTACTCATTTTTCTTTTAAATCACCATCGAAATTACCAATCAATTAATTGTCTCAATTTGCCTTGGTATTTATGTTTATATGGTCGTTTGATTTTGTCGTATAGTCGTATTGTTAGAATATCGTATGTATTAATAACAGTCGTTAATTTACGTACGTTCATTTTTCTTCACAATATCCGAAATATCAATATCATTCACATTATCTTCTGATCCTATTCACATTCTAATAATCCTCTTAATTCTTTTGCCTATGATTTTTTTGAGATGACTAATAAAAATTTTCAGAAATTATCATTTGATTTTGATTTGAGATTAGTTTCGTTAGATTCACCTTTATTTTATTTTCAATGTGAGAATTGACGTAACATATACTGGTTTTTCACAAAATCGAACGCAGAACAATTAAACGTTTCAGAGGAACCGTGACAAACGGTACGTTAAAATTTATGTGTTTATGTAAAGCGACGTTCCTCGGCGTAATTAAGGCCGTTTATCGTTTGTTTCAAGCGTTTCCACTTTTTTTATATCACCAACGCGTCCGAACAATGGCGCGCCGCTAAGATTCCGATATATCGGTATTGCGTAACCATTATTTTTAATGCGTCGAGAGAAGGCGGCGCGTTTTTCTAATGTACGGTATTGCCGATTCTTGGAATTCTCGAAAAAGCTAATCGAATTGAAGTGACTTGTCATCTTTGACGACTTCACTATAGGCTTCACCGTGAAATCGGAGCGGCGCTGGGCGAAAACTAATTTTAAATAAACAGAACGCGCGGCGAGTGGCCCGCAAGAACGCCCGAGCCGGCGCTCGAGAGCCTTTGGAGAGGCGAACAGAAGAGAGACGGCCTAATTTTGCGATCTCGCAATCGGCGACGTCGCTACCCGCGAGCATAGCACATATATTTATGATTACTTTCTACGAATGCCCGGATAGAGGCGAAATTCACCTCATGACTCCGATGGCTATCGTGGTCCCTTTAGACGCCGCGATGCATCTCCCGCTTTATTGAAAGGTTATCAAATTTATTGCGCAAGCGCGGCATTACATCCTCGCGGATTTCAATCGCCAATTAAGAAATAGTTCCGAGGAAAGTCGCCGTATTTATCGGCGTCTCGCCCGGCGACTGAAAAAAATCTACCTCCGGAACAGGAAGCGAATCTTTGGTGACCTCAACGATCGCGCGAAGGAGAAATCCCCCGACCAACCTCGACGTTCGAGAGAAACCTAGGGCGAATTCGAATACTCCAAAAATTCATTCCTAATAGCTGAAAGCTTTTCAAGATTACATCATATATGAAATCTAATGAAGAAATATGCTCAATGAATTCGTTCAAGAGAAACTTGGGGAGACTTCAACATTCGCACAGAAAACAAACTTTATACTATTTATTTAAGTTCGAAATCTTAAAATCTAGTAAAAGGATGATGTAATCAAGTAGGAAAAATTGAACGTTCTAGACTTTTTTGGATCAGTTTGTAGTCGATCAGGATGCAAACCATTTTTAGTTGTGGAAACCCAAGTTGTACTTGAACATTCTGAAAATTTATTTCTTACGATTAAAAAGTTTTCAAGATATCATATCTTAAATCTAAGAAAAGCCCGGTGACGAAAATTCCAAGAGAAAGATGTCAACCATTGCAAAATAAAGAAGTTGTGTATAAGACAATGAAGAAAAGACAAAAAAAATTGAAAAATTGTTTTTTCTCGAAGAGTCTGTAAGCGACCAGAAAGTGATTACTTTTTTTTTGTTATGGTAACGTAAGGCGAACTCAAATACTCCAAAAATTTTTCCTTACAGTTAAAGATTTTCGTGATAATAATTCTAAATGTAACGAAGAACCAGTGGCGCACCCACGGGGGGTTTTGGAGGTTAAAACCCCCCGCCAGACGAAAAATAAATTTTTAATTTTGTCCTCTTTAATTGAATTTAAATCGTTTCCTCTTATTTTAATGTTTTATACAGTCCTCAACCCTAACTTTAGGTTGTACAAAAATTTGCATTAAAAGTATGGGCCAAGAAAATTTTTAGCGAAAACCCCCCCTAGGGGAAATTTCTCGGTGCACTACTGCGAAGAACAACACAATAACGAACATTTCCAGAGAATTGTAAAGAAAGATCTCAACAATTGAGCAGAAAAGTTGCTTTATATAAATTCGGAATTTAAATAAATGGAAGATGTAATTAAGTAGGTAGCTGAAAATTGAACGTCGTACAATGAAAAAAAAAAAAGAAAAAAATTGAAAAATTATTTTTTCTCGAAGAGTTCGTAAGCGACCAGAAAGTGATTATTTTTTTTGTTGTGGAAACACAAAGTGAACTCAAATACTGCAAAAATTTTTCCTTACAGCTAAAGATTTTCATGATAATAATTCTAAATCTAACGAAGAAGAACGCAATAACGAACATTTCCAGAGAATCGTAAAGAAAGATCTTAAGAATTGAGCAGAAAGGTTGCTTTATATAAATTCGGAATCTAAATAAATGTAAGATGTAATCAAGCAGGTAGCTGAAAATTGAACGTCATACGATGGAAAAAAGAAAAAAATGAAAAATTATCTTTTCTGGAAGAGTTCGTAAGCGACCAAGAAACGATCATTTTTTTTATTGTGGAGATCCAAGGTGTACTCATATACAAAAATTTATTCCTTGCAGCTAAAGGTTTTCGGGATAACAACATATACTAATTCTAGCTATGAAAAATCCAGTAAGGATTTCAAGAAAATCATTCATAAGGAACATTTCAAGAGAAACAAGGAGAAAGACTTCAATAATTGTACAGAAAAGAAGCTCTATATAAGTTCGGAACTTAAATGAAGGGACCGTTTAATCAAGCAGGTAGGTGAAAGTTTACATGGTACGATGATGAAAAGACAAAGAAAGAAAAATCTTTTTTTCTCGAGGAGTTTTCAGACGACCAGGAAGCGATCATTTTTTGTTGCGGAGGAGCGAAGTCACACACACGCAGTACTGCGTACGCGCACGCAGCGGTCTCTCGCGCCGACACCGCATCGCACACGCCCTTCGCCCAATACGCGTCCTAATCGATACAGTCGCGGGCTGTATCTGGATTGCTTCACCACATATTGCCATATTTAATGACAGGCTAGAGTACTCAGATGAAGAGCGGTAGATACAGCGGGCGGGTCCGTGGGAAAGTAGCTGTATACCCCTCGGCTTGAGGTCACGCGTTGACCCCGGCCGCCCGGCCCCCGCCGCCCCGCGATGTCCACCTTACCGATATAGATCCACCCAGGCCGCCTCAACTAGCCCCGTTCCGGGCCCGGCTCCGTCTTGCGCCGGGCGCCCCAGCGCCAAAAAGGCCTAAAAGAAATCTCGGCCGACGCGGCCGCCCGCCCGCCTGAACGCTGAACGTCCGACCGCGTCTCACATCTCGCGGACCGCCGAGAACCAGAAACAAATCGGCCCAATAATTATCTATTACGCTACGTGTAATTTTTGTTAGTCACTCTCACGCGACCTCCAACTCTTTTTCTTTCGACGTTTAGTTTTTCGACGCCCGACCACCTTAATACCCGGACGCGACCACATTTTCTTAAATCCGTTTCGTTTGCTTCTCTTCTCTTCTCAACGTCATCATTATAATTATCGTGTGATTAATATTCTATTTTTAATGCGATTTTTATGTTAGGATTCCTTAACTAAAATGAAGATTTGCACTGAATTCATTAAAACAAATAAAGTAATCTGTTTAATTTATCTTTTTTTGCGTTATTTTTTCAATAAACATTGAAATTTCCTGAAACTAAGATGTAGTAAATCTGATATTAAAAAAACGAACGGATTTTTTATTTTATTTATTTTATTACTTTATTTTATTTATTTATTTCTTTATTCATTGGATCTTTCAACAAGGACGCTCTATTTTTTAATGTAAATAAAATACTTTCTGTGTAAGATCCCCATTCACTTTTTTTTTCTTTTGTTTGAAAGAACGTTTTATGACAATAAGTATGGAATTTAAAGTCGTTCAAATGTCTCCCACGAATTTGCTCTGTGGTATGTATTCGATAGGTCTCTTCCAATTTAAAACATATCACAGAAATTTAGTGAAGTAGATAATTCGAATCATTTGAAAAATATTATTGCAGGCACTTATCTATTGGTTTCAGTACTGACTCACAGGTGCTTTATTTTAATCACACAAAAATTTTTAATCTGAATAGAATCACTTATACTCTAAAATAATGAATCATTTTTACAGAAATAATTTGTAGGGGATTTCACTCTACATTAAAGAAAAAAGTTTCGCTCAATTTTGGTTTTATATAAAATCTTTCAGATCTTATAGTATCTTTTTCAGATTTAACATTAGAAGGCTATTCGGTAGTATATCTTGGTAATCCGACTGCAGAATTTTGATTGATTGAAAACTCCCTTTTTACAGTTAGCCTACGATATATAAGGGAAAAATTTTAATGTTAATTTCATTGCGTTTCACCGAGCATTGGAAAGTTAGAGTCTATTAAACGTAGTATATTACGGCGCGGCTTTTTAAAGATATATCTTGACAAACTCGCGGTAATGTTTATTGTATTTAGCGAGCGCTTGTCTCTTAAGGGAAAAGATGGCGTAATTAAATCGGTCGTCGATGGGTTTCAATTTAATATTTCTCGTCGCTATCCGCGGTTCATCGCGTCCACTATGAGGAGCCTTAATCCGGAGCCGGTACGGCACCGTAGCGAGAAGCGTCGCGAGAAGGCAGCGTTGCGGCGTTGTGGTGTCGTGGCGTTGTGGCGTTGTGGCGTAGCGGCGTTGCGCCGTTCCCGTGGACCGCGGCAAAGTAATGCTGCTATCTGTGTAATATATTCTTTAATGATCCCCTATCTCCGTTTACAATCTAAAGGGGACGCGCGGAGAGCCGAACCGGGCGCCTCCTTTTTCTCTCTCCCCCGCCGCCGGGATAAATAATAAATTAAAAAGGCGGCCGCTGGGAAATTCGCCCCGCGAAAGAAATCGGGCCGGGGCGTGTCGGTCCCGAGCGCGCCGCTTCTCCTCCTTTTTACCCACTTACGGCCGACTCACTCCCATTTTCGCTGCCTGACATAATGAAACGTTAAACCGCGGCCCGCGCGGGCCGCTCGGTACGTCCACGTTGATGAACGGCATTTTTTCCTATTAAAACGTTCGAGAGGCAAACGGCCCGAGGCGCGTTAGTTAGCGGCACGGCAAATATAGACGTCGCGGCCGTCGTCGTCGTCGTTGCCGTTGCCGGCGACGGGCGCGACGGCGGCGAAGGCGAAGGCGGCGGCGCGGGATTTATCGTCCGCGGGAAACACGCGAACTATGCGATGAGGTACGCACCGCGGATCGCGGCGCGAATACGGTCGTAAATCGACGGCCGCGGGGGAGGCGCATGCGCGGGGGGCGCGCGCGGCCTACTTAGACGTTGGGCAATTTGTTGTGGAAGCCCCGATCCCCGATCGGTTTTCGGTGCGCCGGTACGCGCCGATGCGCGCCGGAGCGCGTCGCATGATTGAAGCGCGGCTCCGCGCCGGCTAATTATAATTCCGACTTTGGTGGTACTCGGTTTCTGATCAGATAAAAATCCCTCGTTACCCGGACGAGTAAAACCCATAAATCCAGCGCGGTCGGTGACGCAATTGCCCGGCTATGATACAGCTTTATAATTAGACCCATCTGCAGGCTCGATTAGAGGTCTGCGCGGCCGCGTTTCGTGGAGTCCGGCGCTTACGGCTCGCGGCTTACGGCTTGCGGCTTGCGGTCGTCCCCCGCCGCATTTGCATAAGGCCGTTGTTTGCCTGCTTCGCGAATGATGCGATAATACCACGTAATTAATTATATATTGTATAATGCGCGCTGTTATTTCTTGTTTACCTCGCGTTAAATGTTGCGATTATCGGCGTAAATATTCGACGGCGTCACCTTTTTTCCCAACGTCGCCGCGCATCGCCGACTCGGTCGACCGTTTATGATTATTAATGACCGACTTCGCAATTCTAAGGCCGATTCGACCTACATTTAATGCCGAACACACACTACCCTTTTTCTTCCGTTCGAGCAATTATAACGCGGTATCCGCCGGAGTTATTCGCGAACGGGACGCGCCTAAGTAGGAGCGCGTCCGCGAGGTAGCGCTGGCGTACGTGTGAGCGTTGTAAATGGCACTAACCTTTGAAAAGCCTATATTGGGCGTTGGTGGTTGGTGTAATCCAGCGTCGTGGCATTTGAAAGCTGCAAGAAAGATCACAGAACGGCGTTAGTTCGGGTACGTGAAGACCGCTGCGGCGTATAATTAAAAATACGTCGGAAGGCGCCGTCACATCGCACCGAAATATGTATTCGAGGAGACGCGCGCCCTCCGGCTACGCGAGACGGGACGTCTTCGTCCGTTAGGAGTAATTACACACTTTTCAGTCAACCTAGAAAACCGAAAAACTTTTCGGTTTCGCGCCTATGCGATCGTCGAGGTCCCGGAGACTTCAACGGTCGCATAGGGTGTTAACCTTATGGTTAACTTTTACGGCTTTTTACGTTTCGTCCGAGAGAAATGGTTCATATAATAGAAATAACGAGGGATAACGAAAGGATACAGATGGTGATCTCAGCGGCCGTTTGGAGAAGTGGCAAAGGTCTAGACTCCGGAGGATCGATCGCGGAGGACGGGAGAAGGGACGAGAAGGCCGCGACGGAAGGCTGGCCCATTAAAGGTGGTTATTTTCGGGCGGAATTGGCCATTGTTTATTGAAATTGAAGGCAGCAATATTAAGTCAATCAACGTCGACGCGCCGCGGACGAGGGCACCGCGACAAAATCCCCCATTGATTGGGCTGTCAATTAACTCTCCCCGGGACATGTATACGTGCCTGCAAACACGTCTTATCTGATACATACGTCAGCGTCGCGCTCGATGAAATGTTTATAGATCGGTGCGGAATATGTGTCTAACTGGTGTCATTAACTTTCAATTAAGTGAGGACCTTTTATTAAGGCACTTTTTACGCGTCGGCCGGCGCACATAAATTTCCTGCCGCGGTCTGCCGACACACACGTACCGCGGGATCGAACGGGCCGGAACGGGACGGAACGGGCCGCGACGGGCCGGGACGACGGGTCGCGACGGGACGGCCGAGACGCCCGATCCACGCTTTATGCAAAGGAGATCCGGGCTCCTCACCGCACGTTTTATTATTTCTGTCTCCCGCGATACGTCACTCCACGCCAGGCGGGAAAAAAACGCCGTGATTGATATACTATTAACTCGACTTTTATTTTCTGCCCCGACCGCCGACCTGTGCACACTCTTCGCCTTGCGGAACGGCGAATGCGGCAATACGTCCAACTTAACGCCCGTTTCCAACACGGGGAAACGTTCTTCTCAAATCTATCACCGTCTTCCTTCATTCTCGCAATCTTCAACTCATCAACTTTACGGAAACCGTAAGATGCATTTATTTATTTGTCTGTGGGCGTCTTCAAATTGACAGCTGACGGGAAAAGACAAGAGATTGCAAATCACGAAAAGAAATGTGCAAGTTAATATGAAATAGCGGACGGGGAGTGATCCATCTTTATTCTGCCAAAGAAGTGATTAAGCATAGAGGAATTTAATTTACCATCATGTTCAGATCAATGCGAGAGGTCATTACTCGATTTAGAAATGTCTAAGGAATTTAAATTTGCGGAGATTTATTGAATAAATCTCTTCTTTAGCACTTCATCGCCTTATAACCAGGCTATTCTGTGATCTTTTTTTCTTAATTTTACACAAGACAAGTTTTTAGTTTTAAAAAAACGATTCCTTAAGTTAGTGATTAGTATAGACGTAGCTTGATTTGAAATAAACTGCCAGAAAGAACTTGATAATTGGACATAGAATGTGCCGGTTCTAAGGCAACGATTTGTCAAATAGTCTTTATTTGAACCTCTACTTCACATATGAACGTTTCATTTCTACTTAAGTAAACTGAACGTAATTTGATCACAATGGTAATTTGAATGTTGCCTCTTACGTTACCGGTTTTCGACAGGAAAGCCGTTAGATAGTGTTTTAAAAAGACTTTTTTCCGGAAGATATGAACTTAAATACGCATAAAATTATGGTGCATCTCAATTTCCGTATGCATATCAAGGACAGGTTCGACAAACGAGGGCCGGCGGCACTTAGTTCTGGCACCATTGTGGTTCCCATGCCGTTTATAATTATCCGGGCATTATTCTGGCTAATTACCCGCCCACAGGCGCGCGCCGGAGCGCGGACTTGCGCAGAGAAGGGCCCGATCATTAATATCAGGCGACCCCTTCCGAAGTGGGGCCCGCGATAATTATCAATTAATAAATTTACGACGCGTATGATGTACGGGAGTAATTTGTATTCCGCTTCGCGCTAATGAATCACTCGGAAACGTGCGGTAACGGACGTCAAGGCGCATGAACGGGACGCGACCGCGCAATCGCCGAATCGGTGCCTTTTCGAAACTAGTCGACTTTCGTAGGAACGGGACCATCAATCTTCCTTTTATACCCGCGAATCCCGCACCGACAACGAGTGCCCCGTAATTTTCGTAGACAGTGGACAATAAATCCATAAATCACCGACTGACAGAACGACGAACGACGGCGGGCCCAAATTTTTCTATCAACCGAACGGAAAGTATTTCTTTCGCGGCCTCGCTAATTGTTTAGCGCGCGGGCGCTAACGGAATAACGCAAACAGATCGAATTACGAATTATCGTTTCGGCAACAACTTGGCCAACGTATAGCTCGTATCAAGTTGCGGAGAGATATCGGCGTCCCGTTTAAACCTAAAGAAATCTTATTTAAACCTACGACGATTTGGACACGAACCTTGCTGAAAGTAGTTGGCTTTCCGCACGTAAACGCAAACCAGAGCCATGAGTTGCAGTTGAGAGAGTCGTTGCCTGGTCGAAGGGGGTAAAGGCAATAGTTCCCTTAGGTTGGCGATTTCCGCGTTGATTAGGTCTCTGCGAAGTTTACTAGCTCCTTTTGTGGACTTGTTGGCGTCAAACCTTGAACAGAAGAAACGGCAAAGTGACTAAATCGATCCTTTTCAGTAGGCGTATCTTAACCCGATCCGAATTTTAACAATAAGCGTAGCTGAAATGCGCGACGGGACCGCCACCATCATTGTTATTATTATCATTACGGCCATCACTGTTATTACGGCGCTATCGCGGCCCGGGAATTAAGTAATAAAATAGCTCAACGTGTAATCGCGAACGCTAAATAGAGACATGAAAAGGTTAATACCGAATAATCGGCGCGTAATAGAAAATGGCGAGCGGCAGTTTACGTCGCCGCCGCTATGAGTTACGGGGCCTCTAACGTCGGGAGGGATTTCAGGAAGACTTCGCCGCATTTACATGGGCACAATGGATAAATTATAGCAATTATACTTAACGTTGTTTGCTCGCTAGGCTCAATTTATCTTTTGGACGTTCGGCGAAAAGTTAACGGTACGCCGAGGCTTGTTAGTCGCATCGCATTCAGTTTTTGGTGTTAACCGCGCAAGCGCGTCGCCCGCGAAAATGAGGCCGAGATTAACGAAATATCGGGATTTCTCCGCTCCGGGATCGCCGCGATAGCAATTAACGGGCCGATTTATTAAAACGCGGGAAGATGCCGGTGTACTAGACCTCTCTGCCTACCGTTACAGTACATATACGCCTAAGTTAACGGACTCTCGGTCACGAAAAGCCCTCTACGACAATCTGTTTTCTTCCCTCACATATGTCTCAAATTTTTATTCCAATTATAGAACGATTTCAATTTAAAGCTTTACAGGTTTTACAAATTCACAAATACGGGGTAAGTTTGGATAACCCTTCCCTTTTTAAATAACAACATTTTCGCCCTTAACTACCTTCCATATTTTTAGAAACTATTAAAAACATAATATTCTCAAATTCACTACTGACACTATTTCAATCCTTTCATTTTTTTACTTCGTTTCAATGTCAGCACTTCGATTGATTTATTTATTTCTGTTAGTCTACATTTTATAGTACGTGATATTGACCAATTTGAAATGACATGTGAGGCTTGTAAAATAACTATATGAGTTACTTTGATTAGCACGTTGATCGCTAACGTCAATTTGTTGAAATGATCTTGTAGGTTATATTGTGTATACAGTGAAATTCCTCTTCGCGGACACCCTTCTTGAACGGACACTTTTGGTGGGTCCCATCGGTGTCCGCACAAGAGAGATTTCACTGTATAGTAGAATCCCTCTAAATTCCAAAATCGGATTACCCGGTTAGACGAAAACATCGATTTAAAGTAAAGCAAACAATTTCTAAGCTCAAAAACGATTTGTCTTCAAAGAAAGTACTTGTTAAAACTAAGGTGGACAAGTACGGATGGATAAATCGGAAAGATACGTCGAAGTCAGTCATTAGGTATTCTATTATACTATAAGTTACACAATTTAGTGAATGAGTTTATCTTCTCGTTACTCTTTCGATGAGTGTTGAGGTGTTAAAACCCTAGGAACTAACAATATTATATTAGGTACAGTGAAATCTCCCTTGGGTGGACACCAACGGGACCCACCAAAGTGTCCGTTCAAGAGGGGCGTCCGCTTAAGAGAAATGCGAAGTGTAATTGTATGAGAGTCGAACGGTTCCACGAAAACTGTCCGTCCAAGGGGGGTGTCCGTTCAAAAGGGGTGTTCGCGAAGGTTAATTTCACTGTACCAAGAAGCTAAGTCCAGTTCTTTGTTCCTAGAGCAATGATTCTCAACCTTTTTTTCGTCTCGGCACACTTTTAATAATTCAAAAACTTCGCGGCAGACTAACAATTAGATAAATTAAAAAACATAGTTAATTAACTGTTATACGTATAAAACGATATATTTTGTAAAAATAGCAGACGATGATAATTTTCAATGGAATATAAAGTAAAATAGCTTTCCAAAGTAAAGTAAATGTCCAAAGTAATAAGACGCTTAAAGCTTTTTGTGATATTGGATAATCAAATCTAAGATTAATCCAGAAAGAACTAATGATTCTTCTGAATGTTTTGAAAATAAATCTCGGTTACTACACACCAAAATTCGTTTTTCCTCTTCCTTCAAGGTTAATTCATATACCGACGTCTCACTTATCACAAATGGATTTCGAACCCAATCAATTTTTTTTTATTTCTAAATTCGCAAAATATTGAACTATTTTTTGCTCTAGTATTGTCAAATGATCAACAACTGTTTTATGAATTATTTTATAACACTCTTTTGGAACTGATTCAAACTTTTCTAAGCAACCTTTTCGTGCTTTATTCTTCCATAAAGTAATTTTTTTTTTGAAATCCCAATAATGTATTGGTAGAGGCTAAAATACTCTCTTTCGGTCCTTACATACTTGTATTTATATTATTAAAAATAACAGAGATATTAGTTAAGTAAGCTAACTTGGCACAATATGTTTTCTCCTCTAATAGATCTAATAGATCAAAATCGTTGTTATCTTGTTCAAAAACTATCCTTATCTCGGTTTCTAAATCAAGCACGCGAGATAAAACTTACCCTCTACACAACCACCTAACTACCGTGTGTAGTAACAACGATTCATATTTAGACTCCATTCCCTGGCATAATTGACTAAATGGGCGACTGATGAGCGTTTCCCAATGCAAAAGAAAACCATGGGTAACAAATGGGATAGCATTTATATCAGGCGTGCATTCATTTTAGTTATCGAAATCCTTTATACAGGGTGTAACAAAAGTATGGAATATAGCTTATAAATACGCCATTTATGATTTAAATGAAAAAAGTTTCAAATAAAAGTTTCATGGTAAATTATGGGACATATTTTGGCTACATTCGTTTGTTTGTATCGTCTGCTGTTTGGTTGCTATGGTAACCAACTTTATTATCTTAAATGGGAAGGGTATGTTTTTGTTGCATATTTTGATAGATTATTTCCTATTCTACACGATGGATATATCAAATCATAAGGTTTTATAAGAAAAAAATGGAGAAAAATAGCATTTTTGAAAATATGTAATCAACTAGTTTTGGTCAAATTATGCGTTGAAATGGCGCTGTTGACGTCACTAAACGTCAAAAAAGTTGACAACTGCAACAACTATGGCGCAATTAAGCGAACACGAAGCAATTGAAATCCTGATGATGTGTGGGTACGGTGACAGAAAACGTAAAAAAAGTGAAATTTGTGCCATCTACCGTATCTAAAATCTTAAAAGAATTTTGTACTACCGCAAGAGTTAAGAACCTGTATTCTTAAAATTTTCGAAATCGTATTTTCTTATAACAAATGCCCTTTTTTTTGTTTCTTAATTATTGAATTCTTAAATGGCTTTTGCGAACAACAAGATGAAAGATATTCTTTTGTCTAGATTACTCTACTACAATTCTGAGGTGCTCTAGAATAGTTAAGATTCTAGTCAGATAGTTAATTTTAGCATTAGCATTACCCGCGTTTAACTTTGTCCACTGTTTGGCAGAGTCTTATTTCTTCGGATGGTAAACATTCTTTTTAAGATTTTGGATACGGTGGATTGTGGAATTTGTGTGTCCGGGTAAATATTATTAAAGATTGCAAAAATTTCACTTTTGGTACGTTTCTGTCGCCGTACCCACACATCATCAGCATTTCAATTGTTTGGTGTTCGCTTAATTGTGCCATAGTTGTTGCTATTGTCAATTTTTTTTACATTTAGTGACGTCAACAGCGCCATTTCAACGCCTACTTTGACCAAAACCAGTTGATTAAATATTTTCAAAAATGCAATTTTTCTCGATTTTTTTCTTATAAAACCTTATGATTTGATATGTCCATCGTGTAGAATAGGAAATAATCTATCAAAATGTGCAACAAAAACATACCCATCCCATTTAAGATAACAAAGTTGGTTACCATAGCAACCAAACAGCAAGCGATACAAACAAACGAATGTAGCGAAAATATGTCCTATAATTTACCAAAAAACTTTTATTTGAAACTCTTTTCATTTAAATCATAAATGACGTATTTATAAGCTATATTCCATACTTTTGTTACACCCTGTATGTAGACAATCTTTACCTTAAGTTCTGCTTTCCATATTTCTGTTTTATTAAACTTTAATATTTTACTGTATGCATGCGTAAAATTTGACGGCACATTTCAAGAATTTCGCGGCACAGTAAAGTGCCGCGGCACAGTGGTTGAGAATCACTGTCCTAGAGGCTCAATAAGTTTTCCATTGTAAAAATTTGAAACTATACATTTTCCAGTACTTATTAATAAAGAAAGACTTATAAAATCTATTTGAAAGGGCCAAAAAAACCACACGAAAGCGACTTTAATCCTAATCACTATTACATAAAAAAATCACAGAATAACGCTTTCAAGGAAAATAAATAAAATTACACCATTGTAGGATATTTGCTGTGTCTGGGGTTGTTTTTTGGTTATAAGGCCCGTTTGTTTGGTAAAACAATATAAACAAATATATTTAACAATAGTGTGTACAGTTATTCGTCTTTCTACGCCTTAAGTAGCCTAGCTTTTTTACACTTTTATCTAACGTCGTTACACTTCTTTCGTCGTTACTCGTCTTTCGTCTTTACACGTCTTTACTCAACTCTATTCTTTACTCGACTCTGGTCTTTACAATAGTTCGTCTTTACTCGTCTTAATTCTCTAACCAACTCTCGTCGATACACGTCTTACGTCGTTATACATCTAAACTCAACTATCGTCTTTACTCGTCTCAATTCTCTGCCCCTAGCGTTTCTGAACTACTTAAACCTACTTCCATTTCAAACCCTCTCGTAGCGTTTATATAACAGCAAGAATAATAGATAATATTTAATTCCATGACGATGATTTGATTTGAATTCATGTAGGTAAATCCGACGTATTTTATGAACTTTATGGTGTACATAACTTTAATCAACATGAGTTTACTAAATTTATTAGTAAACATTACTGAGTTTATTTAAAGACTAAATAAATATAATTTCGTATAATTTAATAGTGATGTTAAAATTCCAATAGAAATTTGTGTGGATGCGCCGGATATAATTTTCTTTGTCCCAGAATTTATAACCAATCAAGGTGTGTTGGGCGTAGGCGATGAGCATAAAACCGAGTCGAACAGGTGTCGACATCCACATTCACGCCCGACCATTCAAAACGCACTCATCCGGGGCCGTAAACGTCCCATTACGCGCTTCTCCGTGTCGTTTCGCTAATTAATAGCCGATTTTTGGGTTCCGCCGACTCTTCGCCGTGCGCGGTTTCATTTCCCACGTCGGCGTACGACTCAGATGGCGCTCTCTTTTCCCGGAGTGGCGCGGAGCGGTGCTGTCCGCGCTCCAGTAAAGATCCCCGGACCCTCCGTCCTCCGTCCCTCGTTCTTCGGGCCGAGGATCAGAGGTCGAGTATGGAAAAAGTGCCCGGTTCAATCATGATCTGTTTAAACGAAAGCCTCAAACGGCCGCGGAGCGCAGGGCGCGTTCTCGGAATGGTAAATTGCGCCGCTCTCGGAACGGCGCGGCGGCGGCGTCCCAATCTTATCGCCCGTTCCGGGAACTCGACGCGCCGATTTTCAGCGATCGCAAACGCGGGGTGGCGAAAATACAACCGAAACGATACCGATCGGCCTCCATTTCGAGCTAAACTATAACGCAAAGTGGACTGTATAGATTAAAGTATATCGCTGTAGATGGAACGTTAGAAAAACTGGCCGGTCACGAACGCAGTTGTTTGAATTGGCTTGAAAATAGTTAAGATATAAAGTTAGTGATTACTCTTTAAGAGAGAAACTCGTACAATTTTAAACTTTTAATCTATCAATATAATATTATTAAGAGTTTATAGCTTTTATCCAATGTACATTTCATGTTCTATTTCATGTTCCTGTATATTTAATTGACTGACGGGTTGGAATTTATTAGAGACGAAAGGTATATTTATACCTCTTTATATACCTCTTTATACCTCTTCCAAACTTAGAAAGAAAGCTTTTTTTTAAAGAAGCCTTCGTATTTATAACTTTAAAAAAATCTGTAGTAGTGTATTTACATTAATACTGAAACCTTTTATAGATGTTAGTAAAATCAAATTGGAATAACCAACGGGTTATGATATACTTAGAATATAGTTAGATGAAAAGTATCTTCCTTTTTTAGAGTTTGAAACAGAATTTTTTAAAAATTGGAATGTACATTTCATGTTCTTTTCTTTTAACCTTTTTTAAAGTTTTATGTGCTCAAGAAAGGAGAACATAAAATTCTCCTTTCCTATAATTAGGAAAATTAATCGTTATTCTTAATCTTAACTTATTAACATAAATCATAATAAATAATACCTCTAAAGGTATTAGATTAGAGGTCATCTTTAGGTTGATAATTCTAAAACATCTAATCTTAATAGTTAACAAGTAAGTACGTAATCAAATGTCACATTTTGCATGATGTTTGCTTTACACACAATTCATTTGACTTTGTAATGATTTTGATTCCCTTTTATGTAATACTAGGATTTACAACTACACTGAAACTTTTTATAAACGTTAGAAAAATAATTGTCACAATGAATTGTATTCGAAAAATAATTAAGATTTTTTTACCTCTCATTTTCCTTAAATTCTATTTTTTATTCTATTTCTAGGTTTTATTTATTTTACAGTATATTTAATTTTTATTTAAGTATTTATTACAGTTCGAAGGTTTAAACCGCAAGTATCTAAACACACCATCCTTTCAATAAATTTCATAAAGTTAAAATTTCACGATGATTGTTTTACATAGATACAGTATTGAATTTTATTGATTGTGGTTCCATTTTTATGTAGTAGCATAAAAATTTATAACTGCATTTTTTTATAAACGATAGAAAAACAAATTAATTCATAATTAACTACGTTACCATGGGAAAATAATTTAAACGAAAAGTACATTTCTTTTTTCATAATTATTAGAGATGGGACCGAAGTCGAATAATTATTCGGTATTCGGCGTATTCGGCTTCATTTGCAATATTCGGTATTCGACCGAATATTGAATTTATTTACCGAATATTCGGTTATCGATGTGACTGTTGTAAGTTTTAATAAATTCGAAGAGTATATTGAATGAGCATACAAATGATAAGCTATTCAGAGAACTGTTCACTGAAAACTGTACTTAATGGGGTGATAAATACACTTTTGCCAGTTTACTCATTTTTGGGTATTTCAAGCTATGTTGTTTCCACTAAACAAATGCAACTTGCTCTCTCATTAGTAATTTCTCAAACAAGTAACTGTTCAGTTCAATTGCTACTCTATTTCTAGGACTGCAGTCATTAACGGCCTTATTAGATGTAGCTATGGTTTTATAGCAATCCCAAAACGAAAAATGACTTCTATTCAAATTTTTACTTGTTGTAGAGGACAGTTGCTGGATATTTGTGTTTATATTCATTTTATCATTTCCATCGCGCTCTGTATCATCTCTACTACTGATTCCGAGGTTTGAGTCTCTTCCAAGTGCTTCCAAAAAATAGTATGCCTTATAACGGATGTGTTTTCATATGAGAAAAAGTTTAAACGATATCGGGGATTTAAAAACATTGCCATAAAATAATTTTTTCCATTCTCTATTTCTTTGAATCTTATTTTCACGCCATTCAACAAAGGCCGAATATTCGGTTCAAATTTAGCCGAATATTCGGTATTCGGTTATTCGGTTGAATCACTATTCGTCACATCACTAATAATTATAAAGAAAATAACAGAATCCTGAAACTTACAATTAGTTTTAAGTTACAAGATTTGTATTTAATTTAGTTTTCTACCTCTTTTATGTACATTTCAATAAATTTCATAAAAGAATTGGAAACAGAAAAGGATACTAAATTATATTTAATTGACTGACGGGTTGGAATTTATTTGAGACGAAAGGTATATTTATACCTCTTTATATACCTCTTTCAAAGTTAGAAAGAAAGCTTTTTTAAAAGAAGCCTTCGTATTTATAGCTTTAAAAAATTCTGTAATACTTTATTTACAATAATACTGAAACCTTTTATAGATGTTAGTAAAATCAAGTTGGAATAACTAACGGGTTATGATATGCTTGGGATATAGTTAGATGAAGAGTATCTTCCTTTTTTAGAGTTTGAAACAGAATTTTTAAAAAATTTGGAAACTTAGTTTAAAAATTTTTAACTAACTTACAATTAACTTAATTTTCGACTTGCATCTCTTATCTCTTCTGTTTAAGAGAAATATTTTAAATTTTTCTGTAATAAATAGTTAATAAAAGTACATCTATGCTATATCGTTGTATTCAGAAAGAAAAAGTCTGAAATAGTATGGAGAAAAGTATGCATCATAATTTACAAAAAGAAAAGTCATAGTCGATTGAAATCGAAGATGGTGATAGAAAAAATTTAAATGATATGGGAAACATAGTATTCGTTAAAGCATTTCATTTGGTACCTGCCTCCAGAATATGGCTTTGGGCGTTTTCTGCCTGACACCCATATACAGTGAAATCTCCCTTGTGCGGACACCAGCGGGACCCACCAAAAGTGACCGTTCAAGAGGGGTGTCCGCTTAAGAGAAATGCGAAGTAATTATATGAGAGTCGGATGGTTTCATGACACTGTCCGTCCAAGGGGGGTGTCCATTCAAGAGGGGTGTCCGCGAAGGGAAATTTCACTGTATACGTATATTCCAAATTAATGATCATTTACTTCACAATAGATATTTTTGCATTTATTTGCTCAAAATTTTAGACCTTATTAATTTGAAATCTATTATTTTTTCAATAAACTTAATAAAGATTAGTGATTTTAATAGGTAGTATATTTTTCTAAAGGGTTAGTGAAAGCGGTTTTTCCAAGATAACAAAACGTTATTGCCGAGCGTTCGCGTCGTTTAGACAATGCAGCAACGTCGGCGGCGCGCGATGGCACCGCGCGGTCGCGGAGGGGGCGCCGCGGGGGCGTGGGGCCGCGGCGGGAGGGGGGCTCCGGTACGCCTCTCTGCTCAAACGCGAACTAGGTAACTTAAAGCAGGCCAGAAGTTGCGATACCGAGTTGGGAGGCCGTACCGGAGCGAAGGAGCCCGGACCCAGTTTGGCTCTGGATGCCCGAGTACATGCCCACAGGCCCGTATCTAGCCCCCCTAAAACAATCTTTAACTTTCTCAACAAAAAATAATAATAATCTTACGTACACATCGATTAGTTTAAGTTACTTAAGAATTAAAATAAGAAGAAAACAATTTTTTTAGTTTTTAAAGAAATTACTACTATGAATGGGGTAAATTTAAAATTTTTCTTTTAACATTTTAAGTTGAGATTGAAAAATTTTTTGTTACGGTCCTGGATCCCGCTCTGTTCCCTTTGTGCTCCCCCGCAAATGATCGATAACGCGGTCCGGGCCGTACCGTAGCGCGCAATGTGCATACTGGGTCAGAACACGAGCTGCTCTTGTGCCGGTATTGCACACGGGCAGCGACTCCGGCACCGGTTCGAGTCGCTGGAGAGCAGCCGCAGCGCCGCGGCCGCGACGCTCTTTTATATTCGAATTCCTCGTTTATCTCCGCCGGATCTATCTGTCACAATAATGGCAGTTTTGTTCTTCGGTTTGCGCTCTCGACCCGCTCCTCAATCTAGCTCCCAATTGTAACCGGCGACGCGTAATAGCTCCGGGAATTTTAGCTTTCCTCTTTCCGGCAAGCGGGATTAGCAGGACTCTTTTTACTCCCGCTAAAACCGCCTTTTCTTATATTCAAATCGGTTTAATCTTTATATTTCTTTTGTTTTTTTACTTCTTTTTGAAGATCCTATTCAATTTCTGCTCAATAACTAACTTTTTCTTATGTTTTTTCTCTTCCACATTACATAAATGTTAGAATGAAAAGATTTATTTTCATCTTCTTCTTTTCATCTTATATTTCTCTTTTCTATAACCTTCTAGAATTTCTTATTCAATAATAATTAGAACTTCATTCAACAACGATTTACCAAGTTTCTAAATTATTTGACCAATACCCCAAAATACAATTGAACGGTGTTTTGCAAAATTTAATCAATCGCACGGAAATCACCACAAATTAATACACATTAATGTGAGAATTTTCGAGATAAAACCGTCTTGCGTATTTTGATACAGTTTTGTTTAAAATTCTAGGATTAATTTTATACTCAATTTTATAAACCAACCTAATTTAATATTATTGTTCAAATCAATTACAGTAAAGCTTCGCTAATCGGAACTCCTATAATCCGGATTCTCCAGTAATCCGGACGAAATTGAAATAGTAGTTATTTACATTATGTATTCCATAATCCGGATTTCTGGATTACTTGTGATTCCATAATCACAAGTAATCCAGAAATACAGTATTCCACGCTGTTCATGTAAAAAGCAGTTCGTTAAAAAGCATCATGGCGCCAAAGAGAACACAAAACAATAACTCTAGCAGAACAACACGATATATTGCAAAAATTAAAAAATGGTGTTGGTGGAAAGGTGTTGGCTACTAGTATGGAGTTGGTACATCGACGATTTTCAATATGTTAGTAGTGTGTGTTTTGATTTAATAAATCCTTAGATGTATTTAACATACTTTTGTGACTTTTAAAAAGGTTCCAATAATCCGGATGTTTCACTAATTCGGATTGCCTCGGTTTTCATTGACCCAGATTAGCGAAGCTTCACTGTATACTGACAATGTGTAACAGCTCCAAGCTTTCTTTTTTATTTCCACTGAAATTTTTAAACTTTTAAAATAGTAATCTTAAAAATTCTATTTTTGGTTATTTCTTGCTTCATTCTTTAGATGGAAGATAAAGCTTTCCAGTTTTACACTTTGTATAACTGGAATTCGTAAATAGACAAAGGATTGCAAATGTAGCTGAAACATTGTTTTATGATTTTGTCAATTTTATTATAACACAACTTAACAGGTTAACAGTCCATAGCCCATATATGGGCTGTGAACAGAAAGTACTACCAGTCCACAGTTCATATGTGGACTCTTTTTCGATACATAAAAAAAAGACTGGGCGTGTGTAACGTTTCTCATTCTCTAATTTGGACTGTTAACCTGTTAATATACAGTGAAATCTCCCTTGCGCGGACACCAACGGGACCCACCAAAAGTGTCCGTTCAAGAGGGGTGTTCGCTTAAGAGAAGTGCGAAGTAATTATATGAGAGTCGGACGGTTCCATGAGAAACTGTCCGTCCAAGGGGGGTGTCCGTTCAAGAGGGGTGTCCGCGAAGGGGAATTTCACTGTATTGGGTTATATACTCAATTTTATAAACCAACCCAATTTAATATTATTGCTCAAATCAATTTTATTAACGACGTATAATAGCTCTAAGCCTCTAACTCCCTATTCCTGCTGAAATTTTGAAACTTTAAAAACGGTAATCTTAAAAATTCTATTTTTTGTTATTTCTTGTTTCATTCTTTAAATGAAAGATTTAACTTTCCAGTTCTATACATTGTATAACTAGAATTTATGAAAAGACAAAGAATCGCAAATGTATCTGAAACATTGTTTTATGATTTTGTCAATTTTAGTACAACACAACTTAATATATTGAACTAAAGCATCCTAATTACATCTATAACCTTTATATACATATATTGGGTTATATACTCAATTTTATAAACCAACCCAATTTAATATTATTGCTCAAATCAATTTTATTGACAACGTGTAATACCTTCAAGCTTCTAGATTCCTATTTCTACTGAAATTTTTAAAGTTTTAAAACGGTAATCTTAAAAATTCTATTTTTGATTATTTCTTGCTTCATTCTTAAGATGGAAGATTTAGCTTTCCAGTTCTATACATTGTATAACCGGAATTTATGAAGACAATGGATCGCAAATGTAGCTGGAGCACTGTTTTATCCTTTCGTCAAATTTATCATAACACAACTCAATGTATAGAACCAAACCATCCCAATTAAATTTTATTGTCGAATTCAAACTGACTATTGACATCTAACAGCCTTAGACACTTTTCGATATCGTCGTCGTTCAATATTTAAAAAAAAGCCAAAACAACAGAAAAACTTGGGAATTTTCTTTATTTTCACTGAAATTGACTTTTCAACCTTTTAATCCTTTAAACCTTTAAACCTTTTAATCCTCTATTTTTTGTTGTGTCTTCTAACAAGATGATATATTAATAGGAATTTTCTTTACTTCCATCGAGATTGACTTTTTTAATATCTAAAATGGTTTATTCTTAAAACTTCTATTTCTGGATGTATTTTCCATTGAAAAGTTAGATGAGTGGGAATTTTGTTTACTTCGACTTGCTGGGTTTTCTAACTTGTATAACGGTTTATTCTTATATTTTCTGACGAGAAGATAAATTAATAGGAATTTTCCTTACTTCTACTAAAGTTAACTTTTCTAACTTTTCTAACGGTTTAGCTTTAAAACTTCTATTTATGGTTACTTCTCGCTTCTTTCTCTAGAAAGAAGGTATGGGTGCCAACTAAACGAGCTGTACTGGATTTCTTCCGTGGTTTTCAAAGTTTCTTACTTACTTAAGTCGTTAACTCAAACGCAAGCTAAATTACCTACTTGACATACAATTACTTCTTGGAGTTGTCAGCAGATTTTTTTTTCTCTTCTTGTTACAAATCAGTATTTTAAAACTCTTCAAATTTCTTTAAAACTTTTTCTTAAAACTCTTCAAATTTTTGTTTTTCTGCTCCAACGGCTGATTATTAAAAAAGTTACAATTTTCCAGGATGATTTCTGTTATGTGGAATAGCTTGGAATTTTTTAATTAAAATTTTCGTAGAAATTTCGAAGTATCTTGAAGTAGATTGGTTTGGCAAAACCCCAAAACCTTTTACATTTTAGACAGTTTACCATTTGTTATTTTGATAGAAGGCCAAATAGTTAGAGGTGGGAATTTCCTTAACTTTCATTGAAATTGCCTCACAGGTTTGTAACATGATTTTATTCTAAAACTTCTATTTTCGATTGTATTTTCCCACAAGAACAGAGATTAGTAGGAATTTTCTGTATTTCCGTCGAAATCGACTTTTTTTAACTATTAGATTGGTTTATTCTGAAAACTTCTATTTCTAGTTGTATTTTCCCATGAACTATCTTGAAATCTCTTAAGTATCTTGAAGTAGATTGGTTCTATAAAAACTAAAAGCCTTAGAGAGTTTACCATTATTTTGATTTTTTTAACTAAGAGATTGGTTGATTTTGAAAATTTCTATTTCTAGTTGTATTTTCGGATAGAGTACCTTGAAATTTCTTAAGCACCTTCAAGTAGATTCGTTCGGCAAAAACCCAAAAGCCTTAAACAGTTTACCATTCCGTATTTTGGCAAAAAACTAGATAATAGGAATTTTCTTTACTTCCACTGAATTGGCTTTTCAACAATTTAATATGATTTAATCTTAAAACTTCTATTTCTCTTTGTATGTTCCGTTAAAAGGGTAGATTGGAGAGAATTTTCTTTATTTCCATTGAAATTGATTTTTTTAATTAAGAGTTTGGTTTATTTTGAAAACTTCTATTTCTAGTTGTATTTTCCGATGAAGTATCTTAAAATTTCTTAAGTATCTTGAAGTAGATTCGTTCGACAAAAACCAAAAACTTTAAATAGTTTACCATTCCGTATTTTGACAGAAAACTAGATAATAGGAATTTTCTTTACTTCCATTAAAATTGGCTTTTCAACCTTTTAATATGATTCAGTCTTAAAACTTCTATTTCTGCTTGTAGTTTCCGACAAAAAGATTAATTAGTTAGAATGTTCTTTATTTCCATTGAAATTGATTTTTTTAACTCAGAGATTGATTTATTTTGAAAACTTCTATTTCTAGTTGAATTTTCAGATGGAGTACCTTGAAATTTCTTAAGCATCTTCAAGTTCATTCGTTCGACAAAAACAAAAAGCTTTAAACAGTTTACCATTCCGTATTTTGACAAAAAACTAGATAATAGGAATTTTCTTTATTTCTACTGAAATTGGCTTTTCAACCTTTTAAAATGGTTTAATCTTAAAACTTCTATTTTTGCTTGTATTTTCCGACAAAAAGATAGATTAGTGAAAATTTTCTTTATTTCCATTGAAATTGATTTTTTTAACTAAGAGATTGATTTATTTTAAAAACTTCTATTTCTAGTTGTATTTTCCGATGAAGTATCTTAAAATTTCTTAAGTATCTTGAAGTAGATTCGTTCGACAAAAACCAAAAGCTTTAAACAGTTTACCATTTCGTATTTTGACAAAAAACTAGATAATAGGAATTTTCTTTACTTCCATTAAAATTGGCTTTTCAACCTTTTAATATGATTCAGTCTTAAAACTTCTATTTCTGCTTGTAGTTTCCGACAAAAAGATAAATTAGTTAGAATGTTCTTTATTTCCATTGAAATTGATTTTTTTAACTCAGAGATTGATTTATTTTGAAAACTTCTATTTCTAGTTGTATTTTCGGATGGAGTACCTTGAAATTTCTTAAGCATCTTCAAGTACATTCGTTCGGCAAAAACCAAAAGCCTTAAACAGTTTACCATTTCGTATTTTGACAAAAAACTAGATAATAGGAATTTTCTTTACTTCTACTGAAATTGGCTTGTCAACCTTTTAATATGATTCAGTCTTAAAACTTCTATTTTTGCTTGTATTTTCCGACAAAAAGATAGATTAGTGAAAATTTTCTTTATTTCCATTGAAATTGATTTTTTTAACTAAGAGATTGATTTATTTTAAAAACTTCTATTTCTAGTTGTATTTTCCAATGAAGTATCTTAAAATTTCTTAAGTATCTTGAAGTAGATTGGTTTGACAAAAACCAAAAACCTTAGAGAGTTTACCGTTTTGTATTTTGGCAGAAAGTTAGATAATAGGAATCTTCTTTACTTCCACTGAAATTGGCTTTTCAACCATTTAATATGATTTAGTCTTAAAACTTTTATTTCTGCTTGTATTTTCCGTCAAAAGGATAGATTAGTGAGAATTTTCTTTATTTCCATTGAAATTGATTTTTTAACTCAAAGACTAATTTATTTTGAAAACTTCTATTTCTAATTGAATTTTCGGATGGAGTACCTTGAAATTTCTTAAGCATCTTCAAGTACATTCGTTCGGCAAAAACCAAAAGCCTTAAACAGTTTACCATTCCGTATTTTGACAAAAAACTAGATAATAGGAATTTTCTTTACTTTCATTGAAATTGGCTTTTCAACCTTTTAATATGGTTTAATCTTAAAACTTCTATTTTTGCTTGTATTTTCCGACAAAAAGATAGATTAGTGAAAATTTTCTTTATTTCCATTGAAATTGATTTTTTTAACTAAGAGATTGATTTATTTTAAAAACTTCTATTTCTAGTTGTATTTTCCGATGAAGTATCTTGATATTTCTTAAGTATCTTAAAATTTCTTAAGTATCTTGAAGTGGATTCGTTCGACAAAAACCAAAAGCCTTAGAGAGTTTACCATTCCGTATTTTGACAAAAAACTAGATAATAGGAATTTTCTTTACTTCCACTGAAATTGGCTTTTCAACCTTTTAAAATGGTTTAATCTTAAAACTTCTATTTCTGTATTTTCCGATAAAAAGATAGATTAATGAGAATTTTCTTTACTTCGACCGAAATTGGTTTTTTCAGAATGATTTATTCTAACAACTTCTATTTGTGGTTGTATTTTCCGACGAAATATCTTGAAGTAGGTTCAGCAAAATTCTTAAGAAATCTCTATTATTTAGTATTTTTTCATTCTCATGAAGTATGAAATGAATTAACCAATCAATTTATACATTAACTTCAGAATAAACTTCATTTCATTCGAATAGCTTCTTCGTATTAAGAGATTAAGAGATATTACACACTATTTCTGGTATCTTATAGAAGTTTCTTCATTCACTTCAGGTTAATTTGTGGAATTTCAAAATTTTCCTTGTAAATAATCAAAATTTTATAAAACACAAATTTGTTTTTTGATTTGTTTTATTTATCGTCATTCTTATGACCAAATTTTTGAATTTGTTTCATTGTATAGTTATTCACTAAAAAGTGTAAAAAGTTCTGATATCTTATAAATGTTTTTTCATTCACTTCAGTTTAATTTGTGGAATTTCAAAACTTTCCTTGTAAATAATCCAACCTTTATAAAACACTTAAACTTATTTTTGATTTTTTCATTTATCGTTATTTTTATGAGTCACCTTTTTGAATTTGTTTCATTGTATAGTTACTCACTAAAAAGTGTAAAAAGTTCTGGTATCTTATATATGTTTTTTCATTCACTTCAGTTTAATTTGTGGAATTTCAAAATTTTCCCTGTAAATAATCCAACCTTTATAAAACACTTAAATTTATTTTTTAATTTTTTTTATTTATCGTCATTTTTATGAGTCACCTTTTTGAATTTGTTTCATTGCGGTCACTCACTAAAAAGTGTAGAGTATTTTGGTTGACTTATTAAGTCGAATAACTTTACTCGACTTTTAACTTTATTCGACTTCGATTTTTAACTTTATTCTTCATGAAATATTTTTAGTATCTTCATCGTAAAATATATTTAGTATCATATCACAAAAATTATTTAAATCACTATACTTTACATTTTTATTTCAAAACTGTATCACTTATAAAATTAAATTTTTGACGATTTTTATTCAAAAAAAATATATATATTGATAAGCAATAAGAGTTTTAGTGTTTTAATATTGTACTATTTTAGTAAAATGAAAAGTTAGAATGGATGAGTAGTGAAGAATAGAATCTATCAATTTGTTCCCTAAAGGATGGGCGCGTATTAATTGCAGCACGAGCCGGCCTCTTAATATCTTAATAACAACGGCCGAGCGCTAGAGAAGGCCTCTAAATACTTTATGTATTTAATTACCGCGCGTAAGTGTATCGTAAAGCGGCGAGAAAAGTTTATGGCCCTTTTGCGGTAATTTATTTCCCCGCAGGTCCGCAACGAACTGGGCCGAAGAACGTACCAATTAGCGGCCAAACCGAACCCATAGCTCGTAAGTTTGAAAAGATCCGCATAAAAGGTCCATCTTAAAAAATAAAACTCACTTTGATTTATATACTTTTCAGTCGAAAATATGAACAAACTCGATAACTGATTGTGTCAATCGTGCAGGTTTGCTTTGCCGATTCGATTTTTTAACATGTCCCCGACTTCGGGGCCACCGAAAAAGTTAATTTCACACCTTAGAACGTGGAAGTGGGGGACATAAACCCATTTTTCCCGGATTTTTTGTCGCGCACTTCACGTTAGATGTGTAATTCGCATTATTTACAGTTTTGTGGGACCACACAGCGAGCTCTTTGTACAATAAATCGGGTCAATTCTAAACGTTACCATTTTTTTTTATTTTTTTTAATAAACTAAACTAAAAAATATACTAAATTTTAATTCACAATAATTTAAGTTTTTTATTTTATCAATTTAGATATATTTTTGAAATCACCATCAATGTAAATCAAGGTATCAATATAATTCGACAATTATCAAATTGTTAATTTGTTATAATATACAGAGTGTCCCGTTTTGATTGTTCGATCCTTTACTTCTATGACTGAATACAAGTAAAAAAAGTCCTAGTAAATATAGGTCCGAAAGTGGTTGGTTTTCGAGATATTCAAGGTTTTAATTCCACAAGTTACCCTATTATTAATATTATTGTAGTGTTACATTTAAATTAAATTATTAAATAGTTGCCACGGTTTCGACTAACTTTTGTAGCTGACCAGTGTAACCTAATAATAATTTATCGAAACCATCAAAACGAGTTAATAATTTAACTTAAATGATTCTCATCGATTAAGTTAATAATAGGTAAACTTAGAGAATTAAACTTTCAATATCTGGAAAATGAATCATTTTTGAGCCCAGAGCAGGACTTTTCTGCTTATTTTTAGCCCAGGAATAGGCCAGAATCGGACACTCAAAACGAGACCAGGAATAGCCTAGGATCGGACAATCAAAATGAGACACCCTGTATTTAATCAAAACGTTTGTAGTTAAAAAAAGAATCTTCATAGTGACAAATACATGAAGTTTTAAAAATGAATTTTAAGAATTTTGAAGATAATACTTTATTCATCATCAAGTATCAAATTCGACAATTATCAAATTGTTAATTCCTTACAATATATTTAATCAAAACGTTTGTAGTTAAAAAAAAAAAGAATAATCGTAGTGACAAATACATAGTTTTGAAAATGAATTTTAACAGTTTTGAAGATAATACTTTATTTATCATCAGGTATCAATGTAATTCAACAATTATCAAATTGTTAACATTTTAGATTTTATTAATTCATTGTGAATAACGCAGATAACAAAAAATTAAATTAATTATCATATGGCACTTTGCCATTTCGACAAACTTATCTGTTGTTAATAGACTATTTTTGGTTTTAAAAAGGAAATTTTACTGTTAAAAAATTAGCGGATTTATTTTAAGAATTAAAAAATTTCTGGTAACTTTGCCATTTTTTAAGAACATCTATTTTCAATTTTGGTTTTTAAGGGAGATATTTGAATTATATAAATTTAAAGAAGATTTGCTGTTAGGTTGTTGAGAATATAAGTAATTTCTTATGAAATGAGTTACCGTCGCAAGAAAGTTCCCGCCTAAAATCGGATCGAGACGAACGGTTCGGATCTCAAAAATCAAAAATTCTTCGGCGCGCAAAAGTACCGACCGGATTTCGGATGACGGAGGATGTTTAGAGCGTATATAAATGAACGTTACCGTGTAAACATTGTAGCTGCGGATAGATAAGGTCATATATGTAACACTTCGACGCCACACACTGCGGATTAAAGCACGGTACGGCACCGCATGCTTCTCGCCACGTGAGCGCTGTAGTACGACACCCACCACTGGCACTAAGAGGTCTGAGCCTCGTCGAGTCCACGTTCTGTGCCCTTTCCAGCGGCTCGAGCGGCCCCCCTATTCAATTGGATAGATATGATGCTCTACTGCTATGTTATGTTATTATTTCTTGAGCGGATCTCATACCTACCTCGCGCCAAAACCCAAAATCACTTGGTACTCTTAAATTCCAGAGAAATTGGAATTCCAAAAACTCAAAATTTCAAAAAAATAAAATTCCAAGAAATCAGTCTTCCAAAAAATCAAACCTACAAAAAATCAAACTTTCAAAAAATGAGACTTCCTAAAAATGAGACTTCCAAAAAATGAGACTTCCTAAAAATGAGACTTCCAAAAAAATGAGACTTCTAAAAAATTAAACTTCCAAAAAATCAGACCTATAAAAAACCAAACTTTAAAAAAACGAGACTTCCTAAAAATGAGAATTCCAAAAAATGAAACTTCTAAAAAATTAAACTTCCAAAAAATGAAACTTTCAAAAAATGAGACTTCCAAAAAATTAAACTTCCAAAAAATTAAACTTCCAAAAAAACCATCTTCTAAAAAAACTTAATGATGATCAACTATATTAACTTTACCACTTCAAATCTTAAAAGTAATAGAGCTTTTTCTTAATTTCTTTCACCATCATTAAAATCTCTTAATATCTTTTACCAAGGACATCAAGAAACGTCTCATTTTTACCACGTTTTATTGCGTCGCTACTAACGATTTTTATTGCAGCGCTAAATAAAAATTGATGAGGTGATTATTGAAAATGTAACGTTCTTCTTAATTTATCGTATAATCTTAACATAAAATAACGATTATTTTTCGAATTTGGAATTTTGTTTGTTTCTTAATAGATAAAATACGTACGATTCGGAGGCACGTGTTATGAGATTACCGATCTAATTGATTATCGCGTCTCCTTCGTCTCGTAAGTCACGACATCCAATATCGGGCAATAAGCGTTAGATTTTCCTAGAAATCGATCCCTTCGTTTGCTTAACGTTCAAATGGGTCTTATATATTTATGGTAACTACGTCAATCGGACGGCGTACATGCGAAATTGGTTTGTAGCATGCACAACTTGATTCTAGATATTTTTCTTGGAGAGAAAAAAAAATAAGACGTTTTTCTTCTTTCTTTCCTAGCAGTTACATAAACCGCGAGTTATTTTTAGAATTGTTTATTATAACCCGAGCGTTGTTTTCGAATTGTTTGATTAATTATCATCCATTAGAACTATTTTGTTAGAAAATTTGATTTATTCCTCAAATCTATTAATCCCTCTCTTATATTAATTAAATATAATTAAGCAAGTCAAGTAAGTAAGATTAAGGTCCATTTAATATATTTAAATTTTCAATTAATAATTAACCAAAATATATATATTTTTTATTATTAAAGGAGTCACCCTGTATAGTTGCAAAATGTCTCGAAAAAATATTGCACAACGTCACGGTTACAAAGACGCCAATAAAAGACGTATTACAGCAATAACTCGGCTATCGGCTGCGTAGATCTGTGAGAAAAATATTTCGAAACGTCCGCAGTGAAAAGAACCTTTGTGCTTAGAACATTAACCGATCGTGCCATCGACATGACTTAAGATTGCTCTATTTGCTTTAGAATCGTCGAATTTGGCGCATTTCACTTTTACTAAGTAACGCCATCTGTAAGAAAATATCGATAGTGTTTTAACCCAACAAAGAAACCTTTTATTAAACCTTAAGAAAAATAAGTTGCCTATGTTTCATATATCAAACATAATAATAAAGAAAACTGTATATTTTGAGATATTAAAATTTTTTTTATATCTATTTTTTTAATATATTTTGAAAAAGAATAGGATAAAATTTTAGTTACAATATATATACTTTGTAAGAAATACTTATCTAAATCTATAAAATTAAAACACAATAGGTTTTAAAATTATAACACCACATCGTAAACATTTAAGTGGGTTATTTTGTCTTTAACAAAAACACCAAATAATTACTTTACTCATTTATTTTATTTATTACATATATTACACTTACAATTTTTTTTCTTTAATTTTAATATCTACATATAGACAACTTTAGGTCACCGTTTGAAATGCCAAAATTGACAATACATTATGCCAAGGCAAAAATACTAGCAACTATTGTCACAAATTTGAGTCGAAGACCTTCACAAGTGTACGCGGTACGGCTTAGAAAAATATCGTTTCTCACAGGAAAATTATACTTTGAATGGTATTAACGACATAGACCTCTGTTGAATCACAAACGAACGTATGGATTGCGAGATTCCTTTCATTTCGCAGGAAGTTAACAGAATGAGTAGTGGCTTAACCGGAGGCACCCCGCAGGTACTAGCGTTCTAAAGTTTTTTATTATTTCCAAATTAACACATTCGAGACCATGATATGTATAAAGTTATATACCACGTCCCGTAGCTACAGGAAATAAAAGGAATTTTCTCGTCGTACAGCAAGCGTAAGCGACTTTTTGACGGTCACTGTATAGTATTCGTATATCGCCCAACAAAAAGAAAGGCTCAAATTAATAATTTCACTTCTTAATAATTTTATTTAACTTTTAAGACAACTCTTTAAGAATAATATTGCTACAGCGGAGATTATGTCACTCCAAACCAAAACTTATTAAAATATTTTTTGTTTGTACGTTGACATAAGCTGCAAGATTGAGACGATACAACATAAACGATGTAAAATATTCGAATTTCAATTATCGCCGTTTTGATGATTGGCAACCAAGTAAAGAAACTGGAAGGCGATGGCCAAGAGAGAGATGCCAAGCAAATCGCCCATGGAGGTCAGGTAAGGAATGGCGGAGTTGTCAGGATCTATCTTCCTTTTCCACATCCAATGAATCATAATGTAGGCAACGTAAAGAAGCGTCGCAACTTGCGTCACTGCGGCAAGCAAATAGACAACGATAAAAAGGGAGCTCATGGTGTTCTCTTCTCCTTTCATGTAATCGATAGTATAAACGAAGATGAGGTGACCAGGTACGACCATCGCCATCAGGACACGCGTGGTTCTCGCGTGAACACTCTTCCCGCAAAATCCGGTCACGGGCGATATGAAAATTACGTTATCCTCGTCAGCGTTAATATCTGATGTGAGGATACCTAATACTGACTGCTTGTGCAGAGCCGTCGATATCCTGCTAGCCTGGACAGCCACCAAATTCCCACCAACTCCGTTTATTACCGGTTGAAACACGGCTATATCCTCGAATTTTGCAACCATAAAGTCTAGGATCAAACCTCCCACGGAACTTATCAACATCGCTCCCATTACCGGCGTCCAACCGTTGTACAACACATCTCTAGTGTGGAGATTTCTTTTTGCAATCCAAACCCATAAAGGTATAGCTAAGATGTATCCTGCTATAATCAATGGTGCTAACCAATCATATGTTCCTGCAAAGAGAACAAACAATAATTTACCTGATTTTAATCAATCGTTTTTTAATTTAAATTTTACCTATGGATTCATAAAGAACCGTTGCAATCCAAGATAACAATGCCAAAGATGTAATATCACCCAGACTCGCCGCTATCGGAGTAGCTACATTATCTGGATTGATATGGCAATGTCTAGACAAAACAATAACTCCCGCGGTGATTATTCCCAAAACCAAACTCGCCAAGGAGACTGTTACCAAACTGCTGGCGCACAAAAGATAAGCGTGGTTCAAGTGAACAGTATGGCTTTTGAAAATGCCCATAACAACAGCCACCACGGAACCAAGAAATCCAACCACAATCGCTTGGCACTGAAAGCAAAAAAAAAAATCCCCCAAATAGAATTTTTGATATTAATCGTAAGAGAAATGTATTCATTCCTCCGAATTTTATAATCATCAAAAGCAACATACTTTATGTGAGCGGTACTTAAGATAGCTTTTACCGAAGTAAGCGTGTCATAACTTTTTATGCTTATTTCACTATCATTTCAATCTCAATCGTTCATCAGGAAAATTTCTGATGAACGATTATATCAACCTCTACACCGGGAATTAGACGAAAATTTTAAAATTTTGACTATGAGCTCGCGTAACTCGACCTTCGATACTTTGATTTAGATGCGGTTTGTTTTATACGATTCTTTATTTAATTCTGATTAAGTCTTTAGATGAATGTCTTCCTGTCAGATCAGGAAAGTTTCTGACGAACGATCACATCAACCTCTACACCGGGAATTAGATAAAAATTATGAAATTTTGACTTTGAGCTTGCATACCTCTGTCTTCGATCGTTTGATTTAGATGCGGTTTGTTTTAAACGATTCTCTATTTAATTCTGAGTAAGCCTCTAGATGAACATCTTCCTGTCAGACCAGGAAAATTTCTGGCGAACGATTATATCAACCTCTACACCGGGAATTAGACGAAAATTTTGAAATTTTGACTTTGAGCTCGCGTAACTCGACCTTCGATCGTTTGATTTGGATGCGGTTTGTTTTAAACGATTCTCTATTTAATTCTGAGTAAGCTTCTAGACGAACGTCTTCCTGTCAGATCAGGAAAATTTCTGGCAAAGGATTATATCAACATCTACACCAGGCGATAGACGAAAATTTTGTAATTTTGACTTTGAGCTCGTGTAACTCGACCTTCGATCGTTTGATTTGGATGCGGTTTGTCTTAAACGATTCTCTATTCAATTCTGAGTAAGCCTCCAGACGGAGGTCATCCTATCGGATCAGAAAAATTTCTGACCAACGGTTATATCAACCTCTACACCGGGAATTAGACAAAAATTTTGAAATTTTGAATTTGAGCTCGCGTAACTCGACCTTCGATCGTTTGATTTGGATGCGGTTTATTTTAGACGATTCTGTATTCAATTCTGAGTAAGCCTCGAGACGGAGGTCATCCTATCGGATCAGAAAATTTCTGACCAACGGTTATATCAACCTCTACACCGGGAATTAGACGAAAATTTTGAAGTTTTGACTTTGAGCTCGCGTAACTCGACCTTCGATCGTTTGATTTGGATGCGGTTTGTTTTAAACGATTCTCTACTTAACTCTGAGTAAGCTTCTAGACGAACGTCTTCCTATCAGATCAGGAAAATTTCTGGCAAACGATTATATCAACATCTACACCAGGCGATAGACAAAAATTTTGAAATTTTGACTTTGAGCTCGCGTAACTCAACCTTCGATCGTTTGATTTGGATGCGGTTTGTTTTAAACGATTCTCTATTCAATTCTAAGTAAGCCTCTAGACGGAGGTCGTCCTATTGGATCAGGAACCTCTACACCGGGAATTAGACGAAAATTATGAAATTTTGACTTTGAGCTCGCGTAACTCGGCCTTCGATCGTTTGATTTCTATGCGGTTTGTTTTAAACAATTCTCTGTTCGATTCTAAATAAGACTCTAAAAGGACATCGTTGTCCTGGATCCAGAAAATTTTTGACAAACAATTTTGCCAACCTCATCGAGAAATTAGACGATAGTTTTGAAATTTTGACTTTGGGTTCGTGTAACTCAGCCTTCGATCGTCTGATTTCTGTGCCATTTGTTTTAAACGATCCTCTTTTTAATTCTGGGTTAGAATCTAGAAGGGTGTCGTTGTGCTGAATCCAGAAAATTTCTAACGAACGGTTTTGCCAACCTCTACATCGAGAAATTAATCGAAAATTTTGAAATTTTGACTTTGAGTTCGTGTAACTCAGCCTTCGATCGTCTGATTTCTGTGGCATTTGTTTTAAACGATCCTCTTTTTAATTCTGAGTTAGAATCTAGAAGGGTGTCGTTGTGCTGAATCCAGAAAATTTCTGACGAACGGTTTTGCCAACCTCTACATCGAGAAATTAGTCGAAGATTTTGAAATTTTGAGTTTGAGTTCGCGTAACTCGTCGGTCGATTATCTAATTTTCGTACGGTTTATTTTAAATGATTTTACGTTCAATTCTGAGTAAGACTCTAGAAAGGCGTCGTTGTGTTTTACTCAGAAAATGATTTATTTATTTTTACTAGTGCCACAACATGAACATTGCGTTCTAAACGAGTTCTAACATTTATAACAAATATAAATTTATCAAAATGTATCTAGAAACACCGATACTTCCAATATTAGCTAATTTACTCTCTCTTTATCTTGAAGTTGAAATTTAATATTCTTTACATCATAAACATTTATTGATAGGATAAACACTTTTTGATATGTAAAAATTTTTAAACTTTATCCGCACCACGTAGAAAGATAATAAGATAATTTTACCTGTATCAACGTCAAATTTCCTATAATCATCTCGAAGAGCTGCTTAGGCGTATCCATATGTCCCAAATTGGCCTGAGTCGATAACCTCGAGGCCAGTGTCATTTCAAGGTTACCCTTCAATCCCAATAAAGCTGGGATGAGGATTACCAACTCGGTCACTTCCACAAATACCGGCCAATGCTGCAAAAAGAGCACTCGTGAGGATATCATGTTACCGTTTTAGAAGTAATTTTACCTGTATCTTATCCAAGACTAATCCCGCGCACACCATTCCAAACCCAGCGATCAAAAATGGGATGAATACTTGGATTGCGATGGAGAGGTACGTTTCTTGTCCGTGTTCCCTGACTTCCACATAATCGTCCGAGATTTGGGCGACGGCCACCACATCTGGAAGTTTTCCGTTGTCGTTGTCGGTGTCATTTGTTGCCGCTACCAGGGTTAATTCCATGTCGTTTTCGATCTCCACCTCAAAGGCACTTGATGACCCGCCGTCTTCGTTGGGTTTGCCGCTGGGCTGAATGTGGTTTGGAGTGTCCATTGCGTTAGACCCATAGCTTTCTGTACTGTAATACAAAAAGTAACTTTATAAAATTAAATAAATTAATAAAAATGGAATGAGTTAAGAATGGAACGAGTTAAGAATGGGCTAATAAACTGATTTTTAAAATATTTTAATTTGGATGATAAACTTAGACTTACAATTAGATAGGATAAACCTTATTACATTAACCACAATTTAATTATTGGAAAACTGGAAAAGCTTCTGTATCATTCTAATTAATTTGCGGCTTGGTTATATAAAACCGATAAACAGTTTCTTATTTAACATGTGGCCTTTATACGATTAATTATTCAATTACACGCGGAACAATTGTGTTTATCTGGATTCTTTTTCTTTGTAATATAAACGTGAATTGCAAATTAAGTATTTTATATAAAATTTACCTTAGATATTCCTCGTCGACAAACCGCATTTCTTATTTTTCTAAAACTACTCTAGAACTTAACTTTTCGTAACATTAACTATACCAAATGAAAACCAATTAAAGACTGAGGTAATTGAGCTACGTGAAAACTTCAATTCGTCCAATATGATATTATATATTGGAATTTGAGAACTTTAATAACTATAAGATAACTATAGCATTACTAATGTTATTACTTCTTTTACACATTGGTAAAATTCTTATGATTAATTTTAATATATTCTAATGCAATAGCTATTTTATCAAAAAATGTTAATTTTATAAAAATCTATTTTTATTGGAAATCTATTTTTATTAAAAATCTATTTTTATTGGAAATCTTTATTAGAAATAATTCATTTATTTTAAAATAAAATTAAAATCAAAATAATTCATGTTGAAAATACACAAAAAAAAATTTTTTTTTGAAAAATTTTTGAACAACTAAAATATCAAAATTTGAAATATGTATACAAAAACAACCCTAAAAATTGCAATGAAGACTTAATGATGTAATTCCCATTGACGTAACTTTGGATATAGGGTTGGCACGTGGTCGAAAAGAAAAGAAAAAAAAAGAGGGAGACGTATCTCACCTGAATCGAGAGACAACAAATTCCCTTCAGGAATAGACGAAGGGAGGTCGTATATCGGATCAGTATCAAAGCGATGCTCCGGGTATCCGGCGAAAAGCACCAAAAATTCTAGGCTAAAAAAGCCTATCTGACTGCACGCGGCTACATCGTGCACTGCTGGACGTATTGATCCACGACTCGTGGATGAATGTGAAACGGACAACCCTTGACGGGAAAAGGTCCGAGATGGCGCAGGCGCTAGATATCTAGCGTTCGAATTTAGTTAGATATTTCGCAACGTTAAATAACGCCGAGAGCTCCGAGATCGGATTTATGAGTCATTATAACAACGTGATTATCAAGGTAACCAACATAGCCAGTCGATAATTCAATACGAACGGGGTTCTGTTGCATTCCCGGAAATCCACGCTGAGATCACGGCTTCAAGTTCTTAGTACATCTACAGACTTATTATTTCACAGAACTTTTATAATTAAAGTTTAAAGGAAGATATTTAGTTTCATATAAAAATAAAAAGTTTTTTAGTTTGAAGTTATTGATCTATAGAAGTAATTAGAAGGTTGCATCAAAGGAACATAATGCTAGAGTGTAAATAAAAAAAAAATACGTCCTTGCCAAAGAGTTTAGTTTGAGTAAAACTTGTTGATTTTTTGGCAGGAAATAGACTACTACTCTTTATCATTGCGATAACGTTTTAAGATTATGTAATAACACTACATAAGGTTATCTCTCGATATTTTTCGTTTAGATTTGTCACTTTTGATAAAAACGAAAAAATAAAATAGTAAAAAAATAATATTATCTTATATTATTTAGCATTGAACGTTCATTCAAGTTTTGATAATATACTAACAAAATGATTTACATTTTTTTCAAGGTTTATAATTTCATAACTATAAAAAGACTTGAAAAGTTACTTATTACCAAATCATTTTTATATTTAAAATTTATTATAAAGTAATTTTTAAAGTTATGAGGTTTCTTATCAGTTATAATGTAAGTCTCTGGTCTGTGTATACACCCAGATACTTGACTGCACTGTCTTTGGGATTCCAGCTTAAAGGATGGTTTTCTATTGTTATTATTGATGGATTTTTGATTTTTCTGAGTGTGAATATTTTGACTTCGCATTTGCTAGGGTTTAAATGGAAACACCACGTGGACAACCATTTCTATACTTCGTTAATTGATCTTCGCAGGTCATTAATAGATTTTTCCAGGACTACATTTTGCGTTATAATAACCATGTCATCCGCAAATAAGGCTTTTTGATCATTTGCGTGAATTGGAATATCATGTAGACAGATATTAAATAGAAGAGGCGAGAGGATACTACCCTGAGGAACTCCTACTTTAATAAGTTTGGATTGAGATGTATAAGCATGTATTCTAACGTAAAACTTCCTATCTTCAACAAATGAGTAAACTAAAGCTTTAACCGTTTGGGTACGGGAGAATTTTATATGCATACAAATGAAACGCGATAGAGCTTCCCCGGACTCAAACGGTTAAGGTATTCTGGAATGTTAGTTTTCAATAGCTTATATTTTAGTCCATATATCCATACTGAATCAAAGAAAGCTTGATTTCGAGAAAACCCGTTTTAAAAAAATTAGGTTTTTCACATTTTTATTTATTTTGTATGAATGTAGCTTTCACGTTTGTTAATATTTTTATTGAATTTTAACAAAAAGACCAAATGAAGCACCTTACTCCACAAAGAAAATGCAAAAACATTCTTTGTCATAAGATTACAGACTTATTAATCAATAACACAAAGTGAAATAACTTCTAACACCTTTCTTTTTGTTTAAGGAAAAGAAAATCTGTTGACAGACGAGAAGCTCGAATCACTAAGTGACCGTATCATAAACCAAAAATGGGCAACTTTTTGTATAGTGGGAGCCAAATTATGGTTTACTGTTTTGTACGCGGGTCGGAGTAGAACATTATTTTTTTATTTTATTTTTATATAAAAAACAAAGTTAATTATTAGATCTCCCAGAACTCTTGCTTTCCTTGGTAGAACAACTGGTCAGAATGCAGGAAATCTAGGTTCGAATCCCATTTCAGTAATGAGGATTTTTTCTTCTCTAACTTATTAGTGGTAGGAACCTTTCTTTAATTATTTCTGTATATTAAAAATTTTTGGTTTAAAACAAAAACGATTTATTATTTTTTCTAAAGGTTTCGCGGGCCGGATTAGACCCTCGCGTGGGCCGGGGGTTGCGCATTGTTGTCATAGACTACTCAGTGTTGGGTTGATGTACTCATCTTGAATACATCTACCAACTAAAATCCTTTCCCTTTCACCTCTGAAAACACCCATCAAGGTATAAATTCAAAGGCATAGAAATGTGACTTCAGGGGTTTACTATACATTCCTTCGTCTATTTTTGATGTCTCTTTGGTGTTTCTCTTCATTCTTCTCTTCTCTTCATTCTCTCCAGTATTCTTGCTTTTTCCAGTATTCCTGCTTTTTTAGCATTATATCTATGATGTTTTATTTTGCCACCTTTTCCAATTTTATTAAAACAAATATTCCATTCCTCAACAAAATTATTACAAAGAAGGTATGTTTTGGATACATCTCTTCGCAAACCCGATAAAAATCGTTCTCCTTCTTTCGTATTTTAAACAAATAAAGGTGAAAATTGAAAAAATGTACCTTTCTGGTTATGTAAATTATTTTATTTTGCTTGACTAGTTTCGACCAAATATGGTCGTCTTCAGAAGCAAAAAAGTCAATTAAGTGTAGAAATAACAACCATTATGTGAAAAATTTAAAATTATTAAAATGTAGAACAAGTAAAACTTCTTTAAAGAATACAATAAGATTATTAAAATTTGCAGACGAAGGACATATTAAAACGTGTACGATAGGTAAAACTTAACCGGTTAATTATGTAATAATTTACATAACCAGAAAGGTACATTTTTTCAATTTTCACCTTTATACAATACTGGTTAAAATGGATCCTAACTTGTTATCTTTAAATATTAAACAAATAAGTTAAACATATTATTACACCTTCTTTGTAATCTTCAATTATAAATAAGATAAAAATAAAGAACACTAAAATCCAAAATTACAGGTAAAATTGTAAACTTGTAATAAATGATAACAATTTCAATTCTCTTATCAGGAACTTTAGTCTTAAATTATAAACCTGTATTAACGAAAATGATGGCAATTTTGAGGATTTATTAAGGAATGTTCTCATTTCTATAAACGAAACGTTTATTTCGAGATTTTAGTATTCTCAATTTTCGTTTTATTTCGGATAGAACACAAATTTTTATCAAAAATTTTTTTTTCTTTATTAGACACTCATTATTTTTTTTTGTTTAAATATAAGCTGAAAGGAATTAGATACTGTACAAAAGATTGTCTTTTATACAGTATGTAAACTTTATGTAAATTAAGAGGATGTGTAAAATTATTTATAAGAATTGATTGTGAAGAAAATTTATTAAAACCAAGCTAATTAAGAAAACGTCTGGAATGGATGATAAATGAAGACATAATAGATAAATTCGCGGAAACAAAGAGACGCATAAAACTTGTTTATAGAGAATACCGCCAGACTAATTGCTCGATTTGCATGTTGACAACGTGTGTTGCGATTTATATGAAAATCAGTACGGGGAAATGAAAATTGACGATCATGAAAATGAGAGGGGTATTGGATCGGATTAGATCGGACGGGTTGCTAAGCGAAAAATAGCCGTTTTAACGTCGAAACGTTCGTAATGGTTTCCTAATTTCGGACAATTAAGACGAGAAGAGCCGTGGAAGGAAGATTTGTGTACGGTGTGTGGCGAGTTTTTTTTTAATTTCGCCGTCGCGACAATCGCCGGCTTAGTTTCAGAAGCAGGAAACTTGCGATTATTCTCAATGATAACGTGTTAGCAGTACATATGATGTAAGAAACGGCTTTTTTCGGCCGGCGACAGGCGCGAATACGATTTCGAGGGATGCGGTGCAAATTTAGGCCACGTGGCGTTCCTCGACAATCGTTTCAATGCCAACTCGTTCAAAGGACTTCCTTTCGTCCTCGGACAATCTCTTCTATTCGATACATATCAAATTCCCCATTATAAATTTACTTGATACACATTCAAAACACTTTAATTTATTTCTAAAAATACTAACATAAAAGAATTATAATTACTTACAATTTGATCATCTGCCAATAGTTTTATTTTTCGCCGGCTTTCGAATAGGGTTCCTAAATAACATTTTCACCGCGCGGAAACATTTGTAAAAGCGAAGTGAAACGGCACGGCGGACAGCTCACGAAAAAGGCGCCAAAACCATAGTTAAACCGGGGCACGAGAACGATAGCTCGACAAAAACGGTCTAATTTGAAATTTCGTCAAACTCCTCCTATGACTAAGACGGCCCGGCATGAAACTACTTTAGAACTACAAGTGGACAGCAATAGCTACTAGCTATTAAGTTATTAAATTATTACGCCTTCGTACCAAGGCTCAAATGCCTCAAAATGGCTCATAAATTTATTACCAATTTCGTATTCTTTGTACCGTTCTCTTCCAGTATACCTTTTAATCATTTTTCCATCCATTTTCTCATCAATAAAACAATCATCAAACGTAATATTCCTATTATACTTTATAAAGACTTTTATGCCATCTTCTTTTCTTTTTCTTCAAGCTTCTATTAAAAAAATATATATTTTTTTATGAAAATTCCAAACAATATATTAATCAAATTAATTCGTATATATTTTTTTTTTTATTAAAAAATCATTACACCCATAATTCTTTTTGAAACTTTTTTTAATATGTTTGTTAGCTTTAATAAGTCTATATTTATTTTGTGGTGACATTGACATTCTAAACGTTTAAAAAATCGAAAATTATATTTTTAAGTCATATAATACATCTTGTACCATCTATAATTTAAGTTGTGTATTGTCTCTATTTGAATTACAGTTCACTGTATAGCACTAATTAGGTAGCTAAAGATTGTAAATGTATTAGAATTATTTCTGGGCAAATTTGATTAAGTTTTGGAAAATTTTAGAGAACGCACTTGTTATCTCGACTTGTTAAGTTGCCTATTATCTGTGTTTGAACAACAGTTCACTGTACAACACTAGTTAGGTAGCTAAAGATTCTAAATAAATCAGAATTATTTCTGGGCAAATCTGATTCAATTTGGAAAAATGTAGAGAACATACTTATTATCTCGTAGCATAACAAAGTTCTCTTTTGTTTCTTCTATTGAGAGTTCCAGAGTGTGTTCGTCAAAGAAAGCAGAGGAGGCTCAATCTCCCCTTCAAATTTGTGTAGAAATTTGTATAACATGGAGTACATTTTTTTAATGATTTCTTAACATTGAGCCTTTTTGTAAATCTCTACGAGCCGTCACTGGAGAATTTTGTTATTTTAATGCGACGATTTATTTAAATTTTAAATGTAGGTCTTCAAAAATTTATGTTTTTTAAAACAAATTTTTTAAAATAAATCTTACAAAAATGCTCTCAAGAGTAGCTATAGTTTTTAATAATTTTTTGACACTCAACTTCCTCTTTGTAAACCTTCTCAAGCCGCCACTGCAGAATTTTGTTCTTCTAATGTGACGATTTATTGAAATTACATGTAAGACTCTAAAAATGTATTATTTTTAAACCTATTTTTTTATATATCTCACAAAAATGCTCTCAAGAGTATCTATCGAGTATGCTCTATCAAGTATGGTTTTCCACTTTGAGAGTTACTATCTGAGAATTACTACCAACTCTCACATAGTGCAAAAGTTGAGACTTAAAACTTGTTAGTCAAACTGCAGTACCTGAGTACACTCAGATAATACCTTAAACAAAGAATTTTTTTTAATAGCGATTCCATCTACTAAATCTGTGTATTCGATTTATTCAATTTAGTAAATAATGATTTGAGGATGACTTAAGACATAATGTATAATCCAAAAATTTGTAAAAGGATAAAAAATAAACTTCACCAAATAACAGTTTCTTATCTGACATATATTTCTCCTCGTTATGACATACAAAACTTTTATAAAATCGAGGGCAATAAACATATTTACAACAAGACGATGAATATAAATATTTAACTTCAAGTAAATAAGTACACTAAACGCAACTAATCGGCACGATTTAATCGCCGACATCGCTATCTTTATCACCGATGATATACAAGACCTGAAAGGCGACTCCTAAGAAGAAGGTGCCTAACAAATCCCCTAAAGCGGTTAGATAAGGAATAGCAGAGTTATCAGGATCGATGGCGGATTTCCACATCCATAAAATCATCACTTGGGCGATGTAGAGTAGTAAGAACACTTGTAGAAGAGCGGCAATTAAATAAACAAACATAAACATAGGTGTAAAAGATGTGTGGCCTGCTTGTAAGTAGCTGATGGTGTAAGTAAAGATTAAATGGCCTGGGACGACCATCACCATCAACATTCGCGCTGTCGCGGCATGATTCGTTTCGGAACTATCAAAAAATGTCGCGCACGGACTTAAGCAGACTTTCATATTATCAGGAAGTTCCCCAAGAGTGGATCTTTTGTGTAACTCGGTTGATATTCGACTGGCTTGTACGGCAACTAAATTCCCACCAATTCCATTAATGACTAGTTGAAATACTGCTATCCCTTTGTACTGGGAGACTGTATAATCCAATATCAGTCCTCCTATACTACTTATCACCATCGCCGTTATAACCGGCGACCACCCGCTATCCAAAACTTCTCTGCTATATTCGTTTCGACTCGCTAAGTAACCCCAAAGGGGTACAAAAACGATTGCAATAACAATCACAGCCACCGTTAACCACGGCATTGTATCTCTTGTATTGTATAACCCAGATGCAAGCCAAGAAAGTAATGCTAATGTTGTTAAATCCCCTAAACTAGCAGCGATTGGGGTTGCGACGTTATCTGGGTTGATGTGGAAGTGTCTTGATACCAAAATGACACCCACCATGATTAAACCAAGAATTAAACTAGCTAAAAAGGCCGTTCCAACGCTGCTAGCACATAAAATCAAAGTGTGTTGGAGGTTGAATTCTCCTGAAGGCACCCAACCGAAGATAACAGCTGCTATAGAAGCAAGAAACCCCACAACGATCGCTTGACATTGTATCAAAGCTAAATTACCAAAAATCAAACTAAATTGTTGTTGTTTGGTATCTAAGTGACCTAAATTCGCATGAGTTGATAATCGAGAGGCTAGAGTCATTTCTAAATTTCCTTTAAGACCTAATAGAGATGGAACTAGGATATAAACTTCAGAGAGGTGTTGGTAAACGGGCCAATGTTGAACCAAATCTAGGAGTAAGCTTGCTGCTACCATTCCAAATCCCGCCAAAAGAAACGGGATGAACATTTGCACTGCTGTTGACAAAATAGACTCTCTAGTTTGTTCAAAGGACACGTCGGAGTCGCCATTGTGGGTTGGCAAAAGAGATGCTGTGTCATGAGAGATTAATTCAAATTCTTCTTCCTGAAATCACAAAGAACAAAGAATCAAATTAATGTGGAAGGTTACTTTTTATAGATTTACCATTAGTATGTTTAAATTTAGAGATATATTTGTATGTTTGAGTTTAAACGAATTATGAGAGTTGTCAAGAGTTGAATATTGAGAATTGTCAAGAGTTGAATATTGAGAGTTGTCAAATAAATGTCAAAGGTGACAGACAAAAGAATTCCTTAAAATGATGCTAGAAAATATAAATCTTTAACAGATATTTATTTCTTATTTTTTTATAAATGAAGTTGGAATACTTTTCTTTGAACAAGAATTTTAATTTATAATTAACTTAATAGTTACGTTACCAACTTAAAATATTTCCCCTGTTAGGGATAAATCAATTTTTGCGGTTGGTATACAAACGTCAAAAACAACACGCGAAATAATTCTTTAAAGTATTAGTACGTAAGGGTCAGATTGTGTGTAAACTTGTCAAAGTTACTGGTATTATGTTAATAACATTCGTTGGTAAGTAACACGATACGTAATTAAATTAAATTAAAACTTCTGAATTGCTATTATTAAGGCTGTAGTCTCAGGAGCGGAAAAGTTTTTCTAATAATACGCGTTAATTGTTAGTTAAATAAAAAAAAAAATGGAAAATTGGATCGCCTGTGGACTCCTTAACGTTGTCTATGGCTCTGGATGGGTTCATCAATCCAGATGGGTCCAGAAATTTTTATCGTCCTCGGATTGTTTCCCAACAGCAACCGCGTTGATTGAATATTTTGATTCGCACAACCTTGTGCAAGTGCTGTTTTCTTCCAGCTCGATGTTTCCTGGTTCCAAAGAATTGAAATTCACCCGCTCTTTCAAGTTGTCTTTTGTTGACAGAATTTTTTCTCAGATTTCTTCTTGGCTGCGGTGAACAGATCCTACTCACTGCGCCACTTATATTTCTCAAACAGGGGTTTTCTTTTTCTCGGGGAAAATTTGATCCCCTGTGGACTCCGTTGTCTATGGCTCTGGATGGGTCCTTGGAGAAATTTTGATCGTCCTCGGATTGTTTCCCAACAGCAACCGTGTTGATTGAAAATTTTGATTCGCACAACCTTGTGCAAGTTCTGTTTTCTTCCAGCTTGATGTTTCCTGGTTGCAAAAAATTGAAATTCACCCGCTCTTCCAAGTTGTCTTTTATTGACAGAAACTTCTTCTCAGATTTCTTCTTGGCAGAAGTGACCAGATCCTAATCACTGCGTCACTTATATTTTTCAAACACTGGTTTGTGTTTTTAAAATATTTTATTTAATTATTTTTAACGAATTTGAAGAATTTAGTTTGCACATGAGAGTACAGCTTGCTCTTAAACAGCAAGAAAGTCTGTCAACTAGAATTTAAGAGTAGTTGTATTCTCACGTGCAAACTGTAAATTCTTCAAGGTCGTTAATAACAAATAAATAACATATTTTAAAAACACAAACCTGTGTTTGAGAAATATAAGTTGCATATGATAAGAATGATACATCTCTATTCGTCTTTTTCTATTTTGACTACAACAAACTGAACCTCGATTCATTCATACATACGTTGTCTTCTCGACATAACATAAATAAACACATGAATTCTCAATATAAATCCTTTGTTTCTTATCTAAAGACGGCGACGCGTAGCCCAGAATTAAGGTCCATCTTTTTGCTTCCGCGCGTCTGCCCCTGCGCCTCTTAGAAACTGGTTGACAAGACCAACAATCTGGCAACGTCGCTCACTACGCTCTCTGGACCAAGGTCGGTAGATGGCAGTATATTGTATATACCAGGTTGGTCCACTCGCGAGTTTTTAGGAAAGAGAGGTCGGGTGAAGCGAGGGTATGTGACGTCAGTGAGGCAAATGCAAAGTAATTCAATTTAAACCCAACAAATGGCATTACATACAGTTTTCAAATGACATAATTTAATATTGAGAAAGTATCAATCTGTATCAGTTTTACACATGAGGACTAAAAGGGCTTAAGTCCAAAATGACTTAATTATCAAATAGCCGAAAATATATTAGTTTTATCTTCAAATAATACTTTTCACACTGTCTAACAAACAATGTTATTAGTAAACCAGGAAACACTAGTATTTAATACCAATAGTCTGATTGTAGTTTATAAACAAAATTGTTTTATTAAAAATCTTTCTAAACTAACTTCTGTCAACATTGAGCAGATGTTACATCATTAATTAAACAAACATTAATTGGACTTGTGTTTATACTGGATTTGAATTTACTTATTATTTTGCCAAATTTTTCAATTTAAGTCTAATTAATAAATTAATTTATTAAGTTTTTTTCATTTTTTCCTAATGTTCTTCATTCGACTTTTTAATTTTGGACACGATTTCTCCTGTAAGATTTTAAAATTTAAATAATTGATTTCTTTTTGCCCATTTTTTTGCCTTTACAGCAGACATGGTACAATTGGCAAATGAACAGTCTCCCAACTACAGATAATATTGATTATAATATTAATAAGAAAATGTTTTAACAGCGATTTACTTTACCTTTGTTCTTTTTGTTATATGGTAAACAAAAGGCACTATTATTATATATAACAGTTTTTTATACACTTAATCTATTACTACAACACTATCTATGATCCAAACACTAAAGAATAACTAAATAAACGAACATTAATTGAATAAAGTACACAAACAAGAAAGATTCGCTCTTTAAAATCAAATCAAACGTACGTGACGTAATTTGCCTCTGTGACGTAGGCAGGAAAGTATTAAAAGATAGGGAGTGGACCAATCTGGTATATACAATATACCGCCATCTACCGACCTTGCTCTGGACAGCAGTAGGCTAGCTGCGTTGCCATATCGTTGGTAAGACAGCCTTAAGAGTTAAATGCGATTTAGTTTCCTAAACCGAACTTCTAAAAGGTAAAAAGGCGGTTACAATTTAGAGTTGTCAACCTAAAATATTTCCCCTGTTTCAATCAATTGTAAGGGATAAATCAATTGTTCCGGTTGGGATACAAATGTCAAGAAGCTCACGCGTAAGAATTCTTTAAAGTATCAGTACGTAAGGGTCAGATTGTGTCTAAACTTGTCAAGGTTACTGGTGTTGTGTTTATAACATTCATTGGTAAGTAACACGATACGTAATTAAATTAAACTAAAACTTTCGAATTGTTATTATTATTGAGAGTTAGAAGGGATTTAGTTTCCGATTTTCATGTTATTAATCCTCAATCCTAACCTCTAAAAGGTAAACATTTTTAAGGTTGACAAGTAACTGTCAAGGACGACATCCAAAAGAAATCCTTATGTATTGTTATATAAGGGTTGAATTAATAAATCTATCAAAGTTACTTGTTTTTATATAATCGTTGTGATAATATATTCGTTAGTAAGTTATTAAACATTAAACTAAAGCTTACAAGATGATGTTTTAATGATTAAAACGCATTTTGTTTCCGAGTTTGGGAGGAAACTGATAAAGAGTTGTATTCATCTAAAAATTTTTCAATAGATTTTTTTATCATGGTGTTTATTATATTGAATGAGTAACTATTTTAAGTATAATTTATTGATTGAATATAACAAGTATCTATTACTGACGGTATTTTGAAGATTTATAATTTCTGATACACCACATGTTTTCCATTGTATTTATTTGTAGGAGTTATAATAACACCTGTATAAAATCAGAACTTATACAGTTGAAAATTACAAATTTTTTTTCTCTCATAAACAGCTTAAAACTCTAACTTTTTGTTTAAAATGCATCTAATTATGTTTTGATTTGTGAGGTGATAGTTTTTAATACAAACAAAAAATTCTGTAAAATCTAAGAAACATCACTAAACAAGTACCAATACAGACCAATTTTACATATGCTAATAACATTCATTGGTAATATCATAATTGAATACCAATTGCTAAAAAATTCTTTCTCCAATAGTTAACTGCTATTATTAGAATAAAAGAAACATTTTGTTAAATAAATGTTTGAAGATAATATACAAAAATAATTGTTAAACTATTACTAAATAAAGATCAAATGAATATATTAAACAAACTTACTTGTGCTAATAATATTCGTTCATAAGTAACATGATACATATTGAACAACTAACTGCTAAAAGCTTCCAATAGCAATTAACATAAATTAATTCCACTAATTCATCAGATAAACACTACATAACAAGTAGAAATTAAAAACAAAAATTGAATGAACACTAAAGATAAGATTTTTTCGTTGCAATTTCAATCAATTTTAATTACTTACTGGGTCTAATAATGGGGCATTCATGCTCAGTTCCTTGTGGGGCTCCCTAATTTTCCTAAATCTTAGTTCATCTGTTCGAAGCATTTTGAATTAAACAGCCAAAATAGCTTGAATGCTGGCTCCTTCTGAAAAATGATTCAAGGAAAAAAAACTTAAAACGAATTGATGATGTAAACACTGAGCTAACCTAAAGGACATATTTGGGGCCGATATTATCTTTAACAAACCATGCTGAACGTCCACGTCCAACTTAAAACTTCGAAACGTTTACGTATTGAAGATGTCATAACTGTTTACGCACTAATGTAACAACGTTTAGGGACATATCAACTGCTTATCAATTTGTAACTTACATATTACACGAACACGATTAATCACCATCAATTAAATAAAAATTAGAGGGTTTATTAAAAGAAATTTTTGATTTTATTTAGTTTAAAAGGGTTTTATTTGTATCAGAATGTAATATTGTCTTTGGAAAATGTTTTCTTTGAAAAAATATTATTTTGGAAAAGTGTATGTTGGGTTGTCTGAATCTTTCAGGATTATATCTTAATATTTAAATAATATTATTTTAAAACTTTTGGTAAATGTTTATAGATAAAGTTTAGTGTATAAATTAGTTAAATTTTTATTAACTTTTAGTAAATTAATTTCTATTAATTTAAATTTCTCTTTTTGGTAACAGAATTTTTTTGTAAAATTATGATTCTTTGGGAATTGTTTTTTTATTTAGTATTTTTTTTAGTATTTTCACTTTTGTTAGTTTATTCTAATGAATGCTATAATTCAAAAGTTTTGAAACATGATTAATCGGATATAAAGTTGGGTTTTAAAAAGGTATATTGAGCTGCTTAAGTGCATAATATAGCAACTATTGTTTGGCAATTGCGGTATGTTTATGATTGTTGTCTTGTTGAAATATCAACGACTCTTGAGTCTCAAACATTCCACTGATTGTTGGAAGTGTTGTTCATAAATAGTTTTATATTGATAATGATTCATAATTCCTTCAATAAAAACTATACCTTTTCAAGTTCAAATTGGCACTAATGAATTTCAAATTGGGAATAATCAAATTCAAGTTAGGATTAATAAAATTGAAGTTGAAACTCAATTAATTTCAACTAACTAACAATAAGACCAAGTGGGATGTAATCTTTACATTATCTGTCACCAATACCACAGTTTCTTGGTGTGTACGTTGGGCATTGCAAATGTGTATGACATCAATATAAATCTTTTTATTTCACTGACGATGAAAGGATTAAATATTCATTCAATCAAATTCAAAAAGATACTTTTAAAAAGCCTGAACCCAACGTCTTCGCAATGTCAAACGTATGTACGAACTTATGGTTTTGATGCCAGATAATGCTCCGTACTACGATTCAGTTGAGGTCTTCATAGAAGTAGTATGGACAGTTTTTAAAGTTGGGGACAAGAGTGATCTGGCTAGCAACATTCAGACAATTTTTTCAGTGAGGAAAACAGTTTTGTCTACCGCTACATGTACAGTAAGCAGCAAAAGTTTTGATACCCTTACATTATTTCATTTCTTTTCGTAAAAAGTGACACCAGAAACAAAAATATAGCGGTTTTTATGTATCGTAAAATAAAATTACATGTATTCTTTATAAACAGGAAAAATAAAACACACAAAATTTATACTTCAATAACTAGAAACGAAAATTTTACTAGACTACATGAAACGGCGTTGCAAAACTGTTGGTACTCCTGACAAGAGTGCAAAAATGTTAGAAATTTAGCACAATTTCGTTGATCTTAATATTTTGTAGGGTATCCTTCCAGTCTACCACTTCCTTTAGTCGGTTGGGCATCGAGTGTGTCAGCTTTTTTGCGTAATCTACGTTAATTTGTTGCTATTCTATTTGGGGTATGGTTTTTAAGTGACTTTTCGAAGTTATATCGACCTATCCAACGAAAACTGTCGTAAGTCAAAAATGGTGATTTTGAAAAATTTGAAAAGAAAACAGAATTAATTGCTATTCTTCTATGGTGAATCCTTTCGGAATCCTCTATATAAGATCTATAGCAACCAAGTAGGTAATTTTGACATAGAAAATTTTATTTCTTAAAATGCAATCTGTTCAAAACCTTTAAACGCTTATATCTCACCCAGTTCTATCAAAAATGACTTACAATAGTCTTCGTTGCATAGGTCGATATGGTGTTTCCTTAAACGTTTTTCTAGATGTTCCCATAAATGTTCAATGGGATTAATATCCGGACTTTGTGGAGGTGTTTTTAAAAGGTGGGGTACTCTATATATTAACCACATTTTAGCTATATGAGCTGTATGCTTCGGATCGCTATCTTGTTGGAAGTGAAAATTTGTAGAGAGACCCATTTTTCCGCACTTTACAATAAATTTTCTTGCAAAATTTTCAGGTAAACCTCTTTTGTCATTATTTCATCAATTATGAGAAGGTTACCGACACCTGAGATAGACATACAGCCCCTAACCATGATACTGCCACCCCAATCTTTCACTGTTTTAATCGTGTTTTTTGGATTTAAAACCTCGTTTGGTTTTCTCCATTCTCTTAGGCGGCCATCACTCCCAAATATATTAAATTTAGATTCGTCTGAAAAAATTATCGTATCCCAAAAGTCTAATCCTTGGTTTTCATATGTTTTAGGAAATTGAAGTCTTTTATTTTTATTAATCTCACTTACGAAAAGCTTTTTTCTAGCAGCACATGATTTATAACCACCCCTTTTGATGGACCTACGCGCTGTATCAACAGAAAAAATGATGTTTGTAGTCGCGTCAAGAGCAGCAGCTATCTTGGGAAGAATTTGAAAAGGATCCTTTTCGATTAGTCGTTTAATAACACGGTCGTCTCTGTCACTTAATTTTCGGGGACGCCCAGCTCGTGGTTTGTTTTCTATTTTTTCTTCATCGATGAATCGTTTTACGATCTTTCCCTTCATGGTGCCAGGTCCATTTCGGGTTATAGTACATCTCACTGCCTCTTTATATATTTTTATAATGAATTCAGCTGTTTCTTTTAAAACCTAAATAAAAAGATAGTTCACTAATATTAAGTAACTACCAAATCTTACGTATTTCTTATAAAAATATAACATTCACAATTTGAAATTGATTAATCCAAATTTGAATTTGATTATTACCAATTTGAAATTGATTAGTTCCAATTTGAAATTGAAAAGGTATAGATTTCCCATACTAGACGCTGCTATAACTCCCCAAAACGATGACAAATCTGTGGTTTACTCCTTAAACCATAAGTTTTATTTTCTTAAAATTTTTTGCCGACCATCATTTCCCAAAATGTACTTCAATTTGTTAATAACCAGAAATCCATTTCGTTGCCAATATGAGACTGGGCAAATTCTAATCAAAGACGCAATTGCAACGTGGTCAGCTAATTTTAGCCGCTCTAAATCTTGGATTTTTATTTCCCTTAATATGAAAGTAATATCTCTTGTAAACAATTATCTTTCCGGCATGTCCTTTCTCTACCATTAAAAAATTCTATCTCATTATTTTTTTAAAAATGGTCTCAAAATAATATTTTTAAAATTGTACTGAAGATCAATCCTTATTCTTTTTATTTGATACAGACACTTAAATGTATCTCTTTAAAAATGTATTTACACACTTATTTAATGAAAGTTAAAAAAAATAAAACCACAAATTGTTAATCAAAAATGTTACAATAGAAATCTGTATAATACGCCATAAATAGATTAGCTCAAAAAATAATTTTGTAAGAAGGATTATAAAATTTTTTCTATTCATTTCAATAAACGCTCTTAAACAATCCAAGACATTCTTTTATGAATGCTTAATTCATTAGGAATTCTTAAAAACAGGGTAATTTTTACCTCTTTCACTAAAACCAATGTTGAGACCCACAAGAGGGCGTTACTAAGACGGGATCTCGTAAAATGCGTTTCTAATAATAATCCTTGTTTCGTTCGTAGTGTAACCAACGGCGGTGCTCGATCTTGCTTACTCCTATAAGACAAATATGACAGAAGACGGCGTATCTTTTCGAACGCACTGCGAGCGGATGATAACCGAGCTCAGCAATGAACAAGTTAACAATTTCAAAAACGGCGCGGACGACATGGACCGCATCAGGTACGTCTACAAAGACGCCGTTAAAATACCGATAGCAGAGCACCCTCGCGGCAAATCCTATAACGGTGCCTTCAATTTCAAAAACATCGCCAACGAATACTTCAGAGACAAAGATCCTGAACCGGCTATCCAAGATTACAATCGTGGTATCGCCGTTTGTCCCATCGATACAGGTTTGTATAATTTTTACTAAATACTATAGTGGGATCTGTAAATAACAATGTGAATTTTTATTATTTTGAAATATTTTGGGGCTTCAATCATCATATTGTCATATAACTGTCCGAGGAAATGAAATTTATTGATACATTTTCGTGCCAAGAACATAAAATTTCTACAACTTCTGGGAAATTACTCACATGCATCTAACAATAGTTGCAGTATTTGGCAAGTAACATGTTAAAGTTAACTAACGTCCAGATTCGTAGATTAGCTAATGCAGGGACAATGCGGACAGTTATTTTTAATAAATATTAAATCTTGCGTGTCTATGAACTTACGCACGTAGGTGTGGCCTAAAATAACTTTGAAAAATTGATATTGAAATATTTTAAATAATCTAATTGGACACAAAATAATAAATATTAAATTTTTACAGATGAATCGCAAGAATTATTGGCGGTTTTGGTTGCTAATCGTAGTGCAGTTCTTTTTGAACTTTCCTTTTATGATCTATGTATTACTGATATCGATTGGGTGCTTGAAACTGGATGGTATCCGGATGACTTACGACACAAAATCCTTCTGCGTAAAGGTAAAAGTTATGCAGGTTTGAAATTGTTCAGGGAAGCTACTAAATGTGTTAACGAAGCAATTAAAGCCGGTATAAATGCAAAACTATCTGAACAAAAACTAAAAGAGCTTGGGGAAGCTTTGAGGTTCATTCAAAGTGAAGGCACAAAAAATAGAGAAGTAGAAGTAGTGGACAAAAAAACTGAAAAATTCGATTATGTAAAGTTTGATAGAAATCCTTTATATCCTGCTGCGTCTGATTCAGTAAGCTTCTTATATGATTCGTCTAAGGGAAGGTATGCTGTAGCAACTAAAAATATTTCTGCTGGAGATGTTGTTTTAGAAGAGGAAGCATATTCGTTAGTAGTTGCAAAAAGAAACATTTTATCCAACTGTACCCATTGCGGTATAAGTACTATTTCTCCTTTCCCATGCGAGAAATGTTCCTTTGCTCTCTTCTGCTCGAAAAAATGTAAAGAAGCAGCTAAATACCATGAAATCGAATGTGAAATTCTTCCAACCATCTACTTATCGGGTGCTTCCATTAACTGTTTATTATCTCTCCGAATTATCACTCAAACAAATTTTTCTTTTCTCTGGGAAAACAGAAAAGATTTCGGTAAGAAAACCAAAGGAGATGTTTACAATTCTAAAGATTATAAAAGAGTTTACCAACTTTGTACACATAGTGAGTTGCGTCGTAAAGGCGAATTCTTACACTACACTTTCATGGCGGTCTTTCTATTAAGACTTTTAAAGAAGACATCTTTCTTTCCATTTGAAACAGATGAATTTGACTTAAAAGACGAAGAAGCCTACATAGGAAGCTTATTGTTAAGACATCTACAATTACTTCAATTTAATGCTCACGAAATTTCCGAAATGAGAAACATCGTGTCAAAAGACGTTCCTTATCGAAATTGCCATGTTGGAGGTGGTATTTACCCCACTTTGGCTTTATTCAATCACAGCTGCGAACCCAGCATTATTAGATATAATAAAGGTACCAAAATGATCGCGCGAGCTATAAAGTTCATCAATGCCGGTGACGTGATCTATGAAAATTACGGACCCATTTATTCCACTCACGAACTTCCATATCGCCAAAAAAAGTTGAGCGACGGATACTACTTTGATTGTCGATGTGACCCTTGTGTGGAAGATTGGCCTTTGTATGAAGAATTGAACGATGATACTCTTCGTCTTAAATGCAAGAAATGTGAAAAAGTTTTGAACGTTGGGAAGGACCTGGATAATCCTTTTGTTACATGCAATAGCTGCGGAATAAAGAATAATATCTTGGTTGTTTCTATGCAGTTAATGGTATGGTTTTAGTTTTTAGTATAATAAGATGCATTAAATCTTACGAAATCAAAACTCAAAGTTGATTCGATGAGATATGTTATTACAGATTGTTGATCCATCTTAGGCTATCCGCACATGAGCAACACCAAAGTCATAATATTGTCACGAGTCGCTTGTTTCTGGTTACGGGGTTAAATAAGCAAGAGGTATACTTAGTTTCCTGTTGGGGCTTTCCTTGCAGGTACACTAACACTTGCAGGGGAAGAGGGACATACAAGTAATATACCAGTCGACGTTCACTGTCTTTATTGTACTATAACCCGAAATGGAGTTGCACCATGAAGAGGAAGATGAAAGAGTAAGCCCTCTCCTCCGTAACATTGCCGAGTACTCTTTCATCTTTCTCTTCATGGTGCAGCTCTATTTCGGATTATAGTACCACCCGGCGGAGCTAGCACCTGGAACCTCTTCGAACGAGCTAATGGTGGGCTGATGATCATCAGCCATCAGGATTGCCATCAGGACTGATCAGGAACCTAGGAGTTATGCCTTCCATTGAATTCCCTGCCTTCTTATACCCGTTCCATTAGGAGTTTGTGCTAACTCCGCAATATACAACGACCCCCTTTTGGAGCTTTGCCCTGATCATGGCAATATCGTGGGGTGATGTCGATATTGCTCATATCGGTAACATTGTTGCGTAAAACTATCACCTTCGATCACATTTTTAATATTTTTCCATGGTACCCACGTATTTAATATTAAATGCCTTAATGTCAACAGGCGAGATGAGCAATTTAAAATCTTGGTGACTTCCGTACAGATTGCTAAGATTACGTTGATCGCTCATATCGATTACATCGCCCATTTACTTTTAAATTGCTTCGTTGATGGACCTCCACTCTATTACATAGGAAGCAACCCAGAAGCGATATCACATTGCCGTTGAGTTGCTTTCTGAGTTGCTTTCCGGTTGCTCTGTGTGCGGACGGCTTTTGAGTTTTTATTTCACAACTTCACGCTTCAACGATAAACCTGAAATCCACCCTAATCATCTATTAAAAACTATTTGTTTGTAGGAAGTGGATGAATTTACAACCAAAGCGGAAGATCTCTTCAAACAAGGCGACTACGATGGTGCTATTTCTCATTATCGAAAAGCTATGGAGTTCTACCATAAGCTGATGGTCGCTCCTTTTAAAGATATGGTTAAAGTTCAACAGAGATTGAGAACCTGCATGTTACACGATGGAAATTGTTATATGCTTTATAAGAAACCTACAGAATTCCTGGCTGTGAATGCTGATCAAATCTACGAACGGTAAATGAAGGTTTTTAAAATCAAAATATTTAAAAATAAAGTTTTGACAGGATTTTAGCATTTTTGTTCATTTTTTTCTGTAAGTGTTTGAATCAACTTTGTATTAAAACTGTTTATTATGTAGAATTAGGTTTATTACATAAAATTTAGTTTATGTACAAAATTTCAATGTCTACAATTTAGATTTTAATTTCAAAGGTGTTTTCAACTAATGAAAAAAAAATCATATAAGAGTTATTTTCAAAAATGTCAATTTTTATTAGATTTTTAAATAAGATTCATCTTCAAATGTTTATAAATTTCCTAGCATTTTTTCAAAAGAATGTGGAGAAGGTTTAGATTTAGATATCGCAATGGTAATTTACTCAGTTTTAGGACCCTTTCACACTTACCGGTTTTGGCCGTCCGGCAAATAACCGTCCGGTTTTTAGCCGGAGACGGTCGGTAGTGAACTATTAATATAAATGCGTCCTTTCACACTGGCCGGTAGCCGATTTTTCCCGCCCGGTCGGCCGTGAGCAGCCGTCTTAACGCCTGAACTGGACGGTCGCCGGACGGTTCTTCTTCTGCAGTGATATACGTGACTTTATAGATGCTTTCATACTGGACGATTTTAGCCGTGCCCAGTCGATCTCCAGAAAAATTTTGGGTTAGAAATTTTACCTAAGAAGGGAACATACCGAACCCGAACTCACCTATTTTTTATCAAAATCGGCACATTTCTAGAAGGTCCCAACCTAAGCAAAACCCCACTTTCCGTTGCTGCCCAAAAACGGTTTGAAGGGGTGAAAACGACCCCTGAAAATTGAGTAGTTTTTAGAAAATATTTTTTCTCTCCTAAACGATTCATAATGTCAACAAAAGTTTCAGATAAAAAATGACACTACTTAGGCCCTCTTGCTAACCCCATTCAAAAATTTCAGATTAAAAATTATTATAAACAAACTCCATTATTTATTCGATTATTCGACTATTCCAGTTTTTGGCTAGTACTAGATACAATATCAACAACATGTCCTGTTTCATTTTTCTTCAAATATCGTAGGAGGGTGAAGTCAACCCCTTTGTGATCAAAAAATCACATATAAAAAAAAATTCGTATCTCCAAAAATATAAATAATATTGAAAAATGTGTAGGATATGAATTGCTTCTAAATATATTCTCTTTCCAACCCTGACCATAAAAGTTACTACTAAGTCAATAATAATTATTACAAACAATTGTTATAAACAAATTCGATCCATTTATCGGTTCATGACAAAGGGATTGTACTGTAAGCAGTTTGTTGAGTTTAATTCATTATGTAAAAGTAGAATTGACAACTTTTTGTATTGAAAATCGAATCCACAATTATAAAAATTAGCTATTTCATGACATGCGTTCTCGGTTTGTTAAAATCGTTTAAATTAGATTGGTTTACATTCGGATTTAAGGTAGTACGAATAATTTATTATAAACAATTAAAACTGTATATTATAAACAATTATGTTTCAAAAATGTCCAACGTCGTCTCTTCTTCGATTGATGGGATGTACCCAGTACCGACGATTTCTTCTTCGATTTAATCTGCGACGGTGTAACAACCACATTGCTGCTATTTGGTTTTTATTCATAATAAAATATTGCTACTGTTACATTCAGTACAAGGAGCGTGTTTACTTATCATTAGTAGAAACTAAACTGATAAAAACGTAAAAACATAAAACCGGACGGTAAAATACCCTCAAGTGTGAAAGCAAATCTTTCACGGTAAAAACCGGACGGTTATTTGCCGGACGGCCAAAACCGGCAAGTGTGAAAGGGCCCTTACATTCGTTTATTTCAATCGACTTATGTAATTTTATTTTAATTTTTTAAATGACAGCATTTTTTTCTTTTCAAAAATCATTTGATTTTAGACTGCAATTTTGTGCATAAACTAATACTAATCCATCATTAACCAGTTTTTTGAATGATGTTTTAGGGTATCAACATGCGGCTTAATTGAGGGACGTTCCTATAGGTTTTCAAACTATATCATCCCTCCATAAGTTTCATTATATATTTTTTCCAAAATCAAAGATTTTGGAAAATACGGGATTAGGATTTAAATTCAAAATTTACCATTCTAACCATTTTGTTTTTACTTTGTTTTTACTTTGTATCTACTTATAAGTTAGATTTAAGCATTCCAATGTCTTTAATACTTTATCTTGTTGTTTGAATATTGGTTTCAATAAAAAAAAAATGAATAAAATAAAACTGACTTTAAATAAAATTGACTTTAAATAAAATTAACTTTAAATAAAATTAACTTTAAATAAAATTAACTTTAAATAAAATTGATTTTAAATAAAATTGATTGTTGTAATCTTTAATTGGACAAATGTATATCTATTTCTGCTATTTTCGATAGTACTTAAGCTTCGGTTTTAATCGGAGTTATCGTTCGAATATTTGAAGTGTGGCAACCTTACTTATCTATAATAAAGTTAGGGTTTATTCATTGTTTTAACATTCGTTGTACCGCAAACATCAATTTTAGCGGAGAATTCAAAATGAAAAAAATCGAATTATCATGTTTTACTTCTAGAATTATAGTTGTAATGATGGTGTTTACTTATTTTACCGGTAAGTATTTTTTTAAATAATTTAATTTTCAATTAAATTTTGTTTTTAAATCAAAAAGTTTTTATCTGATAATTCCTTAGACCATAGACAAATCTTTATCTTTTTTATGCAGGTGTTCCACACACCTGCACCACATTGAAACAATAAACAACTTATCTTAATATCTAATCAATCTTTGAATAGGTCACGTTTCTGGCAGTTTCATAATTTGTGACACAGAAAATTCTTGTTTGTCACCCGACGCAAAATGCATTGAAGGCATTTGCCAATGTGATCAAGGAAAAGTATTAAGTCTTGATGGAACAAAATGTTTAGATGGTAATATATAAAAAAATATTGATTTTGTTTTTACCTCTCGTAATATTTTAGTTGTTTTAAATATTGAGGGAACTTGTAGTGAGGACGTTCAATGTGCCCCACTTCTTGGAAAATACGCTTGTAAATCAAATAAATGTCAATGTGATACAGGATATAGATATCTCCATGGAAAATGTATAAAAGCTTCAGTATTGGGAGAATCTTGTACGAAAAATGAAGATTGTTTCGTTAGCCCTGATTTGTTCGCGATGGTTTGTAAAGATTCAACGTGTGCTTGTAACACAGGTTACTATGCGAGAGGTGAATACGATTGTAGACCTCTAGCACAAGGTAAATATAAAACTTTTTTTGTAAATGAAAAACGAGAAAATTATTCTATAAATTATTATAGAATATGGAGAACCTTGCGCTATGGATAGCGACTGCCAGAATCTCGAAGATGCTATTTGTGATAATGGTTGTGTTAAAAAATCCAGCACAGATCAAAAATTAAAACTAAATAGGGACCAACAGAGGAGTTACAGGAGTGTTTCAAACGATGAACCTGATACAACTTGTAACACAAACGAGGATTGTGACAAAAATAACACTTATTGTTCACCTATAACGAAAAAATGCGTTTGTAAAATAGGATATTTTTATCATTCAAAGGCAGGATGTATTGGAGGTAGTTATATTATTTAAAAAATTATTTGGATTCTATTTAACATTATCTAATCATTAATGTAATCAATTCTTTAAAAGAACTTGGAGTTAACGTCGGTTGCAACGCTAATTCAGAATGTACAACAACACCAAGACTTTGCCAAGATCAAATGTGTATTTGTCCAAAAACTCATTTTTACAAATTAGGTCTTGATGGATGCGTTAAAGGTAAAAATATCAATTTTTTTGTTTTGATATTAACTGTATATTAATATATATAAACTGTATATATTTATAGCTGGTTACAAAGCAAACGGAAAAGTCTCATGTACCGAAGATGTGGCTTGTAACGTTTGGGGTCCTCGAGCATTTTGTGCGCCCGACCCTGATGATCAATTTTCTTCTTACTGTACATGTCCTTTTGGAACAATACTTAATAAACATTCGCTTTGTGAAACTGATGGTATGTAAACAATTGAACAAAGATTAGATCTAACATTAAACACATAAGATTAGATCAACACTAACTCTAAACATCAAACGTCTTTTCAAAAGATGGACGGCTAAATCCGAAAGCTCCTAATTCTAGCTTTAGAGTTAGAGCTAGTGAGTGGAGTTAGAGCTTAATGGCAATTCTAGTCTTATTGTTAATTAAGTTAGTACTGACCGCGAAAATCTATTATCTGATGACATCAGGTGAAAAACTTGCCTCATCTATGAATAGAATTTTAGACGTAAAGTTGGAATTCTGCGTAGTTTTTTAGAGAAACTATCGACAATAATCTAACTGCGTAGGAAAATCTCTTGGCAACAGTGGTTGCACGTGTTGAATATGGTATGGATAAAGTAAAATTCTGTGCAAAACCCTCCAAATACTTTGATGACTGATGTTAAACTGTGCAGATAATTTTCGCGTACTACTTGACGGATTAGCTTCCACTTCTTGTAAGATTGCTTCTTCTAGTTGTGGTGTCATTATTGTTCTCGGTCTACCAATACGTTCAGCGCGAGCATTTACAGATCCAGTTTCGCACAGTCTAGCATGTAGCCTTATGAAAGTTCTTGCTGTTGGAAGTGGTCTATTGGGATATCGTTCCTGGTAAAGTCGACAGGCTTCTGCAGCATTTCCATCTGCTAGCCTATAAATGAAATGCATTTCAGCTAGGGTCAAGTGGGGTAAAGGTAAACTAGGGTAATTGTAAACAAGACTTTATTTTACCAAATATTCAAAATAAGTGAATTTTTTAGTAAAACAAAGTCTTGTTTACAATTACCCTAGTTTACATTTACCCCACTTGACCCTAATTCAACGTTATTCATAGTTAACTGCAAAATAGTAGATATTTAACTGACAGTAATCTTGACACTTACGATTTAAATACGATTTATTTTCATTTATATGAACTTTTGTGCTTAAAATATAACAAGGAATCACCCCTTGAAATTAAAGTCATCACTTAAGTTACACCCTGTATATGTAATCAGTTGTTAATAAAATATTTTCTATCTTATTAAATAAATTTTAGAATCTGGATGTGAAGCAGAATGTACAGATGATGAAGATTGTACCACAACTCCAAATTCAATTTGCGATAAAGGGAATGGAGTTTGTATTTGTCCGGAAGGTTTCAGATTAGAGGAAAATGCATGTCTTCCAAGTAAAATCCTTATTTAAAAATACTTTATACTTCATTTAAATACTGCTTTTAATTTGATAGATTTGGGTTCTAAGTGTGACGAAATTAGTCTTTTATGTAATTTAGAAAACAGCGAATGTGTAATGGAAGAGGAAAAATGTGCTTGTTTGGAAGATTACGTCCAAACTAACGAGGTTACGTGTCTTCCAGGTAAAAAATTAGTTGTTAAATTTAAAAACCTTAATTAAATTTGAAAACCCTAATAATATATTATTTATTTTCAGCGGTAGGTCTACATGACGAATGTTCTAATAACGCTCAATGCGTTCGATCAAACACTGAATGTATAAAAGGAAAATGCGAATGTATGAATAATTATGTAGAAATAGACAATATATGTATCATGGAAAGAGGTAAATATTTTCCAAATTTTTATAAAATACGATTTTGCTAAATAATTTATATTCGCTTTTACTAAATAATTTATATTCATTTTTTTATAAATTATATATTCATTCAATATTTTTATAGGAATGGGAGATTACTGTACAAGTGTTGCACAATGTCAACCATTTTTCAGCGGAGATGTTTTGTGCCGAAATAATAAATGTCAATGTCCAGCAGGATTTAAACCTACTAATGACAAAAAAGGCTGTAAACCTTCTGGAACTAATCGACTATCGTATAATAATTTATTAACACTTTTAGTTCTAATTGCTTGTTATTTATTTAGAGGATAATTGTTTTCTTATACCTAAATTTTTCTTACCTTTTTTTATATCTAGTTAAATAAATATATGTTTTGAATAAAAATTTTAAGGTAAATAAAAAATTGTTCTTGATTGATTTGGGTTTGTTTATAAACTTAAAGCTATAGGGGAAGGTGGGTATGTTTGGGATGGTGGTATGTTTGGGACAATTGATCCAAACCGAAAACTTGTTTGAATTTACCCCGTTTTCATACTTTAAATTTGCTAGTGCTACCTACAGTGCTACATCGCCGAAACTTGAAATGCAGTTAGTTATTTTAACCTTAAAAATTGGACGTTTGCGTTTATGTTGTTTCAAAGTAAAAATCGGGCGCATCAGATAAGTACTGGTTATAACTATGTTTATTTACAAAACTTAATAAATTATTATTGGTGAAGTCTACAAACTGTTTTTGATCAATACACCTTGCTGTCTTTTATTTGTGTCCTATACTAAAATTAAAAAAAAATAAAATGTAGACAAACTACAATGAGGTATGTTTGGGACATTGAAAGAAAGGGTTATTTGGGACGACCCAGATATACCTCCTATATACATAATCGGCTCTTGGTAATTGGTTTTTGAATAACCCGTGCAAAACAGTAACAATTTACAAAGATATTACAGAGATATTAACAAGCACACCTGAAAAACTGTCAATAGAAGAAACATTAAAAATCGAGAATGAAAAATTTCGAAAAAGGGAAGAGAAAGTTAAACACAGCGTAAAAAGAAATTAGAGACGGAAGAAGATGAAGAAATCAATTATGCTTCCGTCATTTTGTGACTGTCCCATACATACCAACGCAAGGTACGTTTGGGACAAAAATACAAATGATCACTTCTACTGCAACAAATCTCTAACCATTAGAAAAAATTACATCAAATAGGTACCCAAAATATAATATAAACACTAAGCTATTCGATGGTATACATTTTAAAATTTTTATGTTGCTGGTATGGCCACAATTAAAGGGATTATAAAAAGTGTCTGTAACATACCCACCTTCCCCTAAACCCTGATTTAAACAATAACTTAAAATATCGTTTAAGAGAGTAACTTATACTATTGTTTACATATGTATAAGCAAATGTTTCATGTAATTTCTCTCAGTGACTACTTTGTAATCACAACTTTCTGCGAGTTATTGTAGACGCGTTTATACACTGCTAGTAATTTCCCACAATAACAATTCATGCCAAAAACATTTTTTTGGAATTAAAAATATGTGTTCCAAAAACTTCGCTTTGCAAAAACTTTCGTTCCGCGATTTCTTCGCGTACACGCAAAAATGATTTGATTTCGTGAAGGTTCGAAAAGCCAAAAGTTAACCAACTATAAAGTAGGGGTTTTAGTCGCTTAATACGCCCCTTTTAACCATCAATTCGAAAAACTTTTGTTTTGCTTAATTTCACTTTAATTAGTTTCTTCATATAAGGAATTTATTTGAGTAAAATTCGTTAAGGTGCGTCCAGACTTGTGACAAAAATCCCGTGGCGTAACAGCAACACGAACTTCATCGCGTTTATTCTGGACTAGGGTTTCCAATCCCGGGATCCCGAAGTTTTTTTAATCCAGAAATCCCGAAACAAATCCCGATTCAGTCCCGAAATTAAACTAACTGTAGAAGGCATATGCCGACGAGATGCTAATCTTGCTACTGCGGATGCAAGTTCTAAATTTCTGTTTCGGGAGCTACGTGAACTAAAAACAAAATTAAGCAATGAGCTGGAAGAGTCTTTAAGAAAGCGAATATCAGAGCGAAGAACCATAATGTCTGGAGTCATGGATTATCTCCAAAATCCCAATAATCAAGACAGCGAGGATCCTCTTTTTAATTTGCCTCCTACCGACATAATTGCGAATTTCGTCAAAAATATTTCAGAAAGCTTATCAGGAACCGTTCTCAGAAACCAAGCTGAACCAACTACAATAAATCTTGACGAGGACGGTTTCGACTCTGAAGATGGGTTGCCAATCAGCCGATTAAAAAGAGATGAAAATTTAAGTCTCAAAAACAAACTCGAACAGGATATAACAAATGCGATGAAACCGGTACAACAACCATTGAAAGGAAAATCTATTGATGTTTTAAAGGTGGTGAAAAAAGAAATGGCCCTATTAGAAAATAGTGAATTGCGTGGTACATTTGCAGCGGTGCTTTGAATGCATGCTTATAGTTCAATCCACCAGTGTGGAGTCGGAACGAGCTTTTTCTTCTGCGTTATCGCTTGCCATAAAAATAAGATCTCGGTTAGCCGATTCTACCTTAGATGCACTGGTGATGCTCAGAAGCCATTTCCGTTCTAAGTTGTAAATATAATTTGTTTGTTAAAATTTTATGTTTTTGTTTAAATTTCCGTTCACAATATTATTTTCGAGTTACGTAATTTGTGTATTAAACAATAAGATTTACAAATTACATTTCCAAGTTCTTTTATTAAAATAGTCAAAAATATAAGTTATTTTAACCCTACAAATTATTTTTCTAATTTTTCGGGATTTCGAGATTAATCCCGGGATCCCGGGATTGAAATACAAAATCCCGAAATTCAATTCCGATCCCGAAATTTAGAAACCCTATTCTGGACGGTACCTCGCAACCACAACGCGTTACATCTTTGTGTTCGCTGCGTGTCATCAGCCCGTTCCATGTCTTGTTGGTTCTTCAGGGTTACATCAAAGGGATGATACGTAGTTTGGTTCGACAAATCTAGACGTGATCGCGTATCATCGTTGCATCTTGAAAGTTGCACATTGCGGGTTTCGTTTAATTTAGTAGTTAAAAGTATGGGGTGAACGCAACAACATTTATACAATTGTATAGAGACGAAGATGGATTTATCTAAATATAAAGCCGGGTACACACTTGTTGCGTATCCGCGTATCTTGTCACCGTTGCGTATCAGTGTGTACAGGGAACGTTGCATAATTGCGTATCAAAACATGATACAAAGATACGCAACGAGCCTGATTGCCTATTACATCAAAGAAATAATACGATACGGAGTTCAGTCGTATTTGGACGGGATATGATACGCGTTCAATCCTGTTCAGCACGTAGGGTAGATACGACGAGAACATTTTTGTCTTGCATCTCGATTTTATGTGTAAAATGGAGTGGAGTCAAGAAGAAGTAATAAACTTAATCGATATTTACCGAAGGCATGAGATTATTTGGGATTCGAAACATTCAGACCATTACAACAAAATTAAAAAACAAGATGCGCGGGAGGAAGTTGCAAAACAGATAGATAGGACCGTTAGCGAATGTAAACAGAAAATGGACTACCTCTTGGCAGCCCTCAGAAGGGAGAAAACGAAAATGAAAAACAGCACCGGTACCGCAAAAGGTAAAGTTAATTTAAAATTACAAAACTTTCTCCCAAAAACAAAATGATCTAGAATATGAATCACCAGTAGCCAAAAATTGTAAGGTTGCAGCAAGCCTTTCTTGAGCAGGAATTGCTTGTCGGAATGTGGTATTTTGTTTAGCTATTTTGTGCTCAATGGATGACAACAAAAATTCAAAATCAGTGGTGTGCATCCGAACAAAACTTTTATACAATCCACTTACAGATTGAAAATTCAAATCGGCGAGTAAATCTGATGCCCGATACTGCTCCCTGCTTGAGTATAATTTAGTCGTCCACCAACGTCGCGCATTGCGCTTCTTTTTTAAAGTTAGATGTAGTGTACTCATTGTGCTATGTAGGGATAGACACTGAAACATTTGGAATACTCTTGGGTCGTACCTCGTATCGCATACCCGTTGCACATTTGGTTGAGATACGTGGTGGCGATACGGGAGAATACATTGACACTGCGTTTCATCGTTTCGTATCATTAAATGATACGCAACGGTGACACGACACGCGGATACGCAACAAGTGTGTACCCGGCTTAAGAGTCCCGTCCAGTTTTTCTTAGATAGTTATACAATTCCTTAAAAAAGTATCTTTTTAGCAATTTTTGGCCCATTTAAACTTATAAGGTATTCAAAACTGATTGATAACATCCGCGTAAACTTTTTATAAAGACCGTTAACTTGTTGAAATTTTAAATCTTTCAGTTAATTTTAAATTATTTCCGCAATTTTTAAGTCATTGCGTATATAAATGTTGTTGTCAAAGTCTTCTTTTATTGCTGCTGTAATATCCATGATGACAGTTTATGTACTGACATTAGTTTTGTTCGTAGAAGCGATTTCCAGCTTTTTCTAATCTTTTTCAACTGATCAACTTGTTCAATTTTGATTATATGCAAAAATTTTAACATTTGATTAACCAATCAATTTGATTTCTTCAACCGAAGAAATCAAAAATTTTTGGAAATCACTTTTACGAACAAAACTACTAGCTAACTGGAACGCATTAAAGTTCGCAATGTTGATACGCAACGCTGACACATACGCGATGATGAAACGTGCATATTTCTGATACGCGTCGAAGTTCGCATCACAAGTTTTGTCACAAGTCTGGACGCACCTTTACTTGACAAAAATTCGTAACTATGGATTTTTTAATAACTATTTAGATTTAAAGTTTTATTTAATTAAGGATGGTGATGTGATAATCAGAAGGAATACAATGATGAGAAAAAATATGCCGATGAGAAGGAATAAATAAAACAATTATTTGTAATAATTCAATTAATATATACAAATTTGTCGAAAAAATGACAAATCGAATAAAAATGAATAAATATATATCATCTAGAGTAACAGTCAATATGTTAAACCTAAGGTTGCCTTAAAACGGTATTTTTTTACATAATACACATCTAAACACTCATCCCCCCAGCTAGAAGATATTGTAACTACGTTATCACTAATTAGCTGCAATAAATTAACAAAAAAAAAGAACTAAAGTTAATGTTATTGTATGACTGATGTTTCTCTCGTGCCATGACTGTTCCCAACTGCACAAAAACCGTAACCGTTACACCGTTCCACACATCTTATGGCACAGCCTCGTTTTCAAAATATTGTACGGACTAGATTAACTCAGATATCGGATCGGGCCCCTCAGGGGTGGCTGTCCAGCTTCCGCTAGACGCTACATCCCTGGGTCACCTCGTCCGATGGCTGCTGGCTCCAATGGAACGGGTGGCACGGCGATTTGCGCTGCGCGTTCTCACTGTGCAAACTTTGTTCTAACTCTAACAGCTGTCCCATAAAGTTCAAATTTGGCGAAATAATCGGCCGAGCCGCTTTCACCATTTTATAAGCCTCCACCAGCGATACTTGCTGATATTTCATTATGTACGCTATCGCTATCGTCGCACTTCTCGATACTCCGGCCTGACAGTGCACCAATACTCTTGAACCGCTTTTCCTTGCTTCCTCTGAAAAACAAAAAGAAAACCATTACTAATCTATACACCTGTAAGGAGTCTTACGAAACTCTTACACACACACACCGTAACCCAGATAAGTCGTTACCAGACGTTACTCATCGTGTTTCAAAACGGCGGGTTCGCGACCGGGTAAAAGATCTGTAAGTTGCCTACGTTGGCGGTGTTTTCGTTGTAAATGCTATCTAAATCGGTGCGGACGCAACAGGCGGATCGAACGAACGAACTATGAGTCATCGCGGATTTATTTTTAGTGCGTACCCTATGGTTGCTGGCTCGGATAAAAAGAATCGTGTAAACGTTGACGAAACCGTTATTTTCGACCTTCCATATCTACCCCTTTGTCCCTTTACATTAAATAAAATTACTCTAACGTTAACTGAGATTGTTACTGTTTACATTAAACCCTTCTTTCGTAATTTAAATCTTACGTACACGTGTCGTAAGGTTTATTATGCGTAACATCGAACGCTAGAGTTGTCACATCTGTAACGAACCTTATGTACATATGTACATGTGTCGTAAGGTTTATTGTACATAATGTTTTTGAGTCATCCGTAAATGAAGCTTATGTACACGTGCCAAAGATTCATTGTGCGCACTAATGACACTTGCAATGTCATTGATAATTATTTCAAAATAATCATTGCTGATTTTAATTATAATGCTAACCCTTTCGGTTATGAATTATTTCCTTTATTATTTTTTTAAATTGAAGTTTTAGTTTTGTCATACATAAAAATCTGATTATTTATGGGTACTAAATGACCAAAAAAGTTAAAATTATAAAAATTAAATTAAGGATTTATTTTGAACTTTTCATAAATTTTATAAAGAATATGTTTTTAGGCATTTCCATTCAATAATTTAAACTATCAATTGAATACGTTTTAAGAATTTTATTAGTTCAAGTATATTTTTAATTTTGTTATCTTATGGAGAAAAAACTATATGAAACATTTAACCTTATTACGAAATATTCTAAAAATTAATTGTGAGTCATGGTATGAACACTGATGATGACACTTATATCAATGACATAGATAATAATTTCAATGTCTCCAATACTTTTTAATTAAAAGTTAAACTTGGTACATATATTTGAGTGGATTATTGGGTTGGATTATAAAATTGTCAAAGAGGATCAATCAATATCCGTTAATTTTTTTTTTTTTTAATTTAGTTATTATTTAGTTATTCCAAAATGAACACGCGACTAGGTAGTAGATGTTCTAAATGAAGGTGCTGTTTGAAGAATGAATGAGATAGTGTAATTTGAAAGTGATTTAAATAAAATATTGCAATTTTCTTACATGTCCTTCTGATTTAATCACACAGAGTACGAAAAAGCGTAATAAAGTTGTAATTTTGAAACGTCAAATTATACTGTCATTCTAAGAATATTCCACTTTTAGAACGTTAAAAATTTTCAATTAAGAATATTTAGTAACATTTTCTCTTCTGAACGAAAAACTAAAACTCGTACAAAGTTCATATTTTGCAAAAATAAAGGTTAAGTGTTAATGTAAATTCTCATCAAATTTCAAGCCTTATTAATAATTAGTTTTTGAGATATGATTTTTTAAAGATGATTGATTTTTTAACCAAAAAAAATTTTTTTTCAACGTTAATTTATTCTTTAATTTTTTTGATAATGTTTTGAATAAAACGGTCTTTTTTAATTAAAATTAGAATGTTTTAAGTTTCATCTAAAGATAAAATCAAATCAAAATCTTTAAAAATGAATTTTTAATGAAATTTTAAAGTTGGCCGATTTTCTTGAGTTAGATTAAAATATCAAAAAAAATTTGTCAACTTTGAGAATTTTTTAATTTTTTTGACAACATTTGGAATAAAACGGTCTTTTTTAATTAAAATTAGAACGTTTTAAGTTTCATTTAGAAAAAAAATCAAGTCAAAATCTTTAAAAATGAATTTTTGATGAATTTTTAAAGTTGATCGATTTTCTTCAGTTGGATTAAAATATCAAAAAAATTTTAGCAACTTTGAAAATTTTTTTATTTTTTTTGACAACACTTGGAATAAAACGGCCTTTTTTAGCTAAAATTAGAAAGTTTTAAGTTTCATTTAGAGAAAAAATCAAGTCAAAATCTTTAAAAATGAATTTTTGATGAATTTTTAAAGTTGGTCGATTTTCTTCAGTTGGATTAAAATATCAAAAAAAATTTGGCAACTTTGAAAATTTTTTTATTTTTTTTGACACCACTTGGAATAAAACGGTCTTTTTTAATTAAAATTAGAACGTTTTAAGTTTCATTTAGAAAAAAAATCAAGTCAAAATCTTTAAAAATGAATTTTTGATGAATTTTTAAAGTTGATCGATTTTCTTCAGTTGGATTAAAATATCAAAAAAATTTTGGCAACTTTGAAAATTTTTTTATTTTTTTTGACAACACTTGGAATAAAACGGTCTTTTTTAGTTAAAATTAGAAAGTTTTAAGTTTCATTTAGAGAAAAAATCAAGTCAAAATCTTTAAAAATGAATTTTTTATGAATTTTTAAAGTTGATCGATTTTCTACAGTTAGATTAAAATATCAAAAATTTTTTGTCAACTTTGAAAATTTTTTAAATTTTTCTAACAACATTTAGAATAAATCAGTCTTTTTTAGGTAAAACTAGAATGTTTTAAGTTTCATTTAGAAAAAAAATCAAATCAAAATGGTTAAAAATAAATTTTTGATGAATTTTTTAATTTGATTGATTTTCTTTAGTTGAAAGTTTCAAAAATTTTTTACCAACTTTGAAATTTTTTTTATTTTTTTTGACAACACTTGGAATAAAACGGTCTTTTTTAGTTAAAATTAGAACGTCTTAAGTTTCATTTAGAGAAAAAATCAATTCAAAATCCTTTAAAATGAATTTTTGATCAATTTTTTAAATTGATCGATTTTCTTAAGTTAGGTTAAGAAGTGTTAAATATTTTTTACCAACTTAGAAAATTTTTTTAATTTTTTTGACAACACTTGGAATAAAACAGTCTTGTTTAATTAAAATTAGAACGTTTTAAGTTTCATTTAGAAAACAAATCAAGTCAAAATCTTTAAAAATGAATTTTTGATGAATTTTGAAAGTTAAATTTCTTAAGTTAGAAAAGTGTCAAAAATTCTTTCCAACTTTGAAATTTTTTTTAATTTTTTTGACAACACTTGGAATAAAACGGTCTTTTTTAATTAAAATTAGAACGTTTTAAGTTTCATTTAGAGAAAAAATCAAATCAAAATCTTTAAAAATGAATTTTTGATGAATTTTGAAAGTTGATCGATCGGTTTTTTTAGTTGAAACTAGAATGTTTAATCCAAATCGTCATAAAATTTCAAGTATTAATAACAATTAATTTCTCAGACATGAATTTTTAAAAATTGACTAGTATTTAATAAATAAAGAGAGAGAGTTAATGAGTTAAAATGTATCAAGATTTTGTACTGCCTATTTTGCTATAATGTTGTAAATATTTCCACGATAGAAGAAAAATAACTCTTTAAGATTTAACACTTTGATGTTATTTGCAAATATTTTATATGGTCTATTATGGAATTCAAGTTTTTAAGGACTTAAGTTTTTAAAAACTCATAATCACCTCGAATTATTTTTTTTTTTAATCTTCCGAGACAGTATCCCTAGAGTTTCTTTAGGGTTTAGAAGTGACACTTAAAGAATTAATAACAGCACATTTAATTGGTATTAATTATTTATGAATTGTAGTTGTTACTAATTAATGATAACTAATCAATTATGAAATGCGTATCGTCTGGAATGAATCTCCTAGATTTAGTTTATGTTAACCCTCGATAATAACATAATCCAAAAATTCATAAGATTAATGGTGAATCACTGTGTTCACACCGATGACACTAACAATGACACAGATAATAATTTTCAAGTCCCGAATAGTAGATTGTTATTTAGATTAGGGGGTTTTATCCTTCTGGTGGGAAAAGGGGCGAGTACCTATTAGTCATAAGCGGTGCAAATCGCATCTGTTGATGCGGTAACGGACAAAAACGGGGTCAGCAAGTGGCCGGTAACGCCGGGGACTGAATCATCCCCCGGACATGTGCGCCGGGTGACTCAACCGTATTGTGATCGGGTCCCCACGTGGTAAAAGGATATCGAAAGAGCGTGTTTTCTTTTTTTGTTGAGCCGAAAGTGCCGCGGATCGCGCGGGGTTGCTTCCAACCCCAACAACACCGACAACAACGAGTCCGCAATGAGTCCCCGTGACTCATTCCGGCGGCGGTGGCGGCGGCCAATGGCCCTAAGAAAACAATAACTGCGATGAGTAATCCCGTGATTCAAAAGTGCGCAAGGCCGCCGGCCTAAGAAGCCGAGAGACAAGGACGTCGCGGTACTGCGGAGTTCCTGCTCCGATCTAGAGGCATGTGGAAGAAAGCTGTTCTGTTAGTCAGAGGCTAATTTTACCTGCGGTCTCGCTACTGCGCGAGCGCCAATGCCGGAACATCTGCGCAACACGACGGCCAACATTCATCATAAGACCCGATGGTGACTCAGCCTTTGGCGAAAGAAATGTTTTTCGAAGACACTACCATGTTTATGTCGGTGTCTCCGGCAATAACAGAATCGCGGTACACGGGGTTTTCCTTATTTTCTGATTCACCAGTTAGATATGTCAGATACGAAATATACGTGAATCATTCGCATTTACCGGTAAATAATTGAATAGTTTTTTTTCTAATTGTTTTGTTAAAAAAATATTTTAAAATCCCAAACCAATAATTTTTCAAAATAACATTACAAATCTTACAATCCCTAAAAAAATTTTTCCTTTGATGACCTTTTATTAGTACACTTCATCATTCAACAACCCAACAATATTAAATTAAATAATTTTACACGAGGCCAACCCTCTTTTAATAATCACATTAACCTCCCCTCAATAAGATTCAAATTGAATTTTAAACCCCTTTAAGTAACTTAATTAATCTTTGTCTATAAAGTCTATAAAATTAATTTAACATTTCCTAGTGTTTAACTTTATATCGCCTAAAGAAAAAAAAAACAAGGTAAATTATATACATAAATGTCACTGAATTATCCTTAAACATGAAGGAAATATATATTTAATTATTACAAAACCACATTAGAATTCACGTAAAGCCAACTTAATAAATAAAGGACTTTGAAACATTCTTTCCAAGCGATGAAAACATTTATAATCAAAATAAAATTTAATTGATACAAGATAAAGGTAATAAAATATTTTTTTTATTAGTGGAAATTAATTTTTTCATGTTAAATTTTTTCATATTAAATTTTTTCATATTAAATTTTTTCATATTAATTTTTTTCATATTAATTTTTTTCATATTAAATTTTTTCATATTAATTTTTTTCATATTTAATTTTTTCATATTAATTTTTTTCAATAAAGTCAAAATTGATTTATTAAACCCGTCTAACTTCCTTAATCTTTGCTTTAAAATATCTTGTTGTCATATTTAAATTTATACCGCCTAAAGCAAAGCAAGAAAAAAAAAACCGAAGGTAAATTATTTTAGAAGTCAGTAAATTAAATTTGAGCTCGAAAAAATATACAACCTTGGAATTTATTCAAAGCTATCTTAATAAATAAAAAAACTTTCTTTTTCAATTATAATAATTTTTAGCAATAAAGTGAAATCGATTCCAGATATTAAATTATTCAAAATTTCTGGGTGTATCATTGATAAAATTTTACTTCCAACAAAAAAGAAAAACATTACTTCTTTTATTCATTTAATTACTTTATTTAATTTAATTAGAAATAAATTCGTTATTAAATTTTTGAAATCGATAAAATTTTTAAAAACTTTAAAAAATTTTTGTCATCTTTGCGAATTTTTTTTAAATTTTTTTGGTAATAATTAGAACAAATTTTTTTTTTTTTTAGTAAAAAATAGATACTTTTATCTTTAATTTGATATAAGAACCGATTCATAGTTCCTAAAAATAAAATCTGCACGATTTTTTTTAAATAGCATAATTATTCAAAATTATCAATTTTAAAAAAATCATATCTAAGAGACTAATTGTTGAGACTTGAAATTTTATCAAGTTTTACATTAATACTTATTAGTCTTTATGTCCACCAAAGAAAAATTTTCTACAACTTTTAGTTTTTCTCTCAGAAAAGAAAATGTAACTTAAAAATTTACAACAAAGTCAATCAATTTAATCAATTTTAAAAAATTCAAATCTAAGAAACTAATTTTTGTTGAGACTTGAAATTTTATCAAGTTTTAGATTAATACTTAATCTTTATGTCCACCAAAGAAAAATTTTCTACAACTTTTAGTTTTTCTCTCAGAAGAGAAAATATAACTTAAAAATTTACAACAAAGTTACAATTTTATTATACATATTTTTTTTCTTTCAATGAAATTAAAATTAATTTTAAACCCTCTTAAATAACTTCCTTAATCTTTGTGTTTAAATTGTCCTATTATTCAACTTTATACGCCTCAAGCAAAGTAAAAAAAAAAAGTCAAGGTAAAGCTATTAAACGTCACAAAATGACGTTTAAACTAAAAAATGTTTTTCTTTAATTAAGAATTTTACACTACTATGTATACTTTCATGTACATACACGAATACAATTTAGCTAATAATTAAAATGAAAGCTTTAAAAAGGCTTTTATGAATTGAAATTAAATTCCCCGAGATAAAATCAGACACAAATTTAATTTTAAAGTCACCGAACAACTTTCTTATTCTTTGCCTCTATAAGATTACTTCATCTAAACATTCTTGTTTTATTTATTTATTTTTTAATTTGATTTATAAAGACAATTGTTTTACAATTCATTTCCGCCTCAAGGTAACGCAAATAAACGTCACAAAACCGACGTCTAGACCGGAAAAAAATTTTTTTTTACTATCATATAACCCGGAATGTTCATACTGACGTAAAAGATAATCTGGTAAATGGGTTTTTTAATTAAAAGCATTTTAAAATGTTTTGTTAGTTTAGAAAATGTTGAGAATTTAATTCAAAGTTGTTTGTTCAAAATTTCTGTTTCATTTAGTTGTTTAATTCAAAGCTCAAAACGTTTAAAAAATAAAAAAGTATAGTAAGATTAATTGTTAAAAAGTTAAACATATTAAAAGGTTAAAGAATGAATTAATTAATTGTCGTTTAATTAATTAGTGATTGTGTAGGGATATTTTCGCGTTTTTTAGATTTTGTGTTGAAAAATCCTAGCTTATTTTGTTGATACTGACAACTAGAAAATATGAAAAAAAAATCAATTTATGGAATCGCATTCAATGGAAAGATTGCGATCACAACCCTTGTCTTTTTTCAACATGTAAGCGAAGAAGTGTGATTGATAACAAAAATCAGAATTAAATCGTTTATCCGTTTTAAAAATGTTGAGAATTTTGGTATTGATTTCAGGTCGGTTAAGTCAAATGGATTAAGTCAAAAACTACTGATAAAATTGAAGAGGTAGATTTGTTAGAGCTTGACTACCCGGGTTTCGGCTGTTAGACCATCATCAGGTCAGTCGCTAAAGAAAATTAAAAATACGTTAGACGAACTATGAACAAAGAAAAAAGGTATAATAATTACCGTCGAATTAGAAGTGTGAAAGACAACCATGTGTTAATCTTATAAGGTCTTAGTATCGAACTTTATTCTATTAAACTTCTATTTATATTTACTGTAAAAAGTAAATTGTATTTAAAAGTAAATTTTGGATTAAAAACTGTACACAATTTAAAACAAATTATAATTTTACCTCAAAATATCCACACGCAATCAGAACTATATATCTGGTCTTACTATGAATCTTAATTCTATTATACCTTTTTTCTTTGTTCATAGTTCGTCTAACGTATTTTCATTTTCTTTAGCGACTGACCTGATGACGGCCTAACAGCCGAAATCCGGGTAGTCAAGCTCTAAAAAATCTACCTCCTCAGTTTTATCGTTTGTTTTTATTTCTTAAATCCATACTGAAGAATGGAGAAATATATCGCATAGTTAAATATACACATTCGCATTCTTCAGACTTTGTGTCGAAAAAATCTAGCTCATTTTGCTAATACTGACAATTAGATAATACGTTCAGTTTATGGAAACGCGTTCAATAGAAGAATTACAATCGCAACTCTTGTCTTTTTTCGACATATAATTGGAGAAGTGTAATCGATAACAAAAATAAAAATTAAATCATTTATCAGTCTTGAAGACAATTGAAAATGTTGAGAACTTTGGTATCAATTTCAGGTCGATCAAATAGAGTCACACCGTCAAAAGGTTAAACATAGAAGCGACGAAGACTTAACTGTTAGACTGCCACGAGGCGCAATTGCGCTTCGTTCATTTCAAAAAGAAAAAAATACCACGTTATAGTAAACAGATGAAGCTACATCATATAAAAGGCCCGAATTTTTTTCTTCAGCGGTTTTCGAGAAAAAAAATCCCAAAGTTTGCGTTCTCCGCGGATCGATTTTTTGACTGGGCCACGGAAAATGCAAACTTTCGAAATTTTTTTCTCAGAAACCGTTGAAGAAAAACAATTGGGACCTTTTGTAGGATATAGCTTGATCTGTTTACTATAACCTGGTATTTTTTGCCTTTTCAAATTTTTTTTCTATTTTCGCTAAAGAATTCAATACTAAAAATAGTTGATCTTGCGAACCGCTGATCGCATTTTAACAGAAGTTTGAACAGAAGTTTCCCAAAGTTTGCGTTCTCCGTGGATAGATTTTTTGACCGGGCCGCGGAAACTGCAAACTTTGAAATTTTTTTCTCAGAAACCGTTGAAGAAAAACAATTGGGACCTTTTGTAGGATATAGCTTGATCTGTTTACTATAACCTGGTATTTTTTGCCTTTTCAAAATTTTTTTCTATTTTCGCTAAAGAATTCAATACTAAAAATAGTTGATCTTGAGAACCGCTGATCGCATTTTAACGAAGGCTACGTCCTACAAAAGATCCCAATTTTTCTCTTCAGCGGTTTGAAAAAAAAATCCCAAAATTTGGGTTTTGCTCGGACCGATCAAAAAACCAGTCCTTTTTCATTTAATTGGTGATATTTTCTAAACCGCGTGACCTGCGATTTTGAGTTTTATGTTACGCAAAAGTGATTACCGATTATGACAGTCCTTACCCCGATTTTTTCCCGTTTTTAGCGTCCGAAAGTTTACTGACTTAACTTTTGGCACCGAATACGTAAGAAATCAAAATATGTCCCGCAGTTTTCATGCGTTCTTGCGAAAATTGCTAGGCAGTCAAACGGTTAAAACACCTAAGTTGATGGAAAGCTCATTCAATCGATCTCCCTCGGCGTTTTTTCGATCGTATTTAGTGAAAACATCCCAATACGCAACCGATTAATATTGTTATTTTCCCGGATTAAACAATTCGTGCTTAGAACAGCTAATATAATGAATTATGTTTGGGATGAAGGTAGTTTAGCGCTATTTTCTTCAAAGTTAAGAAGTGTTTAATTAATGGAAGATTTTCCCACAAATTCAAAAGAAAAATTTCTTTAATTAATCCTACTTTTTATTTTTTATCATCCCTCAACTAAAAATCATGAAAACTTTTTTTACACGATTCAAAATGTTTCTTTCTAAACAAAATCTTTAAATCATTTATCAGGTTTGAAAATTTTGAACAGTTGACTTTTTGACAGTTTTGGACTTCAAAATGGTTATTTCAAATGGGGTCATATCTAAGGTTAAGTAATAAGGTTAAGCATAGAATCGACAGGGACTTAAAAGACTGAAAAATCTGAGCCCATTTTGTTAATATTGACACCTAAACAACGTGTTCATTTTATGGAAACCCAGTTCAATCTATCGATCTCGGAGTTTTTCGATGGTGTTTTGTGAAAACACCCCAATACGCAAACGATTAATATTTTTCCGACTTAAACAACTCGTGCTTAGAGCAGTTAATAAATGTACTGAATTATGACGTTTAAGCGAAAATTGGTTTAGTGTTATTTCCTTCAACGTTAAGGATTTAATTGCTGCCAGATTTTCCCACAAATTCAAAAGAAAAATTTCGTCAGTTAATCCTACTTTTTATTTTTTATCATCCCTCAACTAAAAATCATGAAAACTTTTTTTACACGATTCAAAATGCTTCTTTACAAAAAAATCTCTAAATCATTTATCAGTTTTGAAAATTTTGAACAGTTGACTTTTGACAGTTTTGGACTTCAAGTTGGTTATTTCAAATGGAGTCATATCGTTAAAAGCTTACACATGGAATCGACACGGACTTAAAAAATTGAAAAATCTGAGCCCATTTTGTTGATATTGACACCTAAACAACGTGCTCATTTTATGGAAAACTAATTCAATCTATCTATTTCGGCGTTTTTCGATGGTGTTTTGTGAAAACACCCCGATACGCAAACGATTAATATTTTTCCGATTTAAACAACTCGTGCTTAGAGCAGTTAATAAATGTACTGAATTATGACGTTTAAGCGAAAATTGGTTTAGTGTTATTTCCTTCAACGTTAAGGATTTAATTATTGCCAGATTTTCCCACAAATTCAAAAGAAAAATTTCGTCAGTTAATCCTACTTTTTATTTTTCATCATCCCTCAACTAAAAATCATGAAAACTTTTTTTACACGATTCAAAATGTTTCTTTCCAAAAAAAATCTTTAAATCATTTATCAGTTTTGAAAATTTTGAACAGTTGACTTTTTGACAGTTTTGGACTTCAAAATGGTTATTCCAAATGGGGTCATATCGCTAAAAGCTTAAACATGGAATCCACACGGACTTAAAAAATTGAAAAATCTGAGCCCATTTTGTTGATATTGACAACGTGTTCATTTTATGGAAAACCAGTTCAATCTATCTATCTCGGCGTTTTTCGATGGTGTTTTGTGAAAACACCCCAATACGCAAACGATTAATATTATTTTACCGATTTAAACAATTCGTGCTTAGAGCAGTTAATAAATGTACTGAATTATGACGTTTAAACGAAAATTGGTTTAGTGTTATTTCCTTCAACGTTAAGGATTTAATTACTGCCAGATTTTCCCACAAATTCAAAAGAAAAATTTCTTTAATTAATCCTACTCTTTATTTTTTTATCATCCCTCAACTAAAAATCATGAAAACTTTTTTTACACGATTCAAAATGCTTCTTTACAAAAAAATCTCTAAATCATTTATCAGTTTTGAAAATTTTGAACAGTTGACTTTTGACAGTTTTGGACTTCAAGTCGGTTATTTCAAATGGAGTCATATCGTTAACCCATCGGCATCATAAGCGCATATATGCGCGCATTTTGCCTGGCCAGTATCACCAAAGCGCGCATATATGCGCTCATCGCATATAAAATTGCATATAAAAAAATGTTCGGTGATAAGGGCAAATTTTTCATTTTTCTGTGTGATGCAAATGGATTAAAAGCTTAAACATGGAATCGACAGGAATTAAAAAAACTGAAAAATCTGAGCCCATTTTGTTGATACTGACCCCTAAACAACGTGTTCATTTTATGGAAAACCAATTCAATCTATCTATCTCAGCGTTCTTCGATGGTGTTTTGTGAAAACACCCCGATACGCAAACGATTAATATTTTTCAGATTTAAACAACTCGTGCTTAGAGCAGTTAATAAATGTACTGAATTATGACGTTTAACCGAAAATTGGTTTAGTGTTATTTCCTTAAACGTTAAGGAGTTAATTACTGCCAGATTTTCCCACAAATTCAAAAGAAAAATTTCGTCAGTTAATCCTACTTTTTATTTTTCATCATCCCTCAACTGAAGATCATGGAAACTTTTAGTACACCAATATTTCGCTTTGCGTCGTTTCGTTTTGCATTTTTTCGAAGTTGCGTCGCTGCTTAATTAGTAGTAATTTTCACTGTGTGTCGTTAGATTTTCGAGATTGCGTTGCTTTGGGTTCGAGTCTTTATTTATTTATTTTTTTTTTAACTGGAGGCTGACATAAATGAATTACTAACCTTGCACAACCAAGAATTCTCTAATAAAGAATTGCAATTTGCTAATGAAGAAGATAACAGTGATCGTTCAATAGAAATCTCCGAAGAATAAAATTTAACCTCCAAACAAATTTCCAAAGGGATGTGTTTAATTGACGAAGCTATGGAGATTTAAAAAACGATCCTGACAGCAGAAGAAGTTTGAAAGTGTCCCAGAAGGTAGTTATGAATATCAATTGTTACAAGGAATTTATGTTACGTTAAAAAATAAAACTGTTTAGCAAACATTGGACAAATTTTTTGTGAAAGAAAGCCGACTTACGACAACAGCCACTATGGAAGCCACTTTTTTTGGAATGTAATCCCGGGGTAAAGTGAGGTATTGGTGTACATGATTAAGAATGTTTTTTACAACAAAATCTTGAAGTCATTTATCAGTTTTGAAAATTTTAAACAGTTGACTTTTTGACAGTTTTCGACTTCAAGATAGTTATGTGAAATGGAGTTGTATTGTTAAAAGGTTAAACATAGAATCGACAGAGACTTAACCCTCCGTGTGTACACTGGATGTGTTATGGATAGAGGATAGGCTTCAGCTACCCCCCCCCCCAAAAAAAAAAAGTTTGGTAACTGCTCGCCCATGTAGTAGACGCTTCAATAAGTAATTCAGAATTTTTGAGAGCCTAGAAAACTTTGAAAACATGCCTGTTCCCTAAGAGACCCAGTATACACACCATGTCTCAAAAAATATGGTATACACACGCCGGGTTAAAAGACTGAAAAGTTCTAACCTATTTTATTGATACTGACAACTAAAGAAGAAGAAACAACGTCTTCAGTTTATAGAAAACCCCTTCAATCGATTTATCTCGTCGTTTGTTGATCGTATTCTTTAAAAACCTCGATATGCAAACAATTAATATTGTTATTTCCCCGGTTTAAACAACTCGTGCTTAGAAAAGCTAATAAATGTAACGAATTAAAACGTTTAGGAGGGAACTAATTTATCCCTATTTTCTTCGAAGTTAAGGAATGTTTAATTGATTGAAGGTTTTTCCACAAATCCAGAAAAATTTTTCTTTAATTAATCACACATTTTATTTATTCATCCCTCAATTCAAATAGCATCCCTTAATTCAAATAGCATCCCTCAATTCAAGTAGCATCCCTCAACTAAAGATCATGGAAATTTTTATTATACGATTCAAAATCTTTTTTTATAAAAAAATTTTTAAAGTCGATTGGATTGAAATTTGTTATTAATTAAAAAAAATTTTAGAGAATTAAAAAAAAATTTTTAGAGAATTAAAAAAAATTTTTAGAGAATTAAAAAAATTTTTTAGAGAATTAAAAAAAATTTTTAGAGAATTAAAAAATATTAGCTTACCTATAAATTCAAATGCTTCCTCAAAATACTGCTTAAGGTTCTGTTGGCCAGAATCGGAGGCGGGAATTTGCTTATAAGTGATTCCGCACGTTTCGTGGTAACCGGGCAATTGGGAGGTGACGTTTAAAACCCACGTGGTCCTTAAATCTTGAAGACGGTCTAAATCTGCCGCATCCCGACTGTTCCCGAGGTACAAGAAAGGTAACACCCTCGAAGCCGGATGCGAATCTATATCCGCTATTGAAGGGCAAGATGCCGAAGACGGCAACCCTCTGGAAGGTAACGCCGAAGCTAAGGTTTCTTCGCAGAATTCTTTATGTTTACGATGGAACTCTCGATGACCTCCTATAAAAATAAAAATATACGTTGTAGTGACTCACGTTTATTGAATTCGAGAAGGATCTAATTATTTATTTCTTCCTTTAAAAGTTACTCTTTAACCTGGAACAGTTATAAACAACCCGATTGACGTAATCTGTTGATAAAACTAGGATAAATATAGTAAAGGCTATCTGGACGTTCTGATTGCGTTCACTTTGATTGTTCAAAATGAATTTACACGAAAGGATTATTATTATTAAATAATATTTACTAATCGAATCCATTTTAAACGTCTACATTTCATATCAAACGATCAAATTTATGCAGGAAATAAGACCTAATACCATGATGTAGTGTTATCAGTTATCACATGCTGGTAGTGTTAGTCATAAAATATGCTGGTAGTACAAGCTATTTAAATATCGTATTTATATTTATCAAACCTTTTAACAAAAGCATAAATTAACGAAATTTGGAAATAATCAACAAGATAAATCCTTTAATTATGTTTACCTTAAGTTATGAATCATCACACTCTAGAAACTGGCTATGTAAAAAATTCAAAACAATAACAAGAAAACGTTCAAGGTATTTATTTACAGTTTCAAAATAAGTTATATAGATAAACAAGATAGTAAGAATCTAAACAAGTTTATTTCTCAGTATGGACAATTAATAAACGTTTAAATGGCACGTTATAATTCATTCTATTAAAATTTAACTCGTTTTGATTACTCAAAATGATACATTAAGTTTTCAAATTGAAATGTAGAAGTATGATTATATGATTGTAGAAGTATGATTATATGATTTTAGAAGTATGATTATATCATTTTAGAAGTATGATTATATGATTTTAGAAGTATAATTATATGATTTTAGAAGTATGATTATATGATTGTAGAAGTATGATTATATGATTTTAGAAGTATGATTATATGATTTTAGAAGTAATAAAAAAAAATCAAAACAACAACAACCAAAAAAAAACTTTTCATTTGACTTTTAAATTCACTTAAAACTTGAAATATTCACGAGATAGCTGATATCGTAACAGGAAAACACTCTTTGAACTTTGCATCACCTACTTAGTTAACGTGTTACTAGTGATTCATTGTTTACGCTCGTAAATCCGTATGTTTTTATCAAAATACACCGAACAACTTTTCACCAACCTAGACAACAGTTACACTAAGAATTTTAAAGAACGATTCAATTATTACGTTATTGTTAGCATATAATTATCATAATGATTCAGTTCAAATGATTAGTAATGGTGATTCATTTAAATATGAATATTTAAACAGTGTAATAACATTTTATTGGGTAATTTAAACATAATTATAAATTATATGAATAATGATTAAATTATATGAATGATTAAAATTATATGAATGATTAAAATTATATGAAAGATTAAAATTAACGAGAATAATTTTTATAAAAAAATTAAGTTTTTCAAATATGAAAAAGTGTAAAAGGAAAAGTTCTAGATGCATAATTTCTTAGAAAAATTGTGTTTGAATGGTTAGTAATGGTGATTCATTAGGAATTTAAATAAATTTAAATAATCTAAGAAATTGTTGTTGGTAATTTCAAATAAGTGCTTTCAAAGAAATGATAAATTCTTAGTAAGGATTTTTTTTAAGAAGAAGATATAATCATAATAAAAACTAAATGGAAATTTAAAAAATATAAAATAAAATTAAATTAAAAAATTAAGTAAATTAAAAAAATTAAATTAAAAAATTAAGTAAATTAAAAAAATTAAATTAAAAAATTAAGTAAATAAAAAAAATCTTACTTGATTCTTCGTTAGAGGGAAAAAATTTAAGTGCAAGACAGGTGTTTTGTCTTTTAGACATTGCACACGATTAACTTGACACTCTGACTGTCGCGAATGGACTACTTTATATGAATGAAATAAAAACCAAAAAGTTCTTTTGGATGACGCTATTATTAAATAAAAAGAAGTATGAAATAATGTAGATGAATAATTCTTCGAATGATTTAGTAATTACTGATAATGATTCATTATTATATATAATAAAGTTGAACTACCAAACGTCAAATTTTTAAAAATTGTTATATCCTAAAAATTACAGTTGTCTTTAGGATTTTTTTAAATTTTTTTGGGAAAAGTTGAAACAAATTTGCCCGATTTAAGATAAAATAGAATGTTTTAGGTTTCATTTGACATAAAAATCGTTTCTTTACTCTTATAAATAAGTTCAGTACGATTTTTTTTAGATTTTTTTAAAAATTGGGTTATTTGTCAAAAATTATAGTTGTCTTTAGGATTTTTTTTATTTTTTTTGGGAAAAGTTGGAACAAATTTGACCGATTTAAGATAAAATAGAATGTTTTAGGTTTCATTTGACATCAAAATCGTTTCTTTACTCTTATAAATAAGTTCAGTACGATTTTTTAGAATTTTTTAAAAATTGGGTTAAGTTATCTGTCAAAAATTATAGTTGTCTTTAGGATTTTTTTAAATTTTTTTGGGAAAAGTTGAAACAAATTTGATCAATTGAAGATAAAAATAGAATGTTTTAGGTTTCATTTGATATAAAAATCGTTTCTTTACTCTTATAAATAACTTCGGTACGATTTTTTTAGAATTTTGAAAATTGAAAAGTTACCTGTCAAAAATTATAGTTGTCTTTAGGATTTTTTTTTAATTTTTTTGGGAAAAGTTGGAACAAATTTGCCCGATTTAAGATAAAATAGAATGTTTTAGGTTTCATTTCACATAAAAATCATTTCTTTACTCTTATAAATAAGTTCAGTACGATTTTTTTAGAATTTTTTAAAGATTGGGTTATTTGTCAAAAATTATAGTTGTCTTTAGGATTTTTTTTAATTTTTTTGGGAAAAGTTGGAACAAATTTGATCGATTTAAGATAAAATAGAATGTTTTAGGTTTCATTTGATATAAAAAACGTTTCTTTACTCTTATAAATAACTTCGGTACGATTTTTTTAGAATTTTAAAAAATCAGAAGTTTCCTGTCAAAAATTATAGTTGTCTTTAAGAATTTTTTTTAATTTTTTTTGGAAAGTGTTGGAACAAATTTGCCCGATTTAAGATAAAATAGAATGTTTTAGGTTTCATTTGATATAAAAATCGTTTCTTTACTCTTATAAATAAGTTCAGTACGATTTTTTTAGAATTTTTTAAAAATTGGGTTAAGTTACCTGTCAAAAATTATAGTTGCCTTTGGGAATTTCATCGGAACTTGTTTCTATGGTTTTGATGAATTGTCATTATTAAATAACACTTGCAAGATTAATAATGTACTCTAAATAATTCACTGTAATAATGTTAAGAATGGGTTAATATATGAAATTAAAAACTTGAATATCTCAAAAATGAAAAACTTTCGGATCTATATTTATTAAGACATTTTTGCTTGTTTTCAATCAGAGAATACCCCAATAAACGATTTGATAATCAAAATGGGACACCTTGTATATGTATAAAAATGAAATTAAAATTAAAAATACTTTTTATTGTCATTTGTTTGAGTGGGAAAAACGAAAGTATAAAGCAGGTGTTTTCACGTTTAAATATTATGCACACCTCAAATTATTTAAATGATGATTGTGAATAGACTGGGTTATACCCTTATTGTTATAGTATAAAAAAATAAAGAAAAAAATAAAAAATTCTTGGAACAGTTGAGTTTGAACGATTACTAATAATGATTCATTATGGGATTTAAATATATTTAAATAATTTACAATTCGAAACTTAAAATTTTAAATTTGAAACTTAAAACTTTAATTTTATCAGAAACGAAAGCTAAAAAATAAAGTAAATTAGTTCTTATTTCTTGTCAATAGAAGAAACGAGAGTGGAAGTATACGACAGGTGTTTTCTTATTTAGACATTGTGCACTATTAAAATGAAATGTGACGAACGCGAATAGACTGCATTATAAGGAAAGCAAATTGCAAAACTCTTTCTAGATCAGCTTATTGTTAAGATATAAAAGTTACAAGAAATAAAGAATTTTTAGAATAGTTTAGTTAGTATAATTATTAATATTTCATTATGATTTTACTTATACTTAAATATCTTAACAAACTTTTTTGAAATTTTGAAAATTTTAAAAATTTTCAAATTTTCAAATTTCAAAGTTTTATTTTGTGCATCAAAAGAGTATAAAAATGAAAAAATAAAGTAAAAATAAAATTCTTACTTAGTCCTTGTTTAAGTGGAAGAAATGAAAGTACAAGACAGGTGCTTTGTCGTTTGAGCCTCATTGTTTACAATTAACAAATAGTAACTGTGGCTGATCACGAAACTCGTAGTAGTAGTGTGTCACAACCGCGAGGCGTCGCCGTTCGAACTGGCGCGGCGCTAGGCGCTAGCCTAATCGGGGCGTCGCGACGAAGTGGGGGGCACACGGCATGCGTCATTCACAACTCGCGCCCGAAACTTGCGTCACCAGAAGGTCACAAATGGAGTCCCTGCGACCGACCGACCGACCGACGGAACGGAGAACTCTCCTTCTGTTTACGCCATTGCGCGACGGCGTGACCCTGCGCGATCTTTGACATGGGGAAATGCGTCCGAGTGACGGTGTGTGTGTATGTGTTCCGATGACGGTCTGACTCACCGTGTGAACATTTCCATGCCGATGCCGATTCACTACCACTACGTAGCGATTCAGCTTTGTGTTTTCATTATACCCACAGGAACATCTATCTATCATCTACATACAATTTACACTTGTTTTGCTTTGTTTTGTTTTCTATTATAATTTCCCAAAACTTTCCCACATTTCTCCATTCACATATCCCAAAAATTAATCCTGATTCACAACCACTACGCAGCGATTCAGTTTTGTATTTTCATTATACCCACAGTACAGATAATATAGATAGAACTATCTATAGCAGTGTTTCCCAACATGGGGCCCACGCCCCACAGGGGGGCAATTTGATTGTTAAGGGAGACAATTCGAAAATGGACTCGACACGAGTTTAATCCTTCCGAAATCCTTTGGATTTCGGTGCCAAATTTAACGAAAAGAGTAAATTCTTAAATAACTGCGGTACATATTAGGTATAATTTCGCTTCACGAGACCAAAATAGCAAATGGGTGTTTGGTAGCTAAAAACATCTCATCTCTTCTAAAGGAAGTACTAGATACTAAAACTCTTGTCGATGCAAAAGCGAAGATATTTGGTTTCTTTACCCATATTGAGTTATCTCAAAAACATTAATAACAAAAATTTGGAACAGTTTCATTGGCTCCAAAAATATCAAATAACTGATACCGCTTTACTTGTTATTGTCAATCATCAAAATATTGGCTGGTTTAAAGGAAAGATTTTCTAATTTATAACAAATTGATTTTCCAAGATGGATGATGCGGCCAACGTTAGTAGATTTGTCTGATATATCAAATATACAGTATCAAGAAGAACTTGCAGAATTGTAAAATGATGAGTCAGTTAAAACTTTATAAAAGAAGCGATGGCATGGCTTTGTGAGGAAACAGAAACCAAATACCCAAATTCAACCAAATAAGCAAGAAAACTATTGCTACCGTTTCCATCTTCATATTTAGCTAAATGTGGATTTACTGCTATAAATCATTTACTGGTAAAAAAAATAAATCGACTCGATATAACACAACTTGCAGACTTGAAACTGAAACTAACCAAATTGGAACGTAATATAAAGTATTTGTGCAGCTCATTAAGTTAAAATAATAAATTAATATGATATGAGAATAGTCTTTAAAATCATTTGAAATTTGAATTTTAGTTTTTCATTATACGTTTCGAAAATTTACTTACCATTTCGTTATCAATTTCCTAGTGATTTCTTCCTAAAACCTATCATTTAAGTTTCTTAGGTGAACAATTCCATTTTTTTAATATTAAAAATTATGTTGGGAAACACTGATCTATAGTGATTCAGCTTTGTATTTTCATTATATCCATAGGTACATCTATCTATCACCTACATACAATTTACACTTGTTTTGCTTTGTTTTGTTTTTTATTATAATTTCCCAAGACTTTCCCATATTTCTCCTCTCACTTATCCCAAAAATTAACACCGATTCACAACCACTACCTAGCGATTCAATTTTGTATTTTCTAATGATGTGACGAATAGTAGTTCAACCGAATAACCGAATACCGAATATATAAACAGCGGAAACATTCGGCTAAATTTGAACCGAATATTCGGTCTTTATTGAATGATGTGAAAATAAGATTCAAAGAAGCAAAGAGGGAAAGAATTAAAGAATTAAAAATTCCACCAAAAATCTACAAAATTCCTAAAAATTCAACCAACATTTTTAACAATTCCATCAAAAATCTACAAATCTCTAACAATTCCACCAAAATTATTAAAATTTTAAAAATTCCACCAAAAATCTACAGAATTCCTAAAAATTTCACCAAAAATTTATTAGATTCCTAAAAATTCCACCAAAATTACTAACGTTTTTAACAATTCCACCAAAGTTACTTAAATTTTTAAAAATTCTACTAAAAATTTACAAAATTCCTAAAAATTCAATCAAAAACTTATTAGATTTTTAAAAATTCCACCAAAATGTCTAAAATTTTTTAAAATTCCACCAAAAATCTACAGAATTCCTAAAAATTTCACCAAAAATTTATTAGATTCCTAAAAATTCCACCAAAATTACTAACGTTTTTAACAATTCCACCAAAGTTACTAAAATTTTTAAAAATTCTACTAAAAATTTATAAAATTCCTAAAAATTCAATCAAAAACTTATTAGATTTCTAAAAATTCTACCAAAATGTCTAAAATTTTTAACAATTCCATCGAAAATCTACAAAATTCCTAAGAATTCCACCAAAAATCCACAAAATTGCTAAAAATTCCACCAAAATTACCAAAACTTTTAACAATTCCACCAAAACCTTACTGCATTTTTTATTTAATTTACTAAAAATAACTAAAAATGAGAATAATTTCATTAAAAGCTTATTAGATTCTTAAAAATTCCACCAAAATTACTATAATTTTTTAAAATTCCACCAAAAATCTACAAAATTCCTAAAAATTCAACCAACATTTTTAACAATTCCATCAAAAATCTACAAATCTCTAACAATTCCACCAAAATTATTAAAATTTTTAAAAATTCCACCAAAAATCTAAAGAATTCCTAAAAATTTCACCAAAAATTTATTAGATTCCTAAAAATTCCACCAAAACTACTAACGTTTTTAACAATACCACCAAAGTTACTAAAATTTTTTAAAATTCTACTAAAAATTTACAAAATTCCTAAAAATTCAATCAAAAACTTATTAGATTTTTAAAAATTCCACCAAAATGTCTAAAATTTTTTAAAATTCCACTAAAAATCTACAGAATTCCTAAAAATTTCACCAAAAATCCACAAAATTGCTAATAATTCCACCAAAATTACCAAAATTTTTAACAATCCCACCAAAACCTTACTGCATTTTCTATTTAATTTATTAAAAATAACTAAAATTGAGAATAATTCCATTAAGAGCTTATTAGATTTTTAAAAATTCGACCAAAATTACTACAATTTTTAAAAATTCCACCAAAAATCTACAAAATTCCTAAAAATTCCACCAAATTGTCTAAAATTTTTAACAATTCCATCGAAAATCTACAAAATTTCTAAAAATTCCACCAAAAATCCACAAAATCGCTAAAAATTCCACCAAAATTACCAAAACTTTTAACAATTCCACCAAAACCTTACTGCATTTTTTATTTAATTTACTAAAAATAACTAAAAGTGAGAATAATTTCATTAAAAGCTTATTAGATTCTTAAAAATTCCACCAAAATTACTAAAATTTTTAAAAATTCCACAAAAAATCTGCAAAATTCTTAAAAATTCGACCAAAATTTTTAACAATTCCATCAAAAATCTACAAATCCCTAACAATTCCACCAAAGTTACTAAAATTTTTAAAAATTCCACCAAAGGCCGTTAATGACTCTAGCCATAGAAATAGAATAAGATATCAACTGAACGGTTACATGTCTGAGGAATTACTAAAGAGAGGGCAAGTTCCGTTTGTTTGATGGAAACAACATGGCTTGAAATACCCAAAAATGAGTAAACAAATACAGTTTACATGAGTAAGCAGAAGTATCACCAAATACAGGTTTCTAACAAATTAACAATTGCCCAAGAATCCATTGTATGCTGATTTAATATAGCCTTCGAATTTATGAAAAACTTAGAACAGTCACACAGACAACCGAATATTCGGTAAATAAATTCAATATTCGGCCGAAAATCGAATATTGCAAATGAAGCCGAATAAGCCGAATACCGAATAATTTCCCATCTCTAGTATTTTCATTATATCAATACTGCCCTGTTAATTCAAAAGGGCGTATCTACAAATTTTGATGGTTTTGAGTTAGACACGTTTCTGGGTTCACCTACACCTAATACATCTCACTGTTAAGAAATTTCGACCTATTATCAATTATTTTCGTAAGAAAAAACAGTTAATAAAAGAAAACGATTTTTCTGTTCCAAATTATGAGGATAGCTTGTGTTAGAAGAAAAGGACGTATATAGTAAAAGACAAATTTATAATATGAAACTTCTGTTTTTAAAGTTTGTAATGGAAAATAGAAGTTAAATTTTAACACTTTCTAAAGACAGAAGTTTATTTTTTTATAAACTTTATCATGGCATAAAACAAAACACAAAAGTTCATGTTGCTCAAAATTCTATTTTGTGTAGATACGCCCATTTGGATTAACAGGGCAGCATAGTACAGATAGTATAGACAGATAGAACATCAATCTACATACAATTTACACTTGTTTTGTTTTGTTATCTTTTCTATTATAATTTCCTAAGATTTTCCCACATTTCCCCACTAATTTTCCCCAAAAATTAATTTTATAAAAAATTTTTATGAGGATGTAGTTTTAAAGCTTCGAGTATTAAATGGCAATCGTGGACGAACCTAATCTCTTAGATGGTAATTAACATGTTAAGGGGTTATATAAGTTTGAGAATTTGAAAAAAAAAAACAAAATTTAATTTTTTAATGTAATAGGAGTGTAAATTGTTCAAAAGTCGGCTCCTAAGAAACGATTATTAAAATCGGGCTTTTTATTAAAATTCATATAGAAAAACTTGAAAGCTGACTTTAAACGCATAGCCGAGATTTGTTTAATTTACTCTATATTATAGAATTTTTTGAAAAGCAAGAATCTTCCGCCGAAAGCGCTTCTCATTTTAGACAACGCACCTGCACATAGGCCTAATGAAAATTTGGCTTCAAGAGATGATCTAATACAAACACCTTTTTTACCGCCTAATTGTACACCATTGCTTATGCATATGGACCAGAATGTGATCCAAATGATAAAGACAAATTATAAAAAAAGAATCCTAGCCAGTGCTATTCTGCGAGAAGATGATGTCGCTTTAACTTTAAAAAAATTAATTTAAAAGACGCCATATTCAACGTGACTGAGGCTTGGAATAATGTATCTAACAAAATAATTCAATCATCTTGGAAGAAATTGTGGCCTTCACTAAATAATAATGAAATAGAAGATGAATGGAATTTCGAAGACAAGCTCTCAATCACAGAATTGAAGAGCATGCTAAAACACCAAGAAAAGTCAAACATCACAGAGGAAGATATAGACCAGGGGTGGGTACACTTGGTGATGCTGAGATCCGTATTGAAAAATCTAAAATTTTTAAGAGCCTAATCGCAAAAAAACGCCATAAAAAAATGAGATCCAGTAAATTATACCTCCTGATTCCCTTTCATTATAGGAAGCAAATTTTCTTAAAAAATCAAATCCTAGCAGAAAGTATTTATGACATTTTTTAATTGAGCCGCAATAAAACTCAAAAAGAGCAACATGTGGCTCGCGAGTCGCCGTTTGGTCACCGTTGCTCTATAATATATCTAGAATATTCCCTGAAAGTGTCAAGTCAATCGGAATAATAGTTATATGGGTTCTAGAATTTCAAAAAAATCTAATATTCTTTTTATGTAATAGTAGGCTAAAATACTCAAATGTCGGCTCTCAAAAAAGGATTCCTAAAATCCGGCTTTTTATAAAAATTCATATAGAAAAACTTGAAAGCTAACTTTAAACACATGACCGAGATTTGTTGAATTTACTCTATAATATGTGGAAAATATTCCCTGAAAGTTTCAAGTCAATCAGAATAATAGAAAGAACCTTTGGAAATAAGCGCTCGTTAAACCTATTTCACATACATGAGGTTCCATTCAATTTGGTTTGTTTTCGATTCATTTTCGGTCGCTACCAACAACTATAAAACGGTGTTTTCGGTTCCTATTCAATTCCTAATAGAAACCGTAAAACACCGAACATTAACTCGACAGAAATAGGTTTTATTAGGTTTGTTTAAGATATGAATTCGTATACAGGGAACAGAAAGCAATGAGAATGTTCACAAATATACGATTTTAACTTTGGGAATTTTTGCCTAGAAAACCGCTGAAGAAAAAAAATTAAAACTTTTTGCAAAATGCAAAACTCTTCTTTCTCAACTACCACCTGATGACTCGTTAAGATGAGACCAGCGGTTCTCGACATCGAGTATTTCTAGGATTGAATTTTCAAGCGAAAAGACTAAATTTTTAGAAAAGTAAAAATGCCACGTTATAGTAAATAGATGAGGTTACATTTTACAAAAGGTCCTAATTTTTTTCCATCTGCGGTTTCTCAGAAAAAAATTCCCAAAGTTTGCGTTTTCCGCGGACTGGTAAAAAACCGATCAGTTTTTCATTTAACTGGCGATATTTCCTAAATCGCCCGACCTACGATTATAAATTTTGGCTATGTTACGTAGAAATGATCACCGATCATAACAGTCTTTATCCCGATTTTATTCTACGAAAACTTTCGGAGTAAGAACACCCCAAAGTTGATTGACTTGACTTTTGGCACCGATAGTAGTGACTAAATCCTTCAAAAAAGATTGAATTATTTTATGGAAATCGTGAAGTTCAAAATAAAGAACTTGAATAAACAATCATTTTATTTTTTTATTTTATATTATAACTAGTCATTTTCTAAAACTTTTAATTTTTTCTACAGAGATGAAATTCCAACCTAACTTAATTAACACATCGATTAAAACGTTAATTTTTAAAAATTCATATCTAGAAAATTAATCATTGTTGAGAGTTGAAATTTTATGAGGATTTAAACTAAAACTTAATCTTTATTTCTACCAAAGATGAATTTCCTACGACTTTTAGTTTTTCCCTCCTAAGAGAAAATGTAACTGAATGTTCTTAATTAAAATTCTAAAAATTAAGCTACGTTCTAAAAGCGAAAAAGTTACAACTTTACGTTTAGAAGTTACAACTTAATTATATATGTAATTTCCCATGTCTTCATTTCACGATTCACTTTTCCCAGAAATTTATTTTTAAAAGATTTTTACCGGACTTAAGTTAAAGCTAAATATCGAAAACTTGACTGACGTAACTGACTACAAATTAACTTAACATTTGTTCTAATTATTACCAAAAAAATTTTGAAAATTCTTAAAGTTCGTAAAAAATTTTAACAGTTAACTAACCTTACCTTTTAAGAAATTTGATTAACTTGAAAAAATCGAACAGAGCTTACTATTAAGAAATGATGTTTGTACTAAATTGAAAGCAAAAGATTCTATTTTGGATTTAAAAAGTCAAATTTTTCCTAATTATCATCAAAAAAATAAAAAAAATTGAAACGATCGAAGAATTTTGACAGAACCTAATTTTTATGACCTTACTTCAAAAAATCCCCTAGCGTTTATTTCTAGGAATTAAGAAATGATTTCTATGTTACATTAAAACTTAAAGATTCTATATTCGATTGTATAAGTCAAATTTGTTCTAATTTTTACTAAAAAAATTAAAAAAAAATCGGAAACTTGATAAAAATTTTTGGCAGTTAACCTAACTTTTTAACAAATTTGATTAACTTTAAAAAATCACACAGGACTTATTTATAAGAATTAAGAAATCATTTTTACACAAAATAGAACCCAAAAGATTTTATTTTCGATAGGAAAAGTCAAATTTTTCCTAATTATCATCAAAAAAATAAAAAAAAATTGAAACGATCGAAGAATTTTGACAGAACCTAATTTTTATGACCTTACTTCAAAAAATCCCCTAGCGTTTATTTCTAGGGATTAAGAAATGATTTCTATGTTACATTAAAACTTAAAGATTCTATATTCGATTGTATAAGTCAAATTTGTTCTAATTTTTACTAAAAAAATTAAAAAAAATCGGAAACTTGATAAAAATTTTTGGCAGTTAAATAACCCTACTTTTTAAAAAATTTGGCCAACTTTAAAAAATCATACTGACTTTATTTGTATGAATTGAAGAAAAATTTTTGTACTAAAATGAACACAAAATATTCTATTTTGCCCTAAAACAGTCAAATTTGTTCTAACTATTACTAAAAAAATTCCCAAACTTGATAAAAATTTTTGACAGTTAAATAGTCTTACTTTTTAACAATTTTGGTCAACTTTAAAAAATCGTACTAACTTTATATATAGGAATAGAAGTAAAATTTTTGTACTAAAATGAACACAAAATATTCTATTTTGCCCTAAAGCAGTCAAATTTGTTCTAACTATTACTAAAAAAATTCCCAAACTTGATAAAAATTTTTGACAGTTAAATAGTCTTACTTTTTAACAATTTTGGTCAACTTTAAAAAATCGTACTAACTTTATATATAGGAATAGAAGTAAAATTTTTGTACTAAAATGAACACAAAATATTCTATTTTGCCCTAAAGCAGTCAAATTTGTTCTAACTATTACTAAAAAAATTAAAAAAATTCCCAAACTTGATAAAAATTTTTGACAGTTAAATAGTCTTACTTTTTAACAATTTTGGTCAACTTTAAAAAATCGTACTGACTTTATATATAGGAATAGAAGTAAAATTTTTGTACTAAAATGAACCCAAAATATTCTATTTTGTTCCAAAAAAGTCAAATTAGTCCTAATTATTATTAAAAAAAATCCCAAACTTGATAAAAAAATTTGACAGTTAAATAAATAAATTGTTAAAAAATTGGGTTTTTTAACAATTTTGGTCAACTTTAAAAAATCGTACCGACTTTATTTATAGGACCTGAAAAAATATTTTTACACTACAATGAACATAAAATATTCTATTTTAAGTTAAAAATTTTCTTCCGAGACATTTAGAAAAATTATCTTTGAATATAAATGATCAAATTTTTCTCAAATTTCTTAATTTTTGATCAAAAATTCTCTTTATAGTCTTGATAGGGTAAACTCACCAAATCTCGGCCATGCACCTAAAGTCGGCCTTCCAGTTTTTCTGTATGGATTTTGATAGAAAGGCCGACTTTAGGAAATATTTTTAGAAGGGCCGACATTTGGGCTGTTTACCCTATCTTTAAAACAATTTTTTATATCAAGTTCTTCAAAAAAAGAACGAGAACAAGTTATTATAAGACAATCATCAATTCTCCAGATTAATTTTTTAATCACATTATTAATCATATAATTAAAACACTTCCATCATAAATATATTTTTTTTTTTTGATGATGACATTATGACTTGTAGGCCTACAATTATCATAATGATTCAATTCAAACGATTACTAATTATGATTCATTACGATTTAATCATCTTAGGAAATTAGATGTTTTTTTTAATTAAAATTACCTTGTGGTATATTTTAAATTTGATATAAATTTCAAAATTCTTCTTAGATGTTAAATAAACATTATGCAGGTTAATTTGAAATCGATTTATAGAATTTTTTTATATTTATTTTTTTAAATCTATTTGATTTTTTATAGTTTAAAGTTATTTTTTGTAGTTTAAAGTTATTTTTTGTAGTTTAAAGTTATTTTTTGTAGTTTAAAGTTACTTTTTGTAGTTTAAAGTTATTTAAAAGTTTTTAAAACTAACCTACTATTTTAAAACTCAATATTAAAAGAACCAATTTATTTCGTAAGAATTCAAGAATTAAAATTGAATAACTACAGATGTTTAAAGAAAAAACACTTCATCCTCTTTATGATTTACACTGTCTATTTAGATTTCACTTCTGGTCAAATGTTCTTTAAGATATTCCGCTTAGAAAGACTAAAAATACATTTCAAGAACTTATATACAATTTTCTTTTCTAAAAATAATTATTCTATGATTAGAAATGAAAATTTTTATAAGTAGAAAATTTTTATAACTAGAAAATTTTTAAATTGGGTTTAAAAAATTTTCTTTGGTTAATATTGGAATAATCACTGACCTATCGTCCAACTTTAAAGCATAAAAACATGGTAGCATGCAAATTTCAACAAATCGAAATTGTGTTTATAAATATTTACGACCGAGTCTAATTTTAAACGCTTATGTCAGCGAGAGCTCGGGTCGTAAAAATTCGTTAATACTTTAACTACGGCGCCGTTATCTGTAAAAAATAAGGAGAAATCACGATGACTTTCGCGTTACTCGGCGTTATCGTTTTTGATCAGAATAGAACGTTCTGTCCCGATAACAAATAAAATAAAACGGAGAAAAAATTATGAGTAAATGGCGCTCGTATCGCCATTAGTAATTGTCCTTTTGACTCCTTATCTGTTGCGCCACCGCGGCGTGACTAAAACCTCGCAATCGACGAAGCAAACAGCCGTTGGGAAACCAAGGAGGATCAGCGGGTGTACAATGAGCGCATTGTGCCCGAATGGCGGATTTTTTGAATGACTTTAAGAGCGCAGAAGCGAAATCTGCGCGCGCCGAACAAAAACGGCCTCAGGCGATTAAATAGTGAGAGTGATTCACGAATGTTGCAATGAAATTGTAAATAAAATGGGAATTGCGAGAGAATGACATAGCGTATATAAGAAAATGACGATTCGATGTAAAAGATACGTGGTGATGATGACTAAGATATCGGTTAAAGTACGCGATAAACGACCAGGTTTTTCCAAAAAAACACTCTTAATCACCACCACCGTGACGGTTCCTGGCAAAATTTTAATTTTTTAATGAGCTTTTGCCCGAATGTTGACGCCGCGACGTTGCCGGGGCAGGTAAATATAGAACGGTGAATCACCGCCTCGGAAATAAAGGGTTATATTTAAATAAATACGACCCAACACGCCAGCGTTTAAACAAATCGATTTCAGAGGAAGCTCACGTTTGGAATTCGACCGAATTTGCTAAAGTGACGTCACGTGGGTGACAGAATCGTTTCCCTGAAACCACCCAAACAGGCCAAATATTTATTTTCTTACTAACTAAGCGTTCTGTAACCAATGAGTAATCGATTACACCCGTTATCGGTGTCTTTCCGGTACATAATTTTAGTGATGATCAATATTTATTAAGGATTCATTTCGCGTAAGTTACTATAACGCGCATGCGTATTATTTTGTGTAAATATGCCCTGATATCTTAGGACTGATTGGCGCGAGGTCGTTTTTTCGATTTGATCTTCTCAGCTGATTACTATTGACGTCACGCGTATTTTTTTTATGGCGATAATCGTTGAAAAACTGATATAATCGCTATGGATAACAATCGGAGAATAATTCCTATATTTAACCCGTCATTGAAGCTGTTTTGGTGTCGCGAGTGCAAGAAAACTACAAAACTCTTAAAGATAAGGGTGTTTGCTCGTTGTATAACCGACGGCTTTAGCTATCTTAATTATACACACGGACCGTAGTAGTACGAGAAAGTTTTGCGCTCGCAGATAAGGAGGGAACGAATTAAAAACTCTAGAAAGTTTCAATAAACATTTAAAGCGGTGACTCACGAATCTCGTATTTCCATTGATATCAATTAATCTTTGGCATTCGACGAGTATTTGCCGTTGTATTTGCGTACGTATCTCAAGGACGAGAAGGACATTTGCGAGCTAAGCTACGGAGTATCGTCAAAAACTAACAAAGCGATAATGAATATAATAGCGTTTTTACCCTATTTTTATCCCTATTTTTTATCCCTAATTTCTATACTTTACGAAATGATCCAACTAAACAATAGGCAATCTCATCATTTCTTATCTATATCGTCCGATAAGAAGCTATTTGTTATTGCTTGTCACCACTCGAGGTCTGTTTGATTTTTGACTCACCCTGAACCGTATTTGTCAATACTTCAATTATGGATTACCACAGCTAATATCGACTGATATTAGATTAGAACCGTTAGGAAATAGAATTAGAAACGCAATACTCTCATCACTTTTTCTTATAATTTTGCGTCACTTTGTATTACTTTGTACACGCGACTTTGTATTGTATACTGATTCATGTTTCGTATCATTGTTAATTACTAACCTGTCTTATAAACAAAGACAGGTTTTAGATTAACAAAGCAAATATTTCTTCGTATCACTTTACCGATATTTAATATCTACTATAAAACCAAGAACACATTGTGTTACTTTGTATGATTTTGATAAAAAATAAATAATATTATTGTTTTCTGAATATAAACTGTTACAAGTTAATACGTCTTTAAAATAAAATAATTTAATGACTATATATTTGTCCCAATGTAAGATAACGTTTTTTTTTTCTTTTTATTTTTTTAATTATTGTTTTAGAGAGCTGATATAATTCTACACTTAAAATCACTTTATACTTAAACCAAAAATCAATTAATTTAGTTTGATAAGAATACATAATTGAGATTTATGAAAATATTATTATAATATTAATAAAACAAGTAACTTAACTTTAAAAAAAAATTGGTAATTTAAAAAAAAATCGTGCTGAAGTTATTTATAAGAATTAGAAAATAATTTTTGTGTCAAATGAAACCTTAAAACATTCTATTTTATCTTAAATCGGTCAAATTTGTTCCAACTTTTCCCAAAAAAATTTAAAAAAATCCGAAAGACAACTATAATTTTTGGGATGTAACAATTTTTAAATATTTGACGTTTGGTAGTTACAACTTTATTATATATAACTAGCTAAAATTTTATTAATAAAGACGTGGTTTGACACTCGACTATCAGTGGTGGACAATCTCCGAAAAGGAAAAATGGGATTTCAAGGGTGGGCAAACATCTTCGAGAGAGATTTTAGGAGTTGACAAACCTTGTTGAGGGACATTTCAGGGGTTGTCAAACTTTCTAGAAACCAAATTCAAGGATAAGTAAACCCTCTATTTCTCAAATGGGCTTCAGGGGTGGGAAAACCTCATCGAGAGACATTTTAAGGATTGACAAACTCGATTCAAGGATAAGTAAACCTTCGATTTTTCAAACGGATTTTAAGGGTGGGCAAACCTCGTCGAAATACATTTTAAGGGTTGACAAAACTTCTCGAGAGATATTTCAGGGATTTGGCAAGCTTTGTAGAAATCCGATTCAAGGATATGTAAACCCTCGATTTTTTAAACTGGCTTCAGAGGTGGGCAAAACTCGTCGAAAGACATTTCAGGGGTTGACAAACTTCGGAAAACTCCGATTCAAGGATAAGTAAACCCTCGATTTTTCAAAGCAATTTCAAGGGTGAGCAAACCTCGTCGTGAGACATTCCAGAGGTTGACAAACTTCGTAGAAACCTGATTAAAGGATAAATAAACTCTCGATTTTTCGAACTGACTTCAGGGGTGGGCAAAACTCGTCGAGAGACATTTTAAGGGTTGGCAAACCTTGTCGAGAGACATTTTAGACATTGACAAACTTCATAGAAACCCGATTCAAGGATAACTAAAACCTCGATTTTTTTCAAATAGACTTCAAGGGTGGGCAAATTTCACCAAGAGACATTTCAGGGGTTGATAAACTTCGTAAACACATTTAGAAGTTACAACTTTATTATACATAATTTGTACTGTCTAGTGGTTATAATGATTCATATTTCAGATATATTTAACAAAATACTCATTTTTATGATTTCTTAGTTTTAAAAAAAGTTTAAAAAATCATACCAAGTTTATTTATAAAAATTGAGATATGATTTTCTAACTTATGATAAATTAAAAAGTCTATTTTTTATTAAAGTTGATGAATTTCTTCTAATTGTAACTCGAAAATTTAAAAAAATTCTCAAAAATTGCGAAAATGTTATTTTTTAAAGAAATTTAAAAAATCATACCGACTTTATTTATTAGAATTGAGATAAGATTTTGTAAATTAAGATAGATTAAAATGTCTATTTTCAACTATAATAGACAAATTTATTCTAATTGTTACTCAAAAATTAAAAAAAAAATCCTCAAAATAGTAAAAATTTTAACTAACCTAACCTGTCACTTTTTGAAGAAATTTAAAAAATCATACCGACCTTATTTATTAAAATTGAGATACGATTTTGTAAATTAAGATAGATTAAAATGTCTATTTTCAACTACAATAGACAAATTTATTCTAATTGTTACTCAATAATTTAAAAAAAATCCTAAAAATAGTAAAAAATTTAACTAACCTAACCTGTCACTTTTTGGAAGAAATTTAAAAAATCATACCGGACTTATTTATTACAATTGGAAAAAGATTTTGTAAACTAAGATAGATTAAGATGTCTATTTTCGTTTAAAACTGGCAGATTTTTTCTAATTGTTACTCAAAAAATTAAAAAAATTCTTAAAAATTGTAAAAATTACCCTAATTTCATTTTTTGAAAAAATTTAAAAAATCATACCGGGTTTATTTATGAAAATTTTGGAAAAATTTTGCAGCTTAAGATAGATCAAAATGTCTATTTTTAACTAAACTTAACAGATTTCTCTCATATTTTACTTAAAAATTTAAAAAAATTCTCAAAGATAGCAAAAATTACCCTAATTTCATTTTTTGAAGAAACTTAAAAAATCATACCGGGTTTATTTATGAAAATTGAAATAAGATTTTCTAACTTATCATAAATTAAAAAGTTTATTTTTTATTAAAGTTAATGAATTTGTTCTAATTGTTACTCAAAAATTTAAAAAAATTCTCAAAAATTGAGAGAATTTTAACTAAAATGTTATTTTTTAAAGAAATTTAAAAAATCATACCGACTTTATTTATTAAAATTGAGATAAGTTTTTGTAAATTAAGATGGATTAAAATGTCTATTTTCAACTATAATAGACGAATTTATTCTAATTGTTACTCAAAATTTTAAAAAAAAACCTAAAAATAGTAAAAATTTTAACTAACCTAACTTATCACTTTTTGAAGAAATTAAAAAAAATCATACCGACCTTATTTATTACAATTGGAAAAAGATTTTGTAAACTAAGATAGATTAAGATGTCTATTTTCGTTTAAAACTGGCAGATTTTTTCTAATTGTTACTCAAAAAATTAAAAAAATTCTTAAAAATTGTAAAAATTACCCTAATTTCATTTTTTGAAAAAACTTAAAAAATCATACCGGGTTTATTTATGAAAATTTTGGAAAGATTTTGCAGCTTAAGATAGATCAAAATGTTTATTTTTAACTAAACTTAACAGATTTCTCTCATATGTTATTTAAAAATTTAAAAAAATTTTCAAAGATAGCAAAAATTAACCTAACCTCATTTTTTGAAGAAACTTAAAAAATCATACCGGGTTTATTTATGAAAATTGAAATAAGATTTTCTAACTTATGATAAATTAAAAAGTCTATTTTTTATTAAAGTTAATGAATTTGTTCTAATTGTTACTCAAAAATTAAAAAAAAATCCTAAAAATAGTAAAAATTTTAACTAACCTAACTTATCACTTTTTGAAGAAATTTAAAAAATCATACCGACTTATTTATTACAATTGGAAAAAGATTTTGTAAACTAAGATAGATTAAGATGTCTATTTTCGTTTAAAACTGGCAGAATTTTCTAATTGTTACTCAAAAAATTAAAAAAATTCTTAAAAATTGTAAAAATTACCCTAATTTCATTTTTTGAAAAAATTTAAAAAATCATACCGGGTTTATTTATGAAAATTTTGGAAATATTTTGCAGCTTAAGATAGATAAAAATGTGTATTTTTAACTGAACTTAACAGATTTCTCCCATATGTTACTTAAAAATTTAAAAAAATTCTCAAAGACAGCAAAAATTACCCTAATTTCATTTTTTGAAGAAACTTAAAAAATCATACCGGGTTTATTTATGAAAATTGAAATAAGATTTTCTAACTTATGATAAATTAAAAAGTCTATTTTTTATTAAAGTTAATGAATTTGTTCTAATTGTTACTCAAAAATTTTAAAAAATTGTCAAAAATTGAAAAAAAATTTTTCAATTTTACATTTTTTTTTAATTACATCACTTTTTGATGATATGTCTAAGAAAATAAGTCGCCAAATTGTCTAAGGCTCATAGTTAATATAAAACGTGTTAAGTAAGTAACTGGGGAAAATCATTGTTTTGGAACGTTGGTATAGCAAAAAAGCGAGTGCCAAAAACGTTTTACTGCGCAGTTTTGCTAGACGCCGGTCTAAATTTTCGCTCCGTGCTCGGAAATTCAATATAATTACGTGTCCCGTTCGTTGATACGATGCCTCTGCCAGTTAAAAACGAGCGAACCTCAGCGGATTTCGGTTTACGCCGACCGAGGCAGAAGGAAGTTCATTCTTTCTGGGAACCGGGGGCTTTCTATTCAACCGCATCGCGATAATAATAAAAGCTGATTAGAGTGTGCGTAATGTTTCTTTCAGTTATATAATTTTTTTTATCAATGTTCATTAATAAATTTTCATTAGTAAGTTTCTGCGCAAGTCTGCGCAATAATAAACGCGCAGGTGTTAAAAATAATAAATGATCAATGTGACTTACCCAACAATAAGATAGGTTCTCTGTTGTCCTCGACGAGAGATGTGAGTACCAAAAGAAGAGGGTGAGCGGCGTTAATCCTTTCAAGATCAGAAGTGCTGTCATCGTAGATGATGACCTCCTTAAGTGTTCTTTTCTTAAAAAGTTCTTTTCCCTCTCTCGTAACGGCGAGATCTCCAAGAGTGACTTTGCCTTGTTGAAGACGTCGCCGATTAAAACGATCGGAACAGTTGATGTTGATGGCTCCGACGATGTGGCTAACATTGTAGGAGAAGAAAGCTCGGCAGTCGACAAGGAGGAAATCCCTGGGGGCTGACCGAGAGGTCTCCAACTTCCGCCTGAGGTCGTCGGCGTCGATGGTCCCGACCTTGCTCAGGATCAGCACCCGCTGGAGCGTCAGGCTCTCGGCGCAGGGGCTCGTCGGGAGACTCGTGGACTCCAGTTTGCAGCGCTTAGGCGGGCTCAGGAACAACGTGGGGCTCTGCGGGGGCCCCGGCTCACTCAGGCTTCTGTTCAGCGGCAGTTTCAGTGCTTCCCTCGATCTTTCCGTCGATGGCTCGAGACAAACTGCCGACATGACGCTGGCGGACGTCAGCTGCTATTACTAGAATAGCCACGGAGAGCTGTCATGAGTGCCAAGACTTTGCCCGTCTCTTTTTAGGAGCAAGACGCCTGAAGCGTACGTTCGCGCGCTTTTCGACCGCCTCCAAACGATTTTAACCGTCTGACTCAGCTAATTATTAAAACTATATTACTTCATATTATATTCATATATATTAAACTAAAAAATTACTTAAACACTAAATATTAATTAAATATCTCAAAGATACTATTATTCTCACTTCATACTATTATTTGTTTATTTACTATTATTTTATTTATGAATTGTATGGTGGATTTAAATGAAATTCATTCAATAAAAATTTTTTTTCCTGTAAAACTCGTGTTTTTGCACTTAGAAGATATTGTGACATCGTTTATGATATCCAGGGTAAAACAATAATAGCACTTAAAATACTTGAACAAAAAAATTACAATAGATTGTGCGTGCGCCAGCTTGCACATGTGTTTTGTTGATAAATTTTATCTCTAAACTGTACTTTGATGACTTATTGCTCATTATATATTTCCATTCATCATATATTGTCAAACTGAAAAGATTAATTTGTTTATTCCGAACTAACGATTTTTTAAACATAAGAAATTTTTAAAAATCTTCGTAATGAATAATTCATTTTTAAAATAATGGAAAAATTACGTTAGATTTTTTTTAGGTTGAACTAAAAAAGTAATTTTTAAACAACTTGTATTTCCCAAAATAAAATCTTAATAATAACCCAGTCTCCTTTTGTTTACTTGTTAAGATCTTAATATAAAGATGATTCAATTTAAATGTCAAAGACTTTCAGATACGACTGTCTATTAAAACAAAAAAGAGTATGTTTTTGTTTGTAAATTTTTTATACGTCCTTTCTTTACTGAAATATCCAATCGTTTTCTAACTTAAAAAAATCGATCAACTTTAAAAATTCACCAAAAATTGATTTCTAAAGATTTTACTTTGATTTTTTTTCTAAATGAAACTTAAATCATTCTAGTTTTAATTAAAAAAGACCGTTTTATTCCAAGTTTTGTCAAAAAAATTAAAAAAATTTTCAAAGTTGGTAAACATTTTTGACACTTTTCTAACTTAAGAAAATTAACTTTAAAAATTCATCAAAAATTCATTTTTAAGGATTTTGATTTGATTTTTTTTCTAAATGAAACTTAAATCATTCTAGTTTTAATTAAAAAAGACCGTTTTATTCCAAGTGTTGTCAAAAAAATTTAAAAAAATTTCAAAGTTGGTAAACATTTTTGACACTTTTCTAACTTAAGAAAATTAACTTTAAAAATTCATCAAAAATTGATTTTTAAAGGTTTTGGTTTGATTGTTTTTCTAAATGAAACTTAAAACATTCTGGTTTTAACCAAAAAAGACCGTTTTATTCCAAGTGTTGTCAAAAAAATTAAAAGAAATTTCAAAGTTGGTAAACATTTTTGACACTTTTCTAACTTAAGAAAATTAACTTTAAAAATTCATCAAAAATTGATTTTTAAAGGTTTTGGTTTGATTGTTTTTCTAAATGAAACTTAAAACATTCTAATTTTAATTTAAAAAGACCGTTTTATTCCAAGTGTTCTCAAAAAAATTAAAAAAAATTTCAAAGTTGGTAAAAAAAATTTTTGACATTTCCTAACCTACCTTAAAAAAATTGATCAACTTTAAAAATTCATCAAAAATTGATTTTTAAAGGTTTTGATTTGATTGTTCTTCTAAATGAAACTTAAAACATTCTAATTTTAACCAAAAAAGACCGTTTTATTCCAAGTGTTGTCAAAAAAATTAAAAAAATTTTCAAAGTTGGTAAACATTTTTGACACTTTTCTAACTTAAGAAAATTAACTTTAAAAATTCATCAAAAATTGATTTTTAAAGGTTTTGGTTTGATTGTTTTTCTAAATGAAACTTAAAACATTCTGGTTTTAACCAAAAAAGACCGTTTTATTCCAAGTGTTGTCAAAAAAATTAAAAAAAAATTCAAAGTTGGTAAACATTTTTAACACTTTTCTAACTTTAGAAAATTAACTTTAAAAATTCATCAAAAATTGATTTTTAAACATTTTGGTTTGATTGTTTTTCTAAATGAAACTTAAATCATTCTAGTTTTAATTAAAAAAGTCCGTTTTATTCCAAGTGTTGTCAAAAAAATCAAAAAAATTTTCAAAATTGGTAAACATTTTTGACACTTTTCTAACTTAAGAAAATTAACTTTAAAAATTCATCAAAAATTGATTTTTAAACATTTTAATTTGATTTTTTCTCTAAATGAAACTTAAATCATTTTAGTTTTAACATTTATCGCTAATTCGCTTAGTTCTTGAGTTAGAGGGAACCAAAGTTGATGTATGCTGTTTTGGGGTGGTTCCAGTTTTTAGGTTGTGATTCCTTAAATATCGATCGTACGGAAAAATGTTTATAATAATAGATGTTCGCAGTCGAACTACAAATAACTTGTATTTGAAACATTTGTCGCTAACTCGCTTAGTTTTTGAGTTAGAAGGAGCCAAAGTTGAAGTATGTCATTTTGGGGTGGTTCCAGTTTTTGGGTTGTAACTCCGTAAATATCGATCGTACGGAAAAATGTTTATAATAATAGATATTCGCAGTCGAACCACAAATAACTTGTATTTGAAACATTTATCGCTAACTCGCTTAGTTTTTGAGTTAGAAGGAGCCAAAGTTGAAGTATGTCATTTTGGGGTAGTATAGTTTTTGGGTTGTAACTCCGTAAATATCGATCGTACGGAAAAATGTTTATAACAATAGATATTCGCAGTCGAACCACAAATAATTTGTATTTGAAACATTTATCGCTAACTCACTTAGTTTTTGAGTTAGAGAGAGTCAAGGTTGAAGTGTGTCGTTTTGGGGGTGGTTCCAGTTTTTGGCTTATAATTCCGTAAATATCGATTGTACGAAAAAATGTTTATAACAAAAGATGTTTGCAGTCGAACAAGGAACAACTTTTATTCAAAACATTTTTCGCTAACTCGTCTAATTTTTGAGTTAGAGAGAGTCAAACTTGAAGTGTGTCGTTTTGGGGATGGTTCCAATTTTTGGGTTGTAACTCCATAAATATCGATCGTACAGAAAAATGTTTAGAACAAAAGATGTTCGCAGTCAAACAGGGAACAACTTTTATCCAAAACATTTTTCGCTAACTCGTCTAATTTTTGAGTTAGAGAGAGTCAAACTTGAAGTGTGTCGTTTTGGGGATGGTTCCAGTTTTTGGCTTATAATTCCGTAAATATCAATCGTATAGAAAAATGTTTATAACAAAAGATGTTCGCAGTCGAATAGGGAACAACTTTTATTCAAAACATTTTTCGCTAACTCGCCTAGTTATTGAGTTAGAGAGACTCAAAGTTGAAGTGTGTCGTTTTGGAGGTGGTTCCAGTTTTTGGCTTATAATTCCCTAAATATCGGTCGAACAGAAAAATGTTTTTACAAAACATATTCGCAGTCAAACAGGGAATAATTTTTATTCAAAACATTTTTCACTAACTCGCTTAGTTTTTGAATTAGAGGGAGTCAGAGTTTTGATTTAAACATATTAAATGATAATCTCGAAATATGTTCGTAAACTCAAATAATAAAAAAATTTAAAGGTTTTGGTTTGATTTTTTTTTTCAAAATGAAACTTAAATCATTCTAGTTTTAATTAAAAAAGACCGTTTTATTTCAAGTGTTGTCAAAAAAATCAAAAAAAAATTTCAAAGTTGGATAAAATTTTGGACACTTTTCTAACTTAAGAAATTTAACTTTAAAAATTCCCCAAAAATTAATTTTCAAAGATTTTGATTTTTTTCTAAATGAAACTTAAAACATTCTAGTTTTAATTAAAAAAGACCGTTTTATTCCAAGTGTTGTCAAAAAAATTTTAAAAATTTTCAAAGTTGGTAAAAATAAGACAATTAAATGATTTTCTATTCTTGTTACCTTATACTTTTAAATAGAAAAAGTATTCGATGGATCATGAAATAGGAATGTTGTATACTAGAAAGCACAATTTGAATCGCATTTCAAACACGTGCCCATAAATCGGATAGAAGCATCCAGGGAATTTACAAATACATAAATCGAATCCGATAAAAGTCGCTATGTTTTGACCCTGCGCTCGATGTCGCTAAAAATAGATGTTGAATTTTTGCGCGAAATCGTAAATCGAGAATCGTTTAATATTTTTTTTTCTTTTTCAGTCGATTTAATCATCGGGACTTTTCCAGAACTAGATTGCAAGATAACTAGAAAAAAACACGCAACATTCGGTGCGTCATAGAACGAAAAGTTTCGTCACGGGTGAACGTCAAAAGCTGCTCGGGAGTTCTATTTAAATTGTTAATTCGAATTATCTTTCCCTGCAAGGCTCATTGCTACTTCCCGTACCGTATTTTTCAATCAATTTCAATCCCGCGTTTCCGCTTTCGATATTTTCAGACCTAAAACCTTGTACGGTTCCGCGTAAATCCAACTAAATTGGAATTCAATTCAATATTTATCTTTCATTCGTCCTCGAATTGAATCTTTTTTTACTTCAGTCAAAATTAAAAAAAAAATTTTATTGCAATGAAACCCAAATTCTCAAATAAGAATGTTATCTTTGATGCAATAGTTCACCTAATTGAACCTAAATATTACTATAAAATATTGTAAGTAGTAGTATACACAATCGATTTTCACATTCAACTCGACGATTGTAAGTCATTCTTTGTTGTTACGTTGTTATGACGTTGTGAGTGACGTTTATTTTTCACGTGATATATACGTATTCATTCATCATGTTAATAGGAATAATCTCGAAAGAAATTTTCATGGAATATTAATAATTTCTTATTGAACTTATATATAATATATAAAAATTTATATAAATATTTAATAATTTATATAAATATTTAATAATTTATATAAATATTTAATGATTTATATAAATATATAATAATTTTAAAACATTTAATTTGTTCGGGAGACAATAAAATAGCATCATTCATTTATAACTGTCAAATTAAAGATTAGATTACGATGATAATATTTTTTTTTTTCGTTGGATAATTTTACGAAATTTTAAGAAACATTGAAATGAAATTTGTAATATTTTTTGTTCCTATAAAAAATATAAAATAAACGATCGTAAATTTCTTATTGTGTTTTTAAAACCTAACTCAATAGAGTTCTATTTAGATTTCTTTTTCTTCGAACACGTCCAAATAAAAAATACAACCTATTTAGCTTAATATTTCTTTTTGAAGTGTAAAACTTTGAAATTATTTTTTTTTAAATCAGGGTTACTTAAATGAGTTAATTTTTTTTTTTTTTGGTTTTATATTTTAATATTTTTAATGAATGTTTCGATAAAAAAAATTCAATGAAAAATGCGTCTATTGTATAATAAAAATGTCTTGTAAAGATGTCATATGATTATTTTAATGATAGTCCAAGATTTTTAACCCTTTTAAAGATAGTCTTGAACGTAACGTGGTTTTTAGTCCTTATTTATGACTAACTTTGAAAAATGTTTATAACAGAAGATGTTCGCAGTCGAACAGGGAACAACTTTTATTTGAAACATTTTTCGTTAACTCGCTTAGTTTTTGAGTTAGAGAGAGCCAAAGTTGAAGTATGTCGTTTTGGGGTGGTTCCAGTTCTTGGATTATAATTCCGTAAATATCGATCGTACGGAAAAATGTTTATAATAATAGATGTTCACAGTTGAACCACAAACAACTTGTATTTAAAAGATTTATCGCTAACTCGCTTGGTTTTTGAATTAGAGAGAGCCAAAGTTGAAGTATGCTATTTTGGGGTGGTTGCAGTTTTTGGGTTGTGACTCCTTAAATATCGATCGTACGGAAGAATGTTTATAATAATAGATGTTCGCTGTCGAACCACAAACAACTTGTATTTGAAACATTTATCGCTAACTTGCTTAGTTCTTAGAGTTACAAGGAGTCAAAGTTGACGTGCGCTGTTTTGGGGTGGTTCCAATTTTTGGATTATACCCCCGTAAATATCGATCGTACGGAAAAATGTTTATAACACAAGATGTTCGCAATCAAACAAGGAACAACTTTTATTTTAAACATTTTTAGCTAACTCGCTTTGTTTTTGAGTTAGAAGGAACCAAAGTTGAAGTATGCTATTTTGGGGTGGTTGCAGTTTTTGGGTTGTAACTCCTTAAATATCGATCGCACGGAAAAATGTTTATAACAATAGATGTTCGCAATTGAACCACAAATAACTTATATTTGAGACATTTATAGCTAACTCGTTTAGTTTTTGAGTTAAAAGGATGCAAATAGATGAGGAAAAAAAAATAAAATAACTTGTTGGATTGGGGTAGTTTTTAGTCCTTATTTATAACTAACTTTGAAAAATGTTTATAACAGAAGATGTTCGCAGTCGAACAGGCAACAACTTTTATTTGAAAAATTTTTCGCTAACTCGCTTAGTTTTTGATTTAGAGAGAGCCAAAGTTGAAGTGTGTCGTTTTGGGGGTGGTTTCAGTTTTTGGCTTGTAATTCCGTAAATATCGATCGCACGGAAAAATGTTTATAACAATAGATGTTCACAATGAAACCACAAACAACTTTTATTTGAAACATTTATCGCTAACTTGCTTAATTTTTGAGATAGAGGGAACCAAAGTTGAAGTATGCTGTTTTGGGGTGGTTTCAGTTTTTGGGTTGTGACTACGTAAATATTGATCGTACGGAAAAATGTTTATAACAAAAGATGTTCGCAGTCGAACTACAAACAACTTGTATTTGAAATATTTATCGCTAACTCGCTTAGTTTTTGAGTTAGAAGGAGCCAAAGTAGAAGTATGCTATTTTGGTGTGGTTCCACTTTCTGGGTTGTGACTTCTTAAATATCAATCGTACGGAAAAATATTCAGAATAATAGATGTTCGCAGTTGAACCACAAACAACTTGTATTCGAAACATTTTTCGTTAACTTGCTTAGTTTTTGAATTAGAGAGAGCCAAAGTTGAAGTGTGTCGTTTTGGGGTTGGTTCCCGTTTTTGGCTTATAATTCCGTAAATATCGATCGTACAGAAAAATGTTTATAACAATAGATTCGCAGTCGAACAAGGAACAACTTTTATTCAAAACATTTCTCGCTAACTCGCTTAATTTTTGAATTAGAGGGAGCCAGAGTTTTGAGTTAAATTTTGATTTAAACATATTAAATGATAATCTCGAAATAGGTTCGTAAATTCAAAAAATAAAAATTTATTTTAGGTTTAATTTATTTTAGAGGAAAAAAATAAAATAACTTGTTGAATTGGGGGTGGTTTTCAGTCTTTATTTATGACCAACTTTGATTCAGAGTTTTGTTAGATTTTGACTTAAATAAATCAAATGGTAATCTCAAAATAGGTTCGTGAACTCAAAAAATAAAAATTTATTTTCTCTTAACAACTGGAAATTTTATTTCTTTTTTCATGTAAAAGGGTTCAAATAGATGAGGAAAAAAAGATAAAATAACTTGTTGAATTGGGGGTGGTTTTTAATCCTTATTTATGACCAACTTTGATTCAGAATTTTGTCAGATTTTGACTTAAATACATTAAATGGTAATCTCGAAATAGGTTCGTAAACTCGAAAAATAAAAATTTATTTTATCTTAACAACTGGAAATTTTATTTTTTTTTATTGAAAAGGGTTCAAATAGATGAGAAAAAAAAAATAAATAACTTGTTGAATTGGAGTGGTTTTTAATCCTTATTTATGACCAACTTTGATTCAGAGTATTGTCAGATTTTGACTTAAATGAATTAAATGGTAATCTCAAAATAGGTTCGTAAACTCAAAAAATAAAAATTTATTTTATCTTAATAACTGGATTTTTTTTATTTAAAAGGGTTAAAATAGATGAAGAAAAAAAAGAAAAATAAAATAATTTGTTGGGTTAAAAACTACCCCAATTTTTAGTCCTTATTTATATTTAAAGAAGTAAATCATACTTCTTTAAGTAAATCATAAATAAGGACTAGAGTAAAGTAATAAATGATTTGTTTGACTTGTTAAATCAAAATTTAAGAATGAATTAAGTGTGAGTAAAAAAATCTGTTTTTAAAAGGAAATCATATGATTTTAAACCACCTGGGAATTCATGGGGGGTTTTAAATTCAAAAAATCTCTACCTGTTGTAGAGGATAAAATTTTACCTGAACACATCTGTTCGGGGGATGAAAGAAATAAACAAAAAAAAAAGAAAAGAAATTTTAGTTGAAAACTGAGTGAGACGACTTTGAACGAGTTTTATTTTATTATTATTTAAGATAATAATAAAAGATAAAGCGTGACAACGGACGAAAACAATGGTTAATAAACCTCGATTTCGGTAATCGCGGAAAATTTCGCGGAAAGTTGGCGTCTTGGTCCTTTATGTACTTAAATAAATATACTTGTAAATATACTTACGTTACTACGATGCGATCGTTTTGGGCAACAAACTATGAACTAAAACGGTCGAACACGAGGTGCTTAGGAGTAGACCTGGAGGTGCTGAGGCGATGGGGCGCCGTTCCGGGAACTGTCACGACCGTTGCACGCGAATACCCATTTCGCGATCTCACCAAGGTAGTCTAGAAGGGGCCCGGGGCCCAGATCGGCGCGACACACTCGTCACAATCGCGCCGGAAAGCATACATTTTGGAGGTAGATAAGTTTCGTGAAAAATTATGAAAATTACTGAAAAACCGTACGTACGTTAGTCTATCTGAGCGCAAAGTACGTGACTCACACGCGTCCGCGCCGTATATTTAGTTTTAAACCCGCATTGCGATTCGCCGTCGTCGCGTATTATCATTGGTTTCGACGTTAGCTCTGCGCAGCCTCGAAAGAAGGTGAGAGTGCAGATGACTAATACCGACAGGATCGCTCGGATCGCGGCAAGCTTGCGCTGGATCCGAACGGGCACTGCGACGACGACTTTTGGCTCCTTTTTTAGAGCCAATTCCCGATTTCGCCCGAGACGGGGCTTAATCGTGCGAAAATCCCAAATTAACATCTGGCTTCCTACCGGATATTTCGGGCACTGACTCATGCGGCGCTTTTATCCTTTCCTCGTTTGCCAGATTTTATTCACCGCCCGAATCCGACTCTAGAATAATGCTATTCTATACTTTAAGCTTTTAACGCGGCCTCTTTCGACCTTTCAAGTTCGGTTTACTTAAAAATTATCAATTCGCATTCCTAAGAACTTTCTAATTCCTATTCCCTCCAAAATTCCAATTTCAGTTTATTACATCAAATGTATACATTCCAAATAACTCACTTGTACATTGAATTGCATAACCATCGAGTTTATAATCATAATTTGAAATCAAAATTCAATTCCAGTTAAACAAAGTTGTACTATATGTTGATCCTAATTTAAGGTGACCAGACATCCTGCTTTTGGCGGGACAGTCCCGATTTTTCACAATTTGTCCCGCGTCCCGCGACGTTTTTCAAAAGTCCCGACTTTTAGAATTAAGTGAAATTTTATATTTATGAAAATCATTGCTTTGCGTTCTAAGAATCCTACGGGTTACGACGACTAACATATTGCTTTTGCTGAGGAAGTTGGATATCAGAAAATACTTGGATACAGTAAAACGCGTTGGTTAGTTCTTCTGCCAGCTATCGAAAGAATTTTGAAGATGTATTATCCTTTAAAATCCTACTTTCTATCACAGGACAAATGTCCTAGAATTTTAGAAAAGTTTTTTGAAAGAGAATATTCAAAAAATTGGCTAGAGTTTCTACAAAATCAAGCTGCTCTTTCTCAGCATGTTATAAAGCTTACTGAAGATGATGAAATATCGACAATCAAAGTAGCAAATCTGACAAAGTTCTTTGGAAAAATCGGAGCTTTAATACTTCTAGACTTGGTTTTTTTCCTTACAACTTGATAAATTATTCCAGACAACCAAAAAAGTGATTTTCCAGAATAACATCTTGTATATTAAAAATCCAATCTATTGAAAATCTATTTTTTAAGTCTTAAGATTTTAAAAATCTAACAACATCCTTTGAAGAAATCGTCTTTTGCAATTTCTTAGCTTGGATTTTTTCCTTACAATTAGATAAATTTTTCCTTACAATCAGATAAATTTTTCCTTACAATCAGGTAAATTTTTCCAAAAAGCCAAAATAGTAAAATTGAATATTATTTTTAGATGGTGAATCCAAATTAGAAATGTGGAAACCCTATATTTCTAAAAAAACCTAAATCTCTAAGAAAATCCTTCGTAAGACTTGAGAATTCATCGTAATCTACCAAAAACAAGAATTCAAAAGCTTGAAATCTTGCTATTTTTGGTTTACGATGAAGTCATAAAGTCAAAATGTTAATTGAAATACGAATTTGGATCCAGCGATAAAAGCAATATTTAATTTTACAACTTTAACTTTCTGAAATAACATCTTGTACTTTAAAAATCCAGTCTAATATCCAATATATAAAAAACTATTTTTCGAACCTTAAGATTTTAAAAATCTAGCAACATCCTTTTGAGAAATCGTCTTTTGCAATTTTTTAGCTTGGATTTTTTCCTTACAATCAGATAAATTTTTCCTTACAATCAGATAAATTTTTCCAAAAAGCCAGAATAGTAAAATTGAATATTATTTTTAGATGGTGAATCCAAATTAGAAATGTGGAAACCCTATATTTCTAAAAAAACCTAAATCTCTAAGAAAATCCTTCGTAAGACTTGAGAATTCATCGTAATCTACCAAAAACAAGAATTCAAAAGCTTGAAATCTTGTTATTTTTGGTTTACGATGAAGTCATAAAGTCAAAATGTTAATTGAAATACGAATTTGGATCCAGCGATAAAAGCAATATTTAATTTTACAACTTTAACTTTCTGAAATAACATCTTGTACTTTAAAAATCCAGTCTAATATCCAATATATCAAAAAACTATTTTTCGAACCTTAAGATTTTAAAAATCTAGCAACATCCTTTTGAGAAATCGTCTTTTGCAATTTTTTAGCTTGGATTTTTTCCTTAAAATTAGATAAATTTTTCCTTATCAATCAGATAAATTTTTCCAAAAAGCCAGAATAGTAAAATTGAATATTATTTTTAGATGGTGAATCCAAATTAGAAATGTGGAAACCCTATATTTCTAAAAAAACCTAAATCTCTAAGAAAATCCTTCGTAAGACTTGAGAATTCATTGTAATCTACCAAAAACAAGAATTCAAAAGCTTGAAATCTTGTTATTTTTGGTTTACGATGAAGTCATAAAGTCAAAATGTTAATTGAAATACGAATTTGGATCCAGCGATAAAAGCAATATTTAATTTTACAACTTTAACTTTCTGAAATAACATCTTGTACTTTAAAAATCCAGTCTAATATCCAATATATCAAAAAACTATTTTTCGAACCTTAAGATTTTAAAAATCTAGCAACATCCTTTTGAGAAATCGTTTTTTGCAATTTTTTAGCTTGGATTTTTTCCTTACAATTAGATAAATTTTTCCTTATCAATCAGATAAATTTTTCCAAAAAGCCAGAATAGTAAAATTGAATATTATTTTTAGATAGTGAATCCAAATTAGAAATGTGGAAACCGTATATTTCTAAAAAAAAACCTAAATCTCTAAGAAAATCCTTCGTAAGACTTGAGAATTCATCGTAATCCAAAAACAAGAATTCAAAAGCTTGAAATCTTGTTATTTTTGGTTTACGATGAAGTCATAAAGTCAAAATGTTAATTAAAATACGAATTTGGATCCAGCGATAAAAGCAATATTTAATTTTACAACTTTAACTTTTTGAAATAACATCTCGTACTTTAAAAATCCAGTCTAATATCCAATATATCAAAAAACTATTTTTCGAACCCTAAGATTTTAAAAATCTAGCAACATCCTTTTGAGAAATCGTCTTTTGCAATTTTTTAGCTTGGATTTTTTCCTTACAATTAGATAAATTTTTCCTTACAATCAGATAAATTTTTCCTTACAATCAGATAAATTTTTCCAAAGAGCCAGAATAGTAAAATTGAATATTATTTTTAGATGGTGAATCCAAATTAGAAATGTGGAAACCCTATATTTCTAAAAAAACCTAAATCTCTAAGAAAATCCTTCGTAAGACTTGAGAATTCATGGTAATCTACCAAAAACAAGAACTCAAAAGCTTGAAATCTTGTTATTTTTTTTACGATGAAGTCATAAAGTCAAGATGTTAATTGAAATACGAATTTGGATCCAGCGATAAAAGCAATATTTAATTATACAACTTTAACTTTCTGAAATAACATTTTGTACTTTAAAAATCCAGTCTAATATCCAATATATAAAAAACTATTTTTCGAACCTTAAGATTTTAAAAATCTAGCAACATCCTTTTGAGAAATCGTCTCTTGCAATTTTTTAGCTTGGATTTTTTCCTTACAATTAGATAAATTTTTCCTTACAATAAGGTAAATTTTTCCAAAAAGCCAGAATAGTAAAATTGAATATTATTTTTAGATGGTGAATCCAAATTAGAAATGTGGAAACCCTATATTTCTAAAAAAATCTAAATCTCTAAGAAAATCCTTCGTAAGACTTGAGAATTCATTGTAATCTACCAAAAACAAGAATTCAAAAGCTTGAAATCTTGTTATTTTTGGTTTACGATGAAGTCATAAAGTCAAAATGTTAATTGAAATACGAATTTGGATCCAGCGATAAAAGCAATATTTAATTTTACAACTTTAACTTTCTGAAATAACATCTTGTACTTTAAAAATCCAGTCTAATATCCAATATATCAAAAAACTATTTTTCGAACCTTAAGATTTTAAAAATCTAGCAACATCCTTTTGAGAAATCGTCTTTTGCAATTTTTTAGCTTGGATTTTTTCCTTACAATTAGATAAATTTTTCCTTACAATCAGATAAATTTTTCCAAAAAGCCAGAATAGTAAAATTGAATATTATTTTAGATGACCAGAACTTAATTGAAACGACGTGCAAAATCATTTGATTGTGTTTCTCAAGAATTCCCAAATAATAATATTTCCGAAAATGATCTTTTTAATGAAGTGTCATTAGTAAAAAAATATATTGACAAGGAAAAGCTTAAATATTGGGCATCACAAAAAATCACAGTAGGAAACAAAGTAGGAAATAAAATCTTAGTTGTCCCGCTTTGCCCACCTAAAAATCTGGTCACCTTATCCTAATTCTTCCCCGTAACTTTATCCAGTAGGCCCGAGTTAACTGCAGAGGAAGGAAGGACCGCAGCATTGTCCGGTCTTCCGGTTCTCCTTAATGCAAAGATTTTGCAGGCCAACACACCGTCGAAATTAAGGACTATAATGCTAAGTCGCTTTTGTGGTTTGAGGGTTAACCCTTTTCACCTCTTTGTAAGATTTGAAAAAAGGCCAAAAGTCCCGGCAAAAGTTAAAACAGCGAGGTGATTCATTTCTCCTTAATGCAAAGATTTTGCAGGCCAACACACCGTCGAAATTAAGGACTATAATGTTAAGTCGCTTTTGTGGTTTGAGGGTTAACCCTTTTCACTTCTGTTGTAAGATTTGAAAAAAGGTCAAAAATCCCGGTAAAAGATAAAACAGCGAGGTGATGTGGGTCTCTATTCGGTGGTATTTTAACTTGAAAAACCTTTGTATTAGAGAGGATCGGTCAATACTCTGGTTTTCCTTCTCACTGTACTAAGGTGACCATACGTCCCGGATTGGAAGGGACAGTCCTGGATATCCACCTTGCGTCCCGGATTTTTCTTGAAGCAGTATTTGTCCCGGATTCAGGTTTCTTGTCCCGGTTTGTCCCGAATTTTTGAAAAGGTTCTTATTTTCAATATTTATTTTAAATATATTTCAACTAGAATTAATTTACAAAATTTGAACTGAAAAAATTGTGCATATCAAAATATGCGGCACGCTTTAAACCATTTGAAGCATACAGTGAACTCTCGATTTTGCGAATCCCCTTCAAGGAAGCACTGCTTTCCAGCGCCTATGGTACACATCGTGTCTCTGAGCGTTAGGTGGAAGAGGAAACGCAGAATCGTGGTGGTTGGACAGCATGGAGAGATCTCCTCATGAGATATCAAACTATGTGTTACGAAAGAGAAAATTGCCGAATGGAAAAATAACCGAACTGCATCAATCCAAAGATGGGATGAAATGGTATCTCACTTTAATAATCGTGAACTTCCATTTTCAAATACACGAAAATTAGCAGAGTTCTTTTTCTGTCTGCCTGGCACAAATGTTTTTACGGAAAGAATATATTTTTTTAATGAATAGCTTTTGGACAAGTGAAAAGACTCGACTTGAAATAAACACACTAAAAGCGATATTACTTACTAAAGTTAATTATGAAGAAAATTGTACAGAATTTTATACAATGCTTCAAAGCGAAAAAGATTCATAGTTCAGAAAAATACAAAAAGTTTTGTACTCAGTAATTTAACTTAACTATATCCCCACCCCCCGCTACAAGTTCCCGTCCCGGATTTAAAATAAAAAATATGGTTACTTAACTGTACTCAACTCGACCCTACTCGGTAAACTTGCGGGGAGAAACCTACCTCTTGCATCCTTCTTTGCATGGTGAGGATTAGGATCAACTTATAGTAGATTAACCCAATCGTTCAAAACCACACGATAACATAAGAAGAGTTAGAAAGAAGGCAGTTTTGACCGAAAATAATGAACTGCAAGTTCTGGTGGCAGTTATTGAAGACCCTCATACCTGTATACGTAATATTAGTAGGAATTGTAGAACTTGGGGCTCAATTATTTAAGATAATTAAACCCCCATCGCTGAACCGCCATTATTAAAAATGAACGGGGTAACGTAGCCGCCACCAGGGCAAGGTTTTTCCCCGGGAAAACCTTCCGGAAAAGCCGTGGATTCTTGCGCCAAGGCTCTTGATTCGAAATACAAGTGTCGCAGGGTAGAAAGTGATATATAAAAAAAAAACTACTCTATTTTTATGATTACAACTTTAATAAAACCAGATTCAGAAAAGGGAAAATTAAACTTTATTAAATAAAACTCAAACCTAGCTTCAAAAGTTTATTGAGAAAAATGTAAAACTTTATTAATCTAATTAATCAAGAGGATAGCTATGCGAATTCCTAACTCAAATAACTATTAACCGGAGAGATTTGTCTAATAGTAAATATTTACTCAGTCTCAGAAAACTCACCCGCTTTTCCTCAACCACAAAACCCATTGGTTTGCGATTATGCCCTCAGTTTGCACTCCACGAAGATGGCGAAATTACCATAACGGAGATAAACTCCGGATGGGAGCACGCGCAAGTCTATCATGCGGACATAACCGCCGAGGAACACTCAAACTCGGACGCGAAATCTGAACCCGCGAAAAACCGTCGATGTGTTGAATAGCTTCTCAAAGCATATCCAACACATTTTCGCGAAGAAGAAAAATCTTCTTGACTCGAAGAGAACCCCGGGAAGAGAGAGCGATTCAAGCCCAAAACTTCCCTTTTAAAAGCACGCGTTTTTTGTAAAGTTGGTGGGAGAATATCTTTAGACTTTTTTTTTTCTACTAAACAAAATCCTTGCACGTACTTTAACAATTTCTAAAAACAACCCTCGTGTTAAAATCTCACTACCTGCGAACGGGCTCCTTTAAAAAAAATGACATTTTTATTGCTTACAATTTATTACTTTAGGATTTTTAGAGCCCTCCGTATCTGACTTGAAGTGAAAACACCAAAGTCAAAACTAAAATTTAATTTAAAAAAAAGATCTTTAAATTTAACCCGTAATAATTGAATCAACCGAATAATCCGAATTATTACAGAATCACGATATTTCAACGCGTTCCGTACATCGTGTTCTTCAAAAGTACAAACTCCATCCATTTAAGATTCCACTACACCAAGAATTGCAACCTCAAGATTTTCATGCGAGGCAGGATTTCTGCATGTGGGCTATCAACAAAATTGAGCAGGAGGAATCATTTCTTATGCGCGTATTATTTTCTGATGAAGCGACGTTCCATAGAAATGAGCATGTCAATCGTCACAACTACCATTATTACGCCGATGAAAACCCACACGCCATGAGAATGATAAACCATCAGCAGCAAAGATGGTCGCTGAATGTTTGGGGAGGCATACTTGGAGAACACCTTTTGGGTCTTATTTCATCAAGGGGCACCTCAACGGCAACAGTTATTTGAGGGTCCTTCACGACGACTTGGATGATCTCTTGGAAAATGTCCCTCTAGCCACTCTACGACAGATAGTTTTCCAGCACGATGGAGCTCCTGCACATAATAGCCGTGTCGTTCGGGAATTTCTCGATAAAACGTTTCTGGGCTCCTGGATTGGTCGTGAGGGTGCTGTATTGGTCCTGTGGGGATCCTTGGGAGCCGCCAAGATCACCAGACCTCACTCCCCTTGACTTCTTCCTTTTTGGCAATGTGAAAGATGAGGTTTACAGAACGGTACCAACTACTGCCGAGAATATGAGAGAATCCGCGTGGCTTTCCGCGGTATATCACCAGAAGTCCTCAGGGCAGTGTTTAGAACCTGTGAGTCGAGGTTGCGGTTATGCCTCCAGCAGGAAGGTCGTCATTTCGAACATTTAGTTTAAGTTGTTAAACTTTCTTTATCTGCATTTTTCACTTGAGTAGCTGTAAATCTATCCCTAAAGCCGCGTTTTCACGAGTCGATCGGAGTCGAGCGATCTGAGTTGTTCAATTAGATCGAAAGACAGCAAACGTTTACACCATGCAACTAAAGTTGAAGCAATATAAAAAATGAAAATGGCGTCAAATGAGATAGTTAGTGTGGGAGTACAAATAATTTGTACTGCATTGAAAAACGAAATTAAACTAGATATAAGAAAAAAGAATAAACGAGGTTGGTGGACACGACCGTGGATTTTGAGACGTGATGCCCTTGGGGTTTCTAGTCTTCTCTTAAAAGAATTACTAGCAGAAAATCCAGAGGATTACCGAAACCATCTGAGAATGGATAACGCACACTTCGAATACCTGCTACAGAAAACTGAACAATTAATTCAAAAACAAAATACGTCGATAAGAAAGGCGCTACCAGCCCGACTGAAATTACATGTAGTTCTGCGGTTCTTAGCTACTTGTGACAGCTACTCCTTTCTTTCTGCCTTGTATAGAATTCCAAAGTGTTGGGTTGGGTACTTGGGTTTTTATGTACTGTTGTTTACTGTCTAGTGTGCTCAGTACAAGTCGAATCTTGTCGTTCTGGCTGTTTACACGTATGAATGTGGTCGTTCGATGTGCGTTCGGCGACGATCGTTCATCAAAAGTAGACTGTCTTTCTACTTCGATTGAAACGAAATGCTCGTCGCGTGACTACGCCGAAACTTGGTTTACACCTTCAATTTTATTTCAATTTGCTTACAATTCAATGATCGCTCGACTCCGATCGACTCGTGAAAACGCGGCTCTTGGAGTTAATATCATGTTGACCGTATTTGTGTTTTTGTTTTCTCATGACACACTTGGGAACGGAAAACGTTTTCCGACATTTGCGATGAAATTCCTCTTTACTCCGAAATTTTGTTATGCAATGTGTGATTTTTTGTACCAATGGAAAATTTAGAGTTTTGGCTACAGCCATTATATAACATTATACATAACGCCGTAATTTTTTTAGGGGGGTGCCATGTGAAATTTTCGAGAAAAATGACAACATGCAAAGATCAATCAAAAAAAATTCTTTTCCCCATAAATTACCCGAAAAAAAAATTATGTAAAGGTATACGAGGTCTTAACTTGTTTCTCATTTCAAAATTTAGGCGCCGGCGTCAATTAGTTTCTCTATAAAAAGTCTCAAAAATGGGGCACAATTTTGAAAGAAGGGGTTATAACAGCGAAACCGCTAAAGTTAAAGGTATAACATGTTAGATAAAAAAAATAAGTACTCTTCGAACACTTTCCAAATCTACAATAAAAAATATAGCATTCTATTAAAAAAAAAAAACATAAGTTTGGTACGCCACTGGAATACGACACGCCACTGATGATTAGAAATATTTTAGAAACATAGCGACGTTAATTATGCACTACTTTGCTCTTACATTTTTTCGATAGCTTTTATCGTAAAGGAGCTACGGTCCGAAGCGTCTTAAAGGGGGATATCAGTGTGAAAAAAAAATATTCGATTTTTTCTTTTTTGCTTAAATAGTTAGTTTTGTCCTTTAAGAATATGCCTACAAAATGTTTAAACAATATTCGGCTTAGAAGTATTCGAAATTGGCTCCGAAAACTCGTTTTTGTGGCGCCCAAGTAGTCAAAACAGCTGCTAATTTGGCTACTATCATATTCAACGATGGTTACGTGGCTTTGTTGAATGTTGTTGAGGACTTGGGAATCTCCATCGGCGAGAAACTATTCAATTATTGCCACGAAATCGACCGAAAACGTATCGAGGACGCCGAACGCTACTCAGCAGCAAACACGCACGAGGGATGCTTAAGTGCTTTAAACCGACGTGAGGAGGAGGAAATGTTATTGTTGGACGCAGATGAACTTCTATATGGTCCAGGGATAGCAGAATAATCGGTAAGAACTTGTTTTATATTAATATTCAAGTTACATCATTCAATTTTATCCTCTCAATACTTTAAACGAGTTTTTCTCGAAACCATGTTTTTTTACCTGGTTGACAGCATTACTCTGTTAAATTTTGTCCAATCGACTTTATTCAACATGGATTCTCTTCAGAAAACTTAGCTCTATCGTTGGATCGTAGATTTCTTTTTTAATTGTTTACTTTTTTTTATTCACGATTTACTGCAAAAAAAAAACCGTCGGGAGGTCTTTTTTCTAAGACGTCATTTTACGACTGCTCCCCTGCTTCATAGATCGTAATAAAAATTCAAAGAAAATTTCCTTGCATACTTTAATGCTTCAATAATTAATAGACAAAATCCCAAATAAATTGATAGAGCCGTTTACAAAAAAAATCCCAAAAAATACCTCATTTTTCAGCCTGTCACACTGATATCTCCCCTTAAGTGATACACCCAGTAGTATGATTTGAATTTTTTAACTTTATAACAAATATCGAGAGAGAAATACTGGTGAATGTCTACTAATAAGATGATATATTTATTCATTTGAAAGTCTAATAGACAAGAATTTTAGAACAATGTTCTGAAATCTACAAAATTAGATTAGAACGAGTAAAGATTTTGAACGATATAAGATCTTTAAAGACCTTTTACACGATCACATCAGTTTTTATTTCAGTTTCAGTTTTCATTTCATTTCACTCCAGATCATTTTTAAACGATTTATTCAGTTCCTACTTCCTTCAATTTTCTGTTCAATTCAAATTGTTTACAAATAGCAAGGATTTTACTACTAGAAGTATGACTTTTTACAAACGTTTTCACCATTTCGTCAGATGACTTAAAAATTGCCAGATATGTTGAAATTTCACCTACTTGAAGAACCGGAATGAGGCACGACATGACAGATTTGATTACACATAGGGTTTCTAAGAAATGATTTAAAACAAAAAGGTGACTTCCTTAAATTACACGGGATTTCCCTTTTTTTAAAAAATTCTTAAATGTTTCCATCTGTACAGTAAATAAGATCTACGTTCTTTGATATATTTGGCTTACAAGTAGAGTGCAAGGTCTAACGGTCATGGATTTAGTTCAAATTTTGTAGGATGGTAGATTTAGTTTCCCTGTCGATGAAGATACATGGTTATAAGAGCCACTATTCAATAATTTTTTGGATATTTGTAATTGAAGATGCAATTTACTCGTTAGGACAAGTCAAGTTGGACAATGTCAAAAATAACCGACTTTATACCGATTAAATCAGCCTTTTTCAAGGAAGGTTACAATGTCACGTTGTATCCCTATATTAATTTTGAAGTTTTCACACATTAAATGACAATTAATCGATAAATCCAAAGTGCGATGCACACTCAAAAAATGTTTCGGTATCACAACATTTTATGGGCACCAATGGCATCTTTATATGTAAATACAGACACAACATTGAAAAAAATGTTACATTGCCTAATGACGAGAAATACCGATCTGCAGCTGCTACGCTAAGCATTACGTATAATCGTTTGCTATAGAACTATATTTAATTATAAAAAAAGTGAATTGCATCTTCAATTGCAAATATCTAAAAAAACTATTCAGTAGTGGTCTCTACAATCATATATTTTCATCAACAAGCAAACTAAATCTACCATCCTACAAAATTTAAACAAAAATCCACTAAAAATCCTTGCACTTTCCGTGTTAATGTAAAGATATTTAACTTATGATGGTATTAAGGCTGTGGTCTTACGGTCATCGAGTTTCTAAGGGGCACAGGAGACGGACGTTCGGAAGCAGGAAGGTGGACCTTAATTCTGAGCTACGCTCCGCCCTCTGTAGATAAGAGACAAAGGATTTATATTCGAAACTCATGTGTTTATTTATCTTTTGTCGAGAAGTGAATACATGAATCGAGGTTCAGTTCGTTTTAGTAAAGTAGAAAAAGACGGAAACATTAGATGTATCTTTCTTACTAAATTCTAATAAGATCCTGACTTATTTTAGTATATGTAATAAATACTGTGCAAAAAAATTAAATGTTTTAAAATGGTACAGCAGTTCGTAGTACAGATGGGATAATCGACTGTACTGTACTGGTGGGCCAAATTGGACACTTGTAAAGGGACACCCCTGTTTCTATAAGAGATAGGGTAAAATAATATTGGTGTCTTGCTCGATGTTTATAAGAAATCGAATGGTGAAAACCGCAAATTGATACCTCTTACAGTTTCGGAAATACAGGTGTTTTTCGAAAAAGTGCATTATTTAAAAATCTCCATAACTTTTTTCTATTGGATAATGTTTGATTCTGTGAAAAGATTCCCGAAACAACTTTTTATGTAGAATTTGTTGGTGTAAATTAGATTTTTTGTAACCAATATTCTAACAGAATCAGACAAATATTTCTTTTTCAAATGGAACACCTATACATTTTTGCATACTCGACGGGAGTTTAAATTGCCTTTCCAAAAGTGTGCCACACATGATACCTTGCTTGCGATATCACTTAGCCTTTTTGGTTCAGATTATGGATTCAAACAATCTAAATTTTATTAGCATCGAGAAAAATGAGTTTAAACGTTATCTTCCCTCTGTATATCGTTTATGTAAACACAACCTCTGCATTTTCTTCAGATTCTCTGAAACAAATTATCGCATCTATCCCATTTTTCAAACTTTATAGGCATATTTTTGGAAAGGGAATTCTAGGCTCTCGTGTAATATGTAATAATATAGTGTTCCATTAAAAAAAAACACTTTTATGTACGTAGCTATTAAAATATTGCTTACAGAGAAAACTAACCTACACCGTCAAAATCTACATAAAAAGTTGCCACGAGAATGTTTTCACAAGATTAAACATTTTCCAATAGGAAAAAAATTATGAAGACTTCAAAAATGCACTTTCTCGAAAAGCATCCCCAATATCTCTGAAATCCTAAAAGATATCAATATGAGGCTTTCAGCATTCGATTTCTTATAAAAATCGAGCATCAGTTACCGATATTTCTTTCCCTCTATTTCTTATAGAAACAGGAGTGTCCCTTGAAAAGTGACCAATTTGGCCCAGTTGTACATACTTTCTCTGCTACATGTAGTGTATGTAAAGAAAAAGTTAGTGTTCAAAATTACAATATCGAACTTTATTTTCATGAGGTCGAGGTACTTATATAACAAAAAGATTAGTAAAATTATGAAATGAACTTTTCATTCATTTTAGTTTACTAAAATTCTAAAATTTTTAGAAGCAATAAAATCTGTGAATTCCAAACTCGAATAATTCTCCAAAGTATTTATCTCCAGAAATGCACAACGAAGCAGAATCGACTTACACAAAAAACTTGTTTGTTTACTTACGGCACCTACTCAACTCCGCCGGCCATACCACGTGGTCAATCAGGGCGGAGCTATCTAGCAAAATTGAAAAATATTCTCAAGTTTGTACCGTGGGAATTTCCAAAATTTCTCGCTTATGTTTTAAAATATCAAAAAACGGTAAATGGAGAAAATATATCTTGAATATTTATCTATTCATGCAAAAAGCCCTTTTCAAAATCTTTCTTAATAATCTCAGTTATTAACAATAATTTATAAAATATCTCTATTTGCATGTCTAGATTTTTCATTTTTATCCAACTTTCGTTTGAAAGTTTTTTTGATTTATCAAACGGTTAACGCGAAATATTGGAACAACTTTTTCGGGCCCGAGACCACAGCCTTAATCTTGGAAATTTGAAATTACTATTTCTAACTTAGGTAGAAAGTTATAAACTTTAGCAAATGCTGCAATTTATTCTGAGTTAAATTATATACGATAAGATCATAATTTTAAACCTATTGAAAAAGTCCTAAATGTAGTCTTATTGTGACGAAGTCAATAAAAGCTAAGAGATTCTAATCTAACGTAATTAAACCAATCCGATATCAATCTTATTGTTAATATAAGATAAAATTTCTAAAACTTTTAAAAGGATTTGAAAAAAAAAATAAATTTATTTATATCGAATCACGATTTAAAATTTCAAGATTTTTAAACCACTGAGATGTTTTTTCACCAATATTTTTTCAAACAAAATTCCTAAATAGTAGCAGGTAATTTAGAAAACAATTTAATAAGTCTTTTACGTTCGTAAAGAAATTTACTTAAATTTCTATAAGTTTTATAAAAGTTGTAGCAGTAATTATACCAAATTATTTTGAGATTATTTGATTGATCGAACCATCACTTTCAAAAGTATAAATAATAGTTAAAAAGAGATAAAGTTGATTTTATGTGAAATAGTAAATAGGGTTTGTTTCTGGCACGGAAATTATATAAACTGCATTCTAGTTAAATTAAAGCGATTTAATTCAATGGTAGAGATGAATGGCGAACGACAACGAGAACACAAAACCGGGCAGGAAGTCGAGTTAAATGGGAGTGAGGTCATTAAGAGAGTCGGTTGAAAAATGAATCAAACCGATACGGTACGGAGTGTTTCACTAAAACTGTACAATGAACCTACTCATTTCCCGAACGAAACGAAAATGAATTTTAAAAAGGAACTTTGTGATAATACTATAACGATTTAGTAGTAGCGTTTAGGAATGTAATTGCAGATTGCAGGAACGATAAATATATGACAAGGACACTTCTTCTAACGACGATCGTTTATATCCTTCCTCCTGCTACTTCTTACAACTACATCACCACTTAAGAGTTTCCCTACGCAAAGTTATTTAAACACGCCGCCTACCGTCATGATCAAATAGCAAATATACGTAGTTAGATTTAAAGTACTGAAACAGTTTGATGTTGTAACCAATCCAATTTTGGTGTGGTGTTTTAATTTACAATGATTCACCTTTACCAGCCACAAAGTAGCGTTGTGTAACAAGGCAACGTTGACTCCCGGGATTAGATAGTATGCTTTAAACGTACAAATTCCGATGATAAATGCTTGCTCACCTTATCAATAGATAAAGTGCTTTCGCTTTTTGAACTGTCACTTTATGGGTGTTTTATTTTATAATCCTTTACTAGTATTTTGAAATGTTATTAAAACTATTAATCTTTATTAATCCTTATCTTACTACTGTAGTTTTACTAAACTATTATTTTATTTCTTATAAAATTTTAAACTCAAAAAATTTGGTTTGCTTTTTGAAAATATAGAATTTTTAAATATTAAAGAAAATATTATTTTTTAAATATTTATAGGCATTTTAATTTATAAATATTTGATCTAAATTGATGATCCACATATGAAAAGTGTTTCATATTTGGAGATATTAGAAAGCGGTTAAATGTTTCCGTCCTACTTTTCCTCAGACTGTTCATTCACGGAAACAAATATGACTTAAATCTGGTTACTACTATAACCCGAATGTTGGAAGTTTATTTGTTACAATATGAAGGCTATAGGAAAAGAAGGCGCTATGTATTTTTTTCACAAGAGAAATATTGATGTCATTTATTAGAAAATTTTAAAAACTTTGACCTTATTTAATCGTTTATGTTATAAATACGTTCAATCAAAAGTTATTTCAATTTGTTACATTGTCGAACAGATTAAATCGACCTGTGTTACCGGGAAAGTGAATAAGAAGGGCTTCATTTCGCCTTTTTGTTCTCTTCTATGGTCTTAAATTGGATTAAATAGAGTTCAAAAGATGATTGAGTTGAAGACATGAATTGAACAAATGACTTGAAGACATCTCATAATTGGATTGTGTGAAAAAAATGATAAAAATTTTAAAAAAATGATAAGAAACATGAAAGCTATGTTTGTGTATCATTTGTTAGTAGTCACCAAAAATTAAAAAAAAATATGGAGTTTCTAATGTCTTAAACTGGGTTTTCTCGAAATCATGTTTTTTGACATAGCGCCTTCTTTGCCTGTAATCTTGGATTCCGTTTCCAGCTTTGGTCGGCAACAGATGAAGTGTTTGGGTCTGTCCCAAAAATCAAAAAAATTCTTTATTATTCAAGTTTTTAATAACCCATCAATGATCTATTAATATATAGTGTGTCTATTTAACCCTTTTAGTACCGCAAGCCCAGAACTCGTCGAGGAACAATCTCAGGAGCTGACAACCGAGGAGTTACACGATCTTCGCAGCAGTACACCGTGGTTCAACGAAAAATTAGTTTTTAAGAGAAGCCAGAGATGGAGAAGGTTATCTCTACAAGAGATATAAAGAAGATGTTGGGAATTTGGGAGAAAGTTGTAGAGTTCGTGGATAAAAACCACCCCGAAAAGAAGGAAGAAACAAACCTCCTTGAACAGTTCTTTTAAACGATCTACAGATGAAAATGAGCAAAGCGTCATGAAAAAAGCGAAGACCAGTGAGTCTCAATTAAGCGCTTCTCTTCAGCAATTAAGCGCTGAAGATCAATTAAGCGCTTCTGCGAACACTTCACTTTTTCTTTTATTATGTTTTTATAGAATATGTATTTGTTATTTATAAACAATTGTTTCTTCTTGTAAATACATTTTTCTTATTCAAAAACACTTAACAAAAACAACTGAGGTGGTGTTTTAGAAGCTGGAATGGATTAATAGCACTTCAATTAAATTCAATGAGGAAAGTTGCTTTGAGGTACGAGCAATTTGACATACAAGCAAGGTTACAGAACGAATTAAACTCGTATGTCGAGGTACCACTGTATTTCAAACCGAGTTTTCTAGATATATTTTTTGATATAACGTCTTCTTTGCTTCTGGTTTTCACAGGGACGGCGCAAGGTTCCGCGAGGCCGTTCATTGTAAGCGATGAGGGCCAGTAAGTGCGGAGCCCCACAAAGTTAACAGTGTACATTTGAAACATAGAATCTTCAAAAAATTGTACTACCGACGTCTAAAAAAAAAGGTCACAGCTTTATAAAATCGAACATCACATAATAATACGCAATAGTTGGCCCTTGTTTACGATAACTATTTACTTTCAAAACCGAAACGGGGTACGAGGCCACTCTCAAACGCGAGGCCATGTGCAACTGCACACTTGCACATACCCTCACGCCGGCCCTGGGTTTTCATATGCTAACTATAACATATGATTTGTATATGAATCAAAGATACGTTTATGGAGGTTTTTAACGAGAATTTAGGAGTATGCGAAGTTAACTCCCAGTTTTTTCCGATTGGGATGTTATGTAAGTCTGGATGTTCTTTGTTCGGGGTGATTAATTTATAAGAGCTAGTTGTAAACCTGTGAGAACTTATTGTGTAACGTTCCGGTTTGTTTTTATGATAAAATCTACCTAAAAGTGAATTACTTGACCGGTACACTCATTAAATCTCATTCAAGACGAAATTTCACGTTCTAACTCTGAAACGAATGAACATGTACGATCATAACTATGTTCGTATAATTCCACAGGCCTACAAAATTTTATAAAAGGTGAGACCCATAGATCAAATAGTACTTTTCTAACAGATTTTGGCACGCTGAATTTAAATATGACTTCAAACCTGCTCCATCACCTCAGGATTTCAAGACATTCTAATCTATAGATGCAAGAAACATGAATTTTTAACATATTTGGAATTAAATTATGTAGCAAATAAATTTTTATGTATAAAACTTCATGTGGCTTCCGAATGTACCAGTTTTCCCATTCAAAATGCATTTTGAATTTTTTCAATATGCTTAGTTTCTTCCTGAAAAAATTTTATAATCCCCCAAAATATTTTTATAATACCCCAATCGTAGTCTTCGGTACAGTAAGCAATTACTTGGTCGTAGTCTCAAAAAAAAATCGTCTTCTCTTTAATTCAAATCAACGTTGTAGTGACCCAATCCAACTTATGGAATTATCTTCCCTTTTCAAAGCTCAGCAATAGTAGGCAAATTCTTTCATCCCATCTACACTCATTTTTTGTGTCAAAACGTGCACAAATATAACAAAATTCATAATTTTTTTTTAATACAGTGGCTTTTTGAAGTCAGCATTGTTTGCAAATCATCTAAATTGTACAGATTACGGATGCTAGAATGACATTATAGGCTCTACACTCTATTATAGGCGATATACAGGGTGTTTACGGTCTTCTGATTTTATTTTTGGGGAGTGATAAAGCATCGTAAAAGAAGGTCATTAATTATAAAATGTCTTAACAAAAGTTGTATAATAAGAGAGACGTGACTGTTGAAATAATTTCTATTTACTTTTTTTTAAGTGATGATTAAGCATATTAAATTAAACGTTTTTAAATTTTTTTATGGAATCCATTTTACGCTAATTGTTCAAAGTTATAAAAAAAGTTATAACAAAATCACTAATAAGTTATCCTTTAATTTTAGATTTTTCAAAAATTGTTGACCACTCGTTTTTGCGTTAATAACTTTCTTTTATCGTATTTAACGAAGGCTGGAAATTAAAATAAGATTTTTTATTTAATTTTTATTAATCATTAAAAAAAACTTAAACTTCAAAAAGAAAAAATAAAATAATTTTTTTAATAGTAATATCTTCCTTATTATGCAACTTCTATTAAGACATTTTATAATTAATAACTTTCTTTTACGATGCTTTATCACTCCCCAAAAATAAAATCACAAGACCGTAAACACCCTGTACTCTATCGACGACTACTGCTGCTATAAGTTAATAATTGGGCAAAAAGTGATGTTTAGAAATTACATTCCTTTAAGAAGAAATGAAGATATTCGAAAAATTCAAAATACGTTTAAAATGGGAACAGTGGTGCTTTCAGATGCCGCATAGAATTTTGTGAATAAAAATTTATTCGCTATGTTATTTAATCCCGAACATGTTTAAGAATCGAGTTCTTTGCATCTATAGATTAAAATATTTCAAAAATCTGGTGTGATGGTAGAATTTTGAGGTCAAATTTGAGTTGAGCGCACCCAAAACTATTAAGAAACTATTATTTAATCTATGGATCTAAAAAGTTTTGGTCAATGTTTTCGTTCAATCTACCTAAAAGTGAATTACTTGTGGGATAAACTCACTAAACCTCGTTCAAGACGAAATTTCGCGGTCAAACTTTGAAACGAATGAAAATGTATGATCATAATTATGGTCGTATATACAGTAAAGCTTCGCTAATCCGAACTCCAATAATCCGGGCGAAATTGAAATATTAGTTATTTACATTATGTATTCCATAATCCGAATTTCTGGATGACTTGTGATTCCATAATCCGGATCGTAGGTTGCGCAATTTGCCATGAATGTACGTCACGCTGTTCATGTAAAAAGCAGTTCGTTAAAAAGCATCATGGCGCCAAAGAGAACACACAAAACATTAACTCTAGCGGAAAAACACGATATATTGCAAAAATTAAAAAATGGTGTTAGTGGAAAGGTGTTGGCTACTAAATATGGAGATGGTACATCGACGATTTTCAATATGTTAGTAGTGTGTGTTTTGATTTAATAAATCCCTACATGTATTTAACATACTTTTGTGACTTTTAAAAAGGTTCCAATAATCCGGATGTTTCACTAATTCGGATTGCCTCGGTTTTCATTGATCCGGATTAGCGAAGCTTCACTGTATATATTTTTTTTTCTTTGAAATTCGACAAGTTTTCTCTGTCTGAAATTATTACAGCTAACAAACCAACCTTTACAAGTGAACATATTTCAGATCAGATTTTTTTCCATAGAACGCTTTATCGATACGAATAAAGATAAAACATAAGAAACAAGATAAAACAGCGTTATTTTAAGAGCAAAAATGCAATTTTTCTATACTGCATACATACACGTAACATTATATAAGGGAATTGTAGACTAATTTTCTATAAATACACCATAGATAGTTAAGATAAATTGTTCGAATCTCCCCCAAAAAAGACTTCCTAAAGTCGACCTTTCTATAAAAATCCATACAGAAAAATTCAAAGGGTGATTATAGGCGCATAGAGGAGATTTGGAGAGTTTATCCTAAATAAAATTATTGTATTAGGTTTGGTTTTTACAATTGGGAAATGAAGGTGGATTTAAACATTTTCATTTCCATTAAAGCTTAGGAATATGGATTTTCTATTAGGATTGTTTTGGGTTGTATACAAATCAAAACCAATAAAACTCAATTAAAAGTACAAACTTTTATTGATATTTAGAAATTTAAATATATGAACATCGGTGATAATAGCAAATGAAAAATGCCTATACACATATACGCATCTGTAAATCTGTAAACGAAGAGTAAACATTTCGAAACAAAACAAAATACACAAAAAAATATTATTATTATTACATACACCGAGGGTGCCCGCGCACGGCACGAAATGCCCCTTGGCTGTCTAGCGGCGTGCGGCACGGCTTTATAATACATATGTACATCGACTATCACAAATTTCCTAAACTCGTAATGGTGCCGACGTCGTCGCTTCCGGTTGTCCGCGTCGATTTCCGGCCGCGGTGCATCGGGGTTTTGAAACGGAAAGAGGAACAAGAGGCACAAATCTAAGAATAAATAGCACTTGTGATAAGGGCGCGGACGACCTTTGCGGTTAACGCTTGGACGGCGGTACTAAATGATCCGGCAAAGTAGCCGGAATGTCGTTACCGCCAATTTTAACGCCTATTAGATGCATGGCTAGTGCGAATTCTTCATCGTCCAACATTCCATCTTTATCTACATCCGCCAATTTCCAAATCTTGCTTAAAACCGAATTAGGTAATTTCGATTTAACCATCTCCGTCTTGGCAGCTGAAATGAAACAAATTCGCATTGAAATTGATGCTAAAACTGGCTCGGTTTTGATTACAAGGTTACTCCTCACTTATCTTAACATCCTATTATCAAACCGTTACGTAACATATAAAGCATGGCAAATAATGATATCGTGCGTAAACGCACACAGTAAACTTTTTTGGAATCATTTGATCCAATATTTGATTAATTAAACGACATCGGTTAATTAAATTCGAGTCCAAACATTAAACTCACAGAGTAAATAACTTTGTTTAAATTGATATATTATATAAAACTGATAAGCAGTTCGATAATAAAATTCGATGAACAAATTAAACTCCTATTTTGTATTTCTAAAAGACCCTCTATTTATATCGTTTACAATTCGAAATATGCGATGGCTACATTCGCAGACGGACATTAAATAGAACGAAGAAAAAATCAAGTTCATATACTTTTTTATCGTTCATGTTTAGTTTCACGATCTAAAAAACTGTTGGCGTACCTAACAATTGGTTTAAAACGTGCCAATTACGGCCAGTAGAGAAATTTCCATAATGTCCAATCTACACGAGACAAACTCGGTAATTAATCTTAATGTTTCCTTCGCTCCGTTTTGTTTACAATAACTACTCGAATTCCATTTTAAACTATTTTAAACATTACTTTATATAATCATGTATAACCATGTATAACCATTTGTATAACCATTATTTAACCAATTACCATACTCAGTTAATTTTGATAAAATAACCATTTCTCAACAACAGATAAGATAATGAAAAATATATCTTATAAAGATCTCATTTTGTTATGCAATGAGTAATACGAAAATGTATTACGAGTTTATTTATAGGAATTAATAAATGTTTTTTATATCAAATCGAAGGTAAAATTTAAAAAATCTGAAATAAAAATATATCTCCTATATGAAAATAAATTATAAGTAAAGTTGTTTTATTTAGTTATTGATAAGTAGCCATTAACAATGAATCAGAAATAAAGTTATGTCATATGGGGTAAAAAAACGAAACCCATGAAAAAAGTTAATGAGTTTGAAACTCCCATCATTTAAGATATGAAGACCTTGGCGTGAAAAGGGTGCAAGCCACAAAAATTAAAAAATTGAGATTCTCGGTCCAAATGATTCAGAAATGAAGGTATTAGCCACATACAACTACTTTTAGCGATTCTTCAATAATAAGCCTCGGTACAGTAAAATGACGTTTTCATAATTTCGAATAAGCGGCGCAAATTTTCAAAATAAGGTTACAAGCCACTAACATGAGTGATACGCGTGCTGGGTGTTCTCGTGATTTTCACCAATTTTCTGGTAATTTAAACAAAAAGAAGAGTTATGAGTTTAACTCAGATGATAGCATAAGGGACAGAAACCACATTGAAAGTGATAATCAAGAGAATTCATCATCCTCCGAAGAGCAACAGATACGTATTTGTAGTTATGTGGCATACACCTTTTTACTGAAAATCATGATGACGTAATTTTGCATATAAAATCCGGCTGCAAAGCGAGAAATTGTGAAGTGTTCCGTTTTTTCGACAAATATTAATTCTCTGAAGTCTTTTTTACAAGTTTGAATTCAGAAAACAATGACATTTTATTTTCTAAAATTAACGACACTCAAGGAAAAGCCGTTTATAGGAAAATATTCTTCAAATCTTAAGCGAGAATATACCAACATTTCACAATGCAAGAAACTTTAAATTTTCCTGCCTTAAAGGCAAATTCTGTATTTTGTTACCCTTTTCCTAAACTTTCATTAAATCTTTTTTTTGTGTATTACCCTAGGTGAACCAAAATTTTATTTGGAAATCGATGCTAAAAATTTCAATCATCAAGAAATTGAATAATAAACAATCAAGTAGAGCATATAGATGAAGATTACTCGCTCCTTGGTAACTAATCTCTTACTTTTAATTCTTAAGTTGTATCAAATCACCATTTATTTTTTCATGTAAAAGGATACTAGCCACATTTTTTAAGCAAATAAATCTTAAAAAACCAATACCAGTGCCTTTTCTTCAACTCCTTTTTATTTAAAAGGTACTAAGTAATCTATCTTATTCTTTCTTCCTAAAATTAAATGTATTGTATGTAAACTGGATTTTGTGGATTTAAAAGAAATTTATTTGATTAATTTCTCGAAAGTTATAATGTGTGGCATACATCCTTTTCACGCCAAGGTCTTCATATCAGCATTTTTAAACCTTAAAACATTTATAGTGCTTTTTAAGAAATATCATGGATACTTTATTTATAACTTATAGAAAATAATAAAACTCAAACTAAAATCTAACCAATTAAAACCAAAAATCACACCACAATTTATCTTCAATGATTCATAAAAAAAATAATTAATTTAAATTTAAAGTCAAAAGATAAACATTCAACAAATATTCATTTATTTTTGATAAATAATTTCCAACTAAATAGATAAGATAAAAAAAATAAAAATCCAAAGGGAATTAAATTTGCTGTGGAATGGAAAAACCACAACTTGGGAGATTAAGTAATGATTTATATATCAAATTAATAATTTATCAAAGGTTTTTTTCTATTCTGAAAAATGCCAGCTTATTTTTAACCAATGAAAATTTTGGATTTTTAAAAATCACTTTAAGTTTATTTATACGAATTAAGTAATTTATTTATTTAATATGATTTATGTAATAAACTGAAAATAAACTTTTTTTTATACAGGGTGTTTAAAAAATACGTTCGAATATTTGGCCCACTTATAGCCAAACCAAAAATCAGCCGTTTCCTAATTACAACCTGTTTTTCAAATTAAAATAATTTACACTCAGTAGGAGTAATTCGCGTATTTATGAAGTCATCCATGGAAATAACAAAGCAAATTTTGTTCGTTTCTGTTAGTGTAGTTGCCACATTTGTTGTAATTATTGTGTGTCCGTTATTGTCAGTGTTTATTGAAGTAGTTGTTGCTGTAACCCATTGTTGAAATTTTCGAATATGCCTTATACCAACGCAGAAATGGCAGACATGCATTTTATGTATGGCAAAGCCAATGGAAATGCTTGTGAGGCACGTCGCCTTTATGCCGAAGCATTCCCAAACCGGGTACTTCCGTGTGACAAACTTTTTACAAATTTACATCAACGTTTATCCGAAGTTGGATCGTTTAAATCAAGGAACGGTGATGGTGGTCGGCCTAGATCAGTTTGTACTCCCGACGCAGAACTTAACATTTTAAGACGAATTGAAGAAAATCCTGGTACTAGTACTAGAAGACTCTCTACTGAAACAAATATTAATTTTTCCCTAATTTGGAGAATTTTACGGGAGCAGCAATTGCACCCATACCATATTCAAAGGGTACAGGCTCTAGCTGTGCCTGATTATGCCGCACGACTGGTGTTTTGTCGAAGCATGTTGACAAAAGTCGCGGAGAAGCCAAATTTTGTTACGAAAATTTTATTTACAGACGAAGCTGGTTTCACGAGAAATGGCATTTTTAATTTTCATAATAGCCATGTTTGGGCCGACGAAAATCCGCATGCCGTTGTTGAATCGAATCATCAACACCGATTTGCAATCAACGTTTGGCTTGGTGTGTTAGGAGACCATCTGATAGGACCTTGTTTCCTGCCTAACCGTTTGACTAGTCAATTGTACCTTGACTTTTTGCGGAATACATTACCACTGCTGTTAGAAGATGTGCCCCTCAACCACAGAATTAATATGTGGTTGATCAACGATGGAGCTCCTGCGCATTACGGAGTCTTGGTCAGAAATTATCTAAACGAGAATTACAATGGCAGGTGGATAGGGCGAGGAGGTCCAATTGCATGGCCTCCTAGATCTCCCGACCTCACTCCACTCGATTTTTGCATTTGGGGGTATTTAAAGACATTAGTTTATTCAAGTCCTGTGAATAATTTAGATGAGTTGCGAGAACGAATTGAACATGCCTGCCAGACTGTTCGTATAAATCCGGGACTCTTTGAGAGAGTGCGGCGTTCACTTTTACGGAGATGTGAAATGTGTATACAAATGGAAGGAGGACATTTTGAACATCTTCTTTAAGAATCATTAATTTGTTATAATTAAAATGTATTTATACTGATATTTGAGTGTAAATTATTTTAATTTGAAAAACAGGCTGTAATTAGGAAACGGCTGATTTTTGGACTTATGTTTATTTTGACTTTTTTGTTTGTACTGATGAGATCTATAAGTGGGCCAAATATTCGAACGTATTTTTTAAACACCCTGTATATTAAAAATAAAAAAAAAATTCAACAATATTTTAGTTTTTCCTTAAACCATAAAAAAGTATTTGAGAAATCAAATTAGGAAACGTTTTATTTTTCCCCATTTGTTTAAATGGGAAAAATTAATTTTCTCCGAAGTAAGATAGACAAATAAAACAAATTTTTGTTTTCATTTTGAATGTGAATAGAGTTAACTGATTGTTTTAAAATTTATTGAGTTAACTTTTAGCAGCATCAAGATGATTTATTAATTTTTTTTTCATATTGTATACCAAATGTATGAATCTAACCTTCAAGTAGGTATCATTTATTCCCTTTTTCAAAGGTTTATCAAAAGTAAATTCTTATGGAACTTTACAAAATTGTGTAATTTCTTGGGAAAAATCTCTTTGTGAAATCCCATTAGGAAACGTTTTACTTTTCCGCATTTGTAAACTGTGTTGTTGAGTGTTAAAAGTTATTTGTTACAAAGTAGGAAAATGAAACAAATTAAAAATGTTATCGTCTTGATAATGAATAGAGCTAACTGATTATCTTAAAACTTATTGAATTAACCTATTGGTTAACTTTGTTGTCTTATTAGACAACGATTTATTAACCATTAATATTTTTATGTGATTCAAATGTATGAATCTAACCTTCAAAGAAGTATCATTTTTTTTTTTTCAAAGATTTCTCAAAAGTAAATTCTTCGAATATCATAAAATCAAACAGACCAAATGTGATGTGATAACCTTTGGAATATATAAGGCGTTAGATAGTTTGCATTAATTATGGTATCGATGTATTATGATTCAAAAATATATATTTTATTTTTAATTGTTTATAATAAATTATTGATACTACCTTAAATTCGAATTTAAATCGATCCAATTTAAACGACTTTAAAAAACCGAGACCGCATATCGGAAAATAGCTAATTTTTATAACTGTGGATCCGATTTTCAATACAAAAAGTTCTTAATTCTACTTTTACGTAGTGAATTAGTCTCTACAAACTGCTTGCAGTATAATCCCTTTGATATAAATCGAAAAATATGTCGATTATCCGAAAATAATCGAATTTATTTATAACAACTATTTGTAATAATTATTAAATTAACTTTTATGGCCGGGGTTGGAAAAATAACGTATTTAGAAGCAATTAATAGCCTACACATTTTTCGATGTTATTTATACTTTTCGAGGTACGAATTTTTCTTATACGCGATTTTTTGACAATGAAGGGATTGAATTCACCCTCCTACGATATTTGAAGGAAAATGAAAGAGAGCATGTTGTCGATGTTGTAAATATCTAGTGCTAACCAAGAACTGGGATGCGTAGGTACATTGCCTGCATAAATAATCGAATTTGTTTATAACAATTGTGTATAATAATTTTCAATCTGAAATTTTTAACAGGAGTTAGCAAGAGGACATAAGTAGGGACATTTTTTATCTGAAACTTTTTTTGATATCATGAATCGTTTTGGAGAAAAAAAATATTTTCCAAAAACTGCTCAATTTTCAGGGGTCGTTTTTTCACCCCTTCAAACCGTTTTTGGGCAGCAACGGAAAGTAGGGTTTTACTTAGGTTGGGACCCTCTACAAATGTACCGATTTTGAAAAAAATCGGCGTGGACGGGTTCGGTATGTTCCCTTGTTAGGAAAAGTCTCTTTTTCCGTTCACGTTGTGTTTTTATCTCGGCTTCACCTCAATAAAAAAAAATCCACATCTAGAACGGAAAAATTCGACTTTTCCAAATACGTTGCATAAATAAACATTCCAAATCATTATTAGACTGACACTGTGAGAACACATTATAACTCTTGATATACTCTATCACACTTTGAACGTATTAACCAAAATTGAAAGAAAATATTTAAGAATTATAACAAAAAATAAAGTATTTCAATAATTCATTACACATCGCTTGAATAGCTTTATGAATGGACGTAAAATATTCCAATAAGGAAGTATCATGACTCATGATAGACTTAAAAGAGTGAAATATATTCAAAATAACTCTCGCAATACATACATACAACCTTGACAGACTCTTAAACTCAGTATTGACAAAAACATAAACGTATTATTTTTTTATATTGTGTTATAAATGTAATAGCTAATAGTCTAATGAAGATTATTCTCTCTAAAACCACTTATGCAGGGTATCCAAAAATTACGCGCCTATACGCTACCAGCGCATTTTACGTCCAAAAATAAGAATAAAAGTTCAAACAAACATTGGTTAATAATTGCTTTCCAAGTTTTATGGAATATTCTCGAAATAGCTTGAGTTAAATCAACAAAAATTGGTATATTAGTTTAGAATTCCAAGAGAAATTAGATTGTAGAATCGATTTTGCATGAAACACATCAGTAGCATGAGTGTAAAGGGGTGACTTGGTTTTCATTTTTCAATCTCATCCTTGTACTAAGTAGGATTTTTTTGCTAAGAGTGTGTCGTTATCGTTGAGGCTTTAATTTTACTTTAATTTTGACTGAATTGCGTAACAATGTGAACTACAAAGTTCTAAGATGGTCTATTTTACCATTGTTCACTTCAAGGAACTGTAGCTCTTTCAGGAGCATTTTTAGCATTCTTCAACCAATGCTTATTTGAGCTTTTATTCTTATTTTTGAACGTAAAATGCACTGCAAGCGTATGGCCCATCTAAGTTCGGGACACCTATATATTAAATTAAAGTGAAAACCGTTTTTCTTTATTATAATAATCCTGCGTACACTCACTTTTTATAAGAAAATAAATAAATAAAAGTAAATCAATAAATAAAAGTAAAAGTCTTAAATTAACTTAAGAAAAAATATTCAGGAAAATTGAAAATGAACCCAAAACCTTATTTTTAATTTAAAATAGGAAAATTTATTATAATAATACAAAAAACTCGAAAGGAATCGAAGTATTTTTAACCATAAAAATTGAAACTGACTAAAATTAGTAATTTTAAAATCAGTTCACTCACAGAAATTATGTATTTATTAGATAACATTATATTAAATTTAAAACCCTCGCCGGTTGTGAAATATCTAGGATTTTCATATTTTGTCAGGAAGTTGACAAAACATTACAAAAATATCCAAACGGAAATGACAAGAATTGCGAAATACTGTTCCGATCGTTGATTACTATAACCCGAACTGGAGCTGCACCTTGAAGAGCAAGATGAAAGAGTATTCGGCAATATTACGGAGAGGGGAGCTTAGTTTTTTATCTTTCTCTTCACGGTACAGCTCCATTTCGGATTATAGTACAACACCGAAAGATTTGCAATAAAACAGATGGTTTTGACCAAAGGTCTAGACCAGTGATGGCGAACCTTTTGGCGCAGAGGATCATATTTTGTTCATTATATTGTTTTGGTGCTAGCTCGTGGGTCACTGTATTAAGTCGCATGCAAGAGGGAAATGTGTTTTTAATAAACTTACTTCTAGATTAGTAAGTAAAGATTAAAAAATAAAAATTGATTAAAAAAGAATGATATCACTGGGATGACACTAGTACTCCCCACGCTAAATATTTGACTGAACAAAATAAAATTACATACATACTATGACATAATAGTATTATTTATTAATAAATAGATAGTTGAAATAAAATTGTTTATTCTCTTTTTTAGAACATAAAAAATAAGTTTGCAAACATTAAGGTGTGTCAAAAGGGTTGTGTCTGACCCATGGTTCATAGGTTCGCCATCGTTGGTCTAGATCAAAAGTTTTGACTAACAGGATTCCTCAATCTGCGATAATCGTCCACCACCTTTGACGTCACTGCCAGGCATAGCGTCTCTGTTTTATACTCGGTTGTCTCACTTTAACTGGGAATTTTATTGTTGAACTAATTGCCGAATACTTTATGGAATGGATAGAATGCATTTTAAATTAACTTTGAAAATATTTAGGATATCAATGTAAGTCGTAAATAAATCAGCAAAAAAGGAAACCAAAATAAAACAGTCAGCAGTGACGTCAATCTAACGGCTGCGTACTAAAAATTCGGCGTATGGGATTGAGCAATTGAGCTTACTTGATTGAGCAATTCTCTTAGTCCAGCATCGTTGGGTTTTGATTACGGATAATGGACTTTCAGTGATGGAGAATACCTCAAGGAATGAAAATAGTTTCCTTTGAAAATCGACCGTTTCCAGTGTGTCACTCACAAGGAGACCACACGACCTTGTATTCAGCGATTTTGATTAAAGTAGTACCAATTGATAAATCTCAGTACGTAGTACAAATGTGTACAATATTAGGGCGCATTATTCAGCGATTCGTCTTAAATCGCAAGCTGATATCGCGATTTACTCGCGAATCGCTCAATAGTGCGCCCTAATATTTTACACATTTGTACTATGTACTATAACCCGAAATAGAGCTGCACCATGAAGAGAAATATGTAAAAAGTAAAGACTCCTTGCCTCAAAGCACAAATTCTGAAAGTCACTGAACAAAATCATGCAAGTTTTGAAAGTCATTGAAGAAGAAATTATCACCTTGGATTGTATTAGTTAGACCATTTTGAAATATCGCCGCAAACCAAAAAATCTTGCAAATTTTGAAAGTCACTGAAGAAGAAATTTGTCACCTTGGATTTCATTAGTTGAAGCTGTTTGAACTCTTGCCTCAAAGCACAAATCTTGCAAATTTTGAAAGTCACTGAAGAAAATCTTGCAAGTTTTAAAAGTCATTGAAGAAGAAATTGTTATTTTGGTTTTCATTACTTGAAACTGTTAGAAATCTTGCCTCAAAGTACAAATCTTGCAAATTTTGAAAGTTACTGAAGGAATTCTTGTAAGTTTTGAAAGTCATTGAAGAAGAAACTGTCACCTTGGATTGTATTAGTTGGGCCATTTTGAAATATCGCCGCAAACCAAAAAATCTTGCAAATTTTGAAAGTCACTGAAGAAAATCTTGCAAGTTTTGAAAGCCATTGAAAAAGAAATTGTTGTTTTGGTTTTCATTAGTTGAAACTGTTAGAAATCTTGCAAATTTTGAAAGTTACTGAAGGAATTCTTGCAAGTTTTGAAAAAAGTCATTGAAAAAGAAATTGTCACTTTGAAGCTAAATATCTATACACCAATCCAAATATCTATGCTCAACTTTTAATGAACATATCCTAAAAAGAGAGTTTTATTTTTCTTATCTTTACTTTTATCAAGATAGATGTAAAAAGTAAGTCCACTTTCCGTAACATTGCCGAGTACTCTTTCATTTTTCTTTTCAGGGAGCAGCTCCATTTCGGGTTATAGTACTAATACCTATCGATTAGTACCACTTTAATCAAAATCGATGAATACAAGGTTATGTTGTCTCCTTGTCAGTGTTAAAAATATGTTTAAATATTAAGTACGTTGACATTTTAACTTTAAAAAATTGAAATTGAGAATTAAAAAAAATATAAAGGTGTCCGGAAATGTCGTGTACAACAGAAGACCACAGATTCTTTGGGCGAAAATATGATGATTTAACTTATTTATATGAGTGGGTCAGAAGTAAAGTGAACCAAATCCACTGAAGTTCGTTTCGAGAAAACGGACCGTTTGATTCATTTTTTTAATGAAAAATGGTGCAAATCATTCAGTATTAAAGTGAACTAGCGTACATTATTGGTAACCTGATGAACTAAGTATTGAATAAGTCAGCACATAAAATTATAACTATTCAAACGGACCTAAGTATACTCTTAACTAAATTTTAGAAAAAAATAGACTTGGTTCACTTTCCTTCTGACCCACTGATATATAAAGTAGCTTAGTTTAGCCGCTAGAGGACTTTAAAAATGATGTGGGGTAGGAGTACTGGTTGTACAACGTCAGGAATCAATTGTAATAAATTCTGGGAAGTTAACCAAAAACGATATCGAAATTAAACACCTCTTTTATTCATTCCTAAGCTTTCGGTTAAAATTACAACCTTCAAAGGTTGTAATGTCAGGGTTTAAAAATGATATTTTTAGTGAGTTTTTCTTAAATTACTCGAAAAATATTGGTTACATTTTATTCAGTTCTCAACCATGTCTTTATATTAGTAGGTTACAGCTTTAAGGGTGTTTAAAGGGTGTTTACAGGGTGTTTAAACACTCTCACGACAAATTATCCATTCAGATCTTTTTAACCAGCCTGTATAATTTTCTATAAATTTCTTTTCTAAATAGCTATATTAATTTATAAATTATTTTCTCTCTTATAAAATTTCAGTTTGATAAACAATTTAGCCCCAAAAAAATATTTTTTAAATCCCTACAAGCCCAAATTGATAAACTAAGGTATCATTAGCAGAGTTCAAAGTAAAAATTTCTTTAAACGGTGTCAAGTTCTTTCTAAAAATTTAAATTTTTCAGGTTTATAAGTACTTTATTGCTTAAAATATTCAAATTTTCCAAAGGATTTGTGACCATCAGGGCTAAAAATAATACAGAGTGTAAAATTTTTTAAATTTGTTTTTTTCGTGGCATTTTTGCTTTATGACACACCATAAATAAAGCCTTAGGTCTAGTGATCTTGCTGGCCAATCAGGTTTAAATCCTGATGATGGTCACAAATCCTGGCGAAAATGTGAATATTTTAAGCTTAAACTTTAAAAAACAAAGTTTATATTATACACATAAACCTGCAACATCTGGTTTTATGGAGAGAACTTCCTATTGCTTAAAGAAATGATTATTCTGAACTTCGTTAATGGTACCTTAACTTATGGATTTGGGCTTACAGGGATTTAGAAGATATTTTTTATGGCTCAATCCAGTGGCGTATCCAGACTTGACCCTTGGGGGTGATATAAAAACTATTATTGAAATATGTGTGTATATATATATATATATATTTGAATTTAAAAAATTAAAAAGTGAGAGCTAAACGCCTCGGTTTTTGTGAAAAATTATCCAGTACCTCTTCTGTAGAAAGATGTTGATCTCTATGGATCGACAACATAGCCAATTTTGTAGATGAAGTAGGTTCTCTTTCTAAATCAAAGGAATCAACTATTGACGCAGACGTAGATTCACCACCGTTTTTATCTGTTGACTTTATTTTTAGAAAACTCGACAAAAGACTTTGTGTACTCATTATGAATTTACGAAATATCCGACAATATATATTTATCTCCAATATACGTACTTTAGTTAATGGTTTAACTTGAACGTTTGGATCAACAACGCAGTACGTCGAACGTAATACATACGAGGGCTCAAATAACCTAGAATTCTGGTTGTCATCGACTGGGATTCCCACATCGAAGTTGGGTTTATGCGATAACACTACCATACTAATACGTACATTTTAGGCAAAGTCATAAGGAATTATATTTAATTGTTAGATGGCTATGTAGAAAACTAATGGCGTATTCGTTGGGTTGCACTGGTGCGCACCATAATTTGACCTTGAGTGCATAGTGAGTGCATACATCACATTAGCTTAGTACAAAAAAGTGACAGTTTAATAGAACACGCTATTATGCACTAGTGCACACCAGTTTTACCAAACGAATACGCCATAAATCTTTTTTCGATCTACACCAATAGCGACAAAACATTTAAAATATTATTTTGTTTTTAACGTCACGATCTGGAATTTTAATCAAATTCTGGTTTTTCTATTTCTCGAATGTCTTGGACAATTTAAATATTTTAAAAAGGATGGCGGAGTCGATAGATGTCATGGGGGGGATATGTCCCCCTTATCCCCCCCGTAACTACGCCACTGGCTCAATCGTTTGAATCAATCAAACTGAAATTTTATAAGAGAGAAAATAATTTCTAAATTAATGTAGCTATTCAGGAAGAATTTGATAGAAAATTATACAGGCTGATTAAAACGATCTGGATGGATAACTTGTGGCAAGAGTGTTTCTAAACACCCTATATGTTTCGAAATCCGAATTTGTTCAACAGAAAGCTGTAGCCTGCTGATATAAAGATATGTTCAAAAAATGAATAAAATCTAATAAAGATTTTTCGAGTCATTTAAGAAAAACTCACAAAAAATATTATTTTTAGTCTTCTAGCGTCTAAACTAAGCAACTTTGTATATAGATAAGTTGGGTTAAATCATGATATTTTTGAAATGGTTAATGGTTATTCACAATTGAAGTGAGAAAACCGAGCATAAAACAGAGACGCTATGCCTGGCAGTGACGTCAAAAGTGGCGGACGATTATCGCAGCTTGAGGAATCCTGTTAGTCAAAACCTTTGATCTAGAGTCTAGACTCTAGACCAGCGGTTCCCAAAGTCTTTTTTTATCACGCCCCCTAAGTAATTAAGTAATTTTAAGCCAAATATTAAAAAAATAGAATCGACACATCAAGCGCAGCCATCACATTGACGACTTTTCAACAAAATTTTGTAAAAGTGCTAGGGGGTCGATGTAAGAAACTGTTCTCTTACAAAGAGTCGATACAAGAAAAAGGTTGGGAATCCCTGGTCTAGACCTTTGGTCAAAACCATCTGTTTTATGGTTTTGACCATAAAAAAATATGACCATTTCAAGGGTATTTGTTGTATTCTGTTGTATACGACACTTCCGGACATACTGTATATTCATGTTAAGAAACGCTGTGTTTATAACTTAAAGACAAAAACCTTCCATACTTTAAACAAAGCCAAAATTTAAACTAAACCAAAATTTTTCTAAATAATTTACCAAATTTTTTTTTTTTTTTTTTTTAATTATTGAATCTTAGATCTGATTTTTAAAAAATATCCAGAATTTATTTATAGAAGTTAAAAAACAATTCAGATCTCAAATTAATGCTAAAATAGTCATTTTTAATTTAAAACATTATATTTCATCTAAATAAATTATTAAAAATTAAAAAAAGAGGATCTCGAAGTTTCTTTAACCTTAAAAAAATGAAATATCTTTCTTAAAATTAAAATGTTAATTTCTTAAACATTAAAATTTAATTCACCACACTTTTTTATGTTAAAAATGTTTTTATTTTTCAAATTCTTTTGTTTGAAATTTTCAATTTCTCTGTATAACTTACCAGCTCCAGTAACTTTCCCATCAATAGGCTGTAAAGATTTAAAAATGTTATCGTACTGTTGTTTTTCCTTATTAACGATCCATTCAGGTTCTCCAAAGCCGGCATTAATTCCTTCCCCACGTTTATAACCAAACGGCGAGACCGTATCTTCGACATTAACAAACGCCCCGCCTTTAATATAACTGTCATCTTTCTTGTTATTATCTTCTTGAGGAATCATCGCCATCAGTTTCGAAATATCTTCCCCAAGCATACGATCGACGATTTCTAATAACTTAGGTTTTAACGGATGGAACTTAGTGAAGTCTAAGTTGTATAGAACTTCTTGGACTTTTTTAATATCGGGGAAATCCCCGGGAGAAATTTGATGTTCCCTTTGAAGTTTTTCGTATACTTGTCCTAAGTTTTTAATTAATTCTTTTTTCTTGGAATCTTTTCCAAAAACGCTCGGCATGTCTTTACGCAATTCGGAAATAATAAAAGCGTGAACTTTTGCGAGGCGAGCACGTTTAATTAAGTCGTTAAGTTTTCTCAAAGCGGCGTTTCTAGGTAATGATTGTAAGTCTTTGAACAAATCTTGTTCTTCATCTTCAAAAAGACGACGGTTTGTATCAAAACGTAACGGTTGATCCCAAAAAGACCCGATGTAAACTCTAGCTACTTCGGGAGTTTGTAAAACCTTTCCAAGTGACCACATAAGGGCCCCGTAAACGCGCATTAATTGCTGATGGTCAATCATATCAGCTTTATTTAAAACAATACGAATTTTATCATCGTGACCTCTTAAAGCTTCTATTGATCTACGGAATTCATCGGAAATATCTAATTTATGTGCATCAAAGAGAAGGATGATACGATCAACTCTCTCCGCAAACCATTCTAATACTCCGGTGAAGTCATAGCCTCTATCAACGCGTTGTTTTTCACCAGATAAAATTCCGGGCGTATCAATAATCGAGATGTTCTTTAAAACAGGGGAATCGACTAGAGAACATTGAAGGCGATTGAGGAAAGCATTTCCAAACTTCGAAAGCGGTCGAAATTGTCGTTTTGGGTCGACAACTAAAGCGTTACCTGGTATCATTCCTTCCCGTTCATCATACATTACCGCGATAAATCTATCTGTTGTTGGTTCGGGGCCAATTCGCATCCCAGGGAACTCTTTTTCTAGGAGATACCTGATGAAAGTGGTTTTTCCCGTTGAATATTGCCCGACTAGAAGTATCATAGGTTTTGCATCGAAATCGGAATCTTCCAATTGCGGTGAATGGAAATCGTGGAATTGATAGTGCGTTTCCAGAGGGAGGAGTTTCGTCTTGTAGATTTCCTTGAGTCCCTGTACCACATTCTCGTACACATCTTGCTTGTGGTTGTCTTTGCTCAGCCAGCTGAACATCTTCGACTATCTGTCATGCGATACACACCCCGTTGCACGTAATTTAGCACTAAGTATTCACAAAACGATGTTGCCTGATGATAGAGAAGCGAATTGAACACGTATACCCACTCCCCTTTTGCTGATTAACACAGACAGCGCCGGTATGCAACCGAAATGACACACTTTGTGATTTCAATACGCGTTGACAACACTTTTTTATCGACTTTTATCAATTTTTATCGAAATTTCGCAATTTAATAAGCAATTTACATCTTACGTAACCTACAACCTACACAAACGTCAAAATTGTCAAAATTGTCAAATGTTTTCATCTTCAATTTAAAATTTTAAATTTAAAATTTAAAATTTTAATTTTATTTTTAATAATCATATTTAATTCTTATTACAATAAATTAATTAATTTTAATAATAAATACCTAAAAATAAATTAAATACTTAACTCTGATTAATTAAAATTCATAATTAAAAAAATAACGATTGGCAACAATGAATTTTGGTTTCAATTTTTAACTTCTAACTTTTTTAATTTTTATTAATTCTCAATGAGATTTCTTAATGTTTTATAAAATTTCATTTAGATATTAATTAATATGTAAATATAAAAGAAAATATTTAATATTTTTGATTAATTAATATTTATAGTTTAAAAAAATTATGTTGGCAGTAATTATCCCCAAAAATAGTACTAGCGGCTCGAAAATTCCCTAGCCGTGCGCATTTGTGCCAGTAATTTATCCTAATTTGTCCTAAGTTTCGTCCGACGTAAACATTTAGATACTTCAGTTATTTATTTAAGAATAAACCATCGCGATACGGAAATGTCTGTCAGGAGGGCGGTACATGCTGGTAGTTGGTACACGGACTCGGGTAAATCCACATTTAACCTACAAATATCATTTTTTACATGTCATTCACCTCTGAGGTGACTATTTATCAACCGCGCACCGTTTAATTACCTTTGTTCTCCTTCGATAATACTTTCCTTTTTATTTTCTAGGTTCCGAACTTTCTAATCAATTAGATTATTGGCTGAATCAGGCTGATCTTACACATGGTCCTGCTAGAGCTATTATTGCACCGTAAGTATCTTTCTTTTCGGTCTTATTTATATCTTGAATGGTTCTTTATAATGTCTTTGTTTTAAATAAAAATATAATTCATTAATATAATTAATAGATTATTTTATATTTATTCTTAAAGATAGTTGAATATTGCTTTGCTTTGCTAAGGTTTTTATACTTAGTTTTTAGATTTTTTGTTTCTTTTTTGATTGTTTTTGTGTATTTCGCTTCATGAATTGATAAGGGAAGGGAAATTAATATCTTGGATCTTTCCGATCAGTTTGAATTTTAAGCTACAAGAAAATGAAATTCATTTCTTTGTTTGCACGCTTTGTAAATTATCGTGGAAGGATATTTTATTATCAAGGACCTTTCACTAATTGTATATTTAACTTTATACCTGCTTGGGATTGTTATATTTTTATAGTTTGTAAATAAATAAAAAAATAGAATTATTATTATTTTTTTAAATTTTGTTTTTCTTCTTTAATTCGTTTATTTTGTTTTAAGTGGTGTTTTAATTGTCTATATTGAATAGAATATTTATGGAGAATGTGTCTAACTTTATTAACATGCTTTAATTTGTGATTTGTATTTATTGCTTCATTATAAAAATCTGTCTTTACTTTTTAAACTATGTTCTTTGCAAATAATAGACTAAATTAAGTAAAAGTTTCTTTACAACGTTAATAGACTATGTGTGATTGGGATTGTAACAAACTGACATTATTTTTTTGAGAATGGAGTTTATTGGATGGCTTTTCGTATTTTTATGTGACTAATTTGAGTTGTTTTGTAAGATTTTTTTAATTAAATATACTTTATAGAAATGCAAAGATGAGTGCATATCCGTAATTACAGGGTATTTCAGAATTGCAAGGCACCATTTCAGGGATATGTTCTCCAGCACGAAATAAACAGGAAAGTTTATATAAACATAAGTCTCAAATTAATTTTTTATCGTCATATTGAAAAGTTAATTTATTTAACAAAAAAACATTCAGAGTAACTGTTCAAAGTGCCCTCCGTTTTGTTGAATGCAGCATTCAGTACGACGAGTCCATGATCCTCTGGCAAGGCTTACAGCATCGGGACGACCCCTAATAGTAGCTGCTGCTTCTTCGATGCGATTTCTTAGCTCTTCTTCCGTGGCAATAGACGTAGAATAAACCACAGACTTCATCCAGCCCTACACAATATAATCTAACGGCATTAGATCAGCAGATCGTGGTGGCCATTTAACAGGTCCGTTTCGGCCAACTCATCGGTTACCATATGCTGTGTTTAAATAATCAGTGACAATATGAGAAAAGTGACCAGGGGCACTTTCATGCATAAGCCACATCCCCTGCCTGTTGGCAATCGGAGTATCTTCTAGGAGCTCATACAATTATTTTGAAAAAAATTCAAGTAAGATATTCCTGAAAGCCTTGTTGGTAAAAAGAAAGGGCCAATGAGATTATCACCAAGAAGACCACACCAGACATTTAATGAAAAGTATGTTGGTAATGCGTAATAGCAGTCGTTTTCAAGCAGGGTTTTCGTCACTCCAAGTATGAGTGTTAAAATTAGTAATTTCATTTCTGGTAAAGCAAGATTCATCGCTTACTAGCAAGTAGCTCAGGAAGTTAGGATCTCGATTGTCGAATCACCCACTGGCAGAAATTTCTGCGCTTGTTATAATCTTCTGATAACAAATGTTGCACACACGTAACGTGATATGGATACAATTGTTGTTCGCGCAATGTTCGCCATATGCAGATGAAACATTGAAATGTGACAATTTTGTGGTGCTAGTAGTAGGAGACAGAACAGCATTGAGTATCTCTTCTTCAACGTGAGCAGTTCGTCGAAATCTTTGTCGACCAGCGTTTTGTCGTTGTGGTTTTAGCGTGCCAGTTTCCCTAAGACGTCTTTCAATGGCTTCAAACGTTTTCCGATTTGGCATCCTCCTAGTGGGAAATGTTTTATATTTTCGAACAGCAGCATCGTTTTCATGTACCTCGCCATAAATTAAGAGCATATTTTGTTCTTCAAAACTGAATAAATTTGTGGTGTCTCCCATGATAATACAAAATGGAAGTCTTCTTATTAACTCATACGAAAACGCGCAGAAATAGTAAAACTAATAAAACAGGTTACTTATTTATACGAACAGTATTTAATACTAATAAATTTAATCATCTTTCAAACACAAAAGCACTTTGCAATTGCGAACCATTATCTGATTAAATTCAAGACATTTAGATATTTATCTTTAACTTTTCAATATCTCGATAAAAAATTCGAGACTTATGTTTATATAAACTTTCTTGTTTATTTCGTGCTGGAGAACATATCCCTGAAATAGTGCCGTGCAATTCTGAAAACCTCTGTATATCGAAAAACGCTTATTAATCGATGAATCATTTTCAATTTTTCGCTAACACGACTTTAGACGAGTTGTGTTCATACTTATTTATTTTTTACTTTATTCTCCAACAATTTCTTATAAAAATTTTATTCTACCATTTGAAAATGTTGAGTTATAAAATATTTTAGGTTAACTTCAGTTTTCAATTAAACCATTTTAATTAACTAAATACCATGCATTCATTTTATCGTCGTTTGTATTTATTACTCCATTCTCAAAGTTTCTAAAAGTTTCTCTTGACTTTGCAAAGAATATTTTTACCAAATAATGCACGATATTATGTAAAAGAAGTTTTGTAACGCAAAGAAACCATGTGTGATTTAGATTTATTAAACAATCTTTAATGGTTGGTATGAATTTTTAGTAAATTTTATTTTGAGAGATAAATACCATGAGTTTTATGTCTATATAATAGTTTATAGTTATTACTTAACCAAGGACTCTGCTGTAGTAACATAGTATGTTGATTTTTATAAAGATCATTATAAACACATCTTTATAAACAAAGAATTGTATTTCAAAAGATCGAAAAAGTTGGTAAATCAGAAAAAAAAATAAAAAAGAGTATATATATTTTTTTTGTTATAGTCATGCAGGATATCAGTATTGTGGAGCCTGCGGTGGTTATGCATATCGACAAGTCAGCCCCGTTGTGGTGCGAAGAGTGTTCATATTGGGACCGTCGCATCACGTGAGGTTGCTCGGATGTGCCTTGTCCAGAGCACAAAAATATCGTACGCCTCTGTACGATTTAATAGTAGATACGCAAAGTAAGTAAACGTTTATATTTTACTATGAAGGTGGTAGTTGTTCTTTAATTTCTTAAAAGATATTGAGATCGTGATTAACTGACGATAAGTCAGTTGTAAAAGTCGGGAACGATTGCTGAATATAAACACGTTAGCAATGAACAGAAAAAACCCGAATGATTAAAGTTACACGATTAATAATGATTCTAAATATGTGTCGTTATCCAAATTTATCAGTCTTTAACGACCGCTATCAAAAAGCTGCTACCAATTCGTCGATATGTACACTCATAGTAACTGGAAATGAACTTCAAAGCTCGGTGCGAGAGCGACAACTATAACGGTTTCGGGTTCGGTCGGCTTTCAAGAGAATGAAACCTGGCGTGAGACTATAGTTCATCCAAGTCAATGTTCGTTTATCTGCTCAATATTTATAAATATCGCACCCAGTAGAACTGCGGCCCCGTCGACATGCTTCTACGTCTTTAGTCTCGCGCCAGGTTTCATTATGTCAAAAGCCGACCGAACCCAAGACCATTTTAGCTATCACTCTCGCACAGAGCTTTGAAGTTCATTTCCAATGACTATGAGTCTACATCTTGGTGTCACTATAGAATAACAAACCTGATTTTCTAACTTTACCCCTTGTCTTTTATGTAAGTGAAGCTCTCAAATAGTAATATACTAATAATTAGCGAATTTGAAAGACAATGAGTCTTTAAATAACAAAAATATTAATTAGCCATAAACTAATTATTACTCAAAATTAATTAAAATATATAATGCATTTCAAATTTTTAGTAAACGCTGAATTGGAAATGACTGGTCAATTCGAATGGATGCACATGGACACGGATGAAAACGAGCACAGCATAGAGATGCACCTGCCCTATATAGCGAAAGTTATGGAAAAGTGAGTTTTTGGATTCATAAAATATAATTTATTAAATATTTTTTTATGATTTGTAGTTTTAAACACCAGTTTACCATAGTACCGATTCTCGTCGGGTCACTTAGTCAAGATAGGGAAGCGTGCTATGGTCGGATACTGTCCAGTTATTTGGCTGATCCGCAGAATCTCTTTGTGATATCGTCAGACTTCTGCCATTGGGGACATAGATTTCGTTATACTTATTACGATCGATCGTACGGGAGCATTTATCAATCTATTGAAGGACTTGACAGAGCGGTACTATCTTTGAAAAATTCTTTCTAGTGTTAGATGTAAAATCCTCTCAGTTTGATAATCGATATCTTCGCAATCGCATACCAAAAAGAATCCTAACATATGGAAACATTTCCATACTCTCTTCAATAAATTTTACCGAACGATATTAATAGTTTTGATGTTATTTTTATATTAGTACATAAAATAATCGCAATTTTTTTATTTTGCATTTTCTCCCAGATTGTTTCCAATCTGCAAACTCGAAAATTTTAGATATGACACTATAAATTTTTCTATGAGTCTTTAGAATGAGTTTTAGGGTAAAAATGATGAACTTTAATAGAACTTACGGTTTACACAGAAATTGTGATTTTGTGACTTTACCATTATTAATAATAATAAAAAAACTGAGCTTTGTGGATTTCTTCGGAGAATTTTAGTTTGTTATTCAGAAGTTTTTTTCATTATATAGAAGTGTTTTTACAAAGGAATTTCTTGAGACTTCAAAAGAAATTCGTTATAGAGAAAATTTGTTGTATAATTTGTTATGTGGAAGTTCTACTGTATTTGAGGAGCTTGATCAAAAAGATCATCATCTTTATCTGTCAGTGCAGGAGATTTTCTGCGGTTTTTTAAATCGCTCGTTACTCTCCCCAACCCTGTATTTACAGATCTTAATAAGCTCTACCCCAATTTTTTTCCGACATGTGATTGCGAAGATATCAAGTTTGCTAGTGAAGTTGTTTTACATCTTACACCGATCTTAAAACCTTTCTTATGCATAAATACCAAGGCTTTCTTCGCTGGTGTTAACTGAACTAAGACTACAAATAACATTATTACTACCTTTAATACTGGACCTACCTTTAATACTAGACCTAGAATTAAGAGTTTTCGGGTTTAGTCATGCGTCTTTTGAAAAGGCTTTTCACGTTTTGGATGTCATGTTGCAAACCTTATTCGAAAAATAAATTCAAGGTGACTTCAAAATTGTTTCTAAAGAAGGTTGCAACATAGCATTCGAAATGTCAAAAGGATTTTCAAAAGACGCATTGATAAACTCAAAAGTTCTCAGTTCTAGGTCTAGTGTTATAGTTAGTGCTAACATTAGTTAGACTTACAGGCTTATTTTGTAACTCTTAACGACATCGTTATGAACGACTTTCAGGTTAGGTTTGGTCGTTTGGTGAACTACATCCCCGTAGCAGTCCTTTACGTCGTTAGCATAGCAAAATTTAATTTTAAAATGAGTTGCATACCGAGTGTATTGAACAAATGACTTTTTATATATTTAACTGTAAGCTCAAAATATGTAAGATCATCTCTGGCATTATCTCTGGTTTAAGATCATCGTTTGGCATTATCTCTTGTAAAATTCCATTTTTACAAGTTCAACCCTTGATACCCTAGCATGAAAGGATGCCAGAAACTCACTGAACCCATTTGAAATGGCAGATAACATTTTTTTTTAAATACAAATTTCTAGTAATTTTTTCAAAAATGATTTCTTCTTTCAAGTTATGCCATTTTCCTCAAGAGGGCACAAAAATATTACTACCTATAATTTCTTGTGGAACTATACTTCTATCATTGTTTATAAATGCATAGTTGGTCAACGCGGTTTAGTTCGTTTACTGATGCCCAGGGGGCGTGCTACTGAAATGTGTCCATTCATTAAAATTTACTACTAAAATACTATCAAGCAAAAGTAGTGGAAACTTTTGTTCGTTGAGTTGCCTAAATGAATATTTGAATTTAAATATTTGAGTGATTGTATATAATATTGTTGTGTATAGAATATTAGTAGTAGTAATTGTTTACATTTATTATTATTTATTTACCTACTATTTTTAGAGTTTTGTCTCCCTTGGTCTTTACTTATTTCTTAACGATGTATGGGAAGAGTTCGCTCCTTATTCACCCCTTTCAAAAAATTTTTAACACCTCTGTATTTAATGATAAAAAATACTACATATGTTATTAATCGTGCTACCTAATTTATATTTCTATAATTATTTTAATTATTTTTATAATCAATAGTTGGAAGAGAATGAATGAAAAGAATAATCTGTGAATAATCTCTTATTCTTTAGCGTGCGTTCGCTGCGTACACTGCATCCTTTTTGCTCCGAATGCGATCTCACTCCTCTCCATACGCATCTCAGCGATAGTCTGTTTCTTAATTTGACAAGTTGTACCTTCGTCGTAATCCTTAAAGGCTTATTCTACATACCTGCCTTAATAATCGTTATAAAAACCCTTTACGCAACAATACATCAATATCATTTTCAAACAGTAATTACAAAGAGAATATAAATTCTTATTAACGTGCCGGATAAATTAGGACGAGGATTTCCGCCACTCACGGGAGCGAAAAAAATCGTTTTTAATTCTTTTTCTCCATGACTATTCGTGTTAGAAGATTGAAAGTTTGGGGAGAGGGTTAGTTCACGTAGAGTTACATTTTGCATATCTCTCTGATTTTTACATTGCTCCACATACATCTTGATAAATGTTCACAACAGTTTTAGTTATCTAGAAAATATTTTGCTAAAGTGACTTTCAATTCCATAAAAGAATTTCATTTTAAAACGTGGTAGTGGTTATTATATTTAAGTACACTTAGGGAAGGATTGAAAGCAAAAAAATATGTGAAATATAACGCTTGATAAGGTAACAATACCCTCAAAAATTCAACCTATAAATTAAAAACCAAATTTTGCCAATTTTTGGGTCGTAACTGGGTAAAGCCGAAATCGAAATAATTTATGAACAATGTGGATCATAAGAACTACAGTAGAACCTCGCTAATCTGGGCTCGGTTCTGGCACCCCCGTTAATCCGACCGTGATTGTCCGCCTTAGACAAATTATTTTTATGTTGGGAGATTGTTTATTTGACTTTAAGTACGTGAGTATCTGTACTTTCGATAATCCGACCTTTTTTTGTGTTCTGACCAATACCTCCAGTCTTAAATGTGAGGGATTAGCAAAGTTGTACTGTAATAGTGTTCATGTGTAGGCACGAACATAAATTTATGGGTTCCTATTACATCGACGCTGCCAAGCCAAAACGGCATAAACGCCATTAACCTAATTTTTCAGAAAACGCAAAAAATGATTGACATAATGAATCTTAAACGGCTTTTACGCAAACTTTAAACCAATTTTATAGCGAATGAAGTTTGATGCGGGTATACCGCTTTAACTGTTGCATGCACATTTAAAAATGCTACTCAACGGTGCATCTAACTAAAAAATAGCCATTTTGGCGTTTATGCCGTTTTGGCTTGAGAGCGTCGACATATCGTTATTTATAAAAATAATAATTAATATTAATATATTAAAAATGTAGTACTGATTTTATGAAATTTGATTTGAACAAGACCAAGCAGCGAACAAAAATTGTAATTTTTGTATGCTAGAAGTTCGAAAAGACCTCTGACTTTGCTTACATATTAAAAGGTTCGAGCAGGTATAAGTTTTGTGGTCGTTTGTTTATTCCCAGATACACGTTTCCCAGTTGAAACGACTTGAGGCGAGAGAGACCAGAAATTCATTCATTTCCTGTGTTTCACATATAATAGGTCGGGGGGCAGCACTTTACACGGCCTTAAAGTTGGAATACGAACCACATATTACAGAGCGTTGACCAACTATGCATTTATAAACAATGCTTCTATGCTTGAAGAAGTTATCAAAGCTATTTCTAAAGCAAATTCAAGAAAAATATTAGTGATTACATCTTTCTTTCGGAAAATAATGTCAAATAATGGATTCTTGTAAAGATAGCTCCTTCATCCACTTGCGTCATTAATTGTCAAAGCTTGTCAAAATGCAGACATAAGTTCCCCTTTGAGGTTATATTGTTAGTTCAAAAGATCTAACATTAGATCAAAAGTGACATTTTATGTTACTGTCCTATATAAAAATATTAACTTGTGTCGTTACGGCTAAAATTCCTAACGACTGATTTACAAAATACGGTTTTAACAAAAAGTCGTTTGGGATTGGAGTCGTTGGCTGAACGATGTTGTTAGGTAACGACAATTACAAAATAAGCCTGTAAGACTGTTAGTTCTAGTCTTAGTTCATTTTCATACCCAATTTTACAATGAATTTAAAATTTTTAGGGGATGGCTATTATAGAAAAATTGAATCCAACTGAATTTACAAACTACTTAAAGAAGTATGGGAATACGATTTGTGGAAGACACCCAATCGGAATTTTACTCCAGGTACATTGGGAATATTTTAACGATAATTTTTAATTTAATAAAAATTTTTAGGCGGTACAAGAATTGTTAAGAAATGACCATACGCAATCGGCAAGTTTGAAATTCCTGAAATACGCTCAGTCGAGCCAGTGCCGTAACATGAACGACTCGTCCGTTAGTTACGCGTCGGCAGCCCTAGTTTTTGAATAACCTGAGGCCTTAACATACTCACCCGGTGGCTACCCAATAACGATAAGTTAAGTGAATTTTTAAAACTCACTCTAGTGATAAGCGACATTTTTAATAGTATTTTTGTAATTAATCCATCTATACATGATACTACACACGAAAAACAAAAACTCACGTGTTCTCCATGCGAAACGGACGAGATTTTGGAAGGAAGGAATGAAGGACGTTTAAGTTTAGTAGAAAGAGTTTGCCGTTTGTATATTTTGGTTTTTCTCTTGGTTTCTGATGTCGTCATTTAGCCTAAATATCATAGTCACTGACACAAGTTGTCGCTCACACCAAATTATTTAAGTGTCATTTGTAAATTTTTGTACTAAAAATGAACATATAGACATCACAAACGTACCATGGGAAAAATACAAAAAAAATGGAAAATAAAAATATAATAGCTCAGGTTACAAGGTCATAATCAAATCAAATGCCATTGTACTACCTGTCCATGTGGTGTTCAAGTTATGCAATTGTATTTCTCTTGTATTTGCATTTTTTTACGAGGCTGGAATGGTTTGTATATAAGCAATAATTGTTGGAATAATACAAAGAAACGTATCAGAGCTTCATTAATAAGTTATATAGAGTATCTTTAAAGAGATATTATGTATAACTTATAAAACCAGATCATTCTGGTCTCAATTATTTGCTTCAGGTGTCATTGTTTATACACGATTTGTACAAAATTGACACCCAAATAATTAAAAAAATCATTTATTTAAATTAAATATTTAAGTTATTATTATATATATTTTTTTGGGAAAGATGCGGGGTTTGACTCGTTCCTTCAATAGAGAGATCAGCGTGTTAAGTTTGAAGCCTTTAGGTTCGAAATTTTAGGCTTCAAATCACCAAATATAAATAAATCCCGCAATGAATGATATTATTAATACGACGAGACAAAGAACAAGGTATCTGTATATCTGTGATTACTTAAACGTGTCTCGAGGGCTTGTTTCCTGTACTTAATACCAAAGATGGCGAGCAATATTTTTTACTTATTAAGATTCACGAGGAGCAGCGACGATTTTTTAATACGATATGATGACCGAAGTACGTTACTCTGTCCACTGAGCCATCCATATACTTCGACGAAATTTCAAGTTCTACCTCATATCGAAACAGATTCGAACGGTTTTACATCACATTTATTTTTAATTCTCATAGTTTCTAAAAACATTTGTTTGTAAAGTCGATTTCTTTTGAGATCGAAATTTGTAAAATTCGAGATTTAAATTTTAAATCGAGATTTTAAATCTTCGATGAAAAAAAAGATTAAAGATTCGATGAAAAAAAAAAAAAAAAAGATTAAAGATTTGATGAAAAAAAAAAAAAAAGATTAAAGATTCGATGAAAAAAAATCGACTTTACAAACAAATTAATGACTCACGTTTAGGGTTTGTAACCTTCGTAGTCTAAACAAAACGAAGTTACTTGTGATAAATAAATTCGGTAACGGTCACAAATAATGAGAATAATCACCAATGAAATTGAATAGTACAAAATGTTAATCGTACCATGCCCGTTGAAGCCTAAAATTTTTAATTTAACCAACAAGCTGATCTATAATAACACTCATTTTTTGTATTATTCAGGATGAATTTGGATAAACTTAATTAACTAACTTCTAAATTAGAGATTTTACAAAAATAGGACTTTACATCGTTTTGTTATAAAAAAATCTTTTATCTTATAATTTAAAAGTTATTTTTTAAATACGTTTGAATAAGGTTTGAACAAATATCCAAATTCACCCTGTAAATAATTTCTTAAAATTTCTTATTTTATGATTGAAGCGTAAAGAAAACGCTTTCTGTTAAGCCGAAGTGCGTTGTTTTTAGTTTATTGTAATTTGAATCCGTTTTATTTTTCGTTACGATTCGTTCGCGTAATCTACTTAATTTGTTATACGGTTAATATGGTAACAATAAAGAGAATTAAAACTTTAGTGTCAAGCCTAAGACTGTAAAGTTCACGTAAAAGAAAAATAAAATTGCCTTCTGCTAAAGTTTGATTATGTGCATTTTATAACATTCTTGTAAGTGATTTAAAGAAATAAACATATAAACACACATTTGAAGTTTAAATATATTTTATTTTATGTGTGTTATTTAAATCCTATTTTTATCAAATCCTGATATAATTAAATATTTTATTTTTAATATACTTTAATACACTATTAATATGTGTTTCAGAATTACACGGCACAATTTCAGGGATATGTTCTCCAACATGAAATAAACAAGAAAGTTTATACAAACATAAGTCTCTAATTTTTTATCGAGATATTGAAAAGTTAAAGATAAATATCTAAATGTCTTGAATTTAATCAGATAATGGATCGCAATTGCAAAGTGCTTTTGTGTTTGAAAGATGATTAAACCGATTAGTATTAAATACTGTTTCTGTAAAGGTGCGTATTCACCAAAAAAGCGAACATGAACAAACGTTTGCTTGTGTTCTCGGAAGTTTGCTCGTGGTTTTCATAAATGCTCGCTTTGAGTCCACACCAGCCCGAATATGTTCTTATTCGCAATTGATCGATTGGCAGCGGCGAGCAGGTACGTACTACAAATATGACTGACCAAAACGACGAGTTAATTTGTGCAATTGCGGCATTCATTGTATTACATGATTTGTTAAAACGTAAACAAAAGAAGCCGAAGAGGTGGTGGCAAGTAACTTCGTTGAGAAACAGAAATGCATATAGTGGTAGTAATTTATTAAGAGAGCTATCAGTCGAGGACGACTATGAACTGTTTAAAAATTTCTGCAGAATGTCTAGAGAGGATTTTGCAAACTTAGTACAACTTGTTGAGTTAAAAATAATGAAAAGTGATACGAACTATCGAAAAGCAACGAACAACGAAAAGTCACGAACCGAACAGTGGAGAAAAATGTCCGTCCACACCAAACAAATAAGAAGACAACTTCTCTTTGATGTACCGACACCAGCTCGATCTTTCTCGAACAGGAACGAACAAGCATTTGCTCGCTCGCAGACTGGTACTCACACACCGATTATTAATAACGAATGCTCGCTCGCTCCTGTTTGTTCATGTTCGCTTTTTTGGTGAATACCTTAAATACCTTACTTACCTTAAATAAGTAACCGGTTTTACTATTTCTGCGCGTTTTCGTATGAGTTAATAAGAAGACTTCCATTTTGTATTATCATGGGAGACACCGCAAATTTATTCACTTTTGAAGAACAAAACATGCTCTTAATTTATGGCGAGGTACATAAAAATGATGCTGCTGTTCGAAAATATGAAACATTTCCATCTAGGAGGATACCAAATCGGAAAACGTTTGAAACCATTGAAAGACGTCTTAGGGAAACTGGCACGAATCACAACGACAAAACGCTGGTCGACAAAAATTTCGAACTGCTAACGTTGAAGAAGGGATACTCAATGCTGTTCGCTCTCCTACTACTAGCACCAGAAAATTGTCACATTTCAATGTTTCATCTGCATATGGCGAACATTGCGCGAGTAACAATCGTATTCATATCACGTTACGTGAGTGCAACATTTGTTACTAGAAGATTATAACAAGCGCAAACATTTCTGCCAATGGTTCGACAATGCAAGATACCAACTTTCTGAGTTGCCTGCTAGTTACCAATCTTGCTTTACCAGAAATGGAATTACTAATTTTAACACTCATACTTGGAGTGACGAAAACCCTGCTTGAAAACGACTGCTATTTCGCATTACCAACATACCTTTTCATTAAATGTCTGATGTGGTCTTCTTGGTGATAATCTCATCGGCCCTTTCTTTTTACCAACAAAGCTTTCAGGAATATCTTACTTGAATTTTTTGCAAAATAATCTGTATGAGCTTCTAGAAGATACTCCGATTGCCAATAGGCAAGGGATGTTGTTTATCCATGACGGTGCCCCTGCTCACTTTTCTCATATTGTCACCGATTATTTAAACACAGCATATGATAGTCCAACGGTAGTCAAACGGCGGCTCGCGAGCCACATGCGGCTCTTTTAGAGTTTTAGTGCGGCTCAATTAAAAAATGTCATCAATATTCTCTACCAGGTTTTGAATGACTAACAAAATTTATTTCCTATACTGAACTGAAAGGGAATCAGGAGGTATAATTCACTTGATCTCTTTTTTTTTGGCGAATTTCTGATGAGGCTCCAAAAAATGGCCAAACAGTAGCTCTTTTTGAGTTTTATTGCGGCTCAATTAAAAAAATTTCATAAATACTTATTAGTAGGTTCTGAAAGAAGCAGGAGGTACAATTTACTGAATTGTACCTTCTTTTTTGAAGGGTGAATTTTCCGACGTGGCTCTTCAAAATTTTCGATTTTGCAATGCGGCTCTAAGTACCACCAAGTGTGGCCACCCCTGTGATAGTCTATGGCAGAGGTCGGCAACAGGCGGACCGCGATCCGCCAATTATTCAAAGCTATTGACGAATTTATTAATAATTCCAACATTCGTTATGATAAAATAGTGTCCCTTTCAACTGAGGGTGCCCCAGCGATGATTGGCAAAGAAAAAGGTGTAGTAAAAAAAATAGGGATAAGAATCCACGTCTAATATCGTATCAGTGTATTATTCATCAGACTGCCCTTTGTGGAAAACGCAGTGCTACACTGAAAGAAGTAATGGACAGCTTGGTGCAATTAATTAATTTTATGAGATCTCATTCTTCTCTTCAATACCGAAAGTTCAAGAAGTTTCTTTCACAACAATGTTCGTTGGTTAAGTAAAGGTCAAGTTGTTGAACGTTTCTGGCGAATAAAGGAAGAAGTAACCGCCTTCTTGCAAACCTTAGATACGCAGGTTTTCAAAATGTAGGATTAGAAAAAATTCTGTGGTAATAAATGTTGTTCTGAATAAATACATATTTTAAATTGGATTTATTCCACTTGAAAAATGAGAATTCCCCAATTTGTATGCTTAATCAAACATGCTTATCATATCATTAAGTGCAATAAAAAAGCCTTGATACTAGAACTAACAGTACTATAATATTATGCCTATAAATAGAAACATTCGAGTTTAGCCTTTTTTTGAGAAACGCTTCAGATGCTGTTGTAACCTTTTTCAAAGCAAAGAAGCACTTAGAGTTCATAACAAACCAGCGCAATATGCTAACTGTGGCTTCTCTGAAGGATATTCTGAAATATTTAAATGCGCTCAACATAGAGTTACAAGGGAATGAGAAATTAATATGTGATCTGATAAAAAGCGTGTCTGCTTTTCGTCGTAAGTTAGATATTTTTTAAAAAGATATTGTATGGCAGGAATTTATTCATTTCCCAACAATTCTTGAGTATAAAAAAGAAAACTCTGAAGAAGACGTTGCAGTGATTGTAAGATTTCTGTCCGATCTAAGGGACGAATTTGCTACAAGATTTCAAGACTTTGCAGAAATTGAAAAGCTGTCTCAATTCCTAAAATTTCCTTATCAAGTTGATGCATCGACAGAATGGACTGATGTGGCTGCTAAGTTGTTCAGCGTTTCAAAGTCTTCACTTCAAGTGGAGATAATCGACTTGCAAGAAGATATTTCTTTGCAAATGTATAAAACTGTATCCACTGAAGAATTTTGAGGTAAACATGTTTCAGAAAAATATGAAAATTGTAAGAAAGTAGCTATCAATCTAGCCACTATGTTTGGTTCGACACATCGACGCTTCCAAGCCAAAACGGCATAAACGCCATTAACCTAATTTTTCAGAAAACGCAAAATCGATTAACATAATGAATCTTAAATGGCTTTTACGCAAACTTTAAACCAATTTTATAGCGAATGAAGTTTGTTTGTGGGTATGCTGTTTCAACTGTTGCCTGCAGATTTAAAAATGCTACTCAACGGTGCAGCTAACTAAAAAATGACCATTTTGGCGTTTATGCCGTTTTGGCTTGAGAGCGTCGATATACAGATCTGGAAATTTCATTTCAGGACATAGGAAAATAATGCGTGCAACAGAGAAGCATATAGGAAGTAGATTAGATAAACAAAGAGCGATATAACTGTTTAACCACGCAACGAACTGACAGTTTGACAGTCTGACAGTTCGACAGTTTGTGGGAAGAAGGTGGTTGGTTGGGCGACTAGGGTCGGATCGGAAAAGGCGTGGTTAAACAGTTATATCGGTCTTTGTTTATCTAATCTACTTCCTATATGCTTCTCTGTTGCACGCATTATTTTCCTATGTCCTCAAATGAAATTTCCAGATCTGTATATGCGAATCGTTGTTTTCGAAAATGAATTTTTCAAAGAACACATATCGGTCAAGGTTGACGGACGACCACCTCGAAGACATACTTCGCATTTGCTGTACCCCTCGTACACCGAACTTTAAAAAACTGCCCCAAGACCGTCATTGTAATTTCTCACATTGAATATATTACAATATTAACTGAGATTTACTTGTTTTACTTGGTTTACCCTTTTTTTGGAAACTAACTCGACTTGAAAACAAAATAAAAAACACCTTTTAATTATTAGTTTTTTTCTGGACCTCCATAAAAAAATTTACACCGAATCCGGACCCCACTGAAAACTACTTGCCGACCCCTGGTCTGTGGGTTGACCGAAACGGACCTGTTAAATGACCACCAAGATCTGCTGATCTTATTAGATTATTTTGTGTGGGACTGGATGAAGTCTGTGGTTTATTCTACGTCTATTGCCACGCAAGAAGAGCTAAGAAATCGAATCGAAGAAGAAGCAGCTACTATGAGGGGTTGTCCCGATGCTATAAGCCGTGCCAGAGAATCATGGAATCGTCGTATTGAATGCTGCATTCAACAAAACGGAGGGCACTTTGAAGTTACTCTGAATGTTTTATTGTTAAACAAATTAACTTTACAATATCTCGATAAAAAATTAATTTGAGACTTATGTTTATATAAATTTTCTTGTTTATTTCGTGCTGGAGAAATCCCTGAAATAGTACCGTGCAATTTTAAAACGCCTGTATATATATTTTTTTAACCTGTTTATTTAGATTTTGATGTTTATTTATTTTTCTATTTCTTTAAATGTTTAATTTTTAAACACTTTTCATCTACAATTTACATTAAAAATTTTTCTCATTAATTTTGTATTAAATTAAAAAAAAAAGGAAACTGTAATAAAAACAACAACTATTATAGTTTCTAATTTAGCTTATAGATGATGCTTAATATATTACAAAAAACGTTTTCAATTTATAAATCATTATAAAACTTATAAAATATTTTTAGTATCCTCTCTAATACATTCTGTCGGGATTTAATTTCGTGGTAATTAAATGATAATGAAGTGTTGTAATAACAGTCCGAGATAACCGAGTTATCTGTTCGATAAAAGCAAAATGGCTCGTTTTAATTAAATAAACGAAGTGTAATAATGTAAACGAATGTAAAATCGGTTTGGTAAACCTTAAAACTGTTTGTAAAGTATAGAAAGTCGTTTTGAAATGAACATTTTTAAACTTTCCAATTGAAAGCGTCTCGCTGCTAATTCGTTTGGCAAACGGGTTATTTAACTTTGGATTTTGTGTGAAACTTGTGTTTCTTTTTTTTGTAATTATAGAAAAGTAAAAAACTCAAATAGGATAAATTTTATGAAAGCTCTAAAGTATTGATGTTAAGGCAAGTTTACAAGTAAATATCAAAATACATGCGCAGTGGCGCCCAACGAACCAGATGTAACCTACGGTTCTAGCTCGATTAATTAAACGTCGGGCACGAGTGTACAAGACCCAAACGAAACCGACAAATCGGTGTTACAATTAGTTTTTACGTTCGCCGATTCATTATTAGTCGCGGGTTGCGTTTCTTTTATAGTGTAAATGGTGCTTAGGCTGACCGACCTAGTTCCAAGATTTGAAGTGCGATCTGACAAGAAAGATGGAATGAACTTTCAGTAGTACAAACAATTTTAATACGTGTTCGTGCATGCTAAGCGGAAATATAGTTTTTGCTGGTAATTGTTAAGGTCTCGTGGGTTGAACGAAGTGGCCCCCGTTGGTGACATGTGAACTCGTGCTTCGTCCGGTTCGGTATTGACACGAGAAGACAATTATCGAAGTTGGATGATATAAACATGGCTACTACAACTGTGTATTTCTCATGTGTTTAGACGAATGTTAATGATACGCTCACTAGACGTTAGATATCAGTCAACATGATCCTATTTAGCCCAGGTGAGCAAACGCCACCCTTTTCTTTATTTACCCCATTTCATATATTCCCTTAAATTAAAAAAATAGGTTAGATATGTCAAGTTTTCCTTATAAAAGTAGCTTTCCTCCTATCAATAATATTCTCAATTTTGGTTATTTTTTTAGATGTATTTGATTATGTTATAAATGTTATAAAGTTATAACAAAGGGGTAAAAAACAATATTTGGTATAAAACTCAACCTCCCTTGAAAACCATTGCAAGGGAGTCTTACTGTGTGTTCGGACCAAGGACTAAGTTTTGGCAAAATTATTTTAATTGTTATACACCTATTTCTTTATGTTAAAAAAAAGAAAAAATCTTGTGAAAAATTCTTGTTAGAGTTTTACTCAAAGGCTAAGTTTTGGCAAAACTATTGTAATTATTATACCTACAGAGTGTCTCAAAACTCTACCCTGGTAGCACTTAACACCTTTACGATGACAATAAAAAAAATTGTTTTATCAGCAAACGATGAACCATTTTGAAGTTCACAAACGCTCAAAATTTCATTGTGATAGCTAAAGGCGTTATTGAAATATTTAAAAAAACCTGTTCAGACACTTCATCTTCAAGAGAAAGCTCTTCCTAAGCTCTCTTAGGAAGCAATTTCGGATAAGGACTTTTTCGTTGAATCAGCATAAAATCAGCTCTAGAATATGTGGTTAGTGTTTGGCAACTGAGTTCTGAAACACCCTATATACCTAATTCTCTTTTAACGCGATAGATACGTTCCTTAAAAAAATCGTGTAAAAAAAAGAATAAGGTGTAAACAATATTAAAAAATTATTGTTAGAGTTTTACTCAAAGGCTAAGTGTTGGCAAAACTATTGTAATTATTATACAGAGTGTCCCAGAACTCTACCCTGGTAGCATTTAACACTTTTACAATGGCAATAAAAAAATGTTTTACCAGCAAACGATGAGGCATTTCAAAGTTCACAAATGCTCAACATTTCATTGTGATAGCTAAAGGCGTTATTAAAATATAAAAACAAAAAGCTGTTCATACACTTCATCTTCATCTTCTAGCTCTCTTAAGAAGTAATTTCGGATAAGGACTTTTTCGGTGAATCGGCATAAAATAAGCTCTAGAATGTGTGGTTAGCGTTTGGCAACTGAGTTCTGAAACACCCTATACACCTAATTCTCTTTTAACGCGATAGATACGCTCCTAAAAAAATCGTGTAAAAAAAGAATAAGGTGTAAACAATATTAAAAAATTATTGTTAGAGTTTTACTCAAAGGCTAAGTGTTGGCAAAACTATTGTAATTATTATACAGAGTGTCCCAGAACTCCACCCTAGTAGCATTTAACACTTTTACAATGGCAATAAAAAAATGTTTTACCAGCAAACGATGAGGCATTTCAAAGTTCACAAATGCTCAAAATTTCATTGTGATAGCTAAAGGCGTTATTAAAATATAAAAACAAAAAACTGTTCATACACTTCATCTTCATCTTCTAGCTCTCTTAAGAAGCAATTTCAGATAAGGACTTTTTCGTTGAATTGGCATAAAATCAGCTCTGGAATGTGTGGTTAGCATTTGGCAACTGAGTTCTGGGACACCTTTATGTATATCTAATTCTCTTTTTACACGATAGATACGTTCCTAAAAAAATCGTATGAAAAGAGAATTAGGTGTAATATAAAAAAATTCGTGTAAACAGAAATTTAGGTGTAAACAATATTAAAAGAATTCTTATTAGAGTTTTACTCAAAGGCGAAGTTTTAGCAAAACTGTTGTAATTATTATACAAAGTGTCCCAGAACTCTACCCTGGTAGCACTTAACACCTTTACTATAGCAATAAAAAAATTGTTTTACCAGCAAACGAGGAAGCATTTCAAAGTTCACAAATGCTCAAAATTTCATTGTGATAGCTAAAGGCGTTATTAAAATATTTCAAAAAAAAAACTTGTTCAGACATTTCATCTTCAAGAGGCTCTAGCTCTCTTAGGAAGTAATTTCGGATAAGAACTTTTTCGTTGAATCGGTGGAAAAAAGCTTCAAAGACTCTATTACCATAATTTTGGATATTCTCTCCTAGTGTTGGAACCTCATCGACGTTAGAATCTTCAGATAGTTCTTCTACTTCTGGATTTTCAATTTCTTGTCCTGAATCTGAGTCTTCAACATACAATTTTTCATCCAGTTTAAAGAAATCATTGAGGTTTTTATTATCCGTCAATTTCAACAAATTCTTATATTTGAGAATATCTGTAAGTACATTAAGTGGTAAGTCATCTTCTGGATCAGATGTAAAAACCTCATTTAGCTGGTCTTCACTTTGCATATTGTCGTGCTTAAATCCTGCTTTAGGGAGCAATTTTTAATATTCCTTTAATATTCCTATTTCTTTGGTTACTTAGGCCCAAGCGGTTTTTGCAAAGTACAATACATCCGCATATCTTTTTCTGCATAGACGTCAAACTAGTATTGAACCCCGTATGTACCGAAAAATGAGAACGTTTAAAATCAGCTCTAGAATGTGTAGTTAGCGTTTGGCAACTGAGTTCTGGGACATCCTGTATGTATATCTAATTCTCTTTTTACACGATAGATACGTTCCTAAAAAAAATCGTGTGAAAAGAGAATTAGGTGCAAATAATATAAAAAAATTCGTGTAAACAGAAATTTAGGTGTAAACAATATTAAAAGAAGTCTTATTAGAGTTTTACTCAAAGGCTAAGTGTTGGCAAAACTATTGTAATTATTATACAGAGTGTCCCAGAACTCTACCTTGGAAGCACTTAACACCTTTACGTTGACAATAAAAAAATTTGTTTTAACAGCAAACGATGAAACATTTCGAAGTTCGCAAACGCTCAAAATTTCATTGTGATAGCTAAAGACGTTATTAAAATATAAAAACAAAAAACTGTTCAGACACTTCATCTTCATCTTCTAGCTCTCTTAGGAAGCAATTTCGAATAAGAACTTTTTTCTTTGAATCGGTGGAAAAAAGCTTCAAAGACTCTATTACCATAATTTTGGATATTCTCTCCTAGTATTGGAACCTCATCGACGTTAGAATCTTCAGATAGTTCTTCCACTTCTGGATTCTCAATTTCTTATCTTGAATCTGAGTCTTCAACATACAAATTTTCATCCAGTTTAAAGAAATCATTAAGGTTTTTATTATCAGTCAATTTCAACAAATTCTTATATTTGAGAATATCTGTAAGTACATTAAGTGGTGAGACATCTTCTGGATCAGATGTAAAAACCTCATTTAGCTGGTCTTCACTTTGCATATTGTCGTGCTTAAATCCTGCTTTAGGGAGCAATTTTTAATATTCCTTTAATATTCCTATTTCCTTGGTTACTTAGGCCCAAGCGAGTTTTGCAAAGTACATTACATCCGCATATCTTTTTCTGCATAGACGTCAAAGTAGTATTGAACCTCGTATGTACCGAAAAATGAGAACGTTTAAAATCAGCTCTAGAATGTATGGTTAGCTTTTGGCAACTGAGTTCTGGGACACTCTATATATCTAATTCTCTTTTTACATGAGAAATACGTTCATAAAAAATCGTGTGAAAAGAGAATTAGGTGTAAACAATATAAAAAAATTCGTGTAAAAAGAAATTTAGGTGTAAACAATATAAAAAAATTCTTGTTAGAGTTTTACTCAAAGGCTGTTTTAGCAAAACTATTGTAATTTAGAGTGTCCCAGAACTCTACCCTGGTAGCACTTAAAACCTTTACGATGGCAATAAAAAAAATTGTTTTACCAGCAAATGATGAAGCATTTCGAAGTTCACAAACGCTCAAAATTTCATTGTGATAGCTAAAGGCGTTATTAAAATATTTCAAAAAAAATCTGTTCAGACATTTCATCTTCAAGAGGCTCTAGCTCTCTTAGGAAGCAATTTCGAATAAGAACTTTTTCGTTAAATCGGTGGAAAAAAGCTTCAAAGACTCTATCACCATAATTTTGGATATTCTCTGCTAGTACTGAAACCTCATCGACGTCAGAATCTTTAGATAGTCCTTGCACTTCTGGATTTTCAATTTCTTGCCCTGAATCTGAACAACATACAAATTTTTATCCAGTTTAAAGAAATCAAGGTTTCTATTATCAGTCAATTTCAACAAATTCTTATATTTGAGAATATCTGTAAGTACATTAAGTGGTGAGTCATCTTCTGGATCAGATGTAAAAACCTCATTTAGCTGGTCTTCACTTTGCATATTGTCGTGCTTAAATCCTGCTTTAGGGAGCAATTTTTAATATTCCTTTAATATTCCTATTTCCTTGGTTACTTAGGCCCAAGCGGTTTTTGCAAAGTACAATACATTCCACATATCTTTTTCTGAATCAGAACGTTTAAAATCAGCTCTAGAATGTGTGGTTAGCGTTTGGCAACTGACTTCTGGGACACTCTGTATACCTAATTCTCTTCTTACACGAGAAATACGTTCATAAAAAAATCGTGTGAAAAGAGAATTAGGTGTAAACAATATAAAAAAAATCGTGTAAAAAGAAATTTAGGTGTAAATAATATAAAAAAAATCTGGTTAGAGTTGTACTCAAAGGCTAAGTTTTGGTAAAATTATTGTAATTGTTATACACCTAATTTTCGTTTTACACGAAAAATACGTTCCTAAAAAAATCGCGTAAAAAGGAGAAGTAGGTGTAAACAATATTAAAAAATCTCATTAGAGTTGTACTCAAAGGCTAAGTTTTGGCAAAATTATTTTAATTGTTATACACCTAATTCTCGCTTTACACAATAGATACGTTCCTAAAAAGATCATATAAAAAGAGAATTAGGTGTAAACAATATAAAAAAATTCGTATAAACAGAGAATTAGATGTACAGGGTGAGTCTGGATAAGCGCGCCCCCCTCTATAACTTCGAAACCATTAGAGATTTTACAAAAATTGTTATAAAACTCCAACAGGGTGTGCAACGTTCTACTTTATTAATCAAAAAACATTTATACAGGGTGTTCCATAATTAAGGTGACCAGACGTCCCGCTTTTGGCGGGACAATCCCGATTTTTCACAATTTGTCCCGTGTCCCGCGACGTTTTTCATATGTCCCGACTTTTAGAATTATAAGTGAAATTTTACATTTATGAAAATCATTGTTTTGCGTTCTAAGAATCCTACGGGTTACGACGACTAATATATTGCTTTTGCTGCGGAAGTTGAATATCAGAAAATGCTTGGATACAGTAAAAAGCATTGGTTAGCTCTTCTGCCAGCTATCGAAAGAATTTTGAAAATGTATGATCCTTTAAAATCCTAGTTTCTATCACAGAACAAATGTCTTAGAATTTTAGAAAAGTTTTCTAAAAGAGAATTTTCAAAAATTTGGCTAGAGTTTCTACAAAATCAAGCTGCTCTTTTTCAAAACGTTATAAAACTTATTGAATGTGTCAAAATATGAGCAATCGAAGTAGCAAATGAAGTTAATAATTTAAAATGTCAATGTCAAGAGAGGTTAGAAAATAATTTTCAACCGTTAACTATCCGCAATGGTATAAACCAGCTGAAAGAGCAAATCAAAAAGTTTTATAGTAACTGCAAAGATTATTTGGAAGACTGAACGGTACAATAAAATGATATTAATCATTTTCGGTTAGAAATATTTCATCATTTGGAAACAAACTATGTTCCATACAATAATGTATTAAAAATTGTGGAATATGCACTATCTTTACTTGGTACAAACGCTGCGACTCAACGTGTTTTTTCTACAGTAAATTAAGTGTGGACATCAGAAAAATCAAAATTAAGTGTTGAAACTTTGAAAACCATTTTATGTGCCACATTTTTATTCTGTAGAAAATTTTTTGTTGATACCCCCCCCCCTTCTTAGTTGTCCCGCTTTGCCTATCTCAAAATCTGGTCACCTTATCCATAATGGACCAGTAACATAATTGAATATTTTTTGTTATAATACGGTATGTTTATTATAAGCGTATTACATAGTATTTTGAAAAACAAACATTTCGATGTAACATAATCCTTATCAGAAATTAATCTCTTCAGGGAAAATATCATTTGCAATTTCCTGAACATGAATAAATTGAACACTGATTTGAATCTACGCAGGCTGTGCTTACTAAAATTTTTATTAATTGTTTCACGGTATCGATGAGTTTCGATCAGAGCCGATTTTTGTTATTCAAAAAATGAATTCAGAAGTAAACGTCCTGCTTATTCTCAAGGAAGTCCAATTTGGAATTACAAAATGCAAGTAAAGTTGTAATCTGGTACAATCAACAATGCCCAGATGACAGATCTCAAGTAATTGTTGAAATTTAACAAGACCCAGCCTACCTGGATTACTAAAATTGACACTAAATCTGTCCGTGTTTGTAATCTACGAATGCGTTTTTTTTCTAAAACTATTAATTTTTGATAAGCATTATGTTATACCAGAATGTTTGTTTTTCAAAGTACTATCTAATACGCCCACAATAAGCGTAGTGTTTTAGCATAAAAAGCATTTGTTTATGTTGCTGCTCTCTTATGGAACACCCTGTATAAATGTTTTTTGTTTGACAATGTAGAACATTACACGCCCTATTAAACTCCTGTAACAATTTCTGTAAAATCTCTAATGGTTTAGAACAGTGATGGCGAACCTATGACCCATGGGTCAGACACTGACCCACACAATCCTTTTAAGTGACCCATACCTTGATTTTTGCAAACTTATTTTTTATGTATTATTATTTATGAGATTAAAGAGAAAAATGCAAAATCCATCCTCAACCCAGACCTCTAACGCTCGGATTTTGCAGATTTCTCTTATAACACATTGAAGAGAAGAAGACAAAATCCATTCTTAACCCAGAGGTCTAGTGCTCGGATCTTGAATTTTCCTCTTCATGGTGGTATTAGAGAAAAATGCAAAATCCGTCCTCAACTCAGAAGTCTAACGCTCCGATCTTGCATTTTTCTCTTTTAACACCATGAAGAGGAGAAAACAAGATCTGTTCTCAATCCAGAGGTCTAGTGCTCGGAGCTTGCACCTTCCTCTTCATGGTGCTATTAGAAAAAAATGCAAAGTCTGTTCTCAATTCAGAGGTCTAGCGCTCAAATATTGCATCTTTCTTTTATAACACCATGAAGAGGAGGAGACAAAATCCGTTCTCAACCCAGACTTCTACTGCTCGGATCTTGCACCTTTCTTTTCATGGTGCTGTAAGAGAAAAATGCAAAATTTGTCTTCAACCCAGAGGTCTAGCGCTTAGACCAGTGATGGCGAACCTATGATCCATGGGTCAGACACTGACCCACACAATCCCTTTAGGTGATCCATACCTTGATTTTTGCAAACTTATTTTTTATATCCTAGAAAGAGAATAAATAATTTTATTTCAACTATCTATTTATTAATAAATAATACCATTATGTCATAGTATGTATGTAATTTTATCTTGTTCAATCAAATATTTAGTGTAGGGAGTACTAAATAGTGTCATCCCAATGATATCATCCACTTGTAATCGATTTTTATTTTTTAATCTTTACTTACTAATGTAAAAGTTGTAAAACAAAAAGGAAAAAAGCTCTTTTAGCCCTTAGTCTTAGAAGTAAGGATATAAAAAGTAAGTTTATTAAAAACACATTTCCCTTTTGCATGTGACTTAATACTGTGACCCACGAGCTAGCACCAAAACAATATAGTAAATAAAACGTGACCCACTGCGCCAAAAGGTTCGCCATCACTGGTTTAGAAGTTACAGAGGGGGGCGCTTATCCAGACTCACCCTGTATAACAATATTAAAAAATTCCTATTAGATTTCACTTAATTTATTTCGTGCTTACATTTTAATTACACATTAAATATCAAACTAAATCCTCATCAAACTTCAAGTCTCAACAATAAAGAGTTTTTGAGATATGATTTTTTTAAAATTTGACTAGAATTTAAATAAAACAATAGTACCTCAATCAAACGTAAATAATTATGAAGAATTTTTTTTTCTCTGAAACTACAAGTGGTAGAAATAATGTTTCATGTAAAAGTATCTTAAAATTATCCAACCTAAGCAAAAATAAATATTTGATAAAAAAATACGTTAAATAAATGACTAAAAATATTTTCAAATTAATCTGACTTAATTTCCAAGATACAAACGAGCAAGAACTAATCATCCATTCGTAGCCTTTATATTGTTCGTTGCGCCACATTTAAACTAATCCATTTTTAAACGTTTATTTTATCGAACGTTCATATTATGTGCTACTGTATGTTAAAACTATCTTTAAAAAAATCAAAAACCTAAAAAAAAGTTGGGCTTAATCATCGATGATGTTAATAAAATAGTTTCGTTTATCTTAATAATTCTTTATGAAGAATTTAAAACATTAGATTCAAAAAATAAAACTATACATGTTTAAAAAGGACTTTTTCCTTTTAATTTAGTTAGGATTCAATTTTCCTTATATTAAAAATATCTTTCATTTTTATTTTTGATATATTACTATCTCATCCATTCTTATTACTAAAAATATAAAGAGAAGTGATTGGAATGAAATAATTAAATAAGACTAAAATGAAAGCTTCGGTTTGATAACACTATTTCGATTATAATTTTATTGATTAAATAGTTTAGTATTAAAAAATAAATATTGGAATGTTGATTATGACATGGATTATTGGAAAATATTTTTTATGTTTGATCATTAAATAAATGATTAAAGTCGCAGTTACACGACGCGTGGTTCACCATTAATAGGTTAAAGGTAGTTTTCTATCTTATTTTATTTTATTTAATTCCGAGTTTATGTCGATAATATTCTCGATTATTTAAAAATTTAATTGATTGTTGGTTTTGCAATAAAAGTTTTAGATATAACATTACGTCATTTTTAATAGTCTAACAAGGCTATTAGAAAAACCTATTTCGAACGTATAATTTATAATTTTTTATGAATAGGTAGTAAAAGTTGGTTTATATAACCAAAAAGTTCAATCAGTTATCTTAAACGGTCTTCTATTAAGATACATTTTTAGATGCTTTCCAATGAATAATAAACTCACTAAATTTCGACCATAAAATTAACCTTTCATTTTTTCTATATGCATTTTTATAAAAAAAAACTGACTTTAGGATGCGTTTTTTTTTTGGGGCCGAGATTTGGGCTGTTTACAATATAAAGTGACTAAGAATTAATCATCACTTTATAATCTTTATGTTAGTCATTCTATCACATTTAAGTTATTGGCAGACTACAAACAAATTGAACTGAATCATTTATTATATTATATATAATAACGTTATAACTTCTAAACGTGAAATTTCAATGTGATCCAAAGAAAATTCCACTTTTAGGACTTAAAAAATTTAAATTAAGGACTTTAAGTTATATTTTTTCTTCTGAGGGAAAAACTAAAATTCGTAGAAAAATCATCTTTGGCAAAAATAAAGATTAAGTTTCAATCCAAATCCTCATAAAATTTCAAGTCTCAGCAATTAGTTTCTTAGATATGAATTTTTAAAAATTGACAAGTTTTAATCGACATCAAATTACATTTTCTTTTCTAAGGGAAAAATTAAAAGTCGTAGAAAAATCAACTCTGGCAAAAATAAAGATTAAGTTTCATTTTAAATCCTCATAAAATTTCAAGTCTCAGCAATTAGTTTCTTAGATATGAATTTTTAAAAATTGACAAGTTTTAATCGACATCAAATTACATTCTCTCTTCTAAGGGAAAAATTAAAAGTCGTAGAAAAATTACGACTGGCAAAAATAAAGATTAAGTTTCATTCTAAATCCTTATAAAATTTCAAGTCTCAGCAATTAGTTGCTTAGATATGAATTTTTAAAAATTGACAAGTTTTAATCGACATCAAATTACATTTTCTTTTCTAAAGAAAAAATTAAAAGTCGTAGAAAAATCAACTCTGGCAAAAATAAAGATTAAGTTTCATTCTAAATCCTCATCAAATTTCAAGTCTCAACAATTAGTTTCTTAGATATGAATTTTTTAAAATTGACAAGTTTTAATCGACATCAAATTACATTCTCTCTTCTAAGGGAAAAATTAAAAGTCGTAGAAAAATGAACTCTGGCAAAAATAAAGATTAAGTTTCATTTTAAATCCTCATAAAATTTCAAGTCTCAGCAATTAGTTTCTTAGATATGAATTTTTAAAAATGGACAAGTTTTAATCGACATAAAATTACATTCTCTCTTCTAAGGGAAAAATTAAAAGTCGTAGAAAAATCAACTCTGACAAAAATAAAGATTAAGTTTCATTCTAAATCCTCATAAAATTTCAAGTCTCAGCAATTAGTTTCTTAGATATGAATTTTTAAAAATTGACAAGTTTTAATAGACATCAAATTACATTCTCTCTTCTAAGGGAAAAATTAAAAGTCGTAGAAAAATCAACTCTGGCAAAAATAAAGATTAAGTTTCATTTTAAATCCTCATAAAATTTCAAGTCTCAGCAATTAGTTTCTTAGATATGAATTTTTAAAAATTGACAAGTTTTAATCGACATCAAATTACATTCTCTCTTCTAAGGGAAAAATTAAAAGTCGTAGAAAAATCAACTCTGGCAAAAATAAAGATTAAGTTTCATTCTAAATCCTCATAAAATTTCAAGTCTCAGCAATTAGTTTCTTAGATATGAATTTTGAAAAATTGACAAGTTTTAATCGACATCAAATTACATTCTCTCTTCTAAGGGAAAAATTAAAAGTCGTAGAAAAATCAACTCTGGCAAAAATAAAGATTAAGTTTCATTCTAAATCCTCATAAAATTTCAAGTCTCAGCAATTAGTTTCTTAGATATGAATTTTTAAAAATGGACAAGTTTTAATCGACATCAAATTATATTCTCTCTTCTAAAGGAAAAATTAAAAGTCGTAGAAAAATCAACTCTGGCAAAAATAAAGATTAAGTTTCATTCTAAATCCTCATAAAATTTCAAAACTCAACAATTAGTTTCTTAGATATGAATTTTTAAAAATTGACAAGTTTTAATCGACATCAAATTACATTCTCTCTTCTAAGGGAGAAATTAAAAGTCGTAGAAAAATCAACTCTGACAAAAATAAAGATTAAGTTTCAATCTAAATCCTCATAAAATTTCAAGTCTCAACAATTAGTTTCTTAGGTATTAATTTCTAAAAATTGACAAGTTTAAATCGACTTATAACAATAAAACAACACCTTAATTTATATTGATAATTCAAAGCAATAATTTAAAAATACTATTTTATTAAACTAGAATTAACCCTTTGCGGTCGAAAAAGGTCGTTTGGAAACCACGACAATATATAACCTCATCCGACCGAAAATATCGACCGCAAACGGTTAAATATTTCTTATACTAAAAGTACCTTTCTTATTATTGAAGATGTGTTCAATTTGAACTATATTTTAAAATAGTTTTTGTACGTTAGAAACTAACAAAAAGAGTATGAAAAGAATTGTTTGATGTAGAACACTCAAAACTTTGTGAGAGACTGATCGCTTTACTCAGAGGTTGAGATTTGGGAAAAGTATTTCGATTACCTGAGAATTTCATTGATTAAATGCTTTAGAAATGAAGTGTTCGAATGTTTTTATGAGAATTATTTCAAAGGTTGTTCTAAAAGTACATAGTCTATTTGATGTTGAATAGACTCGTGATTTATTCAACTTACAAATAATTGTTCATCTTAAGTTATAATTTCACATGGTGTAATATCACATAAACTATATTTTTTATTTCCTTATTATTGATATACAGTGAAATTTCCCTTGGGCGGACACCAGCGGTACCCACCAAAGTGTCCGTTCAAGAGGGGTGTCAGCTTAAGAGAAATGCGAAGTAATTATATGAGAGTCGGTTCCATGAAAGCTGTCCGTCCAAGGGGGGTGTCCGTTCAAGAGGGGTGTCCGCGAAGGGAAATTTCACTGTACTAGTAAATAATAAGTATGAAGAGATGGAAATTATACAGGGTGTTTAAAAAATACGTTCGAATATTTGGCCCACTTATAGATCTCATCAGTACAAACAAAAAAGTCAAAATAAACATAAGTCCAAAAATCAGCCGTTTCCTAATTACAGCCTGTTTTTCAAATTAAAATAATTTACACTCAAATATCAGTATAAATACATTTTAATTATTACAAATTAATGATTCTTAAAGAAGATGTTCAAAATGTCCCCCTTCCATTTGTATACACATTTCACATCTCCGTAAAAGTGAACGCCGCACTCTCTCAAAGAGTCCCGGATTTATACGAACAGTCTGGCAGGCATGTTCAATTCGTTCTCGCAACTCATCTAAATTATTCACAGGACTTGAATAAACTAATGTCTTTAAATACCCCCAAATGCAAAAATCGAGTGGAGTGAGGTCGGGAGATCTAGGGGGCCATGCAATTGGACCTCCTCGCCCTATCCACCTGCCATTGCAATTTTCGTTTAGATAATTTCTGACCAAGACTCCGTAATGCGCAGGAGCTCCATCGTGCATCAACCACATATTAATTCTGTGGTTGAGGGGCACATCTTCTAACAGCAGTGGTAATGTATTCCGCAAAAAGTCAAGGTACAATTGACTAGTCAAACGGTTAGGCAGGAAACAAGGTCCTATCAGATGGTCTCCTAACACACCAAGCCAAACGTTGATTGCAAATCGGTGTTGATGATTCGATTCAACAACGGCATGCGGATTTTCGTCGGCCCAAACATGGCTATTATGAAAATTAAAAATGCCATTTCTCGTGAAACCAGCTTCGTCTGTAAATAAAATTTTCGTAACAAAATTTGGGTTCTCCGCGACTTTTGTCAACATGCTTCGACAAAACACCAGTCGTGCGGCATAATCAGGCACAGCTAGAGCCTGTACCCTTTGAATATGGTATGGGTGCAATTGCTGCTCCCGTAAAATTCTCCAAATTAGGGAAAAATTAATATTTGTTTCAGTAGAGAGTCTTCTAGTACTAGTACCAGGATTTTCTTCCATTCGTCTTAAAATGTTAAGTTCTGCGTCGGGAGTACAAACTGATCTAGGCCGACCACCATCACCGTTCCTTGATTTAAACGATCCAACTTCGGATAAACGTTGATGTAAATTTGTAAAAAGTTTGTCACACGGAAGTACCCGGTTTGGGAATGCTTCGGCATAAAGGCGACGTGCCTCACAAGCATTTCCATCGGCTTTGCCATACATAAAATGCATGTCTGCCATTTCTGCGTTGGTATAAGGCATATTCGAAAATTTCAACAATGGGTTACAGCAACAACTACTTCAATAAACACTGACAATAACGGACACACAATAATTACAACAAATGTGGCAACTACGCTAACAGAAACGAACAAAATCTGTTTTGTTATTTCCATGGATGACTTCATAAATACGCGAATCACTCCTACTGAGTGTAAATTATTTTAATTTGAAAAACAGGCTGTAATTAGGAAACGGCTGATTTTTGGACTTATGTTTATTTTGACTTTTTTGTTTGTACTGATGAGATCTATAAGTGGGCCAAATATTCGAACGTATTTTTTAAACACCCTGTATGTATTATTTACTTCCTGAAGATTTTATTTTGTAATCAATTCATAATACTTCGTCAATTAATACCTAAAAAATCATGATTATAAAGTTTTTGAAATGAAAAAGACTCACCAAGCGAATGTTGTTTCCTTGAAAATCTCCTAAAAATATATAAAAAAAAATATTTTTTAAAAATTCTTAATAAATCAAAAGTATTTTACCTGGTAACATTCGCAAAATAACAATCCGAAGATTTCCTCAAAATGACAATCTGAAGCCGAACTCCAATGATTTGAAACACATTCACGGAAATAAATCCTAAGTTTTTTAACACTAATTGCAAAAAAGATTAAACGAATAAAAATAAATAAGAACACACGACAGATTTGTTGAAAACCCGCACAGTAACTGCAAAGAATTTCTAAATTTGAGTTTTATGGTGTGTTCAACCCCTAATTGTTGGAGGGGAAACTGGTTTTCTTCGGTAAAAAACTGGAAATTACAAAGCGTTTGGGTCGAAATTTACCTGCTCGTTTTCCAGTTTGCAAAGAAAACTCCAATTCGAGTTTATTAACGTGAATTTAAAAATAAATTTTATATTAAAAAGATATTAAAAAGTAAACTGTTTAAGTTTTTGAGATATATTAGTTTTAACGAATGGTAAATATTTATTAAGATACTAATGAATTTTTTAAAGCTTGTATCTAAAAAAACTAATGGTTGTAGAGACTTAAAATTTTATGAGGATTTAGATTGAAACTTAATCTTTATTCCTACCAAACATAGATTTTCTAGGACTTTTAGTTCTCTCCTCAGAAGAGGAAATGTAACATAATATAGATTAAAATTTGTCTATTTTTAAAAATTCATATCTAAGAAACTAATTGTTTCTAAGACTTGAAATTTTATAAGAATTTAGACTGAAACTTAGCCTTTATTTTTATCAAAGATGAATTTTCTACGACTTTTAGTTTTTCCGTCAGAAGAGAAAATGTAACTTAAAGTCCTTAATTTAATTTTTTAAACATTCTAAAACTTAGGCAGCGTGCTAAAAGTGGGATTTTCTTTGGATTACATTAAAATTTGGCGTTTAAATTTACAACTTTATATATAATAATAATATTTTTTAACCTTTAATTATCAAAAGTCCAAAAAACTTATCAATTCATAAAAGAACTTATCTTTTGCATGAGTTATATTAAGTGATTACTTAATCGTGCATTAATAATCTTTATATTATTCATTATTCCAAATAGTAATTAATTTTTAACTAAAACCCGCCGTAATGATAACATATCATTATACAGGACTGTTCCGTTTTAACTGTCGTATATTTTAAGGCGAATGGAACTAAATATTAACGTTACATAGGTGTAATAATTTATCGTAACCTTCACAACCAACTAATAATTTAATTTAAATAATTCACTGTGCTGATGTTAATAATAGGTCAACTTATGGAAGTAAAACCTTGAATGTCTCGAAAACAAACCACTTTTGGATTCTATGTCCAGCAGTAAGACTTTTAAAAAGAATTCAAACTGGGTACTTTGTGTATTATATAAGTTTAAAATAAAAAAATAATTTTATTTTGTTAAAAGTATTTGATTAAAAAGTATTTTTTTAAACTTTAAAAAATTTTAAAGTAAATTTTTTATTTAATTCCAACAAATTGTATTCTGGAGACTATTTACGAATTAATGTAAATTTTTAGTAAAAGTCTTTATAGAATCTTTGTTATATTAATGATTTTTTTTTTTTTTTTGATGGAGAGTTTTGACGATTCAACATTTTGCAATCCTTTCAAATTACTGCGTCTTCTATTTTTAAACTGGGTTTAATATAACATGAATATTTCAGTCATGAAATCAGATCATAAAAAAAGAGACACTCATTGATTAATTTTACAAGCGTACGTGATTTTTTGACAAGTTAAATGCCAAATTTATAGTTTGTAATTGTTGTTCATTAAAACGTAGAGTTCTAATTAATTAACACCTTCACCTTTCTTCTGAAGGAATTAATTGAAAAGTACTTACACTTACTTGTAAATCTTGATCACTATTTTTTGAATAAATAAAACACGTAGAATGAACTTTACACTATAACTTAACTAAAAAAGTAAATAAATAGACTTTTGTTTTGTACTTTTACTGGTTTTTATTGTCTAATCTGCAACTAGTTTCGGCTTTTCGCCATCATCAGACAGCTTTTTATAAACACGTGTATTGTTAATCGTCTTGACTTGAAATTTTAACCTGTTAATGTATATCGGAGTAAATTAAGATTAAAATTGATGTAAATTATTTTTTGGAAAGCTGCCTAATGATGGCGAAAAGCCGAAATTAGTTGCAGATTAGACACTAAAAACCAGTAAAAGTACAAAACAAAAGTCTATTTATTTACTAATTGTCGACTGGTAGAAAGTATCGGATATTTGATTTTCACTCATTAACTGAAAAAGTTATATATTGAAATTAATTAAGAGATTTGAAAATCGCGACTAAATTATTCACAACGAAAAGATTAAACGAGCGAAAGAAAACTAAAAATTATAAGACGAAAGCTGACGAGCAAAGAGGATTTAACTCTTTGAGGGGCGGACATTTTCAAATAAAAAAACCGAAAGTGGGCACAACAGAAATGTTGTGTCATCTAAGAGATTAGCAAAAACCATAATCTGAACTTGAAGTGGTGAGATGGCACCCGCTCTCAACCACTGTACAGCAAAAGGAGTACAAATTTTTGAAAAATGGTTTATTTTGTGTACCAGCGGGCACAAAAGTCAAAATTCGAGGTGGTACATTAAGCCACCCACCAACCCTCAAAGAGTTAAACCGGGTTGTATAATCATAAGTAAAAATTTTTTGGGGGAGAAAAAAACATGTTTTAAGAACAAGTTGGCAAAATTATATAAATAACGAGAAACTAAAAATGTACAAAGCTCAACGAAAGGTATTGATATAGAACTACTATCGGTACCATAAGTCAAGTCAGTGAACTTTTGGATGTTCATACTTTGAAAATTTTCGTCGAAAAAAATCGTGGTAAAGACTGTCATAATCGGTGATCATTTCTACGTAACATATCCAAATTCAAAAACGTAGGTCACGCGGTTTAGAAAATATCACCAGTTAAATGAAAAAAGGATTGGTTTTTTGACCGGTCCGCGGAAAACGCAATCTTTAGGATTTTTTTTTTCTGGGAAACCGCTGAAGGAAAAAAATTAGGACCTTTTATAGGATATACTCTCATCTCTTTACTATAACATGGCATTTTTAATCCCAAAAATAGTCCATCTCGAGAACCACTGGTCGCATCTCAACGAAATTGCTGGCAGGTGGTAATTAAGAATGCAAACTATCTCAATTTTTACAAATATCTAACAATCGAGAAATGAGTATATTCGTAGTATGTTGTATGTAGTATGAGTATGTTATATGGATTTTAAATTCGGACTAATATGCAAAGTGCACGTTTCAAAAGAAATTCCAACAATGTCAGTACTCGCACATGTTTCACCCTGTATATTTAATAGTTAGATGAAATTATACTAAATCAAAATTAAAAATACGTAACTTTATGGATGCAGTGTAATACGTAGAAATTAATTAGTACTATTTTATTAAGTACATATTTTTTGATTATTAGTTTGTGGTTGAGCTGAGTTTTTAGGTATCATTTTCCAAAAATCGTACAATAAAATTATGATCTCATTCCTTTTTGATTATGGTAAATATCTTATTAGACATGAATATAAAAACTGAGCTTCAGAATTTTTAAGATAGAAAGGGCATAGTTTTAGCAATAATTTCTACAAAAAAAATTGTACTGTCATTTCTTCCAAATCTGTTTATGTATGCAGACTGTCCCAAAATTATGCCGACAAACTCTTACGATATGTTCCTAGGGTCATTTTAAGTAAATTGAGATTAAAACATGTTATCCGATCTCTTGTAGTTTAGTAACTTTACTAATTTTAAGGAGATATGCCTTTAAATTTCACACGAACCTTAGGATTTAGTCTCTATTACATATATCTGTACCTGAGAGCTAAAGGGACGTAAGTCCAAACTTTATGAAAATAAGATATGCTTAAAATAAGTATCTCGTCAAACACAACATTTCATTTTTTACAACATTATATAAAAAAATTGATCAAGAAAAAAAATTTTTGGGTTATAAAGAAGTAAATCCTTACCGTTTTAGCGCCAAATAGTCGTAAGTCCACAAAAAATCTAATTATCAAGGTTGAAACTTATTTTAACCTTTTATTTTTTTATTTTAAATTATTTTATTTTAATTTATTTTATTTTAACTTATTCTTTTTTTGCTAAATTTTATTCGCAATTGTAAAAAGCCTAGATTTAATGTGTACTCCATGGCCATAGAAGATTTAAAAATTTTTAGTACATTGTACTCCTTATCAACAGCGCCATTTATATCTAGAAAGAAAAGCAATGATGGCCTAGAGTTTAAATTGTCCAACATTGTTTGGCTTCAACTTCGGCGAGAAGTATATGAAACTCTTTTTTATAAAACATCATTTAATGGCAATTTTTGTTCCATTAATTTGTATAGAAATATTCGAAAACCGTCAAATATACCAAAAAGTTTGACCAAATTAAGATTTTTTTTGAAAATCTATAAGTAAAGCAAAGTACAACAATCTTGTAACTCTCCTTAAGTGGGTCCCTGAAGAATATCAGGATTATTTCAGAAACTTACCCCATACTGAAGAATCATCAGATTTCCCTGATGATGAATGAGTTTGAGTTAATATATTTTAAAATTTATTCTTTGTTGTAATAAGTTCATACATGTTATTATTGTCCCAAATTATTGTTTTGTTGTAAGTCCATACAGTCATTCAGAAATAATTTTTTCAAGCCAAAATGTAGTAAGTCCAATAAGTTCGTAAAAATAAAAAGTTTTCATAAAAATGTTTTGTTGATGAACAAAGACAGACTGTTAGTATTAAATAACAATATTTCCGCCATTATGAGGTAAATTGTTTGAGAGCTGAGAATATGAAAATTGTTATTTCAAATTAAAAATAGTATATTTTTCGTTATTTCATAATTATGTGATTTTGGACTTAAGTTCCTTTAGCTCTAAGGTACAGATATGGTAATAATTTCAAAAATGTCTTAATTTTATAACATGCTTTTGTGTGGGTGAGGATTTGTAAAATAAATTGTATTAATCCAAATAATTAATACAATATCTATCACCTGGCGGCAATCTCGTTAAGATGCAGCCAACGGTTGCAACGGTTGGAAATATCACCAATTAAATGAAAAAAGGAATGGTTTTTTGACTGGTCCGTTGAAAACGCAATCTTTGGGAATTTTTTTCTCAGAAATCGCTGAAGAAAAAAAAAATGGGACTTATAGGACCTAGCCTCCGTTAAGATACAACCAGCAGTTCTCAATATCGACTATTTCTGGCATTGAATTTTTTAACGAAAACAAAGGAAATTTTTGAAAAAGCAAGAAATACCACGTTATAGTAAACAAATGAGGATACATCCTACAAAAAGTCCCAATTTTTTTTCTTCAACGGTTTCTAAGAAAAAAATTTCCAATGTTTGCATTTTCCGCGAACCGGTCAAAAAATCGATCCTTTTTTCATTTAACTCACAATATTTCCTAAACCGCGTGACCCATGATTTTTAATTTTAGCTATGTTACGTAGAAATGATCACTGATCATGACAGTTTTTCCCCCGATTTTTTTCAACGAAAACTTTCGGAGTATGAACATTCGAAATCTCACTGATTTGCCTTGTGACACCGATAGTAGAAAAAAATCATTCTTAAAATTAAATAACATATTTAAAAAAAAAATGAAAATTGACTAATAAAGAAAGTGAAAATTAAATACTAAAATTGAAATTAAACACTAAAATTGAAATTAATTAAGTACTTTAAACAAATGCACAGTTTTATGTTTTAGTTTGTTTTCCATAAAAGTTCTAAAGTTTTCTAAAGCTTCCCTGATGTTGTTTTTCTACGTCTCAAGGACCGACTGAAAAGACCTTCACCGTCTTTATTTTTTTTTGCTTTGTTATTTAACTTGACCGTATTTATTATTTTGTCAGGAAAAATCTAATAATATTTTGTCGTAGGGTCAATGCATTGGTTCTCGACCAGTTAACAAAAAAATTGACTTTGAATGTATTTTACATATCGAAAAATTATTCACATTTTATTACACCTAGCCTTCAACGATTCTTCAATGAGTTCTTAACAGTGTGCAAGTATGCTTTTTCCTTTCTTTTAACAATATTTATTAAAATTTCAATAAAAATAAAAAAAGTACAATATCACTACTTCTCGACCACTACGCGGAGTTCTCGACCACCACAAATTGGACTAATTTCCAAGAAAATATATTTAGAACAACAGATTCCATTACAGAAAAACATAAAGTCAAACAATTTTAATATATGTATACGTATATTTTCACTAAACAAACATAAAGAAGGAACTTACAAAAAATAGATTATTATTTTTTACTAATAAAGAAAGTGACATTAAGCAATTTCCTTGTTACAGTGGTCGAGAACTAATTGATTTTCGACCACCTACAATAAGAGTGTAAAAGAAGAATACTTAGGTCTAATTTAATGGTCGCAAACTAAAACTTAAAAAGTAGATATATAAATTAATTGAAGTATACCAAAAAATACCAACAATTCTTAAATAGATGATATCACCAAAACAATTAACTTTTTTAAAACCTTACTGATTCTCGACCATTTTGGTCGAGAACTGAAAAAGGCAATTATTTTAATATTGGTTGGCGACCATCAAATATTAAGCAAAAAACTTACTGTGAGCCTATTTTTTCTTAAAATATATAAGCAACTATAAATAATAATAGAGAGAAACCATAATATAATCATCTAACGTGTTTAATATCAAAATTATTTACTATTTTCTGGCCGGGTACGCTTAACACTTTTTTACACTATACATGAAAATATACTGTCATCGCGATAGACATGTATTTACTGATTTTTTACGGAATAACGCAGATTTTTAACTCCATTTTGAGAATAATTTTAAAAGTGTAATAGAAGTACAAAACCAAATGTGCACACCTTTTTAAAGTATAGCGAATATATTTCTTATTATTCGACTTTAAATGACAAAATGGTCGAGATCCAGTGCCGGTCGGCTAACCAGTGCATTTACCCGATTTCTGCCAGAAAATAAAAAATAAAAACCAATTTTTTAACTGAATGAATCTTGTTCCTAACTAAAAATTCAAGATGTAAAGTTGTATAATCTTGATTTATGGATTTATCGAAACATAATGTATTTTTAAACTTTAGAGATTTAAAGATTCAAATGTCGCTTATATAGTTTGTAATTTTTTCCCTAACTTTTTCTATAAAAAGAGAAAACATATCCTATCTTTAAAATTTGCAAAGCTTTATTATTATCTTTCTCGTTATTTTTCTACGTTTTATAGATCCACTCATATTAAATGTGAGCTTCAAGCGAAAGATGTTAAATTGAATTGAGTTATAGAAGTCTCGATATTGAACGAGTATTACGAGACGAGTATTAAAGAGACTTATCCCGACCATCGTAACAAAGACTTCTTGAGTCGTAAATTTTCTCCTCTCAACTTTATCTATCTGGACCAATTAACTGATCCAAGGCTTTCATATACATCAAAGGTTTTAATATTTATGTTAAAGGTCTGGTTTCTATCTTGTCTTTTTAATAGGCTGTGTCTGCGAGTCAGGCGGTGGTCTGGGCAAGCGATGAACCTCTTCGGCTGCCTATTTCCGTGTGCGTTGGAGCGCAACTGGTGGAGCGTCCGTAGCGACCCATGTATGACTGAGGAGTTCGTGCATAGGATGGGGGTAAACGCGTCGACGACGAGCTCGGGAGAGCCGGGTGGCACGCCCGCGGCCGTGGGCCTGACCGATTCCATGCCCGGATATCGTGATGCTATGGGCGTTATTGTTAGGTAATAAAAGGATCAAATAAAATTAGTAATTGTATGAAAAATAAACTGTTTCTTAGGGAGAGGAAGAAGAAGGTAACCGGTTTTGCGACGTTGAAGAAGAAGTTCATCAGGAGGAGGAGGTCCTCGAAAACTTGCGATCACGGCCGTATGTTGCGCGAATTGGTATCAGATTGGAGTTCCCTTGAGATCTCAGCTCTTTTAGAGGAGTACGAAGCGTTAGAATCGCTAAAAGATTTATGTGTTCAAGCTGAATTGGCCAGACCGGCCGCGGCGACGTTTAAACAAGATTTATCGGATCTGTACGATTTTAAATATTGTACAGATGCTGACTTGGTCTACAGGGGCGCTTGTTTTCCGATACATCGTGCCCTTCTGTCGGCTCGTTGTCCTTATTTCCGCGATCTCTTAGCTGGCTGTCCCGGATACGGCGCTAGAATTTGCTTAGAATTACGTACAGCTACGGTAGATGTTCAACTATTCTCTGCTCTGTTACGTTATCTATACACCGGCGATATTTGCCCGCATGACACAAATATCGACTTGAATTTGTTACGACGGTTACGCGAGGAGTTTGGGACGCCGAACGCCCTCGAAGTAGACTTGAGGTATTTGTTAGAAACCGGAGATTACGCCGATGCCGCTTTAGTGTTTACTTCGGATGGTTCAGACTGTCAACGGCCTGATTCGGGAAGTTCAGAGTATGGATTTCGTCCTAAACTGGAATTACCTTGTCATAAAGCTATACTGTCGGCAAGATCTCCATTCTTTAGGAATTTGCTACAGAGACGATCAAGAAGCGGGGAGGAACACACCGAAAGGGCGCTTCATATTCCCACAAGGATTGTTTTGGATGAAACCGTCATTCCGAAAAGATACGCCAGGGTTTTATTGCACGCTATTTATTTGGACCAGGTGGATTTGGCACTTATTTCTCGAGCTGGATGTGGGGGTGGTTTAGGTGAAGCTCAAGCTTTAGCCCATACTGGACGAGTACGACCGTCTCCGCTTGAAGAAGCTATGGAACTTTATCAAATCGGACGGTTCTTGGAACTAGATATTCTCGCACAAGGCTGTGAAGATCTTATACTCGACTGGTTGTCTTTAGATACGTTACCGACCATTTTACAATGGGCTAAACAGCCACACGGTTCCGCTTGGGTTCACAGACAAGTAACAAATCCATAATTTTTTATTTTTACTTTTTTCTTATTTATTTTTATTGTAGACTTTGCATTTCTTACGGGAAGAATTCCAACCGATTGTTCAATCACCAGTTCTTCATCACCTTGACAAAGAACACTTAATAGAAGTCTTAAAAAGCCCGTTTTTACAGGCTAGTGAACTGGAAATACTGCACGCTGTACTTAAATGGGGGGAAAATGAACTTATCCGACGCATGGAAGATAGAGGTATATTTTAAAAGTGTTACATCATTTCAATTTGTAATAGGATTTATTTTTTCAGAACCAAACTTGTTAAGTCACACAGCACATTCAGTGACACGTAAAGGAGTTAAAAAACGTGATCTCAGTGACGTAGAACTTCGTGAAATTTTATCTGATCTCCTACCTTTAGTAAGAATGGACCACGTGCTACCACCAAACAGCGACGTTTTAAATCAAGCTATTCGCCGCGGATTGGTAAGCACTCCTCCAAGTCACATGATTGGAGGCGAACGAGAAAATTTACGGGTTAACGCATGGATAAGAGGAAAAAATAACGGGTTGTTTGTACAACCCAGACTCTTCATGCCTTATTATGAAGAAGTAAAGGTGTTAGTTGAGGACCATTTGGTACAAGATGGAGAAATAATGAGGATGAGAAGATCTCGTTATATTCCCGACATTCCGGATACTTTGTATATGGTTGAAGATAAGCCAAGGGTTCACGGGACAGCTGGAGTTGATGTATTAGCATCATCATTACCTGTTCCTGATCCAGGAATTATGAACGCAATGTTAAAAAGAGAGCAGAAATTGAAACAATCGCCGATTTGTCAGAGAGCTTTGAATTATCCTCTTTCATCTAGACATGAAATTTACAAGCAAATTCGGTTAAGGGTCGTACGAGAGTTTAATTTACCAGATCCGGTAGCTGATATGCTTGAAAATTGTTTCTATGTACCAGATAAAACGGAAAATGAAATCAGTACCGTCAACCAAGAACCTGTACAACCTTCTCCAGCCAAGTTATCGATCGTTCGTAGCTGTTACAACCACATGACATTTCCAAGACAAAGTGGATATCAACCTCCTAGACACGAGCTTCCCGCTCTTGTTCCCGAAGGCGAATTTCGTTTTGTAAACGAACCGGAAAGTAGTTCTTGCAGCGACGGACATCTCTCAGATATAATGCCCGACGTCGCTATGGCTACTTCTACTTTAGGACAAATTCAACTACAGGAACAGCAGGAAATGGAATTAGATTTGGGGGATGGAGCAGCACATTTACACGGAAATCCGGCAGAGTTACAGAACCCGCGTCATCTTCCGATTTCCTATCGTAGATATAACTTAAGCACTTATCCGCATATACGGTCGGACACGCAGGGCTACCATTCGATCATGCCGCGGTACTTATAGTTCCGAACGAACTACGGGAACTTTTAAGGCGGAACACGTACATTGTACAGCTGTGATTTATTAAACAAAATTTTCTAGACCAGTTACTGTGTGAGGATTCCAAAATTAACTAGTCACGAGAACAAATTTTTAAGTCTTAATAAAATTTAAAGCGAAAGCGATCGATCAAAATTCCCTCACATCAGAGCGTAGTTAGCCTTGTTTAATTTTCCGGTTACCGCCAGCTGTCGCCCTATTGCAGTTTAGAAGCCGCTGCGTTCACCGCTTTTAGCCCTCTAGCGTAGTACTCTCTTCAAATTACCTCTTTCGAGTTTATACAAAGTTAACGATGGTTAATTAATCAATGAAGTTTTGAATTATCGTATTTAATAAAATCTTAAATTTTCGAGTTAGAACTTTAATTCATATTATACTCACTTCACGATTTAAGAATCGTAAAAGTTAAAACAAATAGTCGGTTAGTTTTTTTTTTTTTTTTTAATTTCAATTTTAATAAATATTCATACTCATTGATTTAATTAAACAGTTTTAACTTTTACTAAACTCTTTTCTCTCCAATTGTACAAATTGTTTTGCTCGTTCGTGTACCTGCGCACTCGATTAAACTGTTTTCGTTTACGGACGGCACCTCGTTTCCGGTCGTACGTTAATGCTCTTACAATTATCGTAACTTCGAGGGTACGTTTAGACTGTACTACGTTGATCAAAATATAGAGCCTATTCTAGGAAGACAGTTTGCGTTCCGTACGAAATAATTCTTATTACAATAGCTGATAATGATGCTTCAAGTTGGATTGGTCTTTCCCGGTTAGAATTATATGTACGGAACGGAAACGTTTTACTCAAATATGATATATGATATATAATATATGACATACAATAGTTTTTCACTGTCTTTTATTGTGTCGAGGTTGCTCTGTCTTTAAAAAAGTAATTAAAAGCATACAAAAAAGTAAACAAACTCTTCCGTGTAAATGTACATATATATAAATACGATCTATATATGAGAAGAATTATATATGAATAATATATATATTTATAGATGTGTATGCGTATGAATTAGTTAGCGAGCGAGTAGCGTGACTTATCGTATCACCTTCTTTCTGACGACAAAATTGAAAGCAAAAAATAAAATCGATTTTTCTTTTTTCGCGCGTGTACAAACAAGACGACGTAAGTTAATTTACTTTAGACTAGTTTCTTTTTGTCGTATCGATAGTTTAGCCGTTTTCCCTGAGTGTATTTTTTTCGTTTTTACATTTGTTTATTGTTTTCTCGGACGGCGTTCGACCTTAACAGCCCTTAATTTAGTTACGAAATATCTGTGATACAGTTCAATTTCTTTCTGAGGTGTGCGCGAGTGTGGCGAGGTCTGCTTGTCGTGTTCTTAAATCGATTAAACGTTAACAGATCGAACATTTTGTGATATATACATATATATAAACATAAATATAAAATACATAGGAAGTGGAGAGACGTATGATGTCTACTGTCGCTGTATAACCTTCATATATGTTAGTGTAAGTCGTGTATGGTTACGAATAGGCTTTTAAGTATTCCGAGTAATGCCCCGCCCTCCCTCCGCTTTCCCAAACCAACGAAAGTCACTGACCCAGGGTACTCGTGTAACTTCCCGTAATATATATATTCTATCGATATGTGATATTTTTCTCATTTCCTTGTTTGCCGTATATTATATATATTTTTGTTTATTTATTCCTTTTAATTACTAGTTGTACGGTCAATGTTCGGATCGTTCCCCTCAAAACCCCATATACTTACCGTTTCGATTCTCGATTCGTCTCTTATGTACATATTAAGTAAATGTAATTCATTACGACGTTACGAATTTCTTTACAGTATTTATTTTGCATATCTCTGTACATTTCATCAAATTGTAATAATTTTTTTATGTTAATTTTTAATTTTAATCGCTACAAAAGAATAACTTAAACAAAAAAACTAGGTTACTTTATAAATTATTGAAATAAATATATTACTATTTAACGCGGTAGTTTTGTTATTTTATAAGAAATTTAGGCATTTAATTTGGCATTTAATTAATCAGTTTGGGTAGATTTATCGCAATACTTTGGTTTATCTCTCTTTGCGTAGAAACTGTACGGAACCGTACTATTGATTGGTTTACGACATTCAATATCCGTTAATTTCATTTTCTTTAATCTTAGGAATTTATCAGTTTCCTCATCAGCTCGGCGTTTCTTTATATTTGAACGTGGAGTCTCAAATTGTCCTGGATTGTCACCTAAAAAACGTCCGTTATAATTTCAAATTTAACCTGTTAGTTTAACTTACCTGGATTATAGGAAGAATTTGATAATCCAGTAACAAAGCTCTTAACTAAACAAGTCATAGAAGTCCAAATACTAACACCTTGAGTTTTTTTAAATATTTTTTGAGCTTCATTTAAAACAGCGATGTTGCTTTCAGTTATACCTATAATTAAATGGATCGCATTTAAATGCTCAGTATTTTTATACCTTATTGCTCAGTAAAAAATACTAAACGCTCAGTATTTAATTTTAAACATGTTAAGTATAAAAACAAAAAATGCTCAGTAAAATATTTGAAATGTTAAACATATAAAGCATAGTATGAAATTCAATAACTCCCAGTAAAGAATTACGATTGCTTAATGGGTATGAAGTAGATCAGTAAATGTGAGGCGCTGCTTTAACTGGTTGGCAACACTGACATCACAGATCACCGTTTACAGTGCTCGCCATGTGTTCATCTAACCTCAAAATTGTTCATCAAAATTTTGGATTAAAAATCAATGAAATATCTCATTACGAGAGTGATGAAAGAGAAAGTGAACACGAAAAAACTGTTTTTTTTTGTTCAGGCAAGAATTATCGATGACTTTGGGATTTTTTTAAATTTTTTTGGGAACAACTACAATTAATTTGATTTTTTTAACATAAAATAGATACTTTAACCTATTTCTATTCAAAAAATCTTTTCAAAATTTTCATAAATAAACTCAATGAGATTTTTCAAATTTGTTCAAATTTTGTTGAATTTGGGAAAAAATCATCGATGACTTTTGGAATTTTTTAAAATTTTTTGGGAACAGTTACAGTAAATTTGGTTCGTATTGCATAAAATAGGTACTTTATCGTATTTCTATATAAAAAAATCTTTTCAAAATTTTCATAAATAAGCTCAGTACGATTTTTCAAATTTGTTCGTTATATTAAATTCGAGCGAAAATCATCGATGACTTTGGGATTTTTTTAATTTTTTCTGAGAACAGTTACAATGAATTTGATTTATTTAGCATAAAATAGATGCTTTAATGTATTTCTATTTAAAAAATCTTTTCAAAATTTTCATAAATAAACTCAGCACGGTTTTTTAAATTTGTTCAAGTTATGTTTTGTTTGGGCAAAAATCGTCGATGACTTTGTTTTTTTTTAGGAACAGCTATAATTAATTTGATTTGTTTTATATAAAATAGATGCTTTAATATATTCCTATTTCAAAAATCTTTTAAAAATTTTCATAAATAAACTCTGAGCGGTTTTTCAAAATTCTTCAATTTATACTAAATTCGGGCGAAAATTATCGATGATTGGGATTTTTTTTTTTAGTTTTTTTTTTGGAAACAGCTGCAGTAAATTTGATATATTTAACATAAAATAGATACTTTAATGTATTCCTATTCCAAAAATGTTTTCAAAATTTTTATAAATAAGCTCAGTGCAATTTTTTAAAAATTTTCAGGTTATATTGAATTTGGACAAAAATCATTGATGACTTTGGGAATTTTTTTAATTTTTTCCGAAAAAGCTCCAGTAAATTTGATTTGTTTAACATAAAATAGATATGTTAATGTATTTCTATTTAAAAAAGCTTTTCAAAATTTTCTTAAATAAGCTCAGTACGATTTTTCAAATTTGTTCAAATTTTTTTGGGTTCGGGCAAATATCGTCGATGACTTTGGGAATTTTTAAATTTTTTTTAGAAACAACTACGATAAATTTGATTTGTTCAGCATAAAATAGATGGATTAATGTATTTCTATTAAAATTTTTTTTTGAATTTCCGGAAATAGCCTCAGTACGATTTTTTAAATTTGTTCAAGTTATGTTGAGTATGAGCATATTATTTTTTTAAAAGTAGTTTTGATTTTTTACTGATTATTTGGTATAATTACTGAACAGTTAAGATTTGTACTGAACATTTAGGATTTTTACTGAGCATTTAGTATATTAACTCTGCATTTAACATTTTTAATGGTCATTTAGTTTCCGTACTGAATATTTATATTAATACTGAGCGGCTAGTTTTTTACTGAGCAATTAAATAATATACCGTGTATGCCTACTTTACATTCAAGTATAATACTGGGTATTTAATTTATACCCTAATTAAATTTGAAAGAATTATTAAATTTATTTAATAATTTAATTAAATTTATTTAATAATTTAATTAAATTTATTTAAATTATTTAATAATTTAATTAAATTTATTTAAATTATTTAATAATTTAATTAAAATTATTTAATAAAATAATTTAATAATAAAGATTATTGAATTAAAGAACTCGAAATTCACACTTACTTTCAATTGATATATTTTCAATTTGAATATTAGATTGACAAGATGTATACATACTAGAAGCATAACTCTCGTTTATTTTTTGTCCTTCGGGAGTATCAGAAGCTGTTTCCCAAATTGTAGGGCAAGTTTTTGGAGTAGTTAAATTTCCTTGGGAACTACCTTGTGGATTATCTAAAGATGGACTTTGCGACATTTCAGGAGTGCTAATAAGTGATGTTTTCTTAAGCGAACTTTTTAAAGATTTTTGTTCTTGAGGTGTTTTCTTAAAAGAATCGTAAATTGGTGTATCGTTAAAAGTTACTGTTCTTTTGGACTGTCGATTTTTAAGATCATCCGTAGTAATACTCTTGCTAAAATCTTCATCAGTTTTATTTATAATTCCACTTTGAGTAGCAAAATCAAAAACGTTTAAAAATTCATTAGGGCCAGTTCTAGGTGTGCTCGTTAGGTAGACCACCTTTGGCTTGATTTTAATATCATCCGTAGTAACACTCTCGGTAAAATCTTCATTAGTTTTACTTTTGATTTCACTCTGAGCAGCAAAATCAAAAACGTTTAAACATTCTTTAGGATCAGTTCTAGGTGTGCTCGTTAGATAAATCACCTTTGGCTTGATTTTAATATCATCTGTAGTAACACTCTTGGTAAAATCTTCACTAGTTTTCCCTTTGACTTCACTCTGAGTAGCAAAATCAAAATCGTTTAAAAATTCAGGATCAGTTCTTGGAGTGCTCGTTGTTAGGTAAATCATCTTTGGCCAACCCAACATTTCATTACCAGATGGTGTAGCGTTTTTAAATGGTGTATTCTCCACTGGAGAAGAATTAAATTCAAAAACATCTTCCGTTTTTATTTTCGGTTGTACGGGAGTACGTACATTTTCCGTTTTTGCCAAAGGACATTTATTATGGAGAATCATCTCGTGAATCGCACCGAAAACTCGGTTACAATCTATGCAATGCAATGGCCAATGTATCTCTCTTATATGTTCTAATAAATCGTCAGTTGGACATTTTAAAACCATACTTCCGTAAGCGCAAATGTCACAGTTTGGATAAATGGAGTGAATTTTCTTTTCGTGTTTTTGACGGCATTTTCGACAACAAAATACTTTTACACAAAAACGACAATTATTCTATAAATGGTTATAAAAAATAATTATAAGTAAAATAAATCATTAATATTATTTTAAAGTGCTTACTTGAGCAAAAGACAACATTTTTATATCTACAATATGTAACAAGACATCACAAACACTGGCTTGTACACGACGAACTGAACAAGTTTAAAAGGTGATGTAAGACTTGGGTGGTCTGGTTTTTTATTGTGTTTTGTTAACTGGATTCGAGGAAAATTTTTAAAATTATTTAAAAATTTATTGAAGTGGTTATGCAATTCCTTTTAAAATTAATCGAGATAGTAACTAATAATTGATTAATTATCAGAATATTTTGTAATTAAAATTGATTTTTTTGAGAATCAATTTTTCACTTTTTTAGTTTTTTAACATTTTAAAAGTATTTTAAACAGATTTTGTTTTAGAATAAAACGAAATTATTAGAAATGGAAAGATAGTACTTTTCTTTATGGAGGGGTTTAGGAAATCTGTTGATAGTCCAGAGGTCCGAATCACTATCTAAGTGATCGTATCAATGACCAGCCTGTGTTGGGTTGATGTACTACAGGGTATTCCACCGCAAAAGCCAGTGACTCACTTCTGCTGTCTGTCCAAAAATTGGCATCACTGAAAATCCAAATATTCCGTCTCCACTTAACCATAGACGGGTGAATACAAGGGGCATGAAATTTTCGGATGTAATTTAATTTTATTGCTCTTGGACGTTTTGACACATTCTTTTAGTTAAATTAACTCTTTTATGAGGGCGGCGCTTCTTATAAATACATCGCTGTAATCTTTCGACACGCGTATTTATACATTATAACTTATTTGAATAAAAGTTCACTCGACAATGAGTTTGGTTATTGGAAAATTTGGGAAGGGGATGTCAAGACTTCATTAGTTAAACATGAAAATTACTAATGACTCCAATGAGTCACTGGCTTTGGCCTTGGAATACTCTGTATAACCCGAATTGGAGCTGCATCATGAAAAGAAAGATGAAAAAGCAAGCCCCCTCTGCGTAACATTGCCGAGTACTCCTTCATCTTTCTCTTCATGGTGCAGCTCCATTTCGGGTTATAGTACTCATCTTGAATACATCGACCAACTAAAACCCTGTCCCTTTCGCCTCCTGAACCACCCATCAAGGTATAACTTCAGAGGCATATAAATGTCATTTTCGGGATCTACTCAGTGGCGTATCCAGACTTGACCCTTGGGCGGGGATATAAAAACTATTATTGAAATATGTGTATATATATGTCGTGGTCACATGGCGACATCCGTCAGTTTCCGAAAATCTTAGGCAGTTCATGAAGCGTCGGTATTTTATGTAAATGTTACGTATTTCGTTTTCTAACGAGGCTGTTCATGAAACGCCCGATCATATTCGGCAAATCACGTACTCCATCTCGGTACAAAGTTTGCCGCAATAAAGGTATTGAAGGTTCGCGAAACGACCAGCACAAAATAATAGATAGACAGACTGTATTTCAGCAATGTATATGGAGTCTACGTTTTGGATCTTTTCGTTAGTATCCAGTTCATTCTCCTCTAGTTCGAAACCTCGCTCTTTCTTTGCTTCTGTGACCAGTTCTTCACGCCGCTGTTCGTGTTCTTCTTCTCTAAAAACTCCCATTTCTTTCTCCTGATTTTCTAGCTCTTCTTCTGTAGTTATATTTGAAAGAATGGTGGGCGGAAGATTTGTTGACTTCAGGCCAAATTTGGGGTCATCACCAAAAACTGCCTTATAAGGGGTCCGGCCTATCACTCTGTGCAACAAATTATTTTTCTGCCATTGCGTAAAATAACACTCAACTGATCACCTGGTAGATTTATTATCAGTCATCCACGACCGTAAGATGTTCTCGACATCTTGATTTGAACGCTTAACGCTGCCCTAGCTTTGAGGATGGCAAGGTCTTCCATGAACAATTAATAACTGTGGCCACAAGATTTTCAACTCTTCTACTATCTTGTTCGCAAATTCACACCCATTGTCGCTTTGCAAAATCGATGGCGCACCAAATTGTAGAAAAATCTTCAAAAGTTCTTCCGCAATGTTTACGTCTGTAGTGTTCTTTAAACAGCTCCTCATCACTTCTTCCAGAATGATTTTCCATGCTTGCTAATTTAGTTAGTGCTGGGCGTGTCATGAACCTTCGATACATTTATTGCGGCAGATTGCGTACTTTAACCCAAAATGAAGCTGCACCATGAAGAAAAAGATGAAAGAGTATTCGGCAATGTTACGGAGAGCAGGTTTACTTCTTCATCTTTCTCTTCATGGTGCAGCTCCATTTCGGGTTATAGTACCGATATGGAGTACGCGATTTACCGAATATGATCAGGCGTTTCATGAACAGCCTCGTCAGAAAACGAAATCCTTAGCATGTACACAAAATGCCCACGATTCATGAACTGCCTAGGATTTTCGGAAACTGGCGGATTTTGCCATGTGACCACGACATATATATATTTAAATCAAATTCTAGTTTTTCTATTTCTCGAATGTCTTGGACAATTTTAATATTTTAAAAAGGATGGCGGAGTCGATAGATGTCATGGGGGGGGATATATCCCACTTATCACCCCCCCGTAAATACGCCACTGGATCTACTGTACATTTCTTCTTCGTGTCATGGGCGGTAGACGAGCCACCACTTCAATACCCACCGTAGAAACCGTTCTATATCCAGAGGATATCCTGATTCCTAATCTTCTACTAATTGAGTAAAGCATATTTAAACAGTATTTATAATTTAGAGCTCTACTCCATGTCGGAGCGGCATACAAAATGACTGAAAGAACAGTAGAACTAAGGAGTTTCCTTTTCTTCACTTGGGTCCTCTGATGTTTGGCATAATTCTTGATAAATTGTTCATCATGACGTTTGCTTTCTTGCATATTTCCTTTATACGTTCCATCATTTTCTTATCTTTGTTTAAGTAAACCCCCAGATATTTTGCCTTCTTAGCACTCCTTATCTCATTTTCGTTTATTTTTAGTTGTACTTCTTTTAGCTTTATTCTTCCTTGTAGTAGTACTATATCTATTTTCTCATGTCCTACTTGAAATCCTATTCTCTTAAGTTATTCTTTGACTCTTTGAATCGCATAATTTACCTTTTCTCGCAGAAGAGTGTTATCTTTATATGTGATTACGAGCGCAAGATCATCCGCGTAAGCAAAGATAGTACTTGACGTTATATGGAATGTCTAAATATGCGTTAGTTTGTAATAGTCAAGGACCCAATAATCAAAATAGGATATATGTAAGTATACGATGTAATTAAAGATGACTTTTATAGCGTCTTAGAAATAATAATATTCTTTATAGAAATAAAAGGAGCAGCTATTTATTCGTAAGTGGATTATTATACAGAGTGACACACAACAATGATCTTGTTGTTCTTTAACAGCTTTAATGATGGCCCGTTAAGAGCTAAATTAGTCAGGTGGAATAATTAAATAAATAAAAAATTATCAATTAAAGTATAAAAACTGTTAAAATAATAACACATTTTTGATTTATAATAAAAACGTATTTTAATTTAAAAAAGTTTTTTCGACACCTTTACTAATAAAAAAAGGTGGAGGAGCCAGGATTTTAACTAACTAATACTTTTAAATGAAAAAAGGTGGAGAAGCCAGGGTTCTAATTAAGCAACACTCCAAAGAGCCTAATTTTTAATAAAATGCAGTAATGTTAAACCAATTTTCTGTGAAAACAATGTTTTTGACATTTTTCTTAAAAACGTAAAAAAGTGTGAAATTGTCGCAATCTAATAACCATCGATGGAAAACACAAACTTCAACTTGATAACAAAAAATTACCTTGAGTTTTAAATATGATTTGCTCTTCTCTGAGTCAACTTACCATTGAAGTTTAACACTGGAGGCGATTAGGTTATCAGGCTGTGCGTTGCAAACCTACAAAAAGGCGTTTGAAAAATCTGTCACAGTGAGAGATGACAAAAAGATTGGAATACAACAAACATGAAGTCATTCTGTTTCCGACTTTTTGCAAAAAGGCGTTTGAAAAATCTGTCACTGTGAGAGATGACAAAAAGATTGGAATACAACAAACATGAAGTCATTCTGTTTCCGACTTTTGTCGGGAACGGATGAAGTGTTTGTGTCTGTCGTAATTAATGAAAAATATCTTCTTAAATCACGTTTATTATAATTCATCAGTGGTGTATATATAGTTATTTTGATTATAAAATTTATAGTGACACTAATGTTGACTGTATTTTCAATATTTTATTGAAGATTGGTGTTCATACACGTGTTTTTATACACTCAGTAACTGGGCCATAAGAGCTGGTTCTCAAACCCCATTACCTAACCTAGTTTTAAGAAGAAGAAGAAACATGAAGTCTTGAATATGCCAAATGTGTTTTTTTTTTCCATTAGCTCCTAACGACATATGGAACATCAACTAATGTTCTACCCTTAAGATCTTGCGGAAATTTATACACAACCTATATACATTAAGAACTTTATTTTAGTGAATTTTCAGATGATTGCTTGTTAAGTTCTAAATTGGTCAGTTGGAATAATTATATCAATAGAAAATTATCAGTTAAAGTATAAAAACTGTTGAAATAATAACAAATTTTTGATTTATAGTAAAAACCTATTTTATTTTAAAAAACCTTTTTCGACACCTTTACTGATAAAAAGGTGGAGGAGCCGGGATTTTAGTTAACCAACACTTCTAAATAAAACAAGGTGGAGGAGCCAGAGATCTAATTAAGCAACACTCCAAAGATCCTAATTTTTGATAAAATGCATTAATGTTAAACAATTTTCTGTAAAAACATAACATTTTTGCCGTTTTCCTTAATAATTTAGAAAAAAAAAGTAAAATTGCCGCAATCTAATAACCATCGATGGAAAGTACAAACTTCAACTTGGAATCAAAAAATTAACTTTCGTTTTACATACAATTTGCTCTTCTCTGGATCAAATTACGGTTCAAGTTAAAAACAAATTTTTAATTTATAATAAAAATATATTTTATTTTAAATAGCCTTTTCGATATTTCTATCAATTTTATGAAAAGGTGGAGGAGCCGGGGTTTTAATAAAGCAACACTTCAAAGAACTTAATTTTTGAGAAACAATTTTTTAATTATGTGATTTTTTCTTTTTTCCATCGTTATGAGTTAAATTCTAATATGTCACTCGCACTTAGACGGTGGAATTTAAATAAAACAAAGTTTTTGGCTTTGACCGGTTTCGGATTTTCTTTAATCCATCCTCAGAAAGCTACCTAATACATTATAAAAACAACAGATGAAAAATTACAAAATGAACTCAAAAACTTTTTTATATAAAATGAAAGCATGATAATAAATCTATTGAAAACATATTAAAATAATCAAAAATACACTTACGTCACTATTAGACTTAACAATAGAGAAACAAAAAGAAAAATTAATATATAATATTTATCGGAAAGAAACACAAACAGACACAATAATTCCTTATGACTCATATCACGACCATACACATAAATTTTCAACTTTTCACGCACTACTCAACAGAGCCCTAACATCAAACCTCACAAAAGAAAATTTTGAAACAGAAATCAACATAATTAAACAGATTGCAAGAAATAATCACTTTCCAGAACACATAATGAATAAATTCATAAGGAGAAAAATAAATAAATACAATATCCAACAAAACACAACTTTAATAAATGATACATTAAACAATAAAAAAAATTTTCGATCAATACAATATCCAGGAAACATAAGTTCAAAAATAAAACAAATATTTAAAAGATTCAACATAATCCTCACATATAAAAATAACAATACAATAGGAAAATTACTCATAAACAATAAAGACAAAATTGAAACATTGGAAGATAACGGAATCTATAGACTAAATTGTGGGTCATGCACAGCTACATATATCGGTCAAACTGGGAGAAAATTAAGACAAAGATTACAGGAACATAAAACAAGAAATAACTCAAATTTCGGGAAACACCTTACATTCAACATAGAACACGAATTCGATGACAATACCAATGCCGTTATTCTACACAAGACTAATAAAGGACATCTTATGGAGATTCTAGAAAATTATGAAATCAACAAATTTTTGAAAAATTTTCCCGAACATGTCTGCTTAAACGAACAAATTCAAATGACAAAAAAACCACTATACATGAACCTAAAAACACCTTTCACACCACCTTCTCAGCCAGAAGAACGAGGATTACAAGTGAAGTAGCAACTTGTACATCGCAACTTACTGGCTTCCTTGGCTACAACCCCATCCTATCCCTACCTTTCCCCCTTTTTCCTCCTTCTCAAATTCCAAAAACTCAAGATTTTCCATTCTCCTCTATTTTAACTTTAATATGACATAAGACAAATTATTTTTTTTTTTTTACATTTTCTCTAAGATTTTTTAAACAATGACAACACATTATTACCACTCACACCTTTTCAGCCGGAAGAACGAGGACTACAAGTAGTGTAGCAACTTGTTTGTCGCAACTTCCGAGCTTCCTTGGCTACAATTCCCATCCTACCTTTACCATTCCTTATTTTCCTACATTTTTCAGAAATTCCTTAATTCGAAACTTTTCCTCTTCCCTCCAGTTTTAATTTTTTCCAATAAATAATAGATGGCGTCAAACGCCATATTGTAGATTAATGCGTATTAACTTTAACCTCACTTATTATCCCGCGTATTTGTTCCTTACAACGATGTGGCAACGCAGCCAGCCTACTGCTGTCTGGATGAATAACTCGAGCCAAATCCTGTCCCGAACATAGAATCGGTTTGTTTGCAAACAAGTCTCTGTTATTGTTTACACACTGAGTTTACGTTTTACTGGCGACATCTATCGCTATATACATTAAACTTTTGTGTTTCTTAAGTTCTTTGTTTTATTCTTTGTTCTTGTGTTGTTACTCTTGGTCGTTTTCGCGTTTATTTTTGCTTTTTATATTATAATATTCTTCGTTTTTGGTTTAACCCCTTAAGCGGCTATGACGTATATATTCGTCATGATTACATGTAATTTCAATCCATCGAGCCGCTTAACGGGTTAATATAAGTGTAGTTTTAGTATTTATTATACGTAAGGTAATTATAGGTAGATTAATAATCATTTAATGGAAGATGCTCTAAATAACCACATTACGCAATTATGTAAAGAAATAATAAAAATATACCTAAAAGTTAGATTACATTATGAAGCTAAAACTAGAAGTGATAAATGTATTGATTCCAGAATAAGAAGTCAGTTGACTAAACAAATTTTATTTAAAAATCTATAGATTATAATGGGTAGATTTAGGTTTTTGTACTTTTATATTGTTTTATTTTTGTTATTTGAACTTTATTATGTAAAGAAATTAATATACACATACGTCTTGTATTACCGGATTTGTAAGCCCACACATCATATTAGTTTTATTATGAAAACCTATAATAACATAAAAATTAATAATAGTTATTTAATTTTATGATAAAAGTTAAAATTCAATTTTATGTTAAAAGATTAGGTTACAGTTTTTTTTACAAAAATCTTTTTAAGTTACTATTATAAGATTGGACTTTTCACACTATTTACTATTAAAAGTAATTTTTAACACACTAGTTACAAATTTTAAATTTTACTTTAAATCATGATAGCTTAAATTTAGAATGTCATTTTTTATCAAAATAATTTTTGATAATCGCTGAACATAAAATTTTAAATGAAAATATGGCGCCGTTCTGATTGTAAACACAAAATGTCAACAATAACACAGCATTGAGGTTTATGGAGGGGATAATGCTGGGGAAAAACAAACCAGTGTAAAAAGATAGGGCATTACTCATCCAGAGAGAGCGTAGCGAGCGACGTTGCCAGATCGTTGGTTCCTTAAGAACAGCGTTGTAAAGATTTTTCTAGTATTATATTAATTGTTCTCGTTTTTGTGCGAATATCACCTCAAATGAAATCTTATTGTATTCTTCCAGTATTTTAATAGTGACGTAAGTGTATTTTTGATTATTTTAATATGTTTTCAATAGATTTATTATCATGCTTTCATTTTATATAAAAAAGTTTTTGAGTTCATTTTGTAATTTTTCATCTGTTGTTTTTATAATGTATTAGGTAGCTTTCTGAGGATGGATTAAAGAAAATCCGAAACCGGTCAAAGCCAAAAACTTTGTTTTATTTAAATTCCACCGTCTAAGTGCGAGTGACATATTAGAATTTAAACAATTTTTTGTGAAAACGTAGTGTTTTGTTCGTTTTTGTTAAAAGTTTTGAAAGCAAGGTAAAATTGTTAACATCTAATAACCATTGATGGAAAGTACAAACTTCAATTTGGCAGCAAAAAATGTACTTGTGTTTTAAATACAATTTGCTCTTCTTTGAGTCAAATTACCACTGAAGTTTAAGACTGGAGCCGATTAGATTGTCAGGCAGTGTACAAACCTACAAAAAGCCGTTTGAAAAATCTGTCACTGTGATATATCTGTACCCCGAAGGTAAAGGACACCATGTCACATTTTCGTAATTGTTCAGGAGAGTAGATTTTATGTAGTTTTATAGCTGAGAACTACAGAAAATCTACTCTCCTGAACAATTACGAAAATATGACATGGTGTCCTTTAAGTTTTTAACTTATGGTGTCCGAGTTTTCAGCTATAAAACTACAGAAAATCTACTGTCCTGAACAATTACGAAAATGTGACATGGTGTCCTTTACCTTCGGGGTATAGATATGTCAAAAAGATTCGAACACAAACGGACATGAAATCTTGAATATGTAAAATATATGTTTTTCCAACTAGCTCATCTAGGTATTCTATAATTAAGATTTTGGATACAGAATTATACGAAGAATATCGCCACATGTATATTTTTATCAAATTTATACACAACTTGTGTGAGTTAAGAACTCTATTTTAGTGAGTGTTTAGAATAATAAAAAATCAAATCAAAAAATACAATCTCTGTATCGTTTTTATCCAATTTCGAAAGAAAAACCAATATTATACTTTTTTTCTAAGAAATATCCATTCCAATATTTACATAAATAGTGTTATTTACCTAAAACATACAACCTATTCTTGAATTTTTAGTCTGAAAGCAATCTCGAAGTAAATAAAAATGAAATGTCTTTACAATTTTGGAAGATCGCCAATTTCTAAAGTTTTTATCTTTTCCCCTCTTTATTTTCCTTATTTTCCTTTGTTTCCATATATTTCCCACACCATTAACACTTTTAAACATTTTTTTCACTCTATAATTCAAAAAGTTTTTCTACCAATCGCGTCCCTTCCTGCAGTATTGATCCACCATTAGGCTATAAATTTCAGGACTCCGCTACCAGTAACCAGTCCTACAGGACCAATAGGTGCTGCCACCTGCTGATATGTTCCTCCAAATGGAGTTCCCTCCATAAAAGCCGGCGTGCGACGACCGGTAGGTCTGATGGAAACAAAACCGTAGCTTTAGCCCATCCTGCAGCTGAAAAGCTGCCTGAAATCAACACTAGAGAAAGATGAGCGGTGGTGTTTACGGAGGTGGTAAGTTTTTATCCAATAACTTTGTAACTTAAATAATTACAAATATTAATTTAAATAATTTGCACGGTTGTTCTTTAGATGAAATAGGTGCTTTAGTTTTGGATGTTGGAAGTAACACAATAAGAGCTGGATATGCGGGAGAAGATTCTCCCAGGTTTGATATTCCAACTACCGTTGGGATTTGGAGGGATACAGTAAATGAATACAAAACGAGGTATAATATAGGCACGGTTTCTTTACATGTTCCTCGACCGGAAATGGAAATGGCCACGTTTCTTCGTGAAGGGATGGTTGAAAATTGGGATATGTATGAACATGTTATCAATTATGTTTATTATAACTTACTTCAAACAGAACCACAAAACCATCCTATTTTAATCTCAGAACCGGCTGTAATTTACTTTTACTTAACTTTTTTAAATCATCCTAATTTTTTAATTTTCTTTAGTGGAATATACAACAAAAACGTGAACAAATGACCGAATTAATGTTCGAAAAATACAAAGTTCCTGCGTTATACTTAGCAAAAAGTCCATCATTGGTAGCTTTTGCAAACGGTCGTTCAACGTGTTTAGTGGTCGATAGCGGCGCGACTCATACTTCAGCAGTTCCGGTTTACGATGGTCATATAATAAGCCAAGCGATGGTTAAATCGCCAGCAGGAGGCGATTACTTAACCGCCCAATGTAAAATCTACCTCGAAGGTAAAAACATCGACATCGTACCAGCTTCTTTAGTCGCTTCAAAAGAAGTCACCCGACCAGACGAAACCGCTAATTGGAAACCAAGAAATCTACCTAGATTAACTACATCTTGGCATAATTACATGACTAAAGAGGTCATGCAAGATTTTCAAGCTTCCGTTTTACATATATCCGACTCAACATACGACGAAGAAGTTGTTAAAACTATGCCAGCAATTCATTACGAATTTCCAAATGGTTACCATAAAGATTTTGGCGTCGAACGATTTAAAATTACTGAACCTTTATTTAATCTTACCGCAAGAAATGGATGTGGAATTCAACCTACTTTAGATGTTAGTACTTTGGTTACCACAAGTGTTGGAATGTGTGAAATTGATCATAGACCAGTAAATATTTAATTATTTTAATTTTCAAATTAATGATTATTTAATTTTCTAGACGATGTATAGTAGTGTTGTTGTAACTGGAGGTAATTCAAACATTCAAGGTTTTACAGATCGATTAAATAGAGATTTACAAAGTAAAGTACCTCCGGTAAGAATCTTTATAATATATATTTTTTAATATTTAAATTTCAAAGTTTTTTTTAATACAATTTTTAAATTATCTTTAGAGTATGCGTTTAAAAATAATAAGCCAAGCAGGAATGGCTGAAAAAAGATTTGCTTCATGGCTTGGAGGTTCAATATTAAGTTCTTTGGGAACTTTTACTCAATTATGGGTTTCAAAACAAGAGTATGATGAAGTAGGAAAAGGAGTTGTAAGAAATCGAGGATGTTAAGACTGATTGTCAACGTAAGAACGAAAATTTAAAATGATTTTTTATACGAAACGCGAATTTATGATAGCTGATTGTGAGATGTTCCTATTTTAATTAAACACTTATTATTTTGTTGATATATAAATTTTGAGATTTTAAAATTTTATGGTTTTAAGTGTTGGTGATAAAAATAAATGAAGGTAAGTTATTGTTGTTTTTTAGATAATATAAATTAAATTATTTTTAATTTATTAAAATTTCGTGAACAAACGCTTCCCTAAATAAAATACGTAATATAAACTTGTAACACTAATTATACTTTCGTTATCGCCTTCAGTTCTATTTAAATAACAAATAACTAATCCTTGCCAAATATATTGAGTTGTAAACACAGTTGTTTGCCGCTTGATTAGCGTAAATTAAGTAAATATTTCTGTATTTTTATAATAAATATAGACAAAAAATGCATAAAGATCATTTATTTTTTCCTTGCAGAAAATTGCATAAAACTATAAATACGAAAATAGTCAATAAAAAATAATTTATAACCTAGCACAAACATAATAATAAAACAAATTAATTTAAAACAAGTACAATAATTTCGTTAAAACGTTAGCCGTACAGGTTTTGGCATGTCACATATCGCGTTATGTGCGAAAATTGCAAATACTCCAGCTAATGTTATTCCTACGGAATCGGCAAAACTTGTTGTTGCCATAGAAAATTGTTTATCTTCTTCTGAAACCTAAAAATTAAAAAAGAAATTAGAAAAAAATTAAAAAAATTTAAAAAATTAAAAAAAAATGTTTAAAAAATTAGAATTTTTTTTTTCAATTTTATTTTAAACATACCTCAGTAGAAATCCTATAAAAAGTATTAACATAAGCTCCTCCTCCTAAAAGACCTTCCCATAAGGTCAAAATTAAAACGACCCAGAATGCTGGGATATAATAAAATATAGCTTCAGTTGTGAAAATTGCTACGTTAAAAAGTTGAAGAATTGCCATTATCCAGATATTACGGAAGTGAATTAAGTTTACTGATGATCTAGAGATGAAAACACCGATTTGATAATCAACTTGTAACCATCTGTATTGTTCTGCGTGATCGATGAATGTATCATCGTAGTTTATTAATTCAAACTAGAAAAAATTTTTAATTAAAAACAAATTGTTTAAGTTAAAAGTTAAAGTCAAAATGTTTTTAACTCATTCGAGACTGATTCTATACAGCGTGCAATTGATCGAGGCTATAAGATAGCCTGCATTTGTTTACTATTATTGCACATCTTATGTGCAATAACAGTAAATAAACTATATAAAGAAAAAGAAAGTTTCACTCCTTGGAACCATATTCGTAAAAAATCATCGTCTCAAATGGGTTAAGTCAAAATCAAAAACTTACTGTTCCTTGATTAATAAAATATTCGAAAAGATAAACCAACCCAAGAGGAATCATAAATTTCATTAACCCGGGAAGAATAGCAAGTTTCTTTTTGAAACTTTCGTAAGGATCGCTGATTTCATCTTTGTTGATTTGACGTTGAAGCGCGGCATCACCCTTTTCTTCCGGTTTTCGTAAAATCATCCAAAAGCTAATTGCCATCAAAACTGGTACAACTAACATAATTAAAAGAGCGTTTCTAATCCCTAGTCGATTCAAAACTGCATAAGATAAAGCTCCAAAGACTCCAGCACCTCCTGTTCCAGAGGACCAAGCAGATACAACATTTCTAAAAAAATAAATCAATTAGCTTTATTATTTTTTGAGTTTGATTTTTTTATTACTTGTGATAAAAGGAACTATATTGTAAATAAGTAACTTCCCCGAGACCCGAACTAAACGAAGTTATTATCACACCAAGAATGGACATAAATTGGCTTTCACTGAAAGCAACCAAAAGAAGTCCACCTGCTGCTGAGAGAACACAGAAAACTACACGAACGCTAAAAAAAATAAAAAAAAAATAAATAAAAATAAAGTGAACAAAAATATTAAAAAAAATAAAAATAAAATGAATAAAAATATTTAAAAAAATAAAAATAAAATGAATAAAAATATTTAAAAAAATAAAAATAAAATGAATAAAAATATATAAAAATAAAATAAAATAAAAATAAAATAAAAGTGAATTAAAAAATAAAACTTAATTATTCGAAAAAATCAGCTATTTTTTAATATAAAATACTTACTGGACGAAAAACGGTAAAAACGGTGCAATTAATTTAATACACAAACATGGTAGAATATCCGCGAGTAGAATAGCACCTGTGGACATATAGTTGCAGTCTCTTTCGCTATTGTGGTGACCCTAAAAATAAAAATTATGTCAATGTTTTTTATTAGCTTTTTTATGTATTGTATTTAAATGAGTTTATAGAACGAGAAAATTAAATATAATGTCGGATGGTTTAAAAAGGTTTTAATATCCTTGAGATTTTTGCCAAAGGTGATTTAAGTACTATAGTCTGAAATGGAGCTGTACTATAAAGAGAAAGATGGAAAAGTAAGTCCTTCTCCGTAATATTGCCGAGTACTCTTTCATCTTTCTCTTCATGGTGCAGCTTCATTTTGGGTTATAGTACCACTATGAATAAATTTTACCTGCCTGTGGTTTTGTAACGACCTTCTCTAATTAAAAATTATTATCGAGATAAGATTTCTTTAAATAGCGTATTGCAAAATTGTTGGTATTTTCTTTCTAAAAACAGGTGCTTATAAAAATTACTTTTTACGATTTAAAAAGCTTTTTCGACTAGCGTATTTGAAATAAATGGGACTTTCTTTAGAGAGACAGATGTCTATTAAAACTACTTTTAACGATTTAAAAAAAAAGTTGCTAGTTTCAAAATTCTAAGCATTGGATGAAATATAGGATGATACATAATTTTTTTTTCATCACATTTAACTTTTTTAAGGGTAACTCTTGTAATATAAATGAAACCACTAACCTTAAAAAATTCATTTATCCTTGAGATTCTCAAGAAAGGTGATTCAAGAACTACTATAAATAATTTTTAATTATTGTGGTTTTGTAACCAACTCGTTTAACTAAAAACTATTATCGAGATAAGATTTCTTCGAAGAGTGTATTTGAAATTATTGAGATTATCTTTAAAGAAATAGATACTTATAAAAACTACTGTTAAGGGTCAAAAAAAAAGGTTTTTGGTCTCAACATTCTAAGGATTGAATGAAATGTAGGATGATACATAAGAATTTTTTTCATCATCTTTAACATTCTTGAGTGTAATTTTTATAATTTGAATTAAACCACTAGTTTTTAGAAAATTCACTTATTTTTGAGATTCTTAAAAAAAGTGATTCAGGAACTACTGTGAATAATTTTTGCCTGTCTGTGCTTTTGTAACCAACCCCTTTAACTAAAAACTATTATCGAAAGAAGATTTCTTCAAATAGCGTATTTGAAATAGAGACTTTTGAAATAGGGAGATTTTCTTTAAAGAGACAGGTGCTTATAAAACCTACATTTTATGATCTAAAAAAAGGTTCTTGGTCTCAGCATTCTAAGGATTGAATGAAATGTAGGATGATACATAAGAATTTTTTTCATCATCTTTAACATTTCTGAGTGTAATTTTTATAATTTGAATTAAACCACTAGTTTTTAGAAAATTCACTTATTTTTGAGATTCTTAAAAAAAAGTGATTCAGGAACTACTATGAATAATTTTTACCTGTCTGTGCTTTTGTAACCAACCCCTTTAACTAAAAACTATTATCGAAAGAAGATTTCTTCAAATAGCATATCTGAAATAGAGACTTTTGAAATAGGGAGATTTTCTTTAAAGAGACAGGTGCTTATAAAACCTACATTTTATGATCTAAAAAAAGGTTCTTGGTCTCAAAATCCTAAGGATTGAATGAAATGTAGGCTGATACATAAGAATTTTTGTCATCATCTTTAACATTTCTGAGTGTAATTTTTATAATTTGAATTAAACCACTAGTTTTTAGAAAATTCACTTATTTTTGAGATCATTAAAAAAAGTGATTCAGGAACTACTATGAATAATTTTTACCTGTTTGTGCTTTTGTAACCAACCCCTTTAACTAAAAACTATTATCGAAAGAAGATTTCTTCAAATAACGTATTTGAAATAGAGACTTTTGAAATAGGGAGATTTTCTTTAAAGAGACAGGTGCTTATAAAACCTACATTTTATGATCTAAAAAAAGGTTCTTGGTCTCAAAATTCTAAGGATTGAATGAAATGTAGGCTGATACATAAGAGTTTTTTTCATCATCTTTAACTTTTTGAGGGTAATTTTTATAGTTTGAATCAAACCACTAGTTTTTAGAAAATTCATTTATTTTTGAGATTCTTAAAAAAAGTGATTCAGGAACTACTATAAATAATTTTTACCTGTCTGTGCTTTTGTAACCAACCTCTTTAACTAAAAACTATTATCGAAAGCAGATTTCTTCAAATAGCGTATTTGAAATAGAGACTTTTGAAATAGGGAGATTTTCTTTAAAGAGACAGGTGCTTATAAAACCTACATTTTATGATCTAAAAAAAGGTTCTTGGTCTCAAAATTCTAAGGATTGAATGAAATGTAGGCTGATACATAAGAGTTTTTTTCATTATCTTTAACTTTTTTTAGTGTAATTCTTGTAATTTGAATTAAACTATTAGTCCTAGAAATATTCACTTATCCTTGAGCTTCTTAACACTTTGCTGAACACGGTGCTGAGTTAACTCATCAATTATAAAATAATAGCCGGTGATATGATATAGTTTCTGTGTAAAAATCCCAATCAATAAAGTGTTAAGAAAGGTGGATTGAAAGGTGAGAAACTACTAGGAAATAATTTTACCTGCCTATGCTTCTGTAAGCAACCTCTTTAACTAAAAACTATTATCGAGATTTCTTCAAATAACTTACTTGAAATTGTTAGAATTTTCTTTAGAGAGCGAGATGCTTATAAAAACTACTTTTTACAATCTAAAAAAAGGTTCTTGGTCTCGAAATTTTAAACATTTGATTTAATATAGTACATAAGAGTAGTACAGAATAGCTTTTTTATCACCTTTCACCTTTTTAACGGTAATTCTTGTAATTTGAATTAAACTACTAGCCTTAAAAAAATTCAATTATCCTTGAGATTCTTAAGAAAGGTGATTTAGGAAGTACTGTGAACAATTTTTAGCTGTCTGTGCTTTTGTAACCAACCCCTTTAACTAAAAACTATTATCGAGACAAGATTTCTTCAAATAACTTACTTGAAATTGTTAGAATTTTCTTTAGAGAGAGAGGTGCTTATAAAAAATACTTTTTACAATCTAAAAAAAGGTTCTTGGACTCGAAGTTCTAAACATTTGATTTAATGTAGTACATAAGAGTAGTACATAATAGCTTTTTTTATCACTTTTCACCTTTTTAACGGTAATTCTTGTAATTTGAATTAAACTACTAGCCTTAAAAAATTCAATTATCCTTGAGATTCTTAAGAAAGGTGATTTAGGAAGTACTATGAATAATTTTTACCTGCCTGTGCTTTTGCAACCAATCCCTTTGAAACTATTATCGTGATAAAAACTATTATTGAGATAAGATTTCTTCAAATAGCGTATTTGAAATAAATGGGACTTTCTTTAGAGGTGTCTATAAAAATTGGTTTTACGAATCTAAGAAAAGGTTTTTTGGCAGTGCCGCACCCAGGGGGGGTTTTGGGGGTTAAAACCCCCCAGACGAAAAATAAATTTTTAATTTTGTCCTCTTTAATTGAATTTAAATCGTTTCCTGTTATTTTAATGTTTTATTCAGTCCTCAACCCTAACTTTAGGTTGTACAAAAATTTGCATTAAAAGTATAAGCCAAGAAAATTTTTTGCGAAAACCCCCCCTAGGGGAAATTTCTCTGTGCGCCACTGGTTTTTGGTCTCAAAATTCTAAAGATTGGATTAAGTGTAGGATGATATATCGTGGGCTTAGTACAACAACTAGGTAATTTTACTTTTTTGGGGAATAGCGTTACATAATGGCTCGTAACACTACGATTCAGTTCTTTCTAATACTACAACTAGATAAGTCGCAAGACATTCCAATTGGTCGCGCTTAATGTGTTTAAAAAGAGGTATCTCTTAAAAATGAACAATCCTCAAAAAATGTCGATTTTTTCCACCAGGATTTCCCAGAAAATGGATTTTTCTAGATACCTAATTGTTGTACTAAACCCACGATATAAGAGACATGACAATTTTTAATACTATCATGTCTGATATACATTTTTAACGTGACTTTTAATTTTTATAACTGTAATTTAAAGTTTATGTGTATTCCTGGAGAGTAATTGTTTTAGCTATATTTTAAACCTGTTCATATAACTTCTAATATTGGACTTTCTTTAAAGATGGCAAATAACCGAAACTAATCGGAAAGTTTTTGAATAAACTAGTAAAAGTACAGCATCAACCTTTAATTACCATTAACAAATTAAGTCAATTAGTCATTACCACACGCCATTTCTATCGCGTTACTTACCTCTGGTAAAGAAGATGTAGCGGAACTTTTGTCAATTTAATAGCTTATAAGAAGAAGGGCCCATCTGACGCAAATTCACATTTTGACATTTTTTCGAAATTTTATTTAGGCTGTTAATGCGCATTGACACACTAGAAAAAAACTCACCAGCTGTATTTGAGCATCTATAAATTCAACTGTTAAGAATTTACTTAACAGAAGAAGGGTACATCTGTAGTATTTTTACCCTGTGACCGGCATTTTGCCATAATAGAAAAAATGCCAAGAAAGAGGGAACGGGTTGAATCCCCTGATGACTGGAACTTGATTATTGGTATGAAATTTACGGTGACAGAAGTAAACCAAAATATGGTTAAGGATTTCGTCCATGGTATGAGTGAAACCATACTTCAAAAAGAATGTTACAGCAAATAGGGAAAAATTCCAGATCACTAAACATAAGCTATTTGAATTTAATGCTACATCCAAGTATACAATGACAGTCAGCCAGTCTCTTAATGGTTTTGTGTCTCAAGACTTTCGATTGTTGAAACCAGGTATTGAAAAGGTCCCTCTTCCCACAAATCGTTTGTACAAAGAAGAGCTACCTTTAAAACTACAGAATATTAAAGAGTTAACGAAATATCTTACGAGCAAACGTGCGATTTCGTTTTATAACGGGCTTAAATGCTCTAACTACGCCCTGGACGACGATGAAGAGGACTAAAGAAGAGAGAGACTAAACTACTAGTTAGTTACTAAAGTTGAAAATGTTTCTGTTGCAATGCAACGCATAGGATGTTGTTTTTTCTGGTTCTTTTTATTATTTTGTTAACCTTGACTATTTAGTTTATTAATGTAATTAAAAAATAAACAATATTGTTTTCTTTGTCATTTTATGGTATATAAAACCATACGTTCCCAAATTTAATAGAAAAAGGCTCATTTTTCTCATTTTTGAATATATATTTCTCAATCATTCTTTGTCTTTGCATAAACATTCTGTACAATATTTTTAATTTTTATCCACCAATGAAATAGAAATCCTCAAAATTAGTCTAGCTAAAAGATTTTCCAAAGCATACAGTTTTTTGCTGCTCTTGAAAAATTTGCTTTTGCTAATTAGGGCCCTTTTTCTTATAGGCTATTTGGCCAACAAAATTTGGGATTCAATTAATTTCCCTTCGGTATCTCCAACTACTCATAAGTTAACAGAAGTCACTAAACATCAAAATTTAGATCTTTCTTCATCTACTAATTACAATAATTTACTAAAAGTTTTTACCGATTTTACTATTACTTGCCAAAATCTCTTACAAAATGTTTCACAACGACAAATTTCAATTGAAACGCAAATAAATTCAATTAACGTTCGTCTGAACGACAAATTTAAAATAAAGGAGGCGAACCTGTGCACGCCACATAGATCACACATTCAACTTTAACTCATTTGATACATAAAAGTTTTTTTTATCACCTTTCACATTTTTAAGAGTGATTCTTGTGATTTGATTTAAACCACTAGCCTTAAAATTTTCCACTTATTTAAGCTCATTGAAAGCAATTTTTGTATCAACCGCCTTTTAAAAAGAATGTTTCAGTAAAGATGAAAGAAAAACAATAATTATATTACTTTCAGAAATGTTGAAGAGATTGTTAATTTCTTTTTTAGGGTTTTACTTGTTTTTTTTTAAGTCGTTTTTAGATTTATGTTTAGAATTTCATGGATTCCCATATAATTTTGGATATTAGATGGTATTAATTTGCATATAAGTAAACCGATTTCATTAATCTAATGAGAATTTACCTTCTATATGTATAATTATTTTTTATATCTTCAACATTTTTTCTTAAAATTAGCTCTAAATTTTAGAGGTAGCTGTTTAACCAAAAAAAAAGTAAAAAGGGGACTTCTAAAAAAGAATGAGTAAGGATTCCCCGGATTCTCATATAACCCTGGATATTTCATATATTTTAGATATTAGACACCATTAATTTGTGTATAAACAAACCGATTTCATCAATCTAGTGAAAGTTGACCTTCTATATACATAATTATTTTTTATATTTTCAATATTTTTTTCTTAAAACTAGGTTTAAATTTTAAAGGTACTTGTTTAAATAAAAAGGCTAACAAAAAATGATAAAAAGATGTTGTCTTAAACGACCCAAAAAATAATAAAGAGGTATTTTCACTCCAACATACCATCAAGTTCCACCTCTTAAAAAAAAATCTCTTAACCTTGCTACTACATATTTATGTTTTTGTTCAAATTCTCGTAAACAAAAAAAGTTTAAAGGTCGTGGAATATTATTAATTCTCAATGAAAGACAATTGGATCTAATTGGTCTGGCGTGTGAATATTATAGAAACTAAGCTGACGTATGTCGTAAATAACAACAGGTTCGTGACACTGTTGACACCGTCTTGCGTAAAAAGGGGTTTCCCCTTGTACTAGTAAAGTTCCAATTCAATTGCAACGTCTTTTGTTTTATTCATGAAACGTGGTTACAAACTATCTTCATTTATAAAATTTTCCGCTATCTTTATTACGGACATTTTTTATCTGAACAATTTTTACGGTAGTTCAATAAAATGATTGGTTAACTCTGAAATTGCTTTAACAATTAAATCGTCCACACGTACATACAATAATAATATAGAGGCTACATTGTTAGTAAAAGGTTATAAATCTAAGGAAACGAATCGTTACGTAACATGCCGGTTATGTTTACGAACCAATTTCAAGTATTCACGAGACTTGTTGATAACAAACCAAGTGGTAATCTACAGTTGATTCAGAATATTTACTGATACGAAATTAGTAAAGAGTTTACTTGTTAGAAAGTGATATAAATAAATAATAAATTAAAAGTTGTATAATACATCTGTATTATAAATTCGTTGTATCTACAACGAATTTATTTAATACGAATAGAAGATACATTATTAAGAATTTGAAATATTTATTTAAATAGCTTTGAGATAAATTTAATTTTTACAATTTTTCACTTTAATTTTTACAACATTTTATTGTTCCGTATCATGTTGACAATTTCAAAACGGTTGCAAAACGCTTTATTATTTTACAACTTCACAAATACACAATTTACATCTTTATCATTAATCTTTAAAAATTGTTTTCTAGTAACTTTTGTTATGTCTAATAACTTATTTATTAAAGTATGTTCGTCATAGTAGCTTAATGTTTGATCGAGCACTTTATTGAAAACTACAACATTTACAGATAAAGTAGTCCTAATAAAAACACTTCAGCTTCAACAATTGTGAAACAAATTTTTTGATTGTTTATTCTTAAAGCATTGCGTCAATATGTGTTTTTTACGTATTTATCGTTCGAGATGAAATTCTTAAAAAAAATCTTTTTAAATATTTTTAGAAACACAACAATACATTTTTAATTCATTAAATGTTATTTTTAAATTTAATAATTTTTTATTCTAATCAGATTAAATGAATTCCTGGAACAATTTTTGTTGTGTTTTAAAATATAAATTTTTTAAACGGTCAATAACATTCAATTAAGTATTTTTAACAATGAAAAAAAAATTAATTAAGGGTTATATATCTTAATAAAGTCACTTCGACTTCCTGGTTAAATATAATTGATTCTTTTATAAAAATTTTATTATATAAATTTTATAAAAATCTTCTTATTTTTACTCTGTTATTTTTAAATTTAATAATTTTTTATTCTAATCAGATTAAATGAATTCCTGGAACAATTTTTGTTGTGTTTTAAAATATAAATTTTTTAAACAGTCAATAACATTCAATTAAATATTTTTAACAATGAAAAAAAAAAATAATTAAGGGTTATATATCTTAATAAAGTCACCTTGATTTCCTGGTTATATAAAATTGATTCTTTTATAAAAATTTTATTATAAAAAATTTTCTTTAAAATAAATCAATCGATAAAATTTATTGAAATATTCATAAAATAATCTAATCAGGTAAAATTCTTCTATTATTAATAATTTAACAATTTTTAATTCTTATTATCACTATTAGTCACTACATCGCTTACTAATAAGGTCTAATTTTAATAAAATATCGACAATTATTAAAGTATTTTTAAATTTTTAAGTTTTTTTTTTTAAATTATAAAATACTATTGTTAATTTTTTTATTAATTCATATAGATTTTGTGTTTTTTTAAATTAAAGGTAGTTTTGACTTTTTGGGATTTTATTATAAACCCTTCATTCATTTAACACCATTCATTTAATTCTTCATTCATTTAATTTTTCATTTATTTAACCCTTGATATTTATCTGATTAACGGTTTTAATAATAAATTGGTTAAATTATAAAATGAAAATTCAATTGAGGTAATCAAAAATCCAAAATAAAACTGCATTGACTTTTCAAACAAGATGAAATTAAATATTTACCTTGCACTTATGAGATAAGAAATAAAATACAAATAATAACTCACCTCGTCATCTGTATCAGGTGTTTGGGCGTGCAGAATATCTTTGGCGGCACTGAGCATCACAACATACCCATAATTGTTACACAACCCAAGAATCCAATAAGCTATGATGTTTCTCCAATTTTCCTTCTTTGAATCTAGCGGTCTGGTCTCTTCCGGCCTTCCTACCTCGCAGCCGTTCATGGCAGCACTTGGAGAAAGCGAAAGAGAAAAAGTGAAAATGCGAAAGAGAAAAAGACAACGAATGCAAGCGGAGGTTAGCGTGTGTTAGAACATGTGCCGACCGAAAAACCTCAACGACCGTGCGAATCGAAGGCTTAAACGCTTATAGAACGCCAAAACGTTTCACCAGTCCTTATATACGCTCTGCCAGACGCTGTTGCCACACGAGGTTCTCTTTTTGCGATTTTTAATGGGGTTGCTTCTTTTTTGGAGCCGAAGAGGACCACCGTATCATCAACTCTCGCCGATTTTATTTTTTGTTTACTTATGTTAGTTGTTATAATTATACTTTTTTAATACTTTAATACTTTTTTCGAAATTCTTTAAAAAAATTTAATTAATTCAGATTTATTTTAATTAATAAATCAACATTAATTAAATTTATTAAAATATATATATTCTTAAGATAAAAAATGTACTCAACGATGAAACAGGTGTTAGATCTTGAAAATTTTTCAAGACATTAAATTTTATAATAAAAAATTAAAGTTATAACTTCAAAATTAAGTTGTTATTTATCTGAACATTTAAATCAGATTTACGTTTTTTAGGTAAAATTATTTTTTTTTATTATTGAAACCGTAAGAATATTTGGTTAATCGTAAGAATTTTTTTTATTAGTGCCTTGAAGCTAAGGAAATGAGTCATTACGAATGTTAGTTTTGTTTACGAACCCATTTCAAATATTCACGAAACTTCTTGATAACAAATCAATTGGTAATATACGATTAATTCAGAATATTTACATATACAGGGTGTCAGACAAAAAAACGCCCGAAGTCATATCTCGGTTATTTCTGTTCATATTTTCATGAGAGAGATACCAAATGAAATATTTTAACGAATACTACACCTTTGATTTTAACTGACTACAACTTTCCTTTTTCAAATTGTCATACATATTTTTTTCTTAGCCATCTACAACAGCAGTGGGCAACCTCCGACCCGCGAGCCCTTTAGAGAAAATAATAAATGATTTTTGTTTTAAATCAAAAATTTGTAACAGAAAGAAATAATTAAAGAAAGGTTTTTACCATTAATGCGTTATAGAAGAAAAAATGTCTCACTGCTGAACTAGGATACGAACCCAGATCTCCTGCTTTTTGGGCAGTTGTTCTACTGATCGAAAGCAGAAGATCTGGGAGATCTAGTCTTTAACTTTGTTTTTTATATTAAAAAAAAACTTGTAATTATCAAACATTTGTCAATTTTCTACTCCGGCCTGCTTACGAAAGATAAACCGTAATCTGGCCCCCACTATACAAAAGGTTGCCCACCGCTGATGTACAAGATCTTCTCTTTCTGAATCCAACGATGTATACAGCATCTCTACTTTTATTAACTATTTACTGCAGTAAAATTAATATACTTTCTTTTTCTCGTGACCATTTTTACGGAATGTAATTGATAATGTATGGAAATTCTTTGGCAATTCAATAATAAAAAGCCATTCCTTATTGATATGTCGACGCTGCCAAGCCAAAATGGCATAAACGACATTAACCTAATTTTTCAGAAAACGCAAAAAAACGATTGACATAATGAATCTTAAATGGCTTTTACGCAAACTTTAAACCAATTTTATAGCGAATGAAGCTTGTTTCCGGGTATACCGCTTTAAATGTTGCATGCAGATTTAAAAATGCTACTCAACGGTGCAGCTAACTAAAAAATGACCATTTTGGCGTTTATGCCGTTTTGGCTTCAGAGCGTCGATGTACCGACTTCAAAAATTTTTAGGGAAAAAAATTAAAAATAAAATCGGTGCCACTTGTACATTTCCGGCAAAAAGTGACGAGTGATTTGATGATTGATTTTAAAAACTTTTGATTAAAAACGCGATAATTAAATCTTTTTAAGATAATATAGGACAGGAAACGTAATGTTTAGGTTGGAGTCATCCTCGATTGTTAAAAAATCGCATTTAAGAAGTTCAACAAAGATGTTTTGAGGGACTACTCGATAAAAACAAAGTACACTACTTAAAAGAAGTATTTTCATTTTCTCTGCAGTAAATAGTTAATACAAGTAGATATACTGTACTCTTGGGTTGTTCGGAAAGTAATTTCGTTTTTTTCCCGACAGAGGATTTAATTGTATTTTTTTGCACTCAACTTCACACTTAAGCCGTATATAGCTATGCAGTAGTTTTTGGCTGGTGCCCTTTTTAATATGGAGAGCGATAAGCATTTCGACATATTTTACTGTTTTACCACAGAAAGGGTAAAAATACTGTTTAAGCCAGAAAGAAATTGACCGATTTGTATGGAAAAGGTGTGTTGACAGTACGCCAACGCCAGAACTGGTTCGCTAAATTTCGATCCGACAATTTTGATGTCGAAGATGCACTACATTCGGGAAGGCTAGTTGAAGCTAATAAAGACGCGATAAAGGCATTAGTTGATGCGAACCGGCGAATAACAACACGTGAGATCGGATTGAGGTTAAATTTATCAAATTCAACAGTTTATGAACACTTGAAAGGCCTGGGATTACCCTTGAAGCTCGATGTATGGGTTCCCCATGTTCTCTATTATCATCAGCTGGACAAACTGAATGATGCACTTCAACAGAAAATATCAGAACTAATCAAAAGGAAACGCGTAGTGTTTCACCAAAACAATGCGAGACTTCACATAAGTTTGGTCACTTGCCAAAAACTTTTACAGGTTGAATGGGATACAATGCCACACCCACCATATTCTCTAGACCTGGCACTATCGGATTATTATTTGTTCAGGTCACTCCAAAATTTTTTAGACGGTAAAACCTTCACCTCAAATGAGGAGGTCAAAAACCACCTCGATCAGTTTTTTGCCAGCAAAGACCAAAAATTTTATGAGCGTGGAATTATGCTACTACCAGAAAGATGGCAAAAGGTGTTGGACCAGAATAGCCAATATATAATTTAATAGCCAATATATAATTTAATAAAGTATTTGTTTATTATACGAAAACTATCTTTTATTTCCACAAAAAAAAAACGAAATTACTTTCCGAACAACCCAATATAACCCGAAATGGAGCTACACGATGAAGAGAAAGATGAGACTCCTCGGCAGTGTTATGGAGAGGGGGCTTACTTTTTCATCTTTCTCTTTATAGTGCAGCTCCATTTCGGGTTATAGTACATCGTTAGATTCAAAAAGAAAAAATCTTGGAAGTAGCCTGGAGAAAAGTATACATCACAATTTGAAAAAGAAAAGTTATAGTCGATTAAAATTGAAGGTGGCATTGGAAAAAAAATTAAATGATCTCCAAAAAGTAGTATTACTTAAAACATTTCATTTGGTACCTGGCTCATGAAAATCCAAACGGAAATAAACCAAATATAGCTTTGGGCGTTTTCTATCTGACACTCTTTGTATGCAACTGTATATCAAAAGGCGTTATCAAAAGGTGTAGTGAATATTTGAAACTTCAAATATTCACTACACCTTTTGATAATAAATCAAGGGGTAATCTACGATTGATTCAGAATATTTAAAACATTAAAAAAAGTTAAATAAATAAAATGTGGAGTTTCTACTGAAGAGATTTATTAGCACTTGACTATCGAGTTTCGATCTTATAATAGATCATCATCAGGTCGATCACGTCAAACAGCAAAGAACATGGACCATCATTAAACACGTTCAAATATTTGAAATTTTGTGGAAATTTGTTCAGAAAGTAATTTCCTTTTTTTTTGTGAAAATCAAAGACAATTTTCGTATAATGAACAAATATTTTATGAAATTATATGTTGACCATTCTGGTCCACCTTTTGCCAGGACCGGCCTTCTTAACACGTTGAGTGCCATATCAGTCATCGATGACTGACGCCGAGCTTTCCGTTCAGGCCGCGTTAGTCATCAGTGACTGACACAACTTTTCGTTCAAGTCGCGACAGTCACCAGTGGCCTGACGGGGAAGTCTTTATAAAACCGCGTGGCAGTCAACGTGTTAATGAAGGGGCCCGGGTGCAAGAAAAATTTTGTAACCTTATTCTGGTATTCGATATAAAAATAGCGGATTAGTATATTTTTTTTAATTGAACAATTTTGTTTATCGGAAAAAAAATCCGATAAGCAAACATTTTTAGACCTAGTTCTAAAAGCCCTTTGAATCGTTTTGGGGGCCCCTGTGAGTTACGGGGCCCGGATGCTACGCATCCACGGCACCCCCCCTATGGCCGGCCCTGCCTTTTGCCATTTTTCTGGTAGTAGTATAAATCCACACTCATAAAATTTTTGGTCTTTGTTGGCAAAAACCAGATCGAGATGGTCTTCCTCATTTGAAGTGAAGGTTTTACCGTCTAAAAAATTTTGTACCGTCTAAAGACCGGAACAAATAATAATTCGAAGGTGCCAGATCTGGAGAATATGGTGGATAATAGCATTGTATATAATAGCATTGTATCCCAATCAAACTGTAAAACCTTTTGGCCAGTGACCAAACTTGTATGAGGATAAAACATTTACATCTTCATACATACATCTTTTCTATTGATTATTTCTGGCCTTTTCTGTTCAAGAGTTTAATCAAATTTAATCTATCATTTTTGGCTTTAAATTTTTAACAATTTTAACAACGTGTTTGATGATAGTCCATGTTATTTACTATTTGACACGATCAACCTGCTAATAAATCTCTTCAGTAGAAACACCACGTTTCATTTATTTAACTTTCATCTCAACTGAATAATGAAATTATTCATTTCAACATTTAAAAAGTTATTAAATTCCTTAATTTAATTTATATTTTATCTAAAAGTACTTTAATGATTTCTTGTTGTGATATGCATTTAAATTTTTTAGCAAATTACACTTCTTACGCTACCTGCTTTTTATATTTTTTGAGAAATGTAATTTTAACAAAATGTGAATACATTACATTACAAAAAAGTAAATACATTAAAAAAAGTTATCAAAAATTAACTACATTTCTTAAAGGAAATGAGTCATTACATAAGTTGATTATGTTTACCAATTTCAAATATTCACGAGACTTCTTGATAATAAATCAAGTGGTAATCTACAGTTGATTCAGAATATTTATATTATTCAGATTATTTCAGCATTAAAAAAAATGATTAAAATCCATAATTTAATTTATCGTTTATCCAAATGTAATGATTTCTTTTTGCAATATGCGCCTCAATTTTACAAATTAGATTTTAGATTTATTTAACAAATTCAATTTGTAGAAGTCAACCATGAAAATAAAAACCGAAATAGGACTTATTTAAAAAGTTTTTAACAACTTAGGTTTTGACATCATCGATATTGTCGTCGTGTACTTTTTTAAACATCTTAAAACTTAAATCAATGCTTTTATCACATAAATACATCATTAATTCAACTTCTTTTGTGTTTTGTAAAGTATCAACTCTACTAATAAATCAATGGTAAATTAGCTTTAAAATTTGTTTTTTCCATTGTGCTTAGGTTCGTTTTCTAATAATCCATAATCCATTTTAATAATCCATAAAGACTTAATTTGCCTTTTTGAATCGGTGATAGTTTTCATTTTTGGAATTTCAAAGATTTTAATTAGTCCTGAATTGCTATTGTTCAATTAAACGACTATTAGTTACGATGTTATTTGAACTGAACTGTAAAAACGGAAAACAATGCCGTGTTAAAAAAAAATTTATTTATGAAAGTGTGATTGTTTAAAAAAAGATTTTATGAATCTTACTTTTGATTTGTTATTGAATTTGAATTTTCAATCTTTCAAAAATCTAATGAATTAAATTATATAACCTTAGATAATTGATACATCAAGAAATAATTCTTTAATGATTAAAAATTATTACAAAGTAATATTTGCTTAACCATCCTAACTTTATGTTTTGTAAGCAAAGATTTTATTACTTTGTATTTAGTTTTTGCATACGCATACTTCTATGACTTATATTGCTTTGAGCGATTGTATTGCTTTTATATTAATTTTAATATTAAACAAGATATTTATTGACATTCGACATTTGATATAATCTGGGATTGGGAATTTCCCTTTGATTATTATAGGATAACTAAGAATATTGATAAAATGTTCAAAGTTCATTTGAAAATAAACCCTCATTATAAAATTACTTTAATAAATAGTTTAAAGAAGTGATAATTGCGAAATAACATGTTTTTGGAACTTGCTTCAAGTTTGCGTCACGAGATCAAGTTTTTGCGTGAACTAGATTTCAATTAAAATAAGTTTCGTAAAGACGTTAATAAAATGATTATCACTTAAAAAAAAACTAACGATAATCAGTTATTGTTGTCATACTTCTGTAAAAAAAGTTTCATCGTTGAGCACTTAAAACGTGATCAAATCAAAGTAAATCTTACGATCTAATGATCGATATCTAATTGTTTAAATAAACCTTGAACTTTATACCTTAATACCTATCAAGGGCATATTTATAACAACTAAAAAAATGATTTAATGCTAAAATTCCGATCGTCAAAATTGCCAATCGTCCAAAAAATAATTACCCAACAAAATGTACTTTCTAAATAACTTTTGCAAATAATTACTAATATCAGTAATTTAATTGCTAAATATTTAACTAGTATGTTAAATACCATAAATTAATATATACTATAAAATTGGGTGACTTTGAATTTTTTAGTAAATAATTTTTAAATCTATGATTATATTCACTCCATGGATCAAAATTATCCTATTTTATGGTATATTGAACTCAGATTAAAACTAACATAAGCAACTCTAACACTAGACTTAGAACTAGGAGCTTTGTGGTTTGAAAATGTGCTTGACGTTTCTATGCCATGTTACAACCTTCCTCAGAAACAAATTCCAAACTTCCACTTCTAGTTTTAGTGTTAGTAATTTCTAATGTTAGTTCTAGTCTTAATTCAGTTAATTCCAGCCTTGAAAGGCTTCACATTTATGGTATATTTTTTTAAATATATCGTTTTCCTTTCTCAAAGTTAAAATAATTAAATGAAATTTCATCAAAATAAAGCAAAAAAATTTAAATTTAATCAAGCGTTTGGACGTTTAAGCGTTTAAGTATTATTGTAACAAAAGAATTAGAGAAATGAAATATTAGCGAAACATTTTAAAATTTAATTTCTTGAAACATAATAATCTTACTTTTTGTACATTTTTGGATCCAAAAGCCGATACTCGGCCTCGTTTGCAAACATCACATTGGTCCCCGTCATCTTCTTCAATTCTCCTAGTTTCTATTTTTCGGTCGGGAATTAATTTTCACTAATGTTTCTATAACTAATTGATCTTACTACTGGGAACTGATTTCGCAACCGGAATGTATATATAATAATCCTGAAAAATTGATAAGAGTAACTTATTGTATGCAAAATACGTCAATTTGTAGTTTCCTATTTTTATTTTATCTATACCTTTAAAAGTGGGTGTGCTAAGTGCTCTATTTTTTATTTAGAACCTATCTACTAGACGTTCTATTGATTGGATCGTAAATTACGTCTAACTTAAGGAATCTTGATTTTTTTTTTTAGTGTATTTCAAAATTTATTATATTTTTCGTATTACTATTGATTTAAAATTTAATGGCCATATGAAGACTACAGGAAAAGAAGTCAATAAGAAGGAAATATAGAAACACGTAATTTTAAGAAAACCCGATTTAAATATTAGAAACTGCATATTTGTCTTTGTTTTTTTATTAATAATGACAAATAATATACAAACGTAGCTTTCACGTTTCTTATAATTTTTATTGGACTTTAACAAAAATACCAAACGAAGCTCTCCTTATTGTTAGTTACTTTTGAGATGACATTAAGGCAGCTTTAGTCTGTTCCTTAAAGCTTTGAAAATTTTCTAATAGATAATACCAATATCTGTAAGGGTATCTTCTAAACAATCCTTTGTGTGAGACGTCCGGGTTCTTTACAGGTCTCAACAGGGAGAATCTACGCCTAATCACAGGGCTCCTGACGGGACACTTTTGTAATTTAGGGTTTACCGCTACTTATCTATGTCGTGTTTACGAGCAAGACGATGAGACTATAAAGCATATCTTATGTGATTGCCCGAATCTCAAGGATCTCAGATTAAGGGACTTGGGTGATGACTGGCCAACCATGGATGGAATCAGGGACACACCTCTGAGCTGCATCCCAACTTTTGATAAATCCCTAGGCTGGTTGATGTAGACAGAGTGAGTGACAGGGAGGTTGTACAAAGGACACAATGGGGTATAAGTGCGGCGTATCATCTGGCGTGCCGCCCCGTGTCCTACTATAAGTTGATTCTAAGCCTCACCATGGAAGGAAGGATGTAAGATCGAGGTTCCTCCCCGTAATTTTACCGAGTAGGCCCGATTGGAGTACAATGGAAGGGAGCTTCTTAACCTCTAATATCTTGCAACAGAGGCGAGAAGGGTTAACTCCCAAATCACAAAATCGACTGCATTATAATCTTTGATTTCGACGGTATTTCGACCTGCAAGACCTTCGCATTAAGGAGGGCTGGACAATACTCCGCTTCTCCCTTCTACTGTGCTCCAGTCGGGCCTCCTCGGTAAAGTTACAGAGAGGAACCTTCTCTTCCATCCTTTTTTCAATGGTGAGGCTTAGAATCGACTTATAGTACATAGATACTTTTGTATATCCATTTAAAGTTTTGAATGTCCAGTGTTGCATGGGTAGTTAAAATTCCCTTGTTCTTATACGTTAATGCCCCGAAGTAATTTGAACGTCGTATCTCTCTGTATCAGCTTATAGTGTTTTGTCAGTTTACGTCGGTTGTCCAGTCAAATTTTTAAGTACATGATCGTAGGTAACAGTCTAATGTTATGTTATCCTGTAAATATTTTCAGCGACGAGTCAGTTATTCGATGATGGGGTACAAATAGTTGGTATTTGCTGGGGTTTGGAGTGAGCCTCCATTTGTATAACCGGACTAAAATGTTGTACAGCTCTTAAAGTTTGTCTATAGCTTTGTTGAAGGTTTTTTCATGCATTATTAACGTAGTATCGTCAGGACCTTCAATCTCAAGGACCTTAAATCAAGGAACTTGGGTGATGACTGGTCAATCATATATAGAATCAAGGACACACCTCTGAGCTGCATCCTAACTTTTGGTAAATCCCTAGGCTGGTTGATGTAGATAGAGTGACAGGGAGGCTGTACAAAGTAAAATACGAAAGTGGAAATACAAAGTGGAATACGAAAAATATAAATTTTGAAATACACTTAAAAAATCAACATTCCTTAAGTTAGACGTAATTTACGATCAACAGTAGGTAATAGGTCAGGGTAAAGACCACAGGAGTCACAATCAGCGGGATTTTCAAAAGAAGGAATGTACTACAACCCGAAATGGAGCTGCACCATGAAGAGAAAGATGAAAAAGTACTCGGCAATGTTACGGAGATGAGGCTTCCTTTTTCATCTTTCTCTTTCTTAAGTAATTTACGATCCAATCAATAGAACGTCTAGTAGATAGGTTCTAAATAACAAATAGAGCACTTAGCACACCCATTTTTAAAGGGATAGATAAATTTCAAATAGGGCCTAAGTGCGACGAGCCCTCTCACTTCCTACATACATACCATTATCTCTATTTTGTAAAATATTGACATAGCACTTTCTTTCCCTGTAGTCTTCACATGAAAACAAGGTTTGGCAAGAAAATAAAACAATGTCACATCTATAATAATTTTTATTGTAATAAAAGAAAAAATATAAGTGAATAGGAAAACATTTCAACGTACAGTACTATATCGGTAATCGTAACTAATAGAAATTGAGGTAGTAGCACTTACTGAGGTTGTTATACCACGTAAGGAAAAAGTATATTTGTTAGGGTAAACCACAGACCAATACATTCAAGACTGGACACGCAATGGTAAAAATTTTGTGCTGCTTACAGCGCCTCCAGCGGCGTTAACTCTGAACTATTAAGTAACGCGGGAAGCTGGCAGGTTCAAATAATTTTAAACCTACACTTTCTTGTAGGTTCGTATTCAAAGAAATAATGAAATAAAACAAATTTGTAAAATATAAAAAAAAGATTTATTATTACTAAATAAATTACATGCTTAATATGCTGTTAATATAAATGGACAACTATATATAACGTACAAAAAATTAATATAAATAACAATACTAATAAGTAATAACATATTAAATAATTATAAGTATAATAAGTACTAGAAGAAGTACTGGGAGGAGTATTGGGATAAGTATCAGAAGGTTTATCAGGAAAAATGTCTTCTGAATACACAATCAGTTGTGGAAGTTGTTTCCCACGTAGCTTCATCTTGACATTACTTTGAAATTGGTTATCCCTCAAGTGTTGTCCACAAACCCGATAACCTTTTCCCAGTAATTGAAGGTGACTAGACTCCAGGAGATCCTTTTCTTATCGGACTTGTTGTACTTGAGATATTTCGACTAGCTCATTTCGATGGGGCACCTGTATACAAGTAACGCAGTCATACATCCAATATTTTTTGAATTTAAACTACTATTAAAATCAATTAAAAATGTTTTTTAATTGATTTTTATATTTTTACTGTTGTAAATGTTGTAAACTTGAGTTTTCTTCAAATGTCTTATTATTTTACAATATTTTCTCTTAGAAATGATAATTACATTGCCAAAATCATACATTTTCTTACGAAAGGCTTACATTGTTTTATGGACATTTTTTTTTATAGAGAAAATGATGTTGCTGGCAATATACAACGTAAAGAGTGTATAATTAAACAATAATGTTATACTTACTTGATTTGGTGGCATAATTAGATAAGTTTAAAACAGAAATACACAATGCACAGGTATTATAATCTTAAAAATAACGTCTATAAACACCAAGAAGTCGAGAAATGAACAATCGCAATAAAGCGTGTTTGACATCACGGTCAAGAACAGACAGAGGTAAAGTACCGAACAGAAAACGCCGTAAATATTATCATATTATTTAACTGTGAATTTTCGTACATTTAAATTATAACGATAAATGTTTGTATAATATCATTCTAATATATACAAAATTAATTAATATGTAGTATTTACAATAATTATTAATCCGCGGAAAAACGAACAATGTAGAAGATTTCTGTATATTCGACGGCAGCGCTTCCAGCGGCGTTAACTCTGAACTATATACCTGCTTAAATTATTCCCTATATCGTGACCGGCCCCTGGGGTAAACTGTCCAAATTTCAGCCCACAAAAAAGGTTCCTAAAGACGACCTTTTTATAGAAATCCATATAGAAAAATTAAAAGACCGAGTTTAGGAGCATGAGATAATACATCGGAAAAATATTGATGTTTTACGTGTTTTACAATTAACACGTTGCGCGGCACGTCAGCCACCGATGGCTAACACTGGACTTCCCGTTTAGGCCGCGTCAGCTACCGGTGGCTGACAGCGTATAACATCAGCGCTTCTAAGCGGCGTGCGTGGCCTGGCTGGGACTTCCTTAAGAATCGGCGTGGCGCTCAACGTGTTAAATAAAGAGCAGTCTGAAGTTCGAAATAAAAAATAATATTGAAATAATACGATTTTTTCTTTGAATTTGCGTTATAAAACGTCTCACGTAAGCAACAATACGTTTAATTTTCGATAAAGAAGAGAACTTGGTAAGTGGAATATCGAAGAAATGGGATTGCGTTTCAGTAGAATTAACAATAATTCGTCTTTGTTTTGGAATAATATCCTCAGGAATAACGGTATCAATTATTGCTAACGGTTAGAGTTGTCAATTAGCCACTTCTGACCCTTCCACCATAAATCAACAGTGGGTAATTAGTCAGGATAAGGACCATAGGAGCCACAATCAGAGGGATTTTCGAAAGAAGGATTGTACTTCCAAATGTTCGGTGAAATAATTTCCTGTATGTGCGTTATACGATTTGCAACAAATCCTTTTCATTTACAAAATCAAAGATATGGAATTTTGTTTCATTAGAATTAACAATAATTCGTCATTGTTCTGGAATAATATCATTGGGGATAACATTATCAATTATTGCCAATGGTTAGAGTTGTCGATTAGGCACATCAGGCCATTCCACCATAAATCAACAGTAGGTAATAGGTCAGGATCAAGACCACGGGAGCCACAATTGGCGGGATTTTCAAAAGAGGGAATATACTACAACCCGAAATGGAGGTGCACCATGAATAGAAAGATGAAAAAGTACTCAGCAATGTTACAGAGACGAGGCTTCCTCTTTCATCTTTCTCTTCATGGTGGAGCTTCATTTCGAGTTATAGTACTTCCAAGAGTTCGGTAAAATAATTTCTTGTATGTGCGTTACACGGTTTGCAACAAATCCTTTTCATTTATAAGTTCTTGACGTAAATCAAGTTAGAACAACCAGAGAGTCTGTCCTCCAAGCAGTAATCCAATCTATTTTTACTGACAATGAATTAAAGCTGAATGTGTGATCCATGTAACCAGTTTATTAAACTTCTTCTAAGAAGTTGTTGGTCCAACACACATTTTAACATGTATATGCAATTTGGAATTCAAATATAGTCTTTTAGAATTGTTTAAGACAATTTTTAAGCTATACTATGAAGATGGTAAACAGCCGAAACTAGTTAGCAAGTAAGCTAAACAAATAAAACCAATAAAAGTACAGTATCAGATTTTTCATGTGAATTGTATCAATATTCATATGTTAGAATATCGATACAACTTAAACATTGAGGCTACTTAACTTAATAATTAATTGGAAATTCATTATCGCGTTAGTTTATTACCTGAAAATTCTTTTAAAAAAATCCAAAAGACATTAACCTACCCGTAATCTCCAGATTACATGGGTCACAGTACGCAAAATGATTTTTTCTTTTTTTTTTTGATACGAATGGCATGTCAATTTTTTTTTTTTCTAAAACCACAAAATGACATTAACCTCTTAGCTTACACCCGTAATCTCCCGATTACACGGGTCAAAGTAAGCAAAATGATCTTTTTCTTTTTATTCGAATGGCGTAGCATGCCCCAGATCCGATAAATTTACGTTTTTTTCCGAACAAAATACTACATGAGTCACGTTCGTGCTTGTCGATATTTTAAATGAATGATGACGGTAAATACCGTCATCATTATGATCAACTCGTCACCATTATGGTGAAAGATTGAGTAGGCCTTTGATAATGAAGGATTAATAGGTAAATAAAACAACGTTGCAACATAAATAAAAAGGTTCTTATTACACCAGTACACAAATACATACACATACATACCAAAAATTTACACACTAGAAACAGCAATGCGGTATGTATATCATATACGTTTGTACTTTTGAGTGAAAAATAACTATTAAAACCTAATAGTTATACATAATTGAAAAATTAATAAGAAAAAAAAAAAAAAAAGATTTAAGAAAAGACTCTGAATGTCAAATTAATTAATTAATTAAAAATTCTTTTGCATGCCGTATCCAGAGTGCCTGAGTTGAACATTTGAAGGAAAAATCTTTATTGATTAGTAGCTCCTACAGCTAAAAGGGGAACATGTTGAATAAACAGAATAGTGAAATACACTGTTTAAAATTATTAGAGAAACACTGTTTTATATCTCTGTTCGATTCATTTCGATTTAAATCTGAACACATTACAGCAGTGTTTCCCAACCTTTTTTCTGCCATGCCCCATGTTAGGTTTTGTAATATTGGTATGTCCCCCCTAAGGTTCCGCGAGGCCCCACCAAGAAAAAATTTGTTGATTTGGATATTTACATATGAAAACAATATAAAGTTGAAACATAAAATCTACCTAAAAACACATCCATGCGCCCAAAAAAAAAAAAAAAGTCACACGGTTTTAAAGTAATAGTTTTTTATGGGATTGTTCATATAACAATCTCTTCTGATGCCTTTTAGGAAGAAATCAATAGCCAATTTTTTACGAAACGGACTAACAAAATTTTTTAAACACATCTTCAAAAACCGAAATTGCCCCCCTTAACAATCAAATTGCCCCCCTGTGGGGCCTACGCCCCACGTTGGGAAACACTGCATTACAGACTTGTTAGATACGTATGAAATGTTCAAATATATCTAAAATTTTTCTAAAGCTTAAACCTTAAAGGATGAGTTAAAAAAAATATTCTAAGAATTCCAAGAAATATAGCTAAGAAAGTTATATAAAATTAATTAAATTTATTTGGACAACATATATGGCTTTAAAGTACAGATAGTAAAGATACAAAAAAGTGTTTGTCTAATTTTTTTTTTTTTTTTTGAGTAGTGTAGTTAAATGAGGCAGAACAAGTCGTCTCCGGTATGTTGCTTATTACAGAAGGGTTAACTCTCAGAACTCCCGATACAAACCTCGATCGAACGGAGTATCAGTCTAAAGACGAACCAGAAAACAACATTAGAACTTATGCTTATGCCGATGTTTCCTCGACGATTCCGGTGAGCTGCGGTGCTTTGATCTAGACGGCGATCTGGAACTAGACTTGTGATCGTATTTGGAAGAGCGGGGTGAGTACGGGGAATAGCGGCTAGAGCGGTACCGAGCCTGCGGGCTGTACTTGCCGTTCGAGCTCGGCGAGGGGCTACGGTGCCGGTAACGAGAGGACGTCGAGGGGGAATGTCGCCGAATTCTGGGGGGACTCGGCGGGCTCGGAGCTCGCGGCGGACGTTTTCGTGCCGGCGAGCGACTTTTTGACCTAAAATCACACACAACCTCACTATTAATTAATACTAACTCTTGTACTACCTCGTGATACCAATTACCATTACACATCCAACCAAACATCGTGTTTTTACTTTTAGTTTCCATTTATAACCAGCATTATACAATATTTATTCAAACAACTTTGCTATTTTATTAAAAAATAAAGGTGTCTTCAAGAGGAAACATAGATATTTTTATATATTACAATATCGTTAATTTTGAGGACAAAAACCATGAGAGTTATTTAAAGAATCCAAGGAGTCGGATAAAACACTGGAATGTGGCATTATATGTCATACCAAGTTAAAACGATACTTAACAATAACCAAAATTCCTTTTACAACTCAACTTAACCATGAGAAACATTAAAAAAAATTTTTTTTACTCAAAATGAACAATACAATAACATATAAAATATGTAACATTCCTCTTGATATTCCTCCATATAAAATATTATATGTTATAAAATATATACCTTATATGTTAAAATAATTTCTTTTTATTCTTCTCTAATGATTAAGTAAAATACATTTGTTTAGCATATCTATCAAATATTACGAATAAAATCGAATATTCTTAATAAAAAAGTACATATTTTCCATCAAACTGTATAAGAACGCAAAGTGAAAATACTAATAATAAATTTTATACTTTATATTATCCATTCCAAACTTCAAAAGTACATAATACTTCTCAAATAACAAGGTTATTCGATCATTCTGGGAATTTGTACTAACCCTTGAAATAAAATAAAATAATCAAAATCTGATAACTTAGCTTTTTTTAAATTTCTTATCTGTTTTAATCGAAACAAAGTGGGTGTGTAGTGATATATATATTTTTATTAATTATTTATCTACAAAGCGTCAATTAAATGCTTAAACAACAATTAAATGCACTTTACAGATAACGAACTTGAATTGATACATCCTGATATTGATGGGAGGAGATGAAATTTGAATTTTACTTCTCATTTTGAATTAATCACCCTATTTGAGATTATATTTTTTATATAAGATATGCTGAACAAATATAAAATGAGAAAAATGTAAAGAAAAACAGTAAAAGTAAAAGAAAAAAATCTAATTCTAAGATATTGTATAAAATTGTTACCTGTGCTTTGAAGAGGAACCACTCGAAGAGCTTCGAACATGCTTTTTAAGTTTTCTAGTACTACAACATCATTAATAATCCGTGAGCTTTGTTTTTATGTCGCACGAGAACTTGTCGGTCGAACTAAATGCAACCGGCCGAAAGCCGATTGCATTTAATCGAACCACATCAAATAAATTTAGCGAGAGCCCGCCATTGGGCGTAGCGATCGCCTCGTATACTCACATGTCTTTATAATAACTGGACTCCTCGTCGGAGGAGTCGATTTTTTCCCCGTCGTAGTCGCGCTTGTTGTGTCGTACGCTCTTCTCGGCCTTCGCCTTCTCTTTGCGCTCTTTCTCGGACTTCCGGAGCAGCTTGCGCCTGTAATGTTCAACCTGTTGTGGCACAGACCAGCCGGTCTTGAGCGAGCGCGAGCCCGACTCTAACTCGTCCTGGTACTCCATCGCCTTAACCTCGATTTCTCGCAATTTTGTGCGCCTTTCCTCGGTCATAGCCCTACTCAATAAAACAGCCCCGTAAAGTCACTAGTTTAACGACACCCACCACAGTTCCCATCTATTTTCCACTTTCTCAATACGTTTTTCAATTCTTTTCATCTCTGAATTACTTTATTTTTTTTTACGGAATCGGATTACCTGATATCACTACCATCGTTCGAATCTTGCGTATCGTTCTGCGTACTGTCCAGACTCGCATCCGCGCTGCTTTCTAGTAGATCCCACTTGCTCGTCGTCATCGCTTGCGCCTCCACTTGTTCAGGATCCACCGTTTCCCATTTCGAACGTATAAACCCAGTCAACTGCACTACACTTTCTTTTTCTCTGTCTTTATCATCAATTAATACATCGTCAATCGCTTTTCCTACAAAATTTACACGTATAAAATTTTGAAAGGTTGTTAACCACTTGTGGTGGCAAGAAATTTACGAATGAGCGTGCCAGGTGGGTGATTTTTCTACCTGCAACAATGGTCTGGCAGCGTGCATAACGCAGTCGCTGGCGTTCCGGTAACAGAAGCATCTCGACATACTATAACCCGAAATGGAGCTGCACCATGAAGAGAAAGATGAAAGAGCACTTGGCAATGCTTACTTTTTCATCTTTCTCTTCGGGACTTCGGGTTATAGTACGTCGAGATGCTTCTGTTACCGGAACGCCAGCGACTGTGTTATACACGCTGCCAGACCATTGTTGCAGGTAGAAAAATGACTCACCTGGCACGCTCAGGAGACCAGAACCCGAAATGGAGCTGCACCATGAAGAGAAAGATGAAAAAATAAGCATTGCCGAGTGCTCTTTCATCTTTCTCTTCATGGTGCAGCTCCATTTCGGGTTATAGTACATTGTACGTTTAGCCACCGCAAGTGGTTAAAGTAACTTACCGTCAATATCTTCGTAAGGTGACGGACTTCTAAACTTTTGTTTCATTGCACTTTTTAATAAAGCTGCTCCATCCATAGGTACGTCCTCTTCGTCTTCTATTGCGTCTTGTAATGGATCTCCGTCGATATTATCAACTTCAACTTCTTCCTCTTTAACCTTAAAAAAAAGTATATATTTTTTTTGAATAAAAAACGTTTTTTCTAATAAGGAAAATTAAAATTACCTCAACTTCTAAACCTAAGAAAGCATTATGTAATTTATCCATAAATACTTTTGGATAAATATTGTCTTCCCAAGCCTTAAGAGTTCTTAAAACCCTAGATTTAAACCCTTCGGCTTTCATACGTCCTTCAAGTTTATCAAAAGTCGATTTAAGTTGTTTCATAATTTCCAATAATCGGCTTTCAAATCTGTTTTATAAAAAATACAATTTATAAATAAAAATTGGTCATTGTTAACATTAAAAAGAAAACATACGCTTTTCTGTAAGATGAAGCTTTGTTAATTTTAACAGCACAATTATGTAAAATATCAGATACAAGGTACAATCGCGCGATTTTCTTAAGAAGCGTCGTTAACTCATTAGATAACGATTCTGTGATGCAATCAGCGACTTCTTCAGCTGCTTCGCTATGTTCAATACAAAATACCATAACTTCACCAATTTTTTTCGTTTCAGGTGTAAGATTTCGTATCAAATCTTCTAATCTATCTCTTTGTCTATAAAAAAAATTAATTATCCCCTTTAATTATCCCTAAAAAATAAAAATTAAAATACTTACGTATTGGATAAAGTTCCTTTAGTCGAAGCGCGTTCATCATCATCAACAACTAGTTCATCAGGCATTCCAGAAGTATAACAATTCATTAAAGGGGGTTTCCAAATAGATCCTTCCGTAAACATCCGAAATTCTTTATGACACCACTCTTTCTGTGAGTCACCGTGCATAATTGAATAAATTTTCCAACGATAATAAAGATGTGCCGGACTTTGATTTTCAAACAAAAACCTGAACACGGGATTGTTGATTTCGCGGTTCATAATCATCGCCTCGAACATTGGCCCTTCTCTGACAACAAACTCAACCATCCTGTGTATCAACATCAACAAATTCCGATCGGTTGGGATAACGACTTTAACCACCGCTCGACCAAGAACTTCGTTGAACTCTTCTGTTGATTTTGGAAGGACATCTTTGTCTTTTCCTTGGGGTTGAGCGTTAAATGGCAAACCTGAGGGTGGTGGAGGTAAAGAAAGTTCTAGGAGAGATGGTGGGATGTAAATCGGATGAGGAGGAATTACTACTGATTTTCCCCAACCTAGTTTCATTTCATAACCTAGTATATCTTTTCCGTTTAAGTTACGTAAAGCTCTTTCACCGTCTTTTCTGCTCATATAAGCTACAAACCCACAATTTCTACCTCTGGATTTTTCTTCATCCGATCTCGGCCACATTATTTTTATGCTGGCTAAAGGTCCATATCGTCCAAATATTTCCATTAATTGTTGTTCGGTTATCTATTACAATATTTATTATTATTATTATTAGCAAACCATTATTAATATCATTAGGAAATTATTTATATCATATTAGGAAAACATTTATGTCTAAGATTATTGAATTACCTTAGGATTAAGATTTCCTAAATACAAATTTGTTGTTGTTGGATCGCCATTATCGAAAGAACCAATATCACTCTTTAAAAACAAATCTAATTCGGATTCGATTGGTGTTCGAATTGAACCTTTGTACTTGTGTCGTTCTTCTCGTTCTTCTTGTATTCTTTAAATAATAACATGTTGAAAACTAAACCAGTTTATTTCAAATTTAATTGTGTATTGTATTATTATCTTAATCTAAAGTTTTATCGGACCGCCTTTCAAAATTTTTTACTCGTAAAATTTTGGTGTAAAAGTACGATGGTCAATTACTTTTACTGAATGGTCAATCTTGTTCTCTTTCATTGCAGTCAACAATCAGATTTAGAAAAAGAACTTCTACCAAACAAGTATATTTGAATCTTTAAACGATGTCGCGTTTTTCCTGGTTAATCACTCAAATACATCGCGATTGTAAAGTATTACATAGTTATCACCATGGAAGTTCGTTATTATGGAATTTGGTATGATAAATGACTATTGGATTATTAGATCCGGATCCCGCAAACTAATTTTTAAGTGGCGACTTAAAAATAATGAAAACTTCAATGTGACCTATAAAAAATTAAAATAAGGGTAATTATTATCATAGAAAATTAAATAAAGTTTCCTTCGGCTGATCTTTCCGATTTTTCAATCATTCATGACTCAAAATTATATCGCGACCCAATGTCTACGATAATGATTACGATAGTCTACAATGTAGACTATATTATGAGACACCGATGACGAATTATACAAAATAAAACGTATGACTAAGGTATTCCGGTATTTCTAATTTTAGTTAAAGTGAATGTCGCATATAAAATTAAAGTTAGAAACTTCCAAAAGATATATCTTTAAAATTAGTTTAAAAAAATTAAAAAACAATTTTCTAACATGTTTATTTACAGGTTGTCCCGAAATTAAACGGGGATACGCCACCAGCGCATTCTACGTTCAAAAATAAGAATAAAAGCATAAATAAGGATTGGTCGAGGAATGCTTCCCAAAAGAGCTACAGTTCCTTGAAGGGAAAAATGGCAAAATAGATCATCTTGGAACTTTGTAGTTTAAACGGTTAAGCTATTCAGTCATAAAATCAAACTCCCAACGATAATGACACATTGTGCTGTTAAATGGCTTACCACACTCTTAGCGAAAAAATCTTACTTAGTTCAAAAATGAGATTAATCGGTCTTCAAAGACGATTTACTCGAAAACGGTTGCAGTTAAGTAATTGCAAGAAGATAACCATTCATACGTAGAAAAGTCTAAGATATCTAGATTATAAGATTATAAGTTATATGGCGGCTAGGTAATGATAAAATAAACACTATGCAAAGTAAAGAAATAAGGAGAAAAGAAAAAAACAAAACGACTTAAACCGAAATGGTACAGACGTCAGTTACCACATAGTAATTAATACAAAATACTGACAACTGAAGAATCAGGAAAGGGAAAGTTGCAAGCCAAATAGATACTGCTGAAAGGCATCTTTAAACTGTCATATGTTAGGGACATTACGGATTTCTGCAAGTAACTCATTCCAAAACGCTATTGACTACACAGTAAATGATTTATGGTAAGTTTCGGTACGATGAATGGGAAATAAAAGGAAACAGTCTGATTACCATCTAGGTCAGTGTTTCCCAACCTTTTTTCTGCCATGCTCCATGTTAGGTTTTGTAATATTGGTATGTCCCCCCTAAGGTTCCGCGAGGCCCCACCAAGAAAAAATTTGTTGATTTGGGTATTTGCATACGAAAACAATATAAAGTTGAAACATAAAATCTACCTAAAAACACATCCATGCGCCCCAAAAAAAAAGGTCACACGGTTTTTAAGTAATAATTTTTTATAGGATTGTTCATATAACAATCTTTTCTGATGCCTTTTAGGAAGAAATCAATAGCCAATTTTTTACGAAACGGACTAACAAAATTTTTTAAACACATCTTCAAAAACCGAAATTGCCCCCCTTAACAATCAAATTGCCCTGTGGGGCCTACGCCCCACGTTGGGAAACACTGATCTAGGTGGTAAATTATATGAGGACAGAAAATTAAAAGCGTTTGACAAATACGTTGGAAATTATCTGCGCCTCTGATATGCTAGTATTTGTAAATAATTACGATAGGTTGTTATGTGCTGTGACCTTCCAAGATCGAAAATGAAACGAATGCAGTTATTTTATAGCCTTTGCAATTTATTTTGGAGAGTTAAAGTAAGGTCTAGGTAGGCAGCATCAGCATAATCAATGCGAAGAAAAATTAATGAACAGCAAAGGTTACAGCGAACGATGGGAGGAAGAAAGCAACGAAGTCTCTTCAAAGAATAAAAACAGGAATAAGCCTTTCTACAAACATGCTGGACCTACGGCCGCCAAGACAACACCGAGTCTATTACCACTCCAAGGTTTTTTACAGTAATAAAGAGTTGTATAATATTGCCATTCAGAATCAACCGCACTGATGTAAACTTATAATTAAACATAAATTATAAGTCAGGGTAGTAAAAAGTTGACATGAAAAAAAGATAGATAAACAATTAACCACGTCACGCCTTTACCCCCACGCCATTGGTAAGTTTCATGCAAAATCGACACCACCATCTAATTTCTCTCGGAATTTTATGTCAGTATACCAATGTTTGTCGACTTAAGGCTTTCCTATTTGCTGTCGTGACAATGCTCAAGGAACCGTATCAGTCGTGGAACGTGGATCGTTCACACTGATTGCAGCATCAACGAAAATGTGACTTAGTTGATCTCGGAAAACCGACCATGAACCAGCTGCTCATCCAGACTTGAGCTGTGGTGAGTTCGGGTTTTGGTGTTATTTTAGAACAAAGAATGAATCAGTTGCTAAAATCAAAAGAGAAACGGGAGAAAAGATGACGATGGGTTAGAAAGTGGATACTTGAGAGGAAATGTGGAGCACATAGTTTGGCAGACAGTGAGCTAAGAAATTATTACACAGAGGATTTTAAAAACTTGTTGCGAATGTTTGAAGGTGACTTTGATTACCTACTGGAAGCCACTGACTTCAAAATTACATTTTTGATAAAGTGTATTTATCAAAATTACAGTATGAACTTTTAAAGTTTTTAAGTTTTGATGTAACGTCCTTCGGTCCAAATCCAGGGATCTTGAGTGCATCAGAAATTCTCTTAACTGCTGCCATTCTCAAATTTTGATTTTTGTAGTCTTTAACAGTTGCATCATATAACATTTTTTAGACTGTACAGAATTCAAGAAACCACGTGGTCTCCTTGCCTAGTAATTTAAGAACACAACTTTTCATTTTATTACTTGTCATTTTTGTAAACCGGAATACGAAAACGAATTCAAAAAAATCAAACATGTTTGATCTGAGGCATGAGCTCCACACTTGCCTGTGATGTCAACAGCTAACCCAGGACACTTCGTTCATATGGAACGTATTCCTCGAACGTGTGTCTCACGAAAGGTTGTCACACTCCATATGAAAGTACCATTAACCTAAAGGTGCATTAAAATTTGTGATAAAATTCTGTGGCGTGACAGCAACGCGAACTTCGTAGCGCGTATTCTGGACGGTACCTCGTAACCACAACGAGTTACATCTTTGTGTCGCTGCGTGTCATCAGCCCGTTGCAGTCTTGTCGGTTTTTCTGCGTCACATCAAAGGGATTATACGTAGTCGTTCGAAAAGTCTAGACGTGATCGCGTATCATCGTTGTATCTTGAAAGTTGCACATTGCGGGTTTCGTTTAATTTAGTGATTAAGAGTGTGAACTGGATACAACAATATTTCGACGCTGCCAAGCCAAAACGGCATAAACGCCATTAACCTAATTTTTCAAAAAACGCAAAAAATGATTGACATAATCAATCTTACATGGCTTTTACGCAAACTTTAAACCAATTTTATAGCGAATGAAGTTTGTTTGCGGGTATACCGCTTTAACTGTTGCATGCAGATTTAAAACTGCTACTCAACGGTGCAGCTAACTAAAAAATGGCCATTTTGGCGTTTATGCCGCTTTGGCTTGAGAGCGTCGATTTATACAATTGTATAGAGATGAAGATGCGCCTATCTAAATCTAAGAGTCACGGCTAGTCTTTCTTGGATAGTTATAGCATTCCTTAAAAATGTATCTTTTTAGCAATTTTTGACCCAATTAAACTTATAAGGTATTTAAAATCGATTGGTGACATCCTCGTGAAATTTTTGTAAAGACCGCTAACTAGGAATTTTAAATCTTTTAGTAAGATATTTCTGCAATTTTCTAGTCATTGCGTATACAAATATTGTTGCCAAAGTCTTCGTTTTTTCCTTTTATTACGTACAAGCTGATCAATAATAATTTACGCGGCTGCTGCAATCCATGATGACAGTTTACGTACTGACTAATGTACGAACAAAGCTAATGCTTTGTTCATAGAAGCCGTTTCCAACATTTTCTAATTTTTTTCAACCAAGCAACTTGTTTAATTTTAATCACATGCAAAAATTTAAACTTGATTGGTTGCAAAAATCAGAAACTGTTGGAAATCGCTTCTACGAACAAAACTATTAACTGGAACGCAATGAAGTTCGCAATGTTGATACCCAACGATGACATACGCGATGATGATACGTGCACATTTCTGATACGTGTCGAAATTCGCACAGTCAGGAAAAGGAACGCGATTCCGTCATGCTACGACGTTTTGTCATAAGTCTAAACGCACCTTAAGCCATTCCGAGGATATTAAAAACCGTTTTTCTGTTGCCCCCTTTTAAGGATCTGTAGCTCCCTTAGGAAGCATTTCTCAACAAATGTTTATTTGAGTTTTTATTCTTATTTTTAAACATAGAATGTGCTGGCAGTGTATGACCATCTAATTTCGGGACATCTGTATAATATTTGAATTTGTAATTTTAACAGGCAAGCTTTCCGATCACTACATCTTTTGGCAAACCTCACTGTTAAAGGACAACTTGACCGAATTAGGAGTGAACTAAAATCTAACGAAGTACGTGACGTATTGTTACCCATGGTTTGTCAAAAAGCAAGCCAACCCGAACTATCTTGCATTTGCATAGTTCGGCGAACCAGTCCACCTTAAACTACTTCACCGGTCAGGTGAAGTAATTAAATAAATCACCCTTATAAACTATAATTTTTTTCTAACTTATTTGCCTTTGATATTGTTGATAGTAACTAGAGTTTTTAATTAATTTATTTGTTTTATGTTAAATTTAATTCTTAATCCTAATAATACTCTCTTCAAAATTTCACCTTAGGTGACCGATCTAAAAACAAGTTAATCCTTTGAGACCAATTATCAAATATTTTTAATAATTGTCGAGATAAGATCCTTCGTTCATTTTAACTTATTAAAGTAATATTCACAACTTTGCTTTTGGGTTTTTGTAACTAGTTTTACAAAATTTTAATTAAAATTACAAATTAACCACTTTGGTACAACGCCTACCGGTCACGAAACGTTGCCTCGTTCATCGACAGATCTATGACGAAATAGATTCCTGACTGTTGACTATAGTCAACGCTTGGCTGTGTGGGATAATGTCACGGCAGTCGACTATAGTCAACGCTTGGCTGTGTGGGGTCATCTGTAGCCGTCGACTATAGTCCACACTTGACTGTGTGGGATCATGTCACAGCAGTCGACTATAGTCAATGCTCGGCTGTCTGAGATAATCTGTAGCCGTTGACTGTAGTCCACGCTCTTACCGAAGTGGTTATATTAATAAAGACACAATCATAAAAATCAAGGCTAAGTTATAATTGTATACGATTAATTATATTTTAATTTATTTGAAACATAAATTAATTGATAACTTTTAAATAAAATTTTCGAATTCAACGTTTTATCTATGGGCATACTTTAAACCAAGATAATTTTTAATCAAGTAAATGTTTTTATAATCTATTCCGTCCCAATTACATAAAATTTAAATCTACTTTCCTGTATAAATCAACTCACTGTCTTAATTCCTCTTTAAAAGATTCCAAATTGCTTTTAGTAGAAGGTTTTTTCTTTCCTAAACGTTCAGGTTTACGATCACCAGCGAGTAACTTTGCGTAAGCTTGAGCTTGTTCCGCACTCGATTGTAAATCATGGCTAGATGTAAGCCTTGACTGGGGTTTATAAAGTTTTCCTTTTTCTCTAGTATCCTCCTCTGTAATTACAACAAATATAAAAAAATATAAAAATCCTATTGAAATCAATTTATTCGAAATTTACTTCTTGCTCCGGCATCATATGTACCAGCTTTAACCCAAACTTTACTAGATCCATTAAGAGGTGTCTCTTGAAACGTTTCAACGAACTCTTGAAAAGCCTAAAAGACACTAATTTACTTCAAGGAAATCAGACATAATGGTGAAATTTACATGAGCCGCAGCCTTTTCCTCTTCTTTCTTCCGTTGTTCTTCCAGTTCTTTTTTGGAAAGAGGCCGTTTCCCCATCGTGCCGATGGTAAAAGCTTTAAGTTTTTGTTGCGGTATCTTCTGGAAAAACAAAGTTTTTCTAGCGTCCTTAGCTTAAGTTTGGTTGACACAGTTACCCACCTTTAATTTGTCCGACATCGTAGCAAATATATTACATATCACACGCGAAAATTAATAATTATAACATAAAATACCGTTTATATAGCATTTTGTTGTTGCTTTTATGGAAAAGCTGACCGTGCAAACCTGGTAACATCACGAAACTGAAGTTAGCTTACTTGACTGTTTACAACAATACCAATTTAAAAATACTAAAATCACTAAGATTATAAAAATTAAAATTCTTAAAATAATATAAATATTTATAAATAGTTCTAAATCAATTTAATTTTGTTCAATTAAAATACTAATAGATTATTTAAAAAAAATAAAAAAAGTAACCTTCTAAAACTTTAATTAAAAACATATGGTAATTTTTTCGTTGTCAAGTTTTTTGAATATGTTAACCTAAAAAAACCGCTTTTGAAACCTAACCTAACAAAATGGAATCCCAACAATTAAAAACAGTAAGCATTGCTTAAAAAAACACTAAATTCTTCTAAATAAAACCTAACTATGTATTATTTCAGTTCCGAGACTTCTTACAATTCTACAATGTTATGTCGGAGTTATGTTTTTCAAATTGTGTTACTAATTTTAACTCGAGACATTTAAACCCTGAAGAAGAAACTTGTGTTGACCGATGTGCTTCCAAATACATAAGCTGTAATAACCGTGCTATTAAGATTTATGCAGAAGTACAAGAAAAATTGGTTGCTAGACGTATGAAAGAATTTGAGGATGCAGCTAAAGAAGCCGAACAAAAGGCTTTAAATGAACAAAAAGCTTTGAATGAACAAAAAGCTTTAAATGAAGAGAAACCTACTGAAGGAATGGAAAGTACACAAGAAAATGTTTCATAGCGTAAATAAATCTGTAGACATGTTAATTTATTTGTAAATAAAATAGGTTGTTATTGTCTGATATTTTAGTTTTATTTTACATAATTATTTATTTATATAACTAGTTGAAAGTTAAAGTATTATATTTTATTACAAAAAAATTTTCAACAGTTAATCTAAGTTTTTTTGAAAATTTTGACTAACTTTAAAAAATCGTGGAGACTTTATTTTTTAAAATTAAGAAATGAAATTAGTATTAATTGAAAGCTAAAATACTCTATTTTGTAATAAAAAAGTCAATTTTGTTCTAATTGTTACCCAAAAAATTAAAAAAATTCTTAAAGGTGACTAAAATTTTTGACAGGTAACTTAACTTTTAAAAATTTTGACCAACTTTAAAAAATCGTGGAGACTTTATTTTTTTTAATTAAGAAATGAAATTTGTATTAATTGAAAGCTAAAATATTCTATTTTGTAATAAAAAAGTCAATTTTGTTCTAATTATTACCCAAAAAATTAAAAAAAATTATAAAGCTGACTAAAATTTTTCACAGTTAACCTAACTTTTAAAAAATTTGACCAAATTTAAAAAATCGTGGAGACTTTATTCTTTAAAATTAAGAAATAAAATTTGTATTAATTGAAAACTAAAATATGCTATTTTATAATAAAAAAATCAATTTTGTTCTAATTATTATCCAAAAAATTAAAAAAATTCATAAAGATGACTAAAATTTTTGAGGGTTAACCTAACTTTTAAAAATTTCGATCAACTTTAAAAAAATCGTGGAGACTTTATTTTTTTAAGTTAGAAAATGGAATTTGTATTAATTGAAAGCTAAAATATTCTATTTTGTAATAAAAACAGTCAATTTTGTTCTAATTATTACCCAAAAAATTAAAAAAATTCATGAAGGTGACTAAAATTTTTGACAGGTAACCTAACTTTTAAGAATTTCGATCAACTTTAAAAAAATCGTGGAGACTTTATTTTTTTAAGTTAGAAAATGGAATTTGTATTAATTGAAAGCTAAAATATTCTATTTTGTAAAAAAAGTCAATTTTGTTCTAATTATTACCCAAAAAATTAAAAAAATTCATAAAGATGACTAAAATTTTTGACAGGTAACCTAACTTTTAAAAATTTTGACCAATTTTAAAAAATCGTGGAGACTTTATTTTTTTTTAATTAAGAAATGGAATTTGTATTAATTGAAAGCTAAAATATTCTATTTTGTAATAAAAAAATCAATTTTGTTTTAATTATTACCCAAAAAATTAAAAAAATTCGTAAAGGTGACTAAAATTTTTTGCAGGTAACCTAACTTTTAAAAATGTTGACCAATTTTAAAAAATCGTGGAGACTTTATTTTTTTTAATTAAGAAATGGAATTTGTATTAATTGAAAGCTAAAATATTTTATTTTGTAATAAAATAGTCAATTTTGTTCTAATTATTACCCAAAAAATTAAAAAAATTCATAAAGTTGACTAAAATTTTTTTTTACCTAACTTTTAAAAAATTTTGACCAACTTTAAAAAATCGTGGAGACTTTATTTTTTTAAATTAAGAAATAAAATTTGTATTAATTGAAAGCTAAAATATTCTATTTTGTAATAAAAAAGTCAAATTTCCTCTAAATATTACTAAAAAATTAAAAAAAAATTGACGTTTAAAAGTTACAATTTTATTATATATAATGTTAGTTATTAAATATAGTTAAAAATTTCCTGAGGGAAAATTTGTTGGCATAATCAAAGTTATGCAGGTAAAGAAATTTAGAAGAAAATGGGTGAGATTTGTGTCGTAACAATAAAAACCGACGTTCTGCTTGACCGAATAATTCACTATTATAATTTTTTTTCAGTCTAACTTCACGACTTTAATCTATACAGAGACGATCAAAAGATAAAAGACATAAAAATAAATTTTATTTAAATTTATCTTTTAAAGAGGTAAATTGAATAAATAAATGAATTCTGAAGAAGATTATAAAGATCTAAAAACATTAAAAAGGCCTTTAGTTCTAAAAAAAATTTCTTTATTTTACGATTAAAACAGTTTATATTGTATAATTTTCTTTATTCAACTCTATACATTTTAAAAACTTTTTATACAATCTCCCACTAAACCCCCAATAAATATCGGCGATATAGTTCCGAAATTTTAGTATAAATATCGCCAGATTGCTACATTTAGACAATATTCACAGTTCACCATCTCACAATGTACTCCAAACTGATTTTAGTCGCGTGTTTCTCTTGTAAGCACCTAAAATCATTAATAAGAATTTTAAATTAATATATTTTAAATTCAAATTAATATATTTTTAATTCAAATTAATATATTTTAAATTCCAGTCGTCTTCGGTTCAGGATTTCACCCTGGCAACGGCAGAAATGACCATGAAGAAGGCCCAGGATCTAACAACGATGAAAATGATATTAGTAAAAGGGAAGGAGCTAGTGTTGGAGCTGGATTAAGAAGCATTGCACAGGGATCTGCCCAACAAGCTCATAATGCTGTTCAAAACCAACGATTAGCCGCTAGTCAAGCTGCTTATGTTGCTAAAAATACTTTAGCTCAAGCTGCCGCAGGAGTGAGTTTATTTTTATTATTTATTTTATTTTATTTCAAAACCATTAATTTATTTTTAATAGGCATCAGCTACAGCTCAAGCAGCATTAGCAGGAAAACAAATCCTTCTTCAAGGACTTGAACAACAAGTTCGCGATGCAAAAGTAGCATTAGAAGGTGAAAGACAACAACTTCGTCAAGCCGAAAGAGCAGCGGATGCAGCTCAAAGAGCATCTAGACAAGCAGCTCAACATGTCAACGTACTCCAAGCGGCTTCGAACGTCGCTCAGGCTGCTTCTGACCAAGCGAATAGAGCTGCCGCGGAAGCTGCTGGAGAATTAGCCGCTCAAGAATCGATGGTAGGAGCTGCCGAACAAAGATTGGAACAACTCACGGAGCAACTCAAGGGGGTTTTGGTGGACTTTAGGGCTACTAGGAATGCTGCTGTTAAAGCTGAGCAAGCGGCTAGGGAAGCTCAAAGTAACGCTGCTAGAGCTGCAGCCGCAGCTTCGGTTGATTACGATCACGATGGTCGTCAACAAGTTGGAAACGGTTCTGACGAGAATCATGCCGAAGCTAGCGTTCCTGAAGTCGCGTATTATTATTAGAAAAAAAGTGTTTTGTACGTTTGTAGGTGTTTGTAAAAATGATTATTAAAAATATATTTTTGGTAACAAATAGAATGTCTTTTGGATGATAAATATAAAATGTGTTAGGAAATAAATAAGAATGTCGTAGTACCTACAGCAAAAGCTCGATATGATGGATATAGTAATATACAGGGTGTAACTTAAGTGCATGTAATCTTCTCCTCATCAACTATCGCATACGTTCCAAAATTCCTGTAGTGTTGCGTATGACATTACAAGAATGTACAATTCTGTTTCTTAAGTCATGTTCATCTTTAACTGGCGTTGCATAAATAAGCGACTTCAGAGGTCCCCAAAAGAAATAGTTCGGCGAATTCAGGTCTGGAGATCATGGTGTCCACGGCTGAGGTTCTTCCCGACCTATCCCTGAGTAAAAGCGTCATTAAGATGTTGGCGAACAGCAAGACTGAAATGAGCATTAACGTCGTGCATAAACCCCATGTCATTTGTGGTTGCTAGTGGTACATCATCTAACAGACCAGGCAATGTGTCATCTAGAAATTGTCTGTAAGTCTCGCCATTCAGTCGAGGAGGAAGAAAATGCGGACCAATGATCACCAAGAACTCCAGCTCTCACATTGACCGAAAACTGCTGCTCCATGTTCTTCAATAGCATGGGGATTTTTCATAGTCCCAAAAATGATTATTGTGGAAGTTTCTGATGGCATCACGTGAAAAACTTGCCTCATCTGTGAATAGAATTTTAGACGTAAAGTTGGGATTCTGCGTAGTTTTTTGGAGAAACATCGACAATAATCTAACCGTGCTGGAAAATCTCTTGGCAACAGTGGTTACACGCGTTGAATGTGGTATAAATAAAGTAAATTTCTGTGCAAAACCCTCCAAACACTTTGATGACTGATGTTAAACTGTGCAGATAATTTTAATGTATAGTAATGGTTGAATCATATAAAAATTTGTGAGGATGTAATAAGAAGAAGACTCTTCTATTTCTTTAGTGGATGTGATTGCCTATTTATCTAATAAAATAACAATATTGCCACGATTAGGGCAAAGCCCCAAAATGGGGTTGTTGTATATTGCGGAGTAAGCACAAACGCCTAATCGAACGAGTATAAGAAGACAGGGAATTTAATGGAAGGGACTACTTCTTGGTCATCAGCCCCACCGTCAGCTCGTTCGAAGAGGTGTCAGGTGCTAGCTCCGCCCGTGAGATTAATAAAGGCAGTTAAAGGAACGTCGGCTGGTGTGTTACTTGTACTATAACTCGAAATGAGAGTTATTCCCCCTCGAGAGAGGGCTTACTTTTTCATCTTTCTCTTTATGGTGCAGTTCCATTTCGGGTTATAGTACGTCCTTCCCCCTGAGAGTGTTAGTGCAGCTCCAAGGGAAGCCCCCAACAAAAGAGTAAGAATGCCTCTTGCTTATTTAACCCCGTAAGCAGAAACAAACCAGTGACTCATGACAATATGAATAGTATGGAATTGGCTTCAAAGCATTATTCAGGATTTACAGGATGACAATCGGAGGAATCGTGCAATTTTGAAATAAGTGTTACCTAAAAAATTTGCAAGATAACAAGGTTTTATTAAGACCAGAATGAATCTTGCGGAATGTTATTTACGATATACAGTGTGCACCCATTCGACCCATTCGATTGTGGATAGACGCATTAGCAATAGTTGGGCGATTGTAAATGGGCGGAGATTGCGCTCTCAGATATATCGAAAGGCTTTAAATGTTTGAGAACGGGTGGTTTTTGTTAAGGTCGTGTTATCAATTGTTTTCACTAACAAAAAAAAATCTAAAAAGAAGGTTTTATTCGTTACATATTTTTTTTTTAACTAAAAAGAAATAAATCCCTCGTACACTGTACTAGCAATTTTCTTAGTTATGAAGCATCACATCATGTCACTGTAAAAAATATTATAGCAACAAATTTTCATCACAACTTCATACTAATAAAGAAAAACATGAATAGCCGAAATAAAAAAAATAACTGCTCATTTATTTAAAAATAAGCTCATTTATCTAAAATGCTCAAATAATCCACCCTCTTAAGCTGAACTATAACCCAACTGGTTGTAAAAATTCTGTCGGACGTTAGCAAATACATCCGGTGTAATCGTGTTACTTATTTCAATAATTTTTACTTGCAACTCCTCTAAATTTGCTGGACGGTTATCTCCATATCTGTAAATTGAATTATTTAAAAAGGGCCACAAAAAATAATCATTGGGAGCTAAATCAGGGGATCGTGCTGGCTATTTAACCAGTTAACTCTTTCTGACGAATATATTCGTCATGGCGCAAAATTGTGCAACTCGCAAAAAGGGGTGATATTGGCTATTTAAATCGTAATTTTTGTGAAATTCAAAACATATTCTCAAATTTCAAGATGTTTAGAATATTTTGAGGCCAGGTCGAACTAAAACAAACAAATAAAAAATATGAAAAATTTCAGATGAAGTCGTATAGGTGCGCGCTTTCAAAACGGAGCGTAACAGTTAACTGGTTAATAGGACCTGAATTACCTATCCACCTATTTTGAAAAGTCATATTTAAAAAATTTGCCACGTTACGGGTATTATGAGCCGGACGGATGGTTTCAGCCATCTAGCTAAAACCAGAGATTATTATCAAGTATGGAAGATAACCTCACAGAGAATAATTAACAATTTTCGATTTTGTGAAATTGTCAATAAGACATTTTCATACCCTCTTCTTAACATTTAAGATTGTCTAAAGTATCGGACTTGAACGACTTTTGAAATACCCTTATGGAAAAACAAATTATAAATAAAAACATAAAATAAACTGACAAATGTAAAGACTTTGGGAGTCATGGCATATTTAAAAAACGTGAAATGACACAAGCAGGTAAAGCCCAATAAATGGCATTATGTAAGCTTCACTGTAAGCTTCAAGGCATTCACAGAATCTTGTTATGTCTCAAATTTGTTATGTAACACTTATTTCAAAATAATGCAGTTCTCGTTTGTAATCGTTTGCGTACCAGAGGGTTTTGAAAAAATACGTTTGAAAAGCACTAAGGAGCGCGATTGGTTAACCAAGGAGCGCGATTGGTTAACCAAGGAACTCCTTTGATTAGGGGTTGAAAAAAGCCAAAGAAAGCGATAGCGGTCCTTCGGTTACATGTTTAAATTTCGGCAAAAAATTTCGGGTGGACCGTCAGTTGTCTGTTTCGATCAAATTCCCTGGCTTTTCTCAACACAAAATCTGAAGAGCGTTAAAGTGGCTCGTGGTACGCAAACGGTTCAGCTTATAGTTACTCATCAAAGATATGATATTGAAAGGTAAAGGGTGTATTTGAAAAAACCGAGAGTGAGTTTGGAGATGATGGAGATATGATTGGGAATAAGAATAAGACGATTGGTTAAAATATATAACAGCAGTTTATCAAATAAACACAGACATTTTATAATATTTATATAAAACATAAAAAGTTTCATGTTCAACAAAATAGGTGGTACTAGAAACTTCCCTGGCAAAAGAAATCGACCGCTTGAACCGCGCTTTACTAACAAACATATATAAAAATGTACAAAAAAAAAACAATATAAAAACAATAGTATCGTTACTTGTAATAAAAACTTTCTAAAAAGTATTTAGATAAATAAAAAATATAATCTACTTTGGTGCTAATCGTAGACCGGGCCGCCGCCGTACCCTGGTACATATACACGCTATTTCAAAAGTAGTAGTAGTAAAATGTGTCGCTAACTATCGAGGTAAGGAGCGGCCCGGTTAACAAATTTTATTTTCGCGTCGCTTATCGTCTTGTGTCGACAATTGACTATGTACTAAGCCGGGCGATCTGTCCCGCATTTATTCTTTTAAATATTGCACTAACGGTAACTACGCGCAGCCGCAAAAACTGCATTTCAATCCACATATTAAATCGTAAATATAAGAATTACGAACTAGTAATAATAATAATTATACTTCGCTTATTATCATTACCGTCCACGTATCGTAAAAAAGAAGAAGAAGCCTATCCGTATATCGAAAAGTTATAAAAAGTAAAAAATATACGCGTGAAGTCGCGCTGTGACGCGTCGTTTATTTATTTAATCAATAAAAAAGGTCGCTAAAATCAGATGATTCAAAAAGGGTCCGATTAAACAGCGTTTCGATCTCCCCTTTTTTTCCTCTTGTTATTCTTTTTATTATTTATTTTTTTCTTTTATTTCTCGTTTGGTTTCATTATTTCATTATTCATTTCCCCTATTTCGACGATCGTGCGCATGTCGGCACCCGCGCGGACGCCAGGCTGCGCACTGCTGCGCACTGAAATATAGTCACAATAGATCACAATGAGAAAGAAGTATCGACGCGCCGCCGCCGGCTCCGTGCGTGCGCCGCTCCCGTCCGGGTTTTAATTTTGCTTTTATCGTTCGTTTCGCTTTACTCGCCGATACGATGTAATAAAAATTTAAAAAAATACGCCCGCCACGGCCCAACGGCCGCCATATTGTTTATTGCACACATCAAAAACTCCGCTAATTACCATTTATAACAGTTTAGTATAAAAATTCAAATTTAAAAAATACAAGTCTTAGAATAGCTGATACTATATATATAATATACTATACATTATCATCCGTGCAATTTATTTAATATTAATACATTAAGACGTCTAATATTTATCACACATTAAAAAATAAAATAGTAGGTAATAGGGTAGGTATAACGTGCGGACGCAAGTGAATAGGAAGCGGTCTTGGAAATATCTTGTTGTGCCGGAGTTTGGGCCTCGTTTCCCACTCTACGTCGCTCACTTTGCTTTTTTACTTCTTACTTTTTTTACTTCTTACTTTTCCTCTATTTTTCTTATTTCCTTTTTTCATTTTTTTGTCTTTTTCTCTTATTCGGTTCTCTTATCCGACGTTTAATCGTCGATTTTTATATAAAACTTACGCCTATAATATATCGATCGAAAGTTGATTAGTGGGAAAAGCTCTATAATAATTTACGCGTTCCTTCTTTATGAATTCACGACATTATATAGTCAAAAAATTACTTACTTTGATATGAAGTAAGGTGACGTTTAGTGTGAAACAAGTTTTAGGAACGCCCCAACTAATCCAATACCTTTCCAATATAATATAAAAAATTAAATTATAAATAGAATAAAAATTGCATACACCATCGTTATAAAAAATTATATACTAACACCAATTCAATAAAAATCGATCGATTTAAAAATAAATCGATTATAGATTAAATAATTCAATAAATAAATTATTGATTGCAAACGTCGAATTATCATACTGAGTCAGTTGGGGCTCGACGGATGGCGGGAGGGGCAGTAGATGGGGCGGGGGAGTGTTTGTGGGGCGGTCCGGTCAGGTACTTGGGGCTAATTGCGCCGCCGTCAGCGAAAATATCCGGCGACGTGGATCGCCGGCAGGCTCGCAGATTAGACTAGTATATACAATACCCTGAACGTTGCCGACTGGGACACAAGCGTCGCGACGGCCTGCGCCGCTCCGCAACGGCCCCATTCTTCGTTCGGATTCCGGTTAGAGAAGCGAGGAAACGCGTCTCTTTTATCTACTTGGACCCATTTTTTCATTTGTAGCAAAAACTAAGTTCGCATCGATGCCGTTCGAATACTTATTTCCATTAATACACATTGTTCTTTTATATTTTTTATACCTCTCCATACGATTTCTTAATTTTTCGGAAAAGTTATTATTCTTATTTTTATAATTTGCTAGAAATAAATATAAAAACGAAATTTGGAAAATATTAATACATAAAAATTTTTTACGTAGTGTAAAATATATCTTTCAAATTTGGTTTTTGTATTCTTTACGTATTTTCTTATCGTTAACTAAATTTATAAGTAAGTGTAAAATATAAAAGAACATCCCGTAAGGCAGGACGCTCGTGAGACGGCAACCGAATTTTTTTCAGGTCGCCGCGAGCGACTTCTGTCTATATTTAGTCTGGTCTATTTTGAGAATGTGTTACACAGGAAGCCGATGTGATATATATTTAAAAAATGTTCCGTACGATTTTTTAGAGATTGTTAAAAATTGTCTAGAAGTAAAATTAGTTTATGTTTTATCTACTAAAAGCCCAGCTTAATGTTCAAATGCTTCCTCGAAACTTCTCTAACCAGTTGAAAAACAGTCGTATGTACTTAGATGTAGATCTGTACGGGATCGTGCCAGATTTGCGGAGTGGCCAGACTGGGTCGGCGAAGCTCGTGGTCTTCGCTATCGCTATCGGCGCCGTAGCTCGCCTTCGACCACTCGCGGTCGCGAGAAAAGAGAATTTGATTACACATATCGTATTCAAATATACTTTTAAATATGTATAATTGCTACTAGATAATTGTAATTATGCCTACGCGTCTCCACGGGTCCTCCGTCTCCATTAGAGCGGAGTCCTCACCGCGATCCTCGCTCCTGCGTTAACACCAGCGGAACGGCACCGCTCTTGGCCTGTCGGCGCCCTCCTTCACCAGCGGCTTATGAAATTCTCTACCAGGTCTCGAATGTATCGTTGCCCAACAGTGCTCGCAATAATACTACATATATAAAACGCATATTATTCATTAAAAATAAAAACAAAAAATACCATCTTACCTGTAAGCAAGTAACGTTGGCGCAAAAGAAAGGCGCGAACTTCCCCCCGCATCGTTGCCCTTGGCACTCATCGCACATTTGATCATCCAAGACGTACGGCTTGACCTCCACACGCTTATCAATATCTCCGTGCTGCAACTGGACGAAACGAGCGCTAATAGCCGCTATATAACTTTGTTGGTTACTAAAGGCAACCCTCCCAGCCCCTTTTGGATACTTTAGCTCCGGATCGGTGTCTATGCCCGCGTAGCACACTCCTCCGTAAAGCCTATCCATAATCATAGCCAACTCCACCGCCTTCAACGGACGAGGAACTCCTCCGACAAACACCGTCTTTCGTGGATCCAACGGCATCGAAGCATCCAACACGAAATCGGCGTCCGAAAGCCGCCACGGTCGGATCTGCACCGGCTTATCCTTGATAGTTGGAGAGGATACGCATAAATATAACTTGTCCTCGTCCGTAATACATGCGTCAATCAAACTTTGAACAGAATTTTCATCCTGAAAATGAATTGTATTAATCGAATCAATTCAAATTTATGCGTTAAAAGTTGAAGATAAACTTGATAAAGTTGAAAAAAACTTTTTCAATTCAAAATTCAATTCAAAAATTGAATATTAAGTGCAGTGATAAATATGATGAGTTGACAATTGTTCCATTAGATTTGCTTATTTGACAAATTTCTTTAGATTATAAAGTCACTACTTCTATCGAAAAATGTAGTTCAGGGGAAATATACAACTTCTGATCATGCATCGAGTTAGAATGTTGTACCTTCTTGAGCATTTAGTTTAATTTTAATAGTTTAATTATTTATTAAATAGTATAATAAATTAATTTAAAACCCAAGTAGTGTGATGACTAAATGCAATTCTTAACGGACCATGGAATTTTTTGTAGTTATTTGTTTAAAATACGAAAGAAGGAGAACGATTTTTATTGGTTTTTGCGAAAAATTTGTATGTTTGTAATAATTTTATTGAGGAAAGAAATATTAGTTTTAATAAAATTGAATCGTTTATTTCAGAAAGGGACTAAGTAACATTTTTGTAGTTTTGAGAAAAACGACAAAAAAGGAAAATTTCCAATTTAAAGATTATTCATGGCATTTTTTATAATAAATTCTATGTTTAACTATCAGTACATATTGTCCTGACACAATTTATTGTTTTTTTCAATTGCGATAGAGAAAAAAATGAAACTAAAAAAATTGTACTTAGTACCTTTCTGCAATAAACCTCATGTTTATAGATTTAGTTTATTCTGTGCTCTCATATTAACATAAAAACAGTATCCAAGATGTTTCATTAACTAAAAAAAAGGATTATAGATATTTACAAGAATATATTTCACTAAGTTTTTAACCCATTCGAGACCGATTGCACACCGTGTGTGCAATTGCTTTCCGAGGCTAAAAGACGGGTTGCACACCGTGTGTGCAATAACGGTAAATGAACTATATAAAGAAAAAAAAGTTTGGCTCCTGGGGACCGTGTTCGAAAAAAATCGCCGTCTCGAATGGGTTAAGAGAAGGAACGAAAATTCACACTAAGAAAACAATATTTTATTTTTTTTATTAGTTCGCACTGTTATTTTCTTTTTTGATTTTAGATGGCCATTTTAATATTTCCTGATAAAATTTCAAATATGGTTCTTCAACCTAAGGAAGCATTTTATTTAGATGTTCAATCTTGGATTTTAAAATTGGAACTTCAGTATAAGCTTTGGTTATGAGCATTTTTATCGTAGTTTTACCAGAACTTTTTGGCGTGTGCAGATGAAATGTGTGAGATGTGAAACCATTTATGTACTCTGAAGCCACAACATACCCAGGTGTTTTATGTTCAAGAAGAGAATAATGAATGTGAGACATTGAAAATGGCTGTTTGTTAACTTGGGCCACACCGGGTTTCATACTTTCAAGAGAGTTTGCAGTTTTCTTGTAGTATTTAGGCCACCAGTTCCTAAAATTGATTATGTCTTTAGAAGAAATTACGATGATACATAGTCCCTTTCTACAACAAACCAAATATTCTGTCTCCACAATAAAATGTTCCGGGCATATAAAGTATAAGCCTTTCTACTCAAAACGATAGGTCTACAGCCAGAGAGCACGAATATATATTTATCTAAAAATCGTCAAAAATGTTACTTAGTCCCTTTCTGAAATAAACGATTCAATTGGAAAAATGTAGAAAAAGAAATATCATAGATATAACGCTAGAAAAGCAGGAATATTGGAGAGATATAGACGGAATAAGAGAACTGGAAAATAGACGAAGAAATGTAGAGTACACCCGCGAAGTCACATTTCTATGCATCTGAAATTATATCTTGAAGGGTGGTTTTAGAGGCGGAGGGGAAAGGGTTTTAGTTGGTCGGTGTATTCAAGATGAGTACATCAACCCAACACTGAGTGGTCTATGACAATGGTGGGCAACCTCCGACCCGAGCATACAGTCACTTAGATAGTGATTCGGGCTTCTCGTCTGTTAAAAGATTTCGTAAACCTCTTCTTAAACAAAAAAAAAAACGTCAACCCAACACTGAGTATTCTATGATACAGTCACCGGAATAAGGGAACTGGAAAATAGACGAAGAAATGTAGAGTAGACCCCCGAAGTCACATTTCTATGCCTCTGAAGTTATATCTTGACGGGTAGTTCCGGAGGCGGAGGCGAAAGGGTTTTAGTTGGTCGGTGTATTCAAGATGAGTACATCAACCCATCACTGAGTGGTCTATGACAACGATGGGCAACCTCCGACCCGCGCATACAGTCACTTAGATAGTGATTCGGGCTTCTCGTCTGTTAAAAGATTTCGTAAACCTCTTCTTAAACAAAAAAAAACATCAACCCAACACTGAGTATTCTATGATTCAGTCACCGGAATAAGGGAACTGGAAAATAGACGAAGAAATGTAGAGTAGACCCCCGAAGTCACATTTCTATGCCTCTGAAGTTATATCTTGACGGGTAGTTCCGGAGGCGGAGGCGAAAGGGTTTTAGTTGGTCGGTGTATTCAAGATGAGTACATCAACCCATCACTGAGTGGTCTATGACAACGGTGGGCAACCTCCGACCCGCGCATACAGTCACTTAGACAGTGATTCGGGCTTCTCGTCTGTTAAAAGATTTCGTAAACCCCTTCTTAAACAAAAAAAAAACATCAACCCAACACTGAGTGTTCTATGATACAGTCACCGGAATAAGAGAACTGGAAAATAGACGAAGAAATGTAGAGTAGACCCCCGAAGTCACATTTCTATGCCTCTGAAGTTATATCTTGACGGGTAGTTCCGGAGGCGGAGGCGAAAGGGTTTTAGTTGGTCGGTGTATTCAAGATGAGTACATCAACCCATCACTGAGTGGTCTATGACAACGATGGGCAACCTCCGACCCGCGCATACAGTCACTTAAACAGTGATTCGGGCTTCTCGTCTGTCAAAAGATTTCGTAGACCCCTTCTTAAACAAAAAAAAAAACATCAACCCAACACTGAGTGTTCTATGATACAGTCACCGGAATAAGGGAACTGAAAAATAGACGAAAAAATGTAGAGTAGACCCCCGAAGTCAAATTTCTATGCCTCTGAAGTTATATCTTGACGGGTAGTTCCGGAGGCGGAGGGGAAAGCGTTTTAGTTGGTCGGTGTATTCAGGATGAGTACATCAACCCATCACTGAGTAGTCTATAACAATGATGGGCAACCTCCGACCCGCGATACAGTCACTTAGACAGTGATTCGGGCTTCTCGTCTGTCAAAAGATTTCGTAAACCCCTTCTTAAACAAAAAAAAAAACATCAACCCAACACTGATTGGTCTATGATACAGTCACTTAGGTAGTGATTCGGGCTTCTCGTCTGTCAAAAGATTTCGTAAACCCCTTCTTAAATAAAAAAATAAGACATCAACCCAACACTGATTGGTCTATGATACAGTCACTTAGGTAGTGATTCGGGCTTCTCGTCTGTCAAAAGATTTCGTAAATCCCTTCTTAAACAAAAAAAAAAAAACATCAACCCAACACTGATTGGTCTATGATACAGTAACTTAGATAGTGATTCGGGCTTCTTGTCTGTCAAAAGATTTCCTAAACCCCTTCTTAAAAAAAGTAGAGTAATTGTCAATCAGATTGTATCAATTGTGTTAATCAGATTTTGCGTCGAAAAATCCACGCTTCTTCACAAAAAAAGAGAGAAATGAGCATCTTCGCAAAAAAAAAAGAAAAAATGTAAATTGTTGCACGAATGTACAATTATTCCAATACCAACGAAACCACAATCCTGCTTTAATTATTTGTAATCTATTGATTGATTAATTCTATTACCCTAGTATTCTCAAGCAAACGTAATAACATGGATTATGCACGCTCAGTTACTATAATCCTAATCAAAATTAATTACGTGTTAACAAGCTGTTCAGTCAATCAACTATCCTTCGATGATGATTCATTCATAATTATTGATTAATTATGAATATGTAGGAACATATACTCATCCTAAATGTAATCCTTAATTCAACGAATCAGCGGTCGGAATCGTTAATGGTTTTATCTTTATAACTTCTAAGATATAACTTTTCTATTATTTTCTACAAATATCTTTAAAAAATCCTGAAAAATAAAAAAATATATAAAATAAAATAAAATTACCTGAAATAATAAGAACGCGTATCCCTTCGGTGGAAAATAAGACTTGCTTTCAGCCTTGTGGGGCCAGTCAACAACGAGTGGGCCAAAGCGGCGGAAACTGTTTGTTATTTCGTCCTCGTCGATGTCTGGCGGAAGGCCTCCGACGAAAACTTTCCGGGAAAACCGTTCGCCGCCCTCCGACCCCTGCGAATGCGGAGAAGACCTCGACGGGGAGCTAAGGGGTTGACCCCCGCCCAAAGTGGAGTCCACCAGATGGCCTGCCTCTTCTAGGAGCACTGGACCAGCCTGCTCGTCCAAACCAGCGAAGTACGGCGACTTTCCTATTAAAACCAACATCATGAGAACTAAAGTGACATAAATCTCCCAATGGTAGTTGACAATTCACTCAGAATAAATCCAGTAAAAGTAACAAAAATATCCCTATCTATTTGAAAAGTAACTTTTTTAATCATTTTTATCCTAAAATACATTACAGAATTCAACTATCTTTTTAGTATGTATATGTATTATTTTTAGAATTATATACCTATAAATATGTGAGTCGAAAACTATCTAAGTAAACTATACAATCCGAGTGAACTCGTTCCCGAATGATAATAAATAAGTGGGAGCTCGGAATAGGTGGGTTGACCCCATGCCGTCGTCTTAAGGTTATTGCACCCTATCCACGTGCCCTATAAAATTGGGGTAGTTCCCGAATCGCAGAGTGGAAGTACGCTTGCGCGCTGTGCCACCTTCCGTGTGCACTATTGACCGGCACTCATTTCGAAAATCGGTCCCAAGAGAAACGAAAACAACCCGTCCAGCGACTCTAGCTGCGTCCCGGGTTATTTTTAGATATACAGCTACAGTTTTGACAGCTTCGAGGCATCCATTACGACTACTTAGGGAAGTTTTTTTTATCTACCCCGCATTGAATAAAGTTGACCAAAAAGAAAATCATATAATTGAGTAATTGTAGAAAATTGTAGACAAGTTTAAATTTATATATTTTTATAAGAAATGTAATATAATGACAAATCGAAACTGTACCTGATGCTAAGTGTAAATCCCCAAGGTTCAGTAGGAGATAAGGTAGTGATAAGCTATTTAAAAACGGCGTAAGACCACCTCGACTGCGGCAACGTATGTTTATAGTTAGTTTGTACGTATTTAGCGACAGATACCTACATACGTAGAGGAAATATACCACAACCTCGACGTTACATGACGTTTTTACATTTTATTTCTAATAATTGATTAAAATAGTTATTGATATATTTTTTTCTTATAAAAATTTAAGTTGTTTTACTTCAGTTAGAGACCCTCATCATCGATCGAATCGGTTTAGGGGAGCTTCAATGTAGGGTTGGCATAGATTAATCATTCATATAATTAATTAAAGGCCTGACACATAGCTATTACGAAGAAGTGAGCTGTTAGCATTGAAAGGAAACCCTTGGTTTTAAATTTAATTAGTCGTGAGAATATTTAGGTTGATCATAAGAAAATTTTCCTTCGATCGTTAGATTCAGAAGACATTAAAAGTATTTTAGATACAATAGAATCCTTTTTGGATTACCTGAAATTACAGATATACAGGTGTCCGAAAATGTCCTGTACAACAGAATACCACAGATGCCTTGGTCAAAAATACGATGATTTAACCCAACTTATCTATATACAATTAGTTTAGCCGCTAGAGGACTTTAAAAATCATATTTTTCATGAGTTATTCTTAAATTACTCGAAAAGTGTTTAATAGCTTTTATTCATTTTTTGACCATGTCTTTATATTAGCAGGCTACAGCTTTCTGTAGAACAAATTCGAATTTCGAATCATACAGGGTGTTTAGAAACACTCTCGCGACAAGTTATCCATCCAGGTCTTTTTAACCAGCCTGTATAATTTTCTCTCGATTTTTTTCTGAATAGCTATATTATTTTAGAAACTATTTTCCCTCTTATAAAATTTTAGTTGGACAAACGGTTTAGCCACAAAAAAATATTTTCTAAATACCTACAAGCCCAAATTGATAAACAAAGATACCATTAGCAATGTTCAAAGTAGCAATTCTTTAAACGGTGTGAAGTTCTTTCAAAAAAACAAAATTTTCAGGTTTAGAAATACTTTATTGCTTAAAATAATCAAATTTTCGGCAAGACTTATGACCATCATCAGGGCTAAAAATGATACAGAGTGCAAAATTTTTACAATTTGCTTTTTTTGTGGGATTTTCGCTTGATGACACCCTATAAAAAAGTCTTAGGTCCAGTGATCTTGCTGGCCAACCAGGGTTAAATCCTGATGATGGTCACAAATCCTGGCGAAAATGTTAAAATTGAAGCAATAAAATACCAATAAACTGGTAATATCTGGTTTTATAGAAAGAACTTCGCTTTTATAGAACTTTTATAGAAAGAATATCGCTTAAAGAAATCGCTATTCTGAACTTTGTTAATGGTACCATAACTTATCGATTCGGGCTTGCAGAGATTTAGAAAATATTTTCTTATGGCTAAACCGTTTGTCCAACTGAAATTTTATAAGAGAAGAAATAGTTTCTAAATTAATATAGCTATCCAGAAAAAAAAAATGACAGAAAATTATACGGGCTGGTTAAAAAGATCTGGATGGATAACTTGTCGTGAGAGTGTTTTTAAACATCCTGTACTTTTTGAAATTCGAATTTATTCCACAGAAAGCTGTAGCCTGCTGATATAAAGACCTGATCAAAATATGAATAATATGTAATAAAGATTTTTCGAGTAATTTAAGAAAAACTTTGTATATAGATAAATTGGGTTAAATCATCATATTTTTGACCAAGGTATCTGTGGTACTCCGTTGTACACGACATTTCCGGACAACCTGTATACAACTTTAAGGTAAAAATAACCAATATTTGAACTCAAAATCGACTTATTATTTATTTGTTATTTCACAATTATTCATTTTCTCTTTAGTGCTTACCCACCTAAGCGGATAATCGGATTAAAGGCATTAACCATCTTTGAAATAAATTTTGATTTTAGTAATGATAAAAGATAAGTGATAAGTAGGAGAATATTTCTTTGAAATCTTGATTTTTTATTTAAAAGAAAGATAATGAGCTATCTTTTAACTTTTAGTGGTATCAAAAATTTTGGTGTTTGTTGGCCTTCAGATACGTATAAGGATAAAAAGAAAGTTTAATGTGATTGTTTTTAGATTAGTTACAAAGGTTGTATTTCAACGAATTTATAATTATGTCAGTTGAAATAATAAAGAATCTTTCCCAACTTTAATATTAATATGTTTTTAATATTAATGTAGTTCCTTGATCTTCAAAATATATTTTTATAATCTTGATCTGGTTCGTGACGAACAGGTTACTTACCATGTAGGGAGTGTGTAAGCGACGGATATGCGTTGGTGTTGCAATTCATTAAACCTGAAAAGAAAAAAAAAGGGGTGAAACGGATCGGCGAAAAATCGGCCGCTGGCTATCGAGGCGCTCGCACGTAACGGCAAAGTATTCAGGTTAATTATTCCATTCGATTAGATTGCGTAATCGGAGGCGGGGGCGAACCAGGAATTGAAGCGGGGCCGTTTCGGCGGCACCGCGCGTACCAAAAGTGGGTTACTAAAGAGGAAGCGGCCGATTACCGCCGGATCGTCGCCGCGGCGCTTTATTGCCACTACGACGCCAGTGCGTTACATCGACGTCACAACGTTACGACGTTTAGCGTTGGGACGGTGCGTCGTCGCGAGGTTACGCTTACACAATAAGTACTATTATTTGCATAATGGACGCCGCTTTCGGCGCTAGGAAAACAGAAAAATAAGCGCCGATTAGCACCGGCAAGATAATGAGCGGAGGCGCATTGCGCAACGTTTTCGGAATCACCGAACGACGGCGTAGCGGTGTACCGAGCAAAAACGCCGATAGCACGTTCGTAATCTAATAATTACGACGCTCGTTGCGCAACAACCGAGAAACTCGGTGCGGGTTGCGAACAATCGTCCGAGAGGGCTAAAGGGACAAACGAGCCGACGCAGCCAGGTACGGCTGCTACCTCTACCTCTATCTCTACGTCTACCTATTGTCCCTATCGATCGGCGCGCCGCGACGCCGCGATATCACGATGCCACGCATGTGTCGTCGGGCCGAAGTGTCCGACAGGAAGCGCCGGCACGTGCCAATGCCCTTAACCAAGCTGCCGTAACCGGAGGCTCCGGAAGCCACCGGAACCGCCGTAACCGGCCGTAACTCGATGGAAGCGTTCGGACTAACCTTTGGCGAACGGGTCGAATCGGGCAGCGGCCCAACGCGGGTCGCCCCTCGGGCCGGACCCGTACATCTCGAGTCACGTGTTACTCACGGCGACGACGGCGTCGTAATCGGGATTCGCACACTTTCCACCGCGACGTGGCCGGCCTCGCACTGAAGGTTACCACGGACCGTGACTCGGGCGGGAACCGAAGCACGGTTCCCGTCAGTTGCGTCGCACTGCCGCGGACGCGACTGTCCTCGGGCGGACGCCGGGGGCCGGGGCCGGGGCCGAGACCCGAGAACCGAACACCGAGAACCTACTCCGTCCCCCACTTAAGCTTCCGCTCCACGCGGACCAAGCGGTCCCGCTTAGATTCTAAACCAGCGGAAAACCACCTCTTGCAAGAACTACTGCTTTAATAAGATCTAATCTAATTCTAATAACTCCTTGTCGATGACTCTCCTTACTACATCTTCTACGCGGCGTACACCATATCTCATCACAATCTACCCCAATCTAATCTAACCACAACCTATATAAGCGTTTCATAAATACTGAAGAACCCGAAAAAGGGTTGGAAGGTACTATAACCCAAAATGAAGCTGAACCATGAAGAGAAAGATAAAAAAGTAAGCTTGCCAAGTATTCCTTCATCTCTCTCTTCATGGTGCAGCTCCATTACGGGTTATAGTACACCAGAAGGAACAACTTATCATAATACAGAAAAAAACTTAAATAATTTCGGTATATCGCATTTTAAAAGCTGCTGTAAGTTGCCAAGTTAAGATAAGTGCATACATAAGTTAAGCTAATGAAAATTATGACATTAGCCCCTAAGAATCTGATAAGTAGCCAGATAGATGACAATTCGATCATAACAATTTATATATTTATTATTCGAATTAGAAAAGTATTTGACAAAAAAGTTTGACAAACATCCCAACAGGTGACAGTTAAACACTGACGAAGTGCATAGCAACATGATTTATGTTGTTGTTGTTAGACCTAAGGCAAAGGATAGGTATTGGGATTTGAGAACTTAGCCCTTATGACTCCAAAACACTTGAGTAAAAAATATACAGGGTGTTTAAAAAATACGTTCGAATATTTGGCCCACTTATAGATCTCATCAGTACAAACAAAAAAGTCAAAATAAACATAAGTCCAAAAATCAGCCGTTTCCTAATTACAGCCTGTTTTTCAAATTAAAATAATTTACACTCAGTAGGAGTGATTCGCGTATTTATGAAGTCATCCATGGAAATAACAAAACAAATTTTGTTCGTTTCTGTTAGTGTAGTTGCCACATTTGTTGTAATTATTGTGTGTCCGTTATTGTCAGTGTTTATTGAAGTAGTTGTTGCTGTAACCCATTGTTGAAATTTTCGAATATGCCTTATACCAACGCAGAAATGGCAGACATGCATTTTATGTATGGCAAAGCCGATGGAAATGCTTGTGAGGCACGTCGCCTTTATGCCGAAGCATTTCCAAACCGGGTACTTCCGTGTGACAAACTTTTTACAAATTTACATCAACGTTTATCCGAAGTTGGATCGTTTAAATCAAGGAACGGTGATGGTGGTCGGCCTAGATCAGTTTGTACTCCCGACGCAGAACTTAACATTTTAAGACGAATTGAAGAAAATCCTGGTACTAGTACTAGAAGACTCTCTACTGAAACAAATATTAATTTTTCCCTAATTTGGAGAATTTTACGGGAGCAGCAATTGCACCCATACCATATTCAAAGGGTACAGGCTCTAGCTGTGCCTGATTATGCCGCACGACTGGTGTTTTGTCGAAGCATGTTGACAAAAGTCGCGGAGAACCCAAATTTTGTTACGAAAATTTTATTTACAGACGAAGCTGGTTTCACGAGAAATGGCATTTTTAATTTTCATAATAGCCATGTTTGGGCTGACGAAAATCCGCATGCCGTTGTTGAATCGAATCATCAACACCGATTTGCAATCAACGTTTGGCTTGGTGTGTTAGGAAACCATCTGATAGGACCTTGTTTCCTGCCTAACCGTTTGACTAGTCAATTGTACCTTGACTTTTTGCGGAATACATTACCACTGCTGTTAGAAGATGTGCCCCTCAACCACAGAATTAATATGTGGTTGATGCACGATGGAGCTCCTGCGCGTTACGGAGTCTTGGTCAGAAATTATCTAAACGAAAATTACAATGGCAGGTGGATAGGGCGAGGAGGTCCAATTGCATGGCCCCCTAGATCTCCCGACCTCACTCCACTCGATTTTTGCATTTGGGGGTATTTAAAGACATTAGTTTATTCAAGTCCTGTGAATAATTTAGATGAGTTGCGAGAACGAATTGAACATGCCTGCCAGAGTGTTCGTATAAATCCGGGACTCTTTGAGAGAGTGCGGCGTTCACTTTTACGGAGATGTGAAATGTGTATACAAATGGAAGGAGGACATTTTGAACATCTTCTTTAAGAATCATTAATTTGTAATAATTAAAATGTATTTATACTGATATTTGAGTGTAAATTATTTTAATTTGGAAAACAGGCTGTAATTAGGAAACGGCTGATTTTTGGACTTATGTTTATTTTGACTTTTTTGTTTGTACTGATGAGATCTATAAGTGGGCCAAATATTCGAACGTATTTTTTAAACACCCTGTATAACACGTGATTAAAAAGAAAACTTGAATTAACCCTTTAACGCTTGCTGGTACAAATATGTACCACTTGAGCCATACAGCTCAAAGTCTCACAGTTTCCCCGGGAAGCTTAACACGTTAGCTGCCAAAGTGAATTTAATAGTCTTGCCAATAACGCCGTGTCCACCCATTTGGGTTGACAAAAGTTCTCACGTTTTTGCTTTTGTCCACCCATTTGGGTGGACAGTAAGGGTTTTTTAAAACTCAATTTTAAACGAAATCTACTTATTACATATTGAAATAAGTCTATAAACTTTTAAAACAGATTAGAAGATTGCAAGACTTTTAAAAAATTCCAGCGAGATTTGGAAGAAAGGAAGCGAAAAGCAAAGCAAAAAAGGTCACCACGTTTTGCAAATCATGTGACGATAAACCGTTTTTATGTATAGACTGCTTCGAAACGGCACACTCTTCTATAAATAAACAAAATAACTAAAATCCGTTGTTAAAAAAATGTAAAATATGCGTTTAATAAATATTTTTCTTTACTACTTCGTTGTCCACCCAAATGGGTAGACAGCACCCATCTCCAGAATAAAAATGAAATTGTCCACCCCTTTGGACTGACAAGTTTATTTATCTTAAATAGTTCTCCTGACTAAGCACTATCCGTGCGTGTTATCAAAAGTAACGTATCATTTCTAGAACTCGAGATATAGGCTTGGCAAATACGAAATGAATTGCAAATACGGAGATAGCAAAATTGGCAAGTTCGGTGTCCACCCTTATGGGTGGACGTGGCAGCGAACGTGTTAAACAATATGTACGTTAGAAAAAAATTGATTATTTTACACCCCCAGAGTCTTGACTGTTAAAGGGTTAAATCATGAAAATACTATCACAACTATACTTCATTTAATAACTAGGAGGAATGTTTTGAATTTTGCGCGCCAAAATAGTGAACTATTATTGGTCGCTCCGCAGTCAAGTTTACGAAGACGAAAAAATTGGTTTTTGTCGTTTAGTGTTTTTAACGTTTGAGGTTAGGTGCTTTACCTAATTTGTCAACTTGTTTCTCGCTTTTTCGTTGTGCTCAAATGGTTGCGATCAAAAAATATTAAGTTCGAAGAAGGTATGGTACAATGTCATCTGTTGGATATAACACGTCAACACAAGGAACGTCTTTTGGATAAATTTTGAACAATGTACGTATAGATAAACGGCCATAGAGATATTTGGTATGTTCTAGAATACTACGCTCAAACGCTTGGTGTTTTGTTGGTTGCATAAATGTGACTGGTTTAAAGTTTAGAATTCAAATTTGCCGCTAAAAATGTTTAGTGTATTTTTAGTTACTTTTTCCTATGTAAATGGGGTTTTGAGATTTACTCCTCCTAGTTATTAAATCAAGTATAGATGCACGTTGAGATCGATGTACAAAATAGATTTAAACAATTCACTGATGACTTGAACTAAACTATATAATTAAAGATATTTCAAAAAATTGGACGAACACAAACACTTCATCCATTCCCAAACAAAGCCGGAAACGGAATCAACATGATTTATATAAATGACACCCATAGAGTGGTGTAACGAAGACAGGCAGATCGTAACTTCGTTATCTTTGAATTGCAACCATTATTATATTATGAAATCCTGCATTTAATGCTTCTTGGAAATAGTTAAAATTTAAATAATTTCAGTATGTTGCATTTTAAGTGCTGCTGACAATACTGCCAGGAACATCAGTTTTTTGAGTTAGTAACTAGGATGATGACGTTGAATAACTGCATTAAAAATTTTTTGAAGAAAGAGGTTTCCAAATTAAGATTATGACATGAGCTCCTACGAATCTGATAATTAGCCATACCGATGACAGTTCAACCGTAGCAAATTGCATAGCAACTTGACAAAAACTGAAGAAATTACTAAAAGTCGAATTATTCGAATTAGAAAAGTAACAAAAAGTTTGACAAACATCCAAACAGGTGATTCCAAGATTCCAAGTTAAGATTATGATATTAGCTCTTATGAATCTGATAAGTAGCCAGACAGATGACAATTTGATCGTAGCATTTTGTATACAAACTTGAAAGAACCTGAAGAAATTACTAAAAGTCGAATTAGAAAAGTAACAAAAAGTTTGACAAACATCCAAACAGGTGATTCCAAGATTCCAAGTTAAGATTATGACATTAGCTCTTATGAATCTGATAAGTAGCCAGACAGATGACAATTCGATCGTAGCATTTTGTATACCAACTTGAAAGAACCTGAAGAAATCACTAAAAATCGAATTATTCAAATTAGAAAAGTAACAAAAAGTTTGACAAACATCCAAACAGGTGATTCCAAGTTAAGATTGACATTAGCTCTTATGAATCTGATAAGTAGCCAGACAGATGACAATTCGATCGCAGCATTTTGTATACCAACTTGAAAGAACCTCTGAAGAAATCACTAAAAGTCGAATTATTCGAATTAGAAAAGTAACAAAAAGTTTCACAAACATCCCAACAGATAACTCCAAGTTAAGATTATGACATTAGCTCCTAAGAATCTGATAAGTAGCCAGACAGATGATACTTCGATTGTAGAAATTTGTATACAAATTTGAAAAAACACGAAGAAATCTCTAAAAGTCGAATTATTCGAATTAGAAAAGTGTTTGACAAAAAGTTTGACAAACATCCCAACAAGTGATTCCAAGTTAAGATTATGACATTAGCTCCTAAGAATTTGATAAGTAGCCATACTGATGACAGTTCAACCGTAGCAAATTTTATAGCAACTTGACAAAAACTGAAGAAACCACTAAAAGTCGAATTATTCGAATTAGAAAAGTAACAAAAAATTTGACAAACATCCCAACAGGTGATTCCAAGTTAAGATTATGACATTAGCTCCTACGAATCTGATAAGTAGTCAGACAGATGATACTTCGATTGTAGAAATTTGTATACCAATTTGAAAAAACACGAAGAAATCTCTAAAAGTCGAATTATTCGAATTAGAAAAGTGTTTGACAAAAAGTTTGACAAACATCCCAACAAGTGATTCCAAGTTAAGATTATGACATTAGCTCCTAAGAATTTGATAAGTAGCCATACTGATGACAGTTCAACCGTAGCAAATTTTATAGCAACTTGTCAAAAACTGAAGAAATCACTAAAAGTCGAATTATTCGAATTAGAAAAGTAACAAAAAGTTTCACAAACATCCCAACAGATAACTCCAAGTTAAGATTATGACATTAGCTCCTAAGAATCTGATAAGTAGCCAGACAGATGATACTTCGATTGTAGAAATTTGTATACAAATTTGAAAAAACACGAAGAAATCTCTAAAAGTCGAATTATTCGAATTAGAAAAGTGTTTGACAAAAAGTTTGACAAACATCCGAACAAGTGATTCCAAGTTAAGATTATGACATTAGCTCCTAAGAATTTGATAAGTAGCCATACTGATGACAGTTCAACCGTAGCAAATTTTATAGCAACTTGACAAAAACTGAAGAAACCACTAAAAGTCGAATTATTCGAATTAGAAAAGTAACAAAAAGTTTGACAAACATCCCCACAGGTGATTCCAAGCTAATTATGACATTAGCTCCTACGAATCTAATAAGTAGCCAGACAGATGATACTTCGATTGTAGAAATTTGTATACCAATTTGAAAAAACATGAAGAAATCACTAAAAGTCGAATTATTCGAATTAGAAAAGTGTTTGACAAAAAGTTTGACAAACATCCCAACAAGTGATTCCAAGTTAAGATTATGACATTAGCTCTTATGAATCTGATAAGTAGCCAGACAGATGACAATTCGATCGTAGCATTTTGTATACCAACTTGAAAGAACCTCTGAAGAAATCACTAAAAGTCGAATTATTCGAATTAGAAAAGTAACAAAAAGTTTGACAAATATCCAAACAGGTGATTCCAAGTTAAGATTATGACATTAGCTCTTATGAATCTGATAAGTAGCCAGACAGATGACAATTCGATCGTAGCATTTTGTATACCAACTTGAAAGAACCTCTGAAGAAATCACTAAAAGTCGAATTATTCGAATTAGAAAAGTGTTTGACAAAAAGTTTGACAAACATCCAAACAAGTGATTCCAAGTTAAGATTATGACATTAGCTCCTAAGAATTTGATAAGTAGCCATACTGATGACAGTTCAACCGTAGCAAATTTTATAGCAACTTGACAAAAACTGAAGAAATCACTAAAAGTCGAATTATTCGAATTAGAAAAGTAACAAAAAATTTGACAAACATCCCAACAGGTGATTCCAAGTTAAGATTATGACATTAGCTCCTAAGAATCTGATAAGTAGCCATACAGATGACAGTTCAACTGTAGCAAATTGTATACCAATTTGAAAGAACCTGAAGAAATTACTAAAAGTCGAATTATTCGAATTAGAAAAGTGTTTGACAAAAAATTTTACAAACATCCCAACAGGTGACAGTTAAATACTGGCGAAGTACATAGCAACATGCTTTATAAATGACACACATGATATATAAATGACACTCATAGCGTGGTGTAACGAAGACAGGCAGATCGTAACTTAGTTATCCTTGAATTGCAACCATTATTGTATTATGAAACCCAGCATTTAATGCTTCTTGGTACTTCAAGTTCTGTAATATTTACCGGATACCTTACATTCGATTACAGATACCGATTAACGGCAGTATACAAAAACATTTTAACCCATAAATTCTTGTTCAGCTAAAGATACTCCCACTCAACTCCTCAGCTTAAGATAATCCTTATGTAACCACATATCCCATCAAACAAATCCATCCCCACTAAATTCAGCAACATACTACATACAAAATAACAATATGACTTATAAATAACAATTGGACTCGGTCGTCGATAACCCAATCTAAGTAATTGGGACCGAAGGTGATTCAGATTATGAGGCCATTTGGATTAAAAATTGTTGAGTAATGAATTGAAGAAATGAAACATTGGCATATCACAATTTAAAAGATTAGTGTACATTCACATAACCTGGATACGAATGAATAACGCTTTCCTGTATTTTTATTTCTGTTAACGTAGACTTTAACACAGTTTAAAATTTTTTCTGGTTTCGTAATAACTAAAAGAAATATTTTAAATCATTAGAAACCTCTCTCCTTAAGGTACTTCTTGTTAAATGAAAGATTTAATTTCTTAAAGACTAATTTCTCAGTTTTCTGGTTATCACTAAACAATTATACTTCTTAACAATATTAATGCACCAAATAATTATTTTAATTATCCTTCTTCCCCAACAAAGAATGATTTGATTGACGTTCCAAATTTTAAATTTCTTTTAAATTGACCGACTTTATATTTTTTTTTCTCTAAGCGGTGGGATAAAAATTGAAAAAGAATGTAAAAACGCGGAAAAACTTTTCTATTCTATCAAATGTAATAAAAATTGAAAGGTAGTTGAAAGGTCCATCGCTATAAAGAGATATTCCAATCTGAGTAAACGTGAAAGTGCAATTCAATTCCATGCGGTGACAATCACATTCCTAACCAGAGATTCTAAACCAGATTAATCGATTTCTATAATCTCAAAAAGATTATACCAAGTCATGAACTAAAAATTGAAGAATGCGAAACTATAGTTAATAATATTATTTTTTTAAATTTTCCATTTAAATCGTACTTTATTCTCACATTTTGTAAATTATTTTAAGTATTATATGTATATAAAGTATCTATTTATTTTTAGTAATGATATTTTCATTTGTACGTTAACTACCGTTTAAAGGAAATGTCTACATATGAACGGATGACGTGAGGTTGGTTACTAAAACGTTTGCGATTGCAAGATTAGATAGGAGATTAAAATTCACCGCACGATCCGCGATATAATAAACAAACAATCGAAAAATTTAAAATAAACTCTAGCGAAATGGTTTAAATTTAGAGAACGGAGCGTCCGAGCAGATACTCGTTCCGTTTTAAACACTTTAAACTCATTATTTCGATGAGTGAAAATTGATTAGTGACACGGAATAAAACGTCATTAATTAAATGGATGCAAACTGTTAATTGCCGTAGAACACTAGATCGGATTAAAATCAGCAATGTGCGTCGAAATTCCGATAATTAACTCGTTCAGTTCGGTTAACGTTAAAATATTAGTTCGGTTAAAATATTGAAATCGTCGAGGCTCGTGCCCACGTGGAAGGTTAGCTATAGTCTCGTTAAACTATAAATAGTGTGAGCGTCAAAAAGCAGAAAAGCCAGCGAACAAAAACTTTCCCGAGACTTTGTTTCTTTATATTTGTAATAACGACGTGTTAAATGGTATCGGATTACGTTACGAGTCTCGTATCATACACCACACACTTGTCCTTATGTTTAGACCAACGCATTGTAGTAAGGACAGATGCCACAAGTTGTAACTTTATACCGACTGCGATAGCCACATTAAAGTAAGCGTTACAACCCATTAAGTTATCGACAATTAAATTTCATTCTTCCTCCCTTAGCATTCATTGTCAGTTTTTTAAAGGCTTTTATTCGTAAAGTACAGAGGAAATCTCAAAGGGATGCGATGGAAAAGGAGGAAGATGATGCCTTTTGTACGTACGCCCGGGATGGGTATTGATTCCCAGATTTCTCGCAGAAAGAGCCTGGCGCAAAAAAACACTAGCAAGCTTTTCGTAAGCCCTTCCAAAATCAATATGGCTTCCGCATTCGTCTACCCTTTCCTACAGCTTACCCCCAGCGGTACCCAACAGAACGTTCGCTTCCACTAATTACAACCTTCATTTACATTTTTTTTCTACTTAGGTTTTAAGTTTTTAAGCCCCTACTTTTTAAGCATTTTGTTATTATTATTTTTTTTTTCGACAATTTGTTGTCAAATCAACAAATTTCATTTCGCATTAGACGCGGTTATGAGATAACTACGGTTCCAACGAATGAACACGCCGACTTGCGAAACAAGAACGCACAAGAAACGGTTTTTATCAATTATTGCCCCTTTCACAACGATCACCGTTGGATAACTCCGAATCTAACTCGATTTTCCTGGTATTAAATCATGTAAAAACCTTCCGTGCTTAAACAAAAGTGACCTAACATTAGTGTGTAAGTTGATTGTCAAACTATAGTTTTTAATATTGTAAAAAGTTATATACACTAAAGTTATATAAAGTTCTCAACATAAAATTTTAATGTAATCCAAAGGAAATTTCACTTTTAGAACGTAGCCTTATCTTTAAAATTAAAAAAAAAAATTCGTTTAAGTACATTAAGTTACATTTTCTCTTCTGAGGGAAAAACTAAAAGTTACAAGAAATTTATTTATGGTAAAAATAAAGATTAGATTTTAATCTAAACCCTCATAAAATTTCAAGTCTCAACAATAATTAGATTTTTAGATATGAATTTTTGAAAATTGACAAATTTTAATCGACATTGAAATACAACTTTTCTTCTGAGGGAAAAACTAAAAGTTGTAGAAAATTTATCTTTGGTAAAAATAAAGATTAGATTTCAATGTAAACCCTCATAAAATTTCAAGTCTTAACAATAATTAGATTCTTAGATATGAATTTTTAAACTTTGACAAATTTTAATCAACATTAAATTACATTTTCTCTTCTGAGGGAAAAACTAAAAGTCGTAGGAAATTCATTTTTGATAAAAATAAAGATTAGATTTTAATCTAAACCCTCATAAAATTTCAAGTCTCAACAATAATTAGATTTTTAGATATGAATTTTTAAAAAATGACAAATTTTAATCAACATTAAATTACATTTTCTCTTCTGAGGGAAAAACTAAAAGTCGTAGGAAATTCATTTTTGATAAAAATAAAGATTAGATTTCAATCTAAACCCTCATAAAATTTCAAGTCTCAACAATAATTAGATTTTTAGATATGAATTTTTAAAAATTGACAAATTTTAATCAACATTAAATTACACTTTCTCTTCTGAGGGAAAAACTAAAAGTCGTAGAAAATTTATCTTTGGTAAAAATAAATATTAGATTTCAGTCTAAACCCTCATAAAATTTCAAGTCTCAACAATAATTAGATTCTTAGATATGAATTTTTAAAAATTAACAAATTTTAATCAACTTTAAATTACATTTTCTCTTCTGAGGGAAAAACTAAAAGTCGTAGGAAATTCATTTTTAACAAAAATAAAGATTAGATTTCAATGTAAACCCTCATAAAATTTCAAGTCTCAACAATAATTAGATTTTTAGATATGAATTTTTAAAAATTGACAAATTTTAATCAACATTAAATTACATTTTCTCTTCTGAGGGAAAAACTAAAAATCGTAGAAAATTAATCTTTGGTAAAAATAAAGATTAGATTTCAATCTAAACCCTCATAAAATTTCAAGTCTCAACAATAATTAGATTCTTAGATATGAATTTTTAAAAAATGACAAATTTTAATCAACTTTAAATTACATTTTCTCTTCTGAGGGAAATACTAAAAATCGTAGAAAATTAATCTTTGTTAAAAATAAATACTAGGTTTCAATCTAAATTCTCATAAAATTTCAAGACTCAACAATAATTAGATTCTTAGATATGAATTTTTAAAAATTGACAAATTTTAATCGACATTAAATTACATTTTCTCTTCTGAGGGAAAAACTAAAAGTCGTAGGAAATTCATTTTTAATAAAAATAAAGACTAGATTTCAATCTAAACCCTCATAAAATTTCAAGTCTCAACAGTAATTAGATTTTTAGATATGAATTTTTAAAAATTGACAAATTTTAATCAACATTAAATTAGATTTTCTCTTCTGAGGGAAAAACTAAAAGTCGTAAGAAATTCATTTTTGATAAAAATAAAGATTAGATTTCAATCTAAACCCTCATAAAATTTCAAGTTTCAACAATAATTAGATTTTTAAATATGAATTCTTAAAAATTGACAAATTTTAATCAACTTTAAATTACATTTTCTCTTCTGAGGGAAAAACTAAAAATCGTAGAAAATTAATCTTTGTTAAAAATAAATACTAGGTTTCAATCTAAATCCTCATAAAATTTCAAGACTCAACAATAATTAGATTCTTAGATATGAATTTTTAAAAAATGACAAATTTTAATCGACATTGAAATACAACTTTTCTTCTGAGGGAAAAACTAAAAGTTGTAGAAAATTTATCTTTGGTAAAAATAAAGATTAGATTTCAATGTAAACCCTCATAAAATTTCAAGTCTCAATAATAATTAGATTCTTAGATATGAATTTTTAAAAAATGACAAATTTTAATCAACATTAAATTACATTTTCTCTTCTGAGGGAAGAACTAAAAGTCGTAGGAAATTCATTTTTGATAAAAATAAAGATTAGATTTCAATCTAAACCCTCATAAAATTACAAATCTCAACAATAATTAGATTCTTAGATATGAATTTTTAAAAAAATGACAAATTTTAATCAACATTAAATTACATTTTCTCTTCTGAGGGAAAAACTAAAAATCGTAGAAAATTAATCTTTGTTAAAAATAAATACTAGGTTTCAATCTAAATCCTCATAAAATTTCAAGACTCAACAATAATTAGATTCTTAGATATGAATTTTTAAAAAATGACAAATTTTAATCAACATTAAATTACATTTTCTCTTCTGAGGGAAAAACTAAAAGTCGTAGGAAATTCATTTTTGATAAAAATAAAGATTAGATTTCAATCTAAACCCTCATACAATTTCAAGTCTCAACAATAATTAGATTCTTATTGTTAGATAGGAATTTTTAAAAATTGACAAATTTTAATCAACATTAAATTACATTTTCTCTTCTGAGGGAAAAACTAAAAGTCGTAGAAAATTTATCTTTGGTAATAATAAAGATTAGATTTCAGTTTAAACCCTCATAAAATTTCAAGTCTCAACAGTAATTAGATTTTGCAATATGAATTTTTAAAAAATGACAAATTTTAATCGACATTAAAATACATTTTCTCTTCTGAGGGGAAAACTAAAAGCCGTAGAAAATTTATCTTTGGTAAAAATAAAGACCAGATTTCAGTAAAAATCCTCATAAAATTTCAAGACTCAACAATAATTAGATTTTTAGATATGAATTTTTAAAAATTGACAAATTTTAATCGACATTAAATTACATTTTCTCTTCTGAGGGAAAAACTAAAAGTCGTAGAAAATTTATCTTTGGCAAAAATAAAGATTAGATTTCAGTCTAAACCCTCATAAAATTTCAAGTCTCAACAATAATTAGATTCTTAGATACGAATTTTTAAAAAATGACAAATTTTAATCCACATTAAATTACATTTTCTCTTCTGAGGGAAAAACTAAAAGTCGTAGGAAATTCATTTTTGATAAAAATAAAGATTAGATTTCAATCTAAACCCTCATAAAATTTAAAATCTCAACAATAATCAGATTTTTAGATATGAATTTTTAAAAAATGACAAATTTTAATCAACATTAAATTACATTTTCTCTTCTGAGGGAAAAACTAAAAGTCGTAGAAAATTTATCTTTGGTAAAAATAAATATTAGATTTCAGTCTAAACCCTCATAAAATTTCAAGACTCAACAACAATTAGTTTCTTAAATACGAATTTTTAAAAATTTACCTGTCTAACTTCCTAATTTTAGAAAGAACAAAAAAAAGGCGAGTTTAAATCATTAAAAAATTGTAAAAATTTAAACTGAAGATCTAAATTAACAAAATGAAAAAGGATAATAACTAACGATGTGAATTGGGAACAAAAAAATATAGAATCACATTTTTCAAACAATGCGTGAAAGGATTCAATTACGATTTCGAATCGTTATGCAACAAAATTAAAGTATTTGATGAAAAAAAGCAGTTACGTCAATAACTTTATTTAACTTTTTTTACATAAAATTATTTTTATGCTTTATTTCTTATTTACGTCAAGTATTTTAAGATATTTCTTATTTGTTCAGTTTAAAACGTTCAACAAAAAATAATAGTTCTATATCTACCATCAATAAATAACATATATTTTAGAAAAATTGTACTTTTTAGTGTATAATAAAAATCATAATATGCATAAATTAAATTAGAATTACAACTGAAAATATTCTTCGAAAAATTAATCTGAAAATCATCGCCTCAGAACCAGGTTATTTCATACCCTTTTTTTTGTTAATTTTATAGAAGATGGCTATATTTCAGTTTTAAAGTATATTTTAAGAAATTCCCAGGTAAAAATTTTCTGATTAAAAAGAAATTTTGTCGTCTAACTAATCTACCCAAGACCTTCTTTAGAGACAAATTGTCATTTTATGATGAAATATTAACAGAGATTAAAATTTTAAAATTACAAAAGTATTGAGAATGTAATGTAACCTTACATTACACATTATAAAACAATCCGTTAATAGAGCGACAAGAATAGAATTAATTTAGAAGGTTAATAAAGTTAATTAATTTGAAACAAAATTGTAAAAAGAGTTTAAAACTTTTTGTTAAGATAAGTTTTAAAAATTGAGTTTGAAAAATATTAGATATGAAATATTATGGTTCTAAATCGACGACTAAAAAAGAACTATGAAGAATCGAATTTTTAATTCAACTACTGTGGGTCAAAAAAGTGTTTGGACACCTAACATTTTTCAAGAAAATACGAGAAGATGTGAAAATTTTTTATTTCCAATAATAAAATGTTATTCTGTATAGTAATCAGAAATATATGTTTATTTTATTAAAAAAACTAAAATTTCAATAACAATAAAGTATTTGGACACTTGCACGTTTTGCCTCAAAAAACCTTTCCTCGAAGAGGGTTTTCCCTAAGGGGAAACCCCCGAAATTTACATTGATTTAACCTATCCTCCAAAATACTAAAACGCCAGTTGAGTTTAGTTTGCTAAAACTAACAATGAGTGAAAAACAACGCGAACTTAGTGCGGACTTGAAACAATGCATTGTAAATATGCACAAACAAGAAAAAAATGCTCATAAAATAGCTGATTTGGTAAAAAAACCGCCTAGTACAATACATTTTATCATAAAAAAATACAAAACCACTAATATTGTTGATAATTGAAAACGTTCCGGACACCCAAAAGTAGTGCACAAACTTAGTAAACCTCGGAAAAATATCAGGAAAATATGTACATTCCGAAACTGTTCGAAATGTAATGCGAAAAGCCATCATGGCAGAGTAGCACGAAAAAAGCCATTTATAAGTGAGACCAATAGATTTCGACGCGTTGAATTTGCAAGACAGTATATTAATCAGCCAATAGACTTTTGGAAAAACGTATTTTTTTCCGATGAAAGTAAATTTAATATATTTGGTTCGGATGGACGAAAAACCATATGGCGTAAACCTAACACTGAACTACAAAAAGAAACCTTGACGCCTACAGTCAAACATGGAGGTGGATATGTAATGGTTTGGGGGTGCATGGGATACAACGGGGTAGAAAATTTTCAGTTTATTCACGGTATTTTGGACGCAAAAGGTTACCTGAAGATACTGCAAGGTAACTTACATGACATTGCTATCAAATTAGGCACAGAAGATAGCTATATATTCCAACAAGACAACGATCCTAAACATACCGCTAGGATTGTAAAGGAATGGATGCTTTACAGAGTTAGAAAAACCCTTCTCCACCCTCCCCAATCCCCGGACTTAAATCAGTTGGAAAATCGATGGCATCAGTTGGATTTAAATATAAGAAAACATCATATAAGAAATAAAGATGAGCTAAAAATTTACCTGCAAGATGAATGGAATAAAATTACCAGGGAAACTACCAGCAAGCTTGTGTTATCCATGCCCAGAAGATTGCAAGCAGTATTAAAGGCTTCTGGAATGGTTACAAAGTACAAAGACTTCGTAGAAATTGTATAAACTAAATGTTCTCTTACAAGGAGACCACAAGATGTTGTATTCACCGATTTTGATCAAAGTGGTATCAATCGATAGGTATTCATACGCAATACAAATCTGTAAAATATTAGGGCGCACTATTCAGCGATTCGGGAATAAATCCTTATTAAAGTTATTAATAAATTGCGTTTGGAGCCCCAATAACTTGTTAGCCACTCCCGCTCCCCCTCCAAGCGCCGCCCACGGATGAGGTGGCATGCTTCTATTTCCAGTGAATTTCCAGTCGCGCACTGTGCTAGTTCGAATCTCGCAATTTACCGCTTACTCTCTCGTAATTTTAATTTAATATTTCACTTTTTTTATAATGTTTTGGTTATATTTTTTTACATTTAAAAAAATTACCACACGTTTTACAACCTTGATTTTCAATTTCTGCTCCTTTTCGTTTAGGACTTTTTTATATTATTTTTAAAAGAATATTTCTCATTAATTTTTAGTTAACATTTAAAAAGTTATACTTTTGGTTAATGCATAAAAAATACAAATAAATATTAATTATTTTTTCCTTACCATCTAACAGGTTATCTGTTAATAAAAATAGACTAACGTACGTAAATAATATAAAATAATTTATTAAGCTCTTTTTGCAACGTTTACAATAAATACATTTATATTTGAACATATATGATATTTTTCTATACATTCAAATAAAATTTCCAGATCTGTATATTATTTGGTATTACTTATATCGATTAATTTTAATTTCAAACGTGCTAAATTTTGAATGTTATGTTAAAAAATATGCGCGACTGGAAATTCACTGGAAATAGAAGCATGCCACCTCATCCGTGGGTGGCGCTTGGAGGGGGGGGCGGGAGTGGCTAACAAGTCATTGGGCCTCGAAACGCAATTTATTAATAACTTTAATAAGGACTTATTCCCGAATCCCTGAATAGTGCGCCCTAATATTTTACAGATTTGTATTGTGTATGAATACCAATCGATTGATACCACTTTGATCAAAATCGGTGAATACAACATCTTGTGGTCTCCTTGTTAGTTAAATTTTAGTGTTCAAACACTTTATTGGAATTAAAATTTAAGTTTTGTTGAATAAACTGTACATTTTTTTGATTTTGATCTGACTTTTTTGTTTTAGTGTGTTTACATATTATACAGATCTGGAAATTTCGGTTCAGGACATAGGAAAATAATGCGTGCAACAGCGACGCATATAGAAAGTAGATTAGATAGACAAAGCGATATAACTGTTTAACCACGCCTTTTCCGATTCGACCCTAGTCGCCCAACCAACCACCTTCTTCCCACAAACTGTCGAACTGACAGTTTGACAGTCTGACGTGGTTAAACAGTTATATCGCTCTTTGTTTATCTAATCTACTTCCTATATGCGTCGCTGTTGCACGCATTATTTTCCTATGTCCTGAACCGAAATTTCCAGATCTGTATAGAATCATATTTTATTATTAGAAATAAAATATTTCTGTCATCAAGTATTTTCTTGGAAAATAATAGGTGTCCAAACACTTTTTTGACCCACTGCAGGGAAAATGTAGTCCTAAGTGAACTAACTTTCTCCCCAAAATTTCAATCTCCTAACAAAAATAGTCATGGAGAAAAAAAAATTAAAAGCGCATTCATTATTGGGACAGGTAAATTTTTATTATTAAGGCAGCTATGTAGACTAAACGTTTAAGGATTGCAGCAAAGATACAACTTGTCAAATCTAGGAACAGACATGAAACCCATGCGAAGATATGAACAAATGGGAGTAAGATCGCATTCGAAGCAGAAAGGATGCAGTATACGCAGGGACTGTACCACACTGTACTATACTCGAAATAGAGCTGTACCAAGGATGTTGAACTAACAGGATAGCTCAATCTGCGATAATCGTCCGCCAAATTTGAGGTCATTGCTAAGCTTAGCGTTTTTGTCTTACACTCGACTATCTTACACTAGGCTCTCTGTCTTACACTCGACTGTCTTACACTCAACTATCTCTGTCTTACAGTCGACTGAAACCACAAGTGACATCAAACTTGCGGCTGTGCGCTAAATTTCGGCGTATACACATCTTATGAAATTGAGCCATCCTGTTAGTTCAACATCCTTGGAGCTGCACCATGAAGAGAAAGATGAAAGAGTATTACATATTATATAGAATCATATTTTATTATTAGAAATAAAACATTTCTTTATTATCAAGTATTTTCTTCGAAAATAATAGGTGTCCAAACACTTTTTTGACCCACTGTATAAACCAAGCAATTTCAAACATTTTCCAATTTAGTAATCTTCCCAACTTCCTGTCTTCCTAACTACAACTACCCTTAGTGTATTAAAAAGAAGTAGGAAGGGTCAAATTTTGAATTTAGTTATGTACCAAGAAATTTCAGACATTTTTAATTTCCTGGATTCAAGACTACAATACAAGGTAATCTAAGCTCATCTTCCAAGCTACCATTAACCTTAGTACAGGGTGTTTAAAAAATACGTTCGAATATTTGGCCCACTTATAGATCTCATCAGTACAAACAAAAAAGTCAAAATAAACATAAGTCCAAAAATCAGCCGTATCCTAATTACAGCCTGTTTTTCAAATTAAAATAATTTACACTCAAATATCAGTATAAATACATTTTAATTATTACAAATTAATGATTCTTAAAGAAGATGTTCAAAATGTCCTCCTTCCATTTGTATACACATTTCACATCTCCGTAAAAGTGAACGCCGCACTCTCTCAAAGAGTCCCGGATTTATACGAACAGTCTGGCAGGCATGTTCAATTCGTTCTCGCAACTCATCTAAATTATTCACAGGACTTAAATAAACTAATGTCTTTAAATACCCCCAAATGCAAAAATCGAGTGGAGTGAAGTCGGGAGATCTAGGGGGCCATGCAATTGGACCTCCTCGCCCTATCCACCTGCCATTGTAATTTTCGTTTAGATAATTTCTGACCAAGGCTCCGTAATGCGCAGGAGCTCCATCGTGCATCAACCACATATTAATTCTGTGGTTGAGGGGCACATCTTCTAACAGCAGTGGTAATGTATTCCGCAAAAAGTCAAGGTACAATTGACTAGTCAAACGGTTAGGCAGGAAACAAGGTCCTATCAGATGGTCTCCTAACACACCAAGCCAAACGTTGATTGCAAATCGGTGTTGATGATTCGATTCAACAACGGCATGCGGATTTTCGTCGTCCCAAACATGGCTATTATGAAAATTAAAAATGCCATTTCTCGTGAAACCAGCTTCGTCTGTAAATAAAATTTTCGTAACAAAATTTGGGTTCTCCGCGACTTTTGTCAACATGCTTCGACAAAACACCAGTCGTGCGGCATAATCAGGCACAGCTAGAGCCTGTACCCTTTGAATATTGTATGGGTGCAATTGCTGCTCCCGTAAAATTCTCCAAATTAGGGAAAAATTAATATTTGTTTCAGTAGAGAGTCTTCTAGTACTAGTACCAGGATTTTCTTCAATTCGTCTTAAAATGTTAAGTTCTGCGTCGGGAGTACAAACTGATCTAGGCCGACCACCATCACCGTTCCTTGATTTAAACGATCCAACTTCGGATAAACGTTGATGTAAATTTGTAAGAAGTTTGTCACACGGAAGTACCCGGTTTGGGAATGCTTCGGCATAAAGGCGACGTGCCTCACAAGCATTTCCATCGGCTTTGCCATACATAAAATGCATGTCTGCCATTTCTGCGTTGGTATAAGGCATATTCGAAAATTTCAACAATGGGTTACAGCAACAACTACTTCAATAAACACTGACAATAACGGACACACAATAATTACAACAAATGTGGCAACTACACTAACAGAAACGAACAAAATTTGTTTTGTTATTTCCATGGATGACTTCATAAATACGCGAATCACTCCTACTGAGTGTAAATTATTTTAATTTGAAAAACAGGCTGTAATTAGGAAACGGCTGATTTTTGGACTTATGTTTATTTTGACTTTTTTGTTTGTACTGATGAGATCTATAAGTGGGCCAAATATTCGAACGTATTTTTTAAACACCCTGTATTTCAAACCACATCACACATTTTTCAATTTATTAATCTTCCTAACTACAATTATCCTTAATGTATTAAAAGGAAGTAAAAAGATCAAATATTGAATGCAATTATGAACCCAGAAATTTCAACTTTTTTAATTTCCTAAATTCAACTTTACAATATAAGGTAATTTAAGCTCATTTTCCAAGCTACTATTAACTTTAGTATTTGGAAGCAGGCCACAAGCTTTTCAATTTATTATTCTTCCTAACTACAATTATCCTTAATGTATTAAATGGAATTAAAAGGAGTCGAATATTGAATTTAGATATGAACCAAGAAAACTCAATTTTTAATTTTCTGAATTCAGCTCTACAATACAAAGTAATCTAACAAAGCTCATTTTGTAAGCTCATTTTCCAAGGTACTATTAACTTTAATATTTCAAAGTCTATTCCCATAAAGTAAAATGAAACTACTAAGTAGTAGATATAAAATATATTCCCATAAAATAAAATGAAACTACTAAGTAGTAGATATAAAAGTCTCATTTTATATAGAATGATCTTTTAGATTAGACAAACCAAGGCTATAATCGATCATTTCACGTAGCGCATACGGAACAATGCAGGCGTATCGCGTCGGCGCACTGTTTGTTTTTCTACCCCGTATCAGGTGTACGTCAGTCGGTGATAGCTTCGGTAAACAATAAACCTAAAAACGTCGGATCTAGCGCCGTGTGGCTTGAGGTTATTGTTTACCGTTGTATATTTCTATTTTTTTCCACAAAAACGTACTTAACAAACAAATCTATCATTGCCATCGAGAGAGAGATGAATTATTAACTTTTTAACAAAAGCACTTGCGCCTGACGGAAACGATCGGTGTTTCTTATCAGCGCGATTTTGCGGATATCTTATCGGTTTTGTGAAAACGTCTCGATGTCTATTTCGTTCTCACGTGGATTTGTAACGAAAACTTCGTCATTTTCGTCAAATCGAATATTACTCACCTTTTAAGTCCGACGTGTCAGTTGGTTGACGCATAAAGTCATTTAAATAATGCTCCAAACCTCGCATAGTATCCAAAGGACTGCTACCATTTGCGTTCACTCCACATCGATCCTGAAAATAAAAAAAATAAATAAATTTTAATATCTAAAATAACGTTTTATGAAGAAATAACATTTTAAGAAAGAACATTTTAAGAAAGAACATTTTAAGAAAGAACGTAATAGTACAAAGTCTTCACGTTAAGGGGGAAAAAGTACTTTATTCTGAAGACCTTGTACTTAGTAGTTAATTTTTTAAACATGAATATTTACATCATAAAATTGTGAACAAAGCGTAACACTTTTTAATTAAAAAAGTTTATGATTAATTCAATGCTTAGTGTTTTGTATTTACGAAAACGCATTGAATGCGAAATGATTGTTGGAATAGTAACGTGATTATTGTGAAATACGAATCGCCGCGTGTGCATTCCGGTTATACCGCCTGTCCTTTTTAAATTTAAAGTGACAGGTGTTGTTTTGATATGTAATTGTTTATATTCGGATTAATTACCATTAAAGTTGCGGTCGGCTACCTTAATTTCGATTACAATTACTTTATATGAAAAGCCAGCGTAATATTTCCGCAGCGAACCGTTTCGCATCTCCGTCTCAAGCGATCCGCATCTAATTTTACAAAGAGGTTTTAGAGCCCTTAACTTGATTACCCTTTTCCGGCCGACGCAGCGATCGATACGAGAAATTTTCATTATGAAAAATTCCCCGAGTCGAAAAATTACTTCACTTCCACGAATATACGGGCTGTGAAGAAAGCAGTCCGCAATTTGCGGCCTTTTTACAAATACATATTTAATAATCTCGACATTTGAAATTCATATTAATCGTTGCACACTTTCATACGCATATATGCGTTCCCCGATCGAGGTAAAACGGTCCCTGTAATTTCACCTTCGCTCGAACGTTTTATATGAAATTATTTAAATTGTACTGTTTTAGTTTTTTTTTTATGATACGCTATTATAACTATTCTCAGAATTTTAAATACAATTAACATTGAGTCGGTATTTCCAGTTTATTTTTTTATTGAGAATATTCAGAATTGAAAACTATTGGGAAAAAAATACAAAAATAGAAAAAATACAAACAAAAAAAAAATACAGAAATGAAATCTACATTTCCTAACATAGCCCCTATATTGCGTATTTATTGAAAGTGGAAGATCAGAAGTGAAAATATCTTCAATAATAAAATTAAAAAAAAAAAATAAATAAAAAAGATCACTTGCAAAAAAATCTATTAAAAAAGATCTATGTCAAAAAACATGCTTTTAAGAAAATCGATTTTAAAATATTAAAAATTTCATATTTTTATATATTTTGTACGAATGTAGCTTTCACATTCGTTATCATTTTTATTAAACTTTAAAACCCTTCGCACACGAGTCGACTGATTGGTAACTAAAGTTTCAAATCAGTTAGATATTGATTGCAAATATTCCCTATATTGCGTATTTATTGAAAGTGGAAGATCAGAAGTGAAAAGGTCTTCAATAATAAAATTAAAAAAAAAAAAAATAGAAATAAAAAAAATCACAGGCAAAAAAAATCCATCAAAAAAGATCTATGTCAAAAAACATGCTTTCAAGAAAATCAATTTTAAAATATTAAAAACTTCACATTTTTATACATTTTGTACGAATGTAGCTTTCACATTTGTTATCATTTTTATTGAACTTTAAGGCCCTCCACACACGAGTCGATTGATTGCCAACTCAAGTTTCAAATCAAATATTGATTGCAAAGTAGTCTCATTTTTATCGTTCGTGTGTGGATCTTCCTTCTTGTGCACAAGCAAAGTCACCAAACGGTTGCATCTCCAATTGATTTCAAACTCAGATTGCAAATCAGGCGACTCATGGAAGATCTAACAATGAAGCCAAAAGAAGCAAAGAAAAAGGTAAAAATGCTCTTTGTCGTAAAACTAGAGACTTGTTTAACGATATTACAAAGGGAAATAACTTTGGATTCATTGATTGAAGACTTAAAGCTTTGGAATTTGTTTAATAAATGATACCAATGTCTCAATTTTGTAAAAAAATTGATGTAACACCTTCTTTCCTATAGTTTTCAATTGTAATATAAAACACTTTTTAAACAACGTTTTAAAAATAAACTGCAAATAGTTATTTTTTATATTACAGAAGAGAAAATAATTATTTTGCTTGAATTGATCAGTTTTGCTTTCTTTAAAAATTTCTTAGAGTCGGTTAGCTTTTTGTTACATCTTTCTTACGTACAAAAAGTTCAATTGAGAGAATTTCTTTTTCAGGCAGGAAGTAAAATTGAGGAGCTTGCCTGCAAAACCGGATAAATCCATATTTTGACGAAATTTAATTATACATGTTAACTATATGATTTTCATCTATTCTAATCATCTTTACAAGTTTTTGTAGGTAAAACTTAAAAAAAGCATATCTAAATTGTATTTAAAGTTGACGTATGCGAGCAAAAGCGAACAAAATTTTATACGTTTTCTGTGTCTCCTGAAAAATTTTACAAAATGGATATATCCGCTTTTGCACGCAAGCTCCTCAATTGATAAATATTGTTTCCGTTAAATTTCCAAAAAGGTAAAAAAAAAATTAAAAACCTCAAAAAGTGAGTAATGCATTCTATAATGATTAACGTATTAACTCATTAATGCTCACCGTATGATTTATCATACACAAAACACGTTATCATTTGAGGTTCTATACGCAAATTTGTAACTATTAATAAAATTTCTGCAATTTTGAAAAAAAAATAAATAAATAAGCTGGGCGTTAATGAGTTAAACTGATAATTTAAAAAAATTGTAATGAATAAATTACAAATCTCTTTATCATTTAATTAATTTATCATTGAATATTTTTCATTGCCATATCTTTGTTAAAAAAAAATCAATAAATAAAGAAAAATGATTTAATTGTTCTTAACTTACAAATCGTAATTTCAAATCAGTTATTTGCTCTCGGTAATCTGAAAAACAATTTGAGTATGCTTATATTTATTTATGGCACACAAAACTGTTGCCAAAACACTAATATATTTTGACGTTCATAAAAGATATTGTAGATTGGTTATTAAGACGACGTTATGTAAATGTAAATAATCGTGGAATGCTTCATTTTTCTTTGGTCTTTTACACAGCACTATAAAGTTTATAGTGTTACATGCGAAACCATTTCATGCTACATGTGTTTTAGTATTCTATGTATATAGTAATGTTATTTTGGTATGTGTATATACGTCTGTTTATAAGACGTTTAATGGAAGGTCGGTGCGTATGGTATCTAAAAGTATGGTAACAAAAAGGCATAAATGCGAAGCGACGGAGGTAGAGAGGTAAAGTGCAACTAACGCAAGGGGTTGAGAGGACCGAAGAGGATCGAAAGCGGGGAGCCGGGGAGCGAATATACGTTTTCTGTCCGGGCGGAATGCGAAGTAAAAGTGCCTGCGACCGCGTCTGCGGGTATTTTTAGCGTACGGATCGGTGGTGCGGATATTTCGGGCGTCGCGTTCACCTGCCACGTAACGGGAGCGAGGCGTCGCGGCGTCGACGAAAAAGCGTCGGGAAAACGGACGGTTGGAGAGGCGGGCATTCGGTCCGTTCATCGGGCGAGAGGACGGACGGCGGAAGAAAGCGAGCCGATCGGGAGCCATGCGCGACATTTATATGGGTCACAATGCGGGAAAATCAATATTTATAAGGCGGACCGTTTTCCCTTAAGTCGAGCCGCGCGGCACACTATGACCCACATTTGCGCGAAACCTCGCGTCGGCGTTACGTAACGCCTCGTAAGCGGTTTAGAGGTAATAAGAAGCGAGGACGAGAACGAGGCGCAGCAGTAGTAGTAAATAAAAACATAACACACAAACATTGTAGTTAATGGTTTATTTAACAAACAAAAAAAAGATAAAAAAATAAATATGTAAAATGTAAAATAAAGGACACAAAAATAAAAATAAAAAAAATAAATAAGTATCAAATAAATTAATATCACAGGTACTAAGCTATAAAAAGAACTATGTATAAAAGTCTATACACCAGAGGGTGGTAACAAAACGAAAACGTCACAAGCAGAACAGCGTATTATGAGCGGCATGAGCAGGTAGTACACAAACATTAGCGCATTGGTGAGGTGTGCAAGGGAGCCACACTTTACCTGGTAGGACAGCAGCTCCCGGGGTTCGTCCGTGGCGGTTATTTCAAAGGTGGGAGGTTGCTGGAAGTGACCCTTGCCGGGATAAGAGGTCGACCGGCGAAACTTGACCGGGGAGATCGCCTGCGGCTGCTGGTGGTTGAACGTGGGGCTAGGCTTCCGATTCCCGACTCCTATCTGTTGCAGCGGGGTCAAATTCGGCACGCTCCTGCCCCGGTTCCAGGCGGAACCCCCAGACCAGCTTCCCTGTCCGGGATTCGTCCAGGAGCCGTAACTCTTAAACAACGGATGACTAGATTGCTGTCGAACGACGTTGTGCGGAAAGTTGTGGGCCGCCGTGATCGCCCTCCTGCCCTGGTTCTGATTGCCGAAGAGCTGGGGCTGCTGAGACGAGTAATTTTGGAAGCCTAGACCGCCGTTCACGTTCAAGTTGTGGACGTAACCGTCCTCGACGCCCGTCGACCATAGGGGACCCGGGCCCGGGCCGGCCGTCGGGGTCGGCGTCGGCGTCGAGGGGTTGGCATCGGCGGGGTGGAACAGCGGGTCCCTCACGAGACCCGCGGGGGCCTGTTTGGCGGCCTGCGGGGTCACGTGTTCGGGCAGTTTGTCCGTTAGGTCTACGTTCGAATTGGAGTCGCACTCCTTGGACTTGTCGGGCGCGGAGATCGCTGAGATCGCCGAGATCGCGGTCACACCCAACTCGTCGGCGCCCTGGGAGCTGCTGGAGATGGCCGCCTTCTCGGCGAGTTCATCTTGCATCGCCGGCCGAGGCTGCGCCTGGTGTAAACTCGTCGCCTCCGACGTAGGTGTGGTGTAAAATATGTTGCTCGCGGAGGCCTTCGGATTCCCCGCGTTGTTCACTGAGATCTCTACGCCACTCAAACCGATGCTCGCGTTGCCACTTAAACTAAACTCACCCATTAGTAATGTCTCGCTCGGTATGTCATACGCCCCGACCAACTACGGACTCCACCTGCCCGCAACTATGGACTCACTATTTGCCTTCCCGTTGCCAAATTTCCCTCGAAACAAGCTCACCGCGCGTGCGTCCAAGCCAAACGACGCATGGTTAACCGCGATAACCGACATCTGTCTGCGCGGGGATTTACTTACCTTCCGAATAATCCGCCTAATCGATTCCTTTTAAATACACTCTTCCTTACCCTTTACTATAATAGCACATTAAAACTCCAAAAAAAACTATTGAAAACGTCCATGCTAATAGGTTATATTAAATACTTGTACACAAATGTCAAAACTGTCAAAATTAAAACTTAAATATCAATGCTGCCATCTAACGGTGACAGTTTAAACTATTAGTCGAAACATTTTATCTGATTAATTAAAAATTGCAAATTTTATGTTAATTATAGATAAGTTACCCAATTTTAACCATTACATGACGAATGAATTCATTTATAACTATTTCCTTACTTAAAAATAATTTCATAGTTCTTTCTTCATCGTTATTACTCAATATTTTATTCAAGAAAGAATTAAATTTAATTCTAAAACTGATAAGAAACATGAATCATAAATACTTTTAGTCGTTTTATCATATTGTACAGTTTTATATTGATTTTTTAAAAATTGATATGCCCCATTGTTATCTAGGGAATTTCTACGTAGACAGGTGGCAGTACAATCCAGTGCCAAATATCTGACAGATAGTCGTTATTTAGGCAAAACAGTTACAGTGCTAAACAAACAAATTTTTCTATGTAAAGACTGTGTAATTGCCAAAATAATTAGAAACCGTGGTCAATATTAATTCGTAGGCTTTGATACGTAGTGAGTTTTACGTAAATCTTTAGTGTCCATTGTCCAGGTAAGTGGTAGGGAGTGGTTGTTATTAGAACAGCTATGACTAATACCTGATAAAGTTTTTGTTCTCCGATAGTGTTTAGTGAACGACGTCACGTTTAGGTATGCAGAGCCTGAGGGAGCAAAACACCAAAGATATGCTCTCAGCCGGGATAATGGGAGAGCATTTTGGCTTAAAATGGGATCCAAAGAACTTACAGATCAGGACAATGTCTGTGGAGAAGACTCTGGAACCTCTTGTTTTGCAAGTTACCACTCTCGTGAACACCAAAGGACCCAGCAAGAAAAAGAAAGGAAAATCCAAGCGCGCCAACGCCCTCGTAAGCACCGTAGAAAAAGCAACCGAAAATTTCATCCAAAAAGGCGAACAAATCGCTTATGAAAATAAAGATATTACTCAAGAAATGCTATCGGCTGTCGATGAAGTTCGTAAAACTGGTAATGCCATGAGCATCGCTGCTAGAGAATTTTCCGAAGATCCTTGTTCATCATCCAAGCGTGGAAATATGGTTCGCGCTGCCAGAAATCTTTTATCAGCCGTTACACGTCTCCTCATCTTGGCTGACATGGTAGATGTCCATCTACTTCTCAAATCACTTCACGTCGTCGAAGGTGACATTGAAAAGCTCAAAAACGCATCCAGTCAAGATGAACTTCTCAAAAACATCAAGGACTTCAGCCGTAGCGCCAACGATCTCATGAACCAAGCTCACAAACGCCAGCAAGAACTGAAAGATCTCCAGCTGCGTGATGACTTGGCTGCCGCGCGTGCCGTACTTAAGAAACACTCCACCATGTTGCTCACAGCTTCTAAGGTTTACGTACGCCATCCCGAGCTAGCCGCCGCCAAGGCTAATCGGGATTACGTGCTTAAACAAGTTTGCGAAGCTGTTAATACAATCAGCGATGTTGCTCAAGGTCGAACTCCTCAACCTACACAACCACCTTATGAAGGACCTGGTGAATTAGCTGCTGCATTAGATGAATTTGATGTAAGTACGGTGAAATCTCCCTTGTGCGGACACCAACGGCAGCGATTGAAAGTGTCCGTTCAAGAGAGGTGTCTGTTTGAGAGAAACCTATATGTGAATGTTTTTAAAATAAATAAAAAATTTAAAACTTAAATTTATTTATTAAGTAAAATTAAGAGTATTCTTGCCGTCTGTATAAACAACTTGACGGAAGTATTAACTTGAAGGGACTGAAACTCTCTTTTAAAGATTAAATAATTCCGGCATTTTTTTTTAAACTTGCGAAAAAAAAAAGGATTTGTTAGCTTACAAAGTACATACAAAATACATACACTCTTTTTTTACACGGTAGATACGTTCCTTAGAAAACCGTGCAAAAGAAAATCGTGTAAAAAAAGTTATAATAAGATGTACATGACATATTTATAAAAAAAAGCTATTTATTACTTAAAAAAAGAGTAGTGTACAGTCAAAACTCTAACATAACAATAAAAATGTAAACTAAAATTAGAAAAAAAAAATCAATTTCGCAAGTCTTCATCGCTACTTGATAACAAACGTGCACGTTTATTATGGACTTGACCAAAAGCGTTATCATCAGCATCATCAGTAGATATGTCTAGCACAACTGCCGGATTTAATTCAAATGAAGAATTTCGTTCGTTATTAACGGTCTGTGTTTTTTTTTTTTTTTTTTGTAGTTGTGAAATCGGTTATTAGCTGCTGTTTTTTTGGTTTCTCAATAAGCTTGTGTATATAATTCTTTATATCCAACTACACATAACTTAAGACTACGTTGAAATTTCAATGCACGTTCCATGTCAGGATCATTAGTAAGAAAATATTGTTCCATATTTGTAGCAAATTTCAAGCCATCGCGAATTAAATCAGCCGTTAATAGCTGAACTTCATCTTCTACCTTGTCATTATCGATTTCTTTATTTTCACAAATTGTCATAAATTCGATCAAATCATCTTCATCCAAAGGGCTTTCTCATATCAATTCATCAATATCAGCCGTTTGAATGTTATTAAAAGCATTCCCACCAATTGTATTTGATAGAGTTATAATTTCAGAACACACAGCTGATTTTTCTACTTCAAAACTTCCACTTTTGACGCATACTGGCAATATTTTTTTCCAACAAGCATTTAAGGTTGATTGGCGTAATTGTTTAATGGCAACAGAAGCAAGTGTAATGCAATCCATAATCGTAAACTTTCTCCATGCTTCCAAAACAGTCAAATTTGTTTCTTCCACTGAATCTAAAATATATTTAAACGTTTGCTTTATGTAGTACTATAATCCAAACTCAATTTACACCATGGAGAGAAGGATGCAAGAGCGCGATTTTTCCCCGTAACTTTACCGAGTAGGCCCGAGTGGAGTCCTCGGCGAAGCGGTACTCGCAAACGCAAAGATCTTCCGGCAAGAACGCCGTCGTAGACAGGCCCGCGGCACCTCGCTGTTTTAACTTTTTCGGTCAGACTTTTGGCCCTTTTTCAAGTCTTACAGAAAAAGCCAGAAGTGTTAATTCACCAACCACAATCATTGGTTGTAGTTTTAATCATATTTTATACATATTAGGATGTGTCGTCACAAATTCGCCTTCATTGTTACAAATTTATTATTTTAAAATCAAGTTTTGATGAACTTTCATCGTTTAATTTTATCAGAAATGAACAACGTCGTCATGTCATAATAGCTTTATCTTTAAATAAATTTATAACTTTATCAATTTTTGATTTAAAAATTGGAAAAAAATTGGAAGCCAAAAAGTAAACTGGTTTTAGAATAATGAAATAAATGTCTAATTAGGAAAGGGATATTTAAATATGGGAAAAATAAACAAGTAATAAGTTTTTATGGCAAACATTTATTATTGTAATGAAATAAGGAAATTAATTTTCAAGATACTGGTAGATAGCAATAAATTTATTAATTTTCTTCATTATACAGGGTTTCTCACGCAACTGGTTCGTTAGAACTTTATTGGGTTCCACTATTAGTAGGTTTTTGAGATTTTGAAAATAGGGGTTGTTCATCCGGATCTTTTGATTTAAAATATTTTCAAGATGGCTGCCACTTCCGGTCGACCGGAAGTAGGATACAACTTCGTTATTTTAAATGGAATGGTATAGTTTTTATTGCGTATTTTAATTCTACATGTAAAAATAAGTAGACTTTGATAAGGGTTGTTGGTACTTATCGTTTTTCGTTTTCGAGTAATTTTGATTTTAAGATTTTTTTGACAATTTTCAACCTGTTGTTTAAAATCACATTTCTTAGTCACTGTTCAAGCAAGAAAGGTGATAACTGGTACGATTACTCTCCAGACATTGCCAAATAGAACGCCACTACCTCCACCCCTCTTTCATATACAGCGTGGTCACAAGGTGAATTGCCATTCTTCCATGTTCAATTGCAAAAAAGTGGATAATTTTAAATGGAACACCCTATATTTTATTAGCCTATCCGATAGAGAATTTAATTCTCTACAAATTTGCAATACATGTCCCTATAGCCATCGGTTAAGATTTCCAAGATATAAGGGAATTTGTCAAAATTGCGTATAAAATGTCAGAAGCTTTTCTTTTTTTTATTAGTAGGCTATGTAGCTTGATCGATTTTTTTGCTTGACACGATAGGGAATTTAATTCTCTACCAACCTTCAATACACTTCCCTATACCTATCGATTAAAGTTTTGAAGATATAAGGGAATTTATCAAAAAACTGTTCAAATTTCGTAGCCTACTAATAAAGAAAAACTGTTTTTGACATATTACGCGCAAGTTTTATAAATTCGCTTATATCTTCAAAACTTTAACCAACAGGATAGGGAAATGTATTGAAGATTGGTAAAGAATTAAATTTTCTACCGTATCAAGCGAAAAAACCGTTCAAGTTTCATAGCCTACTAATAAAAAAAAGAAAAACTTCTGACATTTTACACGCGATTTTGACAAATTCCTTTACATCTTGAAAACCTTAACCGATAGGTATAGGGACATGTATTGCAAATTTGTAGAGAATTAAATTCTCTATCGAATAAGTTAATAAAATATGGGGTGTTCCATTTAAAATTTTCGACTTTTTTGCAATTGAATATGGAAGAGCGGTAATTCTCTTTGTGAGCACTCTGTATGTGAAAGAGAGGTAGGGGTAGTGGGATTCTATTTGGCAATGTCTGGAGAGTAAACGTACCAATTATTAACTTTCTTGCTTGAGCAGTGACTGAGAAATGTGGTTTTAAACACCAAGTTAAAAATTGTTAAAAAAATCTTAAAATCAAAATAACTCAAAAACGAAAAGCGATAAGTACAGACAACCCTTATCAAAGTTTACTTGTTTTGTACGTAGAATTAAAATATGCAATAAAAATTATACCATTCCATTTAAAATAACGAAGTTGTATCCTACTTCCGGTCGACCGGAAGTGGCAGCCATCTTGAAAATATTTTAAATCGAAAGATCCGGATGAACAACCCCTACTGGCAAAATCTCAAAAATCTACTAATAGTGGAACCCAATAAAGTTCTAACGAACCAGTTGCGTGAGAAACCCTGTATATAATGTTTACGAATAATCTGTAAATTTGCTTAATTGATTTTCATTTAAAAAGAAGGTCGATGAAAACACACACTGAAAAGAAATTGTGTATTTAAATAATTAGAAAAGTTCCAATGATTATGAAGTATATTAACATTTAAACAATCAAAAGCTAACCTATAACTTTAGGATTTTTAAGTAACAGTTTTTAAATAATTATTATATCAAATAGTAAACTGATTTTGCATAATGTAGTAGAGTAATGTGACTATAATAATTCTATGAATTTGCTACAATGAAAATAAGAAAGTATGAATTCAACTTTTAACTGTAAGTAGCAATAAATCATAAACCAACAATTGAGCATTGATGTTTATAAAAATATATTATCTTTGTAATTCATTTTTTACTAATTCGATTTTCCCGTTTCTACCTATTAGTTTAAAAATATCTCGATTAGTAAATAAATTTCTTTCAAAGTTTGTTGATTTTCTTGTAACACAAAACAAAAACGGTTTGGATATAGAATTAGAAGAAGGTTGCCCACACGTGTAAAAGTTTAATTAGTAGAAGTCTTGATGGAAAACACCTGCAACATTTCTATTGTTGGAGTAATTTGCGTTAATAATAATACTTTTAATAAAATATAAAATCAACAAACACGCAGGTATTCTCAAATATCCGTGGTGTTCGGGGTGACAAAGACCCGACGTTAATTTTGTGCTTTACCTGGAAAGCGCACAGTCCCGGTGACCAATTAATTTCTTCAATTTTCACCGGGTTTTGTCAAATATGATCAAAACTACAACCAATGATTGTGGTTGGTGAATTAATACTTCTCGCTTTTCCTGTAAGACCTAAAATAGGGCCAAAAGTCTGACCGAAAAAGTTAAAACAGCGAGGTGCCGCGGACCTGTCTACGACGGCGTTCTTGCTGGAAGACCTTTGCGTTTGCGAGAACCGCTTAAAACTCCGGTTCTCCCTTCCCCTATACTCTACTCGGTCCTACTCGGTAAAGTTACGGGGAGAAAGCGCGCTCTTGCATCCTTCTCTCCATGGTGTAAATTGAGTTTGGATTATAGTACATTTTAAATGTTGCTATAATACCCTGATCGAGTGGTTGAATCAGGAAGGTAGTATTAGGCGGTAAAAATAGCAATTGAATATTTGGGTGATCCAACACTGGGTTGCTGGGCGCATTATCAACGAATAAAAGTATTTTGAATTCCAAACCTTTTTCTTCCATATATTTCTGGACTTCAGGAACAAAGCAGTTATTGAACCAATTTGTAAATAGATCAGCCGTCATCCATGCCCTTTTATTCGCCATGAAATGGACTGGAAGTTGTTTAATGTTCTTACCTCTTAATGCTCATGGCATAAGAGATTTGTTGATTAATAAAGGCTTTAACATTTTATCACCAGATGCGTCACTGTATCACAAGAACGTCACTCGATCTTTGGCTGCTTTAAAATTACCAGCTGATTTTTCAAATTTTGCTATGTAAGTCCTTTCGGGTATTTTCTTCCAAAACAATTCCGTTTCGTCGGCATTAAATATTTGTTCTGGAGTATAACCGCCCTCTTCAACGATTTTTGCTAGTTTATCCGGAAAGATTTTTGCAGCATTTTCGTCTGCTGATGCTATTTCTCCCTTTATTTTTACATTGTGAAATGCGTGTCTTTTTATAAAATTTATCAGCCATCCCTCACTTGCATTAAATGCCAGTTTCTTCGTTGCCTGAAGACTTGTTGATGGTTCCAATTCCTGAAGTCGGTTATATATTCTAAGTGCTTTTTCTTTTACAAGTAGAAGAGAGAAGCGGAGTATTGTTCCACCCTCCTTAACCTTTTGGGTACTGAATTCTGCGTGTGGCTATTTCTCTGGACGGTAGGGTTTGACATGAAAGCCATTATAGTGGTGTGTCGTACCTAAAAGGTTAATGCGAAGGTCTTGCAGGCCAAAACACCATCGATATCAAGGATTATAATGCAAAGTCGATTTTGTGATTTGAGAGTTGACCCTTCTCGCTTCTGCTGTGAGTCTTGAAAAAGGACCAAAATCCAAGTGAAAGAGTTAAAACATCAAGGTGTGGTGAGCCTCTATTTGATGGTATTTTGGCTTGCAAGACCTTTGTATTAGCGGTTGAGAGGTAGAGAAGTTCCCTTCCACTGTACTCCAATCGGGTCTTGCAACCAAAATACCGTCGAATACAAGCCCATCACACCTCGATATTGTAACTGCTGCGAAAGAGTTAAAAACGGCTTTTTGAAACGCCCGAGCGATGTTAAAGCGTCCTTTAGGCCACTTATGGTTGGTTAAACGATCGCTAAGCCACTTTTGAACCACCCCAGACCGACCCTTGGGGCACTTTGGATCACCTTGGAACGAACTCCGAACAACCCCGAAACGGCTTTTTGGAATATGAAATAAAACTTTAAAATACTGAAGATAATTATTTATTTATTGAACTTGACAACCCGGGTTTCGACCTTGCGGTCGTCTTCAGGTCATTGCGTCATAGAAGAACAAAGTTGAAGATAAGAACCATGAAAACCGTTGAATACAATTGAAAATGAACTAACTATTTTAAATTTATCCGCATTTAAAATCTGCACGTTGTTATAATGGTAAATGTAAAACGTAAATATCAAAATTATGACAAATGACTAAGATTTAACTCGACCTGTTTCCACAATGACAGACAATAAAACGAACGGCTTTTTGGAAGCTCCCGAGCGATGTTAAAGCGTTCTTTGGGCTATATGTGAGTAGTTAAACGATCGCTGAGCCACTTTTGAACCACCCCTGACTACTGACTCTGCTGCGAAAGAGTTACAATATCGAGGTGTGGTGGGTCTCTATTCGAAGGTATGTTAGCTTGCAAGACCTTTGCATTAGAGGATGAGAGGTAGAGAAATTCCCTTTCACTGTAGTCAGTCCAGCCTACTCGGTAAAGTTACGGGGGGGAACCTCACTCTTGCATCCGTCTTTCCATGGTGAATGGTGAGGCTTAGGATCAACTTAAATATCCACACGATTACTTATCAACGTTAAAGTTATCTTAAGGCAATTAAGAACAACTGTTTGGAAAACGGGAAATCTGGGTTCAAATCCCAGTGCAGTAATGAGACATTTTTTCTTCTCTAACGAATTAGTGGTAAAAATTTATCTTTAATTAATTCTTTCTATTATTAATTCATGCGTTAAAATCCCTAAATATTTAATTACCGTATTCGTTTGAATCTAAGCCGCACTATTTTTGCTGTATAATCGTTCATAAAAATGGGCTGCGGCTTAGATTCGAACCTAATTCAAAAACATAAAATAGGTATATTTAGAAAGTTTTAAGTTTCATTTGATGTAAAAGTCGTTTTACAATTTCAATACCTTTCAGAAGAATTTTAAATGACGATCAAAACTTGAGCTTAAGTTCAGTGGTATAAAAAAAATCATTCGAACTTTTCTAAAATTTCTGGAACTTTTTTCTGAAACTTCCAAAAACCTTTAATTTTCATTTGAGGCATTTCTTTTAATTCTCCAAACTTTAATACAATGATAAGGTATGATTCGTAAGGTATGATACTATTATTTTTTGGCAGTAATTTTATATTTTAAATATGTTTCTCATCAATAAGTATTCTTTTTGACTGTAAATCTTCTATCCAAAACACCATACAGTAAAGCTTCGCTAATCCGAACTCCAATAATCCGGATTCTCCAGTAATCTGGATGAAATTGAAATATTAGTTATTTACATTATGTATTCCATAATCCGGATTTCCGGATTACTTGTGATTCCATAATCCGGATCGTAGGTTGCGCAGTTTGCCATGTATGTACGTCACGCTGTTCGTGTAAAAAGCAGTTCGTTAAAAAGCATCATGGCGCCAAAGAGAACACACAAAACATTAACTCTAGCGGAAAAATACGATATATTGCAAAAATTAAAAAGTGGTGTTAGTGGAAAGGTGTTGGCTATTAACTATGGAATTGGTACATCGTCGATTTTCAATATGTTAGTAGTGTGTATTTTGATTTAATAAATCCCTACATGTATTTAACGTACTTTTGTGACTTTTAAAAAAGTTCCAGTAATCCGGATGTTTCATTAATTCGGATTGCCTCGGTTTTCATTGATCCGGATTAGCGGAACTTCACTGTATTTATGTTTTTCCGTTTTCTCTAAGATAGGATTTCGACTATAAGATGATGTTTTGGAGCTTACTTTCGATCCAGAAATTACGGATTGTCGAATAGAATTCTCATTTTTTTTAATTGTTATTATGGTCGCTTCCTTTAAACCATAAGCTTTGCCAACAGATGTGGGACCTTCGCCTTTCTTTAGACAGTCTAAGATTTTTATTTTAATTTCTAAGGAAATTGCTTGTCTCTTCGGAAGTTGTTGTTTATTCATGAGGCATTGTATTTTGTTACTGTATACATAAGTTTCTGTAAGACTCTATTAAAATTAGAATTAAGAATTTTTTTTGGGATTCGTGCTATAACAAAAGATTCGCGTAAAAAAATTTATTGGTGAACCGTGTTATTTCAAAATCGTGTTAAAAAAAGACCGTGTAAAAAAAGAGTTGAGTGTATATAAGTTCTTCAATAGAGTTAAATTAACCGATCTTTGAGAATCAATATTTCTTGAAAATAAATAAGTAATATATTTTATGTAGGAACAAATGGAAATGGAACCGCTAGCATACAACGAGGTACAAACAAGACCTTCTCTTGAAGAACGACTGGAAAGTATTATAAGTGGAGCTGCTTTGATGGCAGATTCAAGTTGTACAAGAGATGAGCGTCGTAATCGTATAGTTTCGGAATGTAACGCTGTTCGACAGGCGCTTCAAGACTTGTTATCCGAGTACATGGCAAACGTAAGTAAAATTCTATAGTCATTTTGACGGTTTAAACTCCGTTTTGATCATCTGTTTCTGTTGCGCGCCGTCACAGCAAATGCAGGTGCCGCGCGGACTGCCTCGGGTAAATATGACGTGATCTGTGTGTATGATGTATGTGCACCCGTGTAACTCGTTTTCGAAGGGTTGAGCTAGCTAAGTACACGTTGACACTCTTCCTTCGCACTCTAACTCTCTGCAACTATAACCCATCTGTTTGCGCATTCGGCCTGTGAGTGTCCGCGGGAAAACGCGCTTTGTCTTTAACAATACTACATTTGACCGCCCTGCGGACATTAACATGCGATTGTATACCGCTTTTCTCGACATGTATTTTCATTTGATTGCCACGCATGTACAAAAACATTTAATGTTAATTGCAGACTGGAAATAAGGAACAAAGCGATGGATTGGCTCGCGCCATTGATCAAATGGGTCGCAAGACCAAAGATCTTCGTCGTCAGCTACGCAAAGCGGTCGTTGATCATGTTTCCGATAGGTAAATTAATTCCGATAGGTAGCTTAATATTTTAACAAAGCGTCCACCTAATGCATGAATAGGTGATCACAAATACACATATTCACGCACAAGGTTGACTTATTGCGTATAGAACGAATAACACTAAAGCTTAACTTTGCACTAAATCCAGTTTCTTGGACACCAACGTACCATTGTTAGTCCTAATCAAGGCAGCTCAAAACGGTAACGAAAAAGAAGTCGAAGAATACGCGGTAGTTTTCCAAGAACATTCAAACAAATTAGTCGAAGTGGCTAATTTGGTTTGTAGCATGTCGAATAACGAAGACGGAGTAAAGATGGTTCGATACGCGGCAGCTCAAATAGACAGCCTTTGTCCGGAAGTTATAAACGCAGCTAGAATCTTGGCAGCTCGTCCTCGAAGTAAGGTCGCTCAGGAAAATATGGAAGCATTCAAACAATCTTGGGAGAATCAAGTGCGTATTTTAACGGAAGCCGTCGACGATATAACGACCATTGATGACTTTTTGGCTGTATCTGAGAACCATATTTTGGAAGATGTTAACAAATGTGTTCACGCTTTACAAGAAGGAGATGCAGATACTCTCGATCGTACTGCCGGGGGAATACGAGGACGTGCTAATAGAGTTTGCAGCGTCGTTACTGCTGAAATGGATAATTACGAGCCGTGTATTTACACCAAACGCGTTTTGGAAGCTGTAAAAGTTTTGAACGATCAAGTTATGCCAAAGTTCGGGCAAAGAGTTGCTGTTGCAGTCTCCGCTTTGTCCAGTAACCCAGCTAAAGATGTTGACGAAAATGATTTTATTGATGCATCTCGATTGGTGTACGATGGAGTTCGTGAAATACGACGCGCTGTTTTGATGAATCGCGTAAGAAACATTTTATATATTTTATACATTATTATACATTATTGTACATTATTATACATTATTATACATTATTATACATTATAAATAATTCATTGACTTAAATATAATTTTCAGGCTGATGAAGATTTAGATCCTGAAGATGTAGAATTAGGAGAAAACACTCCTTACGATAATCGCAGCAAGTCAAGCGCTCATACCGGAGAACACGGAGTGGATGAATATCCAGAAATCAGTGGAATTACTACAGCTAGAGAAGCCATGGGGAAAATGCCAGAAGAAGATAAACAAAAGATTTTACAACAAGTCGAATTCTTCCGCAGTGAAAAACTTAAATTCGATCGCGAAGTTGCTAAATGGGATGACACTGGAAATGATATCATCGTCCTGGCTAAACACATGTGTATGATTATGATGGAAATGACTGATTTTACCAGAGGAAGAGGTCCTTTGAAAACAACCATGGACGTTATTAATGCCGCAAAGAAAATTTCTGAATACGGTACTAAACTTGATAAGTTAACCAGACAGATCGCCGATCAATGTCCTGAAAGCTCTACCAAAAAAGATTTATTGGCTTACTTGCAAAGAATTCAATTGTATTGTCATCAAATGAATATTACTTCGAAAGTTAAAGCCGATGTTCAAAATATAAGTGGAGAATTAATTGTTTCTGGGGTATGATTCATCCAAAAATATTTAGTTTTTTAAAGGTGTTTATTATTTTATTTTTTAGCTTGATAGTGCAACTTCATTAATTCAAGCAGCCAAAAACTTGATGAACGCGGTAGTTCTCACAGTAAAAGCTTCATACGTAGCTTCTACAAAATACCCAAGACACGGAACAGTTTCAGTAAGTATAACATTTACAACAATCGTTAAATAAATTAAATTTTTTAAATATTATCCCTTTTGTTTCGGGATGTTAGTACGTGAGTACCTTTATTATGAAATAAATAAAAAAAAGAATTCTAAAATGTATTTCTTTTTTTAAAGTCGCCAATTGTCGTTTGGAAAATGAAAGCACCAGAGAAGAAACCATTAGTAAGACCTGAAAAACCGGAAGAAGCACGCGCTAAAGTACGTAAAGGAGCGCAGAAGAAAGTTCAGAATCCAATTCATGCATTATCCGAATTCCAAAGCCCCACGGAATCAGTTTAAATCGGTTCCATTCGCGTAAAAGTAGTGTGATTGCAAAAATCCGGGAAGTATCGACAACGTTGTATTTCATTAATTAAGGTACATATCTTAGCCAAATTCAGTATTGTACCCGTAAAAAGCTTCTTCTACGTTTCTTCGGTGGGATGGGAACACATTCAATGCACGGCCGACTTTGTTTACAACTTCAACTTTGTGTCTATTCTAATTCTGTACTTTTTATATTATATTGACATACATTATATATATGAATATATATATTAATAAATTATATTTAAATACAATCGTTTTTATTTCCCTTTAAACAATTGTATTAATTTAATAAAAAAATACCGATAAACATCGCGAGGGTGTTTCCAGAAATCGGAAAAACACGCAGACACGGTCACGCGACGAAGGCGGGGAATAAATCAGCTATTTGACAGGTAAAAAAACAGCATAAATTAGCCGACCTGACACGTCATATTTGAATAGAGTTCGCAGTTAGCGCTATCAGATGAAACATTTCTAATTAATTAAAAACGGACGTCGACGTGTTTCACGTTCCTTTTTGTCGCAAACGTTATACTTTTGAGGTCAACGATGATCGTCGGTGCAACTTTAAATAATTAATTTGAACGTGCTATTTACGCCGTTTTGTTTACCACCGTGAACAGCGAATCAATAGTACAAATATTGTATGTTTACAGAACTTTATAAAAAGGGAGTTGAAAATATATGTATTTAGTTTGGATGAATTTTTTGAAATTTTTATTTTGGGTTATATTTTCTTAATAAATTAAATTTTTCTTAATAAACTCAAATAAAAAAAAAATATATTTGAAAGTTTAGACAATTTTAGACTTTTTTTTAATAAAAAAAACGAATTGGAATGATAATTTCAATTTGTAATAAAGACAGTAAAATGAATTTTTTATTAAAAGTAAATCAAATATGCTACAAATTATTATGTAAATGAAGTGTGTATAATAGCTTGGAAAAATACTGGTTTATCGTTGTTTTAAAATGTACGTTGAATGCTATTAAATTCTACTTTTGTTTAATTTTGAATAATTTTAAAATAATATTAATTATTAATTTTGAGGGTTGATTTCGTAAATTGAAAATATAAAATTTGGTAAAAATAAATCACGTTTGAACTTTACAAAGATGAGGGTGGGAACGTTTATTTTTAAAGTGTTAATAATAGCCGTTACATTGGTGATATCATCAATCAATATTAAAATGTAACGAGATTAAAAATAAATTGAATTAAGATTATAACTGCGTGTTAGTATGCTACAGTATTGTATTACTAACATCCTTTACTTATGCATGCGACAAAAGATTCTTATTCACAACGATCTTCTTCATAGCCGTACGGGTTTCCATTGTGCAGTGTGTTTATTCCGAAAAACTCGTGAATTTTTTGTGAAACGGTGAAAGAAATTCGTCGTTAAATCACCTCCGGGAATTTTAATTGATCCTAGTATCCCGGCACTTCCCTACCGAGGGGCCCCCTGAACCCTTGTGGAAGAGCCTCGCTCCCTGGCTCGAGAAGAGTCTAAAGCCGGGTTTTCATTAGTAGAATTAGCAATAGAGTATACTGGGCGAGTACTAACTATCTTGTGAACTCGCCTAATGAAAACATAACTGGTAGAATAGAGTACTTGGTTTTGGTAGAGTAAAGTGTGATAGCACGGTGGTAAAGTTACTCTACCACTTGCCATCTCCCACTACTGCTTTCCACTCTATTCTATCGCCACTACGCTAATGAAAACAGTGTTGAGGTAGTCGAGTACCCTGTCGAGATCAGAAAAACCCGGTATTGTTGAAGTATTTAGCATATTTGTGTAAAAATGAAGTGGTCTGAGGCAGAAACTATTAAATTAGTAGAATTGTACGGTGAATATGAATGCCTATGGGGGCATCTCGCAACATTGTGTCACATTTCTTAATTTTTGGAGCTACCATCTCTAGCAGTGTCCTTAAATGTTCTGGAGTCATTCGCAAACACAATCTGTACTCTTCTACATCATCCAAAGCAAGTTCCCTTAAGAGAACCGAAGAAGCCCCGTGCCTATGCCTGTGTCTTATCCAATCTCTGCACCATTTTTTCTTGATTTTATTTTGTCCTTCCTCCATAGTTACAGTTACCTCTCCAAGCAAAAGATCAGCTGCTCATAATAATGTTTTTCGTACAGCTTTTCTTAAGGCTAGACGATGATGACCAGGGCTCAATCTCGACATTTCAGGTTTTTCACTGTTTACTATTACCTACCTTCTGTAGCATACTATTTTCTATTTAAGTGAAAACTGGTACTCTACCAAACTAAGTAGAGTAGAGTTAGCTCCGCTTAAAAGTACGCCAGTTACTCTACTACAAATTCTACTAATGAAAACCTGGCTTAATTGTGTGTAACCCACTATCCCTTACCCTCTAGCCCGTTGTATTTTGCATTTCTTTTTCTTTTTGTACAAAATGCTCGCCTAATTGCACGGTAAATGGAAGAGTTGCATTTAGAAATTGAAATGTGGTAGTTTTGTTTGTTCTTATTGCTCAGCTTTTCAGGCCCGCGGGGTTCTCTCTCTACAAAACATAACACAAGGGAACAAAATTAAACCTCTTTTTTGTTGCATTGACTTCTATGCCTGTTTTTTACTAATCGGAGGTCGCTGATTTCAAATCTGCCCACCCTTTTTTCTTTAGCAGCTCTAGTTTTTGCGATACAGCTAGACACGTTTAAAACGTTTGAAACAAAGTCTTTTTTAAATGATGAAAGTGGGACAAGTGATTTTAACCCAATTTCTTCTGAGCCCCAGCCCTTTAATCAGGAAGACCTCAGTGCATTAGTCAGAGACCTTGGTCTTTCTAAAAAAGCATCGGAGATTCTAGCTTCTCGATTAAAGCAAAGAAATTTTGTAACCCCAGAAACAAGAATTTCATACTATCGTAACCGAGCGACAGAATTGCTTCCATTCTTTGCTAAAGATGACGACTTTGCTTTTTGTTCAGATGTTCCTGGTTTATTGAAAGCAATGGGAGTAGAGAAGTATGATCCAAATGAATGGCGTTTATTTATTGATTCTTCAAAACGTAGCCTAAAATGTGTACAGAAGAATGTCTACTTTTATATATCTAGTAAATATTTATAATATAAAAAAAATTTTCCTTTTTTTGCCATTTTCTGAGCAAACCCCATAATACCCCAAAAATGACTTTTCCAAAAATTCCGAAAAATCGATTTTTCCCAAATTTGAATACGTAAATTTTCAGGATATTTTTGCAATTTTTTTCCCTCATTAAATTTTAAAACCCCCCATTTTTTTTCTCATATACACAATTTCCCAATATTTTTTCCCCAAAAATAGCAAAAAAAAAGAAAAAAAAACAACCTAATTCTCCAATATTTTTTCATGAGAAAACCCTCATAAAAATCCCATTTTTTAGCCAATTTTCAAAAAATACTTAACTTCCCTGTACAAAACTGTACCACAAATTATTAACCTTACAAGATTCAAAACAATTTATAAAAAATGATATATATGCATAACGGCAATAAACTGGGTTCGATACCGATTGCACATTCAGGTACAGTCAAAGAAAAATATGCTACTGTAGCTTCTGTTATGGATGAAATCAAGTACAACGAACACAAGTGGTTGATATGTGTAGATCTAAAGATGGTGAATTTTCTTCTTAGACAACAAGGGGGCTATACAAAATAACCATGTTTTTTTTTGTTTGTGGGACAGCAAAGCTAAGTCTGAGCACTGGGTTAGAAAAGATTGGCCTTCCAAGCAAAGTATGGTTCCGGGAAAGCTGAATGTGATAAATGAACCCCTTGTGTCCAAGGATCGTATAATACTGCTACCTTTACATATCAAATTAGGGCTTATGAAACAATTTGTCAAAGCTTTAAACAAGGATGTTGAGTGTTTTAAATACATCGCTAAAAAGTTCCATAACTTGAGCACAGAGAAACTTAAAGCCGGAATTTTTTATGGTCCTCAAATAAGAAGGTTGATAAAGGATGAAAACTTTAATAGTTACATGACTGATATTGAAAAAAATGCCTGGAATGAATTCGTTTGGACTGCACAAAATTTTCTGGGAAACAAAAAGGACGAAAGCTATGCGGAACATATTGAGCTGATGTTGTTACACTTCCAGCAGCTTGGATGTAATATGAGCATTAAGGTACACTTCCTCCACAGTCATTTGGACCGTTTCCCTGTAAATCTTGGTGATCTGAGTGAAGAACAAAGGGAACGGTTCCATCAAGGCATTCGAACTATGGAGGAACGTTACCAGGGTTATTGGAATGCTCACATAATGGCAGACTATTGTTGGAGCATTAAAAACAGCCCTCGTGTATCAAGTCAAGCAAGAAAATTTTTGATAAAATATAGATTTTTCTTAAAAAACGCTTTTTAATTATATCTCAAAAATTAAAGCTGATACGAACAATCTGCCTTCAGATCTCAAATCAGCATTCAGAGAAAGTATAATATTAGTCATAATATTTCATGCAACAAAAATGCTGTTTCCTTGTGTAATCATAAAATCAACTATTGGTATTCAAGAATTTCTGGAGTGACACAGTGACTGGGATATAAGAAGGACTAACGTCCGAATCCCATCGCCTTACCTTAGGGCCAAACAACAACAACGATCGTCTTAAAAGCTTTGTTTATCTAAAAAACAACCTTTCCGTCATAAAAATCCGTAAAAATAATCGTTGATAAGTTTGAAAGAATTAAGGCTGCTTGTCCATTGGACGCGTCGCGCGCAGGGCCGGATCTAGTAAGTGCGGGCCCGATTAAATTTTTTTCACGGGACCCCACAAAGTTTAACCCGTTAAGCGGCTTGGTGGATTACAGGTAGTGGCTCTCCTAGTGGCCGCATATTTTTGCAGCCAGCATATCTATACGTCCCAGGCGCGTATATGTTCGTCATGAGCGATAGGCAATACACGAGAGCATGACGAATATATACGACATAACCGCTTAAGGGGTTAAATAAAAATGTAGATTTGGCTGTTTGCGTGAAACAGCATCTTTCTAAAAAAAATCATGGGACACAATCAACGTCTAAAAAAGTCATGATACACAAGTCAACATTTTTCTATATCATAAAATATAAAATGTTCACTTCATGGAGCTTTATAAAATGGAACACTACATAATGCGGGGCCCCTTCAAGAGTGGGGCCCGATTGGGCGCAATCGCCTCATATCCATCCCTGGTGGCGCGACTTCTATCGTAATCATTCTTATCAAAAAACTTGAGCACTTACATCATACCAAATTTGATTAAAATATGTTCAGCCATTTTCGAGATATCAGCGCTTCAAACAAATCGCGATTATCGCGAAAATAGTTGAAATTTTCAAAATGTAAAATTCGTCAACTACCATAAACATATCGACGCTGCCAAGCCAAAACGGCATAAACGACATTAACCTAATTTTTCAAAAAACGTAAAAAATGATTGACATAATGAATCTGAAATGGCTTTTACGCAAACTTTAAACCAATTTTATAGCGAATGAAGTTTGTTTGCGGGTATGCCGCTTTAACTGTTGCATGCAGATTTAAAAATGCTACTCAACGGTGCAGCTAACTAAAAAATGGCCGTTTTGGCGTTTATGCCGTTTTGGCTTGAAAGCGTTGATATACTGTTATTATATGTTACAACCCCACTTTTTTTCCCCAATAGTTTTCGAAAAAAAAATTTACAAAGTTAGACAATTTTTCGGCGGCCCGAAAATCCGGTTCATTTTTCATTTATCTCATGATCGCTCCAAAACTGCGGAGCCGAAATTAAAAAAAAAATATATGTTACACAAAAATATCTACGGAATCCTATGAACTTTACCCCAATTATTTTCAACAAGTGGTTGCGAAAACATTCCTCTTCAAAGTGAGGGGTCCTTTATCAGGGTTAAAAATTAGTTGTATTCTAAAATCCGGATAAACTTAAAGAACTGTGCCAACTTTTTGGAACATTCCTTAGCATCTGTATAGCTACTTAGTGAAGAAACATCAAAATTTTTTTTTATTATTATAGTTTCAATACGTTTGAAATCGTCTTGAATGTTATAGAACCACCATCAACTTGGTAATCGGTGGTTCTATACTATTCAAGATGTTTTCAAACGTAATGAAGCCCATCCGATAATAATCAATACATTTCTGGGATTAATTAGTAATTAGGATGTGAAATAAAAAATATTTTTCAGCACTTATCTGGTTTATTTGTTTTTATTATCCTTACATGTCTCATAGCCACCTTAAGAGGTAACCACAAATTTTAGGTTCTTAGTATTATAATTGAATAAAATTAAAAATGTTAAAATATGATATATGAAAATTACAAGTAAAACATTAAAATCTAAGCATGTAAGAGGTAAATGTTAAAGGTAAAGCTAAGGTATGTCGAAGTGTTATTAAAATGGATAAAAGGAGGTAAGTCCTTACCTTAATGGAGGTAAGTCTAAAAAGTGGTTTTCAGTTTATTGGATTTTATGTCTTTCGTTGAGAGCAAAGGAACAACCTGTTATGTTTGTCAAGCATTCAAATTTCAATAAATTAAATTCGTGTGCAGAAGTTAAATTAATTTTAGGACTGGGATGGGGCGTTAAATTTTGAACCAATCGTAAAAATGTGAAAAGTGGAAATTGGAAGGGAAATTTTAAGGAAAGGAAGAAATCAAGAATAGGAAATTTTGACACCGCTAGGGCCCCAAACAGTGCGCATATCTTACGCGGTATCAGAAAAGATATCCCTAAGCTGTTTGGGGATAATTCTTAAAAGGATTTCGGAGGAATGTATACAGGGTGAGTCTGGATAAGCGCCTCCCCTCTGTAACTTCGAAATCATTAGAGATTTTACAAAAATTGTTATAGAACTCCAACAGGGTGTGCAACGTTCTACTTTATTAACCAAAAAACATTTATACAGGGTGTTCCATAATGGGACAGTAACATAATTGAATATTTCTTGTTATAATACGGTATGTTTATTATAAGCGTATTACATAGTACTTTGAAAAACAAGCATTTTGATGTAACATAATCCTTATCAGAAATTAATCTCTTCAGGAAAAATACCATTTGCAATTCCCTGAACATGAGTGAATTGAATGCTGATTTGAATCTACGCAGGCTGTGCTTACTTAAATTCTTATTAATTGTTTCGCGGTATCGATGAGTTTCGATCAGATCCGATTTTTGTTATTCAAAAAATGAATTCAGAAGTAAACGTCCTGCTTATTCCCAAGGAAGTCCAATTTGGAATTACAAAATGTAAGTAAAGTTGTAATCTGGTACAATCAACAATGCCCAGATAACAGATGTCAAGTAATTGTTGAAATTTAACAAGACCCAGCCTTCCTGGATTACTAAAATTGTCACAAAATCTGTCTATGTTTGTAATCTACGAATGCGGTTTTTTTTTATAAAACTATTAATTTATGATAAGCATTATGTTATACCAAAATGTTTGTTTTTAAAAGTACTATCTAATACGCTCACAATAAGCATTGCGTTTTAGCATAAAAAGCATTCGTTTATGTTGTTGCTCTGTTATGGAACACCTTGTATAAATGTTTTTTGTTTGGCAATGTAGAACATTGCACGCCCTATTAAATTCCTATAACAACTTTTGTAAAATCTCTAACGGTTTAGGAGTTACAGAGGGGGGGGGGGGCTTATCCAGACTCACCCTGTATAGAGGTGTTTTGTTCAGAAGAACTTGATCTTTAAGACATTCTAAGTCTGTGTTAAGTTCTTTAAATTTTTCTATTTCAAATGCTTTAGTAATTAAGTAGTACGTGAGTTGTTGATATGAAATTTCAGAATAATGCGATCCTCTAGTAATCAGAGTTTTCATCAGTAGTTCTAAGAAAGCATCTGAATGGAGCGAATTCAATTAAGAAAAGAAAAAATACATTTAGTCTCAGGTTTCTGTTCGTCAACGTCGGTTCAGTAAATAGGATATTGAGCTGTGTAAAGGCGGTCAAATTACTTGGTGAAATATGAGCTTTCGGTTATAATACAATAGATACAATACAACCTCATTTGCTTTGGCTTACATGCAAGGTTCTTGTTGGTTTATTTAACTGAACCCGTCATTAGTTTTCTTAACGTAACAATGTAAAACACATAATGACATTATTACACAGCAAAATATTTATAAAAAAATATATAAAATAACTCCTTGATTATTGCAACAGCATAAAATAATTTTGTAAGCTTTATAAATGCAACTAAAATGAGGTAAACTAAAAAAGTTTACCTCGATAATTGTAACTGACTTTAATTGTCTATTTTAAGCGTATGATATATCGCTTAGTTGCGAAAAAAACTAAGAACATATAAGTTTTAACAATCAGGAAGTTTTGAAAAGGTTTTATGGATATTATGTGAGGTGTTTAATAAGAATCACGTATCGTTGACAACATATTTATTTGACTTTTATAAATTCCTTTGGAACAAATATACAATGACATACAATGATCTTAAAAACATCTGATATGTATACATAATAGTAAACCAGCCTTCGTCATTTAAAATATATTATATATATATTGAAGTTAACTTTCGATAAATATATGAAATATATTTATTATATCGTATAGTATGTATATATATTTATGTATATATTAATTTTAATATTCGTAGTGTCACCTGCACTGCCCTGTAGTAAGGGGCGTAGTGTACGTGACGAAACCAAGGTTCGCGTATTCGGGCACAAAGATCGAAAAAATATATATTTATATATATTTCTTGTATTTCTCTCCTTATTGACTTAGATTGTTTACGGTTGAAATCCCCGTGCCTGATTGTGTACGTTGAGAGTCGTAGGGGTGAAATCATCGATTTTTTTAACCATCGTATTGGGGCCGTCGCGATCCGCGGGCCCGTTCGGCGCTAATGGTAAATGTCAGGTCGTTATCGAAACGTAGAACGGACCTGCGCGTCGCGGTTTGATATGTACATACAAAAATCACAATGATTTCGACGTTAAAAAAGCACGCCGCGTTCGGCTTTTCAAGTGTATATGCTCTATACTCGGCTTGAGAGCGCCGTATTCGCTGTTGGGATAAGGACGCAGGCCCTAAGTTCGTCCTACTCCATGTAAACGGCGAATAAGACGTTCTCGTCTCGGTAGAACCGACAGATATCATGGCGGACGAATTACCCTATTATCTGTCGGTTTGCAAGCTTTGACGCACGGACGATCGCACAAGCGCGGCGTGCTCCCACGTCTGCTATTAGTGCCGCAATAATTGTCTCGGGAGTCCTTTTAATTAACTTTATGCAATATGATATGTATTTATTTATAATTATGTGTTTTTGTCTTTTTTACGTAAGGATAATATGTACTTTTAGAAACTATCGTCGAATATCACTAAGATCTAATCGACATTACCATAAGTACACGATATACATCATATGTATACAATTATATATAAACTTGGCGTTTCACACGGCAAAAAGTGACGAGAAAAAACTCTTTTTCATATAAAACACCGAGATTAGTCGAGGAAAAAATACAGCACGCCCTCAAAACCGCGTCGGTTGACCAACGGCGCATGAACTGTAGTGATTAGTGCATGCGCTCATCGGGTTCCGCGAGCGGACTTCGTTATAAGTATTAAAAATCGAAACGTTCACACTTATTATTGATATGTATTTGTTAGATTCGACCAAAGATACCTTTGGTACTGATATGTATTCATAAGTTCTGTTGTGTAGCTCTCTCATGCTCGTTTTGGCGTCGCCGACGGCGCGTCGGGACAGGAACGCGCCGCCTGCGGATGGGGGAGGGACGGACTGCGCAAGACTCTGCTGCCGAAGGGTAAGCGGGGGCCTCAGTACGGAAGGTACGAATAGAACGACTTGCTGAGGGGCGCGTGGGGCTGCGGATGGGCGAACAGGACGGCAGCAGGGTCGAAGATTGTTCAGTCGAGGAAGCCGGTATTTACCAGCTTCTCCAGAAAGAACTTTACGTCGCCCAGTTCCGAGTCCTTAATCCCTAGCGACTTCAACATTCCCAAATCACCGTTCTCCACCGCCATGAACACCGACCGCAGGTGTTCCAAGTCCGATCGCATCAAATGCAACGCTGCTCCGAAATCTTCTATCGTCTGCGATTCTTTAATTTAAAAAAATCATGATATATTGACTAATGATGACTAATAATGACTAATTGTAAAACAAAAAAGAAAAAAAAACATCAAGTCTGAATTATGTTTTTTAGCTGGGTTGCTTACACTAGAATAAGCATCACCAGACCTATTGCGAAATCTTTCATGGAAGATGCTGATATGAAATAATATTCTTTATGAAATAATAATATTTATGATCTTTGAAAATTACTACAGAAAATGAATATTTAATTGAATTTTTAGCAATAATGTACTGGAGTTTGAATTACCTGATAGGGCAATGGCAACTTTGTCAACACCCCCAAGAGGCTTCAGGGCGTCCCGAGCTTTACTCCCAAAAAGCTTCTCGAGATAGTTGGGTCCGTGGCTGGCTAAAAGGGACTTGAGGAAGCTGCCCGTTTCTTCGACGGGTGGCCTTTTAGCAGCCGTACAAAGTCGGGAGTCCTCGTCGTAGCCGTCGGGGCAGTCGGGGGCTCCATCGCAGAGATACTGAATGGAGATGCAATTGCCGTCCCCGGGGCACTTAAACGGCTCGTAAGGATGACAAGCGTCGCCTGAAAATCGATGGTGTGACATCTGTTGCTTCTGGCGCGCTCCGTGGAGACACGCCCTGTTTCAAGGTTAAAGCCTCCTTAGCGGGGCCACTTACCGTTCCTTTTGGAGCTTAGGTGGCCGTAAAGGCGACTGAGGTCTATGGCCATGACTGCCCTGGGGATGGCCGCGCACAGCGCCACCGCGACCGTCGCGAGGAGCAGCGGGTGCGGCGCCATTGCCACCCTGGTCATCGTCGCGACGTTGGACTAAAGGACGCGGCCGGTGCACCCCTGCAACAAACGGCCGCCGTTGGCGGCGCTACTTTATATAAACTGCGGCCCCCGGAGCGTCGCGGCGCTGCGCGCGCCCGCCCACAGCTGTTGCTTCAATCAATAACTCCCACCGTCGAATGGTGCGTGGTGCGCCCTCTCACCACCCTATGCCACAACACCCCTCTATTATTCAGACGTCACCGTCAATATTTACCGCCCCCGACCTTAAAACCACCCAATCTAGTGGGTTGATCTCCGCCCAAAACCGCGATCTGTATCATCCAAACCAATTACAGAATTCCCAAAATCCCTTTATTACTCCTTTGTCACCCAAGATCAAAGCTTGTGCCATAACATAGACTATTTACCCCCCACCACCTGTAACCTCTCAGGAATTCAATGTCAACGTAGAAAGTGATCTTCGCATTCCATTACGGAAATGCCAGAACTACAACATCAAAGGAATATTTTTTTTTATATCCGTTCTATTGTTTCTTTTTTATTATGAAATAAGACAAAAATAAAAAAAATAAATTGTGACATCTAAGTAGAAGTAATACTTATAAAGGTCAAAAGTTAATTTCCCGGTCTCTTCACGGTCCGATGGGAAACAACAGGGTCTTGAGTTCGTTGGCTCCCAAAATGCGTATTATTCCTTTTTTTTGGGTACAATATGAGGGTCACGTCCCTTAGAGGGAAACAAAAGGAATAAAGGGAATTAAACATTAATTAAATTTACGGGAAACTACAATGGTGAAATTCGCTTATAGTAATAATAGATATAACATTTCAGTAAAGTATTATTATGGTAGTTAAGTATTAGTATGGTGTAAATAAAATGCGTAAATTTATTTTTCCTTTATAGTTTTCAATCATTTTAATATTTCATTGACTCTAGTCTTTCCTATAAAAGTCACTGAATTTCTAATATTATAGTTGCTAATACTTATAGTTGTAGTTGCTAATACTTATAGTTGTAGTTGCTAATACTTATAGTTGTAGTTGCAAATACGAAATCGTATTTTCCTATAAAATAAAATGGTCTAAAAGTACTAACGGTTACGGCAAATAAAATTAGTCGCTTCAATACGTTCCGAAAGAGGGGATTTTTTTTACCAGGAACAACCGTCCCGGTCAGAATCGACGTATAAATACCCTAATAATTGAACCGTGACACCAGTGAAGGTTGATCCGCGACTAAAAACATGAACGTCTCGTTTTTACTCCTAACATTTTTTGTTCTTTTATCTTGTGGAAATTGCGGCTTGTACCAAAGTAAGTAAAATAACGAATGATCGTTTTAAACGTTTTTTAGCGTTACTATTCTTCCCTTTAGATTACGGCCCGGGGAGATTATATGGTACTCCGAATCGTTCCCCAAACGGAGCCTTTTCCGGATCAAGTTCTAACGCTAATTCTCAAAGTCACGGTTTTGGTGGATTTTCTAATTCTAATTCGGGAAGTAACGCTGGATCTTTGGGAGGTAATGGTTTTTCAAAGTCGCAATCTTCCGCTAACTCGGGCTCCTTTTCGAAAAATGGAGCATCTGGGTCATTTTCGTCTAGTAGCAGTTCTAGCAGCAGCTTTTCAGGAAACTTTGGACGGTTTGGAGGATTTAACAAACCTTTACCAAGAGGTGCGGCAATAAGAACATGATTTTTAAGTCATGTACTCAAAATGATATAATAAAAGACTTGAGCAATCAAAATAAAATGATTTTATTACAAAATAGTTTTTTTTATAGATAACTACCAACACTTGGTTTATAAAGATTTACTTCTCTTCCTGTTTCACCTTCGTTGATAGTAGTTATTCCGATGTTTTCGTAGGATTCTGATAATTTTTTCAAAAACTTTTCATTGAATAAGGGACCATCGGCTTCTTTGGGTTTTGGGGTTGTCTTTTCAACTCCGGAAAACGACCAAGAATATTTATATTTATATCGCGAATCGTATTGTTTGGCTAAATTAAGAAAAGTGGATCCGAAACTTCCGGGTTTGGGTGTTTTTTGGGTGGAAGATTCCGGAGCAAACTCCGATCTACCTATTGCAAAAACTCCGTTGTATACCGCCGGTTGGAGACCTTGTGGTAATTTTTCTGTATTTATTTCAGGTTCTTCAGATTCTTTTGATTGTGGTTCTATAACATCTATATTTTTTCCGAATCGTTCTTCTAATTTATCGTTTTTTTCTTTGCTTATAATTTCCTCGGTGACAACCTCAACATTTCTCACAGTAGAAACCGTTGTTTTTAAATCATCTACCACAAAGTTCTTTTTAAATCCTATCTTAATAGTTTCCTCTTCAACATCCAACTTTACAGTAGTTGTATCTGGTGTTTTAGTTTCTTCAATTTTCGGTTGTACTTCTAATTTTTCTGATTTTTCCAATTCTCCCACCTCATCATTAGTAGAAGTTTCAACCGTTGAAATTTCCTCTGTTGAAATATTTTCATTTTCTTCAGTTGTATTTAATCCATCAGAAGTTGTTGTTTCAATTGACAGGCCAATCCGTAATGGTTTATCAGTTCCATAAGTGGTTTCTTCAAAATTTTCACCATTATCTTCATCATAATCGATATTCGGAAATGTTGGAAGTATTATTTCTAGTGGTGGAGTAGTAGTATAATCATCATCCAAAAGATTAATTAAAGTTTTAAAAGTGTCTTTCATGTTCTTTAAACCCTTAGATAATTCGTCAGGTAATGGCCCATCTAAATCATTCAGTTGACCTGTAAAATTATAAAATAATAATTTTATAAATAAAATAACTAAATACTTACTAAGCGGTAAAGATGATACTTTATGAAGGACGAATATTAAAAGTATTTTTTGAAGATGGTTGACCATGGTTGTTAAATCAGTGATTCTTCCCAACGAAATGCTTTTAGAAAGACCAGGATCACCTTTTTATATCATGGCTAACGAGGTGTATAAATTAAGATTTATTGATTAAACTAAAATAACAATTTCTTAGACTACAAATTGTAAATAATTATAACAAATGTATTAGTTGTATGTTTATATTTTATTACAAGTGGATAATACAAAAGAACTATGAATGCGATGTAATTATAAATAATGGTACTATACGCAAAAAATGTTCTAAAGCGAGGAAAACCTCTTAACATAAATTTGAATTTAAAAATATCGATTCGTTGCGTAATCAGGTGACATTTAAATCGGATCGCTTTCTGTCGTTTTTGGCATGGTTCAGTAGAAATGTCGCGACATTGACTCCTCTAATGCGTAATTATGTAAATTTTGGTGAAAGCGAGGATGTTACCGATTTAATTCCGCTAATCTGACTAAATTAGATTAGGTCAGATAAATTTACGCCATCTGTTGTTGCGAAGTTACTATAGAAAATAAATCATCTAAGAGAAATCTTTTTTTAGTAAAAAAGTATAAAAACAAAATAATTTTTTTAATTAGTTTTATAATTTTTTCCAAAAGCTTTTCAATGAATAAAGAATCAATTAGTTGAGTTTCAAATAGCTTTTTCAATAGTTTTTCATTAGAAAAACACATTTTTATTCCGACAAATACATAAAAGAAATAAAATCTTTTGAAAATGTAAATTAAATTACCTTGTTGATAATATATAGGATCACGCGTGTAAATGTGTTGTTGTTATGGCATATAAGATTTATAGGGGAATTAAATCGCGTGTGAGGGTCACGTTAAGTTATTCCAAAAATATTTAGCCAACGAAATACAAGATCTGGGATTGTTTTGTCAACTGGGTAAGTTCCATTGCAATTTGGCACGGTTTTAAGGTGCGATAAATATAAACATTAGCTGTGTGTGAGAATAAACAACATTTATTTAAGGATCTATACCTCTTAATTTATTTGTTTTAAAACTGGGTAGGGGATTAAGTATTAAAACACTCGGTGTTAATATTAAGATAGTATTTTAAACCTATTCGCTAACAATATAAGTTATAAACTTATATACCCTTAGTTTACAATATAATATGTTCTATGGTACACTTATCCGAGGTTTTCTTTATCATTTTACATATTCAATTAGTAGGTATCGATAATATCGCAATAATACCCTATAAACATATCACAATTCACTACTTGTACGATGGAAAGTAATTTATTTATGTCGTATTAAAACTCTAATATTATCAACCATGTTGATTGTGAGGTTCACCATTTAAGGATCACACGAATAGAATTCAACAGAGCAACGTAACACAAACAACAAACGTCCAAAAAACAGTCTGCGCGACTCGTTCTTTTAATATTGGAGACCGCAAAATTCCGTTAATTTTATCTTCAAAAATTTTCCGTCTTTTGACAATTTCTTTGGCAGTGTGAATATTTTCTTGTGGTTGAATGCCTATGATATCGCGATTTCTAGCTCAACCAGTCGAAAATACGTGATTGTTCAGTTTCTTCTCAATTGGCACCACTTAATACTGTGCATAGTTTCCCGCGGAAATGATCAAAAATGGCATAACGTGCCAAATCTTGATGATCATAAATTTATCTCCAATAATAAATGAGTCGCCCTTTACGTAATAGGTGCTAACGCATGCGCTCAACACAAGACACTGAAAACGGCTACGGGTCGAAGTCGGTTGGCGAAGACGCCTTTTTGCAAAAATTGGAAGATTAGGTACATTGTTGTGCATACTTGTGCATTAGTGTCTGTATTTATACGCTCACAGACGTGTGAAATCTACGAATTTCCCTTATGATATCTGATATTTGTCGGGGGAGGACCACTTCATTCTTAGTTCTTAAATCGTTTTCGTCCGGCTGTTCTTTAACTATACCACCCTGTATAAGCGTTTGCGTATTATACGACGTTTTTTTATATAGTAAGAGTATGATGACTACAAGTACGACGTCCGAGTTTATATTTGTTTTTATTAATTTTTGTGTGTTTTCAAAAATATCCTCTGAGCAAGAAGTTCAGTGAGTACGCGATCGCCGCGTTTACGATTCCTCGCTATCTTCCCGGAACAAATAAGTCGACCAGTAGATCACGTTAAAAACGGCGAATACCAATGGAAACGTTATCCGCGAGATCACATCGATCCGTTTAGACCTCGTCGGGAACTTTGACAACCACAACTTACAACAATTCGGCCTCGCCTGTTGCATGTGAATCTCACACTGCCGCACCTTCTCTAGGCTCATTGGATCTCCAGGATGTCGCACCAAAGGCTTCTGAAAGGACACACAATGCGTAATGCGACTGTCCGATCCTGTGCAGAGCGAAAAGAGCCTTACCATTGCAAATGCGGCGTTGCTATCAGTATCTATAAGATCTGACGTTGCGTCCATCGAGGCCGCGTGTTCCATTTCGCATTGACGTCTTTGCTTCTTCATATTCTCGCGATGCATGTCTGATCTGGACGCGTAGTTGACCAGAGCGAATTCTAACAAGGCTCCGAAAACGAACGTTAAGCATACACCGGTCCAGACGTCGATAGCTTTGGTGTAGGAAACGGGAGGTAAAGAGGCGTTAATGCCTGACGTTTGAGTAGCCATAGTGAGGAGAGTGGTTACTCCTAAGGATACTCTGGCGGGCACAGCTCCTTGATCCAACCAAAAGGAAACCCAAGAGACGATTACCAACATACAACAAGGGATATATATTTGGATAAGGTAATACGAGAATTCTCGTTTGAAGAGAAGGTCTACTTTAAGACAACTGTATTCTCCTATAAAAATGAGACATTTTTTGTTCGGTAATATACAAATTTTGAATTACTTTACCTGTATTCGTTTTACTGTTGCAATAATCGGTCAAAAATTTCTCTAAAGTAAATCTGGGTAGGTGTAAGTTCTTAACTACTTGAACAGGATCACCTTCCTTCCAAAGAAATACCAAATCGTTGGTGGTCCAACCGTCTGAAAGATCAAAAAATTAAAAATTGGAAAAAAATATTAAACAAATAATTTACTTACAACTAGCCATTCGTAACGAACAAGTTTGTCGATCAAGAGGGTAGAGTTTGAGATTCATTGGACAAGAAAGCGTAAGAGAAATTCTAAAACAAACAACATAATTAGTAAAGAAATAATGTTTTAATTTTTTAAATAAATTTTTATTACCTTATACTGTAAAGTACAGACCCATAAGGGAAAATACGAATGTAAACGTTAGGCATGATGATATTGTGCGTATGACCTTCCTTTTCGTTAGCAAAAAACAGATCTGGCATCCAAACTCTGTTGGATTCCGTCAAAGTGAGATACTTCAACTTTCCCCCGAAGTCGTTGAACTTGAGCCGTTCATCGAGCCATTGTTCTCTAAACGTTAGTTGAACGCTGTATTCCTGAAACGCCAGCAAATTCATGAAATAATCCGTAAATGTAAATACAACTAGTTCATGCAAGCGCATGCAAGCTTAAACACGGCTACCATACCGACCAACGAACCACACTAGCAACAAATACCAACACCGCAACACAGTTTTTGGTCTTTCTCGATTTGGACCTGGTATATACAACGTCTAGAAACGGTTATATACAGATTTTAAGTTTGCGGCCAATAGCCAGTGACGAGTTCGCGCCCCCATTTGCGAAGTGAAGACGGTATAAAGCTTAGCTTTGATAGAGACGAAACGGAAGTGCATGCAAAGAGGCTTAGGGGAGGTTGAGAAAGACAGTACACCGCGTGTTAGTGGTTATTGGAGGGAAGAGGATTGCTGTAGCGCAACAATACACCGCCGCTGGTCGACTCGTACATCCATCCAATACTTGACATGACTGGCAGGCCACTCACCATCTTATAATCGTCTATTTTGCTGATAGAGCGTAGGAAGATGTTGATCTGCACTACAGTCGGTCCCCCTGCGCCAGTGCGAAGAAAAACAAAAGTCAATTATCTGCCCATTGCGCCGTTGTGCATCTGGAGCCCAGAGCCAATCACATCGAGCATTGGCTGTCAACCCCAACTCTCGACCGCCCCAACCTTTCGCCACCTCACCCCAACACACGACGTACCCTGCGAGGTATTTCGCTGCGTGATGCGCATGATTTTCTACCTCAACCAGCAATAACTACTCTCCCAATCTTTAAGAGTCGATAAAGTGTTTCATAAACGACCCAATACGGACATCAGGAGCGAGAATTCTCGATGAAACGTGATCCTTCAAAGCGGAAATAAGGAAGAAGAATCGTAAAAAATTTAGTAATTTTAGATTAAATAGTAAGGATAAATTTATTTTCATTTTTTTTATAATAAAATTAGAAAAATCGCGATTCAACACATATTGTTACGTAATTGTTGCTGGCACCCTACGTCTAACGACCGCAAAATTTAATGAGAAGTAATCTCGTTTAAATTTGGTCGGTCACTCGAAGGTCCAAGTGATGTTTCATGATGACAAGCAACTACTCTGTTGGGAAAGAACAAATAACGGGGAGTAACATTAATCGTAGTGATAACAATGTGGATAGAGGGGTTTGTAATAATAATAATAATAATAGTAAAAAATAGTCTACTAGAGCACTACTATATACCGACATTCCCTTTTTCGTGACCAAGAAATTAACTTACCATGGTGACGTCATCAATTTTTGAGATACTTCTCACAAAAATGTTGACATTCACTATAGCGGGTCCATCTATATCGATTAGAAAGAAAATTTGGTCAGTGTGACTATTAAGGCTACCGAAAGACTGGTTGGGCGTTGATGTCTGATTGCTTGTTTGCGCTGTTTGTTGGTCCTGATTTAATAGATTAGTCTTAAGACGGGTAAGAGACCGGCACCGAACTCGAATACATGGCGGCGAGCTTCGCTACCTCGAAATTACGTACATTCTTAGCATACTTCTATGAAACCTACTACCAAAAGCTCAACGAAGGCCCAACAGCAGGTGGCGAGCGGCAAAACTCTAACTGAGCGGGCAGACTGATGACCAGGAGGCAGCGGTTTTCATTCCTTTCACGGCTAACATCTCTTTTTTTATAACTTTGACTTCTTTCGAATACGTTCAATTATTTAATTATTACTTAACTTTTATACACTTTCCGAAGAATGATGGCGGTAAAATTGGTGATTACTATCTTGAAAGCGAAAAGTTTTGGCAATCAGTTCTAAAATATTTTCATGAAAAATGGATTTGATTGAAGGATGTAAAAGGTTTTTTGGCGAACGATTTAGAAACGATCACTGTCATGCAGTCAAAATTGTGGACACGTAAAGAACCTATTTTTGAATCAGTAGCCGCTCGCCGCCAAAAACATGCGTTCTCTGGTCTCGTGTAGCACTTCTACACTAAGCTACAGCACAGAGTGTCGCCGGCCCACGACTTACCATCTTGATGTCACTGATAGTTGCAATACTGCGAACAAACAGGTTTACTCGTACAATGGCAGGTCCATCTAAAGCGATGGACAACAAGTTACATTTGCGATCTCGCACACACCAAACGGGAGGGTCAGTTTCGATCAGAGTAATTTTTAAGGGGGAATTGTTTGTTGGTGTACTCTCGGAGATTTGGGTATGAGGTCAGTGTCTTACCTGTGCCATTGACTCCCGACGGCCGAATTCGGGCATCGTATCGTCCAGGACCGAGGATCTGATCCAGCACCTCCTTCTCCTTTTCCCTGAAGTTGATCTTGTTGGAACATCTAAGACCGAGAAGAGGTTAGGGCTTTCGAAATGTGCTTCACTTGCGAAAACTTACGAGACCGAGTGGAGGAGAACGGTGGTGATTAGGATCGCAGGGACGATCATTTCCTTTAGCTTTTCTTCTGCCTTCATCTGATCGTCACTGACGAACTAAGTTTGTAGCGACGTCTCACGCCCCAAGGCGCGCACGTCCAAACACCACGAGCGCCGGCAACTTACTACGAAACCGATGATCATACTCGACTGTCCGTTGCAAGCGTCGACGCTGTATTGATCGTTAAGTCCAACGTCCGCGCGCAGATCCTGACCGTCTGGTGACTGCGCACAGGAATTCGGGGTCGCCTCCCAACGGAAGCGCTCAGCTGAAGCCGAAATCGCGGTCCAAACATTTCTGGTCTTCCGCCAAGTAGGCCCTTTTCGCAAGAAGTGCCAATAAACGCTACGTCAGCGCGAACGTCACTCCCACCGTTGACGTCACTCCGTCGCCGCGACCTAATCAAAACGCGCCTATCCTTAATCGATCCCAGGGCAAAGCCCGTGAAATCAGGAGTAACTCGATACAACCGAACGCAATTAGCATACTACCGCAAAATTAGGCCACCTAGAAACCCAACTCTTCCATTAAACCAACTCACTCACTCCGCAAACAAACTGGCGCATCCACCATAATTCTAAATCAAACATAAACTGAAACTAAGAAGAAAATAAACCGGTTAGTTGAAACTATCGTTTCCAAGAGTTCAATTCTAAAGCGACACATATAGGGTATTGACACAATTCAGCGCAATTAGACGACGTAATAATCCGACTCCGTCGCTAATCCTAAGTAAACCGCATCATCTATCGTAATTCTCAAACGTAACCAATATCCTTTACCTCAAACGTAAGCAGATTCTAACGTAAGACCTTTCATGAATAATTCAACCATAAATTATAATAAACAGATAAAAGAAAGCTTCTGAGAAAATAAAAAAATAAAAACGTGCTTAGCTCTCCCAGCAACCCAAGCAGTGCATTAAATTAACTAAAACAAACCAGCGCATCCACCATTATTTTTAGCTAAAATTAATTAAGGATTAAATTACAAATCAACAACAAGCAAAACAAAGTTTATAATTCACTGAATACTGTATTATATTTTTCATGATTATCTCGAACTTGTAATAAATACCTTCCCGGTAAAATCCCTATTAAATTACCTGGAAACAACCCTATTCTATTGAAATTTACAAATAATACACAAAGTTTCCCATTATTCCTAGCTCAAACAAACTGAAATGAGAAAGAAAACATGTCTTTATTACAAAACTCTCTACTCAATTAGTTGCATCTTTTATCGTTATTGTGTTGCCAAGATCCTGTATTTCTCTAAACAGTACAAAAAGTTTTTATCTCTTCCCACATAATTCCCGTCTTTCAGAATCGCGTGTTTACTGGATTCCTTTTTTATAATACAGTATTATTCTCTTTTTAACCGTTCTAATTGGATCAGCTTCAAGTAATTTTTTTTATTTAATAAAATTACGAAAGATATCATCCAACATTTCAACAATAGCTTTTGTTGCAGCTCCCCTTTATAAAGAAATTATATCTATATTTATTTCATAATTAATTCACTAATTTAATAACAAGACAAAGCGCCGTTTAACACAATTCAATGTAATTAGGTCAGCTGGAAATCCGTCTCTTCCATTAGACTTTGCAAATAACATGGTGCAGCCAGTATTATTCGTACATCAAACGTAAACTAAAATGGGGACAAAAACAACTCGTTACTGCAAAACAAGCTTTAATCAATAATTCAATCGCAAATTAACGACGACAAGGCTAAAAGGAAATTTCGATAACTAGTAATTTATAAGTATATTAATCTATCATATTATGAATTATTATCACTAAGGAAATGTTATTATATTACATTATATTATACCTTCAATTGATTTTTATTTTTCGTCCCCGAATTATGCATATTGAAAAATAAATTATGTTATGAAACGTTTTAAAGTTCAATGTCAACAGGCACGTGCGATCGACAGTAACTATAGCAACGCGTCATCCCAACTCGGGGAAACCTATAATTTAATGTGCCAATTTAACCACTAAATTGTGGCAATGTCACTATGGTTACCGTGGATCAAATGTGGTTATTAGCACTAAAATTTAAAATTGCGTCTCATTAGCTTTCATATTATTTATTGATAACCCTTCAAATATAATTTTAATTGAATTTAAAAATATTCAATTCATCGAAACGCAATAAACGTACTTCATTTATAAATAAATATTCGGTATAAAATTAAAATAAAATAGATAAAAAAAAATAAAAATAGCTTCTCAGTAGCTTTCATTTTATTTATTAACAACCCTTCAAATATAATTTTAAAAATATTCAATTTATCGAAACGCAATAGACGTACTTCAAATATGGACAAATATTCGGTGTAAAATTAAAATAAAATAAAATTATTGATTTTAAATTTAGAGATAAATTGGTAAAATTCGTATTTATTTCAAATAAAATCTCCAGTAAAAAATAAAAGTATTACTATAAAAATTAAGCTTGTTACATTTCAATAATTTTTATTGTATTTATTAGTAATCTATTTACAAAGTCTAAAAAATCGGTTTGTGCGTTTTTTGTAACAAAAAGATTTAGATGTGGATAGGATTTTCATTACATAATACACAGAAGAAGTTATATATTGTAAGTGAATATTCACTCCTCAATTTTCAGATACTCTAAAATTAAAAACAAGAAAGAAAAACGATTGACAGACTTACACACAGCAATGGTGATTTTTCATATATTGAACGAGTATTTTTGATATAAAAAAGGACAGTTAGGGTGTTAATGAATGTAAATCAACTATAGAGTTGAAAGCCAGTGTTTACAAATTTAATATATCAACTGTGTACTCGCTCTATATCGAGAAATGTGTCATCTTTATAAAGGAGAACATACAGGATGTAGAAAGTAGGAAGACATTCCGTGATTATATTACGAGAATAGCTCAGCTTTATAAATCCTATATATCCCCGATTAAGTATCAGTTTAGATGCAATAGAGCTTGGATAATATTATTTGGATCCTATTGGAATTCGGATTATTAAAGCTGTACTGTCTATCAAATACTATCACTTTCTATATCGTCGATGTGTTTACGATTCTGTTTCCGACATTGATTGAGAACGGATGAAGTATTTATGCTCGTTTAAAAACCATGTTTTAAGTTATATACAGTGTCTGAGAGTTATAAGAGGTTAGTTCCTAAATCTCATCATCTTTTTTTTTCACTCAGAAAAAGAATAAGATACTGAACTAACAATAAGACTAGAACTAACATTAGCGCTAATTCTAACACTACATCTAGAACTAGAAGCTTTTGGGTTTAGCCGTGCGACGTTTGAAAAAGCGTTTGACGTTTCGGATGCCATGTTGTAACCTTCTACAGAAACGAGTTCGAAGTGAGGTTGCATAATTCAATCCTTTGGCGAGCACTGAACTTTTTTCTTCTGTCAGGGGGATACTTGATTTGTTGACGACGATCGTTTCCACTGGCAAGTCATTGTTCCTCTTCTTGTGTGCTTTTCGTTCTAAAGACTCGAACGTCTTTATCTGTGTGTCGCGATCTTTTTTTTTTTGAATTCACATTCTTTTTCTCCATGGTTAATCAATCTACCTTGTCCCAGTCTTCTTTGGACATAGAATTCGGAAGGGAAAGTTGTAGTCGCAGTAACTTTTTACTTACTCGTTGCAGATCCTTGAAGGTCTTGTGGTAGATCTATTAACTCGTTTCTGTGGAAGGTTACAACTAGGGTTTCCAATCCCGGAATCCCGAATCCCGGGATCCCGATGTTTTTTCAATCCAGAAATCCCGAAATCCCGAAACAAATCCTGATTCAGTCCCGAAATTTTTATATCTTTAATATTAGGACAATATTATTTTAAATATTGTCCAACTACAATAAATCTTGACGAGGACGGTTTCGACTCTGAAGATGAGTTGCCAATCAGCCGATTGAAAGGAGATGAAAATTTAAGTCTCAAAAACAAACTCGAATAGGCTATAACAAATGCAATGAAACCGGTACAACAACCATTGAAAGGAAAATCTATTGATGTTTTAAAGGTGGTGAAAAAAGAAATGGCCCTATTAGAAAAATGGTGGATTGCGTGGTTTACATTTGCAGCGGTGCTTTGAATACTTGCTTACAGTTCAACCCACCAGTGTGGAATCGGAACGAGCTTTTTCTTCTACGTCATCGCTTGCCACAAAAATAAGATCTCGGTTAGCCAATTCTACCTTAGATGCACTGGTGATGTTCAGAAGCCATTTTCGTTCTAAGTTGTAAATATAATTTGTTTGTTAAAATTTTGTTTTTGTTTAAATTTGCGTTCACAGTATTATTTTCGAGTTACGTAACTTATGTATTAAACAATAAGGTTTACATATTACATTTCCAAGTTCTTTTATTAAAATAGTCAAAAATATAAATTATTTTAACCCTCCAAATTATTTTTCTAATTTTTCGGGATTTCGAGATTAATCCCGGGATCCCGGGATTGAAATACAAAATCCCGAAATTCAATTCCGATCCCGAAATTTGGAAACCCTAGTTACAACATGGTATCCGAAACAATGAAAAAGCGTTTGACGTTTCGGATGCCATGTTGCTTTTACAGAACCGAGTTAATAGACTTACCATAAGACTTTCAAGGATCTACAACGAGTGAGTGAAAAGTTACTGCGACTACACCTCTCCCTCCAGAATTCTATGTTCTAAGACTGGGACAAGGTAGATCAATTAACCATGAAGAAGGCTGAACGTAAATTCAAAAAGAACCGAGACACACAGATAAAGAAGTTCGAGTCTTTGGAACGAACAGCACACAAGAAGAGATGTGTGTAAAGAGAGAAGAGCGATGGCTTGCCAGTGGAAACAGTCATCGTCAACAGATCAAATGTCCCTCTGACAGAGGAGGAAACTTCAGTGTTCGCCAAAGGACTGAATTATGCAACCTCACTTCGAACTCATTTCTGTAGAAAAGGGATGAAAAGTGGTCGATATCGACCCCAAGGAGTCGATATCGGTTTCCTAGGGGTCGATATCGGTTTTCTATGGGTCGAAATAAACGAAAACTGATTTTGGGAGTCGACGAGGTCTAAAAATCGACCCCTATTAAATTAACACAAGTTCTTATTTAAAACTTTCAATATAGATGGGTACTGTATTGCTTATGTTGTGTTACATGTGCTAAGAATGATTAATATTTTTGTAGGAAATAGCATTGTTGTAGTAATCTAAAGTCTCAAGTTCGTACAAGATCAAAAACTCGGCAAGTCTGTGTGGACAAGTTTGTGCAAGATAAGCAGAAGTTCTACTAAGGGTATCAGAACTTCAACCAAGGCTATCAGAAGTTCTGGTTGCAACGCAACATTGAAACACAGTATCTTACGTTGTAAAACATTGCTGAAAATACCTTATCATTTTTCCATCATCATACCTAGTTGAAAAAAGCTTCAGTGTGGTAACAAACATTTTGACGAAGCAAATAAACCGTTTGAAAATCAACGAACGTGGAGATTTAAAGCTGCAATTCACCAATATTGAACTGGATGTAGCTAGATTGGTACATAGTCACCAGACTCATCCATCACACTGAATGTTTTATTTTCTCTTTGCGAATTAATACTTTTTTAAGTATAATTTCCTACCTACTTAAGATTCTTTATGTACTTAATTTGTAATAATCATTATAAATTAAACTTGATATTTACTGAATTGTATGTCTTTTTATTTTGTTAAATTTTGATGAGAAAATGAAGTCAACTTTACTTACTTAACCACGTGCAAAGTTTTCCAATTGGTACCTTAGTACCTAGGTATTTTGAATCAATAGGAAAAAACTAAAGATAGACCCCCTTATTCATAATAGTCTGCTAACTTAAAGCATTGCTAATTCTCACTCTGTCTTCTTCTATTAACCTAAGTCAGAATGAAAAATAACACTCTGTAGTACTGCCCCCATAAGGATAAACGCGGTATGTTCAAAATTGTTCAAATTTAAGTTAAGGACGTAATATGGTTTATAGTACATCTATTTAATCGTGTAATAACTAATTTTATCAAATAAACTCTAGTCACAAAACAAAGGTATTCACTCAAAAAAGTAAAGTTTTGTGACATATATCTAAAGGCTGAGAGAGAACACAAAAAAAGTGTTTTCTCAGTTTCATGTTTTTGTGACATACCGCGTTCTTCTTTATGAGGGCAGTGTAGCTGTTTTAAGTTAGCGGACCATTATGAATAAGGGGGTTGATCTTAAAAGTAGGTAATTTGGCCATGGGGGTCTGAGGTAACAGTTCATTTTGGAAAAGGGGTCACTTGTCCAAAATAGTTTGGGGATCCCTGCTGTAGAAGGTTCTAACATTGCATCCGAAACGTCAAACGCTTTTTCAAAAGACGCACGTCTAAACCCGAAAGCTCCTAGTTCTAGGTCTAATGTCAAAGTTAGCGCTAATGTTAGTTCTGTAGTTCAGTTAACACTGGCAGTTAAAGCTTTCGTATTTATAAGAATAAGATATGCGTTTAGCCCCAATTAAAATTAAATTATTAAAAAACTTAGTTAGGAAAAAAAAAAACAAAACTATTACTACAAAACTATCTTTATTTAATAATTAACTCGGAAATCAATAACAAGGCAGAGAAGCATTTAAGTACATCTTATTATATTCGAAGCTGGTAAATTGGCTTATCTAATTCCGATGCGCCTTCAATTCAATGGCCAACTTATAGCCGAGTTCCGGACGTCTGTCCCTGCCTTCGACCATGGCCTTAACCTGATTGGAATTGACAATAACCCCATTGTTCTTGATAACCGTGTTCTTGGTCTTTTCAATGTCAAGTAGATCCACACCCCGACTACAATCGTCTAATAAAATAGTTCTGTACCCAATCGCCAAAGCATCCACCGCGGTAGCTCCCACACAAACATCGTAAGCCAGACCACATATGTAAATGTCGGTGGCGTTTTTTTGTCGAAGTTGCGCGCTAAGGGTGGTATCTGTGAGCTTTTTATTATCCCAAAATACGGAGTAGGAATCGACCTCCGGATTGGTGCCCTTGTAGACCTTGATGGCGTTCTCGACGACCTGAAACCCAGTCATCGTTATAAGACTGCTTTTGCGGTTATTAATTTCTTTTATTCGCGACCTTTAACGTGCATCACGGCACAATGCGCCTGCAGCCCCTGAAAGTCGCTCGGGCGACATCCAGCCTGATATTAAATTTCCGGGAAGCCAGATTCACGCCAATAAAACCGCCGAGAGCCCCGGGGTGCCACGTGTGAGCTTTTCGTTGAAATTGCCGCTATGGACGCGGTTATTGGACATTTATTTTTAAAAGGTAAAAACAGGAAACAACTTGAAAAATTTTTAAATTACATCCGATACAAATAAAAGAGAAAAATAGGGAGAGAAAAATTTTTAAAACAATAAAATTTTTTTCTATTTATTTGTTCGTAGAATTCTATTATAAACTTATATTCTATTATTCAGAAAAAAAAAAAATACATTAAGATGTTAAAAAAAAAATGGACTAAGATGACGTAATTAAACCCATAATATTTCATTTTGTTAGAGATTTGTCAACTTAAAAATTTTCCAAATATCTATTTTTAAAAGTAGGGTTTTAATATTTTCGGAACCTTTTAAATCTTTTCATTTAATTTAATTGACTTCTATGATACCAATTATTTTCTTTCGGAAAACATATAATGAAATGTTTTGAATATCTATTTTTTAAACGTAGCTTGTTAACGTTTTATGAATATTTTAACTTTTTTTAATTATAATTTAAACTACTAACAATGTTTTTCCCGTATTCGTAATGTCAACTTTATTGATCACATTGGTTATATTTTATTTTAACACTTTCATTTCACTAAATATAGTGAAAGTGTTCGAGATATTTTTCGAGGAAAACGGTGCGTTTTGTATATCCGTATGTAGTAAAATATAGTATTTTAAAGGGAATTTGTGTATTTTTCTGGGAATTTAGCTTGTTGTGAGTTCACTGACATTCGTATTATTAAACTAAATGTACGCAAAAATTACTCCCTTTGAAGAGAAAGTGAGTACGTAGAAATAACAGGGTAAACAGAGACGGTCGTTTATTTAAATTGCTACCCATGTAAATTCACTGTTATTTGATATCGTGGAGAGTTTCCTAGAAGCCGCATTCCATGTTTTATATATAGAGACATTCTTTTGTTGTATCAATAAATTTTTCATATCCTTTATATACGGAAAAAATAAAAGAAAATTAGGTTCCACAAATTGTAATAGCATATGATACTAAGTAGTAATCCTTACAATATAATTACCAAAGGGAAATCATGATAAGGTAATGACTCTTCATAAAGTAATAATTTAAGCTATGTGGTGAATGAACTTTCCAAGCTAGCTTTAAAGGTACTTTAAAAGTAGTTTAAAACATTCAAACGTAAAACCGAATATTCAATAAATGAATAAACTATTTCAAAAAATAAAAATATATCCAAAAATGGTTCGTTTTTAAGATATTCAAGGTTTTAATTTCGTAAGTTGAACTATTATTGACGTTATTACAGTGAGTTATGTAAATCAAATTATTCATTAGCTGCGATGGTTTCGACATGCTTTTGTAACCTAACCAGTGTAATATAATAATGACAATTTTGAAACCATCATAATGAGTTAATTTAATTTAATGATTCATTTCGATTATGTGAACGAAATTTCCAATATCTCGGAAATGAATCACCTTCGGGACTATGTTCATAAAGACTTTCTTACTTAAATTTTTAGCCAAGAAAGTAGGTAAATGATCCACGAAAATCACAAAATGAAGATTAAAAAATTTAAATCATTCAAAAAATCTAGCAAATGTAGAAAATTAGTAGAAAATTAGCTTGTAGTTTAGAAAATCTATAATGAAGTTAATAAAATCACACAGAATGACTATAAAAATTTTTCTCAAGTCTGAAACACAGTGGTACAATAAAGTCTACATACATCACGGAAAATGATAATATCACAGCTCTTATACAGTAATTGAATAAAAAATTTTAATGAAAGAGTTAAGAAAAGTAAATTATTTTAATATTTTACATTAAAGTTGCAAAATTTATTATTAATTAGAGAAATCCCACAACATAATCATATGAACAACTCAAAAAAGTCTGCTAAAAAGCTGCTGCTAATCGTCAAGGCATAGAATCTACTAGGGCTGGGCGATACCACAAATTAGGTATCGAATATCGATACCATGATAGTATCGATACTATTCAAAGTATCGATACCAGTGGTATCGAGTAGTATTCGAAGTATCGAAATTTTCATTACCATCATAGTATCGATACTTTCGATGCCATCACGGTATCGATACTATTCAAATTTTCTGCAATACCACCTCACACGTTATGTGAGATCTTAGGTTGGTTTAAAATACCTGATATTGAATTTTAGATAAAAAAATACCCATTGTCTGATTGCACAAAACGATGGGAAAAAACGGTATTAAATAATGGTGAAAACGAAACGTACATAACTTTTTTTATTAATGGTATTAACTTACACTATCTTTATGTAATATTTACCTTTGCGAAGGTTTAATATCGCTCTCATCATCACTCTTTTGAACTGATTTGATTGTTTTACTGGTATGCATTTCTCTATAAACATAGTATGGATTATGCATCAAGAGATGTTTATTAAGGTTAGACGTATTCAAGGAAAATTTTAATACTTTTTTGCATTTTAAACAAATTGCACGTATAAAATCGCCACTCGTTTCTTTTCTAAAGTGTTCCCACACTTTACTTTTACCCTTCTGATTTTTATTCATATTTTTTCTATTTCGAAGTTAACGACCAAATCGCAACTACTGCTAACACCCAAATAGCACTCTTAGTATACTATATTGTCATTTATCACTATATGAATCCAACCTACAGTGTGTACCCGATCTATCTGCTGAAAGCGTTAGCAATAGCTTCTCAACTGTAAATGGGTGGTGCTTGCGCTCAGACATCGGACACGTTTCAACAAGTTTAAAAGCCAACGATAACCGGTTACTTTTTATTAACGTTGTACCGAATTGCAAAAAGGTATGGAAACTTTTTACTATTTTTCGATACCAATACTGTCGATACCAAATACCAAGTAGTATCGATACCGTCCAAACGTATCGATACTTTTTCAAACAATACTTCGATGCCGATACCAAGTTAGTATCGAATACCGATACCACAAGTGGTATCGATACCATATAAAAAGTATCGATACTTTGCCCAGCCCTAGAATCTACTAAATCACTTGTGACTTCCGCTGAAATACCATCCTCTTAACAGTCCAGCTTTTAAATCATTTCAGTCAGCTCCCATACATGCTTTATGGGGTTGAGGTCAGTTGACTGAGGTGGTGAATGTAACTATTCAGGACCATTATACAATAGGAATTTCTTCACAATATGAGCGTTGTGCTTGGGACCATTATCGTGTTGAAATATCCATTGTGATCCCAAGCCTAATTTATTGACAGACTCCTTTAAATTAGATTTTAATATATTCAAATACACATAGCAATCTATAATTGTTTCTGTAAACTGTAAGTTTCCTACACCAGCCCTCGACGTACAACCCCATACCATCAACGGCGGATCCAGGGGGTGGTCATGGGGGTCATGATTACCCCCCAAATTTAATCCATATTTAACTTAGATTTATCTTGGTGTGTGGGTATTGAAACTGACAGCTGCTCGGTTGTGGCATCAAATACAAAAGGTCATGGGGGTCATGACCACCCCCCAAATTTAATCCAAATTTAACTTAGATTTATCTTGGTGTGTGGGTATTGAAACTGACAGCTGCTCGGTTATGGCATCAAATACAAAAGGTGCAGTGCAAAAATGGATGAAAATAGCCATTCATGCTAAACGTTGCCCGTGCAACAACCATGTGCTCAATAACTCATTGGCATGATCATCCAAAGTAGTTTTTTGTCGCAATACATCTGGCACAATGAGAAAAGTTGTGACATTTACCAATGCATCCGCTAAGAGGCATTCAATTTTTAAAATAGAACTCGGAGCTGCCATGCAAGGTATTTGTGAAACACGTTGGGTAGAGAGGCATGATGGGCATCTTCAATTTCAAGGAGACAACTTAGGCTACGTTCACACTAAGCGGTTTTTGTCGACTCGACCGTCGAATCGACAAATGCTTCTTTGAAATCGTCCAAACTGTTCAGGCAACGTCGACTACGTCGCGACGGTCGAATGGTGTCGACTCGACCTAAGATTTTACCGACGGCGCCCATTCGACAAACCACGTCTCTCGACATATCATTCTCACGTTTTTAATGGAAGTGTTCACACGGTGTTTAGATTGATGAGGCGTTGATCCAGTGTTTCCCAAGGTGGGGCCCACGCCCCACAGGGGGACAATTCGAAAATCAACTCTGCGCCAGTTTAACCCTTTCCAAAATTTAGCCCAAATTTAACGAAAAAAGTAAATTCTTAAATAATTGCAGTAAATAATTATTAGGTATAATTTGGCTTCACGATACCAAAATATCAACTGAGTGTTTGGTAACTAAAAACATCTTGCCTCTTCTAAACGAGGTACATTCAGTAATAAAGTGTGTTAATGCAGCCAATAGCTTTACAGCTAATGCTAAATGTGAGCGTATCTTCAAGCTATTTTGTGAAGAACAAAATGAAGACCATGTGAGAATTTTACTTCATACTGAAGTAAGATGGCTATCTTAATGGAAGTGCTTGAAAAGATCTATGGAACTGTTTGATACTCAGTGATTTTTTAAGCGACAAATCTGAAATAAAGTATTTGCTAACAATGGATGGTAAAGCATTTGTTCAAGGAACAAATAAAACTCTCGTCGATGCAAAAGCGAAGATATTTGGTTTCATTACCCATATTGAGTTATGTCAGAAACATAAGAACAAAAACTTTGAACAGTTTCATTGGCTCCAAAAATGTGAAGTAACCAGGGACTAAAAACGAAAAATATTTTGTTCGTTTCCGATCAGAACGAAAAGGAAAAATTTCGTTTTCGTTCTTTTCGTTCACACTCAAAAAATATCGTTTTCGTGAACCGAAATGAAATAACGGTTAAAACCGGTTTTTTACTATTTTTCTAATAAAAGTATGCCAAACATGTTTTTTTAATTTTTTTTATATTTGACAAATAAGTCACTTGTCATCATTTTAATCATAGCTGGCAAAAATTAATAACATAAAATGTATGCTTTTAAAAGCGTATGGTGGAATTAGGATGTCAAACGTAAAGGCTGTATTTAAACAGCGTTTAATTATTTTGTTTCAATAGATGCGTTTATAAAACGTCTAGAAATTACGGCAAATTTGTTGGTTATTACAGCTAAGGTTACGGTTAAGTTTGGCATCCTAAACCCACCAATAAATGTTAAAAATTTCAGTCAACTGCATTTTACATGGTGATGACATTTTTTATTGTGAAATGAAAAATATTTCCCAGCACTTATCTGGTTTATTTGTTTTTATTATCCTTTCACGTTTCGGCCTAAGGCTACCTTCAGGGGTAATTTGTCTCAAAAAACTTGATTAAAAATATCGAAATACATAGATTTATTTAAAATACTGAAATGCAACAAAATACACAAGATATAAAAGTTAAAAGTATTACGAACACGAGTACATGTTAGAATAAAAATGCATTTTTCCTTTGATATATTGATGGCCTTATGCCGAAACATGTAAGGATAATAAAAACAAATAAACCAGATAAGTGCTGGAAGATATTTTTCATTTCACATCATGATTTGCTGATGAAAGGATGGATCGCAATCGAATTTTTCTTGTTTATGACATTTTTGCTTTTTACAAATATTAAAAATAAAATTTAGAATGAATTGTTTGGGACCGTTTCTGTATTGGAGAGGCACGAATTTATTTTAGTTTCTTTCATTTATTCCCATTAAATTTAGTTACTTGAAAACCACGTACAAACTGCTATGCAGTTTAGTGACAGATTTTTTTTGCTTCATATTTTAAATAATAATACAAAAATATTATGTCAATAAACCGGTTAAAACCGGTAACCGAAATTATTTATTTCGTTTTCAATCATGAACGAAAAATAAAAATTTCGTTTTCGTTTCCGTTTTCGTTCTCATAAATTATTCGGTTAATTTCGTTCTTTCGTTCTCGTTTTCGTTCCGTTCTTAGTCCCTGGAAGTAACTAATACCATTTTACTTGTTATTGTTAATCATCTAAATGTTCTATCGGCTGATTTAAATGAAAGATTTTCTGATTTAAAACAAATTGATTTTCCAACATGGATGATGCAGTCAATGTTAGTGGATTTGTCTGATATAACAAATATAGAGTATCAAAAAGAACTCGCAGAATTGCATTATGATTATTCAGTTAAAACCTTATTTGATATATAAAGAACGATGGCATGGCTTTGTGAGGAAACAAAAATCAAATACCCAAATTCAACCAAATGTGCAAGATAACCATTGCTAACCAAATTAGAACCTAATATAAAACCTTTATGCAGTAAGCATCAATCGCAAGGATCTCACTGAATTAAAATAACAAATTAATATAGAAAAATCTTTATTAAAATCATTTGGCATTTGAATTTCAGTTTTTTGTATATGTTTTGAAAATTTACTTACTGTCTTTCATTAACAATTCCCTAGTGGTTTCTTAAAACTTTGTAAAACCTATCATTTAAGTTTCTCAAGTGAACAATTTAATTTTTTAATATTAAAAATTATGTATGTTACATAGGGGGGCCATAAGAATTTTAAAAAGGCAAAGGTGGGACATGGCACAAAAAGGTTGGGAAACACTGCGTTGGTCTGTTTAGAGGACGTCATCCTGTCGTACGACTTCACTTCTAGTGTGAACGTTTCGCGCGATTGTCGAGGCGACTGTGGAGTCGACAAAAACCGCTTGGTGTGTACGTACCCTTAGTCAAAATTTGTAGCGCTCTGGAGAAGATTTCTGTTTGGCAAGATAATAAAACTGTCAATGATGCGCATTGCTTATTTAACTATTGTTATCAAAATTAAATTATAAGTTCTTGACTTGACCACGACTATGTAACCCCCTCCTGGCGACAAAGCTGGATCCGCCCTTGCATACCATTACGTTTCCTCCTCCATGTTTTACTGTGGCTTTTAAGTTTTTTTTATCCAGCTCTTCATTTTTCCTTTTCCATACATTTACCATTCCATCATAGCCGAAAATATTAAATTTACTTTCATCCAGAAATAGGACACTATTCCAGAAAGTAATATTCTTTTGCTCATGTAATTTCGCAAAATCAACCCTTTTTTTGCATCAATTTCCGAGATAAATGGTTTTTTTCTGGGAATTCTACTGTTGTAGCCTTCATTTTGCAAGACAAGTCGAACCGTTTCGGAATTTACTGTTATAGATTTTGATGCCGTAAGTGATTTGGCTATGTCAACTGCAGTAGTTCTCGAATTGTTCTCAATAGTGTTTAAAATTGACCGCTTATATCTGCATGTTAACTTACGTAGTCGACCACTTTTCGGTTTGTTTTCTATTGATTCATGCTCTTTATAATTTCGAATTATTGTCTGAATCGAAGAGCGACTTCTATTCACTACCATTAATGCGTTAACGGAGAAAAAATGTCATTACTGCACTGGGATCCGAACCCAGATCTCCTGCTTTCCGGGCAGATGCTCTAACCAATTTTGTTATGCAGCTGGACAAGTTTCTCACATTTCTGGATACGTAATGTCACATATAAATGCACACAATTACTTAGCAACGTCAAGAATTATCCCAAAAGTGGGTAATACACAAATATTAAGAAATAATTGGGAATTATTAACGCAAATGAAGTAAATAATTATCATATCGGGATAATTAAATCAAGAATCGGGATAATTCTTGACGTTGGTAAGTAATTGTGCGCATGTATATGTGACATTACGTATCCAGAAATGTGAGAAACTTGTCCAGCTGCATAGCTCAATTGGTTAGAGCATCTGCCCGGAAAGCAGGAGATCTGGGTTCGGATCCCAGTGCAGTAATGACATTTTTTCTCCGTTAACGCATTAATGGTAATGACTTTTCTTTAATTATTTACTTCATTTGCGTTAATAATTCCCAATTATTTCTTCTATTCACTTCTATTGAAGTGAAATCTGATTTTGGCGATTTCACTTAGTGATCGACCGATATTATAATTGTTAATTATGATTTGTCGTACCAAATAAGGTATTTCTTTACGTTGAACTTCCATCGTAAAAATTGCTGTCATAAACCGATATACGTAAAAGCGATTTGACAAATGACACAACCCACACAACCACTATATTATATGTAATGCAATGGCAACTATGTTTGTATCGAATCATGTAAATTACATGAAAATGTACGAAAAAGAAATGAGGTATTGCAGGTGTATGTAGACTTTTTTGAGTTACAAATATGATTATATTTTATGTTCCCCATAATTAGTATTAATTTGCATACTTTTGATATAAAATATTACAATAATATACACTTCTTAACATTTTTGTTAAAAAATTTCATTGAATTAAATTTCAGGAATAGAGATATTATCATTTTATATGGTGTATGTAGACTTTTTTGTATCACTGTATATAGATAAATTCATAACAAGGAAGTAACTTTTAATTTAATCATGTAAACTAAAAAATTCATTGTTGCAAGCCTATATAATTTAAAATTTCAACACGTGTCATGTTATATACCTCCATAAGGGAATATTTTTACAGAATTTTATCAAAACGTCTATGTAGATATTGCATTTTCAATGTCACATAAATACGTTAACAGATTCGCACCGGGAAACGAGAAATCTTGTTAAAAGGCGTCGTCCTGGGAAACGAATTTTCGTTTTACGAATCTATCAACTACGTTAGAGACGTCAATACTTAAAGTTAATCAGGAAAAGGTTGATTGTGATCAATTTTTTCATTTGTCATTTTTTTACCAATATATATTTTTGTTTTATATTTTGTTGCTTTCTGCAACAAAACTGCTTTCATTTCTATTAGTTATGATTATCAAAGAAGTAATATATTTAAAAAACCATTACCGTACAGAAAAGTCAATTTATTTTTTTCATAAAAGTCTCCTAAAAGGTTTCTAAAACGTTAACAACCTACGATTAAAAAGAAAAAGATATTTACCGTGCGATATAAAATTTTTTCCTCTAAACCGAATAACTCTCACATTTTTCACCGAACTTATTTTTCTCTGTAAAATCAATTAGTTCCCTATTGTTGAAAAGTAATTGGTTTCATTGTAACTGAAAGAAAACGTAATTAAACTTCGACAATTTCCACCAAAATTTCGTGATTCCATAATTAGAGTTTAATTGCATCCACTTTTAGAACGGAATTGCGGCAATAACACGTCCCGCTAGTCGCTCAGTTTAATTATTCAAAGGTCTAATTATTATCGAGCGCTCGGCTTACCTTTAGGTCTTTATGCAGCTCTGATCCCCACGTATCTTGCACGCAATGTCTAGGCCATAAACGTTGTTTCATTGGTGGAGGTCCCGCAAAGATGACGGTATCGTAACATTGCGCATCCTCTGCCGTTATTGGACTGGAAGGATGTATTTCCCTTTGATTGATGTTATCGATGAACGAAACGTGATCGCTCGGATGCCAATCTAACGAGAAAAAAACCGCGTCGAATTCGACGGTTTCTAAAAGTCTATTAATTGGCTCGATAACTTCTAACCCATTTTGTTGAGCGGAACAATTGCTTATGTTTAACGTTCCACTAATAAAATCATTTTGAACGTCTACAATTAAAAACGCCGATATGGGACGGACGATTACTTTAATCCAATGATTCCAACAAAACACGAACTCTTCCTTGTCTATGAAACCATCTGCATCTTGATCGAAAACGTCGAAGATTTCTTTTAATTTGTTTTCTTCGAGGGAGTAAATTTTTCCTTTATCGTTTCTAAAGAGAGCCTTGCAAATTAGTCTAAATTCATCCAGATCCAACTTGCCATCGCTGAAAATATTTAATTAGAGGGTTCAGAAAGTATAAAAAATTATTTGTAAAAACTAAATCAGCGAAATTAGATAGTCGTTTAGATATCTATAAAAACGAAATGGAAATTATTTAGAAAAACGAAATAATCGAAAATAAAACAATATAGAAATTTCACAAAAAATGATAAATTATTCATAAGTCTAAATAAAAAGTCTAGAAAGAGAAAGGCGTTTAAAATATAATAACTTTATCGCTTAGATAGAATCTTTTGGAAAAATTAAATAATAATTTAGAAAAACTATAAAGTTGTCTGAATACATTACAAAGCCAGTAAGGTTAGCTAATCGTTCGAAGGATTAAAAAATTATCTAAACGTTTTTTAGCAGAGGTCATATTTTCAATAGATATTTTAGACTTTCTATCATTTTCGTTTTTATTAGAGAAAGTGTGGTTGTAATCCATTTTAATCAGTGATAATCAATAAACAAAAGTTTTTGTACTATACTGGTTATAACGAAATTTTATTGTCTAACATGTTTTATTGAATTCAAATACCTCTAGTACTAGTCACTCATCTTGTGGATTGTAAATTTGTTATATTTACTTCTCTGTGATTTGCGATTTTCTCTGATGAGGTCGATTAATATTGATTTGTCCATTAGCTACCTTTACATTAACGATCTTTCACGCGTGTTTAGAACGTGGCGCGCCAATCGCGCGTTCTAAGGACACAACAAAACCGTCCCGTTCCAATCATTTCGAAACAAAAATTAGGACGTTCTAGTCGCGAAGGCTTGCACGCGTTCTTGGAGCGCAGAGGGTAAGAACGTTAATGTAAATGCAAAAGTGTGTTGTTTCCCGCGGGTTTGGAGTGGCTCGTGGCGTTTTGGAAATTTCAACAGGATAACAGACAGTTTTATAAAATGGATCGACTCAAGAAGAAGCATAAAGTGAAAATTATGATGACTTTGTATTTTTTTGACTACATAGTCTCGATTAGCTTCTGCATGTACTTTTTTGCATAAATCAACCAAGCTTTCATAAGCCAAATTTTTTAAGTTTTTATTTGTGTATTCCTTGCTCTTTATTTTCCATAAGCAGGGATATAACTTATACATTTCAATAAACTCCATAATAAATTCTTTCGACCAATACCGCAAATCGTTCCCCATTATTGTTGCATAGATGTTTAACCCGGCGTCAATGAACATATATTTTGTTACACCGTCAATCAACTGGGTGTGTGACACTCAAGGAATAATAAATCCATAAATAAATAACACCCGACCAAAAGTTTTTGTTAAGACGTTCGCACGTGGTCACGACAGATACAAGACTAATAATTACAAACAAAAGCTGTATCTGTTTAGGGCAGCTACTGAGAATTTTGTAACAGAATGGTCCTAAATAATCAAACAACGCACATATAAAAACAGCTCAGGTATACTACACCCATGTTCATTGACGTCGTGTTAACTAAAAGAATTATTAACAACCTATTTTTCAATATTTGTGTGATTTTTCAATAGGTATAAACTAATTGCCTGTTTCATATTAACTACAAGGATAAGAAGAAAACTCGCCACGCCAAGCACGCCGGTTAAGAACGGATGTGTAAAGACGACCAAATGTTTAGAGCACGCTCCAAACCTGTACGTGTTTAAAAACGCGCAAAACATGTGGAACGCCGAAGCCTTTACACACACGTTCAAACATGCGCGATTGGCACGCGACGTTCCAATCATCCGCGAAGGAACGTTAGTGTAAAGGTATCTATTGTCCGAAAAGTAAATACGGCCGTTGCTTGACAGAATATCAAATACGTTTGATTCGTACCAATCGTCAGAAAGCATACGTACTATAACCCGAAATGGAGTTAATGGAGCACTATGAAGAGAAAGATGAAAAAGTAAACCCCCTTTCCGTAACATTGCCGAGTACTCTTTCATCTTTCTCTTCGTGGTGCAGCTTTATTTCGGATTATAGTATGTCTCTGGTGAAAACATGCTTGTCGTAATCTGAAGGAACAACTCTAGCCACTTAACTGGTCTGGTCTGATCTGGTCTAATCTTGTCTGAACTAGCGCCAGTGAAGCCACAGCCTTAGGGCCGTTGATCGTGTGCAAAATGATATTGGAAAAATGTCTATGAATACACAAAAATGCCTGTTGTAACAAAATGCCTAAGGTACAGGTGCAGGCGTCTATTCCTATCACCCCGGACTCGCCTCTCGGAACCCCTTGGGGCGGTTACCTCTGTCATTCAGGCAGAACTTACTGCCATCAAGCTTGCCGCCAACCGCATTTCCAGCAGTAACGTACGTGTAAGTGTTTTACTATCCTCGCAGATAGTAGATTGTTTTAGCTCTAACAAGGGGAGGGCGCGAGGTGGTTTTTTTTTAAAAATCTGTCCTGCTCATCGATAGAATAGCACACAAGATTTCATATAGTAAAGTACTAAAACGCACTATTCAGCCAACCGCGAGTAAATCGCGTCTAAAGTTTAACGCCCGCTTTATATAAAAAGTAAGGAAAGCTTTCCGTAAGGTCGCCGTAGCGCTAAAGTTAGCGTGCTGACTCACCAATTCGAACGATGCAGGTTCGAATCCCGTACGGTTTTTTTTAATTTACTGAATTTATCCATTAGACATAATTGTTTATTAATTTTCATTGATGAAACTTTAGTTAAAAAAATTATTTGTTTTATTAAAAAAAAAAAAAAATTAGTTAATTTTTAACGACAAATGCTTAATAACACCAAGCTATCATGAACATCTACACAGCAATGTATTCCAGTTTTGAATTTGTTTTTGTGGAAACAAGTTTCAAAAACGTTCACAATGGCAAAAATCTTACCAGTTCTTCGATTTACGTACAAGGAAAAGATATGGATCCTAATTCTATGTACAGCGACGATTCGAAACGGCTCTTGCGAGATGCTGTTGAATATTTTAAACATTTACTGTATGAGGAAGGTTTTATCTGTGAAGAAATTTCAATATCTTTGACCGAAAATGCAAAAGTTTTTCGTAGTTAAACCGATCATGAGTCCAGGGGTAATAATGGACAATATTTCGGATGTTGTTCCTCCATTATTAACCTGTTGTTCCCATCTCGAAATATGGGCCATATTTTTCGGTAAACTACATCCTTTTCGTTGAAGAGTTTTTAGACTCCAGTTCGAATAATTTTTTGTTGTCGTTACTACTTTAATTTTACAGTTCAATGAGATGGACAGATAAGATTGATCTATAAAATCTTACCAGACAGACTGATAAGATTTTTGACATTGTGAACGTTTTTGAAACTATCTTTTTTTAATAAAAGAAATAATCTTTTTTACTAAAGTATCATCAATGAAAATTAGTAAACAATTATGTCTAATGGATAAATTCAGTAAATTAAAAAAAAACCGTACGAGATTCGAACCTGCATCGTTCGAAATGGTGAGTCAGCACGCTAACTTTAGCGCTACGGCGACCTTACGGAAAGCTTTCCTTACTTTTTATATGAAGCGGGCGCTAAACTTTAGACGCGATTTACTCGCGATTGGCTGAATAGTGCGTTTTAGTACTTTACTATATGAAATTTTGTGTGATATTCTATCGATGAGCAAAAGGACAGATTTAAAAAAAAAAAACACCTCGCGCCCTCCCCTTGTAAGCCGAGAGAGAATCACCTCCCGGCTTATATTGGACTGTGACAATGCACTGGAAGCAGCAGCCATGCACAATAAGGTAACTCTCCAGTGGGGAAAGGGACACGGGAACTGCTCGGAAAATAGACGGGCCGACAGGATGGCCAAAATGGCCGCTAATAGGTGATCCTACTCACCCGAACCAGTCACCATCCCCTCTTTAACTTCGCATCTCGATTGCATTAAGCACATTACCCAATCTAAATTTTCAGACTACTAGGACACGGTTAAGGGCTGCCAAGTATCTAAATCATTACTAAGATACCCTTCGTGTGAGGCGACCCGGTTCTTTATAGGTCTCAACAGGAAGGATCTACGCCTAATCACAGGGCTCCTGGCGGGACTGTTAAGCATATCCTATGTGATTGTCCGAATCTCAAGGACCTTAGATTAAGGGACTTGGGTGACGACTGGCCAACCATGGATGGAGTCAAGGACACACCTCTGAACTACATGCTAACCTTTGATAAATCCCTAGGCTGGTCGATGTAGACAGAGTGAGTGACAGGGAGGTTGTACAAAGGGCGCAATGGGGCCTAAGTGCGGTATGCCATCTGGCGTGCCTTCCCGTTTCCCACATACACAAAAATGCCTTTACGGTTATGTAATGTAATATGAAATTTCTATAAATTAACGGATGCAATTATTACAAATAATAGTTCCAGTTTCACCACAAGAAGAAGTTCCTCTATAAGATCATTTGGAAAGATTGGAAGTAATAAAACAAACTATTCTGTCCAGTTGAACAGTTACTAAGCGTTCCATTAATACAATCATTTTGAACGTCAATAATTAAATCATAAAGAATAATTCCAACAGAAAAAAGAACTCTGTGGCAATGAAGCCGTATACATGTTGATGGAAAATCCCCTTTAGTTTGTTTTTGTCGGGAGAGTGAATATTTCCTTTATCATCTTTGAAGAGAGGCTTGCAAATTAGCTTGAACTCCTCCAGGTCCAACTTTCCGCCGCTGAAAACATCGCGTTAACCCAATTTAGGGACGAAGGGCTCCGGTAAAAGTTGCCGGGCAACGTCATCGATCAAGCTCGGATTTAATCAAATTATTTGACGTGAGCCAGAAGCGTTCGGGGGGCACGCGACGGTAATATTTTAGCGCTAGCGAACTTGTGTAAAACACGTTACGATTAGTGGGGCGCGACCTTCACGAAGGTCAAACCACTTCGGCGCTGCGCTTTGACATTTTGAATTTCAATTCGAGCACGGCCCGTTGGAAATACATTACCGGGACTCGGCGCGAGCGGAATAAAATTCAATATGAAGCCATTACGCGGCAGCATCGGCGGTGCATTATTAAAAAATTCCATTTGAATTTAAATGGGTAGGTATTCCCCGTTCGCGGTGCCAATGCGACAAATAAATCGATGGCCTGCCGAGCACTCGGCTTCCATGTGGACTGTTTTTGAGCTCGTTCGCCGCAAATACCCTAATTGGAATTGTGGAACTGAAAATACGGGGAAGTGATTTGAATTATCATCAATATATTCGAGTTGTTTGACGAGAGGTTCTCGGAATACAAAATCCCATCGGTCCGTTGTGGCCTTCAATTCGATCAAGGTCAAATAGCTACGCAATAAATAGAACTGACAATACGCTTAAACAAAACACGAAAGCTTAAAATAATTCCCACGTTAACTTTAGAGTCACCTTTAACTTTTAAGTATGTTAGTTCCTATCTGGCATTATCTGAAATTAAATAGTGGTATAATCCCTTCAAAACTTTAGAAAGACGATGTAATAGACCTATAACACGCATTGAAAATCCACCACTTCATTGAAGTCCATAAACAACTGTCACGCTAGGTATCATTCACAAAATAGTAGTTACAATATTTATCTAATTTGGACTTTAATTAATTCCTGAATGCGCACTTGATATAAAAAACCGACAAAAAGCATTTTTTATTTATCCCTTTAAGGTTCGAGTACATGTTCGAGTTAATTCGAGTACGCTAAACCAAATTTTTATTAACCCAAAAAAAAATTAAATACATGTAGATCTAAGAACCTCCATGCATGCGAACCCACCAAGGATCATAAGAAGGGATAATAGGGGGGAAAGGATGGGGTGTCTGCTGGGACCCCACACAGTGCGGTTATAACACGCAGACAAATGTTATAACCCTAAGCTGTGTGGGGATTAGACCTACATGTAGTTGTCTCTGAAGATGGCTAACGCCGAAACATGTTAGACAAATAAAAATTATCTTATAACCAGCATGGTACAAAAAATATTTCTTAATTCGTAAATTTTAGTCTTTACTTTCCATCTATATTCAATAGAAACAATTTATTGATTAATAATAGTTTTATTCCAACAATTCAACTTTTATATAATTCCAATAATTATATAGTCTCAAATACAAACTTTCTATGGTTTGAAAAAAAAAATAGTAAATTGTAAATTTGTCTATTCATAGGAGAGACAAATTAGATGGAAATACGCGATATATTACGCGATATTTCGTAATAACATGAAAAATATCTACAAGGAATATATTTTTCTGTATAAAATGTTGGAATTATTGGCATCATACAATACAAATAGGATTTCTCATTTCTACTAACGAGCTTATAAAAATCTTTGTATATATATTATTGTTCGTTATTTTTTCTACAATTGCTCATTATCCCACTAGAATCTTATCGGCTTATTTTGATATGTTTTGTTAAAAAAGTACTGCTTCAGGGAGAATCCTATTATCCCAAGCTTTATTCTTATAAATCTGCTTTATTCTTATTACAGCATTTTTGTTATATAAAATAGTCAATGATTGGAATGAAAATTGCTATAACTATAAAGTTAGTATGAATGATATAGCTGAATATATGTTATATATATTTATTGATGACAAGAACTAAAATTTATACATTTTGTGACAAAAAACTTGTCGTACTTATAAACACAATTTTATAATAGAAATATCAAAATATGATTTAGAAAACAAGTTATTTATTTAAACTACAAGAAAATAAAAAAAAATAAATAAAATCATCCAAATTAAAAAACTGGCAATTTATTCAGAAAGAAAATAATCGTAATCGTCTAGAATTTACAATTGGTCGACTAGAAAGCCGGCGGGAATATTATTTAGCGAGATGAAAGAAATTAATTTCAGGGAAATTAAAAACTCGTTGAAATGCAATCATGTAGAAAAATTAACTGCTCTTTCAGAAGGCGGTATATTCGTTAAAGAAAATTATAAAATCAACCAGAAATAGTCCTAACAAATGAATACAACTAGTAGTTTTTGTAAATCACGATGATAAAAGTTTTTATTTGTATTGAGTGCTACATTAAATGTTTCGCTTTACTTAACTGAATCATTCAATCACCAAATGTTGTTCAGAATGTACCTTTAATTTCATGGTTTGATTGAATCAAGTCAATTTAAGTTCAATTTTTATTTTCGTTTTTCGCAATTGTAAGCCACGATTTTTCCATTAAGATGCCTTCAGCTTTTAAAATATTGTAACATGCCTTCAGCCTTAAATTTTGAATTGTAACACGCCTTCAGCTTTCACTTTTTATTTCAATTTAAAATTTTTTAAATTTCTACGTATCTCTCCAACTTATAATTTAAACTTTGTTCATCTCGAAGCTTATGTCCGGTTTTTCTACTAATTTGACGATGTGCCTGATGACGCGTAAAGCGAAACATTTAATGTAACACTCAATATAAATAAAAACTTTTATCAGCGTGGTTTACAAAAACTACTAGTTGTATTCATTTTTTAATCACACACGATGAACCCGGAGTATGAACTTGCCCAGAAATAGTCCTGTTCATGAACATCGATCGTACAAAAATGTTATGTAAGGTAAAAAGAATGACCGATGATTAGGAACGATACAAGGGAAGTAGTGAATCGGCCACCTTAAAGTTTAGTATTGTTAGGAAATAAGGTATAATTAAAAAGTTTGAGAAAAATAAGGGGCTTGTCATACTTGGAATCTCTACCAGAATACTGAAGTACCTGAAGGGTGACTCGAAAGTTAAAAAAAAGGTAAGTGAAGTTTTCATAAATAAAATATATTAGTCACGCGACACCCCTCGTGTTATTCAGCGAATTAGCCCTGTCAACAACGAGCAAAATCCCCCGAACGTGACAATATAACAACTAGTTAGGAGATGAATAATATTTAGTGTAGACAAATACACATTCAATTAAATTTTGAAACGACAATTTGACCGAATATCGAATAAGTACTCTGTCTACCAGTACATAGTCTAACATGGACACAAAAAATAATTAGCAATCATCTGCAAATAGAGTTAATTAAACTAATTTTTGTATTCTGGAATATGTTACAAAGAAATAAGAGATTTCTCCCTATCATATAAGGATGTTATTAACCCGAGAATGGGATTAGTCACAATGAAAACTCGGTGTTCGGGGGGGTTTTCGGCGAAGAACATGCTTGTGCAAACGTCCAATCGAAATGTGACGCATACCGTTGGAAACAGCAGATAATTTTCCATAAGATAGGTGGTGGCCCAGAAAAAACTCTAGAACACTATCTACCTTATATGAGATTTCCTGCACTTTCCAACGGAATCCGTTACATTTCGATCGAACGTGCTCAAGCGTATTTTGGCCAAATACATGCTTGTGCATGTTTGGTCTTTTTGGCAAAAAATATGCTTGAGCACGTTCGGTCGAAATGTGATGCATACCGTTGGAAACAGCAGAAAATTTGCCATAAGATAGGTGGTGTCCCAGAGTTTTCTCCCTATCAAATAAGAAAGTTATTAAACCTAGAAATGATTAGTCGTCCCGAAACGCCGTCGCACAGTGGTCTGAACGTATTAAAAACCTGATCGAAAATATTTTTTTGATGTTTACAATTAGATGGACTTTTGAAACTTGACATATAAGAGCAAAAGCTGAAGATTATGTCAAGTTTTGATCCAAATCCGTCAACCGAAAGTAGTACTTTACTTGAACACTTAGTCAATTTTTTTCATACAAACTAAGACATCAAACTGAGATAACCACACAAAATTTCATGCACCAGTATTAAATGATGAAAAATAACTAGATATAAAATTTTAAGAGAATTGAATAATCGGAAGTGGTGGTTTACCTGAACACATATCCAAATTGTTTCATAATCATACATCAATTTAAATTTATATGCAAATAGAATTCGTAAATTTCACAGTGAAATTGCATAACGATAGTAAATAATATTAAAAAAGTATTAAAAAACATTTGGCAGAATTTTCAAAAAATTAAACGAAATTTACAAGAACCTAAAATTTAGCAAATATATCTAGGAGTTAGTAGGATCATTTCAGCTATCTTATTTTAAGGGAATATCAACAAGTTTGGGTTGTGTTATTTAGATAGCTTAATTCTGCTCAAAGCTTGGAAAAGTTATGAGTAAAAATTATTAAAATACAAAAGTAAAAGAAAAAAAAATCAAAAGCGGAACAATGCTTAATATGAGGAGTCGTTGGTTTCTTGCTCTTCTTTTTCTGACCCATCTTCTTCCTCCAATCCTTCTTCTTCGTCTTCTTCTGAAAACTTGTCCATTATAAGTAATCTTCTAATGTCTCTATCCATATTTTTATTCCTCGCCGGACTTTCTTTTTGAAAATTACTTATAAAGGGGTCAGAGCTAAGAAGTAGTCTTTTAAACAAATCTTCGTTCGTCTGTAGTCTACTACATTTTCTCGTGTGACTCTCCTTAAATTTACGAATTTGTTTATTTTTTGCCTCTTGTGCTCCTTCAGATAACTTTCTAATGGGTTGGAGAGATTCTTTAATGACGGTAGAACCGTGTATTAAAATTTTGTGCACACTAGTAGGCATATAATACCACCCATAAAGATGAACATATTTTTCGGCCGTTTTAAAGCAATATGTATTTTCAATATGTATTTCACCTTATTTTTATTTGTTATTAAAGAACTTATTCCAATTATGAATAAATTCTTCCACAAAAATATAATTTACGTGACAAAATTCGGTACACTAAACTACCACTTCCGGTTACGCAATATATACATATATCCAAAATTCCATATTTGATATTAATTTGTTTATTCTTATGTGAATCTATACCAAATATATGCCAATTATATTGGTAAAAACATAAGTAGGTTATATGAAAACAATTAAATAGCAGAGTTACCTTTGACTGTCAATATCTTGTAAGATCGCAAGTTTGCGCAAGATTTTTTTTTCATATTGTCTAAGCTATACCTCTACCAATAATATAAATCCAGTGGCATCAGTTCTTCTGTGTTCTTCTGTGAGATATTTACTTTAATACATTTAACATTAAGTTGAAATAAGCATCAAAAGAAGTGTCTGTCAATCATATCCACAAAAACATTTTAAAATTTGGAAAGGTAACATATTACGACCTTTCTATACTTTATAAGATAGCAATAGTGCAATGTCTTGAAAAAGTGTTATTCAATCCTTTTTCTTATTCTAAAGTTGTACCTTTTTACGTTGTTCAAAATACAGAAATTTTAGTACTTTTTGCTTACGCACTGTTAGTTGTGGAAGATATATAGAATTCCATTTCCTTCACCTAAGAGCCTATTAATAGGTGAAGAATATATAATCTATAAAAAAACGCAAAAAAAAAATTTTGAAAAATCGATTTTCGATCACGTTTTGAGCGCTTGTGGACCACTGTGCGTCGTTCAGGTGGTTGTTGGCCAAAAACACGATTGTGCAAACGTCGAAATGTGACGCATACCGTTGGAAAGAGCAGAAAATTTCCTATAGAAATGATGATGTCCTAGAATTTTCTCCCTATCAAATAACGAAGTTAACAAAGAAAAACGAGTTGTGGGCTGTCACAGGTAAGGTTCAATTTAAGCGCGTTTTTTTGCAGACGGCGAAAGATATTCGCGGACGAAAATTCGGATTAAGATAGTCCTAGATCGTCTCTTTCAGAACCTATAGCCCATTTGTTTAATGTTCTTCTAATAACCGCTGCACAAGGCCTTAAAGTCCGATCATTTTAAAGCATTATAGCTGAGGCGACGCGTATCATATTTGTTTTTATCGTTAGTGTTAACATTTCGGCGGACGAAAATCCGGTTTTATATGGACAAAGGATCAAGCTTTCCGATGGTGTACTTAGATTTTTCTCTATTTTTATTATTAACAAAGATATCGTGACGTAAAGTAGATAGGAATATAATGGTTAAAGTTTGTTGCTATTCCCACGCAGGTAGCAAAAGATCTTGGAAACGTAATGGGGGGAAGTCAATACGAAGAAACCCTTCGACAAGTCTTACTTTTACATTTACTAAAAAACTAATTGCTTTTCGAAAGGCACTTCAAAACATTCCTGGACGAACATCTAAAAGATATGTCTCCGAAGGAGAGCCACATCGCTTAGAGAGTATTTAGAGGAACGATTTGATTGAGAAGAAAAATCCGTCCAACCATCCGACCACGTTTTAGACGACCTTCAAACCACCACCGAACAAAACAACTTCCCGAACAAACTTTCGTTCGGGAAGTGTTAAATTTATGTAATAAGATTATTGATGAATCAACTAAATCTATCGAGGTACAAACAAATCGACAATTTAATGAACAATCTAATCCACAATTTAACGAACAATCTAATTCAGCGGTGCACAACCTTTGCGATTATCGGGCCTCATAGCCTTTTCAAAATTTTTTTGCCGGGCCAAAAGAAAATCGAAGTTGGTAAACTTGAATTAAATACCTAATAATAAACTATTTAATATTTTTATTTTAGAAAACAATAGAATCGAAGATTAACAAAACGTTAAAATACAAAATCACATTATTTATTTTACAATTAGTGCGATCCTTGACCTTGCACAGAGCTCGTTGGTTTATTAAAATCTATTTGGGATGGAGAAGAATATAAAGAAATTTTTAAAATATGCTCCAAATGTGAATCTGTGAGCCTATTTCTGTACTTATTTTTTAAATACTTTACAGTCGAAAATGTCGATTCGCATAAGTACGTACTACTAAATATTACAAGTAGTTTTTTGGCAAAGTCTTTCATATTTTTAAACTGTTCACTTGAAAGATGGCGATAAAACTCTAGTAAATTGTTACAATTTAATCGAAAACATATTTTTGTGGTTTCATTGTTCTGTAGTTCCATTAATTCCATTTGCAAACAGGGCGGAGCTTTATTTATCGGAAATTCAAAAGGATTTTGAAATAACCTAATGTCTTTTTCCAAGTTCTTAAAATCTTGAAATCTAAATTCTAATTGCTGTTCTAGCAATTCTATGCAATTAAAGAAAAAGTCTTGTGGAAATGTATCGTGCAAATTTGGCTCGGAAAACAGAGAGGAACACATTGTTAAATGTGTAAAATTTTGTTCAGCGACTTATTGTTTAAATAACATTAATTTTTGTTTGAAAACCTTTACGTAAGCATACGTATTACTAATTATTTTCATCTTTTCTTGTAATCTAATGTTTAATTCATTTAAATGCGACATGAGTTCACTTAATATACTAGCTTTCCATATCCAAATTGGATCGTCCAATTCAGTAAAATTTTTATTTTTTGTCTCCAAAAATGTTTTTATTTCATTTTTTAGTTGAAGAAATCTCATTAATACTTTTCCACGACTTAACCATTTAACATCTGCGTGAAACAAAACATCACTCCATTCAGATTCAATGCTTTCTAAAAGTTCTTTAAATTCACAGTGATTTCATGCGTGTACTCTCAAAAAATTCACAATCGTAACGATAGTTTTCATTACATCTTCGAAATTTAGTATCTTTGCCATTAGTGCTTGTTGATGAATGATGCAGTGCAGAAAAAAGGTTTTTCAGCACCAATGAATTCTATTTTTGATTTTATTCTTCCAACAAGACCATTTTTTGTATCAGACATATTTCAGGCTCCATCTGTAGTGACATTAACCAGTTTATGCCAACTTAAGTTATTAACTGTCATTACTTTTTCTAAATTTTGAAATATATCTGCGCCATTTGTTTTGCCTTTTATTCAACAAACATCTAACAGTTAAACAGTTATTCTTAAATTAGAATCTACTCCTCTTATAAAAATTAACAGCTGTGCAGTATCACTTATATCTGTACTCTCATCTAATGCTAATGAAAACTTTTCAAAGTTATTTATTTGTTCCTTTAATAACAATTTTACTTCTTCATCAATTTGCTCAGTTCTTCGTGTAACTGTCATCCTGGACAAAGGAAGATTTTTAAATAAATTTATTTTATCTGGACAAATTTCTTCACCTTTTTGCAATAAAATATATTTTATTATTTCACCATCTAAAAATAATAAATCGGTGGTGGGCCGGATTAAATTTGTGTATGGGCCGGATTTGGCCCGGGGGCCGGAGGTTGAGCACCGCTGTTCTAGAGCCTTATTCAGAATTGAGCGGAGAATCGTATAAAATAAACCCTACGAATATCTGACGATCGATGGTCGATTTACGCGAGCCTAAAGTCAAAATTTTGAAATTTTCGTTTAATTTTTCGGTGCAGAGGTTCGTAAAAATGTTCGTTAGAAATTTTTAAAAAACAAAAAAAAAAACAAAACCAAAACTTTTTTGCAATAAAATATCTTTTATTATTTCACCATCTAAAAATAATAAATCGGTGGTGGGCCGGATTAAATTTGTGTATGGGCCGGATTTGGCCCGGGGGCCGGAGGTTGAGCACCGCTGATCTAATTCACAATTTAACGAACAATCTAATTCACAATTTAACGAAAAATCTAATCGACAATTAATAATTAACTTTACTGCACTAAGTACTGAACTAAAAGTAGAACTAATATTGGCACTAATACTAACATTATACCTAGAACTAGAACCTTTTGAATTCCGAAGAGCAAAAAAAAATTTGATTTATTCCGATGGTCTAGTATCAAGAAGTCTATCTGATTATCTACTCATTTCAAAAATTAGAAAATTTCCCAGGATATCATTTAATAAGATTAGAGGCAACAAAACTAACACTTCTGTGGAGCTGAATACTTATTAGTGTAGACGAGTATTCAATTAAATTGTTAAACAACAATTCGGCCGAATGTCGAATAAAGTGCTCTGTCTAACACTACACAGTTTAATATAAAATGGCATAAAAAATAATTAGCAATCATTTGCAAATAAATTTAATTTTGTTTTCTGGATTTTTTTACAAAAAAATAGCCAACTATTGTATAATATCTTTAGAAACTGTACTAAATATTGAAGTAAAACTAGAACTAACATTGACACTAAATTATTAGAGCTTTCGGAAGATCGAAAAATGGATTGATTTATTGCAAACGTCTAGATCAGTTTCCCAACCTTTTTTGCACCATGCCCCACCTTAGCTTTTCACATATTCTCATGCCGCCCTACGTAACACCAAGGACGGCGCAAGATTCCGCGAGGCCAAGTGCAAACTGCAAAAGCGAGGCCCCACAATGTAAAAATGTGTTGATTTAGCTGTTTACATACAAATAATATAAACTTGAAACATGGAATCTTTCTAAAAAATGTCATGGGACACAATCAATGCCTAAAAAAAGGTCACAGCTTTATAAAGTAATAATTCTTCGCATAAGAAACTGAAATCATAGGTTGTAGGAAGAAATCACTAAGAAATTGTTAACGGAACAGAGTAAGTAAATTTTCGAAACATTTAATGAAAAACCGAAATTGCCCCCCCTGTGGGGCGTGGGCCCCACGTTGGGAAACACTGGTCTAGATTATCTAATCATCTGGAAAACTAGTAAGTCTTTACAATATCATTTAAAAGGATTAGAAGTAATAAAACCAACTATTCTATGAAGTTAAATACTTACTTAGCATTTAATTAATGATGGGGTAAACTCACCGAATCTCGACCATGGGCCCAAAGTCAACCTTCGAGTTTTTTCTATGTGGATATTTATAGAAAAGCCGACTTTAGGAAATCTTTTTTGGGGGACCCACATTTGGACAAATTACCCTATCAATCTGAACGTCAACAATTAAAGCAGTTAGACATTATATTTCTACCAGAAAAGGAGAAGTCCTCGATGAAGCCGATCACATCTTGATCGAAAGTCTTGAGTTTAGTTTTCGTTGAATCGTTTAGAAATTACAAAGTCGTATCGATACAGCAGGAAATTATTTACAAAAATCAGCTAATCCAATTTTTTTAAATTGAAAAGTGATCAAAATTCTAAAACATCATTTAGAAGGATTTGAGAAAATAAATAAGACCCTAGAAAAACGTTTGAAGAACAAACTATCATCATTCATTCCAAATCCAATCATTTCAAAAAATTACAAAATCATGTAAGAAGACTAATAAGGAAATCACACCTCCTTGTATTCACTAATTTTAATGAAAATTATACCAATCGATAGGTGTTAGCATATACAGTTGCTCCCAAAAGTATCCGGCCGCCTGGCAAATTCTCACATTTAACACTATATTACTTAAGAATTAAATAATATAACCAATAGTTATTTTTTTTTATGATGCTAGTATATTATCATTCAACTTTTGATACATTGCAAATATAACAACAGCAAACAATGTAACAAAGAACATAAATAACATTATTACAGGCACACAGAGGTATCCGGCCACCTATACAAAATAGCTTTAAAAAAACTAAATATGTAACTCTTAAAAGCTATTAAAACAGCTTTTTAATATTTTGTGGGGTAATCTTTTGAATTTAAAACATCTCTCAATCTGTTGGGCATTGACTTAACCAATTTATTCGTTAATGAAGAGTTTATCATCTTCCATTCCAGCAGTGAATGGTTTTTAAGCATTTCTTTACTGGAAATGCGCTTTTTGTTCAGACTAACAAAACTTTCAAAATTGCCCATAAATGCTCTATTGGGTTGAGATCTGAATTGTTGCGTTATATAATAACCATTCTCTCGTTCTCATGCCACAATATGTATTAAGTAATATAGTGTTAAATGTGAAAATTTGCCAGGCGGTCGGATACTTTTGGGAGCAACTGTAGTACAAATGAGTAAAATTTGATTCGATAGTTAATAAAATTCTTCTTACATATGTATCTACATAACTTCCGTTAAAATCAAATATTGTTTATTATTCTGCGGTCGCATAGAAACTACCGCAAAGTTTATTCGAAAGACCGGTTTATTTAGGCATTAACATAAACAACCAAAGTTTACGAGTTCACAATCGGCAGTATAAAAAAAAGAAAAACGATGACTTAATACTTAAATAATAAGCAATACTATGAGTAGATACTGACTAATAACCCCGGTTTCGAAACGACATAACGAAAACCCGTTATCAGTGATAAAATATAACATTCATAACGGAATTGATAAGGTAAAAACATGTCCACGTGTCTCCTATCTTTTTTTAATCCACTAAAACTAAGAGTATTTAGCGTTTTATCGTTGGCGGTCGTAAACGTCACGCGATACAATCGGGAAATTCCCCCGGTGAATGCGTAAATCCCCGTTCTAACTAAAGCTTTCGTTTCGCTTCGCGACGCCGACGCCGATAACTTACCAATTCTTGTCGAACGCGGAGAAACAGGCGTCCATCGTGCACGTTAGGTCGGCCACATCGAAATCAATGCCCAGCGACGTAAACCCGGCTCCCTTATGTTCCGAACCGGCTTGTCGCTGGCTGACACCGCTTTGCCCCTTTTTGGAGGGGGCGAGGAGCCGTCGCGGCGTCATTACCGTAGCTATGAGTGTTTTAAACGACGCCGAACCCGATGCTTACCATACAATTCGATGATGACGCTGCGAAGGTCGCTATCGGTTACGTTACGTCATATCCGATTGTTATTAAGTTACTTGTGTACTTTTCAATGGAGCTATTCACGTTTTATAGGTGTAATAAATTAAGATTGGTGTAAAATTAGGATAAAAAATTTTACCGTCGAAAAAACCGAGTACTAAAATACTACTTCTACTACGCTATTAGATAACAGAACTTCTATTTATATTGTTTAGAATTTTTTTTTTAATAGGTATCAGATAAGTATATTTTGCAAAACATCTTAACTCTAACAATAGAACTTAATTAAATTAACAACTACTAATATCTTCTAAATAGTAGTTGTTTAGAAATAGATAAATAGTGAACATTTTTGCTTAAAGGGATTTACCACAAAAATCTAGAAATTAAAAAATTATAGTGTATATTAGTACCTTAGAATGTTATTGTATTAAGTCTAAAATTTTTGTCTTTCAAGGATTTATAGAGTAAATAGAACAAATAGGGAAATTTATAATACATTGATACCTTAATTCATACAAACCAGCTAACGCCTTATGTATTTCAAAGGTTAACACATCTTTGGCCAGTTCTTAAATTAATTGTAAGATAGTAAATTAGAATACAATTGAATCGTTTATTTCAGAAAGGGACCAAGTAACATTTTTGACGATTTTTAGATAAATGTATATTCGTGCTCTCTGGTTGTAGACCTATCGTTTTGAGTAGAAAGGCTTATACTTTATATGCCCGAAACATTTTATTGTGGAGACAAAATTTTTGGTTTGTTGTAGAAAGGGACTATGTATCATCGGATGAGATTATTCTCATCCTCAATATGAAATTTCTTCTAAAGACATAATCGATTTTAAGAACTGGTGACCTAAATACTACAAGAAAAGTGCAAACTCTCTTGAAAGTATGAAACCCGGTGTGGCTCGAGTTAACAAACAACCATTTTCAATATATCACTTTCATTATTTTCTTCATGAACATAAAACACCTGGGTATGTTGTGGCTTCAGAGTACATAAATGGTTTCACATCTCACACATCTTATCTGCACATGCCAAAAAGTTCTGGTAAAACTACGATAAAAATGCCCATAACCAAAGCTTATACTGATAAAGTTCCAGTTTTAAAATTCAAGATTGAACATCTAAATAAAATGCTTTCTTACATTGAAGAACCATATTTGAAATTTTATCAGGAAATATTAAAATAGCCATGTAAAACCAAAAAAGAAAATAACAGTGTGGATTAATGAAAAAAAAAATAAATAAATAAATAAATAAAATAAAATATTGTTTTCTTAGTGTCAATTTTCGTTCTTTCTCTTAAAAACTTAGTGAAATATATTCTTGTAAATATCTATAATCCTCTTTTTAGTTAATGAAACATCTTGGATACTGTTTGTCATGTTAATATGAGAGCACAGAATAAACTAAATCTATAAGCATGAGGTTTATTGCAGAAAGGTGCTAAGTACAATTTTTTTAGTTTGATTTTTTTCTCTATCGCAATTGAAAAAAACAATAAATTGTGTCAGGACAACATATACTGATAGTTAAACATAGAATTTATAATAAAAAATGCCATGAATAATCTTTAAATTGGAAATTTTCCTTTTTTGTCGTTTTTCTCAAAACTACAAAAATGTTACTTAGTCCCTTTCTGAAATAAACGAATTCAATTGAAGGCAGATTTGAGTTCAAGTTTGTTGAGAAGTCTGATAATGATGCTATAATTCATAACATAGATTTACGAAAATGGGCTTTGAAAGCTAACGAAAGCATCAACATAAATAATTTAAAAGCTTCCACTCATTAGATATAGAATTTTAAAAAGATACAGTATGCAAAACTCGTATTCGTACACCTACCGAAAAAATAGAAAATCACTAATTACTCAAGAAAGGAAGAAATTTCAAATATTTTGATGATTTATTTTACTTAGAAAAATAAAAACAAAAGTAGATCTGTTGGTCACCTATGTAGCTCGACTACTGATAAAGTAACCAAATTTTTTTATTTTAAATCCGGGACGGGAACTTGTAGCGGGGTGGGGTATAGTTAAGTTAAATTACTGATTGTGAGTAAAAAATTTTTTATATTTTTCTGAACTATGGATTTTTTCGCTTTGAAGCATTGTATAAAATTCTGTGCTATTTTCTTAATAATTAACTTTAGTAAGTAATATCGCTTTTAGTGTGCCTGTTTCAAGTCGAGGCTTCTCACTTATTCAACAGCTATTCATTAAAAAATATATACTTTCCGTAGAAACATTTGTACCAGGCAGAAAGAAAAAGAACTCTGCTAACTTTCGTGAATTTGAAAATGGAAGTTCACGATTATTAAAGTTAGAGACCATTTCATCCCACCTTTGGATTGATGCAGTTCGATTATTTTTCCATTTGGCAATTTTCTCTTCCGTAATGCATAGTTTGATATCTCTTGAAGAGATCTCTCCATACTGTCCAACCACTACGATTCTGCGTTTCCTCTTCCACCTAACGCTCAGAGACACGATGTGTACCATAGGCGCTGAAAACCAGTGGTTCCTTGAAGGGGATTCGCAGAATCTAGGGTTCACTGTATGCTTCAAATGGTTTAAAGCAGTGTTTCTCAACGTGGGCGATATCGCCCCCTTGGGGGCGATGCTACATTTGTTATGGGCGATTATTTCATTAATCACTTTTGGGGGCGATGACTACTTTATAAGGGCGCAAACATTTTGTACAATTATCCATTTATTTTGAAGAAAACTGTAAACAAATTAAAGAAACCGACAGTTATTTTCTGTGATTCCCCTTTTTCTGCTGGATCTGTTGCGCTTGAGAACAGGTGCTGACATTCAATGTGTTGTTTAGTTTTCTATGTATTCGTTGTGTCAGAGGTAAGTTAATTCATAATTGTTACTAAGATTGATTAACACGTTCGCTGCGGCTCATTTATTCATTCATTTATTTTCTCATTTATACGGGACTTATTAACCCCGTACCGCAGCGAACTGTTTTAATTAAATTATAATAGTTTAACCATCAACAATGTTGGAGAAAAAGAAGCGCTGACAGCACTCTACTGACAATGAGTATATAAAATTCGGCTGTATTGCTTCGCCATTTAGCAGCCAACAACCATTGTGTTTACTTTGTAATCAAGTATTTTCAAATAAAGCAATGAAACCATTGTGAATGGTTGAACATTTAAACAGAAAACATCCTGACAAAAAAGAAAAATATATTAACTACTTTAAAAGGTTAAAAGTTAATTTTGACAAAAGAAACAAAATAACCGATGTATTTAAAACAACAACTTCAAATATAAGTAAAGGATTGGAGGTATCCCACAACATTTCAAGGATAATTGCTCAAAATGTAAAATATCACATTTGAATTTTGGTTAAAAAACAGTGAAACATATCAGCCGTTATGGAAAGAAATCAAAGTTTTAATTATGGCATTTTCAACTTCATATTTAGTAAAAAAAGGTTTTAGTGCTAACAAAGCAAAGGAGACGGTTAAAAATCTACGAATGTGGTGATTTGAGACTCTACCTCACTAAGTTAGAACCTAATATTACGAAATTATGTAAAAGTCATCAACCTCAAGGTTCTCATTAAAACTCTAAATTTTATATAGGCACTTCTTTATATCTTTTAAGTTAAAAGTAAAATAAAGTTATTTCTTTTCTTTTTGTTTCTAAATTCACTTTTTTACACTAATTAAACCTAGCGTATATGTACTATAGAGGAATGTACCGGGTGAAAAATTCACAATTTTACTTTTTGAGTTGACTGGACATGCAATTTTCATTCAAAAAGTGTAGGGGCGATCATTGAAGCAAACCTGATCAAGTGGGCAGGTCCCTCGAAAAGGTTGAGAAACACTGGTTTAAAGCGTACCGCGTATTTTGATATGCACAATTTTTTCGGTTCAAATTTTGTAAATTAATTCTATTTAAAAGATATTTAAAATAAATATTGAAAATAAGAACATTTTCAAAAATTCGGGACAATCCGGGACAAATATTGCTCAAGAAAATTCGGGACGTATGATCACCTTACTACTAACCGCTAAAGGGCATTTTATTCACAGTTGGCAGCAAAAACCGTATTAGTACAGGTAGCAGGATTGTATTTTCGACTACATAGCTGATGTTATACAAGATTTGTAATCGTGTTATTTCCCGTTTTGTCTATTAAGCACTGTTTGTTCAAAAAATTTCAAAGTCAGGTGAATTATTACATAAATATTGGAAAATTCGAAATGGGTAGAAGGTCAGCTGAACTTTCTGATGAACAAAGAAAAATAATAGATTTGTATATAGAAGGAAAATCATTGCATGAAATGGCAAAATTAATGAATGCACTTCTGTTATACAATACATGGTGCAAAATTATAAAAAGGAATTATAAAAACTTTAGAAGAGGGTAAGATTAGTGACTATTTGATGAACATAATAAAGTCCTATTTCTCAAACAGAAGCGTGATATCTGAAAACGAGGAAATCTACAAGGTAACTTGCGGAGTTCCTCAAGGCTCTCTTTTAGGACCTCTCTTTTGGATTATTTTTTATAATAAAATTCTAAAAATTAATCTAGAGCCAAATATTCATTTTATTGCTTACGCGGACGATCTTGCGCTCGTAATTACACACAAAGATAGCACTCTTCTACGAGAAAAGGCTAATTATGCGATTCAAAGGGTCTCAGAAGAACTTGATAGAATGGGACTTCAAGTAGCACCAGAAAAAACAGAAATCGTATTACTACAAGGAAGAAGAAAACTAAAAGAAATACAATTAAAAATAAACGAAAATGAGATAAGGAGTGCCAAGAAGGCAAAATATCTCGGGGTCTACTTAGACAGAGATATGAAAATGACAGAACATATAAAGGAAATTTGCAAGAAAGCAAACGTCATGATAAATAACTTATCGAAAATTATGCCAAACATCAGAGGACCCAAAGAAAAGAAAAGGAAACTCCTTGCTTCTACTGTTCTTTCGGTCATTTTATATGCCGCTCCGACATGGAGTAGAGCTCTAAATTATAAATACTGTTTAAATATGCTTTCCTCAATTAATAGAAGATTAGGAATCAGGATATCTTCTGGATATAGAACGGTTTCTACGGTGGGTATTGAAGTGGTGGCTCGTCTACCGCCCATTGACCTATTAATTGAGGAAAGATGTAACCTGTACAGTAGAGGTAAGGAACATAAAAAACTATATAGAGAAGAATTATTGGAAAAATGGAACAGAAGATGGAATCACGGAATTAAATGGACCAACGTATTAATCAAAGATTTAAAAAAATGGTTTGAAAGAACATGGGGCGAATTAAATTACTACCTAACACAATTTTTGACGGGTCATGGAATTTTTTGTAGTTATTTGTTCAAAATAAAAAAGAAGGAGAATGAATTTTGTTGGTTTTGTGAAGAAATAGATAATCCAGAACATACGTTTTTTATATGTAATAATTTTGCCGAGGAAAGAAATATTTGTCGTAATAAAATCGGAAAAAATATCGAAAAAGAAAACATAATAGATATAATGCTAGAAAAACAAGAGCACTGGAGAGCCGTAGATGAAATGGTAACAAACATTATGAAAAAAAAGGAAAAGCATGAAAGAGAACTAGAAAATAGAAGAAGAAATGTACAGTAGACCCCGAAAATTACATTTATATACCTCTGAAGTTATACCTTGATGGGTGGTTCCGGAGGCGGAGGGGAAAGGGTTTTAGTTGGTCGATGTATTCAAGATGAGTACATTAACCCAACACAGGGTGGTCATCGATACGAATCACTTAGATAGTGATTCGGACCACTCGTCTGTCAACAGATTTCCTAAACCCCTCCATAAAAAAAAAAATTATAAAAAGACCGGTGAAGTTAACAAAGCACGACGAAATGTAAACCGATCGAAGCTAACAAGAAGACTTTGTTCCTTCATAAGTCGTCAAATCCGTAAGGATCCTACTGTAAGTGGTATGGCACTGGCTGCTAGTCTTGAACAGGATTTTGGAATTCGGGTTACCCCTCAAACCGTGCGAAATTACATTTAAAAAAATGGGATTTAAAGGACGGTATGCTGTTAGAAAACCATTTATAAGTAGAATTAATAAAGGATCCTACTGTAAGTGGTGTGGCACTGGTTGGTAGTCTTGAACAGGATTTTGGAAATCGGGTTACCCCTTAAACCGTGCGAAATTACATTTAAAAAATGAGATTTAAAGGTCGGTATGCTGTTAGAAAACCATTTATAAGTAGAATTAATAAACAAAAACGGATTGCATTTACAAAGAAATGATAAAATAAGGACTTTAACTCTGGAAAAGGGTAATTTTCACTGATGAGTCTAAATTCAATATAAAAATATCAGATGGACGAGTAAAAATTTGGCGAGAGAAAAACACGAGCCTATATCCACATAATCTAGTATGTACGTTCAAACATGGTGGGGTTCGGTGATGGTAACGGGGTGTTTTTCAGCGGTAGGAGTTGGAAATCTTCTTTTCATCGATAGAATATTGACTGCGAAAGGATACACAATGAAATCTCCCTTGGGCGGACACCAACGGGACCCACCAAAATGTCCGTTCAAGAGACGTGTCCGCTTAAGGGAAATACGAAGTAATTGTATGAGAGTCGGACGGTTCTACGAAAACTGTCCGTCCAAGGGGGTGTCCGTTCAAGAGGGGTGTCCGCGAAGAGGAATTTCACTATATAAACATTTTGAAAAAGAATTTGAAGCAAAGTGCAGATAAATTGAGATGTTTGCGAGATTTTATCTTTCAACAGTATAATGATCCGAAGCATACCGCGTTAGATACTAGACTTTGGATCTTATATAACTGTCCAAAATACCTCAAAACACCACCCCAAAGCCCAAATCTCAATCCTATTGAGAACTTATGGTCAATATTCAAGAAGAAATTGAAACATTACGATATTAGAAACGTAATCGACTTAAAAAAAAGTCGACGAAAAAAAGTTGAAGATTGAATGGGCTAAAATACCACCTGAATTAACAACTAAACTAATGGAATCGATGCCGAAGCGTCTAACTGCTGTTCTTAAACAAAAAGGCTACCCAACAAAATGTTAATATTATTCCAAATGTATAAGTTTCTTAATTAAAACGTAAGTTTGTACTGTACGAATACGGTTTTTGCTACCAACTGTGAACGAAATGCCCTTTTGCGGTTAGTAGTCGAGCTACATAGGTGACCAACAGATCTAATTTTATTTTTATTTTTCTAAATGAAATAAATCATTAAAAATATTTGAAATTTGTAGTACCATTCTTGAGTAATTCGTGATTTTCTAATTTTTCGGTAGGTGTACGAATACGAGTTTTGCATACTGTACATAGAATAGTTTCGAGGAAAATTAATAAATTTGTCATTCAATCCTAGAGAAGTGATCTTGCAAGATTCGAAATTATAACAGCTTTTATAATACAAATAAAATGAAAGATTGAAAGTAGTAGAGCAAAAAAAGTTTATAATGCCGATGAAATTGGATGTAACCCGGAAATACATTATAAAATTTGGTGAGTTTACCTTACCTAATATTAACAATTTATGAACTGTACTAAGTTCACTCTGCTTTTTAAAATAAATACCATACACTCCGATTATAACGTATTATTTGATAGACGAATATCACTATGAAGAGAAAGACACCAAATCCAAAGATGTGATATCCAACGATAGCACACTCGACGTCTTGAAAGAATAACCTTTCTGAGAGATTAATAATAATTTAAAAATATGAAGAATGAAATAAAGCAATTACATTGCAAATATAAACGGATTTATTTTTTAAATTAACATACAAATTATTTACTTTGATAGAACATACTATATGACTTCTTTTGTTAAATATTTACTTATTCACATACGATTCATAAGGTTTCCTATGTACAAAATTACATTTGTTTTATTTTCTTTCTCTTAATGTTATTCTTTTAATATTCTTAATGTTAGCAAAAATAATGGAATATTAATGTACAAATTCTATTATTCTAAAAATATGGCATCTTTTATAAGTGGACGGATAATGTAATTCTTCTTAAAAGCTATTAATCAAAGTTAATTGCACTTACAGTTTTTATACAGAAATAAATATGATAACATTTAATAGTACGTTCTATGATTATTTATATATCTACAAAACAATTTATGAATAACAAATTATTATTAAGGAACACTTTTTTATTTAATTGGTGAATGAAAAAGAAATTATTGATCATAAGAAGTCAGTGATGAGTGGTCTTCCTGCCCAAACCACCAAGTCCAACTCTCGGAAGAGTAGGATCTCTAGACACCATTCTAGCGGAAACAACCCCAAATTTCCTGGCGCATTCTCGCATAAGCAATGCCTTAAGTGCGTTAATGGTAGCCCTTTTAGTTTTAAAAGAAATATCAGCGGTTCCATCGCGTTTACGTCCTTCAAAGTAGAACTTGACCTTGAGAACTTCCCCGAACGCGCTAAATCTGGTTTTCAATGTTTTACCATCTAAGTTGGGGTTTAATCCCCAAACATGAATGGTCCACGGAAAACGCTTCTTCTTGGTCTTCGGAGCCTTAGCTGATATACGGAAATCAACACCGGTATACCGCTGGGTTTGTTGTCTGTTACGTCTGTATGTATCAGGTTAAAATTAAAGTTAATTAGCATAGTGAAAAGGTATTTTTCTAAATCTTACTGTGGTCTGATTGATGAGCACGACGGCTGAGGAGAATTTGACGGAAACAATCTCCTACGGCATTTAGGAACATCCACACGAACAATTTCTTCCTCTTGTGAGACGTTATGCTCTTCTAAGGGATTTCTTCTCGGGGTAGCGGAGTAAACCTGACCCTCTTCGATCGGCGGGTTTTGATTTTCCATTTTAAACTTAGCTTTTAATAAACTATCTCAAGAAATAACACTAAAAGAACATAATAACGATGTAATAAGTTTCAAAATCGTATCAAGTTCTTTCTGCGCATGATCAGCATTTAATGGTGAAATTATAAATACAATTTAACTATTATAAGCAGTAATTGTTATAAACGGAGTTGTTCAATGAAATTTGAGACTTCTTACCTGCAAAAACTTGTTTTAACACTAAATATTTCACGAAAAAACTTCAAATAACCCAACATGTACATAAAAGTGACAGTTAAACAAAATCACAGTATACTGCGCCATCTATCGAGTTTTATCGGTATCAAATTTTTATAGCAAAAATATCCATATCGTTTTATTTTATTAATTAAAGCGTTTAACATTGCAAATAAACAATATTACATGGCGTTTTAATTAAAATTTAAATATTAAGTATTTTTTTTTTAATAAAAAATACATTTTATTAAAAAACAAAAGAAGAACTAGTGTCGTTATAGGTTACACTATCAATTTTGATGAAAAATCGCATATAATTTCAAATATGCGTGATCAAAACGATATTTATAGTGTGCGGTATAATGTAAAGTTGATAATAATGACAATAAAAAAATTTATAAAAGGAATTTTCAAGTTTCTTACCTTATTTTCCTCTAGTTCAAAATGACAGATTAACTTAATTAACCAGCGCCACCTGTTGGTCGCTTGCTATTTTATCGACATAAAGGTTGGTTTACACAACACCAATAATTTAATAACGTACTATTCACATAGCAATACTAAAATAAAAATTATATTTATTAAATTCTACCATTGATTCGACTATTCCAGTTGATTTAACTAAAATGAATGTGTTAAATTGGTCAAGATATAAATTATTGGGCAAGTTAATTTTCTGGTTGTGTAAATCAGGCTTAACACATAAGGTTACTTAACTTATAAGGTGATAAAATACGTTTAAAATGTATTAAGACATGTATTAAGACTAGAAAACTAAAAAGTCTTGATAAATATATTCAAGAATTAATCGTTTATGAAATAAGTACATGATTCATATCACAGATTGCATCAATCGAAGGTTCTTAATTAATCATCGAATGTAAAAAAGTAGATCAAACCTTGTAACTTTACTAACAGGTTTTCTTATATTCTATCTTTAAATATTCTTTACTTATTCTTGTACTTCTAATTCGTGTAAACCACAAGTTTCCAATATTATTAATTAATTTCCAATAACATTCACCGGTTAATTATTAATCTTGAATTAGCACATTACTTAAGTTAACTTGACTTGCACTGTCCACGTTATAATAGAAGATAAAAGTAGAATTTTAAGCTGATAAAAACACAATTACTCATTAAGTTAAAATTCAATTCGTAACGAAACCCAATACAAGTGAAATTAAAACTTTGTTTAAACCGTAATGTTGAAAACCAAGTGAGTGAAGTTAAGAATTGTACGATAGACATTGTACATCATATTTATTATCAAAGAGATTGTTGAAAAGCTAAAAGATGAAGTAAAAAATGATCTAGGTGAAGTTACCCTTTAATTAGATAGGGATTTACTATAAGTTAATCCTCCTAAGCCTCATCATGAAAAGAAGAATGCAAGAGTGAGGTTCCTCCCCGTAATTCTACCGAGTAGGCTCAAATGGTGTACAGTGGAAGTGAGCTTCTCTACCTTTCAACCTCTAATGCAAAGGTCTTGCAAGCCAAAATACTGTTGAATAGAAGCCCACCGCACCTCGATGCTTTAACTCTCGCTTGGATTTTAGCCCTTTTTGAGTCTTACAGCAAAGGCGAGAACTGTTAACTCTCAAATCGCAAAATCGACTTTGCATTACAATCCTTGATTTCACCGGTGTTTTGACCTGCAAGACCTTTGCATTAAGGAGGGCCGGACAATCCTTCGCTTATCCTTTCTACTTGTACTCCAGTTGGGTCTACTCGGTAAAGTTACGGGCAGGAAGCTTTTGCATCCTTCTTTCTATGGTGAGGTTTAGAATCAACTTATAATAGATGTATAGTAAATATTTTTTTTAGAAATGCGTCATTCCAAAACTTAATATTTGGTGAAAACAACAGGCTAAATGGTCGATTCCATCTCCTTTAAGAACCAGCCGAAAAAAAATTATTTGTATTATGTAAATAAAGATTTCACGTTGAGAGCCTCTTTTTGATGGTATGAATAACTCATTTTTGAAATTTTTAGCTCTTGAAGGTTTCATAGTCGTTTTAATTTGAGAACATCGATATGCTTTTTTAATCCTTTCGGAATAGGTTACGGCTAATAAGAGTATTTCAAAGGGTTAACAACTATTGCCTTTTTAGCATTTTACAATAATGTAGTTCATAACTTAAAAAGGGTTTAAGTACCAAAAACAAAGTGCAACCTCTGGTATATTGGGTTTGGCAAATAAAAGAGCATCAACTAAAAGCTCCGATCTTCAATTAAGTTTCTGGTAACTTCCACCGTTTATAATAATTATTTATATAAATGCTGGAATTACTGATTTAATATTTATAAACACATAAGTTTAGTTTATTAAGACTTTTTTAGCTTATTTTCACAGCTATTACTTTCTAAGTACTTTACAATAATGAAATCCGTAACTTATAAAGGGTTTATGTACCAAAAACAAAGTACAACCTCTGACATATTTGGTTTGGCAAATACAAGATCATCTACAAGTTACAATCCTCAATTAAGAGTCTTGTAACTTCCACCGTTTATAATAATTATTTATATAAATGTTAGAATAACTAATTTAATATACAGGGTGTAACTAAATAATTGTAAAACATTTAAGGGGGTGGTTCCTCATCGAAAAATAAATAGGATCTTTCATATAAAGAAACTTCATCGGAGCATCCCTTGTTAAGATACAGCCCCTTAAAGGGGGTACATAAAGTTTGTTTAACAATTTTTTTCACAAGCACTAAAAAAGTTACAATATTGAAATTAACCTGACATTTTCTACTACCAAAAAGACACTTAGCCAGTAATTTATTTGGTTTACCCCATGCTAACAGCGGCCTACTAGATAAATTAGTTTCGTATTTTCGTTTTATGGCGATATGTATCTTGGTCGTAAAATAATTTTTTGCCGCGAACTGGTTTATTTTGGGCAAAAAATTTCACGAGACATGTTTTATTTAGAATGCAACATGCTATTGAAAATAATTGGAAATTTTTAAATGGTAAACAAATAATAAGACAAAAAGTTACATTGGAAATAAAGTTTAGGGGTTGCGTTTTCCACCCCTTACAACCATGGGGTAAACCAAATAAATTACTGGCTAAGTGTCTTTTTGGTAGTAGAAAATGTCAGGTTAATTTCAATATTGTAACTTTTTTAGTGCTTGTGAAAAAAATTGTTAAACAAACTTTATGTATCTTAACAAGGGATTCTCCGATGAAGTTTCTTTATATGAAAGATTCTATTATCTATTTTTCGAAGAGGAATCACCCCCTTAAATGTTTTACACTTATTTAGTTACATCCTGTATATAAACACATAAGTTTAGTTTATTAAGACTTTTTAGCTTATTTTCACAGCTATTACTTTCTAAATACATTAGAACCCTGTTTATCCGAGTCGTAATTATTCGAGCTCCGGATTAACCGAGCCAATCTAAAGACCCAATCCATATTAAAATGTTATTTACTGGGTAAACTAGCTTGAGATTCTGTACGTGGTTCCACTATTAAAAAATCTTGGTCAAAAGTTATTGATATTGAGAACTATGACAGTGAAGATGATACTCAATTAACTGAATTGGCTTTGAAATGGAGAAGCCGGGGAGAAATGTCCCCTTTAAATTTTGACATGGAGACAGAAGAAGAAGAACAAAACTTATTTGGATTAATACAAAAGGTTGCGAAAATTTGGCAAGATAAGACCTTATTGAATGGGTTGCAGATGATTTAGAAGAAGAAATGAGTGTTGAAGAACTAACAAATGCCTTTCAGGAAACCGAAAAATCAGACGACGATGACGAAGCAGTGGATAAACAGCCTCCCACTAAAATCTCCCATTAAGGTTTTGCTTCTCTGGAAAAAGCTCTAAGGTATATCGAACAACAATCAGAGGCAACTCCTGCTAATTTGCTTCTTCTTAACAGATGGAAAAACATAGCAGCAAGAAAAAGAAGACGCAATATGAAACAGCAGCACATAGACAACCATTTCAATGTTTTATAATATGTATACATACATATTTACATGTTAAAAACGTTAATAAACCGATTAAAGTACAATTGTGTTTATTTTATTAAGAAATAAAAAACAAATCCGTATTATCCGAGTTTTCAGTTATCCGAGGTGGGTGTCTCCCCACGTTACTTCGCATAATCGGGGAAAAAATAATAAGAAAAACAAACAGTAATATTTCAAAAATATATTTAACATAAATTTTGATAAATAAATCGTATTAATTTCTTCAAGAAGCTAGGTCTGTAACAAATGTAAGCATTTTTTTTTTTACAAGATTTTGTATTTTGCTATGAAGTACGTTCGTGTGGGTCGGGGTCACTATTCTTAGTTTGAAAAAGTTATGTCGATGGAATTGCGGTAAAGTACATCAGCCGAAATGTTTTTTGTTTATTTTTTTTTTCAAGCAAGAACAGTGTTTTCAATTACTGTTAATACAATAATAAAAAATATTTGTATACGCAAAAAAGCGATTGAAAAAAAATATTTTGTTTAAGAATATAAATAGGACCTTAAAATTATTTGATTTACGTTGAATATTGATTCACCGAGATCCAGCAAAATGTTGGTTGAAACTACGGCGAATCAAATTTAGTGATTTTGGACTACACTATTATACATTTAAAAAATTGAATAAATAAAATTACGGTTTTGTAAATAATTCTTGGAAGGGGCTCGATTTAAAACCATCTTTAGTTACGGCTATACACATAATTTTATATTCATAGATATATATTATATACGTCAAAAACTGTAAACCGAAGAATTACAAAAGGAAAAATGTTACGTTATCCCATACATGTGATCTCGACAGACTTCTCAAGGCAAATTTGAAATACCCTGACAAAAAATGCCTATAAACTACGAATTACAAACTAACTGTGCTAGAGAATAGTTAATAGATGCTGATTCAAGGTTTGAATTATATTTTTTTCTGCGAAATTCTTTTTATTCTTAGTACCACATTAGCAATCAGCGGGGTTACTTATAAACGATAGATATAAAAAATAATTCAACATAGAATAAGATGACTAGTAAGACCGAGTCCTGTTTGTAGTATCCAATCGGGTTTTAAAATCAGAAATCCTGATCAAACACAACCGCCGAGAAAAAAATAAACTAAACTATAGTTGCCGTTAAAGTATACAAGCTGTTAAACCGTAGTACTGTTACCGTACTGTACCGTCCGAAACCCTCTATATCGATTCCATAACTAACATCATTTTAAACAATTATAATAATTATAATGCCATCGGAGACACGCATTTATTATTATGTATATTAATACTATGTCCCAATGCGTAACAATTGCGGAGGTGGCGGAACGGAAATACCAGTAAAACAACGTTGTGCATCGGTTTCTCGCTCCTAATTTTGATCAGGATCGTTATGCAAGTTCTCAGTCAAATACATATTGAATTAATCGATAGAATTGCCGATGGGTAAGTCGTTATTGCACGAAAAACTTCACGATATGGTACGCTAACAATTTTTATAAGAACAGCAGGGATGAACGCGGTTACGATTTATCTTCCTCATTCCGCTACGTTTGTCGTCATTAAAAAACGGCAATTCTACGTTTACGGGCGAATCCGCTATCGGTATTATCATTAAAAAATCTAAACAATAATTTCCATATACACAAGCACCTATAGTATTCAATACGACGACTCACATCAGCAAATCTGGAAAAGTGAAGAAAAAACCACCACCGTTACTAATAATAATAATAACGTAAATCTTTGAAAACTCACCAGTCTGTGTGTTGTGTTGCCACGCATTATTTGAATTCAACGTATCATCCGTACTTAGACTATCGACGTTGTTAGCGTTCTTTAATGTTTCCACTGGTATTCTAAAACGGTTAAGGATTAGTCCTATGACGATTTTTTATCGATACCGACTTACATGTTATCGACCGTTTCTATATCTTTACCGTTCTTATGACCGTTTTCTGGCGTATCTACCTTTGACCCGTTTAACTTCTCAGACTTATTTTCTTCATTCTTGTCTTCAGTCTATTTAAATAAAAACGATTAAAATAATATCATTTCAAAATCGAAAAAAGAAAATTTCATTGTACCATGCTATACTATACAATAGCATTTGCAAACTATTACTTGGCTATAAATATATTTTAACAGCAAACATACCTTCGCACAAATTAGGCGTAATGAATAAATGGAAAAAAACATTGTAAATATTTTCAAATAATAAATATAGCACTTAATTCTAATAATCTATTACATAAAATAAAAAATAACTTTACGAATGGATGAAAATAATTTCAGACATCATGACATATTTAAGGCGGAATTTAAAATACTCAGAAAAGAGAATAATTGCAGATTCTATATTAGGCACTTGAAGTCAATGACCAGTACTAGCAAAGCTAAAGCTTGTTGAGATGTATATGTACCATACATCTATATTTAGATCTTCCATTAAGAGAAAGATGCAAGAACTCTCTCCCATCACTTTAGGGGTTAAACCTTAAAATTCTGTAGGAGAGAGAGCGTGTCAGTGTGGATTAAATCGTACAAATATAGTCGATATAAATATAAATCCATATAAATATAAATCGATACAAAATAATGGTAATTGAATCAAACTTTAATACTTATATAAACATGAATTAAATTTTATTCTTTGTAATTCATTATAACTACTTAGGTTGAAATTTAAAAATCATGTTACAATGCGTAAAAACTTTATGTTTAAACAACAATGTCTTGATAATTATAATGAAAGTAATAACTTTTATAAACATTCATATACAGTTGTAAAAATGCCCATAAAATTTAATCGTGTACTAATAAACTGTTAACGATCGATTGTTAACATGTGATTGGATACAGCTCACCGCCACACCTTAATTTAATCCACATCAGGTATTAAAGTAATTTTATATTCACTGCAATAAATTCAAAATTGTTTGTAATGTAAATTGAACTAAATTATAACAATAATAAACGTTTATTATATAAACTACGGTAATTTAAGATCCATTTCCTATTGATATAAAGTTTTCTGACACAATTGAATATTGATTTTGTGGTTTGGAAGGTAAAGTCGATATACGGGGTATTTGTAGAGGTATATAATGTGGAGGGCTGTATTGATACGTTCCCTCCCACCGAATGTTCGATCGCATTCGGCAGGGGGTTATAGGAAGGGAGTTGCTATTAAGGTTTCCTACTTCTGTGACCTGTCGGGACGTACTATGAACAGAACGTAAGATTCATCATGAAAAGAAGGATGAAAGAGCAAGTTTCTTTCCTGCAATTTTACAGAATAGACCGCAAGTTGAACATAGTGGAAGGGAAAGCTGGAATACTAGCCAGTATTATTAGCCTGCACTAATACAAAAATCTTGCAGGCAAAAACGCATAACCTATAAAATACTCACATAGATTATGTTATTGTATATTTACCTGTTGTTGAGGTGCATTATTTTTTCCCCTAGTCCTCAACATAATAGCCTCCACCCTTTTACGTCTAGCCTCCCTTTCCTTTTCCTCATTCTTTAGCCGTTCCTGCAGCTCAGCCTTTTGCCGTTCAGCTTCTTCCCTCGCGCGACGTTCCGATTCCTCTTTCAACAATTTGATGCGGTTCTCCTCCTCCCGTCTTTGATTCTCCTCCTCAGCCCTTCGTTTCGCTTCTTTGATGGCTTCCTGCAGTCTCTGTTCTTCTTCTTGTCTCAATTTTTCGATGAGCAACCTTTGCTGTTCTTCTTCACGCTGTTGTCTCTCACGTTCGAGGCGTTCTTCTTCCGCTATGCGTTGCCGTTCCATTTCCGCTTGCCGCTCGGCCTCTTCGCGAGCCAAACGTCTCCGTTCGGCCAGAGCGGCCTTGGCTTCTTCTTCAGTGTTGATTCGCACTTTGGTCATGGATGTGGTCATCTCTGAGGATTCTGCGAAGTCACCTGAGCTTGTAGTGCCATTTTCTACTTTTTCTTCGGTTACTTGAGGTTTTTCAACGATTGGTTTTTCGATAACTGGTTTTTCCACGATTGGCTTTTCCACGATTGGTTTTTCCGCGATTGGTTTTTCAACAATTGGTTTTTCGACGATTGCTTTTTCGACAATTGGTTTTTCGACGACTGGCTTTTCGATAACTGGTTTTTCGACAATTGGTTTAATCTCAGGTTCTTTTTGGACTGGTTTTTCTATAACGACTTCTTTCTCTTTCTCCTTATTTTCTTTTTCTTTTTCCTTTTCATTTTCATTTGATTTAGACGGTTCTTTATTTTCTTGGACTACTTTTTCAGCAATTGATAAATCTACAAGTTGTCTGCCACAATACAAACATTAATTTTTATTTTAACAATAACTTATTTTTACTTACTCTGTAACCTGTGCGATGGTATCAGTTGTAATTTCTTCTTTACTATCTACTTCCATCTCGTTTTTAACAGCTACGAGTTCTTCCGTTGCGATAATCGAAGCTACAATAGTCGGTTTATCATCGTTCTTAGCCTCTTTGGTAGGCGTTTTCTCTTTAACTGACGGTTTGGTTTCCACAGGGCTGCTTGCGTGTTGAGAGCTTGTCGGAGATACTAATGGCCTTGGAGAACCATCTGTCGGGGATGCAGCCGATTTTTTCTTAAGTTTCTCCGTGGACCTTACGAGACTGGACTTCCTCGTTTTTGGTAATGGTGGTTTATCAACAGTGGACTTCTTGTCTGGGGTTCCATTTGTAGATATTCCAGTAACCGCTATGCTAACAGGCCGCGGTCGCCTTGGGGCAGCAACCGGCCTCATTCTTACGTTGATTGAACTTGTGATGCTACTCGTACTTTGTTGACTTAACGAACTGCTAGGTCGTGACGGTGCTAAAAATTATATGATTTTAGTAAAATAAAACTGCTACGATGAAAAGTGTTAGAATATTTGACATATCGGATGAAGTTTATGGAAGAACATAAATATTAAATGCCTGATACGAGGAATTACAATCTCGAAGCAAATTATCGGGATCCCGAGATAGGTTAAGGTGTTTAATATAGGAACTATACCGGGATTCCCGAATTAAGAGATCCCGGGGTTGTAATCCCTGGTTAATACATATCATGATAGCCATAAACTTCAACTATATATTTATATAATTTGGTTAGTTTCAGTGGTTTTATAGCAGCTGTTGTGCTTATTAAACATTGTAGGAGTATATTTAAAAAAGGGGAGAGTGAATACGTATATATGAGCCACCACCGTTAAATCGACTTCAACCAAGTTAGAGATGAAAAATTGTAGCATTACTTACGATCCATATGGAAGCTAAAGCAGATGTTCTTGAGAGTAGGTTAACTAATAAAAATAGTATAGGCAGTCACCGCACCATTAGAAGACTCGAAACGTCCGAGTCTGTGGAGGTACTTACCGTCATGGTTACTACCGGTAGCAAGCTTTTGTTGCCGAAGTTGGGCGGCACGCGTGGTGCGGGGCGGTGGCAACGGGCCAACGGCCGAGAGCTGGTGCATGCTGCGGCTATCGGATTTGCGCAAAGGCCTTTGCGGCTGAGGGCCAGCTTTGTTAACATTTAGGTGGCTCATGCTACGACTAACGGGGGACTGTTGCGAGCGGTTTAGGGTTCTAAGGGGCGACGGGCCGGCCTCGGCCAGGGCCGGCAACTCCGCCCTCTTGCGGGGCTTCGCGAGCTGGTCTAAGCGCGACATCGAGTAAGCCCTACCTGGAGAGCGCGTGAACGATTTTCGCGAAGACGCAGATGGCGACTCCCGCGCTGGAATGGTCGGCATCAGGTCCGTACGGCGACGCCCCACGTAGCCACTAGCGCAGCCCGCCGGGACTTGAGGAGACGGTGACACTAAAATTAATATTTTCCGTCACAAAAACGCAAACACGTACATTTTAACTCTATTCTCATCAACGTTATTTAAAACAAACCTTATAACACCCCTGCTATTAACATAAGGGTTATTTTACGTAACGTTCATGCGAATAGAGTTAAATCCCTCCAAGCTTACTTTTTTACCAAACCATAAGAAAACAATCAATTATGTAATCAATTATGATGTTACAATATACTTTTAAGGTAATACAAAAAAGCATTACCGAAAACTTAAATGTTCATACATCTTTAGGGGTGTAAAATAACATGCAGATATGTTACCGGTGCCATTAAAATATTTGATCGTGTAAAATTCAACAAATCAAAAGGGTAAAAAGAAGCGCAAAAGAAATACGAGACGACACTAAGCGAAACGATCTTGAGACATGCCGGGCGCACCGCGGAGGCAAATGGTTAACGGAAAACAGTTACGGGTCACAAACGGAAAAGAGCGAAAGACCGTGATCTGAATCTATACCGAGGGTAGCTGCAGGATCAGTGCTAGAAATATGCCGGTCGACTACGGCCGCCTTATCCCAGTTCATGATCTCATACATAGACGACGACATTCGCATATCTGGAAAAATAAACAGGTCTACCAACCAAACTGCAGAACGGCGACGCGAAATAAATATAAGAAGGTAGCGGTGTCATTTCAGTGAACACTTTTGTCTCGTAGGCGTTACCTTCTATTGAACGTTCGAGGCCTCCAGCGGATGTAGCTCTCTTCTTGCTACCTCCGTCTAGTTCCCTCTCGGACTGTCTCCTAGTCAACGGCGCTGCTGCGCTGGTGATATTCTGCGTAGAGGTCGCCCTACGATGACCCCAAAACGACCCTATGGAGTCTGTCGGCTGGAGCATCCTAGGAGTTGACGATCCGAACGCAAACACCATCGAATGCCTTTCGTTGCGCTTCTTGGCCTCTATTCGCGCCTCCCTTTCTTGATTACGCCTTAGGATCGCTTCCAGTCGATCCCTCTCCGCTTCGTTCATCATCTTCTTACGCTCCTCCACTTGCTGTCTCCTACTATCTTCCTTTAACTTCATCTCTTCAAGCCGTAGCTTTCTTTCCATCTCTTTCTTTTCCTTGAACCGTTGTGCGGCTTGCGCTTGTGCTTTAAGCTCATCCAGCTTCTTTTGCCTCTCTTCATTTTCACGTTCTTTCACAGATTTTAATCTCGATTTTGCGTCTTCTGAAAATTCGAAAAAACTAAATAATTTTACGAATCTTCTTAAATAAATCGGAAAAATAAACAGAACATGCACAACAAGTATAAGACATTCACAAACGCTATTCATAAATGTAACCGGAGCTGCCATTTTGACAGAATGGCAGCGCTAAAGTTAGTACAACGAAAGACACTGCGATTGTTAGTTTCTAGGCTCCATATTTTCACTTTCTAGACTTTTACCTTCGTAATCGGGGGGGTTTGGCCCCACATATGCAAACCAATGCATGGTTTTTCCTAGAAAATTACACGGAACATCTAACATAGAACAGACAAGAGTAGAAAGAAGTAAAGAGGAAAAGACGACGTTTTGTTTAGAAAAGACAGCTATCTTACCTTTAGCGACTGATGAAGGACGAGACCCAGCTGTAACAAAAAGGAAAATAATAGAATCCATGTTAAACCGTCATAAGTACATTTTAGTTTACAACTTGTTCACTTATAGGCAACAAATTGCCCGTACAATTAGAGTCGGACGGCCAAATAAATCATTTTATAATTGCGAGAAACACGAATTTCCTAGTTTCTACCAGGAGAATTTCAAAAAGTAGCTTTTACCGGCGCAGTATTTGCATGGTCCGTGAGCATCAGAAAGTAGCTTTTCTCGGGCGCTCTTAATTGCTTCTCCTACGGGTTCGACGTGCGATTTCGACGACAGCACCTCGTCGCGTTGCATCATCGTTTTTCAAATTCCGGCCGCGATTTTATTAAATTCCAATCGGGACCGTTGCGAAAATCGGTTTGACTCCATATTATTATCGCCTTGCACAAGGCGCAATTATAAAACGTTCAAATGCGATCCGAGCGTTACGGCGTTGCGGCACAAAACCGAAAAATTTCAGTCCCGTTTACATTATCAACTATTCTCACCAACAAATTCCAACTTAATCTGTTAAATTTACTTTAATATTCTCTAAACTCTAGATATATAGGATTATTAATCATAAAACATAAGAAATATCTTTATTCCCGACGTTTCAAACTAAAATGTTATAAAAGAGTTGTTCCCAAGAATCCATTGGATGACTAATTAAATTGAATAAATTAATGAATAATGGCCTCTATTATTTGCTAATTTTCTTGGTTTACAAATACGTTAAGGAATTTCTTTCACAAAAAAAATAAAAATAAAACCCCACGTGTTTCACCGAATGTAATGGTCGTGTTATCACGACACATTACCTTTATCGTTACTTTTGTTTGTATTTGTTCGCGATACGAACTCTATAAAGTAATAATTTCGAGTTATTAATCACCGTAGAGAGCGTAAATAATATGAGAGTTGTATTGTCTCTGTCGTACTCGAAGTAGACACGCTCGAATGATGTTGCCGGTTCGGATGTTAATACAAATTAACTTGTTTTATCACCGATCCTTTTATCTGTTTATTTTTGATGTAATTACAGTATAAAACAATAATTTTAGTTACTAATCGCTTTCAAGGAAGTAGATAACGATAGTGTTTTCGGAATTAACCGACGTAATTGGATTATTTGTTCGTGATTTTAGTGGTCCATAAGTATACATATCCATCTAAAATCAGATAAAACGTTTCGAACGAAGTTAATGGTTTAACAATAGCCATGAACAATACGTCGGAATGCACCTTGCACTTGCTGCAATTTCATCCAATTATACAACGCGTCCTTTATGCATATACGGTCTTAAAAATAGACGGTGACACACTCGGTAGCGCCGCGCGAAAACCATTACGCGATTTTCAATTAAAACTTCTCGACGAGTTCCGAGAAACGAAACAGCTGACGCGCGGTGTTTTCGAAATGGCTCTATCGGTCTCCGATATCGCCGGTCTCGGACTATCGGGTTACTTACGGCTTCGCCTTATGCGCAAGGTCGTGACACCTACGATTAGGAGGTTCAGGCGAAGAGAGAGCGACGAATACATTAGGATTAAGTCGACTTAAAAGGCGACGTCCGATCGAAATTACCTGATCGGTAGTGGGCTTTTACTTTTATTTGCCCGACTTGGTAATCGCAGAGACCGATGTTTTCCGGTGGTAACGAAGATACCAAGATGCTCCTCAGGTGTTCTATGGAGCTGCTGGAAATACCTCTTCCGTCCGTTTCGGTACCCATCGTTTCAAACTCGGAAAACCGAACAAAGTCGTCACAAAGTCGATTTTCGCATGTCGCCGTCACAGCGCACGCACCGCGCGTGGTCACTTCGGTCGCTGTTAACAATGGACTGTTCGACCGCGCGACGTCCACCGCAGAAACGCGTGTAGATCACCGTCCAGGTATTTGTTATTGGTTTTAATCTATGTATATTAATGCCCACGCGACGTACGAATAAGGAAGGCCGCTCCGGACCGACTGACTGCTTGACACGAAGACTCCCGAAGTGACTTATCGCGCAACGACGACGCCTTATCTCCTAAAGGAAACCGCCGGCGACGTTGGCGTTCCAAAACTATTGCGTAACCGTACACAGGTGATTCGATGCACGCGTGACCATCCGCATACAACGCTTCTTATTTACTCACTCTACCCTATGCCCTTCACCGATCTTTTTAAACGTTCTTAATTGATGCCTGTCGGTTAAAGCAATCAAAAACAGGCGAAAGTCCAATTTTTTACGTCAACAGTTATTATAACTTATTGCAGGTGTTAATTTCTAAAACTACAAAGTCTCCGCAACCAATTTAACATCAATCTTTGAACTAACATCCATTCATTTTATCTTCTTTAAGTACAGCATGTACAGCAAACGTACAGCATCCGCAGTTTATTATAAAATTTGTAATAGATTAGTGACCTTTTGCAATGAGTAGCATAGTGACATTCATATTATAGATTTTTCTGTTATCACCAGGAAAAAATAGGCACTTTTGTGAATTATTAACTACATTAACTTTATTCGTTGGGTTAAAATTTGCACTGCACTAACAAGGGGAGGGCGCGAGATGTTTTTTTTTAATCCGTCCTTGAGCTGAGTGGTTATCATACAATGATTCAATTGACAAAGTGTTAAAATGCACTATTCACCTAAAACTGAATCAATTGCGTTTGAAGTTTAACCCTCGCTTTGTATTTTGGATAAGCAAAGTTATTTACAGATCTCCGGTGGCAGTGTTGTTAAAGCGGTGAGTCGGCAATGCTTGACAAAGCGGGTATCGCCGATTCGAACATTTTCTTTCGTATCTTTTACTTTTTAATTTTTATTTAATACACTAATTTTTGAATTTACAAGGAGACATCGCAGTTGACTCTTCACCAATTTTGATGAATTTTTTATGGTGAATCTATGTTGAATATAAGTAAGTTCCCCCAAAGCTTTTGATCCAATGGCCCTTCTAAAGGGAGTTATTAATTTTTGAAAGTTACGTTTTTTGAAAGTTGTTATAAGCTATAAAATGATGCCGTCTTACGTATCTGTCCGTAGTGCATTGAATGAATGCCGTACTCCTGTGCAGGAAGCCCAGGATCGGGATTCTGATGTTACAACGTTTTTTTTGTTTTAATTATTATGGAAGAGGAGGTGCTATCTTGCGATTCTACTACAGCATTTGTTAATGGAACTTCTTCGTCCGACAAAAATAACTCATCTTCTTCTGTAAAACAGTTTTCTCCCAAAGTTTTTACAATACATTGGGCAAACTTCTCCCCTAAAATAGATGCCTTCGACGACATTGATTCACTTGCCACGTCATTTAAAATTTTCTTTTTTTTTAATATTTGGATACAAACGTGCATACCGTCTGTAATATTCTGTTTGTCGAATAAATGCATGAAACTTACAATTAACGTTTCTTCTTCCAGAACTTCTTAATAACTTCTTCTTAATAACTCCCTTTAGAAAGGCCATTGGATCAAAAGCTCTGGGGGAACTTACTTATATTCAATATAGATTCACCATAAAAAATTTCATCAAAATTGGTGAAAAGTCAACTGCGATGTCTCCTTGTTAGTATGTGAATTTGAATTTTAGCATGTGGATTTGAATTTCAGCATGTGGTTTTGATCATTCAGTTTCTAAAAAATCGAGCATCAGACACCGATATCAATTTTCCTCTGTCTTTTATAGAAACAGGAGTCTCCCTTTAAGTGTCCAATTTGCTCCACCTGTATGTACACCCATAGTCACTAGAAATCAACTTCAAAGCTCTGTGAGAGCGATAACTAAAACGGTCCTGGGTCCGGTCGGCTTTCGAGATAATAAAACTTGGCGTGAGGCTATAATTCATCCAAGACAATGTTCGTTTACCGACTTCATATTTATGGATATCACTCCAGGTTTTATTCTCTCGAAAACTGACTGTACTCGAGATAGTTTTAGCTATCACTCTCGCACAGAGCTTTGATGTTCATTTTCAGTGACCATGAGTGTACATGCGTTGCATGTGTACAGCATTGAAAGTTGAGAAATCTGATCACCCTACTTTAACCCTTTGCACTCCAGCCTAGTAACTCATAGTGGATACCAATAACTCCAATACTATATTAATTACAAGTACATACTTGTGATGTAGAAGAAAAATTGAGTCGTTGCAATTAAAGAGAAAATTTCAGTCAGTAAAATAAGTGATTTAAGATTTAATGTTAGCATTTTAATGTCGCAAATACAGCGACAACGAAATGCTTAGGATTAATACGTTGTCAAATACTTATTTATTTTATTTAATTATTATAAGTCCTCTCTATAATTCCCAATAAAACCCATACATATATAGTGAATGTATACATATAAAAAAACACTTATACATTGTATTTTGTTTGATGATTACTTTTGAATGTGTGGTTTTAGGTTTTATACCTTTTCACTTTCCTTAGATTAACAATCTCACTTGGTAATTAAGTTTATAATTGAAAGAATTGTCTACTTACTATCAAAACCTTTTAAATATAAATTAAAGGACCAATGAGTCGTGAAATATAACTGGTATAGAGATCCATAATGATGTATAAATAGTAAAAGTAGACAGTAGATCGCGAGATAATCTCATAAATGATCACAATTAGGTTAAAACCTAGGTCGTGATAAATTATAAAACAATTATTCTTTGCAATTAGAGAAATCCGTCGACGTGTAGTTAAAGTAAAAGATACGATAACTAAAAGATTATGTTACAAGATGGTATCGAGATAGTTATTTAAGATTGTGTCGTTTTAGCTTTTATATCTTTTCACCTTTTTATTAGCAATTTCAAATGGTAATTAAGTTTTTAATTAAAAGAATTGTTCTACTTACTAATAAAATAACACATTAAATATGAAACATGATGTTGATATTGAAATCTATAACGATGTATAAAATAAAATTTCCAATATATCTTGAAATAAATTTTATAAATGATAAGAATTACATTAAAATTTAAACTGGTGTAATGAGAAATTAGAAAATTATTCTTTACAATCAGAGAATTACATTTTTATATGAATTAAAATATTAGATATATGTAAATAATTTTTTTTTAATTAGAACTGTTCAGCCTATTTAGATCGAATAATCTTCAAATTCATCAAAAAAAAATCCAAAAATGTAAATTTACCTTTAAGACAGCTTTAACACAATGTATTGAAGGTCGTGTTAACTAATGGTGTGTAACTTCTACCTAAATAGTATCAAAATAACTAATAAAACAATTTGTTAAGAAATCAATAAGGATGTAAAATATAAAAAAGTTTTCAGTATACGATGAGATAAATCTTATAAACGACCAGAATAAGATTAAAGTGTGCATTGATGTCATGATAAATTTGAAAACAAATTAATCCTTACAATTAGAGAAACCTATAAACGTATAGTTAAAGTAAAATACGGATAACAAGATACTCGAGATAACTAAGGTAATTACTTAAAACTGTCTTTTAGATACACTCAGTTTATTTAAGCGATAATCAAGTGAATTAAGTAGGAATTCAATTAGAAAACGTTTTTGTCTTAATTGCGCACACAGTAGTACAACAAAACTTTCCAGTGCCTTTGTAAGCCGACGTTGGAATTCCTTAAAAATTATCCGGTCAGAACCGCGCGGAGTGAAAAGTAGGTGATTTTTTATCGAGGCAATTACGTTGATAAAACTCCGTTCCGAAAAATCAGGCCTTACTAATGGCTGATTAATTAACAAGGCGCAACTTTTAGTCATAAACGCGTACGGTTACTATATCGACTACTAACTCTTGTTAGACGCTGATAGATTGCGTCGATTTAAACGGGGACATCCTGTACAAGGTGTCATAATTTGAATTGCATAACCGGGCAAAAAGCCTCGACATTCTACGCTGTTCGGTTTGTAATTTTTCATTTAGAAAAGGCACAAAAAGTCGCGGCACTTTCCGCGACCGTTAGACGGGACTTCCTCTTAATTTTGGCCCGTTCGGGTTCGAAACACGTGCCGCCTTTAAACGTCAGCGATGGAAACAAAAACCAAAAAAGCAAAAAAAGTATCGAAATAACCGAGTCGTTTTCATGAAACGCGTAACGTCCGATAAAAACGCGTAACGGTGTACGGTAGCCTAAAGGATAGAAAATGGATAGGTAAAAAAAAAAGAACTCGAGCTGCGAGAAGATTGGACGGCCCGTGTGGTAATTTTACATTACCCTACTTTCAATACAACAATGTACTAATCTAATAATCTAATGGCTTATCGGGGCGCACGCGATTGCAATAGCGGCCGGGCGGCGATCGTCGAAATTATCGTTATTATTATTATTATTGGCCGCAATTAAAAAGCCGGGTGAAATCTCTTTGTTACATTGGGAGAAAACAAGCGCAAAATTTAATTGCGCCGCGAAAAGGAGGTAATAAACAAACGTCGTTGCGACACACCGCAATTTGCCGATTCATAGCTTTCTTTAGAAGTATACAACATCTGCTAAAATTAACGATTAAATCAAAAAAAAAACTAAAAATAAAGAAATTTCAAACAACCTCTAATGTGTAAAAAAATTCTATCTACATCTACACTTCATATGACATAATTTAATTTTAAATAAATATTTATTCCAGTTATATAAAAGTTATTCTTCCTATAAGAAAATTCAACAGGATCCAGAGAAGATCCGCAAAGGATTCCAATTTCTCTCCGTACGGACGAATTGTTTACACTTTCGTTGACAAATAAAATTTCACTCGAATTTCTCCACAGTATTCACGCCGCTTTTTAACGTTTTGCACCGGTCGCGCTTTTTGTAACAAGGTCATCTAATCTAGTTTATGGAGAACGTTTTATTTCCAAAGGAAACAGATGTATCCTCTTGATAATTTCTTCTTCTAGTAGGATATGTTTGTTACCGACCTCAATTCTCATTTTTTGATTTTTCAATTTCATTTTTTTCATTTTTTCCATTTATGGTATTTTAAGAACCATTTTCAAAAAAAGGATTTCAAATATTTAAAGAATTTTATTTTTAAAGACATTATCCAAATAGTTTTGATAAAGTTTTGTTAACATTTTGTTAAAGTTTTGTTAAAATTTTGTTAAAGTTTTGTTAAAATGTTGTTAAAATTTTGTTACCATACTTTTAAATTCCTATCATTAACACTTCCTTTCTCATTATCTCTAAACAACTTTGTCTGCAAGTCTTTATCTTTACTTCCTTAGAATTTAACATTTAAGTAGTGGTCAGCATTAACCACTACTTAATCTATTTTATATCTTTTAAGATTTCTGCTTAATTGTAAGTTTATTTCGAAACTTAAATATATGATATCTTGTATCAAACAATAAAAAAGAAATTGGATAACACTTTGATATTGGGATATCAAATACAGTAGAATCCCGATTATCCAAGTCGCAATTATTCCAGCTCCGGATTAAGCGAGCCATTGGTCAAAAGTTATTGATATTGAGAATGAAGTGAACTATGAAAAAGAACTATGACAGTGAAGATGATATTCCATTAAATGAATTGGCTTTGAAATGGAGAAGCCGGGGAGAAATGTTCTTTTCAAATTTTGACACCGAGACAGAAGAAGAAGAACAAAATTTATTTGAATTAATACAAAACTTAAAAGGTTACGAAAACGTGACAAAACTGATTTAGAAGAAGAAATGAGTGTTGAAGAACTAACGAATGCCTTTCAGGAAACCGAAAAATCAGATGACGACGACGACGAAGCGGTGGATGAACAGTCTACCACTAAGATCTCCCATCAAAAAGGTTTTGCTTCTCTGGAAAAAGATCTAAAGATGCATTTAAATTAGAGCGAACAGAAGCGAACGAACGAATTCGTTCGCCTAAGCTAGCATAATTTATATGGAGAACCAAACATGAACGAACGATCTCGTTCATGTTCCTGCGTGTTCTTAACCCTGTCCGTAAATCAGCGAATCATCAAAGGAAATCTACGCTCAATGTGGACAGTGAAATTTAGAAACGATCGAATTCGCAACGAACGCGAACAGCTGATGTTGAAATTTTGAACAAATATTTGAGGCTTGCATAGGAGTCACCCGTCGCAAGGAAGCGAAGAGTCACTAGCAGTCATTTTCTTGCCGTAATTGCTCTTTTGAAACTTGTATCCTCTCTAGAAATGTTAAGTCCAACCAAATTTAATAAGAATTCAAAATCTTCCGTTGACATTCTGCAGAAGTTGGTGACTTGGGCGAAATTGTCACTCGTTAAGTCCATTAACAAAGCTTCCTCTCCCGTTTTGCTTCTTTTCTCCAATAAATTAGAACACCACACACTCTTCTTTCTTTTTTTCTCGAACAGTCCGGCAATAACTACAAAACTAGCGGCGCTAACTAAAATGTCTTCATCCGTATCCGACATCGTGAACGAATGGATCATCGACGAACGCGAATGTTCGCTCTAATTTAAACGCTCCTGTTTTATAGAGAACAAACGAACGTGCGAATACCTGCGAATTCGTTCCTTCGCTCGTTCGCTTCTGTTCGCTCTAATTTAAATGCACCTTTACGCTATATCGATTTTTCAAGTGGGTTATTTTACATTCGTGAGTGTTGTAAGTTTTTACCAACATGGAATAGACAAACGAAAAAACACTTTAGTTGATTGAATTATATAGGAACGGAACATATTTGTGGGATCCAAAGTCAAAACTGTATAAACTAATAAACAAAAAAAACGGATGCATGGAATAAGATTTCTACAGAGATGAATTGTGATGTAATTGAAGTAAAGAAAAAGATTAATTAACTAGCGGCGCTAACTAAAATGTCTTCATCCGTATCCGACATCGTGAACGAATGGATCATCGACGAACGCGAATCTTCGCTCTAATTTAAACGCTCCAGTTTTATAGAGAACAAACGAACGAGCGAATACTTGCGAATTCGTTCCTTCGTTCGTTCGCTTCTGTTCGCTCTAATTTAAATGCACCTTAAGGTATATCGAATAATAATCAGAGGCAACTCCTGCTAATTTGCTTCTTCTTAACATATGGAGAAGCATAGCAGCAAGAAAAAGAAGATGCAATATGAAACAGTAGCGCACTATTTTAATGTTTTATAATATGTATACATACATACATACTATAAGTTGATCCTAAGCCCCATCATGGAGAAAAGAATACAAGAGAAGGTTCCTCCTTAACTTTACCGAGGAGGCCTGACTGGAGCACAGTAGAAGGGAGAAACTGAGTATTGCTCGACTCTCCTTAATGCGAAGGTCTTGCAGGTCAAAATACCGTCGAAATCAAGGATTATAATGTAGAGTCGATTTTGTGATTTGGAAGATAATCCTTCTTGCTTCTGCTGTAAGACTTGAAAAAGGATCAAAATCCTAGTGAAAAAATTAAAACATCGAGGATCGGTGAGCCTCTATTCGACGGTATTTTGGCTTGCAAGACCTTTGCATTAGAGGTTGAGAGGTACAGAAACTCCCTTCCACTGTACTCCAGTCGGGCCTACTCGGTAAAGTTATGGGGAGGAACCCCGATCTTGCATCCTTCTTTCTATGGTGAGGCTTAGGATCAACTTATAGTACATATTTACATCTTAAAAACGTTAATAAACCGATTAAAGTACATTTGCGTTTATTTTTTTAAGAAATAAAAAATAAATCCGTATTATCCGAGTTTTCAGTTATCCGAGGTGGGTGTCTCACGTTACCTCGGATAATCGGGGTTCTACTGTACTCAAAATATTGAAATGTAATCGATTTTTAAACAAACCAACACCATTTATAACAATTCAAAACGAATTCAAAAGTTTATTTTGACTGTGTATGGGATTTCAAAGAAAATTACAAAAACAAACGCGATAATACAATGAATGGTAGAATATAATCGGTTTTAAAACAAACGTTGTTTAATAACAGTTCAAAACAAAGTTTAGATTTAGTGTATGACTCGTAGCACGTGCTTTTCCTGTTAATACTTTATTGTATCGGGTCTTTCAATAAAAACCCTCTGTTTTCAAATGTAAATGAAATGAATTATTTTATTTTATTTTTTTTTGTTTGAGATTTTATAAAGATTTTATGGTCTTATGTATGGAATTTAAAATCGTTTAAGTGTCTCTTGAGGTTTAGCTGAGTGGCAGGTATTCGAGAGGTCCAATTTTTTATGATTTTGTTGCATAAAACTGATTGTTTTTTTTTGGTTTATTCACATCCTGGTTTATTCATATCGATTTGCTATTTAAAATATACCCAAAATAAATGAAAGAAGGATTGAATCGCACAAGTTTGTTAACCAGTTCACGTCTTAATCATCAAATAGTGGACTGAATGAGGCTATTGTGACGAGAATAAAAATTACATAATGCGTAAAAACTTTTTTTTAATGGAACACTTCAATACTATATAGGTATCCCAGAAATCAGTTGCCAAATGCTAAACACGCATTCTAGAGCTGATTTCATGCCGATTCAACGAAAAGGTCCTTAGCCGAAATTACTTCCTAAGAGAACTTACCCTAGTAGCGCTTAACACCTTTACGATGGCAATAAAAAAATTGTATCGTTAACAAACGATGAAGCATTTAGAAGTTTACAAACGCTCAAAATTTCATTATGATAGCTAAATCGTTATTAACCACTTCGGTAAGGCGCCTATCGGCCGCGAAACGTCATTAAGAACCGGCTTTCATCGTCCGTACGTTGGCACAGCCGTCGACTATAGTCGACGCTCGGCTGTGTGGGATCATCTGCTTCCGTCGACTATAGTCGACGCCCGTACCGAAGTGGTTAAGATATTTCGAAAAAAACATGATCAGACACCTGTTCTTCAGGATGCTCTAGTTCTCTTAGGAAGCAATTTCGGATAAGGACTTTTTCATTGAATCGGCATGAAATCAGCTCTGGAATGCGTGGTTTGCGTTTGGCAACTGAGTTCTGGGACACTCTGCTGTATATACAGCGAAATTCCCCTTCGCGGACATCCCTCTTGAACTGACACCCCCCTTGAACGGACAGTTTCTCATGGAACCATCCGACTCTCATATAATTACTTCACATTTCTCTTAAGCGGACATCCCTCTAGAACGGACACTTTTGGTGAGTCCCGTGGGTGTTCGCACAAGGGAAATTTCACTGTACTTCCACAATAATTTTCCAAAGACTAAGGGCGCATCTGCACAAGCGATAAAATCACAACCATAAAATCGCAGTGAGTTTCATGCAAAAGTCTAATACATTCATTTTAGTGATAAATAATGATACTTTACTAATAAATATATTACACTTTTATACCAAAATCGCTGCGACTTTATCTTTGTGATTTCATCGCTCGTCCAAACACGCCCTAAGACAAAATCCATAATAAATTAGAAAATTTATAAAAAAAATTTCAAGCGAGACTTTATTAAATGAGAGAAGGTATGTTGAAAAAAGGAAATAAAATGACTAATCAAACAAATGACTAAACATTATACTCACTTCCTTCTTTTTCGTAAATATAATTAAACATAAATACTTTTGTAAAATTATTAAGGAAACTATAAAATAACTAAGATAATATAAAATATTTAAAATTTTCCTGTAATAAATCAACTATCATATATGTCACCTTATTTCCTCAATTCTGATTTCCTATCTTTAACACTTCCTCTCTCATTATCTAACCAATCTCTTAGTCTTTCTCTTTACATATTTACTATGCATTAACATTCACGTTTCAAACCCATATTAAGTATTAAGCAATTAAGAATTTAAATCTCATGCATCAACTATAGATAATAATCATCTAACCATCTCATTTTTTTCTTTTTTTTTTTAATAATAAAAAAATCTTCAATCAAGTCGTTATTTTGATTATAGAAAGCGTTTATTTAGACGTTCAACCAGCATGTAACTACGTAATTACTAATTGTCATGGTTGCTAGTGACAACAATGTGGTGAATTTAAAATACATTCAACTTGGGAATTATTCAATTGCTCACTTCATCACGTATCACTAACTCGATATAAATGTGTCGCGAAGTAAATCTGTAAAGCTTGCATAAAACTCAAGATGAATTTTTAAAATAAACGCATGGAATAATTACCGACTCCTTTGTATTTTAAAACAAACGCATTTACACAATGCTGTTATTTTCAACTACAAAAATTATTAACAATGTTGTACGACGAAATAAAGTCTCTACATGTTTATGATGTTTTGAAGAAAATGATAAAATGTGAGCGCGATAACAAATTTGATACACCAATGTAATCTGTTTAAAAATAAATCAACATTGTTTATAGTAGTTCAAAACAAACTCAAGGGGATTTAGATTGAATAGTTGGTGTGCAAAAAGTACCACGTGTTTATTGTTGTAAAATTTTAAAAAAAGATATTATTAAATAAACGGTTTTAGATATGATATTTTTAAAGGTGGTTTGAAAATATTTAAATGATATTTAAATATAATTTAAATGAAAATAATGTTTAATTTAAATGAAAATAATGTTTAATTTAAATGAAAATAAAATTTAATTTCAATAAAAAAAAAATCGTAAAAATTTTTTTTAATGTTAAGAAATCGTTAGGGGGTTTTAATGTAATATATGATGTACAATTTTTAATATTTTGTGATACAATATACGGAAAAATACGTATTAAAATGACTAATCCTCCAGTAATGTTGCATTGGTTTGGAAAAAAGTGAAGGTCGAATGGGTGTAAAGGAGATATCATGTACTTAACGATTTACATTGTACGGTGGGGCGATTTACAAAACGCACCTATTATATTACGTAAATATTTAATTAAATCGACCTTATTCGACAATTCCCATAGTAGTTTTTGTTAGGTCATCATAATTATAATAAAAAAAAACTGGAGGAGAACGGTAAAAAGGCGGAAATCGATATTTAGATTATGTAAAATTGGGTTTCTTCCTCGTGCCGGCGTTATTATTTTGATATTCTATATACGCCCGCGTCCTACTTCACATTTTACACCTGGCGGCTTATGGATACCAATGCTATACAAATCTTAACTGTAAACGAAACGAAGCGGACGGTGCGCGATAAGGCGAGCACCAGACTGTTATCGGGCCGTTCAAAAACAAAAGGCGAGCGCCTTCGGACTTACATAACCAGATATTGCCCATCGGGGCTTCGTGGAGTAGCCGGGGGTCGAAGTTGAGGCCCTCCAAGTCCTTTTGTAACCTCGACGCGTCCATACTCAGCGCCCGCTCCGGCAGCAGGAAGAGATGGTCCAGGTTGTCCATTTGGCTCGTCGATTCCTGGCGTGATATTAACGTCAACATTATCGACGGTGCTACGACTTGCGTATTTCGGGCTCCGTCTATTTATAACCGACTATCGACTGTTTTTGGTTCCGGGCGCGAACTGTCCAAAGTCGACGTCTTCGCCGTCCGTCCACGCTTCGGCGCCCGTTTTGCCGCCTCTATCACGTCTCTACCGTGCGGTGGTTCCACTAGCACTGCCGTCGATCGTGGCGTCGCGTTCGAGCGCGAGCGCGAGCACTATGCCCACCGAGGCGTTATCACCGCCTCCAACCTCCAAGAAAGCGCTACGCGAACGCGAACTGTTCGACACGCTCTCCATAGCTCTCAGTCCGTCTCTCTTCCACGTCTTTTTTATCGTTTTTAGCCAAAATTAAATTCCAACTCGGAACGTAAGCGAATTAACCCATTTTTGCGAATACACACTAATTCCAAGCTACACACCCTCAATTAGCTTAATTAAACCACCTTCAATAACCTTCGTTACTGTCGCGTAACTTGGGAACTCTGTTTTGAAACGAATTTAATTAAAAATGTATTTCAAAAAAATACCCTGACCTAGTTAACATTATATTTTAATTTAGATTCATCAAACATTAAAATACACATCTTGTTAGTTTTAAGAAAGAATAGAAATTTTTTTTATCTAAATATTTCTAAAAAGTAACTCCAAAAATAACAAAAAAATTTTCAGAGAGTGTCTTAAAAATTGAAGGATGTATGTGATATAATTTTTTTACATCTGCCTTATCGAAATTTACAGCTCAAAGATAAGAAAAATGGACGTTTTTTGCCTTTTAGATGGCTTTTAGATAACGTAAATTCTTTAATATTTGCGAATAAAACCTTGTAAGGATTACAAACTTAATTTTCCCAAAACAATTCATGATGAATATTATATCAAACTCTCATCTTAACGTGCAATATCTTAAGGCTGTGGTCTCGGGCCCGAAAAAGTTGTTCCAATATTTCGCGTTAACCGTTTGATAAATCAAAAAAAAATTCCAACGAAAGTTGTCTAAAAGTGAAAAATCTAGACATGCAAATGGAGATATTTTATAAATTATTGTTAATAACTGAGATTATTAAGAAAGGTTTTTAAAAGGGCTCTTTGCATGAATAGATAAATATTCAAGATATATTTTTTCCATTTACCGTTTTTTGATATTTTAAAAGATAAGCGAGAAATTTTGGAAATTCCCACGGTACAAACTTGGGAATATTTTTCAATTTCGCTAAATAGCTCCGCCCTGATTGACCACGTGGTATGACCGGCGGAGTTGAGTAGGTGCAGTAAGTAAACAAACAAGTTTTTTGTGTAAGTCGATTCTGTTTCGTTGTGCATTTCTGGAGATAAATACTTTTGAGAACTATTCGAGTTTGGAATTCACAGATTTTATTGCTTCTAAAAATTTTAGTAAACTAACATGAATGAAAAGTTCATTTCATAATTTTACCAATCTTTTTGTTATATAAGTACCTCGACCTCATGAAAATAAAGTTCGATATTGTAATTTTGAACACTAACTTTTTCTTTACATACACTACATGTAGCAGAGAAAGTATGTACAACTGGGCCAAATTGGTCACTTTTCAAGGGACAGTCCTGTTTCTATAAGAAATAGAGGAAAAACAGTATCGGTAACTGATGCTCGATTTTTATAAGAAATCGAATGCTGAAAACCTCATATTGATATCTTTTACGGTTTCAGAGATATTGGGGATGCTTTTCGAGAAAGTGCATTTTTTAAGTCTTCATAATTTTTTTCCTGTTGGAAAATGTTTAATTTTGTGAAAACATTCTCGTGGCAACTTTTTATGTAGATTTTGACGTTGTAGGTTAGTTTTCTCTGTAAGCAATATTTTAATAGCTACATACATAAAAGTGTTTTTTTTAATGGAACACTATATTATTACATATTACACGAGAGCCTAGAATTCCCTTTCCAAAAATATGCCTATAAAGTTTGAAAAATGGGATAGATGCGATAATTTGTTTCAGAGAATCTGGAGAAAATGCAGAGGTTGTATTTACATAAACGATATACAGAGAGAAGATAACGTTTAAACTCATTTTTCTCGATGCTAAAAAATGTAGACTGTTTGAAGCCATAATCTGAACCAAAAAGGCTAAGTGATATCGCAAGCAAGGTATCATGTGTGGCACACTTTTGGAAAGGCAATTTAAACTTCCGTCGAATATGCAAAAATGTATAGGTGTTCCATTTGAAAAAGAAATATTTGTCTGCATCTATTAGAATATTGCTTACAAAAAATCAAATTTACACCAACAAATTCTAGATAAAAAGTTGTTTCGGGAATCTTTTCACAGGATCAAGCATAATCCAATAGAAAAGAAGTTATGGAGATTTTTAAAAAATGCACTTTTTCGAAAAACACCTGTATTTCCGAAATCGTAAGAGGTATCAATTTGCGGTTTTCGCCATTCGATTTCTTATAAACATCGAGCAAGACACCAATATTATTTTACCCTATCTCTTATAGAAACAGGGGTGTCCCTTTACAAGTGCCCAATTTGGCCCACCAGTACAGTATAGTCGATTATCCTATCTGTACTACGAACTGCTGTACCATTTTAAAACATTTAATTTTTTTGCACAGTATTTATTACATATACTAAAATAAGTCAGGATCTTATTAGAATTTAGTAAGAAAGATACATCTAATGTTTCCGTCTTTTTCTACTTTACTAAAACGAACTGAACCTCGATTCATGTATTCACTTCTCGACAAAAGATAAATAAACACATGAGTTTCGAATATAAATCCTTTGTCTGTTATCTACAAAGGGCGGAGCGTAGCCCAGAATTAAGGTCCACCTTCTCACTCCCGCGCGTCCGTCTCCTGCGCCCCTGAGAAACTCGATGACCGTAAGACCACAGCCTTAAGTACACTACCTCTCGATTATTGCAATAGCAAAAAATAGTTTTGTAAGTGTAACTCCTAAAAAAGTTTACCTAAATAACTGTAACTAGCTTTGATTTCCTATTTTAACGTATGACAACATATTGCTCACTTACGAAAAAACCGTTATTGAATCAAATACATTTCTATTGCGCCGATATACAAACACATGAGTAATATAATGCAACGTTTTACGTATTTTTGTTCGCTAGGTGCAACAACCTAACATGGTGCAACCTATAAATATAATAAATACGAGAACTAACATTAGTACTAAGGTGAAGTGGGGTAAGTGCGTTTACGGGGCAAGTGCACTTTTAGTCATTAAATGTTACATGTTTGAATTTACGACGCTGAGACCTATGAATAAAAACTTTTACTAACGTATTCGTCCCTATTTTATCGATTGGCGGTATTCGCTTCCATTGTTACTTTGAAAAAAACGCGTTCAAAATTTTTGTTGCAGTCGAAATTGCAAAGCGAGTTAATGATGTTTGAGTAAATTGTCCAACAGTTTCAATATTAGTTAAGTTATTGTGGTGATATGTGGTAGACATACAGGTTTCTAAATTACATTAATTATTCTTAAGGTATTTTTCTTACCGGTTAATACAGTTCCATTTATGTGGCTATAGCGCACTTGCCCCGTTCATTTTAATTGACGGGGCAAGTGCGTTTATTTCAGTAGGGGTGTCGTTCTAACCAGAAACGAAGTACAAAAGAATAATAACGTTTTTTGATTAATTGTAGACAGAATTAGAATAATATTTTATTTGTTATGTTCGTCGCAACTTCTTTTTAACGAAACAGTCTTGTGTTCAGTTCCATAACTTATACCACGGCAGTTAAATGTGACTAACTTCGTTATCTTACAAATTGATGATTTTTGCTTCGGTACACAATAAAGAATATTCTTCAAATTAGATTGCATTAGTTCCATTTGTTAATCAAAGTATTTTGTTCGGAGAAAGAGGCCCTAGTTGCTCTTGCCCCACATTAGCGGGGCAAGTGCGTCCACGACGATTACAATTAAAAAAATTAAAATAATTTATTCAGTATTACTTTATTTAATCAAATATCTTTCATTATCTAGAGCAACGGTGGGCAACCTCCGACCCGCGGGCTAACTCCGGCCCGGACGAGGGTCTAATCTGGCCCGCGAGTCCTTTAGAAAGAGCAATAAATAATTTGTTTTAAATCAAAAAAAAAATTTGATGGAAAGAAATAATTAAAGAAAGGTTTTTATCACTAATGCGTTACAGAAGAAAAAATGTCTTCTTGTTGCACTGGGATTTGCATCCAGATTCCTTGCTTTCCGTGCAGTAGTTCTACCAAGGAAAGCAGGAAATCTGGGAGTTCTAATAAGTAACTTTGTTTTTTATATTAAAAAAACTTATAAGTAACAAAAATTTCTCACTTTTCTACTCCGGCCCGCGCACGAAAAGTAAATCGAAATCTGGCCCCCACTATACAAAAGGTTTCTCACCCCTGATCTAGAGTATGCCCCAAGTCATTATACTGACAAAGGAAAAAATGCGTTGGCAAACATTATTAATGTTGTAACGATTGAAAGTTACACTTATCATTTTTTAAGCCGCACTTACCCCACCTTACCTTAACTCTAACACTAGACCTTGAACTAATACTACATCTATAATAACTAATATATTATGAGTAAAAAGCCATTTCTTCTCACTTCCTTTAAGGAGGTGATAAGAAATATATCTCAGTAAAGAAAATGTGGGCTAAAAATTTTATAATAACTTCATAATTTTTAATAAAGAATCACCTCTTTAAATTGAATCACTTATATGTGACGGAAGTGACACACTTATCAAGATTGATTTGTAGAGATTGAGTTTATTGAGATATTTTTTCTTAATTGTACAAAATCATTAAGAAACATTTCTCACACGTTTTTTTTTTGTGTCAACCTAAGAGTAATTAACTATTGACTATTATTAACTATTAATCAACTATTGACTATTAATAACTTTTTTTTATGGTTGGTAGATATTACTTAAAATTTCACAAAAATCTGATTAAAACGTTAAAACATTAAGAAATTTTTTGGTATGGCTGGTTATGAAAGAAGTGACACATTTGTGAAATTTGTAATTTAACAAAACTGATTCATTTCTAGACGAATTGAATTTATATATTAAAATTAAATTGATTATTTTTTCATTTTTGGATTCGTATTTAGATTTGTTTTCCGAACAGTTGTTTTAATCAATTAAATTACATAGCTCGATAATTTCTCTCACATTTCTCCTTTAACACTTTACAATAAAAGCTCTTTCTTTATTTATAACTTTCTTAATATTATTCATGCGTTCAAAATTTCTGAATAGTTAATTATAATAACAGTTGTGTTCCCAATCGGGATAAGTTGATAAGCAATCGTGAACATATATTTGTAATCATTACATATTCAGAAATGTGAGAAAAATTATCAAACTGTCTATTAGTTAGAAAATTGTCCAGAAAGAAAGAGATTTGGGTTCAAATTTCAATACAGTAAAGAGATATGTTTTATTTTTTTAACGCATTAGAGGTAAACTCTAAAGATTCTTGTTCATTTCGGACATTTTTGGACTTTTCTGCTTTTATATTTAGCAAGTAGTTTCGTTTAAAAATGCTTGAAATGATCCGGTTTTAAATTTGGTAAAATTTGTAAAAAAAAAAACATTAAAAGTTTTTCATTTTTAATGTTTGATAGTTTTAATAATGAACACAACTTCTATATTTGAGTTTGATTGTCTGTCGTCGGGGAGACAACTTGGGGATATTAATCGAAGTCATTTTCTACATTTCGGGTGATTACGTTTTTACATTCTTCATTATCATATCGCCGTTCCGGAACAACATCGACGTAACTGCAATTTTTTGGTAAAATGAGATAAGGCCATCAATGTATCCAAAAAATGCTGATTTTAATTATTTTTGCTTCTCCTGCAATTTTTTTTTGCAGTTATATCGATATTCTTCCGGAACGGCGATATATCAATTTATTAAATTTTATTGCAACGTGTCAATTTTTTCCAATGTTAATGGCGGATTTATGAACAGAACATACTATTTTATAATTTTTTCAAACTAGTCTTTTACAATCTTTTCAATGTCAATTATATTTTTCAACTTGGTTCCGGAAATTGTTCTTCGCAGATGACGCGATTGACCTGAAGACGATCTTGTTGATCGAAACCCGGGTAGTCGAGAGCTTATAAATATATATCTTCAGTCCAACTTCAAGTCTTTCATTTATATTATCTAACTGAAGAATGGAATTATTCATATCAAATCGATATAGTTTGTTTTCAATATACATATTCAAGGTTTTAGTTCAATAAGTTGACCTATTAACATAACAAACACTACAGTGAATGATTTCAATTAAATTATTAGCGAGTTACGATGGGATCGATGTGTCAAGTGGGTGACATGACATTTCTTGACATTAACAAATTAAATATAAAAGGCAGCAATGTCATAATAAACGTTCAAGATATCCATCATTTAATAAGATTCCATCATTCGATATCTTACTTCGAAAAGTTCGTATATCCATATGAACTAATTTTATTGGACCAATAATAAACTGTTTTTTTGTTAACTATTATTGGAATTTAGAAAATGTTTATTTATACAGATCTGGAAATTTTAGTTGAGGGTATAGGAAAATAATGCGTGCAACAGAGAAGCATGTAGGAAGTATTAGATAAACAAAGAGCGATATAACTGTTTAACCACGGCTTTTCCGACACGACCCTAGTCGCCCAACCAACCACCTTCTTCCCACAAACTGTCGAACTGACAGTCTGAGAGTTTGTGGGAAGAAGGTGGTTGGTTGGGCAACTAGGGTCGGATCGGAAAAGGCGTGGTTACAGTTATATCGCTCTTTGTTTATCTAATACTTCCTATATGTTTCTCTGTTGCACGCATTATTTTCCTATACCCTCAACTAAAATTTCCAGATCTGTATATGTGTATTTATACTCAAATGGGAAAATGAAGATGATAATTTTTTAATTATATTCGACTATCTAGGTTTTGACAAACATCATCATCAGGTTATAGGGTCATAATCACATTAGAAAAGTAGAAAAATAAGTGATTGATCGGTGCGATGACATTTTTCTAATTTTTATTTCCTAGCTAGTGAAGAAGAACAGATACTTCTAAGTTGATGAATTTTGAAAAATAAATCGTTAAATTCGTTAAAACTCCATCTCCCAAGAAAAAGAAGTGAGGAAAATAATCTTTATTGGGCTATCGACCTAACAGGTCTTTCCGTCATTACAGCTTTTATAATAATAAAATAACAATTACAATTTTTACGATTTTTTAAGTGAGCGTCAGCGTCTCCTATAAAGTAGCGCTTCGTTGTCTTTAGATAGTGACACTCAGTTTGACACCTGACAATAGTCTGTCTAATATTACTCTGTTTTGAGGATTTCGAATAAAATTCTGTCTGTCGTAACGTTGCCTTATTGGTGTTATTTCAGTTTGTTCATATATTTATTCGTTTATGATGTTCTGTAATGGATTGTTCCAATTTTCGTTATGATTCTTAGGCTTTTTCTTTCGGCTTTGTTTATAACGTCTACGGTCTGTTGAGTTGTGTTTGTTACACATTTGTTGTCATATATGTCTTTACTGTCTATTATGTCTATATGTCAATCTTTTTTATACGACTACGTATTTACAAATTTATTTTATAAATGACATGTTTATCAACTTTTCTACTGTGATTATGACGTGATGACCTTATAGCAACGTTTGTCGAAACCTAGGTAGTTGGGTACAAATAAAAATTCAACTTCAGCATCATTTTCTCGTTTTTTATTTAATTTCTAACTTCTACTGAAGAATAGAAGAGTATATTCCAAAATAAGGTGTACATAATCCGGATGTTCATTTCATTTTATGCGTCTTAGCGTCCTTTGAAATCTTTTAGGCAAAAACGAGGCGATACAAAGTATGTATCATTTCAAACCACAAAGTTAAATGAACACCCAATATCTCCTAAATTAATTCATTAAAAAAATTCCAAGAATTTCTTTCATCTCACTATAGTGAGATGAGGGAGTCGCTTTTATAAAAACGTCTCTATTTTAGTCTTAAATATTCAGTATTTTCAATTTCTTTAGACATGTAGATACAATAATTTATTGAAATCAACCTTTGTTTCAATCGAACTTTTTAATAATTAAATGAAAATGAATTTTCTTTCTAGTCACAGTCAGTGTTTATCATTTTTTAGAAACGCAGGTATAATAATTTATGGGTATCATCGTAACTAGTGGATAATTTAATTTAAATAATTGACTGTACCATTAACCACTTCGCTACGGCGCCTATCGGCCACGAAACGTTTCCCACAACCGGCACTCATGTATGGGGGTCATCTGTGGCCGTCGACTATAGTCGACGCACGTACCGAAGTGGTTAACCCTTCGTTCACACACTGGGGTCCACAATACCCCAAGAAATCTATGGGCTTTATGAAACAGAATTATATGTGTGTGAACGAAAGGTTAATAATAACATTATATTAACCCTTTCTCTATCGGAGCTTCAGGAGAAAAAGTGCCACTACATCCCAGACGTCTTATTATTTAAATATGGTACCAATGCACATTTATGGGTCCTTGCACATTTTTTCCTGTTTTGTGTAGCCGGTTCACTGTGATTAAATGTAGTACAATACGCCGCATTAGTGTGACGTCAAATGTTGTGAAGGTCATGGAATTGAATCCAAACAAACTTTTTCTACATAGATTCAGTCCATAAGCGGCGAGAAAATATTTTTTTTAGAGTACTTAGAGACATATTTAAGGTATGAAAAGTTGGCAGTACAGTACAAAATACCGTGTTCTACATCTAAACCAAAAATGGCAAGTTAAATAAATTTTTTAACGCCGTAAAAGCAGAAATGAGTTCGCGTACACATAACCTCAAAAATCGTATCTGTCAAACATAAGCTTAAAAAGTTCGTAGTTCGGTAATTAATGAGATTTGGGCCACCAAATCTTACAAATGGGATGGTATTATCCTCAGAATATCTTACAGTCCTCGTTTGGGGAAAATCAACACCCTCGGATTATTTTAGATTCAATGCTAGCAACAGGTATAAATTTGATAAAAATATAGGTATTTTGTGATAAAGGAAGGGATTCTCATAGTTTTATGACCTTTATTATTGTACCCTTTGTAGGTAAAACTATGAAATTTGCTGATAAAGAATGTCTATTAAAGGTATTTACCACAAGGCGTAGAAATACATCAAACAGAATCATAGTAAGAGCTAGGATACATGCTAAAAGGACCATACACTCTAACACAACAGTAAAAGTTATTCAAGTTCTTACACATTTGTAGCCCCCTTTAGTTACATATGTAGAACATTGCCATTCTTCGAGTAACAGAGATTACCGTGGACTATTTTGTACATTTTATTTCTGGAATAACTAACGGTAAGTATCAGTACTACTAAACTAACTTTTTTCTGTTATAGGATTTCATAGAATCAAACTCTGTTGGGTTATTGTAGTCTTCTATGTTTTGACTTCACAACTTCTGTTTTTTCTTAGGTTCTTATAATGTGAATATAATTTTAATTATAAATATTAAAGATTTTTAACTCTGATCTTTAGATTTTTAATATACCAGTGCTCATAGAACTCTTATTCTATATCTTATTACAGGAAGGTAAATATTTTAAATAAACTAATAAAAATCAGAACACAGGAAGGAAAATATACAAAACATATTAAAATTATAATAAGTCACAACAAAATACTTATATTATTGAAATAAAAATCCTAGCTAGTAACAAATGGGGGTGGTAGTAATAACTATAATGGTTAGGTTCAAAAGTTGGATATGAATGTGTAAATCTGAATTAAAAGTAAAACACAGCTACACATTTTAATTTATTTATTAATTAATTATTCAAGTTAAGTAAAGTAAATCTTTAAGAGTTCTAATAACTGATACTATGATGTCGGAGTGGCTTCAAAGAGTGTATTCGCACTATTTTGTTTGGTGTACATGTACGTCTTGAGGTAAAATGTCTCTTAATAGACATTCTTTATCAGTAAATGTCATAGTTGTTATGTTTTACCTGCAAAGGGTATAATAATAAAGGTCATAAAACTATGAAAATCCCTTCCTTTATAACAAAATACCTATATTTTTATCAAATTTATACCTGTTGCTAGCATTGAATCTAAAATAATCCCAGGGCGTTGATTTTCCCCAAACGAGGACTGTAAGATATTCTGAGGATAATACCATCCCATTTGTAAGATTTGGTGGCCCAAATCTCATTAATTACCGAACTACGAACTTTTTAAGCTTATGTTTGACAGATACGATTTTTAGGGTTATGTATACGCGAACTCATTTCTGCTTTTACGGCGTTAAAAAATTTATTTAACTTGCCACTTTTGGTGTAGATGTAGAGCACGGTATTTCGTACTGTACTGCCAACTTTTCATACCTTAAATATGTCTCTAAGTACTCTAAAAAAATTATTTTCTCGCCGCTTATGGACTGAATCTATGTAGAAAAAGTTTGTTTGGATTCAGTCCCGGACCTTTCTCAACAATGTGACGTCACCACTAATGCGGCGTATACGAAGCCGTTTTTCCGACAAATAAATAATAACGAAGATATATCGGTTTAAAATTCAAAAAGAAACTTTTCGCGCCAAAACCCTTCGTTCCTGTCAATGACGTCACATTTAGGTAACTTAAGTGCGTACGCCTTTATTCATCTATCTTTCGTTGTATTCTGCGTTTGATGAGTCGTGTTTGAAATTTAAGCGGCAAATTCGGAATAAACATGGTGTATCGATGGTGTATAGTGCCCCTTTGTAAAAATACTTCCATCGCAACTCCATCATAAACGTTCATCAGCGTACCACTAGAAATGAAAATGCTAAATTTTTGGATAAGGGCCGTACGACGCGATCCCAAGGAATTTTCTAGTACATCTGGTTTGTACGTTTGTGTATTACGTTTGTGTATTACGTTTGTGTAATTTTTATCAAAATCTATAATCACATATTTGATTTCTAAATTTTCCTCAAAAGATGAATCGGCGACGCAGAGAATATCTTTGTACCTCTCTAAAAGCAACATTAGCAACATAATTTGAGCTTTATGTTTATTGGGAACTTGACCGTCTGTTGTTATAAAACTTGTCACAGTCCTTTCACTAGATGGACATTTAATTTCAACAACAAAATCGTCAGAAATTGCATCGGGCGAAGCACCAAGAATCGGATTATAATTTAAAGCACGGAAACACGCCATTTAAAACGTTTAGAAATAGAAATAAATTCAAACTACCTAAATGTGACGTCACGACCAATCAGAAGCGTTTCTCATATTTAAAAATTCTTACTCGATTTTAAGTCGATTTGTACAACATTCGTAGTAGATTTTTGGCAAAACTGATTATGGATCCGTTATATGTGAATATAACGCTAATCATTTTAATGCATTTTATCGAAAAAGGGTAGTAGTGCAAGGACCCTATTGTCTTTTGTGGGATGTATCTATAACGTTTTACCTAATATAAGTGAAATTAGCAATTTTCAGGTAAGAAAATCGGATCGTCACATATATGTGACGCTGGTAGCGAAAGAGTTAATGATAATAACTAACTCATACAACAAAATCCGTCAATATTTCAAAACACTGAGTTTTTTTTAATTCTCAACCAAAGAATTCACCAATAAAGTAATAATAAAAAACCTTTATTATTGAAATTTTGATTGAACTTCATATAAATTGAATAAATTTTATAAATCAGCCGAAGTTCTTTTTAAAATTTGGGTTAAATTATCATTATCAAGATTTTTAATTATCTTAATTTTAATTACATTTATTTAAAAATAAATAAAATAATAAATAAATGAAATAAACCTCAACGAAAACGTATGAATAAGTAAAAATTAATCACCAATCTTTTTATAAATTCATACGTTTCGATTTTTCCTTCCAACTACTCACCGACAATGAGCAATATTTTTTAAAATAGATTTTTATCTTTATTTCAATCTAAATTCCTTTTAAACACAATTCTTTCAGTCATACTTCTCAATTTTTTATAATTAGACAAAAACGTATTTCTCTAGTCATATTCACATATAAAACAAGCTACTTATATTTAGAAAAAAAAAACATTCAAAACAACGTTGTTTATTTTGTATGCCGTGAGTACGGTGACTTGCAGTTTACATTCTGGCAATTGGTTTACAAAGTACGTCATTAAAATTTTTACGTTTGCTTTTCTTTAATCGAAAGTGTATCAACTTTCTTTATGAGTAGAGTAACAACCATCAGTAACCAACCAGTAACAAACCATCGCATTAAAACGGAACGAAAGATGGCCTTTTTTTAATTATAACTAAATGAGAAAACGAATGTTGCGGTTAAACTGTTATAAATAAGAGACAATTCTTTTAATTTTAATTATAGTATGTGTAGATGTTAAGTATGTGTAAGTTATATAAAATAAAATCATTTTAATAAATTATTATATAAAAAATTTATTAAAAATCCAAATAGATTTGGTTTTTCTTAAAATCCAAAAGTATTAATTAATTAATTAAAATTATTAATCGAGAAATAATTACAAAAACGTAAATCTGCTGATTAAACCGTTTATTAGCATAAATTCTCTATAAAATTTCCCTAACTATCTGATATTATTATTCTTAATTTGATTATGCTATATGTAAATTAAAAAAAAATAATAAAAAAAACACCTGTTTATCAAAACCGTTCCATAATATCCTTAAAGGATAAAAAATATCAACAGGAAACTTGTTAATTATAAAGTAAAGTTTAAAAAGAAACTTTAACAAGTTCTTATTTAAAAAACAATGTTCGAAAAATTACTAATAACGTATTAACAATACCGATGACGAATCAAATTACAATTTCTTACATTGTGCAAGTTAATAACATTCGTTCCGTTAGTTCGTTTATAGTTAAAAGTATAAAAAAGGAGCAAACTGTTGCACTTCAAGGTTTTAACCGTAGAATAGTCTCTAGAGTAAAGCCTCTGAAAGTAAAATTCGATTTTACAAATCTGAGAGTAGCTCGGAGACTTAGTAAGTAGGTTCGCGTTTAGAATTGGAACATACACGGAGTACGTGACTTTTACTGATGCCGGCAACAAAGCGTCGCGGCGAGAAAAATCAAGGGGAAAAGCAATGGGATATGTTGCCCTGAGCATCGGGTATTAATCAAAGCGGTCGATAATTATAGTCGGCGGCCAATAGTAACAATAAATTGTACATTAAGCGAGGAACATGCTTTCTCTTATTTTTTATTATTATTATTTTTTTTTTACTATTATATTATTATTTTCAAAAATAATGTGGGAGTTTAGTTAGGATCTCTTTAGGCGTTGTAATATAACGTATTAATTAAAGAAGTAGAAAAATGAATATGTTAATCTTAAAGATTGTAAATTTTTTTATTGGTTAAGAACTATTTTCAATGAATCTTTCACGTCTCAACTTTACGCAAAAACGACTTATTTAAAAACTATTTACTCCCTAATCGCTGAATGGTGCGTCTTAATAATTTCCACATTTGTACAGCGTGAGCCAAATAAGACACTAACAAGGAGACCACAAGATGTTGTATTCACCGATTTTAATGAAAGTAGTATCAATCGATAGGTATTGGTACACAATACAAATTTGTAAAATATTAGGGCGCAATGTTCAGGGATTCGCGAGTAAATTGCAATTTTAGCTCGCGATTTAAGGCCACACCACTTTACGTCATCAGTTAGCCACTCCCTCTACGACCGCCTCTGGGTCTTTTTTTAATTAAATTAAATGAAAAATCAAAGTAAAAACGAAAAAGTGTGTTGAATTATTTGTTTTCAAAACATATAACAATAAAATATTAGAAGAAATAAAGTGGAATATTAAAAATTTTGATTATATTAAAAATAAAACGCAGTTACGTCATGAGGTTCAGACCATCTTATTCCGTATGTAGAAGCCGGTTCGTGATAAGTCAGCAAGAGGAGGGGTCGGGAGGAGTAGAACCATTGACATATAAGCGGTGTGGCCTTGAATTGCGACCGAAAATTGCAATTTACTCGCGAATCCCTGAACATTGCGCCCTAATATTTTACAAATTTGTATTGTGTACCAATACCTATCGATTGATACTACTTCCATCAAAATCGGCGAATACAACATCTTGTGGTCTCCTTGTAAAAGAATAACTCCTGTTTCTATAAAAGATAGAGGAAAAATAATATCCCTTTTTCTTAAAAAAAATCGAATCGTCAAAAGCGCACAAACTACAATTTTTTTTCTGAATTTCAGCCAGTGGTTTCTAAACATTATTTTTTCACAGCTTCCTTTAAAATGTTTGATCATATGGCACCTCTCTTCCATTTTATAAAATACTACAAACACAAAAAAAATTTAGTACTACAAAATTTATTAAGATAAACTCTCACACATAAGAAAAAATGAAAAACAATTTTTATTATTGTCGCTTAATGAATCGATGAATGTGCTTGTGCTTGCTTAGTGCAAAGTTTATCAAAACTCGGTGTTATTGATGACATAACGTCATGAAGTTCGTTTTCTACTACCAAACGAGCACGATAGGGTCTATGTCATAGATATAGAGTCATATGTATAGAGTCTATGCCATAGACATAGAGTCATATGTATAGAGTCTATGCCATAGACATGCAGTGTGTCCCTGGATAGGTGAAACGACTCTTATAAAACGTAAAAAATTTTCGATGTTAATTTTCATCTTTTGGGGTTTAGCCCTGCTTGGTTAAAGACTAATTTATAACATATTTTCACTTAAAAAGAAATAAGTGAATCTGGGCAGTAAATAAAAAACTCTTCCTGCAGCAGGTAAAGTTCCTTTTCTGTTCACCGTAGATCAAACTGTTACTAAGATATTTTGTTCAGGATGAAACGTTATGTCCATATACAAATTTTTGGAATGATCGGCCAACTTTAATAAAACGCATTGTTATTTTCGTTAGTAGCACATCACGATTTTTTTTGTCGTGTATCATACCTTTTCAGGAGAAATAAGGGAAACGCTCTTAAACTAGCTTAAGAAAAATTTTATTTATTCCCTTATTTCTCCCGAAAAGGTATGATACTCGACAAAAAATCGTAATCTGCTGCTAACGAAAATAACAATGCGTTTTATCAAAATAGGCCGATCGTTCCAAAAATTTGCATATGGACATAACGTTTCATCCTGAACAAAATATCTTAGTAACAGTTTGATCTACGGTGAACAGAAAAGGTACTTTACCTGCTGCAGGAAGAGTTTTTTATTCACTGTCCAGATTCGCTTGTTTTCTTTTAAGTGAAAATATGTTGCAAATTAATCTTTAAGCAAGCAGGGCTAAACCCCAAAAGATGAAAATTAACATCGAAAATTTTTTACGTTTTATAAGAGTCGTTTCACCTATCCGGGGACACACTGTAGAGTCATATGTATAGAGTTTATGCCATATACCAGTGGTGTCCATAAAGTCGATCGCGAAGCCATTTTCAGTCGATCGCCATCAAATTCACGAATCTGAGGCTGGCACTGGTAGTATTTCACTACAGATCAGGGATCTTTTTTTATTTGTCATCAGTACGTTTCCGGGGGGAGACAATCAATCCGGCCCTGCTTCGGTCGATCTTGGTAACGCATTTACATGAAAAGTCGATCTTGGTCAAAAATTAATGGACACCACTGCCATAGACCAACGGTGGGCAAACTCCGGCCCGCGTGAGGGTCTAATCTGGCCCGTGAGACCTTTAGAAAGAATAATAAATAATTTTTGGTTTCAAAATTATTATTTTTTAAACGAAAGAAAAAATTAAAGAAAGGTTTTTACCACTAATGCGTTCGACAAAAAAAATGTCTCATTACTGCACTGGGATTCGAACCTAAATTTCCTGCTTTCTGGGGAGTTGTTGTACCAAGGAAAGCAGGGGACCTGGGAGATCTAATAACTAATTTTATTACTTAGTATAAGTTTATTAGTAAATATAAGTAACAAAAACTTATTATTTTTTTATTCGAACGAAAAGTAAACCGTAATCCGGCCCTCACTATACAAAAAATTGCCCACCCCTGCCATAGACAATACAATCCCTACTAGACAGATATATTTCTAAACTGTAATGTTTGCTGCGGGAAAAGCTAGTATCAGTAGTATAGTAGTTAATATGTACCTACTTTTTTTGTCAATTTTGGCTAATATTCGCGCCTCCCCTTAGAATAGTTTATACCTCCCAGTTTGGAAAACGCTGGTTTAAGCTTTGGTAATCAAACATCTCGGTACTACTTATAAATATACTCTTGATTTTGTTTTTTGTTCAAACTGTTCTTATTCAAAATCAACACTGTAAGCTTTAAAGTTCTATATATCGAGAAAAACTTAAGTAAAATATCATGTGTATCATATTTTTGGAAAGGGAATTTTAAGTCCTTATCGAATATGTACATGTATCAAATATGTATATCGACCCTATACAGGGTGGTCCGTAACTAATGGGACACAGAGTAACAGTGAATTCCTTACGTCAAAACATTAGTATTAGAAAAATGTATCTTAGTTGAATTATTAACAATAACAAAGATAGAGACTGTTAAAGTTAACATTCTGTTTTCGTTTTTCTTCAATAATTTCCCTTACATTTAAAATATCTTTATAAAAATTGGTAGAACGCCGAACTTAAAGACGGGAAATACTAATTTGATACGAATTTTTTTCAAGATTGCAGAGGGCGCTTTCTATACCAAATAATACTTTTAAAACTCTCTTAATTTTTTTATTATTTAGATTTTTATAAATTTTAAAGTTAAGAACGATTCATTGATCATTTTTACGTAAATTTGGTATACTTATGAAATCTCGCTAAAGTTGACCATTTCTGAAATAATCGGTGTTAATGTACAACCTGCAAAATTTTAATTAATTTAGTCAAGTAGGTACGCAACTCATTGTTGGCTGAATAAAGGAAAAATTAACTTCTTTGCTGATTATGGTGCGTTTATTAATTTTAGGAATTATCATTCATGGAAGCTCGAAAATTATCATTTAACAAAACTCGTTTTAAAAACAACTAAAATTACTGCAAAAAAACGAAAGTAGGATGTTAACTCGAAATACAGAACATTAGAGCTTGCAGTACAGTGTTTAATAAATAGGCTTTGAGCAAAATTCTAAACCGAGGATATACAGGGTGTCGCAGCGAAGTGGACTAGCTGAAATATCTCGGAAATTACAAGTCAAATAAAATTGAAATTTTGTACGCATATTTAATACATTGTAAACTACATTTGGAAAATATTTTTAGTCATCCATGACTTCCGGTTATACCGCAAGGAGTTAAGGAATTATATTTTCGAACGCAATATTTATTTTTCGGTAGGTTGGTTAATTTGAAGATAATTTTGTTTGAAAAATGTTTTTCTATCATTTGTAATTTTAGAGAAACAAATTACTATTCGTCATTATTTACGTTTGATTGGGGTAAAAAATAGGTTAGCCATGAAGAAATAGCATCAATTTATGGGCGTTGCTATCTTTACTACATTAATTAAAATTTTGCAGGTTGTACATTAACACCGATTATTTCAGAAATGGTCAACTTTAGCGAGATTTCGTAAGTATACCAAATTTGAGTAAAAATGATCAATGAATCGATCTTAGCTCTAAAATTGATAAAAATCTAAATAATAAAAGAATTAAGAGAGTTTTAAAAGTATTATTTGGTGTAGAAAGCGCCCTCTGCAATCTTTACAAAAATTGGTATCAAATTAGTATTTCCCGTCTTTAAATTCGGCGTTCTACCAATTTTTATAGAGATATTTCAAATGTAAGAGAAATTATTGAAGAAAAACGAAAATAGAATGTTAACTTTAACGGCCTCTATCTCTGTTATTATTAACAATTCAACTAAGATAAATTTTGCTAATACTAATGTTTTGACGTGAGGAATTCACTGTTACTCTGTGTCTCATTAGTTACGGACCACCCTGTATACAGGCGGTTCCATTAAAAAAAAAAAATAATTTTTATATATGTAACTATTAAAACACTGCTTACACAAAAATCTAACTTACACCATCAAATCCTACATAAAAGGTTGCTTTGAGAATGTTTTCGAGTATTAGCTTCCGATATTATTTTGCCTATATCTCTTATAGAAACAAGAGTTTTCCTCTAAAGTGCTCAATTTGGCCCACCCTGTACTGTGTCCTAATACCTATCAATTGATATCACTTTCATCAAAATTAGTGAATACAAGGACGTGTGATCTCCTTATTACTCTTCTTGAATGTTTTTGTAATTTCTTGGAATGATTAGTTAGTTTTCCAGACATTTCTCTAGGGTTTTATTTATTTTCTCAAATCTTTCTAATATCTATCGATAGGTATCACGTTCATTAAAACCGTTGAGCACCTACTATCGGTGCCAAAAGTCAGGTCAGTGAACTTTCGGATACTCATACTCAGAAAGTTTTCGTTGAAAAAAATCGGGGCAAAGATTGTCATAATTGATGATCATTTCTGTGTAACATAGCCAAAATTCAAAATCGTAGGTGACACGATTTAGGAAAAATCGCGAATTAAATGAAAAAAGGACCGGTTTTTTGATCGGATTGCAGAAAACGCAAACTTTGGATTTCTTTTTCTCAGAAATTGTTGAAGAAAAAAAATTGAACCTTTTGTAGGATGTAGTCTCATTTGTTTACTATAATGTGAAATTTTTTTCTTTTCCAGAAATTCCCTCTATTTTCGCTAAAAAAAATCAATCTCAGAAATAGTCGATCTTGAGAACAGCTGATCGCATCTTAACGAGATTGTCATCAGATGGTAGAAATATTAGCAATCTCAATTCCTACGAATATACTAATTTTTTAATTGTTAAAAAATAAAAAAATATTTTGTGTTTATAGAAATACCCAAAAACAATATTTTTTTATTATTATTTAACAATCGAAAAATCAATACATTCGTAGGAATTGTGATAGCTAGCATTCTCAGCTACCACCTGATGGCAATCTCGATAAAATGCGACCAGCGATTCTAAAGGTCGACTATTTCGAAAATTTAATTTTTTTTAGCGAAAATAGACGTAATTTTTTAAAAAGAAAAAAATACCACGGTACAGTGAATACATAAGGCTACATACTGCAAAAAGGTCTCTTTTTTTTCTTCAACGCTTTTTGAGAAAAAAATTCCCAAAGTTTGCATTCTCCGAAAACTGATAAAAAACCGGTCCTTTTTTTTCATTTAACTCATAATATTTCCTACATCGTGACCTACGATTTTGAATTTTGGCTATGTTACGAAGAAATGATCACCGATCATGACACTCTTCACCTAGATTTTTTTCGACGGAAACTTTCAGAGTATGAGCATATGAAAGTTCACTGACATAACTTATGGCACCGATAATAGTCGCGAGGTCTCCTTGTTAAATTCAACCATTCAAAATTATTTTAGATCTATCTCAACACCGTTCCAAAATTGCTTTTTGCAACTAAACCGGGAACCAAATAGAAACCCATTTAAAAAAAACTCAAACGCCGACTTTGAAGACTACAAAATTTTCACTACAGCAAAGAAAGTTTCACTACAGCAAAGAAAGCGCTATGTCCAAAACCTTGATTTCGAGAAAACCCTTTTTAAACATTAGGAACTTCACATTTTTATTTCTTTTGTCCGAATGTAGCTTTTACATTTGTTAATATTTTTATTGAATTTTAACAAAAACACCAAATGACTTCACAAAGAAAATGCAAAAACACTCTTTGTCATAAGATTACAGACTTCTTCATCAATAGTACAAAGTGAAATAACTTCTGATTGAACGTATTGACAGCATGAATAATAGAATAAGGTCAAAATTTTGAAAAATTTCTAATATATGACACAACACCTTTTGTTTTTTGTTTACGGAGGGGTTTAGCAAATCTGTTGACAGACATGAGGCCTCAATCATTATTTAAGTGACCGTATCATTGGGTTTATGTACTATAATCCGAAATGGAGATGCACTATGAAGAGAAAGATGAAAGAGTACTTAGCAATGTTACAAAAAGGAAGCTTAGTTTTTCATCTTTCTTTTTATGGTGCAGCTTCATTTTGGGGTTGTAGTACTATAACCCGAAATAGAGCTGCACCATGAAGAGAAAGATGAACAAGTACTCGGCAATGTTACGGAGAGGGGACTTACTTTTTCATCTTTCTCATCATGGTGCAGCTCCATTTCGGGTTATAGTACATTGTGATGTATGTTATGAACAGTGCCATTCGTAAAGAAGTCGGTTATTGTAATTGAACAATTTCGAATAGAATTTATAATTGGCTATATCATAATTACATACCTCGGTATGAACGACCATAGTTCGTTCTATGTATTTATTTATTATTTAAGCTTTGAGTGTATATCCCGATTTGACATGCTTTGAAAATGTAAAGAAATAAAATTAGAAAACAGGATTGTTATTTGTAAAAATTGTTAAAAGGCTGACTTTGCCGTCAGCTATTAAAAAAATTTTCATATCCTAAAATAAGCTTACAACTGGATTTGTAGATATATGTTGCGCAGTTGGTATTAATGGCTTATTTTTTTATATCTCATGTCGGGTGATGAAAGTACATAAGTCAAAAAAATACTAACTTTATAGGAAAAAGAAAAATTGAACAGATCGACAAAGGTTCTTATGATTTTATGAGCTATATCTCATTATTGCTTTCATTTTTGCTTTTTTTTATGTGAATATGAAACACTACTTTATTGACGAAAGATGTAAATATTTAATAAATGACGAAGGTTAAATCTGTGTTTATTCAATATTTATAGATGAGGAGAAATAAGTAATAATTTGAAACTTCAATAGTTCTCTGAACTATCACTTAAAAAAAAACAACTGTGTAAAAAACATTTTTAATTACAATTTTTTTTACAATTAACGCAACTAAAATAAATTAGCAGTAGCATTTATTAAGGTTGTTGCAAGTCACAAGTTTCAATAAAATGATATGTTTGTTTGATTTTGAGCTAAACTGATCAGTCTTCTTAAAGGTTAGATTAGTCTTGAATTTTTTTTTTAATTTTATTTTTATTTTTATTATGGTATAAATTTAGACATTTTATCTTAAAATAGAATTCAATTTATAAAATAATTTATAATATCTTATCTAATATTATTTTAAAAAATATACTAGTTTGTAGGTACTTCAAACGGGCGGACTTTAAAGTCTTTAGATATTTTCAACTTTATCACAAGTGACTAACCTAACTTTCTTAAAAAATCACCCAGACTTTATTTATTGAAATTAAAGAATAATTTTTGGTTTAAATGAAAGATAAAAGATTCTATTTTGAATTAAAAAGGACAGATCTTTCCTAATTCTTACCAAAAAAATTAAAAAAAATTTTAAAGTTGGTGAAAATTTTTGATAGTTCTTTTTAAAAAAATTTTTAAAAAACCAAACTTTTTAATAAAATCACCCAAATTTAAAAAAATCACCCAGACTTTATTTATGAAGATTAAGGAAAGATTTTTGGTTTAAATGAAACTTCAAAGATTATGTTTTGAATTAAAAAAGACAGGTTAGTTCTAATTATTACCAAAAAAATTAAAAAAAAATTCTTAAAGTTGGAAAATTTTTTTGACAGGTTATAATCTAACTTTAAAAAAAAATCGACCAACTTTAAAAAATCGTCCAGACTTCATTCCTGAAGATTAGGGAATGATTTTTGATTTAAATGAAACATAAAAGATTCTGTTTTGATTTAAAAAAGGCAGATTTTTTATAATTATTACCAAAAAAATTAAAAAAATTCCCAAAGTTGGTAAAAATTTTTAACGGTTTTAACCCAACTTTTTTAAAAAAATCGATCAACTTTAAAAAATCACTGAGACTTTATCTTTTGGAATTAAAGATTGATTTTTGGTTTAAATTAAAGCTAAAAGATTCTATTTTCAATTAAAAGAGATATTTTTTTCTCATTGTTACTAAAAAAATTTTAAAAATTTTTCAAAGTTGGAAAATTTTTTTGACAGGTGATAACCTAACTTAAAAAAAATCGACCAACTTTAAAAAATTGTCCAGACTTCATTTCTAAAGATTAAGGAATGATTTTTGGTTTAAATGAAACATAAAGGATTCTGTTTTGATTTAAAAAAGGCAGTTTCTTTTATAATTATTACCAAAAAAATTAAAAAAATTCCCAAAGTTGGTAAAAATTTTTAACGGTTTTAACCCAACTTTTTAAAAAAAATCGATCAACTTTAAAAAATCACTGAGACTTTATTTTTTACAATTAAAGATTGATTTTTGGTTTAAATTAAAGCTAAAAGATTCTATTTTCAACTAAAAGAGATATTTTTTTCTCATTGTTACTAAAAAAATTTAAAAAATTTTTCAAAGTTGGAAAATTTTTTTGACAGGTGATAACCTAACTTAGAAAAATCGACCAACTTTAAAAAATTGTCCAGACTTCATTTCTGAAGATTAAGGAATGATTTTTGGTTTAAATGAAACATAAAGGATTATGTTTTGATTTAAAAAAGGCAGATTTTTTATAATTATTACCAAAAAAATTAAAAAAATTCCCAAAGTTGGTAAAAATTTTTAACGGTTTTAACCCAACTTTTTTTAAAAAATCGATCAACTTTAAAAAATCACTGAGACTTTATTTTTTGGAATTAAAGATTGATTTTTGGTTTAAATTAAAGCTAAAAGATTCTATTTTCAACTAAAAGAGATATATTTTTCTCATTGTTACTAAAAAAAATTTTAAAATTTTTCAAAGTTGGAAAATTTTTTTGACAGGTGATAACCTAACTTAAAAAAAAATCGACCAACTTTAAAAAATTGTCCAGACTTCATTTCAGAAGATTAAGGAATGATTTTTGGTTTAAATGAAACATAAAAGATTCTGTTTTGATTTAAAAAAGGCAAATTTTTTATAATTATTACCAAAAAAATTAAAAAAATTCCCAAAGTTGGTAAAAATTTTTAACGGTTTTAACCTAACTTTTTTTAAAAAATCGATCAACTTTAAAAAATCACTGAGACTTTATTTTTTGCAATTAAAGATTGATTTTTGGTTTAAATTAAAGCTAAAAGATTCTATTTTCAACTAAAAGAGATATATTTTTCTCATTGTTACTAAAAAAAATTTTAAAATTTTTCAAAGTTGGAAAATTTTTTTGACAGGTGATAACCTAACTTAAAAAAAAATCGACCAACTTTAAAAAATTGTCCAGACTTCATTTCAGAAGATTAAGGAATGATTTTTGGTTTAAATGAAACATAAAAGATTCTGTTTTGATTTAAAAAAGGCAAATTTTTTATAATTATTACCAAAAAAATTAAAAAAATTCCCAAAGTTGGTAAAAATTTTTAACGGTTTTAACCTAACTTTTTTTAAAAAATCGATCAACTTTAAAAAATCACTGAGACTTTATTTTTTGCAATTAAAGATTGATTTTTGGTTTAAATTAAAGCCAAAAGATTCTATTTTCAACTAAAAGAGATATTTTTTTCTCATTGTTACTAAAAAAATTTAAAAAATTTTTCAAAGTTGGAAAATTCTTTTGACAGGTGATAACCTAACTTAAAAAAAAAATCGAACTACTTTAAAAAATTGTCCAGACTTCATTTCTGAAGATTAAGGAATGATTTTTGGTTTAAATGAAACATAAAGGATTCTGTTTTGATTTAAAACAGGCAGATTTTTTTATAATTATTGCCAAAAAAATTAAAAAAATTCCCAAAATTGGTAAAAATTTTTAACGGTTTTAACCCAACTTTTAAAAAAAAATCGATCAACTTTAAAAAATCACTGAGACTTTATTTTTTACAATTAAAGATTGATTTTTGGTTTAAATTAAAGCTAAAAGATTCTATTTTCAATTAAAAGAGATATTTTTTTCTCATTGTTACTAAAAAAATTTAAAAAATTTTTCAAAGTTGGAAAATTTTTTTGACAGGTGATAACCTAACTTAAAAAAAAATCGAACTACTTTAAAAAATTGTCCAGACTTCATTCCTGAAGATTAAGGAATGATTTTTGGTTTAAATGAAACATAAAGGATTCTGTTTTGATTTAAAAAAGGCAGATTTTTTATAATTATTACCAAAAAAAATTAAAAAATTCCCAAAGTTGGTAAAAATTTTTAACGGTTTTAACCCAACTTTTTTTAAAAAATCGATCAACTTTAAAAAATCACTGAGACTTTATTTTTTACAATTAAAGATTGATTTTTGGTTTAAATTAAAGCTAAAAGATTCTATTTTCAATTAAAAGAGATATTCTTTTTCTCATTGTTACTAAAAAAATTTTAAAAATTTTTCAAAGTTGGAAAATTCTCTTGACAGGTGATAACCTAACTTAAAAAAAATTGAACTACTTTAAAAAATTGTCCAGACTTCATTTCTGAAGATTAAGGAATGATTTTTGGTTTAAATGAAACATAAAGGATTCTGTTTTGATTTAAAAAAGGCAGATTTTTTATAATTATTACCAAAAAAATTAAAAAAATTCCCAAAGTTGGTAAAAATTTTTAACGGTTTTAACCCAACTTTTTTTAAAAAATCGATCAACTTTAAAAAATCACTGAGACTTTATTTTTTGGAATTAGAGATTGATTTTTGGTTTAAATTAAAGCTAAAAGATTCTATTTTCAATTAAAAGAGATATTTTTTCTAATTGTTACCAAAAAAATTTAAAAAATTTTTCAAAGTTTCTTCTGAAATCATCGAATTTTATTCAAATGTTTGTAAGATTTTGTAGAAAACTATCTAAAATGATTTAATTACTTCAAATTTCGAATTTGTCGAATTTAATTAAAAAAAAATAACTTAACTTAGCTTATAATTGTGAAATTTCGTCCAAAAATTTGCTAAAATCGTCGAACTTCGCCAAAAATTTCACCAAATTTAGTGTAAAATTGTCTAAAATTATTAAATTCCGTTTAATTTCATCTAAAATTTTCGAATTTCATTTAAAAAATAACTTAATTTAGCTTAAAATTTAGAAATTTCGTCTCAAATTCTTTAAAACCATTAAATTTCATCTAAAATTTCGTTCAATTCCATATAAAATCGTCTAAAATTATTGAATTTCGTCTAATTTCATTTAAAAAATTCGAAGTTTTCATTCATTACTTTAGTACTAAATGTGTACAAAAAAGACGAACTTACAACTTTATTATATATAATAATTATGATTGAATTAATTTATTAAAATATCTAAAATAACCAAACGTTATTATTTATAAACGATTTCGAATGTGATGTATAATAGTAAATAATTAAAAGCCACTTCCTGAATTACAAAATGTTCAGACAAGCGACCGCCTTATCAATTAAATAAAAAATAAACTCATAAATAAAATACCCAGAGATAGGAATGAATCATCGAGGCTACCGAACGAACGAGCGTATTGATAAGAACCAACAAAAAAAATTCGATGCATTCTGCTATAGATTATGTTAAAAAAACGGCGATCGATAAAATTAGCTAAAACAGTCGATTACGTGAGAGATAACGTCCCAAAGCGGCGTTAACACGTATAAAATCCATGGGATAAAACGGGAAATGTTCCGTGTGGTATTCGTGAACGTTTCCAAAAATACAGCAGACGCACAACAGAAAACAAAGAATGGAGCGGAATATTTTAAGGTTAGGTCGTGCCAGCAAAGTGCCATTCCGTTCGAAACACGCCTAAAGCCTCGCGGATTAGTAAATTATACATTTAGAGGTTATGGCTAAGAGGTTCGGTGACATTTTTCCGACCGGCGATCGGTTTTTCAAGTACGTTTCTTCAACGAACGATAACATTTTCTATTTATACAACTCTCATCGGGGGGTCGTTTTTGCACATTCCATTGCAATCCAACGAATAATTGAAGTAAATCGGTAAATAACACGATGGGGTGGCCCTCCCATACGAAAAATACGTACGAGGTCATGTTCCCCAGGCACAATACAGTTAAGATCGAATAACTGGCTGATGCTGCGTAACGAAACCCACGCGTTTCCCATACGAAAACCGTGGGTTTCATCGGGTTTTAACACCCCGGGATGTTAACAATCTACAGCTGTTGGAACGTTCTAGATTATATAACCGAACAGGGACAAGGGGGCAAAAAACGATCACCCCCATTTTGGGCCTCAAAAAAACTTCCGACCTAAAACTACGAACCATACAGTTTCTACTTACCAATGTTTTTTAACTGATCTGAGTTGTCCTGACCGTTTTCTGCCATTTTGGCACTAGTCACTGCACAACACCACCACACTCACACAAACGACATATCACAATATAACGTAGAATGTGAAGTTATAAACGGACGGGTTTGTCTGCGCCGTGGTGGCAGCACTTGTCTTACACGTCAAACGTTCTTCTAGCGGTCACAATTTTTTTTAATTAATTTAAATTTTAACATTATTAAATATTCATTTAATTATTATATTATACACCAACAAATCATTAATCATATTTTCAATTTAATTAATATATATAAAAATAAAATAATCTAACGGAATTACAGTTTTCTGTAATTAAGAATGACAGAAATGACAGATATCAATGGTTAAATCCATCTATGAGACATCATTGAAAGTTTATTTAAATTTAATAATTAATTTATTTAAATGAAAATAATTAATTTATTTAAATTAAAATAATTAATTTATTTAAATTAAAATAAAATAACAAATCAATAATTTTTTTAGTAAAATTTAATAAGAAATAAATTGAATAAATGATTTTCTTAAGTTAAAAAGTGTAAAAAATTTTTTACCAACTTTGAAAATTTTTTTAATTTTTTTGACAACATTTAGAATAAAACGGTCTTTTTAAATCAAAACTAGAATGTTTTAAGTTTCATTTAGAAAAAAAATCAAATCAAAATCTTTAAAAATGAGTTTTTAATGAATTTTTAAATTTGATAGATTTTCTTAGAAGTGTCAAAAAATTTTTACCAATTTTAAAATTTCTTTTAATTTTTTTAACAATATTTAGAATAAAACCATCTTTTGAAATCAAAACTAGAATGTTTTAAGTTTCATTTAGAAAAAAAATCAAATCAAAATCTTTAAAAATGAATTTTTGATGAATTTTTAAATTTGATCGATTTTCTTAGAAGTGTCAAAAATTTTTTACCAACTTTGAAAATTTTTTTAATTTTTTTGACAACATTTAGAATAAAGCGATCTTTTTAAATCAAAACTAGAATGTTTTAAGTTTCATTTAGAAAAAAATCAAATCAAAATCTTTAAAAATGAATTTTTGATGAATTTTTAAAATTACATAAGTTAAAAAGTGTAAAAAATTTTTTCCAACTTTGAAAATTTTTTTAATTTTTTTGACAACATTTAGAACAAAACAATATTTTGAAATCAAAACTAGAATGTTTTAAGGTTCATTTAGAAAAAAAATCAAATCAAAATCTTTAAAAATGAATTTTTGATGAATTTTTAAAGTTACATAATTTAAAAAGTGTAAAAAATTTTTTCCAACTTTGAAAATTTTTTTAATTTTTTTGACAACATTTAGAATAAAACGTCTTTTTAAATCAAAACTAGAATGTTTTAAGTTTCATTTAGAAAAGAAATCAAATCAAAATTTTTAAAAATGAATTTTTGATGAATTTTTAAATTTGATCGATTTTCTTAGAAGTGTCAAAAATTTTTTACCAACTTTGAAAATTTTTTTAATTTTTTTGACAACATTTAGAATAAATCGGCTTTTTTGAATCAAAACTAGAATGTTTTAAGTTTCATTTAGAAAAAATATCAAATCAAAATCTTTAAAAATGAATTTTTGATGAATTTTTAAATTTGATCGATTTTCTTAGAAGTGTCAAAAATTTTTTACCAACTTTGAAAATTTTTTAAATTTTTTTGACAACATTTAGAATAAAACGGTCTTTTTGAACCAAAACTAAAATGTTTTAAGTTTCATTTAGAAAAGAAATCAAATCAAAATCTTTAAAAATGAATTTTTGATGAATTTTTAAAGTTACATAAGTTAAAAAGTGTAAAAAAATTTTTCCAACTTTGAAAATTTTTTTTATTTTTTTAACAACATTTAGAATAAAACGGTCCTTTTAAATCAAAACTAGAATGTTTTAGGTTTCATTTAGAAAAAAAATCAAATCAAAATCTTTAAAAATGAATTTTTGATGAATTTTTAAAGTTACATAAGTTAAAAAGTGTAAAAAATGTTTTCCAACCTTGAAAATTTTTTTAATTTTTTTAACAACATTTAGAATAAAAACATCTTTTGAAATCAAAACTAGAATGTTTTAAGTTTCATTTAGAAAAAAAATCAAATCAAAATCTTTAAAAATGAATTTTTGATGAATTTTTAAATTTGATCGATTTTCTTAGAAGTGTCAAAAATTTTTTACCAATTTAAATTTTTTTTTTAATTCTTTTAACAACATTTAGAATAAAGCGGTCTTTTTAGTTCAAAACTAGAATGTTTTAAGTTTCATTTAGAAAAAAATCAAATCAAAATCTTTAAAAATGAATTTTTGATGAATTTTTAAAGTTACATAAGTTAAAAAGTGTAAAAAATTTTTTCCAACTTTGAAAATTTTTTTAATTTTTTTGACAACATTTAGGAAAAAACAGTCTTTTGAAATCAAAACTAGAATGTTTTAAGTTTCATTTAGAAAAAAAATCAAATTAAAATCTTTAAAAATGAATTTTTAATGAATTTTTAAAGTTGATCGGTTTTCTTATGTTTTTCTAATTTAATTTTGTCAGTTTAAATTTAAATTCAATTTAAATTTTAACGGTCAAGTTTACACATTGTGGCGCATACGCCAAATTTTCATATTTTGTATCAGGAAAGCATGAATACTAGCAGATAAAACAGGAGCAATCGTGTATAAAAGTCGCAGCAGAAGCAAAAGATTTAATAGTGGTAGCAGTGAAAGACAGCCAACTTCAAGTCGGTAAGGTGACATAACCTAGAATATTTAACTGTCGTTCGTTAATCGGCTTTAATTCAACAATCTTTTTTTTATTAACTAAAAGGTAAGTCATGTTAAACAATAACTATAGGTTTAAGTGTTGTTTTATTTTTTGAGGTTAGGTATTTTATACCGGTGACATACATTCATTCAATTACACTTTCTCTTTTGATATTCAAGTTTCTATTCACATCTATTTTTATTTATTTAGAAATCAAATTTCCACCATGAACGACGTCTATATTGTTTCTGCTTGCCGTACAGGAATTGGTAAGTTATTTATTAATTTAACCCATTTAACCCTGAAAGTTAATTTTGTTCTATTTAAATTTTTTTCATTTTAAACTATAACCAGGGTTAAATGGGTTAAATAAATGTATATTTTTATACTAAAATGTAATGTTAAAATGTCATGTATAATATTTTTTGGTTGTGAGAAGTGGTGAAATCTTAATTCATCCGAGTTAACATCTGTCTAATATCTTTGTGGATTAATTATTGAATTTGTGATAAAATATAGTCTTTACCCTTTTTATTTAACACTTGTTTTTTATAAAAACTCATTTTTAACTTTTTAATATTGTTAGAGATGAAGCACAATAAATATTTTTCATTTTAAACTATAACTCGGGTTAAATGGGTTAAATAAATGTATATTTGTAGACTAAAATGTCATGTAAAATATTTTTTGGTTGTGAGAAGTGGTGAAATCTTAATTCATCTGATTTAACATCTGTCTAATATTTTTGTGGATTAATTATTGCATTTGTGATGAAATATAATCTGTACCCTTCTTATTTAACACTTGTTTTTTATAAAAAGTCATTTTTTTAAACTTTTTAACATTGTTAGAGACGAAGCACAATAAATATTTTTCATTTTAAACTATAACTAGGGTTAAATGGGTCAAATAAATGTATATTTGTAGACTAAAATGTCATGTAAAATATTTTTTGGTTGTGAGAAGTGGTGAAATCTTAATTCATCCGAGTTAACATCTGTTTAATGTCTTTGTGGATTAATTATTCCATTTCTGATAAAATATAGTCTTTACCCTTTTTATTTAACACTTGTTTTTTATAAAAAGTCATTTTTTTTAACTTTTTAAGATTTTTAGAGACAAAGCACAATAAATATTTTTCATTTTAAACTATAACTAGGGTTAAATGGGTTAAATAAATGTATATTTGTAGACTAAAATGTCATGCAAAATATTTTTAAGTTGTGAGAAGTGGTGAAATCTTAATTCATCTGATTTAACATCTATCTAATATTTTTGTGGATTAATTATTGCATTTGTGATGAAATATAATCTGTACCCTTCTTATTTAACACTTGTTTTTTATAAAAAGTCATTTTTTTAAACTTTTTAACATTGTTAGAGACGAAGCACAATAAATATTTTTCATTTTAAACTATAACTAGGGTTAAATGGGTTAAATAAATGTATATTTGTAGACTAAAATGTCATGTAAAATATTTTTTGGTTGTGAGAAGTGGTGAAATCTTAATTCATCCGAGTTAACATCTGTTTAATGTCTTTGTGGATTAATTATTCCATTTCTGATAAAATATAGTCTTTACCCTTTTTATTTAACACTTGTTTTTTATAAAAAGTCATTTTTTTTTAACTTTTAAGATTGTTAGAGACAAAGCACAATAAATATTTTTCATTTTAAACTATAACTAGGGTTAAATGGGTTAAATAAATGTATATTTGTAGACTAAAATGTCATGTAAAATATTTTTTGGTTGTGAGAAGTGGTGAAATCTTAATTCATCCGAGTTAACATCTGTTTAATGTCTTTGTGGATTAAGTCATTTTTTTTAACTTTTAAGATTGTTAGAGACAAAGCACAATAAATATTTTTCATTTTAAACTATAACTAGGGTTAAATGGGTTAAATAAATGTATATTTGTAGACTAAAATGTCATGTAAAATATTTTTTGGTTGTGAGAAGTGGTGAAATCTTAATTCATCCGAATTAACATCTGTTTAATGTCTTTGTGGATTAATTATTCCATTTCTGATAAAATATAGTCTTTACCCTTTTTATTTAACACTTGTTTTTTTATAAAAAGTCATTTTTTTAAACTTTTAAGATTGTTAGAGACAAAGCACAATAAATATTTTTCAATTTAAACTATAACTAGGGTTAAATGGGTTAAATAAATGTATATTTGTAGACTAAAATGTCATGTAAAATATTTTTTGGTTGTGAGAAGTGGTGAAATCTTAATTCATTTGATTTAACATCTGTCTAATATTTTTGTGGATTAATTATTACATTTGTGATGAAATATAATCTTTACCCTTCTTACTTAACACTTTTTTTTATAAACAATCATCTTTTCTTAAGCGTTTTAACATTGTTAGAGATAAAGCCTAATAAATATTTTTCTTTTATTCATGGTACAAACCCTCTTAGTTCATGTTTTGAATATGTAAGTATGTAAATCAAAGGATTCTATATTTTGGTCTTCTTTGGTTGTATTTTCTATTTATAATGTGACCATGAACTTTTACTACTTAAGAATTGCTTTTTAGATTTTTTATTTTAAGTCAATTAAATAAAAAAAATAATTTTGTTTTATGAAAAATTTTGTTTTCATTTTTAAAATGTTAAATTGCTTAAATAAAGATATGTATTTAAAATGTAATATGAATAAAATATTATTTTTCATTGTGAGAAATGGTGAAATCTTACTTAATTTAGATACAATGGGTCAAAAAATGTTTGGACACCTATTATTTTCCAAGAAAATATTTGATGATATAAAAATGTTTTATTTCTAATAATAAAATATGATTTTATATAATATCTAAACACACTAAAACAAAAAAGTCAGGTTAAAATAAAAAAAATGTATAGTTTATTCAACAAAACTTAAATTTTAATTCCAATAAAGTGTTCACTAAAATTTAACTAAAAGAACATTTAGTTTATCCAATTTCTACGAAGCCTTAGTACTTTGTAACCATTCTAAAAGCCTCTAATACTGTTTGCAATCTTCTGGGCATGGATGACACAAGCTTGCTGGTAGTTTCCCTAGTAATTTTATTCCGTTCTTCTTGCAAGTACATTTTTAGCTCATCTTTATTTCTTATATTGTTGCGTAATAATACAACGTCTCGAACACGACTGAACTTTATTCTAGAATCCCCAATACAATACTGGTTGTATAACCTCTCAACATCCCCCTTTTTAAATACAATTTAAAATCTAAGTCTTTTAGTTTTTCGGGTGGTTTTCGTACACGTTGACTTCTTCTGGGAATTCTTGTTTCTTCACTAATTGGCTCTGAAAATCTTGCTTCCTCATTTACTTCGAGTTCGTCATTTTCTGTTTCATTGGATTTTGTACTTGCTTGACTGTTGTCTCTTCTTTCTTCAGCCGGTAGTGGTTGTAAGTGCTTTCTGTTTCTTCTGATGTCTTGTTTCTCAATTTCGACTTGGTTCACTTATCTTTTCTTTAACTACTCCTTCTTTTTGCATGTTTACTATCCACACTCTTTTTCCTATTTTCAAGGGCTCGTTCGATGTTACTTTATGTCTTCATATAATTGCTAATATTACTTTTCATTGTGAGAAATGGTGAAATCTTACTTAATTTAGATATCTATATATTTATATATCTTTATGAATTAATTATTGGATTTGTGATAAAAAACAATTTTTAAAATGCCGCTAAATGATTTAAATAAATACATATCTAAAATGTGATATGTGTGAAATATCATTTTTCATTGTGAGAGATGGTGAAATCTTATTTAATTTAGATTATCTTATTTAATCTAATATCCTTGTGAATTAATTATTACATTTGTGATAAAAAAAAGCCATGTTTACTCTTCTTACGCAACACTTTTTTTTTATAAGGAAATACTTTTTTTTACTCTTTGACATTGTTAAAACACAATGATAAAGCATAATAAATATGTTTTGCTTATTCATGGTACAATTTTTTTTTTTAATTCATGTTTTGAATCTGTAAATACGATGTTAGTTCCAAAAATACCTGTCTTAGCAAAAAAAAATTAATTAATAAAATAAATTTAGGAAGAAATATCATTATTTCTCCATGTAATTTTCCTTTAATTCTATACGTTTTTCCGAACGATGTTCAATAACTTCGATATCATATTTGTAGTAAAGGTACGAATCCACGTTAAAAATATCTCATGAAATTGTTATCTTATGAAATAAAAATTGTAGGATAACTTAAATTTCATACACTTAAGTCAAGAAAGCCATCAAAATTACAGATTATGTATACACTTTACGATACATTTCGATAATATAAAATAATTAATGACGTTTTATGGATAAAACAAAGCATATTATATTTAAATAAAAGTGGTAAGACATGTTCAACGTGAAAATTGCATCACGTTTAATTCGTCAATTTACAGTTAGAGTTTATATGATCTGTGTTCTTATTATTATCTTGTTCTTCCACCTTGTTACAATAACTATAAATCAGTTTTTTTTATGTAAAGTATCATACATTCAATTACTTTCTCAATTCCTTCAATAAAGAACGGTCCAATGACTCCTAATTCATATGACACAACACACCACACATTTACTTTTTTAAAATACTGCCTTTTTCTATTAATTACATAATGGGGATTGCCTCTTCTCCAGTACTAACGAAAATAACAATGCGTTTTATCAAAGTAGGCCGATCATTCCAAAAATTTGCACATGGACATAACGTTTCATCCTGAACAAAATATCTTAGTAACAGTTTGATGTACGGTAAACAGAAAAGGTACTTTACCTGCTGCCGAAAGAGTTTTTAATTCACTGTCCAGATTCGCTTGTTTTTTTAAGTGAAAATATATTACAAATTAAACTTTAACCAAGCAGGGCTAAACCCCAAAAGATGAAAATTAACATCGAAAATTTTTTACCTTTCATAAGAGTCGTTTCACCTATCCGAGGACACACTGTATACAACGTATGATAGATAAAACTTTTTTGTTATTAATTATGTTTGTAAGAGGTTTTTATCTCTTTCTTTTTCACTTTGAAAAGAGTAAATCAAAATTTTGTCATTATCCACGAACCCTGTGCATGTTTTTGTTTGGGGTTTGATGTTTTAACAGGTACATTTCTTTGTGTGAATGATTACCAGTAATGTAAATTTTACGAAATCCTTTATGCTTATGTCGCTCTTAAGGTCGACCATCAAAACTAGTCTTGTATTCAATTAACTTCTGTTAGGAGTTAAATTATAGACCGTTTTCGATTTCTCCAGTGATATAATAGATCTCTCTAATGATAGTAGTGATCATTAACTGTTTTACTTGAGGTGCACAATGTGTAATGAGAATTTTATTTCTTGAATAAGTGTCAACGTATAAACATGGGTCCAATGAATTTTACATGAGGCATTTATTTTATTGTGTCGTGAAATAGTTATTTGATTTTCCCAAAAAATGAGTTCTGCAAGCAAAAAAAAAAGGTTTAAAAATGACAAGAATTCTTTATTGGCCAAGAACTATGATGTTGCAGTTAATCGAATTACGTAAATTATATCCTTATTTGTTAACCTGCTCGTTTGAAAACTTTAAATATAGAAATCTTCGAAAAAATTTTCCTTTCTGATCAAACGATAAGGTCATAATAACAGGTTGCGGTCTTTTTTTATCCCTTTTTGTTGAAATCTTTTTATAAAATCAAAATATTTCCAGTTCAAAATATTGACAAAATATTTCAAAATATTGAGAGACAACTTGTACAGAGACATCCCAAACGCCAGTGACTCATTTTTCTAATGTGCCTAAGAATTGAGCCGTTCAGTGATTAACTCACACATCGATTAACTCCACTTTTTGAAAAATCTGAAATTTAAGTGTCAAAGCACTTGGCATAGTCATAAATTTTTATATTTATGATAACTTTCCTGAATAATAAAAATTAACACTATTAAACAGCGAAATTTGTTTAGCCATTGAATAAAAAGTAATTTATTTCAGAAGCCATTTTGATTAACTCTATATTCTAATGTAAATCGTTTCAATAACGCAATTATTTAGCGAAATTTATGTGTTTATAATTTCGGATGTCATGAATTCAGTAAAAATATAAGCTACATGTTTATTTGATCAGAAACTGAAGGATCTCGTGGGTCTCAAGAAATTTCATCTTGTCTAATAAAGTATATAGAGACTTACGACACAAACTTCGAAAAAGTAATAACATATTCGGATTCGTGTAACGGGCAAAATAGAAATATTAAAACTGTCTTCAGTTTATTGAAACTTGAACTGAAATTTTTGGTAAGTGGACACAGCTATTTACCAAATGACGCAGATTTTGCCATTATTGAGTCACATGCGAAAAAAAATCAAAACATTTTTTCACCAGATGATTGGTACAATATAATCAAACCATGTAAAAAGAAAACGCCATTTAATCTAATCCAAATAACCCACTAAGTTTTTTTTTTTTTTCAACAAACCACTTATGAAGAAAACATTATTTATAATATTGCAGATGAATTAATCACAAATAATATATTATAACAGAACTGTCAATATTCATTTTTTTTTGAAAGAGCTGTAATAAAAATAACTAACTTTTTCTGTAATAAAATACTTAAAAATTTAAAGATTCAATTTAACTTTATTACTTTTTTCAGTTGCCAAATCGATTAACTCCACCTGTCACATACAAACGGTAACATTACTGACGATTATTTTTTGGCTATTCTTTCTTATTTTATATACCGTTAGATGAAAGCTATGTCTGTATTTATGCATTCTGCATTGTATATTTGAATTTATAACAGGAATTTCAAAAAACAATAGACATTATTTCATCGCATTTCTTAACTTTTTGTTCTATGGAGTTAATCAATGTGTGCACTGAACGACTCAATTGATAACCATAAAAAATTCACATATTCATTCTCCACTAAAAACGTAGGTTGGTGAACACAAGAGGCACGAAATTTTCTGATTGTAATTTAATTTTATACCTCTTGGCCTTGGAATAATCTGTATCATGAGAGAAAATTTTCTGAACTCAAGTATTTCACAGAATTATCTAAGTTTTGTTGAAAACACATCTGACAATAAGATTAACTTCTCATGAAACAACACTTTCAGGAGATTTTAGTCTTCTTGTGGACACCTAGCTTAAGAAACGTCGAGGTCCTCAAAACATTCATTTATCGTTGACTCTACATGCATGTATGTAGGAAATGGGAGGGTACGCCAGATGGCATACCGCACTTAGGCCCCATTGCGCCCTTTGTACTATAGCCAGAAATGGAGCTGCATCATGAAGATAAATATGAAAAAGTACTCGGTAGTCTTACGGAAAGGGAGCTTACTTTGTCATCTGTCTCTTCATGGTGTAGCTCCATTTTGGCTTATAGTACAAGCTCTTTGTCACTCACTCTGTCTACATCGATCAACCTAGGGATTTACCAAAGGTTAGGATGTAGTTCAGAGGTGTGTCCCTGATTCCATCCATGGTTGACCAGTCGTCAACCAAGTCCCTTAATCTAAGGTCCATGAGATTCGGGCAATCACATAGGATGTGCTTAACAGTCTCAACGTCTTGCTCGCTAGCACGACATAGAGGAGAAGCGACAAACCCTAAATTATAAAGGTGCTTATTAATCTTACAGTGTCCCATCAGGAGCCCTGTGATTAGTTGACTCCACATATTTATTGTTCAGAAACTTTTTACCATCGAGTAATTTTTTTAAACTTGGTAACATAAAATAATCTAATGGTGCTAAATTTAAATAGTGGGTTGTATAGGAAAATATATGAAGTTTTAACTTATTGATTTTTGTCATCGCTATATAAACTGAAGCGTTGTCTGAAACAACACTTTCTTTTCCGCTAAAAACATCATTTTTTTCTTAATTTCATTTTTTGATTTTCATTGTGTTACCTTTGTGAATGTAATCAATGAAAATTATCCCATGCACATCCCAAAAAAATTACGTTATAACCTTGAGTGTAATCATAATCTTTACACTCCTTAACACTTTTTTTTTATAAACAAACAAATTTCTTTTAAAATTTTTAACATTGTTAAAGATAAAGCACAATAATTTTTCGCTTATTCACAGTAGAAACCGTTTTAATTCTTGTTCTGAATGTGTAAATATGTAAATCAAAATTTTAGGTCTTCTTTTTAACATGGAAAAATTTATTCTATTAATATATCAATCTTAGGGGCTTTCAATGGTCAATACTCAACAATTCCAACGGTAACTCTTGGTGCAACAGTATTGGAAGAAGCTTTGACTCGTTCGGGGTTAAAACCGGAGGATGTAGATGAAGTCGTAATGGGTCAGGTGTTGATGGGTGGCCATGGTCAAAACCCAGCGAGACAAGCGGTGTTAGGAGCGAAGCTACCATTGGACGTAACCGCTAGAACGGTGAATATGGTCTGCGGATCGGGTTTAAGAGCGGTTTATGATGGTTACAGCGCTATTAGAATTGGGGACTCGAAGGCTGTAATAGTTGGGGGGATGGAAAATATGACTCAGGCGAGACATGTCACTTATATTAGGAATGGAGTGAAATTGGGAAGTTCCCCGTTGGAAGATATGATTTTAGCGGATGGTTTGGTAGATCCCATGATCAAATTGCATATGGGAAATACAAGTAAATGATAAATAAAATAGTTCTTTTTATAAATAAAATATTTTTATAATTTAATCTTGTTTGTAGTTGAACATTTGGCTAATAAATATGGGGTTAGTCGCGAAGAACAAGACGATTTCGCTTTGGAATCGCAACGAAAAACCGCTGAAGCTATAGAAAATGGTTACTTCAAGAACGAAATCGTTCCTGTTGTACATCCAAAGTTGGGGAATATCGAAAAGGATGAATACCCTCGTCCTGAAACAACTAAAGAATCTTTAGCTAAATTAAAACCTGCTTTTGAAAAAACCGGTACGGTTACTGCTGGAAATGCTTCTGGTATTAACGACGGAGCTGCTGCTTTAATGCTTTGTAGTTCTGAGATTGTGAAAGAAAAAAATCTTCCTACTCTAGCTAAAATTATCGGATTTGCTCAAGCTGGCTGTGAACCTATTGAAATGGGTTTGGCACCAGTCCCTGCTGTTAAAAAATTGGTAAGAACATAAACTAGTCTTGTATGGAAAATAAATAAAATAAAAAAAAAAATAAAAATAACATAAAAAAAAATAAAATAAAAAAAAATAAAATAAAAATAACATTAAAAAAAATAAAAATAAAATAAAAAATAAAATAAAAAAAATCAAAATAAAATAAAAAAAATAAAAATAAAATAAAATAAAAAATAATAAATAAATAAAGTCGAAAAATGATCCTTTTTAGACTTTAGATAAAGAAAACGGTAAGGAAACTCTTTTGGAGATAAACAAATAATTTTTATTACATAAAGATAATAATTTTTTCTTCTAATATACTTATTATTTTAGTTACAACGTGTTGGTTGGTCTATAGAAGATGTAGATCTGTTTGAATTAAACGAAGCTTTTGCATGCCAAGCGATTCTTTGTAATCGCCAATTGGGAATCGACCCAAAAAAAGTAAACATTTCTGGAGGTGTTCTCTCTCTTGGTCATCCCATTGGATGCTCTGGTGCTCGTGTTTTGGTTACGTTGGTGTATAACTTGAAACGTACCCAAAAGACAAAAGGAGTCGCCGCTTTGTGTATTGGAGGAGGACTGGGAATAGCTATTGCTGTTGAATCTTGTTAGTTTAAAAATATGACACTGTCAAAATGTTTTTATTTTTTGTTGGGTATTGAACGAACGTTAACTGTAAAGTAAAAAGAGTTTTTTTTTAAATATTGATGGGAATAATAATAATGCTTTAAAATAATGTATGATGTCTGTTTATCTTTCCTATAATACTAGAACTTTTTTTAATTTATTGAGAAAAATTCCGAAAAATATTCCTTTTCTATTAATCTCTTACATTAGACTTATAAGAGGGAGTACATTCCAACCAAAATTTAGTTATAAAATGAATACAGTTCAAATTCGTTGTGTTGCTGCGCTAGCAATTTATGAGCGTAGACAATAACGAAGAAAACGCCGTTTCTGAACTCGCGCTGCTTTATAAAATAAAATATGTAGTGGATTATTTCTTTTAAAATTTAATGAATGATGAAGCTGAAGGGCTCATATTGAATATGTCTGTACTTATTTGTGTTCCAACCGTATATGTCCAGACAGCGCCATATAAAGTAATGTGTTTCGTTTCAGTTAGATAAAATATGAGATGGTTTTTACGTTTAAGACGCGTTCATTGAAGATCGCTGAGGACTCGCAACAGGGTCGGATATGAGGCGATTGAAGCGATTGCGCCCAATCGGGCCCCGCGCTTGAAGGGGCCCCGCATTTTAAAATTGGGGCCCTGCATTATGTAGTGTTCGATTTCATAAAGCTCCATGAAGTGAACATTTTATAATATAAAAAAACGTTGACTTGTGTATCATGACTTTTTTAGACGTCGATTGTGCTTGTGTATGTGCTGTATGTAAAAAGTTTATATTGTTTCAGTATACAGGGTGTTTAAAACATACGTTCGAATATTTGGCCCACTTATAGATCTCATCAGTACAAACAAAAAAGTCAAAATAAACATAAGTCCAAAAATCAGCCGTTTCCTAATTACAGCCTGTTTTTCAAATTAAAATAATTTACACTCAGTAGGAGTGATTCGCGTATTTATGAAGTCATCCATGGAAATAACAAAACACATTTTGTTCGTTTCTGTTAGTGTAGTTGCCACATTTGTTGTAATTATTGTGTGTCCGTTATTGTCAGTGTTTATTGAAGTAGTTGTTGCTGTAACCCATTGTTGAAATTTTCGAATATGCCTTATACCAACGCAGAAATGGCAGACATGCATTTTATGTATGGCAAAGCCGATGGAAATGCTTGTGAGGAACGTCGCCTTTATGCCGAAGCATTCCCAAACCGGGTACTTCCGTGTGACAAACTTTTTACAAATTTACATCAACGTTTATCCGAAGTTGGATCGTTTAAATCAAGGAACGGTGATGGTGGTCGGCCTAGATCAGTTTGTACTCCCGACGCAGAACTTAACATTTTAAGACGAATTGAAGAAAACCCTGGTACTAGTACTAGAAGACTCTCTACTGAAACAAATATTAATTTTTCCCTAATTTGGAGAATTTTACGGGAGCAGCAATTGCACCCATACCATATTCAAAGGGTACAGGCTCTAGCTGTGCCTGATTATGCCGCACGACTGGTGTTTTGTCGAAGCATGTTCACAAAAGTCGCGGAGAACCCAAATTTTGTTACGAAAATTTTATTTACAGACGAAGCTGGTTTCACGAGAAATGGCATTTTTAATTTTCATAATAGCCGTGTTTGGGCCGACGAAAATCCGCATGCCGTTGTTGAATCGAATCATCAACACCGATTTGCAATCAACGTTTGGCTTGGTGTGTTAGGAGACCATCTGATAAGACCTTGTTTCCTGCCTACCCGTTTGACTAGTCAATTGTACCTTGACTTTTTGCGGAATACATTACCACTGCTGTTAGAAGATGTGCCCCTCAACCACAGAATTAATATGGGGTTGATGCACGATGGAGCTCCTGCGCATTACGGAGTCTTGGTCAGAAATTATCTAAACGAAAATTACAATGGCAGGTGGATAGGGCGAGGAGGTCCAATTGCATGGCCCCCTAGATCTCCCGACCTCACTCCACTCGATTTTTGCATTTGGGGGTATTTAAAGACATTAGTTTATTCAAGTCCTGTGAATAATTTAGATGAGTTGCGAGAACGAATTGAACATGCCTGCCAGACTGTTCGTATAAATCCGGGACTTTTTGAGAGAGTGCGGCGTTCACTTTTACGGAGATGTGAAATGTGTATACAAATGGAAGGAGGACATTTTGAACATCTTCTTTAAGAATCATTAATTTGTAATAATTAAAATGTATTTATACTGATATTTGAGTGTAAATTATTTTAATTTGAAAAACAGGCTGTAATTAGGAAACGGCTGATTTTTGGACATATGTTTATTTTGACTTTTTTGTTTGTACTGATGAGATCTATAAGTGGGCCAAATATTCGAACGTATTTTTTAAACACCCTGTATAGGGGAATGTGAGTATGTTAGGGACACTTTTTATAATCCATTTAATTGTGGCCATACAAGCAACATAAAAATTTTAAAATTTATACCATCGAATAGCCTACTGTTTATACTATATTTTGGTACTTATTTGATGTCATTTTTTCTAATGGTTAGAGTTTTGTTACAGTAGAAGTGATCATTTGTACTTTTGTCCCAAACGTACCTTGCGTTGGTATGTATGGGACAGTCACAAAATGACGGAAGCATAATTGATTTCTTCATCTTCTTCCGTCTCTAATTTCTTTTTACGCTGTGTTTAACCTTCTCTTCCCTTTTTCGAAATTTTTCATTCTTGATTTTTAATGTTTCTTCTATTAACAGTTTTTCGGGTGTGCTCGTTAATATCTTTGTAATATCTTTGTAAATTGTAACTGTTTTGCAACGGGTTATTCAAGAACCAATTACCAAGAGCCGATTATGTATATAGGAGGTATATCTGGGACGTCCCAAATATTCCTTTCTTTCAATGTCCCAAACATACCTCATTGTAGTTTGTCTACATTTTATTTTTTTTAAATTTTAGTATAGGACACAAATAAAAGACAGCAAGGTGTATTGATCAAAAACAGTTTGTAGACTTCACCAATAATAATTTATTAAGTTTTGTAAATAAACATACTTATAACTAGTACTTATCTGATGCGCCCGATTTTTACTTTGAAACAACATAAACGCAAACGTCCAATTTTTAAGGTTAAAATAACTGACTGCATTTCAAGTTTCGACGATGTAGCACTGTAGGTAGCACTAGTAAATTTAAAGTATGAGAACGGGGTAAATTCAAACAAGTTTTCGATTTGGATCAATTGTCCCATACATACCACTGTCCCAAACATACCCACCTTCCCCTAAACAGCAAAATCAACATTTTTATTTAAACTTTGTGGGTCCTCGCGAAGAAAATTTAATCGGGCCCCGCACTTATTGGATCCGGCCCTGACTCGCAGCGGTTTTAATGCTCATGTAGACGAGTCAATTAAAATACATGTACTACACTTTTGTCTGAAAATCGTTGCCATTCTATCAAAGCGATTTCATAGCTTGTGTAGATATTTCCTTAACATAACAGTAAATTTTTCGTTACACAGTCGATTCTTCTATTTAGTTGGATAAAATTTCACGTATGTAAAAGTGGTCACCTACAATCAATTCATTATATCTTCATTTCTTTTCCAACTTTCCTCTCAATTTCCCATTATTCATTTATATTTCTTCCCCAATTATTTTCCCAGTTGTTAGAACCAATGCAAATTAAAAAATGAATTGCAAAAATAATACAGATACTAAAATTTCCTCAAATGAGAGACATATAAATTGAAATTCACCTAATTGGAATGTTTTATAAGTAGAATAACCGAAGTTAACAAAGAATAATAAATTTTTTTAATCTTATTTCTAGTAATTATGATTTCTCATCGATTTTTATCACAATTGCCAAGTATGCAATTTTTATCCTCGGCATAAAAGTGCTATCTAATCAATTTATCTGATTTAATCACATTAGATCATTTCCTTTAGAGATACTTTAAATTTACACATCTATGTGAACACACAGCAAACTACTGCCCTGAAAAGGAATACTATGAACGTCATCCAACAATTTCCCCCAGTTCTACGCGATAGTCATCAAAAATTGAAACACTCGAATATGTATCAACCCATAATAATTTTTATCTCGCTCACAACAGTTCTATTTAATCAAATTATCCCATTTAACTCCTTTAAATAATTTCCTTTAAAGATATCTTAAATTATACGTCTATGCGAACACAGTAAACAATTAATGCCCTCAAAAGGAACATAATAAACGCCAGTCAGCAATTTCAAGCAGTTTTATGCGACAGTCATCAAAAATTAAATCACTCGAATATGTGTTAATCAGCAAAAAATTTTCTTCCAAATAAGAAATGAAATGGATGGATTCCACACAGTCCTTGTTTTATTTACATTTAAAAATAGAGTTCTTATTGAAATTTTTTTTTATAAAGAGAAAGATTTGAAATAATAAGTGTAAAGTTATTCGTTAAACAAATAGACATCACTAACGTCAACTATTAAAGTGTTCATAAATAAAGGGTAAAATGTTCATCTAAAGTGTTGGTTTTCTTAACCAGGAAAAAATGTCTTTGAAACAAAAAAAAAATGAGAAATGTCTCACACGGTCCTTGTTTTATTTACATTTGAAAATACATAGTCCTTATTGAAAAATCCTTTTTAAAAAGGAAGATTTGAAATTATACGTATACAGTGAAATTCCCCTTTACGGACATCCCCTTGAACGGACACCTCCTTGAACGAACACCTCCCTTGGATGGAGAGTTTCTCATGGAACCCTCCTATAACACGGTAGTTCGGTTTCTAGAAAATGCCGTGTTGTGTGAAACCGTGTTGCATGAAACCCAGAACTAGTACAAAAAGGGGGGTTACGTTCCAAAAACTTATTAAAAACACTTTTTTAATTCGACATAAACAACTTAATTTTTATTAAAAATGTAAATGTATGTACAATACAAAGTAAAAAAAATATTTTAATCTAACGCAACCATAATTTAATGAATTTATTCGTCCTCACTGCTTAGTATAATCAATCGAGAACGTTTTTTCGGTGGAACGATATCGCCTTCAGTTTCAAAACTTTTTTCGCTATTTAAAGTTTTTGTATGTTTTCCCCTTTTAAAAAATCTGTAATCGAACTTTGCTTGCTGGTTCTTATCAGGTTATTGTAAATTTCCCGGTATGGAGCTAAACAGTTTTGCAGCTTCCTTTTGAATTTTCGACTTCTCTCCGTGGAAGGGTCTTCATTCAAGAAAAATGACTCGAGATTTTCCGCTAAGTATAGGCCTTCTTGTAATTTTTTTAATGTTAAATTCTTAACTACACAATCTTCATCAGAGCTAGCGTCCTCAAAATCGATTTGATTTGCATCTAGGGATGCAATTTCCATCAAATCCGCTTCGTCAACATCTTCTACTAATAAATCTTGAATGTCTTCGATAGCCATATTCACAAAACCTTCGCCTCCGATTGATTTAGTGACTTCTAATATGGTACCAATTTCATTTTCAGATGTTTCATGCATGTTTTCTATTTCAACTGCAGAGGGCCATATCTTCTTCCAACACGCATTTATGGTTGATGTTTTTATTTCTTTCAACGACAAAGATATGATTTCGATACAGTGCTTGATTAAAAATTTCTTCCAAGCTTCCATTAAGCTAATTGATTTCGAATCGGTTGGGTCTAAAATCCACTGCAAGGATCTTCTTATATAATATGTTCTAAAGGTATTATATGTATCAAGGTATATTAATAATACCTTGATCCAATGGTTGGACCAATGAAGTATTTGGTAAGAACACTATTTTGACGTTGGAATGTGTTAAATCTTTTGGGTGGCATGGAGCATTATCTAACAGTAGTAGCGCCTTGAAGCTCAAATTTTTCTGCCTTAACTAACGCTCAACGCTTGACACAAAACAATTTGAAAACCAATCTTTAAATAAATTTCCTGTTACCCAAGCTCTTGAATTTGTTGTCAACAAGTTTGTCCAGTATACTGGCAAGGTGTTTTTATTTACGTTTTTCAATGCACGAGGATTCAAAGATCTATAAACTAGCAAGGGTTTTGTCATGAAGTCCCCCGATGCATTTTTGCACAAAAGGAGCGTTAGACGATCTTTGGACACCTTAAATCCGGGTGTGGTTTTTTCTTTTTTCGATATAAAAGTTTTACTGAGCATTTTTTCCCACCAAAGGCGTTTCGTCGGCATTGAAAACCTAATCCGCTGTGTATCCTTGCTCGGTTAAATGTTTTGATTTTTTTCTGGATACGTCCTAGCTTCATGATCAGCTGACGCAGACTCTCCTTGGATTCTTATGCAATTCTTATGCAAAGGAGCGTTAAGGCGCTGTTACACGGCGCGTGGTTCGCCGAACCTCTCTGGATGAACCACGAACCACAAGCCGTCTGACATAGCCGGTTCGTATTGTTCCGTGGTTCGTGGTGCGCGGTTCGCAAAATTCCCATCGAGTGTCGGTAAACTTGGAAAGATCAAAGGAGAACTCGGGCAGAGGTTCGTGATGGTTTGTGTTGGCTCGACGTCACAGAGCAGCTTCGTTGCAGATTTTGTAGGTTAAACAACGTAGGTACATCATTGCAAAAACGTTTTCTACAGTACGTCTAGCCCTTGATAACCTGTAGTTAAAAATTCTTTCAGTACTGTCTTCTGCATGTGTACCAGGGAATGGTTGCATAACGTGAGGCCCAAGAGCAAATGCATCATCAGCCACTATTACATAGGGTATACATTCGCTTCGAAATGGTAGTGCTTCTTCTGGAGGCAAATTCAATTCTTTGGACTGAAGGTTTTCAAATAAGATAGTATTACGGAACACTCCCCCATCGCTGATGCGTCTCTGACACCCTACGTCAACAAACGTGAACAAGTAATTAGCGTTCTAAAACTAACTTTACTTACGTTTCCCTATTTTTCATGTGAGATGCCATCCACCATCTCTTTTTACGACGCTTCAGTCGCTTCTGCAATATTAATCCTGCGTTAATAACGCACAATGACACAGTCACAATAATTTTCTGTCTGTCATCCATGATTCCAATTCAGGACTGACAGACTTTCGACAAACCACTGACTGCCACTGACGAACCATTAGGACGAACCAAATCACGTTAAAAGTCTGACGAATCGCGCACCGTTTTGTCACTACTGGTTCGTTAAAACGCAAGCCATCCCGAACTAGCTTGTAGCTAGTTCCACCAAAGCCCAGTTTCGTCGGCATTGAAAACCTGATCCGCTGTGTATCCTTGCTCGGCTAAATGTTTTGAATTTTTCTGGATACGTCCTAGCAGCTTCATGATCAGCTGACGCAGACTCTGCTTGGATTCTTATGCTATTCTTATGTAAAGAAGCGTTAGACGATCTTTGGACACCTTAAATCCCAGTGCAGTTTTTTTTCTTTTTCGATATAAAGGTTTTACCGGGCATTTTTTTCCACCAAAGCCCAGTTTCGTCGGCATTGAAAACCTGATCCGCTGTGTATCCTCGCTCGGCTATAATGTTTTGAATTTTTTCTGGATACATCCTAGCAGCTTCATGATCAGCTGACGCACTCTCCTTAGATTCTTATGTTATTCTTATACAAAGGAGCGTTAGGCGATCTTTGGACACCTTAAATCCGGGTGCAGTTTTTTTTTTCTTTTTTCGATATAAAGTTTTTACTGGGCATTTTTTTCTACCAAAACCCAGTTTCGTCAGCATTGAAAACCTGATCCGCTGTGTATCCTTGCTCGGCTAAATGTTTTGAATTTTTTCTGGATACGTCTTAGCTTCATGATCAGCTGACGCAGACTCTCCTTGGATTCTTATGCTATTCTTATGCAAAGGAGCGTTAGACGATCTTTGGACACCTTAAATCCGGGTGCAGTTTTTTTTCTTTTTTCGATATAAAGGGTGGATTAGACGGAGCTAGTTTACACGCCACAGGCCCGCTTTTTTACTATCCGGCTAGTTAAATAGTTGGCGAGTGAAAAGCACGCATGACTATACGTGGCTAGTAAACAAGTTTGAACTCGGATACTCGCAACCACCTGATTATTGTGTTACTTGTATTTAATCGTACCTACAACATGAAGTGGAATTCGAATAACATCGTCAAATTTTTGGAAATTTATGAAAATTTTCCAATATTATGGAACGTAACAAACTATCATGATACAAAATTAAGGGACTTGGCTTTCGAGAAATTAATTGAAGAATTGAAAAGTGAAGATTTGCTTTTGAAGTGAAGGTCGGATCTACTTCGGCTAATTCTTTTAAAAGGGTGCAAGAAGTACCCAACTTATCCCTGCGAGAAATTCATTCCCTCACCCATTTCCTTTTCCGTTTCTCGCAAATCGTGTTTTTTAATTCTTGCTGTAAAATAGCTCCAAGAACTAAGGTACATCCACGTAACACTTGTTTGGATATTTTATTAGGTACCATTTTGACTATATGACAACTGAACTAACAAGTACAACCAGCAGCGTTGTAAAATCTTCTCCTCTGTAGCTAGTTTACTAGCCGATATAATTACACGATCCTTATTTAATATCTAGATAGCAAAAAAGCCAGCTAGTGACTAGTAAAGTTGACCGGTCTCCAACTTTACTCGCTCACGTATTTACTAGCAAACTATCTGGATAGTTTACACGCTACCATAATTACACAGAGCTAATTTACTAGCAGCTAGTAAAGAAACGCGCAAGTGGCGTGTAAACTAGCTCCGTGTAATCCACCCTTAAAGGCTTTACTGGGCATTTTTTCCCACCAAAGCATGGTGGGAAAGCATGATGGTTTTCGTCGGCATTGAAAACCTGATTCGCTGTGTATCCTTGCTCGGCTAAATGTTTTGAATTTTTTCTGGATACGTCCTAGTAGCTTCATGATCAGCTGATGCACTCTCCTTGGATTCTTATGCTATTCTTATGCAAAGGAGCGTTAGACGATCTTTGGACACCTTAAATCCGGGTGCAGTTTTTTTTTTCTTTTTTCGATATAAGGATTTTACTGGGCATTTTTTCCCACCAAAGCCCAGTTTCGTCGGCATTGAAAACCTAATCAGCTGTGTATCCTTGCTATAATGTTTTGATTTTTTTCTGGATACGTCCTAGCAGCTTCATGATCAGCTGACGCAGACTCTGGATTCTTATGCTATGAATTGCAAAACGCTTTTTGAATTTTCCAAACCAACTTTTTCATTACGTGCGAAACCGTGTTATAGGTTGCCGTGTTGTAGGAGGGTTCCCGCAATTTACAATTCGTGTTATAGCGAAACCGTGTTATAAGATACTGTATTAGAGAAGGGCTAACTGTACTTCGCATTTCTCTTAAGCGGACACCCCTTTTGAACGGACACTTCATCCCGTTGGTGTCCACACAAGGGAGATTTCACTGTATACTCATTTAACAGATATCTCTAACGTCAACTATCAATGTTCATAAATAAATTGTAAAATTATAATTTCTTTTTTATAATTTACTTACAAGTAAAAAAAACTTTTTTTATTCTGTATCTATTCTATACTAAACCCAATTCGCAACATCCACACAGATTATTGAATATCAGGCAAGCATGAGTTGAGCTAGGTAACTAAAATCGATTCAACTCTTGTTGCTAGGAAATTCCCGCTTAACGATCAGCGGGGTTCGCAAAACGACTCTAAAGTATCAGGGTGTTAGAAGTGTCGAGAAGTGCGAAGGCGGGCTTTTAGAACCGCCGATTCGGTAATAGACGTCAAATTTAAAACCAATCGGCCTTCTAGTGTAGGCGTTTTTTTGAACGATAATAAATAAACGTGCCGTTTCGCGTTTGCACAATGCCTCGACCTTGTACGTGACGACCAGTAATCCTAAAATAAAAAAGGCCACGCGAAACGCTGCTCGAGACTGATTCCATTCGCACCTGTAAATTAAATAACGTTGGCGAGAAGTCGTTTGCGTACTCTCCCCAACTTAATTTTATAAATTATCGATTTCAGTAATTCAGTTAGCGCGAAAATCGGAGTGAATTAAAACGTGTCGGGAACCCAGACAGTTATGTTGCTAACAGTGCGTTGCTGTATCAGCGGTTTCAGGCGCGTTTTCGCCGACTGTCACACGAACCGCGTTTTGCTGAGTGTCAGTCGTAGAAGTTACGTCGCCGAGAAACGGTTATCAAGAATAATTCGTGCCATGAACATCAAATTAACGAAACACGAGAGCTTTAAGTTCACCGATTACGATTGTATCGGGTTCGATTTGGATAACACGATATGTAGATACAAAGTTATGAATATGGTAAGGTTAGAATACGAAGTTTTATCTGAGTATTTAGTGGAACAAAAAGGATACTCACCAAAGTACTTAACGTTACCCATTGAAGATGACATAGATTTTATGTTAAAAGGCTTAATTTTGGACGTACATAACGGAAATATTCTACGTATCGATTCTAACGCTCATATCATGCATGGAAGTCATGGAACTAAACAGCTTTCTAGAAGTGAATTAAAGCAGTATTATGGGGAGGAATGTCGTTGGCAAGTAACAGATCTTTTTGCAAGAGATCCTTTGCATACATGGAATGGTCCTTTATCAGAAAGAGTACGTACTTTATTAGATTATTTTGATATGCCTGCTGGTTTAGTATTTGCAAGAGCTGTTGATACATTAGATGAAGAAAATAACAATCAAAAGCTTGAAAGTTATTCTATTTGGCCTGACATACTAGAAGCTTTAAGTTACATGTTTAAAAAAGAGCACTTTATGTTAGAAAAAGGTGGATATTTCCCAAATATGAAAAATAAACCTGAAGAATACATTCATAAATGTAGTGATAAGCTTATTAAATGGTTTGAAGAATTAAGATCTCAAAAAAAACTTTTATTTCTTATAACTGGATCAAATGTGGATTTTGCTTCTCACACAGCTGAAAATGCAATGGGAAAAAATTGGAGAGATCATTTTGATATTGTTATTTTCTTTGCTAAAAAACCTGGATTTTTTACTGAAAACAGACCGTTTATTGGTCTTAATGGTATTGAAGAAACTGATCCTGTTCCTGATAAAGACCTAAAATTAGGCCATTCTTACACTCATGGTAATTGGAAAGGTTTATACGAATTTTTATCAAAATCATGCGGAAAAAAAGAACCCAAAATCGTCTATATTGGAGATAACATCATCCAAGATGTTTATGCCCCCGCCGTTCATGGTCAATGTGACGCGATAGCTATATGTGAAGAATTAGAAGCTGAAGGAGTCTATGGTCATAATCAATGTCACAGTGAAAAACATTTATTATCATCTAAAACTTGGGGATCTTATTTTCACCACAAGGAAGCAGACAAATCCACAATTTGGAAGGAATTTATTAGAAACCACGCTAAGATTTGCATTCCAAACTTAGAGTACGTCACGAATTTTCCGGTTGATCACGATTTTTTAAAACCGGATAATCAATAAATTATAATATCGGCAATAATGCAATGCGTTCAATAATTTATAGTAGTAATAAGTTTAAAATTCAGGAATAAAATATTTAAGTTTGTTTGTTTTTAAGATTATTTTTTACGGTTGTTTATCGTTTGAGTTAATTTTTTTTGATTTTATATATTTTCTTAACTAACGTTTTTCATTGTAATATTTATAAAAACAGTAGACAAAAATCTCGAATTCGTAAAATCATTAATTTATTTTTTTGTGATACGACGTTTACTTATATTTTTGTCACCTGTTATTTTTTTAATAAAAAAAAAGACTTTCGAAGTACGTTTATGTTTCTTTTTTTTTAATTATAAACCATATTACCGTATTCATTTGAATTCAAGCCGCACTATTTTTGCTGCATAATCGTTCATAAAAATGGGGTGCGGCTTAGATTCGAAGCTAATTCAAAAATATAAAATACCCAACAAAAAATTTTTATTGTAATATTATGATTTACTTATTTACCAAATTTATTTTAAGAAACTTTTTTTTTTACTAATCATTCACAGAAATAGGGTGCAGCTTAGATTCAGGTGTGGCTTACATTCGAACGAATACGGTATTACCTGAAAATTATCATCCAAATAGGTTATTTGACAAATAAAATTTACTTTTAACATTTTATCGTTTTTAGATATCCATTAGATTGATGTAAGTGTAATGTGCGGAAATAAAAAAAAAATAAAGGTGGAAAGAATAGATTAAAAAAAAAGTGAGATTAAACTGAAACTAACGAATTTAGTTTCCAACGACAAAATTTAAAATTGATTGCGAGATTTAAAAAAATACTAGAATTCTCATGGAATAATCTTAAAAGTTATTAGGATAATTTTTTTGATTTTTAAAATTGGTGGAGGTGCCGGGGTGTATTGTTTAAAATTTTATTGTGGTCAACAATAATTGTTTTTAAATGTTGGTATGGAGATTGGTATCCATGTAAAGATTATTGATAAAAGAACAAAAAATATTTCCGACGTTCAATAAAAGTTTTCATAGAACGGACCTATTTTAAATGTTTTAATAACAAAATTTTATTTTAAAGAAGATTTGATATCTTCAAGAAAGTCTTTTTTTTTCTGTCTTCTCTCCTCTCTTCCGTTTTCTTTCTCTCTTCTCCCATTTTCTCTCTTCTCTTATCTCATTTTCTCTTCTCTCTTTTCTCTCGTCTCTCATTTTCTCTTTCCTCTTGCTTTTCTTCTGTTTCATCTTTTCTCTCTCCTCTGTCTTCTCTCTTCCTTCTCCTTTCTCATTTCGCTCTTTTATTTTAAAGAAGATTTGATATCTTCAAGAAAGTCTCTTTCCTCTGTCTTCTCTCCCCTCTTCCGTTTCCTTTCTCTCTTCTCCGATTTTATCTCTTCTCTGATTTTCTCTCCTCCCTCTTCTCTCGCCTCCTCTCCTATGTTCCCTCTTTCTTCTCTTCACTTTTCTGTCTCGTCTCTTGTCCTTCTTCTGTCTTCTCTCCTCTCATCTCTCTCCTTTCTCTTTTTTCTCATTTTCTCTTCTCTCTCTTCTCTCATTTTCTCTTTCCTCTTGCCTTTCTTCTGTTTCGTCTTTTCTCTCTCCTCTGTCTTTTCTCCTCTCTTCCTTCTGCTTTCTCATTTCTCTCTTTTATTTTAAAGATTTGATATCTTCAAGAAGGTCTCTTTCCTCTGTCCTCCCTTCTCTCTTCTCTCGTTTCTCCTCTCCTATGTTCCTTCTTTCCTTTTACCTCTTTTCTGTTTCGTCTCTTCTCTTTTCTCTGTCTTCTCTTTTCTCTGTCTTCTCCTTCTCTCTTCTCTTCTCTCTTCTCTTCTCTCTTCTCTTCTCTCTTCTCTTCTCTCTTCTCCTTCTCTCTTCTCTTCTCTCTTCTCTTTTCTCTTCTCTCTTCTCTTCTCTCTTCTCTTCTCTCTTCTCTTCTCTCTTCTCTTCTCTCTTCTCTCTTCTCTTCTCTCTGCTCTTCTCTCTTCTCTCTTCTCTTCTCTCTTCTCTTCTCTCTTCTCTTCTCTCTTCTTTTCTCTCTTCTCTTCTCTCTTCTCTCCTCTCTTCTCTTCTCTCTTCTCTTTTCTCTTCTCTTCTCTCTTCTCTCTTCTCTTCTCTCTTCTCTTCTCTCTTCTCTTCTCTTCTCTCTTCTCTTCTCTTCTCTCTTCTCTTCTCTCTCCTCTTTCTTCTTTCCTCTCTCTACCCTCTTCTTTCTCCTCTATTCTCTCATCTCTAATTTCTTCTCTTTTCTGTCTCGTCTCTGCTCTCTCTTCTCTGTTCTGTCTTCTCTCCTCTCTCCACTCTTCCCGCTCTTCTCTCTCTTCTCTTGTCTCTCCTCTTCTCTTTCCTCTTGCCTCTATTCTGTTTCGTCTCTTTTCTCTCCTCTGTCTTCTCTCCTCTCTTCCTTCCCCTTTCTCATTTCTCCCATTTTCCCTCTTCTCTTCTCTGTTCTCTCCTCTCTCCTCTTTCTTCTTTCCTCTCTCTACCCTCTTCTTTCTCCTCTATTCTCTCATCTCTCCTTTCTTCTCTTTTCTCTCTGGTCTCTCCTTTCCTGTCTTTTCTCTCTTCTCTTCTCTTCCCTCTCCTTTGCTCTCTCCCGTCTCCCGTCTCTTCTCTTTTCTCTCTCCTTTCCTCTTTCGTCAATTTCGGCATAGTATTTATTATATCTTTTGAAATCTAGTTTCCAATGATGTGCTATAGTTCGCTCTACTATCGATGCCAAAAGTCAAGTCAGTGAACTTTCAAATGTTTATACTCCGAAAGTTTTCGTCGAAAAAAATCGGGGAAAATACTATCATGATTGGTGATCATTTCTGCGTAACATAGCAAAAATTCAAAATTGTAGGTTACGCGGTTTAGGAAATACCGCGAGTTAAATGAAAGAAGAACCGGTTTTTTGACTGGTAGATGGAATTTTTGAAAAAGAAAGAAATGCAGCATTATAGTAAACAGATGAGGCTACATCTTACAAAAGGTTCTAATTTTTTTCCTTCAGCGGTTTCTGGGAAAAAATTTCCCAAAGTTTGCGTTGTCCGCAGACCGGTAAAAAAAAACCGGTCCTTTTTTCATTTAACTCGTGATATTTCCTAAACCGCGTGACCTACGATTTTGAATTTTGGCCATGTTACACAGAAATGATCACCAATCATGACAGTTTATACTCCGATTTTTTTCGACGAAAACTTTCAGGGAACGAGCATCCCAAACTTGACTGACTTGACTTATGGCACCGATAGTAGTACTGAGAACTTAGAGACTACATTTAAAAAACTAACCCAAATACCCCAGATATTCCATCATTTATAGCTTCCTTATTAGCTATTCTATAGCGATGATTCTCCCATCACATTATAGCTCTTGAAGTCTACTTTCAACAACTATAGCTAAAACTTTTTAATTATTACTTTTCAAGTTTTGTAATTCCTCATACAATTACCCACGATCAATGTCGACAATTTGAATCTCACCTCTTTTCGGAATTTAATAAAATTTTAGGTGCTCATCAAATTCACACTTCAACACATCACCCACAAAGTAACATTTATGAGAGATTTCATAGAACTTTAAGAACAGCTTTAATAGTCAAAGGTGATATGGTTAATTGGAAAAATGAGCTTCCCATAGTCTTTTTAGGTTTTCACTCAGATGTTAAAAAACACTTAGGTTGCTCTTCTGCTAAGTTAATTAATGAATAACCTCTTAGATTATCTGGTGATATAATTGTTGTTGTGATTTGAAATTTCACAAGGATTTAGATTAAAACTTAGTTTTAAAGTTGGTATGAAGATTGAATGTCTTTACATTCAATCTTCATTCAATTATCTTTATAATTGATTGAAAATAAAAATTATTTTTAGCCATAAAATTTTATTTTAAAGATTTAATATCTTCATGTGGTTTTATTTTAAAACAAAAACATGTTTTTTTTTGAATCTAACATAATTTATTCAATCTTATTTTAAATAATACATCAAATAAGCTTCTTATAATCTAACATGCTGTGATTCATACTCCTAAAAAATACCAAATATTAAAAACTCCTTCATAAATTCCCCCCCCCCCCAAAAAAAAAAAAATAATAATAAATAAATAAATGAATAATACTTACATTTAAAAGTTGTTTCACCAAAGGTGACATGCATCGATTACAATCAATTTTTCCAACCCCTGTAGATTTTTCAATACATTTACATTTTTGGCATGAACTTTCCCGAACGGTTCCAGCAACAAGTTCCGCCCATTTTTCTGAATGCCTTTCAAGCAAACTTCTTTCAGTCACCGTTCCAGATGTGGATAAAGCTAATCCACAACACATATCCTTTAACGAATCCATAATTTTTTCATTAGATTCTTCTTTTAAAACACCTTGATTATCTATGCGACGTTTTAGTGAGTCTATAGCAAGAATATTATGTGTTTCAAATGGGTTAGGTTTGATTATATTAAGAATTATGTCTTTTTCTCCGAGAAGATTAAATAATTCTTGAGGGTGTGCGACTTCTAAACAAGTTTCACATTGTGTTAAAACGAAAAGTTTTGTTACAGCTGGTCTGAATTCTAATTTAGTGGAATATCTAATCATTTCTTCTAGTTTTGAAGTTGATGTTTTTGAAGTTGATTTTGAGGTTGGTTTACGTTCAATACTAAAAATTAATTTAAATAAAAGAAAAATTAATTTAAATAAAAGAAAAATTAATTTAAATAAAAGAAAAATTAATTTAAATAAAAGAAAAATTAATTTAAATAAAAGAAAAATTTTTTAAAAATTAAAAAAAATTTACTTACATTATTGGATTTTTAGATATTGTTGAGTTATTCATCCAAATCTTTCCATTAACCGTTTGTACAAAAGGTTTTATATTATTTCCATAAATAACCGATGAAAATCGATTTTTAGTAAACCCTCTTTTTATCAAAGCTTCGTTTAAAATTTGTTTTAAATTTTCAATTTTTGGATGACAATTTTCTTCTTGAATAAAAACTACGTCGGTTGTTTTAGGATTATGACCATCAAAAATACGTTCACTATCAAAATCACTATTTTCATTACTTAAATTACAATTTACTAAAAGAAAAATAAAATTAAATAAAAAAATAAAATTAAATAAAAAAATAAAATTAAATAAAAAAATAAAATTAAATAAAAAAATAAAATTAAATAAAAAAATAAAATTAAATAAAATAAAATACAGTAGAACCCCGATTATCTGATTATCTGTGAGTAGCAATTATTCGAGCTCCGGATTATAGTAATCTTTTATTTGCCGTGAGATTCGTTTTTTAACGATGGGCTCAAAGGGAAGACGTGTAGTTCTTTCCTTCGAAAAAAAGGTTGCAATCATAAATCGTGTAGTAGATCGTGGGGAAAGTGTAAAAAAGCTTGCGGATGAATTCAGTATTGGTGAACAAACAGTGCGTGATCTAATTAAACGAAAAGATGAGATTTTAAAGTTTGTGTCTACGTCCAGTACATCGGTCACGAGAAACACAATGAAGAAATCAACACTCGCTGATATGGAGTCTGCTCTGTTTGAGTGGTTCAAACAGAAACGAGCTGAAGGAATTCCGATTTCTGGGCCAATGGTGTGTGAGAAGGCAGTATGGTTTCACGAAAATCTCAAAATTGATGGAATGTTTACTGCTTCATAAGGGTGGCAATTTAAATTTAAAAATCGATATGGTATTAGACAGTTAGACATTCACGGCGAAACATTGAGTGGTGATTGAACGGCTGCAACACTATTTAACGAAGAATGCAATTCAATAGTTTCTTCTTTAAACTTGTCTCCTGACCAAAGTTTACGCGGATGAGATATATAACACGGATGAGAGTGGCCTTTTATGGAAAATGATGCCCTCGAAAAGACTGGCTGCACACTCTGAAAGATCAGCGCCCGGTCACAAATCCAGCAAGGAAAGAGTGACAATTGTGACGTGCTCAAATGCAACGAATATGCACAAAATTGACAGTGATTGGGAAAGCTAAAAGACCAAGATCCTTTAAAGCAGGGATTCCCAACCTTTTTCTTGTATCGACCCCTTGTAAGAGAACAGTTTCTTACATCGACTACCTAGCACTTTTACAAAATTCTGTTGAAAAGTCGTCAATGTGATGGCTGTGCTTGATGTGTCGATACTATTTTTTTTAATATTTGGCTTAAAATTACTTAATGCAATTCTTAAGTCCCCTCTTTCGAAAACATTCAATCTATTTCTTGTTTTACACAGCAAGTTGTTGAGGTGACTAAAACCTGCTTCCACCAAATAAGAAGAGGGGAACGTTAATAATAGTGGTCCTGTAATAACTAATAATTGTGGATACTTTTCCCTGATGATTTTCAAATTCCAAAACTTTGCGTAGCCGTGTGTTTTGAATAAGAGTTGTGCTAGAATATCTTCCTTCAACGCAATTAACTCTTCTTGCACCATAATATTATATCGAGATATACCGCACTGTAATGGATCTATAAGCCATGCTGGCACATCCAAATTTTCTATGTCTCGAAAGCGAACAGCTATAGCTATCGATCCCCAATCGACCCTCTGATCAATATTGACCCCCTTTACAACTTCATTGACCCCCAAGGGGTCGATACCAACCCCGTTGGGAATTCCTGCTTTAAAGGAACAGAAACTAGAAATCTCCCATGTAATTATTATTATCATCCAAAGCCTTGGATGAACCAAATTATCTTTAGAGAATGGTTTTTTAATATTTTCGTGCCTTGTGTGAAAACATTTCAGGAAGAGAAAGGGCTTCCCAAAAAGCCCGTTCTTCTACTTAATAATACACCCTCTCATCCCTCAAAATCCATTTTAAAAACAGAGGACGGTCAAATTTTCGTTTACTACCTACCACCTAATGTAACTTCTTTAATCCAGCCAATGGGTCAAGGAGTGATATCCTGCTTGAAACGACGGTATAAAAAAATTTTCCTCCGTTTTCTTCTCCAAGAAAATTGTATTGGTTCAATGAAACAGATCCTTAAAATGTGGACAATAAAAGATGCAATTTTTGCAATATGCGATGCGTGGGAAAATCTACCTGCAAATACATTAAAGCTTTCTTGGTCAAAAATTTTAGATCAAGACTACAGGGAGGAAGAAAATACGAAAGATGAAGATATAGAAGCCTGCCTCGAGGTATCAAGATCACTTCCTGATTTTGTTAATGTCGACCGAGACGATATTATTGATTGGTTGCAAAACGATGAAAATGAAGAAGGATTCGAACGTTTAGCTAACAGTGATATAGTAGCACATTACATAAGGACAGATACCCCAACTACACTCCGCATTAAAATTAACGCACCACAAAAAAATCCACAAAATTAAAAGTTCATTTTCTCTCAAGTCACTGGTCTAATTTAATTTTAGTTTTTTTTGTAATGTAGACCTTTTCTTCAGGAACAACCCAGAGTATAACATTTTTATTTAAACTTCAGTTTAAGACATGTACAGGGTGTGTAAGAAGACATTGTTTTTTCATCGATCTTTGGAACACCTGTGGACCGTTTCAAATGCATCATCTGATGACTACCATAATCAAACGGTATTCCAGTCTTTTTTTAACCATTTGTTTTTTGAATTATGTGTTTTTCTATTTATTCAAAGAAACAGTGGTCTCTTAAAGATTAACTGACTAATTTATTGAAAAAGAGTACTGAAACAAAATGATTCTTTGATATCATTTAATTTGACAGTAAAGTAGGCTACGGAACAAAATTGTAATTGTGACAGTTGTATCACAAATCTTGTGTGCTTCGAGTTTTTGTAACAAAATATGGAACGCCAAACAAGAAATTTAAGTCGCGATGAATGTGTAATGGCGACTACATTGGCCCAAGAAGGATTAAGCTACCGTGCTATTGGTACGAGACTCGGTGTATCTCATACTTCTGTAATGCGAGTTGTTCGTCGTTTTGAAGCAACTAATGATTATAGCAGACGTCATGGACAGGGAAGATCTGGGAAAGCCACATGTATGCAAGACCGTTTCATTCAATTACGAGGTTTGAGAGAACGATTTGTAACATCAAGATATCTTTAGGTACAACTGAATGCAACTCACAACATTCAAATAAGTTTGTCCACCGTAAGACGTCGTTTAGCGGAACGAGGTTTAAAATTTAGGATTCCAGCAAGGGTACCAAAGTTGACTGAAAGCTATCGCAGAGCCCGGTTGGAATTCGCGAGTCATCATGTCAATTGGACGCTTCGAGATTGGGAGCATGTTCTGTTTATCGACGAAATCAGATATTGCCTTTACTCGTCTGATCGCCGAGTACAAGTTCTTAAACGATCAAACGAACGATACCCACAATGCAATATTCGTCCTACGGTTTCATTTATTTGCGGTTCTGTGATGTTTTGGGGAGGAATTTCCTTAACCGCTCGAACAGAACTAGTATCATTACGAGGAGCCTCTCTAAACAGTCAACGATACTGTTTAGTTATTAAGAGAAAATTCTCGAGAGAAGAAAATAAAGAACACTAAAGTTTTATGAGAGAGAGTACTTATGAAAATTCTTTCACTAACACGAAAACTGAATAATACGCCAAACAAATACCAAGAAAAATTTAACTGTATATTTAAAGTTATTTAACAAAGATTTCGGGCCAGAGAAACGATGCGAGTAAGTCGAGAACTGCGTGCGTACTAAAGTATAAATTAGAAATAAACTAGTTTTTTATTGAAGTTCAAAACCTGGCGATCCAAAAATAGAAAATAAATAAAATATAGAAATAAAGAAATAAACTTTTAACAGATACATCAATGAGATTTTAGCAGAACATGTAGTCCCATTTGCTGGATACATTGGAAATGATTTCTTGTTGATGCAAGACAATGCTAGACCACATGTTGCTCGGATAGTGCAGGATTACTTGCACGAAGTTGGTATAGAGACCCTAAACTGGCCTCTTCATAGTCCAGACCTCAATCCCATTGAGGACGTGTGGGATAGCATTGGCAAAAAACTTAGAAGTCATCAATCGCTCGCTGCTTCTCTTGATGATGTTGAGAGATATGTAAGAGAAATTTAGGACAACATCGATCAAAAAGAAATACGGCGTTTATTTTTAAGCATGAGACGTCGCTGTGAGGCCGTCATACGGTTTAGGGGCGGAAATAAGCGCTACTAATTTTTTTGGTTAGTTGATGTAACTTCTTAGGTTAAAAAATGTTAAATTTCTTTTTTAATTTTTCAAATAAATCGTTTTTCTCCTTGGCCTATCTTGGCTTACATGTTTAATTTGTTTCTGTACTCTTTCAATAAATTAGTCAATCAATTTTAAAAGGTCCACTGTTTGCTTGCATAAACAGTAAAACACATGATTCAAAAACCAAATGGTTAAGAAAATACTGCAATACCTTTTGATTATGGTAGTCATCAGATGGTGCGTTTGAAACGGCCCACAGGTGTTCCAAAGGTCGATGAAAAAACGATCTTTCTTACACACCCTGTACATGTCTTAAACTAAAGTTTAAACAAAAATGTTATACTCTGGGTTGTTCCTGAAGAAAAGTCTACATTACAAAAAAAAAACAAAAATTAAATTAGACTAGTGACTTGAGAGAAAATGAACTTTGAATTTTGTGGATTTTCTTTCTGGTGCGTTAATTTTGATGCGGACTGTATCTCAGATCGAGATGATTCGCAAAACGATGACAGTGATGATGACAACGGTTCCAGTTCCAAAGAAGAAAAAAATCAACCAACGCAAGCAATGAAAGCACTTGATATTGTTGTGAAATTTTGTGAGCTGCAAAACTTCGAGTGAAATGACATAAATTTAAAAAAATTAGATCTGATGTTAAGACCATAGTCGCAAATCGAAAAAAAAAACAAAAATTGATAACATCATACTATTTTTACACCAATAATAAATAAAATAAAGTGTATTTGGATTAACCGCGGTTTTCAGTTATCCGTGTAACCCCGTCCCCGTCATCACCCCGGATAATCGAGGTTCTACTGTAATTAAATTAAATCGACCTATGCAACGAAAACTATCGTAAATCATTTTTGATAGAACTGAGTGAGATATAAGCGCTTAAAGGTTTTGAACAGATTGCATTTTAAGAAATAAAATTTTCTATGTAAACATTTCCTACTGGGTTGCTATAGAATCTTATATAGAGGATTCCGAAGGGCTTCACCATAGAAGAATAGCAATTAATTCTGTTTTCTTTTCAAATTTTTCAAAATCACCATTTTTGATTTACGACAGTTTTCGCTGGATAGGTCGAAATAAAATAAAAAAATAATATTAAAAAAAGATAAAAATATTACCACAAAAATCAGGCATTTTTACTTGAATGTGTTTATATCCACATAAATATTTATAAGCACTTATTGAAGAACAAACAGATTCAGAATTACTTCTAAGTGCTTTTAAACACATTTCATAAAAAGGTTTTGGATCCACAATTGGAAAACAAGACGATAAAGATGAATTACTTGTTGAAAACGTTTGAGAACAAATAACATTCATAGCTTTATTAACAAACGTAGGTATTTTTAAATTATCTTCTTTATTTTTTTTATCATTATTGACATTGACATTAAAACATTGTCCAGCTCTCCAACTTTGTGCAAAATCATCAACGTTAATCACCATAGATCCATTTGGTTTTCTCATATCTGTACTTTGTTCATTATCCATTGTTCCTAACATTCCCCCAATTTTTCCAAAAAGCCATTCAGAAACTTTAAACGTACAATAATCGTGATGAAGGTTACAATTTATAAATAAACCTTGATTGTTTCCAAATAAAACATTTTCTTCTTCTCGATGAAGGTAAAAATCATTTTGTACCAAAGGAAATTCAACTGGTTTTGAATTAAATAAAATAGGTTCTTCATTTGAAGTATTTATAATAATCGAATCGTTGTAATTTGTTATTGTTAAAGTTGTATTTTTTCCTGGTGTTAAAACAACCGAAAATGAATTTGTATCGAAGTTATTAATTAAAAGATAGCTACAATCTCCTTTAAAATCGAAATATTTGTTGTTAAAAGTCATAAAATGATTATTTGAGATAATCATAGCCATGTTATTAATCGGTGGTTTTATAGTTGTATATAAAATCGTATAAATGAACATTTGTATTTTTGATAAACCATTTTCTAATCTATCTAAAGTAAACGAACTGATTTTTTCAAATATATGGTTGTAAAGTGGATGTTGTTCAAACTTTGGTGTCTTATCAAATGATTCCCATTCGACTGGTAATCTCTGGGTAATTTCTATAACACCTAATTCAGGTTCATAAACGTAATCGAAAATTCCCAAACCTTCTTTTGTACTTCCAAATACATTATGTATAAATAAATGAAAATAATAAGACATTTTCGTTGAAATATAATCTTGAATTTTATCATATATATTATAATATTTCCAAATCCATATTATTTTTTGATAAGTAACATCAACAAAATTCTTTAAATCTTTAATTTTTGGAATATATATATCGTATTTTTCAAAAAATATTTGAAAGATAAATGGAAGATATTCATTTGTAACTTTTTTTAGATTAATCACAATTGTATCGATTGTTATTTCTAAAATATCCCAAATTGGAATAAAAAAATCCGTAAAATTAATCGTAGAAATCCAAGTTGTTATTTTATTATAGATTGAAATAATTTCTTTTACTTCTTGTAAACGGTAAAAATAAGATTGGATGTAAAATATCGTTTCAACGACGATTACTCTTACATAAGTTTTTTGTCGTTCGAAATATAATGAAAATTCATTTAGTAAATTTATAACTGGGTAAAAAATAGCTGTAAAATGATATTTAATTGAAATTAGGTAATTTTGAAAATTATCTAAAACTTTCCCAGCGGAATTTTTCATATTATTTAAACTAGATTTAGCATCTTCTAAGCTTTTATTTAAAATATTTTTAGCATTTTCTTTTAGATATTTTATATTTTTAATTTCACCAATAACATTTTCTATGTTTTTAAGAAAAATTGAAAATACTTCAGATATTTCTTCAAAAATTTCGGTTGTATTTTTAATAAATTCATTAAAAATTTTAAAAGTATTTGTTGTTATATCATCTAATATTGGAAAATAATTATATAATTTTTGAAAAAATGATGTTATATCTGTACAGTAAAAAGTATTTTTATAACATAAAATAATTCCGTATATTATATGATTTTTTATTGTTTCTGAAGGTGAGTTTAAATTATCTTTAATATTTTTTTTTATTTTTAGGTATTCTTCTGATATTATTTTACCAGTATCGTCGTTTATGATGTCAATAAGTTGCCTACCACTTGCTTGAACGACGTATTTTATTTCTGAGTACTCCTCAATTATTGTTTTATAAAATTTAGGTAAGATATTTGGTTTTATAAGGAATTTCGTCCAAAGTAATGAAGTTGTATTTAATTTAAATGTAATTAACCCATCGATATTTTCTTTACCGTAGATATTATGCGTTAATTTAGCTGTTATTTCTTTTTTGTTGGGAACTCCTAAATAAAATTGATAAAATCTATCTTCCCCATATTTAGTAAAAATTTCAAATGAAGGATTTTCTTTAAAAATGTAAAGGTAACTTAAATTTAGAGGTTCTTTATTATTAACTTTTAAGTTTAATTCAAACCCTTTTGAGTAAACATCAGTTATTGATTTACCATAAACAAACAATAAATTTTTTTTCGACTCTAAACTACCGGAAATTTCAAATTCTTTTCGACCAACTTCTAAAGAAATTTTCATAAAATCAGGTTTATTTTTTATAAAATCCATATACTCTATCATAGTTGTTATTTTAATAAATTTATTTGAAGTTATAGTTTTTGAAATAAGTGCGTGATTTAATTTAGAAAAAGGTTGTTTTAAAACCAATCTTCTTTCATCGATTATTTCATTATTTAAATAAGTTTTATTATAAAACATTTCCAAATGAATCGTTTTTTCTTTATTATTTGAATAATCAAAATCTAAGGTGAACCCAAAAGGTAATTCATTTAATTTAGTAAAATCAACTTTTAATATAACATCTTCATTAAAAAAACCAGAAAGTACAGACTCTAAATGTCGATTATTTAAAACACCTTTGTAATTAATTTGTGATTTTTTATATTTGTCCTTCCATTCGAATTTTATATTAATTTCACCATTTAATGTTTCTATTTCATTTGATTTGTTTGATTTATTTAATTTATTTGATTTATTTGATTTATTTGATATATTTGATATATTTGAATTATTTGAATTATTTGAATTATTTGAATTATTTGAATTATTTGAATTATTTGAATTATTTGAATTATTTGAATTATTTGAATTATTTGAATTATTTGAATTATTTGAATTATTTGAATTATTTGAATTATTTGAATTATTTGAATTATTTGAATTATTTGAATTATTTGAATTATTTGAATTATTTGAATTATTTGATGGATTTGATTGACTTGATTTATTTGATTTATCTGATTGATCTGATTGATCTGATTTATCTGATTTATTTGATTTATTTGATTCATTTGTTGATTTACCAACATCAAATTTTAAAAGATTAACAACTTCATATTCATTTAAAGGTGTAAATAAACTTAACTTTGAGTAATAATCTACCAGTGAGGTGTTTTTCTTAGAAAATTTCCAATTAAAGCCGAATAATTTTTCTTCATTCCAGTAGATTTTCACCCCATAGATTAAGTCACTTAAATTTTGGAAATATTCTTGATCTAAAGTGAATATTTTATATGGTAGGTATAAAGAAATTGATGTTTCGTTTAATATGTTTTGGATGAAATGAAAACCGTAACGATTTTGGTAATCTTTTGGATCCCAAATTTTTAATTGGATATTTTTTGAGGGTTTTTTAGAGTCATTCAAAGAGTTTTTGAGAGGTTTATTGGAAGATTTATTGGAAAACTTATTGAGAGGTTTATTGAGAGAGTCATCAAAAGAGTTATTGGAAGATTTATTGAGAGATTTATTGAAAAATTTATTAAAAGGGTCATCAAAAGAGTTATTGGAAGATTTATTGAGAGATTTATTGAAAAATTTATTGAAAGAGTCATCAAAAGAGTCATCAAAAGAATCATCAAAAGAATCATCAAAAGAGCCATCAAAAGAGTTATTGAAAGATTTATTAAAAGAATTATTGAAAAAATTATTGAAAGAATTATTGAAAGAATTATTGAAAGAATTATTGAAAGAATTATTGAAAGAATTATTAAAAGAATTATTGAAAGAATTATTAAAAGAATTATTGAAAGAATTATTAAAAGAATTATTGAAAGATTTATCAAAAGATTTTTCAAAAGATTTATTAAAAGATTTATCAAAAGATTTATCAAAAGATTTACCCAAAAAATTACCAAAAAGATTACCAAAAAAATTACCAAAAAAATTATCCAAAAATTTACCAAAAGAATTACCAAATAATTTACCAAAAAAATTATCAAAAAAATTACCAAAAAAATTACTAAAATAATTACCAAAAGAATTACCAAAAGAATTACCAAAAGAATTACCAAAAGAATTACCAAAAGAATTACCATAAGAATTACTAAAAGAATTACCAAAGAATTTACCAAAAAAACCACCCAAAAAATCACCAAAAGTCTCACCCAAAGAATCATCAAAGAAATTATCAAAACTAAACGAAATTTTTCTAACATACAAATTAATATAAAAATGTAAAGAATCATAAAAATAAAAATTATAAACATAGTCATTATTATAAACCAAATAACTTTCATACAAATCCTTTTTATAAATAACCGTATGATTATTAGTCTCTAAACCTGAATAAACAAACGAATTATTATGGTTAATAAGTAAATTTAATTTTACAAACCTATCGTTTAATTCAGATAAAGTTGAAACATTATACAAATTATTTTCTAAAGGTATAACCTTAATTTCAAGAGCTGTGTGTTCAAAATCATGTATGGGATATGGAAGTGATATTCTAAAACTTAAAAATTGTATTTTTCGATTAAATCCAACCCCTATCTTTCGTTTTAAACCCGGATAAAATAAAAAACAATTAAATAAATTCTCCTCATATTCAATAATAAAATAATAATTTTCATAGTTTTTAAAAGGTGTTTGTAAATTGATATTTAACATTTGGGATTTATTTGTAAAGTTATTTTTTGTGTTTAATTTATAAATTCTTTCATTTATATTTAAAATAACATTTAAAATAACATTTGTATGATTTGTATCATTTGTATGATTAGTTTTTTTTAAACTAAATCCGTAATGTTTATAACCTTCGAATGGAGTTTTTATTTCAAAGCCAACCAAGCTATTATCTTTTTTATAATCTACTTTTGTTTCATATATCTTATCAGCTAAATGAAAACCAACGTCGATTTTAAACAAATTTTGATCGTTTATATAGATAGCTTTAACTGAATAAGTTGTGTTATTTGGTAAAGTAACATAAAACCAAGGTGTTAAATTTCTATGTATATGTACTTCACCATCTAATTGTTGAAAATTCTCTAAAAATGGTATTTTTAAATGTGTTTCAATGTCTAAACCATCTTTTTTAAGATCAAAATTTCCTATGATTGAAACATTACCAAGAATTGATGATTCAATTTTAATGGAATTTAATGTTTTAAAGATTTCATTCCCCCAAGATGTTTTATATTGTACCAAACTTAATATTTTATTTTGAGGTGCTTGGAAATCTAAATAAATAGAATTATCATTTGTATGACTGTAAAATTTAGCAAATATATCATTTTTAATTGATATGATATCAAAACTAACATTCATGGGTAAATTTACTTTTGATGATAGTAAAAAACCTTCATTTTCTAAACAAGGACTTCTTATCATTAATTTAACAGAACCTAAATCAGAAAATTCGTATTGAATTTCATTTGGTTCTTTTTTAACATGAACTGTTATTTTTGAATATTTATATTCATGATTTAATTTAGTATAAAAATCATTAAAATCAAAAATAATTCCCATTTTTGTACTATCATGATATTCATTAAAATGTATTAATTTTTCTTGATTTTTTTCAAATTTAAAAATAGTTTCAGCGAATAATTTCTCTCTGTGTAATTTTCCATAAATGAAAATATCATTTAAAATAGGAATTTTGTTCATAAATTCAATGAAAGTTTTTGAGGAATTAAATTTAACTTCGAGATAATTTTTAAATTTAAATATCATTAATTTTTCTTCGTTTTTATTTCCATTTTGATTTCTATTTTGATTTTCATTTTGATTTCTGTTTTGATTTCTATTTGGATTTTCATTTTGATTTCTATTTTCATTTCCATTTTGATTTCCATTTAGATTTTGATTTCCATTTTGATTTCCATTTTGATTTTGATTCCCATTTTGATTCCCATTTTGATTTCCATTTTGATTCCTATTTTGATTCCCATTTTGATTTCCATTTTGATTCCTATTTTGATTCCCATTTTGATTTCCATTTTGATTTCCATTTAGATTTCCATTTTGATTCCCATTTTCATTTCCATTTTCATTTCCATTTTCATTTCCATTTCCATTTTGATTTCCATTTTGATTTCCATTTTCATTTACATTTTTAATTCCATTTTTATTCCCATTTTTATTTTCATAATAAACCCAAATATATTCATCAAATTGAAAATCCAACTTTTTAAAATTTTTATAAACTTCAAAATTATACCTTAAATCGTTTTTAAATTCTTGATAATTTATATGAAATACATCAAAATTATTTAAATAAATGAATTTAACTTCATCTTTATAATTAAAATTAAAATCAAAATCATTTTTAGAAAAATTTAAATTAAATATTGTGTTATCATCAAAACTATATTTACATCTTAAATTTTTCCATAAAATATATGAAATTTCAAATTGAAACTGATAAAAAGTTGCAAATAATTCACCTTTGTCACCTTGATGAATCATTTCAAAAACATTATTTGGTGTAATTACTTTAAAAAGATTATTTTCAAAGTCATACTGAATAAAAAAATCATTAGTTTTTAAATAAGAACTTTTAAAAAGATCAAAAAATAATTCTGAAGATATTGTTTTATTAATTAACATTAAATTTGTATTTAAAATAATCGAATTGTTTTCTCTCTTTGATTTTAAATCAATATTAATATTTTTTTTCATAATATTTAATGAAGTTTTTAATTGATTATTTGTTTGATTTCCATTAAAACTTATAGAAACTTCCTTGAAATTTTCTAAAGTTGTGTTCAAAAAAAATTCAGATTTTAAATTAAAACCATCAAATTGTAAATCACTTGAAAAATAATTTTCATTATTAAAAAAATAAATTTCTAAATGTTTTGTTTCTAAAGAGTTATTTTTAAACAAATTTATTTGTAATTTTCCCTCTAAATTTGTATAAACTTCCGATTTTATTTTCGATTTAAGTTTAAAATCATTTTGATCCAAATTAAAATTTGTTATAAAATCGATTAATTTCCCATCGAAATTTCCATAAGTTTGTAAGTAATAAAAATTATCTTTTTTGATAAAACTACCAAATATTTGTACATTTTTACATGTTTCAAAAGGTGTTTTAAGAACAATTTTATAAGCTTTGGGATCATAATTGACATCAAGAAGTATTTTTGATTTATTCCAATTTAAATCACATTTTACGTTCATTAATTTTTGGTCGAATTTTATTTTTAATGTTGAATTAATTGAAATTAAAGATGGATTTTTTAAAATTAAATCGAGATTTTTTGAAATTAAGTCTGGATTTTTTAATATTAAATCTGGATTTTTAAAAATTAAGTTTAGATTGTTTGAAATTAAGTTTGGATTTCTAAAAAGCAAATGTGAATTGTTTGAAATTAAATTTGGATTTTTTAGGATTAAATTTGGATTTTTTAGGATTAAATCTGGATTTTTTTGAATAAAATTTGGAATAAAATCTGGACTTTTTTGAATAAAATTTGGAATAAAATCTGGATTTTTTTGAATAAAATCTGTAATCAAATCTGGATTTTTTTGAATAAAATTTGGAATAAAATCTGGATTTTTTTGAATAAAATCTGTAATCAAATCTGGATTTTTTTGAATAAAATCTGAAATAAAATTGGGATTATTTTGAATAAATTCTGGAATAAAATCTGGATTTTTTTGAATAAAATCTGAAATAAAATTGGGATTTTTTTGAATAAATTCTGGAATAAAATCTGAAATAAAATTGGGATTTTTTTGAATAAATTCTGGAATAAAATCTGGATTTTTTTGAATAAGTTCTGGAATCAAATCTGGGTTTTGTTGAATAAAATCTGGATTTTTTAGAATCAGATCTGGATTTTTTCTAATAAAATCTGGAATCACATCGGGATGTTTTCGAATAAATTCTGGAATAAAATCTGGATTTCTTTGAATAAGTTGTAGAATCAGAACTGGATTTTGTTGAATCAAATCTGGAATCAAATCCGGATTTTTTAGATTCAAATCTGGATTTTTTTGAATAAAATCTGAAATAAAATCTGGATTTGTTTGAATAAAATCTGAAATCAAATCTGGATTTTTTTGAATAAAATCTGAAATCAAATCTGAATTCTTTTGAGTGAAATCTGGAATCAAATCTGGATTTTTTAGAATCAAATGTGGATTTGTTTTAATAAAATCTGGAATCAAATCTGGATTTTTTTGAATAAAATCTGAAATCAAATCTGGATTTCTTTGAATAAAATCTGGAATCAAATCTGGATTTTTTTTAATAGAATCTAAACTTAAATCTGAATTTTTTTTAATAAAATCTGAAATCAAATCTGAATTTTTTAGGATTAACTCTGGATTTTTTAGAATCAAATTTGGATTTTTTTGAATAAAATCTGAAATCAAATCTGGATTTTTTTGAATAAAATCTGGAATTTTTTGAATAAGATCTGGATTTTTTTGAATAAAATCTGAAATAAAATCTGGATTTTTTTGAATAAAATCTGAAATTAAATCTGGATTTTTTTTAATAAAATCTGGATTTTTTCGAATGAAATCTGAAATATTTAAAACCAAATCTGAACTTTTAAGAATCAAATCTAAGTTTTTGGAAGTCAAATCTGAATTATTTAAAATCAAGTCTTTATTTTTTAAAACCAAATCTGAATTGTTTAAAACCAAATCTTTTAAAATCAAATCTTTATTTTTAAAAACCAAATCTTTTAAATCCAAATCTTCATTTTTTAAACCCAAATTTTTATTTTTTAAAACCAAATCTGAAGTATTTAAAACCAAATCTTCATTTTTTAAACCCAAATTTTTATTTTTTAAACTCAAATCATTATTATTCAACCCCAAATCATTATTATTTAACCCCAAATTTAAATTTTTAGAAATTAAATTTAGTTCATAAGATGAATCTAAACTTAGCACTTTTCCTTCTAAATTCAACAAATAATCTTCCTTAAAAATTATCAAAAAAACTTCTTGAGTTATTTCATTAAACCTTCCTTCTAAAAATAATGATTTAAATCCATCAAAGGGTGAATTAAAAATCATAAAAATTTCTTTATTCGGTAAATAATTAATCGTTAAAGTTGTATTTTCATCCTTAAAATTAAAAATAAAATTTAAATATTTTCTGGTTAAGTCATCAAAGTTATAATTGAATTTTCCATGAAAAATGTTTATTAAATCTGAAGTTATTTTAAATTCCAAAAAACTTTTTTTAATGGAAAATAAAAATTGAGATGTTATAATAATTTCGGATGAGTTAGGAAATAAAAATTGATTTTTTAAAGAGTAATCATTAAAATTAATTTTAAAATCATTAACGATATAATCATTAAAATTAATTGGAATTTTACTATGAATATTATAAACATCTTTATTTTTCATAAAATCAAATTGGTAATAAATACGAACATTTGAATAATTATCAAACAAAAATTTCGACTCAAAATGATTATTTTTCAAATACAAAGTAACATTCACATTTCCTGAATCTGTTTTTATTAAAAACTGACTCAAAAAATCAATAGAATTATTATACAAAGCAGTTATGTTTATTTTCTCGTTTAAAATCAAAAGTTTTTTTGGTGATTTTATTAAAATAAATTCATGAATGTTTTCATTTTTTACCAAAGTTAAATTTGCGTTTAAATTATTATTTTCAGAAAAAGTTTCAAATTGTATGTTTGTATTTAATAGAGGGAAAGTTAAAAATTTGGTTATTTGATGTAAATATGAAAATAAATCGTTTTTATTATTTAAATTTTCGTTTGGATTTGAATGATTTGGATTTTTATTTGAATGATTTGGATTTTTATTTGAATGATTTGAATTTTTATTTGAATGATTTGAATTTTTATTTGAATGATTTGAATTTTTATTTGAATGATTTGAATTTTTATTAGAATTTTGATTTGAATCATTTGAATTTTGATTTGGTTCATTTGAATTTTGATTTGATTCATTTGAATTTTGATTTGATTCATTTGAATTTTGATTTGGTTCATTTGAACTTTGATTTGGACCATTTGAATTTTGATTTAAATTTTGTTTTGAGTTTGGATTTGAATCTTCATTTGAATTTTGATTTGAATTATTTGAATTTTGATCAGAATTTTGATTTAAATTTTGTTTTAAGTTTGGATTAGAATTCCTATTTGAATTTTGATTAGAATTTCTATTTGAATTTTGATTAGAATTTCTATTTGAATTTTGATTAGAACTTTGACTTGAACTTTGATTTGCATTTTTATTTGAATTTTTATTTAAATCTTTTGGATTTTGATTTGAATCTTCATTTGAATTTTGATTTGAACTTTGATTTGTATCTTCATTTAAATTTTGATTTGAATTTTGATTAAAATTTTGATTTAAATTTTGTTTTGAACTTGGATTTGAATCTTCATTTGAATTTTGATTTGAATCATTTGAATTTTGATTAGAATTTTGATTGGAATTTTGATTTAAATTTTGCTTTGAATTTGGATTAGAATTTAGATTAGAATTTTGATTTGAACTTTGATTTGCATTTTGATTTGTATCTTCATTTGAATTTTGATCAGTATTTTGGTTAGAATTTTGATTTAAACCTTCATTTGAATTTTCATTTGAATCACCAGAAATAATTTCATTCATAATTTTCATACGAATATTATTTTTATTTAATTGACTCCTTTTAATTTCAATATCCGTTAAAGTAAGACTATTATTTAATCTAAAATTAATTAATTCAGCGGAAATAATTCCATTAAAATGAATTTTTTTATCTTCTACATTTGAAAAAGTCACATTTATTACTTTTAAATCTCGATTTGTTTTATAATTAATTAAAGATTTAAATAAATCCAGATCAATTTTTAAAAATACATCAGAATTTTTATCATCATTACCATCGTCATTTTTATCATCGTTTTTACCATGATTTTCATCATCATTTTTACCATGATTTTCATCAACATTTTCATCATCATTTTTACCATAATTTTGATAATCATTTTCACCATCATTTTTACCATAATTTTGATAATCATTTTCACCATCATTTTTACCATAATTTTGATAATCATTTTCACCATCATTTTTACCATAATTTTGATAATCATTTTCATCATCATTTTTTTTCTTATAAAAGAATATCTGTTGTTTTTTAATATTAGAAAGTTCAGTATTTAAAAAAATTCGAATTAAATCTTCATTTAAATTCCAACCACCTTTTAAATAATCCCCATCTTTTTCAAAACTAATTTCACCCAATGAATCATTTAAATTAACCATAAATCTAACTTTGTTCATATTTTGTAGAGGTAATAACCAATTTACATCAACATAAGAACGATTTATATAAAAATGATATTTACATTGATAATTAAAACAAGGATATTCTACTAAAAATTTTGTGTCTAAGGTTTTTATTGGTATAGCTAATTCTAAAAAGTATTTATTGCTAGATAATAAAAGATTATTATTAGATAGCAAAGAATTATTATTAGATAGCAAAGAATTACTATTAGATAGCAAAGAATTACTATTAGATAATAAATAATTATTATTATCTTCACCAACAAAATTTATTTTAACACTTAAATCATTCCACATATTTAAAGAAGGTTGTATTTCTAATTTTTTTAATTTACCAAAAGATATATCAGAAGAATATTTAAAATAACCTTGATAAAGTCCATTTTCTAACTTTGATGACCATTTTATTTCAAATAAACTTTTATTTTCACTACTTATAAAAACATGGAATAATTTTGAAACATCATGATTCATATTTAAATTAAAAATAACTTCTGGTTGGTTTGGAAATAAAACCGGAGCGGCTAATTTCCCTTTAAAACCGATTACATTTGAATTTGTTATATTTAATAACATAAATGATATTAAATTTTCTCCGTTTTTAAGAATGGAAAATGTATAAATAGCTGGTTGATGAACGTAATTAACTGCAAGTTTATAATTGATATATTTTGAAGATGTCATTAAATAACTTTGATCATTATCAGATCTAATAACAACTAAAGGTTCTCCATTGTAGTAAATACTAAATAATTCTTTATCTTGATGTAAAGCTGTTTTATCAGCTATTAAAGATAATCTATAAAACTTACTATGAACAAAAATTCTTATTTTATTATCATCAATACGATTTTCAAATATAACCCTTTCATATCCTTTAATATTACTCGTCATTTCAAGTTTAGTTTGAGTATAACTCTTGTTTACGTATAAAACGTTAAAGTTTAAAATAGTCGTACTATATTTAACATAGTAATTTAGTGTGACTTCGTTATCTTTAAAGAAATTTTCACCGCTTATATAAAAATATCTCTGATCGTGTGGTAAATCAAATTTTATTTTTATATCACTTCTATTTAAAGTTAATTGAAATTTTATAGCGTCTACAGATTGTGAATCGGGGTGATAATCAAAAGCTACTTTTTTATCAGTCGATTCTAAATCATAATCAAAGGTAAACTTACTTGAAGTTGATTCAAATAAATCTAAATGAAAATCAAATATACCATTTGCTTTTTTAATAGTGTGGACGTTTAAAATACATTCTATTTTATTTGAATTATTAGGTGAAGTTAAAGATGCTACAAAACTATTACTTATATCACCTATTTGTATTTTTAAATTACCTTTATATGTTTCTTTAGGTAGTTTAAATTCTAATTCAGAATCTGACCATAAAATATTATTATATTTCGTAATTATTTTCCCCAAATATTCCACGTTATTATTCTCATATTTAATATTAGTTATAATCTTTCTTAATTTTTGTACATCTTCTCCAATTTCAATTTGAAAATTAAAATCACCATAAGTTGATTTTGTATCGCAAAAAACTTCAAACGTTTTTTGAACAAATTTGTAATTAAAATCAGTTTGTGTAAAAACATTTCCATTTAAAACCGAATTAGCTTTTAATTTTAATTCTTTCCAAGTATTTTTTAAAAGCTCAATGTTTAATTTTGAGGTATTTTCAATTAAATTTAAATAAAAAACCGTTTGATCTTTTTGATTTTTAAACATAGTTTGAACGTTAAAGTTAATATCTGTTAAATTTTCATTTTCATTTTGAAAATAAAATAAAATTTTTAAATCTGAGTAAAAATTTTGAGATGTTTCATTAGAATTATTTTTAAAACTTAATCCATAGTCGATTTCTGTTTTATATTTAGATATTTTTCCTTTTAAATAAATTTTATTTGGAGTAAAATCAATGATTAATAAGCTATTATTTAAATAATCTAAATGTGAATTTATTTTAATATCAAATTTAATTTTATCATCAAATTTAATTCCATCATAAATAAATTCATCAAATTTATAATTTAAACTCGTCGTTTTATTATTTTTTTTAAATATAACAACCCCACTTTTAAAATCAATTTTTTCTATCCTCAAATGTAAATTTTCCCAATTTTCTAAATTTGATTTAAAATACATTTCTAAAATCGTTTCATTTTCCATGTGAATTTTTAATAATAATTGACTTTTTAATAAATTAGTTTTTAAATTCACCAAAAGCATTCGTTTATTTAAATTTAATGAAATATGTCCTTCTAAAACATTAGATTTTATTTGCAATTCAAAATTTAAATCTTTTTTACTCCCTTCTCCGATTAAACTAAACGAATTCGTTCCATTAAAATAAGAATTAATAGTAAATTTCATCGGTGAAATTTCTAATTTTGTTTTACCTTCTAAAGTGTAATTATTAAAATGAATAAAAATTTCTGGTTTTAAAGATACAAAATTTGATGTTAAAATTTTATTTAATGTATAATTAAAATTAATTTTAAACCAATTTGATTCTATTTTGCAATTTATTTCATCGAAAATACCAAAATCACCCAATTTATATTCTATTTCACCTATAAATTTATTATCGTTAAAAGTCAAATGAAAATATTCGTTAAATGAATTATTAAAATTTAAATTATTCTTTTGGGAATGTTTTAAAATTAATTTACCGATAACTTTATTAGTTTTTAACTCAAAATCGTTTGTTAAACTATTTAAAAGAACCTCTAATTTATTTTCAAATGAAAAACATTGGGGTATTTTCACTTTTAAATGATATATATCAAGTTTACTATAAATCATTTCAAAATCTTCTTTTAATACACTCGATTTTATTATCCAAGAAATTTTTTCTAGTTTTTCCGGTTTAAATTTAATCTCTAAATCACTACTTAGTGTTAAATTATCCCAAATAGCTTCGATTTTTGATGAATAAGGTGTTAAAGAATTTTGTATAATTAACGTAGCATTATGATCTAAGAATCTCATCGACCAATGAAGGTCTACGTCCCAAACTGAGATAACATTTCCGTTTATTTGAACACCAAAGATTGTATCACTATTTTCACCATGATTTACAATGAGATTTTCCATTAAATAACCATGATAAGTGCTGTGTTTAAAAAATAATTGATATTTTCCAGTTATCGGTGAAGTTATTTCAAATTCTACGTTGTAAGTATTATTGTATTCATTAGACCAATAAAGGAATAAATAATTTAATTGGTTTAAAATATCGATTTCAATCTCCATAAGTATATCATCAGTTTGTCTAATTAAAGAATATTGAAATTTAGTTTTTTCAATACCTTTAAATGGTGTTTTTATTAAAATAAACGATTTTGATTTTTGTACTTCGTAACTAACACTTATTTCTTTTTCATGCCATGATATTAAACTGTTCATATGACTGTTTGTTTCATTGTTTTTTATGAACCAATTTCCAATGATTGGTTTTAAAGTATTTGTTGGGGAAGTTAGTTCGAAGTTACCTTCGATATTCATACCGGTTTTAGTCCAAATATTAAAACCATTTATTTCGTGTTCGTTGTAAATGATTGTTATGTTTGTTACTTTTTCCAGTGATTTAGACTTTGTTTTTTCGACGTGACTCACCCCTAAACCGACTTTGTATATTTCTGGCATTGTTGTTTGCATTTCCAACTTTCCAGTTACATGGGTTGCGGATCTTGAACCGGAAAGACCAAATTTTATTTGATGTTCACGCCAAAAGACTTTAATCTAGAAAAAAATTTTTTTTTTAATTATTTTTGTATATAAAGGTGTTTCAGAATTGCACGGCACTATTTCAGGGATGTTCTCCAACACCAAATAAACAAAAAAGTTTATATAAACATAAGTCTCAAATTAATTTTTTATCAAGTTATTGAAAAGTTAATTTATTTAACAATAAAACATTCAGAGTAACTGTTCAAAGTGCCCTTCGTTTTATTGAATGCAGCATTCAACACGACGAATCCAGGGCCGGCGTGAGTGCTTGTGCAGTATGTGCAGCTGCACATGGCCTCGCGTTTCAGTGACCTCTTAAGCCGGGTACACACTTGTTGCGTATCCGCGTATCTTGTCACCGTTGCGTATCAGTGTGTACAGGGAAACGTTGCATAGTTGCGTATCAAAACATGATACAAAGATACGCAACGAGCCCGATTGCCTATTTGGCGGTTTTTCACCGTCACATCAAAGAAATAATACGATACGGAGTTCAGTCGTATTTGGACGGGATATAATACGCGTTCAATCCTGTTCAGCACGTAGGGTAGATACGACGAGAACATTTTTGTCTTGCATCTCGATTTTATGTGTAAAACGGAGTGGAGTCAAGAAGAAGTAATAAACTTAATCGATATTTACCGAAGGCATGAGATTATTTGGGATTCGAAACATTCAGACCATTACAAAAAAATTAAAAAATAAGATGCGCGGGAGGAAGTTGCAAAACAGATAGATAGGACCGTTAGCGAATGTAAACAGAAAATGGACTACCTCTTGGCAGCCCTCAGAAGGGAGAAAACGAAAATGAAAAACAGCACCGGTACCGGAAAAGGTAAAGTTAATTTAAAATTACAGAACTTTCTCTCAAAAACAAAATGATCTGGAATATGAATCACCAGTAGCCAAAAATCGTAAGGTTACAGCAAGCCTTTCTTGAGCAGGAATTGCTTGTCGAAATGTGGTATTTTGTTTAGCTATTTTGTGCTCAATGGATGACAACAAAAATTCAAAATCAGTGGTGTGCATCCGAACAAAATTTTTATACAATCCACTTAGGGACACCGCACACTACAGACTTTTAATCGGCCGATAGTTTAGTCGATCTTTTAATTACCATTAGGGCACATATAAGTGCGCACACTCAAACGATTTGAAATCGGCCGACAGTTAAGTTTAATAGGCAAACCGATTCCCTTTCAACTTCGTAGTTTGCCAACTATCGGCCGACTGCTTAAACAGTACTAGTTTCTATGCACAGGCGCACACTCGACGACTTTTCAGTCGGTAGTTGTCTTTGATTTGTATTACAACCCCTTCTCATTCTACAATGTCGCTGATTTTGATCAAAATTGGTCCAAAACCTTATTGAAGAAGTGGAGAAGAGGCCAGCGTTATATAAAAAAAGTATGAACGAATACTCTTACATAAACATTAAGCGGAAACTATGGTCGGAAGTGTGTGAAGTAGTTGTTTCTGAATTGAACCAACTTGAAGCACAAGAAATGTAACGGTTTTATAGACCTTTAACACCATACTTATAACAGAAAGGAATAGGAGATGGAACAGCTTCAGCTTCCGCAATCTCTTCAACATTCGTACATGCTAACTCTGGTTCTAAGGTACGACTTTTCCTCTTAGGGGGATGAAAATCCTCAGAAACCCTACGACATTCCTCTAATTTTCTGCAAAGTTCTTTAAGTTGGGAAACTGACTCGATGTTTTACAATGCCAACTGTCTTTGAAAATAAGGTAAGACATTTCTACGAAGAATTTTTAGTTTAACTTCTTCAGAGGGTTCGGAACTTAATCGATTAAAAAGTTCTAACATATAGGCGAAATAAATGGAGACAGATTCAGTCTCACCCTGAGTTCGTTGTTTAATCTCATCCATTAACTGATCATCATAGTCACTTGGTTGGAATTCTTTACGAAGTAAACTCTCCACTTCACATAAATAAATCTCAAATAAATCTAGAGCTGAGATAAATACTTGCTCTTTAGAAGCTCCTCTAGCAACTGACAATTCATCCACTCGCTCCAAAAATGCACCTACCGAAAATCCAGGTTTACCAGAAAATTTAATGTCCCATTTGTATATATTTATATACATGTACTACTTTAACTGAAGAAGATGTAGAGGGCTGTGATTCAAAAGTTGGGTGGTCATGTAGAGTAGAAGACGCAGGATTACTAGGCATAGTCAGCGACTCATTTAGAGAGCGTTCCAAATCTGCTAATTCAGGCGGTAGAGCAATCGCATTTAAAGAAGCAAAATACATTCCCTTTAACGCCAGGGCTTGTTTCAAATAATCTGTACGACTTTCAGACAATTCATCCATATGCTTAATACGTCCCATAATGTGCCAAAGCTTGGACTCAACTCGACGAGCATCTTTACTAACAAAAGATTCTAACAAGATAGACACTTCCTGTAATTTAGCTTTAAGGGAAATTATAACAGCTCTTCGCGACATTATGATAATCGACCGACTGTCGTAGTCAGTGTGCGCACCTACCTCCAACCCGACAGTTTAGTTCGAATAATGTGCGAGCGTTTAGTCCAATCCGACCAAACTATCGGCCGATCAAAAGTCTGTAGTGTGCGGTGTCTCTTACAGATTGAAAATTCAAATCGGCGAGTAAATCCGATGCCCGATACTGCTCCCTGCTTGAGTATAATTTAGTCGTCCACCAACGTCGTGCATTGCGCTTCTTTTTTAAAGTTACATGAATAAAAATGTAAGCGGCTGCTGCTCTTTGTTGCAGTGTACTCATTGTGCTATGTACGGATAGACACTGAAACATTTGGAATACTCTTGGGTCGTACCTCGTATCGCATACCCGTTGCAGATTTTATTGAGATACGTGGTGGCGATACGGGAGAATACATTGACACTGCGTTGCATCGTTTCGTATCATTAAATGATACGCAACGGTGACACGATACGCGGATACACAACAAGTGTGTACCCGGCTTTATAATTTGCGACCTATGTTTACATAAACTTTCTTGTTTATTTCGTGCTGGAGAACATATCCCTGAAATAGTGTGGTGCAATTCTGAAACACCTATATATATTTTTAATGAGACTTCATTCTTACATCAACATTAACATTATTTTGCATCATTAAGTATATAATATCGAATTGTTGCTTCTCAAAATACTTAAAAGGTGTTTTAAGTTCTCCGTACCAAATGCCTCCGAGATCATAGACGTTGCTTCCAGCGTTTAGGTAGATCGTATGGTCTCTTCCTAAACCCCAAGTTATATCCAAGGTGATTTGTGTTGATCTAAAATAATTACTTAGAAGATTATTACATTGAACGAGATTTACTAAATGACCAAACAGAAAGTTCTAATAGCAATATCTTTTCAACCACTGATTACAAAAAAAAAAATACAATTGTCTACTAAAGATATTTAATCTATAAATCTATTTAAATTAAAAGTCCATTTTCTTGAATTTTGTCAAATGAAGGGGTGAACATTTAAGAGTTTGCATCTGATTATAGCACCTGAATGTTGGGCTATATTTTCGCGTACAAAACAATGACTTGGCAAAGGTTCAAACATTTACTCACTATTTGTCAGAGATTCAAATATTTAGACTGCGTAGTGCCTATAAATTAAAAACTCAAAAAGAAAAATTTTAAGTCAAAAGAAAAGAAATAGCTTAAACTATGTAATAATATACAGGGTTCTGAAATTAGATGGTCTTATGCTACCGGGGTATTCTACGTTCAAAAAATAAGAATAAAAACCCAAATAAGCAGTGGTTGAAAAATGCTTCCTAAAGAAGCTACAGTTCCTTGAAGGGAGCAATGGCAAACTAAACCAACTTAGAATTTTATAGTTTCCATGTTTACGCAATTCAGTCATAAAATCAAATCCCCAACGATAACTACACACTAAGATGAGATTAGTTGCTCTTCAAAGACGATTTACTCGAAAACGGTTGCAGTTACACAATTGCAACAAGACAACTATCATTACACAGAAAGGGCTAAGATATCTAAATTTTAAGTCAGGCCACTAAAACGTTGACATACAAAAAAGTTAATAAACATTGGTCGAAAATAAGGGAGCTACAGACCCTTGAAGGAGGCAACAAAAAAAAACGGTTTTTATTTAAGGAATATCCACAGAATTACTTGGGTTAAATTTATAAATATAGCGTGTCATGCATTAAATTTATGCATAACATTTCAAATTCATCGAAGTTTCCGGGTTTTTAAGATATTTCAATTAGTCCACTTTGGTGATATACTTTAATTCTGTTTTCGGCTTTGGTCGGAAGCAGATGAAGTGTTTGCCTCAATATCGGAAAAATTCTTTACCGTATTTTTCGGACTATAAGACGCACCGGACGATAAGACGCACCTCAAATTTATAAGATGATTTTTAGAAAAATGTACTTTAATGTTATCTTCGGACGATAAGACGCACCTCAAATTTATAAGATGATTTTTGGAAAAATATGCTTTAATGTTACTTTCGGATCATAATTTTTATTTATTAACATAACTAGTACTAGCAACATTCAGTTCATCTTCACTCTCGGTACTATCACTCGTCTCGTTACTGTCACCGTTCGGATTACTTTCGTCTGAACTACTGTTATCGCTCTTTGCAAAAACTGCGTCATCTTCAGTACCATCCATAGCAGTATTTATTCCGCATTTTTTAAATGACTTTATAATCGTATGTTCTTTCACAGCTTCCCATGAATTTTTCACCCAGGTACAAACTTCTGAAATTGTTGGCCGTTTTATACGTCCTGTTGCGGTGATATCATGATTTGGTTTTGCCATCCATTTATTCCACTCTTCTCGCATAAAATTTTTAAAAGGTTTATTGATAGAGACATTTAAGGGTTGCAATTGCCTTGTGAGGCCTCCAGGAATGACTGCTATTTCTGTATGCATTCCTTTTACAAATTTCTTGGTTGATTCCGTTGTATGGGCTCTGAATTGATCCACCACTAACATCGCAGGCTTTTTAAACAATTCACCTGGACGTTTTGCCCATATATTTTCTATCCAAAATTTCATGCCTGTCTCATCCATCCAGCCTTTTTCTTGAATGTGAATAATAATGCTACTAGGAATTTTATCTTTTGGTAATGTTTTTCTCTTGAAGATTTCCATGGGCGGTAGTTTTCCTCCGTCCGCGCCACAAACTAAAACTACAGTGTAGTGAGTTTTTCGTGACCTGTTATTTTGATTAGTATTGATTTGGTGCCTTTTAAATCTACAGTTCGATTTGAAGGAACATCAAAAGTTAGAGGCACCTCATCCATATTTGCAATTTGATTAAACTCGAAATTATATTTCCTTCTCGTGGATATTACAAATCTATGGAATTCTATAATTTTAGATTCGTATTCAGCCGGCATTTTTTGGGCTAGTGTGGTTTTTGTACGCATGCATAAACCCATATCTTTTCATAAATCTAAAGCACCAAGACGGTGACCCGAAAAAATCTAAAATTCCATTAGTAGTTGTCCATCTTTTTGCTTCAAAAATTATCATTTTTGTAGAAACAGATATGCCCATGCTTCGTTGTATGTTACATTGATTGTATGTTACCCAATTTTTCAGGTGTACTTCTAATTCTGGCTATTTTTCTAAGTGTGAACGGAATGTTTTTTTGTCTTTACTTAGCAGTTTTAATTGTTCCTCTTGTTTTCTCCGTTCGCGAACCATTTTCTCTGTTGGTGGTGGACCAAAATGTCTCTCTGCTGCTCTGTTTCCATATTGTTTTGTATAATTGATCACATTTAGTTTATACCACGTTATATGAAAGTCTTTTTTGTTTTACGCTCATTTTTTCGAATTTTAGAAAAAAAAATATTAAAGATGTATAAAAGTAATTCAAATGAATCATAGAAAAACACACACGATTATAGGCTAAGCCTAATAGGTACTATTTAGTTATTCACGATCATAGACAAAGACGGTAGGTAAATCGGTAATTCCCCTGCTTGTATGTGTCATACCAACCTTCAGTGGCGAGCCATATTTTTCGGACTTGTAAGACGCACCAGACGATAAGACGCACCCAGAATTTATAAACTGACTTTTAGAAAAATATACTTTAATATTATCTTCAGACGATAAGACGCACCCAAAATTTGAGTTCAGTTTTTCTATGTAAAAAGTGCGTCTTATAGTCCGAAAAATACGGTATATATTAAGTTTATTATAATTCATCTAATTATAATTAAAATGTATACAGAGTGGGCCACTGAAAACAGTAAAAGCAAGTTTTGACCACTTAACATCAATTTCGCAAAAAACGCTCGAACACGTCAATTTTATTATGAAGGGGGATATCGGAATGGATTAGTACTATTTGCATAACTCCAACCCTAAGATGGGGCTAGATTACACCCCAAACATTTTAAATTGAAATGGATGTCAAACGCTACACAGTTTTAAAGTCCTTTCAAATCTCTTTTCAGCAGTCTTCTTATTTTTGAAATCCGATCATTAATTCCAGAGAAAAAGACTTCTAAAGTTTTATCAAGTAGCCTTAAGGTAGATGTCCACTAGCAACAAAATTGCAACATTTATTGCGAGATCAAACACAGACACTTGTGTATACACATCTGAGAGTGAATCTGCAAGCGAAATTTTGTTGAGCAATTGACTCTCAGAAAGCGTTTGTGTCTACTAGTGTAAACGGGTATTTCGGTTGTTGCTGACACTTTGTAAATATTTCCAAACGATCTGGAAAGTTTAAGCGAGAGAAGAAATAAAAATGACAGATAAGAAATCGTGGTCTAGAGAAGAGACATTTTCTTTAATTTCTCATTAGGAATTATATCCCGAATTATGGGATATGAAAAGTAAACATAACAAGAATAGAGTAAAGAAACAAAAAGCACTGAAAACCATAGCAACTGCGTTAGATACAAGTAAAAATGAAATCAGTCGTAAATTACATAATTTACGAACACAATTTCATAGTGAAATAAGAAAAATAAAATCTAAACATAGTGGAGACGGAATGGAAGATAAATATGAAAGCACTTGGGACTTTTTTGAAGCTATGAAGTTTATTCAAGCTGATCATTCCAACAAACAGGTTCTCCATTCTCCAAGTTTGTCATCTGCGTCAAAAGTACTTGGTGGTGCATAAAATTTACTGTCATGCGACAGAAGAAAATTATGCAGTACACATATTGCTGAGACAATAACTGTGGTTTTCTCTGAGCAAAGTTCAATCGGTTTTCTTAATATATGGAATCTATTAGCTCACGTGCAGTAATGGCACAACGCATCTTAGTATCTTGCTTCGTAATTGTTGGTCCTACAATTTCCAAAAGATGGTCAAAATCAGTAGCTGTCATTCGCAAAAAATTATCAAGTTGGCAAGGATCTTCTGACTTCAATTCCGACAACAGTGTTTCATAAATTCCAAGGTCGCATCTCCGTAATATTCCTCACCCACATTTTTGTTGTTTTCTTCTTTCATTTTAATAAATCTAATACAATAAATGTAGCACTGCATTTAATTTGATACGCCATTAATAAGAATAAGGTATAACTTCAGTATAAAAGTATATAATAAGTCTGCTTTATGTTTTTGATTTCCTGGTAGCAATTTTGTTGCTAGCGGACGTGTACCTAATGTAAACACATCCTACACTTTACAAGCAATAATTCCCGAAACCACTTTCAAAACATAATTGCAGAGAGTAATTTTCGGAAAAAGTTGCGTCTAGTGGATACACGTTTGAAAGTTATTTCTGAGACCAGTCTCGCAATTTTGTTGCTAGTGGACATGTACCTTTAGTGGCACGTCATAGTTGGCAGTTGACCGTAACCAACAAATACACTTCATCTGACAAATTGTTTGTAATAGGCAAGTAGTTTTTAAGTGTGTTTGGAGTGCAATCTACCCCCATCTTAGGGTTAGAGTTATGCAAATAGTACTAATCCATTCCGATATCCCCCTTCATAATAAAATTGACGTGTTCGATCGTTTTTCGCAAAATTGATGTTAAGTGGCCAAAACTTGCGTTTACTGTTTTCAGTGGCCCAATCTGTATGTATTACAGTGAAGCTTCGCTAATCCGGATCAATGAAAATCGAGGCAATCCGAATTAGTGAAACATCCGGATTATTGGAACCTTTTTAAAAGCCACAAAAGTATGTTAAATACATGTAGGGATTTATTAAATCAAAACACACACTACTAACATATTGAAAATCGTCGATGTACCAACTCCATACTTAGTAGCCAACACCTTTCCACTAACACCACTTTTTAATTTTTGCAATATATCGTGTTTTCCCGCCAGAGTTAATGTTTTGTGTGTTCCTTTTGGCGCCATGATGCTTTTTAACGAACTGCTTTTTACATGAACAGCGTGACGTTCATTCATGGCAAACTGCGTAACCTACGATCCGGATCATGGAATCACAAGTAATCCAGAAATCCGGATTATGGAATACATAATGTTAATAGCTAATATTTCAATTTCGTCCGGATTACTGGAGAATCCGGATTATTGGAGTTCGGATTAGCGAAGCTTTACTGTATTATAATTAATCTATATGTATTATTATAATTAATCTAATAATACATATTTTATTTCTTGAAGAGAAAGCTGTGGATTCATCCTTTAAAAAGGAAAAATTGTCACTTGGCCACTTCCATTCCTTATATCACGGTTTAGTTTATCATTGCTTCTATCAAAGAACTCTAGCTCCTTTAGGAAGAATTTTTGGACCAATGTTTATTTGGGCTTTTATTCTTATATTTTAACGTAAAATGCATTGGTAGCGTATAGCCATCTAGTTTCGGAAAACCTGTATTTGTCAACACAATATTTTCTAATAAAAAGCAGTATTTTTTTTGTGGCTAAACCTAAAACTCATTTACTCAACTGAAATTGTGTAAAAAAGAAAATAGTTTACAGTTTCTAATTTAAAGCAGTTACTCAGGAAAAAAATTGGCAGTGATCATACACGGTGTTAAAAAAATTTTGATGGATGCTATAGGCAGAAAAATGTAATCTGATGATTTAAAAGGACTGTCGAAAAATGAATACAATCCAATAAAGATGTTTCGCATGAAATAGTCACAAACTATTAGAAAAATTGGGTATTTATATCATTCATTGGGCAATATCTTCGCAACTAAGGTTCTGAACATTTTAAAAACAATAAAAATTATGTAAATATCTTCATTGAAATCAACAAATTATACCATAATTTTTTTCACCGAATGCTTGCCGACATATCAATATTAAAAGTCCGAAATCCTAATTGATAGACATATCTCTATATTTCCAAATATATAGCTAACAGAAAAAATAAAACGGATTTTGTATTTAAAACTAGCATTGTGAATTTAATAAAAGTAAGCTATACAATTCCAGGTAACAAATTTTTTTTATTGAGTGTTGTAATTTTATGTTTTCTTAGAAAGAAAGATGGGTTGACTCAAATGGAGACGAGTCATAGACATTTTATGTAATCACTGGATACTGTATCGCTTCAAGCCTAACAAAGAAACCTTACATCTAGGTCCTCACCGATTTTAATAAGTGATTCAGCGATTCGCGAGTAAATCGTAAATTAGTTTGAAGATTAAGACTACACCTCTTAAATGTTAGTGGTTTCCCAAAACCAGATGGTTCGAACCCCATGACGTAACTACTCTTTCTTTTTAGTTAACTTTATTTTCCCTAAGATTTTATTGTTATATGGTTTGAAAACAACTAATTGAGCACACTTTAATTTTAAATAAAAATTTATTAATAATGAACTAAAGACGGTCTCTGAGAAAGTGGTCAACTATTGACGTAAAGCGGCGTCGCTTTAGGCTAGGTTCACATGTGACGCACAAAAACGCACGTTAACGCGCAACAGAATATTGAAAGCGTTCACATGACGAGCGCTAATGCGCGCTTTAATTGCAAACCGATAAATTTAGATCAATTCAGATCAGTTGGCTTCAGAACGTTTTCGAGATAGTACATCTGAGAATGAATGTAGAAGAAGCTATAATTTTATGGAAATAATATAAAAAAGAAACAAAGACAACGGGCACATTGGGTTCATCCTCTTTTGACAAATAAAAACAAAAGTTTATTCATAACCTTATATCCGACACTGAGAGATAATGAAGGAAAGTTCTTCAACTACTTTAGAATGTCTCTGAAATCATTTGATGACTTGCTGCAACTAATTTGGGATGATAGTAAGGCAACACCAAATGCAGTTAGATATTGTATTTCACCCAGTGAAAAACTATATGATTCCGAACCTATATTCCAAATTCCCGGTCTCATTTCTATTTCATCAATTAGTAAGTCGATGTCAATATCTGCAAAGTCAGCCATTTTTCACAAACTACAGACCAGATATAACTTCCATGTGATATCCAATTCATTTTTTTTGGTAATATTTTAATGTTTGAAAATATACTCACTAAGAGTTCTATATTTGGAATCAGAAGTAACAAGTAAAGCTTTATGTAATCTTAAAAAATAGTTTTATACATATTACCGACTTTTAATTTTGGCTTGTATAAAGTTGTTTTTGCAGTTTTGAGAGTTTTGACTAACATTCGAAATATATTACAATCCTATCAATTCAGCAAGTTTAACAGTTTTGCCAATATCAATTTTGGTTGGGAACTTCCTCCAAAATATGAAATTTTGACAGTTTTCACGTTTTAATCATTGTGGAATCTTTGAAAAGTCTAATGGTAGATTTAGGATGTCAAACTTGGAATGGGTTTAGGATGTCAAACTTAAAGGCTGTAATCGTAACCGTAGTAGTAACTCTAGTATTTAAAAAAAGTTCAACAATTTTGTTTCAATAGAAGCATTTAGGCAACATCTGGGAATTACGGCAAATTTGATGGTTATTACAGCTAAAATTACGGTTAAGTTTGACATCCTAAACCCACCATTAGTAGCTGTAGCGTTTAAAAAAATACAACCATATTTGTTTAAATGTTATCGTTAAAAAGCAAAAGTTGGCTAACTTTGAAATTTTTACGGTTACGGCTAAATACTTGCTGACAATTTTTTGTCAGCGTATTAACAATGACGGCTTCAAAATTCACAAAGCGGCTAATTGCCATTCAGCAGAAAAATGAAGTTTCTTCAATAATTGAAAATTTTGGCATTTAAGCCCTTTGTTCTACTACTCATATGTTTAAATTTGGGAAACGACATTCTTGTATACTTGAAAAACTGATCGGAATCTTCTTCTTTGCACAAGATATCTTTTATTAAGGTCCACAACAACCTGTTTCATGATAAAAACGCATGCTCATGTGAATCGTAATCGCGCGCGTCTAGAGATTTCATATGAATGGTTCTATTTAAATACCACGATATCTAAACGCGCGCTTAGAAATCGCGCGTTAGATCGTTGTCATGTGAACCTAGCCTTAAATTGCAAAATTTAGGAACGATTTACTCGCGATTCGTTGAGTAATAATTCACTCGTCTTAATAATTTACACTTTTGTACTATGTAGTAATATTTATCGATTGGTAATACTTTCAAGTATCAATGCAATATAAGATATTGATATAATCTAGCATAAAATATATTAACAAGATACATTCTAATATAAAATATAGAAATACCTTATATTTTTTGTACTAAAATTGTTCTAAGTACTATAAGTTGATCCTAAGCCTTACTATGGACAAATGCAAGAATGAGGTTCTTCCCCGTAACTTTACCGAGTAGGCTCAACTGGAGTACAGTGAAAGTGAATTTCTCTACCTCTCAACCTCTAATGCAAAAGTCTTGCAAGCCAAAATACCGTCGAATAGAGATTCACCACACGTCTATTGTAACTCTTTCGCGTCAGTCAGCAGTCAAGGGTGGTTCAAAAGAGGGTCAGCGATCACCCACTTTTGAACCACCATTTAACCACTCACAGATAGCCCAAAGGACGTTTTAACTTCGCTCGGGAGCTTCCAAAAAGCCGTTTCGAGGCTGTTCGGGGTTCGTTCCATGGCGATCCAAGGTGCCTCAAGGGTCGGTCTGGGGTGGTCGAAAAGTGATTCAGCGATCGTCTAGCTCTAGCCACTCAAAGGTGGCCCAAAGGACACATAATCAAAAGGCCGTTGCGGGGCAATTCTGGTGTCGTTCCAAAATGACCCAAAGTACCCCAGAGGTCGGTCAGGATGGTTTAAAAGTGGCTCAGCGATCTTTTAACCACCTATAAGTGGCCCAAAGGACGCTTTAACATCGCTCGGGCATTTCAAAAAGCCGTTTGCAACTCTTTCTCAGCAGAGTTACAATATCGAGGTGTGATAGGCCTCTATTCGATGGTATTTTGTCTTACAAGACCTTTGCATTAGAGGTTGAGAAGTAGAGAAGTTTTACAGTAGAGGCGAAAAGGATTAATTCTCAAATTACAAAATCGACTTTGCATTATAATCCTTGATTTCGACGGTGTTTTGGCCTGCAAGACCTTCGCATTAATGAGGGTAAAGTTACCGGGAGGAACCTTCTTTTGCATCCTCTTTTCCATGATGAGGCTTAGAATCAACTTATAGTACTATCAAAAAAAAAAAAGGTAAATTGCATAACGAAAAGAAATATGCAAGCTGAGTGAGTTAAAGAAGGTTTTTAGTTTTCTTCTCTCTTTCTTGAGAAGAACTAAGCGTTAGTATTTTTCTCTTCGTGAATGACTAATTTTAGAGTCAATACTAATGTTAATTCCACTTTTAATTTACCTCATATTGCTATTAGACATTATTATTTTAACCATTCGATAAAAATTAAAATAAACTTACCGTAAAGTAAACTCTATTGACACTATTCGATTTGGATATGTAAGTTCCATAGAATAAACCCCTCTTCCAAACTTACGTAATTTCAAGTAAATTTGTCTCTTTAAATCTTTATCTTTATCCCAATAAAACAAAATATCCAGCTTAGTTTTCGGTTGGAATGTAACTTCTAACTCGAAATTTTGATAAATATTCAATCCGATTGCAAAATTAACTTCGTGATTCCATTTAACATTTACAAAGAATTTTTTATTCTTATTATATTCAAAAATTGAATTAAAAGAATTGTCAGTCCAAGATAATTTCGTTGAAAATTCATGAAGAGTCGTTTGAACTTCTATATTTGTCAATAATAAATCATCAGCTGTTTGGAAATTTATTACAAAGTTCCACGGTGTCATTAAAATACCATTTGGAAGATCCAATTTTCCTGTTATAGAATAATCTTGAAGAGTAGTTTTTGTTGACTTTAAATAAACACCGACAATTTCTAAAAATCTATGTTTAGTTATCATTTCTCTCTCACCAATTATTTTAATAGAATATTGTTCTGAATTAATATATTTTATCTCCGATTTTATAGTGTATGTATTTTTCGGGATATAAAGTAATATATCAAGATCTTTTCCATCTTCTTTATGTTGAAAATCATATTTAATTTCAATTCTTTGAATCGGATTTAATTGAATTAAAAATTTCCCAAAATCTCGATCGTTTGATTTATTATAAGCTATAGTAAAAACATACTCAAGATTTTTTTCAAGACAACTTAAAGAACTTATTATTGAAGCATCGATTTTATCTTTTATACTTAAAAACTTTAACATTTGTTGAGTTTTCCATTGATTTCCAAATATCCCAATTATTCCTTTTAAATCATAATGAAAATTAGCTTTATGAGTTTCTAAATCAATCAAACCGTTATATTCTGGTTTTTGACTTGAATCAAATTTTAAATAAAATCCATATTTTTTAAAATTTAAATTCAATCCTTTCCAAGTTTTTAAAACTAAAGAAATATTTTCTTCTTTTCCTCGAATTTTATATTTTGTACTTCCATTTAAAAATAAATTATTTATATCTTGAATTAAAGAAAGTGTTAATTCTCCTTTTGTTGTATTAGTTTGACCATCTTTTATAATCGCAGTTAAATTATAAGTATAATCAATCATTTTTAAAGATGAATCAAGAATATAATGCTTCTTTTTTACTTTAACTTGGAATTTAGATATTATTTCATTTGATGTGGGTTTTAAATCTCCATTTAATAAAAATAATTGTTGTTTTTTATAATTTAAAGAAATTTTTATTTCATATTTTGGAATATAAAGTTTGTGAGTCTCTAAAATTTGACTTAAAACTGCTTGAATATCGAGTATTTCTTCTTTATTATATGAATGTTTTAAAGAAAATGAGATTTTCTTTGGATCTAAATCGATTTTCCCCAAGAGATTAAATGATATAAACTTTGAAAAGATTTTAAATCCGATTATTTTTTCTTGGATGTTTAGTAAAAAATCAGCGGAAAGTTTTCGATTTACTTTTGACTTTGGTGTATCTAAATCTAAAGAAAAACCATAAATTCCTTGTTTGTAATCTTTTTGAGACGTCCATTTTAATATATAACTATCAAAAGAATCATTTTTTGACGCTGTTAAAGCATATTTAAATTTTCCAGTTAAAGGAAAATATGGAGCATCAATAATCCCCGATGCATTTACATATTTAATATTATGACAAAGTTTAAAACCAGTTAATTCCTCAAAATATGATCCAGTACAATCATTTTTATCTACACCTTCTTTTGAAATATCTTCCAATGGTTTAATTTCCTTATCTTTGATTAAATATACATTTGATTCAATGTTTATTAAATCAATATGATTTTTAGGTGTGTTTATTTTAATATCAATTAATTTTCCTTTATCGATTTTAACCCAACCATCAATTAAAGTATTTGATGTTAAACTAGTCACCGATTTTAATCCAATTTTTGTAAAGTAAGCATCGAGTTTCATATTTCCTTCGATTTTAATAGAAGAACTTGGCGATATTTTACCTTCTAAATCAAATTTATAATCTTTAAAATCTTTAATGTTTATATTTCCTTTAGTAGTTAATCCTAAAATAGCCGTTCCATTTGCTGAAAGTTCTAAAGGAAATCCTAAAATTGTAGGTATTTCAAATTTAGAATCTAAGAATTTTAAAGATTTTGTAAATTCAATTTCTTTAAATAAAGTCATAAAAGCGTGTAAGAAAGAATAAATATCGGTTGGTTTCCCTAAGATGGCTTCAATATCATCGAATTTATTAAAAGAGATTTCATCACCGAAAATTTTTGTATAAAATAATCCCATTGGAGGTTTCTTTAAAATGTTTTGATGAGGGATATTTAATAAAGATGTTTCATGTTCGTTTCTTTGGTTTTCTAAAAACATTTTGATTGATTTTTCCGGGAAATAGCCGTTTGGACCAAAAATATTTTCAACGATTTCTTCAAAACCTTCAATTCTAGCTCCAATTTCAAATAAATTAATTGTCTCGCCAAAAATATCAATTGTAAAATTTAACATTGCTGATTTTGGTAGATAAGATTCTTGAGTAAAAAGTACATTACTTTCAACACCAATTCCAGTATCAATTTGATCAAGAAATGTTGATGCTTCGTAATTACGCGAATATTTTCGTGGATCTGTATTAAATTTATGTTTTAAATCTTCATTTTCAACGAGTTTTTTTAAATCTTGTTTCCAAAAGCTTTGAGTTTTTTGTAAGTTGACTAAATGTGACCAAACGAATGAACCAACTTGGTTTGTTTCTTCTTCGTTTAAAACGTATTTAATTTTCTCTAAGGTTGAATATGATGAACACCTCATCATTGCTAAATATGAAACGATTCTCATTTCGGTGTTTTCTTCGAAGTTTGAGAAAATTTCTTCGAAATCTTCTACGTTTTTGTTTTTGTCGCATGTTATTCTTCTGTTTGCTTGAATTGATGCTACTTTTATGTTTACTGGGACATCAGGATTCTGGAAAATTTAATAAAAATTAAAAGGAATTACATAGAAAACATCTATATATATATATATATATATATATATATATATATATATATAAAATGTACCGAAGAAAAGTACTATAAGAGACAAATAATGAACAAAAAGTAAAAATGAATTGGCACCTAAGAAATAGAAAAAAACCTAATGAAATAAGGAAGATGACAAAATAAATTGATAAGTAGAGGGAATAAAAATGAGAATATAATAATGAAATATTGGAGGATTTGTAAAGAGAAGATAGGTCGTAATATGTAAAAACCCAGAGTGGGTAATCATTAGGTTACAAGATTAATTTTTGAGAAACAAATCAGAAATATTATGTGATAGAAGAAGAAGGAATTCCAGATGACGAATTCTTGCAGAAAGTATTATGAAACTCTTTTTTAAGTCAACTACTTGACTTACCTGACTGAGTCGAATTTATTTATAAATATAGGATATTTCATAACAATAGCAGGAACTTAAAAGGTGTTAAAGTGGATGCCAAATGAGTAAGTTTTTATACTGAAAGTTTTTTTATAATATAAAACTAATTTTAAGTGCATTACACCTTTGGATTATTAGCGTTTGAAATTTAAAAATATTTTAAATATTGTAAAAATTGCTAATGAAAAGTTTGATTGATTTTTCGATTGTACTATAAACGTCAGGGGAAGCAAATATCTAGTACTACGTTACTAATTATGAATTAGTTAGTGCGGACTCTTTAACTTTTAATAAGTTAGTTCTTGTTAACTCTTCTTTGGACGAATCATGCAGGAAGAACTTGCATGCTTAAAAAATTGAAAGTTAATTACAAAATACTACTATAACACGAAATGGAGCTGCATGAAGAGAAAGATGAAAAAGTAAGTCCCCTCTCCGTAACATTGCCAAGTACTCTTTCATCTATTTATTCATTGTGCAATTTCATTTCGAGTTATAGTACATATGGAGTCATAATATACCGAGTGCACGCTGGTGAGCTGCGGATACTTTTAACGTAAATGGAAAAAGGACGACAGTAAGGCTTCTATTAGCTAACACAGAACAGATATACTACGTTTACTTATCGGGCCGATTGGAGTTGGTATGTGTCTCTTTATTTAACTCATTAAAATCGTATGCAATTCGATGCCTTGTCTAACACATTGAAACGCCCTATCCGCAGGTCGCAGTAACCATACGAACCTCGAAGTGTAACGAAGACAGACATAATCAACCGTTCTGAGAGCGCAAGCTCTGTCCACTTACAATCGCCCAACTATTGCTAATGCGTCTATCCGCTGGTCGAATGGGTGCACACTGTATATTTAACTTTGTGTAAAAAAAATGTCAAATGAAGTATAGGACGCCTAAAATAGATATTGTACTGAAGCCAATGATGAATTCTGGGCTGAAGTCAAAATGGCAAATGACATCTTGGCAAAAGTTTATATATAAATCTCAAAAACATAAAGAACACAGGCAAAGAAGTCGCTATGCCAAAAAACGTGATTTCAAGAAAACCCGATTTAAAATGTTTGGAACTTCATAGTTTTCTTTGTTTTTGGTGAATAGTGACAAAAAATACACAAACGTACCTTTCACGTTTGTCCCTTTCATTGGACTTTAACAAAAAAGCCAAATGAAGTCCTCTTTATCTACATTCGCGGTAACACTGAGGTCGTTTTAGTCTGTTCAACAATATTACAAATTGAAACAACATTTGACTGAGCGCATTTCGAATTCATGATCGATTGAACAGCGTTAAAGTTTTGAAAATGTTCTAATAGATGACACCAATAATTCTATTTTGTGAAAAATTGACCCAGCGCCTTCTTTGCCTGTAGTCTTCACGCAAAGTGGTCGATTAGAAATCCTCGTGTGACAACTTGGTGATTGAAGATTATTTGGGGGGTTATATTGGGAAATTAGGTATCGATGAGAACAATTTATCGTATAATCCATTACTATGGTTTAGCATCACATCTGACAATATGGTCATATTGTCAGGTTTCGTTAATTTCCAGACATCAACTTGTGATACTCGAGTAGTGTAAGTTGAGGGAGCATCAGGTCGAAGAATGGCATCCAATCATCTTTAATGATGAATATCTGTTTTGTTTCTAGTAGCTTAATGGACAGTTGCGTCCCAGAAGATTTAGAGCAGAAAGACTAAGTTTAAAATTTGCTCATTGACTCCATTCTGGTTTAACACTTGATACTATGATAGGGTGAAATACAGTTTGAAAATCATTAATCTCTAGCCTTCATTCAAGAAAACTTGAAGGTTATTTTGGGAAGTAAGGTATCCATGGGAACAATTTATCGAAGAATTCATTGTTATGGTTTTGCATCACACCTGCCAATATAGTCATATTGTCAGATTTCGTTAATCTCCAGACATTGAGTTGTTTGACACGAGTGGTATAAATTGAGTGAGTATCAGGTCGAAGAATGGTATCAAATCGTCTTTAATGATGAAAATCGGTTTTGTCTATCTTAATTTAATAGAGACTTGTGTTTCAAAAGGTTGAGACCAGAAAAGCTAAGTTTGAAATTCGCTCATCGACTCCATTGTGGGTTAACACTTGGTATTATGATAGGGCGAAATATAGTTTGAAACCCATTAATCTCTAGCTTTCATTCACGAAAACTTGATGGGTCATTTTGGAAAATAAGGTATCGATGCGAACAATTTATCGAAGAATTCACTCTTATGGTTTTGCATCACACTTGGCAATATAGTCATATTGTTAGATTTCATTAATCTCCAGACATTGAGTTATCAGGCACGAGTGGTATAAGTTGAGTGAGCATCAGGTGGCAGAATAGCATCAAATCGCCTTTAATGATGAAAATCGGTTTTGTCTATAGTAATTTGATAAAAGTTACGTCTCAGAAGATTTAGTTGATACCCAATTCATTATTTGTCGTTGTTGGGGTACAATGGAGGAGGTTGAAATCGGAGGGTGGGTTATTTATATCTCGGGTTTTCGTTTTGAAATTTATATCTACCATTTCTGGCTTAAAAAATGTTGTCACATTTTTAGCAACGTGTTCGATGACGGTCCATAACGTTCGCTATTTAATGCGATTGACTAGATGACGTTCTTTTAAAGATCAAAACCTGGTAGCCATGTACCAATAAAAATCTCTTTAGAAAAAATTTCAAGTTTTTGTTTATTTAACTTTCATCAACTGAAGAATGGAATTATTCATTTCAACTTTAATACTTGATATGATAATAGAGCGAAATACAGTTTGAAAACCAGTAATCTCTAGTTTTCATTTAAGAAAATTCTGATTGCGAACTCCGCACCAACAAAAATTTAATGACAATTAAATGAAACAACGATGTTTTTCAAGAAGATAATGCTAAATCACCCTCAGTATAATTAATACAAACATTTGTAATGAGAATAATGTTAATTTACTGTAATAGCGTGCATGGTCTCTATTTCTATTTTCCATTAAACAGCTATCACCAGAGAAATAGTCCCACAATTCAACTCCTTCTAACAGGAGATTTAGCAAATCAAATCACAAAGGGTAAAGAGAATGTGAGAAAGAAAGAGATAAAAACCTCTTATGAATATAATTTAAAACATAAAAAAAATGATCTATAATACGTACCATGTAACATTTCTTCAAATTTTTTTGAAAGTGTTCATTTCCAGCATTTCCAATAGATTTTAAAGTAAGTAAAATTTGTTCTTGGTGATCGTAACTACTTGGAACACAATTTTGAGAGATGGGTTCTGAAATCTTCCAAAAAATTTCTTCGAAATCATCCTGACAATTGTTCACTTTGCAATATTGATGGATCAAACGAGATATTGTCAAAAAACTACTTTGTTTAGTTGGATTTCCAAGGTCTAAAAAATCCTAAAATATTCCTTTTTTGATATAAAGTACTAAAACAATAAATTATTTTTTTACCTTCAAAGAATATATTAATTCTTTATCGGGATTTTTTGAAAATCCCAAACTAGTTATCCAAGAATTCATTAGTTGAGGTGAAATTTCACTTCCTTCGTAAAGCTTTTTCATAACTCTAACACTTTCTATAGTTTTAACAACAGAAATTGCGTCGACAAAGAATTTTCTAAAGTAAAAAAAAAATAAATAATTAATTAATTAATAAAAATTTTTTGTACCATACTAGTTATAACGAAAATTTTATTGTCTAACATGTTTTGATGTTAGTCATCTTCAAAGACACATTATAAAATGTAAAAATTTTAAATACAATAAATGGAAGATGGATACAAATCTTTACAGTAAAATCTCCCTTGTGTGGAGACCAACGGGATCGACCAAAAGTGTCCGTTCAAGAGGGGTGTCCATTTAAGAATTGAACGGAGAATCGTATTAAACAAATCCTACCAAAATCGGACCATCAAAATTTTGAAATTTTCGTTTAATTTTTCGGTGCAGAGGTTCGGAAAAATGTTCATCAGAAATTTTTCCGAGCTGGTACGATGACATCTTTCTAGAGCCTTATTCAGAATTGAGCGGAGAATCGTATAAAATAAACCCTACGAATATCTGACGATCGATGGTCGATTTACGGGAGCTCAAAGTCAAAATTTTGAAATTTTCGTTTAATTTTTCTGTGCAGAGGTTCGGAAAAATATTCCTCAGAAATTTTTCACTTTAGAATTAACTTCGCACATGTTTTATACAAAGATTTTTATCCATCTTTCATTTATTGTGTTTGAAATTTTTACCATTTGTAGTTTGTTTCTGAAGATGGCCGAAAGCAATCTTCAAGTAGTTTGTTTCTAAAGATGACTAACGCCGAAAGCCATCTTGAAGTAGTTTGTCTCTGAAAATGGCTAACGCCAAAAGCCATCTTCAAGTAATTTGTTTCTAAAGATGGCTAACGCCGAAAGCCATCTTGAAGTAGTTTGTCTCTGAAAATGGCTAACGCCAAAAGCCATCTTCAGAGACAAACCACAAAATGTAAAAGTTTCAAATATTGTATTCGAAATTTTTACCATTTGTAGTTTGTTTCTGAAGATGGCTAACGCTGAAAGCCATCTTCAAGTAGTTTGTCTGAAGATGGCTAACGCCGAAAGCTATCTTCAAGTAGTTTGTCTCTGAAGATAGCTAACGCCAAAAGCCATCTTCAGAGACAAACCACAAAATGTAAAAGTTTCAAATATTTTATTTGAAATTTTTATCATTTGTAGTTTGTTTCTGAAGATGGCTAACGCCGAAAGCTATCTTCAAGTAGTTTGTCGGAAGATGGCTAACACCGAAAGCCACCTTCAAGTAGTTTGTCTCTGAAGATGGCTAACGCCGAAAGCCATCTTCAAGTAGTTTGTCTGAAGATGGCTAACACCGAAAGCCACCTTTAAGTAGTTTGTCTCTGAAGATAGCTAACGCCAAAAGCCATCTTCAGAGACAAACCACAAAATGTAAAAGTTTCAAATATTGTATTTCAAATTTTTACCATTTGTAGTTTATCTCTGAAGATGACTAACACCAAAAGCCATCTTTAGAAAAAAAAATACCCTCTTTTAAATTTAATTGAACAACTTACTTTTTCAAATTCGACTCTTTTATCTCTTCAAACGCTTCAATTAAAAATTTTTCATCTGATTTTTCTATAATCTCAACTAAACTTGAAAATAACTCAACAACTTCTTTTTCTATCCCATTATTAGTATTTTTTTCAAGTTTGCTCATAATTTCATCAAAAATTTCAACATCATCAAAACTATTTCCCATCTTTTTCAAAGGTTCTTTTTCAAAAATTAACGAAGAATATTTAAATTCATACGGAATAATTTGTCGATTTAATTTATTAAAAAACTTTACCAAACGAAGTTTTTGAGTTAAAATCGTAGAAGCTCCGTTTTCTCCATTCGAAAACGGTCTAAAAACGTGTTTTTCAACGCAATCAACATTTTGTATAATGTTATCTTTAAATTCTTGATAACAATTTTGTGTACTTTTTAAAAGTGGTGAAGAAAACTTCGCTTGGTTTCGATTATAAACTTCCGATTGCCACGAAAATTGTTTCGTTGATCTTTTATTACAACTAGTTAAATCTCGAGTTTTCTTTATTTTATATCTATTTACAAAATCGTATTTCGTTTCACAAGTTCCACTAACATCCGTTTCAAAAACAACATCTTTTTTTAAATTCGTTTGAAACGATGATAAAATACCTCTTTTTAAATTTAAAATTGGAATTGTTTCATCAATCGAAGGACAAATCGTTGTTATTTTTCCATTTTGAAACGAAAATTGTAACGGATTTTTTTTAAGACTTTCCTCAAAATTTTTTTGTTCATTTTTTGTTTCAACAGAAATTATTTTCATTTCAAAATCGCATGGTGATAAAACATAAATTTGAAAATTTATGTTAAATTCGGATTTATTAAAATCATTTTCACTTTTATTTCTATAAACAAAACTATCTACACTACCTGTATATTTATATTCATAACTATATCCTATTTTATAATTAAATATATTTTTATCATCTAAAAAAAAATTTTTTTTTTTTTAAAGAAAAAAAATTTAATTTTTATAATCAAACCTTTACAATATCTAGAACATGAATTATACGGTACAAGATGTGCTGGAATATTCAATTTGTTAACTACGCAGATGAGAATTAAAACGTAATTAGCTTACCTCTCGCGGAGCAAAAAATTAAAAGTAAAACATAAGACTTCCACAACATAATCGAATAGATAAATCACTTCAAGATTAACATTCTTACCGCCTATCGCGGAGATGAAGCAAAGATACAATGACAACACATTTAACACCACTTCGGTGATGGTCTGGTTGATATGGCCCCTCAAATCATAGCTACGAGGATAAAGAGAGGTCGTTAAATTGATAAGAGAGGGGAAAGTTCATGAAATGTTCTGTTAATATCGGCATTTTTCCAAAAATTTTATTGACGTGTCTAATTTTCGACAGTTTTATTACAACTAATCGCGTTTTAAACTCAATTAATTTGCAGATTATTAATAACTAATTTGGTCTTATCTCGAGTATTTTGTACACATAAAACCGGAAAGCTTGATTGATTGACTTTAATTTAAAATTTACGCTTTCGAAACTTTTGGCTAACATTGTAAAATTATTTCCGGAAAGTTCGATGTTTAATCGAGAGTTGACTTTAGATCTCCCGCGATCATTTAACAATTTGTCACTTAAAGAGGAAAAGCGTAATTATTTTAAATGGCAATAGACGTGAAGAGTCTTCGGTCGTTATGCAAAACTGGTTGCGAATTGAGAAGGGCAATTTAGCACTTCCGTGTCATATAATAGACTTGTTGATTTATTTATTTATCAAACAGATGATAAATAATTTAATATTTTTAACAAGTAATTTAAATTTAAATTTATTATTAACCGCGTATTTTTACCGCCATCTATTATAATTAATTTAAACTAAGCCAACATCAATTAACTTATAAAAAAAAACTAATCTACATTTTAAAATTAAAATTACAACTTTATAAAATACTATTCTTAACAATATTTAAAAATAATCTCAAAAGAATTAATTAAAATTCATATATTCCAAGTTTTGTATTTAAATGCCGATAAAGTAGGTAGTAATACACTTGTCAAAAATCAATGTCGAACTGTCATCAAGACAGATCCAGTTCGATGTTTTGTTCATTAAACCCTATTTTTGCGTTCTACCTATAACAAGAAAAACAAATGTGATAGTTTAATAACAATAATATATATTTTAAGCCGTATCCTTCGAATTATATTCTTCAAGAATGCATCTTAACGCGGACATTTCGAGTGCCCTGCAGCTGTTGGAGGACATTAAACAGACCGTCGATGAGTTGGACGATGCGAAAATTCAAGCAAACACCAGTCAAGATATAAACTTATTAATTTCCGTATTAGAAAACCCGATTTTTAGAAGTATCGTAACAGTACAAGATTCGTTAAGTGAGCTTAACCAACAGTTAGGACAGCACCCGTCTATCCTTCCTGTTGATTTTGATATAACACCTTCCGGAGAACTAGCATTAAACGTTCCTCCTGGAGGAGAACTTTACGATCATGGTTATGGAGAAGGTTACGCCCATTCTAGAGATTTCGATGAACAACGTGTTCCCTCCGCACCAGCTTCACCAAATTCCCCGCAAATCCACAGCTTCAACGATGATAAACTAGTGATGATCGATGGCAAACCTCTAGATGCCAATATTTCCCATCAAGAGGTGAGTTTATCTGTCTGTGTTTGGTCTGCATCTGTTATTAATGTCCTGGTCCTAGGCCTTACGCATGTTGCATAAATCCCCAGCTATGGTTCTAATGCCCCGACCGGATGAGGATGTAATTCATAGATCACCTTCGGCAGTTAGTGATACCTCCAAGGCAGGATCGGACAGCTTATTGGGCACCGAATGGGCACAGGTAGAAGCCATTGACCTACTGAATGATGGCACTGGGTTAGGATTTGGTATTGTGGGTGTTCGCACCATGGGAGTTGTAGTTAAGACCATTTTGCAAGGTGGCGTTGCTGATAGAGATCGAAGATTGCAAAGTGGGGATCATATTTTACAGGTAAAGTTATTTTGTGAATTAAAAAAGAAAATTTATGTATTTTTTTTTATTAATATTTTATATTACATAAAATGCCAAAGTAAAATAAAAAAATTGTTTTGTTATTTTACTGATATATTCATTTTGAATAACTATATACAGGTGACTGGTACCTAAACGTGAATATTAAAATGTATTGTTATAGAGCTCATTTGTAATTGATTAAGCTAAATACAGTGAGATTCCCCTTCCCGGACACCCCCCTTGGACAGACAGTTTTCGTGGAACCGTCCGGCTCTCATACAATTACTTTGCATTTCTCTTAAGCAGACACCCCTCTTGAACGGACACTTTGGTTGGTCCTGTTGATGTCTGCCCAAGAGAGATTTCACTGTATTCCTTATCGAAAAATAGATAGTTTAAGTTACTTCAATTTTTAGGTTTCTGTATAAAGTCGGTACCATACTCGGTACATATAAATACTGACGTTTCGGGCTCATTAATAGATTCTCTGGCAATTTCTTCGAGTTTTCTCGAAGGGTTATATCCTAATGCACACTTCTAGTGAAAAAATATTTTATTTATTCCTATGATTTAACCACTTGCGGTGGCTGGACGTACACTGTACATCGACATACTTTTGTTACCCGAACGCCAGCGCGACGGTGTTATGCAGGCCGTCAGACCAGTATTCCAGGTAAGAAAATGACTCACCTGGCACGCTCAGCTGTAAATTTCTTGCCACCACAAGTGGTTAAAAGTACAGGGCGTAAATGTCCGATTTTTAAGTTAATTTTCAAATACTCTGTCTCTTTAATAGCGTCTGTTTCAAAATGTTGATAATACAATAAGTGTCGCGACCCAAAGGGGTGTTGACGGCGAGCGGCTACCGCCAACAACGACAATTTAAAGTTTGGGGCTGCAAAAGCGTTAGCGTTGACCAGAAACTCTCCCCTCAATAACGCGAGGGGAAAGTTGAGTAATGAAGACTTCGAATCGTAAATAAAATAATCACCCAAAATATCACTCGCGAGTAACAATAGTTTTCAGTATGCGATTTACTACAATTTCAACAATATCTCGATATTACTCAGAACTCGAAATTACTAATCAAAAGATATAAAAACGGAGACGAACGAAGCAATTAATTCATCAATCAAAACTATGAAAACGGTCTTAAGCAATCAACCATAACAATCCCAACGAACTAATTAATCTCTGCAAGGGCTGATATATTCTTCGCCGGTCCACTGCGCAATCATGTAAACCAGGGTTTCTCAAAGTATGGTACATGTACCACTGGTGGTACATTTCATAAATTTTGATGGTACAATTTTCGATACTTATGCGAAGTTAACCTCCAGCCCCCCCGTTAGATAGGGATTTACATGTATAGTAAATAATTTTTTTTTAAGGAAACCCTTTAATTTATTTTAACGCTCTATGCATCATTCGAAAGCTTTATCATTGGCGAATGTAAAGATGAAATGGCCGATCCGAGCTCCTTTAAGAACTAGTCAAAAAAAAATTCAGTACCACCACATTTGCACGAAAATAGTGTAAAAATACCTTTGTTTATGTAGCTATTGATCGTAAACCTCTCAACTGATTTCGAAGATTTATACACCAATCGATTCGTCAGATCATCCTCTATAAATTTGCGTAAAAGGCCGATATCAGACTTCGCGAGTGCTTCTAATTCTAATCCTGATTCTTACGAAGTATCAAAAAAACGAAATACAACTGTAAGAAAATACAATGAAAAATATTTACAATACGGATTCTTTTGGAACGAGGATGAAAATAATCCCCAACCTTTGTGTGTTGTTTGCAACGAAGAATTTTCGAACCACTCCATGAAACCATCTCTTCTGCAACGACATCTCCAAAACAAACATGCAAACTTAAGAGATAAATCTCTGGAATTTTTCCAAAGGAAACAGACAGACATAAAAAGTAATAGACGCTCACTTTATTCTTTTACTACAGTAAACGAAAAAGTTGCCGAAGCATTATATTTGGTTAGTTTGAGAATTGCTCAAACCTCAAAGTGCCATACTATTGAAGAAACCTTAATATTACCAGCAGTTAAAGAAAAGGCGACGTGCATTCTAGGACCTGCAGCAGCAGCTAAGTTGAATATTGTTTCCTTGTCAAATGACAGTGTTTCGCGACGAATTACTGAAATGGCAGTTCAGTTAAAAAACACACTGATCGAAAATATAAAGAAGAGCAAATATTTTACAATACAATTCGATGAAAGTACAGATGTCACAAACTTTGCGCAGTTAGTGGCGTTCATTCGATATTGAAAAAACCAAACAATAAAAGAAGAATTCCTATTTTGTAAAGCACTTCCACATCATGCAACGGCAGAGGAAATTATCAGAAAAATCAATGAGTTTGTAACTAATAATAATATAGATTGGAAAAAATGTGTAGGAGTGTCTAGGACAATAACTGGGCACTGTGGCGGTATTTTTACAAAAATTAAAAATGTTGCCCCAGATGCAAAATTTATTCATTGTAGCATACATCATCAGATACTAACAACCAACGGAATGTTAACAGAACTAAAAACTGTTTTAGATGAAGCTGTGAAAATACTTAATTTTATTAAATGTCGTGGTCTAAATTTAGGGTTGTTTACAATTTTGTGCAATGAAATGGGCAGCAATCACCAAAAGCTCTTGTTATACACGGAAGTGCGTTGGTTATCAAGGGGAAAAGTTTTAAACAAGTTCAAATTATTTTAATCGAAAACCCCTTTGTTGGTAAAGGTACATAAAATTTTTGTCTTTAATTTATGTGGTACGAAATTTAGAAAGTTTGAGAACCCCTGATGTAAACAACCTACCCCCCTATTAGGCGCGAAACCTTCATGTCTTAAGAGTGGGAGCTCTTAGTTTCAATGAATTTAATTAATTTATCATAACTTTTATTATTACCTTAATAATTCCTTTGCGGTTCGCAACATAAGCATACAAATTATTAGAAAAACTTCTCTATTTTATTACGTTTCGAATAAGGTATTATACGAGGCAAAATATTTTTCCTATTAGTCGATAATGGGGTAATAATTGAAGTAAACACGATTTTGACAACATATCTAAAATTAATAAAAGTCAAAATTGGTTACAGATATTATTTATTTAAGCTTACTGGAACTAAAAAATAATGTTAATTCGTAAATGCAATAAACCCTAAGGTTAAAATTCAATACATTCATGATTAAGAACTATCGGTTAAACAAGACCACTACTAGAGGTTTACTAGAGAATGAAGGCATCTCTAGGAAACGGACATAATATAGTTTTCCAATATGAGGAATGTCCTGCGAACGCGTAATACTTTAAGGCTGTGGTCTCGGGCCCGAAAAAGTTGTTCCAATATTTCGCGTTAATCGTTTGATAAATCAAAAAAACTTTCAAACGAAAGTTGGATAAAAATGAAAAATCTTGGCAAGCGAATAGAGATATTTAATAAATTATTGTTGATAACTGAGGTTATTAAGAAGCATTTTTAAACAGGCTATTCACATGTCTAGATAAATATTCAAGATATATTTTTTCCATTTACCGTTTTTTGATATTTTAAAACATAAGCGAGAAATTTTGGAAATTCCCACGGTACAAACTTGGGAATATTTTTCAATTTCGCTAGATAGCTCCGCCCTGATTGACCACGTGGTATAGCCGGCGGAGTTGAGTAGGTGCCGTAAGTAAACAAACAAGTTTTTTGTGTAAGTCGATTCCGCTTCGTTGTGCATTTCTGGAGATAAATACTTTGGAGAATTATTCGAGTTTGGAATTCACAGATTTTATTGCTTCTAAAAATTTTAGAATTTTATTAAACTAAAATGAATGAAAAGTTCATTTCATAATTTTACTAATCTTTTTGTTATATAAGTACCTCGACCTCATGAAAATAAAGTTCGATATTGTAATTTTGAACACTAACTTTTTCTTTACATACACTACATGTAGCAGAGAAAGTATGTACAACTGGGTCAAATTGCTCACTTTTCAAGGGACACTCCTGTATCTATAAGAAATAGAGGAAAAACAGTATCGGTAACTGATGCTCGATTTTTATAAGAAATCGAATGCTGAAAACCTCATATTGATTATTTACGGTTTCAGAGATATTGGGGATGCTTTTCGAGAAAGTGCATTTATGAAGTCTTCATAATTTTTTTCCTGTTGGAAAAAGGTTAGTTTTGTGAAAACATTCTCGTGGCAACTTTTTATGTAGATTTTGACGGTGTAGGTTAGTTTTCTCTGTAAGCAATATTTTAATAGCTACATACATAAAAGTGTTTTTTTAATGGAACACTATATTATTACATATTACACGAGAGCCTAGAATTCCCTTTCCAAAAATATGCCTATAAATTTTGAAAAATGGGATAGATGCGATAATTTGTTTCAGAGAATCTGGAGAAAATGCAGAGGTTGTATTTACATAAACGATATACAGAGAGAAGATTAGACGTTTAAACTCATTTTTCTCGATGTTAAAAAAATTTAGATTGTTTGAATCCATGATCTGAACCAAAAAGGCTAAGTGATATTGCAAGCAAGGTATCATGTGTGGCACACTTTTGGAAAGGCAATTCAACCCTCCGGTGTGCGCGTATGCGGCAGTTAGCCGCATTTTTTTCCCAAAATATTTCTAAGTTCGCTGTGAAACCATTAAAAATCCTATTGAAAGGAAAAACCGCAACGCGCCCATTCGTGTAAGTACGATAGGCGCGTCCACCGGAGGGTTAAACTCCCGTCGAATATGCAAAAATGTATAGGTGTTCCATTCGAAAAAGAAATATTTGTCTGCATCTATTAGAATATTGCTTACAAAAAATCTAATTTACGCCAACAAATTCTACATAAAAAGTTGTTTCGGGAATCTTTTCACAGAATCAAGCATTATCCAATAGAAAAAAAAAGTTATGGAGATTTTTTTAAAATGCACTTTTTTCAAAAAACACCTGTATTTCACCATTCGATTTCTTATAAACATCGAGCAAGAGACCAATATTATTTTACCCTATCTTTTATAGAAACAGGGGTGTCCCTTTACAAGTGTCCAATTTGGCCCATCAGTACAGTACAGCCGATTATCCTATCTGTACTACGAACTGCTGTACCATTTTGCAACATTTAATTTTTTTTGTCACAGTATTTATTACATATACTAAAATAAGTCAGGATCTTATTAGAATATAGTAAGAAAGATACATCTAATGTTTCCTTCTTTTTCTACTTTACTAAAACGAACTGAACCTCGATTCATGTATTCACTTCTCGACAAAAGATAAATAAACAAACGAGTTTCGAATATAAATCCTTTGTCTGTTATCTACAAAGGGCGGAGCGTAGCCCAGAATTAAGGCCCACCTTCTCACTCCCGCCCGTCCGTCTCCTGCGCCCCTGAGAAACTCGATGACCGTAAGACCACAGCCTTAAATGCCCTGAGCCCTGAGTACACTACGCAAATTATCCACTTGCGGTGGTAAGAAATTTACGGCTTAGCGTGCCAGGTGAGTCATTTTTCTACCTGCAACAATGGTCTGACGGCGTGCGTAACACCGTCGCGCTGGCGTTCCGGTAACAAAAGTATCTCGACGTACAGTGTACGTCCAGCCATCGCAAGTGGTTAAATTATGTTGTTTAAAAACAATACAATAACCACTGAATACAGTGACCACTGAATCGTTTTTAAGTCTACTCCTTCTTGTACCATTTCCCATAAAGGACTCATTTCTTTCAATCTAGTTACATGATTGATACATTTCTCAGCTGTATAATCAATTTCTTCCACTGTTGTAAATCTACCAATTCCAAACCTAATAGAACTATGCGCTAAATCTTCATCAGCTCCAATAGCTTTCAATGCAAGAAGGTTCTAAAGAAGCAGAAGTACAAGCAGATCCACTAGATAAAGCTACATCTTTCAAAGCCATTAGAAGAGACTCTCCTTCCACATAAGCAAAGGACAAGTTTATACATCCTGGATAAGTATAGTTATGATCTCCATTCCTTATTACATGAGTCAATTTTCCATAAATTTTATCTAACAGCCTTTTGCTTAACTGCCCAATCCACCTATGATCATAATCCATTTCTTTTAAGGCTATTGCACAAGCCTCACCAATACCAACAGCTAAAGGCGCAGGAACTGTTCCACTTCTTATACCTCTTTCTTGTCCACCTGCACTTTGAAGAGCTTCTAATCTTACTCGAGGTCTTCTGCGCACATACAAAGCCCCAGCACCTTTTGGACCATAAATTTTATGTCCACTAATTGACATCAAGTCAATATTTCTTTTCATTTGGGAGTTTACCAACAGCTTGAGCTGCATCTGTATGGAAAAATATTTTTCTTTCTCTACACATTTTTCCAATATCACTTATGGGTTGATTAACACCTATTTCATTATTTACAGCCATTACAGAAACTAAGGAAGTATCAGGAGTCATTGCTTCTTCTAAATCTGAGAGAGAAATTATCCCATTTTGTCCAACAGGGAGATAAGTTACTTTGAAACCTTCTGCCTCTAAAGCTCTACAAGAGTCTAAGGCACATTTGTGTTCTTGTAGTTACATAATAACACCAATCTTAATTGTATTTTCTCTTTATGTACTTAAATTTATTTATTAAATTTTTACTTAATTACCGTTATTTTTTAGTTCCAATACGCTTAAATAAATAGTAAATGTAATCAATTTTGATTTGTATTAACTTAGGGTATGTTGTCAAAATTGTGTTCGCGCCAATTATTGCCTTATTGGCGGTTAACTGAAAAGACATTTTGTCACGCTTAATATCTTATTCGAAAGGTAATAAAACAGAGAAGTTTTTCTAATAATTTGTACGCTCATTGTACTATCAAAATCTTGAAATATACACTGTTTGAAAATTAACTTAAAAACTGAACATTTCACGCCCTGTACTTTTAAACCATCGAAATAATTAGGATATTTTTTGACTAGAAATGTGCATTAGAATGTAATCTTTTGAGAGACCTCGACAAATTACCAAAGAAACTATTAATACCCCCGAAACATCAGTATTTATAGGAATATGTACCGAATTTATACAGAAAGTTAAAAATAACTCCTAAACTGTTTACTTTTCTATAAGACCTATTTGGCTTAATCCTTTTACAAATAAGCTCTATAACAACACATTTCAATATTCGCGTTTATGTACCAGTCACCCTGTATATTAAATTAAGAGGAAAAAAACTTAGGATACTGGTGGAACTTTATGATTATATATTATTTTATAGATTGGAGATGTAAACGTACACGAAATGGGTTCAGAACAAGCAGCGAACGTTCTGAGAAAAACAGGAAGTGATGTACGATTAGTAGTAGCAAGACCAGCAGATACAACATCCCCCGAATATAAGTATTTAAGTTCTACGGCGCCATTAGTGCCAACGAGGCTTCTCACGCAACCAAAGGAATTGGATCGTTATTTAATACAGCACAAATACTCCCCTATTTTCCAGAAACAACCCGATAAATTCAACGAGTTTTTGTACGAACAGCAACCGAAGAACTACATGGCTTTGCCTAGGATCCCGGCGTCGCCTTCTTTGCCATCGTTAAATTTAGACATGGCGATGAAAATGCCGGAAATGGAAAAATTCAACGTTGAATTGAAAAAAGATGCGAACGGTTTAGGTATAACAATCGCGGGATACGTATGCGAAAAAGAAGAAATATCCGGTATATTTGTGAAGAGTATTTGTAAAGGTAGCGCGGCGGATTTAAACGGGAAGATACAGGTGAACGATAGGATCGTCGAGGTGGACGGGATGTCGTTACAAGGGTATACAAATGTGCAAGCGGTAGAAGTCCTTAGAAGTAGCGGAAACGTAGTTAATCTTTGCTTGGAACGGTACTTGTACGGGCCGAAGTACGAACAGTTGCAGAAAGCAATTGCCGCCAACGAAATGAAACCGTCTACACCCACTAGCCCTCCTCAAACAGCACGGTAATGAGCCCTCTACTCCAAGAGTCACAAAAAAATAGTTAAAAAAAATTAAAATAAATAAAATTAAACCCCATATATGCAACACTATTTCCTTAAACAATACACTTTCTCTTTCTCTAGACTTACTCTATAAGCTCACTTGTCCAACGTCACATCCTACTTTTTGTTTGTCATTTGTTTCGCATCCGTTTGACCTTTCCGTTTATTTATTTATTTATTTTCACGTTAATTTCAGATACCAAAAGTCAGAGGACGATGAGGAATTTGAACCGGTTGAGACTAAAAACGAGCATTTGCGGTTTTGCGAGGGCGAATTCACGCCGGCCGTTGAAGAAACGATAAAAGCAAAATGGCAACAACTAATGGGGCCGGATACCGAAATAGTCGTAGCGAATTTAACAAAATTCGGCGAAAGGGGAGGCTTGGGGATCAGCCTGGAAGGTACCGTCGACGTTGAGGACGGTCAAGAAGTCCGCCCGCATCATTACATTCGTTCTATACTTCCCGAAGGACCCGTCGGGAAGAACGGCAAGCTTAAATCCGGCGATGAACTGCTCGAAGTAAACGGACATAGATTATTGGGGATGAATCATCACGAGGTCGTTAGTATTTTAAAAGAATTGCCTATTAATGTTCGCATGGTATGCGCGAGATCAACGAATAACGCTTCTAGCTATAGAGTAAACCAAGGGTCACCGTTTTCCGAGAGGGGGGCATTGGGTGGCAGCCTACAAAACCTTCAACCCGCTTCGGACAGATTAGTTAAAGCTAAATCCGACGGATCGATAGCAACGAGTATTACCGCGGCAGGTAGCGGCGATACTTCCTTTAATAAAATTAAATCGCGATCTTTAGAACCTCTAACAGGTCTCGCAATGTGGAGCTCTGAACCACAAATAATCGAATTGGTTAAAGGGGAACGCGGCTTGGGATTTTCAATATTGGATTATCAAGATCCTATCGATCTAAACGATACCGTTATAGTAATAAGAAGCTTGGTTCCCGGCGGAGTTGCTCAATTAGATGGGCAATTAATCCCCGGGGATAGACTGCTATTTGTTAACGATACGAATTTAGAAGATGCCACATTGGACCAAGCGGTTCAAGCCTTGAAGGGGGCGCCAAAAGGTATCGTACGCATTGGAGTAGCTAAACCACTGCCAATTCCAGACACTGTTGTACACAATGGTCAACAGGTAGACTCTGAACCAAGATCTCTCGCACCTAGCATTTTTAAAGATTGATAAGAACGTTTCCTTTTCCACCTTGACATTAATTTTCTATTCTCCTTACTTTCTTTGTTTCCTTCCGTATTCTTCCCTTTTACGTACTTAAACCTCGGACAAGGTTTACCTTTTTTTTCGATCCTCGTTTCTATTTTAATGTGTCGTAGACATTTTTAATATTTATATGCATATCATATTAAAAGTTAGATTTTCTCATTCACGATTTTAACCGTTTGTTAACGTTTCAGATTCTTAATATACCCTTTCTATACTCACATTGTTATTTCAATAAATATTATAAATTTAGATTTTAATTATTATTTTAAAAAATCTATTGTACTGAACTGATAATAAAATTTATTAAATAGTTTAAAGTTTTTTTTTTTATTTTATTTTTCTATCCTTGATGTGTCTGGTTTACATTAGATTTGTTTGTAGAAATGGTTTCTGATTTTTTTTCTCTAAATCTTGATTGGTTGGAAAAATCTTAAATCATGAGAAATCGCTTCTACGAACATAGCTATTATTCTGGTAGTAGTTCAGTGATCGAAATCAATGTTGGAATTTCACTGGAATATTCCAGTACCATTGAAATTGAAGTATGATATTTTGGGGTTATTCCAGTTTTTGGATTATAACTCCATTAACATCGATAATATGGAAAAATGTTTATAACAAAAGATGTTCGCAGTTAAATACGGAATAATTTTTGTTGAAATATTTTTTCGTAATTCGCTTAGTTTTTAAATTAGATAGAGCCAAAGTTGAAATATGCCATTTTTAGATTGTTCCAGTTTTTAATTTAAACCTCCGTTAATATCGAGAATTGGAAAAAATGTTTATAACAAAAGATGTTCGCAGTTAAATACGGAATAATTTTTATTTGAAATATTTTTTTGTAATTCGCTTAGTTTTTGAGTTAGATGGAGCCAAATTTGAAGTATGACATTTTGGGGTTGTTCCAGTTTTTGATTTAAACCTCCGTTAATATTGAGGTTTGGAAAAAATGGTTATAACAAAAAATGTTTGCAGTTAAATATGGAATAACATTTATTTGAAATATTTTTTAGTAATTCGCTTAGTTTTTGAGTTGGATGGAGCCAAATTTGAAATATCCCATTTTTGCAGTTATTCCAATTTTTAGGTTGTATTTCTGTTAATATCTATAATACGGAAAAAATGTTTATAACAAAAGATGTTCGTAGTTAAAAACGGAATAATTTTTATTTGAAATATTTTTTCATAACTCGCTTACTTTTTGAGTTAGATGGAGCCAAAGTTGAAATATGACATTTTGGGGTTGTTTCAGTTTTTGATCTAAACCTCTGTTAATATCGAGGAAAGGAAAAAATATTTATAACAAAAGATGTTCGTAGTTAAATACGGAATAACATTCATTTGAAATATTTTTTCATAACTCGCTTAGTTTTTGAGTTAGATGGAGCCAAAGTTGAAATATGACATTTTGGGATTGTTTCAGTTTTTGATCTAAACCTCTGTTAATATCGAGGATAGGAAAAAATATTTATAACAAAAGATGTTCGTAGTTAAATACGAAATAACTTTCATTTGAAATATTTTTTTGTAATTCGCTTAGTTTTTGAGTTAGATAGAACCAATGTTGAAATACGCTATTTTGGGGTTGTTCCAGTTTTTAGTTTATTACTTCGTTAATATCGAGGATAGGAAAAAATGTTTATAACAAAAGATGTTCGTAGTTAAAAACGGAATAATTTTTATTTGAAATATTTTTTTGTAATTCGCTTAGTTTTTGAGTTAGATGGAGCCAAAGTTGAAATATGACATTTTGGGGTTGTTTCAGTTTTTGAGTTAGAACTTCGTTAATATCGAGGAGATAGGAAAAAATGTTTTAAAATGAGTTTAATTATATTAATAAATATAATTAAATTATATTAATTAATTTTATTCAAAAAATAAATTTAAATAAGGTTGGTAATTCATCGATTATCGAGAGTATGGGTATACCGCCATCTTTTTTCCTAGAAGCTTCTAGAAAAGATCGGTAGCCATTGTTTCTCCAGCAGTCGCAGCGTATCTCTTGTTTTAGAAGGACGTATTTCTTTAATATTTAGAGTGCACGGGTTTTAAAACCGGGGATTCGAAGTGATTTATGGTGTTAAGAAGGCTCTAATACTTCTAGTTAGGTAAGATATTAAATATAAATCAATTTTATTTGTATAAATAAATTGGAATAAACACGTAAAAAGTGAGGTTAGTTATGGCGGCAAGCCATCGGTTTGGCAACGTCACTACATTGTGGAAGGGGGTATAAAAAATACGACGTTGCCGATGTGTGTACCCGGACGGCGTCGTTTCCTATTATGGAAACTTCTAGAACCCTGAGTTGCCGCACTGTTGGGCAGTCGGAGCGCGTACTTTGCTGTAAAACGACGATTAAATTTTATTTCGTTTGCACGCTTTTTAAAGTCGGTGTTTTAAAGTGATTTATGATGTTAAAATAACACTAATTAAATCTAACTGGGTAAGATTTTAGTTTAAAATTATTAATTTAAGTCGTATATTGAAAATGATACAAACAGTCAAAAAAAAAGTTAGGTTATGTTACCGAATTTAATTCGTTTGTTACTAACTTAATACTATTAATTCTAATTTAATTAATTAATTAATCGAAAAAACAAACAATTTTTATTAGATGTAAACTTATTCAAACAATTTTTTTAATTATTAAAGGTTTTATATTGAAAAACCGTTAATAAATTTCAAAGATGATAATTTAAAATTATGTTGGTAATACAGGTTTCTAAAATATCACCGTGAAGTAACCTAACCTAAATTTTTTTTCTCATTGTTGACAAATAAGTACTTAAAATACGTAAAAAATACGATTTTTACTATAAAAAAAACCAAAAAGTTCGTTTTTCGACGATTTGTGAGTATATTTTTAAACATATAAACTTATTCTTTCAATATTTTTATGAAATATTTTAAAATTTTCTAGTAAATTGAAAATGACAATCGATAAACATATACAGTGAAATTCTCCTTCGGGGACACCTTTCTTGAATAGACACCTCTCTTGAACGGATACCTTCCTTGGATGGACAGTTTCTCATGAAACCGTCCGACTCTCATATACCTACTTCGCATTTCTTTTAAGCGGACACCCCTCTTGAACAGACACTTTTAGTGGGTCGTGTTGGTGTCTGCACAAGGGAGATTTCACTGTATATCATGAAAATTTGTATAGGATTAAATTTTATATAGAATTAAATTTAAATTAAACAATAAAACAAATTTTATTTGTAATTCCCCCCCCCCCAGATGATTCTGGTGACATTTTCTGGTTAAAGATTGGCAGCCCTACATGATGAAGTTTTTCCAGTTGTTCAAAAGCAGACTGACGGTTAAATTTACATCATAAGCAGGTTTATTTTCACCTGTCGCAAATTTTTTGGTAGTTTTCAATATTATTCGACACAATGACGGATAACATTCAAGTAGTAGTGAGGTTAAGACCTCTTATTGAGAGGGAAATCAAAAACAAAGACAAAGTAAAATGGGAAGTTCAAGGGAATGTTATTCGTTCCATCGATCCAACCGATTTACGCTCCCACGATGATTACGTCTTTGGTAAGTGAGCCCCACATAATTTATTCACAATCATTGATATTTTGAACATAACCAAAATGTAAAGACACGTTTTTATATCCTAACCTTTATAGATCACATTTTCAATACAAATTCAACGAACGAAGATATTTATAGTAAGGTGGTGGCCCCTTTGGTGTCATCGTGTGTTGAGGGTTATAATTGTACGGTGTTTACATACGGACAAACATCCAGCGGCAAGACCTTTACAATGGACGGCACAAAAGCTGATAACGGTATTATTCAAAGAGTTGTTGAAAACCTCTTTGACTTAATAAGACAACACAAGGACTTACGATTTTTAATAAGAGTTGCTTATTTTGAAATCTATAATGAAAAAATTTATGACTTATTAAAAAAACAAAGCGTGGAAATTAAAATACGTGAAAACGTTCATGGTAACATTACCGTACTGTCAGAAGAATTAGTAACATCAACAAAAGAACAGATTTTGGAATTATTAAAATTAGGAAGGAAAAACAGAAAAATCCATTCTACTCAAATGAACATAAGTAGCAGTAGAAGCCATACTGTATTCCGAATTGTAATTATAAGCATTTTTATTTATATTTTATTTAAAATTACATTTTTTATTTTATTTTAAATTAAATTTTTTATTTTATTTAAAATTAAATTTTTTATTTTATTTAAAATTAAATTTTTTATTTTATTTAAAATTAAATTTTTTATTTTATTTAAAATTAAATTTTTTATTTTAATTTAGAATTAAATTTTTTTTCTTTAGATTGTGGAATGTACCGATAGCGGAGATAGAAGCTCTCTACCAGTGAAGGTATCACATTTTAATTTAGTCGATTTAGCTGGATCGGAGAGGGTTGCTCAAACGAAAGCGACTGGACAACGTCTTGTAGAAGGTGCTGCAATTAACAAGTAAGATTTTTTTTTCTTTTATTATTATCTTTTGTAATATTTTAAGTTTTATAAAAATTAAGATTATTTAAAGAGAAATTTTAAGATTAAGATTTAAGATATTAGAATTAAAGCTAATATTAGTTCAAGTCTTAGTTCAGTTAAACCGATCGTCAAAGGCTTTGTATTTATGTTACCGGCAAACTCCATTACGCTGGCACACCTAAGATTGACTAGGCAATTAGCACATTGCCCGAGCATTTTTGACCAAGTCCGAAATAACTTTTTGTTTCGGGGTTTGCCTAGTATGCCACTAGGTAAACTTAGGTGCGCCAAATGAGACTCAGGCAAAGTGCGAAAAATGATTAACTTTGGACATTGCTTAAATGGGTTTAAGCCATTTATTTACTATTATTAACTATTTACTGCTATCAGCGTTAACAACAAGCTGCCTATGTGTGCGCATCCTTTGGTTTCTTAACTAATAATAAAAATAACAGAATTGGAATTTTCCCAATACAACTTTATTTTTGTAAATAAAAAAAAAAAAACAAACAAAATATAACAAATCGTAAGATTATATGAGAAACTGTGTAAACCAGCGGTTCTCAAACTTATATCCTTGCATACCACTAACGCTATTTTAAATATCAGGTAGTACCACTAAACAAAAAACAATATTAATGATAATGCAAATATAAACTGTATAGCGGTTTTAATAAATTAAGTATTTACACTAAACCCAAGTACTAATAATATATAAGAAGTAGAAAATAACACCAATATATTTATGTAATAATAATGCTTAAACGTAAAGTCAATGCGATGGATGATACTGCATACTTGAAACAAGTGTAGAACTGTTAGGCTCAATTGTAGAAAATTTTAACCGTAAATTTGGGTCAAAGTTTAATAATTCATTTCGAAATTTATTTTTTACGATCAACATTGCAGAAAATTCAGTTTCACAGAGGTAGGTAGTTGTAAATGGAATTAGGAATGCTAACGCTTTTTTGCTAAGCGATGGATATTCATTTTTAATTTTTAACCAAAAATTCACCCAACTTCAATTGGGTAAATACTATTTTCAAGTCACAATCACAAGATAATTCTAATAAAGGTTCCTTTTCATTTATAGATAAGTTGTTTAACGAAGATTCATTTTGAACAAATGGGTTTCGAATCCAAAGAAAATGAGAATGATCTTCTTTAAAACAGTGTTCGAAAGAATCAATTAACATTTGACAATGGCGTTTTATATTATCAATAAAATTTTCTCCTATGCTTACGCTGTGTTCAGTCACAAAATTTTCCTTGGATATATTATTGATTATCATTTCGCATTTCTTGACAAATGCCTGAATGTTATCATTTACACAAAATCGGTTTATTACTTTTCCTTGTAAACTTAAGTTTAATATATTAAGGCGACTGAAAATATCCGATAAATACGCCAGTGTTAATAGCCACCTTTCATCGTTCAATCGATCACGCAGTTCAAAATTTGTTTCCATAAGAAACATTTGCACTTCAGAATTTAATTCAAATAACCTATTTAACATTTTTCCCCGTGAAAGCCATCTAACCTCTGTATGTAGTAATAATTGAATATGGTCACTGCCCAGTTCTGAACACAGTTTTGAAAATAACCGAGAGTTCAGTGCACGTGATTTTATATAATTTACTATTTTAACGTCTTCTTGAAAAACATTTTTAAATTCATCAGGAATCCGCTTTACAACGAGAGCTTCTCTGTGAATTGCACAATGGGTAAAAATACAATTTTCTGTAACTCCTTTAACTTTACAAACAACACCTCCATACTTTCTAGTTATAGTTCGAGCACCATGAAAACAGAAAACCACACATTTCTTCCAATCGAGGCTCTTCTCTTTAAAAAATTCATTCAAATTGTTAAATATTTCGTCTGCAGTAGTATGGGTTGATAATGTCGTACAAAATAAGTAATCTTCCTTAATTTCGGTATTAAATGTTGTTAGGACATTATATTTTTTTATTTGAGGGAAAAAAATGTACTCCATAAATAATTTAACGTTGGCTTGCGTACCACTTGAGAACTTCTCGCGTACCATCAGTGGTACGCGTACCATAGTTTGAGAACCACTGGTGTAAACCATTACTTGTTTGAACACGAACTTAAATGATAACATTTCGAGTTGCAAAACACTTTAGCCCTCTTACATTTGCATAAATTTGTTTAACATTTCTTATTGCAATTACACTTCAAAAACCCTTGGCCCGCGAAGACAGAATTTTGGCTACTAATCTGACGCAGCGAGAATTCAGTCTCTGGGACGTCCTGAATTTTCAAAAGTGTGTCTTTACACGTTTGAATTTGATTTCGTGAATACAGCGAGCTAATAATTCCTTTGTTGGTTCCAATTTTATAAAGTCCATTTGTTGTCTCCAAAACTACGCCAATTAAGTTTCGCGCATCTCCTTTGCTCCTGGCAAGACTTGGAACAGGCACAGTAACTGATGTTCCAACCTCAATCGGGGGAAATTTTTTATTAGATGTAAACTTCATTTTCTCTGCCTGCTCTTTCAATCCTTCGAAATTGCAGAATCCTCACAATCCTTTATCTTGATTTGAAATCATCGTTTTTCTATTTGCACATCGAAGACATAAAACTGATGTTCCGTACTCCACGGTGGTATTACTTGTGCTCTGGGCACAGATGAGATGAACATCCTACGCACAGCTATAACACTTGTGGATTCCTGAGGTTTCCTTCTCCAAAGTAGCTGTAAGTGCCTCTTCAAGATCTTCTTTAGTTCTCAGAACCTTCAGTCCGAAGTTAATTTACATTTTTTGAACTTTGCCTGAGCCTCGTTTGGCGCACCTAAGTTTACCTAGTTGCATACTAGGCAAACCCCGAAACAAAAAGTTATTTCGGACTTGGTCAAAAATGTTCGGGCAATATGCGAATTGCCTAGTCAATCTTAGGTGTGCCGGTGTAAGGGAGTTTGCCGGTAACATTTACATTTTCCTTATTACCAAGAAATCTTACTGTATTTTTTGAAGTCTGATACAAATTATTTATTTATTTATTTATATCGGACTTCAAAAAAATTATTTATTTGTATCGGGCTTAAAAAATACCGTAAGATTTCTTGGTAATAGGGAAAAAGTAAATACGAAGGGTTTTAGGACCGGTTAAACTGAACTAAGATTAAAACTAATATTAGCATTAATTCTAACATTAAATCTATTTCGGGTTAATCTATTTTGATCATTTCGGGTTAGTAGTAATATATCCCAATCAGATTTTGGAGTTCAAATCCTTGTTCATATCATACTCAAGCCTCGAAGTTAAATTGTTGTTTCCGGTTCGCTTACAGTTACTTGTCTTCCTATAGCTTTATAGGATGGTTTCTGTTGCCCCGGGGATTTGTTTGGAGTTTGCGTCTGTATTATAAAGGAGGGTATTAGAATAAAAGAGAAACTTTTCTGTGAGTCAAAGGTCAAATTATTCGACTATCACAAAGCTTTCGGGTTAAGTCGTGCATTTTTTTAAAAGGCGTTTGATGTTTTGGATTCTATATTGCAAACTTTTTTTTGAATAAATTCTGTGTGTTTCTAAAAAAGGTTACAATTCGAAGTGTGTTTGTTTTTGGAGAGTTACTTTCACGAGAGACAATTTTTAGTATGTACACTTGAGTACAAGTCTCGATTTGTTCACTATCGTAGACTTGATAAGGTTTCTCAGTTAGTTACTCTTCGAAGTGTGTCCACTAGAAAGAAATACTCTCGATAGCTTCTCTTGAGTAAATTTTTTAGTGTTTTTTTAATATTTCTACACTTTTTCTATAAATAAATATGTTTTATCGATTGAAGACTTTATTTTGTACTTAAAATTGTATTTCTTCAATAATCTTAGAACGTTTTAATAAAATAATTACGTTTTTATAAAATAGCTAAGTTTTTTTGTAATAAAATAGCTATATTTTTATAAAAAATCATATAAAATTTTCTAATATTATACTAGAAATGTTAAAAATAATTTTTCTATTTGTTATTTTATATTAAATGAGACTTAATAAACTCTTAACGTTTAGAATAAAAGCATTTAAAATTAATTAAAATTTTTTTAGATCGCTATCAACATTAACATTAGTTATATCCCAATTAACCGACGAAAACTGCCGATTTACAAGTTATAGAGATTCGAAGCTGACTTTAATTCTAAGAAATGCTTTGGGTGGTAATGCAAAAACCCTAATAGTGGCGAACATTACCCCAGCTTCTTTAGAGGATACACACTCAACGTTACTGTAAGGTTTTTAAACAATTTTTCTATGCATTTTGCTTAATTAAGGTCTTTTAGATTTGCTAAAAGGGCGAAGAGTATTAAAAATCAACCTGTTGTGAACACAACAGGTGAAGAAAGTGTGTTAAGACAGCAGCAAAATAGAATTAGAGAATTAGAATCTGAGTTAAAATTGGCTCAAAAAGAAAAACGGGATATGAAAATACAAATGTATAATGATTTAATAAAATTAAACGAACGGGCTTTTGCTAAGCCTAGCATTATGCCGAGCGCTATTCCGAAGAAGGTTGGGTCCCAAAAACGAAGACATACCATAGGAAAATCCAGAGACATCGGAGGAACTATCGAATTCGCTAATATTTTAGATAGTGGTGGTAGTTCTAGCGTTCCTTTAACAACATTTGAATTATGCTTACTTCGGGTAGCACGTGCAAATGCACACGAAACTACAGAATCGGAACAAATTTTACCATTTGAAGCGCAGCTGGATACATCGATTATTGAAGATGTAGAAGGAGCAGCAGCAGCAGCTCCAGCTGAAGTGACTAATATTTCAATGGCTGATTATACAGCAGAGGACATAGAAAGGTATTATTACGTTTACTTTTAATTTTATATCTAATTATTATTATATCTTCGAAGTGTTTTCTTTTAATATTGAACTTGAATTAGTATTAATGAATAAAATTAGTATTAATTTTTTTTTTGTACATAGTGATTCGGACTCTGATAAAGAGTTCGAAAGATTAGAGTCGATGTGTAAAACTCCTGACTCCGCAGTTAGAAAAGAACTGAAAATAACAAGACAACAAAAAAATGAAGCTGAATGCAAATACGCACAACAAATAAGTTATAATAAGACGCTGCAAGATATAAACTCTGACCTTAAGGATGAAATTCGGGAATTGAAGAGCCGCTTAGCCCAAAAGGACCGACCTTCTGAACCGTAAGTAACTGAGATTTTATCGTTATTTAAATAAACTAGCTTTTATATCTTCATGGCTGACGAAACTTTAGAATAAAACGATCTAAAATGAATTAAAAATTGCTAATATTAAAATTTTTCAAAAATTGTTAAAAAGGTTTTATAAATTCACTTGCAATCGTTTAGAATTATTTATATTTTGAAAATATTAAACATAAACAAATAATATTAAAATAGTAAACTGTGAAATTTGTCAAAAACTCGTTAATGTTATTAAAATTCTTTTATGGAGATTTTAGCGGTTCAAAAGGACTTTTTAAGAAATCCTAAAAGCTTATAACTTAAATTGCGATAAATTTCTAAATACCTTTATTAGCATTATATGAGATATTAGACAATAATACCAAAAAAATTTCAGGAAGTTATTTTTCATTGAAAATTATGACTCGTAAAAATTTGATTTTTATTTATTTATTTATTTCTCGAAGACTATTGATGTTAAGTGATCGAAATTTTTGATATAGTGTTAGCTTGTACTTCTTCGTTGTTCTTCTTCTTTAAATAAAGGTAAGGTAATGGTATTCGAGAACTAGCTCATATAACCCCTAGTCACTGACAAGGGAAGTATCAGAACTGTAACTTACCGATTTTGTTTAAATTTGGTACAGTTGTAGAATGGGTTGACGTATTTTTTTATACGTGCGGTAAAAGCCTCTGGGGCAAGTTATAAGGGTTGAAAGTTGAGGGTCGAAAACACATTTCCCTTATAACTCGAAAACGAAAAGCGATAAATGATTGCCGTAAACGCCAAACGACGTGTTATGATAGTAGCTTTCAAATGATATACTGTCCGATACCACATCTATCAAAAAGATCTCTCAACATCTTGGGGGTGAATTACGAAAAACTACTACTTTTCTTGCCCCCTTTCATCCCCAACAATATATGTGGTATCGGGCAGCACATCATTTGAAAGCTACTATCATAACACGTCGTTTGGCGTTTACAGCAATTATTTATCGCTTTTAGTTTTCGAGTTATAAGGGAAAATGTGTTTTCGACCCTCAACTTGCAACCCTTATAACTTGCCCCAGAGGCTTTTACCGCACGTATAAAAAAATACGTCAACCTTATTTTGACCCATTCTACAACTGTACCGAATTTAAACAAAATCGGTGAGTTACAGTTCTGATACTTCCCTTGTGAGTGAACAAGAAAACACGCGCAACAAGAACAATCTTCACTAAAATATTAAAAATTCAGTCACTACTAAATTCACGGTAAATTAAAAAGGCAAAATATTTATTAATAGATCACTGATTGATAAACTTGATTGTAATAAACTTGATTAATAAAGAATTTTTCTGGTTTTTGGGACAGACACAAACACTTCATCCGTTCCCGACCAAAGCCGGAAATGGAATCCTTGCATACTTGATTTTTATCCAGTCTTAAATGTTCTTTTATGAAGATTTCAGCAGTTGAATTTATTGTTCAAGTTCTTAAAAATTTGTAACTTAAATTATGATAAAATTATAAATATCTTATTATAGTGAAAGCTCTAATAAGCGGACACTGACGGTGCCAACATTTTTGTCCGGTTATTGGAGATGTCCGCTTATAAGAAAGAACTATTAAAATGGAAAATATTGCACTATTTCTGATAATTTTTGATTTTTTAACGCTAATAAAACATAAACAACTTTTTATCTTAAAATATTTTTATTTAAAACAAAATATTCTACCTTGTACATTGACTATTTAAACTTAAACTATTTATTTTTTTGTTGAATAGAATCTAAAATACTTAATTGACGAAGTGAAACTTCTCTTTGTGATAGGAAACAACGTTCTATATGTGTTTCTATATTTTTTGCATGTTGGAAACCAGTAAAATCATTCTTCATGAACGATTTAAGCCTGGAAACTACATCTAATGTTTCTTTATAAGACCTGATTGGATTGCAGTCCTCCTCCGCACCATCTGCTTCCGACTTATTTTCACTTTCAATGTCCTCTATTTCTTCTGTTTCTTCCGAAAATTCCAAAGCTTCTGTTTCGACATCTTCGTCCACATTTAAATATTCTGCCACTACCATTACACTTTCTACTCTCAGTTCTACATTTAAACAAATTAGCTAGTCTTGCGAGTGGTAAATCATCTCCAGTATCGTAGTCATTGTCAGTTGAATTATCTTGATCCATATGAAATCCAGCCTTTTTAAAGCAATTTCTAATTGTTTCTGACCTGAACAACGAGTCCACTTTCATCGGCGTCGAATATATCCTCTTCTTGGTAACTTTGTAGCAAAACCGGCAGTTTTTTCATAAATTGATCGACATCTTCGTCGTTCACATCAGCTCCTTTCCCAGAGATACATTTAAATGTAATGTTGTTTCTCAAACGCCACTTTTGTAACAACCCGTCAGAAGCTCGAAATATACTCACTCCCAATTTTTCTGCAATTTCCCTTGCTTTTCTCTTTACTAATGGTCCTGATAAGGGAATGTTTTTATTTGTTGCTTTCACAAACCAATCGAAACACGCTTTGTCAATTTTTAAACCTTCACTACTTAAGAAGTTTTTCTTCGTTTTTATGTTGGCCATAGACTGCCATTTCTTTCGAATATCTTCTTTATTTTTAAGTATTTTCGCCGCTTGCGTTTTGGAAATGTTAAATTTTTTAGTTATATCACGAACTGACAGCTTCTCTTTGTCTAATAAACAAACTATTTCCATTTTCTCCTTTAAGATAAGTATTTTTTTTCTTGGTTGCCATTTTAACGCATGCTACACCAAAGCGAACAAACTAATAATAGTAACTTGCAGTACCTACTGGGAATTACCTGTCTTTGACAAGTGAAACGCACAAAGAGGGGAATCCCCGAAAATTTTTCAGTAAATATGTATACCTACTACTGTTTAGTGACGTGTTCGTCTAACTTATTAGAGCCGTGCGTCCGCTTATTAGAGATTTTTGTCCATTATTGAGGAAAAAATGGTGTCCGCGTCCACTTATTGGAGCGTCCGCTTAAGGGAGAAGAGTTTGTACGGAAAGACATATCTTTGAGGTTCGTGCCAAGGTTTTTGTCCGGTTATGAGAGATGTCCGCTTATCAGAGCGTCCGCGTACTAGAGCTTTCACTGTATTATTATTTTTTTTTTATTAATTAATTTATTAAAGTAAAATAATCTCCTCGGTTAAATTTAAGAGTTATTTTTCATTTTACAGCAAACACAGAGCACCTGGAAAGGTGAGATAATTGTATTTGTGGTTAAGAGTGCTTAAATATGCAATTGTTTGATCTATATTTTTTTAATTCTTGTTTGAATTTTTTTTAACCCTTGTTTTATATTTTTTAACCGTATTTTTTGTCTGCTTGCTTTTCGTCTGCACTATATTTTAAACAACTTTAAACAACAATAAAAAATCATATTATTTTTGTGTACTAATTCAATTGTATTTCTTTATAAAGAACGGATACAAAATCGAAAGACATCCCCGAAGAAACCACTTCAAAACCGCATTCGGTAACCAAACCAAATCAGGAAAAACTGGAAAAAAGTTCTCCCGGCAAAGTCGATATTGTAAAATTAATAAAAGATAACGAGAAGTTAAAAAGAGATCTTGAAATTATGAATCGAGAATTTTTAAGCTTACAAACAAGTAATGACATTTTAAAATTAGAATCATCACAAAGAAAGACGGAGTCAGAAACGGCTCTTAAAAATCTTGAAGAAACCGAAGATAAACTGCTTGAAACTTCGGAAGATTTGGACAAAAAAGAAAAAGAATTGGAAGAAATATTGAAAAAATACGAGTTATCTAAAAAAGTGGAAAAATTTCATCAAAAGTATTATGAAGATAGAATAAAATTATTTGCCACAGCTTTATCTTCCGTTGACAGCCTTTTCCCCCAAATAGGAACTAAAAATCTTTTAAGTACACGAAGTGAACCTAATATTCACGAAAAAACCAAGGAAGTTGCTCAAATTGGTGGTGTTAAAGTTTCATCGGTACCAAACATTCATTTATGCGCTCACGGACCTCAATTGAAAGAAATTAGCTATGATTTACATCACCTTACGGTATTATTATCGCGAGGTTCGATAAGAAGTACGGAATCAGAACGTTCCGATATGAGACCCTTAGATCAACAACTTGAATGTTGTATACAAGAAAAACAAATGGCTATTGAAAAAGCAGAAAAACTCAAAACTGAAAAATTCGCTGTCGAAAAAGAACTAAACAAAATAAAAACAGAAATGCAAGACGAGAGGGAAAACCATCGTTTAGCTTTTGAAAATTTTGAAAGACAACGAAAAGAAGAGCTCGAAAAAATGTATATTTTATATGCCGATAATGACGTATTAAAAAGTACAAACGAAGAACTAAAACTAGAAAATACCGAAATTAAGAAAACATACGATAATTTAAAAACTCAATTTGTAGAACTGCACATTAAACATCATAAATTAGAAAAAGAGAACGAAGAAAATAAACAAGAAAAGAGAAAATTAGAAATTCAACTAAAAGATGCAAAACAAACTGAAACCGATTATAACACATTAAGAACTCAATTCGAAAATTTAAAAATTAAATCCGAAAGTGACGAAAGTACTTTAAAGAAAGAAAACGAAGTTTTCAAGAAGGAAAATGAAGACTTAAAAAAACAAAATGAAGACTTAAACAAACAAAATGAAGATTTAAACAAACAAAATGAAGATTTAAGGAAAGTAAATAAAGACTTAAAAAAAGGAAATAAAAATTTAAAGAAAGATAATGACGATTTACAGAAACAGTGTGGAAATTTAATTCAAGAAAATATGTTAATGGAACATGAAATACAAAAGGCAAGGATATTGGAAACGAATTATAATTCATTAAGTGACAAATATGAAGACTTAAAGAAACAATCAAAAGATAGATATCATTCGTTAGAGTCAAAGTATCGAGATTTGAAGAAAGAAAATACCAAAATGGAAGAAAAACATAATGCATTAGAAAAAGATTACGAGAATTTTAAAACAGTGTCGAAATTTTGTGCTGATAATTTAAATCAAGAAATTAAAGACTTAAAAAAAGAAAATGATGATCTTAAGAAAGAAAATGATAATATCAAAGAAGAAAATTACAGCATCAAAGAGAAAAATGACAACATCCAAGAACAGAATGACAAAACCAAAGAAGAAAATGAAAATCTTAAAAGAGAAAATAAAGCAATCAAAAATGAAAACATTGTATTGTTACAAAAATTACATCATAATGAAGATTTTGAAGATAAATATAACACCTTAAAAAAGACTCATGATGACCTAATAAAGTCAGGTTTGGAAGGTGTAAGTAATACTGAATATGAAAAAGTGAAAAGAGAAAATGAAGAATTGTTACAAAAACTAACTCGAGCAAAAAAGATAGAAACTGATTTTAACATCCTTCAGAAAAGTTACGATGATTTAAGAAATATAAACGATGTCAACGCGGAACCCACTTATGTTTTAGAAGACCGCATAATTCAACTGAATAGTACTCTGGAAGAAAGAAATTCAACAATAACTCAATTACAAACTGAAAATGCAACATTACATGATAAAATTAATACTTCGAAGATTTCGGAAGGTTACACAATTACAAACAAAATTCTTCAAGTTGAAGAAGAGAATTCTGCATTGAAACAAAAATTAGAAATGGCTAATTCATCTGTTGACGCAAAAACAGTATTAATAGTAAACTTAGAAAAAGAAAAAGCTGAACTTGATGCTTCATTAGGCGATTCACAGAAAAAACTAGAATTGAATAAGCTAAAACTGACGCACCTCAAGAATAGTAACTCAAGTAGGCAAAGTAAAATTGACGAACTGGAACGAACTAACCATATGTTAACTGCCCAAATCGAAGCCTTAATTGAAAATTCCGAAGGAAAATCAAAGGCATTAAAAGATCTTCAAGTACTTAATTCCGAGTTGCAAAGTAAACTTCAACTCCAAAAGGAAGCAAGTGAAACGCGTATTCAAGAGCTAGTACAAGAAGTGCAACAACGGAATGAACAAGCATTTGATAACGATGTTAGATCGAATTTAATGAGAAATTTACAAATAGAAAACGATCAGATGAAAAAAGCTATGGGCGAATTAAAAATAATACACTCAACGGAAGTTGCTAAGTTATTAGCAGAAAATAAACGATTAAGTGATAAACTAAGAGCTACGAATGAAGCTGAAGCGGAGGCTCGAGAATTTGAAGACAGTGAAAATCGCAGATTACACATGGAACTTCATAATACGAGAAGGGAATTGCGACGATGGCAAGAAAGATGCGTTTGTGAACCATCTACTAGCAGTGCGACCGCGATGGAATCGTGGAAAACAAGAAGGAGGGTTGCACAGGACTCCCAAAGGGAACAGGGTATTTAACTTGATTTATTTTTCTATTTTAAAATTTTAATTATTAAATTTTTCCTTAGAATGCGCATCGTGCAATAGACTGAAGGAAGAAAATAAAGCCTTAGGTGCAAGAATTTTGAATCTAGAATGCCAGCAACTTTCTACACCTGATAGCTCCGCACAAGAGCGGTATTATGTCTTACAAATAGAAGCAAAAGATGAAGAATTAAGGAGTTTTAACGCAATTAACACCAAACTGAAACAAGACTTAGAACGATTAGAATTAGAGCGAAGGGATCATCGTGTTGTTTTCAATGCTAAATGTGTAAGTTTATAAAATTATTACAAAAATTTTGGTTATAATTTTAAAATTATTTGATTGTAAATAATAATATTGTGATTTATTGTAGGCGGAATTTGATAGATTAGAAGAAGAATATGCAAAAGTTACAAACAAGTATGAAAAAACCAAAGCATTAGCTAACCTGAGGATGCAGGAAATTACTAACCTCAGGAAGCAATTAGGAACGAAGAACTAAAACTAGAAAATACCGAAATTAAGAAAACACACGATAATTTAAAAACTCAATTTGTAGGACTGCACATTAAACATCATAAATTAGAAAAAGAGAACGAAGAAAATAAACAAGAAAAGAGAAAATTAGAAATTCAACTAAAAGATGCAAAACAAACTGAAACCGATTATAACACATTAAGAACTCAATTTGAAAATTTAAAAATTAAATCCGAAAGTGACGAAAGTACTTTAAAGAGAGAAAACGAAGTTTTCAAGAAGGAAAATGAAGACTTAAAAAAACAAAATGAAGACTTAAACAAACAAAATGAAGATTTAAACAAACAAAATGAAGATTTAAGGAAAGTAAATAAAGACTTAAAAAAAGGAAATAAAAATTTAAAGAAAGATAATGACGATTTACAGAAACAGTATGAAAATTTAATTCAAGAAAATATGTTAATGGAACATGAAATACAAAAGGCAAGGATATTGGAAACGAATTATAATTCATTAAGTGACAAATATGAAGACTTAAAGAAACAATCAAAAGATAGATATCATTCGTTAGAGTCAAAGTATCGAGATTTGAAGAAAGAAAATACCAAAATGGAAGAAAAACATAATGCATTAGAAAAAGATTACGAGAATTTTAAAACAGTGTCGAAATTTTGTGCTGATAATTTAAATCAAGAAATTAAAGACTTAAAAAAAGAAAATGATGATCTTAAGAAAGAAAATGATAATATCAAAGAAGAAAATTACAGCATCAAAGAGAAAAATGACAACATCCAAGAACAGAATGACAAAACCAAAGAAGAAAATGAAAATCTTAAAAGAGAAAATAAAGCAATCAAAAATGAAAACATTGTATTGTTACAAAAATTACATCATAATGAAGATTTTGAAGATAAATATAACACCTTAAAAAAGACTCATGATGACCTAATAAAGTCAGGTTTGGAAGGTGTAAGTAATACTGAATATGAAAAAGTGAAAAGAGAAAATGAAGAATTGTTACAAAAACTAACTCGAGCAAAAAAGATAGAAACTGATTTTAACATCCTTCAGAAAAGTTACGATGATTTAAGAAATATAAACGATGTCAACGCGGAACCCACTTATGTTTTAGAAGACCGCATAATTCAACTGAATAGTACTCTGGAAGAAAGAAATTCAACAATAACTCAATTACAAACTGAAAATGCAACATTACATGATAAAATTAATACTTCGAAGATTTCGGAAGGTTACACAATTACAAACAAAATTCTTCAAGTTGAAGAAGAGAATTCTGCATTGAAACAAAAATTAGAAATGGCTAATTCATCTGTTGACGCAAAAACAGTATTAATAGTAAACTTAGAAAAAGAAAAAGCTGAACTTGATGCTTCATTAGGCGATTCACAGAAAAAACTAGAATTGAATAAGCTAAAACTGACGCACCTCAAGAATAGTAACTCAAGTAGGCAAAGTAAAATTGACGAACTGGAACGAACTAACCATATGTTAACTGCCCAAATCGAAGCCTTAATTGAAAATTCCGAAGGAAAATCAAAGGCATTAAAAGATCTTCAAGTACTTAATTCCGAGTTGCAAAGTAAAGTTCAACTCCGAAAGGAAGCAAATGAAACGCGTATTCAAGAGCTAGTACAAGAAGTGCAACAACCGAATGAACAAGCATTTGATAACGATGTTAGATCGAATTTAATGAAAAATTTACAAATAGAAAACGATCAGATGAAAAAAGCTATGGGTGAATTAAAAATAATACACTCAACGGAAGTTGCTAAGTTATTAGCAGAAAATAAACGATTAAGTGATAAATTAAGAGCTACGAATGAAGCTGAAGCGGAGGCTCGAGAATTTGAAGACAGTGAAAATCGCAGATTACACATGGAACTTCATAATACGAGAAGGGAATTGCGACGATGGCAAGAGAGATGCGTTTGTGAACCATCTACTAGCAGTGCGACCGCGATGGAATCGTGGAAAACAAGAAGGAGGGTTGCACAGGACTCCCAAAGGGAACAGGGTAATTAACTTGATTTATTTTTCTATTTTAAAATTTTAATTATTAAATTTTTCCTTAGAATGCGCATCGTGCAATAGACTGAAAGAAGAAAATAAAGCCTTAGGTGCAAGAATTTTGAACCTAGAATGCCAACAGCTTTCTACACCTGATAGCTCCGCACAAGAGAGGTATTATGTCTTACAAATAGAAGCAAAAGATGAAGAATTAAGGAGTTTTAACGCAATTAACTCCAAACTGAAACAAGACTTAGAACGATTAGAATTAGAGCGAAGGGATCATCGTGTTGTTTTCAATGCTAAATGTGTAAGTTTATAAAATTATTACAAAATTTTTGGTTATAATTTTAAAATTATTTGATTGTAAATAATAATATTGTGATTTATTGTAGGCGGAATTTGATAGATTAGAAGAAGAATATGCAAAAGTTACAGACAAGTATCAAAAAACCAAAGCATTAGCTAACCTGAGGATGCAGGAAATTACTAACCTCAAGAAGCAATTAGGACAGTTATAACTTAACTGAGTGATATTTTTGTTGTTTTTTTTGTTTTTTTAATATTTATTATTACTCTCGTTTGTTTCATTAGTTACTAAGTATTTATTGTGTTTCTTACGAATTACAATTACACAATTCCGAGGTGCAAAGTAAACTTCAACTCCAAAAGGAAGCAAGTGAAACGCGTATTCAAGAGCTAGTACAAGAAGTGCAACAACGGAATGAACAAGCATTTGATAACGATTTTAGATCGAATTTAATGAGAAATTTACAAATAGAAAACGATCAGATGAAAAAGGCTATGGGCGAATTAAAAATAATACACTCAACGGAAGTTGCTAAGTTATTAGCAGAAAATAAACGATTAAGTGATAAATTAAGAGCTACGAATGAAGCTGAAGCGGAGGCTCGAGAATTTGAAGACAGTGAAAATCGCAGATTACACATGGAACTTCATAATACGAGAAGGGAATTGCGACGATGGCAAGAAAGATGCGTTTGTGAACCATCTATTAGCAGTGCGACCGCGATGGAATCGTGGAAAACAAGAAGGAGGGTTGCACAGGACTCCCAAAGGGAACAGGGTAATTAACTTGATTTATTTTTCTATTTTAAAATTTTAATTATTAAATTTTTCCTTAGAATGCGCATCGTGCAATTGACTGAAAGAAGAAAATAAAGCCTTAGGTGCAAGAATTTTGAACTTAGAATGCCAACAGCTTTCTACACCTGATAGCTCCGCACAAGAGAGGTATTATGTCTTACAAATAGAAGCAAAAGATGAAGAATTAAGGAGTTTTAACGCAATTAACTCCAAACTGAAACAAGACTTAGAACGATTAGAATTAGAGCGAAGGGATCATCGTGTTGTTTTCAATGCTAAATGTGTAAGTTTATAAAATTATTACAAAATTTTTGGTTATAATTTTAAAATTATTTGATTGTAAATAATAATATTGTGATTTATTGTAGGCGGAATTTGATAGATTAGAAGAAGAATATGCAAAAGTTACAGACAAGTATCAAAAAACGAAAGCATTAGCTAACCTGAGGATGCAGGAAATTACTAACCTCAAGAAGCAATTAGGACAGTTATAACTTAACGGAGCGATATTTTTGTTGTTGTTTTTTTAATATTTATTATTACTCTCGTTTGTTTCATTAGTTACTAAGTATTTATTGTGTTTCTTACGAATTACAATTACACAATTCCGAGGTGCAAAGTAAACTTCAACTCCAAAAGGAAGCAAGTGATACACGTATTCAAGAGTTTGTACAAGAAGTGCAACAACGGAATGATCAAACATTTGACAACGATTTTAGATCGAATTTATTGAGAAATTTACAACTAGAAAATGATCAAATGAAAAAAGCTATGACTGAGTTGAAAATAATACACTCAACGGAAGTTGCTAAGTTATTAGCAGAAAATAAACGATTAAGTGATAAATTAAGAGCTTCGAAAGAAGCAGAAGCTCGCGAATTTGAAGACAATGAAAATCGCAGATTACACATGGAGCTTCATAATACGAAAAGGGAATTACGACGATTGCAAGAAAGATGCATTTGTGAACCATCTACTAGCAGTGCGACCACGATGGAATCGTGGAAAGCAAGAAGGAGGGTTACACAGGACTCTGAAAGGGGACAGGGTAATGAACTTTATTTCATTTTCTATTTTAAAATTTTAATTGTTAAAATTTAATTGTTAAATTGTCTCTTAGAATTCGCACCGTGCAATCAACTGAAAGAAGAAAACAAAGCGTTAGGTGCAAGAATTTTAAACCTAGAATGCCAACAGCTTTCTACACCTGATAGCTCCGCACAAGAGAGGTATTATGTTTTACAAACAGAAGCCAAAGATGAACAATTAAGGAATTTTAACGCAATTAACGCAAAACTGCAACAAGACTTAGAACGATTAGAATTTAAATACAAAGATTTTGGTTATAATTTTAAAATTATTTGATTGTAATTAATAATACTGTGATTTATTTCAGGCGGAATTTGATAGATTAGAAGAAGAATATGCGAAAATTACAGACAAGTATCAAAAAACGAAAGCATTAGCTAACCTACGAATGCAAGAAATTACCCATCTCAAAAAGCAATTAGGACAGTTATAACTTAACAGTGATATTTTTGTGTTTTTTTGAAAATAAATTAAGAGCTACTCTCTCTATTTATTATTACTCTCGTTTGTTCCATTAGTTACTAAGTATTTATTGTGATTCTTGTTCAGATCTCATTAGATATTAATCGTTAATTATTTTTTTGTTCAAATCTCAGATATTAACCATTTAACGTGTTCTTAATAGTTTAAGTGCCAAAAAGTTTGTTTTTGTTTAAGAATATTTTTATATTTTGTACTTATACCGTTGTATAATACGAAAATGTTTCCTATTAATAAGTATTAACAAGTGTTCTTAATAGTTTAAGTGCCAAAAAGTTTGTTTTTGTTCTTTGTTTAAGAATATTTTTATTTTTATATTTCGTACTTATACCGTTGTATAATGCGAAAATGTTTCCTATTTATAAGTATTAATAAAAAGATTTTTTAATGTAGCGTTAGTATTGATTTTATGGAACCGATCTTTTTTATCTGTCGTCCAATTTCGAAAAAATTTTTCTTGTCAAGTGAGAAATACGTTTGAAGGTCTCTATTTATTTATTAACATTTTGCCGTGAGTACGTCTAATTTAGATTTTTTTATATCTTGTTGATACGAGCAGGGCTGGCGTCAGTATGTGTGCAGATGTGCAGTTGCAGATGGCCTCGCGCCCCGCCTCGTTTCTGAAAATAAGTAGTTATTGTAAAGAGGGCCGATTGCGCCCTGCATTATGTAGTGTTCGACTTTATAAAGCTGACTTTTTTTAGGCGTCGATTGTGTCCCATGACTTTTTTTAGAAAGATTGAATGTTTCAAATTTTTATTGTTTTCATATCGCAGTTCCGGAACAACATTGACGTAACTGCAATTTTTTGACAAAATGAGTTAAGGTCATCAATGTATCCAAAAAATGCCGATTTTAATTATTTTTGCTTTTCCTGCGAAATTTTTTATTTTGCAGTTATGTGGATGTTCTTCCGGAACGGCGATATGTTAAACAGCCAAATGTACACATTTTTACTTTGTGGGACCCTGCGAAAACATTCATCGGGTCAATGGCCTCGCTTTTACAGTTTGCACTTGGCCTCGCGGAACCTTGCGCCATCCCTGGATAGGAGTGAATTATATAATTTTCTTTGTATATATTAACGGCCAATTCCGATTTTAGGATGAATTAGTTTCGCCTAGAACAAACGAATTCTTACGCGTGATATAACAAATCAGTATAGCCTAGGTCAAACTCGTTCATCCTGTTACTGATAGGATAAATCAGTTTAGCCTAGGTCGAATTGGTTTATCCTAGCTTGAATTTATATGCTTTAAGGTAACCTGGTACGTCTTAATTTGAACTAATTTTACTTTGGAACTGAGGCTCTCCAGCAGGCTCCCGGATTTTGTCAACAACGTTTTTGAAGCTGAGTTATTTGCTATTTGGTAAGCATTGGATCATGTCAACATGGAGAGGGTTTCATCTGTGATGATTTTTTCAGACTCACTGAGTGCTCTCCAAGCCCTGGAAAATGCTAGTGGCGTTAAGATCAAATCCCACTACTTAGTTTACAATGTCAGAGATTTCTGCTGGCGATGCATATGGGAGAATATTTTGCTGGATCTTTGGTGGGTGCTGAGCCATGTGGGCACCGTGGGGAATGAGATCCATCTCGTCATCCATGAAGAGCTGACCAGAAGAGCGACTGGACTCCTCTATTTAATTAAGGGCTAGTTTATTCACCTTTGGGTAAATTAATTTGTCTGATATTTACCATGGTTACTGGCTAAATAACCAATCGTAGCAAGTGAAATTACAGTAACGATGGAAAATATCAGATAAATCAGCGGTTGGCAACCTTTTGTATAGTGGGGGTCAGATAACGGTTTATCTTTCGTACGCGGGCCGGAGTAGAAAATTGACAAATGTATATTACTTACAAGCTTTTTTTTTAATATAAAAAACAAAGTTAAAGATTAGATCTCCCAAGTCTTCTGCTTTCGATCGGTAGAACAACTGCCCAAAAAGCAGGAGATCTGGGTTCATATCCTAAATAGTTCAGTAATGAGACATTTTTTCTTCTACAATGCATTAGTGGTAAAAACCTTTCCTTAATTATTTCTTTCTATCACAAATTTTTGATTTAAAACAAAAATCATTTATTATTTATAGAAAAATTATTTATTCTTTCTAAAGGTCTCGCGGGCCGGATTAGCCCCCGCGCGGGCCGAAGTTAACCCGCAGGCCGGAGGTTGCCCACCGTTGAAATATATTAATTTACCCAAAGGTGAACAAACCGACCCTAAGGCGGACGTAATGAGTCTTATACAAGGCACGAGAGATGAAGCATGGGAGGCGTGGCAGTAGGAATGAAACTAGAGTGGTTGTTTTAAAGGAAAGGCACTAAGGGCGCGTAAACCCTCGGTTAAGGTGGGATTTCGTTGCAACGTCCAGCGTACGCGGCTCGCCGCGACGTCTGGCAGTCACGGCTAGCCGTTACGATCGCCTTGATTTCGTTGAATCGTCTGTCCTGTGTGTTTCGGCAGTTCTACTCATTAATAGCTCTGAGCTGAAACGCTTATTCAGCATGGATAAGAAAACTTTAGCTACATTAATTTTGTTAGAAGAAGATGAAGATGATGATTATACAAGTCTGTTACTATCTACCCGTAAACTCTTTTATCAAACACTGATAAAAAGCCATCTAAATTCCAATGATGAAAAGTTTCGTAGTTTTTTTAGAATAAATAAAGATCAATTTCATTTTTAGCAGACAAGCATCTTGCCTATGGAGCAGCTTACGGTAACGATAATGAAGCAAGGCGAATTTATGCGGAGCGATATCCGCAGCGTCACATTCCCTGTTATACACCATTTTCAAGATTGGATCAGCGTCTTCGAGATACTGGTGAATTTCAAGTAAAGAGATTCAGGAGCCATTCGTACTGTCCGAAATGTTAATTTTGAAGACCAAGTTCTTCAACACTTTGAAAATAACCCAAAAACAAGTACTCGTGCCATTGCACAGACGATGCATAGTATGCATCATCTGTATGGAGGGTATTGAAGGAATATCAGAAGCATCCGTTTCACATTCAAAAAGTTCAAACATTAGTTCCAGCTGATTATCCCAACAGAGTTCAATTTGCCGAATGGTACTTGAATAAAATTGCTGATGAAGATTTCCTAGGAATGTATTATGGACAGATAAGGCATGTTTTACAAAAGATGGCTATTTTAATACACACAATAGTCACATTTGGAGCGAAGAAAATCCTCGTGCCGTTCATAGTTTACATCATCAATGGAAGTTTTCGCTTAATATTTGAGCTGGGATTGTTGATAATTATGTAGTAGGACCATATTTACTGCCTGTACCATTAGATGGTCATGTGTATAGCATTTTTCTTGAATATACTCTACCAGAATTGCTTGAAAATATCCGACTTAATATTCGAAGAAATATTATTTTTCAACATGATGGTGCACCAGCGCACTTTGGATTAAATTGCCGAAATTATTTAAATGCACAATTTCCAAACAAGTGGATTGGAAGAGGGGGCTGATTTCTTGGCCTGCACGTTCACCAGATTCTCTCTAATCTGAAAATCCTTAAAATCTTTCTGTTCGTGATTGTACAAGCATGGACATTCACGCACTATTTCAATCAATTTTTAATCATCAACACTCGAGAATTTCTGTGCCATTTTCAATTATTAAATCTCAGTGAAAATCTTAAAAATTTTAACTTAATTTATTTTCGTAAGCGCTTGTTAAAGGCGTTCGCGTCTCGACTGCTATTCGAGCAGTCCAGACGCAGCCGTCGACGTCTTTCCGTCGAGCCGACAAGACGCATCGCCTCAACGAAATCACTCCGGTTTAAAATCATTAGGAACAGTTCTTGACTGCCGAACGTCGCGACCAGCCGCGAACGCTGGACGTTGCAACGAAATCCCACCTTTAGAGAGACTCCGTGATTTTTTAGGTTGGATCGTCCTCCTAAACTCTTCGGCCGGTTACACATTGAGCGATTTTTACAGCGGCGGTAAATTTGCCGTCGCCGTCGTTCTGCTAATGACGCGAAGAAACAAATGGGAGTTTACACATTGGCTGTGCATCCGTCGACTGCCACTGACGCTGGCGGCAGTTTTGCCGCCCTTGTATTGACAGTGGCGCATACGAATATATCACCACTTTCATATTGAGCGGATTTTTACCGCTATAACTGTTGTGTTGTTTTCCCTTTGAATAGTACTTTCTAGCTTCCCGAGCAGTTCATCAAATGACAAGACAGACATTCGAAAATAATTTAAAAACTTGGTGTCGTCGTTTCTCAAATCTTCAAATAAGGTGTGAAAAACTCCAAATTCTCTTCTGTTTTGGTTGATTTCATGAATCCATATCAAACGATTTTTTTTTCTTATTCTTCCGGCGACGAAAAAGTAATAAAGCAATAACTTGTTGCCGGTTCATTTATATTTCTCAAAATAACTCAAATAACATGCGTGAACAACAAATGTCTAGGAAGTCAAACAAAGGTGCAGAGTCGCGTATGACAAGTGATTTTTGTTAGTCTAGCGGCACTTGTACCGCTAATAAGAAGCGGCACTTTTATCGCTGAATGTGTAAACGTTTCAAATTTTGTAGGCGGTGACGGCAAATTTGCCGCCGCGGTAAAGATCACCCAATGTGTAACCGGCCTTCGTCGCTACCATCAACCGTACAAGAGTGCGACATGGTAATTTTTTTGCGCACCTGTTGAGGATTTTCCTTGTGGGCTCCCCCAGTTGCAACTGCGGGGCTGTGATCACTACGAATGCGTCCGTAAGATACTTTTTCAGCAGCTTAGGAGTTTAGGCTGCAGCTCCTTCATATTGTGTGGCTGGCTTACTGCCCTTCAATAACATAAAGCCCGGTTCACATTATTCCAGTAGTATTCCAGTACAATGATCGAAACCAGTGCTGGAATAATGTGAACCCTCACTGGAATAAACTGGAATGCACTCAATCCAATGAGCAATCCAGTCCAGTGACTGGACTGACGGTCTACTTTTTCAATCCAGCTCGCCCATTACAGCACCACTGGAATTGTGTAGACAGCTAATCCAGTGCTGGAATCCATGCGTGAACATGTATACGATCCAGTCTAGCACTGGACTGGATTGACTAACTGGATTACTAGACTGGAATAATGTGAACGATATGATCCAGTCTAGCACTGGACTGGATTGACTAGCTAGATTACTAGACTGGATTGACTAGCTAGATTACTAGACTGGAATAATGTAAACCGGGCTTTAGAGTATTCAAATTACTTTTTTCGTTTTTATGCAAAATTAATTGGTTTATCTGAATTCTCTAGATTCGATTTTGGTTTCGCTTGGTTTTCAGGTTTAGTGTTTATTTTTTGTATATGGTTGGGTTTTTTTTGTATTTGGTTGAATTTTTCTTTGCTTTTCGCTGGCATGATTTTGCGTTTGCGCCTTTTGTCCCTTCGTCTTTGACCTCAATTAGTAGCTTCGAGTCTCTCCGAGGGGTTAACACGGGGACTTTTAGCTGTCGGTCTTGTATTACATAAGGAAGCATTCTTGCATTCTCCCCTTCTGTTCTTTGTGTTTTCATTTTGATGCGCTTTACTAATGAAAAAGGTTTCCGCCGAATCTCCCACAGGGCTAGTTAGAACGCTAGCGAAGACTTCCATATCTCTGCGTTTGGTGAGATAAGGGCTACTCACAACTCATACACCAATATTCGCCCTTTTTAATTTTGAAGAAGAAGAAGTATTAAATTTTTCCACAACTCTCTGTAGTAAAATATTAAAAAAATATTCGTTTTAACTTATTTATTATTTTTTTTTTTTAGAACTGATTTCGACGTCTGTACTCAGAAGTTTTTAGTTGTGGGAGATGTTAACCAGGGCATTGAAATATCTTTAAGGACTACAGCCATAAAATATTCTGTTAGATCAAGACAAGGCTTTGTGAAATGCAGTTGCATGAAAAACTGTACGACAAAAAAATACAATAGCAAGAAAAACAAAGTGCTCTGCATTTCTAAGTGCCACCAGAGTAAACCATGTAAAAATAAGTAAGTAAGCAAATTACAGATATGGCGATTTATATGGATGAATGGGTGAAGTTGTGATAAATGTGAAATTACTGATTAGCTAATAAATAACTTTAATAAATGGTATTGACTATTTTATTTCTATTGCTTTATTCCAGTTTATCCAAAAGCATATAAATTATAACTAAAATAATCCGATTCGACTTAGGTTAAACTGGCTTATCCTATCGGCAATAGGATGGATCAGAGGTACTCTATTTTTTATTGCGTTTTTCTTAAGCTAGTTTAAGAGCGTTTCCCTTATTTCTCCCGAAAAGGTGTGATACTCGACAAAAAAATCGTGATGTGCTACTAACGAAAATAACAATGCGTTTTATCAAAGTAGGCTGATCATTCCAAAAATTTGCATATGGACATAACGTTTCATCCTGAACAAAACATCTTCAAAAAGATGAAAATTAACATCGAAAATTTTTTACCTTTTATAAGAGTCGTTTCACCTATCTGGGAACACCTGTAATATGTAGAACATACGGCCGCCTGGCAAATTTTCACATTTAACACTATATTACTTAATACATATTGTGGCATGAGAACGGGAGAATGGTTATTATATAACGCAACAAGTCAGATCTCAACCCAATAGAGCATTTATGGGCAATTTTGAAAGTTTTGTTAGTCTGAACAAAAAGCGCATTTCCAATAAAGAAATTCTTAAAAACCATTCACTGCTGGAATGGAAGATGATAAACTCTTCATTAACGAATAAATTGGTTAAGTCAATGCCCAACAGATTGAGAGATGTTTTAAATTCAAAAGGTTGCCCCACAAAATATTAAAAAGCTGTTTTAATAGCTTTTAAGAGATACATATTTAGTTTGTGTAAAGCTATTTTGTATAGGTGGCTGGATACTTTTGTGTGCCTATAATAATGTTATTTATGTTCTTTGTTACATTGTTTGTTGTTATTATATTTGCAATGTATCAAAAGTTGAATGATAATATACTAGCATCACAAAAAAAAATAACTATTAGTTATATTATTTAATTCTTAAGTAATATAGTGTTAAATGTTAGAATTTGCCAGGTGGCCGGATACTTTTGGGAGCAACTGTATTTAGCCTTTAGGGATTAAAACTCAGACATATCTTTATTTTAAACTGATCGACATTTCTAGTCACGTTTTTGAGCGTAATTGAAACCAAATAAATAATACAAGTCATAATTATTCACAAATATTGTGAATTATGACTCACTGCTTAAAAATAGATGTGAGACGTCATTCAAGAGCAATTAAAATTTACAATATAAAACAAAATAAAAGTCCTATTGTTTATTACAATTAATTTATTTTTTTATAATATTCATATTTTTAGTATTTTGTAACTCTTTAAGAAGTTGAGCTAAATTAAACCGTAATTTATGGAATGTGGCACTGTCCGTTGAAAAACTAATCTTCTTATCACCTTTGTTGATGTTAAAAATAACCCACGGTGGTACTACCTTCTTTAAAGAACTGTAACATAAACCATATAATAATTATTAAGCATCATTACCATCGGAATCTTAAAATGAATTACCTATTTGATAAACTAATATCTATTTTATATTCAAAACGTGTAAGATTTTCATTTTGTACATTAGAAAGTATCGCATCTCTATTATTTTGATTAAAAGGAAGGTTTTCGATAAACGTTTGGGGAAATCCTGCGTTAGTTAATTTCTCTTCTAATTCCTCTTTACTATTCCACAAAAACAGGTTAATAATTGTTATGTACATCCCCACTAAGTCATATAATTGTTCATCATTAACGTTATTTTCTTCTTTAAGCTTTAACAAAATCGTATCTTCAATTTCCGATTCATTAATTGACTTTAAAGCAACTAAGAAAAATCGAATTTATTCTAGGTATTTAAATTATTAAGAAGAACTTACGTTTTATTAAATTCTTTTGAAATTTTTCTGATATGTTTTCACATAGTTTGGGGTTTAAATTTTTAGAATAATAATCCATTATTTGGACATTTAATAGAAACGTCAAAGTTAAACAACATAGGTTATGTTACTTATTGAATTTTGGTAATTCAATTTGGTAGTAACTTAATTCCAAGTTCATTTTTAGATTAATAGACTTTAAAATGTTTAATTGTTTTATTCTAACAATTAAGTTACTACTCAAATTAATAGTTTAGATCTTAAAATTATTAAAATAAGCGAATTCAACTTTTTGAAGGTTGCCTCCTCTGTTCTATACAAATTATCTAATAAATTATAATCATAAAATCTAATTTACAATCTATCTAATTTAAATTATAACGTTAAATATTTGTATATTTGTATTACTTTCATCTAATTAATTAATTAATATACTGTAATTGTAATAATTAATTGAAGATATGTGGTTCGTGAATGAAGTAGTTTAAATAAACAATTTGTTCACTTAAGCTCCCGCGCTAGTCTGTGTGACGTCACTCGGACTGTCAATTAATCTGACGTTTGAACGTGTGAAGTTTAAAAACTATCAAGTTTTTACGATTTGTAAATTTTTTATATACCATAAAAACCTAATTGTTTTACAATATTAAGAAAATTTGCTTATTAAAATTGGAAGTTAAAATAGTGTTTTAAAGTCATTTACATTTTTTAAAGGAGGAAAATGAGATAAATTAATTTCTTTAAATCTAATTGTTGTATTTATTGAACTTTATTTTGGAAATATAATGTAAAATAAGAAATAAATACGTGTAAAGGAACTAAGTAATCTTTTAATGTTAGGTTTGAGTTTTTGAAATAGACAACGCGCCATATTTTTCCACGTGACGTGACGTATTACCAAATTGACGCTTAAAGTTTGTGTTTTGAGAAGTCCTCCTTCGGCGTCGGCCGTCGATTCAAACGCAAATTTAAAAAGAAACCGAAACGATCGAACGCACTGGGCCCCGGTCAGCCCCGGTTACGTTTTCTCGCTGATTTCTCATTTGTTGACGTCTAGCTCCCGGTTTGAACGTCGGCCGAAGGCGAATTTTCGCGGTTACGTTTGTTTTGATGCCGTCCTAACCTGTACGCGGGCAAGTTTGAATGTTTCTTCTTGTTTATCCGGCTCGCGGTAACGATAAGATCGGGTTTCCTTGGCGTAGTTATGCAAGTTATCTTGTAAAATGGGCGACGTAGCTACCGTTAACAACGACGGCAAAGAGGCTTCCTCTCCGAGCAAGGATAAACTCTTTGACCCTTCGGTAGATATGCTCGTAAACGACTTCGACGACGAGAGAACGTTGGACGAAGAAGAGGCTTTAGCCGCGGGAGAGTCGGAAGATCCTTCCGTCGAATTAAATAGATTGCAAAAGGTACAAAAGATTTCTGTCGGAAAGGTATAAACGGTTTAACTAACTTTTGACTTTACAGGAAAGCGACATGCCTTTGGAGGAACTATTGGCCTTATACAACTATCAAGGGGAGAACCAAGAAAATGAAAGTCCCGTTGAAGATGATACCGAACAGGGTGAAACCATCGAAGAGCGGGATGTTGATATCGAACCTCCAGCGGCTCCGTCCAAGTTGTCTCAACTGTACGGTCCTATACCGGAAAGCGATCAAGATCCTTCAAGGCTACTAAGATGTAAAAGTTTTTATTTTTTCAAAATATTTTTTATACAGGGTGAATCTTTTAATTATAAAGACAATTTAATCGTTCCCTTCTCGTAATCTATATTTACCTGATATTTCATTTTGATATGAATGTGTTGAATGACTCCGTTCTTATGGTGATCTTTAAGAATAAATAGAAAACGTTTGTGTTTTACCGTAGATATTTATTTATAGATCTTGACTATCCAGGTTTCGATCATTAAATGATTGTCATCAGATTGATTGCGTCGTGCTTTGAAAAATATGACAGGTCATCAACCACATTGTACCAAAAAAACCCTTAATTGACAAAGTAAAGTTAATAATTTGATAAAACATGTTTGATATTTGCTGTTATTGAGGCGAGTGTGGGTTTTACAAGTGTTGGTGGAGTCAATGGCTCTAATGAATAAAAATTTAGCAATTGCTTTTTCCTGCAACATCAAAGAAAATGCTTGAAAACTAATGAATAAAAATTGAAGTAATTGCTGTTGTTTTGAGGAATTGCTTAAAAGTGCAGCAATTGCTTCTAGTCAAATAATTTTCTTAAAAAATAGAAGCAATTGCTTACATGTATTTAAAATGAGATGAATAAACCAAGGAATTGCTTTTGTTAGTGTGGCAATTGCTTTCATATTTGTAAGCTAGGTCGACCCCTGCATCATTTCCTTGTACAGGTGGGCCAAATTGGACACTTTTAAAGGGAAACTCATCTTTCTATAAGAGATAGAGGAAAAATGATATCGATGTCTGACGCTCGATTTTTCTAAAAAACTTAATGGTGAAAACCACATATTGATATCTCTTACGGTTTGGGAGATACAGGTTGTTTTTCGAAAAAGTACGTTTTTGAAAACTTTTCATAACTTTTTTCTTATTGAAAAATTTTGGTTTGCGTGAAAACATTCTCGAAGCAACTTTTTACGTAGAATTTAATGAAATGAGTTAGATTTCTCTACAAGCGATATTTTGGTAGTTATTGACATAAAAATGAGTTTTTCAAATGGAACACCCTGTATATTTTTACATATTCGGCGAGAGCTTAAAGTTCCCTTTCCAAAAATATGCCACACTTAATAATTCGCTCAAGTCTTTTCTGAAATATACAATTTCAAAGATTTTCAGGTGTAGCTCTTAATTACGTAGTACCAGGCTGTGGAATAAATTACATTATCACAAGTCTTCTCTGAAATATATAACATACTGTAAAGCTTACATGTGCAGATTTTGAATAAAATCGCTTTGGATACAAAATAAAAACGAAATTCAAATTGATTACTAGTTTTTAAATTATATTGGAGTCTTCTAAAAATGTCAGTATGGGGTTGTCTCCTCTCTGGATATCGTTCATGATATAAATTTGATGCAGCTTCTGAATTTTCTACTTTGCTTTTCAGCCTACTACTACGCAGTTGAAGATCTGCATCTTTTGACATTGTATATTCCAAAGAAGACTTGATCGAACTATCAAGTGTGATAAAAAAAATCATTTCAATTTGGTGTTTGTTTCTGAAAATTCAATATAATTTCGTTTTTATTTTGTATCCAAAGTCGTTTTATTCAAATTCTGCACATGTAAGCTTTACAGTATGTTATATATTTCAGAGAAGACTTGTGATAATGTAATTTATTCCATAGCCTACTACTACGTAATTAAAAGCTACACCTGAAAATCTTTGAAATTGTATATTTCAGAAAAGACTTGAGCGAATTATTAAGTGTGGCATATTTTTGGAAAGGGAACTTTAAGCTCTCGCCGAATATGTCAAAATATACAGGCTGTTCCATTTGAAAAACTCATTTTTATGTCAATAATTACCAAAATATCGCTTGTAGAGAAATCTAACTCATTTCATAAATTCTACGTAAAAAGTTGCTTCGAGAATGTTTTCACAGAAACTAAAATTTTTCAATAAGAAAAAAGTTATGAAGACTTTTCAAAAACGTACTTTTTCGAAAAACACCCTGTATCTCCCAAACCGTAAGAGATATCAATATGTGGTTTTCACCATTAAGCTTTTTACAAAAATCGGGCGTCAGACACCGATATCATTTTCCCTCTATCTCTTATAGAAAGATGAGTTTCCCTTTAAAAGAGTTCAATTTGGCCCACCCTGTACACAGTACAGTCAACTGTTCCTCTGTGGTATACACGTGAACTCCTATTTATTAGATTTTTTTTTTAATTATTGCCGAATTCATGAATGTGCGTAAACGAAAAATATACAGTGTACGTAAAAATTGTAGAGACGATGATTTCAGAAAGCTATATCGGTTTGATCGGGAAAACGTTGAGTGGTTAGCAAATTATTTTTTATCTGACAGTGGTGAAACGCGAGGTGCTGCATTATCACCTATAAATCAGATGAAAATCTTTTTGCGACAGCTTTCAGATCCGGGGTTTCAAAATTCTGTAGCTGAAGAACTCGGTGTCCATCAGAGTACTGTCAGCAAGACGTTTACTTCCGTAAAGCATGCTGTTTTGGAAAAAGCTAACGTTTTCATTAGATTTCCGAGAAGTGCTGAAAATTTTATGGAAGCAAAATTGCTGTGGTCAGAGAGATACCGTTTTCCAACTGCCATTGGTACAATAGATTGCACACATGTTAGAATACCAAAATTTCAAGAATTTGGAGATGAATATATAAATCGAAAAGGATAACCCAGTATTAACGTACAAGCAACATGTAATGCAAAAGAAATTTTTACAAGTGTAGACTGTCAAGGGCCAGGTTCTGTACACGATAGTAGAATATTCCAAAAATTCTAATATATACAGCATTGTTAAAAACAGTACAGAAGAATGTGTATTATTAGAAGACGATGGCTACTCGATATCGCCTTGGATTATGACTCCCTGGAGATTCACGTCAGCTTTATTCTAAATGTTAGGGCTAACTAAATTTGCACGTTGAGACCTGTTCGAGTAAGCAATTGCTGAAGGGATGTAGAAGACGCAGCATTTACTTAAAAATATTATTCATGTGCAGATCTAGCTATTGCTTTTACTAGTAGCTTTTGCTTGTGAAGCAATTGCTTTTCCTAAAAAGCAATTGCTTAAAGCAAATGCTAAAATTTTATTCATTAGGGCCAATGGCTAAGCATTTAACTGTCCAGTTAGCAAGCTTGATGTCCTGGGTTTGAGAGCATTCCAACACCTAGTCCAGTGATGGCGAACCTATGACCCGCGGGTCAGACACTGACCCACACAAACCTTTTAAGTGACCCACAAAGGGACGGATATGAAGCGATTTTATAATATAGAAAAATGCCCACTTTTGCATCATGATAATTTTTTTTTAGAGGTCGATGTGTCCCATGACTTTTTTTAGAAAGATTCAAGTAATGACCTTTCTCTTTTCCAACTGATTTGAAATTAGTGTCCCACAAGGAAGCACTAAACAATTACAATTAACAAAATTGTACCCACTTCTCAAAAAGGTTCGCTATCATTGACCTAGTCGCTCCATTGACCTTCGGAGGGGTTGTTAAGCCATTGGAACCAGTCGAACACCTCTGGTTGTGTATCACCCTTGTGTGTAGGAGGTTTGTATAATCAGTACATAACTGATAGGTTATACACTGACATACAAATATATACCGGGTGTCCCAACGGTCCGAAAAAGCTCCATAACTTCTTTATTATTGGAGATATTGACCATTTTCTTTTTTTGGGTTATAGCTGTAATGGTACTACACATTTTTAAAATATTGCCACTTACATACAGGTGTCCCAAAATTACAAAAAATACCCAAGTTGCTATTATTTAAATGGAATGTATCCGATTTTATTTTATTTTTGAATTCTATGGTAAAATACAATTCACTTTTATAGAGGTCATTTTTACCTAAACTGTCAGGAAATTTGATTTATAACAGTTTGTTTGCCAGAATTTAGAAATGCAGTGGTCTGTTCTAAAAATCTTTTCTGTCAAATTTTTGGCTTAACCTTAAAGTAGGTGAGGTTGTTTAATTGCTAAATGTTTGCTGCATCTTTTAAATGTTTACTCAATAACCTGCTTAGTCGCATTTGTCTAGTGAGATTTTTTAAACATGATGAGTCAAATTATTGTACCGATTTATTATTGTAGTGATCAAAAATTATTTTGACAAACTTTTCATTCATAATAAGGTAAAATAAGCATGTCAGAATAACTTTTGACCAATATAATAACAAATAGGAGTTACCATTTAAAAACGAATGAGTTTTCGATATTTTAAATTTATCATTCTTAAAAAATCGCAGGAGACAAATGCGACCAAACAGATCGTTGAGTAAACTTTTTAAAAATCCAACAAACATTCAACAATCAAACCGAGTCAATTAATTTGACAACAAGGCAAGGATATTGAAAATAAGAATTTTTTAACAGACTACTGCATTTGGAAATTCTGACAAAAAAAGTGTTATAAATCAAATTAGCGGCAGTTTAGAGAAAAACGACCTGCATAAAAGTGAATCGTATTGCAGCATAGAATCCAAAAATAAAATAAAATCGGGTACATTCCATTTAAAAAATCGTAATTTTGGTATGTTTTGTAATTTTGGGACACCTGTATATAAGTCGCAATATTTTAAAAATGTGTAGTACCATTACAGCTATAACCCAAAAAAAGAAAATGGTTAATATCTTCAATAATAAATAAGTTATGGAGCTTTTTCGGACCGTTGGGACACCCGGTATATCAGTGTATAACCTCTCGGATAAGACAGACTGCCAGAAAACAGTACTAGTTATTTGAACACCAACAAACTTCCTTGGGTTTAATACAAGGGACCTACCGAGGCCTAAGTATTAGGGTGTTAATACCCTTTACCGCGTTCCTACATACGTACACAAGTGTAGGGCGAACTTTTTTTATTCTTATCTTCAACGTGGTTGATGACCTTTCATATTTTTCAAAGCATGACGCAATCGGCTTGATGACGATCATTTAATGATCAAAACCCCAGTAGTTGAGATCTACAAATAAATATCTTCAGTAAAACACCAACGTTTTTTTTATTTATTCTTGAAATACAGGTGTCGCAAAATTATACCAACAAACTTCTCGGTTCTTATATGATCTATGGATAATTTGGTGATCTTGAAAAAATAATTTAATTTTTCTTTATACAGTAGGTTCAAGAGTTAGCGAAGAAGAAGAAGAGGATTACGATTACAGCCCGGACGAAGATGATTGGAGAAAGGTTAATAAGGTCATTTGATTTTCATGGTCATTACTAATTTTTGTTAAATTTTTTTACAACGGAAGTATAAAAATTTTAAAATTTGAATTTCAAAATTTGAAATTTTTATACATTGAAAAAATCGCCAATCATTTTTTATTTCATTTTAACTTCAATTCTCTCAGAAACTTTGTCCAATATTAAAACGGCAACTTTTCCATTGCAATTTCAGACGATTATGGTGGGAAGTGATTACCAAGCTGTAATACCGGAAGGTTTGTGTCATTACGATGATGCTTTGCCTTATGAAAACGAAGACAAATTACTTTGGGACCCCAACACGCTGGACGAAACGGTCGTCGAAGATTTTTTAAGGAAAGGTAGCACCGCCAAATCTCCTATACCGATGGGGACACAGCTCAGGGATGACGAGCAGGCGTTGTATCTGCTCCAACAGTGTGGACACAACGCCGAAGAAGCCTTAAGACGTATTCGCATCAACGTTATGCCGAGTTCTGATACTATGAGTCTTTGGAGCGAGGAGGAATGTAGGAACTTTGAGGCCGGAGTTAGGTGCTATGGAAAGAATTTTCGGTTGATACAACAGAACAAGGTAGGTTGATAAATGAGATTTCTTATCTTACAAGGTGACATCATCAATTTTAATAACTATTTTTTTGTGGTAAATTAACAATGAATATAATTAAGTTTCACCACTGCTTTTAATCCAATGGGAACCTAAAATATTTCTAAAATTTTATTTCTAAATTTTCTGTTTTGTTATGTTTCGAATAAGGTATCAAGTGAGGCAAAATATCTTTCCAATTAGCCGATAAATAAGATAACAATGAATGCGAATATATTTTCGGCAACATACCCAAAATTAATAAAATTCAAAATCTAAATACAATAACGTTAAGAGCGAATTCTTCTAAAAAATAGATAAATCATTGGCCCAAAACCTGAAATTTCCAATTAGCCGATAATAAAATAACAATGAACGCGAATACATTTTCGACAACCTACCCAAAATTCATAAAAGTCAAAATCTGAGTGAAATAACGTTAATAGTGACTCCTAAAAAATAGATAAACCATTAGTCCAAAAAGCTTAAATTTCAAAACGATTCTATTTAAAGACAATGAAAAGAATTTTAAAATATTTCCTACAAAAGTCGTTTGAGATGCTTTGAAAAGCTGCTTTTGATGATAAAAAAGTTAACCCCCTTTCACATAAGAAATTTCAAAGTAACATTTAATTTAGAAATAAAATTTGAAGAAATTGTATTTTTACTGGTATTAAAATTTTATTATCGTGTTACATGTTTCAGTTCGCACCATCTTTAGAGACGAAATTTAAATACCTTGTCCAAAACTTAACATAAAAGGTTTTTAATTTGATAATATCAAAAGTATTTCTAACTGCAAGACAAACACTTTAAAATTAATTTAGAACGTCCTAAAAATAAAATGTGCAAGTTGTAAAATCGGACATGATAGTGAATAAGTGAAGACGATTATACTATCATGTCCGATTATGATAGTGTCATTAGTCATGTTCGATTTTACAACGTGCACATTTTATTTTTACGATGTTCTAAATTTGAAAGTGTTTGTATTACAGTTAAAAATACTTGTGATATTGTCAAATTAAATACCTTTTATGTTAAGTTTTGGATAAGATATTTAAATTTCGTTTCTGAAGATAGTGCGAACTGAAACATGTAAGACAATAATAAAATTTTAATACCAGTAAAAGTAGGGATTTCTTCAAATTTTATTTCTAAAGTTACAACTGGTAACATATGGATGAATCAACAAATTTCCTCTCATTTAACATTTAATTGTTCACACTTCCGGTTGTTGTTCGTAGCTGACACATCACTTTTAAGAAATTCACTTTTTTAAAACCATTTTTGTTATTTTTTTGTGTGGAGTTTCTGAATAAATCATTTCAAATTCAGATTGAACATTTTGATAAATTTTTATGTTTGTACTGGTTTTATATTTAATCTCTTGCCTACCGCGTTTCGGCTTACTTTGCCATCTTCGGAGGCTTTCGTCTGGAATTATTCTTTACTACGTCTGTACATAAAATTATTTTCTTTTTTATTCCGGGGATATATTTTCTTCGTATGTAGTGTGAATTTGTTTGTCAATGATTATTTGAATTGTTGAAAAGTCTTTTCTGTATTCTTGAAAGTAGGTTGGAATTTGATGGTGTCGTCTGGATTATAGCTTTGAACGTAATGTTATTTACGTTATTGCTTTGAACGTAAATACAATTATATAAATATTACAATTCAAATAATCTTTGACAAACAAATTCACACTACATACGAAGAAAATATATCCCCGGAATAAGAAAGAAAATAATTTTATGTACAGACGTAGTAAAGAATAATTCCAGACGAAAGCCTCCGAAGATGGCAAAGTAAGCCGAAACGCGTTAGGCAAGAGATTAAATATAAAACCAGTACAAGCATAAAAATTTGTTTTTTATATTTTTATTCAACATATTGGTTAAACGGATCTATACCATGATTTTGATAAATGTTCTGACTTAAAAGAAATATAGACTACTTGATGAGTTAACAAAGAGATTTTAAAAAATTGTTAGCGAATCAAGTAAACCTAATTCCTTCTTGCTATGAAGAATCCATCCTTCTATCAAGAATCCTCTCGCGTGAGTTCCTGTAGTTTACGAATGTTTACATCCAAACTTACAACAACTTACAAGACGGTTTTTATTAATTTTCACAAAGATGGACAAGAGTACTTTTTTTAGGAATTAATTTTTTTGATTTGAAAAAAGACAGAATCTACTTGACCGATTAACGATGGGATTCTAGAAAATTTTTAAGGATTCAAGTAAAACTGATTCCTTCTTACTATTAAGGAACCTCCCTACTATCAACAATCCTTCCGGATATTAAGAATCCTTACACGTGAGTTCCCGTAATTTACGAACGTTTGTGTCCAATCAAAATTAAGCTGAAGCATTTTACTTCTTAGTTCTTTAATGAACAACCTACAAGATGGTTTTTCCAAATCTACAAAGAGACGGACAAGAGTATTTTTATGAATTAATTTTCTTGACTTAGAAGGACAAAATTTTAATGGATTAACAATGAAATTCTAAAGAATTTTAACGAATCAAGTAAACCTGATTCCATCCTGCTATCAAGAACCAAATCCTTTCACATGAGTTACTGTAATTTATGAACGTTTTGTATTCGATTTCAACTTAAACCGGAGCATTTCACTTCTTAGTTCTTTAATGAACAACTTACAAGATGGTTTTTTCAAATCTACAAAAAGACGGACAAGAGTATTTTTATGAATTAATTTTCTTGACTTAGAAGGACAAAATTTTAATGGATTAACAATGAAATTCTAAAGAATTTTAACGAATCAAGTAAACCTCATTCCATCCTGCTATCAAGAACCAAATCCTTTCACATGAGTTCCTGGAATTTATAACCGTTTTGTATCCAATTTCAACTTAAACCAGAGTATTTTGCTTCTTAGTTCTTTAATGAACAACCTACAAGACTGTTTTTCCTAATCTACAAAAAGACAGATGAGTAGATTTTTTTAATGAATTAATTTTCTTGACTTAAAAGGAAAACAGAATCTACTTGATGGATTAAACATGAGATTCTAAAGAATTTTTAACAAATTAAATAAACCTCATTCCTTCCCACTATCAAGAACCGAATCCTTTGATGTGAACCTCCGTAATTTACGCACGTTAAATGTAATTCAAGTTTAACCGGAGGATTACAAGATGGTTTTTCATAATTTACAAAAGACAAGACTCGTTTACAAAATGACGGATCCCAATTCGGGCGAAGTTGATGACCTAATTCCTACCCGATCTCAAGATCCTGATTATCTTACGTATATCCTTATAAAAAGATTTACGTCCAACCGAACCCAATCCGGAAGAAATGAAAATACTCAAAAAAAAAAATAAGTTTGAAAAAAAAATACTAAAATGTTCGCAGGTAAGAACGAGATCAGTGGGAGAATTGGTGCAATTTTATTATTTATGGAAAAAGTCGGAGAGACACGACATATTCGCAAATAAAAATCGTCTCGAGAAAAAAAAGTATACGCTACATCCTGGTTTAACGGACTTCATGGATCGTTTCCTGGAAGATCAGGACGGGCGGGACCGCAGTTCATCTCCGAACATTCAGGTAAATAGTACGGAGACCAAAAAGCCGGCAGAAAGTCTTCCGATGGTGAATAAGCCGCCTCCTGACGCATAGCGGACCCTGATCTTTTCGAGCTTGTTACGAAGCGCATAATTAATATATAAGTTTTTATTATTATTTTAAATTCATTTCTGTTGAGACACCTAGTCTATTGTTTTTTTTTTTTCAAGTGTTGCGAAACAGGGTGTTGCAGAATTAGACGGCTTTACGCTAATTCTGTATTGTACGTTAAAGAATAAGGCTAAAAGTTCATTCTAAAGTGATTAGGTTCCTTCAAAATTATGTAAAACTTTTATCCTTTTTATGAACGTACGTAGAGCAATATGTTAGCAGATGGTCGCCTAATTTTGGGGCGTTCTGTATTCAGGGTGTGTATAAATTAGCACGAAGGCAACATTCTTCGTATGATTCCGAAATACATTTCCTAAGTCTTCGAGCACGGAAGCCGAAAGTTTATTTCTAGAACTAATATTAGCAGTAATTTTAACGCTAGACATAGAAAGTTTTGGGTTTATACAGGTCTCTTTTGATGTCGTATTGCAAATCTTGCTGAGAAGTGTTTAATTCTAAATCGTTAAATCTAGCGTTAGAGTTACTTGCAATATTAATTTTAATGTTAAATTTTATTTACGTAAGGCGTGAAGATGTACTATAAACAAACTGAAATAGAGTTGTACCATAATAAGAGAGATGAAAGGTAAGCTAAGCAAGCAAACTTGAGGACCTAATCTGTACTTTTGTTATACCCATACACTGCAAATCTAGCCTTACTGTTGATTTATCCGCTAATACTGAAGTTTGCAGGAAGATTTAGCAACTGAAAGACTTGCCTTCTAGCAAACCTAATCGTTTATGGAAATCCAGCCTGCAAACTTCAGTATTACTGGACAAATGGACAGGACATTTGTCCAGTAACACTGAAATTTGCAGGAAGATTTAACGACTGAAAGACACCTTCTAGCAAACCTGATCGTCTACGACCAAAATTCTTTTAGTTTAATCTTTTATCTTTTTCCTTTCCAGCCCCTTCCATCTTTCCCTTTATGTTAAACTTCATTTCAGCCTATAATATATAAATGTAAATCTATCCTTACTGTCGATTTGTCCACTAATACTGAAGATTGCCAGAAGATTTAGCGTCCGAAAGACTTGCATTCAAGCAAACCTGATCATCTATTCCCAAATTTCTTTTGACTTAATCCTTCCTCCTTCCCTTTATGTTACAACTAAATCTCAGCCTATAGTATATAAATGCAAATTTAGCATTCCTGTCGATTTGTCCACTAATACTGAAGTTTCCTGGAAGATTTAACGACCGAAAGACTTGTCTTCTAGCAAACTTAATCGTCTATTCCCAAATTTCTTTTGACTTAATCTTTCCCTTTATGTTACAATTCCATTTCAGCCCATAGTATATAAAAGCAAATCTAGCCTTCCAGTCGATTTGTCTACTAATACTAAAGATTGCCGGAAGATTTAGCGATCGGAAGACTTGCCGTTTAGCAAATCTGATCCTTTATTCCCAAATTTCTTTTAACTTCATCTTTCCTTTTTCCCTTTGTATTACAACTCCATTTCAGCCTATAGTATATAAATGCAAATCTAGCCTTCCTGTCGATTAGTCCACTAATACTGAAGATTGCCGGAAGATTTAGCGACCGGAAGACTTGCTTTCTAGCAAATCTGATCCTCTATTCCCAAATTTTCTTTGACTTAATCTTTCTTCTTTCCCTTTATGTTACAATTCCATTTCAGCCCATAGTATATAAAAGCAAATCTAGCCTTCCAGTCGATTTGTCTACTAATACTAAAGATTGCCAGAAGATTTAGCGTCTGAAAGACTTGCCTTTAAGCAAACCTGATCATCTATTCCCAAATTTCTTTTAACTTAATCTTTCCTCTTTCCCTTTATGTTGCAATTCCATTTTAGCCTGTAGTATATAAATGCAAATCTAGCCTTTCTGTCGATTTGTCCACTAATACTAAAGATTGCTGAAAGATTTAACAACCCAAAGACTTCCCTTTTAGCAAACCTGATCGTCTATTTCTAAATTTCTTTTGACTTAATTTTTCATCTTTCCATCTATGTTCCAACTCCATTTCAGGCTGTAGTATTTAACATAATTCAATATTTTAACATTAAGATTTTCGATAAAAAAAAAAAATAATAATAATATAAAGAATGTCGCTACGTGTTTTCTTTTCGCTAATTTATACGCACTCTATATATAATATGTATGTATATTATAAAGTCCAAAAAAATATATAGATTTTATATTAAAGAAAGAAAATAATGCGGATATACATATATATATCATTGTGATTTTTTAAATGTTGGTAACACAAGGAGATATTTTGGGGTTTGTACGCAGTAAAGCAATAATTAAGGTGTCTTCTATTTGTATGGGCTCCTCGGTACAATTTAAAGAAAATTGAATGGGACAATCGCATTAAAGTGAACTAAAATCAAATTTCTAATAATCGTTTGCCAACATTTAAGAACCCCCAAAAAACGGTTGAGTTTAATTAGTATTATCTTAATATTGTAAATAACAATGAAAGAGAGGAGAAATATCTTTTGCCCGTTTTTTAGAGATTTAATTCAGAGTATTAGAGGTATAACGTTAAGAGAGCGGAGAAAAAACTGTTTATACAGTGTACATATATTTTTTTAAATCTATGTATATAGATTTTTGTAAGTGAACTTTAAACAAATTAATACTATATATTATAAAAAGCTGTTTTTATTGGAAACAGTTTGTTTTGTTGTAAATATAATTTAATATTTATTCTGGTTAATTTATCATAGCGTACAAAAACCCTCTTTGAAACTCAAAGAGAAGAAAAAAAAATAAATAAAGGACGTGAATATATGTAGTACTTGGTTTTATAAAGCTTCATTAAGTTTACGTTCGATTAGTTATCATGAATATGACTATTTCTATATCTAATAATCGAGTGATATGATTAAAATAACCGAAATAATGAAATAAATAATTCACAATAATTAATCGAATATCAACTTAAAATAGATTAAGTTAATTCCGTGGAGTTAATTTAATTCGGCTTTATATAACCGACACTAAGAATTAAACGATTTTGTTAAGTTAATACAATGTTTGTTGCATTTTTTTTTTATTTTTTTACGTTCGACGTATCGAGGCAAAATGTACTACGATTAGTTGATTTTTTAAAAGATGTATTTAACAATAATATTCTAAATATTTCACGTGAATTGTTTCATTTTTGTTAACCTTACGTTATTCTTTGCCTTTTTTTTTTTGGTAATGAATAAGATTTTTTTTTAAACAAGAAATTCTTTTATTTGGATAAATGTTATACAATGTGTGATTTCATAAAAAAAATAATAAAGTAGACCAATCGAAACACATCAACTATACAAATGAAAAGTTAACACGAGTTGTCTTAATATTTACGGGTAGTGACAAATAGACGAATGTAAGATATATTGCGATTTATTTACATTTTACAAAAAAATTACGTATTATAAGTTTTACTAGGGTAAAAATGGCAGGAGACTTTTAATAAGTTAAATATAAACGTGTTGATGACAAAAAACGTTTCGAAAACAAAAACCCTTAATTGGAAGATGTACACATTTATATCCCTAAAACGTTTTCGTTCAATGAAAATAGAATTTTGTATTTTGTAAAAACTGAGTTTTTTTAGTTGTAGCAAAATCGACAAGCGACGGGCGAGGCGAACTACACAGACTTACGGGTATCGCCGCGTTTGCCGATTTTGTTTTGATAAAAGGCCCGTGATATAAAAATTCACATTGAAACAAATACGAATACGTATATTCACCGTTAAACAATTCGCTATTGACGTCTAATACTGATTTAAAAGTATAAAAATGTAAGACAACTATAAAACTAACAGAGTAGTGTTGTACTTATTTTCCATTTTTTGTTACATAGTTTTTTCTTTATTTGCTCTTAACACTTTAGACTAGTTAGAAACACATTTCTAATAAAATCTAATGCAACCGTTTGAAAACCCAACAAAAAAAAAATTAACAAACACTCTCGCGTAATCGTAATGTGTATTTGCCACGTTCGAACGTTTTAACGAAAAGTCCAAAAACGAATATCGCCGAATGTAAACGGGAAAACGCATCTCTACAAAAATATAAAGTCGATTAAAACGTTTTTTTTTCCTTTTTTTCGTTTTCGACTAGGCTTTGAGTTTATAGGAATACATCAGATATGGTGCCTTACGTTCTCAATTTCGAAAACAACGCATTTATTCGTTTTGGGCGTGGTGGCCAAGAAAAAACAACGGTATAAATAAAGTCATAGAAACGAAATGCAAAATAAAACTTAAAATAAACTCTTCAATATTTAATAACTATCAATACCTACACGTAAACGTTACGTAGCATTTTTTTTTAATTAATAAACAAATATTAAAACATACCATTCTTATCACATACATAGTTTTAATTTGAAATCGGCCGAAAAATCTCTCTGTTTATATTACGGTTAGCCGTAGAAATCTTAGAAGAAAGACCACGTATCCACGGTTTATACAATAAATATTTGAAAAGTAAGCGCAAATATGTAAACGAAGTATCTTGACTTTTATACTAAAGCGTCCTTAAGTATTACGTATATCATTACGGCAGTAAGTCCTACCAGTTTGAAAAATTCGCTAACAACATTCAATGATCGCGCCAACATTTCGCCTATACAGGTAACGGAAGTTCAAATCGAGTTGTTCAAATTGAAACTATGCGGCGAACTCGGGCCACTTCCTCTTCCGAAAATTATATTACAAATCATGTGGTAAATCACTGGTAATGCAAACAATGGTACTTCTCCACTCTACTTTATCAGGGACTAGAACATTTTTAGAACGTTTTGCTAACATTCAAAATAATTTTATTATTTGTGATGTGATTCATTGCGATGTAATCGCGAAAATGATTTATCCGATTTTAGTAGACTTATAGATTACGATCAATAAAATTACGTTTTTATCACAATTAAAAATTGCACCATAAGAAAACTTTTAACGACGATTGTACTCATCTAGCGTACGGATGGACGATATTAGTTTTAAAATTTTCCCTGAAATTAAAGTTACTCAAGACGTTGCGTTTTAATTGTCCGGCACGTTATCGGCATAGCCTTCCATCGATAATATGCGAAAAAGTATGTCTTGTCGAAACCGTCCCAACCGGTTAATAATTCAATTAATAGCAGTCAACTTTTTCGCTTATTTTCTATCCGGCAATTAGAAAAGAAGAAAAGCCGATAGGACGACGTCGGACAAAGAAAACGAAACGTTTCTTATGCCGTTTAATAATCAACGGCTGTAAAATAATCTTCCATCGACGCACCGTACGACGCGCGCAAGGGCGTAAGGGCGCAAGACCTAAGTGAATGGCACCGTAATTAGAGGTTCGGTCGGATAATAAAATTATTTTGAAAGGTGTAACACTAGAAAACGTCCCGGAACCGAACGTTTACTATAAAAATAAATACTCTGTTAGTTTGCTGTATTACCGGGGATGTCTCTCGAAGAAGGTCCCCGTCTCGATGTTAATGATATGTAGAAATAGTGGGATGGGAATTGATGCGGATGCGGAGAGCGTCGAACCGATAAGAGGGGCGTAGGAAGAGCTATAACAAACGTACCTTGTTTACATCGTCAAGAAATAAACGACACCGGCTACAGCTATTAACGACGAACCATTATTTAATCATTCACACGGTCAGTTTGCAACGGGGCACGCACACTCACGCACGCAACTGTCGTCAACTGAGATCTGAATGTATAGAATAATGCACGAAACCCTTGGCCTACCTAACATTCAAAGTTTAGAGAAAATACTTATGACAAAAAAATATCACCATTTACCCTGTGCAAGTCTCTGTTGTCGAAATGCAAGTGACCAACTGTACTCAAGCGGACAGACTTGCTAGGTACTAGCTGAACATATGGTACAGGTACACAACATGAATACACAGTTACGGAAACCAATCAGAAGCCCCCTAAGTAGGGCGGGTAGCCTGGCGGATGCGTCGGAGCCGACTGAGGATAGGTATAGTACGGGTAGTTTGGGCTGGGCACGTGCAGGCCCGGCGCATAGCTCTGCGGGTACGCCGGTATTTGCGGATACCCTAACGGTACCGGCTCGTAGTGGCCGCTCCAGGTGGGCGTCGGGTAAATCGGATAACCGGATCCGCCGCCGTAATTGTAATGGTTGGGACTCGTCCTCCCCGGGACGTTGTAGTTACCGAACTGTCCCGAGTATTGCTCCGGGGCGTCGCTTAGAGGCGCGTCGCCGTCCGTGATGCTCGGAATCTGGTCTACCAGCGACTCCAACCCCGATAAACTCTTCGATGCTATGTCCTGCGGTTGTCTCGGCGACGAGTAGTGTTGCGGCTCTTGTGGCGGTTCCATGCCGTAATTGTGATGGTACGGGTAGTGAGGCTGTTCGCTCGGCGTAGAGGGCGCCGGACTGCTCAGTCTGCATTCGCCTTCCTCGGCCATGCTCGTTGGCGGTTCGAAGTCCGGCGGTCCTAAGCTGGGCGAAGCCGGGGACCCCAATTGATCGGAACTAATTGCCGCGCTGATTTCCGAACTTAAATCGGAATGAGTAAACGGTTGAGAGTGAGGTCTGGGGGATTGGCTGAAAGGCGGCCGTGGCGACTGGCTGTACGGCGGCCTGGGAGACTGACAGTACTGAGGAGGTTGGGGCGCGTACAGGTTACTGCCGCTGTTCGGGGGTGTTAATGCCGACGGCATCGGGTAGTAATTATTCGGGGAAGTATTCGAGTAGCATTTTGACATGTTGGTCGATGTATCGTTCGCGGGGTTCATGTCTTGATCCTCCACTTTTATTTTCTTAGGCCGCCCCCGTTTCTTCTTGGGAAAATCACAGTTGTTCGTTTGTGCCGGCGGCTTTCGCACAACCGGTTTCGGGGGCTCCTCCCCCTCCACTTTTATTTTTTTAGGCCGACCGCGTTTCTTCTTGCACGGCACGATCGTGCCGTCCTCGTTCTTAATCACTGGATTACTCAAGTCGGTGATCTCCGAATACGGATCCGGTTTCGGCTCCGCTTCGTAACACGATTTCACTTTCGGCTCGCTGAAGATCATCTCCGACTCCTCGATGTCCGGTATTAGACCGTTTAGGTAATCGCGAAATTTCTTTAACGCCGCGTAAAACGGCACTTTGTCCGCCGCTCGCGGAAGTTGCGCGCAACGTGCGCTCGACGAGGGCATCACCCACATGTACTATAACGGAAAAAGAACGACAAATATCTCATTTTTATTCCCGATTCGTTTGAAAACTACTTACGGTATTCGTGCCTTCGACGAGATCGGGTTGCCGTCCAAAATTAAAATCCTTCTTTCCGGAAAACACCTCGTAAATTAATTTTCCGTTGAACACGGCTATTTTGGGTCGAAACTTTTTCAGTTTCTCCAGCAGTATTTGGCTCCCCTCCTTGATCTCTTTGCGTGTCAGGTCGGCGCTACCCTTTGTGGCACGCTGGACCATATTGGTGAAACCTATTCCGACTTGGAGAAGCTTGTAGTCTTCGTCGGCGGACATCTGCTGCTGCGTCAGCCCCGAGAGGTATAAACACTTCCAAAAATGATTTCCCGGACCCGCGTAATGATGCCCTTTATAGGCCGCAAATAACCCTGGATTTATCCCAATCTGCGAAAAACTCACTATTATTTTAAATTTCAAACACTAGGTAAAGAGATTATTGCGGTTGACAAAGCATTAAAAATAAGAATTTAATTTATGAAGAACTTAATGTTAAATACCAAAAAACTAAAAAAAAAAAATAATAATAATAAATCTTAAAATTTGAATTTTTGAATGAATTTTAAAGTGATACTTTGCGTGACCTTGAATCGTGACTAAAATTACTCATGTTAGATTATTAGGTTAGGTTTTACCGAACTTTTGTTATATTGGTTAACAAGCTATTATTGGGCGTTTCTTATCATGTAACTAATAATTTATGTATAAACTGGTAGTTGCCGGAAATAAACGTTAGGGTTTTCGGTTGAATAACTCGATCAGGTATCGCAAGAAGTTACTCAATCGGTCGAAGCGTAAATAAATCGCTTTGTTGTTTATGTTTTATTTTTTTTGCGATAGTTTATTGTTTTAGTGTCACGTAAATAAAAATAGAGCTCGTTGGCATCTTGCCAGGAGAGTAAGTACAACTAAAAATTTACTCCCACGCGCTCAGGCGAGCTGGGTTTAAAATAAAATTACCATCCTACCAGATTTTGCAGGCCAAAATTTGAATATCCGCAAAAAGAAGGTGAATATTTAAAGAAACTTGGATGCACTTACAATAATTATATCTAAATTTGAAGCTAAGTGGTCGGGTAGAGTTCTCTTGGAGACCTCCTCCTCGGGCATACCGTTGAAGCGATCGTGCTTCTTTCTTTCCTTCACGGGTCTGGGCATGCCATTCATCTCTTGCACAAACTCCGGTCTATAATCAAAAAATCTATCGCTAAGTGTTCTAATCGTCCTGAGAGATCGGGATAGTCGGGCGGTAAAACTTACTGGTCGGGTTTAATCTTCTTTTTTCTACCGCGCTTCTTGGGCATGGGTACTAATTGGTTGGTCATAGGTTGAGGGGGATTCACGCAAGAGCCCTGGGGGGCGGGCAGCATCGGCATAGGATCGTCGTCGATGAAACTATATGGATCCTCCAGCTTTTCACATTTCACTTCGTGCCCCATGGTGTTGGTGTTGGACAAGAGCATATCCGCACTCGTTTCATAACCATCATCTTGGGGTTCCAGCTTCATGTTGCTGGTATTCCGAAGGGAAACGGGCAATACGTTTATTTACATTTTGGGGTTGGGTTACGAGGGATTGCGCTTTGGGGTTCGATTACTTACAGTTTGTACTTGTTGTTGTAGGGATGTCCGTAGGTGTCGTAGGGAAGTGCGGCCGGGCCTAAGGTGGATAGGCCGGAATCGGGCCCCGAGACTCCGCCCGTGTCCATAGTAGCGCCCAGCAACGTGCTGGACTCGCGAAATAAAGTAGCCACCTGCATCGGAGAATCGGTGTGCGTGCACCGAGCCTCCTATTGGCCCGGAAAATCGACACCTGCACTAACTTTACATGTAGCACTGCACTGGCCTCGCAAAAACCCAACAACAACCTCACCCTTCAAAAATAGTCCTAACTCTGTGATTGGTTCAACGAACGTTTCAGAAAAATCAATAGAATGTTATCGGCCTGTATTTTTGTGTAAGCTCCGCTCCGGAGCTCATTGTGGATGTCTCCGTCGGCGTCGCTTCAAAGCGACCGACGACGTCCCTACATTTTCACCCTGGCGCATTCTATTCAAAAATCCGAACAACTAAAAAACACACGCACTTCTTTTAGTTCACCTACCGTGCGAGAGATCTCGTACTAGCGAAACTTTTCAAACAAATATAAATTAAAGAAAAAAAAACATTATTTTTACTAACTTTTATATAAATGTTGTATATCATTCTCTAAAATTTCCATTTACTATTTCCAGACTCTATTTATTATTATTATTTACATCAATCGCATTCCTAACACTACAAATTACGTTTCTTCAATTTAAGTTGTATAAATCAATCAAAAAAACGTTTATTCAATTTCATTAAAAAAAAGAACCCGTTTAAAATCCAATATAAACAACTCGAACTTGAATCACCAAGAAAAAAAACTATACTACTTTTTTTTGTAAACACGGTTCATAAAAAGAAATCATAACAACCTATTCAATCAGATATACTTTCCCTTTTTAAAATAAAATCAATTTCTAATACCTTGTACCATTAACGACAAAGGAAAACTAATCCTTTATTTACACACGAAGGCCGATACAAGGCTATTTTTTTTATTGCGTGTTTCTTTTAATATAAGTACATTGTGTCAAGTTTACAAAGAAGCCTTTTAGTGTTTATCGAAAGAGAAAACTCTTCCATCTATTGCAGAAAAAGTTTAATTACGATTAGTGTTGTTATTGGTTTGTAGATAGCGACTGTAAATGATATTTTAGTACCCTCAACGACAAAAACCATGCATCTTAAGATTTGTAAATTAAAGAAGGTGGTTTTTCATTTTATCTTAAACGTCTTTAATACATATTTTTTTCTTTCAGGTTATAAATGATTTGTGTTTCAATTTGAGGATGTGAAGTATGATGATGTAGGGATCATCGGATTGTTATTTTGATTTATTGTTATTAAGAGGTGATATAAGTACTAATTATAAAGTTATACGTAATTTCATTGTTTTATTCCTTTGCTTTTAGGCTGTTGAAAGAAAGTCTACTGCGAATTTAAAGGCGGAATAGAAAATCGTCTATTTAAAGGTTAGTATAGTTAGTATTGAATTGTAATTAAAATTGTCTTACTTGTAGTTCACTTGAAGAAAATCACTAGGGAATGAACGAAATTAAAATACTAGAAGATGATTACATAAAGAGAACGTTTATTGGAGGATAAAGACTTTTATGCAGGACGAAATACAGGTTTACGAAAAACGACGCAAACGAGAAACAATTGTAGTACCAATTATTTACAGAAAATTAAAACACAGGCAATGACGAGAAGTTAACATCCGCTCGGTAAGTCTATTCCATTTTGCCAATTTTACTGCTAAGGGCTTTCCCATCAGCTTTGACAGTTACGTCACTACTTACATCTGGTCACGTGATCGCGCTGTTGTCAAGCGTTTAATGTTTTGGTTGGAGGTACTAGAACATAACCTTGCGACAATATGCGGCAACGGTGTAAACAGCTGTTTAGCTAAGGTTGGGTAACATTAAAACGCTAAATCATATTAACTTTTTATTTTAGCTTAATACGAATTTTATTTTGAAATTTAGTTTTAATGAACATATTTTGTCACTTTATCGTTGTATAAATTATATTCTGTGAAAAGTGTATTTTAAAATAGCTTAATTATGAAAATAATTTTTAATGCGATTTACCGCCGAACGGTTGGTGGCGAATCCAAATTCAAATTGTGGTGACGTAAACAGTGACGTAACTGTCAAAACTGATTGGAAGGCCTTTAATTAGTTAATCGTTTCAAGTATAAATCCTTATTTACTTCCTGATTTTAAATTCAAGTACGGTACTATTCTATAGTCGTAATGTAAACATCAATTAATTGACTGATAATTAGAAAAATGGCGAAATGGCTCTTTAGTTGAGATTCAAGTCCATTTATAGGTCCATAAAATCAACAAAGATAAGGCACAAGTCATGCTTGAATTCTCTGACACTAATTCGAATCTTTTTAAATTTACCTCTCCTATGTTTCGTAATACTTAAATTATCACGAGTCCTGGTTTAATACTCATGAAATTTGCTTTTTAAGTTCTGCTTTTTGCTTACTCTCTTCGATGCTTTATCGAAGCTTCGATGCTTTATTAATTAATGGGAATGGCAAGGGCAGCAATCCTCTTTCTAAGGCGGGATATTTTCTACATTGACAATGAGCTATAGCATGTATGCACGATCGCGCAATTACTTGTATACCAAATTTCTGCTTGTAAAATATTTGCTGAGGAAAATTACTAGCAATTTATAAATGCATCTGCTATAATTCTCCAAAAGTTCTATTTATAATATAATTGCTGAGAGAAACTGCAAGTTACTACATTATGTAAAACACACTTTAAACGTGTTTAAGAGTTTCTCTTGAGTAGTTAGTGAGGAAACAAAGAAAGTAAGAAAAAAGAAAATTGAGATTTTTTGGAAGTAGGAATACAAAAGGATAATGAAGATGAAAGTTGAAGAAGTTTGGACAAAACAAAGTTTCAAAGGATGGAGCAACTGACATGTGAAAGAAAGAAAAGTGAAAAAAACAGATATTTATCAATTTTTCTCTATTGACGAAGAAATTTTCTGGAAGTAAGAATACAAAGTGATAATGAAGATGAAAGTTGAAGAATTTTGGACAAAACAAAGTTCCAAAGAATGAAGCAACTGATATGTTAAAGAAAGAAAAATGAAAAAGCAGATATTTATCAATTTTTTTTATTGTCGAAGTTCAGAAAAAAAAACATGCATAAATATAATGACTGACTATACATCTTATAGCTAAAAAGTAAAGTCCTCGTTAATAGTGCCATCTCTCGTAGAGAAGTAGAGAATGAACCGTCAAACGATTATTGTGTGTACCATAGAGATGTCGCGATAGAGCGGTTTTGAAAGGTTGCCAAATTTAGAAAGATATTGTATTGTATTCCGCGACTCCATTGTGATTTTCTATGTCAATATTGTTATCTTTTATAAGGGCATCGGCGTAAATGTCGTCTGAGCAATAACGTCGCCGCGGCGTCGACCGAAAAACGTACAAACTAGATGTATACCACGTCGCCCCGTTACGCCACGAAGTGCGGTAGGTTTAGCAATTTCGCCATAGATGCGTGACCACAGTTAGCACGATGGGAAACTGCTTAAAACGGACTACCACCGACGACATCTCGCTCTTGAGGGGCAATGACAGCGTCAGGGAAACGTCCTCCGATCAACTAGGCTCTTCTCCGTACCAGGTTATATATGTGGTTTTTATAATAATTATTAAACAAAGCGAATAAGATAAATGGGAACAAAAGATTTCATCGAATAATTTGTATAATTATACACGGCGTTTGAAAGATTGACGTGGAGTCTTAAGGTTATCTTGAGAGGTACGTTTTTAAATTGATTTATAAATTTTCACCCTGGGGGTCTGAGGTAATTAAAGACTACACGTCAATTTTCCAAACTACTCCGTATTTCATGATTATTATTTTATCAAAATTATTCCATATTTAAGGGTAATTGTACGGAGTTTATAAGATGAAAATTATAGGAAACCCTACCGATCCAGGCCACTTCTCCAATTTACCACCCGTCCCCGAGCGTGACGAGGTCCGTGGCTCAGCTAACGGAAGAGGAGCAGGTGAAAATAGCAAAAAGAATCGGATTGATTCAGCATTTACCCACGGGGAGTTACGACGGGTGCAAGAAGGCGAGGGAGTGTGTGATTTGCATGGTAGAGTTTCTGGTAGGCGACGCTGTGCGTTACCTGCCGTGCATGCACACGTATCATATGAAATGCATCGACGACTGGTTAATGCGCAGCCTGACGTGTCCGAGCTGCATGGAACCGGTGGACGCGGCACTGCTCACAAGCTACGAGACCAATTGACGGCTAGTGCCTTGCAACTGATAGTGAAACTCTGTGATCTGAACTGTTTAAATCTTGCGGTTGATTCTTTTATATATTTGTTGGCGTTTGTTTGTCCTATCGGCTATTTCTCTAAAGAGTTCGTTCGGGGCGTGAATGATGTGCGGCTGTGAAACCATATTGTATGTTTTCATTTAAATCTAATCTATCATTTTTAGTTTTGAATGACACGCCGGTTCGGTAGTCTGTAGGGACTAAAAGAAAAATTAAAAAATAATAATGATAATGATAAAAATAATGATAAACAAGAAAAACATAGGGTTTTCGAATATATGCTATAAGTTATGCGTCAATTTACCGTTTTAGCGTTTGTTTATTTCGTGGTTCTAACATTCCTGTCATTGGGTCTAAACGAGAGGCAGAATGTCATCATCCAGATCTCGTTTATCATTTACTTATGGCGCACCTTTAAAGGTGACTTTTAGATCGCGTCCATTATATAGTTAAATATCTCTTTTTTTTTTCGTTTCACACCGTTCGCTAATTGTCGTCATAACTTAGGTATATGTATACAGGGCGAATTTGGATAAACGTCAACAATTTATAATTTCTAAACCACAAGATATTTGGTATCAATTTTTTTAAGACCCATTTAGGTCTTATAATAACACTAATCAACGAATTCCAGCTTTTTATTTTTCTGTAAAATATTAATTTACGCATATAGTAATAGAAAAATAAAAAAAAAGAATTGCTATTTTACTTTGGCTTTACGTTTTGTGTTTCTAGCCATTGTGGTTGCCTACATTACATATTATTTTACTTATTTTAAAGAATTTTTTCATCCAACATCTCAGTATCCTTTATGTTTCTATCAAGTTTTATTAATTTTTGAATTTGACAGACAACGAATTTGCTTATTGAGCTTATTATCTCAGCGCTGTAGGTTAAACGCGGTTCAAAATTGGTATTCAAAATTGGCTAATAGTGCGATTGAATCCTTGTATGATACTCTACCAGTCAACTCAAGGACAAAAGAACACCTCACGTAATCCAAACGTCCAAAAATTAATTTAAATTATCCTTATTGTATTGAAGCTTGAAGTATGCTAATGAGAAGGTAGAAATTAGTTTTAATATAGATGGAATTTTAGTTAAAATTTTTCTATTTACGATATTGTAAACGTATAAAAAAGATAGCGGGTTAGAAGTTATAAAGGGAGAAGGATTTATCCAAATTCGCTCTATATAAGGATATATACGTATATATTATGTAAAGGTACGTCCAATCCGGTAAATTTTATTTCCACCTTTTATACGTAAACATAAAACTTTTGGCAGTGCGAACTTAAATTATTTCGGTTTGAATCGCGTCCGATCGTCGGGAATTTGGGTGTATAATTCGATCGTCGAAATTTACTTCGAAATTAATAGTGACGCTGCTTCTCCGTTTGGCAAACGGTTCACGACTTGTTATCTTTTCGGTATGATACAGCAGTAATAACGCGGGGAGATTAATCATAAATTTATGCGCTGCAGAAAACGAGTACTTTTGGCCTTTCCTGATAAGTTCTTGTTTATGATTGTAGTTATTTTAACGCGCATACTTTGTCTTTAGATCTTTTTGCTTCTGTTTCATCTTCGCCGAAATTGCTTTGGAATTAATTTTTTCCCCGATAACCGCTTCGAGCCGCGCGCTCGTTCTGAATTAAACCGGAAAATAGATAATCGTGGGTTTCAATAAGAATCTTAGTGATAAACTCTCAAATCTGTGATTCGTGGAATTTTCACTCACAATTCTAAACGACGACGCGTTTACGAAAACTTGCCATAAGTATATTCGGTGTATATAATGACAGCTACTTATCTTCATATATATGTGTATATTTTAATAGTCATTTTATTTTTTTCTCGTTACTCCGAGCTGCAATACGTGCAGTTATATTTTCTACTACGGCAAGAATTATAATTGTATATTGTGTATAGTAAGTCCGTCACTTAAATGCTAACTTGTTCTTTTATGGTAAACAGAAAAAAAAAAAATTAATTATGATTATCGTTTAGAGTGGTTTATATATTATTTGTTAAAGTGAGAAGAAATCGATTATAGTATCCTTTTTATGATATTTTATGAGGAAATAAAACCCGTGATAACGACGAAAGAATTTTTATTTCCGCATCTGAAAATAGCACCAGGATCTTGTTACAAATCATTTAATTTCACGAATAATTACATCATTATTTAGTCTCGTACAATATTGTAATAATAAAAAAAATAGATAAAAGAATATGTTTAAAATAAATAATCTACAAATATAAAATTAAGTTAGGAACAGGACGACTCACGCCCAAACACACACGCACGCACATTCGCAGCCGCGAATATTTGGTAATACTATCAAAAGTGACCTCCCTCTTTTACTTCCTACCAACGGTAGGAAAAGATGAACAACTTCGACAACCTCTTTTTTTTATTTTCAATACTGCATCGGTATTAGTGAGTACGACGCCTTTCCGCGATCTCACATGCATCCGCAAGAATCGACGATCATCTTTGGTAAAATCTTGTTTGTTATCGTCTTGTTGTCGTTCCTATATAGCAATTGTAAAGGTTTGTAATTTGTCGGTGCGCAACAGGGCTTTAATTCTAACTTTGTAGTCTTTTTATGATGTTTTCCAAACATAAATTCCTATATAAAAGAAAAAAATATATAATCAACATTTTTTTTATGAAAGAAAAGAACTGCTAATACCCAGAAAAATATTTAATTAATAGCAGTCTCTTTTTGTTAATATGTTGGGTGTCATGAGAAGTATAAAATGATGAATAACGATATTCAAATGATAGCCAAATGATCGATATGGGTATGAGAAGTACTCAATGATTTTCGGTCATTGGGTTGTTATTTAAGTGACTTTCATTTTTGAAAAGAAATAAATAGTGATGAACAATGTGTGAATTTGATTAGATTTGTCACTAAAGACTTACTTGTATTATGTGATTATGGTCGGATCCTGATAAAGTTAACGACGCGGCGGTCTCGCATGAACCCTTACAAAAATAAGCGTTATATCCAACCGGTTGGATAATCCAATCGTCCCATCCGATATCAGCAAAAGATATGTAAAGATATTCTCTACAACATTCGTTACTCTTTGGTCCGCAAGTAGTTTGTCTTTTATTCCTATTTTGTTTAACTCTCTCTTGGTTGTGGGTGTAAATAACTAAGAACGGCTTTTGATCTCCATCGTGAGCGATCGGGGATTGATTTTTATCATTTCCACACGTTTTACAAACTACGTTTATCGCGTGTGTCGGTGAATCTTGATATTGTAACCAGTTTTTTACTACGTATGATACGTCTACTTTTAACCAAGCACCTAAAAATGAAAATAACTTAGAGTGAGAATTGTTTACAAATTTGAATTTATTTAATATAATTTATGAACGTATAAGGTTGAAACTAATCTTCTCAGTACACTTTCATTATCGTGAAATATTGCCATAAAAGATTTTTTAAATATTGATTAAATTGAGAATGAGATTAGTAAAAAAAAAATTATGAACTTTTTGATTAATTGTTTTTATTATAGATATAGAAAAATGTAAGTTTCTTGAAAATATTTAGATTTTTTAATGTTTCAAATTTTTTTCAGGTTTTTTTACCTCCTAGGAGAACCCATTGGATGGCAGGTAGATTGTGGAAAAGTACCGGAAAAATGTTTCAATATCTTTAACATGTAATTTATTTTGTCAAAATTTGTTTAATTATACCATTTCTCAAAGGACTAAAAGATGATAGAATTAAGATAAATACGAGTACACGATTTGTGTTGATGATAGTTTGTACTTTGTTTTGAATTTGTATATTCCTGGTAAGATTTGGCTATTAATTAATTGTTAAATAACAAATATCAATATCAAAATGGACATTAATCTCTATTTACGTGGCTTAAACGAAAATAACTGATTGTCGGAAATCGTTAAAAATAAATGCATTTTTCTCTTCGTTGATTTGATAGGAATTCTTTTCATTTCGCCGCTAATTATTTTTTGATATAAAACTAATTGTTTCAACCTTGAATTTTTTATGTTACACATTTGTAGAATAGTAAAACTGTTAAAACGAAATCTAGGGGTTAAAAAAAATTATAAATAATACCTGTGGAGCTAGTTTCTTTAATGGCTAACGGTTGATTCTTTTGGAAACTTTTATTGCTATCCCAATGCGCCACTTCGTAAATGACAAAAGTTTGATTATGATCATCAAGACGATCCGGAAGCTTGAAAAACCAAAGTTCGGCGGAGCTAACGTCGGAAGCTTGGAGACCCGAAGACATTTGGAAAGGAATACAAGCGGAAGGATACCTGATTTTTCTTATACATCGAGCTGCATCTGTAACGAAAAGAAATAGTTAAGTGTTGTTGTTGTCGTCAACGCAGCAAGATCAAAGTTTACGGTGAAAAGGAGGACAACAGTTTTGATTAGGACGATTCCTTGTGCTAGTTTCGTCGTTGATAGCGGCTCGGCTTACCTTCGTAGGGAAAGATGACGGCCCTGGTGGTTTTGGCGTAAAAGTCTTCGGTATAACTGTCATCGTCGTCGTCGAAGAGCTTGGGCATGATGTAGGCGTCTCGAATAACCTTCGGAAGACTGTCTGCCGAAACCGAAGGTTTCTCCTTCAACCTGAGCTTCTTGAGGATCTGGTTTTTGATGTACTCCACCCGGAGGGCCGTTAGGGCACTCTCATCGACACCGTCACTACTATCTTCGATGCTGTTCGTCTTGTCGTTCTCGTCGGTCACGAGGACCTTCGCGGAACATCCGGTGCACATCGTTTCCGACGGCTTCTTCCAGACAGAGACTATGTAGTCGAAGAAATTCTCACCCGAAGTACGTGCCCCGCACGCGACCAAGAGGACGACGAGGGCCATAAGACGCCGCATGATCGGTTGCGTTGTGTCTTCGCGACAAGCGCCCGCACAAGAATGCCCCGATCGACATGATTTCTTAAAACACCGCTTTTTCAAACCCCACTCTATTTCTTCGGACGGTGATACGAGTGATATGAACCTTGAACCTGTGTTTCTCCCATGCGCTGCATCGATACGCGATGATCCGTTCGTTAGGATGGTCGGAAGAGTCGCCACAAGTCGCGGCAAGACGCGGTCCCGAATCCAGCGGGCTCCCGGCTCCTGGCTCCTCCTCCCGATTCCTTCCTTTCTCCGAACGACCCGCCCCGCCCTCCTCTGCCCGGTGTTGGGTGTTACACATAATTATACTATGTAAACACAGATACTATAGTTTATATTATTTTTGGCGTACGACCGGTTATCTTGTCCAAACATCAACACAAATACACAACGCATACGGAAGAATATACGCAATATTATTCAACACTCTTTCGGGGCTACTCAAACAACAACATCCAAAATATCTTTGCCGAGATAGTACGGTGCAAATTCCAGTCATCTCAACGTACTTTTATCAAGAAAAAATTCTACTGGGGTTTTCTTATGTGACTTCTTGTATGGCTTTGGCTTCTCTTCATCTTTTCAAACTATAGTAGAACCTCGCTAATTCGACCTCGGTTCATTCGTCACCTCGGTTAATCCGTGCTTATCCACATTACTGCGAATAAGCTGCAATAATGACATCGAGTGAAGTTTGAAAGACAAATTTTTTGATGAGGCATTAGTGAGGTTCTACTGTATTTTCATCCATACTCTTCGATGGAATTCCGTACTTTACAAAATGTAATAATATAAGAAAAAATTCTACTGGGGTTTTCTTATGTGACTTCTTGTATGGCTTTGGCTTCTCTTCGTCTTTTCAAATTATAGTAGAACCTCGCTTATTCGTCCTCGGTTCATTCGTCACCTCGGTTAATCCGTACTTCTCCGCATTACTGCGAATAAACCCCAATAATGACGTCGAAACAAGTTTGAAAGACAAATTTTTTGTTGATGCATTAGTAGAGTTCTACTGTATTTTCATCCGTACTTTTCGATGAAATTCCGTACTTTACATGTACTACTTCAAGCATTTCAAATAAAGAAAAAACAAGAAATTGTAAAGCTCAATTGAAGCAGTTTTTAATTTGGTAAATTGCATTTTATTTTAACTAGAATTCCGTGATTTCATATCCTTTTGTCCCGCTACCTTTCGTGGATTTTCCTGGTTCTTGTTTTAATTTTGACACAGATTGACGCATCTGTTCATATGTTATTTTAACTTTTGCTGGTCGTATTTTTTTCTTCTCTTGAAAGTATTTAAATTAAATAAGGCATGCATTTCAAAGAAGCAATAAATTGATAAAATAATCTTTCCGTTCTTTTATTTTATTATTCCCGTATCTATGACCATCTCCCATTTTCTAATCCCGTCTTGTGATCTCATGTCAGGGTTGCCAGATCGTTCGATTGGATTTCCCCAGTCACAATTGAAAAATACCCTAAATTTAGAAGTTTTCAATAAAAAATCCCCAGAAAACAATTTTATTGCTTTCGTAAATTATAATTTGTTACTTTTAAATTTTAATCAATTTTCGTGACTGAAGCATATCTCTAAAATACCCAAAAATAAGCCAATTTAGAAATAAATCCCCCAGAATTGGGAAATATTCAGAAAGAAAATTTTATTTTATTTAAAATATGAATTTTTTGTTTAAGAAATAGTACCATTTGATACCTTTTAGGTTTGTCATTGTTGTATTAAGAAGTTGAAACTTTCAATGACCTGTCTTTTAAAACCATTCATACGAAATACGTAAACCAAAAATTAAGAAACCGGCTGTGCGTAAAATGCGACCGATCGATCCATCGGCAAGAAAAAACTCGAGTCCCGATGAAAACTGCACTCTCAGAGCAAACAAACGAAGTTGGTGAGGTCCGCGTTTTCTTGCGTCTGTAAATGGGGCCAGGCCCCATTTACAGACGCAAGAAAACGCGGTCCTCACCGATACTTTGCGTTCAACTGCGTTTTCCTACTTTGAGAGGGCGGTATTCGTCGTTTCAATCTAACAATAAGATTTAGACTAAAACTTAATCTTTATTTTCACCAAAAATAAAAAAATTAAATTCATTTTTAACTTAAGAAAATCGATCACCTTTGAAAATTCATCAAAAATTCACTTTTAAAGATTTTGATTTGTTTTTTTTCTAAATGAAACTTAAAACATTCTAGTTTTAATTTAAAAAGACCGTTTTATTGTAAATGATGTCAAAAAAATTAAAAAAATTTTCAAAGTTGGTAAAAAAATTTTAACATTTCTAACCTAACTGAAGAAAATTGATCAACTTTAAAAATTCATCAAAAATTCATTTTGAAAGATTTTGATTTGATTTTTTTTCTAAATGAAACTTAAAACATTCTAGTTTTGATTTAAAAAGACCGTTTTATTGTAAATGATGTCAAAAAAATTTAAAAAAATTCCAAAGTTGGTAAAAAAATTTTAACATTTCTAACCTAACTGAAGAAAATTGATCAACTTTAAAAATTCATGAAAAATACATTTTGAAAGATTTTGATTTGATTTTTGTTCTAAATGAAACTCAAATCAGTCTAATTTTAATTAAAAAAGACCGATTTATTCTAAATGTTGTTAAAAAAATTTAAAAAAAATTCAAAATTAGTAAACATTTTTTCACACTTTTAACCTAACTTATAACTAATAGCAATGTACACAAAAACAGTGCAATATAGTGCCAGCAGGGTTTCCAATCCCGAATCCCGGGATCCCGATGTTTTTTCAATCAAGAAATCCCGAAACAAATCCCGATTCAGTCCCGAAATTCAGCGAATATTGGAGCGAAGAACCATAATGTCTGGAGTCATGGATTATCTCCAGAATTCCAATAAGCAAGACAGCGAGGATCCTTTTTTTAATTTGCCCCCTACCGATATAATTGCGAATTTCGTCAAAAATATTTCAGAAAGCTTATCAGGAACCGTTCTCAGCAACCAAGCTGAACTAACTACAATAAATCTTGACGAGGACGGTTTCGACCCTGAAGATGAGTTGCCAACCAGCCGATTGAAAGGAGATGAAAATTTAAATCTTAAAAACAAACTCGAACGGGCTATAACAAATGCGATGAAACCGGTACAACAACCATTGAAAGAAAAATCTATTGATGTTTTAAAGGTGGTGAAAAAAGAAATGGCCATATTAGAAAATGGTGGATTGCATGGTTTACATTTGCAGCGGTGCTTAGAATGCTTGCTTACAGTTCAACCCACCAGTGTGGAATCGGAACGAGCTTTTTCTTCTGCATCATCGCTTGCCACAAAAATAAGATCTCGGTTAGCCGATTCTACCTTAGATGCACTGGTGATGCTCAGAAGCCATTTCCGTTCTAAGCTGTAAATATAATTTGTTTGTTAACATTTTATGTTCTTGTTCAAATTTGCGTCCACAATATTATTTTCGAGTTACTTAACTTATGTATTAAACAATAAGATTTACATATTACATTTCCAAGCTCTTTTATTAAAATAGTCAAAAATATAAGTTATTTTAACCCTACAAATTATTTTTCTAATTTTTCGGGATTTCGAGATTAATCCCGGGATCCCGGGATTGAAATACAAAATCCCGAAATCGCGAAATTTAATCCCGATCCCGAAATTTGGAAACCCTAAGTGCCAGTTGAAGACAAATAAAAAAAAACTAAAATTCTACTATACGTATTCTTGCGTTTTATAGTACAAAATTGAATTTTTATATTTATCAAGTTTTTATATTATCGAGTAGTTCCATATACTAAATCCCTTGTTAATATCCACCTAAACTTTTTTCCCCACAAATAATCCCCAGAAAAAAATATCACCGAAAAATACCCCAAAAAAGAAAAGAAAAACCCTAATTTTTGGGAAAAATCCCCTAACCTGGCAACCCTGTCTCATGTCTACTTCATTTCAATACATTTTTTTCATTTGATATTGTCGCCAATCTTGTTTGTGTTTTAGAAGAAGGAAAAATAAGTTCAAATATGTTTCAAATATAATCTAGAGGTTTACATTGGAGGATTCCTATTTTGTTAATAATATTTCTAATTATTAACCACGTTTTGTAATTTTGTTTTTATGGAAAAAAAGAATAAAATCGATTAAGTAAGAAAATATTCGTTTATTTATGTCACAATCAAAAATATTAAACGGTTTATTTATTCAACTTATTGCCCTATTGCATCATTCTGTTCAAATCGACTATTTACTATATATTATATTAGAAATATCAGGAGTTAGCCACGTGTTAGATACGGGTCCGTCGTGATACTTTTTTTGTACTATCCGCCAGAGGTTACAAAAACCCAACTCGGAATTTGGATTTTAAGCGTGTGCAATCGGAATGGCAAAAGTATTATAAAAATTACGGAAGGATTTCAGTCTTTCATTAAATTTTATGACTCACGGCCGAAGATAACCAAGCCACATCCGCAATAAAAGCTGAAATAGTTTGCCGTTGATCTTTGATTCATTGATTCTAGTTTTTTCATTCACGGAACGTTTGGTTAGTTTCGATAAGAAATTAATAAAAGAAAAAAAAAATGTTCGCGTTAACCTCAACCTCGTTTTTTTATGGAACTCGATTTAAAAGACCTTATCGGCTTTTTCCATTTCGACTTTTTCAACACCTGCAGGAAAGTGACTCCGGGGTCCAATGTCGTTGTGTTATCAAAAAATGACGTAAAGATATATTTGACGCAAACTTTTTTTTAAATATTAAATGAAGATATAAATTTTTGAAAATGGTTTTGGAAATGTTCGGGACGTATGGTAACAATTTGAATTAAGGAATCGTCTGTTAGTTATTTAGCGATTGTATTAATCGGTTAAGGTCGTTTACACCGCGCGAATTGTGATATTCGTTGTTTTTTTTATGTCCGAGTGATTAAAGTAGCATATTTATTACATTTCTTTCACATTTTTATCACGTGGATATTTCAAAACTCGGGGACAAGTTGTCGTGTTTATTAGTAATCGTTTTGAAATTTGGACTTGAGGAATGATCTCGCGCGATAATTGTGTGGGAGGACGTGATAAGCGAAGCCGGATCTGTACTTTGAAACCCTTGCGACTTCTACTTTTCGGCGCGCTTTTCGGATATGGATTTTATATTTATAAGTTTCCTGTTTTCGAATTAATAACGAATCTATAATTAGTGTTATTTCTTGCGCAAACAAGATATCATGAATTCCAGTTTTTTTTTAACGCGAGCCTTATTTACAAAACAAATAACATTAAGCCGCGTATTTTGCCCCTGCTTAAATCAATTTAGAGAGATTGGAAAACAAACATTTCCTAATCGCGGATTCCGCCATAAAATCATAAGTAAGAAATTTACTTTTTTCTTTGTCGAAATTCGGAACAGTTCATTCAGATAACCGCCGAAAAGTTTATACATATATCAATACGTTGCGTAACGTTCGTAAACAAAATGATGCAACGCAGTTAGAGATTTTTGCATCTAATTTTTATTCGGTCTTATCATTTTTTTATATAACCATCTGTTGTTGAAGTTCTTCTTTACGACCGTTTTTTTCACCTGAAGGAACGCCCTGAAAACTTTGTCTCCGGCACGTGAATAATGCGGATGTTTAAAATAACTTTATCCTTATCTGCTAAGCAAAAAAATGCCAAAAGATACCAAAGTTCCAGATAGGTTACACATAACGTTTTCCTTGACCTGTTGACTTCAGCCGTTGTTTGACACGTTCCACGCGACAAAACTTTAACTCATCGCCGAGCGTTACCCTTTCGATGACATCTGTCATTCCCTTTCTTTTTTTATTTAACATCTACGGACGATATTACCAAAACAATTTTGTTTATAAAAACATTCGTTCCTTTTAAAAGGATTCCATTGAAAATAACTTTTGAATATTCCGATGACCAAATTTATTTTCGATCATTACTCAGGTTGTTTTCTTCATTAGGGAAGGTTTAGTTCTTAAACAAAATATCGTTGTTTTTCAATAAATTGGTATAAATACAGCTGTGAAATACATCTTTTATAAAACATGCCAATTAAAATTCCTCTTAATAAGGTAAATTTGATCAGTAAAACCTTCGAGTCATCTTTAATTTGAATGTTTGATCTTGACCTAACTAATTAGAAATAAACAAATTAAATTCAATCAAATGAGTGTTTCTTTTAATAAATATAGGATTGAGTTGGGTATTTAATTATGATCTCATTGCAATGAGAATTGTAATAATGTACTTTGATCTAAATATTTTAATGTTTAGATATTAATTTTACTAAGGAGAGATAATTTCAAATTTTTATTTTATTTCGTTGAGTAGCTGAGTTTGTCGTCGTTTAATTAAGAACAACTCTTGTGTAATGTAAAAAATTTCTCCGATGAGATTATTAGGGGTAAAAACACTTCATTGATTGTTACTTTTAGATAGCGTTTAAAGGGAAAATTTTCCTTGTAGAGATCAAATTCAATTGTAGAGTTAGTTATGATCTGATCGAGATGAGAGTACAAAGAATGTACTTTGAACTCAATATCTTTGTTTTATTTGCTTGAATAGTTTTATGTATTTTAAGAAACGTCGATTAATATTTTTTATATACTTTGATTTTGAGCTCAACGTTGAAAAAGGAATAAAATATATAAATATCTTTTAATCTTTTATTAAATTTAGATTTCCTCTTCTTAAATTGTTTTGAGTAGTGTTTTAAATAAAAACTATGTTATTTTTTATTTTTTTTTATTATTTTTGGAATGCTTCAACTATCTACAAAATTAAATACATATTAAAAAGTATAGATCATATTCTTTCGCGTCGTCTTATTGTTGGCAATGGCTTTGGATTTTGGTTTCCATATGATCGTTAGGTTGACGATGTTGGAAGTTCAAGTAATCTCCAGCTTCAGCTTTGCGCCTCCATTGTTGGGAAGCGGAGCTTTGGTCTAAACATATGAGGTCAACTTTTTTGCCGATTTCCTCTTGAGGATGGCATCCGGGTTTGCACACCGGGTAAGCACGGACGGAAAAACAGTCTTTGTTGTTCTTTCTGAAATAGAGGGTGCGGTGGGCGGTGCAGGAAGAAGATTCGCTAGCGTCGATTTGACGTTGAGACAATTCTTGGATCCTTTCGAAAGTTGGAATCGGGACGTAAGCGCGTTCTTGTTGGACGCGGTGTTGTTGTCTTTGTTTTGGAGATCCAATGGTGTACGCGGCTATGAAACGGTTTGGCGTTTCAATGCTGATGTCACCGTTGGGGAGGAGGAAGTCATCGGATTCCATTCCGTTGTAGTTGCCGCAAAGGCCTCTGGTGGAGTTAGAGAAGAGGGATGAGGTGGCAGTAAGTTTGACGCGTTTTCCATCGGCGATGACGTAGTATCTTCCGCTGATTTCTACCTTGACTTCGTCGTTGGGGAGTCCGTAAACTCTGACAGATCTATGATGGAAGTCTTGCGATTTATGTTGGTCATATTGAACTTCATTCTTGTCAACGAGAACCTTGACTTTAGGGCTGGATTGGCCGGTGGGTCTCATCTCGACTTCAACGAGTTTTTGCTCGGTGGAGGGAGTGCGGAGGGTGATCTTTACAGCCTTGCCTTGACCTTCTTGACGTACCAAAACGAGGTGTTCGCGGATTTGATGATGTTTGCGGTATTTAAGATCGGAATGTTCGCTATGGTTAGCGAATTGTGGAAGATAGTGAAGCATAACAGTCCAGCTGTTGGTTAAATCGGCATCGTATTCTTTTCCATCGAAAGAGGCGGCTCTGGTCTTGTCAACAACACAAATTGCTGTAAAAAGAGTAAATGTTATATTTTTGAAACGTATTTAAATAAGTTGTAGCGCTTACGTCTGTAGGTGTCGATGTGGAAAGCTTCGGCGGCTAATCTAGTAGTAACCGGGAAAACTGGATGAAGAACGAAGAGTTGTCTTTGCCATCTGTTGATTGGGATACGTTCACAGGTGTGTTTTATTTCGGTGGCCAAAGTTCCTTCGAGGGTGTAGTTAGCGTGTTCGAGATCTGGAGAGAATCGAACGTTGATTTCGATTTCCTTTTGATTTTGTTCATCGTGGTGTTCGAATTCGAAATCGTTGGCTCTGCATGGACGGGCGAGGTCGGCAATTTTCTGAAGAGCATGTCTAGCTTCTTTGGATAGACCTTGGTGGTTAATATGGATGGTGATGTCGTCCAAAAGGTTCGCTCTGGCGGTCATGTTGGCGCAGGTTGGCATGATGCGGTTACCTTCTTTGATTTCTTCGAGACAGTGGCGGTGTTCAGGTTGCTTTTTCAAGAAATGGAGACGGTCTTCGGTTCTTACAAATTCGGCCCTGATTTCAACTTTTCCTTGCTGGTTCTTAGGTCCAAGAGAAAGGTTAGTGTGAGATTTAACCTTAGGGTTCATCTTGAGAGCGAATTCGTAGTCCAATCCGTTGGTGTTTGGTGATTCTCCGGTATGAACGAGAACGAGATCCCAGGGTTTACTTTCTCCACTCTTGGATTCGGTATTAACGTAGGCAATTGCAGAGGAGTGTTTGTCTGCTGGTCCACTAGCATAAGCAGCACCAGCGCGGACAGTGGCTTCTTGTTGTCCAACGAAATGGATCTCTATTTCAGCGGCCATAGCGTCGGCACTCTTGATTCCGCCAGCGACTTTTTCGATAAGATGTTGAACGCGGGCTTGTTGTTCAGACGGAAGGTTGAAGATGTCTTGGACGGAAGGAGCGGAGCCTTGTGGTTCCTCAACATGTTTTCCGGCGTATTTGATTTGGCATTTTACCTCGCGGTTGACCGATTCGCTACCCTTGTACCAGAATTCGGTGTTCGAGTACATGATGTTATCGTCGAACAAAATACGCATAAGCGTTTCGACGGCTCCTTTGTGATCGATGCTTTGGAGGAATCTGTTGAAGCTCATGCGCTCTTGATCGGTTTCACGGCGGAGTTGGAATTGCATACCGGAGAATTTCTTTCCGAATTCGAAGACTTCAGGATGTGATTCTCTTTCTTTCAAGATTTTGTACCCTTCGCTGTGTTCAACTGGCCTAACAGACAAGATATCGTGATTGGCGAGGTACGGGATGGTGCTGTGGTGGAAGATTTTGGTATCTTGCTCCGGTTGTAGCGGTTTGATGTCGTAGGAAATTTGGTGGTCCTTAAGATTGGCTTGAACCTTTGCGTTAACAGGAACTTGGACGTGCACCCTCTTGGTGTATCCGCTGACGTAGTCGTGGTGTTCAAATGGAGCGTAGAAGCGGATGCTTCCATGCACCTCTTTACCGACGACGGCGTGTATTTCAGCATGGGCATTAATATGTTCTGGGGCGCGGATAGTTTCTCCGTTACTGATTTCCGGTTGAGTTTCAGCTTGAATCTTTCCATCTAAGCTCAAAAGACTTGGGCTGGAAGCAGTCAAGGAGTACGGAAGACCCATTTCGGTAGGAGCAGATAATACGGCTTCGTGGTTGATGGTCCATTTGGAAAGGCTGAATTTCTGGCCGTTCTTTAATTGCTCTTGCCAGTGCCTGGCGATTTCGGCGATGCTGTCAACGGTGTAGTTATTGATGGTGTAATGACGGAAAGCATCGGCAATTCTGACGTGGACCAAACCTTCCAATTGTTCGCGTTCTTCGATGTTCATTCCCAAAGCTTCGTAGATCTTGTGGCTGGAGTGCTCTGCGTCCTTAATATTCGATTGTTTTTTGTGGACTTGTTCTTCGTGGAAATGGGTTTGTTGTTCGAGTTCAAGCAGAGTTTCTTGTAAGCTCGATACGATGATATCGTAAACTCCCAAGTTAAAATCAGCTTCACCAAGGACAACTTGAAGCCTGCCGTGAATACCGCTAGGTATCGCATGATCAGGGAAATTGTAGGTTCTGAAGGAGTGTTTCAATTCAGTGTCCATTTCTTCGCGAACGTATCTGTGCATTCTGTTTTGTGGGTATTGAATTCCGTATTCCTCATCGTTCAAATATCTTTCCGCGTGGATTGCTGGTTCGTAATCTATTTTGGTAAGTCTACGGATGGTGGACTTGACGGCAGAGTTAACGTATTCGTCGCTGTCAATTTGAGTGTTTTGAGCGATAGCGGACAAAAGAGACGTATCGGGTTCGCTGTAAGCCATGAGGTAAGCGGCCAAGCCACGGATTTCTTGTTGTTCGGATGAGCTGAAGTATAGACTAGTCAAAAGATCTCTAGCGGCTTCAGGGTACAATTCGGTGAATCTTCTCAAAGCGCTGACCATAACGAATCTTTGGAATTCGGTAACACGTTGTTCTTCAGGAAGGCGTTGACGCTTTTCTGGAGTTTGTCTGATGTATTTTTCGAGAGCCCTGTAGATGTCTCTGTGTCCAACACGGCCGAGAGCGATGGAGTAAACGAGGATTTCGTGACTGTCGGATTTAGCAACGGCTTTGTGGAGACGTTGTTCCAAATATCTGATGTATTCTTTAGCGATGTTTTGGCATTCTTCGTTGTGGAAGCTTCCGTAAATGTGGAAAGGATATTGTTGGTTGGACATTTCCGCGTCGACGCAAACCTTGTATAACAAATCGGCGTAGGAGATGGCTGCAGTGTCGTTAAGTCTGTGATGGCGTTTTTCAACGGATTCTTCTACCATTTTTTCGAAAGCTCTGAGGTATTTGGTGGTTGGTGTGCGAGCGGCAACGGCCATTCTTGCAACGAGTTGAGCGGCCTCGATGTGGTCAACTTTCTGGGTGTTGATCCATTCGCGAACGGTGAGGAGAGCGGGACCGCTTCCAGACTGTGCGACAGCGTCACGAAGAGCCTTCCAGCTTTCGACTTTTTGGCCACTGTGTTCCTTGGTGTAAAGTTCTTCGGCGACTTTGTGCATTTCTTCCTTGTTCATTTGCCTGCAAAGACGAACCAAAAGGGCGAATTTAGACATGGTGGCTCTCTTGGGGAGCTCGTTGGGGTGTTGGAGATCTTGTCCAATTTCATGAGCTAATCTTTTAGCTTCTTGGGCGATGTCAACTTTGTCGGAGAACTTGATAGCTTTACCATGGTATCCGCTGGAGAGATAAGTCATAGCCAAAGACGGTTGTTCCAATTCGAGTTTGCTTTGGTCAAGGTGGTATCCCTGAGATTTTCTGCGGCGCAATTGGTTCAATCTTTGGTAGCCTGGTCTGTTATAAGTGTGTTCTTCATCGGAGACATGTTGCGGTCTGTGGGCGGCTTCGACTTGATTGCTTCCATACGAATTGTCGTATTGGTACAAAAGGCCGACTTCGATTGGATCGGAGGGGTTGTTGTAGCTATTTCCCGGTAACATGTTCCTGAGGACCAACGAGACTTTGCTGGCGATCATTCCAGATTTTCCATTGTTGAACAATGGGCTAAAGGAGATAACGTTGGAGGTGTTAGAGCTCTTGATGACGTAGTCTTCAAGGTCGCCGAGGATCACAGCGTTGGAAACGGAGGACCTGTTCATGAAGTTACCCATAGAATCGGTGTTTGGTTCGGAAGTGTCCATTTCGCCGAAACCGAAGTGGTAGCTGACGAAAGCGCCGTGATTCGTGAAGTTCTTACTCTTGGAGATGCGAATGTTTTCGAGAGAGTTGTCTTTTAATTCTTCGGCGAGGACGGGCCATACGTTTTCCGGTTCTGGTTTCATAGTGTAGATGGTCTCGAATTCACCAGTGACGGTTCTTTCCATAACTTTGTAAAAGCCGACATGATTTTTCCTTTGGGGCAAGATGTTCATCTCGCCGTCCACGGGGTGTTTAGGGTTGACGTCCAATTGCAATTGGGAGACGACGGATTTGATCATGTTAGCTTCCCAGTTCTTCAACGATTTGGAAACAACGATGTCCTTGACAACGCCATCCTGAAGGTGGATTTCGAACGGCTCTTCGCTGATAGCCAAAGGTTTGTATTGGCATTTGGTGTCCGGTACGTGTTCTTCCCAGCTATCCCTGAACTCCATTTCGATTCTGCAGTACTGGGATTGGTGGAGTTTAGCCGTGAGAAGTTCGGGAGTCTTAGGAACGACCTTAAGTTCGGATTTCATGAGAATTCCAGTCATCAACGGGTGGTGATCCGCCAAACCACTGAGGGTACGACCGGACACCCTATAGGTGTATTCGGTGTTTGGTTTCCAAGCATAGTGCGAAGCACTAGCGTAACCCACTAATTAAAAAAGAGAATTTATTAAGAAAATGTTTTAAAGTAAAATTTTAAAAAATGTCTTACCGAGAAAAACCAGGAATAACTTGGCCAACATCTTCAAGACAACTCTTGGTCGAGTGTGCCGATCATTGAAACATTTCAGGCTTTTATACAAATTAATTCTTGTAGTCAGCAATTTCTTTGCAGATCCATCAGCGAAATATTAATTGATATCGGAGTTCATTCATGATTTGAAAACGCATACTATTACGTTTTGCGGTAAAAAAGCTGGTTATCACCATAAATTTGTTACTAACGAGATTACATAATGCTGACTGCAGCAGACTAACGGGAATTGACGCAGAATTAAATTTAAACTTATTAATATCATAGGAATATTCCAGAAGATTTTTTTTAATACCCTTAGTAACAATAACTATACTTAAAACGTATAAAATTAATTTTTATTTAGATAAATTACTATTTTTATAATACAGAACATTTATCATTTCGTTTGTTAAGTTACGGTTTTTAATTAAACATTTTATACCGATTTATCTTATGTATTTCGAAGAAGTTTTATTGCGTTTCACTGTTAAAAGTTTAAAAACCTTGCAATCGTGTAAATAACATTCATCTTTAACAACAAACGATTATTATTATCTTTTCTTAAAGACCTATCTTTACTCGTATTACCAAGGAGTATGAACTCAAAAATTATTGGCTCATTATTGATTGTATTTGCCACAAACAACAATTTGTTTTAAATCTTCCGATTTTTTTAATAACATACTTTATTCAATTCATATTAATCAAAGTTGGAGACATCTCTTATTTGTTAGCTAATTTACTTTTGGGAAGGTTACTGTAAGAGAAGTCTTAATGTTTATAAACAAAGCGTTTAATCACATTTATAGATGGCGATAAGTAAAAGAATTTCTTAAAGTGGTACAATTGAACTTAATTAAAATTAGTGTTTGATATCATTTACGTTACGTTGCTAAAACAATACCTTTTCTTTTTCAAACTGTTTTGAAAATAATGGCGATTGTTAATATTTTTTCATGTTGAAATGTCGTTTTTTAACTCCTTTCAACTGGATTGTTTATCTTCTTGGTTCAAAAGTCATGATAACACTTTAGCGATCTAGTTAAAGAACGACCTTACTAACGAGAACTAACCATGGGTTCGTTTTACACCTTAATCGGGGTTTTAATCATTTTTTTATCATGTTCTCACGGTGAATATAAATTTCAAACGAAATATATCAACGTACCAATCGATCATTTCAGGTAAATACTTTACTTTGATATTAAATTTGGTATTTTTAAATGTTGTTTTTAGTTTTGTTAATAACGATGTTTACAAAATGAGATATCTTGTAAACGATAGTTATTGGCAATCTGGAGGTCCGATTTTCTTTTATACCGGTAACGAAGGTCCAATTGATGTTTTTGCTCAAAATACGGGATTTTTATGGGAAATAGCTCCGAAATTTAACGCTTATATAGTTTTCGCCGAACATAGATACTATGGAGAATCTCTTCCATTTGGAAATATGTCTTTTTCATCTCCAGCTAAACTTGGTTATTTAAACTCTCAACAAGCACTCGCCGATTATGCGTATTTAATAAATAACATTCAAAAAGATCTATCAAATAAAAACGAAGGTTGGAAATCGAAAGTAATTGCTTTTGGTGGCTCTTACGGTGGAATGCTTTCCGCATGGATGAGATTAAAATATCCCGGATCAATCTACGGAGCTTTAGCTTCTTCAGCGCCTATTTTCGAATTTGATGGTTTAATAAAATGCGAACAATTTAATCAAATTTTAGCTAGCGTTTTTCAAACCGCTAACAAATTCTCTGATGTTTGCGTGAGTAATATTAAAAAAAGTTGGTCGACGATTAGAGAATTAACCGGAAATGACGATGGAAAAAGTTGGTTGTCTTCAACTTTAAAACTATGCACCCCTTTAAAGTCTTCTGAAGATGTTAAAAAGTTAATCGATTGGCTTAAAGACGTTTACGCGAATTTAGCAATGGTTAACTATCCTTATCCGACTAACTTTTTAGCACCTCTACCTGCTTATCCTGTTCGAGCATTTTGTGATAAACTAATTAAAGAATTTAGCGGTAAATCTTTAATGCAAGAATTTAGTAAAGCTTTATCTGTTTATACAAATTACACGGGAACAACAAAATGCGTGAATATAAATTCCACGTCTTCAAACGTTGATGAAAAAGCTTGGGATTATCAAGCTTGTACAGAAATGATTATGCCTATGTGTTCCGTGGATAACATCATGTTTGAAAGTTCTCCATGGAATTTTACACAATTCTCAGACGATTGTTTTAAAGAATTCGGTGTACGACCTTTGAGAAGTGATTTACCGATTATTGAATATGGAGGAAGAGATGCTACATATACTAATGTTATTTTTACGAATGGTTTGTTAGATCCTTGGTCTAGCGGTGGATTTTGGCCTTCTACTACTTCGGCTTACGCTATTTTAATTCCTAATGCTGCTCATCATTTAGAATTAAGAGCTGCTAATGTAAACGATCCCAGAGAAGTTGTTATGGCAAGAAATCAAATTCAAGATATTATTAATGCTTGGATTAATCCGAGAATTTCTTAATCAAAATATAAAAGCTATCTTTGGGTTAGTTTGCATTCGTTTTAAATAAGTAATTACGCTATATTTGTAATTAAAAAGTACGTTTATTTTAATTAAAAAATTCTTTTACATTTTTTCAAAAGTTTCTTCATAACCACAACTAATACATTTATGAACATAATTATCCTCTTCCTCATTATAAGTCTCATCCCCAAATTCATGAGTATGAGAAGCAGCAGTAGTTTTGTCATACAAACTACTTCTTACGTTCATCCTTAATTCCTTCATTTGCTTCTGATATTTTTTACTTTTAGCCATAACTCTTTTCTCTTCCCTCTTCTCGATTTCCTCTTGTAATTTTTCTTCGCTTCCCCAAATCTCCAAAGCTCTCTGCTCAACCTGAACCTGCAGGTAAAGCTTCATTTCACCCCATCTAGAATTATGGGGGTTTTTCTTAGAGATAAATTTAAGTGGAGTACCACGTTTTGTAAAATCACAATCTTTGAGTAAATAAGAAGACATGGCTTCACTTTTAGTAATTAGTTTATGTTCTTCTTCAGGATCTTTACATTCATCGCAAACTTTTAAATCGAAGGTATCAAAAAGGTAGGATTTAGCAAAAGTTTTCTGACATTTTTCGCATGTTGGACGTTCTGGTTCGACTATGGGAGCTTGTTCTTCTGTTATTTTAGCAGGTTCTGGTTCTTGATCAGGAACTTCTTCTATAAGAAACCCACCGTCTGTATCTTTATACTTAACGGCACCAATTGAGATTGTTGTTTTATCTATTGAGACTATTTCTCTGTAAATTTAGAATTAGAATTAAATATTATATGGGGTGAAAAATGAAAAACCTTGTTTAAATTACCCTTTTGCATAAGGATGAGCCGTTAACCTACTCTTTTTCAATGTTAAAGCTTTTTCCCTATTTCTCTTGATTCTTTGTTTTTGTGCCTCGGTTAAAGTCTCTTCTGTTAATTCGTTCTCTTCTGACATCTTTTAAGATTTGCTTTTTGTTTTAAAATGTTGTTTGTATAGAAAAGTAGTGAGAGAACGACCTAACCTAAAAAATTCAGTTTGAAAACCGGCTTGTTTACTAACGGGCAGTAATATTACTACTGTCCTTATTAAAGGACAGTAGCTGTTTGTTAGAAAGGCCGTTGATAGATGGCGTTATAAGACGTATATTGAGTAAATTTAAATTATTAACATGTTCCATTGATTGTTTATGAAGTAAAAATAATTACGTTAGGTTGGTTTCGGTTAAAATTCGAATTTGATGGTTTTAATTGTTAATGAGTAATTTATATTTTGATCATTTTTTGTAGTTTAAAAATCGGTTTATTTACTAGAGGACAGCTGTTTGTTGGGAAGGCCGTTGATAGGTGGCGATGTAAGATGTATATTGAGTAAATTTGAATTTTTAACATATTATATATAATAAAGTTGTAACTTTTAAACGCCAAGTTTTAATATAATCCAAAGAAACTCCCACTTTTAGCACGCTACCTAAGTTTTAGAATGTTTAAAAAATTAAATTAAAGACTTTAAGTTACATTTTCTCTTCTGACGGGAAAATTAAAAGTCGTAGAAAATTCATCTTTGATAAAAATAAAGATTAGTTTCAGTTTAAATCCTTATAAAATTTCAAGTCTCAACAACAATTAGTTTCTTAGATATGAATTCTTAAAAATTAACAAATTTTAATTGACATTGTGTTACATTTTCGCTTCTGGGGGAAAAACTAAAAATCGTAGAAAGTGTATTTTTGGTAGAAATAAAAACTAAGTTTCAATCTAAATCGTCATAAAATTTTAAGTTTTAGAAACAATTAGTTTCTTAGATATGAATTTTTAAAAATTGACAAATTTTAATTAACAAGTTAATTAAGTTAGGATAGAATTTCTTTTCTGTAAAAAAAACTAAAAGTTGTGGAAAAATTTTTTTGGGGAAAAATAAAGATTAAGTTTCAATCTAAATCCTCATAAAATTTTAAGTCTTAACAACAACTAGTTTCTTAGATATGAATTTTTTAAAATAGACAAATTTTAATCGATATTATGTTACATTTCCTCTTCTGAGGAAAGAACTAAAAGTCCTAGAAAATCTATTTTTGGTAGAAAATTTATTTTTGGGAAAAATAAAGATTAAGTTTCAATCTAAATCCTCATAAAATTTTAAGTCTTAGAAACAATTAGTTTCTTACATATGAATTTTTAAAAATTGACAAATTTTAATTAACAAGTTAATTAAGTTAGGATAAAATTTCTTTTCTGTAAAAAAAACTAAAAGTTGTGGAAAATTTTTTTTGGGGAAAAATAAAGATTAAGTTTCAATCTAAATCCTCATCAAATTTTAAGTCTTAACAACAACTAGTTCCTTAGATATGAATTTTTTAAAATAGACAAATTTTAATCGACATTATGTTACATTTCCTCTTCTGAGGAAAGAACTAAAAGTCCTAGAAAATCTATTTTTGGTAGAAAATTTATTTTTGGGAAAAATAAAGATTAAGTTTCAATCTAAATTCTTGTTCGTCTTCAGATTATCATTTTAAGGAAGTCTTCAGATTGTTATTTTGCGAATGTTACCAGGTAAAATACTTTTGATTTATTAAGAATTTTTAAAAAATAATTTTTTTAATATTTTTTAGGAGATTTTCAAGGAAACAACATTCACTTGGTGAGTCTTTTTTATTTAAAAAACTTTATAATCGTGATTTTTTAAGTATTAATTGACGAAGTATTATGAAGTGATTACAAAATAAAATCTTCAGGAAGTAAATAGTATATATAACTTCCCATATAACCATCTCTTCATACTTTCCTAGTGATATAAAGTCTAAAAATTGACTTGTCAAATTTCAAAGTGTTAAACTGCAAAGCCATTTTACTAACTAGACGCATAAAACTTCAAAAACTTGACATTTACTGGTTAACAGCAACCTCTAAGTCTTTCAAAATAACATAGAGTCAAGAAATTGACTCGTCAAACTTTCAGATGTTAATTTACAAAGTTAGTTTATTAACTAAACACATAAATCATCAAAAATTTAACGTTTATCAATTGATTGTAATCTCTAAAACTTACTGAATAACAGAAAGTCAAAAAATTGACTTGTCAAATATTCCGTTGTCAATTTCCAAAGAACATTTACTAAACAGGCACATAAAACGTTAAAAATTTAACGTTAATTGAGTGACAGTAACCTTTCAAAGTTATAAAATGATATAAAGTCAAAAAATTGACTTATCAAACTTCAAGGTGTTAATCTGCAAAGTCTAACACTAAATAGACGCATAAAACATCAAAAACTTGACATTTACCAGTTAACAGCAACCTTTAAGTCTTTCAAAATGACAAAGTCAAGAAATTCACTTCTCATACTTACCTCTTTATACTTATCATTTACTAGTTCAATTAATTATGAGATAAAAATAATTACATTGTGTTGGTTTCCATTAAAATTCGAATTTGATGTTTTTAATTGTTTTTTAGTTGTTAGTGTAATTTATAGATTTTGATCCATTTTTTTTATCGATGACTATTCTTCAATTTTTTTGAAATTACTTCAAATGACTGAAAACTATTTTTCAAACGTAAATTTGAAATTGTATCTTGATTGTTTATGATAGAGTAAAAAGTTACTCAAAAAAGTATGTATACAAATTAGATTTGGGGTCGTTTTGAGGAGAAATCTTCCATTCCTTGTGAACAACACATTTCAATTGATTTTTATTTGATATTTTGTGTTTCTTGTTTTCCTTTCTAATTTGTCCCATAGATGTTTAGTAGGATTAAGGTCTGGAGACTGGAAAGGGGAATTGAGTTGTTTTGGGACAACTGTATGCTATATCAGATGAGTTTTGGGATAACTGTGTTATTGTACAATTGTAATTATGATAGGTTGAGGAATGGAAAATATTTTTCTTTTTTCGTATATTTAATTTTATTTTTCTAATTTTTTAATCGAATAATTTTATAAATGAATGAGGGAAATGTTTGTTAAAAAATGTTTGCTAAAAAACTTGTATGTAATTAAATGTCAGTAGTATGAGTTAGGTGTTGATAGTGAATCGTCGAGATACGTGTCAAAGAGATTGTTCATTTAATATTAATGCTAGACGGTGTGGTATTGGAGATGTTTGTAACCCCCTCAATTCGCCACGTAACAACAGGCCTTTAAATTGTTACGAACATGGCGGTGATGACCGCGACAAAGGAAGGCCATTTATCACGGGCACAATCGAACTGAAAAATGATCGGCGAATTTACCGGGAAATTTGCACGGCAGCGCGGCGACGATTGGAGTCGCGAGAGGGCGCCGCCGTCTGTTATCCTTGCTTACATAATGAGACACTCAAGTTGGACGGGAGGAAGTCGAGTGTTCCTCACATTCAAATCGCTGTTACTCCCAGAAATTGATGTACCGGGTCCCCGCGCGGCCCCCGCGTCTTCGGGGGGATCTATCCTTACATCCAGCGACGATAAAAAGTTCGCCTTCCGCTTTTTGTTTCTCATTCGAAGTTTTCGGATCAAATTTATGGCCGCTTTTTGTCAATTTTATCCGAAAACTCCCCGCGCGAATATTTTATTGCTAGTGTTTTCATTTTGGAATCCCCCTTTTAACTCCCATTGACATTAGTTTTCAAAGTTGAGATCTGAGAAGTCACGATACGTTTCGAAAGACTAATCAAAAATGTTAGGGGAGAATTTACAAGTACCCAACCCATGTTAAGTTTCAATCTCTACTGACAATTTATTCCAAATCAATCTACGTGAAAATTCGTTTATTTTACTCCAAATTTGATTCGTATAAAATTAAAAGAAAAAACAGACAGAATGATCTAAATTTGGTTCTTAGATGACAAATTGTATTAAATTTTTGGGGAAAATATTTTACAGTTAGTGTTTTTATTTTGTAACTTTCCCTTTAGCTTGCGTTGACATTAGTTTTGGGGAGTTGAGATCTAAAGGCTAGCGACGCGTTTTGGGAGTGTAATCAGAGATGTTAGGGGAAGAGTAATGAGTAATGAGGGGAAACCTGAAGATGGGATAGATAAAGAGACCGACCTTGGACCGGCGACCGATTCATCGGTATTAACACGTTTAACCTGATGATCTGATGGGGGAATACTTCGCGCAGATCGTGTAGTTGTATGCAAAGGGGTACTCCGGGATACTTTACACAAAGTTCAAGTTGCCGCTATGTAAACTTACGTCAGTAAACTCCGGCTGTGTACTCTGCGCCCGCCTTGGCCGAAAAGCGATACAATCAGGTGAGCTTGCTTAAGGGATGAAGTAGCTAAGTTTTGAGGTAAGACTGTTTATTAGCTAAATTAGGGATAGGGCTTTTGAAAACATTCCGCGACCGCCGCGCCTCGCCGCGTCGGCGGTCGAGTCAAGTTAAATACGTTCGAGGGCTGAAGTCCCCTCGACGAAATTAGTACCTGCCGGCGATCCCGAAGTTAAAAAAGAATTAACCTATCAGATAACTCATTCAAACTTGAGCCATCGCCATTAGCATATCAGGGCCGGGTCGAATCTCCGCGAGGAAGTTTTACAACCTCTCCGCGGCTCGACTTGTAAATATGTTTCTTAGTTGCTACTGACGTTTAACAATTTAAGTTTTTTACGCCCCCTTATCTCGCTCGGGTCGTTTTTTATTTATTTCGCCCTCGCAAACAATCCTCTTCGGACTTGCCGCGTTGCGACGTCTCCCGATGACTCCGTCTACTCTGACGACTCCGACGATTCCGAGAAGGAAATAAGTTTGTATTGGTTTGAATTCGCTCAATACGTATTCAATTAAAAGTGGAGGGATACTCGACTTTTTAAGGGGAGTTTTACTTCGGAAGGGGCTTGTTTTCAATGAAGTCGACCCGTCGACGAGACCCTTTTAGAAACCCCGCAGATTAAACAACCTAGAACGACGGACTCCACTACTTAACGCAACTTACCCGATAGATAAAACGGCACCTCTCTCTCAAAATATCGTTTATTAAACGTTCTCGTAACGTCGAAATCTTAAACTATCGGGCGCCGTCGTTCGTTGATACAAGAAAGCTTCTTTAGATTATTCGTTTCGAGCTTTCGCCGAGAGTTGGAAACTCGGCGCGGAGCGATTGTTCCCCGGACGAGGCCCCAAATGGGAATTCATAATTAAATTTGGCAACTATTGACTCGAAGTGACGTATCAAGAAACGGGTTATTATCGGAGCGCGTGCGGATCCGGAGGCATTAATATCGTCCGAATTTAATTTGGGGGAGTGCGTTCAGTGATTTTGCTCTAAACTTTGCGAACGCGACCGGGCTCACTATGATTAAACGAATTGGCGGAAGTACACATTGGAAAGTTTTCTGTTTATATATTACCATGTTCGCTAATGCAAACGAACGGCCGAACGCTATCCTGTTACACGGACTCCCGAATGAAAACTTGCTCCAAGTGTCGACCACGACGGGCCATCGATTTTTAGTACGGCTGGGGTAGGCGCAGATGTCTTGTTAAATATGCAAATTTTCCCTCCGGCATAAAAAAATCGCACCGGCCGCGGTATCGCCGAAATTTCGGCTCGACTCGATTCTATTAAGTTAGTTAACGAGGGCGATACAAAGTACACCGGAAATAATATCATCCCGCCTAACGAATGCTTCGTTTCGGTTGAAAGAACCTCCGAATCTAGCCTTTATTGCTCCTCTAATTAGGTTCGGTCGTCCGCGGCGACACCTACACCTACGCTTACCCCTACATCTACGCCTACCACCGTGCGGCCTGCCCGAACTAAATGAATCCCGTCACGCCGGAAAGTATGCCGAAACAATCCGATATGAGCGGTAACCGCTGATATAGCGGCAAATCTGTGCATTACATTTCGCACCATCGCAAATTAGGCTGAGAGGGGAGCCTCCGATGCCCAACGTGGTGCGAATGCGGTCCATTGTTGCAGGATTTCGGATTACGTCCCATTATGTAATATGGCACCGCCAGATTTGGTGGTTTTAAGGAATGTATTTAGGAATTCAATAACCGATTTGTGTTTATAAAGCGTACGCGATACCTCAAACAATACGTACTTTCTTTAACCTTTCCGCGCGGTGGTTTTTACTGGAATAAAGTTATGTGTACGGTTTTCTTTTTTAAACAATTAATTAAACTAATTAACAAGTAGATCATACAATCTTATGCTCACAGATTTTGATGAAAGCAATTATTTAAACTAACTAACAAGAAGACCACGCGATCTTACGCTCACATATTTTGATGAAAGAAACCGCCCCTCGTTGAGTCTATGACATCTCCACATGCAAACATCTTTTAATTCTAAGAGAAATATAACTGACTAACGTTCATATGATGATGGAACACTTTTCGTGCGGTTTCTCTCTCAGGTACTCTCACGGTTTCTCTTTAATAAAATAGTTGCGATAAACGCGTGTAATCAAAGCGTAAATTTGCGTAATAGAAATGTTATTAGTTAAACGGTCGTCGATATTTGAACCGGTCTTAAATGGAACGCAGCGTACGTTAAATTACAGTCTCCGATCGCACCACCCTGCTAACAAATGACGTCAATTTGCATGTAGAGTAACCCGCAGCGATGTACAAGATATGCATTCATCGATTGCTACCGTCACGGTTGACATTAATACCTGATTCTCCCCTAGCAATTAACTATGGTAATAAGGCTCGGTCCGTAGAATATTCTTGAAAACGGTTCGAGGAAGTTTAAGGGTAACCCGACGCAGGAAGTCGAGAGGGATTAATACGATGAAGACGTTGGCTATAGAACTTTTATTATTTACACCTTGGTTTACATTGTATAGTACGCAATTTAAAACAGGTTTTGTAAAACAAAACGGTACAACATCAGGATATCTACATCGACGACAAGTTAAACTATAGTACAGTTCGAACGGAAGTTATACTTATCGTAAGCTCATGGTTAAATATTTCTTCTTTAGTCTTCTTTATCTGAATTTCCGTTCGCAATAAGAGGAAATCCGATTACGATTATTTATTAAGAAATGCTACTAAGGTTTTTTCTAATACCCTGTTAGTGTTAAGGTAGCGAGACTTTTGTTTTCCACCTAAAGTACAAGCTGACTGCTAGGATAGAAATTTCCTTTTATTGCAAACTATTTATTTACAAGATTTTTTCGTTTACATATGGACGCTACAAAAGCTACATTGAGTTGATATAATTTCGTGGCTACGCTATACCCCCTTTTTTAAAAATATTAGCTCCCAGCCATTCGGTGTTTTTGCGAAATTCAACGCAAAAAACGTCAGTAATAAACTAGACAATTTCGGTTAGCTTGCTCAATTTATTTGAATGCGCGGGCACGTATCCGTTATTTCAAACGCAATTAAAATGAGAAACTGTAGCTTCGTAAATATTTAACAATTATTTAGAAACATTATATAGACGATATGTAAAATTTTAACGACTCATTAATTGTTTCGTCTGTAAAATATTATAATTACGATTTCTATTTGGCACTCATTGCTCCAAAACTCCTATTGGTAAGCTTAGAACGTTTACAATTAAACAAAAAATGATACTAAAGCGGATTTAACAATTTTTTAAAGCACTTGACTAACCGGTTTTTGATAAAATTTTCCGTTGACGACTTGTATTGCAAGGAACTCGATCTAAAATCTAGTCGAGTGTGTTAAAAAATTAATAAATCCGTTTCGGTACCATCTTTATTTTTAATGGGTATAAATTAAATACCCAGTATTACACTTGAATATAAAGTAGGCATACACAGTATATTATTTAATTGCTCAGTAAAAAACTAGCCGCTCAGTATTAATATAAATATTCAGTATGGAAACTAAATGACCATTAAAAATGTTAAATGCAGAGTCAATATACTAAACGCTCAGTAAAAATCGTAAATATTCAGTACAAATCTTAACTGTTCGGTAATTATACCCAATAATCAGTAAAAAATCGAAACTACTTTTAAAAAAGTAATATGCTCATACTCAACCTAACTTGAACAAATTTAAAAAATCGCACTGAGGCTATTTCTGGAAATTAAAAAAAGAAAATTAAATAGAAATACATTAATCAATCTATTTTATGCTAAACAAATCAAATTTATCGTACCTGTTTCCAAAAAAAATTTAAAAAATTCCCAAAGTCATCGACGATTTTTGCCCCAATCCAAAAAAATTTGAACAAATTTGAAAAATTGTACTGAGCTTATTTAAGAAAATTTTGAAAAAGCTATTTTAAATAGAAATACATTAACATATCTACTTTATGTTAAATAAATCAAATTTACTGTAGCTTTTTCCGAAAAAAATAAAAAAAATCCCAAAGTCATCGATGATTTTTGGCCAAATTCAATATAACCTGAAAATTAAAAAAAAAATCGCACTGGGCTTATTTATGAAAATTTTGAAAAGATTTTTGGAATAGGAATACATTAAGGTATCTATTTTATGTTAAACAAATCAAATTTACTGTAGCTTTTTCCGAAAAAAAATAAAAAAAATCCCAAAGTCATCAATGATTTTTGGCCAAATTCAATATAACTTGAAAATTAAAAAAAAAATTGTACTGGGCTTATTTATGAAAATTTTGAAAAGATTTTTGGAATAGGAATACATTAAGGTATCTATTTTATGTTAAACAAATCAAATTTACTGTAGTTGTTTCCAAAAAAATAAAATAAAATCCCAGAGTCATCGATAATTTTCGCCCGAATTTGGTATAACTTGAAGAATTTTGAAAAATCGCTTAGAGTTTATTTATGAAAATTTTTAAAAGATTTTTGAAATAGGAATATATTAAAGCATCTATTTTATATAAAACAAATCAAATTAATTATAGCTGTTCCTAAAAAAAAAAAATAAAGTCATCGACGATTTTTGCCCAAACCAAACATAACTTGAACAAATTTAAAAAATCGTGCTGAGTTTATTTATGAAAATTTTGAAAAGATTTTTTAAATATAAATACATTAAAGCATCTATTTTATGCTAAATAAATCAAATTCATTGTAACTGTTCTCAGAAAAAATAAAAAAATCCCAAAATCGTCGATGATTTTCGCTCGAATTCAATATAACTTGAACAAATTTGAAAAGTCGTACTGAGCTTATTTATGAAAATTTTGAAAAGATTTTTTATATAGAAATAAATTAAAGTATCTATTTTATGTAATACAAACCAAACTTACTGTAACTGTTCCCAAAAAATTTAAAAGAATTCCCAAAGTCATCGATGATTTTTTCCCAAATTCAACAAAATTTGAACAAATTTGAAAAATCTCATTATGTTTATTTATGAAAATTTTGAAAAGATTTTTTGAATATAAATACATTAAAGCATCTATTTTATGCTAAATAAATCAAATTCATTGTAACTGTTCTCAGAAAAAATAAAAAAAAATCCCAAAATCGTCGATGATTTTCGCTCGAATTCAATATAACTTGAACAAATTTGAAAAGTCGTACTGAGCTTATTTATGAAAATTTTGAAAAGATTTTTTATATAGAAATAAATTAAAGTATCTATTTTATGCAATACAAACCAAACTTACTGTAACTGTTCCCAAAAAATTTAAAAGAATTCCCAAAGTCATCGACGATTTTTTCCCAAATTCAACAAAATTTGAACAAATTTGAAAAATTTCATTATGTTTATTTATGAAATTTTTGAAAAGATTTTTTGAATAGAAATAGGTTAAAGTGTCTATTTTATGTTAAAAAATCAAATTAATTGTAGTAGTTTCCAAAAAAAAAATCCAAATTCATCGATAATTTTTGCCTAAAAAAAAAGTTTCTTAGTGTTCACTTTCTCTTTCATCACTCTCGTAATGAGGTATTTCATTCATTTTTAATCTAAAATTTTGATGAAGAATTTTGAGGTTAGATGAACACACGGTGAGCACTGTAAATGGTGATCTCCGATGTCAGTGTTGCCAACCAGTTAAAGCAGCGCCTCACATTTACTGATCTACTTGATACCCATTAAGCAATCGTAATTCTTTACTGGGAGTTATTGAATTTCATACTATGCTTTATATGTTTAACATTTCAAATATTTTACTGAGCATTTTTTGTTTTTATACTTAACATGTTTAAAATTAAATACTGAGCGTTTAGTATTTTTTGCTGAGCAATAAGGTATAAAAATACTGAGCATTTAAATGCGATCCATTTTTAATTACTTATATTCACTGAAGAACGGAAACCGTCATAAGACTTCAAGAATACAACGTCCGGTTGTTTGCTATTTATAAATTGAGCAAACTTTTCACGGTTTACATATTTTTACTTTTCTTTTGTGTGTGTGTATGTGTTGTTTCTTTTTTTTATTTAGGATACATGCATTTAGCTATGCTATTAGTACAATAGACCTATCCGTTCAGTCTTCGTTTAAATACATATAAACAATTGTACATTTATGCCTTTTTAAAGCGCTCTCTTTCTCGTATTCTCTTTTATAATTTTATATACTTACCGGTTTACTAGTTTACTACGGAATAACATATCCAACGTTTTCCAAATTCGTTCACCGTAACTGAAGGACTAGCGAGAGCAGGAAACACAGCAGAGATATAACGTTGGAGCACCCTGAAAGAAAAATATATACGTACAACCGTTAAAAAGCGGTACTCGACAATATAGTTAATTAACGACGTGAGTGACGGCTACTAGTAATCAACTAAAAGTACTTCCATTTGGGGTGCCTTTAGCAAAAATATCTGATAAGATTGTATCCCAATGGAAAGGGCACGTCAAAGACGGCAAAAGGGAAAAGAGCGCGTTAGAAAATAACTAAGGGCGGAACATCAAACGTGTCGGACATTCATATACACTGAATGGCGGTAATAGGAAATTGAGAAAATTCTATTTCCGACAAGTTCGGCCTCGCGAGAGCTTACCTAGTATAATGTAGCAGGGGTTTTAACTTATTTAGACGAGTTGTCCGCGCTAAAATTGTCCGCGCTAAGATTGTCCGCGCGGCGCCGCATAAAAAACTCAAATTGTCGCACAAATTGAAATAAGAAGTGTTCGTAATTTGCGAGAACGATAGTCCGCGATGCTCTCTCGTTACGAGTGCTCTGAATTTTAAAGTGGATGACCTCCCGAAAGGGAATATTATATGTGTGCCAACGAGGGATGCAGTACAGACAATATCCTTTACACTTTAACATCTCGCAGCGGCGCCGGCTCGAGATCTACGACGAATTTTTCGCCGAATCGCGCATAAAAATTTCAATTCAATTTAGGATGGTTTAGTGAAGCGGCGTGTCGTTAATTTAAAATCGATACATTTGCATTATTCATCACGTATTTATTTATTTAGCACCACCGCGATACTGCTCGCCCGGGTATTATATATGATTAATTGTGCGGCACCCTTTAATGGCTAAACTAGAGACTTTTTGACTTTATTGTCCATAAACGGTTCGAAATGTACCGCTTGCTATCGATCGTACTATCACGCGCCCCATTCATATGCAACAAGCGTCAATGCGTGTGATATCGGTACATTGTTCCCTGTTTATAAACAATACCCTCTCATAACATCGTATTACCGAGCTATACTGCTCGCGTAATTCGCTTTAGGGTCTTTGTTTTTACTTGTACTCGTCGTTACGCGCTACGCGCGCTTCGTCAAGGTCGTACGAACCTATTTCACTTGATTTCAACCCTTTATATTTCCAATCGCCGAAGAGAACTCGAAGAGGTGATAACGTAAGATGTCTTCGTCAATTCGATTCATCGTTATGAGATAGCGATGCAATAAAGTATATTACTAAAGATTTTACTTTGTTTTTGTGTTTTTTTTTTTTCTTTAGGTAAATCTCAAACTATCGGAGTTGATTGTGAGTACGAGATATGAACGAAACGAATTGTGACGATAAAAACCAATACGAATTAGCGTTCGATTGGCGAGAGTTTGTTCGAATTTCCGTCAGAATAGACCGTACGCGGCGCCGTACGGCTATCTTGATTGACGTTTGAACGCGAGGGGACGAGTTCGGTCGGTCGGTCGTTCGGTCCGTCATATCATGTCGCGTAGGCGACCCGGAGCTATGACGCGGTTTCGGATTCTCTTATGCATGTTGTACGTCGCCGGTAAGATAACTCGATCCCCGAGGGCACCCCTTTATGAAAAAGGGACATCGGCTCGGCTCGACCGGGGTCAATCTTCTAAATTGAGGGGTTTTTATTTCAAATTATTTACATATTAAGTGGATCCGCGTAAGTTTTATTTGCGGCGTAATAAAAGTTTATCGAATTGAAACGCGGCGATATTTTATTATAACGGGGATTTATGCTATGGCCGCCTTGATAACTTTTCTTTGTGTTTTATGCGACAGTAAAGATTTTATATACTCCCCAAGTGAAGGTGCTTGTTCTCGTCTCGTAATGGGAATAAGTAGCGCGCCGCCGTTTTGCGCGTGAATCGGATTGCAACAACGCGTCGTTCTTAAAAAATTGGAAATCGAAAATTAACCGCTCGCCGTACAGCGATATTCAAAGTTTATTACTCACCGTGAATTATTAAGCGATGAAATAATTATTATACGGGTTTTAATAGGTCAATTTAATGATATGCGCCGGATACGAGCGCTTTTAAAATTAATAGCCTGTTAATAAATTTGATAAAATCGAATTTCGACGTAATCGAACCGTAAAATTTTTGACTTACCGGCCGACGTGTCATCCGATGTGGGCCAGTCGAAAGTAGCGCCCTTCCCGTCGGCGCTGGAAGCGGATTTCTGCTCGAACTTGTCGATTTCGTTGAGATTCGATTGGTATTTCGAGCCTAGAAAGGAGAAAACGTGTACAACTTTACAAAAAAATCCAATTATTGTCCACCTGAGCTCGAGTAAGACTTAAAAAAATCTGAAGCAATTAATATAAAGTGGCGGTGTACAAAATGACTTTTCATTAAAACGTCAGAAACTTCCGAGTCCTCTTTATTAGCGACATCCCGTTTCCAAAAAAGGACGGCCCTCCCTGAATGCACAACTCCAAGTCGGGGGATTGTTAAGAAATTTAAAAACGGCGAAATAAAAACCCTCCGGTGAAGTTCCAGCTTTTCGAGCCTCGGTAATTCGTATGGAGTGAATGCAAACCCAATTTTATGGCGGAATCTGTTTCGAGTGGCCGTGTTATAAGTACTTCCGGTCCGAACGGAAGCGAACTGACGCTTTAAATAAACTCGTTAATAATAAATTATAAAAAGTGGGCGAAACATCTCGGAGGACGTCTCCGGATTAAGCGATTTTTCGTTTTTTTGAAAAAATCGCGTAAATCGCATAAAACGAAAGGTAAAATAAAATTTTTGTACGGCCGCCGAAGAGGTTATATTTAATCTGGAAGCATCCACCTTAAACTCCGCGCCCCGACGAGACAGCTAATTCAATAACTTGATTCGACATCCGACGTCCACAATTCTTTTCCACGCTTTGCCGAACTCTTTCATAGTAATTGCGGAGCAAATATGCCCTTTTTGCTGCAAGGAAGCACCGACGTCGGCCGCGGCCGGTTTAATTCTATTGATTATTTATACATAAATTTCCCCCTCGAAATCTACTGGCTCCAGTGTTGACCCATTCAATACCCCGCACGTTCTCTATCGAATAATAATAAATAATGGTTCGCGGTGCCGTAATATAATTCAATGGATGTCACTGCTTCCTATAAGTCCGAGTAAATACGTCTAACGTTTTATATTCATGACCGTCGGATGCGAGATGCGAGAAACAGAATTAACCCACGTTTCGCAGCAAACAAACGCGACGTCGACGGCAATTTGCGACGTCTCCGTTGAACCGTCCCTCGGTAAAGCTGTGTGGCATGCTTCTTGCGGCGTGAAAGATGGAAATTAAACGAAAAGGAATAAAGGCGAACGAACGTATCCCGTACCTTTCTCCGAGAGGTGTGTGGTAAGCGATGACGGGTTCCCGAAGACTGAATTATTGAAGTCCCCGTTCCCCCAAATGTCCTTCATTCGGCTCGGAGTCTCTGTCGTCGTCGACTTTGGCATTGTCGTCGGAGGCGAAGAAGCTACGACAAAAACATGCATCAATTCAGCCGCGGCCGAAATCGGGGCACGTCCGCGCGATTGTGCGACAAAGTGAGCAATTTGGTGCTTTCGGCAAAAATTAAATTGGAGTTAGCCTTCCGTTTCCCGTCGCCATACCGCTCCCTCCGTCCCTCGCCCTCCCGCCGGACGTCGCACATAAATAACTCCTCGAAATCGAGATCGAGACGTTATACGCAAACCCACAAACTGAAGCGACAAGTATTACGGGTAACTACTTATCGTACCTCTCCTACTTACCACTTAACGTGTTACGTTCTTACCGGAAAACTTACCATAACAAATCGACCTCTCCTCTCTCCCGTCGACGCGCGACTCTCTGTGCGGCTTCTTTGAGTTTCCCTCCTACGGGTTTGACTTTCTTTGTCGCAGGTTAACGTTCTAATACGTCGCTCGGACCGGGTGTGTTTAGTAAGTTTGAGCGGAACTAATTTACGTGCTACTTACTTTCAACGCGAGACAACAACTCTTGGTCGTAGGAGTACGACTTGTTTGAGTTCTTCTTTCGACCCTTCTTGGTCGTATGTTAACGCTTAACTTATCGGTTGGATCGAGTCGGGTCGGGTCGGGTTGGGTTAGTTAGAGGGATTAAAAACAATTCCGACGCCCAGAATTATTCCGTTTTTGTAAGCCGCGACCGGCGCGCGTTCAATATCGGATCCGCATATTCATTTTCATTTTATAGTTGACGAATTGCCGGCTTTGGGCGGTGACACTGATTGAACGCTGCGACTTGATTAGATAACGTGTGGAGAGACGCGTTGAGTGGTGTAAAATTCCGCCGTTCCTTTATGTCCCGGCAATTGTTGCTTTTATGAATGGGTCCCGGCCCGGATTAAACCGATCGAATTTTAGCGCTGCCGCCGACGTTTGTGTTTTCGGACGATGATGCTAGTTCGCGATTGCCGCGGCGTAATTGGAAACGGCCGCCGCGCCGTTTCTTTCGTTACTTTACCGAACGGCAACGTACGGCGCGGAACGAGCACTTTAAACTTTCTTGACTAGCGGCGGAGTCGTCGGGCGACGACGTTTTGAATTTTGTTTTCCCGGTTCTCCGTTTAATTTGGAAGTAAACTAGAAAGTTTGGCGCTTCACCTATCGCACGTCCGGACCGAGTCGAGTTTTAATATCAATCTATTCGTTAACCGTTTTCTTGCCGTTTTCGGTAGAATTCTAACCGTAACGTCGCCGCCGGTTTAGTAAGTTTTCCCCTACCGGTTATTGCTTAATAAGTTCGTAAATCAGACGACAGCGTCGGAACGGATAATTAGAGGGTCGGCGAGGAATGTCGAGAAAGCTTGAGCCGTCGAGTCTGCTGTACAGTTTCGGTAGTAATCGGGTGCGAAACGTCCCGGGCGTCCTGGGTTTCGTTGCGGGACGCGCGTACTCGTAACGTCGTTTCGGGATGGTCGCAAAACGGGAAGAGTCGTAGGCGAGCGGCGAATGTTGGCCGACGCCGTTACTATAGAAACGACACGTGTTGAGCAGGGTGTTACTTTGCGAATCTTGTCACGTTGAAAGATGAAAAAGGACCTCCGGGAGCCGACGAGGAAGATGGCGCCACCTCCGCGGCCGGCTCGGAGGTGACTGCGTTACAAACTAAGGTCCGAATCGAATAATCTGGGCGCACTTATCATTTTTGATGTTGATTGGGCTGAGTTAATCCTAACGAAAATTTATTCCGCACATACACGTCCCGTCGGGTTGGATTGGGTTGGGTAGGGTAGGGTTCGGTCGGGTTTGGTTCGGTTTGGTTTTCCGGGATTGCGCGTATTTGAATAGCGGGGCGTCGGCGTTCCTCCTCCGGTTTGCGGATCTTAAATGTAATTAAGCGAGGCTAGACACACAAGACTTACCTGAATCTATTTAGACATCGACAGGTTCCTTCCTCGCGTTGTTCCGTTGTTACGGTCCGGACGCTCGCTTCGATCTTAATCATGCATCATGCAATTTTACGCATCGCCGCCGCGTCGTTGCGCCGCTGCGCGTTGCGGGGGCGCGTCACGCGGATTTACGCCAAAAATTTTGACGTCGTTATGTTTCGACCCATTTAACTAATCGAACATCTGTCTGTGCCGCGAGGGCCGTGAACGCAGCCGCCGCCGCCGCCACCGCCGCCGCCGTCGGGGCAACGACGGGTTGGGCCGGGGGTCGACGCGGCTACGAAAACGGCATCGAAGGGCTTGACAAATGGAACTCTCGTGTACCCCGTGGAGGGTATTTAGTATTTCGGATGACCGTTTAAACGAAATACACGTGGGACGCCGGTCCGTCCCTTCGACGCCATCAAAGACGCCGCACGCCGCGCGCCGCGCCGTCGAAAGGCTTACTTTAGACGCCCAAAACTTCGGGACCGCGCTACTACTCCGGGTCCCGAAACGGCGAAAGAGGGAATATACAAAGCGGGAGAAGGGGAAGGGGCGGAAATAAAGATAGGATCTGTCACGTCGGCCGGCGGTTTCTTTTGAGATTTCGTCCGGTAATTTCACTTTTACGGCAAATTGCTCTATAACAGGATAATTTATAACGTTTAAACGCCGCGCCCGGCGCGCTAATAATTTATTCCATTCGGAGAGGCAAATATTAAGATGTTACTGATACCGGCTGGAGTGTCTAATCTTAATTACTTTACGTAGTTTAATTACCGACGCCAGAGCCGCGCCGTCTGTTATTATCTGGCCGGGGAAGATCGAACAATGGCGGGATTTCGGTCGCTGGTGGGGAGGTTACGGTGCCGCTATCCGCCATCCGCCAGCCGCCAGCCACTGTGACTCCGTACTTACTTTGGTACTTCGCTACTTACTGTAAAGCCGTATGGTGCCGTCGGTTTCGCCCCGAGGATTCTTCGCGACGCACTTGTAGGTCCCGTAGTCGCTCTGCTGGATGTTGTTGATGGTGAGCCGCATGTGCGTCTTGTACGAGACGGAACCGACGATGTTCTCGACGTGGTACTTCCTCGATTCGTGGATCATCTGCCCGTCCTCTCTCGTCCAGTAATTCAAGGAATTCGGGTGCGCCTCCGTGTAGCACTCGAGGCTGACGGGTCTTCCTAAGGGGGCGCCGACCAGTTGGTGCGGAATCCACAGCATCGGAGGAACTGCAACGGGAGACGGACGCGTTAGCGATCGATTAACTGCCGATCGGCCGAAATCGAATCCCGCCCGCAGAAACGGCTAAATGTGTTTTCATTATAGCATGCAAAGCAGGTTGCCAACTTCGAGCGCGCCGCTATATACGGCGCGATATTTCACCTTCGCCCTTCGGCCCGCCGGAGGGCTGAGCGACGCGGCCGCGACTTTGAAAGAACCCGCCCTGTTTACATGATCATTTACCCTTTGTAACCTCTTTAAATGCATTACGTTCCGCCGGCACCGCGCCCGCTCTTTCGCCCGCTCTCTCGCTCGCCCGTTCTCCCGTTCTTTCGCGCGTCTCTTTCGTTTTCCGAATTACTACGTTCCCCGTCCCCTTCTCTCCTGACTTTACGTTCGTTTTATTTTACGGCCGATACAAAAACTATTTCTAACAACGATAACGTCCCCCCGTTCCGATCTGCTCGATAACCGCGAAATTGGATGCCATTCGATTTCGTTTTTCGCGCGCGCATGCTTAGCGGCCGCCCGCGCAAGCGCCCTGTCGAACGCGTTCCATTGTTTGGAAGTGTTTAATGGAGCGGAGGCCCAGGTAGAGAAAACGAGAGCCAATGATTCAAACGGTGACGTTTAATAACGCGAAAGGAATTCTTAGCGGACCGGTCGAGCAAGACATTGTTGTCGCCGGCCGAAACGGTCTTCTAAGCATAAATTAGCAGCCATTGTCCGAGCGGAACTATTATGTGATTCAGACTGTCAGTGCTACAATGGACGACTGGGAGAGTGTCAAAATTATACACCCCGACGTTGTACAATGGTCAGCTAATGTAGCCGGCGTTTGCGAGCGGCAAAACGCTTAATTGATTGCTTATACACGGGAATGCAATTGCGACGCGACGCGACGAGACGCGGCGCGGCGCGGCGCGAATCGACGCGACCCGCGTCGCGGAGTCGGGAAATCGGAGGCGAACTCCCTTCCTTCGGATAAAACGAAGGAGCGGGGAGCGAAAGAGCAAGAATGATGACTGGCATTTGTCTTGTCAACGTGTTTAGAAGTAAAATCGAGAAGGCGGCCTATCGGGCACCGGGAAACCGAATCAGAATGCCGGGACTGACTGCGCGGTTATTCTTGTCACGGTGTATAACATTAGACTCGATCTAAGAGTGTTTGTATTTATCTCGGCACGGCAGAGACGAATTTTTACGGAGGACGGGGAGTAAAAATTATTTGCATGCTTCCGGCCGAGGCCAATCTACCTTTCGGCCTTCCTTCCGCTTACTTCCGCCTCCCGACGCCTTCCTCGAAGACATTTATCCGTGAATTACCGAAACCGTTATACGTTTCCTCCGTTTCCTTCGTTTCCCCCGGCTTCCGCACGCTGCATGCAAATAGAACGCTTTAATAACGCGTTACAATACATCCCCTAATGTGAACGTTATCGATTGAACCTAGCAATGCGGACGTTACCGTTTCCTTAGCTTTCCGCGATTTCCTACCCCCATCTTTCACGAAATCTTAAACGGTTGCAGATTCCATTTGTTTCCTATCCCGCCTCTCCCGTCCTTATCTCTTAGCCGACGTTTCGCCGCCTTATCGAGCCGTCGCGGGCTAATTAATACTCCTTAAAATTCGTTCGGATCGATTTCGAAAACAGTACGGTTCAGCAATAACAGCCGCGGCCTAACTAATCAAATATTTGCAATAATCCGCTATCTGCTGACCGTTCCTCCCATCTCGAGGCAAACAATGTACAGCGTACATGTAACTGCAACTCAACTCGCGCATTAATCAACATATTCAATCGGTCGGCTGTATTAATTACCGACAATAACGGCGAACGGGTCCGGTCAAAAACCCGTAATCATTTTATGAGGTTATTAGCAATACCATGCCAATCGAACCGTGCCGAGTATCAATTTCGGCCGCTAATAACGCCCCGTTCTGAAGTGGATACCACCGTCGTTTATTCGTTGCGATTTCGCGAGCGCCGGTCGAAAATCGTTGGAAATCGAAAATATCACTCTTCCGCTCTAACCGGAATTTCCCGTGACAACGAGTGACCGACGAGTGGCAACCGGCGAGACAACTAAATAGGAACGGCGAGTGAAGTGGCGAGTGGCGGCCGCCACCTGATCACATCAATCCGACGAATTTGTCGAAGATAGGAAACATAACCTAGGCTAATGTCTTTTATCTGTACCGAAGCCGTCAATAATTGATGGGGACGAGAGACCATAACATCGACCAAATATCTCCACCCCGTACACGGCGCGTGATTAATTGATTCAAGTGGCGCTTGTTTCGGGCGGCGCCGCGCTAAAAACAAGCGCGAGCGTGCGAGACCGGGCTTAAATATACATGATAACCATATGACATCTTCACCGGGCGAATTGACGTTCCGGCCCGATGTAGATCGATAGCATTTAATATTTACGACGGTCGCACGTATTCGTAAGCTGTTACTAACTCGGTCCGAAATTCTAATCGCGGCGGCGAAGAATTTGGACGTAAAAAATAAAAATTTCAGGAGAATTTCACGCGAAGGTTTAATTGGAAAATAATTCGATATTAAAAGTTTCATTTTAAAACGTCTTTCTCGGGCAAAGGCGCGCTTTATTAAGAGGTTATGTACCTGCCGAGAAACCGAAATTTCAGCAATTTAATATCTCACAACCGCGTGGAAATAAAACAAAGATCGTTCCGATACCGCCGTTACCTCCTAGGATCTCGCAGAAATGAATATTAAATTCTATGTATATTAAATCTCCACCGCCGACGCCGTCGACGCCGCCGCCGCCGCCGCCTCCGCCGCCTCGGGAACAAGTGTTCCAATCGCCGTGTACACTTGTTCCCGCGAATTCTCGCGATTAGACCGCGATCAATATGACTTACAATCAACGCTGACTTTGATCCTTTTGCTGACGGTCGGCGGTACGCCATTTGTGGCAATGCATAAATAAGCTCCCATGTCGAGTCTCGAGATCCTGCTGAGTTCCAGAGTTTCTCCTTCCCACTCAGACACTGCAAAAACATCCCGGTTACTCTCCCGAGGAATAACCGCAATTAACAAACCTGATAGGGTCTTATTGATGTTAATTTTTGTGTTGTCGTCTCGCTTCCACTTCACGCTCGGTTGTGGCGATCCCGTAGCTTTACAAGTCAACGTTTCGTTCGCTCCTTCTCTCACAATCACGTCGCTGCTACTCAACGAATCGTCGATGTTTGGCGGCACTATAAAAAAAAAGAATTTTTTATAAGAAATAATGTACACCTTTACGTTTTACTTTCAAAAATAAATTACTATCTACTTTTTCTTTAATTTTAACGGTCCGATATATTGTAAAGCAACTACAAAATCGTTTTGATAATCCCACGATCGTATGACGCGGTGTGAGCAATGGCGTAACCGCCGCAAGAAAAAAAAAACGAAGTATATAAATGAAGGTTTGAAGATAGGATGGTTGTCATTTAAAACTATAGACAAGTAAAGATAAAAAGTCAACGACGAAGGTTACAAAAAGACAACGGGGTTGATAACAGTCCCTTTTTACTCGAGTAAATAAAGTGCCAATTCGGTTAAAGGGGGTTGTTAATTAGAATTCATTGCGACGGTCTGTCGAATCGAGCCCAAAAAGTTTCGACCGGTTCCAATGATTTTTGTTGGGAGGACGTGGTAGCGGTGCCGATCGTCAAAGAGGAGTATACTCAATTTAATATAGCGATTTGTCGAAACAAGCGCAAATACATTTATTTATATTAATTACGGTTAAAACAATTCATCAAATCAAAACGCGGTAGTTGATATTTCGAACGGACGGACATATTTTATTTGTCCGCACAGGCCACGCAAATATATGGCGACAATATTAATCTATTCGACAAATACTGTCAACAGTATTGTTATTACTATGGGGCAATAAATTTTTGAAATATTGCTTTGCGTCGAGCCCTTTCAAACGAAATGCGCCTTTCGCGGAGGGACGTCTACGCATCTTCAATCCTTCGCCGTTCGCTTCTTGACAGGATAACAAGACAAACAACGTTTTGCGTCACGTTTTGTTTCGACAGCGGTGTTCCCATCGTCAACGCTCATCGTTTTTTAGGTACGTCACTCATAATCAATTAAAAACCGCAAAAAGTTATCGATCGCTAAAAAACACGGTTTAATAAACGTAAAAAATCCAATTAACGAAAAAGCAGATACATATTTACGGTTTTATTGACGCTCCGTATATAAATTCGTACTAAATAAACTAAATTATTTTTCACTTTACTAACAAGTTAGCGTGCGAATAAAGTATTGTCAGTTTTTTGAAACTTAATTAACGTGGCGGGAAGCGCGAAGACGAAGAAATGCGAAAATTTGGAGGGTCGATTCGAATAGGTAATGGAAAAATCGATGGGAAACGCGCGAAAGTGAAATAATAATGGACCCCAGAGCTTATTCCGGTCCGCGTAGTTTTAGAATCACGTTATCTTTGTCGAACCATGATTAAATTCGACGATCGACTGGAAATAAATATAATAGAACACCGTTTCCATTCGGTTCGTCAGCAGATTTGCATTCCGAAGAGCTTCCGAGCTTACTAGGAAAACAGAGGGGCCGGAAGAGAAGTCGATAAGGTGTTAAATTGCCACAATGCGACATGACGTCGCCTTTCAAGTCGATCGTGAATAGGAAAGTAGAGTAGTTCGAGGTGAGGTTCGAGTTAATTGAAAACGTAACAAATTAAATTAACAATATCCGCGCGACGAAGGGATTTTATTCGATCCGCGGGGTCCGGGACAATGCGGTCGGATTCGATTCAAATTTGTAAGAAAACTGACCCCGTAAATTATCGACGGCTTGGCTTGCGGAAACCGGGAATACAACAAATCTATTATACGGCGTATTACATATTTATTATATTGTTCTTCTTTGGAAACGCAAGTAGTTTTGGGAGAACGAGTTCGGCGGCGAAGGAAGTTTATAAGTACGGCTTTATCTCCCATAACAGCCTCGACTTGCCCGGCCGATATTTGAAATTCAATTTTTGAATCCGTACGTGAAATATTAATTCCATCTGGTCGGCAATAAAAATAACGAAAGTCGCGATTACCCTAAGGCCCCTTTCGACTTCGGAACCGGAACCGGAACGCAAAGTTAAAAACCGTCCGGAGCGGCAAGAGATTTTTCATTTAAGGAAATTGCTAATAGGCCCGATGGATCTCAAGCTTTACAGTGTCTTTTACTGCAAATGATTTTCTTTTTTTCCGATTTTTCCCGGAGTGAAAGTCCGAGTAAAAGCCGGCCCCGATTATTGCAAAAAAATACGCCGCGCGCCGGGGGAAACGATGATTAGAAATTTAGTTAACTGGATTCGGCGCTGATTGCCTGACCGGGAGGAATTGAAACGGGACGTCTCCCTCACAATTCCTATCCGCATTAAAGGTCCACTTGATTGCGGCCGTATTTCTTCTAGGGGTGGACCGTTTTCATTAACCACTCCGCCAATGCGGTTAAATGTAAGCTATTGTCGCGGCAGAAACTTCCAATTGAGTCTTTGCCCGATCCTTAATAACGCGTAATTCATTCTCCCGCACGCGGTCCCCGCCGCGCTCCCCCCTTTTGTCTCTTCCGGAGATGAATACAAATTTACCAATCCGACAGCCACTTTCGTCCGCCGCCGAACGAGAGGAACTTAATCGAGCGCTTACAAGTTAACGCCCGATGTCCCCGGACCAATCTATACTTCGTCGCCGACCGAAAATTTATTGCAATTGATTTAAGAACTGCCCTCCGACTCCGCCCGTATTACGCCATTAAATATTGAACCTTTTAACTTCCACGGTTTACACTTAAATTATCGCTACTTAAACTTTCCCCCGCCGCCGCTCGTCGTCGGTTAGCGGTCGCCACCGACCGCTAACGGAACGTAATCGTAACGGATAAACAAATTCGCGAATAGACTTACTGAGACTACTTCGAAAAAAAAAAGCCGCCCGCTTGTTACGGACTTACCTAAGTAGGGGGACAAAGCGACGCTTGTTATGAATTAATTTAATAATCCGGACCATTAAATAACTTCATAAATCACCGGCGGAATCGATTTATCTATAATAGAACGTAACCGTTTCTATTGTTGCTCTATCAAGCCCTAAATTATTATTAGGCATCATATTAGGGGTATCAAGTTAATAGAATATCGATTTTTGCGCCCGTCCAATTTGGAGCGAACCGAAATCGCGCTGACCGGCAGTCAAAATCGGTTTTTGATTCGCCCGGTCGGACGAGCAAGTGTCAAATAAATTACATAACAATATTTCGGGATAATAAAACGGCGCATCGTGCTAAGTTAGCCGGAGCCGGGTTTTCAATAAATTTTAAAGAAGCGAGAGGGGAAAAGTGCAATTTGATGGCGTAGCCGGGCGCCATCTACTCCGGGATTCCCCTAATGTAATAATGCTTTAATCTGTGCTTGGCCCAGATCCTCGAACGCCTGTACGCCAATGTCCGCGCTCGCCAAACCAGACGTTCTATTTGCCGCCGCCGCTGCCGCCGCCGCAGCCGCCGTCATCAATCATTCGAGATCGCGAGACGCGGAACTCATCATGTTTATGTATACGTCGGGGGTGATGTCGAAAAAATTATCCCGATAACTTATTAAGGGAGCGATCGTGCCCGCTTCGGCAATTAACGTTTCAATAATAGCGCCGCGGAACGAGATTTGCCCGAGCAATTATACCGGCGCCGAGTTAAGTTTCAAACGGTAATTTCTTAATTAACAACTGCGACCTGGTAACTTATTGTTCGACCGCGGGGAAGGCACAAAAAGATCAAGCCACCGTCGCCCCGCTTGTAATTAATTGCTATACTTTTGACAATATGGCTCGGATTGTGCCATCCGCCCGTTTCGAAGTTTCGACTACCGCTTCTTATCTCGTCCGACGCTTAAACCCCGTATCTCATCCTCATCTCTTCCATAAACAATTCTTTTTAAGAATCCCCGCCCTCGTCCTCGCTCTCGCCCGATCGTTTTCTTTGGTTTCTATTGAATCGTTATAAAAATTTATTCTGAAATAGGATTTGAGATTTTGAGACAATTAAAAAAAGAAAAAAAACGTATCGACACGCGATGCGATAATTTTTTCACGTTTCGATGGCCGATAGTTACATTTCGTTAAGATTTTTCTTTCTTGTGGATCACGTGGTAAACGAAAGCTCGGGACGATTTTGAGTTCGGTCTGACGAGATATCCGGAAGTAAAAGAAACGCTAAGCAACATCTTCCCGGGGGTTGTTAGCTAATTCCCGGCGGTTTCGGCGGAGTCCTTTTGTAGATTTCGTCCGGCGAAGGTGTTTTAAATGCAGGACGTAGTCGTTAATTTAGATCGGTAGTTATTCTTTAATTAGAGCGGTGGCGTAAAGCTAAGTTAGAAGGGTAGGGAGTGACGCGGGTAACTTCAGTAGCCAGCAGCGGCTAATCTGATACGTGCTGTGCATAAAAACGGGAGCCGGGGCCTGACCTCCCTGGCGATGATACCTTATAATTTAACAAGTTCGGACGAACGTAGATAAGCCGACGGACGACTTCATAAAGTCGGGAAAGCGCTCGATCGTCGAGATCGGAAATAATTGCGTTATTTTGCTTACGGATTGTAGACGAGGCCACGTGACCGCGGCCGTTGCCGACGAAGAGGGCGCTCCCCTCGCGGTTTGGAGATGAACTTTGACCCTAAAGCTTCGGGCCACGCATTATTATTCGCCGCGGCGAACCTCCAATGCTCGAACGCTGCAAACTTTTTTAACTAGCGGAATTCATTAAGAATTTCTCTGTTGATAAAAGTAAGATGTTTCTACGTTTCATTTCACTTGAGGTACGAGCGCCCCGCCCATACTAAACAAGTAGGTACGTGAAGGAAAGACTAATGGAGACGGGACTTGTACGGTTTTTTTTTGTATCAGAACGAGAACTATGGCCGCGATATTTCCATCCCGCACCCCTTTCACTCGGGCCGGCGTCATCAAATTAATGAAACCGGTACTAGCGACTCTAGTATTTACTTGTAATTCCGCTGAAAGGACGCAACATCCCGAACCGTACAAGTGCCATTCACGTAGCGAAAAACCGGGAGCGCGACCCGCCCTTTTTTACAGAATAATATTCATTACGGCTTAATTGGTGGGTATTCGCGCGATATTCGAATCGCGGCGTAGACTACGACGTCGTCGCCGCCGTCGTTGCCGCCGCGCGGTCGCGACCTTCTTATTTAATTCCGCGCCGAGATAACGGTCGGGAACAATCGCAAATTGAGCATAATGGCGAATGATTTAGGGGAAGCCCGCAAACTAATACAAACGCTATCTCCGTAAGGTGAACCCGTCGCTAAAGCCATTACCTGGTCAATTACATTGGATCAAATCGCGGTCGGGGAACTCTCGGTTATAATTGAAATCTGTGGGATACCTAAAATTCCCTTAAATCTAGTAATTGTCAGCCTTTGTCCTCCGGACGTGCGAACGGATAATGCCTCATCCATTTCGCGTGTGCCCTCTTGGACGACGACGACGACGACGACCACGACGTTTTTTCCCCTCTTAACACGACCGTACTCTTGTTTCACATACAAACTCGACAATCGGTATTTTAATATTTTTCTTTTTATCTGACATTTGGTAACTCCTACACAACTCCACAATTTTTTTGCCGACTTTTCTGAAAATCGTTTCAGTTTAGCAATTTTTTATGCGGAATTTTGACGTGGAAGTGAAAAGTAGTAGAATAATGAAATGAACGAATAGACACGCCTATTGTTGAGGATATGAATCGACATATCTGACATCGTATCCTCCGTTTTGGATTTGTTAAATTAGTTACAACTAAATCTATCAACCAATTTAATAATAGGTTTTATAACGGGAAAATCCGCTATTTTTAAATAAATTCAGATAAGAGGATTGAAAGCCGAACATTTTCGACATGTTTTTTATGTAAAAATTTATTTATTTACGTGTATTGTCTTATTCGACAAAATTTTAAACCTTGTCGATTTAGAAAAAAATGGCAATTCGTTAAATAAATTTAATGTAATTTCTGACAATCGAATTTTATAATTTTTGATGGAGATGAAATCGAAAGATCGGAAGTCGAGCGAGTAACCGGTCGAGATGTAAGCCGCGTTTACAAGAAAGGTTGAATAATATCGTATTATTTATGTAAAGGCAACGGGGAGTGACGAAAAGAGAAGAAGGTCTTAGCAACGGGGCTCATCCTGAAAATTAATGCAAACGGAGCGCCGCAAAGTCAACAATTACGTTCGGAGAGGGTAATTTTCAGTTTTTTCAACGGGGCCGGTGTAAGTCCGGGGCTTATCAAAAATTCACCCGTACGACAAATCCGCGGGCATCGCCGACTTTTTCCGCTTTCTACTTCGAAATACAAATTTAATTATTTATAAAACAAACTCGCCGGTAGCGAAGGTAATTTTCGCGTTTTATCCCGGAAGTCGGAAGGGGTTCCTTACCTCGTTCTCTCGCTCTTATCGTTAGATAGCATCGATGTGCATTCGAAGTCGAAGGGTAAAAAGTAATCAATCATACTCCTTTTACAAATTACCATGTATTTTTTACCACCTTCATAAACAGCTTTTGTATGTAACGGCGAAATCGATCGGGAAAAAAGGGATACATTTATCATTTCGCCCGAACCTCGGCTATTAGTTTTTTTATTATTTTATTAAAAAATTACGCGTCGTCCCGTCGATATTCCGTCGTTAACATAAAATATATCGCACACACGCACTGGTGCATTCAATTTCCTGGTCGAAATTGATAAAATATTCGCGCCCCGACCGCTCTTGGTTCTTTCGACGGCGACTTCGGTCAATTCGCGCGGGATTCCACGATTAATTCCCAGCCAATTAGGTCGGGGATAATCATATCGATACGCAATAATAATCAGATCAAAGACACGTTTTCGGATAATCCGGTCGGATTTGCTAATGCATCCGATCCGCTCAATGAATCTGGAGGGCTTTGGGAGATTTATTGGGTTATTGGATGTTCCTTAAGACAATGTTCTGCTTAACTCCGTTGCTTCGAGATTTATTGGACCGGCGCGCGGCGAGGAGAAGCTGTTGAACGTTTTTTGCGCTCGTTTCTCGCCCGGTCGGTTCTTCGAAACGTCCCCGTCGGCTTACGGACAATTAATAACTTACCTACAACGTGCAGGTATCCTATTTGCGTCTTGGCGGTAACCGTGTTAATTTGACACATGTAGCGGCCGCGATCCTCCTGCTGGACGTTGCTTATGTGCAAGAACCAGGTTCTGTGTTTGTCGTGGGTGACGCTAATCCTCGGATTTCTGGTGATGACGTGGTTGTGAACCGTTAGGATGGCCGATTGCTCGAAGTGCATCCACGCGACCTGTAATTAAACCTCGTAAGTGCGTTGTAAAAGGGTGGAGTTAAAATATGATTGCGAGGTAATAAGGGTCGGTTATAAACTTTATGCTATCGCTTTATCGCGCGACGTAAGACGGCGTCTTCCGAAACAAACAACATCTCGTCGACGGTCCAGCGATCTCTCTTTTTCAAAAAACGCATTTGTATTAATATCGTTCTATTTCCCGGGCACGCAATTCGACGGGGCGCGTTTTTACGTCTATAAATAAAATTGATTTTGTCTGCGTTACAATAAAATTTACCCTCTCGTAATGTGTTAAAATAATAAACGACCGCGTTCGTTATTTATTAAAAGTATAATTACGCCATCCGTGTTCTACCGCTGTAACTGCATTGATTTAGTTTGCAATTGGTTACTTTTATACGTACTCTTTCAATCTATTTTCATACCGACGAATTCAATTGAATCGCGAACGATCGATCAACGTGCGATCTACGGAGAGAGAGAGAGAGAGAAAGAGAGAGTAAAAACGAAATACTCTTATACCAAACCTTAGGGTTAGGTTGACCGCGACTGAACGCCAAGAAAGGGAAGTTTTTGATGGATACGGAAGGTTGTCACTTTGACGGAAAAGGTTGCGTAATTCGCGCAGCGCGGCGAAGTACGTTCGAAATTAATTTCGCGCGAATAAATTTACTAATTTAATTTTCCAATTAGCAATTTCCAAACTTCCGATGAATTATAATCCCTTGACCGATACTGGGGCGGCCGCTCGGTCCCCGTAATGTTTTCTATTACGGGAGAAGGTTCGATAAATAATTAATGAAGATGGTATCGTGGAAATTAGATATAGGATTAACCGGAAACCCGGCGACGCTCCGATAATCCCGCGCCAGAATTCGGGGGCGGCCGGTAAAAAGAGGATGTTTCCGGCGAAGGACGTGCCGACGGCGGAGTAGATAATTGGGTGTCGCACCTTTGATGGGACATAAATTAAGCGGTCGAACGTTTATCATGGCGCGGCGAAAGTTTAATGGAAGTCTTCCGTGCATTATCTCCCGGCCGGCCGCGACGCGCTTCCGATCAAAGTTGCTCGCGGCAAATATCAAATTTCCTTCGCAACGGATTATCGTCGGATAACGCGACGGTTTCGCGTCGTCGTTTCGCGATTTTCGTAACGTAGCGGTTAACGGCCGTCGCGAGGATGTAAATACAAGCGGCCGGCGCGAAGACAACTATGACGTAGGGCGGAGCGGCTGAACTGCGAGACGGGACGCAAAATCAACGGTCGAGAAAATGAGGTTGAGCTTCTGTGGAGCGGATAATGGAAGAAGCTCGGCGACCCTTCTACGGCCGTCTTCCTTCATCCCATTGTTAGCCCCCCATGTATTACGCGTCTCTCCTTCTAACTACCATCCCCGAACCCCTTAAGACCACTTTCGGATGCTTCAAATGCAATGGAACGCATCTGGCAAAAAGTTAAATTATTTCGCCCTTACCTATGATTACTAATTTCTTACCTTCTAACTCTATCTAAGCAAACGGGGATAAAACGAAAGCCGAGTTGTATCGCTTTTTATATAAATCTCGGGATTCGAATGAGTACGGTATAGGTTCTCCGGGGTCGACGGATAGGAATAATATCGCGCGGGAAAAGGGTAGCGCTTCCACTGGAACCGTTGAACGGGCGGAGAAAATTTACTACCTTGTTTACCACTTATCCGCGTTTACACACTACGACGGGGCCGCCGGAGGGTGGCTTTGTTTTTCCTGGCTCGACGCCACCGTATCAATGCCGGCAGCTAATCAGACGGAGCTGTTATTTTATCAGCATGTAGTTAACGCACTATCGATCGTCCTCGAACGGCGCGCACCGACGAAAAGTCCCTATCAATTAGGACTGGCATATTTCTTCGGAATCACTTTCTCCAAACGACGTCGAGCGGCGTAGACCGCCGTCCATCGGTTCCGCTAATTGTGCCGCCGCTGCCGCTGCCGCCCCCAATGCCGCCACCGCCGCGTTTGCCGGCGGCGGCCGGCGCTCGCATTTGTCAAATTTCGCCTAATTACGCTGTTAATTAAATCCACATACGACGCGGCATCCTTCATCGCGCGATTTCGGACCCTTTTTGCTTCCATCCATCAACCTACCCCGCATTTAGCCCCGTTATCGCCCCCGTTATTATTAATCACGCATCGTATTTGCTTATAAACAACGACAATTTTACCCTCGATCTACATAAAAACCCTTCTACTGCTTCCTCTAGGCTTTGATTGGCTTCTCATGCGGCGGATTTACCCCTTTTACAGAATTCTCGTTAAGCTACCTTTCATCGTAACTTTTGTATGTTTTTATATGACTCCGTTTCGAGGAATAACAATTAGACGAATGATAAACGGACTCGCCGTTTTCATTTAACCGCATTTATTTGTTTTCCCGTAATTATTCATACGTTCCGTTACTATAAGTGTTTTACCTCTATTTACGGATTTACACTTATGAGTATAATTAAGAATTTACTCTCGATTTATACGAAAACTCTCTTATTACTTCGTTAAAGCTTCGATTGGTTTCTCCATCAGTAGATTTACAGCAATTTAGAGAAATTCTCGTCAAGTTAGTTTCCGTCGTTGAAGTAACAACTTTTTATTTAAGTTCCATTCGGGGGAAAACGACAAAACTAAAGATAAAATTAATTGATGTTTTCGTTAAAAAGAATTTTTTATTAGTTACGTTTTCACAGATAAAATGCTTGCGTTGCGTTACGTTGTCGTTATTAATAACTCAAAGTGTTTACGTATAAACGACAAGAATTTTACTCTCGATTTACTCGAAAACTCTTTTATTACTTCGTCAAAGCTTCGATTGGTTTCTCCGTCAATGAATTTACTGCAGTTTAGAGAAATTCCTATGGAGTTAGCTTTCGCCGTAGCAGTACAACTTTTTATTTGACTCCTATTCGAGGAGAGGAACGATGAAATCGGGAACTAATTCATTCGGCGTTTTCTTTAATCTCATTCCCCGAAGAAGTCCATCGATTTGCGCTTGATGCATCGCGTTTGGGACTTCAATTAGCGGCATCTCTGTAAAGATCGTCGGCCGGCGAGCGGGGAAGCGGAGAGAGGCGGGAGCGTGTCGAGAGGGAAAAACGCGGTCGGGGATTACGCGCGGCCTCTCGTTACGGAAGGGCGGCGGACGGACGTGAGTCATAATATCTTGGGGGTGTGCGCGCATAAATTCCGAGTTTATTTTTAATTTGGTTTTGAAAGCTCGAACGGGACTATGAATAGCGGCGCCGATTCCTCGAGGACGAGACGGCCGTCGCCGGTAGGTCTATTTTAATAATAAATCAAATTACACGTTAAATTTATCTGAAAAGTACAATATTCGTACCGGGGCGCGCACGGAGAATTACCCTCGAAACAAACTCTTCTCCCAAACGGGGCGAACTACATGGGAAATATTCTCAATGGGTGCAATTTTGCTAAATTCGCTACGTTCCCGGGTTTTTCGCTTGAATATACCTAGTTAACCGGCCCGGGCTTTTGATAAATTAGACCCATCATACTTTCCAAGTTATTTAAGTCAAGGAGGAGATTTCGCCGGTCTTTTTTTCGCCCCCTACTTCCGCCTTAAATTATAGATATAATCTTTGCCGTACTACACTTTCCGCGTCCTACACTAGCGCCTCCACAATTTTTCCGCCCCCGGTGCACGGTGCCGGGCGCCCGGTTTCCGGCTCCCGTCTCTCTGTTCCCGGCGGCGGGCGTCTATCTTGCCGAATTTAAACGGCGCCCCCCCAATTTGTTAATTACGGACGTGTCTTATCGCCCGGCTTTTAAACTATGAAAAGCTCAATTAAGCTAAGTGCCCCGGTCACGTTACCGCCCCAACTATCGTCCGAATAAACGCCGCCGCCACCGTCGCGCGGTTCATATTTTATTTCGCCGCCCCGGTGTCGATTTTATTTAGGTGTTGACACTGTCCCGAGGCGCACTCGGTCTTCCGGTTATTAATTAATTACGTTTCCGTACGACCGATCGATAAACTTTCACTTCGACCACCTTACCGGATCTATTTAACTTATTTAACCTGGATGAGATATAAATAGGTACGTCCTCTCGTAGATTGGATTTCGCAGGACGTTGATGATAATTCTGGCGCAATACGTGTTTGCGGACGCGTGTACGTCACGAGATATCGATTAACGATAATAAAGCGTTATTATTAATAGGTCCGAACAAGCCCCGTCGAGCCGTAATCGCCGATTTACTTGCGTTTTTCGTTTAGTAAGATTGACTTTGTTTGTAATGCGAATCCGAAAATGTTGATTGAAGAAGGGTGGCCTCGCGTAATTTTATACTTGTTTACAATGTCTTTTAAGCTCTCATAAACGCGGTATAAAGATATACATTTATGGGGGCGGTTAAGCAACAAAACCCGAGCACGAAGCCGTTTATGTCCTTTAAGTGGCCGTAACGTCGTAAGGGGAAATTTGAACTATCCCGCGGAACGACGGTCGAAGAGCAAAGACCGCGGATTCATTTGGTAGCCGCGTAATAGAAAAATCGAGTTAAGGGCGTCGGAAATCGGCGAGAAACTATTTTAGGGGTCGCAACGTTCGGAGCGGCAAAAAGGGCGGCCTGGGGAGGCGCGGGGTCGAATTATTTAATAATAAAACTGACAACTCCGCCAAACCAACATATTGGTTGTAACATGTGTAGCTCAAACTGTAACACAATGTACGGGGTTGCGCTCCCCCTTCCTTCGCTTCCGTTTAGTTTCCACAAGCATCAGCTGTTCGAGGCTCAAATTATCCCGCCGTAATCCGCCTTTCCATATATCGATTCCGACCGGCCCGCGGCCCCGGCATTGACAATCCGTCGATGAAATAAAGCTTCGTTAAGACGAAAGATGCTATACGATGCCAAGCGATGCGATGGTATGCGCCTAACGCTTCGCGCCGTTCTTCGTTTCAACTTCTCCTTTTTAAATTTCGAATATCGATTTCGTAACTTCGCAAAGGTTGTATGCAAATTGTATTATTAGCATTTAATTACGGAATTGCTCGCGAACGGCGGCCGGCTATTTTGTTTCTCCCTTCGCAATATCGCGAGGACTCGCTAATTGAAACGAAAGGGCGGCCTCCGAGGACGATCGCGTCCGCCGTAATTTATAGATTATAATACATGTAGAATAACTAATTAAAATGTCGGCTAAAACACAAGATGCGGCAATCGGGCAACCACATTATGAACACCCGGTGTTGGGTGAATCTCCCCGCAATAACTGCCGCCCCACGGCCCCCTTACCGCCCCCTTACGGCCGCAGCCCTCCGTCCTCCGGCCAACCCTCGTCTCGGTGTCCCGTTCCGCTCCTTAACCTCCGACGTATACGCGTGATTTTACATAATTTTATCGCACTTCTTTAATGCTCTCTTAAATTAAACAAACGGCCGAAAGTTTTAGTATTCGACGTTGTTACAAAACGTTACTATGTAACTCACTTTAGCGAGCTCGCTCTACCAAAACAATCGTCGCTAATTAAAATAATTTGGATACGTTTTTCCCGGACGGAAAAAACCTTCCCGAAGAAAGGGAAAGGAAAACCTATTCGTATACCCTTCTCTTTAGCGTTATTACGCTCGTCGCGGGCGTTTTTAATTTGAGCAAAAAGCGGAAATTTCGACGTGTAATATTCGCGCGCTCGGTCCCCTATTAAATAAATAAAAACCGGCGTACAAACGGCGAAACAGTGCCCGCCCGATAGACGGCACCCGCTATCAACGGGAATAAAGAAAAATAATCAAACTTGTTTGTTTGCGCGCTTTTCACGTCCGCCCTGTCACCATTTTGCAAATTATTGTGCGATTGCTAAAATCGCACGCCGATTCGCGAATCACAAATCGCGGCAACCGAAAGAATGAGGCCGTGATTGATTCGTTCATATCGCGTTCGAACCGGCAGAGGGCGGCTTCTTTGTGCGTCTTTTTGCCGTCCGATTTTCTTAGCGTATGCCGGACCGATATTACTTTTTTTAATACGTCAAATGTCGTCCTCTCTGGGCGAAAAGGAATTGGACACCGTCCTTAGACAAAGCTTTTTCAATAACCGGGACTTTTTCGCCCGCCGCGCCACGTTTTTCCATTCCTCTCGTCATTATGGGGCAAATTATCTTCGAAGACGTTTTAACATCAAGAAATTTCTACAACGTTCTCTACTTTAAAGAACCGCGTCCGAGATATAAAACCTTTCCAGTATAAATCGGATAGTTATTGAGCAAGATGTAATTATTAAATGCTTCGACATAATATTTCGAGCTTTAAATAAAGAGAAGAACGGCATGTTTCGGTATCCGTTCGATAAGTATCCTTTTTAACATATATTATTATCCGATTTATCATAAATATGGCGCAACCAGTTGCGTTAAATGAGGAATTGAATGAACAAGTCGGAGAAGTGCTCGTGGATTTTGTTAAAAACAAATTTTATGTCGGGTTCAAATCAATGTGAATTTGAGTTTTACGCGCAAACGTTTTTATTTCGAATATTGCAAACAGTAATCAACCGAAATGGATGTAAATAAACACATTAGCGCAATTAACGCGGAGGTCCGAGCGAATAAAGCGAAGATTTGTCAGTCGGTTGAAAAATTTCGGTCGGCGAGTTATTCAATTGGATCGGTGCAGTTTTCAAAACGACGGGATGTCAGGAAGGAATTTTGAATTCGGTTCAGATTTCGGCGCGTTTTCTTGGCGTAGTCGCGGATCGAAACCTTCATCGCGTAGTCAAAGCTCGGAGGGTTTGTTATTGATACCGGGTATATCCATTTGACTTAACAGATGCCGGCAAACCGAGACTAACGGACCTGCCCCGGGGCTGATAATCTAATAATGCCAACGTCGTAATCAAGAAGTTTCCCCCCTCGGCGAGGTCCCCCTCCGCCCCCCGACGGATTACGCGGCGCAATTGTAAAAATAGTGCACCGTGCCGAAGCGAAGTAATGGAAATCGGTTCGGCGACAAGGATATTGTTATCCGGAGGAGCTTCAACGTTCTCGTATGATCGTTTAGTTCAGTTAGAGGTGTAAACGTCGGGGCATTGGTCTTGTTCGTACTCGGGCGGCGAAAAGCTTCTTTAAGCCCGAGAAAAGCGCGGTCTATCTTCTAAACTGCGAATGGCTTATCGATGCCTCCTTCTAGAGCTTTCGCCGCTTTCTGCCGAGGGTATCGCTTACAAATGCCAGCAGTTTCACGGGAGATTCGAACGACATATCTCCGATCGCGCGATCGCTCTTGCCGTCCTTTTTTCTTCGGCCGAATAAATTACGAGACTTTTAAAACAAACACTCGCGAAACTGTTAAAATTATTTATAATAACTGCGAACTTCCCCGAGGTAACGAAGGTCTTTATTAAGGCCTAAGAAACTTCGCCCGAACTTTTTAATATACAGGCTAAATCCGAACAAAAGCTGAAAATTTGAGGAAGCTCACGTACCTATTTTAAAAACGCTCGCAACTCGCGGCAGATTGAGTTACCCGGTAATCTAGCGGACATATTAAGGGGTCCCGAACTTTTTTAAAAGCCTCGAGCTTATATGTATAGAAAATACTTAAACGGTTTTATCTCTCGACGAACTTCCTTCTTTCGGATATCAGAATTTCCCAACTTTTACCGGACAAACACGAACGTAAATAACGTTTTACTACAAATAGGAGGTTAAAGGGTATAAAATGAATATAATGGTCTTGTTATGAACTATAAACTAACTTACTATACCGGACTTATACGTACCTCATCAAGTCACCAAGTATCTACTAAAATACTCTCTCCCGAAAGCGCCGCTTCTTCTAACAATAAGAAGCGTAAGATAGCCTTCGACAAACCGAAATGTTACATAGAACGCGTGGGTCGGTTTTAAACGGACATTTTAATTATGCTGAAAAGCAGTTTTTTAAGACGTCCGAAAAGAAACCCGCGTACTAAAATCTCACGTAGCCTATAACGCGGGTCACCGAGCGAAAGCAATAACAAGAGGTTTAATGGAACGGCGCTCACTTCCGTTGGATATATAGCAATCGATTCATGCCACATAAAAACTACACATGTTTTGCGACGCGGGGGAAGAGGCGGCCAGGGGTGGCGAGGGGAGAAGAAGGGTTTCGCCCGGACGAAAGGGAGGGGGCGAAACAGTTCCTCCTGAACGTTGTCGGTGTTCGAACATCTTGCGAGTTGGCAGTAAAAACGGGCCAGAAGTTGGCTCATCACGGACTCGAATGTTTTTATTCCTGATGAGCGTTTATCCGCCTTTATGCAGGATTCATGGTCGCGCCCCGGAAGACGGCGGGACTTTTACGAGTTTCGCCCCGAACGGGATCTATAGAAACGTGTGGAAAGAGCGCCGAACGCGAGTTCGGCCGGAAGTCGACATAATTTGCCCTTAATAAAATAACCGGCCACTTTCTACTCGGCGGCTTTTTAGCAGACAGTCGGAGAACGCGGATAAAGGGGCGGTTTACTTTTGGGGCGACATCGTCGCTTTATACCGGGAATTAGCTTTTTCTGCCGTCGTGAATAATTAAGCGTTTCGTATTTCCCGCGCGAAATACTGTAACGCCGGCTTGTGGTGAATATTACATGGGCCGCGATAATATTACGAGGGACGAACTCTTCTATAGGCCGGCCGAAGACAAAAGGAGCGCGTGTGTCGGCGCAGATGTACAAAGTAAGCAAACGGGATGAGAACGTATTTTATTTACCGTCGAGCGAATATTAAAATTCCTCGCGCCTCAACCCGGAAAGGAAATGACCAACGCGGTTTACCAATAACGAACAAGTTGTGCCCGAAAAGTAAAAACACATTCTCCACGTCGCCGTGGTCGATGAAATACGCGCACCGTGACGCCGTGACGCCGCGTCCCTGTTGTTTTATTTATTCCGCGCCCTATCCCTCGTAGTGACGTTAGGAATTCGAATAGGGCCGCGGTTGCCGCCGGGGCGGCGATAGGAAACAATAAGAGGACAAAACATGACGTCGGCCCTTTCATATAACGACCTCCGAAAAGGTTTCAGTTCCAAATAAATTAACGCGCAAACGTTTTTTTACTCGATTAAGCCGATTTTTACTTATCGTAGTCTAATTAGCGACGACTAACCTTGTAGGTGCCCAAATTCTTGACGGAACAGGCGAACTTGACGTTCCTTCCGGCGGAAACGGTGACGTTCTCGATGACTTCGGTGAATTCGGGCTCCTCCACAACGACTGGAACAATAAAGCGCGATTATAATATATTATTACAGCATTAATGTTTACTAATTAACCCTCGCAATTATGCCGGGTTGAGTAAATAGAGGGCCGCGTACACAACAGAATAATTCGGGACGAGAACCGGAGAATAAAACAATAACAAAAGTGTGCCGAGCCGCGTTTCAATTTCGAATGGAATTCACAATTAAGAGTTGCGAGAATTTTAATATCGGCTAATTAATAAGTGCGGAGCGATCGGCTCGCGAATTTGCGAACACTTGAAAAAAATTTGACCGGTTCCGAGTAAATGGTGATGCGGGAGTATTTTCTAGTTTTTCATAATGCGTAATCAAATTTCGCCTATATTGATCTCGCAAACGAAAAATTTGTTAGTGTGAAGTTACAATACGGTCGAAACGACGTCGCGAAAGCGGATTCGGCCGATTCAACTGTACCGTCGACGGTATAAGAACGCGACAAGGGCGCGATACGGGCACGATAGGGGCGCGTTACGGGGTAATCGATATGCAACACTAGACAAGTGCGTAGAAGATCGGGTAACAATGGAAGCGGGCGGGGTATAGGCATCTAATTGACCCTTAGGAGTGCAAAGGTAAGGATAGCAATTCGATTGGTACTCGAGCTTGAAGATTAGGACCTGTTTATTTATTTTCGGAGTAAAGCGAGTAGACATCCTTTGTACAGGATATCGGATATTGTATTTCAAATCTGTCCGAGAAATTTTCAAGCTGCCCGGTATCCCTATCCAGAAGAGACCCTCGAGAATTGTTTTGAAATAAGGCACCGTTCCCGTTGAGCACTTACCCAATATAAGGTGGAATCTAATATGCAGACAATTTCTTCGAGTGCTTACGCAAAATAAAATAGTTTCTTTGAGGTTCCCCGGTAAAATAACTTGGCAAACGGCCGCTATTAACCTGTAGGGGAGAAGTTTCCTAATGCGATTCAAGTTCGGGAGCCGTCTCGTCAATTTTCGCGAACGCATGGACATTTCCGGAACCCATCGCTATTCATCAGCGTAATTACCGACAAGTTTTCGCGTTTTATTGTGAGCGGAGAAAAACTTGGAGGGAAAAACGCACGTGTTAACGTCCCATGCGGGCGCGAATTGATATACCCTTGGAATCTTTCGCCTCGTCCGATACGGGGAAGGCATAAATCTCTATGTTTCATCGCCGACCTCCGTATACCAGGGGAAATTTTCCTAAACGCTTTGGAAAACTGCTACGCCCTCACCTCGTGCCTCGCTCGTGATTTGTGTCATGTCAAAATTTGGCCAATTGTCGACGACTACGAAAATCCACTACATCTTTGCAAATTCCCTCCGGTCAATTGGACCGCTTCCCGATTTCCCGGTTTCACCGCGTCTCCGCTTTTCTCTCGCGCGCGCGCGTTGCTCTTTCTTTAAACGAATGCTTGCGATAATTGAATACGAAGAAACTAAACTTAAACAAAGCTTTCTCGCCGGCGAATGAAAGTTTGCGGCTCAAACGAAGTTAGACGGAGTTGGTAGTCTCTTGTAGAGACCGCGTATGGCGGACGGTCTTATTTTTGAGAATGGGATCAAGTCTATTGGCATCATTACCCCTTCCACGGAGACGCGCCAAGGTGGACGTAGGATTGGAGGTTGCAATCAGAGCAACCTGCGAAACCGTTGCCCGTTGCCTGTTACCCGTTGCCCGTTACCCGTTACGCGTTACCCGTTGGCGGAGCCCGGAACGTTCGCTATATACCTACGCCTAACGGGATATCGATCGCTGGCATTGCAGCTTCCCATAAAGCCTATTGAACACCTTCGAGCTAATGACGATTGCGGATACACAGTAAACCGACGACCTTCTTCCGAGAAGTCGCTTTTTCCCTCGTTTCGGAGGGCAATTAAAACCGGACGGACAGTTCGTCGCTTTACCGCGACAATCGATATGTCAACAAATATTAACGTTTTAATGCCCGAACTGTGTACTCGATATCAATGAGCCGCGGAAACCGATTGCGGTCGTTCCCCTTTCGAAAATTGTATAAATCTAATCTTAAATTCATCGATGTTACTATTCGGACGCGAGCCGCTACATCGCAATTACACAATCTACAATCTGTTCATTTCGTTGGTTAAATGATCTGTCAGTCTGTCAGACGTAATAAATGTTGGGGATCATAACTTCATGACCTCGATGTATGACCGCGCTAACCGCTCCGGTACGGATTAGCGCCCTTTCCCCGTTTCGCCATCCCTTAAAATTACAAACATCACATATATTTTATTCAATCAACTCCGTTAGATACAGATCCCCCTAGGGTTAGTATTTTAAATACTCTGTCCTACAATACTATTTCAATATTTACGTTAATATATTTATTACGAATTATACGATAATTTGTTTTATATATAATGGGAATCCGTTGTAAAATAAGATAAAAAAATTTTTCAGCAAAGATAAAACCGTATTTGTTCAGTTCTTGACCTGTCAACAGAAAAACGAAACGTTGTTTAAAAACGCTTATCGATAAGTGACCGACGACAAACAACGTTATATTCAGTTTGGATCGGTATTCAACGCTCGTTTCCGCACGAAACAAATAGAAAATGTATACCGAGTGAGAATATTCCACCGTATGGTTTCTTTATAAAAACAAACTTGTCAGATTATTATTATATTCATCTCTAAATTACGATTTAAATTCAGGAATGAAATTATTGAATTTATTTTTGAAATTAAATTAGTAACGCGGTGCTATTATTATAAAAGAGAATCGGCACCTCAAGCATTATGTCACTGTCAAGTTAGATGCGTCGTTTTTCGTCGATATGCGTAACCGCCCGTTCAAACAAAAGTTTCCGCGTGTACGAGATTTTCCAGTTGGCAGTGATCGCAATTGACCGAGGATATCTTCGAATCTACGGTCGGCATTTTTGGTTTATCTAAATTGGGGAAAAGTTGATTGTGTTTGGTTCAAAATTCGACGGACATTCCACTTTTGCGGAGTATCGATTAATGCCCGGAACTGTGCATTTGGATGTGTCTATTAATACGCCAAATGTTCTCTATTATGCATTCGATTTGCATATGAAACGAACGGGGGCGACTTCGAACCGGATTCTTGGCGATTTTTTGACGAGCTTAATTGACTTGATTGAGTTATTATAAATATTGAAAGGGGGAAAGTGGAAAACTCTTTTTAAGAGCGACGGCAGGGGAATGCGATTTAATAGAGCAAAGTTGGGAAATCCGCGGAAACTAACCGAAAGCGGCATAAATTTATAAATAATGTCGGAACATTCATAGAGCACTCACTTCGCTGTGGAACAGAAGGGAGAAACCCTCGTAGGAATAGGAGTTTGAAATCCTTTCAAAACTTAGATCAACAATAGTGGCCGTAGCGATGGCAAATATGAAGTCGGTGCCTAACTATTATTCCCACCATTTATACACTATTTAAAGGCACGATTTATAGTGACCACCCCATAAAACATCGAAAAAGTACAGTGAACAAAGGGCTTTGTGTTCGCTTTTAAATTTAGTGTGGTCCGGTACGAATGAATTTGCGTTTAAATAGTTGGCCGTCCGCTCGAAACTTTAATAACACTTTCTTTCACAGTCGCCGGTTCCTTCCTATTTCGATATTTCATCAAATTTATTTCGACGCGACCTGTCGCGGTTTTTACCCGCTCTTTTTTTGCACCCGACCCGCGCCTTTTGTAATTTAATTCCGCTTTATTATACCTGACGCGAATTTCAAACGCGCGTTTTGTTTGTAGTTAGGTACCGAATTTCTACGTTCAAAAACTATTAACTCAATCGAACGGCTCGTATTCGTTATTCGCATTTTAAATAAATTACTGTTTACACCGTTTTAATTCGATTCGGTTTTATCGCGTCCCAAGCCCAGACGTACAATAAATCAAAACGGAACGTCTTATTCGATTAAATAGATAGGTACGGCGAGATCAATATAAAAGTATCCACAATCAATTAACCGTGACCGTCGAGAAGGAAACCGGCAAAGTGCTTTACTAAATCGCAAAATCGTCGTACGTGTAGGAAGCGGGCTGGGAGATTTTCGCAGCAATACAGCAAAGCCTTAAGTCGACACTATCAAATCTGGTGCATTATCTCACGGAATTACAAGTCTGCACTCAGGCTTAATCCCCCGTGCGAAGGTTCATTTAACAATCACGTTGGCCTAGCAACAGCTACCTGCCAACGCTCGCCGCCGGAGCCGTCGCGACGCCGAAACCGTAATGAAATTGTAATCTTTTTTCGGCGGGCCGCCTACGGCAAATACCGCCCGACGCCCGAAGTTTGCGTACGACGCCGCCGCCGCCGCCGCCCTCTACGGCGGCGCTTCGCATTGATTCTAACAATAAGTGACACTGACATGCCAACCTCGGCAACTTTATGAACTTTGACACGACACGGTTTTAGTTAATGATGTACCTTCCCCCGAACAATTACCTCGATTCGTTTCGCGGGATTAAAATTTTCGAGACAACTCGGGCCCTTGCCGAAAGAAGAAAGGAATCGGGCGCAAGCGCGGTGCGATTCCTTTGTTGTAGAATCGTAGAAAAAAAAACGTATCGTCGCCTTTCGAATAATACTAATACTTATAGCGGTCGCGGCGGGACCACCTGTGTCAAAAGGGCTATAGTAGAAGCATTAATCTTAGTTAGGGCCACGCGGCACTAATATATCGCCAGCAGATAGAAATAATAAAAGCTGTACATGACGCGCGCGGTCGGTAGGTATAACAGAAATTTATTAACACCGCCGGGGGGCCAGGGGCCGAGGGCCGAAGGCCGGGAGCGGCGGCGCGCCGCCCGTCAAATATTTTCTTGCCGATTCGAATTTGTCTACGTTAAAAACCGAACGATGCGCCATCTATCATCCGCGCTAGATAAAACTTGAAATTAATGAAAAGTGACCGCGATTTGCATATTTGTGTTTACTTTGAAGGTAAGTTTAAATTTATGGGAACCGCGAACGTTTCCGCGCATAAACCGCTCCGCGAGCCGCGCTCGGCGCGCGTCCTCTCCGTCCTTTCCATCTTTTCCGTCAGTCAAGCCGGAGATTTCTAGCGAGCGGACGATAGCTTCTTAATTAATTTAGGGGGAACGGAAAATTTTATTGCGGGTTCGAGGTGGCGATAACCCTTACTAAAAATGGCCAAGCTGGTGGAAACGTATAGCTTAAACAATCTGACTAATTGTCTACCTCCGCTTCATGCAAATTAACCCTAATCGAGTTAAACTGCTTTGTCTCGTATTAGACTTTCCGGGCCTCGCGTTTTACCCTCGCCAAGGATAAACATAAAGGGTTTCGGAGCGGGCCGGATACTTATCGCCCTTCCGCTCGCACTTTTTAACACTTTGTTTACAATTCCCCAATTAATACGAGCTCACCTCAACTCATAACCCAATCAGGTCACAAAGGAAACACTCCGCTCGTTAACGTCGTTATCTTTCGCCCTAATTAACGGCGCGGCGAAATAAAAATTAACGCGCGCGGGGGTCGCTTTTTAATTAATTAACCCCTTCCGAACGACGGCGAATCGGCAGGGCGCTCTCTCCGCGTGCCCAAATTCTAGAGCAATCGCGAAATTTACCGCTCGTGCATTATGAAGCGGCCCCGAGGGGCCGGGACCCCATTCTGCTGCAGAAAACCGTATGTAAACCTCTCTGAATGCTTTATAACCCCCGTAATACAAAACAAAGTCGGTCAGAATGGGCAAGAAGCCGAATAATTAAGGCCGCTCCGCAACTTCGAGAGCCCGTCTAGATCAAACGCTTTCCTATTCCTCTCCTCACACACGCGCAATTTCCACTTTCAATCAATTTTATGCCGTAATCATTGTAACGTCAGTACAGAAAAACCCTAAATCGAAACTGAGGTTTGAAGAATCGTCGATAAGATCGATTCATTATAGGAGACAAATTTTCGTAGTTCAATAAAAACTCAAATAATGTTACGGTCATCTAATCTCCGACTAACAATAAAGTTCCCTATAGGTAATAATCTCGTGATTTTTTTAAGTTGAAGATGATATACGAAGAGGTAGTTTAGAAAAACGTTCGGTTTATCGATTTCTTATCGAGGCGATCCGGACCTGCGGCAGGGCCGGATGCGGGCCTGTGCGTAAATGACACAGGTCTGGCGAGCGATGCGGCCGCAGCGGCGGGGGTGACAACCCTCCGACTATTGGCACCGCCATTCTTCATTCTATATGCATAGAAACTTAATGGCATTCCGAAAACTCGGTGTAACTCTACACAGCAGCAAAATGTTGTTATCCATATCATCTGACATGCAAATCAAATGCAAAATTATACACCTTATTGCCGTCAAAAGGGCAGGCGGGGGCGACACGCCGCGACCCCGCGGCCCCGCGGCTCCGCGGCCGGTCCCAATGAAAATATATCGCTCTCGCCGTGTTTACATGGCCCGCGGCCCCCTCCAAGTACAACTTTCTGAATTGTAAACACCGCGCGCGAATTAGGAATCGACATTTACATTGGTTACAGGTGCTGCCTGGCGCTTGCCGTCTACCGCGTACCGCGTACCGCGTAGGCCCCGCGGTAAGAAACTTATAATTTATACCCGGGCCCATCTCCGGCCGTACGTTCGGCCGCATACGTGCTTCGTAAACAAACCCCGAATTAACATGCCTCAAGATTTTGGCACAATACGTTCGCTACGGCCTCGCGCCTCCCGCTCCCGTCCTCCCTCCGTCTGTCTTATTTATTTTACGGAAACGTTCTCTATTACGTTGCCGACCCTTAGTTTGTACTCATCGCGCAATTAAATTGCCTTCATTTCCCTGTTTGCTCACGTTAGGGTTATTACTGCACTCGCAATTGCAACAGGCAAACACGAGGGCCGTTGTCGACCGCCCGCCCGCGCGCCTGGTTCATTTTCTAGTTTACTTCGCGCCTTTTCGCGGTTTCACCGTAACCAGAAATACTATTCCCGAATTTCGGGTTTATTTTTTGTTCTAAACCGAGAACGTCGCATTTGTTTTCATAGCGGCGCCGTAAGCAAATAGAGATATCGCCCGCGTGCGTTAAACGACCGAAGACTGACAAGATCTTCCCGTTGACATTCGGAGACGCGCAGCAACACATGATTTCACAACACGATTTTTTTTGTTTTTTGCTGGAAAATTTCGACTAATAAATGGTGCGGGTAATTTTCGCGTGAAACGCCCGTTAGGTGTCGTAACAAGGGCCTTTCCCGCCTTATCGATTCTCTAAGGCTTTAGCGATTTTTACGTTCGTTGTGTCGAACATCAAAAGCCGCGCGGAAATGATATCTGCATATTTATCCCGATTCCCGACCGTCGAACGCCGACGGCCGCGGAACTCGGATATTATCTCGATTTAAATATTTGAAAGGTCGAACGAAAGCGATCGGCCGTAAAGCGTTAAAGCGGTAAACCGGTTGTCGTCGCGCGGTTAATTTGGCCCGGTTAACGAGGCGGGGCGCCGAAATGTGCGTTTAAAATTAGATTGGGGCGACGAAATTGAGCGAGAGAAATATTATCCAAAGTCTAATAACAAAAAAGCGCCGCGTCTCGGCGTACTGGAAAACGTTGGTATTGTAAATTCCAGTCGTTCCTATAGCAGGAAATGAACAAGCGGCAGTCTGCAGCGACATGTCAGGCTAAGATATTGGCTGTAACTCCTTTGCCAGTCCCTCTGTGCCATTACGGCACGTTTGATCTGTGCAGACGCGAAAATTGCATGCCTTATCCATTTGTTGTTATTTCTAGGTGCTCATGCACGCGTTTTCGTCGTGAGATGCCGATATTTTCGGCATCTCGCGAAGAAAATTTTACGCCAAGTAAAAATCCGAGGACGGTTAGTTCTTGACAAAACGTTCGTCAAAACTAACGTGATCATTTCGAAAAAGATTTCAAGAAAAACGTATTTTTCAATAAGGAAGTACCGGAAGCGAAGTTAAACCTTTGAGGAGTTGCTAAGGGAAGTTATCAAGTAATGTTTCTACCTGAAAGAATGCAATAATGGCTATGAATAAAATCGGGCGGATTTGGCGCCGTTTCGGCCATTTATTTCATCCCTTAAGCCGGGGATTACACCTTCTTCTCGAAGTTTGGAAAAACTAAAAGCGAAAAGGCATGGGGCGGCTTTCCTCCCACTCGATTAACGGAATTATAGATAGCTTGATAAACTTATCAATCCGCAGTCCGTAGGTGTGCCGGAGGCGAACATCCCCCGACGCCCCCTCGACGCCTCCTCGACGCCCCTCGGCGCACCCGTCCCCGCCCCCGCCCTCGACCGCGGCCCCTTGCTCCCGGGGATTATGTAGTGAGTTGGAAAGAATTGTTAAGTCAGCATACTTTTTCGTTCCCGATTTGAAGGGAGCGTAAGACAATTTTATTACGAACGACGACAATAAACATAATATTTGCATCCCCTTCGGGATGAGATATTGCTCTCATTTCGATGGAGACATATCCCGACCGCCTTTCTCGGTTTCCGGTCTGATCACATTTGCTCGGATGCATACAGAAAATGACGATTTTAAATTAGGGCCATACTTCGTAAACGATATCTACGTTTTTGATATGAACGATTTTTTTTAACGAAAATGAACTTTATTAAGAAAGTTTATTCAATGATTATCTTAAATATCGTTAATTAGTTTTCGTATTCAGCTATTTTCAATATTTTATTAATAATAATTATTTCAGCAATTTTATATTAAAAGTTTCTAAGATAAATCGAGGTAGTTTATCTAACTTTTTAAAAAACGGTTTGTTTTTCGATTGTTAACCGGAGGGGACGGGAAAATAATTAACAAAAAAAGAACAAGTTGCGAAACCGCTAGTCTCGACGTATACATTTTTAAAAGAGCGTACTTACACGCTATCCCCAACTCTATTACTCAACCCGGGATAGCCGGAGGAGCAACAAAGAAAACTAATTTTTAAATTGAGACAATTCGAGTCGCGGACCGGTCGGCAAGTGTTTTGAATATTGAACGGCTAGCCCGGAAAAAGGGGACCCGGCCGGACCGGAGACTTTCGCTTAACTTCGGTCGAATAAATCGAGTCGGGAGCGTAATTCGAAATTTAAAGATCCCGGCCAGACCGTGGAGGGCGCGACCGCATTAATTTAATCCCATCTGCAGGTGTAAACTAATAGATCGGATTTCAAAGTTGCCCTGATAACTAAACTCGAGCCGACGTGCCGTCCCGTATTGAAAGCTATACCTCCAGAAAAGGGAGGCTACCCGCGGCCGCCGTGGGGGGATATCATGTTTAGAACAGTTCCGGCGGACACGGTCACGTGTAATCAGCCTCAAACGGACGCGTCTCGCTATGCAGTCTCCGAACGTCGACTCGCATCAAAGCCGACTTTCATTCCCACGCAACTGTGAACTTGACGGTTACTAAATACGGAACATTTTTCCCTAAGTAGTCGCGTAGCGCCACCGCAACCCGGTCGCCTAATCTTGCCGTTCCAATTGCAATTTCCAACCGGTGCGGTTCGTTATAATGAAATAATGAATGTCTCCCACTTGAATAGGCCGTCAAAACGAGGGCATACCAAGTGCGACTCGGGCTGCGGACGCCTCGCGTCGTTCGCGGAACCTGTTGCGAGACTGACTCTTTGCCAGCCGGCAAAGGCATCGGCATCGGCGTCGACGTCGATGTCGCGGCGCTCCGCTATCTTAAATCCTCTTATACAAGGCGCTACGTTCAATGATGTACCAATTAAAACACAATGCTCTTGGCGTTATTGCGAGGGGATTACTTAAAACGGCCTTGCTGATCCCCGAAAAAGCTGTAATCTTCCTTTTTACTCTCTTGTAACCCAAGTAGCCTTTTTCTCATAAAGGATATTTCAACAAGGAGAAGATTTAAAATTGTTCTTGTAAACGTTTGACTGTGCTAAAGTAAACCGCTTGCCATACATCTCGTTTATAATGGTACCCTTACATTTGAAACTTTGATTACTTAGAGAAAAATCTAACCGCGAAGTAAAGTGCGAGCGGTAAGACGAGCAAGTAGGTATTCTCGTTATAATTTCTTTAATTTCGCGCAGAAAAACGAGGAAAGTTGAATGCTAATAGAGCCCAAGTCGGCGGTTAAACAGCGTACAGCGACCGCGCAGATTGTATACGTGCGGTAAGGGTAGTTCCGCAAGATTAGACCGCAAAGGACGGCTCCCGCCCCCGGCCCCGACTCCGGCCCCGGACCCGGTCGGCCCCGGTCGGACCAATTATTTTAATGCGCGGCTCTACGCCAACTCTTTAATGCAGTTAAATTGTTTGTTCTTTTAAAAAAATCGGCGGGAGCGGCGGCGGCGGCAGCAGCGACCGGCGTCCGCGATAATTGAAATGGATGACATCGCCGCGAAAAAGTTACGCACCTGTCTGGGGAGAAAGTTCGAAAATGTTTGATGGGCCGTTATTGGAAAATAAAACAATCGTTAATTAATTATTTCCAGGGGTACCGTTCGCCCCTTTGCCACTTCCGAGCCACAATGACGCCGTCATCGATTTTTGTCATTTTTCGTTCCCCATTAAAAGTGATTAATAACCGTCCGAGCGGAGCGGGGAATGCGACAGTTCGCGCCGCGAAGTCGTTCGCCTTTTGCGAGTTAAACCGACGAAAACGCGGATTTAGAATTAATTCGCTTTGGATCGGTTTAACTTGATTTCGAATTAACGTCCGGCGATTTCGAATCCGGTCTCGAAGTGGCCCGCCGGCGTCGCTTTCGATGCCAATTAATTCGACCCGGATTAATTTATTACGGCGTCGTTTTATTAATATCGTTTGCGCAAAATGTTTGTCTTCATAAATTAACCCCCGATGGCCGGCGCAAATCTCCCGTGATGTTTGCCAAACAATGAAACCGGCCCCATAGAAATTTCACAGTTATTTTACCAAACATCAACAGCGCCCGTTTCCGGTAGCAACTTACACGTCAACTAGTTACTCGGTTGTAGCAACGTTTCGTCTTTGATCGTTAAAAGTAATCACGGTAATACACCTACTAGCCTTACTCTATTTAGTAACCAGAAGCGGTTCCGCGCAATATCGATTGACGAACTTTAATCACGGTGACGTAGAAAAGGTTAGAAAAGTGGCGGAACATATTTTCGAAGGTCCTCTTCGGTAATTTGAGTTTTGTAATTCCGATCAGAACTAGTGCCCTCGACGGGGGTGGAAAATTAAAGGAGGGCGATTTAAGTATTTGAATAGCGGACCGCAGTCTATCGCCAAAGGGAACAACCTCCCGCAAGACGTGCCGGGGACCTCGACTTTCCGACCCCACACATACGCGAGATAACGAAACGACTCCCCTCCGTTCCTTTTTCGAAAAATCGAAAGGCCGCATATTTAAACGTCCCCCGCGTAATTGGCGGTTGTTTAGGGAGGAACGACTCCCGGGAACGCGGTCGGCGTCGGCGTCGGCATCGGCGGCAACGGCAGCGGCTTCGCCGAAATAAGAATGAGCGAACGGTATCCCTGTAAAGAGGCGGTAACTTTCTTGTAGTTCTTCAATTATGCAAATGCCCCCTTTCGAAACGGCCCCCGCCGTCGGGTTGGCAACATCAGCGGCCGCGTGATACAGCATAAGGGATTTATCGTGCCAATTACGTACTTCCCGGATTCTTTCTTACGTAAAATTTATATTCTTGTTTTTGCGTACAATCATTCCAATTAAAAATACTTAAAATAACTTTCGTAATGGAAAATTTAAATTACAAATATAAGAAACGAGATTTGCTCGAAAATATAATATAAAATAATATTAATATCGTTTCTTAAAATAATATTAAGATAGATTGTTTTATGAGATATATTGATTTACATTTGAAAAAATGATTAGTAAACTGAATTTTTTTCAATTCCCCTTGGGTAAAATGCAGAGTGAAAATGGCGAAAAAAGAACGGGGAGCATTTTAAATTTGAAATGCAGAGCGAGCAATGAATAATTAAATATGAACACGATTCGAAATGTAGTAAAGTTGACGGCGGGCGGATTTAGCGGACCGTGCGTCTTGTTTATATTCGCGTCGAACGGCATTGTTCTAAGGGTCTTAATTTGAATACGTACATATACGCGACCGGAGAAATATGTCGGACATAAATAAAATTGCGCGGCCGAAAGACGATGTCCCCGGGGCGAATTTTATCTGGAAACGTCCCGCCGCCGTAGGGACTCTGATTTATTATACGTTGATATGATCGGCGTTGCGTTTTACTTCTCGCGCGATAATCGATAGTAAGTTCCGTTGGATCCGATCCGTCGCAGGTAACCCAAAGAAGTACCTGCCCAATATTTGCCGAGCGGAGTTTATTCAAAGTCACGTTCTCGGTTTCGGCGGCTTCCGTCTTACGCCACCCGCACCGCGGCTGCTCAGTTTTAACGGTGTGTGCTTTGCCCGCACTAAAATCGCGAATTTAAATAAACCGGATTAAAGGTGGGAGTTATGAAATTGCCTTTAAGGTAGCTTTTTGAACAAATATGCTCTACTAGGGGGCGAACCCGGATTTTCCCCGATAGCCCCCACTTTTACTACGCCCGTCCCGCCCCTGAATTCCCAATGAGATAATATTTTTTCACAAATATTTGTTCTTCGTACATGCACCTTTTAAACAGTGTCGGGATACACTCTACTTAAAATAACAATTTTTTCGGAGAAGGTGCCGATGTTTTTACACAAGTACAGCGACAAAATTAGAAATGTACCCATTTTCATTTTTTTTTTTATTTTCATGAATACATAAAATACAATACTGAGTAGTTAAAGATCTTTGAATTTAATTTTTTTTTAATTTAAACAGTATCGAAATACGATCTACTAAAAATGACTATTTTCGAACGAACTTGATACAAACTTGAAAATAAGTGCATTTAATTGCTCCATAAGGCAATGGTTAATAACAATATACGCATTGGTCCAATAGTTAATGATTTAATTACCGATTGAACCTTGTAAACCGTATCAGCATACACCCTACTAACAGCAACTTTATTGGTGGATGCGCCGGGGTTTTAGGAAATATGTAGCAGTAATATATGTATTAGTCAAATAGTCAACGACATAGTAACATATTACGATAATATAGACGCACCTGTTAAAGAGTTGGAGATGGCTGTTACTAAAAGTGGAAATTTACCGATACTTAGGATAATTTTGCCGATTTTTTATATATTACAAGGACAAGAGTGAGAATGAATAAATTTAATTTATCCGTAAAGCAATATACGCATTAGACAAATAGTTAAAGATATAATTACTGATTACAGTAATACACTGGACAATAATGCGAGCGGCGGTGTAACTGACATTATCGGACTATCAAAATAATTGTAGTGTATAATTAGGTGACGGTCCGGGGCGAGATGGGCGAGGCGGGCGGTACCCAAGGGGTTCGAAAGGGGGTCGTAGGAGGAGAAGGATGGAAGGGGGGATCGGCCGGTGATAATAGGTTCCATCAGCGGGGATTTGTCGCGGGAGAAGTGGACCATCCAAATCCCGATGAAATAACAATAAATCTTTGGTACTATCTGTATTTCCGGTCTAGGTCTAACTTAACCACTTGTCACTATACGGATACGATCGTTTTCGCATCTTTTAACTTTTAGATAAGCAAGATTCATTGCCCCGAACACTATTATAACTCCCCCGTATCGAGCAGCTCGTATCCGTTCCCGCAGGATCTCGCCGCCCTACGTTCTATTTTTATCCGTAAGGTTCCGCCGACCGTCGACGTCCTTTTTTAGGTGCGGATAAATCACCGCGTACAAATTGTCCGTTGAAATATCGCTGATTAGGATCTTCTAAAGGAGAGGAGGCGGACGTTAACCGAGCGTTAGCGGATCGTTCGCGGTCGCGACGCGATAAATATTCATAAGCGCTGAACGTACTTTTAATTTTCGGACTGCGCCTCCTCAAATATTAATCATAATTAGAGTAGCTTGTTTGCGAGAAATTAAAATTTCGAGATGTCGTTTAATTAACAAAAAGATCCGCGACGAAGTTCGCCCGGGGCGCGCTTCTTTTTCCGTCGCGCCCAGATTTGTTTACCAGTTCACCGTTGCCGGACGGAGCAATTCCCATTTTGCCCCCTTAAATTTAATTTCGTAGATGACTTTGCCACCAACGTTTGCTAACTTTTATACGCGACGCCGCGCCGTTTCCGTTCTGACAGCAGTTTAAGCAACGCCCGTCGTGGCGCGCCGCCACGTCGTCCCTTAATGAACACCTAAGCTCCGTTCGCCCCTAAATACCCCTCGGACCGCTCGATCAACCCTCGTTTTTACACTATTTTTATACCGCATCTGTTATAATCGTACGTAACGATCGTTCGCCACCGCAACAAATTTTCTTTTGTTGTATTTTTTTTTTTTTTTAATCCGCGGCGATACGAAACATTTACCGTAGTCGTATGGTAAATACACCATAGAAATTTAAACTTTTCCAACCGATATAGTGGTACCGTTGAGTTCGTATTAACGTATTGTCCTGTGGACGACGTGTAACTCTCCCAAAGACGTGTAAGTTGTCGAGAGAGTTGAAATTGTCGATAAAGCAAAGATATTGGGCGGAATAAAGCGGCCTTTGAGTTTTTAAAACCCGGAAATAAGCTTGTCTATAAAAGAAAAGTACGTCCCGTATAAATACGGGCAAAGGGGATGCGAAAATCAACAAACGGCCGATACTACGTCGAAATGGGTTCAAAGAGATATCCCGAAATAAAAAGGGACGAGGTAAAAAGCCGGCCGCGGGATTTGAATTTCGCGATGCCGCGCCGGAGTAAATAAGGTAATATTTCTAAAGTTTAGTCGTGCGGTTAGAGAAGGCGAAGGGTGTGAAATAGGGGCAATAAAAGAGTTATCAGGCGCCCGGGCGTAAATCACTTTCTCGCCGAAATTTGATGCAATTCTTTAAATGTGATATATTTGATAATCTGCGGACGAGGACGGGTATAGCCAGGGATTAATCTAGTACACGAATTGTACAAGTCCCTAGGTACATTGTTCCCACGAACAGCCGTTTTATCACCACCCCGGCTCGCCTCCTCAAACCAATAAACCTGCCAGCCCCGTTCGTTCATTTGATTCATTCCATATTCCGGTCTCGGTCTCCGATTTACATGTTATCAATATTTTTATCCTCGTTATAAAATCGTTTTACAATCGCCGTCTTAAATCTTAAGTCTCACAATTTCCGATAACGGCGCCGAGGGAATTGTTGCCTTCGCGCCGCGAATATATTCCTCCTTCTCCTCCTGTTACCTCCTCCGCGATCGGCGGATTTTAATTTTTAATACCTCATTTTCTCGCCCGGTAGATTTGTCCGCAGTTCGTTTCGCGTCGGGGGTTTGCCGACGCGGTAATACGATTATCGACGCCGGACGATCGCGCGACCGGCGAGTTTCGAAAAGAAAATTAACATCGCGTCCGGCGCGCAGCGCGCTTTCGTTTCCGGTCATCCTTAATTAAGGGCCGAGGCCGAGATCGGAGCAACCCCCGAGAAGACAATTAGACGCGCAAGTCAAACAACCGTACCAGACGGAAAAAGGCAAAAATTCGCAAATTTCGCAAATTTCACAAATTTCCCCAGAATCGCTTCGTTAACAAACGAGAAGGAGTTTTTTAAGACGCGCGCGGCACGTAGAATCGGACCGCATTTGAATGCATAGACTTAGACGTTCGACGTTCATTTCTCCAGGGAAGACGACTATCGATCAATCCGATGTGTCGTTAATAATAAACGCGATGTTTGTTTGAAATTTACGCAGAACGACGCGACCTCCGAATCCGAGGCGTAAGCGTAATCCGGAATTAATGGGGGGCGATTTTTTGCGCGGGACGATTTTTGACAAGTAGAAAATGAACTGTCTCCGAAAGTTTAATGAAGGTAACTTTAAATAGTTCGGGGAGCCCGTTTCGCCAAAAAGGTTAAAATATCCCTTTAAATTTTTCAACGTGAATACGTAACAAAGCGATAACATCTTGCCGGAGGAAGCATAATACTTCCAGAGGAAGGTAGTAGTTCAGTTTCCCGCCGCCGACGCCGCCCGACGCCGCCGCCAGCGCCCCTGCCAGGAAAACATTTCCTTTCTGTATATTTCAATGGCGGCGTCAAGTTGTCAAATCTCGGCCCGCGGTATCACGCACATTTACACGCTCTGGGGGGTGAATCCAATCTCGCCCTCCTCCAACACCTTCTTCTCGTTCTACCTTTTTTTTTCTTCGTATCCGCGACTACTTATTGAAAGGTTTTAAACGAAACCCACCGATAGATGACGATTGTTTCGGCGGCGGGAAAACCCCTTCTCAATACGCTTCCGGTCTAATAGAATTTTCCCGGAAGATTAAACGGGCGCGCCGAAAGAAATTGCTCTATTGGCGCGACGAAACACAATTTAGTATTAATTAAAAGGGTCGGTAATTAAAAAGAACACAATTATCGTGTCATAATTGAAAAGTCCCTTAAACGGAATTAAGAATTACCGCTTCGGGTCGCTCGAAAACAATCGATGCTCTCGGATCGATTACCTTACAAAAACAAGACATAAATCAGCTCCTCGTCGGTCTGCGTCTGACGAAAAGGAAGGAACGAACGGCCCTCGGTCGAACTTTCAACTATGTCAATTATACCGATAATTTTAGCGGTTTAATATTCGACGCCCCGGCGCTACCTCGGTAATTTAACAACACGCGCCTAACCGTTTTGTTGGCTACCTACGAAAATTACCTCCGAAATGCCACGATAAGCTCGCGAATTAATCACCATTATAACGTCCCAATCCACTTAATGGATCAACTACGTATAGATAATCGACTAAATATCGCGCATCACGTATTCATTAAATAAGTACAAACTTTTTGCCATTTGATGAACGAGACGTTTCAGTTCATCTCGTAGAGTATTAAGCGAAACGCGAAAATCTCGAAGACGTGACGTGCCGTGACTTATTCGGACGCCGGAAATCGTTGTTTGGGTACGTTTCTAAAAGAGGGCGTGCACAATATTTTCCACTTTGGGAAAACTTGCCGGCAATTCATCATTCCCCGAGGAAAATAAATCGAACGCGCCGGGAACTTTCTAATTCCTTCCAATATGCCGCAGTTGACCAGAAACCAAGTGGCATTATGGCGTACGGCGGCGAACGCATTTTTTTCCCGAATCGCGTGATTAACGATACGGCGAAACAATTCTATTTATAAGCCGGGCGGCGAAGAATCCGCCATATGGTCGCTAGAGGGACGTAATAAATACATCGGGAAATATATTTGCCGAGGGAATGCCGAAGGCATTTCGTTGATTTAACCCTCGGAATGTCGTACAGTTGTCAGAATACGCGGTTAATTTAAGTTGTATCGTTAAACCATTTATTTTACTCCCGTTCCCGTAACAATTCGCATTTCAGAAAGTTAAAAGTAGCGTACGCGTATAACGATTGATTATTAAATAATGTTATTTTCAAAGGGGATACTCTCAACAGATGTAAATTCAAATCATTTTAGTAACGACGAGATTACATGACTTTGTATTCACCGATTTTGATTAAAGTGCTAGTAATCGATAAGTATTAGTGCGTACCACAAATGTATAAAATATTAACATGCAATATTCTGGAATACGCGCGTAAATCGTGATTATAATCTGCTATTTACGACCACGGCGCTTATATGTCACTAGTTGACCATCCCCTTAAACCGCCCATCGTTGAGTCACCACGAATTGCTTTCCACATGCGTACCCAGATGGTTCAAATCCCGTAACTTACATACAGTGAAATTCCCCTTCGCGGACACCCCTGTTGAACGGACACCCCCTTTAGACGGACAGTTTCTCATGGAACCGTTCGATTCTCATATAATTACTTCACATTTCTCTTAAGCGGACACCCCTCTTGAAGGGACACTTTTGGTGGGTCCCGTTAGTGTCCGCGCAAGGGAAATTTCACTGTATATAGTTGTTCCATGGAAAGAAGGATTCAAGACCAAGTCGCAAATTTTGAAAAAAAGTATATGTTTTTAATTTTTAATATTTCACTTTAGTACACTTTTGTGTAATGATACGAATCAATCGGTAAGACTTTAATCAAAATCGATGAGTATAAGATCGTGTCTCCTTCTAAATAAGTTAAATTTGTTTATGAATGGTTTTATAGTTTTTGACTGAATAAAACCATGTTTACGTTGTACGACTGAGATTAGAGCTTCATAACGAGGTTATATTATTACCATTATTTTTTCTTTTCAGAAGCAATGTGACGAGTAAAATTTGTAACAGACAAAGATGTATGTGGGTTTGTTGACCCGGTCAAAATTAGCATACAAAAGACTTAGTAGTTCAAAGCAATAACGTTAAACAATTATGATGAGGAGCGGCGGGGCTCGAGCGTAATAAAGCAGAGTTTATTTTATTACGACTACTCACATCTTTGTTATACGCAGAATGAAAAATTCAGCTTTTAGTTAGGAACACAAAATGAAGGTGGCGTAATGCATAACAAGTAGTCGGCTGAAGGGTTAGTCGCGACGGTCGTGCGGAATTATAAACTCGCCCCGTCGACCCTATTTACGCATTACTTACGCAATATTTATAATAGTTCAGTTATCGCCGTGAAATACGGTCGGTACCGTTACGCGCATAGCATTTTTAAAATTTTTACGATTCGATGTTCATTACACACTAATAGCGTTGTAAATCGGTATTCATTCCAATTTGTTAATCGCGATATCAGAAAATCGGTCCTATTAAAACGTCCGATCGGCATTCAAAATGCGGACGTTTTGTCAATTTTCGGTAATGCACTCGAATAACACGCTATATATAATTTAATAGAATCCCGTCGATGTACAAATCACTTTCCGTACGTACCGTTGCCCTCATTACCGACCGGTTTTTGCTGTTAATTATTGAGCAAACGCGAACGCCGATAAAACATTCATAGGAGGGAAATTGTTTATAACGGGATAAGGGGATTATCTCAACACGATGAACGATTCATAACCGGTTTGTTTAAATGGGGATTTATTTTCGATCAAATAAACCACCGTTTCCAAGTTCGACTTCCCATCGAAAGAAATTCACAAAACACGACGGAAACTATCGCCGTTAAGGTTATATATTGAGGTAGATAAGGAAAGACGAGGATCTAACAATATCTATTAGACGTAAACGTAAAATAGCCGAAGATATTTACGGCAACTACCGCAAAATAAATTTTATCATTTCGATTATTACGAATTTCGCTAATTAAAAGCTTTTATTTAGAGAAATTTAAATGTCCGCAAACGCGTCGCTTATTGAAAATACGAAAAGAAAAATAATAATATCGCGATAAATAAGAAAACGTAAAATCGTCGAGGATATTTACGAGAACGGCCGCGAAGTAAGAATTTGAAACGGTTGCTCATCGAATTGATAGAATCCCCGCGTTTTTTGGAGTCAGGAAACGTTTTATCCTCATCGTTGTACAGAATGACAACTACAGTTACCGCCGTATCGGGGTCCTAAGGTGAACTTTGGAGAAAATTTTCCGCACGACGCCGTTTTTGTCTCGCTCTCGCTCCAGTCGTCGCGACGCCACCGCTCCTCGTCGGCCTCCGTTTCTTACGTCGGGGCAATAAAGCGGTCCCATAGGCGCAGTTAACGTTCGTTTTCTTCATCATTTATAGAATCCCGTTCGCGGCCTCCTCAAATCCACTTCGTAGCGTCGATTACCGGCCGCACGGCACGATCTCGACGACGCAAATTTAAAGTTATTACGCGGCGTTACACGACGAACTCGCGCGTTTTTTATGTAACCGTCCCCGCGCGTAAATTCGACATTCGCCCGGCGTCCTGTTTTCGGATCGTAAATTAGATTTTATGACTATTTATTCCGATTGTTTTAATTTAACGTCTTTCACGAAAAATTACTAACCGGGCGAACGGTTACGGTTTTGAAAATATGATACTAATCGGCGTAAAATAGATGTAAGAATAGGGATATCGAGATCGAGTAGTTTCGATAATGCGATAAATCGTTGAGCCGGTATTAGCAAGTAGCTAATTAGAAAATGCATCAGGTTGATTCAGTGGTAATAGGAGGTTAATTCCCCGGCGTACCGGGGATTATGTATCCGCAATACAGCTGCTACGCTAATTGTACGTCGATGGAAGGAAGGTGGGGTTAATTGTTTCCTTTTTCTTCGTCGAATCATAATTGCGAAGTGCGGGAATACGTATCAGGGGTGGACGGGTTAATTAAATCCGGTTTTAACTAGTTCGCAACTATATAGGGGCAAATGATGCGCCGCCGTTAATTAAATGTGGGAGATCGGAGCGAAAATTGGCGCATTTTATTCGCGACATAAATCATAATCTCCGCTTGTTTTATGGCATTTTTAATTTCGAGTGGCATTTATTCGCAAATTGTTTGCAAATTAGCTGTCAAACCGTTTACCGCGCCATAACTCATCTAGTAATCGCGCGCTTCGCGCGTCGCTCCGAAAAAATCGCTTTCAATATTTTGGCCGTTGAAATGTTAAAGTTTGACGGGCGCGACCGCCCTCCGGACGGTAAATACGTACGAAATAATTAAAATATAAAGGGCTCGTCGGTAACAATGCGACCTCTCGCCGCCAACCGCCCGCCGCCCATTTGGCAACAGCTGCCTAGGAAATTATATCAGCCTGTTTAAATTGCGTCGCATTTGTAATTTCGGGAGACGGAACGCTTCCGGACCGCTAACTATCTTTATGGGATTACGTTAGGTACTCGATTACGACTACGGTCCGACACCCCAACGCGTTCCGTAGGTTTTTAGGACGATTGACCGGTTCAGACGGACTCGGTCAATCTCAATTTCGGTCGAATTAGTCGCCCAGATGGCGGTCTCGCGCGACCGTTTTTGAGAAATTTTCAACTAAATCCTTTACATCTTCGCTACCATTTATCAAAGATTTTCTCATATTTAGGGAAGCGCGTCTCCCGTGATAAATGTATTGCTGCGGTCCTTTTTAAAATGCGGGACGCGGCCCCGCAAATTGTCCGAGTCACCGTCGAGTTCCTCAGCGAAAAAACCATTTCGATTGTAAACGTTAGCCGAGAATAGGGCGACGAGCCGCCGTCGCCTCCGCCTCCGCCTCCGCCGTATGGCGGACGTATGGGCCCCGTAATCTGTCGATGCCGACGATGTTTATCCATCACTTATAACCATTTGTTGCCTTAACCCGACGCAGGTCTAAATATAGGGGAAAAAACGGTCGAACGGACGGTCGGCCTCCTCTGTTTACGCCCGGCGGCGGCGGAGGCGGCGCGGACGTCGCGCCGCGATTGCGTTCACTTCCTCTATCTTTGTAAATCCCTTTATATTGGACGTGTAGATGTAGCATCTGCTAAAGGATTTGCGGAATACATAATGTAAACGCGGCTAAGTCATACCGCGATGGAAGTGGAAGACCTCGGATTGTCGGCCCGGCCCGGACGGGGTTGAATGCATAACAAATAACTAAGTGGATATAGTAGCGGTATTGATGCCTCTGCCACTCAACCAGCCCCTCCGGTGATTTACATTACGTCTCCGTTATTGTCACCCCGCGATATCATCTGAATAACCAAATTCCGAAGAAATTATTCCCTATTTCCCGTTCGTCTTTCCGCAAACCCCGACCTCGTAAAATGTTTACCCTATCGACACCCCGCAATCCTTAAAGCGTACGTCAACAAAATTTATTACGCGTATAACGCATACAATTTTTTTATCGCGATAACGTACGTCATAAAGAATCGTGCGATTCTTTAAAAATCGTCTACCGTAAATCGATCCGAAAAAGATAACAAAAACGGACGCAAAACGGCAGAGGACACATTCTAAACGGTCCGATACGCAATTTACATACAAACTGCGTAGGAAAAGTTGGGCTGAGCCGAATACGAAATCGAAAATCGTCGGGAACCGGGAGCAGTAAATGTAGAAGTAATTGAAAGCAAAAACGTATCACTAATTGTTGAAATGCGGGCGGCTTTTAAAATCTCTTCGGAACTTTGTAATGGTCGGCACGTGACGTATGTAAACGACGGCAAACCGACGTAAACACGATACAATTGGGGGGACGTGGGCGAAATCACAACAACTTTTAATAATAAATCCGAAAACCGCGCGGACTTTAATAACGCCGCCCGGAGAGTGATTTATTAACGGAACTTGGCGATACGCGCGCCTTTTTGAATCACTTTTATAAGTTCGGCAACTAGCGCCATCAGAGCCGCGCCGGCCGCCGAAGGAAGTTCGCGCGACGGCGACGTTTGCCCCCTATCTATTGCCAGTTAGCGCCCTTGTTTAGTTATAGTCGTATATCGCCATAATTGGAAAACATGGCGCGCCGACAATGGTACTTCCGAACAATACGGACAATAAAACACCTCCGATCTCCCGTACTTGTCCGTTTCGACGTCGTTTATTAGCGTCCGACACCCATATTCTATTTAACCCCCCTACCCTTTATTCTTTTACCCACTCTTCCAGAAAAAAGAAAACATTTGTAATTTTTTAAACGTACATGGAGGTACTTTGGTTAATGCGTACATTATATAAGTTTTTTAAGAGGAAAATGTAGGGTAGACGATAAGAGGGAAATAATGGGAAGTAATGGAAATTTGGATTTTAGAAACGCCGTTTAGGCATCGAGGATGAGGTTTTGCGGCCGATCGAGAGCGAAATACAGAGCATATGGCGTGTCGGCGGTTCTGGCGGCGGTTTAATTAAATAAAACGCCGTCAATTCGCGGTGGCGTTGTGACAATTGAAATTTCCGCGTATATTTATTAATTCGCGCGTAATTGTCTTATTACCGCAAATATGTAATTGAATTATCAGTATTTAATTACGGGAGCCGACGCGTAGAGTCCGGATAAATAAGCCCCACGGTACCCCAGATCGGGCGGCGGTAAATTATTGGGCCGCGTTTGTTATTGATTGTGGGCAGCTCTAATCTGCATTGTGTATTATTGTACAAACAATAACAGAGTTGCCGTACGGGCGCGGTAGATGTGCCGAGATTGCTCCGATAATGAGAAGATTACAACTCATACGTGTTTGTAAACTTGGCCGGCGTTAGTAATTGTTTCGGGACTTTAATTAATGCAATTGTTTGTCCTCGATTAATCGGCACCGATGAGAAGTCAACGGACGGTCGAGGCGTCGTCAAAAATGCGAACCTCTCGCTTAATTAATAAATAAACACGGCCGTTTCGGGGGAGGAATCCGAAAGAAGCGCGACCGGCACGACACTCCCTATCGATCCCGTTAATTCCTTTTTAAATTCCGCGCCCGCCATGAGAATCCGCGCCGTACGCGCTTGATAATCGAATAACGGCGCCGCTTTGATGTAATATTCCGCGGCGCTGTTTAAAGATCCCGTCTTGTCAATATTTCGTCTAGATTAGTAGAAGTTTCATTAGCACGCTACGCTCTAGAGACCGTCTGAGTCGGATAGGATGATAGCGTGGCACGTAGCGGTTCTCCCCGGTCGCCGGACGCCGAACGCCGAACGACGAACGGAGGAATTGCGGAATATTCCAAGGCATTCCGTAAAAAGTAATCTCCGAACTTGGAAAAGTCCTCGTCGACGTCGGGCCTATGCGTATCGTATCTAAGATTAAAAAGGGAATTTATCGACCGATCGCTACTGGAGCGCGGAGCGGACGGGACGTGTTTATTAGTTTAACTGCCGGCGTAAAAATCGCCCTCGCGTTTCTAATAACTTCCGGTTAACTAATAGCGCCCTTGCTCGACCGGATGCGACGAATTTTTGCGCGTCGTCGCAAAATGCGAATTACCGAGACGGTTAGCGATCGCGATAATAAAGAGGCGACAAACAAGGGAATAGGAACTATTATCGCGTAATAGAATTTTTGAGGCGCGGTTGTAAAATGCAAATTCACGAAAAAGTCGACGGCGCGACGTCGGGGACGTTATCGGCGATAAACCTCCGAGTGGGCGACCGGTATTAAACGTTGGATCTCGGGATTTAATATGCGATAAACATACGCGGAAACTCCTCGAAAGGAATAGAGTTGTTTACCGCGTCGCCATTAAAAACGCGACGCGCGCGGCGCCACACATTTAATACCGTAATTGCGTTAAAGGGGCTACCGCCGCCGCTCGCTTACCGCATTCCCGTTATCTGATAAGCTATTGATAAAGAAGACGGATGCTTAACGTATCGCCGCCCGTTATAATTACTAAGGGTAATTAATTAACATTGTATAATGCGCGCGGCCACGTCTGTGAATGCTAATATTGTGCCGCCAACCCCGTAATGGCTCGATATTGCGGCTATCTTGTCGGGATTTAATGTAACCCGTGTTCTATCTTTCCCTAATTAATCAATAGAGCGATCTTACGTTCTTTCAACCTTCGCTAGGAGTATCTCGGTTAGTTAGAAGATTACGTATTCATTTTACTTGGTTTGGGGGGATGATACGTGCCTGTATAATTCATTGTCGTCGGTCGCGGACCGGCCAAACTAAAAACTTGGCAATTTCATTCATTATTCATATTAATAAATCATTTACATCGGGAGTACCACCTTCCCGGCGGAATAATTTATAATTTCCCTAACGGTATTATATAAATCTGCCTCTCGGCTTGTACCGATGCGGTTAAGTATGCATTAGGACCTCGGCAACATTCGCCGTCTAATTCGTAATTTACAATCGGAGTCTCCTCGGCTCCCCGCGACTTTCCGGTTTTAATTAAATATGCTGATATCTCCTTTAAATCTTCTATTTCGCGACGATTCCCCCCGTCCGTCGACCGGCTTCCGCAACGGGAAGAAACGTTAGTTCCGATCTCGACTTCCCTCCTCCCTCCTTTTCTTATTTTTTAATCGCCCTTGTTTCCTTCGTTTAACCGGTTATTACGTCCCTCAAGTATTCTCGTACCCAACTTTCTTCACATTTTGCATTCAATATTTATATTACGCCTACTTTATTATTCTACTACTAGTCAAAAGGTAATATTGTTAGAAAACTTTATTTTTTATTTTAACAACAGCTAAAAGAGCGCGCTTTTAAAAATAAAGACTTTTAAACAAAAAAAAATCTTCATTTAAAGTGGATTAAACCGAGAATAACGAACTTTTACCGACAACTGATAACGATTCGAATGTATTTACGTAAACAGCTATTTGTCCTATAATAAATATTGATAAAGTTTGTTGTCATTTAAAAGGTCGCTAAGGTCAAATGAATTAAAACAAATCTAAATTTACTCTAAAGCAATGTTTCTCAACGTGGGGCGTACGCCCCACAGGGGGGCAATTTGATTGTTAAGGGGGGCAATTCGGTTTTTCACGATATGTTTTGAAAATTTTGTTAGTGTGTTTCGTTAAAAATTTTCTACTGATTTCTTCCTAAAAGGTATCATAAAAGTTTGTTATGTTAACAATTCCATTAAAAATTATAACTTTAAAAACGTGTGACCTTTTTTTTTTGGCATCGACTGTGTCCCATGACATGTTTTTTTTAGATAGATTTTATGTTTCAACTTTATATTATTTTCATATGTAAACAGGCAAATCAACACATTTTTACTTTGGGGGGCCTCGCGGAACCTTAGGGGGGCATAACACTATTACAAAAGCTAAGATGGGGTATGGCACAAAAAAGGTTGGGAAACACTGCTCTAAAGTAATAATTATAAAATTTAAGTTTAATAAGACGAGTAACTTTTTTTTTTTTTTTTTGATAAAGTTAAAGGTAAGAAAGCCATTCTTTTTAAATCAAACACGTCCAGGGAGGTATAAAATGTCACATTTACTGTATTACAGATGTATATCTATAATTGTATGTCATTCAAGTAGGGTAAAAGTGAGCGAAAAAATCGGCCGCGATATGCGTCCGCCCGAAAGGGACGGCAGAAGGAAGATTTGCGAGCGAAATTTTTGTACGATGCAGTTGCCGTAGACGCGTATCTTAAAATAGGTCTTTTATAGCCGTACAAACGAACTATTAAGCGTTTGACGAAGTGCGAGATACTAAAACGAGCGACATTCCTACGATTTTTTCCTCGGTGGGTTATTGTATTTTTAGCCCCGAATATTTACGTCATCGGGCGGCGTCCATTAGGCGATCTTTTGATCTGAAAAAATATTTATTACAACCTCTCGAACGTAGGCCTTTTTAATTCGGGGCACTTTAGTTTATCTTGACCAATATATTTAGGTAAAGTTTAAGCTCGCGGGCGCCACCCTGAATATGTACGTAGTTTTTATCCCTTAATGCCATCGGATCAGACCTTGGAGATCGTCACCGTAAAGGGCGAAAATCCCTTTTATGGACGGGCCCGGAATGATGAATACAGTTCGAGCGGAGTCGAAAATGTTTTTGCGCTAATAGTCGAGCTATTAGTCCGAACGCGCGTTATCCCGGAGGTGGCCGCTCGTATTTAACTAATAAAAGCCGGATCTTTCGCGAACTTTGGTATTCATGAGAATGCCGAACAAACACGACTTCGTCAACCGCCTAAGTGGCGTTCTATCTTTAACGAGATGTAGGTTACAACTCACTGGCAATGCTTCATGCAAATCTCACTCTGCTTTGAATTACCACGCTACCGAGACGTTGAACTATAATAGCAATCCGACCTCTTTCGCACCAACAATATTCCTTATTTCATTTAAACCGCATCTCGACTCGTTTTCAACTAGGTGTTGATGACGTGTGTTGGAAATCAAAATTTTAGAACGAAACGTACATCTTATTCGTAACGAGCGTAAAAGAGAAAAACGGAACGGTCGCTTTCGGAACAAAGCGCAAAACAGCAATTTTTTGTTATTTCATCCCGAGTGCCGTTGGATATTTTCCGTTATTAAAATCCTTGTCAAAAGACGCAATCCGATACAGTTTTCTATTGATGCCGTGCAATAAAAAGGGGAATAGAAACAAAATCCGTTGAATAACTTTATAAGTCGCGACTCGTTTAGCCGTCCTCTTCTAAACGGGCCCTTTTCGATACAGGAAGATCCGACGATAAGGATAAATAATGCCGCCTTATCCGAGCCGCTCCTACTCCAAATTCATCCATTTACTATGTTAATCCGGGCATTTCATGAACACCCTGTCATTTAATTCTTTGCTAATACCTTTTCGTTTATTTATTTATCCGGTCCATTCTCGCCGTTCGACAAAACCGATTTATTCCTCGTTTTTCTTTCATAGACGTGAGCTTTACAATATATTTTACTCTGTTCGCATGTTACCTGTTAAAACTGCGCGATGGAATTACACCGTAAATATTAATTTTTACCCATCGCACGTATTCAAATATAATGACGCGTATGAATACTTTTAAATACGATTCCGATTAACATTTTACAAAACGACACAAACACTCAACGCGATTTTGTTATAAACTAAGTTTAGGTAAATATTTTTTCGCTTTATTAATGAAATTACAACTAGAGATAAATCGGTGTAAACTGAAAATTTTACGCTGTACATTGTAATTATTTATACAATTTATCTATCGAACAATATCGATAAATCGATTTGGATTTTCGATAATAAACCTAAAATTGAAGGACACGATTTTAAAACACCCCCTATAAATTAATTCTAACTTTATATCATGTATCAAACGATATCGATAAAATGATTGGAATAATTAGTCTAAAATTGGAAGACTCGACTTCAATGAAACACCCCATATAAATAAATTCCAACTATATATCATGTATCAAACGATATCGATAAAATGATTTGGATAATTAATCTAAAATTGAAAGACTCAACTTCGATGTACCACCCCATATAAATAAAAAAGTTTCAGTTTTATTGTAATGTTACAAAATACCTATTTCAATCGTTTTTATTCTACTCTAGGTTGAAAAAGCTGTATTCGAAGAATGGTAAGGTGTATCAGAAGAAAATCATCTGGTCATTTGAAGAAGCGTAGATAAAGAAGTGATCTGAAGTAATGGTTTTGTGTTCATGTTTATTACATTAAATAAAAATTAAAAGAGTGATTTTTATTATAATTTTGTGTACTGTTTATGATGTTTTCTTAGTTGGGTGGTTTGGATAACATAAAAAGTAATAATCCGAGTGTAGGAAATCCGGGGGAATTGGCGACGATACGAGCTTTGATCAATTTTATATCAAATCCATTAGATATTCACTTTCTGAAAGCTCGACTTGGCGCCGAGTAGCGGGTTTCCGGTAGTTGCCGAGATGGCAACGTCGCCGAGGTGCAAACGGGCGTCTCGGCCCGTTTTATTGCATTAGATCGCCGAAATTCTTCCTCCCCGCCTATTAACATCCCGGGGTGACACATGACGCCCGAATTAGTTCGGGATTCCGTCTACCGGGGGATTCCCCATACATATGTATGTCGGACAATTCTTAATTTGGCCCCCTCTATAACTTTAGGGTGCGCATGCATTATTTAACAATGTCCGATATTGCGACGCGGTGAATCAGCGCGGGGGTCGTCAAAATGTCCGGTAATTAGTTTAATTTTCAAAAAGGAAACCGGAAAAGAGGGATCGCGCCAACGGTTCCGGGCCTCGTTGCCCCGTACATGCGAATTAGGAACAGAATTTTAGTTTCGGACAATTATGCGGAATTCAATTATCTCCGACGCGAATCTAAGCGGCTTTAGAGAATTCGCTTAATTTAGTAATCCCCTATGGACGATCTAGTACCTACATTTATATCAACAATAACTCCAGATTCGTACCAGCTATTACTAGTTAAATAAAAAAATTATTAGTAAAAAATTCAATTATAAACATGTATTTTATTTCTAACTACCTCTTGGATTCATTTTAAAGATCGGTAATAAAAATATAAATAAAAATATTCAAAGGAAAACATAGGGTCAATGCATTGGTTCTCGACCAGTTAACAAAAAAATTGACTTTGAATGTATTTTACATATAGAAAAATTATTCAAATTTTATTACACCTAGCCTTCAACGATTCCTCAATAAGTTCTTAGCAGTGTGGAAGTATGATTTTTCCTTTCTTTTAACAATATTTATTAAAATTTCAATAAAAATAAAAAAAGTACAATATCACTACTTCTCGACCACTCCGCGGAGTTCTCGACCATTTTATATTAGTTCTCGACCACCACAAATTGACTAATTTCTAAGAAAATATATTTAGAACAATAGATTCCATTAGAGAAAAACATAAATTCAAACAATTTTAATATATGTATACATATATTTTCACTAAACAAACATAAATAGGAACTTACAAAAAATAGATTATTATTTTTTACTAATAAAGAAAGTGACATTAATCAATTTTCTTATTACAGTGGTCGAGCACTAATTGATTTTCGACCACCTATAATACGAATATAAAAAAAGAATACTTAGGTCTAATTTAATGGTCGTAAACTAAAACTTAAAAAGTAGATATATAAATTAATTGAAGTATACACAAAAATACCAACAATTCTTAAATAGATGATATTACCAAAACAATTAATTTTTTAAAAGCTTACTGATTCTCGACCATTTTGGTCGAGAACTGAAAAAGGCAATTATTTTAATATTGGTTGGCGACCATCAAATATTAAGCAAAAAACTTACTGTGAGCCTATGTTTTCTTAAAATATATAAGCAACTATAGCTAATAATAGATATAAACCATGATTTAATCACCTAACGTGTTTAAAATCAAAATTATTTATTATTTTCTGGCCGGGTTTACTTAACACTTTTTTTACACTATACATCAAACTATACTGTCATCGCGATAGAGATGTATTTACTGATTTTTCACGGAATAACGCAGATTTTTAGTTCCATTTAGAGAACAATTTTAGAAGTGCTAGAGAAGTACGAAACCAAATGTCCACACCTTTTTAAAGTATAGCGAATATATTTCTTATTATTTGACTTTAAATGACAAAATGGTCGAGATCCAGTGCCGGTCGGCTAACCAGTGCATTTACCCTATCATGTGTCTAAAAACAATTGACGCAAATTAAATAGAATGGCACGTTTGTAATTTTTAATATGACAGTTCTTATTAAAATACAGGGTGTTTAAAAAAGATATTAATGGGGGCAATATTAAAGGGGGTGATTATCCAGGTCATTTTATACAAAAAAGTTTATTATAAACATGGTCTGGAAACGCTTCGTTACCGATCTACAGCGTGTTGAAGTTTAATTAAAAAAAGCAGTAGAAGTTTACATATTTTGAAACAGTTCAACGCGTTCAAGCATTACTTCCTGCTGGTTTTCCTCTTCGCATTGCATTCTGTTAATGGCTTTTGCAGAAAATGGTTGAAATCCCTCAATTCTTGATGTTGATTCTGTTCACCGATTAAGCGAATTTTTCAAGAAATACGATACGCAATTTCCATAATAACCATGTATGGTGTGAGGAGAATCCACATGAAATGAAGATCGTTTTCACCATCAGTTTTCTTTAAACATTAGACTTGGAATTGTATGACTGCCTAATTAGACCGGTATTTTTACCAGAAAGACTTACCGGAGAGGTGTATCGCAACTTTTTGGAAAACACGCTTCCTGGTTTTCTGGAGGACGTACCATTAGTAATTAGAGATGCAATGTGGTATATACGCGATGGCGCACCAACTTTAGTTAAGTAGCTCGTGATTTCTTAACACAAGCATATGGAAATCGGATTAGCCGAGGTTATACTTATGGCCTGCACGAACCCCGGACTTAAATCCCATGAATTTTTTCCTGTGAGGCCATTTGAAGTCCTTGGTGTACGCTACTCCATTGGAAAACGTAGAAGACTTAAGAAATCGAATCATTGTTGGGTGCAACTCAATTAAAACAGATCTTAGTATTTTTGAAAGAGTTCGCCAGTCAATGAGGAGAAGGATTCTTGCATCCGAGCTCGAGGTGGTCACTTTGTTTTTGTAATGTTTGCATGGTAAAATTGTTGGTTTGGTAAAATATTTATTTTTGTCCTTGAATAAAACCCTTGTTCTTAAAAAAAATCTTTTATTATAAACTTTTTTGTTTATAATAAAAATGTTTAAACTTCAACACGCTGTAGATCGGTAACGAAGCATTTCCAGACCATCTTTATTATAAACTTTTTTGTATAAAATGACCCGGACAATCACCCCCTTTAATATTGCTGCATCTTTTTTAAACACCCTGTATAATCAAGAGGCAAAATAACGTAAAGTGATTTTGTATATATGTGTGAATAATTAAAAGTCAAAACTTGTATATCAAAAAATATAAAATTAACAACACAAGCTTAAATATTTTATAATCTTATTAAAATTGTAATTTGGCTGTAATCAATTTATATTAAATAAACTTATTTATGAAAACACACCAAATTTTATGGTGATTTCTTTGTTGTAAACAACATTCCATTCTTCGATTTAAATTATTGACGACTTAATTAATGCTTGAAGCTCTATGTTTATTTTTTTTTCTTCGATTCTACATTGAAGCTCTTGTAAATTATGTGTAAGATTTTTTATTAATTGTATTTTAAATAAGGAAATAAAAATAAATCCAGAGCGGCAAAATCTAAAGATCTGCCTGGCCATCTCTTGATTAGCTCTGATCAACCTATTAGGGAAAGAACATAGTGCACGTTGTGGATGAATCTTGTTGAAAATATCTATTTAATAACTCAATGTTATTTAATTAGTTTATAAAAAAATCAAAAAAAAAATTCTTGGTATCTTTGAGCGTTAGTAGTCCCTTGAAAGAACCCCCTTCAAGATGTCCCTTCAATCATCTCTTCAGAATATAGCTATACAGATGTCAATTTTGATTAAACGAGCTTTGATCAATTTTAATTTTAGTTGAAGGGTGCTTCAACTTTTAAGATTATTTGTTGACCGCAACCAAAAAGATAAAACCACGAATCATTCTAGAATAAAAATCAATGTCTTGTTGGTCAATATAGTCACACAAATAATCGTTGTACCATTGACAAAACCATATTTTTTGTGAAAAATCAGGTGGCCATAATTCTAGAATAACGGAAAATTTATAAGGGTTTAAATCAAGGTGTTTTTTTAGGTTTGCCCGAAAGATTTCAGTGCAAACGTCCTTGATACAAAAAATTAGTAGACGTAGAATTCATTAAAGTTCATTTAAAAACAGGTTCATTAAAGTTAGTAGATTAATTGAAGAGGTATTTTCCAAAACTAACTAAGTCCAAAAAAATCAAAAATCATGTTTTTGTGTTTAAAATAAGTACAAAAAAGTTGCATTTGATCTAAAGGTTTATGTTTCATAAAACTAATAAACATCTCAGTTTATTTTGATAAACCTCGAAAAGATTTATTTTAAAGCTAATCCAAGTCCAAAAAGATTACCTTCCAAAACTGACTAAATCCACTCATTAGAGTGCGTTGACAATGCTTAGTACTGGGAAAAAACGTCAAACAAGGTGTTTGGTAATTTGGTTATTTCGTTTTATTTTTGTGTGCCTGTAATAACTATTTAAAATGTCGGATGATGACAATATAGAAGTGCAACTTTGCTTAAGAGGAAAACGTAAAAGAGAACAGAGAAGTTCCTGTTGTTTGCAAGAAACCTATTGTTTGCAAGAAAAAAATAAATTAATCCTAAATATTCATGTGACTCCTTCACCACAAAATATAATATCATTTAGATATTAACACATTTCTACTGAATGTGTTGTATACAACTTTTTACAGAAATTCAGTCATATCTACAAATACTTATTTTGGACTTAGTTAGTTTTGGAAAAGTGCTCTTCAATTAAAACCTACCTATTTCCTGGGACAAACATCTTAAGTGTTAGGATTTTCTTGAATTATTTTCTGTATATTTTTAATAACACCAAGTATTATTATAGCAGAACGTCAAACTTTCTGGACTGAAAGTCGAGTGATTTCCCTTTTACACTTTCGGTGTTTAAGAAGCACTCATTTCTCTTATATCGAATTTGTTGTTTCTGGTACGTTTGTGCAAATTGATTATAAGTTACTTAGGGTGGGTTTAGGATGTCAAATTTAACCGTAACCTTAGCTGTAATAACCCATTAAATTTGCCGCAATTCCTAAACGTGGTCTAAACGCTTCTATTGAAACAAAATAGTTGAACTTTTTCTAAATACTAGAGTTACTCCTACGGTTACGATCACAGCCTTTAATTTTGACATCCTAAACCCACTATAATAGTAAATATATCCAATCCCCTTCTTCATTTTATATTCCGTTTTGAAAATAAGCCATAACAATAAATGGATTTTGTAGAATTGTAAAACACATTCCAAATTTTAAAAAATGTTCAAATTATATGTATGTAAATCAAAAAAGTTTTCAAATCAAAAAATTGAATTTTAAATTTACTTTGACATTTAAATTTAAAAATCAAAAACACCAACATAAATATTACAAAATATCCCAAAAATTAAAAGAAGATTTTCAGTCATTTTTAGACACATTTCGTTTCATTAAATATTACCAATTCCTTAGCAAATATTCAAAAACGATTTCTAAAACATCAATTTTATACGTATCATTATCAAATATTAATAACTCGATTAATTTTATATAAAATGATAGTGTATTAACATGAATAAATGAATGAATTAATTTATGCTGTTTCATTGATTTGTTACATTGGGTACAATGGCTCAATAAACTATTTACACAATTCAATTTTTTGTTCTGCACATTAAAAAATATATATTAAAAATATATAATTCATATATTAAAAAATTTTGTTTATGAAGTATAATTTTGTTTATGAAGTATAATTTTGTTTAAGTACAATTCTTAAAAGACAAAATTAGGATGAATAAACATTTTATTATTATTGAGCCACTGTAGCTATCTGTTAAATGGATTTATTTTTCAAAAATAACATGGAATATTGTTTTAATTTTAGAAATAAGTAAATGAAAAGAAAATATTTGTTTAGCGTGTAGAGGGAGAGAGAAATAATTTTTTTAATTAGCTATATGTAATTTGTTTTTACCGTCAACTCTATTTATAAAATTCCATCTACTAATTTTAGTAGATGGAAATTTGGAATAGTTAGTAAAAATTGTTTTTATAAAAATCCTTTTGTAAATAATATAAAAAAAAACTCTAAAATAATATTAAAAATATTTATAATTCACTAAACTGTATTGAAAAATAATAATGAAACGAAGTTATTTAAGATTTAAAATATTTAGTTTGATAATTTTTGAACTTTAATTAACTACCAATTATTATAAATTTTTTACTTTACTAAGTTTAAGCAGAAAATGCGAGCGAAGTCAGCTACGCCAAGAATCCAAACATCGGTAGTAGACCACCGAAGAAGCGCTTTCCGATGCGGAACATCGAGTTAGGTACCCAGAGGTACTCACCGTTGGTGCCGGCGCCCGTGGAGGCGGTCACATGCGAGAAGACAAAACACAGGATGGCAAGCAAAACAAGGGAAGCTTGCCGGGAGCGGTGAAGTTTGCGGGACATCGCCGGGAACGGCAGATCGACGGCGGCGTTGCGACGGCTAGTCGGCGTCCCGACGCTTGAACGATTCGACCGCGTGACGACGACGGAATGCGGACGATCGCCACTACCTCTGCCGGCGGGATATGGAGCGGTACTGGCGGTTCTTCAGGACGCGACTGCCGTCTCTCAGGTCCATGCGCGTGCCAGAACCGTGCCGGGAGCCGGAGCCAATCGCGGACCGCAACCCCATACCAATAAACCAATAGGAAAATCAAAAGACGTTGCATGGGAGGTTCTAGGACATGTAAGATGTGTAATTATAATTGTAAAACGCAGGTGGGTCCCGGCACGTGCCCGTCGATTCCCGCTTCCCGGCGACGCTCCCAAACCAAAAATCCGACGCCAACAGACGACTGTTCCGTTTTCCAACCGTTTCATTCAACTTTTCATTCAATTATTACGGTTAACTAAATCAAAACCAATAATACCAAATATTAAAACAATTACCATATTTACAATTATCTATAAATGATTAGAAAAGATTGCCAAAAGATTACTAAAAGATTAATAAAAGATTACTAAAAGTTTATTAAAAGTTTACAAAAGACCATCGAAATTATATTGACTTGTTACCGGAATTATATACTCATGGGGCAAGATATTATCACCCTAACACCTAGGCCTCGATAGGTTCCCTTGTATTACGCCTCGGGAGGCTTATTGATGACCAATATCTTCAATTACATGAATAATACACAACTAGACGTTGCAATGTATTAAACTGACTACAAGACCGACGGCTTTAGAACCCCTCAGAAGGTCAAAGTAAAGTTATCTTGAATATAATATACATTTTTGCCATCAACAACTCGATTCTATTATAATTGTAAAATACAAGTCAATTTCTTACTTTTCGACGATGTAAAATGGGGTGGAATATGATTCTAGCTAGTCAGAACTTCTAAAATTTTTGAAAAGTAACATAACGACATAAAATGGGGCAGAATACGAGTCTAGCTAGTCAAAACTTCTAAAATTTTTAAAAAGCGAACATAACCGAATTCACAAAAATATGTTACCAAAAGGTAAAAATTAAAACGTAGGTCTTGGCGTTCATACGTACAGTGTGCATCCATTCGACCTGCGGATAGACGCATTAGCAACAGTTGGGCGATTGTAAGTGGGCGAGCTTGCTCCGTGCAAGTAACACGGCTAGAACGGTGCGGTTGATTACGTCTATCTTCGTTGCACTTCGAGATTCGTGTGGTTACTGCGAACTGCGGATAGGGCTTTTCAATGTGTTAGACAAGGCATCGAATTGCATATGATTTTAATGAGTTAGATAAAGAGACAAATATCAACTCCAATCTGCCCGATCAGTAAACGTAATATATCTGTCCTGTGTTAACTAATAGAAGCCTATATTAGTTAAATAGAAGCGTTATTGTCGTCCTTTTTCCATTTACGTTGAACGTATCCGCAGCTCACCGGCGTGCACACAGTATACAAAGTTCGTACAAATAAAAAGATATTATTTTATATTTTTTAATTTTGTTCTTCCATAATCGTAATCGATTCCACCGTGCGACGCTTACGAAACAAAAAAAAAATTGGCGTAAACGGATGTTGTTTTCCGTCATCCAACGGTTTCATCCCCCTCTTTATCCAATTATCACGGTTAAATAAATCGAAAGCAATAACACTAGATTGATTCTTTCTTATTCGTAAATACAAAATTTATTTTGACAAGAAATCATTAAAAGTTGTATCAGTATTAGTTTCAGTACTAATTTCAGTACTAGTTTCAGAACTTTTTTCTTACTGCTATTAAGCTTAGAACCCAAATTATAATATATTAATATTTTATCTTATACTTGATTAATGAATTTTTTTTCTTTACTTTAATTTTTTTGTCTTTCAGGTGTGAATCAGATTTTTATCTGTTCTTGCTTATTTTGTGTTAATGCCTTCTTTTTCTAGGTTTTCTAGGTGCTTTCTCTAAAATAAAATAACGTATAAATTCTTTGAATTTATTCGTTATCCACTTTCTTATTCATTATTATCGGATGTTCATTTAAATTCATGCTCAGGTGTGCTTTGAATTTTTTTTAGACGACCATAGAAAGAAAAATGTATGTCGCATTATTAGTGAACTTCAATTAAATTTAAAAATAATTAAACTTCAAATTTGACAAACGTCAAATCTGGTCAAACTACACTGAACAGTTTGCAATGAGCTTTGTTCGTTGAGTTCAAACTTGACCTGCACTAAGTTACACTATGGTGCAAAGGTGCGGTTTCGTGTCGCATTTAAAGTGCAATAAGTGTAATTCAGTGTAGTGTGGTGCACTTTAGTTCAGGTATGAACGGTGATCCAACGAACGCATATATAACCTGTCATTCAAATGACTTCAAAAAAATTTCTCTTGAACGAATTAGCCGCAGATATAGAGATCTGCAAATTTTTTTTTGAGGGTATAGGAAAATAATGCGTGCAACAAAGAAGCATACAGATCTGGAAATTTCATTTGAGGGTATAGGAAAATAATGCGTGCAACAGAGACGCATATAGGAAATAGATTAGATAAACAAAGAGCGATATAACTGTTTAACCACGCCTTTTCCGACCCGACCCTAGTCGCCCAACCAACCACCTTCTTCCCACGAACTGTCGAACTGACAGTTTGACAGTCTGATGTGGTTAAACAGTTATATCGCTCTTTGTTTATCTAATCTATTTACTATATGCTTCTCTGTTGCACGCATTATTTTCCTATACCCTCAAATTAAATTTCCAGATCTGTATAGGAAGTAGATTAGATAAACAAAGAGCGATATAACTGTTTAACCACGCAACGAACTGACAGTTTGACAGTCTGACAGTTCGACAGTTTGTGGGAAGAAGGTGGTTGGTTGGGCGACTAGGGTCGGGTCGGAAAAGGCGTGGTTAAACAGTTATATCGCTCTTTGTTTATCTAATCTATTTCCTATATGCTTCTCTGTTGCACGCATTATTTTCCTATACCCTCAAATGAAATTTCCAGATCTGTATATTAATATTATTAGCGTCATAGTTTAGTACAAACCATCTTTCTAACATTTTCGCCACTGCACCTGCACTGCACCATTTGAACTTACTCCAGAGCAGGTTCAACAAAAATTGCACCAACTTGTACTGACTGCACGAAGCTGCACTGCGCGTGGTGCAACGAACAGTACGAGTGCAACTGTCATAAACGGCACTGTGCCCAACGAACACTCGATATCGGCATTGAATTCCTAAGTACAAGCAGTGCAACCCTATCGAACAAAGATATTATTTATCAATAATGTGTTTAATTTGTAACAAAAAGATTTGGTGATAAATTTTACTTTCAAGCTAGTTCGAAAATGCCATGATCTTTGAAAATGTTTATTGCATAATTTTATTAACCACTTAAACATCCTTATGAAATTTTGGAGGACCGATTACTAAAAAGATTGGTGTTTAAGTATATTTTAACCAAAATCAAGTTATTGGCTAGTTTTGTTTCATGTTCTGTCTTGTTACTTATAACCTATTGAATATTTCAGTGTTATGACATTGCGTTAATTTAATTTTATTGAACATATGTAAAAAAACGTCATACAATAAAACGTCATAAAATTCATAGATCACTTGAGCATGAATTTAAAAGAATATGCTTGATTTTTTTTATTTTGAGCCCTACGTCATCAATTTGAAAGACAACGTGAACATAACCTCGAAATCAGTAAGACACTTGACAACAGCGCTTTAGCGAACATAAACAACTTGTATCACGTGATGTTAGGCAATAACGTTTATTGCATTTTGTACTTATATTTTTATACGTATCTCTCTGTAATTCAGTTATATTACCTACAGAAACCAACAGTATCGAAATTGCATTTAATTAAATGTTAACTTTTATGTATTAATTTGAGCAGTTCAAATTTGAATATTTGGGCGGTGTTTTCTTATTAATGACGTAGGGCTCAAAATAAAAAAAAATCAAGCATACCTGATATTATTATTATTTGTATCGTATTACAATGTATTATATTATTATTAGTACAATAAATATTTATTTATTTGTATTATTATACCTAAGGAGGTTTGTTGGTGTCAATTGTCATCTTCCACGTTCCTATTCTTTTTTACCATCTTTTTTTTATTTAATTATTGTAGTTGACAAAATCAAAACTAATATTACAACCGACTACATGCTATTGATGGATGTAAAATACGTATTTGTAAAAGATTATTGAATGTTTGGGAGTCAGTCGTTGAGATTGATCGTAGATTTGAGTGTATTGACTGCAACCGGAGATATTCGGAATATAATAAACTTCATAACGACATACAACCCCATTCAGCGTGCGGGTGTATTGTTAGGTCGAGTTTGTCGAAGAATTACCCGGAGGAGTACGGAGAGAGCCGCGGTTGGGTTTTCGAATTTTCCGAACCGCGTGGCCGAAAATGAGCTTGGGCCAACGTCGTATATAATTCAAGGGGCGGAAGTATAAGTTTGGGCACCTGAAACTGTATTATGCATGCTCGAGCTGAGGCAAGATGAATAGACAATTTGCGGTGACTGCCGCGCGATTAAAAGTTGCATCTAAGCAAGGGCGGCCGATCGCCGGACCCGATGCGAGATTAATTTTTAAGTTTACAACCGAGTCCTATTCGCAAATTTATTTCGGACGAAAAGTTTTTCGCTCTGAATTAAACATTCGCTATGTTAAAAACGATCCGCGCATATTAACGCGACTCCGCCGACCTCGTATGTAAATTTTTGCGAAATGTTGCCAGGCAATTCGTATTACCCCCTATGATTCTCGTATTTACCGGACGGGGGTGAAATTTTCACGTTCCCGGTCGAGGGACGTAACGAGCGAATTTAATTTCGTTAAGCGTCGAACAAGTCACCCTTCCATCTCTGATGAACCTAATTCTAGTTAAAAAGATTCCACTCGCTCATTTCGTCGTTGCACCTATCGATCTGCACGTTCGCTACGCACCGAACGCCGAACGCCCGCCACAGATTGATAGTGGAATCCGGAAAATGTTTCATACTCCTACGACACATTCTCCTGTCGCACTTAATGAAAATATCCTTCAAAATCTATTCTTATACCATATTATAATTATCAAGATAATACATCCCCTAATAAATACGAAAACCTAGAATTGTAATTGCGAAAAGATAAATTAAAGATCAACCCTCCCAGGGAATTCATAGAGGAGCGATAACCGAGTTAGTGGGGACGTTTACAAGGGATGAAAACTAAGGAGTAACAGCTGAACCGAATCTAAGGCCATAACATAAAAATCTTTTAGTTTTATATACGACGCCAAACAGCTACAGTTTATTGCTTCCCAGGAAACTCATCTACTTAAAAATCTTAATCGTGAATATTTTAGATACCATAACAGTTATATTATGTCGAATATTTTGATTGAATTTGAAATGAAATACCTCCTTTGACGACCCTCAAAGGCTAAAATTAAAATTGAGAAAAATTTCACGTTTAGTAAATAAATTCTAAAGTTTTCAAAAATCATTCCCTCGGTTGATAAATCAAAATTGAACGTAGATAATGAAAGGAATTTGTTGAATTTGAAATAAAAACTATAAAGTGAAAAAAATTATGAATTGTGTGTTACTCCGAACGTTTTATAAGCTTAATACCAATTGAAATGTCTAATTCCACCGTACTCGTAATTTTTAGACAAGTATCGATAGCAGCATTTGGTGACTCGGTAATTATAAGAGATTACTATGGCATTTAGGTTTATTTTAAAGAGATTTGAATAAGTATCGTAACGAGGTGCGTTTTACGACGAATGGTAGTCGTTTGGATGTTGGAACCGGCGATTTGGCGGATCCAATTAACGGTCAAATCGGGTGGGATGATTTATCGCCCGATAGAGAATCTGGGAAATGTTTGATAGTCCTCCCGTCCAATTTAGATCCGCATTCATTCGCCGGGGGGCGAAGGCCGGTAACGGCGGCGGCGGTGGCGGGTCCGCGCAGGATAAGAAGTCCTGCGAAATCGTATCGGACCCGGGCGCGAAATGAGACCTGACAGGGCGGCGCAGTTTGTCGGATCGGAGATGACGCATAGTGACAGATTATCCCGACGCACCCGCGGGAACCGTACGGGAACCGAGCGAGGCCTCAGCCAGACGCCACGTAGCTATGAAACTTACACTCCTGAATGTTAATCTTCGACGGTAATGGCGTATACGTATCGTACGTTCCGTTCGTCGGCCGTGATATCGGGCGACGTGTGTCGATTCCGAATTCATAATGTAATGCGTTCCGCTACCCGCACCGCAATCCCCTTTCGCGCCCCTCGACCCCCATGCGGCCCCTTCGACGCCCCTCGTTTCGGTCTTCTTTTCCTTTTTTCGAACTTGTCTCCCGCTGACGGGCGCGCGGTCCACATTGGATTTGTTTCATAAATAAAAATCCCGTACGGCGACGCTTTCCTACCTTCGTTTTAATTCGCGACGTCGCGTCGGTCTTTAAAAGCGAAGGGAAGGAAACTTTTGTATCGAACGTCAAATCCTATTAAAATAATATTAATGAATCGGGAAGCGTGTCGAAATAAAAATGAGATTATAAAAGTTCGCGGCGACTTAATAAGATAGTTGAAATGATAAAGACGTAGACGTATTGCGGCTATTATCCGAGAATGACTAATACGAATTGAGTAACAAAGCAGAAGTTGGGAATAAAGGGCGCAGTTGAGGAATGACAAATAGCCGGCCCGGTGTCCCCCTATTAGTTATCTCAACTGTCAATTTGGGGCGCCGATGCCTTAATATCCGGGCGCGGTCATTACACGAATTAACTCTTATCTTAAAAAAAGTTCTCGAGCTCCCTCAATAAGAACTTTCGCCCAAGTTCGCCCTTTATTCGTCGCGACTTCTAAATGAGCCGTGTTCGGCCGTTCACATTTTCGTGGCCAGTTTACAAATCAAGCCAACATTCAGAAAGTTTCCTTAACAACCTCCACCTCGCAGGTCAATAAGCAACCGATCGCTCCATCCCGCACTCTTCCGGTCCGCGAAACGACTTAAAATTATATTTTCCAATAAAATTTAGTTGAAAAGTTGGACCGAAGTTTATAACAGCGGAATAAGATGAACCGATGAGAGGGCGCATGTGCTAGCGCATGCGACGTTTTAAAAAGTTATTATCTCGAATAGAAAGTTTTTGTGCGAACACGGAACGTGGAACGTGGAACGCCGAACGCGGTTGGCGATAATTACGCTTTTGAATGGAAAAACTTAATAGGGGAACGACATAAGTTTTAAAACGGCGGTTTAACAAATTTGCTTTAAGATTAGAGCGGGCGGAGTAGAGCAAACCGGCAAACGAGGGGAGAGATTTTCCGTATAGAAGGCACACATAAGTAGGTATAAAGTAGATAAGGCCGTGCCTTGGGAAAGGTGTGTAGCGAATGTTTACAGTGTTTGGAGATTACCGGAAAATTTAATGTATTTTCTCACCTCGAATCCCGGCTAGGAAATTTGGATCATGCCCGTGAATATTTTAAAAATAATTAAATTCTCCGGTACCTCGTTATTTTGAGCCCCTCACATCACATGTTAAAAGGTCGGTCCGAATTTCGGGTAAGAATGTTTTCCGATTCCGGGGGGTCGTTTCGTTCGGATTTACCCGGAAAGAATGCGGCGGCGCTTCACCAACAATTACAATCTTTAGCGAATTTACATTTTTGCTCCCCTCCTTCTCACTTCTCATTTTCCCACATCCGCGGCTGGTATTTAAGGGCGCAAACGGAACAATTTCAATTACGGGACTCCGCGGCGGGTTCTCGTTTTTTCTTGAATAATCTAGCCGCGGCATTCCGCCGACACCGGCAACTTTTAAGAAACCCTATTTTCCGATTTTACGCAAAAAGGGCATTAAAGCTTTAATCCATTAGGGGGGGCGCGCACATACGTTTACGCTAAACGAGGCCGGCTATAAATCTCTTCTTTCATAATTCGAAGGAAGCTGCGCGATCATTAATTTTCATTTCAATCGTAAGTTAATTGAAATTCCGAAATTTAACTGATTGTCATTTAGCTCGCCGTTTAGCTCGCCCGTATCCGGCTTTTATTTTTGTTTAGTAGGGCTTTTATAAAATTAGTCCTCGATGCCACTGCAGTAATTGGTAATTATATTGCGGAGATAATGAATTACCTTGCCCTTTGCCTTTGAACGTTACCTTCGCTCCGCTTCTTTCCGCGCTACTACCTACCTTTTTTATTTCTCCTCTCTTCCGCCGTAATCTTAATAAACGCTCCAAATTAATTGCGATTGTTTTCAAATTTATTTCACCGACTCATTTAATTCGCGTAAAACCTCCCTACGCGTTCTTTTATGCTTCGCTTTTTCCTTAGCCGTTAAAGCGACCGTCGCGCTTTCAGGTAATCACAATGGCGATACCGTTCGGGCCCCTTTAATAACCGGGTTGATGCCAGTATAAACACGTCGGATGCTTTCACTTTGATGGTCATTAGATATCTCCATTAATATAAATTAGGGCCTCCGGGCTCGGACGACTCTGTCGGCCGAGGCTCGCCCGCTTTGTTTCCATCCGAACGGGACCGCGCGATCAAAAATATAAACAATCGCAATTAGGGCTTCGAATTCTGCGGAAGGAGGGCCGCGGAGGGTCCTCTACGTTCCCGTAGGTGCCCGATCGAACAAGATTTACGTTGATGAAATCCTCGCCGAAATTAAACCATTTAGCACGACAATTTTTTCACGTCGTTACGTTCCGAACGGCAATAAATAGTTCCGAGACTTTTATTTTTCACCCTCCGATAGTCCATTGTATATATCTTTTATCGTTAAGACCAAATGAGAAAGTTTACGAAGTTGCGAGTTGTCGACTTGTTCTCGATAATTAAAAACGTAGTAATAATTTGTTTTTATTAATTCAAAACTTGGGTTTTAATATTTAACGTTGAAAAAGAAACGAACTTGCAAGTTATAACAAGGTCCGAATCTCAATTTCTGTATTCTTATGCCGTCGTCCGAGATCCTCAATAAGGCGGCGTCCTTTATTTCAAGTCCGCGTATTCAATATACAATCGGAAGGGACGTCCTTCAGGAATATGAATGTGAATATTACGGTCCAATACGGGCGAATGCATAAGTAACAACCCGGACGGGGAAGTTCGCTTTTTGCGTATGAACATAATATAAACAAAAGCGAACGTATGGCGCTGTCGTGCCGAGGTCCGAGTTTTGCCCCTTTTCCCGCCCCGCCGAAGTCATTTCCAACTTTGACTTTTCCAAATCAGTTCCCCGGCGTTGCGGAACTGCCAGAGGACCAAGATTTTTCGCCGACGGACGTTTTAAAGTTTATAATCATTTTCCCCGGGCGAAACCCCGCGTACGAGTAACATTTTCGGCCGATAACCCAAACCCTCTCAACCTGTCATTTTCACGCCTGGCTACCGTTCACATTTTTTCAAATTTGCCTCACTTGCCATCTCAATACCAAAACTCTATGATCATCCAAAAACAGATTTCCAATGTCAAATAACACTTATTTTTAAAACGAATAAATTTTAAAACTAAAATTAAAACTTGTTAAAAATTATATTTTATTTTTAATGAAAATAAACCAACCCAATGTATATCACTTTTTATAAATACTTTCGCAATGATGAAGTTTTCAATAAAAGCAGTCTAATTTCATGTCCAAGGCTTTGAAGTGGAACTGAATGGTAAATCAACGAAAAAAACGTTATTTTTGCTGGAACGAAAATTGGGAGTGAACCCCGAAAAAAAAACTGTGGGTTGTTTCGTCCCGAATTTTGGAACAGCACATATCAATGCATTTTGGTGGCAATAACTTGTCACGGCAATCGTGGTCTCTTTTAGATACATACTTTATTATATTCGACAGCGAAAATTCGGTTCAGTAAAAAAAAAATTACTGAAAATTTTAGTTAAAAACTAAAAAAATTTTAAAATGAAAATTCGTCAATACCTAAATTATTTAATATTTGGTAATTGAATAACAAAAATTTTAAAGGTTAAAAAAAATCGAACTTAGGAGGGTTTAAGCGACGTCTCAAGCGCTGATGATTCAAGTCGCTTGTAGCATCGTGTGTACCGAAAAGTCAGCACTTATATGACGGCATCAGTTTGGCAATCACCGTCGCTTACTGATTGCCCTGAAAGTCAGCGTATATGGGCTTGCGACAAGCATATGTTGCCGTCACAACGCCGTAAACTACTAAAGCGACTAAACTTTGCCATATAGATAATATTTCTATAGATTTAATCCAAGTTTATGGAATTCATCGTCTAAAAATTATATGTGGTTTACATACAAAGTGTCAGACAAAAAACGTTTAAAGCTTTCAGTTATTTCTGTTCGGATTTTCACACCTCTGATTTGAACCGACTACTTTTGTTTTCAAATTATCATCCATATTTTTTCCTCGCCATTTACAAGATCTTTTCTGAATTCAACAATATTACATTAACTTTTATTAATTGTTTACCGCAGAAAAATAAAGGAAAATGTATGTAAATTCTGGTAAGGAAATTTATCGATTGTAAACCATACATACCGATTTTTAAGAATTTTTGGGATAAAATGTTAAAAGTAAAATCGGTTTGATTTGACGTTTTAAATTTTTAATCAAAAATATTATAATTAAAGCTTTTTAAGGCATTAGGGTCGACGTTCGGAGAAGCATTGCACACATGGTTCTAAATGATCCGAAACGCAATGTCGAGATCGGAGTTGCCCTCGACTGTTAAAAAATCGCGTGTAAAAAGCTCGACAAAAATGTTTTGACGGGCTACTCCATAAAAACAAAGTACACTGCTTAAGGGAAGTATTTTATTTTATTTTTCTGTACTAAATAGTTAATAAAAATACATGTATTTTACATCGTTGGATTCAGAAAGAAAATGTTTTTGAAATAGTGTGGAAAGAAGTATGCTTTGCAATTTGAAAAAGGAAAGTGATAATAGATTGAAATCGTAGGTGACGCTGAAAAAAATTTTAACGATCTACGAAACATAGTATTCGTTAAAATATTTCATTTGCTACTTGGTTCATGAAAATCCGAGGAGAAGTAACCGAGATGATTCGATTATTTCGAATGGCTTTGGGCGTTTTCTGTATGACACCCTGTATAATCAAACTTCAAATCGATAGCAACAATTAACTTGTGTTTGGATGCAATTTGATCTTTTCTGGATAAAATTGCCATTGGGTTTAAAATTGGGATGATTAGGATGTCAGGAAGAGTGTGTCAAACCTACTCAACAAAAGACGAAAAACGCATGTGTAAAATCTTGTAACAGATGTCAAAAAGATTCGAATGGAAGTATATTCAAGTGTTTCAATATTTATCAAATCCCACTCTAGATAATTATTTCTAATTATAGGGCGAAAGGCCGTATCGTTACCCGCAAATAATCCTGTACTCCTAAAGACAAGTCTGTATTCTTACGGCTCCCATAGATGATCAGATTTGCCAGAAAGTTTTATTCACGTAATGATAAATTCTCGGCCTGTAGGCCAGCTAAATGTATACACATTCAGGCTTTCAAGAGTCAACGGATCCAGACAAAAATTGAAGAGTCGGTAGATTTCCAGAAGACCGAGATTTCAGGCATAACCTTGCGGTCGATTTTTCCACTAACGGTGAGATTTGCCAGAAAATTCTATACACGTATGGATAAATTTTCGATCTGTAGACTTTCTAAACCCATACACGTTCAACCTTTCAAAAGTCGATAGATCCCGACAAAACTCCAAGATTTGGCAAATCTTCAGTAGATCGAGACTTCAGGGATAGCTTTCCTAAAGTTTCGGAAGTGAGATTTCCCAGAAGATTTTATTCACGTATTGATAAATTCTCGGCCTGTAAGCTTGCTAAATCTATATACGTTCAGGCTTTCAAGAGGCAGCAGATCCCTACAAAAATTGGAGAGTCGGTAGATCTTCAGAAGACTGAGATTTCAGGCATAACTTTGCGGTCGATTTGTCCACTAACAGTGAGATTTGCCAGAAGATTCTACACACGTATTGATAAATTTTCGATCTGTAGACTTTCTAAACCCATACACGTTCAACCTTTCAAAAGTCGATAGATCCCGACAAAACTCCAAGATTCGACAAATCTTCAGAAGACCGAGACTTCAGGAATAGCTTTCCTGAAGTCTCGGAAGTGAGATTTCCCAGAAAATTTTATTCACGTAATGATAAATTCTCGGCCTATAGGCCAGCTAAATCTATACACGTTCAGGCTTTCAAGAGTCAGCAGATCCCGACAAAAATTTAAGAGTCGGTAAATCTTCAGAAGACCAAGATTTCAGGCAAAACCTTGCGGTCGATTTTTCCACTAACAGTGAGATTTGCCAGAAGATTCTCTACACGTATTGATAAATTTTCGATCTGTAGACTTTCTAAACCCATACACGTTCAACCTTTCAAATGTCGATAGGTCCCGACAAAACTCCAAAATTCGGCAAATCTTCAGAAGATCGAGACCTCAGGAATAGCTTTCCTGAAGTCTCGGAAGTGAGATTTTCCAGAAGATTTTATTCACGTAATGATAAATTCTCGGCCTATAGGCCAGCTAAATCTATACACGTTCAGGCTTTCAAGAGTCAGCAGATCCCGACAAAAATTTAAGAGTCGGTAAATCTTCAGAAGACCAAGATTTCAGGCAAAACCTTGCGGTCGATTTTTCCACTAACAGTGAGATTTGCCAGAAGATTCTCTACACGTATTGATAAATTTTCGATCTGTAGACTTTCTAAACCCATACACGTTCAACCTTTCAAATGTCGATAGGTCCCGACAAAACTCCAAAATTCGGCAAATCTTCAGAAGATCGAGACCTCAGGAATAGCTTTCCTGAAGTCTCGGAAGTGAGATTTTCCAGAAGATTTTATTCACGTAATGATAAATTCTCGGCATATAGGCTTGCAAAATCTATACACGTTCAGGCTTTCAAGAGGCAGCAGATCCCGACAAAAATTGGAGAGTCGGTAGATCTTCAGAAGACTAAGATTTCAGGAATAACCTTGCGGTCGATTTGTCCACTACCAGTGAGATTTGCCAGAAGATTCTATACATGTATTGATAAATTTTCGGTCTGTAGACTTGCTAAACTCCTACATGTTCAACCTTTCAAAAGTCGATAGATCCCGACAAAACTCCAAGATTCGGCAAATCTTCAGAGGACCGAGACTTCAGGAATAGCTTTCCTGAAGTCTCGGAAGTGAGATTTCCCAGAAGATTTTATTCACGTAATGATAAATTCTCGGCCTGTAGGCTTGCTAAATCTATACACATTCAGGCTTTCAAGAGTCAGCAGATCCCTACAAAAATTGGAGAGTCGGTAGATCTTCAGAAGACTGAGATTTCAAGCATAACCTTGCGGTCGATTTGTCCACTAACAGTGAGATTTGCCAGAAGATTCTATACACGTATTGATAAATTTTCGGTCTGTAGACTTTCGAAACCCATACACGTTCAACCTTTCAAAAGTTAATAGATGCCGATAAAACTCCAAGATTCGGCAAATCTTCAGAAGACCGAGATTTCAGGCATAACCTTTCGGTCGATTTATTCACTAACAGTGAGATTTGCCAGAAGATTCTATTCACGTATTGATAAATTCTCGTCCTGTAAGCCAGCTAAATCTATACACGTTCAAGGTTTCAAGAGTCGGCAGATCCCGACAAAAATTGAAGAGTCGGCAGATCTTGAGAAGACCAAGACTTCAGGCATAACCTTGCGGTCGATTTGTCCACTAACAGTGAGATTTGCCAGAAGAATTTATTCACCTATTGATAGATTCTCGGCCTGTAGGCTTGCTAAACCTATACATATTCAGGTTTTCAAGAGTCAACAGATCCAGACAAAAAATGAAGAGTAGGCAGATCTTCAGAAGACCAAGACTTCAGGCATAACCTTGCGGTCGATTTGTCCACTAACACTGAGATTTGCCAGAAGAATCTATTCACCTATTGATAGATTCTCGGCCTGTTAGAGACTTGCTAAACCTATGTATATTCAGGTTTTCAAGAGTTGATAGATCGCGACAAAATTTTAAGAGTTGGCAGATCTTAACAAAAATTGAAGAATCGATAGATTTTCAAAAGACCTAAACTTCTGGTATAGCCTTCCGGTCGATTTATGCACTAACAGTGAGATTTGCCAGAAGATTTAGGTTAACCGTCCACTGGATGCGTAGTCGTACGACTAGAAAGTCGTGCGTATACGTCCGTATTGACGCGACTAATTCCAATACAGGGATGCAACCGACTAAGCAGTCGGTTGCAGTGGACGCGGTTCATATACAATTTCTGTATTGGGATTAGTCGCCTCAATACGGACGTATACACGCGACTTTCTAGTCGTATGATTACGCGTCCAGTGGACGGTCAGCCTTAACGGTCGAAAAACTTGTATTTCGGTAAATTTGATCGGCTATGGTTACCCCATGAGTTGCTGAACTCTGCCTCATAAACCGACTCTTGCGATGGCTCTAGTGGCACCGTCGTATGAATCATCTTATATAGGCTACTTAAAGCGAGGTCTTCTCTCAAACAAAAATATTTGTGACGCACATTTTCAATAATTACCGACGATTGATAATTTTGACTGTTACAAAAACATTTTGTTTCATAATATATATATGGAAATATATGGAATTTTGTATATATGAAAGGCATTTTTTAAACATGAGATTTGAATAAGTTTAAAAAAGTATTGAGTATAAAGGTTTTATGTAACGGAGATGTGCGCGAACTCTATTTTGGCTTGAATTGTTTTTGACAGGATCATTACTGGACGAAAGCGTACGTCGGGCAATTTTATGTTAAAATTTTATGAGATTAAACGTCATGAGCTCAATAATACGTCCGGGGCGTATAGGGCCGGTTTGACGGGCCGCAGGAAATAGATTTTTTGCAGGAAATTAGTTTCTTTCGAACAATCCCCGCGATACGTCGACGCGGTGAAATTGTAACGCTTTCATGAGCGAAATGAATTCGGACGCGCTTTTTTTAGGAAGCGTCCGATGTCTTCGCTATCGAATTCGTAATTTCTTTGACCCACATCCGGACGTATCGATTCGAACGCGACGCCAAATTTGGTTTCGACGAAGTGTCTTCGCTTCGAGGGCCCGACCTCTCGGTCGCGATTTTAATTGCGTGAAATAAACCCTCGTCTTGGTGATTTTTTAAGTTTCCCGCGTCGCGACGCCCTCGCGATGCCCTCGCGGGTCCACAAGGACGCCGCGTTCGTAATTAAAATGTTCCGGTTGGACGCGTCCTTACAGCCGCGATCCACTTTTATTCTCGACGCCCTTTGGGCCTCCGTCGGGCGCGAACTCTCATCTCTATTTAATACATATCGTTTCATTAATGACGAAACTAAGAGACTAATTTTCAAATAGAAACGGACAAAGACTGGTTCGATATTTAATTTTAGGTTATAAAAGTGTAAATGTAACGGAAGTTCCCGTGTTTGTATGAGCCGACAAATTGAATAAAAATCTGGCCGCGCTAGACAAAGTTGTCTTCCCCGGAACGGAGCCCTTCCGCCGCTAACTGAATTATTATCCTTTCTCGTAAAAGTTTCCCCCATTTACCCTTAGAATACTCCGACAAAACTACCCTTGTTGCGTATATTTTCATTTGGAGCACTTAACCGCCTCGCGCGATCAACGACTTCCGGATTTATCCCCTTGTTTTTTAATTCGCTCGCTTAGTTGTAAACACCGCCACTACCATCCTATAAATTTTCAACTTTATCCTCATCCTCCCCTCCATACCGCTTTATAAAAATAAAAATAAACATCAACAAAACAAATCGATAAATATCAATAAACAAAAAAAAACTACAAAATTATTTATCCCCTTAATGTTTACATTTTACTAATCTTCTTTTATATGATTACTTTTAGATCAATGTAATCTCGGTTTCCCTCTATTGGTCTCAATTCGAATTTACCCCACGATCCGCGCTACCGCCCTCTATCGATTTCAGCGACAACCCCGAGTTTCCATTCAAAAAAAAACCGTACAGGACATCGTATGACTTTAGGCTCTATTACAAATTCACGAATCAATTTTGTTAAACAAATAGGGGTTTTGCATTAAATCGCATTCGCGGACGGCCCACGTTTTATAAATTATTTATAACTTATTTTTCTCCCATTACAACTAAAAGTTTCGAACAACAACTCCTATCTGTATTTGATTAATTATTATTCCAAGTTTTGTTAATTCCCTATTCGGACATTTCAATTATTCATCGTACTCGTGTTATCCTTTTAAAAAATTGACAAAAAATCCTATTTTAACTAAAGCCATTCTACACGATGTTACGAACGCTCACTCCAATGATGGTTTTTTATATCATATTGTTTTGATAGAATGGTCTAAAGCGTCGTAAGCGAAAAAGAAAGAAACATATCGTTTATTTCAATTTCTCGGATTTCTTTTAATAGCTTTATACGTAACAATAAGTGCCTACCTCTTTCTCAATTAGCGGAAATGTTCTTTTTAAGCAGACATTAAAAGCGATATTTTTATTTATAGTAAAAATAATTTATAAAAATTTGTATGGAAAACTATTTTCAGTTTTTCAATTACCATTTACAAAATAAAACCTGTCTTTTAAGACTTCTATCTTAAGGAGGTTAGACCTCCTCTAATTAGAGGACGTTGGAAGCTGGATATTTGAGTGTTAATACAATGTCTGTAGAATTCAACAAATACTATTGTATTTATTCGCTTCTACAATGTTAAGAGGATCTTTTACTATATGTGGAACAGAAATTAAAAAAGGAATATTAGAGTTTTAAGTTAGGTTAGAATTTCATTTTTATAAAAAAAATTGAAAGTCGTAGAAAATTCATTTTTGGAAAAATATAGATTAAATTTCAACCTAGCTCATAAATGAATTTAACACAGATAGACACATAACAAGATAGAAAAAGCAAACACAGCCAATTAGTCACCAATTTGGTGATTCATTTCCGCAACCTTCCTTTATTTTTCTTGACAAGATAGAAGAGAAGATACAAAAAGCGAGCACAGCCAGAGAATTGGTCACCAGTTTGGTGATTCAGTTCCGTGATCTTCCTTTATTTTTCTTGAGAAGATAGAAAAGAAGATACAAAAAGGATACATAGCCGGAGAACTACAAGAGTTGCCTTTTATATTTTGGGATTAGAGAACAAAAACAAATATTAATCATCGAAGATCGCTTTATTATTTTTCAAAATATTCCCCATGAAGATCTATACATTTTTGCATGCATTTAAACTAATTGTCGAAGCACTTTTACCACTCTGATTGAGGTATCTCCAAAACATGCATTTTGAATGCAGCAACCGCTTCTTCAGGTGTCGAAAAGCGTTGACCTCTCAGTTTGCTTTTTACGTACGGGAATAAAAAGAAGTCATTCGGTGCCAAGTCAGGACAATACGGCGGATGACTCATCAAATCGATGTTTTGAGTGCTCAAAAATGTAGTTGTTTCAGCCGATGTGTGAGAGCTCGTATTGTCGTGGTGAAGAGTGATCCGTCTTCGGCGGTTGGTTTTCCTGATTTCTTAGAGGTCAACTGACAAACAAATGGTTGTATACCACCAAAAATTGACTGTTCTGCGTTGTTCTAGTGGTATGGTTGCGATATGTCTGGTTTTTCCGAAAAAAAGGCGACCACTTGCTTAGAAGTGCTTCGTGTGCGAACAACTTTTGTTGGATTTGGCTTATCTTGAAACACCCATACAGTCGACTGCTGTTTACATTCGGGCTCATACGCGTAAATCCACAATTCATCATCTATCACGATGTCATAGACGTGTTTCAAAATGATCGTATTTTTTGAGCATTTCTTTCGACCAATACGAGCCTTTTTTTGAGCGATTAACAAATTGTGTGGGATCCAACGCGAACAAATTTTTTTGACAGTCAAATATTTATACAATATTGAATGTATGCTGGTTCCACTAATACCTAAGGTTGTCTCAATCTCACGATAGGTCACTTGATAATCTTGCAATATCACTTCACGCACAGCATCAATGGTTTCCGTAACAACAACCAATTTTGGACGACTTTCACGAAATTGATCTTGGAGTGAACTACGACCTCGATTGACTTCACCATACCATCGATAAACACTGCTCCTTGATGGAGCTTTATCGCCAAAAATTGAGTTCAGTTCATCCGTGCACTGTTGCTGAGTTAATCCACGTCGAAAGTTGTAAAAAATAATCACACGAAAATGTTCACGATTTAATTCCATTATTTGGCCGAGATGAATCTTTTAAGTTACTGTAAACAACACAAATAGCGCTCGTATGACAAAACATTCTGAGTACTTATAACCTCCAAATGGACATTTTTCATTTTACGATAGAGCTATCAGTTGCCAGATTGCAACACTAGGGTTGTCCAATCCCGAAATATAAAAGGCAACCTATGTAGTTAAGAATTTTGTTATTCAGCTGTGTAATCCTCAGGATTCAACGGTAGCAAGTAGCGTCGCTACCAGAGCCAACATCATCTTTCATGAAACCCAAACTCAAACAAAATGAAACACAGGAATATAATGAAAAAAAAAATTATAATTGACGGTAAGAATAACGAAAAACAAAGAGGATCATTGGACAATTCCACCACAGAGTTGCAATCGTAGAAAAGTTTTTTGAAGTTATTACTTCTTTTCGGTATGATATACTGAAGGAGCAAGATGTTAACTTAATACAGAAGACAGAAAAAGCGGATGCAAAAAACAGTCATCAATTTGGTGATTCAGTTCCGCAATCTTCCTTTATTTTTCTTGAGAATATAGAAGAGAAGATACAAAAAGGATACACAGCCAGAGGAGTACAGTGACTCACAGCTTATTTGATACACTACACAGTTTAAACATTAAAGAGGTGTGAATACTAAGCAGAGAATTTTTTAGATAAAATTTGAATGTAATTGTTAAGAATAATATTTATAAATTAAATAAAAAGCTTTATTTACTACTCAAAACTGGTTTTTAATAACAAACAAATTAAGAAACTAAAACGTAAACCGCCTTTAGTCGGTTTGGCGTACTCTCTACCAGTTTTTTCGATTACTTGTGACGTAATTTTAAGCCATTCTTGAAGTAACACCCTTTTCAAGTCTTCCTTATTCTATATTTTCGACTTTCGTACATTTTGATCTAATATTGCCCATTGATTCTCAATGGGGATATTAGATTCTCATATCAGGTGACTGAGCTGGTGGTCCCATTAAGGCTGTGGTCTTACGGTCATCGAGTTTCTCCGGGGCGCAGGAGACGGACCCGCGGAGGCAGGAAGGTGGACCTTAATTCTGGGCTACGCTCCGCCCTCTGTAGATAAGAGACAAAGGATTTATATTCGAAACTCATGTGTTTATTTATCTTTTGTCGAGAAGTGAATACATGAATCGAGTTTCAGTTCGTCTTAGTAAAGTAGAAAAAGACGGAAACATTAGATGTATCTTTCTTACCAAATTCTAATAAGATTCTGACTTATTTTAGTATATGTAATAAATACTGTGCAAAAAAATTAATCGACTGTACTGTACTGGTGGGCCAAATTGGACACTTGTAAAGGGACACCCCTGTTTCTATAAGAGATAGGGTAAAATAATATTGGTGTCTTGCTCGATGTTTATAAGAAATCGAATGGTGAAAACCGCAAATTGATACCTCTTACGGTTTCGGAAATACAGGTGTTTTTCGAAAAAGTACATTTTTAAAAAATCTCCATAACTTTTTTTCTTTTGGATAATGTTTGATTCTGTGAAAAGATTCCCGAAACAACTTTTTATGTAGAATTTGTTGGTGTGAGTTAAATTTTTTGTAAGCAATATTCTAATAGATACAGACAAATATTTCTTTTTCAAATGGAACACCTATACATTTTTGCATATTCGACGGCAGTTTAAATTGCCTTTCCAAAAGTGTGCCACACATGATACCTTGCTTGCGATATCACTTAGCCTTTTTGGTTCAGATTATGGATTCAAACAATCTAAACTTTTTTAACATCGAGAAAAATGAGTTTAAACGTTATCTTCTCTCTGTATATCGTTTATGTAAATACAACCTCTGCATTTTCTCCAGAATCTCTGAAACAAATTATCGCATCTATCCCATTTTTCAAACTTCATAGGCATATTTTTGAAAAGGGAATTCTAGGCTCTCGTGTAATATGTAATAATATAGTGTTTCATTAAAAAAACACTTTTATGTATGTAGCTATTAAAATATTGCTTACAGAGAAAACTAACCTACACCGTCAGAATCTACATAAAAAGTTTCCACGAGAATGTTTTCACAAAATTAAACATTTTACAACAGCATCAGTTACCGATACTGTTTTTCCTCTAATTCTTATAGAAACAGGAGTGTCCCTTGAAAAGTGACCAATTTGGCCCAGTTGTACATACTTTCTCTGCTACATGTAGTGTATGTAAAGAAAAAGTTAGTGTTTAAAATTACAATATCGAACTTTATTTTCATGAGGTCGAGGTACTTATATAACAAAAAGATTAGTAAAATTATGAAATGAACTTTTCATTCATTTTAGTTTACTAAAATTCTAAAACTTTTAGAAGCAATAAAATCTGTGAATTCCAAACTCGAATAATTCTCCAAAGTATTTATCTCCAGAAATGCACAACGAAGCAGAATCGACTTACACAAAAAACTTGTTTGTTTACTTACGGCACCTACTCAACTCCGCCGGCTATACCACGTGGTCAATCAGGGCGGAGCTATCTAGCGAAATTGAAAAATATTCCCAAGTTTGTACCGTGGGAATTTCCAAAATTTCTCGCTTATCTTTTAAAATATCAAAAAACGGTAAATGGAAAAAATATATCTTGAATATTTATCTAGACATGTGAATAGCCTGTTTAAAAATGCTTCTTAATAATCTCAGTTATTAACAATAATTTATTAAATATCTCTATTCGCTTGCCTAGATTTTTCATTTTTATCCAACTTTCGTTTGAAAGTTTTTTTGATTTATCAAACGGTTAACGCGAAATATTGGAACAACTTTTTCGGGCCCGAGACCACAGCCTTAAGTGAGGACAATTCCAAATAAGCCAGGACTGTACGATTCCTACCTTGTGTTTTTGATCATTGTCCTGATAATAAAATTTACGTCGTATGCCAAGGCGTTCAGCACTTTGGATTAAATTTTGTTGAAGAATTTGTACATGAAGAAGAGTTACATGTTTTTGTCCATAATCCCATCAATAAAAACTAAATTTCCTACCCCGGCAGCGGACATGCAACCCCAAATCATTACGCTTCCGCCGCCATGTTTAACTGTAGCTTTTAAGTTCTCCTTTTATAGTTCTGTATTTGGCTTGCGCCAGACATAGGACAAACCGTCGGAGGAAAAAATGTTAAATTTTGATTCATCAGCAAAAATTACTTCATTCCAAAATTCTAGACTCTTTGATATGTATTATTTTGCAAAATAGAGTCGACTTACTCGATTTTTTATTTATAAAGGGTTTTTTACGAGCCACTTAGTCGTGAAAGTTATGTTGGCGAAGCACTCGCCGAACAGTTTCAGCACTACAAGGTTTTCTTACAATTAGTTGTTCTTGGACCTCAACAGCTAATTTTGGGGCGGACAATTTTAGATTAGCTTTGATTTTTCGAATAATCAATCGCTCATCCATCGCGTTGAAAATTTTATTTGGCGCAGTTCTTCCCTTATTTGCTGCACGATTTTCATGTACAAATCTTTCTATATAAAGCACTATACACTGTTAAAAATTTTACGGAGATATTTAACTCTGCTGGTATAAAGTGGAATATTACAACGAAAAAATGTTAAATTTGACTAAATTCCGATAAGTAGTAACTCATTTCAGAGTGAAAATCATCTGTTTAAAAGTGTTACCAATACGGTGTTAACACTTCTACTCCGCCGAGATGAACTTAACAAATTTTAACTCTACGTGTTCGTTGAAATTAAAATACAAATATGTTAACTACATTTAATACGATTTTCACCCCTACATTATGTTGTTATAGTCACATGATCACATCACGTGACTCTTGCTCGACTCTTCTATATCGATGATGGCGGTTAGCGATTATTTAGACGAATGATCGTTGAGCATAGACGAATTGATTTGTTAGAAGTGTTTTAAACGGCCCACACACGTAACGAATTCTCGTACTGCACGCAGTGCGACATTAGTCGAAACTACTGCAGTAAGGATAAATTGTAGCGTGTGTAGGCAAATCGTATGCTTCGTAGTACGCAGTGATCGAATCGTTTGCAGTTCGGCACTGCCATAAAGTATCGTATCAACGGTCGTGTTTGGAAGCAAGTTGATACGTGTGTAGAGAGTTGTGTGCATAGGCGCCGGTTTTTGAAAATATGTATGGATGCTCGATGATCTCAAAGATGGAATGAAGTAATAGGTAGGTTAACTAAAAATCAAAATGTGAAATAAAAAATATATTTACATATTAAATAAATAAAACATAACTTATTAAGAACCTATTACTTACTAAACCTTATAAAACAGAATACACTCCGCATCAAAATTAACGCACCACAAAAAAAAAATCCCAAAATTCAAAGTTCATTTTCTCTTAAGTCACTAGTAGTCTAATTTAATTTTAGTTGTTTTTTTTGTAATGTAGACTTTTTCTTCAGGAACAACCCAGAGTATAACATTTTTATTTCAACTTGAGTTTAAGACATGTACAGGGTATGTAAGAAAGACATCGTTTTTTCATCGATCTTTGGAACACCTGTGGCCCGTTTCAAATGCACCATCTGATGACTACCATAATCAAAACGTATTCCAGTCTTTTCTTAACGATTTGTTTTTTGAATCATGTGTTTATCTGTTTATTCAAAGAAGCAGTGGTCTCTTAAATGTTATATCTGGGTTGTTCCTGAAGAGAAAATCTACATTACAAAAAAAAAACTAAAATTAAATTAGACTAGTGACTTGAGAGAAAATGAACTTTGAATCTTGGGATTTTTTTGTGGTGCGTTAATTTTGATGCAGAGTGTATTAGTTTTTGGTAAATCGTATGGGTGCTCGGCACCCTTCAAAAAATTCTATGGGTGCTCAGGCACCCAGAGCACCCACGGATTCGGCGCCTATGGTTGTGTGTAAGGATGTATGTGTAGTTTACACTCATCGAGACTACTACTGCAATAATCTGAACTACTGTAGTCCGATGTGTTTGAACCGTGTGTAGAGAAAACGACAGTACTGCGATTTCTACGATTTTCTGTCCAACCTGTATTTGGAAAGAAATCGTTACGTGTGTGGGCCGCTTTACAGTACCTATTCTTACAATGGAAATGTACGACTGGTATATACGTGTTAAGTATTCTGATCGGAAGAAGTGGGTGAAAATAAGTGGAAACCAATTATCTAAAGATTTAATTGATATGGCCGGTAAGTACAGAATTATTTTGTTGTATTGTTAGTTAAGGCTGCGGTCTTAGGCCCGAAAAAGTTTTTCCAACAATCAGCTGTAACCGATTGAGATATCAAAAATTTTTTCAAACGAAAGTTGTCTGATAATGAAATATCTCTGCTTGCTCTAAGAGATATTTGAGCAATTATTGTTAATAACAGAGATTATTAAGAATAATTTTTAAACGGACTTTGTGCCAGCAAAGATAAATATTTAACAAATTCTTTTTGTATTTACCACTTTTTGATATTTTACAAAGTAAATGTCCAGCATTGGAAATTCCCACGGTACAATATCTCGAATTATTTCTTAATTCGGCCAGATAGCTCCGCCCTAAGAGAACATGTGGTGTGGCCGGCCGAGATGAATAGATGACGTCAGTTATTTGTTTTTTGTCCATTCTACTTTTTCATTCTCTACTGAGGATAAATACTTTCGAGAATGATTTGGAGCTCTGAGTTCACCGATTTTATTATTTATGAAAAATCTAATAAATGCCTTAAAAATGTTTAAGTTTTTGAATCAAGATGCTGTGTTGAACTAAAAAAAAACAAAAATTGTTAAATTTTTTTAACCATTTATCAAGTGCTTTAATTCCATATTTTCGTGTTGTAAACTTTTCTACACACAGATATGTACAGGGTGTCTCGTTTTGATTGTCCGTTCCTTTACTGGCGTATTCCTCGGCTTAAAATAAATAAAAAAGTTTTAATGAACATGGGTCCAAAAGTGACTCATTTTCAAGATATTGGAAGTTTAATTCCACACGTTTTTCCATCATTAACATAATCGAAGTGAATTATTTAAATTAAATTATTAACTCGTTGCTATGGTTTCAATGAATTGTTATTGTTAGACGACTACACTGGTTAGGTACAAAAGCTTCTCAAAACCATAACAACTACTTAATAATTTAATTTCAATAGTTCATTGCAATAATGTTAATAATGGACTAACATGTGAAATTAAAGTCTTGAATATCTCGAAAACGGAGCACTTTCGGACCTATGTTCAGTAAGACTTTTTTGCTTGTTTTCAATGAGGGAATACGCCAGTAAAGGATCGGACAATCAAAACGAGACATCCTGTATACAGGCTGTCCCACATTTTAATACGCAAACTTTACCAGGACATAGTACTCATAAAAATAACACAAAAGTTTTATATAAACATGGGGTCGCAACTCTTTTGTTTTCGAGATATGGCCGTTCAAAGTTGGAAGAAAAATTTACATTTTCATTTTTATTTCAGCTATTTATAAACGCAGGAATGTGAATTTTTACAATAATGTACTGCAGCCTAGTATGTTATTTCCAAGCCTTAATTAACCCACCCCGGCATACCTGAAAGGGTTGAAATTCACGATTACCACTACATTCTCCAATAGAACTTTTTAACCCTTTAAAATTTTAACATGAAAAATGATCTCTTAGAAAGCTCATTCCTTAGCGAGACTTTTTTATCTCTTACATTTTTTGCATAAAACTGATAGTTTTCGAGAAAAAACCTAAAATCTTAGCGCGTGTCAGACCAATTTTCCAAAAGAACTTTTTAATTCGGTAGAATTTTAACCTAAAAAAATATCCGTTAGAAAGCTCATTCCTTAGCGAGATTTTTTTGTCTCTTACATTTTTCGCATAAAACTGATAGTTTTCGAGAAAAAAAAATAAAATCTTAGCGCGTGTCGTACTGTACCGTTTCATCCCTAACCAAAAGTTCTTTAAAAGTTGACTATGGTTTTAGAGTAATAAGTGATAACAATAATAATAAGCTAAAAAGATCAACAATTACACATTAAATTAAATGCATTCTATCTTAGTCAACGTACAGTTCATCAGTACAAAGAAATCAGACCAAAACCATGGCCAACTTTTAAAGAACTTTTGGTTCGGGATGAAGCGGTACAGTACGACACGCGCTAAGATTTAATTTTTTCCCTCGAAAACTATCAGTTTTATGCAAAAAATGTAAGAGATAAAAAAGTCTCGCTAAGGAATGAGCTGTATATATATATATATATATATATATAATAATTCCATACTTTTGGATTGTAATATTGTCCCATTTATTATCAATCTTTCCCGTCAAATTTAATATTTTTCGAACCAGTATAATCACCATTTTTACATCGTCGAACTTTTCATATTTATGATATTGCTAGCAATTATTCGTTATAGCGGATGTAAATACAATTGTGACTTATCCTTTTATAAGGCAAACTGTACCCACTTATATTTTGTGTATGCCTGGTGTGGATATACCTTTATCTGCTGTTTATGTATTTGGGACCACTTGTTATAAACTGAAGATCTTATACTTTTTGAACATTCAGTTTTAGAGTTGTGGTAACTAAACCTCGTGTCGTTACTTATTAAAGTATAGTGTATACTGTAGAAGCTTTCAAAAAAGTTTAGAATTACATAATACTAAATTCAATAAAGTAATTGGCGATGGTGACAATAGTGTCTATCGAAAATTATTGGAAGCGAGACCCTATGGATCACACTTGTTAGAAAAGATAGAGTGTGTGCCAATCATTTATTACGTAATTATTGCATTCGATTAAAAGAGCTATGTGGTCGAAAGTTTAGTTCACGGGGTATTTTTGTGTCTATTCGGCTGAGAAAATTATTAGAAGACAGCATAAAAAGGTTACGCACAGCTGCCGTTGCCGCTGCAAAACATAGAAGACTTTAAAGGGACGAAACACTACTACGTAAGGATTTGGCTAATAGCATAAACCACGCATTTGGACAATATAAAAACTGTGACCAATATTTTTGCAAGAGACAGAATATTAATGAACCCAATTCGGTACAAGATTTAATAAATTGTGGGTTGTACTATGTGATTAATTTATCACAAACACAGTTTAATTTTAAATATGTCTAACAATGTTGCGGAGGCCTGCAACTCTGTTGTTTGCAAATATGTGGGAGGTAAAAGAGTAAATTACTCGCAACGATTTGGTTATAATTTAGGATGCAATATAGCAGCTCTTTACTACAACACTAGACGGGAGCACATGAAAGTATTTATAAAAGGCTGGGCAACAATAGTATTGAAAAATGTACATCAAAAGACGCCAAATTAATTTCCGATTGCGTTTCCAAACGTAAATTGTGCAATGTTCGAAAGAGACAGAAAATAATTCAACCAGCTGATGAAAATTATGGTTTGGAAGAAGGTATTCACTAAAAGAAAAGACGAATTCTTAGACGAGGAACTTCAGAAAACCGAAAAATAAATTACCGAAATGGAAATTAGAACTGCTGGCCAAAGCAGAAGTGAATTATGGCACGAAGAAAGGGTAAAACGTCTAACGACTTCTAACCTCGGAAAGATTTGCAAAAAAAGAGAATCCACCAATTGTGCCAATTTAATCAAGCACATTATATACAAAGGTTTTCTTATCACGAAAGCCATGCAATATGGGATTTAATGTATCTAATTTATTCGGTGAAACTTCGGTGCTTTGTCACTTTTGTATTCAAAGTATTACTTATATTCGATTTTTGCCATTTTTTCTTTTCAAAATATTATTTGAAATTTATTTACACTATAAAATAACTATTTGCAACTGATTATTTTATATCATTTTTTTATCGTGAATAGTTCAAATCGTATTATACCTATAAAATACCCAAATAATACCGATATGTATCAAATAATTATACAATATTTCCATCTTTGTCTGTTTGACCACAAGAAACTCACCTTTTATTCATACATTCATTCCTCGATAAAAGATAAATAAACACATGAGTTCTGAATAGAAATCTTACGCCTGTTATTTACAAAGGGCGGCGCTTAAGGCGCCTTTACCGCGATCTATAGATATAGCAAAATATGTACTTCTTACTTCACAAATTATGGCGTTAATAATAATTGGATTTAATTGGTTCTTACGGGAAACGTTGACTGAAAGTGCATAGATTCTCTGGACGGTCTTACATTTTTGAGTTCTCTTTTTATTAAAACAATAATTAGTAAAAATCACACCCATAAATAGGGTATTTTCGAGCTGTGATTGATCAAAGCTGAACGTTTTAAACAAATTTTTTCGACCGTCCATAGGTAGCCACATGTTTTTTCTACAAGTATATACAAAAATGTGTGTTATTGATCATGTAATAAGTGATTTAAACCCTAAATACGAGGGAGCTGCAAGGAATAAAAATCGCCTTGTAGGGTGGCGCTGCCTGGTGGTCATTATTTGTAGTACTTAAGCACCGCCCAGAGAAAAGGACCGAGACACCTTTTCTTTCTGGCTTTCGGAATGTATTCATTCCGCTTATCCTAATATTTTCTGTTGGATAACTTGGACACATGTGTCGTTTTGTATTAAACTTTCAAGCAAAAGCGTATTTATTGTCAGCATGTAATTTGTGAAATAATCATTACCTTATTTTCGGACCAAAATTAACAATAAGTATTAATTTATTAATGTTTTGATAAAAGAACTGTCTTGTTTAGGATTAAAATATTTTTATTATTATAATGTATTAGTAATAAAATAATTGCTGATACTTTACATAAAAATTATATGTGTTCGATTAATACACATCTGCGTAAATAAGAAAAATAAAAATAAGTATTTAGAATAGAAAACGTATTATTATTATTACTATTTTTAAATAAGTATCGGTTACTGCAAAAAAAATGTAAATACTTAAAAGTTTACACTTTGTATGGTCATAAAGTAACTTTGAGTTATTTTTGTTTACTCACTATATGTACTAAATTCAAGGACAGTTACATTTGACTGGCAGAGAAGACTGTTACTTCATTATAAGGACGAAGAAAAATTTCGCGTATCAAAAGGTAATAATAATATGTACCCATCTTACAATCATTATCAACTTGAATGTATTCCACAGATAAAAAGACAACCAATGTTCTGGGATGATATGGTACCAAAATTAAAAAAAATTATTTTAAATGTGTTTTACCGGAATTAGTTGATCCGAGATTTTGTAGACCACCACCGCATAATGTCATTCGAAATCCCGATAGAGCATAAGCAACAAAATTGTTAAATTAGGAGAGCTAAAGGGCATAAAGAAATTGGAGTACTAGAGAAAAATTTTTAATTTCGATTTCAGATAATTTGGAAACAAATAACTGTTTTTTGCTATTAGTTATTAAAGTGTAAATGTAATTTTGTTGATGTACCTTCAAAATATCTTTTTATTGTTTTCAGCAAATTGTTCAGGATCTTTAAAACATGCTCGTCGGTGTCGGGCAAACGTTTCTTTCGTATGTATACCCTATTTGTTTACACAAGACATAATAAAAAGAAGTCCGGTATTGCGATAAAATCTCAGCCAATAAAAATATTTCATTAAATAAACACACTAGTTTTAGACCATGCCCACAAGTCCGCCTTTGAGCTTCCTCCCCCCACACAGCGAATCCCCTCAGAAACTTTAGGACCGTGATTGATGCACCTTAAAGTTCCACCTTCTTGCCTCCGCGCGTCTGCCTCCTGCGCCCCTCAGAAACTCAATGACCGTGAGACCGCAGCCTTAAGGAGTTTTTGTTAAACTATATATTGTTTATTAGATACATAGGTTTATTCGTTGAGCTTATGTTCAATAAAATTATTATTATTAATGCAAATTGTAAAGCTAAATTAAAAATTTTCGCCGATGCTGGTGCCAAGATACCGTGCGTCGCGTCGGTATGGTTTGGCGCCATCGCCGCCATCAAAGACAAAAAATCGGCGACGTTTACGATTTCATTCGACGTATCATCGTGTATTCCAAGATAGATATTCAGTTTTCCTAATAAAAATTTTGTTTTTCTTTTTAGATTACATTAGATTTTCGGTTAAAATTTAAATCTTTTGGAAGAATACGGGAAAACTTTCCAAAATATATTGAAAAAGTTTTGAATATATACAGATCTGAAACTCATAAGGAACCACCAAAAGGCAAAAACAAATGTAAAACTCTTGTGCGTCTTTTGTTGATACCCTTTTTTTACAGATTGGGATAGTAACACAAATGCAATCTTGACGTTACTACATTTACTACCACCAAAAGGAAGAGGAGGAGTAAAAAAGGAATCAATTGCTGATGCAAGTCATAAATTGATTATTTTTCATGATGTTGGTGAAAGTGCGTTTCTATTAGCCACCAATAAATCTAATAATATTGATATTTTAGTTAACCAAAAGTTTAGATGAGGCTCTACATGAAAAGAAAACAGATCAACCGTTTCTCAATGCTGTCGGATCATCAATAATCTTGCTCAAACTTCATGAAAGAAAAAACAAAGAAAAATGAAATAATGATTACATTTTAATAGAACGTGATAAAGGTACGGCTAGTGTAATAAGTGATTATTTGTTTAATATATTTTTAAAAAGTAAACATAGCTGTTATTATTTCAATGCGGTCCTATCCAAAAACCTTTATAACCTAAGTACTGACCTGGATATGTAACTCTTTCTAGAATACTTTTAACTAAAATAATATAAAGTTTAACTACAAATAAAGAGTTCGACTTATCCCTTAAGGGGTTGTACCTAACACGCTTAAAGATATCTTTAACTACAAAAAGGAGTAAATTGTATTCGTACAGAGTTTAAAACATCCGAAAAATCTTGCATTAACAAACTATAATTAGTTAGAGCAACAAACTATAGGTAGTTAATTACCAATTTTTTGGAATTACTTTCCTCCGATCTCTGTGTAAACCCTAACTACTTTTTAAAAGGAATTTCACTATATGTCACAAATTATATTAGTTCAATTTTTCACTACATATAAATTTGTCGCCGAAACGGATGGTCGCGAGGGAACTTCCAGATTTAGTTAAAATTGAGTTAAATTTAACTCCTTATTTTTAACAGTGTATATTATGTATGCATAACATTCTGTATAAAAATTTAGTTTTATTTGGTTTTTTATAAAGAATTTTATAAATTATATAAAAATAAATTTGGATCAATCACCGGTCAATTTGACCGTGCGCGGTAGGAATAGGTATACAAGAATTGTCGGTAGCTTTAGTGTTAAATTACACCAAAAATTAATCAATATCGCACTTGATGACATTACTTATTAGTATTTGACAACAACAAACGTCATTATCTCGTTAAGTCCCACTATGTATCAAATAAGTATGTGTAAATAAAGTGTAGCAAATAAGCTATGACATAAAATTAATACATATTTTAGTTTTCTAATTCGTTTATTACCAATTTTTACTAACAAATTAAGTTTTTTATTTATGAAGTTTAAGAATAATATCTGATTTACAAATATTATTCTTAAGGATTCCGTTCAAATTTTTTCCAAAAAAATCCCTGTTTAATATACACACCCCTTTAGATTTTAAACTATGTAGTGTATCAAATAAGCTGTGAGCCACTGTAGTTAAAAATTTTTGTTATTCAGCTTTGAGATCCTTAGGATTCAATGATATCAAGTATTCTTATCAAGATTTAACGATTATCAAGTTCAGTGAAATCTCCCTTGGGTGGACACCAATGGAACCCACCAAAGTGTCTGTTCAAGAGGGGTGTCCGCTTAAGGGGGAACAACAGGGTAAATTTTTTGAAAAATCGTTTTTTCTTCTTTACGCAATTCGAAAGTATGTACCTTTTAGAATATTGTCCTAAAATATTATAACAAAATTTGTACAAATAATGGAATTATAGCTCTTTTCTGCTCGCGCGCACGAAGTCATTACTTGAATACGAACATAAACAACCATTGTCACAAAATGTTATCGATGCTATTACTCCCATTTATATGGATTTGTCCAAGACGGAGTTGCTTGAGCGCTGTATAGGCGGATTTATGTAAAATTCGAATGAGAGCTTTAATGCCCTCATTTGGAAGTTCGCTCCGAAAATTTTATCAAGTCGGGCAGTTATTGTGCAAATTGCTACTTATTTGACGGTTCCCATTTTTAATAATGAAATGGCATCTTTATTAAAGGTGGCAAATGAAATACAAATCCAGATTAGTCCCCAAATGTACGCATTTTGTACAGCTAAAGACCAACACCGTATAAGTCGAGCTCAAGTGCGTTAAATTTCAAGTGTTTTAGACAATTCAGACAACAAGAAGAAAGTCGAATTATGTTCTAGAAATTCTAAAGATCTTTATTATGGAGCAGGAATCGATGAATTGTGGTAACTCTTAAAATTTCCTCCATTATATCATCTAGAACTAAACTTAACTTTTTAAATGCGTTTTTCTCACAGTAAAATTTTTTTAACCTGTTGTCACAATTTCTTTACCAACGAGAATCGCATTCAAATTTTATTGAGACATCCTCAATCTATATAAAATTCCCTTCAGTTAAGCGTACGGATTTTTATTTGTATTAATATTTGCTGCCTCTTTACCCCCTGGAAAGATTAATTATTTTATCGACTTTCTTAACTCTTTTTTTGCAGGGGTGCCATTTTAACAGCAATTATTATTTTCTAAATCGTGTACGCTTAACTGAAGCTACACTAATATAGATTAGAATGACGTTTGCTTTTTTATTTTCAGATTATTTTTACACGTTTTATAGTAACAACCAACAAGATGCTTTTTTTTGTTAGTGCATTCGGACACCCTCCATAAATGTATTCTAAGACAGATTTTTTTTTCTCTATACTTCCTAAAATAAGTTTAAACTACGTAGTTACAAATATCAAATTCCGATTTTTCTAAAATATATGAGTGAATCAAAATAAAATCTTAAATATCACCTTTTTTCGCGGTCTCCACCCTGTTGTTCCCCCTTAAGAGAAATACGAAGTAATTGTAACGAATGTAATTGTACGAAGTCGAACGGTTCCACGAAAACTGTCCGTCTAAGGGGAATGTCCGTTCAAGAGGGGTGTCCGCGAAGGGGAATTTCACTGTATTTAAAGATTTTTCAATCTTCAAGTTTTCTTGGCAATAATTAGAATAAATTTTATTTTCGAATTATAAATAAAATCCTTGTGTTATTTCAACATAAAAATCATTTTTTAATCTTTAAAAATAAAACTGTTGTGAAGTTAGATCAAACTATCAAAACTTTTTTCCAATATATTTTTTTTTTTATTTATTTATTTCTTTTTGTAAAATTGATGTAATGTTTAAAATATTAAAATTTTCTTTAATAACTTTTATAATTATTTTCTTCTATGTTTAATTATTCATATTAATTGAATTCATATAAATCTAATAACAAATGAACAGAATGGTAAAAATTTATCAAAACTAATTTCTATAGCAACCCAAGCTAACCTAAAAAATTCAAAAGAAAACTAACCGAATTAAAACTTAGTTTTTGGTGAAATGTGAGACGTTGAGAATTAAATTGAAGTGAAGAATAAGTGTTGTGAGAGTGTAACGCCCTTCAAACCCCATCGACATTCTCATTGGAGGGAATCTCGCATAAAAGATATCCAGGTGAGACATAACCTAAACAAATTTGTGCCTACCTGAGATGTTTACTGGTTGGAAGGATTGTTATTGTTTGGTCAAAGAAAAAAGGTAAATATAAAAGGGGGTCTTTATGATAAGTATCCACCTATTAGAATTCTTTTTTCTTTTGAAATAATAATAATAATATAATAACAAAAAAAAAATTTGAGTAAAGATTATTTGCTTGATATTAAATAACTACTGGGAAATTAATACTATTGATTATTAAACGATTATTAAATGATTATTGAATAATAATTAAATAATAAAATTTAATTAATAAAAGAATTGAAATTTAATTTGAAATCTAAAAAAAATAATTTTATTTTTTTTGTAGTGGTAAAAAAGTTAAATTTCCCGCCAAAATAGAAAAAACGGTTTATATTTTGAACTAGTTTAAACTACAACGGCGTTTTGGCCAGCGTTTTGCTCAACGATTTGCTGAGTGTTTTGTTCAACGATTGTTATTGTTCGGTTGATATCTACGTGCTACTAAAGAAAGGGTTAGAAAATGGCAAAAAAGAAGTATTGTGTTAATGTTGTGGACAATAATTCTCCCGATAAGGTTCGCGAGTGCGAGGTTATGGAAGGAAAAAATAAGGATTTGTGCGAATCATCGGATGTAGATCATAATAGAGATTCTTCTCCTCCATTTACATTGGTATGTAGGAAAAAGAAGAAGAAAACAGACAGAAAAGATGGTAATTCAAATAAACTTACCAATGGAATAAAAAGTAAGACAGATCAGAAAAGAAAACATGATAAAATAAAAAATAATAAAAATGATAAAATAAAAAATACTAAAAACGATAAAAATGGTAAAAATGATAAAAATGATAAAAGCTCTAAAAACAAAATTGTTAATGGGAAAAAAGGGAAATGTGATTCTAGAGAAAAACCAGGTCAACAAAATCTTAATAAAAATTCTAAATTTGAAAGTATGCATAAGAAAGAAACACATCTTACGAATAAAGAAAATCTTAAAAATGCAATAAATACTAATCATATTGTAACAAAAAAGGAAAGCTTTAATTACAAAGAAAAACAAGTTAGTGATAAACAAGGAGATAAAGGCAATTTTAATAAGAAAAATCAAAACAAGGAAGGTCAAAAAGAATTGAAGGAAAATTCTAAACCTGAAACTATTCATAAGAAACAAGAAAATCGTATCAATGAAAAAAATACTAATGTTATTGATGTCAAGAAAGAACATCTTGATTGCAAAGGAAAGCAAAACAATGAAAAACTAGATTTTAGAGGCTGCTTTATTAAGAAAGATGAAGAAAACCAAAACCAAGAAAAATCTGACAAACATTTTAAACCTGAACCTATTTATAAGGAAGGAGGAAATCGTACGAATAAAGAAAATCCTAAGAATGAAAAGAATACTAATGTTAGGGATGTGCAAAAAGAAAATCTTCATTACAAAGGAAGACAAAACAATGAAAAACTAGATTTTAGAGGCTGCTTTATTAAGAAAGATGAAGAAAACCAAAACCAAGAAAAATCTGACAAACATTTTAAACCTGAAGCTATTCATAAGAAACAAGAAAATCGTATCAATGAAAAAAATACTAATGTTAATGATGCCAAGAAAGAACATCTTGATTGCAAAGGAAAGCAAAACAATGAAAAACTAGATTTTAGAGGCTGTTTTATTAAGAAAGATGAAGAAAAACAAACCCAAGAAAAATCTGACAAACATTTTAAACCTGAACCTATTTATAAGGAAGGAGGAAATCGTACGAATAAAGAAAATCCTAAGAATGAAAAAAATACTAATGTTAGGGATGTGCAAAAAGAAAATCTTCATTACAAAGGAAGACAAAACAATGAAAAACTAGATTTTAGAGGCTGCTTTATTAAGAAAGATGAAGAAAAACAAACCCAAGAAAAATCTGACAAACATTTTAAACCTGAACCTATTTATAAGGAAGGAGGAAATCGTACGAATAAAGAAAATCCTAAGAATGAAAAAAATACTAATGTTAGGGATGTCCAAAAAGAAAATCTTCATTACAAAGGAAGACAAAACAATGAAAAACTAGATTTTAGAGGCTGCTTTATTAAGAAAGATGAAGAAAAACAAACCCAAGAAAAATCTGACAAACATTTTAAACCTGAACCTATTTATAAGGAAGGAGGAAATCGTACGAATAAAGAAAATCCTAAGAATGAAAAAAATACTAATGTTAGGGATGTCCAAAAAGAAAATCTTCATTACAAAGAAAGACAAGACAATGAAAAACAAGATTTTAAACGCAGCTTTAATAAAAAAGGAATTCATAAAGAAAAAGGAAATCATACAAATGAAGGAAATCCTAAGAATGAAAAAAATGCTAATGTTACGGATGTCAAAAAAGAAAATCTTCATTACAAAGGAAGACAACCCAGCGAAAATCAAGATTTTAGAGCTTTAATAAGCTTTAATACGAAAGATGAAGAAAAACTAACTCAAGAAAAATTTGCCAAACATTTTAAACCTGAAATTATCCATAAGGAAGAAGGAAATCGTACAAATAAAGAAAATCTTTATTACAAAGAAAAACAAGAGATCGAAAAACAAGATAAAAGAGACAATTCTAACAAGAAAAATTCTAAAGTTATTTTTAATCAGAAAGAAGAGAAATGGGAATATTCAGATGAACAAAGCGATTATGAATATGATAGATTTTCATCTGATAGCTCAGATGGCATAGTAGTAAAACTCAAATCAGAAAATCAAGAAATTGATTCAAGTAGTACAACTTCGTCGACTGATCCATACTCTCCACCAAAACAGGCTATCACGACTTATCATCCACCAATGAATTGCCCTGTATATCGTCAATTACCAGACGAAATAAAACGTGAACGGATTCCCGTTTGCAATACGTCGACTGCCTTTTACTGTAAGTTTTGCCAAGAAAACATTATTTCTATACAACAGTATTTTGAAAAATATTCTACTGACTTAATTGGCAAACTGTTTCTAGATAACCCTTGTTACGACAAACCGATCTATAATGGCTTAATGTTTCCCCAACGACAAATACGATCTTCAAATTTACAAATTCAAGTTAAAGAAACCGAATCAAAACCAATCCCTAACTTTTATCAAGAAAATACATGGGGTATATATGATAAGAGAGCTATATCTGAAGGGAAGAAGTTTATAAAAGATGATAGTGTAAAACCAAGTACAGTTATTATTCCAACTACTAAATATATTCAATTAAGAGAAAGGACTGATATAGAACCCTATTGTGTGGTTACATTTGGAGATGTTTTGATTAATGTCTATTCTGAATATGAATTACCGTTCGTCCACTTTTATTATCTGAAATATAAGATGACGTTACCTCCTAAACAAAATTCTAATCGTAAGTATTTTTTTAATATTTTATTTTAATTTAAAAATTTAAACTGATCTCTTTTTTATTTAATTAATAAATAATTTTTCATTTATAGTACAAGAACGAGATGATAAATACGAAGAGGAGATGGTAAACCTGGGGAAGTCCTTTGCTAAACAAGCTTCTAATGGTAAGTATTTTTTTAATATTTATTCTTAACTTCTTTTTTTATATAATTAATAAGTAATTTTTCATTTATAGCCAAACGAACAAGATGGTAAACATGAAGAGAACAATTCTTCTAATAATTAAGAAAAACGGTGAAATTAAGACTAGAAAAAGAGAAAAGACTTTTTTTATTATGTTAATAATGTTGTAAAATACGCGTCAATTTTAAATTATTTTATCCGTCCTATAAACTATAATATTTTATTTATTGTTTATTATAAAGTTTATATATAAAGTTAATTTGTCGTATTTAAAATGGTTTCATTTGAAGTGTTAAAAATTTTTTTACCAACTTTGAAATGTTTTTAAATTTTTTTGACAACATTTAGAATAAAACGGCCTGGTTTAGTTAAAAGTAGAATGTTTTAAGTTTCATTTAGAAACAGAATCAAATTAAAATCTTTAAAAATGAATTTTTGATGAATTTTTAAAATTGATCTTAAGTTAAATTAGAAATTTCAAAAAACTTTTACCAACTTTGAAATTTTTTTTAATTTTTTTGACAACATTTAGACTAAAACGGCCTGGTTTAGTTAAAAGTAGAATGCTTTAAGTTTCATTTAGAAAAAGAATCAAATCAAAATCTTTAAAAATGAATTTTTGATGAATTTTTAAAGTTAGTTTTCTTAAGTTAGAAAAGTGTCAAAAAATTTTACCAACTTTGAAAATTTTTTTAATTTTTTTGACAACATTTAGAATAAAACAGTCTTTTTGAATCAAAACTAGAATGTTTTAAGTTTCATTTAGAAAAAAAAATCAAATCAAAATCTTTAAAAATGAATTTTTGATGAATTTTTAAAATTAATTTTCTTAAGTTAAAAAGTGTCAAAATTTTTTTCCAACTTTGAATTTTTTTTTAAATTTTTTAACAACATTTAGAATAAAACGGTCTTTTTGAATCAAAACTAGAATGTTTTAAGTTTCATTTTGAAAAAAAATCAAATCAAAATCTTTAAAAATGAATTTTTGATGAATTTTTAAAATTGATCTTAAGTTAAATTAGAAATTTCAAAAAACTTTTACGAACTTTGAAAATTTTTTTGATTTTTTTGACAACATTTAGAATAAAACGGCCTGGTTTAGTTAAAAGTAGAGTGCTTTAAGTTTCATTTAGAAAAAAAATCAAATCAAAATCTTTAAAAATGAATTTTTGATGAATTTTTAAAGTTAGTTTTCTTAAGTTAGAAAAGTGTCAAAAGATTTTACCAACTTTGAAAATTTTTTTAATTTTTTTGACAACATTTAGAATAAAACGGTCTTTCTTAGTTAAAACTAGAATGATTTAAGTTTCATTCAGAAAAAGAATCAAATCAAAATCTTTAAAAATGAATTTTTAATGTTAATTCTCTTAAGTTAGAAAAGTGTCAAAAAATTTTACCAACTTTGAAATTTTTTTAAATTTTTTGACGACATTTAGAATAAAACGGTCTTTTTGAATCAAGACTAGAATGTTTTAAGTTTCATTTAGAAAAAGAATCAAATCAAAATCTTTAAAAATGAATTTTTAATGAATTTTTAAAGTTAATTTTCTTAAGTTAGAAAAGTGTCAAAAATGTTTACCAACTTTGAAATTTTTTTAAATTTTTTGACAACATTTAGAATAAAACGGTCTTTTTGAATCAAAACTAGACTATTTTAAGTTTCAGTTAGAAAAAAAAATCAAATCAAAATCTTTAAAAATGAATTTTTGATGAATTTTTAAATTTAATTTTCTTAAGTTAAAAAGTGTCAAAAATTTTTTCCAACTTTGAATTTTTTTTTAAATTTTTTGACAACATTTAGAATAAAACGGTCTTTTTGAATCAAAACTAGAATATTTTAAGTTTCATTTAGAAAAAAAATCAAATCAAAATCTTTAAAAATGAATTTTTGATGAATTTTTAAATTTAATTTTCTTAAGTTAAAAAGTGTCAAAAATTTTTTCCAACTTTGAAATTTTTTTTAAATTTTTTGACAACATTAAGAATAAAACGGTCTTTTTGAATCAAAACTAGAGTATTTTAAGTTTCATTTAGAAAAAGAATCAAATCAAAATCTTTAAAAATGAATTTTTGATGAATTTTTAAATTTAATCTTCTTAAGTTAAAAAATGTCAAAAATTTTTTCCAACTTTGAAATTTTTTTTTTAATTTTTTGACAACATTTAGAATAAAACGGTCTTTTTGAATCAAAACTAGAGTATTTTAAGTTTCATTTAGAAAAAGAATCAAATCAAAATCTTTAAAAATGAATTTTTGATGAATTTTAAAGTTAGTTTTCTTAAGTTAGAAAAGTGTCAAAAAATTTTTACCAACTTTGAAAATTTTTTTAATTTTTTTGACAACATTTAGAATAAAACGGTCTTTCTTAGTTAAAACTAGAATGTTTTAAGTTTCATTTAGAAAAAAAATCAAATCAAAATCTTTAAAAATGAATTTTTGATGAATTTTTAAAGTTAATTCTCTTAAGTTAGAGAAGTGTCAAAAAATTTTACCAACTTTCAAATTTTTTTAAATTTTTTGACAACATTTAGAATAAAACGGTCTTTTTGAATCAAAACTAGAGTATTTTAAGTTTCATTTAGAAAAAAAATCAAATCAAAATCTTTAAAAATGAATTTTTGATGAATTTTTAAAATTAATTTTCTTAAGTTAAAAAGTGTCAAAAATTTTTTCCAACTTTGAATTTTTTTTTAATTTTTTTGACAACATTTAGAATAAAACGGTCTTTTTGAATCAAAACTAGAATGTTTTAAGTTTCATTTAGAAAAAAAATCAAATCAATATCTTTAAAAATGAATTTTTGATGAATTTTTAAAGTTAGTTTTCTTAAGTTAAAAAGTGTCAAAAATTTTACCAACTTTGAAAATTTTTTTAATTTTTTTGACAACATTTAGAATAAAACGGTCTTTCTTAGTTAAAACTAGAATGTTTCAAGTTTCATTTAGAAAAAGAATCAAATCAAAATCTTTAAAAATGAATTTTTGATGAATTTTTAAAGTTAATTTTCTTAAGTTAGAAAAGTATCAAAAAATTTTACCAACTTTGAAAATTTTTTAAAACTTTTTTGACAACATTTAGAATAAAACGGTCTTTTTGAATCAAAACTAGAGTATTTTAAGTTTCATTTAGAAAAAGAATCAAATCAAAATCTTTAAAAATGAATTTTTGATGAATTTTTAAAGTTAGTTTTCTTAAGTTAGAAAAGTGTCAAAAAATTTTACCAACTTTGAATTTTTTTTTAATTTTTTTGACAACATTTAGAATAAAACGGTCTTTTTAAATCAAAACTAGAATGTTTTAAGTTTCATTTAGAAAAAAAAATCAAATCAAAATCTTTAAAAATGAATTTTTGATGAATTTTTAAAATTAATTTTCTTAAGTTAAAAAGTGTCAAAAATGTTTTCCAACTTTGAATTTTTTTAAATTTTTTTGACATTTAGAATAAAACGGTCTTTTTGAATCAAAACTAGAATGTTTTAAGTTTCATTTAGAAAAAAAATCAAATCAATATCTTTAAAAATGAATTTTTGATGAATTTTTAAAGTTAGTTTTCTTAAGTTAAAAAGTGTCAAAAATTTTACCAACTTTGAAAATTTTTTTAATTTTTTTGACAACATTTAGAATAAAACGGTCTTTCTTAGTTAAAACTAGAATGTTTCAAGTTTCATTTAGAAAAAGAATCAAATCAAAATCTTTAAAAATGAATTTTTGATGAATTTTTAAAGTTAATTTTCTTAAGTTAGAAAAGTATCAAAAAATTTTACCAACTTTGAAAATTTTTTAAAATTTTTTTGACAACATTTAGAATAAAACGGCCTTTTTGAATCAAGACTAGAATGTTTTAAGTTTCATTTAGAAAAAGAATCAAATCAAAATCTTTAAAAATGAATTTTTAATGAATTTTTGAAGTTAATTTTCTTAAGTTAGAAAAGTGTCAAAAATGTTTACCAACTTTGAAATTTTTTTAAATTTTTTGACAACATTTAGAATAAAACGGTCTTTTTGAATCAAAACTAGAGTATTTTAAGTTTCATTTAGAAAAAAAATCAAATCAAAATCTTTAAAAATGAATTTTTGATGAATTTTTAAAGTTAGTTTTCTTAAATTAGAAAAGTGTCAAAAAATTTTACCAACTTTGAAAATCTTTTTAATTTTTTTGACAACATTTAGAATAAAACGGTCTTTCTTAGTTAAAACTAGAATGTTTTAAGTTTCATTTAGAAAAAAAAATCAAATCAAAATCTTTAAAAATGAATTTTTGATGAATTTTTAAAGTTAGTTTTCTTAAGTTAGAAAAGTGCCAAAAAATTTTACCAACTTTGAAAATTTTTTAAATTTTTTTGACAACATTTAGAATAAAACGGCCTTTCTTAGTTAAAACTAGAATGTTTTAAGTTTCATTTAGAAAAAGAATCAAATCAAAATCTTTAAAAATGAATTTTTGATGAATTTTTAAAATTGATCTTAAGTTAAATTAGAAATTTCAAAAAACTTTTACGAACTTTGAAAATTTTTTTAATTTTTTTGACAACATTTAGAATAAAACGGCCTGTTTTAGTTAAAAGTAGAATGTTTTAAGTTTCATTTAGAAACAGAATCAAATCAAAATCTTTAAAAATGAATTTTTGATGAATTTTTAAAGTTGATCGATTTTCTTAACTTGGGTTATGTTGAGGCCACACAAAGCGCTGCGCTTTGTACGCTACTGTTACGTGTAACTTTTGCTTTTTGTATTTTTAACCCTTTTCCTGCCCTTTTGCAAACAGCTGCTTGGTTATTAACTTTTTTTATTTCAGCGATTGAATTTGGAACGTTCCTTTCTTTACAGTTTCCTATCCTATAATTTATTTACCTCTATCTTCTCAAATAGGGCATTGAGTTGTTGCGAGATTTAGGGTTGTTTTTCATTTGAAATTTCATCATTTTCCGGTTTTTAACGGATATCACGTCAAGTCTTGTGGGTTTTCGCTCTGTTTACGACTGGCTCTTGCGGTATTAGGACGTAGACGATTGTGCTTAACTTTTCTACGACATCTTGGATTTTGGAATTTTGGTATTGTTGGGGAAAAGCTTCGTTTATCGGATCCATCGTTTACTGTCTATTGTTTTGGAGTACTATTAATTAGTCTTCGAATTTCGGACTACCCGGATTTTTCAATATTTTTTATTGCGCAAGATTGATTCCCATCCAGTCGAGGTCTCGAAGAACTGAGGTACGTTAATTCATCTTAAATCTAACTCTCTCGCACAAAACAAATACCTTTCATACCTAACTATCCTAAACTTTAATTTCCTTAACCTAATGATTCTTCTTTTTAGGCCTTTTATTTTTGGAGCATTTTTAATTTTGGAGCAATTTTTATTTTGGAGCACCTTTTTTTTTATTCGGAGCATTTTGTCCTGGAGCCTTATATTTGCGCTTCTTAATTTTTCGAGCTGTTATCCTTTGGCTCTGGACCGAAGGGAGCAATCCAAATCTTCGAAACGAGGGAGAATTTCCGAATTTTGAACCTTTCGACTTCCTTTCCCCCGTTCCAGAGGACATCGCTGACCCCTGGAGGACTTCATTCGCTCCTACAACAAAATTACGTAAAATACCGAAAATTTGGACTATAAATAAGGTCGGAAATTTTATTTTATAAATTATCATCGGAAGATCAAGCGTTGTACCACTTTGAAAAGAATTAGATAAATTTATTTAGGGATTTGTTTTGATAAAAATTCAATTTAATTTTGGAATTTCACATAAATTGTTATTATTTTGATTAAATTTGAAATCTTTTAAGGTAGGTGATTATTAGGGGACTTATTATTATTTTTTTTTACGAAATTTAGTTTAAATATTTTATTTTGTAAAAGGTACTACAGTTGCGATATTTGTTTTGCTTTGTTTACGTTCTATTTTGGGGAAAACTTACCTTTTACGTCCTTAGCTCAAGCTTGCGCGTACGGGGACGTTCGCGGATCCAAGTTAGGAAAAAAAAAAAGAAATTCTTTTTTTATGTTTTTTTTATACGTTGCTTCTTTTTTTTATCGTGGTACCTTACCTAAGAATATTCTCATTATTTGTAATCAATATAATTTCTTTATACTTACCCCTTTTATTATCACCATATTTTTCTTATTTTTATTATCAATTTATTTGGTTACACTTTTCAATAAATTTAATTTTTGTAACCAAGTTAAGTCGTTTGCAATTCCAAAATACTTACCCCTTGTGTATTGTTTTGTGTGAATTCCTATTGAATGAAAGAAAGCATTTACCACCATTTACACACTAATCACTTCGTGATTAGTGTGTATCGCGGGTTTAAATCACGTGGCGCCTTAAATAAATTTGAACCTCCCCTTCTTCACTGGGCTGACCGAGGTCCTGCGATACTAACGAAATTCAAGGAATTCTTGTGTACGGAAATTTTGTATTTTGTTTGTTATTTTGGAATTAAAGCGTAACACTACGTACTATAACCCGAAATGGAGCTGCACCATGAAGAGAAATATAAAAAAGTAAGCCCGCTCTCCGTAGCATTGCCGAGTGCTCTTTAATCTTTCTCTTCATGGTGCAGCTCCATTTCGGGTTATAGTACGCTATGTACGCGTTAGAAAAATAGCTTCCTTTACAGACGACCTAAGCGGCCAAACAGAAATACATACGCTACGTCCGTACGTCAAACATCTGAGCTACATCGTTGTGTTGTATGTTTCATAGCTATAGTTTTAATTCCTCGCTGGCTGTTGGGGGTTAACTAGTAAAGGGGAACGTCATGAAAGCCGTTATAAAAGCAGAAACTGAGTTACTCGATCAACAGCTGACTATGTCACCGTCACATAACTATGTTCCGGCACCTTTACCTAACTATTCAACAACGCCTTCACCTAAAGGCTGGTCCAGACGCTACGTTTTGCACTACCTTTTGTCTGCGTAGTCTTAAAACGGAATGAAAACGTTTTGAAGCGTTTTTGAAACGTTTGTAATTTTTGAAGCGTCCACACAGTGCAGATATATCTGTATATTTCGCTCAATTTTTAGTGATATCGTCATGGAGGAGGTACTACTTTTGTCTTTTTTGGTATGGTGTCTTGTTAAAAAGAAAAGATTGGAACGTCTCACATTTGTGAGACGTTTGGTATAAGTTTATTGGAATTAGTGACACCGCATGTCATCAAAGAAAATACTTGTATGAGAACAACAATATCACCACATGAACGGCTAACAGCAACTTTAAGATTTTTGGCAACTGGTAGAAGTTACAAAGACCTAGAATTCACAACAAATTGTGAATTAAATGTCATGATATCTTTGAACATTGCCGTAGGTCAGCCATGGTCGCCTGACTAATTGAAACTGAGGTACAAAATGAATTGGAAAACGGACCTACCGTCTACACGCACCGACTTGTTCGCACAGTTCTAGAAAATCTATGCTCTCTAGCTCAGTTGTCGCTGCAACTGTACAGTCTTCGGGCAGGTTTCAAAACTGCGTAATTTTTCGATCTACATGCAACGTTTTGTCTGCAACATGTTGAACTGCGCAGACAAAAGGTAGTGCAAAACGTAGCGTCTGGACCGGCCTTAACTATCTACCAATGCCTTCACCTAAGTATCCACCAGCGTTTTCACCTAACCTTGCACCAACACCAACACCTTCATCTTCTCCTTTACTTTATTATGCATACGGAGACAGCTACCATTAATCTGAACTATAAATAAATAAAAATTGCAAATAAAAGATGCGTTTTTTACATTAAACAAACAGCCAGTCGTTCCTATGCTGAAATGCTTTTTCGGTAGTTCAAGGTTTTCTTTTCGATATCAGACTTAATGAGTAGCAAAAGGTGATCGAACTGACTACTACTCATTCGAAAATATTCTTAGCTTCATCTTCACGTAACTGAATCATGAAGTGATGATATTCCCCAAATTCTTCTCTCTTCATGTTAACTTCGGATACCCACTTTCTTTTACGTTTCTTACTCAATGCATAAAGTAACAAAATCTCATCGTCACTATTATCGCTTTCCCAGGGCAACTTACCTGCCAACATTTTGTACCAAACTGGCGAAAATAGCCAACTGAATTTACGGATGAAACGCAATCCATCTGGCCACCCATGTAGCGAACATATCGTACAGAGCGTACATAGCATATATAGTATAGCACTCAGTCTGGCCTTAGCATTAGAAGTGTCAAAAGATTTTTACCAACTTTGAAAATTTTTTTAATTTTTTTTTTCAACATTTAAAATAAAACGACCTTCTTGAATCAAGACTAGAATGTTTTAAGTTTCATTTAGAAAAAGAATTAAATCAAAATCTTTAAAAATGAATTTTTGATGAATTTTTAAAATTAATTTTCTTAACTTAAAAAGTGTAAAAAACTTTTCCAATTTTGAAATTTTTTTAAATTTTTTGACAACATTTACAATAAAACGGTCTTTTTGAATCAAAACTAGAGTATTTTAAGTTTCATTTAGAAAAAAAATCAAATCAAAATCTTAAACAATGAATCTTTGATGAATTTTTAAAGTTAATTTTCTTAAGTTAAAAAGTGTAAAACATTTTTTCCAACTTTGAAATTTTTTTTTAATTTTTTGACAACATTTAGAATAAAACGGTCTTTTTGAATCAAAACTAGAGTATTTTAAGTTTCATTTAGAAAAGAAAACAAATCAAAATCTCTAAAAATTAATTTTTAATGAATTTTTAAAATTGATCCATTTTCTTAAGTTAAAAGTGTCTAAAATTTTTTTAATTTTTTGACAACATTTAGAATAAAACGATCTTTTTGAATCAAAACTAGAATGTTTTAAGTTTCATTTAGAAAAAAAATCAAATCAAAATCTTTAAAAATGAATTTTTGATGAATTTTTAAATTTAATTTTCTTAAGTTAAAAAGTGTCAAAAACTTTTCCAATTTTGAAAATTTTGTAAATTTTTTGACAACATTTACAATAAAACGGTCTTTTTGAATCAAAACTAGAATGTTCTAAGTTTCATTTAGAAAAAAAAAATCAAATCAAAATCTTTAAAAATGAATTTTTGATGAATTTTTAAATTTAATTTTCTTAAGTTAAAAAGTGTCAAAAATTTTTTCCAACTTTGAAATTTTTTTTTAATTTTTTGACAACATTTAGAATAAAACGGTCTTTTTGAATCAAAACTAGAGTATTTTAAGTTTCATTTAGAAAAAAAATCAAATCAAGATCTTTAAAAATGAATTTTTAATGAATTTTTAAAATTGATTCATTTTCTTAAGTTAAAAAGTGTCAAAAATTCTTTCCAACTTTGAAAATTTTTTTAATTTTTTTGACAACATTTAGAATAAAACGGTCTTTTTAAATCAAAACTAGAATGTTTTAAGTTTCATTTAGAAAAAAAATCAAATCAAAATCTTTAAAAATTAATTTTTAATGAATTTTTAAAATTGATCCATTTTCTTAAGTTAAAAGTGTCAAACATTTTTTACCAACTTTGAAAATTTTTTTAATTTTTTTGACAACATTTAGAATAAAACGACCTTTTTTAATCAAAACTAGAATGTTTTAAGTTTCATTTAGAAAAAAAATCAAATCAAAATCTTTAAAAATGAATTTTTGATGAATTTTTAAAATTGATCGATTTTCCTAAGTTAGAAGTGTCAAAAAAAATTTTACCAACTTTGAAAATTTTTTTAATTTTTTTGACAAAATTTAGAATAAAACGGTCTTTAATAATTAAAACTAGAATGTTTTAAGTTTCATTTAGAAAAAGAATCAAATCAAAATCTTTAAAAATGAATTTTTGATGAATTTTTAAAGTTAATGGATTTTTTCAGGTTAGATGTTTCAAACATCTTTTACCAAATAATTTATTTTAAACTTCAATCATTTTGTTCAATTAATGTTAGATGGCGCTCGTTATCATCTGTCAACAGTGTCAAACTTGTTAATAAAACCCAAATAATTTATTTAAAAGTCAATCCGAACATATACCTTATTTCTAACATTTACAACTATATCAAATACATTTTTATTTTTTAATAATTATAACAATAAAAAAAACCACACCCTTAAATACGCATGCGCTTAAAAATAACAGTAACCTAAAAGAAACTATCAAAACACAAACAAATATCTTCGATTTAATACCTTACAAGCTTAAATTATTCCTTTTTTTCTTCTATATAGACAAACTAATGTAAGTTAAAAAAAAGATATTTAAAAGGAATTTCTTTAAACATACCATCTAAATTTTTTTATTGATTTCTTAGATTGTGTAATAAACAAAACCAAACGTTTTAAAATGGCAAATAATAAAAGTAGTGGTAAAGGAGAACTCGAAAACGTTCGGGTTGTAATCCGAGTGAGGCCCCAAAACAAGAAAGAGCAACAAGAAGGTAACCTAAACATCGTTACGGTTGATCGAGAGGAAAATGTCATAATTTTAACTAAAAGAAGCGCTAATGAGAAACCAAAAACCTTTAAATTCGATCACATCTTTCCTGAGGATTGCACCCAGATGGATTTATACAGACACATCGCTTTTCCCATCGTTGAAAAAGTCTTACAAGGTTATAACGGTACAGTTTTTGCTTACGGTCAAACGGGAACTGGTAAAACTTACACGATGGCTGGAAAAAACACTGCAGAAACCAAAGGAATCATTCCCAACACTTTTTCACATATATTTAGTCAAATATCTCGTTCGACAGGTGAAAAATCCTTCGTCGTAACCGTAACTTATCTAGAAATTTATAACGAAGATGTTAGAGATTTATTATCTTCCAATCCAAACGCGAAATTAGAAGTTAGAGAACGCACGGATGTTGGAGTTTACGTAAAAGATCTCATGGGATTTACCGTTGATTCAATAGAATCAATAACTGAATTAATGAATCGAGGAAATACAAATCGTATGACACGTTCAACATTAATGAACGACGTTAGTTCACGTTCCCACGCGATTTTTACAATTACAATCGAATCCAAAGACCGTATCGATAATAAAACAACAATCGGCAAGTTAAATCTTGTCGATTTAGCCGGTTCGGAACGTTTAAGCAGAACTCAAGCAACCGGAGAAAGACTTAAAGAAGCTAGTAATATAAATCAATCACTTTCCGTCTTGGGAAATGTTATTTCCGCTTTAGTCGATGGAAAAAGTACTCATATTCCTTATAGAAACTCAAAATTAACTAGATTATTACAAGATTCTTTAGGTGGAAATTCAAAAACAGCTATGGTAATAATTTTAATTTAATTTTAAAGTCTAAAATCGATTTTATTAATTTTTCTTTTATTAAAATTTATCTAGATCGCTATGGTTAGTCCATCAGAAGCTGATTACGAAGAAAGTATTTGTACTTTACGTTATGCGAGTCGAGTAAAATACATAAAGAATCAAATTAGAGTTAACGTAGAGACTAAGAAAGGGATGATCGAATGTTTTGAACAAGAAATCGCGAAATTACAACAAAGAATCTCCATTATTTCACTTCATGAAGAAAAACAAGCAATTAAATTAGCTGTATGTCTTTATTTTTAAACTTTTTTGTCTAATTTTTTTATGTCTCAAATTTTTTATGTTTCACTTTTTTTATTTGTGATTTGTGAGTAAATTTATTTGATTTTGTTTTTGATATAGAAAAAGAAAGAAAAATCTCAATTAGATGCGGTAGTTGAAGAAACGAAGAAGCACGATGAAGAATTACAAAAGACTGAGAAAGAAAAGGAAGAATTATTAAGTAAAATTTCTTTAATTCAAAAGAAGATTTTAGTTGGAGGTGAAAATCTACTTGAAAAGGCTCAACAACAATTGTTTTTGTTGGAAATGTCCGGAGCGGAGTTAGAAAGTTTGGATAAATCTCATCAACAGTTGGAAGAACAAATTCAACAAAAAGGCGTAAGAAGAAAAATTATTATTTATACTTAATAACATTAAGCTTTTTTTGCGAGTGATTGTTTCAAACCATTCGGTCAGTAACATGTCTTTGTTTAGTCTATAGGGAAGGATGGGGCAAATTGGGGAAGTGAAATAAGTTGGGGTACCTGGTCTATACTTGAAAGAAAATACTTTCATGCAATGCTAAAAATAATGACAGCCTTCAATAACTCCTCATCGTGTCATTTGATAACCAATTATGTAGGAAGTCACTTATGGTAGTACTAGCCTGGTACTCGTGCGAAATTGGCACTGTTTAAACAGACACGCGAGCACACTTGCACGTTGCTAGTTTTCGTACGAGTTAATCGGTCGTCTTCCAACTTCCAGCGTGCGAGTTTCATGCTAGTACTCGAGTTTATTTGTATTTTGTCTGTAAATATGGCACACAAAAGATGGACAAAAGTGCAAACCTTAACATTTGTGGAATTATATAAAGAAGCAGAGTGCCTGTGAAATTTTCGACATTTTCTGGGCTCTAAACCAGCTCTCATTAATGTATCTTGCTTTTTAATGGAGTGTTTACCAGTGATAATAGTTCATCAAACTGATTTGTTATTAATCTTAGGTGGATTCTGAATGTCTCTGGATCCTCCAATGCTTCTTCTCTTAGAAACGTTGTAGAAGCACCAAATTTGTTACGTCGCTTTATCCACTCCCGAATCCACATTCGTCTGGGACGTCGTTTTTTTTGCAGCATGTAATTGGTTTAATTCGTGGATTAGTAGCTGTGTAACAATAGCTACACCAGCATGCAAAAATTCTGCCATTTTGCATTATGCTAAAAGCAAGCTAGTAAAATTGTGTGTGTCAACAGTACTCGTACGCGAGTTCGCTCATACCGAGTAGACTTGGCCGAGCACAATCGCGCTGTGTCAACCCACCATTTGTCATTATACTGAGAAAAATCGTGTTACGTCGAGCTTTCCTATCATTTTTGAATAATTTTATCGCCTGATAGCTATTAACCACTTCGGTACGGACGTCGACTATAGTCGACAAAAACAGATGACCCCACACAGCCGAGCGTCGACTATAGTCGACGGCTGTGCCAGCGTGCGGACGATGAAAGCCGGTTCTTAACGACGTTTCGGGGCCGATAGGCGCCGTACCGAAGTGATTAAACGATATGGTGACTTCATACAAGAGTTTAGTTTCATAAAATTAGTGACAAATAAGTATTAAAGATAAGTACTTTTTTAAGACCATTTTAAGTGTACAATTGTGTTATTATTCTTTTTTGTAAAAATGCCCAATGGGGCAAGATGGGGTACTACGTATTAAGTTGCTCATTTAGAATAGGATGGAATGAGACGAGGAGGTGAAGTAAGATGCGAAAACTCGTCTTAGGAAGAAATCTGAATGATTCAAAAAGATAGAGGAAGAACTAATTATAAGCAAAAAAGGGGAACATTTATCACAAAACTCCAAAGACAAGAAAGCGTACAAAATTAATGTGCTTGCATATGATGTGAATCTGATTAACAGTCTTTAATAATGTTAATTTAGTTACACTTTCTATCTTGTTTCAGGTATATAATATGTTGTTCCCCATCTTACCCCACACGTGGGGGAAGATGGGGAGAAATGACTTCTTATTAAATCATTAATTACATTGAAATTACTGAATTAGTATTCCGCTCTTTCCAAAAATCTTAAAGTTTAATCTTCGTAGGTTATGTAAACAAAAAGTATTTTTCTCTATGAACAAAATTCTTGATTTAGAATTAGAATTAGCCCTACCCTCCCCTACCCTACTTCTCTTTGTCTAATAATGACACTTGCAAAAATAAACTGGTCAAATCGACATTTCTCATGATATGTCTGCGTTGTTTACTGACAAGTAACATAACTACAAGACGTCAATATTCCCTAACAAGTGTCCCTAATTTTCAAACTACTGTTTGCTAGCCTTGACAGTTCAACCAGTTTGCTAAACTACTTTTGATCATAGGCGTTCCTACTCACTCGAACCAATCACCATCTCGTCTTTAACTTCGCATCTCAATTGCATTAAGCACATTACCCATTTTTAATTTTTAGACTACTGGGACACAGTTAAGAGCTGCTAAGTATCTAAATCATTACTAAGATACCCTTCGTGTGAGGCGTCTCGGTTCTTTACAGGTCTCAACAGGGACGATCTACACCTAAACACAGGGCTTTTGAGGGGACACTGTAAGGTTAATAAGCACCTTTATAATTTAAGGTTTGTTGCTACTCCTCTATGTCGTGCTTGCGAGTAAGACGATGAGACTGTTAAGCACATCCTATGTGATTGTCCGAATTTCAACGACCTTAGATTAAGGGACTTGGGTGACGACTGGCCGACTATGGATGGAATCAGGGACACACCTTTGAGCTGAATTCTAACCTTTGGTAAATCCCTAGGCTGGTTTATGTAGACAGAGGGAGTGACAGGGAGGTTGTACAAGGGGCGCAATGGGGCCTAAGTGCGGAGTGCCATCTGGCGTGCCCTCACGCTTCCTACATACAAGGAAGACTCCTGTTCCTATAAGAGACGGAGGAAAATTGATATCGGTGTCTGATGTTCGATTTTTATAAGAAATTGAATGGTTAAAACGACATAATGATATCTCTTACGATTCCAGAAATACAGGCTGTTCTTCAAAAAAGTGCATTTTTCTCATTAATATTTCCTTTTCAAAAATATAACACATGATATTTTGTTCAAGTCAAATTTGTTATAAAAAATGCTTTATCTCTGAATGTGAGTTAATTCAGGTTGCACTAAGAACATAACTTTAACAATAGTCTAATATTGTTAGACTATTAGTCTTACGTTAGTACAGTTGGTAATTCACAGAAGTGCCTGTTCTTCCTGTCGATAACAGAAAAGTCTATAACAGGATCAAGCAACCTTGTGTATAGTGGGGACCAGATTATGGTTTACATTTTGTACGCGGGCCGGAGTAGAAAATTGTCAAATGTTTGATACTTACAAGTTTTTCTTTTTAATATAAAAAACAAAGTTAAAGATTAGATCTCCCAGATCTTCTGTTTTGGATCGGTAGAACAACTGCCCAAAAAGTAAGAGATTTGGGTTTGTATCCTACTTCAGTAATGAGACTTTTTTGATTCAAAACAAAAATCGTTTGTTATTCTTTCTAAAGGTCTCGCGGGCCAGATTAGACCCTCGCGTGGGCCGGAGGTTGCCCACCGTTGGTCTATAGCAGCGTTTCTCAACCTTTTCTTTGCACTGACCCCTTGCAAGAATTTTTATTTTTGTATCGACCCCATGAAAACCTAACACTTTTATATATAAAATAAATTCTTGATAATTATTAGGTTATTTATTAAATAATCAGTGAAATAACACTGCTAATAATTCGATAAAATTGAGGAAATATTTGGCTCAAAGTTGCTAAGTATTATCCTTAGATCGCCACGTTCTGCTACATTTAACCCCTTGGGTACATTTAACGTCTGAGACACGTCATAAGTCGTATTACGTTCAAAATAAATCCGTACCGAAGTGGTTAATCTATTTCTTGATTTTCGCAAGAAGTTGCTTAGGTCGCTGAAACCAACTTTTACTAAATACGAACTTGGGAAAGCCAAATAATGTAATAAAAGCTTTTGTAATGACAGCTTCAGTTAATTGATATAGTCTTAAACCTTTAAAGGACTATCAACCCGTAAAGGTTTATCGACCCTTAAAGCCTTATCGACCCCATAGCATCATTTATCGACCCCGTTGAGAAACGCTGGTCTATAGTCTATAATATGAATGTCACTCTCATTACGCTATTCATTGCAAAAGGTTACTAATCAATCATAAATTCAATAATAAAATTGCAAATGCTGTACGTTTCCTGTATATGAGCGTATGCTATACTGCGTACCATATTGCTGTACAATACAGCAAAATTCCGTACGTCTGATCACCCTAGGTTAGACTTGATCGCTACACTCTGAGCAATAAATTTTATGAACATATTTCGCCAAAACAAAACTATCAACTGACCGTTTAAACCAGGTTTAAAACATTCAGTCGCGAAAAAAAGCTTATTAAGTATACTATTATTAAATTCATAATTTATTTAAGGCTGAGAAAATAGACGTCTCAGAAAAATACTCAAGTCTTCAAGAAGAAGACATTGGAATAACGAAAAAGATCAAAAAAGTTCAAGCTTTACTCAACGAAGCCAAAGAAGAATACGCGGATAAAGAACACGAATACCAACGAGAAATGGAAACATTACTACACAACTATCGGCTTTTAGTACGCGAGTTTCAACTTGCTAATATGATGATAGAAAATTATATTCCAAAAGAATACTTAGTAAGTATTTTGTTTGTGTTTACAAAATTCCTGTTAACAGATTATCAATTATCAACCAATAATCCAATTGAGATATTATAATTCATTATAAGGGCGCTATTATACTATCAAAGATTTTATAAAAGATCTTTTATGAAAGCTTTCGTAAAAGATATTTATAAAATTTAAAAATAATTCTTTGATCATAGATTTGACAACTGGTATTACACTACATAAAATATTTTATGTCAGTTGTTGTAATATTTTTACCTGAAATGGATGAACAAGTTCTGTGCTTGTGGGGCTTCAATTAGTTTGATTTTAACAATTTGTGTAATATTAAAAAAACGAAAAATTAAGCAAAAAACCCAGAGAAATCGTGTATGGGTTAAATCGTGGGTGTCGAGAGGTGAAATTCTGGGTATACATCAAAACCTCTTAAAGGAATTCAGAATTGAAGACATCTCATGTTACTTAAGAATAGATAAAACAACCTTTCAGTTGATTGTATCGAAAGATGCTCCTTTTATTGGACGAAAAGATAATCAGCATTATTGTAGAAGATCGTATTTTTGTAACTCTTCGGTTTTTGGTCACAGCGGTCACAATTTTGGACGAATTATGATGAACTTCTGAAATATATTATAAAATTAACACGAATTTTTAACTTTTAATAAAATCAAGGAAAATTAAATTAAGAAAAATTCAGTTTTGATCAAATTAGGAAGAAATTTGTACTAACTAACACGAATATTAAACAAATTCGATAAATCATTTGGCAAATTGTTACTAAAATATTTAAAAAGAGTTACTAAATTAACAAACAAATCAGCAAAAATTCTCTAATTATTAAATTATCAAAACAAAGTCACTCAGTCTTTTAAAAAGGTCATTTAATCGTTAAAAAATCACTAAACTATTAACAATTTAGACAGTATGGTTAATTATTAGATAGTAATTATTAAAAAAAAGTCTCTAAGTCATTCAAAAATGTTATTCAATCATAAAGAAGTCACTAAACTATTAAAAATTTAGATAGTAAGGTTAATTATTAGACAGTAATGATCAAAAAACTTACTAATTCCTCCAAAAAGGTTATTCAATCATCAAAAAATCGCTAAACTATTACACATTTAGATAGTAATAAATACTATCAATAACACTGGACAACACTTCAGACCCATAGATCAGAAAATAGTTTCTTAATAGATTCGGGTGCGCTGAATTTAAATTTGGCCTCAGAATTGCTCCATCACGTCAGGTTTTTGAAATATTCCAACCTAAAGATGCTAAAAGCTCGGTTTTTAAACATGTTCTGGATGAAATAACACAGCGAATAAATTTTCGTGCACAAAATTTTATGCGGCATCTGAAAGTATCACGGTTCCCGTTGAAAATGTATTTTGAATTTTTCGAATAGCTTTATTTCTTCTTGCAGAAACATAATTCCTATAACATCACTTTCTGCGCTATCATTAACCTATAGGATGCTATGAGTGCTAAGCAACAATAATTGTCGATAGAATAGGCCTGTAATGTCATTCTACCGTGCATAATCTATACAGTTTTGCTAATTTGCACTATTTCCCGGAAAATGCTGGAACATAGCCAAGAGGTGGGCGAACGTTTTCAACAAGTTTTTACAGAAAAAGATCGACATTATCAAAGTAGATGGGATGAAGGAATGATGGCCGTCTATTGATGGGCTTTGAAAAGGGAAGATAAGTCCATAAACTATAAGTGAAAGTTGCTGCAACGTTCATTTGAATTAAAGAGAAGACAATTGTATAATGCTTTGTAGTTTTATGCTTCTAAAAGGGAAAAAAAGGTTAAAGTTTAGTTGCTTTGGGTTTGGCAAAGGTGGTAATATAAACAACTACCAATTCTGATGTGACATACTGAATTCGCCGTTTTCAGATCTCCACTTTACATATTTATTTCGATTGACTAATACAGACTTCAAAGCCAATCAATCTAAAAACCTAAGGACCTATGATCTAGCTGAAAACAAGAATTTGAAAACGTTTTTTGAGATTACGACCAAACCATTGCCTACTAGTCTTCTATATTGACAACTACGATTGAGATATAAAAAAAAATTATCATGACTCGCTACGTTATTTAATTCCAAATATGTTGAAAATTCGGGTTTTTGCATCTATGGGTTAGAATATTTTGAAAACCTGAGGTGATGGAGCAATTCTGAGGTCATATTTGAATTCAGTGCGTTAAAACCTTGTGGGAAAGTGCTATTTGATCTATGGGTCCAACCTTTTATAAAATTTTGTTGGTCTGTGTAATTGAACTGTCAATATATCACATTTAGTCAACTTTCTAACAATTTGTTAACGTTAATTGTCAATATTCTGACAAATCTGTTGATGAATCATCAAATTTCGACTCTTTTAAAATTTTTAACTTTGTATTATGTCAAATCATAAGTAACTTCTGTGAGAATAATAGATGCTACTTAGCTGCATCAAACGTTACTTATGTCTCAACCTAATACAGTGAAATTTCCCTTTGCGGACACCCCTCTTGAACGGGCACCCCCTTTGGACGGACAGTTTCTCATGGAACCATCCGACTCTCATATAATTACTTCGTATTGCTCTTAAGTTTACACTCCTCTTGAACGGACACTTTTGGGGGGTCCCGTTGGTGTCCGCACAAGGGAGGTTTCACTGTATATTACCAAATGTTTTAATCTTTGTCGTTAATTTATTTATTTTTATGTCTTCTAGAAAAAAATCGAACAAAATATGCTTTGGAATACAGAAACAACCGAATTTCAAATGAAAGGTGTCGCTTACACGGGTAATAACATGCGAAAGCACATGTCTAGTCACTTAGAACATTCCACGTCGGTTAAAAGAGGTATGAAGGCGGTTTATCACAGTTACAACACCAGTAAGAAAGCGGAAAAACAAAGAAGAACGTCAAGCGTACCCAGACCTAGCGGTAGGTTGGTTCCACCTAAATCAGCCGCCTCTCGACATTAAAAAAGAAATCTACTACACTAAAAAAAAACTACAACATCAAAAAATCTACAACATTAAAAAATCTACAACATTAAAAAATCTACTATATTAAAAAAAACTACTATATTAAAAAAAAAAACCTACTATATTAAAAAAAACTGATATTTTATTATATTATTATTGCTTTAAGTTAGAATGTGATATTTTTTCTTTGTTATTTTTATTGTTTGCATTTTAAACGTAGCATTTATTTTAAACCTAGACAGGTTTAAGTGCGTTTTAAATGTTCCTCTCTTATTTATTTTAACGTTTAACATTCCATGTTTACCTTGTATTAGCTGTGCAACGTCATAGAGATAAGAATATATTTATTAACACCTTTATTAGAGGGAGTAATAAAGTTTTAAACATATAGATCTGTTTGTTTTTAATTCGATTGATTTTTTTAAGGTTGTTACTAACATTAATTCAAGTTTTTTTTGTAAAAATCATTAATATAAAAATAAAAAATGTATTTGTGGAACATATACCGATAAATATGTTATCTAAGTTTGTGATATTAATAAAAACGAATGATAGAAATGGTATTTAGGTCAAAAAAAATGTAAAAAAGGATTTATCGGTTTTTAGGTCTTTGTTCCAAATTTAACAAATCATATTTACAATGTATTAAAGTTAATTTCTAAAAAAACAAATAGATGGCATAAATAAAAGGAATATAAACCTTATATTTTATAATTTTTTATATCAAGATTGTTTTATATTTTAAATTGAAACAAAAAATAATTAATTAAAAATAGAATTTATATGTTTGATACATGTACGATAAATTAACAAGGATTATATAAGTAAACAAGACCGAATAAAACAGATTAAAATTATCGACGTGAAAGTTATCTTTAAAACTGTTTTATTGAATAATAACTCAAACAAGGAAGTCATCATTATTACAAAATATATTGTCTTTTGAAAGCATATTTCGTCATAAAACAAAGTTTATTTGTTTAGAATTTTAAATAGAAATCGATTTGACCCAAGGATGTTGAACTAACAGAATAGCTTAATCCTATAAGGTGTATACACGCCGAAATTTAGTGCACAGTTTGACGTCACTTGTGGTTTCATTTGAGTGTAAGACAGAGAGTTGAATGTGAGACAGTTGTATATAAGGCCCTTTGACGAATCGACTGATTGGCAACCTGAGTTTCAAACCAATTGGATATTGATTGCAAAATGGTCTCATTTTTATTGCATGTGTGTGGATCTCCGCTCTTATACACGGGCAAAGTCATTAAACGGTTGCATCTTCAAATGATTTGAAACTCGAATTGCAAATCAGTCGACTCATGTGCGGAGGGCCTAAGACAGAGAGTTGAGTGTGAGACAACCGAGTGTAAGATAGAGATACTAAGCTTAGCAGTGACGTCAGAAGTTGGGGAACGATTATCGCAGATTGTTATCCTGTTAGTTCAACCTCCTTGGCTTTGTCCCATATTTCTAGTAACATTTCGTTTTTACTCTAAAACGTCAAAACTTAGTTTTTTTTTCTCACGATAAAAGTAACAACAACGTTTGGCCCCTCCAATAAAAAATTGATACCTTCGATATGAATAATAACGTTGTAAACGTACTGGAACCGATTAAACGGCTCAAACGATAACGACCGGTCGGATTTCCAATTTTAATCCAACTCGAATCAGTTCGAATCGCGTTACGTGCAAGTTTGGTCGTGTTCGCTTTTCGAAACTTAACAAAATCGAATTACTATGTGAATTTGAACATGCACACGATGAGCGTTCATTCGGCATCGTTTGGTGAAGGTAGACACTTTCTTTCGCACGTTTTTGGCAGTCCGGGATCTTCCAACAATAGAGATGATGAAGATTCCGGTTTGGATGTTGAAGGAAAGGTTAAAACTAGACTTTTGTCTATGTGGAATAATGTTAAATATGGTATGGTAACTAGTCTTTGTTTGAAATAGTTTGGATGGTAATCTTTTTTGTTTTCTAGGTATGAAACTTAAAACTAATTTTTCTAAAGAATCTCCTGTATGGCTTCTTGGCCGCTGTTACCATAAGAAACTTGAGAATACAGACTTAACTGAAGTGGCTACTGATGTTGCAGCTTTTCAAAGTCAAGGAAATGTAAATAAATTAATAATTAATTAATAAAAAAATAATTAAAATTTATTTTATTTTATTAAAATAATTTATTTTGTTTTATTTTATTAAAATAATTTATTTTATTTTATTTTAATAAAATAATTTATTTGATTTATTTTTTTAGTTAACAACAAATGAAGATGAAGGTTTTGAAGGCTTTAAATCTGATTTTATAAGTCGTATATGGATGACTTATAGAAGAGAATTTCCTATTTTAAACGGGTCAACTTACAGTAGTGATTGTGGCTGGGGTTGCATGTTAAGAAGTGGACAAATGATGCTCGCTCAAGCTTTAATTTGTCACATTCTTGGAAGAAGTAAGTCTATCAATTAGTCATAAAATTTTTTTATTTAACCGCTTAATATACACACTTGAATTAATTCTATCAATAATATTTAATTTATTACTTAAGTATTATTTTGTGTTATTAAAAAACTGCAAATTAAATTAAGTGTAAATAAGTAATCATTAATGACTCATTGAAATTGCTATTAAATTACAAATCGAATTCAAGTTGGTTTATCAGAGATTAAATACCTAAGTGAAATGTAAGTGTTGGTTTGAAATAGTTTTTAGAAGTTTTAGAGATAAGAATGAATAAGAATCAACTATTCTTAAATTACTATCGTTTAATTGGCATTTCAAATCAGTATTGACGTTTTAAGCAATAAAAAAAAATCGTGAAATGTCATCAATTTTAATGCAAGCATTTAAATTCTTTGTTTTCAATGTTTCAATGTCACAATTCTCGTTTTTAAACATTCTAAAAAGTAACATACGTTCTAAAAGTGGATTTTTCTTGGGATTACATTAAAATTAATTAAAAGAAATCGTCAAAATTAGTTAAAAATTAAATAAATTATAATAAAATCGTAAAATTTCATTAATTTTATGTCTTGAACCTAAATTATAAATATTTATTATTAATTGTTTGGTGTTCGCTTAATTGCGCCATAATTGTTGTAATTGATCATTTTTTTTTGACGTTTAGTGACGTCAACGGGGCCATTTTAGCGCCTACTTTGACCCTAACTATTTAGTTAATTAAATACTTGCAAAAACTTTTTATGATGTGTTCATCGTGTAGAATAAAAAATGATCTATCAAAATATCCAAAAAAATATACAGGCCATTTCAGAATTGCACGGCACTATTTCAGGGATATGTTCTTCAGCATCAAATAAACAAAAAAGTTTATATAAACATAAGTCTCAAATTAATTTTTTATCGAGATATTGAAAAGTTAAAGATAAATATCTAAATGTCTTGAATTTAATCAGATAGTGGATTGCAATTGCAAAGCGCTTTTGTGTTTGACTGATTAAACCGACTAGTATTAAATACTGTTCCTGTAAATAAGTAACCTGTTTTACTACTTCTGTGCGTTTTCGTATGAGTTAATAAGAAGACTTCCATTTTGTATTATCATGGAAGACACCACAAATTTATTCACTTTTGAAAAACAAAACATGTTCTTAATTTATGGCGAGGTACATAAAAATGATGCTGCTGTTCAAAAATATGAAACATTTCCAACTAGGAGGATACCAAATCGGAAAACGTTTGAAGCCATTGAAAGACGTCTTAGGGAAACTGGGACGCTAAAACCACAACGACAAAACGCTGGTCGATAAAGATTTCGACAAACGGCTAAGGTTAAAGAAGGGATATTCAATGTTGTTCTATCTCCTACTACTAGCACCAGAAAATTGTCACATTTCAATGTTTCATCTACATATGGCGAACATTGCGCGAGTAACAATTGTATCCATATCACGTTACGTGTGTGCAACATTTGTTACCCGAGGATTATAACAAGCGCATAAATTTCTGCCAGTGGTTGATTCGACAATGCACACAAGATCCTAACTTCCTGAACTGCCTGCTAGTTACCTATGAATCTTGTTTTACCAGAAATGGAATTACTAATTTTCGAAACACTCATACTTGGAGCGACGAAAGCCTTTCTTGAAAACGACTGCTATTACGCATTACCAACATTAAATTAAATGTCTGGCGTGGTCTTCTTGGTGATAATCGGCCCTTTCTTTCTACCAACAAGGTTTTCAGAAATATCTTACTGGAATTTTTTGCAAAATAATCTGTATGAACTTCTAGAAGATACTCCGATTGCCAACAGGCAGGGGATGTGGTTTATGCATGACAGTGCCTCTGCTCACTTTTCTCATATTGTCACCGATTATTTAAACACAGCATATGGTAACCGATGGGTTGGCCGAAACAGACCTGTTAAATAGCCAACACGCCTGCAGAACACCTTTTTGTCTATTCATCGGTTCAAAGTACGTTAACACCAATTTGGGCAAAAGGTAATAGAGGGAAACAGAGTTATTCTTTTTGGTAAAGGAAAAGAAAGATAGTAAAAAAATGCGATATTGGCGATTTGGTAAGTTTTAGCCACCGAAGGTGACTGGCCCGAGAGGGTGAAGTCAGTCAGTTTCGGACAGCGATCGCGCGCGAACAAAAAACTTGTTATAAATATCGCGGGTCTTTAGTGACGCCTCCTTTCAAAGAGTAATTCTGGGTAAGTCTGTTTCCTTATACCTTAATTTCATTTCCGCGATTTATCGTGATTAAGATTGCGAGTAGGAGTCAAGTAGGGATTTAGTATTTTTTCATTATTTCGGCCTAAACCTATCAGCTCCCCTTTTTAAAGAATCATTAAGTCAATTGTAAGAAGTCTTGGAAATTTCATTTATTGTAGATTTATTTTCATTAGATTAGTTTTAAAAGATTTCAGTTTCGTTTTATTTTACTAACCCTCCTTTTAAACATTAACATCTAGTCAAACCATGCTACCAGAATTTGGCTAGGTGTTACAACAATCTGCTGATCTAACGCCGTTAGATTATTTTATGTGAGGCTGGATAAAGTTTGTGGTTTATTCTACGTTTATTGCCACGCAAGAAGAGCTAAAAAATCGCATCGAAGAAGCAGCAGCTACTATGAGGGGTCGCCCCTATGCTATAAGCCGTGCCAAAGAATCATGGATTCATCGTGCTGAATGCCCCATTCAACAAAACGAAGGGCACTTTGAACAGTTACTCTGAATGTTATATTGTTAAATAAATTTACTTTTCAATATCTCAATAAAAAATTAATTTGAGACTTATGTTTATGTAAACTTGTTTATTTCGTGCTGGAGAACATATCCCTGAAATTATGCCGTGCAATTCTGAAACACCCTGTATAATTTGTTCCATTTCCCCAAAAATTATTTTTAAAATTGTTTATTATATCATACAACATAAAATACTAAACTTTTTTGTTAATTATAATAAGGTTGGAGATGGAATCCAGAATTAGAGCCAGTAACAAGAGAATATGTGATAGAAAACGTAAACCATAGAAAAATAATAAAATGGTTTGGTGATAAAAAAAGTAGGAATAGTCCGTTTTCAATACACGAACTTGTTCGTTTCGGGGAAAGTTCGGGAAAGAAAGCCGGCGATTGGTACGGACCCGGTTTTGTAGCTCATCTTCTCAGGTAAATAATTTATTTTTTCCACCAAACCCTTCTAAATATAAATCATTTCCAAACCATTTGCATTTCCAAACATAGTCAATATTAGAAATAAAAGGAAAAAGACTTAGCGAGTAGCTGTACAGAGTATTCCAAGGTGAAAACCAGTGACTCGTTTCTGTAGTGAGTCCAAAAATTGGTACCACAGAAAATTCAAATACACTCAATTCTGTTTTTACGCGACAGATACGTTCCCAATAAATTCGCGTAAAAGAAAATCGCATAAACAAAGATATGGTACTTATGTAAAAGTAGGGGATAGGTTCCAACATTTCAAAAATGGGTTAAAATGTTAAGATTAAAGCAAACGAATTTTTTTACGTGCTTTTATTTAAATTAAACTTATTTAAACATAATTAAAAAGAAAATGAGAAATAATTCATAACTTTATAAAATGAAAAAATAAAAGTAAACAAAAATTCATTATTTAGTGAAACCAAAATGAATTTCTAACTACTAGCACTTTTCGGTGCGCTTTCCTTCTCAAGCTGTACAGGGTGGGCCAAATTGGACACTTTTAAAGGGAAACTCATCTTTCTATAAGAGATAGAGGAAAAATGATATCGGTGTCTGACGTTCGATTTTTGTAAAAAACTTAATGGTGAAAACCACATATTGATATCTCTTACGGTTTGGGAGATACAGGGTGTTTTTCGAAAAACTGCGTTTTTGAAAAGTCTTCATAACTTTTTTCTTATTGAAAAATTTTGGTTTCTGTGAAAACATTCTCCAAGCAACTTTTTACGCAGAATTTGATGAAATGAGTTAGATTTCTCGACAAGCGATATTTTGGTAGTTATTGACATAAAAATGAGTTTTTCAAATGGAACACCTTGTATATTTTGACATATTCGGCGAGAGCTTAAAGTTCCCTTTCCAAAAATATGTCACACTTAATAATTCCCTCAAGTTTTTTTGAAATATACAATTTCAAAGATTTTCAGGTGTAGCTTTTAATTATGTGGTAGTAGGCTATGGAATAAATCACATTATCACAAGTCTTCTCTGAAATATATAACATACTGTAAAGCTTACATGTGCAGATTTTGAATAAAACGGCTTTGGATACAAAATAAGAACGAAATTATATTGAATTTTCAGAAACAAACACCAAATTGAAATGACTTTTTTATCACACTTGATAGTTCGATCAAGTCTTCTTTTGGAATATACAATGTCAAAAGATGCAGATCTTCAACTGCGTAGTATTAGGCTTTGGGCAACGCCCCGATAAAACAAATGAATTGTTTATACTAGCTGTCAAATTTGGTTTAAGTTGCTTATTTCTAGTGTTTTGAATTTTCACAGTAGGTAATAATGAGATATGAAAATTATGAAAAATGGGATATGATACTTTGTTTTATACAATCCGGGGAAAATTTAGAAGCTGCATCAAATTTATATCATGAACGATATCCAGAGAGGAGACAACCCCATACTGACATTTTTAGAAGATTCCAATATAATTTAAAAACTAGTATGTTAGTCGGCAGACCTAACATCCATGGATTTTTTCCTTTGGGAAGATTAAAAGATGTCGTTTATAAATTATCTATCAATTCTCGGCAGCAATTAGAAGCCACAGTTATACAAGCTTTTGAAACACTTACCCCAATTGAGCTTATCAACTCAGCAAAAAGTGTTGAAAAGAGGTGTCGACCTTGTATAACACAAGGCGGAGGACACTTCGAACATCTATAGATAAATTATTTACTTTCGTTATTTATTATTGTTTTGTTATTTTCTTATGTTTTTATTATTGTTATTTGTTATTTTTTTATAATGTTTTATTAATTTATTTTGCTGCTTGTTTCTGAAAATTCAATATAATTTCGTTTTTATTTTGTATCCAAAGCCGTTTTATTCAAAATTTGCACAGGTAAGCTTTATGATATGTTATATATTTCAGAGAAGACTTGTGATAATGTAATTTATTCCAAAGCCTACTACTACGTAATTAAAAGCTACACCTGAAAATCGTTGAAAATGTATATTTCAAAAAAGACTTGAGCGAATTATTAAGTGTGGCATATTTTTGGAAAGGGAACTTTAAGCTCTCGCTGAATATGTAAAAATATACAGGATGTTCCATTTGAAAACCCATTTTTATGTCAATAACTAGCAAAATATCGCGTGTAGAGAAATCTAACTCATTTCATTAAATTCTACGTAAAAAGTTGCTTCGAGAGTGTTTTCACAGAAACCAAAATTTTTCAATAAGAAAAAAGTTATGAAGACTTTTCAAAAACGTAGTTTTTCGAAAAACACCCTGTATCTCCCATACCGTAAGAGATATCAATGTGTGGTTTTCACCATTAAGTTTTTTACAAAACTCGGGCGTTAGACACCGATATCATTTTTCCTCCATCTCTTATAGAAAGATGAGTTTCCCTTTAAAAGTGTCCAATTTGGCCCACCCTGTACTGTCACTTCAGTACTTCTAGTCAAAAATTCTGGTATTAATCGTTGTGTTCCTGGTTTGATGAGGTTGTTATAGAATTCACGATAATTGCCCATTGATAATATAATTTCACGTTGAAATTTGCTAGATTTTTCCTCGATATGATCATGTTTCTGAAAATGACTTCCTAATTTAGCAGCTAATTGTTTCTTCTTTGATTAAATCTGCAGCAAGGAAAGGAACCTCTTCGTCATTATCACTACATTCTTTAACATCAGGATTCTCAAGTGCTAAACTAATGATTCCATCACAGTTCTAAAAGTTAATCGATATCTGCAGATGATATATCATCAAATCCTTCTCCGCCTATTTCATGAGCTAAAGCAATGATGTTAGGGTATTGATCTATATTAGAAGACATATGATCTTTATTTTTTACACATTCTAGCCAAAGAGATCTCCAACATGCGTTTAAAGTCGATGGACTCAGTTCAGATAGTGCTAATCTAGCATGTTTGATTAATGCCAAAATTATTCTAGATTAAAATTTCTTGCATCGCGTTAAATCAAATTAAATCGCGTAAAAGAAGATTGAAATACAGTTTTTAAATCGCGTTAAATCAAATTCGCGTAAAAACAGAATTATCTGTATTCCTTCTGCACTTAATCATAGGAGGGTGAACACAATGGGCACGAATTTTTTGGTGTAATTTAATTTTATTGCTCCAATTTTGTTCAATTGCTCGAAAATGTCCAATTTTGACACATTCTCTTACAATTAGTTAAATTAACTCTTTTATGAGTGCGGCGCTTCTTATAAATGCATTGCTGTAATCTTTCCACACGCATATTTATACATTTTAACTTATTTCAATTAGAGTTAACACGATAATGGTTTTGGTTACCACAGAATGTGGCAGGGAGATGTCAAGATGGCATCAAGTAAACATGAAAATTCCTAAAGACCTCAATGAATAATTGGCTGTGGCCTTGGAATACTCTGTAGTAGGATTATCACTTTATCACAAAATAATTATTCTTTCTTACCGATAACCTGAAGATGACAACTTATCAAAACCGTAACACTCGAACACAAAAAATAAAAAAAAATTTACTTCAACCTTTTGTCTTTTATTTCTAAATTTACATCAGTGAAGAAAGAAAATTTTATGTATTTATTTATTTTTAATTAGACAAGCTGTAAAATCAGCAGCACAAGATAACTACGAATTCGATTCAATAACGGTTTACGTAGCTCAAGATTGCGCGGTTTACACCGAAGACGTCTTAGAAGAATGTACAACAAAAGACGACAAATGGAAGTCGTTAATTCTACTCATTCCAGTTCGTTTGGGCGCGGAAAAATTTAATCAAATTTACGCGCCTTGTCTAACCGCTCTATTTAGTTTAGAACAATGTATCGGCGTTATCGGGGGCAGACCTAAACATTCTTTATATTTTATCGGCTATCAAGACGATAAATTAATACATTTGGATCCGCATTACTGCCAAGAAATGGTCGACGTTTGGGCGAGCGATTTTCCATTAACTAGCTTCCATTGTAGATCACCCAGAAAGATGCATTTAAGTAAAATGGATCCTTCTTGTTGTATCGGATTTTATTGTTCTACTAAAACAGATTTTATGGATCTCAAAGAAAAATTAAATATGGTAATTATTTTTATTCTTTTTGTTTTTAACCGTTAGACTGCTACGAAGCGCGAGCAGCGCTTTTGCGCTGCGAGTTTCAGTGTGTTTTTGTTGCACCATTGGAGTAAACACAGTCTGACCTCACACATACCTTGCTAAAGTCAACATCAAGTCAAAATATATCCCGCAGTTTTCGAGCGTTTTTGCAAAAATTGCTTAGCAGTCAAACGGTTAAAAAAGATGGTTTAATTTTTCATGTTCAATTGTTATATTTAATTATTACACATAATTTTTATATGTAATTTTTATAGTTATCAATTCCTCCAAAAACTACCAACGCTACAATTGAATATCCAATGTTTGTTTTTTCTGACGGTCACGGAAGAGACGCCAGAGCAACACCTTCCCATTTTCATAGTCCACAAGATTATCATACTGATGATTTGGACTCTGATTATATCGAAACCGAAGAGTTTGAAGTATTATAATTATTTTATTTTTATAAGCGATATTTATTAATATCGCTTTTTTGTGTATATAATAAGAAATTGAAAAGAAACAAACAAACAAACAAAAAATTAAGCGATATTAAACTAATTTATGGTATTTAATTATTTTTTTTTTCTAAATAAAAATTGATTTTCAAAAATTGTGTTTTTTATTTAAATAGTTTGGATTAAAATGAATGGTTTGATTTGGATGTATTGGATTGGATTAATATACAGGGTGTTTAAAAAAGATGCGGCAATATTAAGGGGGTGATTGTCCAGGTCATTTTATACAAAAAAGTTTATAATAAACATGGTCTGGAAACGCTTCGTTACCGATCTGCAGCGTGTTGAAGTTTAATTTAAAAGAAAAATAATCCCGATCAATTAAAACCGAGGCAATCCGAATTAGTGAAACATCCGGATTATTGGAACTTTTTTAAAAGTCACAAAACTACGTTAAATACATGTAGGAAATTATTAAAGCAAAACACACACTACTAACATATTGAAAATCGTCGATGTACCAACTCCATACTTGGTAGCCAACACCTTACCACTAACACCACTTTTTAATTCTTGCAATATATCGTGTTTTTTCGCTAGAGTTAATGTTTTGTGTGTTTTCTTTCGCACCATGATGCTTTTTAACGAATTGCTTTTTACACGAACAGCGTAACGTACATACATGGCAAACTGCGCAACCTACGATCCGGATTATGGAATCACAAGTAATCCGGAAATCTGGATTATGGAATACATAATGTAAATAACTAATATTTCAATTTCGTCCGGATTACTGGAGAATCCGGATTATTGGAGTTCGGATTAGCGAAGCTCTACTGTATTTTGAAACAGTTCAACGCGTTCAAGCATTACTTCCTGCTGATTTCCTCCTCGCATTGCATTCTGTCAATGGCTTTTGCAGAAAATGGTTGAAATCCTTCAATTCCTGATGTTGATTCTGTTCAACGATGAAGCAAATTTTTCAAGAAATGCAATCCACAATTTCCATAATAACCATGTATGGTGTGAGGAGAATCTACATGAAATGAAGATCGTTTTCACCATCAGTTTTCTTTGAACATTAGGCTTGGAATTGTATGACTGCCTAATTAGACCGGTATTTTTACCAGAAAGACTTACCGGAGAGGTGTATCGCAACTTTTTGGAAAATACGCTCCCTGGTTTTCTGGAGGACGTACCATTAGATGAGATGCAATGTGGTATATGAACGATGGCGCACCAATTTAGTCAAGTAGATGGTGATTTCTTAACACAAGCATATGGAAATCGGATTGGCCGAGGTTATACTTATGGCCTGCACGATCCCCGGACTTAAATCCCCTGGATTTTTTCCTGTGGGGCCATTTGAAGTACTTGGTGTACGCTATTCCATTGGAAAACGTAGAAGACTTAAGAAATCGAATCATTGTTGGGTGCAACTCAATTAGAACAGATCCTAGTGTTTTTGAGAGAGTTCGCCAGTCAATGAGAAGAAGGATTCTTGCATCCGAGCTCGAGGTGGTCACTTTGTTTTTGTAATTTTTGCATGGTAAAATTGTTGGTTTGGTAAAATATTTGTTTTTGTCCTTGAATAAAACCCTTGTTCTTTAAAAAAAATTTCTTTTATTATAATCTTTTTTGTTTATAATAAAAATGTTTAAACTTCAACACGCTGTAGATCGGTAACGAAGCGCTTCCAGACCATGTTTATTATAAACTTTTTTGTATAAAATGACCTGGACAATCACCCCCTTTAATATTGCCGCATCTTTTTTAAACACCCTGTAGATATTTGTAAATAAAATATTACTATTTTAATAAAATATTATTATTAGTTTTAAAAAGTTAAAAAACCTGATGATTTTATTGTCACATAAAGACACATAAAATATAAAACTCTATATAAAAAATATTTGTAAATGTGCGCTATTCAAAAAGGAATTAATAGATTTTTAAAAAAGTAAGTTTTCTTTCTCTTTAAAGAGCTTGTTGCTTTGATGTAATATGAAGTGGAATATAAGTAGTTAAACAATCCAAAACTTTAGGCCAGATCTCATCGGAAGTTCTTCCTTCAAATTCTTGCAAAACCCCTTTTTGTTTATAAAAATCAATTACAGGTCTGGTTAATTTTTCATATTGTTTTAATCTTTCAAGAACAACTGAAGGTTTATCATCTTCTCTTTGTATTAAATCTTCACCTGTTATATCATCTTTACCCTAATTTAATATAAAAATGAATTTAATATAAATTGTTTAATTTCAAAATAAAATACAGGCTGTCTCCGAAATGCGTGTACAATGAAAGACCACAGATTCCTTCGCTCAAAATAGATCGATTTAAGTTAACTTATCTATATCCAAAGTTGCTTCGTTTCGCCGCTAGAAGACTTTAAAAATAATATTTTCCGTGAGTTTTTCTGAAATTACTCGAAAAATTTATATTAGATTTTATTCATTTTTTGACCATGTCTTTATATCAGCTAACTACAGCTTTCTGTGGAACAAATTCGAATTTCGAAACATACAGGGCGTTTACAAACACTCTCACCACAAGTTATCCATCCAAATCTTTTTAACCAGCCTGTATAATTTTCTATCAATTCTTTTTCTGAATAGCTACATTAATTGAGACATTATTTTCTTTCTTATGAAATTTCAGTTGGGCAAACGGTTTAGCCACAAAAAAACATTTTCTAACTCTCTGCGAGTTCAAATCTGTAAGTTAAGGTAACATTAACCCAGTTCAAAGTAGTAATTTCTCCACAGGATTCGCAGCTCTTTCAAGAAAATCACATTTTATAGGGTTGGAAGTAGTTTTTACTCAAAATGTTGCCAGGATTTGTGACCATCATCAGGGCAATAATAATACAGTGCGCAAAATTTTTACTGTTTGCTTTTTTTCGTTGCATTTTTGCTTTTATGATACCCAATAAACAAAATCAGAAGATGCTAGGTTTACTGATCTTGCTGACCAGTTTACAGGAGCATGATTTCCTCTTTATTTCCTTTGATTCTACAGTAGAATCTGCATAATACGGACTAAAAGGGCTAAATCCTGATAACGTTCACTAATTCTGGCGAAAATTTGAAAATTTTAAGCAGTAAACTACTTCCAAACCTATTACATGTGGTTTTCTTGAAAGATCTTCATATCCCGTGAAGAAATTGGTACTTTGAATTTTGTTAATGTTACCTTAATTTACCGTTTTAGGCTTGTAAGCATTTAGAAATCTTCTTTTGTGCCTAAACCGTTTGCCCAACTGAAATTTTATAACAAAGAAAATTTTGAAAAATTTTTTTTCTGAATAGCCATATTTATTTAGAAACTATTTTCTCTCTTATAAAATTTTAGTTGCACAAACAGTTTAGCTACAAAAAAATATTTTTTAAATCCCTACAAGCCCAAATTGATAAACTTGATAAGGTACCATTAGCAATGTTCATAGTAGCAATTTCTTTAAACGGTGTGAAGTTCTTTCAAAAAAACCAAAATTTTCAGGTTTAGAAATACTTTGTTGCTTAAAATATTCAAATTTTCGGCAAGACTTATGACCATCATCAGGGCTAAAAATAATACAGAGTGCAAAATTTTTACAATTTCCTTTTTTTGCTGTTCAACTGAAATTTTATAAAAAAAGAAATAGTTTCTAAATAAATGTAGCTAGGTATTCAGAAAAAGAATTGATAGAAAATCATACAGGGTGGTTAAAGAGATTTGGATGAATAACTTACGGTAAAAGAGTTTCTAAACACTCTGTATGTTGCGAAATTTGAAATTGTTTCACAGAAAGCTGTGCCCTAAAGACGTGGTCAAAAAATGAATAAAATCTATTAAAGATTTTTCGAGTAATTTAAGAAAAACTCAGGGAAAATATTATTTTTAAATCCCTTTAGCGGCAAAACGAAGCAATTTTTGATATAGATAAGTTAACTTAAATCGACTTGTTTCAAGCTAAGAAATCTGAGGTTTTACGCTGTACACGCATTTCGGAGACACCCTGTACAGTTAAAAAAATTTTTTTTAAAAATTGTTAAAAAAAATTAAAAAACTTACTGGAACTTTAGGTGCATTAAAATCAATATTATAAACTCTACCACTTGGTAAATGAATCCACCTTCCTTTAACCCTTTCAATAATAACATCAAATGGTACATTTAAATTAATAACAACATCCAATTTTTCTTCATTCCATAAATCTTTAGCTTGGGATAAAGTACGTGGAAAACCATCCAAAAGCCATGGTTTACCTTTAGTTTTATTTATTTCATTGATTATAAACTTTATCATTAAATCATCTGGTACTAATTTGCCTTGGTTTATATATTTTTTAGCTTCTAAACCGATTGCTACAATTAAAACCGATTGCAATTAAAACCGATACAATTAAAAACAATGATTATTAAAAGCTTAATTATTAAAGATTATAGAATAATCACCTGTTCCATTTTTGATGTTTAATCTGAGTAAATCGCCACTTGATATATGTTCTAAGTTAAAACTTCTCACTATTCTAGACGATATGGTACCCTTTCCAGATGCAGGAGCACCCAAAATAACCGATTTAAACATTTTCAATGCCATTTTATTAATTAATGATTTATAAAGAATGGTTAAGAGACGAACATACGACTTAGAATGAAACGATTTATTTTAACAGTATGTAAAAGCCAAACGCGAACTTTGGAATGTTATCTCGTTTCGTCCAATAAAACTAAATCATCAAAAGATAATACGCTACATGTTTTATAGTAAGTAATAAATCGTATAAAGTTGTTGATGTGGATAAAACGTCAGATCCTGTCGAAGGCAACAGGTGAAAAGGCGGGATGATTTCAAAAATAAAAGGATAAAATGACAAATATGTAAAATACTATTTTGAAAGTCGTTTAGGCTTCTTTTAGTACGCGACCGTGAACGGCCCAAGTCGAACGTAATTACGGAAAGGCCTCGAGAGATAAGAGGGGGCCTAAATATTAACAGTTAAAACCTCCACGTACGTTCAGAATGTCGGTCGCGAACGGTTCACTTAAATTAATATCCTCCTTAGTAAGTAAAAATTCACTTTTTAATCATTTTCAACCGACCCACGTTTCAAAAAAAAAAATAAACCTTGGACTTAAGACATTCTTTTTATACTCTCCCACAGTATCGTGTTTTAACGGTGAAGCCAAGTTTAGGAAACAGCCGAGTATTTAGAAGATCGATACACGTTTCGAATAATTTCCAAGCGATCGTTTCGTTTAAATTAGCGGATATCGGTGAGGGAATTAAAGACGTCGTCATCAAAGAGTGGTTTGTTAAAGAGGGAGATAAAGTGTCCCAATTTGATAATATATGCGAGGTGCAAAGCGATAAAGCTTCCGTTACTATAACGAGTCGTTACGATGGTATCGTAAAGAAGTTGTATCACAAGGTCGATACCGTTGCTTTGGTCGGTAAACCTTTACTTGATATCGAAGTCGAAGGAGGTGAGTTGGATTGACGTATGTATTAAGATCGTTGGACTTAAAGATCTATTTTTAAACCTCCAATCTCGTTTAGTTTTACTTTGTAAAGCGGGAAATATTTTAAATTTAAAACTTACATAATCCTCTTGTTTAAAGATGAATCCTCAGAATCGTCTTCCTCGTCAGAATCGGATGTATCGGATGCTGATGTACAAAAAGAACAACAAATTAGTAAGTTTATTTTTAAAATAATACTTAAAATTAATAGTAAAAACTAATTATAATTTTTTTTTTTTAGTTTCTGAAAGTCAACCTAATGAAGTCAATTTAGCATTATGTATTCCATCTGTTAGAAGACTTGCCAAAGAACATAATGTAAGTGGAATTATGTATTTTTTTAAAGAATCTCTTTACCATCGTATAAATTAAAAGAAATAAAATCCCGTTCAATTTATCAGTATAACAACCCTAGATTTAAAAAAAAATAATTTATTTTTGGAGTCAAATATCAAAAATTGTAAAGAATAATTTATTTCTTTGAAGTTACAAATGATACAAAAAAAAGTTTCAAGTAAATATATACTGCATGCAAAAAAATTCATTGCTTAACCACTTCTGGTAGAAACGGAAGTTACAGATACCTGAAAATATTTTTAAAGTGAGCTTACAATCTACGAAATCTCTATATAAACTTTCAAAAATGTCGCACTTATTTTTGAGATATTTCGACTTCACTTCGATGAGACATCCTGTATAAAAGAAGACCCACAACATGAATTTTCTAGCTATAGGTCAATATCTACCCTTCCTATTTGGATATCTATCCCAATAGAAAGGATAGATATTGGGTTCGGGAAAACATTTGAAATAATTCTAAATAAGCAATTATCTTATGTCGATAATTACATTTTAAAAATAGCATTCTAAATCCGGGGCAATTTGGGTTCAGAAAAAAATAAAAGAAGTCAACGATTGGTACCATTCATGCGCTGGTACAAGTTTGAAGTCGATTTGAGGCAAATCATTATTTACAAACCGTTTTATAAGGCCTAATGAAGGCATTTGGATATATATCACATGATTTTATTGTGCGTAAACTAATCGCGTTCAATATAAATGTTGACAGTATCAACTTATTCAAACTATTTATCAATTAAATATGGTTGCTTCAAGATTCCGTCTCGGAGCCCTTTTTATTTTTAATATTTGTCAAGGATCTGCCAAATTACGCTCAAAATAATTCAAATATAATTTTTTTTACCGACGATACGACTTTTGCTGTCGATACAACTACCATAATTTGATATATTGAACTACAAAATGCGAAATTCGTATATTAGTATCTTAAAATGGTTTCAATCTAATAAAGCTATGTATGAACGACGCGAAAATACAAGCCCTAATATTTTCACTTAGGCATTTGGAGTCTCTTTCACTTACAAGGGGACCACCAGACGTATGACCTCCAGATTTCGTTATCGATTTTTTTTACTGATAGAGACATGTATGTGAAGCTTCTTGATAAAATATTCCAGGGAGATGATCCAGCATTTTTGAGTTATGAATTTTTGGAATCGTGAACGAAATTTACGTAAGCAGTCATCCGGTGGTTTAACTATTTGCAGTGGAAAGACGCACCAGGTACGTCGAAGTACTTTTGTTACCGGGACGTCAGCGATATGTTACGCACGTCGTCAGACCATTGTTGCAGGTAGAAAATGACTGACCTGATACGCTCAGCCGTGAATTTCTTGGCACCGCAAGTGGTTAATAGTATTACCAAGAGGTCCGATAGCTGGGATGATTAAGGCGCGAGTTACTGACTGTGTCGGATCTCTTGATAATACTATTAAACCACCGGATAACTACTTACATAAATTTCGTTCACGATTTAAAAAATTCATAACCCAAAAATGCCTGGTCATCCCCCTGAAATATTTTACTAGGAAGCTTCACATACATGCCACTACCTGTAAAAAAAATTGAGAACAAAATCTGGAGGTTTGGTGGTCCCCTTATTAGACGCTAGGAATCGATGTCTGTAAAATATCTGGGTGTGGACCTCGATTCGGGCTTAACTTGGGAAACGTATATGTAGTGTCTATAAAATTTATTTTTATCAAAGACATAGTTTTTTAAAAAATGTTGTTATAGGGAATGGTATCTATGTAAATAATTATTGATAAAAAAAATTAAATATTTTGGGACGTTCGTTAGAGACCTTCAATGAAAGGAACTATTTTAAACGTTTTAAAAACCAAATTTTATTATAAAGAAGATTTATGATCTTCAATTGGTGACCCCGACTAGAAAAACTTCAATTTACCTCCACATCAACAGTCTGAAAAATCTCATCAACGCTCAATCTCATCAAGACTCGGTGTTAACTTGAGACATTTAACTTAAGACATTTGTGTAATTCAGCAAGGGAGAAACTACAACATCGTTCTAGTAATAACTGCATGGTTTAAGAGTGCCATATTCAATTAGGATAAACTGCCCAAATCTCGGCCTCTCAAAAAAATGCTTCCTAAAGTCGGGCTTTTTATAAAAATCCATATAGAAAAACTGGAAGGCCGACTTTAGGCACATGGCCGAGATTTGTTGAGTTTACCCTATTTCTTTTATATTTTGGGACGTTCGTTTGAGGCCGTTGAACGAACGGACTTATTTTAAACATTTTAACAACGAAATTTTATTATAAAGAAGATTTTTATGATATGATTTTCAGTATACTAGTTCTTTAATAAGAAAAAATAAAAACCGTCATTGAGACGATTCGTTTCACTCAAGTCGAGTATTCAGAATGCAAAGACAATGTGGCAGAGTGATGACTAACCTGGGATAATCAAGAACCCTAACGATTCCCCATTTATACATTCTCATTTGCCTTATTTATATTAAAAGTACTATATCTAAATAGGTATCAAAATTTTAATTTCAATCATGTTATACATTTGAGAACTAAAAAGCGATTAAAACAATATTTCAAATTTAAAATATGGACAAACCTCTGAATTAAAATTAACCAATTACGCTGATTCAAATTCTCTAGATCGTATTTACAAGTCGTTTAGTAAACTCGAAGAGTTGGAATATTAGTCACTTCAAAATCCTTTTTGTGAATCCGAATTTAATCCGCATTAGTATTAAAATAAAAGAACGGGTACGATTTGCATAATATTGATAAGGCTCAGAAAATGCTTGGAGTTTTTGGCGGATTTGAGGTTCTCGAAAGGGCGCCCGTCGTGGGCATCAGACGGTTTACAAAGCGAATTTTTACTTATTCATAGTATCCGTACACTCAAGTGATGCTCCATACTGGTCTATATTAAAAGTACTATATCTAGGTATCAAAATTTTAATTTCAATCATGATTGCGCCACAACAACAGGTCGTAAGTTAATAATAAGTTAATAAGGTGTTCCCAAACGTAAGAACCAGAAACAGTGCCAACTATTTTAACGTCGGATTTCAAAATATTTTACCTGATCGTGTCACACTGTTAGAAGAAAGTTAATTAAAAAAATGAAAAAGTATCTAACAGTAAAGGCTTTCTACAGTATACAAATGTCCGGAAATAATAATTTAATGTTCGTATATTTAAGGGCGTAATTCTACAGTAAAAAAATATGAAAAAAAGTTTATAGGATAAACTGCCCAAATGTCAGTTTTTCTATACAAATCCATACAGAAAAACTGGAAGGCCGCCTTTAGGCACATGACCGAGATTTAGTGACTTTACCCTATGGCTATGTGTTCGGAAATACCTTCTAAAGGAGATATGGCTCTTTGAAGTTGATATTCATTGAGTGTTTTTTTTAATTATTTCATTTGTCATACAGAATTACATGATGAATTTTGGAAACACCCACATTTCGAGCTCAATTTTGAACTTTGATTTACATAAGAAACATAATAATGGTAACCAAATCATCTATGATAAATAGTATGGCGCGAACCTACTATGATATTTCGAAATTTTATGAACAAAATTTTAGGTTCTCTACTGATCATTAAATTTATCAAAAACGGTGCATGATAGGACACCATGTGTTAATAACTGTTTTGTGTATTTTTAGCTTTGCACTGCTTGCACTTAGCAGTTCTGTGCATTATTAAATTTTGGTTACATATGCGTTCGTTGGATCACAGTTCATACTTGAGCTAAAAAGTACCAAATCACCCTGAATTACAGTCATTCCCCTTTAAATGCTGCACGAAACTGCACCTTTGTACCACAGTGTAAGTTAGCGCAGTGCAAGTTTTAACCTAACGAACAAAGCTTTTATCTAAGCATTAAAATTTTGAGATCAAATTTTCAGAAAACAGTTTACAAAAAAACCCGCGTGAAGATAGCAACAAACCTCCCAGCAACAAACTTTAACATGTATATTCCTATCTACTTTATCTCACGATATCTTTGTTAATAATAGAAATAGCGAAAATCTAAGTATACCATCGGAATGCTTGATCCTTTCTCTATATAAAACCGGGTTTTCGTCCGCCGAAATGTCAACACTAACGATAAAAAAAAATATGATAGGCGTCGCCTCACCTACAACACCTTAAAATGACCGGACTTTAAGGCCCTGTGCAGAGGTTATTAGAGGAACATTAAACAAATGGGCTATAGATTCTGAAAGAGACAACCTAGGACTATCATAATCCGAGTTTTCGTCCGCGAATATCTTTCGCCGTCTGCAAGAAAAACGCCCTTAAATAGAACCTTACCTACGACAGTCGACAACTCGTTTTCCTTTGTTAATTTCGTTATTTGATAGGGAGAAAACTCTAGGACCACATCTATCCTATAGGAAATTTTCTGCTCTTTCCAACGGTATGCGTCACATTTCGATCGGACGTTTACACAAGCGTCTTTTTGGCCGAAAATCCCCCGAACACCGGGTTTTCGTTCCGATTAAACCATTCTCGGGTTAATAACTTCCTTATTTGATAGGGAGAAAACTCTGAGACACCATCTGTCTTATAGGAAATTTTCTGCTCTTTCCAACGGTATGCGTCACATTTTGATCGGACGCTTGCACAAGCGTGTTTTTGGCCGAAAACGAGGATTTCGTCGCGATTAAACCATTCTCGGATTAATAACTTTCTTATTTGATAGGGAGAAAACTCTGAGACACCATCTATCTTATAGGAAATTTTCTGCTCTTTCCAACGGTATGCGTCACATTTTGATCGGATGCTTGCACAAGCGTGTTTTTGGCCGAAAACGGGTATATCGTCGCGATTAAACCATTCTCGGGTTAATAACTTTCTTATTTGATAGGGAGAAAACTCTGAGACACCATCTGTCTTATAGGAAATTTTCTGCTCTTTCCAACGATATGCGTCACATTTTGATCGGACGCTTGCACAAGCGTGTTTTTGGCCGAAAACGGGTATTTCGTCGCGATTAAACCATTCTCGGGTTAATAACTTTCTTATTTGATAGGGAGAAAACTCTGAGACACCATCTGTCTTATAGGAAATTTTCTGCTCTTTCCAACGGTATGCGTCACATTTTGATCGGACGCTTGCACAAGCGTTTTTTCGCCGAAAACTCCCCGAACGTCGGGTTTTCGTTGCGACTAATCCAGCAACAAACCTCCCAGCAACGAACTTTAACATGTATATTCCTATCTACTTTATGTCACGATATCTTTGTTAATAATAAAGATATCGAAAATCTAAGTACACCATCGGAAAGCTTCATCCTTTCTCTGTATAAAACCGGGTTTTCGTCCGCCGAAATGTCAACACTAACGATAAAAATAAATGATAGGCGTCGCCTCACCTACAACACCTTAAAATGACCGGACTTTAAGGCCCTGTGCAGAGGTTATTAGAGGAACATTAAACAAATGGGCTATAGATTCTGAAAGAGACAACCTAGGACTATCTTAATCCGAGTTTTCGTCCGCGAATATCTTTCGCCGTCTGCAAGGAAAACGCGCTTAAATAGAACCCTACCTGTAACAGTCGACAACTCGTTTTCCTTTGTTAATTTCGTTATTTGAGAGGGAGGAAACTCTAGGATAACATCTATCCTATAGGAAATTTTCTGCTCTTTCCAACGGTATGTGTCACATTTCGATCAAACATTTGGACAAGCATGTTTTTGAGCAAAAGACCAAACATGCACAAGCATGTTTTTGGCAAAAATACGCTTGTGAAAATGTTCGATCGAAAGGTTACTGATACCGTTGGAAAGACCACGAAATTTCCTATAAGATAGGTAGTATCCTAGAGTTTTCTCCCTACCAAATAAGAAAGTTATTAATCCGAGAAAGGATTAGTTGTCCCGAAATCCAGTCACTCAGGTGGTTTTTGACCAAAAAGACGCATGTGCAAACGTCAGATCAAAATGTGACGCATTGAAAAGCGCAGAAAATTTCCTATAGGATAGATGTTGTCCGAGAGTTTTCTCCCTATCAAATAACGAAGTTAACAAAGAAAAACGAGTTGTGGGCCGTCACAGGTAAGGGTCTATTTAAGCGCGTTTTTTTGCCGACGGCGAAAGATATTCGCGGACGAAAACTCGGATTAAGATAGACCCAGGTTGTCTCTTTCAGAATCTATAGCCCATTTGTTCAATGTTCCTCTAGTAACCTCTGCACAGGGCCTTACAGTCCGGTCATTTTAAGGTGTTGTAGGTGAGGCGACGCATATCATATTTTTTTTTATCGTTAGTGTTGACATTTCGGCGGACGAAAACCCGGTTTTATACAGAGAAAGGATCAAGCTTTCCGATGGTGTACTTAGATTTTCGATATCTTTATTATTAATAAAGATATCGTGACATAAAGTAGATAGGAATATACATGTTAAAGTTCGTTGCTGGGAGGTTTGTTGCTGGATTAGTCGCAACGAAAACCCGACGTTCGGGGAGTTTTCGGCGAAAAAACGCTTGTGCAAGCGTCCGATCAAAATGTTACGCATACCGTTGGAAAGAGCAGCAAATTTCCCATAAGAGAGATGGTGTCTCAGAGTTTTCTCCCTATCAAATAAGCAAGTTATTAACCCGAGAATGGTTTAATCGCGACGAAATACCCGTTTTCGGCCAAAAACACGCTTGTGCAAGCATCCGATCAAAATGTGACGCATACCGTTGGAAAGAGCAGAAAATTTCCTATAAGATAGATGGTGTCTCAGAGTTTTCTCCCTATCAAATAAGAAAGTTATTAATCCGAGAATGGTTTAATCGCGACGAAATCCTCGTTTTCGGCCAAAAACACGCTTGTGCTAGCGTCCGATCAAAATGTGACCCATACCGTTGGAAAGAGCAGAAAATTTCCTATAAGATAGATGGTGTCTCAGAGTTTTCTCCCTATCAAATAAGAAAGTTATTAACCCGAGAATGGTTTAATCGCGACGAAATCCTCGTTTTCGGCCAAAAACACGCTTGTGCTAGCGTCCGATCAAAATGTGACCCATACCGTTGGAAAGAGCAGAAAATTTCCTATAAGATAGATGGTGTCTCAGAGTTTTCTCCCTATCAAATAAGAAAGTTATTAACCCGAGAATGGTTTAATCGGAACGAAAACCCGGTGTTCGGGGGGTTTTCGGCCAAAAAGACGCTTGTGCAAACGTCCGATCGAAATGTGACACATACCGTTGGAAAGAGCAGAAAATCTCCTATAGGATAGATGTGGTCCTAGAGTTTTCTCCCTATCAAATAATGAAATTAACAAAGGAAAACGAGTTGTCGACTGTCACAGGTAAGGTTCTATTTAAGGGCGTTTTTTTTGCAGACGGCGAAAGATATTGGCGGACGAAAACTCAGATTAAGATAGTCCTAGGTTGTCTCTTTCAGAATCTATAGCCCATTTGTTTAATGTTCCTCTAATAACCTCTGCACAGGGCCTTAAAGTCCGGTCATTTTAAGGTGTTTTAGGTGAGGCGCCGCCTATCATATTTTTTTTTATCGTTAGTGTTGACATTTCGGCGGACGAAAACCCGGTTTTATATAGAGAAAGGATCAAGCTTTCCGATGGTGTACTTAGATTTTCGCTATCTTTATTATTAACAAAGATATCGTGAGATAAAGTAGATAGGAATATACATGTTAAAGTTTGTTGCTGGAAAGTTTGTTGCTATCTTCACGCGGGTTACAAAAAAAATATGGGACTTTAAATGAGCTCCTCAACCTCAATAGTATAGCCTGTTCATCGTAGATCATTTTCGTTACCATCACTATATTTCTTATTTAAATCTTAAGGGATGTTCAAAAATTCATGAACTAACTCTGTATGATAAGTGAAATAATTGGAAAAAAACACTCAATAAATTTCATTTTCAAAGAGCTGTACTATAACCCGAAATGGAGCTGCAAAATGAAGGAAAAGATGAAAGAGTACTCTACAATGCTCTTTCTCTTCAAATGCAGCTCAATTTCGGGTTATAGTATCTCCTTTGGGAAGGATTTCCGGACATATCACATATGATACCTTAGGGTTTCGCAAGTGAAATAAAACCAACTCTTACCTCAACCAGCAATTATATTCGACTGCTTCTCACAAGTTACAAGGTACCATAACCCGAAATGGAGCTGCACCATGAACAGAAGGATGAAAGAAGAAGTCCCCTCTCCGTAACATTGCCGAGTACTCCTTCATCTTTCTCTTCATGGTGCAGATCCATTTCGAGTTATAGTACAACTGATTCACCTTTAGGTAGATTTTATCATAAAAATAAACCGGAGCGTTACACAAGAACTAGTTCTTGCAATTAGTCACCCCTGAATAAAAAGCGTCCGGACACACATAACATCCCAACTGGTAAAAACTAACTTTCCATGATAACACATATTCAGATGAACATATTTTATACATATTTTTTATTAGAAACAATGTGGTTGTGATCTATTTTAACCAGTGATGATCAATTAAGAATTAAAAGTTTTTTGTACCATGCTTGTTATAATATAATTTTGTCTAACATGTTTCGGCGTTAGCCATCTTCAGAGACAAAGGTCAAATAGAAAGACACTTCAAAGGTCAAATAGAAATTACAAAGACACTTTAATAAAAGGTTGTTAATAACAAACATTAACAATTAATTAACAATTTTAAAGTGTCTTCTTAATGTAATTTGTCACTATTCAACTTTCTATTTGACCTTTGTCTCTGAAGATGGCTAACGCCAAAACATGTTAGACAAGTAAAAATTATATTATAACCAGCATGGTACAAAAAACTTTTATTACATATTTTTTTGCCCTAGAAATACTCCCTTCAGTGTATGAACATTATTTCCGGACACCTCTATGAGAATTCTTGGATAATTTTCTTTTTATTGATATTAACTATGTACTTCAGTGCGCAATTTTGTCTTCTTGTATATTATGACAATTTTAGTTTACGAAAATCATATACAATATCATCAATAAATTATTATTACTATTCATTTAACATTTTAGATCAATTTATCTGAAATAAAAGGAACAGGAAAAAAAGGAAGAATTTTAAAAGAAGATGTAATTCGTTATCTTGACTCTAAAAAATCACCAACAACCCAAACACCTCAAGTTTTACCTCCAACTATTGAAATACGATCTCGTTCTGATAAAGTAGAACCTTTAAAAGGTTTCCAAAGAGCTATGGTAAAAACTATGAGTGAAGCATTGGTAAGAAAAATACTTTAGTATTTTATTTCTTCCTAATATTAATTTTTTAATTAATTTACTTTTTTAATTTATTTATTTTTTTAATTAATTTATTTTTTTATATTTAAAGAAAATCCCTCATTTCCTACTTTGCGAAGAAATAGCCGTAACAAAATTAATATCGTTAAGACAATCAATAAAAACCGAAGCGGAAAAACAAGGAGTAAAATTAACGATGATGCCTTTCTTTATAAAAGCAGCATCGAATGCTTTAACTCGCAACGAAGTTTTAAACGCAACTTACGATTCAAATTCAGAAATGGTAACTTATTACGGAGCTCATAATATTGGAGTAGCTATGGATACAAAAATAGGACTTGCCGTACCAATAATTAAAAACGTTGATCAATTATCAATAATAGAAATCGCTAAAGAATTAAATAGATTGATGATTTCCGGGAAAGAAGGAAATTTTAAAACACAAGATCTTCAAGGAGGAACATTTACTTTATCTAATATCGGAATTGTAAGTTTAAAAATACCTTCTATTTATTATTTTACAATCAATTTAATATTTTAGATTGGAGGAACGTATGCTAGTCCAGTTATTTTACCACCACAAGTAGCTATTTTAGCAATAGGAACCACACAAACCTTGCCAAGATTCGATAAGGATAAAAACGTCATAGCGGAAAATATTATAAACGTTAGCGGATCTGGAGATCATCGTATTGTGGACGGAGCTAGCATGGCAAGATTCCTTAAAGACTTTAAAAAGCAACTTGAGGAACCCAACTACCTTTTTTTGAACTTATGAAGTGAATCATTTTTAATGTGTTGAATAGAGACGTGCCTTAACAGCAACAATGGCTTTAAATACATGTTTTAAAAGTATTGTTGAGTTTTTCTTTGTTCTAAAGTAATAAAAAAATATATATATATATTGAATGAAAATTGTTGCATCCCAAAAATTATAGTTGTCTTTCGGAATTTCTTTAATTTTTTTGGGAAAAGTTGGAATAAATTTGACCTATTTACGATAAAATACAATGTTTTAGGTTGCATTTGACATAAATATCGCTTCTTTACTCTTATAGATAAGTTCGGTACGATTTTTTTAGATTTTTTAAAAATTAGGTTGTCACCTGTCAAAAATTATAGTCTTTCGGAATTTTTTTTATTTTTTTTGGGAAAAATTGGAATAAATTTAACCGATTGAAGATAAAATACAATGTTTTAGGTTTCATTTGACATAAAAATCGCTTCTTTATTCTTATAAATAAGTTCGGTACGATTTTAAATTTTTTTTTTTTAATTAGGTTAAGTCATCTGTCAAAAATTATGATCTTTCGGAATTTTTTTAATTTTTTTGGGAAAAGTTGGAATAAATTTGACCGATTTAAGATAAAATACAATGTTTTAGGTTTCATTTGACACAAAAATCGCTTCTTTACTCTTATAAATAAGTTCGCTACGATTTTTTAAAAATTAGGTTAAGTTACCTGTCAAAAATTATAGTTGTTTTTCGGAATTTCTTTAATTTTTTTGGTAAAAGTTGGAATAAATTTGACCGATTTAAAATAAAATACAATGGTTTAGGTTGCATTTGACATAAAAATCGCTTCTTTACTCTTATAAATAAGTTCGTTACGATTTTTTTAAAATTAGGTTAAGTTACCTGTCAAAAATTATAGTTGTCTTTCGGCATTTTTTTAATTTTTTTGGTAACAGTTGGAATAAATTTGACCGATTTAAAATAAAATACAATGGTTTAGGTTTCATTTGACACAAAAATCGCTTCTTTACTCTTATAAATAAGTTCGGTGCGATTTTTTTAAATTTTTTTAAAAATTAGGTTAAGTTACCTCAAAAGTTAATCAAAAATTATAGTTGTCTTTCGGAATTTTTTTAATTTTTTTGGGAAAAGTTGGAATAAATTTAACCGATTTAAGATAAAATACAATGTTTTAGGTTTCATTTGACACAAAAATCGCTTCTTTACTCTTATAAATAAGTTCAGTACGATTTTTTTAGATTTTTTTTTTAAGTTAGGTTGTCACCTGTAAAAATTATAGTTGTCTTTCGGAATTTTTTTAATTTTTTTGGTAAAAGTTGGAATAAATTTGACGAATTTAAGATAAAATACAATGTTTTAGGTTTCATTTGATATAAAAATCGCTTCTTTATTCTTATAAATAAGTTCGGTACAATTTTTTAGATTTTTTAAAAATTAGGTTAAGTCACCTGTCAAAAATTATAGTTGACTTTCGGATTTTCTTAAATTTTTTGGGAAAAGTTGGAATAAATTTGACCTATTTAGAATAAAATACAATGTATTAGGTTGCATTTGACATAAAAATCGCTTCTTTACTCTTATAAATAAGTTCGGTACGATTTTTTTAAATTTTTAAAAAATTAGGTTAAGTTACCTCAAAATTAATCAAAAATTATAGTTGTCTTTCAGAATTTTTTTAATTTCTTTGAGAAAAGTTGGAATAAATTTGACCGATTTAAGATAAAATACAATGTTTTAGGTTTCATTGGACATAAAAATCGCTTCTTTCCTCTTATAAATAAGTTCGGTACGATTTCTTTAGGTTTTTTTTTAAATTAGGTTGTCACCGGTCAAAAATTATAGTTGTCTTTCGGAATTTTTTTAATTTTTTTGGGAATAGTTGGAATAAATTTGACCGATTTAAGATAAAATACAATGCTTTAGGTTTCATTTGACATAAAAATCGCTTCTTTACTCTTATAAATAAGTTCGGTACTTAAAATAAAATAAATACAAAAGATTATTTAAAATATAATTGATCCATGTTGGTTGGGTTGCATAACCATAACTTAAACATTTAAAATAATTTTTGGTTTGAATACAAAAACAAACCATAAACTCATATTTATGTTAACAATCAAAGTTCATATACTTTATCGATGTTTTAGTATACTAAATAAACAATCGATAAATTATTTACTTACCAATTAAAAAGATTAATTGAATTTGAGTACAATCACCAAACTGTCAATTTTAATTAAAACAACGATATGAAATTAGTTACTTCTACTTTTTTGTTTAGGGGAGAATTTAGTTACTTTTTAAAACTAATTTATTTTAAAAAAATATTTATTTATTTATTCTTTTTATATATTTATGTAATTAAATTTATTATTTTTTTAATTTAAAATGGGGGTTCTTTTAAAAATATAATAATTTTAAAAATAAAATTTTTTTGATGTCTTAAATTATTGACCTTGTCTACTAAATTAATGACCTTGTCTATTAATGAAATACCTATGTTCACTAGTTTAAATAAAAATAAAATGATTCATTTATATTTTAATTAAAATTACTTAGAAATTCATTTGAATTTAATAAAAATCGTCATAAAATCGTAAAATTTGATTAATTTTAATTAAAATTTTAATTTTAATAGTTGTCTATTAATTGTCTAATAATTGTCAAAGTGACAGTTCGGTTGCATAACCTCACTTTTTGAAGTTTGAATATTATTAACTTTTACTTTAATAATTATCATTATTTTAATATAACTCAACGAAATTAAAGTATTTCACGTAAGTAACTTTTTTGTTGATATAGAAAAGATATATATAAAGATAAGTTAATTTACATTTTAATTTCATAACATAACCTTAAACGTAATCGTTATCAAAATAGAGTTATTATTCACGCTTGTATTGTTATCTGAAAGATTAAAAATAGTAGGTTAATAAAAGTTGTTATCGGGTTAATAAAACGATTAAAAAATCCATATTCAAACAATTAAATTTTCCTTAAAATTACGTTCATGACTACCGTTACAATTGTTTAATAAAAAAACCGTTTAAGTCCGGTTTATGACTTGTATATCTGGTTATTTCCTGGAATAATAAAAAAGAAAAATAGGTTATTAGGACGAGTATGTAGTAGTAATCTGTCGTATTCATCGTTTTAGGTTGGTTTTCGCGTTTCGCGTCCGTCAGACGTGAATATAGCCTCAGTCGCCGGAGCGGATGTCGGAGTAGTGCGTGCGGCTGTTAGTGCGCTTGATGATCTTTAATTTTTAGCGAGACCGAGGCGAGAAATGTCCGAGACTGCGGATATCCACACGATACTGGCCCCAAAGACAAACCTAAACGCCGTTTCCGATAGCCCCGTTACCGATCCAGCTTCTGCAGCAAAGGTTCGTTTTACTGATATTAAAATAACCTACCTACCCCTTTAAAGGGCAATAACAATCGCTAAATTTGACCTAATTTAATTGATTAAAGTTATGACAAATATTCTATTTTTGTAATTGGAATTTTTGTGGAATTCTTTTTTGTTAAAATCGAAGCCCCAGTTTGTTACCGTCTGCTTTTGGTGAAGGTTTTAAAGTCATGTCTAATCCTACAGAGTTAAATTGTTTATTAAAAGAGGTATGATTTAATATAATTATATTTTTTATTGTTGATATAAAATATATTTTTTATTTTTTTAAAATTTTTTTTATTATTTTTTTATTATTTTAATTATTTTATTATTTTTTATTATTTTATTTTTTTTTAATATCTTTATTGCAATAAAAAATTTTTTTAAACGATCGTTATATAAGTAATAAAATAAAATTTATGCGAAACCGTTTTTTAATTATTATTACGTTAAGTTATTACGTGAATTTATTCTAGGGTTTGGAAGAGACAAATGCTTTCGTTGGACAAAGATCCAAGTTGGTAAGATACATGTGCGATATGTATGCTTTACCACTGCGGTCTTTTAGAAGAGAAACGAGCATGTCTTCTCGAACTCGAACTACTTTTTGGACACCTTTCGTCCTCGAGATCCGAACGAGATCTCTATCTTTCTTGCCAAAGCATTTTTAGTTTCGTTGAAGTACTTTATAAGTATACTAAAGTCGTTTAAAGTTTTCCTACTTTAAATAAAGAAAAAATAAATAAAAAAAATTTCCTACAACGTTGTAATAATACATCCGAGGTTATAATTAATCTAATATACGTAAATTCATTCATTTAGATATTTTATCTGATAAGAAAAACAAATATTTATTGAGTACGAAAACTTTTAAATCAAAACTGAGTGTACTTTACTAAGTAGATTGATTTAATCGCTTATTTTGTATTTTTATTTTAAGTACAAGGTGTCAAAAGTTATTCATTCGATTTTTTTTTGGATGTAATTTGGGAATGAAGTGAATTTTTATATCAGTCTTTTTTTAAAACGTTTTATAACATCAAGGTTTAAAAATATCTTTGAAAAAGAATTAAAGGTATTAGTCAGTGATGAAATTTTATTAAAAAAAAAGAATTAAGAGCTATGTATGATCTGATTAATAGGCTTATTTTGTAACTCAACGACGTTATTATGAATCGTTTGTCGTTTATGAAGGACAATTCCTATTTTGTAACTTCTAACAAATTACTTTATGTATATACAGTGAAATTCCCCTTCGTGGACACCTCTCTTAAACGGACACCTCTCTTGAACGGACACTTTTGGTCGGTCTAGTTGGTGTTCGCACAAGGGACATTTCACTGTATTCGGTTTGAAATTATAGAGAAAAAAATGTTCACTTGGAATTTTCCAGATAAATAATTTAGTCTAATGTTGCAATGAAAATTTCATTGAGCAACTATGGATGAAAATATGGTACAATACAGCCCCGATAATCTGAACTAATTGGGGCTTACTGTGGCTCGGATTACCGATGCCCTATTGTGTTATGAATAGCAAAATATGGGAGAATACCGGATAATTCTATTCGGCTTCGGTCGCATTATTAATATTGTTGTAGAGCACCTACGCATTTTATATTATATGTCCCAATGACAATAGGCGATATACGCAATTTAAAATCTTGGCTTCGTTTGCCAACATCAATTACGTCGCTGATAAATTGTTTTCAAATTGCTGCGTTGATGTATCATTAACAACAAAATCATGTATGTGGGATTAAGGAAAAATCGTGACGAAGCTTTCTTTTAATGACGTTTAACAGCCAAAATATGTCAAATACAAATTACGTTTTCTAAACTAAAACTTAATCTTTACGTGTTTTTCTGCACGAAAACTCGTCTCTCGTCTTTCACTGACCACTGGTTCGTCTTCCACTATTTTTGCGTCGTCTTCTTTTCTCGGCGGTTTGTCGTCAACTCTCTTCTGCCGTTTTTCGTCAACTGACTTTTTGTCGTCTTCTGTTTTCTCCTCCGAACCAGTCTCCTGGATCGAAGGATATCCCACATGTATCATTTCAACGAAAATGTCACCAGTCAAAACGTCACCTGATAACTGTTAGGGAACATAGTATTCGAAACTGAACTCTTAAAATTATTTTAAAATTGCACCTTGCCAAAAATATCTAGAAGGTTATCTTTGATATGATTGGTATTCCCATTAATTCTTTTTATTATGAAGTGTGCTGCTTCTGAGAAATAGATAAAAACTATGATCGCCTTAGAAGTGGTTGCTCGGGTTAAGCAACCACTTAATCAAGCAGCCACCATCTCTAAGATTTCCCTAAAACCTCTTGAAAGATCTATGTGAGGATTAGTTAGCGAGCATAATATAGGAATCGATCCGCACAATTATTAAACACATTCTGAGGTTCAACGTAATTAATATGCAGAAGATCAATGTGCTTGATTATAGTATGAATTTAAAACGACATCGTAATTGAATATTTTCGGATAACAAGCTCTTAAAAGTGGTTGTTCACGTTCAGCCACCATCTCTAAAATTTCCCTAAAACCTCTTGAAAGATCCATGTGAGGATTGGTTAGCGAGCATAATATAGGAATCGATCCGCATAATTATTAAACACATTCTGAGGTTCAACGTAATTAAGATGCAGAAAATCAATGTGCTTGATGATAGTATGAAATTGAAACGACATTGTAATTGAGTGTGTTTGCGTGAGAAGCTCTCTTTACCATAGAGCGATTCTTTAACAAACAGTATAACAAAATACTCGACAAAATGATCCAGGATTTAAACTTAAAAAAAATCAAAAAAAAAGTCAACGGCGTCAAACAGCGAACGTTGGATCGTCATCGACCACATCTTGTCCATAACGCTCTCTGTTCAACACGTTTGACCTAATGACGATTTTTCAAAGATCGAAACCTGGGTAGTTAATAGGGTTTCCAAATTTCGGGATCGGGATTGAATTTCGGGATTTTGCATTTCAATTCCGGGATCCCGGGATTAATCTCGAAATCCCGAAAAATTAGAAAAATAATTTGTACGGTTAAAATAACTTATATTTTTGACTATTTTAATAAAAGAACTTGGAAATGTGTATATACCTAAATCTGTAACATCGATCCGAAACTGAATATAAGCCTACCACAAAAAAATCTTGAATTATTATGTTCACCAATTTCAGACCATAAAGAAGAATGGTGGATATTTGAGCTTGACATTAGACGAGTGGATCTCTTCAGCAAACAAGAGATACTTGAATGTTAATGCACACAGCTTTGATGAAAAGGCTAAATTTTGGAATTTAGGTTTAGCTAGAATAAAAGGTTCTTTACCTACAAAGAGCTGTATCTACCAACTGAAAATGCAACTTAAAGAGTTTAATATTTCTTTTGATAATGATGTGGTATGCGTCACCAATGATGGTGCAAGTGTAATGAAGAAATAGGGGGATTTACCGCAGAGTTCACCGGTGAATCCCATATTACTGAAACACGATACCAATAGCAAACTGCACGTACGCACAATGTCGATCGTTTCGTACACTATAAAAAATCGAAATGTTTCGTTAATAGCTCCACCATACATCCTTAAAATGATATTGTCCTAATATTAAAGATATAAAATTTTCGGGACTGAATCGGGATTTGTTTCGGGATTTCGGGTTCTTTTCGGGATTTCTGGATTGAAAAAACATCGGGATCCCGGGATTCTGGGATCCCGGGATTGGAAACCCTAGTAGTCAAGTACTAATAAAAGTTTCTTCAGTAAAAATTTCAAGTTTTTATTTATTTAACTCTCATGACCTGAAGAATGGAATTATTTGTTTCAACTATGATCCAGGTTGTAAATGAAAAAAGCAGATTTTTTGGTAGCAAGGGTCATCCGATATCTGTGATGGTTTGGAAATCACATCAATTGACAAAACTTCCTTAGTTTTTGTGGAACTTGGAGTTAATGTGAATGCCAAAAAACTACTTGATTGATATTTTGGAAAAATTATTACTTCAATGTGCCAAAATCCACTTCAATGAGGTTTAATGGTGTTTCAAATAAAATTCGACGTTCGTTCACATGGTCAAAATTGTCCAGCAATGATTAAAAGCCCATATTCTGGGTTTTGTGGCGCTCGAAGGATGATCAATGACCTGAACCTGTTGGATTTCTTCGTATGTCAGTCCTGAAGAAAAAGATTTACTGGGTTGATAAGAACCCAGTAACAAGCCAGGAACAAGAGTTTGAATAATTTGAAGAAATTGAATCTAAAGCTCTTAAGGAAGTCATCTCAATTGGCAAAATTTCCTTAGTTTTTATGGAAACTGGAGTCGAGGTGAACCCCAAAAACTCTGGTATTTTAGAGAATAAATAACTCGTGGATCTATACCAGCGATAGCGAACCTATGACCCATGAACTGAGACAGACACTAACCCACAGAATCCTATTAAGTGACCCACACCTTGATTATGATATAATTTTATCCCTTGTTCAGTCAAATATTCAGTGTAGAGAGAATTAGTGCCATCCTAGTGGCATTCATATCATTCTTTTTTAATCGATTTTTATTTTTTAATTTTTACTTACTAATGCAAAAGTTGTAAACTAAGAAAAGAAGGTCTTTTAGTCCTTAGTCTTAGAAGTTAGGATATAAGAAGTTTATAAAAACACATTTCCCTTTCGCGTGCGACTTAATACTATGACCAACGAACTAGCATCAAAACAATATAATGAACAGAATATAACCCACTGCGCCAAAAGGTTCGCCATCAACGATCTAGATCAACATCAACGGGGATTAATGTTGGTTTAAACAAGATTCGCCTCTCGCTCATAAAATCAAAACTGTCTAACAGTGATTGAAAACCCATATTTTGAATTTTGTAACCATCGAAGAATGACCATCATATTTTCCAGACTTGAACCCGGTAGATTTCTTCATATGGTCAGTCCTTAAGACCGACTTACTGGGTTCTCCACAAGAATTTGAATAATCTGAAGAAATTGAATCTGAAGTTCTTGAAGAAATTGAAGCTCTTAAGGAAATCATCTCAATTGGCAAAACTTCCTTAGTTTTTGTGAAACTTATAGTCAAGGTGAACGCCAAAAACTGGTATTTTGGAGAAGGAATTACTTCAGTGGATCTGGACCTAGTTCAACAGAGCTTAATAATGCTTGAAACAGGATTCGTCTCTCGCTTATAAAGCCAAAATTGTCCAGCGGTAATTAAAAACACATAGTTCGGATTTTGTGACCCTCGAAAAACGACCATCATATTCTCCAGACTTGAACGCGGTGGTTTTCTTCATATGGTCAATCCTTAAGACCGACTTACTGGGTTCTCCACAAGAATTTGAATAATCTGAAGAAATTGAATCTGAAGTTCTTGAAGAAATTGAAGCTCTTAACGAAATCATCTCAAATGGCAAAACTTCCTTAGTTTTTGTGAAACCTAGAGTCAATGTGAACGCCAAATACTGGTGTTTTGGAGAAGGCATTACTTCCATGGATCTGGACCCAGTTCAAAAAGACTTAATAATGCTTGAAACAGGATTCGTCTCTCGCTTATAAAGCCAAAATTTTCCAGCAGTAATAAAAAACCCATGTTTCGGATTTTGTGACTCCCGAAGAATGACCATCATATTCTCCAAATGTGAACCCGTTGAATTTCTTCATAGGGTAAGCTCACCAAATCTCGGCCATGCGGCTAATGTCGGCCTTCCAGTTTTTCTATATGGATTTCTATAGAAAGACCGACTTTAGGAAGCAATTTTAGGAGGAGCGACATTTAGGCAGTTTACCCTATGGTCAGTCCTTACGACCAAGACTTACTCGATTCTTCACAAGAGTTTGAATAATCTGAAGAACTTGAATTTGAAGTTCTTAAGGAAATCATCTTCATTGGCAAAACTTCCTTAATTTTTGTGAAACTTACGATTAGAATTAAGGTGAACGCTAAAAACTCTGATATTTTGAAGAAGGATTTCCTTCAAACGTAAATTATTAATGTTGCTTCAAACAGGATTCGCCTCTCGAAAGACCAAAACTATCTAACAATGATTGAAAGAAAATTCATATTTCAAATTGGATTTCTCTGTAGTCTCTCTAACTGGATTTCTCAGTTCTTCAGATTCAGATTCTCCCCAAGAGTTTGAATAATTTAAACAACTTGAATCTGAAGAACATGCAGATAATCTTGATCAACCTGCGTGTCACAGTATCTGCCATTCTCTGTCCGTTTCAGGAACGGCATTAATGTGAAAGGTGATTATTTCGAAATTACTTAAGTTTTTTACAACATAAAGAAAAAATAAAAGCCCCTTTTGTCATAAGATTAGAGGCGTTTTCGTCAATATTACAAAGTGAAATAATTCCTGACTGAGCGTATTTACATCATAAACGATCGAAAAGCATCAAACCTTTAAAAAAATTTTTTAACATCTATTAAGATATCATCAACATCTCATTTTTGTAAATAATTAACATAGCTCCTTTTTGGCCTGTGGTCTTTATTTCCAAACCTTGTAAATAAAATTAATAAATCTTAAAAGTTAAATTAAAGTTAGAAAGTTAGAAAATTAGAAAAAAACACCCATCAAAGAAAAATTCCTTTAATTATAACCAAATAAAATCGGATGAATAATTTTAAAACACCTTGCAGTAGGAAAGTTTGTATTTTGTTTTTGAATCTTTGCTTATCTTGCGTATTTATATTGGTCGTCGAATCGTGTGTCTTGTATTATTTGTTGTTTAAGCACTTTTTTTCACGAAGCTTACACGTTTTTTGCGTTTAGCTGCTTAATTTATACTAAATATTGGATAAATAACCGGATCGAGCCGGTCACGATTCACTTTACATAAAAGACGTTCATCCTATATAAAGACGTTCATCTTATTCCGGTCAATTGGCCACTTATCCGTTCATTATCTTACAATTAGATACGATCTAATCCTTTTTATCAACAAACACATAAATCATACTTTAAACGAGTACCCGTTGTTAACTCTCGTATAACGCGGTTTAAAAAAAAATCAGTCATTGCAACCTGCAATTGATGTCATGTGATTGATTTATTTACGTATGAGGGACAAGTTAAATTTATCACGAACGTAAAATAAAAAAGGTATTTTATTTATTTAAATGAACAATAGGATTAACGTCTAATTTTTATTCAAGGTTAAAGAATTAATGCTTATTTTTCATGTCGTTATTTTTTTATTACTTTTTATTATTTTCTTATTACATAATATTTTTTATGTACTTTTAGGACGCCAAGAGTTCAAGCGCACTAAAAAAATCTAGCAGGTACCGAAGCCGATCGCTTTCAGCCTCTTCAACCGATTCGTACAGTACAAGTAATCGTAAATTTTTAAAATACACATCAATTTTTTTAACAAATATGTTTTTTAGCTTCTTGTTCTGGAACAAGCAGCGATGACGAAGACGGTTTATCCCCTCGAGAGAAAGTCCAGAAGAACTCTAAAGGTTTTTCGGACTTTTGCGTTCGTAACATAGCCCAACACGCTTTTGGACGTAGAGAAATCGATATTGCCGAACAAGGTACAAGTTAAAAACAATTTTTTTTAATATAAAAAAATCTTTTTTGAGTTTACCAGTGAATCACAAAATTTTAAAATATCTATCTTCGTTAAATATTATTTGTTTGATTTTTTTTTTCTTAAAAGTTGGAGTTCAGAAAATCATTTCACTTTATTTTCTAAAAATAACGACACACAAAGGAAAGCCGCTTCTGCGAAAACATTTTTTAAATGTATGAAAATTTTATACCAACATTTTACAATGTAGGTCTGATTGTATTCGTGGAATTTCGATGAAGTTTGCGATTTTGTGACTGTTCAGCCTTCTCTTAAAAAATCTCCAAAGAAAAATTTATGGTGATAATACCTTTATGAGTACATTTAATATAAAAGAATATATAAATAATAAAAATATGGATAAATAAATAACAATTTTCCTGTTACTAAAAGATTTAATTTATCAGAAAAGGAAAGTAAGTTGGACGGTCATTAATGTGGGCTGTTAATTCATTGCTGGACAAAGGCTTCCCCTATTGATGTCCAATTTTTTTTATCGTGTGCTTGATTGGTCGATAAAGTGTTAAGAAAATTGGGGATCTCATCTCGCATCTTGGTCTCTTTCTGTGTCTACATTTCTTCCGGTTCAATCCGAGAGTATTCTGGTCTTTCTGCATCTATCATGAGGAAATCTAGATACATGCCTTCTTCAAGTCCCTTCCAAGGCTATGGTTGAATTTGAATTTTTGACATGTTTTGACGTATTTCTCTCCATTTTGGTTTGGCTTCCCTCATCCGTATCTAATTTCTTCTATTCTATGCTTAACTGGTAGCTAAATTGTCAAGAAATTTGGTGATCTCATCTCGCCATCTTCTCTTTATGCATGTATGTCTTTTCCGGTTAAATCCATATTCTGGTCTTTCCGCATCTGTCATACGAAAATCCAGATACATACCCTATTCAAGCTCCCTTTCAACGACATCTTTGAATTTAGATTTTTGACGTATGGTGGTGTTTCGACTTCTTTCCTTTTCATGTATTTTCAACGTTTCTCTTTATTTTGGATTGGCCTCTCTCATCCATATCCAATTTCTTCTATCCTGAGCTTGACTTATCACCGAGTTGTCAAGAAATTTGGTCATCTCATCCCACCATATTCGTTTCTTTCACTTCTGCGTTTCTAATCCTGTGGGGTCCAATTCGAAATTATTATGGTCCACCTATCATGCGAAAATCTGAATATATGCTGTACTCAAACTCACATCAAAGACTTTGCAGCCTCCAGGACATTGAATTTTTGACTTTGACCTTTGACTTTTTATTTTTGACATATGGTGGTGTTTCGAATTCTTTCCTTTTCATGTATTTTCAACATAGATTCTCTATTTTGGAGTGGCCTCTTCGATCGATAACCAATTTCCTCTCTTCTGATCTTGATTGGTCGATGTAGTGCCAAGAAATTTGATAATTTCATCTCTTCATCATCGTCTCTGCCTGTTTCTACGTCTTTGTTCAGTGATATTCACTCCGAGAGTATTCTGACCCACCTGTTATTCCGAAAATCTTGATACATGCTCTAACCAAGCTCACTTCAAAAACTTTACTGCCTCTAAGACATCTTTGAGTTTGAATTTTTAACATATGATGGTGAATATTTTCTTTTTGCTGTAATTTCAACATGCTTCTCTCCATTATAGACTAGCCTCCCCATATTCAATATTTTTTATCTTGATCTTGACTGATCAATGAAGTGCCAAGAAATTTGGTGATCTCCTCTTCTAATTTTCGTCTCTGCTTGCTTTTTCGTCTCTTTCGGTTCAGTGATGTCTAATGCGGCAGTATTCTGACTCAGCTGTCATTCCAGAAGTCTGGATACATGCTCTATCCAAGCCCTCAAGAACATTTCAAAAACTTTTCAGCTTCCAAGACATCTTTGGCTTTGAATTTTTGATATGGTGGTATTACGGATTCTTTCTTTTCGCTATCTTAATCTCTTAATTTTGCTTTCTTTCCTTCTTAATTTCCTAGCTTTCAATTGGATCCCATGTCTGACACCCATATATCAGGTACAATATTATGAGACTCGAAAAAAATTTCAAAAATTTCCCTTTTAAGAAAGAAAAAAATTGCAAACAGATCAATCTAAAATCATCAACCAGCAATAAACAAAAAATGATATAATGAACTTTCGAAAATCCTTGTTTATAGAAACACGACGAAATTATCCTGTCCCCAAATTTTTCCCTCTGTATTTTTTTCTTTGAGATTTTTTCAAGAGTAGAGTGAACATTAAGATTTTGCAAATCACACCGAAGTTGGATGTATTTAATCAAACAAAATTCCTAAATTGGAAAATGTTTGCTTAGGATTTAAAGAATGTTTACATAAAAACAGCTTCCTTTTGAGTGTCGTTATTTTTAAAAATTTTATTTTTTAGAATTCTAAGTTATGCTAATACTTGTTAAAAGATAAGCATTTTAAAATTTCTCGTTTCACTGACGCATCCTATATTAAATTTAATTAATTATGTAATTTATAGAAATGCCTGGAATAATGGCTTTACGTAAACGTGCCGGCGATGATAAACCATTAAAAAACGCTAGGATTATCGGTTGTACTCACATAAACGCTCAAACGGCGGTTCTTATTGAAACATTAAGCGCGTTGGGTGCTAGCGTTCGTTGGGCGGCTTGTAATATTTATTCAACTTTGGTAAATTATTAAAAACTTTCAAATCGTACAAAACAAATTAATGTATTTGATCGTTTTTTGATTTTAGAATGAAGTGGCTGCCGCTTTGGCTGAAGCGGGCTTTCCGATATTCGCCTGGCGCTCAGAAACGGAAGAAGATTTCTGGTGGTGTATCGATAAGTGTGTTAACGCGGAAAATTGGCAACCGAATATGATTTTGGACGACGGTGGCGACGCTACTCATTTAATGCTTAAGAAATATCCCGCTATGTTTAAAATGATTAAAGGTTATTTATTTTTTTTTTTCTTTGGATTTTCAGCTAGATTTTGTATTACTTTATTTCCACGAAAATAGTTATTAACACTTTCACAACCGCATGTTTGCACAGTGAAATTTCGTCAGTGGCTGGTAATATTTTGGATAACAATGAATAACGACTGGCCTACCAATGACACCACATAAATGTCAGCGGCTTACAACGAATGACCACCTATGGCACCACGTTGGTGTCAGCGGTTGTGAAAGTGTTAAAGAGGTCAATTTGATTCTATTTGAAAAAAAAATATTGGTGAAATAGTTGTCTTAGTTAAGGCGCGTCTACACGAATGATGAAATCGCAACGATAAAATCACAAAAATAGAATCGTAGCGATCCTCTCGCAAGGAAATTGAGCAGCTACACCAGGGATTCCCAAAGTGGTCGATATCGACCCCTTGGGGTTGATATAACACTCTGTAGCAACTGTTTTAAGTTAGCGGACCATTATGAATAAGGGGGTTGATCTTAAAAGTAGGTAATTTGGCCATGGGGGTCTGAGGTAACAGTTCATTTTAGAAAAGGGGTCACTTGTCCAAAATAGTTTGGGGATCCCTGATCTACATGAACTTGCGAAAGGAACGGAAGTACACTCCAACCAAAATTTAGTTTTAAAATGAATACCGCTCAAATCGATTGTGTCACTTTGCTAGCTATTTATAAGCGTAGAAAACAACGAAGAAAACGCTGTTTCTGGACTTATGCTGCTTTATGCAACAAAATATGTAGCGGATTTATTTTAAAATTTAATGAATGATGAAGCTGAGGAGCTCATTTTGAATATGTGTACTTGTTTGCGTAACGACCGCACATGTACAGACAGTGCCATATGAAACAATGTGCTTCGTTTCATTTAGACCAAATATGAGGTGCGAGAGGAGGTGGTTTTTGCGTTTAAGATGGGCTCGTTGAAGATCGCTGAAGACTTTAGCGGTTTTAACACTTGTGTAGACGAGTCTATTATAGCAACGATGGCCAAACGGCAGCTCGCGAGCCACATGCGACTCTTTTTGAGTTTTATTGCGGCTCAATTAAAAACATTTCATGAATACTTTGTACTAGGGTTTGAATTTTTAAGAAAAATTTGTTTGGTATAATGAAAGGGAATCAGGAGGTATAATTTACTAGATCTATGCTTTTTTTTTTTTGAAGGGGCGAATTTTTTCCGATTAAGCTCTTAAAAATTTTTGATTTTTCAATATGGCTCTATGTATCACCAAGTGTGGCCACCCCTGCATTATAGTACAGGTACTCCTCACTTTACAACCTGCTTGTCTAACGACCGCTGGCACTTACGACCAATCGAGTTGGGACCTATAATTCAGGGAATACCCTGTCTCACTGTCTCCGTTTGAGTGTCTGTCAGCAGTGAACGTTTACATATGTACATATTACACATTTTATTAGTTAGTTCATTTCGATAAACAGTCAGTGTGTATCCTGGATTACCACCTATACCACCCTGTACCAATGGATCAGGGTGGTATTGCTACGTTCAAAGCGATTTATTTGCGCACAACTTTGTCCCAAGTTGTGGCAGTAACAGAAAATGATGTAGTAACTCTTCGTGATTTTTGAAAATGCTTCAATATTTTAGATTGTATCAAAAACATTAAATCAGCTTGGGACGAAGTAACAGAAAAATGCATAAAAAATTTCGAGAATAATAAATCGTTTAACGATCTTGAGCAAACTGATACTTTAATTCAATCAATTACTAGTCTTGCCAATGCACTTAATTTAGATGTGGAAAAGGACATTGTTGAATTAATAGATTATGCTGAAGGAGAGCTAACAAATGAAGATTTAATAGAATGTAGTGTATTCACCAAAATTCAAATAGTGAACGTTTTAATAAAGTTGAATGTGGGAAAAGTGAACTTTTAAAGTGTTATCAGGTAATTTATCAAGAGAAAAAAATATTACAAAGCAAACCACAATTACGAATTTCTTTTCTACTCCAGATAAAGAAATGATACCTGATATATTGAATAAACTAATAAGCAAATAGACAAATGATATGTTCATAAGTTTTTTTATGAATAAAGTTTAAGTTCATTAAATAACTTTCATAATTTTGCAATGATCTTATATTACCAACGCAAATTCCTCGTTTACCGACCAATTCGCTTAACGACGTAGTCGTTGGAACCGATCTTGGTCGTAAAGTGAGGAGTACCTGTACATGTATTACACTTTTGCGTGAAAATCTCTAGAAAAACAGACGCTCTATTAATGCAAATTTTGATTTGTTCTTCAACATAATACAGCAGGTCTTACAGCATCTTACAGCAAGTTGCTAAACTGGGTTTCGAGCATTGTTGGTTCTAACACGATTGAGTAACCACTCACAACATTGACAACGATGTAGATTTTTCTACACTTAGAACTTTAAGATTAAATCTAAAACTAGGAGCTTTCGAGTTTAACGTCTTTTGAAAAGGAATTTGATGTTTCGGATGCCACGTTGCAACCTTCTTCAGAAACAAGTTGGAAGTTAACCGAAGAATGGCATCGGAAACGTGAAACGTCTTTTCAAAAGACGAATGGCTAAAGCTAAAAACTGAAGACCTGTATTACACTTTTGTGTGCAAATTTCTAGAAAAATTGACGCTCTATTAAAGTAAATTTTGATTTGTTCTTCTTCAACATAATCTTAGAGCAAGTTGCTAAACTGGGTTTCGAGCGTTGTTTCTAACACGATTGAGTAACCACTCAATTAACATTGATAAACATTGACAACGATGTAGATTTTTCCACACTTAGAACTTTAAGATTAAACCTAAAACTAGGAGCTTTTGGGTTTAACATCTTTTGAAAAGGAATTTGATGTTTCGGATACCATGTTGCAACCTTCTCCAAAAACAAGCTTGAAATCATCCGAAGAATGGCATCTAAAACGCCTTTTCAAAAGACGAATGGCTAAATCTAAAAACTCCTAGTTCTACGTCTAGTCTTAGAAATAGTGCAAATATTAGTTTTATTCTTAGATCAATTAATAACAACCGTGAAGGCTTCGTATTTATATTATTATTTTTTTTTTAGGAATCGTTGAAGAAAGTGTAACAGGCGTCCATCGTTTGTACCAATTATCCAAATCCGGGAAATTGACCGTCCCCGCGATGAACGTTAACGATTCAGTAACCAAAACTAAGTTTGATAATTTGTACAGTTGTCGTGAATCGATAATCGATAGGTAATTTATTTCATTTCATTCCAAATTGTTTTGGAATTTCAAGAATAATTTACTAAAACATTTTTTTATGTCTAGTTTAAAACGTTCAACCGATATAATGTTCGGTGGCAAACAAGTAGTTGTTTGTGGATACGGCGAGGTTGGGAAAGGTTGTTCTCAAGCCTTACGAGGCTTAGGATGTATCGTTTATATAACTGAAATCGATCCTATTTGTGCTCTTCAAGCAAGGTTTGTTTAAAAAAATTAAAATTAAATAAAATTATTAAAACTTTATTTAAATAAAATTAATTATTAATATATTTTTAAGCATGGACGGATACAGGGTAGTAAGAATAAACGAAGTAATCCGCAACGTTGACATTGTAATAACTGCAACGGGTAATAAAAACGTTATAACACGCGAACACATGGATAAAATGAAATCCGGTTGTATTGTTTGTAATATGGGACATTCAAATACCGAAATAGACGTTGTAAGTTTTCTAAATCCATTTTATCCAAGTCAATATTTTTTTATCTTTATGTCTAGCTTTATTAATAATTTTTTTGTGATTTTTTTTTTGATACTTTATAGAATAGTCTTAGAACGCCGGATTTAACGTGGGAAAGAGTTCGTTCTCAGGTCGATCATGTAATTTGGCCGGATGCCAAGCGAATAATCCTTTTAGCAGAAGGAAGATTGGTCAATTTAAGCTACTCCACGCTGCCTTCGTTCGTGGTTTCGATTACATCGGCAACCCAAGCGCTGGCGCTTATTGAATTGTTTAACGCGCCTCCGAACAGGTACAAGTCCGACGTTTATCTTTTACCGAAAAAAATGGACGAATACGTCGCCACTTTACATTTACCCACGTTTGACGCGCATCTAACGGAATTATCCGACGAACAAGCAAAGTATATGGGACTTAATAAAGCAGGACCTTTTAAACCAAATTATTACAGGTATTAGAATTATTATATTAATTAAATTTATTAAATTAAATTTATTAAATTTAATTTTTCTAATTAAATTTATTAAATTAAATTTTTCTAATTTAAATTTTCATTTTTTTTATATTTGTAGATATTAGTGCAACGTTAAGCATAGAAATAACTAGATGGTGAAGGAATGAAGTGAAAAAAAAAAATATGGTTGTAGAAAAATATACGCATCTGTGTTATATAATTTCGTAATTTATGTTATTATAACGAACGTACCGCTTTAAATTTAATAGTTTTAATTAATCAATTTTTCATAAACTTGCCATTTTGAAAGAGAAGGTACCTGTATTTGGACGCGAAGCGAGAGCAATTAGTCAATTCAGCTTGGATTAGTTTGTTTTTAATCCCCAAGATTTACCGCAGAAACACAATAATAGTATTAATTAGTCGGTGCAAGTTTACTTTAGCGAATTAGTCAACTAGCCAGCAACGTATTGTGATTACGCCGGTTATTAAAAAGAAGTTAAAAAAAGTCAGTCGAGATTCGACGGGTTTTGATCGTGATTCTGCTTAGAAATAACCTCATTTTGTTAAGTGTTCAGTATTTTATTAAGTATTAAATTTTTTTTCTTCTAATGTTTTAATTGAATTGAATTGAGTATTGTAATGATGTTACAATAAAAACTATTGTAATTTTAATCTTTGTTTTATTTATTTTGTTTTATTTAATTTTTTATTTTATGGTTTAAAAGCAATGTCTTAAGGTAGATGTCCACTAGCAACAAAATTGCGACATTTATTGCGAGATCAAACACAGACACTTGTGTATACACATCTGAGAGTGAATCTGCAAGCGAAATTTTGTTGAGCAATTGACTCTCAGAAAGCGTTTGTGTCTACTAGTGTAAACGGGTATTTCGGTTGTTGCTAACACTTTGTAAATATTTCCAAACGATCTGGAAAGTTTAAGCGAGAGAAGAAATAAAAATGACAGATAAGAAATCGTGGTCTAGAGAAGAGACATTTTCTTTAATTTCTCATTGGGAATTATATCCCGAATTATGGGATATGAAAAGTAAACATAACAAGAATAGAATAAAGAAACAAAAGGCACTGAAAACCATAGCAACTGCGTTAGATACAAGTAAAAATGAAATCAGTCGTAGATTACATAATTTACGAACACAATTTCATAGTGAAATAAGAAACATAAAATCTAAACATAGTGGAGACGGAATGGAAGATAAATATGAAAGCACTTGGGACTTTTTTGAAGCTATGAAGTTTATTCAAGCTGATCATTCCAACAAACAGGTTCTCCATTCTCTAAGTTTGTCATCTGCGTCAAAAGTACCTGGTGGTGCATAAAATTTACTGTCACGCGATAGAAGAAAATTATGCAGTACACATATTGCTGAGACAATAACTGTGGTTTTCTCTGAGCAAAGTTCAATCGGTTTTCTTAATATACGGAATCTATTAGCTCACGTGCAGTAATGGCACAACGCATCTTAGTATCTTGCTTCGTAATTGTTGGTCCTACAATTTCCAAAAGATGGTCAAAATCAGTAGCTGTCATTCGCAAAAAAATATCAAGTTGGCAAGGATCTTCTGACTTCAATTCCGACAACAGTGTTTCATAAATTCCAAGATCGCATCTCTGTAATATCCAGTTCCTCGCCCACATTTTTGTTGTTTTCTTCTTTCATTTTAATAAATCTAATACAATAAATGCAGCAATGCATTTAATTTGATACGCCATTAATAAGAATAAGGTATAACTTCAGTATAAAAGTATATAATAAGTCTGCTTTATGTTTTTGATTTCCTGGTAGCAATTTTGTTGCTAGCGGACGTGTACCTAATGTAAACACATCCTACACTTTACAAGCAATAATTCCCGAAACCACTTTCAAAACATAATTGCAGAGAGTAATTTTCGGAAAAAGTTGCGTCTAGTGGATACACGTTTGAAAGTTATTTCTGAGACCAGTCTCGCAATTTTGTTGCTAGTGGACATGTACCTTTAGTGTAAATTAGCTCCCAATTAGTAGAAATGAAAAAAATGGGGTTTTATTTTAATAGCACTCTTTTAACTTGGTGGAAATTTATGTACGTTTATATGTATGTTTATTTTACGGCATTTTGATTTATTATTTCCAAAACAATTTTGTATTCCAAGACTTGACTTGGACTTGAATTGTTACTTAGGGTGACCAGACGTACGGAATTTTGATGTATTGTACAGCAATATAACACGTAGTACAACATACGCGCGTGTACAGCAAATATACAGCATTCGCAATTTATTATTGAATTTGTAATTGATTCGTAATCTCTTACAATGAGTAACGTAGTGACAGTAACATTCATGTTATAATTTTTTCTGCTATCGACAGGAAGAACAAACACTTGTGTGAATTACCGCATGTATGCTATTTTTGTCGCTATTGTTAAAGTTATGTTCTTACTGTAACCCGGATTAATTCACATTCAAAGATAAAGCATTTGTAAAATTTTAAACTCTCATCGAGTATGTAAATGTTGTCCTGGAAAAATCTATTAATGACCTGCAAAGCTCAATTAACGAAGTACAGATTAAACAACAGATAGTCGTCCACGTGGTGTTTCCATTTAAACCCTAGCAAATGCGAAGTCAAAATATTAACTCTCAGAAAAATCAAAAATCCGTCAATAATAATAATAATAGAAAACCATCCTTTAAGCTGAAATCCCAAAGACAGTGCAGTCAAGTATCTGGGTGTATACTTAGACCAGAGACTTACATGGAGATATCATATCACCAAGAAACTAAATGAGACATATGCTAGATTAAGTGAGTTATACCCTGTTGTTAATAGAAAATCAAAATTAAAAATTGAATGTGCAGTATTACTCTACAAATCACAAATAAGACCTGTAGTAACATATGCAAGCCCAGTTTGGGGCTCTACAGCAAAATCTAATTTTAAGAAAATCCAAGTTCTTCAAAATAAAGTATTGAGAATTGCTATGGACGCACCATGGTTTGTGCAGAATTGCCAAATACACGATGAAGTGGATCTAGAAACGATCACTGAATTTATTAATAAAACAAGGAAGTATCTAGGAAACTTGCAAAAATGTTCGAGTGCGCGAAGCCATCAATTGGGAAAAGTTGGTATCCATATCCGCTTAAAAAGGAAACTTCTCCAAGATATCCTGGCAGGGGAAGTTAATATACACTCCGCATCAAAATTAACGCACCACAAAAAAAATCCCAAAATTCAAAGTTCATTTTCTCTCAAGTCACTAGTCTAATTTAATTTTAGTTTTTTTGTAATGTAGACTTTTTCTTCAGGAACAACCCAGAGTATAACATTTTTATTTAAACTTTAGTTTAAGACATGTACAGGGTATGTAAGAAAGACATCGTTTTTTCATCGATCTTTGGAACACCTGTGGGCCGTTTCAAATGCACCATCTGATGACTACCATAATCAAAAGGTACTCCAGTCTTTTCTTAACCATTTGTTTTTTGAATCATGTGTTTATCTGTTTATGCAAGCAAACAGTGGACCTTTTAAAATTATAATTTATTGTAAGAGTAGAGAAACAAATTAAACATGTAAGCCAAGGTAGGCCAACGGGAAAAACGATTTATTTGAAAAATTAAAAAAGAAATTTAATATTTTTAAACCAAAGTTACATCAAGTAACAAAAAAAATTAGTAGCGCGTATTTCCGCCCCTAGACCGTATGACGACCTCACAGCGACGTCTCATGCTTAAAAATACACGCCGCATTTCATTTTGATCGATGTTGTCCCAAATTTCTCTTACATATCTCTCAACATCATCAAGAGAAGCAGCGAGCGGTTGATGATTTCTTAGTTTCTTGCCAATGCTATCCCACACGTGCTCAATGGGATTGAGGTCTAGACTATGAGGAGGCCAGTTTAGGGTCTCTATACCAACTTCGTGCAAGTAATCCTGCACCATCCGAGCAACATGTGGTCTAGCATTGTCTTGCATCAACAAGAAATCGTTTCCAATGTACCCAGCAAATGGGACTATAATTCGTACCATCTATACTGAAAGTGACTCATCGATTTATGGTGCAATATTGCGCATACAGTACAAATAAGTTGATGTGCGTTAGAAAGAGAGCGCATATTATTAGTACATCTGTTCATACGCTTTTAAGCGATGAGTCACTTTCACTATAGATGGTACGAATAATACATGTTCTGCTAAAATCTCATTGATGTATCCTTGACTGTTTAGAGAGGCTCCTCGTAATGATACCAGTTCTGTTCGAGCGGTTAAGGAAATTCCTCCCCAAAACATCACAGAACCTCCATTAAATGAAACCGTAGGACGAATATTGCATTGTGCGTATCGTTCGTTTGCCCGTCTAAGAACTTGTACTCGGCGATCAGACGAGTAAAGGCAATATCTGGTTTCGTCGGTAAACAGAACATGCTCCCAATTTCGAAGCGTCCAATTGACATAATGTCTCGCGAATTCCAACCAAGCTCTGCGATAGCTTTCAGTCAACTTCGGTGCCCTTGCTGGAATCCTAAATTTTAAACCTCGTTCCGCTAAACGACGTCTTACGGTGGACAAACTTATTTGAATGTTGTGAGTTGCATTCAGATGTACCTTAAGATTTCTTGATGTTACAAATCGTTCTCTCAAACCTCGTAATTGAATGAAACGGTCTTGCATAAGTGTGGTTTTCCGAGACCTTCCCTGTCCATGACGTCTGCTGTAATCATTAGTTGCTTCAAAACGACGAACAGCTCGCATTACAGAAGTATGAGATACACCGAGTCTCCTACCAATAGCACGGTAGCTTAATCCTTCTTGGGCCAATGTAGTCGCCATTACACATTCATCGCGACTTAAATTTCTTGTTTGGCGTTCCATATTTTGTTACAAAAACTCGAAGCACACAAAATTTGTGATACAACTGACCAAGTTTGACAGTTGCTATATAACTTATTACAATTTTGTTCCATAGCCTACTTTAGTGTCAAATTAAAAGATATCAAAGAATCATTTTATTTCAGTACTCTTTTTCAATAAATTAGTCAGTAAATCTTTAAGAGACTATTGTTTCTTTGAATAAGCAGATAAACACATGATTCAAAAAACAAATGGTTAAGAAAAGACTGGAATACTTTTTGATTATGGTAGTCATCAGATGGTGCATTTGAAACGGCCCACCGGTGTTCCAAAGATCGATGAAAAAACGATGTCTTTCTTACACACCCTGTACATGTCTTAAACTAAAGTTTAAATAAAAATGTTATACTCTGGGTTGTTCCTGAAGAAAAAGTCCACATTACAAAGAAAACTAAAATTAAATTAGACTAGTGACTTGAGAGAAAATGAACTTTGAATTTTGGGATTTTTTTTGTGGTGCGTTAATTTTGATGCGGAGTGTATGATAGATAATGAATAAGTTCAGGAAGATATTTTTGTCCCGCGCTATTATTATTTTGCGACTTTGTGACTTCTATATATAACATAAAAACCATGAGAAATCATATGTAATGTTGAACTGGTAATTGCTGATATTAAAAAAAATCGAGTAGGTAAAAATAAACAGGCGGTTCCATTTAAAAAAATCATTTTTATGTCTATAACTATTCAATTATTGCTTACAGAAAATTTTAATCTACAACGGAAAATTTTTCATTTTGAATGAAGACTTCAAAAATGTTCTTTTTCGAAGAATAGCCTGTATCTCCGCAATTGTAAGAGATATCTCTGTGACCGATATCAATTTTCCTCTGTCTCTTATAGAAACAGGAGTCTCCCTTTAAAGATCTCCAATGTGGCCACCCTGTACATGGGTTGGATGTGTACAGCATTGAAAATTGAAAAATCTGGTCACCCTAGTTTTAAGGCATTTTGATTTATTGTTTCCAAAACAATTTTCAATTCCTAGACTCGACTTGGAATTGAATTGTTGCGGTAAAGGTGAAATTAAAAAAAAAACAGAAAGAACTCAGAAAAATGTTAAACGATTTTTTGCAAAAAGTTAAATTGGGGTTCAAGTAATGTTGGTTCTAAAGGCGTGGTTACACGGCGCGTGGTTCGCTGGACCACGAAACTACAAGCCAATTCGGGATGGCTTGCATTTTAACGAACCACTAGTGACAACATGGTGCGCGGTTCGTCAGACTTTTAACGTGATTTGATTCGTCCTAGTGGTTCGTCCGTGGTTTGTCGAAAGTCTGTCAATCCTGAATTGGAATCATGCATGACAGGCAGAAAATTATTGTGACTGCGTCATTTCAATTTTGAAAAAATTTTCAGTTTTTTGAAAACTGCGATGAACTACACTAATGTCACTACACTTCTTACAGTAGGTTCTGTCAGTGCAAGTATATCAAACACACCTATTAAAAGTTTATAGGTGACCCAATATTTTAATGTCCAACAACTGTATGTACACTTACGAGAAGAATTTGTAGTACAGCGGGAGGACTTTGAAAAGGAAAAATGAAACATGATAACCGTTTACAGGTACAATGGATCAAATATGCTGGCAGATTTTTTAAAAGAACCTTCAGGATATTTCGAAAATGTTTGTAGGATGAATTCAGTTGACTTTGTGTTATTATCACTAAGAGTGGGACCTCGTATTCAAAAGCAGGATACGAATATGAGACTGAGTATTCCTATCACAGAAAAACTGACTATCACACTAAGATTTTTAGCGACAGGTGATGGCTACAGAAGTATAGCTTTTCTCTTCAAATGTTCCAGACAAACTGTTTCAAACTGTGTTCAGGAAGTATGCAAAAATTGTCAACCGATTTATAGTACCGCCAGTTCGGTTCATATATGTCCTGCGTCCCACTTCCACTTTTTTTTGACTCTGCCACTTCCTTTGCATACTTTCTATAAGTAGCAAATATTCCGTCTTTTTTTTAATTTTTTTATAGAAACGGCGTATTTGTTTTCTAATCTAGCCCATGCCGTATGCACAATATTGCGGTCATGATGACCCATGTCTTTGGGGTTCCATATTTCCGGGGCTTGTTCAGGTCTTCAATAAATTCAAATGTACTTTCTGTGAGTCACGCCATATTAACCCGAAGGAATTGAATGATGTACCTACATACGTTGTTTAACCTATAAAATCTGCAACGAAGTTCCTCTGTGAAGTGGAGCCAACACGAGCCAACACAAACCATCACGAACCTTGCCCGAGCTATCCTTTGATCTTTCCAAGTTTACCGACACTCGATGGGAATCGGTGAACCGCTCACCACGAACCACGGAACAATGCGAACCGGCTATGTCAGACGCCTTGTGGTTCGTGGTTCGTCCACAGAGGTTCGGCGAACCACGCGCCGTGTAACCGCGCCTTAAGAGGACTGAGCAATCGCTTATAGAACAAAACTTTAGGTTAACTGTTAATAATTAGAACAAAAATTTGTTTTATTGCAAAATAGAATATTTTAGCTTTCAATTAGTACAAATTCCATTTCTTAATTTAAAAAGATAAAGTCTCCACTATTTTTTTAATGTTGATCGAAATTTTTAAAAGTTGGGTTAACAGTCAAAAATTTTAATCACTTTTATGAATTTTTTAAATTTTTTGGGTAATAATTAGAACAAAATTGATTTTTTTATTACAAAATAGAATATTTTAGCTTTCAATTAATACAAATTCCATTTCTTAATTTAAAAAGATAAAGTCTCCACGATTTTTTTAATGTTGATCGAAATTTTTAAAAGTTGGGTTAACAGTCAAAAATTTTAATCACCTTTATGATTTTTTTAATTTTTTTGGGTAATAATTAGAACAAAATTGATTTTTTTATTACAAAATAGAATATTTTAGCTTTCAATTAATACAAATTCCATTTCTTAATTTAAAAAGATAAAGTCTCCACGATTTTTTTAATGTTGATCGAAATTTTTAAAAGTTGGGTTAACAGTCAAAAATTTTAATCACCTTTATGAATTTTTTAAATTTTTTGGGTAATAATTAGAACAAAATTGACTTTTTTTATTACAAAATAGAATATTTTAGCTTTCAATTAATACAAATTCCATTTCTTAATTTAAATAAATAAAGTCTCCACGATTTTTTAAAATTGATCAAAATTTTTGAGTTAGGTTACCTGTAAAAAATTTTAGTCACTTTTATAATTTTTTTGGGTAACAAATAGAGCACATTTGATTTTTTTGTGATAAAATAGAATATTTTAACTTTCAACTAATTTAAAATAAAATTTATTTATACGAAAAGTAAACGCCATCTATACGATTAATTTATTAACTTAACACGAAGGTAAAAAATGAGATCTACTTTATCTTCAACATACAATTTTTTTAATCTAAACTTAAAATAATAAACATTTCGTATAATCAATATTTGCATAAATATAAAGGGATTGTTTTATAAACAAATTTTAATCATTGTAAGATGTTTATTGTTTAGGTAATTTAATCCTAACCTATGTTAGTTTGAAACAAAACATCCCGCGTGCTTGTCACAACGTGTTTTTTTAATGGCGCTAGTGCTCTCGCGTAGTTTTTATGGGTTTAAAAACAGTCGTTTTTTTGTCGGAATTAATAAATAAGTGGAAGAACGTAAGTGGATGCCTTTAATCGGGTTTAAAGTTCGGGCTATTTAAATTTTAAATTACTCGAATCGCGTGTCCGTCGCGAAATTTAAATGGATGTTATCGATCGAGTCGGTTCGTTTCCCTCCTTTTAATCCGCCATCTTTAAATTCTTCCTGTGTCGATGGTTTGTTTTGGTCGATTCGCGGTCGGTTTTGGCTAGTTTCCGGCATGTCTCGTACCCCCAAGCGTACCAAACTGTCGCCGGCGGAAGCGGAAAAGGGCCCTGTCACCCCCACGGGACGCCCGTTCGCACCCCAATCGCCAGACTTTGATAAATCGCCGGCGAACGTCGGCTGTACCCTCTCGCCCGGGGAAATACGTCGAGGTAGGCCCCGTGCCGAGGTTCTTAACACCTTAATTCTTCAAGGATCTACTTCTCCGAGCTCCATTAGATGTACTTTCTGTAATCGCGTTTTCCCTAGAGAAAAATCACTTCAGGCACACCTCAGAACCCACACAGGTAACTCACCTTTAATTTTTTTTTTAAATACTTTGTTTTTTTTTTTTTAATTTTTTATTGATTAATAATTATAATAATTTTTAGGTGAAAAACCTTACGCTTGTGATTTTCCAAGATGTACAAAACGCTTCGCACAATCCGGCCAGTTAAAAACACACAAAAGACTCCACACAGGTGAAAAGCCTTTCGTCTGTTCGGCACCGAATTGCGATAAACGCTACACTCACGCGAACAGACACTGTCCGGAGCATCCAAGCGTCCAATTAAAAAGGTACAATTCCCAAGCAGCTATGAGTATGGAAAAATTAACCGACGAGGAACACTCGATTGCCGTCCAAGAATGGTTCGAAAGCGTTAAGAGAAAAGAAAAACGTTCCGCTATTCCTACAACCCCGAAAAAAGTCCCTAGAAGTTTAAATAACGGTTGGGGGAATGAAAACATTAACTACTTACAAAATAGGTCAAAGATTTTTGTCGATCAAAATCTTAGTCCCGATAATGCAAATATGGCAGCTCAAGCACTTATCGAATTACGTAAAAGTAAAGTAATAGTTGAACCCGCTTATCCGGAAATAAAAATTAAAGAGATTTTTCCCCAAGACGATTTTTTATCTGATATCGATCAATATAATGCTCAAGAATTAGCGTCGACGTCTTCGGGTTACTCGGACGCCTCATCTAAAGACACCGGAGACTCAACTTCCCCCCGAAGTACGGGAGGAAGTACGGAAGTTAGTGAGATTCCAAAAAAAAGATGGAGGCAACAATGGGATTTAACCCAGGAGGATCTCGCTCAACCTTTAAATTGGTCCGAAGACGGTTCAACGAGTGTGGTGGAAGCGGAAAACCAAAAACGTCCGACCGTTTTGGTTAGAAACGACAACGGACAGAAAAAACAGGTGTCGAAGTGTGATATGCAAGTCGCTATGGCTTTGGTTGAGTTAAGTAATGTTGACACAAATGGCTATACTTATTAAAAGATAAAAATGAAAACTAAAACGAAAAAAAAAAGAAAAAGAAAAAAAAAACTAATTATTCTCTTATTTATTCTTTTCTCTATTTTGTTTTGTGATAACTATTATTATAAACCAAACACTTTTGAGTTTGTTAGTATTGTTTATCCGCGTAGTTATTAACTGATTTAAAAATTTTAATGATATGTTTTTATTTTGTTTTTTATATAACGAACTAATAACCATTTACGCTTTGACTTTGATGTGATTGTTTTAGATTTTTTTTTGTATTTTGTACCTCGTAGATTAAAAACATCTACAAATTTTTCCTTGCCAATTTCTTTAGGACGGTACTGTTGGTTATTAGTTCAAAATTGTTTATTAAAAACCTGAGTGATATTCAACTACCAATAATTTATTCCTAGACGTTTCGATTTTAACTCTAAGTTAAATAAAAAACGTTTTTTTTTTTATTTAATTTTAATATTTTGTCGAGTTTGTAGTAGAATAAAACGATCCTCACTTATTATTATTAACATTTAAGCAATATTAGAGTTAGATTTTTGTTTTCTTAAATAAATTCTTTTCCTACAGAGCTGCAAAAAATAAGTTTAATTAACCTGTATGTACATAAAAGAAAAACTAGCCTTAATATTTTTGATGTTTACTGTGTAAACAAATTATTATATATTAAGACTTCTCCTCTTTCCGATATTGTAGTATATTTATATTATTTATAAACATCTACCTAACTCCGAGACATTCCCCCCGCATTTTTTATCAGTAATTCTAAGCTAAAAAAACTTTCCGTTTTTACTGCCGACTATTTTGCACTGCCTGTTTTTTATAACCGTTTTTCCCCTGCTGGTGTTTTGTGTCAGTTTTGTATTTTTTTTCTCTAGGGTTGATCAGAGTTTAGTTCAACACCTATTTTTTTTGTCAACGAATAATAAAAATAAAGTTGAAAACTTTACCTACTTTGTTTTATTTTTTTCCCTTATTAAACTTTTTATTTCTTTTCTAATTTAGTAGATATTACAATTCTAAGTAATTTTTATTTGAAAAAGATTTTTCTATCTGGGTTAGTTTATGAGAAAATTCATTCCCGGTTTTACCGGAAATGGATCATAACCTCATTTTTTAAAGAAATTTCGGGAGTTTTCTTTTCTAGTTGAATTGTAATCAATTCTAAGTAACATATTTGAAAAAGATTTTTCTATCTGGCTTAGTTTATGAGAAAAGTCACTTCCGGTTTTTCCGGAAATGGATCATAACCTCATTTTTAAAAGAAATTTCGAAAATTTTCTTCTCTAATTTAGTGGATATTACAATTTTAAGTAACTTTTATTTGAAAAAGATTTTTCTATCTGCCTTACAATTAGTTTAGGAGAAAATTCACTTCCGGTTTTTCCGGAAATAGATTATAACCCCATTTTTAAAAGAAATTTTGAAAATTTTCTTTTCTAATTTAGTAGATATTACCATTCTAAGTAACTTTTATTTGAAACAGATTTTTCTATCTGGCTTAGTTTATGAGAAGTCACTTCCGGTTTTTCTGGAAATAGATCATAACCTGATTTTTAAAAGAAATTTCGAAAATTTTCTTTTCTAATTTAGTAGATATTACAATTTTCACTAAGTTTTATTTGAAAAAGATTTTTCTGTATGGTTTAGTTTATGAGAAGTCACTTCCGGTTTTTCCGGAAATAGTACAAAACCCCATTTTTAAAAGAAATTTTGAACATTTTCTTTTCTAATTTAGTAGATATTACAATTTTCACTAAGTTTTATTTGAAAAAGATTTTTCTGTATGGTTTAGTTTATGAGAAGTCACTTCCGGTTTTTCCGGAAATAGTACAAAACCCCATTTTTAAAAGAAATTTTGAACATTTTCTTTTCTAATTTAGTAGATATTACAATTTTCACTAAGTTTTATTTGAAAAAGATTTTTCTGTATGGTTTAGTTTATGAGAAGTCACTTCCGGTTTTTCCGGAAATAGTACAAAACCCCATTTTTAAAAGAAATTTTGAACATCTTCTTTTCTAATTTAGTAGATATTACAATTTTAAGTAACTTTTATTTGAAAAAAAAATTTTCTATCTGCCTTACAATTAGTTTAAGAGACAATTCACTTCCGATTTTTCCGGAAATAGGTTATAACCCCATTTTTAAAAGGAATTTCTAAAATTTTCTTTTCTAATTTAGTAGATATTACCATTCTAAGTAACTTTTATTTGAAAAAAATCTTTCTATCTGGTTCCATTTATGAGAAAAGTCACTTCCGGTTTTTCCGGAAATAGATTATAACCTCATTTTTAAAAGAAATTTCGAAAATTTTCTTTTCTAATTTAGTAGATATTACAATTTTCAGTAAGTTTTATTTGAAAAAGATTTTTCTATATGGTTTAGTTTATAAGTCACTTCCGGTTTTTCCGGAAGTAGACTATAACCTGATTTTTAAAAGAAATTTCGAAAATTTTATTTTCTAATTTAGTAGGTATTACAATTTTCACTAAGTTTTATTTGAAAAAGATTTTTCTATCTGGTTTAGTTTATGAGAAGTCACTTCCGGTTTTTCCGGAAATAGTACAAAGCCTCATTTTTAAAAGGAATTTCTAAAATTTTCTTTTTTAATTTTGTTGATATTACAATTCTAAGTAACTTTTATTTGAAACAAGTTTTTCTATATGGTTTAGTTTGTGAGAAGTCACTTCCGGTTTTTCCGGAAATAGTACAAAACCTCATTTTTAAAAGGAATTTCTAAAATTTTCTTTTCTAATTTAGTAGATATTACAATTCTAAGTCACTTTTATTTGAAAAAGATTTTTCTATCTGGCTTAGTTTATGAGAGATACTTCCGGTTTTACCGGAAATAGACTATAACCTGATTTTTAAAACAAATTTCTAAAATTTCCTTTTCTAATTTAGTAGATATTACAATTTTAAGTAACTTTTATTTGAAAAAGATTTTTCTATCTGCCTTACATACAATAAAGTTGTAACTACCAAACGTCAAATTTTTAAAAATTGTTGCATCTCAAAAATTATAGTTGTCTTTCGGAATTTTTTTAATTTTTTTGGGAAAAGTTGGAACAAATTTGATCGATTTGAGATAAAATACAATGTTTTACGTTTCATTTGTCATAAAAATCGCTTCTTTACTTTTGTGAGTAAGTTTGGTATGATTTTTTGAAAAATTTTTAAAAATTAATTTAAATTACCTGTCAAAAATTATAGTTGTCTTTCGGAATTTTTTTAATTTTTTTGGGAAGAGTTGGAACAAATATGATCGATTTAAGATAAAATACAATGTTTTAGGTTTCATTTGTCATAAAAATTGCTTCTTTACTTTTATAAGTAAGTTTGGTACGATTTTTTGAAAAATTTTTAAAAATTAGGTTAAATTACCTGTCAAAAATTATAGTTGTCTTTCGGAATTTTTTTAATTTTTTTGAGAAAACCTGGAACAAATTTGATCGAAAAAATTAGGTTAACCCTCCGGTGGGCGCGTATGCGGCAGTTAGCCGCATTTTTTTCTCAAAATATTTCTAAGTTCACTGTGAAACCATTAAATATACTATTGCGGTGTAAAAGCCGCAACGCGCCTACTCGTGGAAGTCCGATAGGCGCGCCCACGGAAGGGTTAAGTTACCTGTCAAAAATTAGTCATCTTTCGGAATTTTTTTAATTTTTTTGAGTAAACTTGGAACAAATTTGATCGATTTAAGATAAAATACAATGTTTTAGGTTTCATTTGACATAAAAATCATTTCGTTACTCTTATAAATAAGTTCGGTACGATTTTTTAAAAATTAGGTTAACCCTCCGGTGGGCGCGTATGCGGCAGTTAGCCGCGTTTTTTTTTCCCAAAATATTTCTAACTTCACTGTGAAACCATTAAATATCCTATTGCGGTGTAAAAGCCGCAACGCGCCTACTCGTGTAAGTCCGATAGGTGCGCCCACGGAAGGGTTAAGTTACCTGTCAAAAATTAGTCATCTTTCGGAATTTTTTTAATTTTTTTGGGAAAATTTGGAACAAATTTGATCGATTTAAGATAAAATACAATGTTTTAGATTTCATTTGACATAAAAATCATTTCGTTACTCTTATAAATAAGTTCGGTACGATTAAAAAAAAAGAAATTTAAAAATTAGGTTAACCCTCCGGTGGGCGCGTATACGGCAGTTAGCCGCATTTTTTTCCCAAAATATTTCTAAGTTCACTGTGAAACCATTAAATATCCTATTGCGGTGTAAAAGCCGCAACGCGCCTACTCGCGTAAGTCCGATAGGCGCGCCCACGGAAGGGTTAAGTTACCTGTCAAAAATTATAGTCATCTTTCGGAATTTTTTTAATTTTTTTGGGAAAAGTTGGAACAAATTTGATCGATTTAAGATAAAATACAATGTTTTAGGTTTCATTTGACATAAAAATCGTTTCTTTACTCTTATAAATAAGTTCGGAACGATTTTTTTAGAATTTTTTAAAAATTGACAAATTTTAATAAACATGTTAATTAAGTTAGGTTAGATATTCTTTCCTATAGAAAAAATTAAAAGTCGTAGAAAATTCATTTTTGGTAAAAATAAAGATTAAGTTTCAAACTGAATCCTCATAAAATTTCAAGTCTTAACAACAAATAAATTTTTTAGATATGAATTTTTAAAAATTGACAAATTTTAATCTACACTATGTTATATTTTCTCTTCTGAGGGAAAAACCAAAAATCATAGAAAATTTATCTTTGGCAGAAATAAAGATTTAGTTTCAATCTAAATTCTCAAGAAATTTTTCCTTATCCTTTTTTGTTTAGATACAACTTAAGAAATTTAATTTGTTTATTTTCATTGTATCTACTTTAAGTTCCTTGACCTTTAAACGTGCAAAAAAGAAAAAATAAAAAACTAGTTTATAAAATATGATAAAACTATCTATAACCTTCTTATAACTCGCATATTAATTTTAGATGTTATAAAAAATAAATGCTTAATTAATTTTATTTTAATTTAATTTAACAAATTTAAAATAAATCCAACTTTTATTGTTTTCTAATAGATGGAGCTGAAAAACTAACCTTAAAAAATTTATGACAATTACTTTCAAATAAAAATATTAAATATTATTTCATATTTTAATTACTAAATGTGTAAATAATTTAATATTTTAACAAATATTTTAATGGAATTGTTTATAAACAAACATATTTTCCGTCTTTGTTTCGACTAATCTTCCTTCTCCGTTAGTTCAGCTCGCATTAAGTATGTCGTTCTGTCAATTAGAAGTTTTTTTGTACTTTTTCAGCGTGAAGAATGCAAACATTTAAGACATTTAAAACGTTTAAATCGGTTTTTAGCGCGGGGCATGACTTACGAGAAGATCTCTACGAAAATGTGATAAATACCTTAAACGCTTTCGGTAAAACGAATTGCTAAAACATACGGGAAATCGTCCAGTATGTCAAGCAGCAAACCCGAAGATCTACAAGAAGACCTAAACGAACGCGAAGAACAAAACTTGGAGAAGAAATGGGATAGATTTAGCAATTGGATACATTGTGTTTGCGTGGTTACTTTCGATTTGGAATTGGGTCAGGCTTTAGAAAGCATTTATCCTCAACATGTTACACTTAGCAAACAAGAAATATCGAATATATGTTATTTGGCTTTTCCCGACTCGAATTCCGGTTGTATGGGGGATACTAATTTCATCATTCGTCTACAAAACAGTCCGTGTAGGAACGATTTAAAGCCAGAGCACAAAGCGTACAATAATAAATGTCCCCCGGCGTTACAAATCAATGCTGCTTATTTTTGGGGGTACGTTTATTTCAGACAAGTTAAAGATATTACTTTACCCAGGGGATATTTTCAAAAAGTAAGTTGGTTTTAATGATTTTAATACGTTTATATTTACAAGCCGTCGTGAACAAATTTGATGTGATTTTAGATAAGTTTAATAATATTTTATATTTTTAGAGCGTCGTTATTTTATCTAGGTTACCATTTAATAATTTATTTAGTAAAATTATATCATTAATCGCTCCGGAATATTTTGAAAATAATGAGTTGAGTCTTGAAGCTGCTTGTTATAATATCGATCAATGGCCGGTACCTGTACCTGGTGTTACTCTCAACTTACCACTTCTAGGTTCAGTTTTCCAGGTAATTTAATTAATTTAATTTATAAAAATAATTAGTAAAATATGTAAAAAATTAAATTAAATATGTGACTATTTTTTTTTTAAATTTTAAGACATATATACCTCATCACGGATCGTCTTCATCGTCCATAATTCAATTGGCGTCCCTAAACGAAGTTCCTACGAGCTCCGAGAATCAGATTCAAACTTCCGTTGAAGATTTGAATCTATTCGAAACCCTCCAACCTATTCTTTCTTACGTAGATATGCTCTGGGAGCTTGTTGTTACTGCCGAACCGATTGTTGTTATGGCTTCTTCTCCTACGCAATGTTCTCAGATGGTTTTAGCATTAACACGGTAAAAAAAAATTTTTTTTATGTTGGAGAGTTGATGTGGAAAAATATTTTAATGTTATAGGATAATATCTCCATTAAAATTTTGTGCGGATCATCGACCGTATTTTACAATTCACGACAGCGAATTTAAACAATTTACGAGTAAAGTTCAAGGGCCTCCTCCAGTTATTTTGGGGGTTACTAATCCGTTTTTTGGGAAAACTTTACATCACTGGCCTCATACGATACGATTAGGTGATGATACAGGTAAAAAATGAGTCAGTTAGTAATACAGTATAAGATAGAGCTAATTAATAATACAGTATAAGCTCAATAATCATGAAAATGCTCAAATCATCATTCATCTCAAGACATTAAACTTTTTTGTCGAATACTATCTCTTGTCTTGTGCCCAAAATTATACCGACAAACTGCTAGGTTATATTCCTAGGATCATTTTAAGTACATAGAGATTAACCCCAGTTATCTTATTTCTTATAGTTTCAAATATACAGTAAAGGTTTGCTAATCTGAACTCCAATAATCTGGATTCTCCAGTAATCCAGACGAAATTGAAATATGTTATTTACATTATGTAATATCATAATCTGAATTACTTGTGACTCCATAATCCGGATTGCCTCGATTTTCATTGGTCCGGATTAGCGGAACTTCACTGTATTTGATATTAAAGTATTTTTTTATTATGTCAATTTTTCCTAATAATTTAATTTTGAGAAGATATGCTTCAAAATTTCTCGCAAATTTTAAGGTATAACAATTACATGACTATTTCAAAATTTTATTTCCTACCATACCATGTTTTTTGTCAATCTTTCATAAAGCTAAACTGATACAGTTTATTTTACAAATCCGCACCCACACAAACCCATGTTATGAGGTTAAGAAAATTTTAAAATTAATACAGAGTACTCCAAGCTCAAAGCCAGTGATTTATCGGGGTCTTTAGGAATTTGTCTTTAGGAAGATTGGATAACAGGTTTTAATCTCAGTCTCCTTAAAATGCACCAAGGAATATCCTAGCAATTTGTTGGTATAATTTTGGGACACTGTACAGGGTGTCCTGGAAAATGTGGGAAATCTCTTGGATTCTAATAGAACATTAAAAAATACGATTACAAGTTTCCATAATTTTTTTTCCTAGCGGCCTTCCCCTCGGAAATACGGCCTTCTAAAGGAAGCCACTGGAAAACAATTTTGTTGAATAAATTTTAAAGTACGTAATTTAATTTAATGAAAATTTAATATGATAAATAGTAGTAAGGACCTCTTAAAAATGACCTTAAAACGTAATTAGTCTCTTTAGTTTACCAGGGGCGTACTAGGTTATGCATTTTAATGCTTACATTTTTAACACCCTGTATGGTAAGGAGTTAAAAAAGATAAATTTAGATACCTTGAATATTTAGCTAAAGACAAGGTACTCTTGTTCAGTGTCGATAAAATGAACCGTTTTCGAGAAAAAATTGTAAAAGAAACCATCAAGATTAAAAATTTATTAATATTTCGTATTAATAGTAAAGTTACCATAGTAACGTTTGTAAAAACAGCGCATTTTTAATACTGATGTTGCAGGCAAAAAATTTAGCGCTGTTTTTACAAGCGTTACTATGATACCTACGAAATATTCAAAAATTTAAAATACTCTTAAATTAAATTAAGTACTTTAAAATTTATTTTAAAAAGTTGTTTTCCAGTGGCTTCTTTTAAGAGGTCGTATCTCCGAGGGGAGGGCCGCTAGGAAAAAAAATTATGGGAAGTTGTAATCATATTTTTTAATGTTCTATTAGAATCCCAGAGATTTCCCACATTTTCCAGGACACCCTGTATATATTTTCCCTTTGTGTTTTTCCCTTTTGAAATTAACAAAGAGGTTCTTCGTCTTCTTCCCAGTTTCTCCAGAAAGACATCCAAATTTTTCGTAAATAATTGACCAACCAGCATGTTTTTCTTTGTTTAGTGTAATGTTGTTTGTTTGTTAGACTCCACAACATTGGATATTGTTCATAAACATTTCTCTTAATTCTAGATACTTTTTTTTCTTCCAAACCATTTTTGCAGAGTAATCCTGAATTAGGGTGTTGGGTTCAGGTCTTAATCTTGAGGTGTTGAAATTCTAACGTGGAATCTTTAAACGTCGTGTTGTCTTTTTAAAAATTTATTTATCACTTTCCAGCTTTAAATGTTTAAATTTTATCAACCGATTGATGATTCTCCATTTTATTTGCTTTTTTTGACTCGATGAACTTGAAGATGAAATTAAATAATTAATTGTAAGATCGAAACCTAGTAGTCAAGTGTTGATAAATCTCGTTAGTAGAAACTCTACGTTTCACTTATTTAAATTAATTATCGATCATTGTAAATTTGACGAACCCACGTACATACAGAACATCAATAAACGGACAAATCTCTTTAAGTAAATCACATTTACCGAGAAGTCTCCGAAAAAATGCGGTGCGTTCGTTTCCTTCAATCTATTTTCGCAATGTAGTCAACGATCAGGTCGTCGGGTTCAGGTCTTAGACGTTGTAAACTTGACGAATCCCCGTACACCTCTGATTACCAATGAATGCACAAATCCCTTTGAATAAATCACATTTACAGAACAGTCTCCGAAAAAATTCAGCGCGATTCATTCGAAGTCTAATATGGGACATGGAATGAGTCCCATATTAATTAATCGAATTCAGTTGTGTACTATTGGTTCGTTCAGTTCACTTGGACAAAAATGCTCAAATCACAATCCACCTCCAGACACAAATTTTTTTTGTCGAATACTATCTCCTGTCTTGTGATTAAAATTCAACCCAAACTTCTTCACGTAATGTTCAATATTAATGCTTAACGTCTTGTCGAACGTGTTGGACTTTTTGCTACAGTTTGTAAAATGCTCGAATCACGATCCACCTCAAGACACTAATTTTTTTGTCAAGTACTATCTCCTGTCTTGTTATTAAAATTCAACCCAAACTTCTTTTTGTGATATTCAATGCTAATGCTTAACGTTGTGCCAAACGTCTTGAATTTTTTGCTACAGCTTGTAAAATGCTCGAATCACGATCCACCTCAAGACACTAATTTTTTTTGTCGAATACTATCTCCTGTCTTGTGATTAAAATTCAACCCAAACTTCTTCACGTAATGTTCAATGCTAATGCTTAAAGTCTTGCCGAACGTGTTGGACTTTTTGCTACAGCTTGTAAAATGCTCGAATCACGATTCACCTCAAGACACTAATTTTTTTTGTCGAATTTTCTGTCTTGTAATTAAAATTCAACCTAAACTTCTTCACGTAATGTTCAATATTAATGCTTAACGTTTTGTCGAACGTGTTGGACTTTTTGCTACAGCTTGTAAAATGGTCGAATAACGATCCACCTCAAGACACTAAATTTTTTGTCGAATACTATCTCCTGTCTTGTGATTAAAATTCAACCCAAACTTCTTCACGTAATGTTCAATGCTAATGCTTAACGTTTTGCCAAACGTCTTGAACTTTTTGCTACAGCTTGTCACACTGTCTACATTTTTTATGTACACATAGTTAGTACACATACGGAATCGACATATTCATTTCGCACACCCCTATGATCACGAAATCTTAAGCTACGTATACATCTGCGAGCTGAACACTTGGCGAACCGTTTGCAAACCGTTCCTAAACCGTTCGTTGAAATTATTTTTATAAGTGTCCTTTCGATCTATCGGAAACGGTACGAACCCCGAACCATTTCTAGTACTGCAGGATGTTCATTTGTCATCATGACTTTGGGCTTCGACGTCTATGCTATATCTGATTTGAGTTGTGTGGCTTTAATGATGGCTAATTTATACACTAATAAGAGGAAACGGTTACGGTATCACACCAATCTATATAAAAGATGTACTGGTACGAAGCTAATAAACGATCACTTTTAACATAATTTCTTCCGGCTACTCTAAATATCAGCTTACAACCAACCTACTTATTGTTAATGATAAACGTGTCGAAGTTTGCAAACACGTCAATTGCTTACAAGAGCCGTCTCAATGTGAGCTCCGAATCCTTTTGTATTCGTTGAAAAAATCGACGGGTGTTCATCACAACAGGTTCGCAAGCTTATCGTTTGCTGTTTAATACCGGCTCCCATCTTGAGAACATATCGCCGTTCCGAAACAACATCGACGTAACTACAATTTTTGATAAAATGGGTTAAGGCCATGAATGTATCCAAAAATGCTGATCTTAATTGTTTTTTCCTTCTCTACAAAATTTTTTATTTTGCAGTTATGCCGATGTTCTTCCAGAACGGCGATATGAACACCACAGGTAAAGAAGGCGCTGTGTAAAAAATGTTTTTTCGAAAAAACTCGTTTCAAAATTTTGGGAACTTCACAGGTTAAACTTCCCAAATGTCGGCCCCCAAGAAAATACTTCCTAAAGTCGGCCTTTCTATAAAAATCCATATGGAAAACTGGAGGGCCGACTTTAGGCGCATGGCCGAGATTTGGTGAGTTTACCCTATTTTTATTTGGTTTTCATAAATATTAGAAATGGTCAACAAACGTAGCTTTCACATTTCTTATCGTTTTTATTGAATTTTAACAAAAAGACCAAATGAAGTCTTTCTTATCTGTTATCTGAAGTCTTTCTAATTTGTTCTTTAAGGTGCCACACTTAACGCAAATTATACTGCGAAATTTAGTAGTGTAATTTTCGGCAGAAACAATTTTACATTCCCATTACATTTTTATCCGAAACTTCAATCGCTGCCACATTAGGCGGAAATTGCGTTTAAACGTTCGACGTACGAACGTTTTCGGTTAGCATATGCTATTGCAAATTTTCGGCAACGTAATTCCTCATCGACGGGATTTCGGTTGGAATCGGTTTCAATACAAATCATATGAGCTATGTCAGTTTATGGCCGAATTTCGGTACATATGCATCATCTGTACGCTATGCTTGACAACGACAGATGATTTCCATGATGACTTCAAAATTCATGATATAAGGAATGGAAGTGGCCATGTGACAATCTTTTCATATTTAAAGGATGAATTCCTCTTGTCTTGTTCCAGAGTGTAATATATACAAATTATTTCATTAGCGTTCATTTTGAAACGGTCAGTATAACGGGTCAGCATGAACTGAATTTAGTTATAATGTTTTCAAATCAGAACTGATGAAAATTACGCGACTAAGTTTCCGCAGCGTAATTTTCGTTAAGTAGCGCCTACCTAATACTATAAAGTGAAATAACTTTTGAGAGTATTTATTGCACAAACGATTGAATAGAGTTAAAGTTTTGAAAATGTTCTTTGCCTGTTGTCTTTATATGGTTCCCGAACGATTCAGCTCACAAACGTATACGTAGCTTGAGAATCTTCTTACGAAGACGTTATTGAAAAAACCAAGAGTATAAACCATCTTCTCTAAATGGATATTCTCCTGCATTCATTATTTGAAGACCAGAATCAATTTGAAAACTTTTCTAATTACTTTGAAAACTTTCCAAATCAGTTTGTTAAAAACAAGTTTCAAACTTTTGCCGATTTTTCTTTATATTGTAAATTGTTTCACGTCTAACATTGTGTTGGATTCCAAATACCAGATTAGCGAGCTTATACTATACTTCTTTCCACGTTAATTTGAGATTTTGATAAAAGTTTTCTATTATTTTCTTTAACATATTTTATTTTTGTTTTACTTTTTCTTATTAATTTCTTGTAGGTCAATATCAAAAGTATAAATTAAAAAAGAACGGCTCAACAAAAATCCTAGACTCAAGTCCGGGGGTTTACACGACTTATAAACCATTCCTTCAAAAAGACAAGTCAATAATAAAAAATCTAATTTCTGGAATACATTCAAAACGACCCTCGGAAGTACAATCCGCGTTATTAAGAAGGCATTTATTAGAATTAACACAAAGCTTTATGATTCCACTCGAGAGATACATCGCTAGTTTAATGCCGTTATTTAAAAATATCTCTCCTTTTAAGGTAAATAAAAATTACTTTCATTTAAAATTTTTTTTTTCGATTCAATTTGATGGAAAATTTTGATATTCGATTTAATAAAATTTGATAATTTTAGGCTGCACCAACTCCATATCCTTTTAACCCTGATGATTTTTTCGCTACTTTAGAAACGACAGGACCTCAATTAACTTCGGGAATTAAAGGTGATTGGGTTGGATTGTATAAAAAATTTTTTAGATCTCCAAATTTTGACGGATGGTTTAATATGAGATACACCGAGTTAGTTATGAAGTTGCAAGCTTTACAATTAGAAGCTTTGTCAGATGCGGTAAATATTAAATTGCAATATTAAATATTAAATTACAAACAACTATTTTAATTGTGAGCAATTATAATTTCGTAGGATTTAAAATTGTGGGTTCAAGGAAAACCCGAAGTTGAGATAGTTGACATGGTTTTAAAATTACGTAACAAAATCAACAAATGCAGGCAACACGATTTTCCAGTTAGCACGTCAACGAAAGAGCAATTATGTCAAAGATTAGAAGACATCATCAGTTCGTTGCCGGACGATTTGAAAAATATTTTACAAGGGTCGTGATATACGGTGGGATGTAGAAGGCGCCTAAATGGAATTCTCAGGGTTTGCGTTTCGATTTGAAGCGCCAGCAGACCTTCGGTCGTGTGCCAAAAGTTTTAGGTCAACTGCCAGAATCGGGTTTGGTTGGAAATTAAAAAAAAATTAAAATAAAATAAAATAAAATAAAAACAAAAAAACCATCCGTTTGGACGTAACGTTGATATTTTTATAGAGAATTCGTTGTGTACATATGTAAGTTTTAACGTTAACTTTCGTTAATAATTGAGATAAAAAATGTTTCTTTTTTAAGTTAAATAACATCACTTTTATGCAATAACAAGTTATCCAAGTTTTTGTATATGTATATATTTTTCTTATAAATAAAAGAAAATGTATTTCAATATAATTTTTGGTTGGTTTTTTTTTTACCTAAGAAAAGTATCGAATTATAAGATTTGGAAAAAGACGATTGTAAAACAGATTGTCAAAAAATCGTAAAAAGAATTTGTAAAAAGGATGTATAAAAAGGATTTGTAAATGCCAAAATAATTTAAAGAAGTGCATTTTAACTAAAAGAGTTAATTATAAAAAACCGCAAACATTTAATTGTTCATAAACATCTTATCTCATACGTATTACAATGGTTTGACCTTGTTGACTCGTCGGATAAAATTATTCCAGTGGTACCACCAAAGTGTAACTATTTAAAGGTCTCTTTATCAAACGTCAAGCTGACGTTTCAGTCAATTTTGAGGTTATATCGTGTAAATATATTTTTTATCCAAATTAACACTTTATATCAACAATAATATTTTATTACTTTATAAAGAGAAAGTGTACATCATCGAGAAAATTTTGGTAGGCGCTGATTTAGTTTGATTTTGAGACATTTTATCAAAGTCCTCAGAGATACCAGTATTACTTGCAGTTTTTCGCCCGCACTTATATATTAATTAAAATCGTAAGGTCTCTTAGTTTATTTCGAACGTTCGTCGCTGTCGTTTCATCGAATACTCAACACATTAAAAAAATGGGACGTGTATTTGTTATTGGGGTCGGAATGACCAAAGTAAGTTGGCTTAATTTACATTTAACAACGTGTCTTATTCCAAAACATATTTAACTTCTATTTTATTCATTTATTTGTTTTATTCATTTATTTATTTTATTCATTTATTTATCTTGTTATAGTTCGAAAAACCAGGTAAAAGAGATGATGACTATCCTGGTTTTGCCAAAGAAGCCATCCTCAAAGCCCTTGATGATGCTAAAGTGAAAATTACTGATATTGAACAAGCTACAGCCGGTTATGTTTATGGTAAAGTTACTTCACTTATTATAAACATTTTTTAAAATCATTTACAAAACTAGAAAATATTTTTGGGTCATTTTTATTAATGCTTTATTTGCTGATTTTAGACCATGTATACTTTAGAGCATTTGAAACGAGTTTAAGTCATTTGAATAATTATAGATTATTTGAAACGAATTTTGAACAATTTTTATCAACAAATTTAGTTTTTACTTTGGACGATTTTTCTAATTTTAGAAAAAAATGATTTTATTCAAGAATTTTAAAGATTTAATTTTTTTCTTATTTTGAGAAAAATTTTCTTTGATATTCTGTCATTTTATTTTTCAATTTTGAAGTTTTAAATTTTCAAAATTTAGAATTTTTGAATTTAGATCTTCTTGTTAGAACTTATTTTGAAATCTTGAAGGTAGAATACAATTTTTCCAATTTTAGAAAAATTTTGATAAAATTTGAAATGAATTTAGATTATTTATAGCAATTTTAGATCATTTTGTAGCAATTTTAGATCATTTCGTAGTAATCTTAGATCATTTGAATTGTCTTTAAATCATTTGAAGCCGTATTATTCAACAATTTTAGCTAATTTTCCAAGAATTTTCCTAAGTTTCCAATTTTAGAAAGATTTTGATAAGATTTGAAACGAATTTCGATCACTTATAGCAATCTTAAATCATTTGGAATCTCTTTGGATCATTTAAAACGATGTTATTTAACAATTTTAACTAATTTTCCAATAATTTTCCTAAGTTTCCAATTATGGAAATCGTTTATCGCAGTTTGAGATCATTTGGAATGTCTTTCGATCATTTGGAGCCATGTTATTTAACAATTCTAACTAATTTTCCAAGAATTTTGCTAAGTTTCCAAGAATTCTCCTAAGTTTCCAAGAATTTTCCCAAGTTTCCAATTTTAGAAAAAAATTGATAAGATTTGAAACGAGTTTCGATAGTTCATTGCCATCTTAGATCATTTGAAATATCTTTGGATCATTTAAAGAGATGTTATTTAACAATTTTAGCTCATTTTCTAAGAAGTTTCCTAAGTTTCCAATTTTAGAAAGATTTTGATAAGATTTGAAAGAAATTTCGATCTTTTATCGCAATTTGAGATCATTTGGAATGACTTTCGATCATTTGAAGCCATGTTATTTAACACTTCTAACTAATTTTCCAAGAAATTTGCTAATTTTCGAAGAATTTTCCTAAGTTTCCAAAATTTTTCCCAAGTTTCTAATTTTAGAAAAATTTTAATAAGATTTGAAACGAATTTCGATCATTTATAGCAATCTTAAATCATTTCGAATGTCTTTGGATCATCTAAACAGATGTTATTTAACAATTTTAACTAATTTTCCAAGAATTTTCCTAAGTTTCCAATTTTAGAAGAAATTTGATAAGATTTGAAATGAGTTTAGATCATTTGTAACAATCTTAGGTTATTTGGAATCTCTTTGGATCATTTGACGGTATGTTATTTAACAATTTTAACTAATTTTCCAATAATTGTCCTAAGTTTCCAATTTTGGAAAGATTTTGATAAGATTTGAAATGAGTTTAGATCATTTGTAACAATCTTAGGTTATTTGGAATCTCTTTGGATCATTTAAAGAGATGTTATTTAACAATTTTAACTAATTTTCCAAGAATTTTCCCAAGTTTCCAATTTTAGAAAAATTTGGATAAGATTTGAAACGAGTTTAGACCGTTTATCGCAATCTTAGATCATCTGGAATGTCTTTGGATTATTTGGAGCGATCTGATTTAACAATTTGAACTAATTTTTCAATAATTTTCCACTAATTTTCTTAAGTTTCCAATTTTGGAAACATTTTGATAAGATTTGAATTGAGCTTAGATCTTTTGCAGTATTCTTAGATCATTTGGAATGTCTTTGGATCATTTGAAGAGATGTTATTTAACAATTTTAACTAATTTTCCAATAATTGTTCTAAGTTTCCAATTTTGGAAAGATTTTGATAAGATTTGAAATGAGTTTAGATCATTTGTAACAATCTTAGGTTATTTGGAATCTCTTTGGATCATTTAAAGAGATGTTATTTAACAATTTTAACTAATTTTCCAAGAATTTTCCCAAGTTTCCAATTTTAGAAAAATTTGGATAAGATTTGAAACGAGTTTAGACCGTTTATCGCAATCTTAGATCATCTGGAATGTCTTTGGATCATTTGGAGCGATCTTGTTTAACAATTTGAACTAATTTTTCAATAATTTTCCACTAATTTTCTTAAATTTCCAATTTTGGAAACATTTTGATAAGATTTGAATTGAGCTTTGATCTTTTGCAACATTCTTAGATCATTTGGAATGTCTTTGGATCATTTGAAGAGATGTTATTTAACAATTTTAACTAATTTTCAAATAATTTTTCCCAGTTTCTAATAATTTTCCTAAGTTTCCAATTTTAGATAAAATTGTGATAAGATTTGAAACGAGTTTCGATTTTTTATCGCAATCTTAGATCATTTGGAATGTCTTTGGATCATTTAAATTGATGTTATTTAACAACTAATTTTCCAATAATTTTCCTAAGTTTCCAAGAATTTTTCCTAGTTTCCAATTTTAGAAAAATCTTGATAAATTGATTTGAGTTTAGATCGTTTATCACAATCTTAGATCATCTGGAATGTCTTTGGATCATTTGGAGCGATCTTATTTAACAATTTGAACTAATTTTTCAATAATTTTCCACTAATTTTCTTAAGTTTCCAATTTTGGAAATATTTTGATAAGATTTGAATTGAGCTTAGATCTTTTGCAGCATTCTTAGATCATTTGGAATGTCTTTGGATCATTTGAAGAGATGTTATTTAACAATTTTAACTAATTTTCAAATATTTTTTCCCAGTTTCCAATAATTTTCCTAAGTTTCCAATTTTAGATAAAATTGTGATAAGGTTTGAAACGAGTTTGGATCATTTATCGCAATCTTAGATCTTTTGAAATATCTTTGGATCATTTAAAGACATGTTACTCAACAATTTTAACTAATTTTCCAAGAATTTTCCTAAGTTTCCAATTTTTTTAAAATTTGATAAGATTTGAAACGAATTTCGATCGTTTATCCCAATCTTAGATCATTTGAAATGTCTTCGGATCATTCAAAGAGATGTTATTTAACAATTTTAACAAATTTTCCAAGGATTTTCCTAAGTTTCCCAGAATTTTCTCAAGTTTCCAATTTTAGAAAAATTTTGATAAGATTTCTTTCTTTGAATCTTGAAGTCTTTGAATCATTTGAAATGTCTTTGGATCATTTGAAATATCTGAATCATTTGAAATATCTTTGGAAATATCATTTGAAGCGATTATTTAATACTTTTAACTAATTTTGATTTTACCTAACTAGAATTTTTATTTTCATAGGTGATTCTACATGTGGTCAACGTGCAATTTACGAAGTCGGAATGACTGGAATTCCAATTTACAACGTAAACAACAACTGTTCAACCGGATCAACTGCTTTACTCTTGGCAAAGCAATTCATTGAATACGGTCAAAATCAATGCGTTTTAGCTGTTGGATTTGAAAAGATGGAACGTGGAAGTTTAGCTCCAAAAGTAAGATTAAATTTTTTTAAAAATTTCTTTTATTAATTTGGTTCTGTAATAATAGTTCATGGATAGAACCAACCCAATGGACAAACATATGTCTTTAATGATTGATTTAGCTGGAATTAATGAAGCTCCGCCAGCGGCTCAAATGTTTGGAAACGCCGGTTTGGAACATATGAAGAAATACGGAACCAAATTGGAACATTTCGCGAAGATTGGGTACAAAAATCATAAACACTCCGTAAATAATCCTTATTCTCAATTCCAAGATGAATACACTCTCGAACAAATTATGGCTTCTCCGAAAGTTTTTGGACCTTTAACCAAATTGCAATGTTGTCCAACTAGCGATGGAGCCGCTGCTGCTATTTTAGCTTCGGAAGAATTCGTAAAGAAGCACGGATTAGAAGCTCAAGCTGTTGAAATTCTCGCTATGGAAATGGCTACTGATTTAGAAAGTACTTTATCAGAAAACAGCCTTATGAAAATTGTCGGTTATGACATGACTAAAACCGCCGCAGAAAAAGCTTACGCTAAAGCCGGAATCAAACCAACGGACGTTCAAGTTGTTGAACTTCACGATTGTTTCTCTGCTAATGAATTAATTACCTACGAAGCTTTAGGATTGTGTCCGCCAGGAAAAGCTGGAGAAATGATCGATCGTGGAGATAACACTTATGGAGGAAAATATGTTGTCAATCCAAGTGGTGGTTTGATTTCAAAAGGACATCCGTTAGGAGCAACCGGTTTGGCTCAATGTTCCGAACTTTGTTGGCAATTAAGAGGAATGGCTGATAAGAGACAAGTACCTGGCGTTAAACTTGCGTTACAACAAAACATTGGATTAGGTGGAGCCGTTGTTGTTGGTATTTACAGACACGGATTCCCAGAACATTTAAACAGAGCTATTGGAACACGAAGAACCGCGGCCGCTACTTCAGATGAAGGATTTAAAGTCGCACCTTTATTAAGAATCGCTCACTTATTATTCCAATTGGATGATATTTTCGATGCCGGCAGCGAAAATCTCATCGAAAAATTCAGAGGAAGTTATGGACTTAAAGTCAAAAAATCCGATGGTGTTGAAGGTTATTGGGTTATTAATCTTAAAGGACAAAAGGGACAAATTGAATTTAATTCACAAAGTAAGAATTTATTTTTTTAAAGACGACTTTTATAATGATTAAAATTTCTTTAATTTTCCAGCAAAACCTGACGTAACATTCATCGTAAACGATGATGACATCTTGGACATTATCCGAGGAGGAATCAACCCACAAAAAGCTTTCTTCTCCGGTAAAATCAAAGTACAAGGAAACATGGGAGTAGCGATGAAATTAACTCAACTTCAACCAGTCATCAAAGAAAAACTTGAATCCATCAAATCAAAATTGTAATTAATTAATTAAAAAAAATTTTATTAATTCTTTTTTTTTAACTTTCTTTTTATGTTTTCCGTTTAAAGACATATCGGGATCTATTTTTATATTGTTATAAAAAAATAAAAGGTATTTAAAAAATTGTTGCGTTTTCATTTTAAAAAGATAAGGTTTTTGATAAGAAATTATCTTCGAGTCAAAGTTTAAATATACAATTACATATTTTCTTTTAAAGAATCAATGGTAATTTAGTTGTGTTAATTAAAAAATGTCGGAAGCACGCGAACTAGAAAATAACTTTACATCTAACTTTAAAATAACTCCTTATAACTTTAAAATAACTCCTTATATGGAGATATTAAACGAAATATTAAAAAATTTAAATCCGAGCGTTTATAAAGACTTCAAAGGAGTGTTTGCGTTTAAATTTCTTCGCGAAGACGGAACCGAAGGAGTTTTCACGGTTAATTTACTTTGTGAACCTAAAGGAAAAGTCGAGTTTAATTCCAAAAGTATTTAATTTCGTACTAATTTAATAATAAATTAAATAAAAAGAAGTAGAGGAATAGTTTTTCGTATCTGTTAGATTAGCTTAAATCTAAATCTAATCGGACGTTTTAGAACCTTGTTTGGAAATATCTAAAAGTTCTCCAAATTCTTTTTCAGTTAGAAGAAAATTTAATCGAAGTGTGGGTAAGTGTATTTAAAGATCTTTTGGAAACCTTAAATGTTTAAAGAGGTGCTATGAAGTTATTTATGTTGGTGGAGATCATACTACACATTGATTCTCACACGATTTTCGTTATAAATTATTATAACCTTGAGTTAAATTATTATGCCTAGAGTAAGAATATGTCGAAATTATTGACAATTAAGTGTATTTGAAAGAGGAAGAAGTATCGGTAGGAAAGAGGGTGGTTTATCATTTGCCGAAATCGTTACCTAAATAAATGGAGATCGCTTCATCATTATGATATGTTGCTACTGTTGAGACTGCTCAGAAGCAACGTCAGAGAGAAAGTTGCGCTTTAAAATAAACGATGGCGCGTTTGAAGTCAAGATCGCTGTTTGAAATCAAGATTGCTGTTTGAAATTATTGGTTTTTGGAGATAGATTTTCAACCAGTCATTTTGTGCTGAGTAATTACTGAGTGAATTACTCACAATCAGTTGGCCGCCCACTCACAATGTGAACAATATTTTGTGGAATAATTCCATTTATGATGGATTTTAGGAAAAGGAAAAGGAAAAAATAATCTGGTGGAGGATTTTGAGACCAAAAATACATAAATATTATGTAATAAACATGTTAAAGTAATACGACAAATGTAGATAGTTGGCAGGCTGTACATTTTAGATTTATGTATTGTTACTTAGGAATTGTTAAATGTAAGACTCAACAGATCCTTGAATATATAGTATCTTGACGAACATGTAGAGTTTTTCTTAGCTAACGAAGGGAAGAGTAAGGTGTCGAACTTTTAGGTGCACACAATTTATTTTGACAACCTTCGCTTTACGTAATATTGGCCCAAGTAAGGGAATTAGAAAGACCAATCGTGAAAAACGCTCAAAATGTAATCCCTATTTTAAAGCCGAGATTATTTAAGGGAGAGATCACATTTTAATTTTTCTTCCTCCTTGGCGGTCTTTTTGGGTCTTAAAGAACGTCTTCGTGATAACGTGTTGGATATGTTTTAAGAAGTTATTCAACATATCTATGGTTTTGCACGAGTGTTAATTTCGTTTCCGAGTTTGAATTTTTGTCGGCGGTTATGTTCACATGATAGAATTGCATGTGCTTCCATCCAGAGATCATTTCCGTCCTGGCAATTTTACCATCAACGTGAGCCGTCAACTGACATAACTTGAGACACTTTACATTTCATGTTAAAGCTCTAGTCCAGGAATCCAAGGTTTTCGAAAGGGTTGATCGCGTTAAAAACATTGGCATCAAATGGTATTGGGTTGTCTTTAGTGATAAATCTAGATTCTGTCTAGGGATGTGTGATGATGTAACTTTACCATCAACACGAACCGTCAACTGACATAACTTGAGACACTTTATATCTCATGTCAGAGCTCTAGTCTAGGAATCTAAGGTTTTCAAAAGGGTTGATCGCGTTAAAAACATTGGCATTAAATGGTATTGGGTTGTCTTTAGTGATAAATCTAGATTCTGTCTAGGGATGTATGATATTGTAACTTTACCATCAACGCGAGTCTTCAACTGACATAACTTGAGACACTTTACATTTCATGTCAGAGCTCTAGTCCAGGAATCCAAGGTTTTCGAAAGGGTTGATCGCGTTAAAAACATTGGCATCAAATGGTAGTGGGTTGTCTTTAGTGATAAATCTAGATTCTGTCTAAGGATGTATGATGATGTAATTTTACCATCAACGCGAGCCGTCAACTCACATAACTTGAGACACTTTACATTTTGTGTCAGAGCTCTAGTCCAGGAATTCAAGGTTTTCGAAAGGGTTGATCGCGTTAAAAACATTGGCATCAAATGGTATTGGGTTGTCTTTAGTGATAAATCTAGATTCTGTCTAGGGATGTATCATGATGTAATTTTACCATCAACCCGAGCCGTCAACTGACATAACTTGAGACACTTTACATTTTATGTCAGAGTTCTAGTCCAGGAATCCAAGGTTTTTGAAAGGGTTGATCGCGTTAAAAACATTGGTATCAAATGGTATTGGGTTGTCTTTAGTGATAAATCTAGATTCTGTCTAGGGATGTATCATGATGTAACTATACCATCAACGCGAGCCGTCAACTGACAAATTTGAGACACTTTACATTTCATGTCAGAGCTCTAGTCCAGGAATCCAAGTTTTTCGAAAAGGTTGATCGCGTTAAAAACATTGGCATAAAAAGTATTGGGTTGTCTTTAGTGATAAATCTATATTCTCTCTAGGGATGTATGATGATGTAACTTTACCATCAACGCGAACCGTCAACTGACATAACTTGAGACACTTTACATTTCATGTCAGAGCTCTAGTCCAGGAATCCAAGGTTTTCGAAAGGGTTGATCGCGTTAAAAACATTGGCATCAAATGGTATTGGGTTGTCTTTAGTGATAAATCTAGATTCTGTCTAGGGATGTATGATAATCGTAACTACAATCATTTGGTGCTGAGTAATTACTGAGTGAATTATTTAGCTGGCCGTCCATTCACAATGCGAACAATATGATGTGTAATAATTCCATTTATGGTGAGTTTACGATGGTCAGACGAAAACACGGAAAGAGGCAGAATTAGCAATACACTATAGATAAATTGAAGTGTTGGTATAATGGTCTCCTATAGCTTATAGAAGCAAGTCCTCTTTAGCTTTTATCGAGGACACCTCTTTTATCGCTTCTCGGCCTATGGCTAAGATCAAAGTGTAGTGTCTGTTCTCATCAGCTTAATTCATTTAAATGCTCCAGATCCGATTTTAGTTTTGCTTGATTTTCTGGTTTGATTTTTCTTTGCTTTTCGCTGGCTTGGCTGTTTCCTTTGCTTTTCGATGGCATGGCTGTTTCCTTTGCTTTCCGCTGGCATTGCTGTTTCCTTTGCTTTTGCCCTTTTCTGTTTCTTAGCCATCGACCTTGATTAGTAGCTTCAAGTCCCTCCGAGGAGTTAATCCGGGAACTTTTACCTATCGTTCTTCACGTATTACATAAGGAAGGATTCATTACCCCTTCCGTACCACGTATTTTCTCATTATGGCGCTCTTTACTCATGTTCAAGGTTTCTGCTGAGTCTCCCACAGGGCTATTTAGAACATTGGTGAGGACTTTTCTGCGACTCCGCGATTGGTTAGATAAGAGTTATTCATACCTCACACGTCAATATTCTCCCGTTTTTGCAAAAAGAAGAAGAAGAGAAAAAGAAGACACCTTTTTTATCGCTTCTCGGCCTATGGCTAAAATCAAAGTGTAGTGTCTGTTCTTATCAGCTTAATTCATTTGAATGCTCCAGATCCGATTTTGGTTTTGCTTGATTTTCTGGTTTGATTTTTCTTTGCTTTTCGTTGGCATGGCTATTTCCTTTGCTTTTCCCTAGCATGTCTGTTTCCTTTGCTTTTGCTCTTTTCTGTTCCTTTGCCTTCGACCTTGATTAGTAGCTTCAAGTCCCTCCAAGGAGTTAACCCGGGGACTTTTAGCTGTCCCTCTTCACGTATTACATAAGCAAGGGTTCATTCCTCCCCCTTCCGTATCACGTATTTTCTCATTTTGGTGCTCTTTACTCATGTTAAAGGTTTCTGCTGAATCTCCCACAGGGCTACTTAGAACATTGGTGAAGACTTTTCTGCGACTCCGCGACAGGTGAGATAAGAGCTACTCATACCTCATACACCAATATTCTCCCGTTTTTTGCAAGAAAAAGAAGAAGAAGAAGAGAAGAAGAGGACACCTTTACTGTACAGGGATATATACAAAAGATTTTGGAACTACATCTGTGAGTGATAAACGGTAGGGTGTAACCTCCTAAGATCGAAAATGAAACGAATACAGTTGTTTTGTAGCATCTGCAATTTATTTTCGAGAGTTATGGTGAAGTCAAAGTTGGTAAATTTAATGCGAAGAAAAATTAATAAATAACAAAGGATACGGCAGACGATAGGAGGATGAAAACACCGAAGACTCTTCTGAGAATAAACAGTGTTATTAAAATTATTTCGTAATTATCATTTATACATTGATGGCCTTCAAATTTATATTACTACTTGTGCTGACGAGTTTCCTCAAGCTGGATTATGCCTCAAAAATGACCTCTCCAATATTCTACATAGGTCTAAACCAGGGATTCCCAACCTTTTTCTTGTATCGACCCCTTGTAAGAGAACAGTTTCTTACATCGACCCCCTAGCACTTTTACAAAATTTTGTTGAAAAGTCGTCAATGTGATGGCTGCGCTTGATGTGTCGATACTATTTTTTTAATATTTGGCTTAAAATTACTTAATGCAATTCTCAAGTCCCCTCTTTCGAAAACATTCAATATATTTCTTGTTTTACGCAGCAAGTTATTGAGGTGACTAAAACCTGCTTCCACCAAATACGAAGAGGGGAACGTTAATAATAGTGGTTCTGTAATAATTAGTAAGTGTGGATACTTTTCCCTGATGATTTTCAAATTCCAAAACTTTGCGTATCTGTGTGTTTTGAATAAGAGTTGTGCTTGAACATCTTCCTTCAACGCAATTAACACTTCTTGCACCATAATATTATATCGAGATATATCGCACTGTAATGGATCTATAAGCCATGCTGGCACATCCAAATTTTCAATGTCTCGAAAGCGAGCAGCTATAGCTTTCGACCCCCAATCGACCCTCTGATCAACATTGACCCCGTCTACAACTTCATTGACCCCCAAGGGGTCGGTACCGACCCCGTTGGGAATCCATGGTCTAAACATTTCGATCTCAACCTAAATGCAGCTAAAATACAAACCATTCAATTTGGTACAAGACCTTTACTTTTTACTTCGAATCTTGGGATGGTTTCTGGAGAAAAATCCTGACAATATGAGAGAACTGCATTATATGAAGAATCAACTATGAAGATGTAAAATTAATTATCTTAGCAAGTAAAGGTCTTGTATCAAATGGAATTGGTTTGTATTTTAGCTCCATTTAGGTTCTTTTCCATAAACCATCCCAAGATTCTTGACAGTATGAGAGAACTGTATAGTATTACCTTCGAGAATCAATTGTGAAGATGTAAAATTAATTATCTTAGCAATTAAAGGTCTTGTACCAATTGCATTGGTTTGTATTTTAGCTGCATTTAGCTTGAAATGGAAACGTTTAGACTCATTAAGAATATTGGAAAGGTCTTTATTGAGGCGTAACACAACTTAAAGAAACTCATCTGCAGAGGTAGTAATATAAATTTGAAAGCCATCAGTGTATAAAAGGTAATTACACGAAATAGTTTTAATAACACTGTCAATAAATATGAAGATTTGACCCAGGATACTAACCTGAGAGACACCATTTGTAGTTTCATAAGACGATAAAACAGAATCAGATCGCACATATAAATAACAGTGGGAAAGATATGATTGAAACCAAGTGATATAAAAAAGAGTAAATCCAATAACAGATAGTGTAAAGAGCAAAATCTTATGATTTACCGAGTCATGTATGAGATATGATAGACGGAAAGCTAAATAATTTACTACAATCTCCGCAAACATTGGACGTTCTCCGACACGAAATTCTGATAGCCTAGGATACAATATTACACGATAATATTACCAGCTTAATCGAATCTATACCTGGCCGTCTTATGTTTACAAAAGAGGGATAACATTTCCTTACAAAAATAGAAGTTATTTTATTTATTTTTGCTCCATAAGTCATTTGTGCTAAATTTGGTTAAACAATAATTATTCTTTCTAGGTATTGGAATTTCAATGTCACATATATTTGAATGTTACATATATTTGAATGTCACATATATTTGAAAGTTACATATATTTGAATGTCACACGTATATAAAAATACGTGGCTTTAGGACTTTTTAAGTTGCTTCTTTAATTACAGAGATAGGAAAAATTGTTCCTCTAATTTTTAAAAAAAATTTAATGAATTTTTTCGTTATATTTTTCTTTCGTTTTATATTTATAGTTAAACCGAACGCGACCTTCGTATTGAAGGACAGCGATTGGGCGGAGGTTGTTAAAGGAATGTTAAACCCGCAAAGAATTCTCTTATCCGGGAGAGTAAAAATCGAAGGGGATGTTTCGCAGGCTTTGAAAATCGGATATTTTCAAGCTGACCTTTGGACGAAATTAGAAGAGATAACATCCAAGCTATGACGGGAAATATTAATTTTTCCTGTAATTAAAATCTGGTTTATATAAAAAACACGAACAAACCTAACTTTTAATTATTACATTTATAAACGTTTGTTGTGTAACACTCCTAAATAAAAAAAAATAATAAAAATGAAGATAAGATTTTTATTTATTTTATTTATTATATCTATTATCAACGTTGGAGCTTTAAATCTTTTTGTAAGTATAACTTCAAAGATTAATTTTAATTTATTAACGTTATCCAAATTAATTTTAAAGAGAAGAAAAGTAATAAAAGTGGACAAATTAGAAAATTGTCCGAAATATAACACTCCAATAAAATTTAACGAAATCCATCTACAAAAAGTAAAAAGATTTTACGTACTATCAACAAAAGTAATTGTTAAACAAAACATCCCGGAAGAACTTAAAGTTGATTTAATTCTAACAAGATGTAATGCGAAAGATGCACCTGATACTTGTGAAAATTATCAAAAAGTAACAATAAAGAAAATGTGTGAGTTAATTTTAGCCAAAAACCAACCGTGGACGCCTTTTATACAAAACGCAACTCCAAAAATGAGTTGTCCGATTAAAAAAGGCGTTTACCACGTTAAAAATGGAACTTTCGACGGTGACGCATTTTCCGCACTACCTATCGAAGGATATTATTGGAAAGTCGAAGCTAACGTCAAAGAAGAAATTCATAAAAGTACGGTTTTATGTTTAAATTTAGAAGGTCAAATCGTTCCGGTTTAAAACGGTTTTTTTAAAAAGCAAACTTTACCGAGATCGCCGCGTGAAAAGCATTTTTCATAAACAAATATGAAATTAAATGAACACAAAATTTCAATTGAATTTCACCCTGGTAAATTGCAATAAGTGTACCGTGTATTTATTTTATTTTAATTTAATTTAATAAAAAATATCAAATTTATTTCTCTATAAATAAAATTCAAATTCTATTTGAACAAATTTTATAACAAGTTATTTAAAAAAAAAATTAATTGTTTCTTTAATTTTTTTTATGGTATTTTTTTTATGGTATTTTTTTTATTCTTGATTAAATTTTACTTCCTTAATTTTCCTTATTATACAGCTATGTGCATATGTATTAGGCACTCAATATTTATTTTTTTTAAGATAACTACCCCCACCTACTATATAGATAGTTCCAAACAAGTATTGACTTGTTTTAAACGTTTGTGCATCAATTCGTTGATTTACCATATTTATTTCTGATAAAGTGTGCTATTGTAAAGAGTGAATACTTGAAAATCTACGAGTGTATCAGTTTATTAGTGCAATAAAGTGTTTAGTAAAGCAAATAATGTCCAAAAGAAGGGAACTGACAGTTGTAGAGCGTGGTCAAATTGTTTTATTGAACGCTCAGAGTTTTTCACAATGCGCCATAGCTAAGCGAATGAAATGTTCAAGATGTGCAGTACAAACCACGATAAAACGATTCAAAGATACCGGTAGTTATGAAAACAAACCAAAATCGGGGCGTAAAGGACTGACGACACCCAAGGACGATCGCTACTTAATAAGGTTGGCTTTTAAGAATAGGCGAAAATCTTCTAAAGAGTTGTAGTGACTTATTTGTTCACCAAGGAGTCTGCCTATCCTCCAGCACTATTAGAAGACGCCTTAAGGCTGCCAGTTTACGCAATTGCGTAGCCCAGAAGAAACCCTACTTAACGCAGGCTCATTGCAAGAAACGTGTAGAATGGACGAAAAAATGCGTCGATTGGACTGTGGAGGAGTGGTCCTGGGTAATTTTTTCGGATGAATCTAATATAGAGGTGCGCTTTTTAGATGTGTACAGCCGGCCCAAACCATCTTGGCCTTCCGAGGTCACCTGCGCAGTAACAAAAGGTGGGGAGTTCTTAGAGAGTTCATTTGCGTAGTATACTCAACAGGGTACTGATCGTGTACAGATCAAAGCAAAAGTTTGTGTATAAGTGCGTGAGATAATATTTAAGTTCGAGATAGCGGAAAGTAAAGTGAAACATAAAGTAAGTTCTTATTTATTTATTATTTTTGTTAATTGTTTTAGCAGATACTGTACTATTTGCAGCTTAAAATATGTTTGATTAATGGGTTTGTCAATTTAAAAATAACTTTTAAACTTAAAAACCCTGAAAAATAAGCTATTACAAAGAAATTCATTATTAAAAATTTACCTGTTTAAAATTTACAATACAATATCTGTACATGTTTTTATACAGGTCAACTTTTGCCGCGCTCTATACTTGCCGCTCCTATCTAACGAATACACCCATCTTTCTCCAACGATTTACTGTCGCACTCCTTCGTCTGCGCATTTTTCGTGACCTCGGAAGGCCAAGATGGTTTGGGCCGGCTGTAATATATTACAATGTCATATTAGCAACACTATGCACAACCTAATTTACTGTTAAAATAAAAATGAAAATTAGTGTGTCTTTTAAAATGTCATTGTAGCTTTTTGGAATACCTGGGGCTCAATACGTACGTCGAAGTCCAGATGAAGCCTTTCGTGAGGAGTGTCTTGTTCATACAGTAAAGTATGGAGGTGGCAGCATTAAGATATGGGGTTGTATGTCGGCGAAATATTTTTATGCACAGGACGTATGTACAGTGACCGGTATACCGAGATGTTGGAGGAGGTGCTAGAACCCTCAATTGTAAACATTTTCGGGGATGATAGTTCTGAAATTTATTTTCAACAAGACAATGCGCCATGTCATCGTGCGCGTGCAACAACACGGTGGTGTACCGAGAATGGGGTGCGTCTCCTTGACTGGCCTACACAGTTTTCAGACTTATCCCCGATAGAACATCTTTGGTATATTTTAAAGAGAAATGTATCGAAACGTCACACTAATTCAAATGACCGCCTCCGACAAAAAATTATTGACTAATGGAATGCAACTCCATAGGACTTTTGTTTTAAACTTTTGGAAACTATGCCAAATCGGCTAAAAGCTATAATAGAAGCACGTGGAGGCCCTATAAAATATTCATACATGAATAAAATACTTCATGGAACAGATTTTTATCATTGTTTTATTTCAAAACTATTTTCTTTCCTTGTTCCTATAAAAATATAGGAGTGCCTAATACATATGCACATAGCTGTATAGGTGTCTTTTGTTAGAACTTATTGTTAGTTGCCAAACGCTCCTCAACAATGCCTTTAAGGTGCAAAATTAAATCTAGGACGTTTTCTAACTTACCACAAATTAAAACCGTCTGGATTTGTCTTATTAAGGTAAACGAATAGGTAAAACGCTGTATCTTTAAAGAATTTTTTTCGTAAACGGTACGTTAACAAACATATTTAATAAAATATGTTCTAATATTTTCAAAAGGCTCTAGTTCTCTTAAGAAGCAATTTTGAATAAGGACCTTTTTGTTGAGTCGGCATTAAAATCATCTAGAATGCGTGATTAGCGTTTGGCAACTAAGTTTTGGGACATCTTTTATAGTTGTCAATTACCAATTGCTAATTACACATCCCGGAACTAATTTCATAATGATTGAACGAAAAGTCTTTATTTGAAATTACTTTCTAAGCCATCTAGAACCTCTTGAAGATGACATATCAGAACAATTTGTTTAAATACCATCTTCAAGACACTCTAGTTCTCTTAGGAAGTAATTTCGGATAGACTTTTTTGTTGAATCGGCAAGAAATCAACAGTAGAATATGTGATTAGCAATTGGCAATTTTCTAGTAGCATTGTTGTAGTAATGTAAAATCTCAAGTTCGTTCAAGATGAAAAACTCGGCAAGTCTGTGTGGACAAGTTTGTGCAAAATAATATCATCATATTTAGAGACTGATACCAGAGGAGAATCGATTTTTCAAGCCGTGGAACATTTTTTTACTGAGAAAGCTATTCCATGGAAGAACATTGTTTCTGTTGCGACTGATGGTGCACTGTCTATGGTTGGTCGTCACCGTGGTTTTATAGCTCACTTAAAGCGACAACTGCCTGATGTACTGGTCATTCACTGCGTGATTCATAGGCAGCATTTAGTAGCAAAAAAGCTGAGTCCTATTGCATAAGTCTTTACAATATGTAATAAATGCTATCAACAAGATACGAAGCAATTCTTTGAACTCTTGGTTATTTGCTCAGCTATGTGAGGAAAACCACCAAGTCTTTACACGATTATTTCTGCACACTGAAGTTCGATGGCTATCAAGAGGCTCTTGTTTAGAAAGATGTTCAGCCATTTTTGAATGTGTGTTGGAATTTTTACAAGAAAAAGATCCGAATTTGAAAGAAAATCTGAACAATTGTAAAACAGATATTTATTATATATTAAAGAAAATTCATTAACCTTAATGCGCTACCTGGAGAAAAAATGTCATACTGCACTGGGATCCGAACCCAGAACCTTCTGCTTTCCGGGCAGATGCTCTTACCAATTGAGCTATGCAGCTGGACAAGTTTTCTCACTTTATTATTAATCTGGCTATGTAAAGTCACAATTATATGCGCACAATTACTTACCAACGTCAAGAATCCAGAAGGTGGGCAATCCACAATCATAAATTAAGAAATAATTGGGAAATTATTTTATTGTAACGGAAAGCACAAGGTTCTGGGTTCGGATCCCAGTGCAGTATGACATTTTTTCTCCAGGTAGCGCATTAAGGTTAATGAATTTTCTTTAATATATATTTATCTGCGTTACAATAAAATAATTTTCCCAATTATTTCTTAAGATATTTATTACTTGACTGATATCTTTGGAATGCTCAACAAAGTTAATTTTCAACTGCAGAGTGACGATCTTAACTTGATTAAAACAAAATCAATAATATCGGCCTTCGTGGGTAAACTAATCCTTTATAAACAAAATTTAGGCAGAAAGGAATATTCGCAGTTCACCTATGCGAAGTTAGCCTCCAGCCCCCCGTTAGATAGGGATTTACATGTATAGTAAATAATTTTTTTTTAAGAAAACCCGTTAATCTATTTTAACGCTCTATGCATGATTCGAAAGCTTCATCCTTGGCGAATGTAATAGACGAAATGGCCGATTCGAGCTCCTTTAAGAAATACCCAAAAAAAAATTCAATAGTACGCACGTGCACGAAAACCATGTGAAAATAGCCTTTTTTATGTAGCGATAGATCGTAAACCGCTCGACCGATTTCGAAGATCTATACACCAGTCGATTCGCCAGATCATCCTCTATAAATCGGCGGAAATGGCCGATCTCAAATTTCGCGGATTAACCTTGTAGAAGCGCTTAAACGACGCCGCGTTTGTCGAATTCTATAGACATCGCCTTGGCGCCTTAATGCCTAGCCTCTCGTAAGGTAGGGATTTACATGTATAGTAAATAATGTTTTTAAAGAAAACTGTTTAACGTATTTTAACGATGTATGCATCATTAGAAAGCTTGATCCTTGGCGAATTCAATAGACGAAATGGCCGATTCCAAGTTCCTTCGGTAAACGTCGAAAATGACTTAAATAGCCTACAGGTACACCCGAAAATAATACGAAATTTTACATATTTAGGTTATTATAGGCTGTAAACCGCTCGACCGATTTCGAAGATCTATATACCAATCGATTCGTTAGATTATCCTCTATTAACTCACTGAAACAGCCGATTTCAAATTTCGTGAATTAACCTTGTAGACGCATTTAAACAGTGCTATGTTTGGTGAATTCCATAGACATCGTTAACGCCAGACTCAAATTAGATACGGACTTATAGGTATAATACCAAACGGTTTGCGAATAATAATAATAATAGGTAACAACGACCATTTTCGTATTGTATTCTTGTACCTATACACTATTAATTTTTTGTCAGTTGATTCTTAAAAGAATTAGAATCGGGCATTTCGCCCCCTGTATTCGCCAAAGATCAAGCTTACGAATGACATTTAGAATGATAAAATTGGTTAAACTGTCTTCTTTACATAAAACATGTTTAATATATACAGGGTAGTCCATAACTAATGGGACACAGAGGGACAGTGAATTCCTCACCTCAAAACATTTGTGTTAGCCAAATTTATCTTTATAGAATTACTAATAATAACAAAGATAGAACCGATTAAAGTTAACATTCTATTTTCGTTTTTCTTCAATAATTTCTCTTACATTCAAAATATCTTGACGAAAATGGTCAAGAAAGCCGTATTTCAAGATAGGAAATACTAATTTGATATCAACTTTTATGAAGATTCCAGGGTGCGCTTTCTACTTCAAATAACCATCTTAAAACTCTTATTCTTTTTTTCAGTAGTTAGATATTTATAAATTTTACAATTAAGAAAGATTCACTAACCATTTCTACGCAAATATTAATTGGATTAAATAATTCCAAATTACTATTAATAATTCCATAAGGATAAATGTGTCTAATACAAATTATTTGACGTGAGGAATGCACTGTTACTCGGTGTTCCATTAGTTACGTACCACCCTGTATATAAATACCTATCTAATTGGGGGCTGGACATGCAGGCGCCAAGACGATGTCTATAAAATTCGACAAACGCGGCGCCGTTTAAGCGCTTCTACAAGGTTAATCCGCGAAATTTGAGATCGGCCATTTCCGCAGATTTATAGAGGATGATCTGGCGAATCGATTGGTGTATAGATCTTCGAAATCGGTTGAGCGGTTTAAGATCTACCGCTACATAAAAAGGCTATTTTCGTATTGTATTCGTTTACGTGTACACTAATGAATTTTTTTTGGGTATTTCTTAAAGAAGCTCGTATCGGCCATTTCGTCTATTATATTCGCCAATGATGAAGCTTTCGAATCATGCATAGAGCGTTAAAATAGATTAAAGGGTTTTCTTAAAAAAAATTATTTACTATACATGTAAATCCCTATCTAACGGGGGGGCTGGAGGCTAACTTCGCATAGGTTCGCAGTTCCGCATTTGTCAAAATTACCAGAAATGCTCCAAGATGATAACATTTTATTATATGTCACTCACTTGGACGTATTATACAAGGATTTTTACGGAGAGGTTTGAGGATCTTTTAATTTACAAATTCCTCGATGGATAATAAATCCGTACACTACCACAGCCATAGAAGAAGGCAATATGATAATGCAAGAAGAGTCGATTACCATCAGCACAGACGAAAAGCTTAAGCAGAAGTTCAACTAAGGCTATCAGAAGTTCTGGTTGCAACGCAACATTGAAACACAGTATCCTATATTGTGGAACATTGCTGAAAAATACCTTATCGCTTTTCCATCATCATACCTAGTTGAAAATCAACGAACATGAAGATTTAAGGCTGCAACTCACCAATAGTGAACCGGATGTAGTTAGATTGGTAGATAGTCACCAGGTTCATCTATCACATTGAATGTTTTATTTTCTCTTTGCGAATTAATACTTTTTTAAATATAATTTCCTACCTACTTAAGATTCTTTAAGTACTTAATTTGTAATAATCATTATAAATTAAACTTGATATTTAATGAATTGTATGTCTTTGTTTTGTTAAATTTTGATGAGAAAATGAAGTCAACTTTACTCACTTAACCAAGTGCAAAGTTTTCCAATTGGTACCTTAGTACCTAGGTACTACAAAAGTATCAATAGGAAAAAACTAAAGATAAGCCCCCTTATTCATAATAGTGTACTAACTTAAAGCATTGCTAATTCTCACTCTGTCTTCTTCTATTGACCTAAGTCAGAATGAAAAATAACACTGTCTAGCAGTTGTTTTAAGTTAGCGGACCATTATGAATAAGGGGGTTGATCTTAAAAGTAGGTCATTTGGCCATGGGGGTCTAAGGTAACAGTTCATTTTGGAAAAGGGGTCACTTGTCCAAAATAGTTTGGGGATCCCTGAATTAGAATGTGTGGTTAGAGTTTGGCAACTGAGTTCTATGAGATAGGTGTCAGTTTCCAATTGCTAATCACACATTCCGAAGCTAATTTCAAAGTGATTCAACAAAAAAGTCCTTATTTAAAATTACTTCCTAAGACAGCTAGAACCTCTTAAAGATGACATCAGAATAATTTTTTTTAAAATACCATCCTTAAGAGGCTCTAGTTCTCTTAAAATATGTGTGTTTACCAATTAGCAACTGAGTTCTGAAACACCTATATAAAAGATTTTCTTTATTATTTCAATTAAATATTATATTTGCATTTTAAAATTTTCTTTTTCGTTTCATAACATTTAAAAGTTATAACGATACACGCAAGATTTAAAATCCGAAGAATTTCGTTTCGGTAGTTTGAAAGTTATAAGGAAGTTATAAGGAAATAAAATGACTATTCAAGTTTTTTTTTACCGGAATAAAAACGCGAAAATATTAAATAATCAGTACTCGTTCGACGTAAACACATATAATCTATCTTTATAAATAACTCGAGTTGAGTTGATAAAATCCGAAATAAGACGTTTACATGATTCAGCAAGTTTCTCTCGTTCGATAAAGGAAACTTAATAATAATAACAAATAAATGGCACTAAAATTTTAGAATATATTATGTCTTTCTTTCGCACCTGCGAAATGTTGTAACCTCTAAATTTAGTTCGGAAGAAAGTGTGTTATTGGGACAATCTTCAACCATCGGACATTGGTACCAAATTGATTCGCGAAAATTCAAATTAAAACAACAAAAAATTAATTAAAACTAAGTATCATTAAGCGTTTAAAACCTTGACCGGATGATTTACAGGTTTTGCAAGGTAAAAACGTCCTCACTCGACTAACAACGGTTGCAGTTGGCGTAACGAATCGTTCGAGTGAAGACGTGAGTAAGAAAACTTTCTATTTTTTTTTAAGTTGCAGTCATCCTGGCATTCGAAGAATCCACGAAATTCGTTGACTCTTCCTTCGAGCACGTGTGGGTTTAAACTTAAACAGATGCAGCAGGATCTTGAGGCCCTGACAACCTGTTCGGTGAAAGCGATCCTTGAACTTGGTTTTTACCGACGCGACCAATTCCGTGGTTTGGATTCCTGATCGCGGCTTTCAAACTTACAACGTTCGTTTTGAAAGATGAGAAACCGATGATTAATTTATATCGGTTAAATGATAAATTTCTTTACTATTCGTTATTTTCCGGTTCATTTAACGCTTTAGACTGTTTTTATGTTTTATTTACAGTGTCACGGTTAATTGTATTGAAAGAAAGTAAGTTAATTAGTTTTAATTATTGGTTAAAGTTTATTGGGAAAAACAAGATACATGTACGGCTTTGATAAGTAAATGGAATGAGGTAATTAGTATATTAGTAATCGTGTTTACTGAAAATATTAAGGAAAAAAAAATTGAAATCTTGCTTTTGATATAAAAAAAAATTGATTAAATTTAACTTTACTTATTCGTTAAATAAAAAAAATCGTACAGACGTTTTTATGATTCCCAAAGGAAATAAATTGAAAAATAGGGTGAATTGAAATGTCTAGTTTTGACCACGAAAATTAGGTAGTTATATAATTTTACGTCCGTTTGCTCACGAACCATGAATTCAAACATTTAGTAATCGATAAATATTACATAAAAATGCTCACTGAAGCTAACAAGCTGCATCGTAATTTATTTCGTTGAAAGGTTGCCAAGATATCAATATTTAAAGTCAGTGGTCTTACATTTGTCATCGTCAGACTCAATCTCTTTGTCCTCAAAAATATAGATGGTAGGAGAAAACGGGTTTTACATTTATAACTAGCATTCAGAGTATAATAAAAATCACCTATAAAATTTCTGGCATCAAAACGTGATATTATTGACTAAATAAAAAAATCGTATAGATTTTATTTATGAAATCTAAAGAACACAAATTTTAATCCACCCTTCTTTTGAAGGGTAGATTAAAAACTTTAGTTTTTATTAAAGAATCACGTTTGATATTAAAACGAAAATTAAAAGAAATTATTAAAGCAAAAAAAAATGAGAGAAATTGATGTAAAAATCTCTATTTTTTGACATCAAAAAGTTTTGATCAAACCTAACTCTATTAACTTAGGTGAAATGGATCTTAAAAGTTTTTTTTAACCCAACAATGACAATGTTTTTATTAAATGTTGTAAGTGCTACATATACTTAGTACTCTTAGCTTACTTAGGTTTCGCCTTTAAAGTCTCTTCAGGTATTACAACCCGAAATGCAGTTGCACCATGAAGAAAAAGATAAAAAAGTAAGCTCCCTCTCTGTAACATAGCCGAATACTCTTTCATTATCCTTTTCATGGTGCAGCTCCATTTCGGGTTATAGTATGTGTGTTCGAAAAGAGAAAAACTTATATCTTATTGGTCGAAAGATCACAATAATTCCTTTCACAAGGCAAAAGATCTTTTATCCAAATCACCAGTTCTTGCTCATCTCTCTCCCAACGCTTTTCTTTCTTTGACAACTGATGCTTCTAATATAGCTATGGAGCAGTTCTTTCTCAAACTATTAGTAAAAAACCCAACTTTTAGCTTTCTTTTCCAAAAAACTTTTTTCTAGTCAAACAAAATATTCGATTTTCGACAAAGAACTTCTAGCAATATATTCTGCTATTAAATTTTTCAACCATTTTCTTCATGGAAATCAATTCAAAGTTTATGCTGATCACAAACCTTTAGTACATTCCATTTTTTCTAGAGCGGGAAAAAAACCCCTCGTCAAACTCGTTACTTGAACTACATTTCTCAATTTACCTCCGAAATTATCTACATTAAAGGTGATTCAAATACAGGGTGTCCCAGATCACCCGTACCACCTGATTTACTCGAAAACTATAAGTCCTACGAACTTGAAACAAAAAAATTGATCCATAAATAGGGTATAAGCTTTCTTATGACTAGGAAAGGAACATCTAATATCAACCGGAAGTATGAATAATTGAAGGTCACTTTATAATTTGATATATGAAGAGTGTTTAATTTTGGTATTGTTGGAAAGAGCTTTTCAAAAGAAATAACTTTTATAGGAAGCATTTTTTGATATTATTTACTATTTTTGTCCAAAATCGGTTTCAAAATCTGGATTTTTTTTCGAGTGTTAACTGATGTCACCACTAGATGTCGCCGTCGGCCATTTTAAAAATCATGACATTTAGAAATAACGGGTGATAGTAAGCCACTAGGAATATTTTTATTAACAATACGACAAAATAATGTAATACTCTTAACTAAACTTCATAACTTAATACACTTAAGCCCAATAACATAAAGCGATTTGATTTTTTAAAATTGCCGACAGCGACATCTAGTAGTGATATTAGTAAATACTCGTAAAAAATCGAAATTTTGAAAGCGATTTTGAATAAAAACAGTAAACAATATCAAAAAATGTTTCCTATAAAAGTTATTTCTTTTGAAAAGCTCTTTCCAACAATACCAAAATTAACCCCCCCTTCATATGTCAAATTATAACGTGACCTTCAATTATTCATACTTCCGGTTGATATTGGATGGTCTTCTCCCACTCATAAGAAAGTTTATACCCTATTTATGCAACAAATTTTTTATTTCACATTCCTAGGACTTATAGTTTTCGAGTAAATCAGGTGGTACGGGTGGTCTGGGACACCCTGTATAGTAGCAGACACTCTGTCACGTATTTATATTGAATCCCTTAATTCTGAATACCCTGATTTACAAACAATTAAAGATGTAAGATCAGGACAAGCAATTATCTTATTTAATTAAAAAGCAATCATTGTGCAAAAATCGCCATAGTTTAATCAAAACACCAATTTCAAACTCAAAGTTAACACTTTGGTGTGAAAATTCTTCAAATTCTCCCAGGATTTATATTCCCGAAAAATTTAGAAGAATTATCTTCAATAAATTCCATACCTTATCACATTTAGGTTTTCGATCAACCCAAATTACTCGTTTGTTTTGGCCTCGAATGACATCTTTAGACTTGAATTTTTAGACTTGAACTTGCTTACAATGCCAGCAATCAAAAGTTCATCGTCATACCAAGTCTCCTCTTCAGAAAATTGCTATTCAGAAAGGCAGATTTGACCATATCCATATAGACCTAATCGGTTCTCTCACTACTTCCTTAGGTTGCTCATTTGTACTCACTGTTATTGATCGTTTTATTCGTTGGCCTGAAGTACTTTTCTAGATTTGGCATACCTCATACTATAACTCATGACCAAGATAGATACCTTATCACATTTAAGTTTTCGATCACCCCAATTACTCGTTTCTTTTGGCCTCGAATGACAAAAGATACTTATCTTTAGACTCGAACTTGCTTACAATGCCAGCAATCAGAAGTTCATCGTCATACCAAATCTCCTCTTCAGAAAACTGCTATTCCGAAAGGCAATTTTGACCACATCCATATAGATTTAATCGGTCCTCTCACTACTTCCTTAGGTTGCTCATTTGTACTCACTGTTATTGATCGTTTTATTCGTTGGCCTGAACTACTTTTCTAGATTTGGCATACCTCATACTATAACTCATGACCAAGATAGATACCTTATCACATTTAGGTTTTCGATCACCCCAATTACTCGTTTCTTTTGGCCTCGAATGACAAAAGATACTTATCTTTAGACTCGAACTTGCTTACAATGCCAGCAATCAAAAGTTCATCGTCATACCAAATCTCCTCTTCAGAAAATTGCTATTCCGAAAGGCAGTTTTGACCACATCCATATAGATCTAATCGGTCCTCTCATTACTTCCTTAGGTTGCTCATTTGTACTCACTGTTATTGATCGGTTTATTCGTTGGCCTGAAGTACTTTTCTAGATTTGGCATACCTCATACTATAACTCATGACCAAGATAGATACCTTATCACATTTAGGTTTTCGATCACCCCAATTACTCGTTTCTTTTGGCCTCGAATGACAAAAGATACTTATCTTTAGACTCGAACTTGCTTACAATGCCAGCAATCAAAAGTTCATCGTCATACCAAATCTCCTCTTCAGGAAACTGCTATTCCAAAAGGCAGTTTTGATCACATCCATATAGATCTAATCGGTCCTCTCACTAATTTCTTAGGTTGCTCATTTGTACTCACTGTTATTGATCGTTTTATTCGTTGGCCTGAAGTACTTTTCTAGATTTGGCATACCTCATACTATCATATACTCATGACCAAGATAGATCACATCCATATAGATCTAATCGGTCCTCCCACTACTTTCTTAGGTTGCTCATTTGTACTCACTGTTATTGATCGTTTTATTCGTTGGCCTGAAGTACTTTTCTAGATTTGGCATACCTCATACTATAACTCATGACCAAGATAGATACCTTATCACATTTAGATTTTCGATCACCCCAATTACTCGTTTCTTTTGGCCTCGAATGACAAAAGATATTTATCTTTAGACTTGAACTTGCTTACAATGCCAGCAATCAATAGTTCATCGTCATACCAAATCTCCTCTTCAGAAAATTGCTATTCCGAAAGGCAGATTTGACCACATCCATACAGATCTAATCGGCCCCCTCACTACTTCCTTAGGTTGCTCATTTGTACTCACTGTTATTGATCATTTTATTCGTTGGCCTCAAGTACTTTTCTAGATTTGGCATACCTCATACTATAACTCATGACCAAGATAAATACCTTATCACATTTAGGCTTTCGATCACCCCAATTACTCGTTTCTTTTGGCCTCGAATGACAAAAGATATTTATCTTTAGACTCGAACTTGCTTACAATGCCAGCAATCAAAAGTTCATCGTCATACCAAATCTCCTCTTCAGAAAATTGCTATTCCGAAAGGAAGATTTGACCACATCCATACAGATCTAATCGGTCCTCTGATTACTTCCTTAGGTTGCTCATTTGTACTCACTGTTATTGATCGTTTTATTCGTTGGCCTGAAGTTTTTCCTCTCGCGGATATTTCTTCTGCTTCTGTTGTTGATACACTTTTTCGCCACTACTTTTCTAGATTTGGCATACCTCATACTATAACTCATGACCAAGGGAAGCAATTTGATTCTCGTCTTTTTTCGCAATTTGATAAGATTCTTGAATCTCGTCAGATCCATACCTCTTTTTTTTCACCCACAGAGTAATGGCATTTTGAAACGTTTTCATCGCATGCTCAAAACAGCCATTACAGCCAGGGGTACTAACAATAGTTGGCATATTAACCTTCCACTTGTTCTTTTAGGATTTCAACTTATTCGATTAGATCCTCTCTTAAAGAAGATCTACGTTGTTCTCCCACCGAGTTGGTGTATGGTCAACCTCTACGACTTCCTGGAGAATTTCTCCTTGATTCACATTTGTCTTTTGAAACTAAAAGACTTCTTTCAAGCTTACGAGAAACATTCATGAACATTAAACCTATACCAACTACTTTTCATTCTTCATACAAACTTTTTGCCTACAAAGAACTATCAAATTCAGAATACGTTTTTCTTAGATTTGAAGGTTTTCGACCTTCTTTCTCCCCGAGACATTCAAAGGGCAAAAAGCCTAATCATCGAAGAGTGCAGGAACACAAGTGTTTGAACAAAAAGTAAAAATTGAAAGCGTGTTGGGACGAATTGGCACAAAGGCGATATAAAACTTGAAAATGTAAAAGCTGATGACCGTCCATGTTTGAGCCTTAAACATGGTCACGTATTGAATCAAGTCGTTTTCAGTTTTTATTAAGATGTTTATCTTGATTATTCACCTTAATTTAAATTTAGGCTTCAGCTTTTATATTTTCAAATTTTGTATCACCTTTGTGCCATTTTCTTCTAAAGAGTCTTCAGCTTTTAATTTTTATTCATACACTTGTGTTCCTGCGCTCTTCGATGATTAGGTTTCTTGTCCTTTGAATGTTCTGACGATGTGCCTGAAGACGGCTTAAGGACGAAACGTATACAGTGTGCACCCATTCGACCTGTGGATAGACGCATTAGCAACAGTTGGGCGATTGTAAGTGGGCGGAGTTTCCGCTCTCAGAAAGGTGCGGTTGATATTAGTGTGGTAAAATATTTCTTTTTATTCGAATTATCTGGGTTTGCATGTAGAAGTTGATTCGTGGTGACTCAATAAGGGGTGGTTCTGGAAGGAGATCAAGCACTGACATAATCGTTTAATGACTCAATGGTGGACCAAAGGACGCTTTAACATCGATTGGGCCCCTCCAGAAGGCCGGTTAGGGGCAGCTCAAATGTGACACAAAGTGCCCCAAAGTTGGTCTGGGGTGGTCGAAAAGTGGCTGAGCTATCGTCTAACCACTCAATGGTGGGCCAAAGGAATCATGTCAATAAGCGGAGTGATCTTAAATCGTGAATTTGATATGTGCGATAATAGGTATGCAGTGTGCATCCATTCGATCTGCGGATAGACGCATTAGCAACAGTTGGACGATTGTAAGTGGGCGGAGCTTGCACTCTCAGAACGGTGTGGCTAGAACGGTGCGGTTGATTAGGTCTGCCTTCGTCGCACTTCGAGGTTCGTGTGGTTACTGCGACCTACGGATAGGGCTTTTCAAAGTGTTAGACAAGGCATCGAATTGCATACGATTTTAATGAGTTAGATAAAGAGACACATATTAACTCCAATCGGCCCGATAAGTAAATATAGTATGTCTGTCCTGTGTTAACTAATAGGAGCCTTGTTGTCGTCCTTTTTCCACTTACGTTAAACGTATCCGCAGCTCACCGGCGTGCACACGGTAGACAAAGTTCGTACAAATAAAAAGATATGTAGCACTTACAACATTTAATAAAAAAATTGTCATCGTTGGTTCAGAAAAATTTACTCTAATTATTAACCAAATAAAAAAATGTACAGGATTTATTTCTGAAATCCAAAGAAAACAAATTAAAACTAGGGTAGATCTAAATGTATTGATTAAAAAATTATTTTCGATTTGAAAAAGAACCTAAAAATATTAAAATTTTAAATCAAACAGTTAATAAACAACAAAATTATTAACAAAAGGCTTGTATACGTCTATTTTTAATTTTCATATAATAATACAGTGTAGAGAAATAGTGGAAATGTGATTTAAGCGATAAGTTTCGGAATCGGGCAATTCAATTGTAAAGTTTAATTAACTGGCTGGCAAATTTGATGCATACTTCAATTAATTTAACGAATATCCGCGTCGCGTTGCATGCAAATTTCGAATTAAAACCTGGCCGGGGCCTAAAACGGGTCCCGCAAATATTAAACAATTACATATGCGGGGTCCCGACAAGCCGGCCAGAAATAGTTTTCACGTGCGGACGCGCTTTCCACCATTTCTCCATTCGCGTCGAACGTGAGGAGAAGCGCAACTGCTCATTTCGGTAATGATAATCGAGATCACCGCTTTTTTTATTGTATTTTCGGCTTTCACCTATTCTTTTAACGAAGCCGTAGAAACGTTTCCTAAGCTTCTAATCCAAAATCCCAATTTCGATAAGCCAAATATAAATTTCGCCGAGTCATTCATTAAAAATTTACGCTTTCTGATCACTTCTTCTAAAAAAATCTTTTCTAATTTTTCTATTTTTTTTTTAGAGTAATAATGTCAGAATTAGCAACTACTGATGATGGTTTTAAAACCGCTCCTTATTTAAGAATATTGAACGAAGCTTTACAAATTGATGAAGACAACCACGTTGAAAAATTTCGAGGAATTTATGGATTTAAAGTTAAAAGGAAGGATGGGGTTGAAGGTTTTTGGGTGATTAATCTTAAAGAAGGAAAAGGAAAAGTTGAATTTAATTCTAAAAGTATAGTTTATTTTATTGTTTTAATTTTTAAGTTTTAATTTTCATATATTTTAATTTTCCAGTTAAACCTGATGTAACTTTTATAATGAATGATGAAGACGTAATAAAATTAGCAAGAGGAGACCTTCCACCTCAAAAAGCATTCTTCATGGGACTAGTTAAAGTTCAAGGAAATATGGGATTAGCGATGAAGTTAACCCAAATACCATCCGTGGTAAAATCGGAGTTGGATAAGATTAAGTCGAAATTGTAATTCGTTTCTTTACGAGAACGTGCTAATAAAACGTATACGAAATCCTCACTTTCTATTTGTACACGGTAAACTTCCTTTTGGGTCGGTTCTACCGACCGACCTCGGTAAAAAGAGAATATCCAAGTAAGCAAATAAAATCTCAAACAAAACAATGCGATAAGATTGTCGTCGTAAGTGCCCAAGAGATAACTCGATGAATATAAAGTGGGTTTCCGCGCTGTTCGTTTCACTCACAACACACACACCAATCCTTCCCTATCCAAATCAATCCAAAAATATCTAACATGGCTCAAGTAATCCCTCGTTACGTCGCTATGGCCACCAGCGACGAAGGTTTCAAAATCGCTCCGTTTTTACGAATTTTAAACGAAGCCTTTCAACTAGACGACGATAACTTGGTGGAAAAATTCCGAGGTCTTTTTGGATTTAAAGTTAAGAGAGCTGATGGAACTGAAGGTTTTTGGTTAATCAATACTAAAGAAGGAAAAGGAAAAGTTGAATTTAATTCAAGCAGTAAGATTCTTAAAAAAAATTTTAATTTCCATATTTTAATTTTTTAATTTCCAGCTAAACCAGATGTAACTTTCATGATCAACGACGAAGACGTTATGGATTTGGCTAAAGGAAACCTCAACCCACAAAAAGCATTCTTCGCTGGGAAAATTAAGGTGCAAGGAAATATGGGAGTTGCGATGAAGTTGACACAAGTACAACCAACACTTAAAGCCGAATTAGAAAAGATAAAATCTAGACTATAAAAAATCACAAAATTATAAACTTACAACACTTTTTGTATTATATTTTTTTGTATTATATTTTTATAGTTTACTAAAATAAAATAAACTGTAGATATTTAAGTAGTTTGTTTTTATTAAATGATACTCGAAACTTAACAAATCGATTTTTATGTCAGTTATGTTAGATAAATACTCAATCTGAGATTGTGCAAGTCATTCAACTACTTTTAGATAAACAAAACGGTTTCAATTGATTTTATATACTTAGTCAATATTTATAGGAATACGGTGTAGTATTTTGATATGATCAATATTTTATGATAAGCTTATCAAAAAATTTTGGATGAACTTGATATTGACTAAGAATAAACTAATAAACTTGAGAAATTATATGAACTTAATTTAGGATATATGAAATTGAGAGATAAAAAGAGAAATTTAAAGAACATCTTCAAATCACTTTAAGTTAATATTAAACAATACACCTTTTAAGGTGACAATTTCTAAAAACATGGGTTTGGTTGTTTTCATTAAAATAACTTTCACTAGTATTTACTGTTTTCAACTTTTTCTTATTTATTAGGTTGGGAAAGATGTTTGTGTGGTTTTTCTACGTTTCTTTTTTTGTCGTGACTTATGATGTTACCTGTTATTAAATCGGCCAAATCATTTTGTATTTTGGAAAGTGCTATTTAAAGGTGCATTTAAATTAGAGCGAACAGAAGCGAACGAACGAAGGAACAGATTCGCAGGTATTCGTATCCATTCGTTCACGATGTCGGATACGGATCAAGACATTTTAGTTAGCGCCGCTAGTTTTGTAGTTATTGCCGCACTGTCCGAGAAAAAAAGAAAGAAGAGAGTGTGGTGTTCTAATTTATTAAAGAAAAGAAGCAAAACGGGAGGGGAAGCTTTGTTAATGGACTTAACGAGTGACAATTTGGCCCAAGTCACCAACTTCTGCAGAATGTCAACGGAAGATTTTGAATTCTTATTAAATTTGGTTGGACCTAAAGGTGCATTTAAATTAGAGCGAACAGAACCGAACGAACGAAGGAACGAATTCGCAGGTATTCGCTCGTTCATTTGTTCTCTATAAAACAGGAGCGTTTAAATTAGAGCGAATATTCGCGTTCGTCGATGATCCATTCGTTCACGATGTCGGATACGGATGAAGACATTTTAGTTAGCGCCGCTAGTTTTGTAGTTATTGCCGCACTGTCCGAGAAAAAAAGAAAGAAGAGAGTGTGGTGTTCTAATTTATTAAAGAAAAGAAGCAAAACGGGAGGGGAGGCTTTGTTAATGGACTTCACGAGTGACAATTTGGCCCAAGTCACCAACTTCTGCAGAATGTCAACGGAAGATTTTGAATTCTTATTAAACTTGGTTGGACCTAAAGGTGCATTTAAATTAGAGCGAACAGAACCGAACGAACGAAGGAACGAATTCGCAGGTATTCGCTCGTTCGTTTGTTCTCTATAAAACAGGAGCGTTTAAATTAGAGCGAATATTCGCGTTCGTCGATGATCCATTCGTTCACGATGTCGGATACGGATGAAGACATTTTAGTTAGCGCCGCTAGTTTTGTAGTTATTGCCGGACTGTCCGAGAAAAAAAGAAAGAAGAGAGTGTGGTGTTCTAATTTATTAAAGAAAAGAAGCAAAACGGGAGGGGAAGCTTTGTTAATGGACTTAACGAGTGACAATTTGGCCCAAGTCACCAACTTCTGCAGAATGTCAACGGAAGATTTTGAATCCTTATTAAATTTGGTTGGACCTAAAGGTGTATTTAAATTAGAGCGAATAGAACCGAACGAACGAAGGAACGAATTCGCAGGTATTCGCTCGTTCGTTTGTTCTCTATAAAACAGGAACGTTTAAATTAGAGCGAATATTCGCGTTCGTCGATGATCCATTCGTTCACGATGTCAGATACGGATGAAGACATTTTAGTTAGCGCCGCTAGTTTTGTAGTTATTGCCGGACTGTCCGAGAAAAAAAGAAAGAAGAGAGTGTGGTGTGCTAATTTATTAAAGAAAAGAAGCAAAACGGGAAGGGAAGCTTTGTTAATGGACTTAACGAGTGACAATTTGGCCCAAGTCACCAACTTCTGCAGAATGTCAACGAAAGATTTTGAATTCTTATTAAATTTGGTTGGACTTAACATTTCGTTCGTTGTGAATTCTATCGTTTCTAAATTTCACTGTCCACATTGAGCACCGATTTCCTTTGATGATTCGCTGACTTACCGACAGTGTTAAGAACACCCACAAATACGAACGAGATCGTTTGTTTATGTTTGGTTCTCCATATAAATTATGCCAGCTTAGACGAGCGAATTCGTTCGTTCGCTTCTGTTCGCTCTAATTTAAATGCACTTTAAGATTTAACGCATTTTTTTTTTCATTTGCTTTTGGGTCATAAGATGAACTTATAAGTTGACAAAACGATTCCGTTTCTGGTTTTGTTCGGAAACGGAGGAAGTGTTTCAGTGGCGTATCCAGACTTGACCTTTGGGAGGGGATATAAAAACTATTATTGAAATATGTATATATTGAATTTAAAAAATTATAAAGTGAGAGCTAAACGCCGCGGTTTTTGTGAAAAATTATCCAATACCTCATCTGTAGAAAGATGTTGATCTCTATGGATCGACAACATAGCCAGTCCATTTAATCGGACTTGACCTGTTGAGTTTCGCAAATAAGTTTTAATACATTTCAAAGTAGAAAAGGTCCTTTCTGGTGTCGCAGTACTTACTGGAAGTGTACAAAATATTTTTAGAAGCTTGTACACATTTGGGTAGACCTTCTCACTACAAGCTTCTAAACATGCTAATGCCAGACGTTTGGTTTTTATGTCTTTAGAAATTTTTAAATATTTGTGCCAGATTTTTATTTCAATTTTTATATTTTCTTTTGGAATGTCAGACAGGTATAAATTCAGTAAGCTATCGTCTGATTATCATTAGAATCAGTATGAGGTACTACCTCATAGAGCCCATATGAGGGCTCAAATAACCTAGAATTCTGGTTGTCATCGACTGGGATTCCCACATCGAAGTTGGGAATCCCCGTTTATGCGATAATACTACCGTACTAGTACGTACATGTTAGGCGATGTCATAAGGAATTATATTTAATTATTAGATGGCTATGTAGAAAACTAAATCTTTTTTCGATCTACACCAATAGCGACAAAACATTTTAAATATTATTTAGTTTTTAACGTCACGATCTGGGATTTAATTCAAATTCTGGTTTTTCTATTTTTCGATTGTCTTGGACAATTTTAATATTTTAAAAAGGATGGCAGAGTCGATAGATGTCATGGGGGGGGGTATATCCCACTTATCCCCCCCGTAAATACGCCATTGAAGTGCTTCTGTTTTTCCAAATACCAGAAAAATATCTTTATAAATTAAGTTTATTATTATTCATTGGTAGTCTATTTATGGTTATTTTTGTCTAAAGAATTTATCGTGAAACTAGTAATGAGTGTATTTTCAATATTTGAAGATTACTACTTTTACATCTGTTTTCATATACAGGTTGGTCAATAACTAATGGAATACAGAGTAAAAGTGAATTCCTCACATCAAAACATTTGTATTGGCCAAATTTATCTTTATTTTACTAAACATAAAAATATAGTCGATTAAAGTTAACATTCTATTGTCGTTTTTCTTCAGTAATTCCTCTTACTTTAAGAATATCTTTATGAAAATTGGTAGAAGGCCGAATTTTAAGATGGGAAAACTAACTTGATGTCAATTTTTGTTAAGATTCCAGGGAACTCTTTCTACCCCAAAGAAACATCTTAAAAGTCTCATACTATGTTTATTCGTTAGATTTTTATAAATTTTACAGTTAATTTCATATAAATTTACAGTTTTTTACGGTTAATTTCATTAACCATTTCTATGCAAATTCGGAATACTTATGAAATCTCGCTAGAGCTAACCATTTCTAATATAATCCATGTTAATGTGCAACGTGTAAAATTTTAATTAATTTGGTCACCAAATTACCTATTTAGGTAAGCAAACCATTATTGGTAATGAAGAAAATTGATAGTTATGTTTTGCCAATACTTTGTAATATGTATCGACACATTTATGGCATTATTAATAATAACAAATATAGAGACGTTTAATGTTAATATTTTACTTTGCTTTTTTCCTATAATTTACATTGTTTTCAGAATATCTTTATAAAAATTGATAGGAAGAATATCTTTATAAAAATTGGTAGGAAAATATCTTTATAAAAATTGGTAGGAAGAATCTGTCTAAAGTTTAATTGTCTCTATCTTTGTTATTGTTAGTAATTTCATAAAGATAATTTTTTCCAATATAAATGCTTTGACGCAGGGGCGCGCCGTACCGGGGGTGCAAGGGGCGCACCGCACCCCGGCGCGGTCAATCAAGGGGCGCATACCACGCGATAAAATTACGCGTTCATCATCTGAAGAAATTGTAATTTCAAAAAATTGTTACACTTCTTATGAAGATCCAGGTACTTGGCCGGAATTGATTACTGATGCAATGAGAATGATGTTAATAGAAATAGGAGCTGTTCAACTTGAAAACTATAAATTTCCATCAGACAAAAAATAATAGATCGTTTTCAACAAAATATTTTTACCGAATTTTAAATAATGGCGAAAAAATTCGTAGAAGCTGGTTAGTGTACTCTAAAACAAAAAAAAAAACAGTTTATTGCTTTTGTTGCAAAATATTCGTTAACAACTTCAACGCGTTTAAGGGTTTTGAAGGTTATAGCGATTGGCTACATTTATCCAGAAACTTGGAACGACACGAAAAAAGTGCATCTCATTATAAAAGCTACAAATCATGGACTAGAAATAAAATCGTTTACATTTATATGCTCAACGCTTATATGGTACAATCTATTATCTAAAATTAATATTGTGAGCAAACTAATGCAAGAACAACACACTATAATATCCACAATCATTGCAATGTTATCTGATCTGGAGTCATATTTAAAGGAATGCCGGAAAGATCAAGCGTTTGTCAATATTTTATAATTGCAATAGAAATGGATAGCGAATGTAAGTTTCCTGATGCAAACACACTTCGCCCACGCAAGAAAAAGCAATCATTTGATTATGAACGTGCAGATGAAACTATTCAAGATCCAGAAGTAAATTTTAAAATCAACTTTTATTGCCCATTATTAGATATTGCTACGACAAAAATACAAGACAGATTTGATCTTTTAAAATCGCTTAATGAAATATTTCAATTTTTTTTTAGCTCTAATAAGTATTGAAACTGACATTGTTAAAGGTTTAAATATCGACAACATTTTTAACGAATTTGCAACAAAAAAAGCAAGAAAAATTAACCTTTTGTAAATATTTATGTAGTTTTATCAAGTGAAACCTATAATAAATGTTTGTATAAAAAATATAATACATAAAATACAAAATGTTCAATCGTTTAAATTATTCTAATATGAATGGGGACGCCAAAAATAAGTTCGCACCCCGGCGATCATTTGTAACGGCGCGCCACTGCTTTGACGTGAAGAATTCATTGCCTCTCTTTGTCCCATTAGTTTCGGACCACCTTGTATACTCAATGACTGTAAGTTGTAAAAGCTAGTTCTCAAATCCCAATACCTTACCCTTATTTTAAGAAGAAAAAGAAGTTGACAAAAGCGAAAATCTTCGACATCTTTTGCTTTTTAATTTTAATGCAAGTACTTTACAAACAGCTAAAACCATTAATAGTAGCTACGGAAAAGATATTGCTACTCAGCGAACTTCTCAAGAATTGTTTGTTCGATGTAAAGAGGGCAATTTTGATGTTTTCAAAAGTGACTTCTCTCGCTCTGAGGGGCTACTCAAATTCTTCACCTACAATCGGTAAATCATGATGAAAATCGATACGACAAACAGGTTGTAATCATAAGAGGGTTTTTCAACCACTTATATGCAATGGTGAAAGCTCAAAAACTTGACGCATGGATTCCATATGAACTAAATTAAACCAATCAAAATTATCAAAGATCATCATCGCCAATTTCCTTCATTAATTGTTACTGGTGATGAAAAAAAATGTGACTATCGGGGAAAAAAACCTATCAAGGTATTGCTGGGTATTTGGAGTATAGAGAGCGTTATTTATTTGGAATGGTTAACTCTTTGAGGAGCGGACATTTTCAAATAAAAAAACCCAAAGTGGGCACAACTGAGATGTTGTGTGATCTAAGAGATTAGCAAAAAGCATAATCTGAGCTTGAAGTGGTGAGGTGGTACGTGGTCTCAACCACTGTACAGCAAAAGGAGTAGAAATTAAAAAAAAAAAAAAAAATGGTTTATTTTGTGTACCAGCGAGCACAAAGGTGAAAATTCGAAGTGGTACATTAAGTCACCCACCAACCCTCAAAGAGTTAAGTAGAAAAAGATTAAAACCATTTTTACCGATATTCAAATCCCAATATCTTATATTTATTTTAAGAAGAAGAAGAACTTGACAAAAGCGAAAATCTTCGACACCTTTTGCTTTTTAATTTTAATCGTGGCGCAAGTACTTTTCAAACAGCTAAAACCATTAATAGTAGCTACGGAAAAGATATTGCTACTCAGCGAACTTCTCAAGAATTGTTTGTTCGATGTAAAGAGGGCAATTTTGATGTTTTCAAAAGTGACTTCTCTCGCTCTGAGGGGCTACTCAAATTCTTCACCTACAATCGGTAAATCATGATGAAAATCGATACGACAAACAAGTTGTAATCATAAGAGCGTTCTTCAAGCACTTATAAGCAAAGGTGAAAGCTCAAAAACTTGACGCATGGATTCCATATGAACTAAATTAAACCAATCAACATGATCAAAGATCACCATCGCCCATTTCTTTCATTAATTTTTACTGGTGATGTAAAAATGTGACTATCGATGAAAAAAACCTATCAAGGTATTGCTGGGTATTTGATGGAGTATTGAGAGCGTTATTCATTTGGAATGGTTAACTCTTTGAGGGGCGGGCATTTTCAAATAAAGAAACCCAAAGTGGGCACAACAGAGATATTGTGTCATCTAAGAGATTAGCAAAAAGCATAATCTGAGCTTGAAGTGGTAAGGTGGTAGGGGAGACCGGGGTTGGTTGACACATGGGGCTAATTGACACAGCGTCAAATATGGGCCATCTATTTTACCTATTTAATCGTACTTTGTACTTCACTGGCACTTTCTCGATCGGGTGTCAACTACTCTACACTCACAGCATTGAATCATCGATATGACTAAAAATCGTAGGTAAAATAGATGGCCCATATTTGACGCTGTCAATTAGCCCCATGTGTCAACCAACCCCGGTCTCCCCTACGTGCTCTCAACCACTGTACAGCAAAAGGAGTGGAAATTAAAAAAAAAATGGTTTATTTTGTGTACCAACGAGCACAAAGGTCAAAATTCGAAGTGGTACATTAAGCCACTCACCAACCCTCAAAGAGTTAAGTAGAAAAAGACTAAAACAATTTTTACCGATATTTAGTATCAACATTTTCACCGTTTATTAGAAGTAATACATAAAAAACGACCTAATTTAGTGTAAATAAAAATACGCGTTTTTTACCATCGTAAAATTAAAAAACTAACGAATCGCTGATAAAAATTGATTGATAAAAATCAATCAATTGATTCTAATTAGGAAATAAATTTTGATATTTATAAAAAAATTTATTCACCAATACTTCTGAATTACTATAAAATTTTTTAATTAAATTCCAAACTTAAAAAAAAAATAACTAACCCAAGATAATAAAATTATTTAATTAATTGATTAATTAAAACTAATTGGTAAAATAACAATTAAGCATTTAATGATTAAGTTTAGAGATTTCAAAGATGATTGCCTTTCATAGTAAAGCTTTCTTTCTTTTAAAGTTGATTGAAATTGAATGTTGTAAAAATTGCAATTTCAAACCCACACGAAATCTATACACCATCGAAAAAGTTTCTCGGAGCTTTCTTCTTAAGAAACCAAACGTAATACGACATCGGTGAGTGAAAGTGTATCATATATGTATGGTGGATTGTTTACAAAGGATTCATGGGGTTTTATTATAGGGAGAGCTTTTAAAATTGATTGAGGTGTTTTTTTGGCGTAGTTTGACCTAAATTTCGTTGAGGTGGCGATCGGAATTTTTGTGGTTATGACGATGAAGCGGATAAAAGGAATGAGAGATAAGCGAGGAAGAGTTTATGTAACGCTTCGGGATACGGAACGATGGTGTGGTCATCGTTGGGACCGCGTCATTGCATTCTAATTCACGGACAAGGCGTGATACTTATTCCGTACATGCACTTTCTTCATCCTACTTTCTCCCAATCGTAAGTCGATTTTTAGCATCCCTACTATGCCTTTAAGGCCGCGCCGACAACGGCCGAAGGAGGGGATCATCTCGCGGCACTATTATATATAACAAGGATCTTTGGAGGTTTTTCGACTATTTAAAAAAAAGGCGCCGAGATGGCAGAGTGAAGGCACCCTTTTAGTGCACGGACCGGTAGTACGTAAAGTTACTGTAGTTTTAGTGTTAAGTGCCAAACCGGAAAAAAAGGATACGCACAATGCGGACGCATCAGGTTGGTTTCGTTCATTCGCGCCGTTAACCCGGGGAATTTCGCGTCGCTAACAAAAGAATTTTAATAACGCAGGGCCCTTTTGTTAGTAGATTTTTCATGTGGCCTGGCAGCGTTTTAATAATGAACCGGTTATAAACAACGACCGGCTCGATGGAGTTCGGCTTCATTATTGACACGCAATTTACGCCGGACTTCTGGTGTAACGAAACGCACGATGTAATTTTAATTACCGCGGTGCTGATTATTTTAATATTTATTGTCGATTTAATTTGCCGTATTCCGAACCGGACAACTTTGTTCGCCACTGATTGATATATTTGTCCCCAGGTGCTTGTTTTGGTCGCGTGCCTCTCTGTGGCCGCCCGACAAATCGATGCCGTGGTAAATTCCGGTGCCAATACGAAAGACTCTATCAGTGCCAGTACCGAAACCAATTCGGAAATTAACAAAGAACCAATTGCGGAAGTAACCGATTCGACGCCGACCGAAACAAAACAAGAAGCCGATAAACGAGAAGCCGTTATCGATCTTACCGGGATTTTTAGTAATCCCGTAAATACGTATCTTCCGACTGGCGGGATAGATACCGGTTTACCAGTACCAGTGTATGGTGTACCAAACGTTGGACCAAATGTCGTATACCCAGCGCCCCCACCGGATGTCCCTCCACCTTTACCAGCTCAATACGGAGTTCCAAACCCTCCTCCTAAATTTACTTATGGTATCCCCAAATATAAACCCCCCAGGATTAAATACGGACCTTCCCTATTTAGACCACACCACCCAAAACCTATTTACGGACCCCCGAGGAAACCTTATTTCCCCAAACCAGTTTATGGACCACCAAAACCGCATTATGGACCACCCAAACCACAATTCCCGAAAGTTCCTTCAAAACCACTTTATATTCCTACACTTCCAGAACCTCCTATTTTAAACCCTCCTCCAGTTACTTATGGACCACCCAATATTCATCCTGTTAAACAATACGGTCCTCCCGAACCCGTTGTTCATGGACCTCCACCAGGAGTACCAGCTCCTCCAACTCCACCTGATATTAAATACGACGGATGGCAACCTATACCAGGTTTAGTCTCTAAACCACCTCAAGATACTTATGGACCACCTAAAGATACTTATGGACCACCTAAAGATACTTATGGACCTCCCAAAGATATTTATGGACCTCCCAAAGATATTTATGGACCTCCTAAAGATATTTATGGACCACCCCAAAATACTTATGGACCACCTAAAGATACTTATGGACCCCCTAAAGATACTTATGGACCACCCCAAAATACATATGGCCCACCTAAAGATACATACGGAGTACCTAAAGACACTTATGGACCACCACAAAATAATTATGGACTTCATCTAAGTCCCAACGATCTTAGTATAAACGCTGATTTTACTCCACCACAAGAAGGCACGGTTGGAATTGATTCATTAGGTTTACAAGAGAATTACAAATCTGGTGGGGTTGTTAGTGATTCTTATGGAGCTCCTTTAAATACCGTTACTGGATCTGGAGGGGTTGTACAAATATCCGGGGAAGCTCATCATCAACAAAGCCACCAAAACCACCAAAGTCATCAACAAAACTATCAACATAACCACCAAGAAAGTTATCAACAAAGTCATCAAAGTCATCAAAATCATCAAGAAGGAATTCAAAACCATCAACAGGATCTCAGCGTGATAGGATTAGGAGGAGATAATGCTCTCTCGCTTGTTAAAAGTGTTGGATATGAATTACAAGGATTTGATAGTTACAGTTCTCCTTCAGCTGGTTCTTATTCCGCAGAAGGATCTTATCCTCCGGCTAAAGGATACAAATACACGCAAACGAATGATTATAGCAATGTGAACGCCGCTTTTGGAACTCAGCACTTTTCAAAAGATATTGGATTAATCCCTCCTAGTGGAGTATATGGAACGACTCCAAATAGTCAGTATGGAACACCTCTATTCCAACCGACAAATAATTTTAAACCATTGCCGAAACGACCTATAGTTTTTAGGGATTCAATTCAAACTGGTTATATTTCCCCGCCAGCTCCAGATGTAAAACCAGTTACGGAGGAAATTAACGAACCTACTAATTTATATAGTTTACCACATGTAGATAGACCGATTTCCTTCCAAAATCTCGTTCACGGTTCTTCCACGGCTGGACTTTCCAGCGAGATAAATCTAAATGTTTTAGATTCTCATCAAGGAGCTTACGCTCTTCCATTGCAATCTAACGGATACGACTTTAATACGATTGGTTATTCTAATTCGGGTTATCAACACGATTGTAATTCTCACGGATCCCAACCGCTACCTCCACAATTTACTTATGGAGTACCAACAAACGATTTATCAGGATCTCATTCGGTAAAAGTTGCATCCAGTAACACCATCAGCGAAGCAGCTCAAGAAGTTTACGCGAAGTCATTCGCGGGAAGCATCGCTTCCGGCGGAGAATTAGTACAATCACAAAGTTTAGACTTAAATAATATTCCGCTTCAAGGAGCTTTGGGAAGTTATACTTTGCAGATTCAATCTGCCGATGCTTTAGGAGCAGCTAGTCCAAGTGCTTCCGAAATACCACACGAGCAAATTTTAAATGAAGGACTGATACAGTCGATATTAACTGCCATAGAAGAAAAATCACATCATAACGTTCCCATCGAGGTGAACAGTAGATCCGACGAAGATTCCGAAGCTTCGGTAAAAAGTGCCGTAGTAGTCTTACCGGAAGAAAGCAAAGATGGTAAGGGGAGTGGCGAGAAAGTTGATGATAATCAAGTGGCGATTTACCTAAAGTCGGACGAGTCTGATGCAAAAAAGAGTGGTTCGGAAAGTTACGTGTCCGTAAAGACGTCGGATGCAAGTTATAAATACGACGTAAAGATGACCAAGGACGAACCGACTGTAGAATAAACTTTCACGGTGTGTAATTTTTATGAACTGTAATTTTTATGTCATCCATCTAGATAATAAAAATTACATACCGTGGGTTTGAAAGAAAAATGTACTCGAGACGTGGACGGACATTTATTTTTCACTTTCCAAAGAGCGCTCGATATTTATTTTACCGCTACGTTAGGCTAATTTACTTTTCTGTTTTTTTTTAAATCTTTTTTTTTTTTCTTTTAATTTAATTTAACAAACCGACTTTGTGTGGACGAACGGAAGAATAAAAGAGTTGAAAATCTCGTTGGGCGTTTTATTTACGTAATTAACATGCCGAGCAGTTTTTTACCGTGGAATTTTAAACGAATTCCTACGTTTTGCACGCAGAATTTCTATTTTCAGTTGTCGTCCAACCGTGAAGTTATTATATTAAGTTATAGATTAAGTAATAGAAAAATGATGCAACTTGACATAGGGAAATAAAAAAAATTTCTTCGATGATTACCTATAAAATAAAATAAAATAAAGAAATTGAATCGTTGTTATAAAGTATAGTTAAATCGAATCGTTTAGAAAGTTATATTTAACTAGAACGATGGAAGGCATAAACCGGTCGTTTTCCCATACATATTCAAGATGTTATTGCTTGACTCGGACGTTACTTTCTTAAGATCCACACCTAGATCTCTGACCGGGCAAGTGTTTGGGTTTGGCCTTGAAATTTCATTATGAACCGACGTGGAGAAAGTATTCTGGGTCAATATCCAGCCGGACGCGGCTTCCACAGTAAAAGTTTAGGCTTTATTTTTCGGGGTCACTCATCGGCATTTCACCGTATTCTTTACCCGGAATTCGACGGGTCGACTCTCGAATTTTACTAATTTATTAACAAACGAGGGAGGGACTCCGCAATTGTTATCTCGTCGTGTTAGTTTTGAATGATTGATCGCGGGGGCTCGCGAAAATGATACCGTCCTGATAATTAAAAGCAAATACGATGCAAACGGCTATAGTATAGCCGATCCCCGAATAAACAGAAAGCAATTTGGAATGCAACAAAAACAGCGATACCTCAAATTCAGATTTAAAATATTCGTTTTATCCGGGACGGTATAACGGGAAAGTACCTTTCTTTTAATTACAAGTGTACGACAACATTTACCGATGTTTTGTCTATGTATGTGCTAATGGAAAACAAACGGACCTTATTCTTCACGCTAATGGTCGCCTCGTGTTCACCTTAAAAGAGAATTTGCGTTCAAGACCGTCGCGTCGTTAAAACGCGGCTGTGGGAATTATTAAAAATCCTCGAATCCGCCAGACAACGACCCACATTCGCGAATATTGTCAATTTTCTATTTTATTCCCTCGCGACGTTCGCGTGACGACGGAAAATTAAAAATACGCCATTTTATTACACGTTATTAAAAAGGAGCGTTAAATCTGGCCTGTTATTAGGTAACTCGTACCAACTTTAATATATGGTATTATTATAACGATCCAATTTATCTAATCTTTATTTCTAACTATCAACCAAGATATAGTACAGGAAATATATGAGAACTTATTCTACAAATGTTATGGTGGAACGGATAATTTAAATTTTTCTTTATCTAGTGGTTAATTGAATTTAACGTCATTAAAAAGGAGGGTTAAATTTGGTCTATTATTAGGTAACTCATATCAACTTTAATATACAGGGTGTTTACGGTCTTGTGATTTTATTTTTGGGGAGTGATAAAGCATCTTAAAAGAAGGTTATTAATTATAAAATGTCTTAATAGAAGTTGCATAAGAAGGGAGATAAGATCATTTGTAATTTCAAAGAAAAAAATATTTTTCATAATTATTTACATTTGATTGGGGGTAAAAAAATAGGTTAGCCATGAAAAAATAGCAACAATTTATGGGCGTAGCTATCTTGGATTGCGAGTTAGAGCTTATTTTTTCACCTCAATCAAACGTAAAAATTATGAAAAATAATTTTTTTCTCTGAAACTACAAGTGATAGAAAAAAATGTTTCAAACAAAATAATTTTTAAATTAACCAACCTAACGAAAAATAAATGTTACGTTCGAATAAAATAATTTCTTAACCCCTTCTGAAATAACCGGAAGTCATGGATGATTGAAAATGTTTTCAAAATGTAGTTTACTATGTACTAAATCTATGTACAAAATTTCAAAATCATCGAATTTGTAGTTTCCGAGATATTTCGACCAGTCCAATTCGGTGGGACATCCTGTATACTGTTTACGTGCGCCGTCTTTGTAAAAAACTTGTTTTCTGTCAATTGTATAAATTCGTGTTATTCATAATAAAATCCCTCTTGTATATTCGACTCTGAGTAGTTCATTTCGGTCCAGTGCCAATTTTCAAGTGTTTCTGTAAGTACTTTTCAAACTCTGTTACTATTCGCGTTACAAACTAGAACGTTTCATAACAGTAACTTATCAGTGATTTTGTTACTAAGTAGGCTAATGCCAGTAACTTTTCCAATCTGTCAAGCTATTTTATTAGTTATCACTACACTCTTGATTTGACATAAATTCTTCGGAATAAATCCTGATAAAGAAAATAAAAATGGTCCTTCGCACTAATAGTGAATACGTTGACATGTTGTTAATGTATGGTGAAGTACGCCAGAATTCTGCTGATGCAAGTCGATTATACGCTGAACGGTTTCCTAACAGATCAACACCTAATCCACAAAAATTCACCGCCCTAGTAATCCGCGCACAAGAAACTGGTGTACTGCAAACACGGCAAGGTCAGGATGGCGGACCTGGACGACACCAACGAATTTTGAATGCCAAAGAAGAAATCTTAAATTGTGTCGAGGAAGATCCTTCCAGTAGTACTCGAAAAATATCTCGCCAAGTAGCTGTGTCAAATCGAATTGTCTGGCGAACACTGCGCGAGAATCAATTGTATCCTTTCCATGTACAAAAAGTACAAGCTTTACAACCCAAAGACCATCAGTTACGTTTACAATTTTGCCAATGGTTTCTACAAAAATACGCTGAAAGTCCAAACTTTCCTTCCATTGTATTGGCAACTGATGAAGCAGCGTTTACACCTAATGGCATAAATAACTGTCACAACACTCATATCTGGGCTGTCGAAAATCCACGTGCCGTTCGTCGTAACCATTTCCAGCACAGATTTTCCATAAACGTTTGGGCAGGACTGGTCAACGGACAACTTATTGGCCCCTTTGTGTTGCCAAATCGATTGACTGGAAATGATTATCTTTCTTTTTTGCAAAATCAGTTGGTAGAACTATTGGAATTCCTTTGGAATTGGAGTTCCTTTGAATGTACGTCGTGAAATGTGATTTCTTCAAGATGGCGCACCGCCGCATTTTAATCTTTTAGTTCGCCAACATTTAGATAATGTTTTTGAAAACAAGTGGATTGATCGAGGTGGTCCTGTTCCATGGCCTCCTCGGTCACCCAATCTTAACCCCCTTGATTTCCACTTACGGGGCGTTATGAAGATCATGGTCTACACAAACGAAATAGTTGATTTAAATGATCTTCGTAACCGCGTTGAGGCAGCTGCGGCGACAATACGACAACAAGGCCAAGGACTTGCAAATTATGCCAATTCATGGATACGTCGAGCAAGACTTTGCGTTCAACAACACGGCGATAACTTTGAACAACTAGCGTAAAGTGCATTCCATAAAAAAAAAAATAAAAATGTTTAATTTAATATGCTTAATTATCACTTAAAAAAAGTGAATAGAAATTATTTCAACAGTCACATCTCTCTTATTATACAACTTTTGTCAAGACATTTTATAATTAATGACCTTCTTTTACGATGCTTTATCACTCCCCAAAAATAAAATCACAAGACCGTAAACACCGTGTATGGTATTATCATAATGATCCAATTTATCTAATCTTTATTTATGTACAGTGTGTCCCCGGATAGGTGAAACGACTCTTATAAAAGGTAAAAAATTTTCGATGTTAGTTTTCATCTTTTGGGGTTTAGCCCTGCTTGGTTAAAAATTAATTTGGAACATATTTTCACTTAGAATAAACAAGCGAATCTAGATACTGAATAAAAAACTCTTTCTGCAGCAGGTAAAGTACCTTTTCTCTTTACCGTATATCAAACTGTTACTAAGATATTTTGTTCAGGATGAAACGTTATGTCCATATGCAAATTTTTGGAATGATCAGCCTACTTTCATAAAACGCTTTGTTAGTTTCGTTAGTAGCACATCACGATTTTTTTTGTAGAGTATCGTACCTTTTCGGGAGAAATAAGAGAAACGCTCTTAAACTAGCTTAAGAAAAACGCAATAAAAAAGAGAGAACAATGTTGCAAGATATTTAAATTTGCTACCTGTTGGCTTAACTCTAATAAATCATTATAAAATACGATTATTACAAAATACTTAATTATTAAAGGTAACTCTAAGGCTTCACGTTAATAACACACTATTGTAATAATAGGAAGTTATAATTTCAAACTACATTGAATTTTCTATTAATTCTCCTCCTAAAGTCACACATTTTTCAACACGATTTCGAAATGCTCTAAAATTTGCCTGCATATGTTCTATAGGAGTAGCTCGCACTGCACACGTTACTCTATTTTTCAATACTTCAAGGTTATTGGAAATCCTGTTTTGGTAAACTATTTGTTTTACCCTTCCCCAAACAAAAAAGTCCATAATTGAAAGATCTGGAGACGTGGCCGGCCAAGATATAGCGTTCGTTCTTCCAAATCATCTTTCACCAAACTTTTTAATGGGCCAGTCAGTGATCATATGTGTTGAATGGGCAGGGCAACCGTCATATTGGAAGAAATGAGTCTGTCGAACATGCAAAGGAAGTTCGTCAAGAAAGTTTTCGAGAATCCGCAAATAAGTGTGTTGATTTAATCTCCCTTCAATAAAGAACGGTCCAATTACTCCTAATTCATATGATACAGCACACCACACATTTACTTTTTTAAAATACTGTCTTTTTGGTTTCTTCTGAAAGAGTTAAAACGTGTGGTGATTTTTTTAAATGTAAAAAATATAACCAAAACATTATAAAAAAAGTGAAATATTGAATTAAAATTACGCGAAAGAGTAAGCGGTAAATTGTGAGATTCGAACTACCACAGTCCGCGACTGGAAATTCACTGGAAATAGAAGCATGCCACCTCATTCGTAGGCGGCGCTTGGGGGGAAGGAGTGGCTAACAAGACTGGCTTACAAGTCATTCGGCCTCGAAACGCAATTTATTAATAACTTTAATAAGGATTTATTCCCGAATCCCTGAATAGTGCGCCCTAATATTTTACAGATTTGTATTGTGTACGAATACCTATCGATTGATACCACTTTGATCAAAATCGGTGAATACAACATCTTGTGGTCTCCTTGTTAGTGGAATATGCCGACTTGTCTTATTTTCTGTCCATATTAATAATAATCTTTCTACATCTGCAATAATCTCATCCCTTTTTCTAATTACCGTTGTATTAATTCATGTACCATTCTTTACCTCATTAACAATTCTATCCTTATTTTTCAAAATACTATTGATTGTAGTTTTCAAAAAATCTAACCTTCTAGCTATTTCGGCTTGCGATACTCCTTCCCCCAAAAGCTTAATAATTTTCAGCTTCATACCCAAATTAATGGATTTACGACTTTTTTTTCTTATCACTCATTGTAAACTTTATCAAAACTGTTGTTAAAACACTCGTAAATACTACCATCTATACCACTTTTAATATCACAACGATAAGAGGACTTCCCAGAATACGAATAATCCTAATTTCATTAGTTAGAACAACCAGCACCATCTATGGTAGTTTTTCGTGTCAAGCAGTATGACAGAGTACGTAAGTGCGAAAGTACGTAAAGTGAAGGTACGTAAATCGAGGTATGCCTGTATTTGATATAGAGATATACTACAGGAAACATATGAGAACTTATTCTACAAATGTTATGGTGCTATGGATAATTTGAATTTTTTGTCTAGTGGTTAATTGAATAGTTTGAATAAAAGATAAATACATTTTCCTTCGATTCGAAGTAGAAATGAACACATAAAAGTACAAGAGGGAAGGGAAGTACGGATTTATGAAGCGATATTAAGAGCACATGTGCATATCTATGAGTTAGGGTGGTCGGGAGGTCGAGATTATTATGGAAAATTGCATCCGCAGTGCGGAAGGGGGGAAACGGGGTAAAGCGTTTTCCGGTTTGCTCTAAGCGTTATTCCGGATGGATGTAAACGCGTTTTTGGAAATTTTAAAAGTGTAAACAGGACTGTCGACGTCTATTAAAAGAAGCCCCTAACCTACTGGGACGTTTTCCAAATTTCGGTGACAATTTATGGTCGGACGGTCGACGAGAGGGCGACGGGAGAATCGCGGATCGCGGGTTGCGGAGGGTTAGAAGGGCCGGAGCGGTTGACGATCGGGTGCGAATTATAAATTCTAATTGCGCGGTTGCCCTAAAATAAAAATAATTCACGGCAGTCACATACACAATATTTCTTTTAAATAAAAGTGGGCCCGTAAACATAAATCTCTTTTATTATTCCGGTTGATTTTCAAACTACCCCTTGTAGCTTGCACCCTTTTCAGGGGTTAACCGGCTCCATACGTGCCCGAAATATAAATATATCATTTTATATTTAAGTAACTCTCGTAGATTGCATCCGAAAACTTCGCCGACTTACGCTTTGATTTACTCCTTCCGTATGTTAAGCGGGCGGACCGTCCTTATTTCCATTCCGGGAACCCTCTCAGGGAAATTATTTTTTCCTACAATAACTAATAATAATTTTCGAATTGAATATAAATACGAGGTTTTTAATAAAACCGGCGTATAAAATAACAACGGCAGGCAAAAGCCGGGGTAATATCGAACCGGGAACGTTCGGGAAAAGTTTTGTTTAAAACGGTGGAAATACAATGGAATTGTAAACGTTAGGCAATAATTTATTAATGCGTATTTATAATGCAAAATTATTAGCGGTTATTTAATACGCGAGGCATAAAACAAAAATCAATAACGCTCCCGTTTTATCTGCGGCAATATTTTCACAATTAAAATGGCCGAAACCGGCAATAAATAAATATCCGAAACACTTTTTGCGTTCCGCTCGCGATCGATATTTGATTTGCATTAATTCCGGTTTAATTACGGACTAAATTGCAGACAACTATTGAAATCCTACGCGGAAACGCTTAATGTTCCCCGTATAATTGTGTTTTACAGTGTCGCCATAAACGCGACCGGTCGTCGTTTATGGAATCGATGGAAAAATCGAACGCGCGCGCAAATTTAATTAAAAAATAATCGAAGCGCATCGGGACTTGGTTAATACGAATGCCGAACGGGGTCCCGTTTGCCCTTTACAACCGCTCTTTTTTCCCCCGCAAATCATATTTACTTTGTGCGCGTACAAAAACAACGGCAGGCATTCTCGGTGATATTATTTATACAATATTTGCGCTCAAACAAACGCCCCGGCCGTATCGGGTTATAAGCGAAATGCAATATGCAGACGATGCGCGATTTCCATTGTCTACGCTGCAATAATTATTCTCCCGGCGAGCAATAATTTTAATTATTAGCGTTGTTACACAATCGGCTGTGGGCTTAGTGCGTTTTTATCCACTTTAATGGATATGCCCCTATCTCGTTACATTTCGGTACCGTTCTAATCCGTTAATCCATTCGATATATGCAACTTTTAATACTCTATATCTTTATAATATGTTGCCTATATAAATCATGTCTTCAAACTAACCATTTCTAATGTCATTGATTTCAAATTTTTTTTATAAAAATTATATCAATTGCAAAATTTTAAACTTTTTCTAATTACTAGTTTTTTATATAATTTTTTAAATAAGTTTTTAATAATATAAATTAAAATATGGTTGGATTTTTCGAGAAAAACAACTTAATTGACACCGTAATTGGTTAATTAACGGACGCGCGAAGTCGCCTTTTTTTTTTCTTCCCGCGACTGTCTGAATGTTATTCAAGCGTCGCGCGAGAACGAACCATTCGCAAGCGACGCACGTCCAATGTCATAGCTCGAGATCAACCTTATGGCTCTATTGCGGTAAAATGTGGGGGAGTCAGGTGCCTTCATTGTGGCCGTCTCTAAAATACGATCCCAACTTCTTTAAGGGCTCCCGTTCCCGCCGTTTCCCGTCTCCGTCGACATCATTAAAACTCGTTAATTATGCCGCGATCCGAAATTCAATAAATAACGAAACGCGTTCCCTTGATAAATGGGTACTAATTAAATGCCCTTACATCACCGACGTCGTCCGACAAGATCTCGGCGGAACTTAACAAATTTTTTAGATTAGACGGAAGATAGACGAAGCGGCGTGCCATGCAATACCCATAGGTGTAAAAGTTGCACTATTGTCCTGGGTAATAGTGTAGTTTAGAATATTTTAACAAAGCGGATGGCGCGAGAGCACTACGAAGGAGATAAATTGCCGAGAGTAATTAGATAAGTTTCCAAATTGTTTAAAATTTAACGATAAACTAGATTAGCCCCGAAGTAAAGGCTGTTTCGGATGTCCTACTAAATCCAATTTGGTGCGTCTTTAACAATACCTTCGCTAGAGAATGAGGCCGAATTACTCCGCTCTATCCTAGCTTTTCTATCACGTTCTTTTTCTACAAAGAACGACGTTTCTAGAAAAAACAATTCTTCATCAAGTAACTCTCGTAAATACCTTCAACCTAAAGTAACCCTTATATTTCGTCGCTTACGAATCAACTAAATAGTGCAAGTAACAATTCGTATGAATTTCTTTTATGCTTGATTTTTTTTATTTTGAGCCCTACGTCATTAATAAGAAAACACCGCTCAAATATTCAAATTTGAACTGCTCAAATTAATACATAGAAATTAATGTAATATAACTGAATTTCAGAAAGATGTATATAAAAATATAAGTACAAAATGCAATAAACGTTACTGCCTAACTTCACGTGATACAAGTTGTTTATGTTCGCTAAAGCGCTGTTGTCAAGTGTCTTACTGATTTCGAGGTTATGTTCACGTTTGTCTGTCCTAACCAAAACAATAAACGCTTGGCAACGTAGGATGTGACGTCACTATAAAGTGATGACGTTGTCTTTCAAATTGATGACGGAGGGCTCAAAATAAAAAAAATCAAGCATAGTAAAATTTATGCGAACTAATTATCGTTCAATAATCGAATGAAAATTACTTTTGTTCTAGACGACTAATAAATGTAGAAATAATAAATGTCAACATATATATTTTTTGATAATTTAGTGGGGAAATTCCTCGCGTATCAAATAAGCGACCGCTAGGTCCGTCGAGTCTATTTACCGTAGATCAAGAGCGTTCAGCTTGATATTTACCGAGAAACCAATACATGCGCGCTTGTTTACATACTGATTGTCGCAGTCACGTGAGAGAGGAATAGGGTAGGGCATTACCCGGGAGAAGCTACGTTCAATTATTTTACAGTGGATGCTCCGCGCAATTTCGTCCGTGTTTGCTTAAGAGTAGAAAGCTGTTAGCAGACACCTCCTTTATATAATATTTCTCCCCGCGGAGAGAACAAAGAGCTAGAGGCTGGAAGCGTCGCGACGTTGCCAGTTTCGACCGGATGCCGCGTCGACGTTGGGAAATTTGTCAACGATTATTGCTAATACGTACGACCGGATATTAATCCGCATTAGAGCGTGGTAATAATTAGCCGGGATTGCATAATTGATCAGTTTCGGTCCGGTTCGCATCGTTTCGGAATTTTTCGGTGACGTTGCGTGCAATTCGCTTTTTGACGATCGGGGGCGAATGCAAATTGCACGTCGGCGAGCGCGGCACCGTTTCTGTATCTGAAATTGAAACAATCGAAAAAAACGGCGATATCGAGTCACGAAATTAATTACAAAGTTAAAAATGTAAATGAATCCGATTGGTTTTCCGGCTTGTTTTGCCCGATGTTTGACTTTAAAAGTTTTAACCGGACGGGGTACGGCGGCCGCAACGGTTGCGGTCAAAATGGACTTGTATTCGAGGGCATTTTTCCTCTGCGGATCGGCGAAGCATATTGCGTCAATGCGGGGGGTTAGTATAGCTATATCATCCCCGTCTGACGCCTGTATTATTATTGCTGACACGCAATCTGTTCACGCTAAATTATGCCAAGGTGGCGAATCGCTAAATCCGCATTGTTTTATAAGAATATTCCTTCGAGTTCTTTGGGGGGGCAGGAAAAGTGTTGATTTGAATATTTTGTACGCGCGCCGCATACGTAATGGAAGTTGTCATCTTTTCTAACGCTTCTGATGGCTTAATCGATTCTCGGAAGTCGGACCCGACGGAGGTGAAGCCAAACCCGAAACTTCTTTAAGAACCCTCCGCGGAACTTGTAATTGCAACGTTTACGGCGAGGCGTAAAAAGGTCGTAACGAAAGCTGACCCCCCTTATTTTATCTATAAACAAAACTAACGTACAATATAAACTAGAAGGAGTTTAAAACTGGTAGTTTTATCGCAGTTAGCTATTCCATTAAGTAAAACGTAAAATCCTTATAAAAACGGCGTTCTTAAGGGCCGGCGTAAAAGTAAGCGTTGCGGTCGGTATAAATAAGGGCTGACATGTTATGTTTCCACCTAGGCACGGCATTTGTTCACTCTTACGTTATTAGCGCCCCACCACTATAAAACCTTGACGCGATAATATATTTTATACGTTTATTTCGAATTCTCTTGTCGCGGGACTGCTTTGCCGCAAGATTGTAACCTTTACACGGCACAATATGATCTTTACTGCACCATAACTTCCTCTACAATATTAAACTTTGTTCGAGAACTCTTTCCATCGGCCCTACCGCCGAAATGATTTACTATGTAATACGCCTTTCTTTCCCGTATTGTTCTTCCGCAAAAACTTTTACGGCTAACCACCTCGTAAGCGATCGTCGTTAAACCGTTTTCGCGTTAGAAGTCTAAATACGGAATAAGCATTTGACTTGTTATTAAACGGCCCACACACGTAACGATTTTGACGTACTGCACGCCGAACTACGGGTTGGAGAGAAAATCGTAGGTATTGCAGTATTATCGTTTTCTCTACACACGGTTCAAACACATCGGACTACAGTAGTTAAGATTATTGCAGTAGTAGTGTCGATGAGTGTGAACTACACACGTTCATTAACAAAATGCCAAAACGTGCTGGCGCACTTGTAATTGCAGTGTTATTACTTGATGAAGATGACGAACATAAAGTAATTAAAAAGAAAAAATGGAGTAAGAAATGGTTGCTGGACAGAAACAAATACTCACATATGAAGTTGTTAAAAGAACTTGAACAAGACGATCCTAATGATTTTAAAAATTATTTAAGAATGGATTCTGATACCTATATGACTTTATTGACTTTAATTTCGAAAAAAATTACGAAGCAAGATACTGTTATGAGAAACGCGATACCTGTAGAAGAAAGATTGGTCGCCACATTAAGATATTTAGCAACAGGATGTTCTTATGAAGATCTTAAGTTTAGAACAGGAATTTCACCTCAGGCGCTAAGTAAAATTATTCCTGAAACCTGTGAAGCTATATATAGTGCACTGAAGAAGAGTTATTTAAAGGTAAGTAAAAAAACACTTCTGCGTAATGTTTATATAATTTTAAACAAAGAAACTATTTTTTTTATTAACCCTTCGTCAGTGTGGTAATATAGCTACATCAGTAGTGTGGTGGGGTATCTTATACCCCACGATTTTTTTACATAATACTTTTACTTTTTTATAGGAGTAACAAATACTGAATATACATTTTCAAAAATATAATGGTTGGGGTATGTCATACCCCACCACACTGACGAAGGGTTAAAGAAACTAATTTTAAACTAATTTATTCGTTGGTCGAACTGGTATTGTGAGTTTGAAGCAAAATATATTCTTCGAGGTCTGATGTCAGTGGTGAGTTAAAATCACTTCTTTGTTGGTTGCTGCATCGTTGATCTTGGCGATGAGTAACTGGCATATTAAAATTTTGCCGAGATTCCGGTACTTTATTCAATACACGATGTTGATTGTAGTATGTTTGCGGCTGTTTCGAAGGGAAATATATGGAGCAATCGAGTTCAAGTTTTCCTTGTGTACCATAAAACATTATGTCAGACCATAACTTTTCAGTTATTAATTTTTGTTGATGGTCCAACTTTTTTAGTTGAAACGCTACTTTTTCCCCGTTACTGCAAACTCTTCGTCGACATTTTCTTCAACAGCTAACGCTTTTTCCGCAGCTGCATAAAGAGCCATCTTTTTTTCATCCAAACTATTTGGGCGCGTTTTTGTAGAATTATTATACGATCTTTTTCGTAAACATGATTTTGGCTTGAGTGCAGTGGTTGTAGTTTCAGAAGAAGCCGTTGAATGTTGTGAAATAGTACTGATCCATCAAAACTAGCCGGTGTATGCGGCGAATACAAAAAATCGTCAGTTTCTTCATTGTCGAAGTTATTCTATAATTAAAAAGAGACAGTAGTAGAAACAATAGTAATTCATAATTATTTACTCTCGTATCGTTAGCAAAGATTTTAGCGGTAAATTAGCAAAACGCTCCGGGTTATGATTCACGGCGTCGGGAAAAATAAATGTTTTTTGTCGCCCCCGGGTAAGGGATATTTATTAAAGCCGCGTTAATGTTTATATATGGTAAAACAGCGAATGTACCTATTATTTATACAGCGTTAATAACCGGTGGGCAATTCCCTTGATAAATGCAGCGCCGCGCCGCGCCGGCGGACCCTCGGCGGACGCGGTGGACGCGATGGACGCAGCCGACTGTGGGCCGCGGTGCATTTAGAAATTGTGACGTTATTTACACTTGTATGTCAAAGGACTTTTCTACAAAATAAACATATTCGCGTGCGCGAGCACGGAAACGCGGCTATCCGAATCCGAATCCGAATGGGAATCCGGCTGCCGGCTGTCGGCGGCGACGTCGGGGTCGGAGGCGTCACGACGTTGCCCTCTATTGTTCGGGGCGACGATCGTTCTTTCCGGGTAACTTTTAATTTAAGAAGTTGCATAATTATTCGGGGGATACATGAGACGACTGCGTCAACTTCAATAGGAAATTCAACTCGAGCCGGTCCGTAAAAGAGCCGAAGTTTGGAAACGGCAAACAAAGTCTCCGGGAGTTTTGTAATGAAGGTAATATGTTGTCTATATAAGGATCGAGGGAGGGGCAGGGGAAGCCCCGAAGACGTGATGTCACTAATTAATAGGGCGGCCGCCCGTACCTTCATATCGCGCTCCCGGAGGAACCATTGTAAGACCTCCCGCCTAAACCAACTCAGTAAGTGAATTAAAATATTTATTAAGGAGTTCGCATGGGCCGATCCCGGGGGATGTATACTTAATTAGCGCGCAGCGGGAAATATGGTCCTCTTTTTATCGAGCCAGTAAAAAGTTTCCTGGAACGGGCCGAACTTGGTCGTGTAAAGTCCAGCGCCAAAATAAAATAAAATTAGCCAATTACGCCGGGTAATTTATTACTGTTGGCAAGTAGTTTCGGCTGCCATACGAAATAATAGCGGCCGAACATAAAAACCGGCGTAAATATTGTTTCGTGAATTATTTGGCTTCGACCGTTCTCTTGCAATATGAATCCGAAGCACGCAACGGACTACTGCATTATAGATTTTGATGCTTCTCTTAGCCTTCTTTTATCACCCCACTTCTTTTTACGCTTTATTATTTACCGGTTTCATCTCTATAGTAAACTTCATGCTATTATCTAACGCTACGCCATTAGAAAATCTTATCGACAATCTTATATATAACGTATTTCCCGTCTCATTAATATCTTGCGATTCCCGCGTCGCCCGTTTACGCGGTCGCGGGAAACGATAACCAACTTTAACAAACAAATCCGCAGAGGACGGCATAATTAATGTCGGCGATTCTTTGTTCGAGGGGGGCGGAGAAAAAATTCTCGCTCGTTAATTTCCGCGAGGTCTTTAAAGCCCGCATAGGGCGACGGCGATTATTTATGACAAAGCCTAATTCATAAAAATTACAAGAGAGGATGTGCAACGAACCGTTGAAATCTTAATTCATCGCAAGGCTACACCCTACGACAAGGCCGATGGAAGCCGTTCGCGCCCCCTTTTCGCCCCGAACTTCTTTCCCAATTGATGAATAATCAATTACATGTTTTACAAGGGGGTCGTCAAACGGCACCTGGTTTGTGTTACTACCAATTCCAATCTCTCGCCCTCCGCCCGATCAATTGATGCAGGTAGGGTCGGAGATCGAACGGTTAGAGCCGCTGCATAGACGACGTCTTACGCTATCAACCCCCGCGACAAATCAATTTCAATTCACCCCCGTTTTGTCTCGCACTTCCAAACGGTTTATTCCTAATTTGTCACGAGGAATCGCCTTGGAAATTGGACGGGTCGACCCTACCAAGTTTTACTACCGCCGATGTAATAACCCCTACTTTATAATGAGGTGAAATTTCATCTTTTACCGTCAACGTTTCGACAACATTAAAATCTACGTGTTGATAGGATTGATTGTTTTTAGGTTTGATTATTTTTAGGATTGATTGTTTTGAGAGAGTAAATCGAACGTTGAACGCGCGACAACGTGAAAATATGCAAACTATTCCGCGACGGTCCTTAATTGGGAGATTACCGAGCGAGGAACACGCGTGGCAACAATTTTTTAATTAAAATAGAGCCCCAGTTCGGGGACGTCAATTTTCATTCCGCACCGGTGTCCATTATTTAACGAACGCGGATCCCCGTCCACGGCGGCGGCGCAGGTCGGCGTCGTCCCTTCGAAATCAATTCGTCGCAAATTCGCAAAACGGCGCTAAAACGAAAACGCGTCCGAAGCTCTCAGATACACGGCCAATGCGGGATTTCCGAACTCATAACGAAGTTATATCTCCTCAATTTGGCTGTAAAGTTGCAAACGCCTCTCCTAATAGACCCGGACGGTAGACGCCGTTTTGAATCCTGAGTGGGACCCGGGAATGAAGAAACTTTACAATACCCACCTACTTTGATATTCGCTATACGGAACGTCTCGCAAGAATTTCCACCGCGTTCACACCCAAACTATTCTCATATAAGGGAAACTATTAATTGTATACCCACGAAAGGATCAAAATTGAACAAGGAATCTTCTCATTTACTTTTCAAATTTTATTTTCGGGATCGTTTCCCGATTTATTTAAAAAAGTTGTAAAGTTTTTAGTTTGGGTTTAAAGTTACCGAAACCTCCACCAAATATTCTCATAACTATTCTCGTATAAGGGAAACTATTAATTGTATACCCACGAAAGGATCAAAATTGAACAAGGAATCTTCTCATTTACTTTTCAAATTTTATTTTCGGGATCGTTTCCCGATTTATTTAAAAAAGTTGTAAAGTTTTTAGTTTGAGTTTAAAGTTACCGAAACCTCCACCAAATATTGAGGTTGATACGAAACAAGAAGTTTTGTTAAATTCTTTTAGATGGGATTGTGATGTTAAAAAGACGTCATACAGTAGTCGTATATCTTCGTTTGGTATGTAAACCATTTACGTCAACGTAGGATGGGAATATTGATTGGAGCCGGCGTAGAAAGTTTAAAAAATGATACACAAAGAGTACGCGCGTAGAGGAAAAATACATTTTTCATGGTGATCATTCGGCCGCGTCCGGCGTTCACCTGTCACGAAGTCCCGGAGGAGAAAGCGGGACCGCGCTGAAATAATAGAGAAAATATCGACAATAAGGCCGGTTCGGCAGGAAATATAGATCTTGGTTAATGTCAACATGTGCTCGAGCAAAAGAAAGCCTAACCTCAATCCATCATACCCCATTTCCGGTTATTATAGAATTCAATGGAGCGAACACTTCCTTTCCTTTGAACCGCCGCTAAAAATAATAACGTCTACCTCCGAGCGGGAAATCCACCTACTCGAGATATTCAAAGGGACTCGGGCGAACTCGAAAACTATTAAATGATTTCCAAACGCGGTTTTCCCGCTCCTCTCGAAAAGCTTCACTTCCAATTTTGCTAAGTATACCACCTTACATGTTTACAACTTCGCCGGGACGGGAGCGACGGGGGCCGAGGCGTATGCAGTTGAAAGTTTAACAGACGGCGGCCTTTATATTCTTCATTTCAATTTTCAACTCTCGTCGCCCGCCCGCCCCGCGCGGCTCCGGCTTGCGCCATATATCCAAATACATTTAAATTCCGCATACATAAACCGGATAAGGAAACCTCCTGTTCGCTCTTATCTTTCGCGCACCGAATCTCGCTCCTCCGCCACTTGGAGGCCTTCGGAAATTTTTGCTCCTTACCGGACTTATGTGATTTCGAATGCGAACGATTCCACTCGAATTTGATTGCACCTCTCGCGAAAATAAGGAACGGTATATTTACACGGGGACGCACTCGTAAGTAGATGGAATAATAAAGGAAAGCAATATCGGATGAAAATCGTGAGACTTCGGACGACGCGGGACGCGGATCTACAAACAAAATGAATAAACAAAGGCGGGATTACTAGTGAGCTTTGAGCGACCTAAGCGCGAGGGCGAAGGGAGCGCGTCCTCGCTAAAATAAACACTCGCAGAGCCGTCGTCCCGGCTCTCCCCTCGAATAATGCCTATACATATCGCGGAGGAAGTTCGCAGATGTGAACCGGCCTTTAGATGGACAGGTGGTCAACCACGTGAACACCCTGGTCGCTGCCTGTCGATACCACTAGACCTGAGCAAACACACTGTCCACGGGCGTCGATTGAGAAAATTGGCAGACTTAATCGATCACACTTCGTTAGCCCGGACGCTCGCTACGTCCGGAACTCTCTTCGCCCTTCTTTCCCCCGTTCGCATTATTTAGCGCGGCACATCAAAGGCTCCCGCGGATAAATAAATTAAAGCGACCGCTTTCTTTTCTACTTTTTTACCTCGCCATGGAATTACCATCTTATCCGACTTCATTTACTACTTTTATTACGAAGTACTCTACAGGATATTTTCTAATTAAATACCGCAAATGACGTTTATAAGTAGAAATAAGAGAATACTTGCGGTAACGCTAAAGTTTTTAACAAGCTTTTATACAAAGAAACAATTTTAATACCGGCACCTCCACCAAATTTAATTATAACATTTTATTTTATTTAAATAAAATAATCTCTAGTTCTGTACTTTTACTGGTTTATTAATACGAAATGCTACTAGTTTCGGCTGTTAGCCATCTTCAGGCCTAACAAGAAGCGATACAAAAATTTTTATTTCACAAATGTTTTATCTTAATTAACTAAAATTTAAATTAAAATACTAACAGCTTCTAATGAGAATACAAAAATTATGAATCCTAATAAAGTAACATACTCCGAAAAACGATGAGCCGAAATTTGAAAATTTAAAAATTTTTAAAACTATAAGACGAACGAATTAAAATTTAAAGTTTAAAACACGTGTGGTTGTCAAGATGTTAAAATGTCTAATGCGACGTACAAGAATTTCAATGCGCATGTGGATAATGTGACGTAGATGTGACGTATAAACCAGTTGTAAAAATTAATTAATAAAATTAAATTGAAAGATTAAAAAAAATTTTTTTTTTAATTAAAATGTAATAGTTAGTTATATATAGGGATTTGGGAATTGAAGTGGGATTGAAATTTGCAAAATGGGATGAGGTATTAAGGAAGGGGGTTGGGGGGAGAAGTTGGGGATGGCCGCTAGGACCCCAAAAAGTGCGAAAGGCACACGCGGACCAAATGTGTCAATCCTCGGCATTTTGGGGAAAAGGATGGGTTAAGTACTTGTATAGAGGGATTTTTGTACCGGGTGGCCAACTAAGAATGATCACCGGCCATATCTCAATGACGGATCATCCTATTTTAATGAAACAAAAAATTTTATAAGGAAAGTGGCCATAAAAAATCGCTGGAAAATATTTTCAAGTTTCTTAAATGGCCGCTAGGGGGCGTAACCTAAATGACTGAACAGAAAATCACGATTTTTTTCATTTTCTTCAAAATTAAGGGGTATTGAAAATAAATTAATTTGATAGATAAATGAATTTCGACTAACATGCATGAAACACTTTTTGTCGTATCTCCAAAAATAAAGTGGTGGGGATGAGTTGAAAATGTTCATTTTGGATGGCCGATTACTCCAGTCATACTGAACAGAATTTAACAAACTTAATCTCGTTGGAAAGGGTTTTTCGTGGTCTACTAACGGCTCCTTACGCAGTTTCGATATGAATATTCGTTTCGCCGCCAGAGGGCGATATCTAGAATTTTGACAAATATTATAGCTTTTCTCAAAAAATTTAAATGGAACGGTATGTTCATTTCTACACGATAAAATAAAGAATTAAAAGCTTAACATGATGCTGAAAACCCGAGCTCGCTATTTTGCTTCTAACGGTAGATATTAGCCAAAAGGCAAAAACTATAGCATTATAAGATCTAGTTGACCGATGTTACATTGTTGACATATGTTTGACATACGTTTTGTTAGCGTCTGATTTCCACAACTTACTTAATATTTGATACCAATTTACATGCTAGAAGACCCGATCGACGGTTCGACTTCGCCTGTGCTCCCCCCTTACTCATCACACCCACTAAAACTATTTCGCATTTATTTTTTTTATACGAGGTTTATAACGCATATTAAATTTTGATTCAATTTAATATGACTTTTAGAATAGTGCTAGTTTCAAACTTCTATGGTAACGGCTTATCGAGATATCACTATTACACATAATGTGTTGTCATTTAAACACCTGAGAGAAAAATTAAAAATAAAAATTACCAACATGTTTAGGACACTTAAGGTAATGTGTTGTTGAAATTTCAAGTTTTTTCGACAAGCTATTCTCCTGTAAAAAAATCGCAAAGTTGAGATACTGCGCCGAGAGCCCAAAACTGGGTATATATTTTTTTATTAAACCTGTCATAATTATTATACGAGTGGGAGACAAAATTTGAAGCTTCTACTGATAATACAGAGTTAAACCACGCTAAAAACGACACCGATTTCGTTGTTTTTCGCGAGGTAGTTTTGTTATTATTCTCCTTTAAAATAAGGGGTAAAAGCTACAGCTTTTGGTCTAATATCTCCCGTTAGAAGCAAGATAGCGAGCTCGGGTTTTCAGCGTCATGTTAAGCTTTTAATTCTTTATTTTATCATGTAGAAATGAACATACCGTTCCATTTAAATTTTTTGAGAAAAGCTATATTTGTCAAAATTCTAGATATCGCCCTCTGGCGGCGAAACGAATATTCATATCAAAACAGCGTAAGGAGCCGTTAGTAGACCACGAAAAACCCTTTCCAACGAGATTAAGTTTGTTAAATTTTGTTCAGTACGACTGGAGTAATCGGCCATCGAAAATGAACATTTTCAACTCATCCCCACCACTTTATTTGTGGAGATACGACAAAAAGTGTTTCATACATATTAGTAGAAATTCATTTATCTTTGAAATTAATTTATTTTCAATACCCCTTAATTTTGAAGAAAATGAAAAAAATCGTGATTTTCTGTTCAGTCATTTAGGTTACGCCCCCTAGCGGCCATTTAAGAAACTTGAAAATATTTTCCAGCGATTTTTTATGGCCCCTTTCCTTATAAAATTTTTTGTTTCATTAAAATAGGATGATCCGTCATTGAGATATGGCCGGTGATCATTCTTAGTTGGCCACCCGGTACATTGGACTTGGTCATTGAGACATTCTAGATCTGTTCTATTGTTAATGAACTTATCGATTTCATAGTGTTCTAATAAATTAAGTTTGAATACTTTATTACTTTTGTGTAAGAGTTTAATATTGTTATTATTGTCAAAATCGTGATTATAAATCAACATATGTCTTCCAAAATTGGATTGTTCGTTCATTTTATGTTCTTTAACTCTAGTTTTGATAGATCTGCCCACTTCGCCTATGTATGTTGCGCTACAGGTACCACATTCTAATTTATAGACTCCACTTGGTCCATTAGATTAATTTTGTCTTTGGCGTTAAAGAGCTTTTTTTGTAAAGTATTTGTGTTTTTAAATGAAATTTCAATGTTGTGTTTATGGAATATTTTTTGGATATTGTAGGCGATGTTTCCCGGGAAATTTATAGAACGATATGTTAAATTTATATTATTAGATGGTAGTAAAGCTGTAGATCTATTAAATTGAAATTTAAGGTGCATTTTATTGATGAGGGTGTTGATTTGTGTTAAAGTAAAGTTATTATTAATAGCAATCTGTCTGATAGTGTTTAGTTCTAATTTCTTATCTTGTTCTGATAAGGGTGTATTGAAGCATCTATATACAGGGTGTTTAAAAAATACGTTCGAATATTTGGCCCACTTATAGATCTCATCAGTACAAACAAAAAAGTCAAAATAAACATAAGTCCAAAAATCAGCCGTTTCCTAATTACAGCCTGTTTTTCAAATTAAAATAATTTACACTCAGTAGGAGTGATTCGCGTATTTATGAAGTCATTCATGGAAATAACAAAACAAATTTTGTTCGTTTCTGTTAGTGTAGTTGCCACATTTGTTGTAATTATTGTGTGTCCGTTATTGTCAGTGTTTATTGAAGTAGTTGTTGCTGTAACCCATTGTTGAAATTTTCGAATATGCCTTATACCAACGCAGAAATGGCAGACATGCATTTTATGTATGGCAAAGCCGATGGAAATGCTTGTGAGGCACGTCGCCTTTATGCCGAAGCATTCCCAAACCGGGTACTTCCGTGTGACAAACTTTTTACAAATTTACATCAACGTTTATCCGAAGTTGGATCGTTTAAATCAAGGAACGGTGATGGTGGTCGGCCTAGATCAGTTTGTACTCCCGACGCAGAACATAACATTTTAAGACGAATTGAAGAAAATCCTGGTACTAGTACTAGAAGACTCTCTACTGAAACAAATATTAATTTTTCCCTAATTTGGAGAATTTTACGGGAGCAGCAATTGCACCCATACCATATTCAAAGGGTACAGGCTCTAGCTGTGCCTGATTATGCCGCACGACTGGTGTTTTGTCGAAGCATGTTGACAAAAGTCGCGGAGAACCCAAATTTTGTTACGAAAATTTTATTTACAGACGAAGCTGGTTTCACGAGAAATGGCATTTTTAATTTTCATAATAGCCATGTTTGAGCCGACGAAAATCCGCATGCCGTTGTTGAATCGAATCATCAACACCGATTTGCAATCAACGTTTGGCTTGGTGTGTTAGGAGACCATCTGATAGGACCTTGTTTCCTGCCTAACCGTTTGACTAATCAATTGTACCTTGACTTTTTGCGGAATACATTACCACTGCTGTTAGAAGATGTGCCCCTCAACCACAGAATTAATATGTGGTTGATGCACGATGGAGCTCCTGCGCATTACGGAGTCTTGGTCAGAAATTATCTAAACGAAAATTACAATGGCAGGTGGATAGGGCGAGGAGGTCCAATTGCATGGCCCCCTAGATCTCCCGACCTCACTCCACTCGATTTTTGCATTTGGGGGTATTTAAAGACATTAGTTTATTCAAGTCCTGTGAATAATTTAGATGAGTTGCGAGAACGAATTGAACATGCCTGCCAGACTGTTCGTATAAATCCGGGACTCTTTGAGAGAGTGCGGCGTTCACTTTTACGGAGATGTGAAATGTGTATACAAATGGAAGGAGGACATTTTGAACATCTTCTTTAAGAATCATTAATTTGTAATAATTAAAATGTATTTATACTGATATTTGAGTGTAAATTATTTTAATTTGAAAAACAGGCTGTAATTAGAAAACGGCTGATTTTTGGACTTATGTTTATTTTGACTTTTTTGTTTGTACTGATGAGATCTATAAGTGGGCCAAATATTCGAACGTATTTTTTAAACACCCTGTATATAAGCTCTAAAAGCTGCAGCTTTATGTGAGTTATGATGGTAAGAATCAGCTGGGATGATGGAATCTGTTTGAGTAGGTTTTCGATAAATATTATAAAGGATGTTATTTTTATTGTTAATTAAAGTAATATCTAAAAAGTTTAGTCTGTTGTTAGTTTCGACTTCTAAAGTAAATTTTATGTTATTATGTAAAGTGTTGATATAATTGTGAAAATTTTCTGTCGAGTTATTGTTGTTATTGTTCCAAATAATGAATACATCGTCTACATATCTCCGCCAAAGTATTACATTTTTATTAATGGAGTTATTAGGTTCAAAAATTTTATTTTCCAAATGGTTGAGGAAGTAGCATTTCGTATTAATAAACCAGTAAAAGTACAGAACTAGAGATTATTTTATTTAATTATTACAAACTGGTAATATGGATCACAACTTCGAATTTCACTCTTTATTTTATTTTATAATAGTATATTTCTAATCGGTAGTACTTATGATCGCCTAGTTTTCATCTTTGTTTTGTGCGTGATACGTGTATATTAATACCCTACCATAAGTGTTTACGTGAAGGGGATTCTCAAGAACCTTTATAAGGGTTAAAATTGAACGGTAAGATGGAGGGACGCATGCGCCGATAACCTTTTGTCTATAGTCTCGGAGAAATGCGCGCGTCGGCGGCGTAGTTATTGTTATTAGCGTGACGGCCTCTTACTGCCAACTTAATTTACTATTTCGCTCGACATCGTGCGAGAGTGGCGTTATCATCGTCGGGGGCCGTAGGGGGACCGCGGCGAGGGTAAAAGATGTTTTTCCACCCTTCATACCAGGATTTTCACTTTCGCAATATCCCCGGGATGAAATATATGAAATAAAACAACAGCGTGCGGTAGGTCACTCGCCGCCGTGCGGTCCCAAATGGTAGGGTGGCGAACTGCTATTGATTCGTCGGATACGCGTCACATGTGTACATTACGGTGAACATTGCTGAGCAAAACTAATCTACAACCCTCGTCCGGCACGCCTATAAATACGCGTTTTGACAGATTTGGCTAAGAAAGGCAAGAAATATAGTGGTATAAATTACGCGTCGCGAAAAGAAAATAGTCGATCGTACGTTACCGGCGGACCCCCGCAATCCGTTCTGCATGAGAATGTTGTATATTATATAAATCTCGATTTTATTGGAGCGTATTCGGATCGGAAGGACGATCGATCAAAGCCAAATTTCCATTTGCGGATAATTACGATTTAAAAACCACTTTAAAAAGGATAAAAGGGGGAGGAGTCTCTTTGGCGGTTTACGTTCCGATCCTCTTGAGGCGAAGAAGGGTTGCGGGCCGAAACTAGGACCGCGTGACGTTTCTAACTGGTAAATTGTAAAATATATGTGTCTGACACTTTAATTAGAGCTATGAAAAACGACCCTTTGAAAATTGTTTTAATTCGGCACGGCGCCCGAGGATAACGCCCGGCAAGATCAATTGATTATACGGCGACGCCATTTTTAACCCTTTAATTACTTTCGAGGATTTTTCTACTTTATCGCCCGCTTTATCGCGGAACCTCCCAATATTAAAACTATAATTTATGTTTTGTTATTATTTGAGGATCCTCACGATTTCGCGGCCGCTTCCTCCGCTTAATTAAAATTTTAATTAATTTTTTCTACCGGAATCGTCCCTCGTATTGTACTTAGTTAAATGACCTTTTAATATTTAAAAAGACGCCGTCACGGCGGCCGCTCTTGACGTGCGCAAGTGGCGTTTAGTTAAATTATTAAGCCCCTCGCCGAAGCCAAAGCCGAACCCGAATACCTAAACGTCGTCCGCACGCTTATTTACAAGTATCACGTCAAAACCGAAAACAACAACGGGAAGAGGGAAACGAGCGGAAATTTTCGCGTTTATATCGGAACGTTCGCGCCCCGCGCGTAATGAATACCGAAACGGAGGCGAACGTGATTGAAAACGCCTCGACCGTAGATCATGACGCCGATGCCGATGCCGATGTCGACGCCGACACCGACACCGACGTCGATTCCGATGCCGACAACGACGCCTTCTTCGGCTCCTCGCGAAGAAAGGAGTAAGGACGACGACGCCGCCGAATGCCGGAGATAGCGTCGAAAAATATGAATGAAGCCGGAATCAAGGACGGTTCATAAATTCGGCAATATCTGGCCGGCCCTATATTACAGATTTCGCGCAGTGTAAACATGATATATACACGGTTAAATTTGATCCGAGGATTCGGCTATATTTCAGCAGGTCGGAATATCTTTTCGTCTTTCGCGCCTCTCCCAGATATGGCCGGCCCCCGGGGATTGACGCTGTTTTTCGCCCGAACACCGGGAGGAGTTTATCTTGATTTACTGATTGGAAAATCACCCTCTTCCGGGGATACAAATCCTCACTTCAAATTTTAAACGGTTACTCTCCCCTACCGCTTTCCTTCCTCCGTTCGGGTTCGTTCAGGTTCGATCAGGTTGTATCAGATAAGCTAACGGCCTTATGTATCCGAGTTATAACGCGTATACGCGCCTCAAAATTGTTACGGGATTTTAAACGATTTCCTAAAAGATACGTTTCATAAAAGATACGTTGCCGGTACAAATTACGATGTACGGATCGCGGAACGGAAAGAATCTGCTTTGTGTGTGGCGTTACCGTCGTGATATAGGGGCAGTTTGTTTGCGGGGTCGTTCAAAAAGTACACGATTCCGGCGGAGCCGGGAAATTAGAGTGAAATTAATTAGGAGCCACGTATAAATTCCGGGGAATTCAAGACGAATTCCTGCCTCTAAAATCCTTGCGAGAGTCGTTAACCACGCCGAGTGATAGTGTAATTTTACGCGGCGGCGCCCGGCGTCGTCGTCGTCGGCGTGCCGAGTTTAATTAAGCAATAATATTCGTTTTTACCGTCGATTATCCGAAATTAATTATAACTTCTTGCCCCCCGGGCAGATATTGGCCCCGATGGGGCCGCCGTAATTACGCGACGTTCGGTTAAAAGTGAAACTAAAATCCTCAAAGAAACATCTTGGGGGATCCCCTACCGAGAACTCGGCCCTTTCGCCGCCCCCTTTCCCTCCCGTTAGACGCGTTCATGATTTCCCTTAGGGTCTCTCGTTTTACAGGGCACGATTATGTTAAGTGGATATGAAATTCATTGCTTCGCCTTCTCTGATACTGTAAAAATAACTTTTTTAACGCGAGGACTCCCCGGTAACCTCTTTCCCGCTTCCGCACGTCCACGCCTCCAATTCACCTTTTTATTTATCCGTACGCCTTGACGATGATGGTCCATAAAGTGGACACTGGCCACTCCGTCGTATTGTCAACATGACCACAAAATATACGACATTAACTTTCGGGGAGTGCCGATTACTACCGGATATATGGCCCAATTTTTATTTAGTACCCTTTTTCTTTCTTCCATTATCTAGACCTAGCAACATCTTTCTTCCACCTCCTTACATTTCCATCACAATTTTTACTGGTGATAAACTTAACTACGATTTGAATTATCAAATCAAATTCATAGTTGAATAGCAATGATTGGAAGGTGACAATTTTAAAAAATTATTAGAAATACTAGTATTTAATGTTAGCACTAAGATTTACAAGTATATTAAATTTCTTGTCTGCTAAGTTGTTTAGTTAATGAACAAAAACTGGGTGAGTAGACTGAGAGTATGTTCGTAAAAGATAATATCGACGAGGAGATTGTTACCAAACCGATAAAATATGTATAAGAGGACCTAATTATGCAGCCAGGCCGTGTATGTATACACGAAAGTTCTCCTAAGCCGTGTTAAGTTATAACACTGCGTCTGGTACTGTTACCGTTACGGGAATTATTAATGAGTTTTATTCAATTTTGGGGCCCTCTAAGGGGCATATCCCTTGCAGGGCGGTCGTAATGTTTGCCTAGCTGAGATTTGGCCCCCGCTAACGGGCGCGGAGTGCCCCCACAAATAATTTTTGCATTAAATATGCAAAATTCGAGTCGTATCTTGTTATTAATTTTGATAGTTTTATAGGGATTTGAAAATATCCTTTACGTTATTTGAAACGGTTGCCGCTTTGATGTCAAAGCGAAGGGAATATAGCGTTTGAAAGATTCTTTTTCTTTTCAATCGGTCGATTTCGAACGGGAATTACCGGGCGAGTATTTTTCTGGAATTAAACGCAACACCGTTCGCAGTCGGGACAACAAATGGACGCGTTATCGGTACAACTGATAAAACGGTCCCTTATCTGCGAGCGTGCAGCTTTGGGAATGATTAATGAAACGCGACAGTGGACAGGGAAAAAAAAAGCGGATCGTCGATATGCGGCCCTCGAGAAAGAAAACCGGTCGAAATTGACGTATTAATTTCGGACTATTACGTTAAATTCACAATTACGCGAAACGAGTCGCGACGACAATCAAATAACAAATAGTTAATATAATTCATTTCCCAATAAATTCAATCACGGACAAATAAAATAACGTTCTATATGATTACGCCCTCGACGTCCTCGACGGCCTCGATGATCAAACACCACTCCAACGTGCACCCGATTTAAATAAATAACTCGTTATGTATTTGCATAATAATTCATATCATTGCCATTTATTCGGTTTGGCCTAACAATAGCGCTCGAATACGAGATCAACTAATTTTCCGCAATTTTTCGTTTTGTCTCGTACGAGGTATCGCGCGCGACCGTACCCCTCGCGCGCCCAAGTTATTCTCGACGGGCCCTCCGGATCTTATGCAAGTCAATGATAGTCGTGATTTCCCAATAGATTTTCCCTAAAGGCCGTGAGTAGGTGTACACGTTAAAATTGCCAATAAACATGTAATAAAGCAAACCCGGTCGAGCAATATCGCGCGGAGAGGAAATTTGAAGGAATTGGAGCGCAGTTTTGTATTTTCCGTACATAGCCGCCTCGTAATCAATCTTTTAATAATTGGATTTGCGGGGAAATATATTTTTCCGACTGCCCAAGGTGCGAGCGGTTGTTTATTTGGCATCGCCGGCGCGGATTTGTAAAAAGCGAATTGATGGCGACAAGGCTGACTTTCTCTCGCCAAAATAATAAATAGCGCGACTTCCCGAATAATTTAGGGCCGTCGGTCCCGCTTTCGCGCGCCCTTCGCCTAATTCGGAGTAATCGCGAAGCTATACTCTTCCCGATTTTTAAATTCCTCTACAAAATTAAACGATTTCGATCCGATAAATAACTACGCGCCGGTAATGCAGTTAATTAAATTTATTCGATATAAGGGGTGCGTTTCGTTTATTTAATCAACAGTATAATTAATGGATTAATTAATTAATCCATTAACGAATTATGTCGTTAATCGACAAGGATTGATTTGGTAGGCTAAATAATCAGCAGAGTAATACATCGAATTATTGCGCGGCAGTTCGCGATCGGATGAATCGTTTGTGGAGTTCCGGTTAAGTTCAGGCAAGTTAACAAGGAAATCACTTGTTTAATTAAAGACCGATAAGGTATCGATAGAAGTAGGTTTACTCGACAAAGTCGTTTGAATGTGTCTGATTGTGAGTTAAGGAAACGATTGACGTTTTGGAAATGAAAAACCAAGTTTTAAGTGGGGTAATTACGAGAAACAAGTTGGGGCGAGATTTTTCGAAATCCTATTAGCGCGGAATATAATTGCGGGCAAACTAATTGGGAACGAGTACAAAACGTTATTGGGGCGAAGTTTGGCGGAAGTTTCGGGTATATCGCCGGGAAGTTCGTCCGGCAGGTCTTTTACGGCGTCGGCAAGGCAAGTAAGATCGTCTTAGATGGTATAGTGTTAGAGTATAGTGTATATTTCATTGATTGCGTTCGCGTTGGCTTTTGGAGAGACTGTGACACACCCGGGCGCTCATCCCAGCGAGTTTGCGTTGCCGCTGGGTGCCTCCCTCCGTAACGGAGCTGTTCTGTAGCTGCTTATTTATCGGGCGACTGCAGGATCGCGCGGTTCCGTGCCTTCCCGCCAGTGCGAGAGAGCGCCGCCATCGATTCAGCGGGAATGAGCGAGTAGGTTTAAAAGTTTTCGAAAAGTTGGCACCGCGAACGCAGCGGACGCCACCGACGCCGCCGACGCCGAAAGGACTCTCGAGGGTTGGCGATCGCACGAGGTGCTCACTTCCGCTTGCGCCGTAGCAAGCCACGTGACATGAGCAACAAACTCTTTACGCAAGTTTACCGACGCATTCCTGCCGGGCCGGTTGCCGCGAGTTCTTGTGCGCGATCCCGTGCTGCCTCTGTGATGTTGTGAGTCGCACCGGCGGCACCACCAGACCGACGAGAGACCGACTAACTAGCCGTAGCGGTAACCGTTTTCTTGGTTTAAGAAGGGCCCCAACAAGCAGTTGCCTTGGCTCCTTCACCGGTATTCGTGGGCTACAGCCTCGTCGGCGTGTACCCCTGCGCGGTCTTCAAACCGCGTGAAACTACCACCGCTTCCTCCTCGACTCAGACGGGACCGACGCGCTCCAGAGTGGCAGGCGCCAACAGAACGCAGCCGTACGCACTGCCGCAACAGCAGACACAACACCAGCAAACCGCGCCCCCCTATCAACCCCATCCCCATCCCCATCAGAATCCGAATCAAAACCAAAACCAAACTCAGAATCAGAACAACCAGAACTCTACCACGGCCGCCACCAGAGTCCAACCGCCGCAGCTGCTGGTAGCCGCCTGTAGCTGTCGAGAACCAACCGCTTCCGGAGACTTGAGCCAACTGACCTCCGCTTCCTCCAGCGCGACACCCATGCTCTTCGTCCCCTTCTCGGTGCCCAACTTCGGCCCGCCTATCAGTGGTACCAACCAGCATGCCGCCAACTGCAGCCCTTCGAAGGTAAGCCATCGCCGGGAAGCTTTCGCGATACCATACTTGGCGGATACTTTACTTGGCCTGCCTACCAACATCCTTCATCCGACGGCCGCTGACCGTCCTTCTAACATAAGTTCCTTTTTCCTTTCTTTGCCGCGCGCCCAATTACCGACTACAAATTACCGTGAAATGGAACGGACGGTCCGAGTCTAAAAATACGACGTCCGCCGCGACGAGGCCTAAGGGGCGTTAAGCGAGCCTCCTTCTATGAATATGTAATTAATATCTCGCGCTACGAACTTAGACTCGGTTGAGTCACATGAATAAATCCCAAAGCGTACCGCGGCTAAACTACATCGGGGAATCTAAACCCTACTTAGTACGACCGGAATACAAATTCCGACGATTTCGTTAAAAAGTTGGAAAACTGCCGCCGGAATTACCGCGTCGGGCACGGCGCGCCCTCGAAGGTCTTATGACGGAATTTGTTTATCTACCAATAAGTTACCCGAGGGCAAGGGCGATAATATTCGCGCCGTTCCGTGGTCTCCTCCATTGAGTTCCAAATTTATTTGCATAATCGACTGTAAGTAGTTTGTCTTCAGGGTTAACTTGCGCGGTTACCACAACTATCGCTCGCGGCACGGCAATTTAACATTTATTTTAAAACTATCCTCCCCATACATAATTTATAATTACGTTTCGAAGGGTTTTGATAACTTTGCTTAATGAAGATTATTACCAAATATTACCCTTTATAAGTTTTTAGAGTGACGTGTACGGGTGTAATTAAAACGGAAACCTGACTGTGCGAGAATTAAAACGTCATTTTCAATTTCATTCTTTCGGAATTGAAACTCCATATGACTGTCAAAACGCTAATAAATCGTAATATAGCTATCCGTGTGGAATTTAGTTTTTAGACAGAAACTATGCAATACCAACCAATTTAAAATTCGTTGATTTCAGGAATTTTCTTAATTATGAGGTTTTACGTACTATTGAAATGAAAAAGTTAAACTTTTTTGAGAGTAAAGAATTTTTGTCGGAATGTCTATGGAGGTGTATAGAATTTCGAATTTATTTATGAGGATGGTGGTTTGGGGTGTAACGATTTTCGGTTAGGGCAATTAGGTTTAATTTCAATTTTCTCTCGTTAACTAAGGGAAGTTCGTCAATAACATAAAACGAAACGGCCAGGGGGCAATTATCATAAAGTTCTCGTTAGAAATAAATTTAAACGAGTGAGAATAAAGTGTTTGGAGTGCGGGGGCCGTAACAAAGTGAAATTGTGCGTACCGCAGATGTCTAGCGGGCGAAGAAGTTTAGATAAAACGACGAAGTCGGGGGCGGGGAGACGTAGAGGGCGATCCCGATACGGGGGCAAGGGCGGGGGCGGTGCCCGAAATACTATTTCACGTCGGGAAGTTGTAAGTCTCTTTACGTTTAAGGCGGCGCTTTAAATGTAAAGGGTTGTCGTTCCTTGATCGATCTCTATCTCGCTCTCCGCCAATTACGTCGGCACGCGATGTTCGCAAAAAACGGAGGCCTTAAGGCCCCCGAGTAATTAGCGACAAATTAGTGTTTGGCGTATGGCTTATCAATATCAAACGGCCGAGTCATCAGTCATTTTAGAAATCTTGGCTTAGAAACTTTGTCGGTGATTAATAGCCGGCCCCCTAATCGGCGATTTCCATTAATTTCGCCCTGTTTTTAATAAAATTTCTCAATGGCGCATTGTTGCGGCAATTTGCTTAATTGAACGTATTGATTACCGTAAGTCGTCGTTATGCAAATAACCGGCGGCTAATTAGAAACTATCGTTCGATCGCAATCGAAAACCGTGTTATTCGCGCCGCGGCAATGGCGGCGAACCTTCGAGCGCCTAATTAGATTTAAAATTTCGGGAGGCCGAATTAATTTCGAGTATGTTCGTCCCGGAGAGTCAATCGACCGTTTCCGGCAATTTGAGTTTACAGCTACACCCCTAATTACAGTTAACCAGCGCCGTATTAGGTGCAAATAGTGCCGCGCGAGCCGCCCTCTCCACGACCCGGGGTGGCCGACCGAATTATAATCAGATTACATGGTTAAAGTAATAATTTCCGACCAAACTCGACACCCTTCCGCTTCCAAGTCTCGCGTAGTCGCGTAACTCGCTGATTTGTCATACGTCTCCGCCTACTCTCCGGTCCCATTCAGCCCGCTTAATCCGCTAAGAAATCACGGATTTGCCGAAATTGCAATAACAAAGCTTAGAATACTAGAGATGTCCAATCCCTCTAAATCGGAAATCCAAATATCAATGAAGGTTATTTAACAACAATTAGCAACTCAGTTTCGATTTTTTGGCGAGTATTGTAAAAATTAAGCCGTATGATAATTTTATTTAAAAAACCTTCTTGAAAGCTATTGAAAACGACGAGGTTGTTGAATATTCGGTGGGTTAATAAGCGGTTTTCGCCCCCAGGAGAAAAGTTTGAGGGCTGAAGAAAATATAGTGGGAGGTAGGCCGTCGACGGAAGAAGTTTGCGAGTACCTTGATGGTTTTTAATTTACGGGGGAGCGAGAGGACCGTAGTTAGGAGGAATTAAATCCCAAATGAAACGGAAACCGTGCTGATTAAGTCGCCGCGGATCCGTACTCTTCTTAATTATTAGATTAAATTCGGGGAAACATTTACTGTAGTACTTACCGAAATGCCCGGCCGGTCGGTCGCGAGGGGCAAAAACCGCATGGCCGACAGCGCCGTTGTCTCTCCCCGGCCCATGAATTGTAGCGGCTGTATCGCGCACCAGAAAACCACAATGGAAGCCGGGGGATTCCGCCCTCCCCCGATGACAAAAACCCGCCGGCAAGAAACGATGTTAGTACTTTGAGATATATGACCTATGTCGAAGGATCCGGGACTAAATAAATGTAACCCTACACTCTTCTTTATGCATCTGGGCTGCACTAAATCCCAGAGCAATAGTCTGGCGGCGCGGACCATGGCGGAATTTGATTTTCGACAACGAATTTAAGTGCCCCGTAATAAAAGTAAAGTGCCGCCCTGTATTTCTACCGTCGCCGTTGCCGCCGCCGACGCCACCACCCCTCGCGCCCCCTATTGCCGTTTGTCTGCATATCAAAACACTGCGGCCGAATGTACACACCGATAACGATAGCACCTGCTCTCTCCGCCCGTTTTGACCAACGTTTGCCCGCCAGCTCGTGTTTGCCGATCGCGGAGAGTAAACAACGCTCGAAATGGCCGGGCTTATTAAAGAAATTTTGAGGGAGGCGTCGAAAAAGAATTATTCTACGTCCGCGTACGGGAGAATAGGATGGAATACGATTTTTCCCGCGGCGACGTAGCCGTAAGGGTTCGGAATCCGCAGTCGATTCGGAGCTGGGTAAACACAGATAGGCGCGACGTCACCGACAATGTTTATCATGCAAATTGTAGATTAAAACCAATTTCGAATTCTGAACTACACGGGTACCGCAATTTGCGGACCATGTGGCGCCTCCAATTTACCTAAACTAACTGTTTTACATTTAAATGCGTGGCCCGGGGAAAAAACGCTAACGCGGCCGTCGATTGCGGCTCCCCCGCGCGAAATAATTGTCCGTTCGATATTTCGTGCGGGGCGAATTTCTTGTTTCTCGTTCCCGTTACCGAGTTTACTATCCGTCGGTGCATGATTGGGAAGAAGGCGGTCGTGAATGTTTAAAGCGGCCCGCGGGGATGGATTTCGCCCTCGCGGCCCGGAAAGTGAAATAACTTTTCGGTTTCGGCCGGTAAACGGTTAAATATTTACAATATAAAACTTCGGCCCGCGCGCCCTTTCTTATTTCATTCCGGTTCGCAATCATGGTTCGGCATCGAAACCGGAGCCGCGCCCCGTCGATAGCCGATTTTTCGTGAACCCATAACCTCCCTTATCTTCCCCGCAGCTAATTAACCGCTGACAGAATGGTACATTACTGCTAATTGCTTCCCACCGGCGGAAGATAACTATACAAATAGAATTTGCTCGCGCCCCCGGATGGATATTCTAAGTTACGAACCGCGTTTTTTCCGCTTCAGCTTTTTCGGTCGGATATCGGCTCGGGGATTTTTTTACCAACCGACCCACCTGCGGGGAAATAGAATCTGATACGCACTCCCGTCAAATATGCAATTTTAACTTCATATATTTTTCACTCTTTGTTATCTCAAATTTTCCAACTTCCAATTACAATTACTTCAAGATAGAATTTCTAATTTTACACGCTTGTTATGTCTACGTGACGCAAATTAATTTAATTTCTTTATTAAGAAAATCGATTACAAGACGAAATATGAAAAATGGTTATGTTTACTGCTTCTACGCGTGTTTTCGAAAGCCGTTATATAAGTTAATCAATATTTAATAATTAATAATTACTTTAAAGATTGACGTCTCGAAAGTTACCTTTTAGAACGTAGTAAAGGCGTTAATTACCGTAAACTTATTGTATAGTTTGAAATACTTTTGAATATAATAAGTTAATGGCAGTTTAATGTTTATCGTGGGTTTAAGGATTGACGCTGGGTTAGTTTCTAAAACGTGACAAGCGAAGTTAAGTTAATTGTGAGACGGCGATGCATATAGTAGACCGCGGGGTAACGAGGAAGATATGCAAATCTTATTCATTAGAAAGGCTATTGTCTAAAATGCAAGTTCGGTAAATCATTTCGCAGGCGGGTAGGTTCTGTGTCGTTACACATTCATTAGCGGCCTTTTTTCCGGGCGGTCCCGCCGGAGGGCAACTAATGGAACGTAACGTTTAGGGTTCGTCCGTTAAGTACGGCCCGATGGCACTTGTTAACTATCGCTAATCACGTAAAATCCTCACGGACTTTTTTCCGCATTCCTTATCTCCCCTGCGGAGCCGTAAATATTATTATGCAAAGCGGGCTTAACGCAAACAGCGCGGACTCTTTACGTCGTTCGCCTTACAATTATGAATGCGGCGGCATAAATTCCCGGCGATCCCGCGAATCCTTAATAGTCAAACTATAATTACGGTCATTTAGTCACGCGAGCGCCGACAAACAATTTATGCCGTCCCGCGAACGTACCTTTAACGTCATCGTTAATCGCGGCGTTCAATCGGGTTCGTATTGCGGGCGTTCCGCGATTTGCGATTTGCGATTCGCGATCCGCGATCTGCGACCGGGAATATCATCTCGCGTCAATCTTTCGACGGTAAACGACGCCGTAACCGTGCTAACTCAATCCGCCGTCGTCCCGACGAGCCGCGATACGTCAACGTCAATAAAAACGAGCGCGTCCGAATTATGTTGACATTAACGCCGACGGCGAAACAACTAATCTACACTCGACGGCTCGGGAATCGCGTTCCTAGCACCTTCCCTACGCGGCAATTTAATCGCCTGATTTACGGCGAGCACTGCAAGCAATTTCGGAATTTATTTCTTGTAAATTACAAAAATTGATAGTGCGCCCTGCGGCCCCCTGCGGCGTAAATCATTATTAATAGTTTAATAATTTCTCGGAACGTGAAAAACGGTCGTCGCTGATTGACGAGTTAATACCGTCGGGCTTCGCTAAACAATTCCCGATCCGTGATTTACGGCGGCTTTATTCGCCGTTTCGTCGTCATTTTTTCCGCATTATCTTCGATACTCGGCCGGGCGTAATATTCGGGCGATTCGGCGATTTCCCTTCTTTCGGCCACTCTCGGACTTGGCCGACCGGTAGGTGGGTAGGTAAGTTGGGAACGGACGATCAATTTTCGAATCTAACAAAGGCTCCACAGGTCCGTCGGCGAGGAGTGGAGTCCCGCGATACGAAGAAAGAAATATTCCTTTATGAGTATTTTCGGTCCCGAAGGGCGTGCTTATCTCCAACTCCCGTCCGTCCAGGCTAAATATTAACTGTCGCCCGCGAGACGACGGGACGTGGACCCGTGATGTTTGCTTTTAATCGATATTCGGCTACACCCGCCTCATTATATACTACATCGAGACAAGTCTGAATTATTCATTTTATGTACCCAATCATCTAAAACGGCCAGCGGAGCAGAACAAGTTAAAGCATCATATTTCACTTCGTTTTTTAACCTTTTTTCCCTACAGTCGCATTTGCATATTTAGTTCGTCTCGCGGGTTTTTCTTTGCCTTTTTCCTCGCCCGCTTTTACTTCAAACTTCCGCCCGCTTTTCAACTATACCATCGAACGACCGCCGCTCTTAAACCTTCATCGCGACGATAAAATCTATACTTGAAAAACGCCGCTTTTTAACTCCTCTAAACCGCCCGGTTCCTATCGGTTGCGACTACGGCCTCCTACGCAAATTCTATACGATACCAACCACTTCCGAACGGGAGGTATCGTAATTAGATAGAGACCTTACAAAGGATTCTCTATTATAATAGAGAGGGAATCGATGTTCCGAAAGATCGATTACAATTCCTAAACAAATCGCACGGGGAAGTCATATACAACCGTGACTATGATACGGCGAAGTCGTACGGAGGCAAATTTAAAAAAGTGAGCGAAGCGAGAGGCTCGAAAGCTTGAAAAGGTTGGCGTTTGTTCGAAACGGGGAGGATTTGAATGGAATTAGACGTCTGTATCTATTGTACGAGTGGCAATTTGAAAAAACGAGTTCGCATTCGGGGTGCGAGCGAGTAGGTGTACGGTGCGAAATGGAACGTTAAAACTTTGATAAAATCGTGAAATTTTTATCGGACGCGGGATCCGTTCGGAGTCCGTTTTGTCACATGGACAGTTTTTCAATAGCGGTCTGCGGTCAGAGGCGCGGGTCCGCGGGCGCAAAAATTTGCTGATTTCGTTCGCATTTCTCCTGACAAGTGATATGAAACGACAAAGGGGAGAATTGAATTACGGGGAACGTGTCGCGATTTGCCGCGCTCGATCGACAAAGCGAGCGAGCCGGAGACGATTTGTCTCTTAACCCCGCGGCAAGTCCCCGCGGTGCCTTTAAAAATAGTAGAAAATTAAAATCGAGCGGTTCCTCGATGACATACGACGACTTTACGCGGTTACTCCGTTCGCGAGCGTATTCAGAAAGCTTTTACGGGAATCCGTTCGAAAATATGTGCGACACATAGCGCCGGCAGACTGCGGGAGAATATCTAATGCATTCCCCTGCAGGGGATGTCAGCAACATGCTGAGAGTCATTTTTAATCTGGCGAAACGTTATCAAATACACGGTTGTGCCTTTAGGCGCGGTAATCCAATTTTCATAAAGGTAAATGCAAATTCCGGATACGCATCTAAACGGGAACGGAATCTCCCTTTTTCCTTTTCAATTTTTTTGTTCGCGCGTACTTTCGTTTTCCGTTATTTTAAAAGAGCGCGTCCGAAATTTTCTTCGCCACATTTCTCGGATCGGTCGAGCCCTTAATCCCGTATATTTGTAGGATGGCCGGATGTTGACGCGTTCCTCTATAGACTCGTAGAGACACATGGCGCCGTAAAACTAATTGCTTGCTTTTCTGGTCACGTCGCGAATGTCCTAATAGAAATGGTATGTTGCGGCTACGGAGCGGGACCGTTTATTTTATTAAAAACGCGATGGACCTTACAATCGGAGATTTGTTAGACGAAATTACGCTTCGCGCGCCATATGGCGACGACCTCGGGCGCGACTCGAGGTCGCGAAAAAACAACCCCCCGCGGCCCTATTTTATTCATATTAAAGACCGTCCGCTCTGAATATGAAAGTGTGAGGCGGCAAACGAGGTCGGCCCGGCAATAGTATTTCATCAACCGAGGAAGAACTATGAAAAATGCAATGAGCGCGCCAAAGTTTCATGCAAATGAATGGACAGCGACCCCCCTCGGGTGGGCATTATTAATTTATACGCCATCCCCCCGCTACGACAACCGTGGGCGACGAACACCCCACTTTAAATCGAATACTAGTATTTTACGTAGAATACGTTTCAAAGGGAAAGACTACCAAAGAAGTGGAGTAATAGTACTTTATATTAAAACTGCCAATCATTTCTCTCGGTTTTATCAGATGAGTTCTTGCTAAATTGAAATTTGCACATTTATTTATAATGTTTGTCATTTTCCCGTATTTCATTTTTAGTAGATAGCACGCATGAGGTGCGAGATTATGATCGGGAAGAAAAGGGATGGCGGGGTCATTGCGCGACGGTCGTTGTATCGCGATACAAAGTAAATATAAAGAAGTTTTACTGTAAACCATAAAGCTGTTATCACAATAGAGCAAATCCCGAATGTATTGTATGCGCGGCATACTAAACAAAGTAGTAAACTGCTTATCTGCAGCGGAGAAGTGTCGATGGCGGTATCTGCCCGATAGAAAGGTTTAGTACGACCCGCGCCGGCGGACGTTCGGCAATAATTGTAAAAGAACAATTCGGCGTCCCACTTTATGACATTTTACATTTTCCTCGCGGAGCGGCGGCGTTTTCCCGCGCCTCGAAGGTCTATACGGGCGGCGGAAGTGTACCCGCGAGTGCCATTCTTCTTGATGTATCAGCTGAGATACCGCGCTTTGGCCCCAAATATTTTAGTGGCCCCGTATCGCGGGGAATATGCAAAGCGGTCCCGTTCTATCGATCATAAATATTGCATTTAAAAAGAACGCGGGCTCCCGTTTCGGGCGACAATTTACGTCCGCCGTCGGGCAGGGGGAGGGTAACAAATTAGGTATAATAAAGAGCCCGACTGCCGCGGGCGTTAAGGGTAATCAAAACATAATAGGCCGAAGTCGGACTTAGATAATTAACTAATTTGCAAGCATCGGTGTTCATTTCTCAAAGTTCATACGGGCCCATTATTTGAGAGGGTAATTGTTAGCTCCCGACGGCGCCCCGTACGGAAATACAAGTTGCATCGCACGGCATACGGTCAGCTTACGTTCGACACCCCCGCGGCCGCACCCCAGCTGGGGGGCGGCTTTCCGGACCGCCTGATTTATATTAAACGCGTTCCTACCGTATTCATAGGGACCCCATTTCCACATCGTAACCGTATTATTTCCAATCTACCTTAACTAAGTTCAAACCTAAAAAGACCGACCGACAAACCACCACTTTATTTGTTCTAGTAATTTGTTACCGAATTATTTTTTCTTCCAAGATTGCACGATTTTTACTCATCAATTTTAATGAAAGGTATCGATCGATAGGTATTGGTACATATTAAAAGTATGTAAAATATTAGAGCGCACTATTCAGCTATTCATGAGTGAAACGAAAACTTCGCGATTTAGGGCCAAGCTTATACAGGGTGTTTAAAAAATACGTTCGAATATTTGGCCCACTTATAGATCTCATCAGTACAAACAAAAAAGTCAAAATAAACATAAGTCCAAAAATCAGCCGTTTCCTAATTACAGCCTGTTTCTCAAATTAAAATAATTTACACTCAGTAGGAGTGATTCGCGTATTTATGAAGTCATCCATGGAAATAACAAAACAAATTTTGTTCGTTTCTGTTAGTGTAGTTGCCACATTTGTTGTAATTATTGTGTGTCCGTTATTGTCAGTGTTTATTGAAGTAGTTGTTGCTGTAACCCATTGTTGAAATTTTCGAATATGCCTTATACGAACGCAGAAATGGCAGACATGCATTTTATGTATGGCAAAGCCGATGGAAATGCTTGTGAGGCACGTCGCCTTTATGCCGAAGCATTCCCAAACCGGGTACTTCCGTGTGACAAACTTTTTACAAATTTATATCAACGTTTATCCGAAGTTGGATCGTTTAAATCAAGGAACGGTGATGGTGGTCGGCCTAGATCAGTTTGTACTCCCGACGCAGAACTTAACATTTTAAGACGAATTGAAGAAAATCCTGGTACTAGTACTAGAAGACTCTCTACTGAAACAAATATTAATTTTTCCCTAATTTGGAGAATTTTACGGGAGCAGCAATTGCACCCATACCATATTCAAAGGGTACAGGCTCTAGCTGTGCCTGATTATGCCGCACGACTGGTGTTTTGTCGAAGCATGTTGACAAAAGTCGCGGAGAACCCAAATTTTGTTACGAAAATTTTATTTACAGACGAAGCTGGTTTCACGAGAAATGGCATTTTTAATTTTCATAATAGCCATGTTTGGGCCGACGAAAATCCGCATGCCGTTGTTGAATCGAATCATCAACACTGATTTGCAATCAACGTTTGACTTGGTGTGTTAGGAGACCATCTGATAGGACCTTGTTTCCTGCCTAACCGTTTGACTAGTCAATTGTACCTTGACTTTTTGCGGAATACATTACCACTGCTGTTAGAAGATGTGCCCCTCAACCACAGAATTAATATGTGGTTGATGCACGATGGAGCTCCTGCACATTACGGAGTCTTGGTCAGAAATTATCTAAACGAAAATTACAATGGCAGGTGGATAGGGCGAGGAGGTCCAATTGCATGGCCCCCTAGATCTCCCGACCTCACTCCACTCGATTTTTGCATTTGGGGGTATTTAAAGACATTAGTTTATTCAAGTCCTGTGAATAACTTAGATGAGTTGCGAGAACGAATTGAACATGCCTGCCAGACTGTTCGTATAGATTCGGGATTCTTTGAGAGAGTGCGGCGTTCACTTTTACGAAGATGTGAAATGTGTATACAAATGGAAGGAGGACATTTTGAACATCTTCTTTAAGAATCATTAATTTGTAATAATTAAAATGTATTTATACTGATATTTGAGTATAAATTATTTTAATTTGAAAAAACAGGCTGTAATTAGGAAACGGCTGATTTTTGGACTTATGTTTATTTTGACTTTTTTGTTTGTACTGATGAGATCTATAAGTGGGCCAAATATTCGAACGTATTTTTTAAACACCCTGTATATTAGTGGATGGTATTCTCTAGAAACCGCCCATCGTTGAGTCACCACAAACCGGCTTCTATATGCAGATCCAAATGGTTGAAATTAGTGATGTGACGAATAGTAGTTCAACCGAATAACCGAATACCGAACATTCGGCTAAATTGGAAACGGATATTCGGCCGAATATTCGGCCTTTGTTGACTGCCGTGAAAATAAGGTTCAAAGAAATAGAGAACCAAAAAATTATTTTATGGCAACGTCGTTGAATCTCCGATACCTCTTAAACTTTTTCTCACTTGAGAACATATACGTTAGAAGGCATACTTTTTTTGGAGGCACTTGGAAGAGATTTAGACTCGCTAAACTCCGGAAGCAGTAATAGCGATGAAAGTAATAAGATGAATATAAACACAAACATTCAGCAGTTGTCCCCTAAGACAGGCAAAAATTTGAATCGAAGTCATTTTGCGACTGCTATAAAGTCATAGCCACATCTAGTAAGGCCGTTAGTGACTTCAATCCTGTAGTTAGTGAACTGGACTGTTACTTGTATGAGGAATTACTAAAGAGAGAGAGCAAGTTCCATTTGTTTGGTGGAAACAACATAGCTTAAAATACCCAAAAATAAGTAAACTGGCAAAAGTGTACTTATCAGCCCCATCAAGTACAGTTTTCAGTGACCAGTTGTTCTGTGAAGCAGGAAAACATACAAAAAAAAACTAATCGACAATTGCGCAAAAAGCCATTGTATGCTCATTTAATGTATTCTTCGAATTTATTAAAACTTAGAGCACTCACATAGACAACCGAATATTCGGTAAATAAATTCAATATTCGGCCGAAAACCGAATATTGCAAATGAAGTCTAATAAGCCGAATACCGAATAATTATTCGGCTTCGGTCCCATCTCTAGTTGAAATCCCATAGTCTATTTTTTTGTATTTTTAATATATATTTTTTTATATTTCTCTTTATTTTATGTTTTTTAAAAACCAATAATTCAAGATACTTATTTATCGATACCGTTTTAATCAAAATTGGTAATTACAAGATCGTGCGATCGCCTAAACACTGATTTATGCTTGAAACAGGCTTTTATATTTTAACCGTAGGTGGTTTCATTATCAAAAATTCGTGGATATAATTAAATTTTTTTTATTTTCTTGTAAAAAACTGGGTTCGTTTAAAAAAACCGAAAATACGTTTGTTATGGAATGGAGGATGAGTAAGAATTGGTTTGATTATAGCATTGGAAACGTACATATCATGTCAGTAAAATTGAAAACAACGTTAAAATGTGAGGAAATTTTAGTAGAAATTTGTAAAACGTTAAATAGGAGGTTTAATTGTGCGGCATCTACTAGTCTATAATTTGCATTACAATCGGCAATTTGGTAAATGGGTCTTTAGCGCACATTCACCCGTAAAACGGCATCGGGCTGACGGCGCGAAATAATATAAGGGTGAATGAAATTTCAATAATATATTTATGAAGAAAAGTTTCCACCGCGAGGTGTATTCCGGTAGCAGATGGCGCCTTATGATATTCATATCACCGGGGGCGAAATAAGGGTGGTAATCTGTCAACATTCGGTTTATTAGAAAAATACGGCACGAAGGGTTTGCTTTGATAATTTTTTGCTTCGGTTTCCACCGTAAAGTTAGCGGAAATGAGGGACTACTTCCTGCTCTTAGTGACCGGACCGTTTCGGAAGGGAAACTTTTTCGAAAGAATTGAACAGGTAAACTGCAATTTAAAAGTTTCCACTTCTATTAAATAACGTCCGCGGGCGGGGGTTACTAATTTTAGTCATTTTCCCTTGATTTGTTTTCTCCGGCAGAAACTTGAACCATAAATGTTTTAATTTCGAAATAATTTAGAGCGCTTAATATCGAGGGGGAGAAATATTAAAATACTTAAAACGCGGCATAATTATTTTTCCCCGTAACTCATTCACTCCTTTCTCCGCTTCCTCGCCATTGTTAAACGGACTTAAAGGGACGTCCGCCGTGAAACACATTCTTATCGCAAACCCTTTGTTCTTCGAACGTATTATTCCAATTCATCAAGCGCATCACATACAGCGCCACCTTTAACTTCAAAATGTGCTACACCGACTGTACCGCGTCTCAATTACATTAAATTTTCCTTCACGTATCTATTTAATCGGCAACAGAATTTAATTAAAGTCTCTTCTTACATTTAGAGCAATCGTTTTTACACCTTACGAAAATTAACGTAAAAGTTTTCGTTTTATTTGTTTATTTCATTAATTATTTATTTAATGCTCATCTAAATTTGTCATCGTTAGCTTAAAAAACCTTAGAGTTTCATTTTGTCTTATTTAGTGTTACTTGAAACTGAATGTAAACATTCCTTTCAACGCAATTTTTAAGTTTTCATGTTAAACGAGTAACTTGAAAATGATAATTTCTTAATAGAATTTAATAGAAAGTTTAGGGTTAAAAATTTGAAATTGGTTACGGTTGGAGTGGCTTTCAGGGGAAATTTAAATCAGTTTCTTAAGATAGTAGTAAATTTCAATAAGCCAAGACGCCGCTTGAGCTCCAAGTTCCATCCCCAGTGAATTAGGGGGTAACGGTTGAAATTGAAACATTTCGAAATTTCGAGCAAGGATAATATTGCAATTGGGGTCGTTCTGGAAGGAATCTAATTATTCCCTTAGGCCTCGGGGCGCACCTTTAAGGCTGCAATCTCGTCGGAATCGTTGCAAGTAGCTCCGCCCGCGCGGGAAATTCGTATTCAAATACTTCTTCTCGGACAGCGACGGCGAAAAAAACTTATCACCGCGACCGCCTCATGAATACTAATTGATATAATTATTTTGGACGCCGTCGCGGAATTTTAAGCGAATATTTCGCCATGTTAATTGATTTTGTAATTGAATACGAGCCGTCTCGGAACGGTCCTAGCCGGTGATCCCTGTAATTCCCCCCCTCTATCTGTAATTTATATTCCCATCATTTTTTCCGCGCCGAAATTTTCTCCTCTCGAGGGAAATATAATTTATTAGGCCGCACTTAAGCTCGTAGATCTTCTCGCGCTAATTGTTACACCCACTCAATCATCCCGCAAACTCACCCCCTCCACCATCAGAATAGTAAACCACAACCGATCTATGAATATACACACAAACGCACGTTACCCTAATTAATATTCAAAAGCTAGGTAAACTTGTTAAATGAACAGTTTAGGTAATCAAATTTTTTTGATTAAAGTAGTACCGGTCGATAGGTATCAGTACACATAATACATAGTATAAATTAGTAAAATATTTAAATCGCGTTTAAAATTCTTGATTGAAAATCGTGTGGTTTAAAACGAAAAAATAGCTGAATAAATAAAATATGTTTTTTTTATTCGAATCATCTGGGTTTGCATCTAGAAGTTGATTCGTGGTGACTCAATAAGGGGTGGTTCTGGAAGGAGATCAAGCACTGACATAATCGTTTAATGACTCAATGGTGGGCCAAAGGACGCTTTAACATCGATTGGCCCCCTCCAGAAGGCCGGTTAGGGGCAGCTCAAATGTGACCCAAAGTGCCCCAAAGTTGGTTTGGGATGGTAGAAAAGTGGCTGAGCTATCATTTAACCACTCAATGGTGGGCCAAAGGACGCTTTAACATCGATCGGGTTCCTCCAGAAGGACGGTTAGGAGCAGCTCAAATGTGACCCAAAGTGCCCCAAAGTTGGTCTGGGGTGTCGAAAACTGGCTGAGCGATCATTTAACCATTCAGTGGTGGGCCAAAGGACGCTTTAACATCGATCGAACCCCTCAAGAAAACCGGTTAGGGGCAGCTCAAAGGTGATCCAAGGTGCCCCAAAGTTGGTCTGGGGTGGTCGAAAAGTGGCTGAGCTATCGTTGAACCATTCAATGGTGGGCCAAAGGAATCATGTCAATAACCGGAGTGATCTTCAATCGTGAACTTGATACGTAGGATAATAGGTATACAGTGTGCACCCATTCGATCTGCGAATAGACGCATTAGCAACAGTTGGGCGATTGTAAGTGGGCGGAGCTTGCGCTCTCAGAACAGTGTGGCTAGAACGGTGCGGTTGATTCCGTCTGTTTTCGTCGCACTTCGAGGTTCGTGTGGTTACTGCGTCCTGTGGATAGAGCCTTTCAATGTGTTAGACAAGGCATGGAATTGCATATGATGTTAATGAGTTAGATAAAGAGACACATATCAACTCCAATCGACCCGATAAGTAAACACAAGTGTCGTTTTTTGGTTGATGGAAGGATAAGTTGAATTCTTCTACAAATATTTTTTGTACATTACCTCATTAGCAACATCCGTAATATCTTTTTCATTGCAATAAATTTGATACAAGCCATACATTTTTGAAACGTTCAAGTTACACCGTAGGTATTTTTTCTCACTTCTATTCCTAGAATAGTGACTCTCATATGCAGGAAACGAGTTAATATGATCAATTACATTTTGTTTAGCATTGGCAGACAGTTTTATTTGGTTTCCATGTTTACCTCTCCCATCTGGTGGATACATATTGGTGCCTAATTTCATTATTTTTTCTACAATAACTCTAATTTTCATTAACGTAATTGAAAATGTATTTAAAAACACAGTTTGACATACTTCTACTTTTTCGGTTCTGCTTTTTTACTTTTAAGAAATATTTTCGTGAGAAGTTACAACGACTTTTACACTTATTGCCTCTAACGTTTCTTCAAATTCTTGTACTGAATCGCTCAAGAACTGGTTCTGACTTTCAACGGGTAGAGTGTAGAATTCTTCAAATAAATGCTTTCGATCACCTACACCAATTCTCTTATTGCACTTCATTCTACACGCACAAGGAGGGTACAATACTTTGGCAGGCTTGGTTTTCCCTGTGACAGATACGTATTCTTTCGTAGTATAAACGTAGTATATCTGTCCTGTGCTAACTAATAGAAGCCTTATTATCGTTCTTTTTCCACTTATGTTAAAGGTATCCGCAGCTCACCGGCGTGCACACGGTAGATATAAATAAGAAGGCTTTCACGGTTGGTGTTAACTGAACTTAGGCTAGGAACACGTAGAACGCTGGTTACCAGCGCTGGTTGAACCAGCGTTGACAAGCGTCAACAAGCGAAAAGAATATTGCTGTATTTTTAAATGTACGCAAACACGTAAAAAGCGTGTCTGGACTTGTTGGCGCTTGAAGCCGGCGCCGACCAGCGAACAAGAATGTACAAAACATTTATTATACGCTGGCGAGCAGGTTTCGCGGTAGGTTCATCAAAAGGTGGTTGTGTTTAAAATTGATAATAATTTGTTATTTTGATTTAAATATGAGTGCTATAGATTGCGATCAATTAATTTTTTTTGTTTTCGAACGACGGGCGATATGGGACAAAAGAATTAAGGAACATTCCAACAGAATATACAGGCTGTTCCGTAATGATATGCAAATATTGAAGGGGGTGGTTCTACATCGAAAATTAATTATACTTTCTTATATAAACTATGGTCCCAAAATGTTACTAAAATACAGGGTATTCACATTAAACAGATTTTAACTACAAACAGTTGTTTGAAATGTCAAACGTACATAAAACAACAAATGACATTTAGGTTCAGCCACTTAGATTTATTGCAAAATTGTATCCTTAATAATTACAATACGTAGGGGAAGGTGGGTATGTTTGGGACGGTGGTATGTTTGGGACAATTGATCTAAACCGAAAACTTGTTTGAATTTACCCCGTTGTCATACTTTAAATTTACTAGTGCTACCTACAGTGCTACATCGCCGAAACTTGAAATGCAGTCAGTTATTTTAACCTTAAAAATTGGACGTTTGCGTTTATCTTGTTTCAAAGTAAAAATCGGGTGCATCAGATAAGTACTAGTTATAACTATGTTTATTTACAAAACTTAATAAATTATTATTGGTGAAGTCTACAAACTGTTTTTGATCAATACACCTTGCTGTTTTTTATTTGTGTCCTATACTAAAATTTAAAAAAAATAAAATGTAGACAAACTACAATGAGGTATGTTTGGGACATTGAAAGAAAGGGATATTTGGGACGTCCCAGATATACCTCCTACATACATAATCGGCTCTTGGTAATTGGTTCTTGAATAACCCGTGCAAAGCAGTTACAATTTACAAAGATATTACAAAGATATTAACAAGCACACCCGAAAAACTGTTAATAGAAGAAACATTAAAAATCAAGAATGAAAAATTTCGAAAAAGGGAAAAGAAGGTTAAACACAGCGTAAAAAGAAATTAGAGACGGAAGAAGATGAAGAAATCAATTATGCGTCCGTCACTTTGTGACTGTCCCATACATACCAACGCAAGGTACGTTTGGGACAAAAGTACAAATGATCACTTCTACTGCCACAAAAATCTAACTATTAGAAAAAATGACATCAAATGAGTACCAAAATATAGTATAAACAGTAAGCTATTCGATGGTATACATTTTAAAATTTTTATGTTGCTGGTATGGCCACAATTAAATGGATTATAAAAAGTGTCCCTAACATACCCACCTTCCCCTATTATTTCTGTTGAACAACCGACAGTTTTTATTTTTTCTCTCAAAAAACGGCGCATTGCAGTCCAAAAACTCAAGAAGGCTTTTATTTGTCAATATGAAGGGGGAATTCAAAAGTATTTTTTATTTGGGAAAAAACCATTGGCGTACCATTTTTTTCTTTAAAAATATTAAAGTAAGTACTCGTACACACGCCACTGTTAAAGATAGAAATTAGATTTGTATTGAAAGATATGCGTCTTTATTAATAGTCACTATATGCCAAATTTCATAAAAATACCTAAAGCGATTCCGAAAGTATTAATTAATATCCTTTTTTTCTAAACCTTTAACACCCTGTATTTTAGTAACGGAACATTTTGGGACCATAGTTTATATAAGAAACATGACTTCCGGTTATATCAGAAGGGGTTAAGGAATTATTTTATTTGAACGTAATATTTATTTTTCGTTAGGTTGGTTAATTTAAAAATAATTTTCTTTGAAACATTTTTTTCTATCACTTGTAGTTTCAGAGAAAAAAAATATTTTTCATATTTTTTTACGTTTATGTATTGGTCTGTGTTGCACACTAAACAGTTCACAAATCTAGTGCTGGTTTTAAGCTTTTTACATGTCCGCATTAAGTGCTAGCAAGCAATAGGCATAAGCGTCCACCGATGCGCTCATAAGCTCGCTTACAAGTCAGCGTTGTACGTGTTCCTAGCCTAAGACTACAACTAACATTAGCGCTAACTCTAATATTAGACCTAGAACTAGGAGTTTGCAACCTTCTTCAGAAACTCGTCGAAGTCGTTTCACACTCGAACACTTCGAACAACCTTCTTCAGAAACTTGTCGAATTCGTTTCACACTCTAACACTTCGAACTCGTTTCTGAAGAAGGTTGCAATATAATACAAACAGATAAAGAAGTTCGAGTCTTTGGAACGAAGAGCACACGAGAAGAGGAATGATGGCTTGGGTGTGGAAAAAGATCAAGTGTCCCTCTGACAGAGGAGGAAACTTCAGTGCTCGCCAAAGAACTGAATTATGCAACCTCACTTCGAACTCGTGCCTGAAGAAGGCTGCAACATGGCATCCGAAACATCAAACGCTTTTTCAAAAGCCGCACGGCTAAACTCAAAAGCTCCTAATTCTATGTCTAGTGTTAGAGTTAAAGCTAATGTTAGTCGTGGTCTCAGGGCCGTATCCAGTAAGTGCGGCGCCCGATTAAATTTTTTTCGCGGGGCCCCACAAAGTTTAAATAAAAATGTTCATTTGTCTGTTTACATATTGAAACAATAAAAATATTGAATCTCTCTAAAAAAAGGTCATGATACACAAGTCAATATTTTCCTATATTATAAAACATAAAATTTTCACTTCATGGAGCTTTATGAAATCGAACACTACATGATACGGGGTCTCAATTTTAAAATGCGGGGCCCCTTCAAGCGCGGGGCCCCATTGGGCGCAATCGCCTCATATCCGGCTCTGCCTGGTTTTACAAGGAGACCACACGATCTTGTATTCACTGATTTTGATGAAAGTAGTACTAATCGATAGGTATCAGTATAAAGTACAAATATGTAATATATTAGGGCCCACTATTCAGCTATTCGCGAATAAATCGCGATTTCAGTTTGCGATTCAAGGCCACACCATTTATATGTCAATGGTTAGCTTCCTCACGAACCCGCCCCTTGTTGACTCACCATGAATAGGCTTCCATGAGTGGCTAACCACTAACTTAAAGTGGCGTGGCTTTGAATCGTGAGTTGTAATCGCGATTTACTCGCGAGTCGCTGAATAGTGCATCCTAATATTTCACACATTTGCACTATACAGGGTGTTTAAAAAATACGTTCGAATATTTGGCCCACTTATAGATCTCATCAGTACAAACAAAAAAGTCAAAATAAACATAAGTCCAAAAATCAGCCGTTTCCTAATTACAGCCTGTTTTTCAAATTAAAATAATTTACACTCAAATATCAGTATAAATACATTTTAATTATTACAAATTAATGATTCTTAAAGAAGATGTTCAAAATGTCCTCCTTCCATTTGTATACACATTTCACATCTCCGTAAAAGTGAACGCCGCACTCTCTCAAAGAGTCCCGGATTTATACGAACAGTCTGGCAGGCATGTTCAATTCGTTCTCGCAACTCATCTAAATTATTCACAGGACTTGAATAGACTAATGTCTTTAAATACCCCCAAATGCAAAAATCGAGTGGAGTGAGGTCGGGAGATCTAGGGGGCCATGCAATTGGACCTCCTCGCCCTATCCACCTGCCATTGTAATTTTCGTTTAGATAATTTCTGACCAAGACTCCGTAATGCGCAGGAGCTCCATCGTGCATCAACCGCATATTAATTCTGTGGTTGAGGGGCACATCTTCTAACAGCAGTGGTAATGTATTCCGCAAAAAGTCAAGGTACAATTGACTAGTCAAACGGTTAGGCAGGAAACAAGGTCCTATCAGATGGTCTCCTAACACACCAAGCCAAACGTTGATTGCAAATCGGTGTTGATGATTCGATTCAACAACGGCATGCGGATTTTCGTCGGCCCAAACATGGCTATTATGAAAATTAAAAATGCCATTTCTCGTGAAACCAGCTTCGTCTGTAAATAAAATTTTCGTAACAAAATTTGGGTTCTCCGCGACTTTTGTCAACATGCTTCGACAAAACACCAGTCGTGCGGCATAATCAGGCACAGCTAGAGCCTGTACCCTTTGAATATGGTATGGGTGCAATTGCTGCTCCCGTAAAATTCTCCAAATTAGGGAAAAATTAATATTTGTTTCAGTAGAGAGTCTTCTAGTACTAGTACCAGGATTTTCTTCAATTCGTCTTAAAATGTTAAGTTCTGCGTCGGGCGTACAAACTGATCTAGGCCGACCACCATCACCGTTCCTTGATTTAAACGGTTCAACTTCGGATAAACGTTGATGTAAATTTGTAAAAAGTTTGTCACACGGAAGTACCCGGTTTGGGAATGTTTCGGCATAAAGGCGACGTGCCTCACAAGCATTTCCATCGGCTTTGCCATAGATAAAATGCATGTCTGCCATTTCTGCGTTGGTATAAGGCATATTCGAAAATTTCAACAATGGGTTACAGCAACAACTACTTCAATAAACACTGACAATAACGGACACACAATAATTACAACAAATGTGGCAACTACACTAACAGAAACGAACAAAATTTGTTTTGTTATTTCCATGGATGACTTCATAAATACGCGAATCACTCCTACTGAGTGTAAATTATTTTAATTTAAAAAACAGGCTGTAATTAGGAAACGGCTGATTTTTGGACTTATGTTTATTTTGACTTTTTTGTTTGTACTGATGAGATCTATAAGTGGGCCAAATATTCGAACGTATTTTTTAAACACCCTGTATGTCAATGGTTAGCTTCCTCGCGAACCCGCCCCTTGTTGACTCACCATGAATCGGCTTCCATGAGTGGCTAACCACTAACTTAAAGTGGCGTGGCTTTGAATCGTGAGTTGTAATCGCGATTTACTCGCGAGTCGCTGAATAGTGCATCCTAATATTTCACACATTTGTACTATATACTAATACCTATCGATTGATACCGTTTTAATCAAAATCGGTCAATCCAATGTCGCTTGGCTTCCTTGTTAGTTCAATATGTATAGATAAATATGGGATTTATAATAACTTTAAATTTTTGAATTAGAAATTAAAATAAAATACGGAAATAGTAAAAAACGTGTATTTTATTTTCCTCAAAATTACAAAAATATTACCTAGTCTCTTTTTGAAATAAAAGATTCAATAAACGATTCAATTAAAGAATAAAAAATAGATGGTAAAATTGGATTTATTTTAAAATATCTAAAGTTGGAAAGTTAGGAAAATCGTATTCATACGAGTCGAGTTTAAACAATTCGTTTTCGATGAATATTTAAAGAGTGTTTTTATATCCGGCGTTCGTTTTGAATAAATCGGAGAAAAATTTTTCCGTCGTCCCCTATTAATAAAAGAAAATGAAATAAAAAGCAAACAGTCGCGGCGTCCGTCTGCGGAGTACAAGAGAGGACGGGGTATTTAAAATTCAGGCGGTCTCGAAAGAGGTAAAAAGGGGGTATTTTTCTTAAGTTCGGGGACCCCGTGAATTTAAATAATAGTCTTAAATAGCGTAACGGCACCCTTTGTTTTCCCATGGAGATTTTTCATTTAGATACGTCAAAAAGTCCATTCTTCGCGCCGTCGCGGTCCTTTAATTAGTTTACCGTCCGTAATTGGTTTATTTAAATTATTATTGGCCTAACGGTCCGCGGTTATCGCCGCGCGTTTTATTGCGAATTTTGATAACGCAATATGGGTTTAATAACGACCCCGAATTTCCGAGCACTTTGTACCAAACAGTGCCCCGTTTCGCCGGGGGAATTAGTAATTAAAATCGGTCGCGGCGTTAAAGCTTCTTCCGAATTCCTATGACCCCACGAGAACACCCCGATGTTGGAATCGAAACGTTTCGGATTATTAAAACGGTCGAAAGGTATCAGAAATTGTTAGACGTAGGTGTCAAATGCCGAATCGGACAATGATATAATGTTGATTCAGTACGGTTTAGCCGTTCGGAGCCGATTGTTCAAACTTTGACAATTAAGCGCGGCATTGTGCCCGTCCGTATTTGAGCTCCCCCATTTGCACACCCGCCAATAAACAAATGAGAATCGAAAATACACAGGCATAGGTGGCGGTCACACATTAGCGATCGTTTGTTTTAGAAACGGCCCGCCCGCGGTACCCTATAAATCCTCATTTCTACGAAAATGGGAGAACCATAAATTATCGACGCCGTGATATATTTATGTTTTCGTTTACTACCCAATGCTTTTTGAGAATACAATCAAAATTATCAAAGAATTACACTTTTTAGTCTATTTTAACCACTCCAATCTACACCCATTTCATAATTTATGAACTGTTACTATCGATGATTATTTTTGGTGCAAATTTTCAAACGGGAATAACTTCCTATCACATCTTTTTTGTGTTAATAAGAACAGTAGATAAATAAAAACTAAATTAACAAAATTATAATAGAATTTTTTAACTCTACCCAACGACTCAACGACGCAGCCAAACTGTAATAAAATTGAAATAGTAATACGAAAAGAAGAAAATGTGTAACTAACCAATTAATTAAAATTTTTGAAAAACAATGAGTGCAATTTAAGAGAGTTACTTTCGTAACGTGTTAGTTTTGTCCAATCTCCCCTATTTGAATATTCAAGTTAGATGACCTAAAAATGGTTGAATACTTGAAAATAATAAATTTCATTCAGTTTGATATTTATATCTTATATAAAATATATGAACCAAAAATTTGGATAGTTGAGCTTTAAAAATTATTAATAAATCTATTTTAATTTTTAATTCCTTATTCACTAAAGAATTTTTTAACAGAATATAGTAACAAAAATGCTTTAAAGGGATTTTTTAGACTGGATAAGTCTGTAAGCGTAAAAAAAAGGTGAGGGGTGAGATGATGAGCAACCCTAATTTAATAACGTTAAAAACGGGGTGACTTCAATTTTCCTTTTGAGCTGCCACGTTATAATATATTCTTTAGGTTGTCTTGGGTGGTTTTAAAAAGTTTGAACGTTGCAACGCATTGTTCGGCTTCCCCCCGGAGTCTATCTACCCCTTTGGCGGGGCGAGCAACCCTAACGCCTTATGCATATTCATTCTTTCGGCTTTAAAATTCGATGTTTGTATTGTTGGATTAGTCGAAAGTTCATCCCCGACAAGCTGTTACTCGCCCTTCGGTCCGCGCTGGGCCCGATTAATAAAACGGGCCGAGAGTCGTTTTACGGTTGTCTTCCGAACGGTTTCTTTTCGGCGCAAAATGCCATCATCAAAATCCAATTTGGGCGGCCGCGCACCGCTAATTAAGAACGGGACTTAATGGGAATTCAAAACGGACAAATTATGGCTTGAATAATACATAGGGCCGTTACAATGTTATTCATAGAATATGGTAATCGGTGTAACTTTCGAAGACATTTGTCACCGTCGGTAAATGGCGGAACGGCGTTGCCGAAACGAATCTGTTTCGGTAATCAACGCGGGCAAACAAACGCAAATAATTCGAGCTAATTACGTTAGAAAAAGTCCCTTGTTTCGCCGGGCAGCGTCTCGAGCCGGCGCCGCCGCCTTTTTAACCCCTACATTTTAAGGTTAATGCAATTAGGGATTGCTCTTCCGTTCATTTCAGGGCGAATTGAAGAATTGGGAACGTTTGCGCCTTGAATTTTAATTAAGGACCAAAAAGTTTTCTTAGTCGTTTTAAAAAATTTCTGCTCTCTGGTGTGTATGTTACCGAAAAGCTGCGATTTCAAAAAATTGTAAAATTGTTGCTGCGAAAAAATCTGTTTAGTCTCGTAATAACATATATGTGTTAATAAAAAATGGTATCTAGGAGGTAACGTATATACGGGGATCTTAGATTTATAAAAAGGTAGAGATATATTTTATTTTGGTCAACATGAAAGCTTATCAATAGTGGCCATATATATCCGGACGCAAAGCCGTGATTTGCGGAGCTTTTAAGCTTGTGAAGAAGTGTCATTCCGAAACATATTACACGTGTGCGGCGTCGGCCTTCCATTCTGGGGCGATAGGCAGACGAAAGCAAAGCCCCTGCGAGCCGAAATCCCCTCACTATAAGGTTGTCAGAGGCGTGATTTAAACGTGCATTTATACGAGCTGTTTCCTTGTACGGCGCTGACTGATTTACTGGAAAGGTTACTTTGACCCTCGAACGCTCAACTTTGTAATAATCCCGAGTTTCGGCTCCCTCGGCCGTCGCGATTGTGATTCTTAAATCGGATTTGAATCGCAAGAGGGAATTGTGCTTCGATATGTATTTTAGCCATTAGGCGCCTTCCTCTTTCGTCCGGGCGCGTTTGGGCGCGTTCGGGCGCGTTCGGGCATGTTTTAGAGACGTAATAAACATAAAAGCGTAGAGTGCGGGGTGTGATAGTAGGGCCTAATGAACTCTCAAGTTAATATTCGGAGAGGAATATTAAATTTTATTCTGTCGAATAAAATTTTACGGGGTTAAATATCTAAATAGTACATAAAGGGCGGTAGTCGGGAGCAAAAATATAGCCCACGTGACTGCCAATAGCAGCATGTAATTTGCATTTTGCCAAGGGCATGGCTAATGTTCTATGAATTGCGATAAGAACCCCGTCGCCCCGAAGGGTGCCGTCGGCTCGGGCGTTTTATCTGACTCCGAGATGAGGGTAAAAAATAACACGGGCCCTCCACTTAACTTCCACTGACCAGCAAACTTTAAATTGAACGTAAAATTTTATTTGATCTCCGCGTAATGGAATGCTCTTACTTATAACAACATTATCCCGCGCGAAATTCTACTACTTTAAGGGGTTTATAAGGGACATTTTATTCGCGCTGGGTATTAGGTACTCGTTCGCGTTAAAATTATATTGGTTTATAGCTACCGGCGAACGAAGCGGCCGTTACTAATGAAGCCCAATCAAACTTTGCCAACATAAGTCTTGGCAGAGACAGGTAATTATTACCCGTGTATTTGAAGGCCCATAACTTGGGTACATAAGGACTAAGAGGTCCCTCGCAGTCGGTCGGACTACAATGCCCCTCTTTGTCCGACACCACCCCACGGCCATTCAAAACAGCCCCAAAGTCAGATCGGGCGGGACTATTTTATCTGACAAAACCTAACGGCCATATATCACTTAGCGTCTTATTTTTAAAACGATCTCGCCCAGCGGCGACGGCACAATTTATTCTAATTGCTTGTTCGGCCAAACCGCACCGATCGCGCTCGCCTCGACTCGACTCGCCTCGCCCCTCGCGCCTTAACCCCTTCGCTCGAATCAATTCCCCGATAATTAAGTAAAAAATCCCATTTTCGCGCCTATAAATACGATTAAGTTCCGCTCCGCGCCTCGCCGTCTCGGGAACGACCCCTTACGTACCGGTACGGAAGATTCAATGACGGTTTCGCGCGCGCTCCAAGTACGGCTATCAATGTAATCTCAATTTTCCGTTCCGGAAAATACCTTTGGTTATTTTCTAGGACCTAGGAAAATACGTCTTGCTCTCGGCGCAAGAAAATAAAACGCAGCGGGGGCATAAAAGGGGCTTGTTGGGAAACGTCAGTCGCGAAAAATCCTTTTCGCGTGGCTGGCAATTTACTGTAACTGTCCCCAATCGTTCCGATGGTTCGGAAATGATCCGTCGCGCGAACAAACGTCGCAAAATTTATAAATTGCGCCATTTGTATTCGGCTTCGCGTTGTGTATTTGGGATTTGAGAGAAAATTATTGGTACACGGTTACCTACATCCTTACAATCCGATATATTTCAGTGGCGCGCAGATTTTCCTCGATACGCGGATGTAAATCCAGCAAATCCTCGAAAAAAGGACGAAAAAGTAAATAAAATCTGGCGGGATAGCGAGGGCGACGTACGGGGCGATTCATTATTGGATTTACGTAGGGCGATATTCCAACTAAACGCGCGTTAGCGCGTGCGCGGTCGTCTTGCCGCGCCGTCTGTGAATGGACCGACTCTGCCTTTAATCTGTTGAAAGGCAAACGTTTTTGTTGTAAGAGGCCTTCCAGTTTACCTAAGGGTTAAGTCGTAACTCATTTCGTCTTTTGTGACTGAAAAAAACACGATAAAATCTTCTTTCATCCTTATATTGTTAATTTTCGCCGGCGGCTCGCCCCATTTTACGCCGACCGAACACGACTCGCTTGGAAAAAAATTTACAACGCGATTTATTCTCGAAACTTAAAACTTTTATTACTAAACGCTCGAGTTCCTTTAATATAAATAACTCGGCGGTACTTCCTTTTGCTTGCAAACTCTTAATTAACTTGGCGGGAAAAAGGAGAATAATATGTAACATAAAGTTTCAACCGCATTTAGTATAAAGTACGCCAACGCTTAGTATAACGTAACGTTATGGACCGTTATCGATCGAAGCTCGTTACCGCGCGTGTTTTGCCTCTGTCTAATTATCAAAAGGCTTCACGCGGGGGTTTTGCTTTTTTTCCTTCACAAGGGACCGTTAATTCGACCCTATCCCATGTAAATGCCGTTAATATCGAGCTCACCTGTAATTAAGTAAATTAAGGCAAAAGAAAGCATGCATGCACGGCGCCCATAAAGAGAATGCCGCAGTGTGGTTGACTTTAAACGTGCAATTTTCACCGGGCGATTAGATCAATTATTTCCTCTTTTTTCGAACAATTTCGAATCCCCTTGGCGAACGGCTTTGCACTCTATTTTTAGCGGTGGGAGGTCTTCACCAATTTAGCCTAACGACCTGCTTTCTGATCGCTCAAATACAAATTTCGTACAATTTTAATTTGGTTTGGCGAGGAAGTAATTTCGACGAAAATTGACTTCGTGCGCTCACGTTGTTGCGGCCGGTCACCTCCGGCAAAAGGATTTTGTATGACCGACGCGGCCGGCTTCATTACGCGTTAATACGAGAAGTAAATTGTTACTTAGGAACGATTATCGATCTACCCATTGTAACGCGCATGTTCTTCATCTATTATAAACGAAGTACGAATGTTGTTTACATGTTAGCTCGAAAATAATTAAATTTTTATATCAGAATGCAGAATTATCGATCTGAATACGCTAGTGCGCAAGCGATTCGTGGTTACCAATTGTTAATAAATCCCGTTCGTAGGTGTAATTTTAGTTAATCGAGGCCGGGTTTTATAAAAACATCAATTTCAATTTTATAATTAACGGTGACTGCGAGAAAATCGTAACGATTTGCCTTCGGCGCGGTGCGAAACTGCAAGCGTATATCTGTGTACTAATTTGGATTGCGATACGCGAGGAGAACGGGCTAGGAACGAGTACAAGAAGTAAGTGGCGTGTTTTAGCAAAGATAATGATAATTGGGTAATACAATTCCCCCATCAAAAAGTCAGAAAGAAAGGAACGGCTTTATTCCGGCGCTATCTTTGATCCAAATGTTCCCAATTTTTTGCTAGACAATGAATACAAAGTAAAGCGGAATGAATTAGCAGGCTGCGGCGGAGGGTGGAGTTCTACACGTGTTTGGAGACCGGGAAAGAAAGAATTATACCGCGGTCCCCCGGTAATAAAAACATTGAATTGCTTTGATAAGGTCCCTCATTTTTAGAACAAAGACGTTCTAAAAACACTATTGACATTAATATTCGCCGGCCGGGGACACGGAAAAATCATTATAATGTTCATTACGGCGCTCAAATAAAGATAAAACGAACTCTCCCCTAGCTAACACGAGTTTCTCTGTACTACCGAATAGCTAATTCATTAATTACATCGAAACCAAGCCGCCGTATACGGATAAATTGGAATACTGTGGATGGGATGATTATCCTGGGGTTGCTTGTCCTAACTGCCCAGATGTCATTGTCAATAAACTGGGCTTCCCATTGGGATGCTGTGACATATAGCGCTATAATTAGTTTGCCGGTTAACGACGATAACTCGAGCCGAGCTCTTATCGCGATTGCCGCCGTATCTTCTTCACCTTTACGAACAAAAACTTTCCGTCGCGTTTCGCACAAACCGAGTAATGAATTAAAATTAACTTCCCATTTGTCGCGGATAATTTTAACGGAACAAACAATGACGAAAATAACCGCCGGCGACGCGGCTAACGTTCCGACGTCGCAATTTTTTATCCTTTAATAAAATAAAGGAATTGCAGGCGGGAGATGAACATGTGTTCGTATAATAGAACTTTTCTTTGTCCCGAGACGAGCGATCAAAATAAAAGGGGGTGTTGAAGTAGAATTATTCAATTTAGGTGACAAGTTCCCATTTGAAACGTTTCTACGCGTATTCTTTGGCAGAAATTGTTTCTGACACGTCAGTCGGGTGCACATATTGGATTCTTTGAAGGGAATTTAATCTATTTATACCTAACACGACGCTTGAGGTGTTATTAATCGTCACCGGGTAATCGAATAACGTTTTAAATGAACTTTTTCAAGCAGCGTTCCACTATTTTTAATTATTTTCAATTCTTTCACGAACGTTCTACGGGATTATTTAATTCACCTCTCAGAGCTCTTCCAATTTAACATCAATTGAAGACCTTGGCGTGAAAAGGATGTATGCCACACATTATAACTTTCGAGAAATTAATCAAGTAAATTTCTTTTAAATCCACAAAATCCAGTTTACATACAATACATTTAATTTTAGGAAGAAAAAATAAGATAGATTACTTAGTACCTTTTAAATAAAAAGGAGTTGAAGAAAAAGCACTGGTATTGCTTTTTTAAGATTTATTTGCTTAAAAAATGTGGCTAGTATCCTTTTACATGAAAAAATAAATGGCGATTTGAAACAACTTAAGAATTAAAAGTAAGAGATTAGTTACCAACGAGCGAGTTATCTTCATCTATATGCTCTACTTGATTGTTGATTATTCAATTTCTTGATGATTGACATTTTTAGCATCGATTTCCAAATAACATTTTGGTTCACTTAGGGCAATACACAAAAAAAAAGATTTAATAAAAGTTTAGGAAAAGGGTAACAAAATACAGAATTTGCCTTTAAGGCAGGAAAATTTAAAGTTTTTTGCATTGTGAAATGTTGGTATATTCTCGCTTAAGATTTCAAGAATATTTTCCTAGAAAGGGCTTTTCCTTGAGTGTCGTTAATTTTAGAAAATAAAATGTCATTGTTTTCTGAATTCAAACTTGTAAAAAGGACTTCAGAGAATTAATATTTGTCGAAAAAAATGGAACACTTCACAATTTCTCGCTTTGCAGCCGGATTTTATATGCAAAATTACGTCATCATGATTTTCAGTAAAAGGGTGTATGCCACATAACTGCAAATACGTATCTGTTGCTCTTCGGAGGATGATGAATTCTCTTGATTATCATTTTCAATGTGGTTTCTGTCCCTTATGCTATCATCTGAGTTAAACTCATAACTCTTCTTTTTGTTTAAATTACCAGAAAATTGGTGAAAATCACGAGAACACCCAGCACGCGTATCACTCATGTTAGTGGCTTGTAACCTTATTCTGAAAATTTGCGCCGCTTATTCGAAATTATCAAAACGTCATTTTACCGCACCGAGGCTTATTATTGAAGAATCGCTAAAAGTAGTTGTATGTGGCTAATACCTTCATTTCTGAATTATTTGGACCGAAAATCTCAATTTTTAAATTTTTGTGGCTTGCACCCTTTTCACGACAAGGTCTTCAATTATAGAAATTTAAAGGAAAATTTAAACTGGTTGATGATGTATTGAACAAGAGAAAATATATTTCTATTTTTTTACGTATTGGTACGGAAAAATACTTCTTGTACAAGTGTCCTAAAATAAGGATAAAATTTCCTTATTTAGTTCCTTGAAGGGTTTACAAGGAGAATAATATAAAAACTCTAAGCAGTGATAAAATAGGCCGATCACATTCTAAGTTATGTGTTTCATTAGAGTGAAACTTCAAACCAAAAAGGAGGGCCATATTTACGCATAAAGATTTAAGGAATCTAAACTTTAAGTCAGAATAGTAAAAAAGTTTTAAAGCAAAAAACTATGGGACTCTTTCACACGAACGTCATTAGTGATTCTCATGTAAAATCCACATTTTTACTTAATTTTTTATGATAATCTAAATTGGTATGTCAAATTCTATTGACTTATCTTAAGTTACTTTGAAGATATTTTTCTGCCGAACTTTTCTAAAGGCCATAGCTCTCTTGGGAAATTCTTTTCGGCCAATGTTTATTTTTTTATTTCTGGTTGTAGAAGGTTGAAGAGGTCAAAAACATTTTGTCAATTTTCTTACAAAATTTTTTGAAGGATAGCCGTCTTTGAAAGATCGTCGTCAGGTTAATCGCGTCAAACTGGGAGCGTTATGGACTATCATCGAACACGTTGTTAAAAATGTTACAATAATTTTAAAGTCAAAAATGGTAGATATGTAGGAAATTGGGCTGTGTCTAGGGGTTGATTTTTGGTGATAAGGTGCGCTTGTTTTGTAAAACAACATAAACGTATATATTTAACAATAATGTGTACAGTTGTTCGTTGTTCTACGCCTTAAATAGCCTAGCTTCTTTATACTTCTATCTAACGTCGTTACACTTCTTTCGTCTTTACTCAACTCTCGTCGTTACAAGTCTTTCTTTACTTCTCTCGTCTTTACCCGTCTTTACAACACTTTGTATTTACTCGTCTTAATTCTCTACCCAACTCTCATTGTTACTCGTCTGTCGTCTTTACTCCACTCATCTTTACCTGTCTTTACAACACCTTGTCTTTACTCGTTTTAACTCTCTACCCTACTCTCGTCGTTACTCGACTTTACTTCTCTCCTCTTTACACGTCTTTACAATAATTTGTCTTTATTCGTCTTAATTCTCTACCCAACTCTCGTCGTTACTCGTCTGTCGTCTTTACTCCACTCATCTTTACCTGTTTTTACAACACATTGTCTTTACTCGTTTTAATTCTCTACCCAACTCTCGTCGTTGCTCGACTTTACTTCTCTCCTCTTTACACGTCTCTACAATAATTTGTCTTTATTCGTCTTAATTCTCTACCCAACTCTCGTCGTTACTCGTCTGTCGTCTTTACTCCACTCATCTTTACCTGTCTTTACAACACCTTGTCTTTACTCGTCTTAATTCTCTACCCAACTCTCGTCGTTACTCGACTTTACTTCTCTCTCCTCTTTATACGTCTCTACAATAATTTGTCTTTATTCGTCTTAATTCTCTACCCAACTCTCGTCGTTACTCGTCTGTCGTCTTTACTCCACTCATCTTTACCTGTCTTTACAACACCTTGTCTTTACTCGTCTTAATTCTCTACCCAACTCTCGTCGTTACTCGACTTTACTTCTCTCCTCTTTACACGTCTCTACAATAATTTGTCTTTATTCGTCTTAATTCTCTACCCAACTCTCGTCGTTACTCGTCTGTCGTCTTTACTCCACTCATCTTTACCTGTCTTTACAACACCTTGTCTTTACTCGTTTTAATTCTCTACCCAACTCTCGTCGTTACTCGTCTGTCGTCTTTACTCCACTCATCTTTACCTGTCTTTACAACACCTTGTCTTTACTCGTTTTAATTCTCTACCCAACTCTCGTCGTTACTCGACTTTACTTCTCTCCTCTTTACACGTCTCTACAATAATTTGTCTTTATTCGTCTTAATTCTCTACCCAACTCTCGTCGTTACTCGTCTGTCGTCTTTACTCCACTCATCTTTACCTGTCTTTACAACACATTGTCTTTACTCGTTTTAATTCTCTACCCAACTCTCGTCGTTGCTCGACTTTACTTCTCTCCTCTTTACACGTCTCTACAATAATTTGTCTTTATTCGTCTTAATTCTCTACCCAACTCTCGTCGTTACTCGTCTGTCGTCTTTACTCCACTCATCTTTACCTGTCTTTACAACACCTTGTCTTTACTCGTCTTAATTCTCTACCCAACTCTCGTCGTTACTCGACTTTACTTCTCTCTCCTCTTTATACGTCTCTACAATAATTTGTCTTTATTCGTCTTAATTCTCTACCCAACTCTCGTCGTTACTCGTCTGTCGTCTTTACTCCACTCATCTTTACCTGTCTTTACAACACCTTGTCTTTACTCGTCTTAATTCTCTACCCAACTCTCGTCGTTACTCGACTTTACTTCTCTCCTCTTTACACGTCTCTACAATAATTTGTCTTTATTCGTCTTAATTCTCTACCCAACTCTCGTCGTTACTCGTCTGTCGTCTTTACTCCACTCATCTTTACCTGTCTTTACAACACCTTGTCTTTACTCGTCTTAATTCTCTACCCAACTCTCGTCGTTACTCGACTTTACTTCTCTCCTCTTTACACGTCTCTACAATAATTTGTCTTTATTCGTCTTAATTCTCTACCCAACTCTCGTCGTTACTCGTCTGTCGTCTTTACTCCACTCATCTTTACCTGTCTTTACAACACCTTGTCTTGACTCGTTTTAATTCTCTACCCAACTCTCGTCGTTACTCGTCTGTCGTCTTTACTCCACTCATCTTTACCTGTCTTTACAACACCTTGTCTTTACTCGTTTTAATTCTCTACCCAACTCTCGTCGTTACTCGACTTTACTTCTCTCCTCTTTACACGTCTCTACAATAATTTGTCTTTATTCGTCTTAATTCTCTACCCAACTCTCGTCGTTACTCGTCTGTCGTCTTTACTCCACTCATCTTTACCTGTCTTTACAACACCTTGTCTTTACTCGTTTTAATTCTCTACCCAACTCTCGTCGTTACTCGACTTTACTTCTCTCCTCTTTACACGTCTCTACAATAATTTGTCTTTATTCGTCTTAATTCTCTATCCAACTCTCGTCGTTACTCATCTTTCGTCTCTACTCCCCTCATATTTACCCGTCTTTACAACACTTTGTCTTTACTCGTTTTAATTCTCTACCCAACTCTCGTCGTTACTCGACTTTACTTCTCTCTTCTTTACACGTCTCTACAATAATTTATCTTTATTCGTCTTAATTCTCTACCCAACTCTCGTCGTTACTCGTCTTTACCTGTCTTTACAACACCTTGTCTTTACTCGTCTTAATTCTCTACCCAACTCTCGTCGTTACTCGACTTTACTTCTCTCCTCTTTACACGTCTCTACAATAATTTGTCTTTATTCGTCTTAATTCTCTACCCAACTCTCGTCGTTACTCGTCTGTCGTCTTTACTCCACTCATCTTTACCTGTCTTTACAACACCTTGTCTTTACTCGTTTTAATTCTCTACCCAACTCTCGTCGTTACTCGACTTTACTTCTCTCCTCTTTACACGTCTCTACAATAATTTGTCTTTATTCGTCTTAATTCTCTACCCAACTCTCGTCGTTACTCGTCTGTCGTCTTTACTCCACTCATCTTTACCTGTCTTTACAACACCTTGTCTTTACTCGTTTTAATTCTCTACCCAACTCTCGTCGTTACTCGACTTTACTTCTCTCCTCTTTACACGTCTCTACAATAATTTGTCTTTATTCGTCTTAATTCTCTACCCAACTCTCGTCGTTACTCATCTTTCGTCTCTACTCCCCTCATATTTACCCGTCTTTACAACACTTTGTCTTTACTAGTCTTAATTCTCTACCCAACTGTCGTCGTTACTCGTCTTTACAATATTTTGTCTTTATTCGTCTTAATTCTCTACTCAACTCTCATCGTTACTCGTCTTTCGTCTTTACACGACTAAACCCAACTATCGTCTTTACTCAACCCAATTCTCTACTCAACTGATTCTCTTCGCCTAACGTTTCCGAACTACTACTATCTATTTTCATCCCAAATCCTCTACATCTATTTTCGCGCCCTTACCTATAAAGTTAGCCTATGTAACTTATAACAAAGAATAATCAATTCCTACAGATATAGATTTCAAATCGAAAACCCAAAATGTAAATAACCCTCCCTCCGACTTCAAACTCCTCAACTTACCCTGACAACGACATACAATAAGCTGTCCCCAACGTAATAAATACAATACACCTTGGGATTTCGTTTTTTAAATTTATATCTTTCATTTTTGGCTTTAAAATTATTGTAAAATTTTTAACAACGTGTTCGATGACGGTCCTTAACGCTTGGTGTTTGACGCGACTGACCGGACGACGATCTTTCAAAGATCGAAACCCAGATAATCAAGTACCAATAAAAGTCTCTTCAGTAAAAACTTAAAATTTTTACTTATTTAATATAACGTATTATCAAAACAATTCTTAATTGAATTCTGTAATAACGATTTTGTAACTTCTAACCGGCGCATCCACCAATTTTAAATCCTAATATTTTTTTAACAAATATTATGTAGGATAGTTAGAAATGAATTGATTGATAAAGTTGATAATTCCGAGTCAATGGGTTATGCGCAGGTGCGAAATGTCGTTAAACCTTGGAGCTGTCCCGAATTTAGTATCTGTTTAATAATGGCGGCAATAAAGGTAATGTCGTTAATAAATAAAAATTTTAAAACCGCGGTAAATTGTCCATAAAATTTATGGGTTGTAATTTCGAGGCCGTAGTAAATAAACAAATTAAATTTAAAAATTGACCCCCGGCGGGTACGTCGATCTCCGTTTATGCCACGCCGGTGACGCGGCGTGCATATTAAAAAAAAATCGGGCGAAACGCGGTCGGTCGGTCCGAATTTAATTTCTAGTTGGAGCGTAAAAAATCTATTTCGAATTTGCGTAACCCGATTCGGATAGCGCCCTCTTGATGGGGGATCATTAGTTACGAGTCTGCCATTTCCAGTTAGCTCAAGATCGACGACTTGTTTATACAAGCTTTTCAAACCATTTAACCCCTTAATTTCAACTTTAACGCTCGCCTCGTAGAAGGAGCTTTTTTAGCCACCCTCTGGCGTCGGGGGAAAAGCTCGACGATAAACCGTCGAAGAAAGTGCGTTATCCGGCGTTCCGGCGCGACGCTGGAACAAGCGGAGAAGGAATAGGACGAAACGGGATACAAAGTACGAAGGAGAGGGTACTTTGCGTCTGCGGTCTTTACCCCGTCCCACCCCACCAGAGTCCCATCCCCACCCCTTGTTTATGTTTACTTTGCGTCAGCGATACAACGAGCGACGGGCGCTATACGCGGCCCGCACTTCGGGCCGTGCGGTTCGCAGGCCTAAGACGCTTCATTTCGTTATCGCAGGTGTCAATATAATTCGTTATCAGTTGATAACTTCACGGGGGCGTCGCTCTATTTGCCTGACGTCACTGGGGGCGTACTCTCTCGCCCAATGCGCGCCGTAGGGAGTGGCAATGGGTCACTTTAATCTTTTTATGCCATTCAAATCTAGTGGGTGGCTCTTACAGAATCCTGCGCCGCACAGGAATTCCATATTCTCGGATAAAGCCAATTTCGCGTCTAAACGGCGACGGGCTCCCCGCAGGATTAAAGGGGCGAAACATTTTTGTCCCCTTTTACTGCCACCCGAAAACGATCGATGTATCGTTATTAACCCCTTTTCTACGCGTTTACACGTGATGACGGACTCCGTGACGCCCGAAAGCCGCGTGCCCTAGGTCGGGAATATTTACGTCGGGACAAGCCTTTCAACCGTTAAAGCCTCGACGGCTCTCTCTTCTACTTGTTTCACTTTTGTACCCTCGGAAAGCCCCGTCGATACCTAACGTCACGTTTGAAGCTTATCTCGCCCGCGCACCAACGCAAGCCAAACCTAAGGCCGATTACGTTTACGACAATGTTGATCTACCTCTAACAACGCTAAACCTATGTACCCAATATATTATTTCGCACCATCATAATTGTTTAAGGAATTAATCTACTATTAACGCCATCAAGGTCTAGTTCAAATTACGTCTATTGTGTACTGTCGTGTCTAAAATCTCGTTGTGAAATTCATATAAAATTATTGATTGGGAAATAATAAATATTTTTTGGTGGCTTTCAATAAAAAACAATTTTAACAAAGATACATTCTATTCAATTGGTGACCCCGACATCAAAAAACCCCGTAACAAACGGTAAAGTTCAACAGCATTCATTTACTCGAGTACTTACACATAGATGAATTGTTCGATTTCAAAAAATATAAAAACAAATTTTACAGAAAATAAAAAAAATATGTATATTAAACTTTTAATTATGTTAAAAATACAAAGAGAATTACGTAACGGGTTTCGAACCAGTTGGGTACGCATATGGAAGTCGATTTGTGATGATTCAACGAGGGGCGGTTTCAGGAGAAGACTAACCACTGACATAAATTTAAATCGCGAAATTAATATAACATTTAGGGCCGGTTCATTCACCTTTGAGTACATTCATCTGTCTGGTATTTTCCACAGTTACTGTTATTTCACTTGTCATGATTGGCTATTGAAGGAGTAACTATTGTAAATACCGGATGGATTAATTTATCCAGAGGTGAATAAACCGGACCTTAGTTATGTTAAAAATACAAAGAGAATTACGTAAGGGGTTTCGAGTCAGTTGAGCCCGTATGTGGAAGCCGATTTGTGATGATTCAACGAGGGGTGGTTTCAGGAGAAGACCAACCACTGAGATATAAATTTAAATCACGAAATTAATATAGCTTTTAGGGCTGGTTTATTCACCTTTGAGTAAATTAATCTGTTTGGTATTTTCCATAGTTACTGTTATTTCACTTGCCATGATTTGCTATTGAGGCAGTAACTGTAGTAAATACCGGATGGATTAATTTATCCAAAGGTGAATAAATCGGACCTTAATTACGTTAAAAATATAGAGAATTACGTAACGGGATTCGAACTAGTTGGGTCCGCATGTGAAGGCCGGTTTGTGGTGACTCAACGAGGGGTAGGTGTCAGGAGAAGACCAACCACTGACATATAAATTTAAATCGCGAAATTAGTATAGCTTTTAGGGTTGGTTTATTCACCTTTGAATAAATTAATCTGTCTGGTATTTTCCATAGGTAGTTATTTCACTTGCCATGATTGGTTATTGAGGCAGTAACTATAGTAAATACAGGATGGATTAGTTTATCCAAAAGTGAATAAACCGGACCTTAATTATTTTAAAAATACAAAGAGAATTACGTAACGTGATTGGAACCAGTTAGGTTCGTATGTGGAAGCCGGTTTGTGGTGACACAACGAGGGGTGGTTTCAGGAGAAGATCAACCACTGACATATAAATTTAAATCGCGAAATTAATATAACTTTTAGGGCCGGTTTATTCACCTTTGAGTAAATTCATCTGTCTGGTATTTTCATAGTTACTATTATTTCACTTGCCATGATTGGCTATTGAGGCAGTAACCATAGTAAATACAGGATGAATTAATTTATCCAAAGGTGAATAAACCGGACCTTAATTATGTTAAAAATACAGAGAATTACGTCACGACATTCGAAATAATTCAGTCCGTATGTGGAAGCCAGTTTGTGGTGACTCAACGAGTGGCGGTTTCAGGAGAAGATCAACCACCACTGACATACAAATTTAAATCACGAAATTAATATAACTTGGGTTGCTTGTGAAAGCCGGTTTGTGATGACTCAACGAGGGGTGGTTTGACGAAAAGACCAACCATTGACATATAAATTTAATGAATTAAAGTTGCAGGTGTGATCTATTTTACCAGTTTATTAAATTAGATAATAAAAAAACTGATGTTGTACTTTCACTGGTTTTATTTTATAAGTTTACTGACTAGTTTCGGCCATTCATCATCTTCAGGGTAGGAGTAAATATCAGAAGTTATCTTAAAAATCGACTGAATGGTGTTTGATCATCAAAATTCACGTATAATTTACTATTTTAACTTTAAAAATTTTAAATTGTACATGAATTTTGATGAACAGACATCATTCAGTCGATTTTTAAGATAACTTCTGAGATTTATTGCTCTGAAGATGGCGAATAGTCGAAACTAGGAAGTAAATTTATTAAATAAAATCAGTAAAAGTACAATTACATAACGAGATTCAAATTAGTTGGGTTGGGTCCGCATGTGAAAGCTGATTTGTGATGACTCAACGAAGGGCGGTTTGACGAAAAGACCAACCACTCACATATAAATTTAATTAATTAAAGTTGCATGTGTGATCCATTTTGCCAGTTTATTAAATTAGATAATAAAAAAATTGAAGTTGTACTTTTACTGGTTTTATTTTCTAAGTTTACTGACTAGTTTCGGCTATTCGTCATCTTCAGGGTAATAAATAACAGAAGTTATTTTAAAAATCGACTGAATGGTGTTTGATCATCAAAATTCACGTACAATTTACTATTTAACTTTAAAAATTTTAAATTGTACATGAATTTTGATGATCAAACATCATTCAGTCGATTTTTAAGATAACTTCTGAGATTTATTGCTCTGAAGATGGCGAATAGTCGAAACTAGGAAGTAAATTTATAAAATAAAATCAGTAAAAGTACAATTACATAACGAGATTCAAATTAGTTGGGTTGGGTCCGCATGTGAAAGCCGATTTGTGATGACTCAACGAGGGGCGGTTTGAGGAAAAGACCAACCACTGACATATAAATTTAATGAATTAAAGTTGCATGCGTGATCCATTTTGCCAGTTTATTAAATTAGATAATAAACAAACTGAAGTTGTACTTTCACTGGTTTTATTTTCTAAGTTTACTGACTAATTTCGGCTATTCGTCATCTTCAGGGTAGTAAATATCAGAAGTTATCTTAAAAATCGACTGAATGGTGTTTGATCACCAAAATTCACGTACAATTTACTATTTAACTTTAAAAATTTTAAACTGTACATGAATTTTGATGAACAGACATCATTCAGTCGATTTTTAAGATAACTTCTGAGATTTACTGCTCTGAAGATGGCCAATAGTCGAAACTAGAAAGTAAATTTATAAAATAAAACCAGTAAAAGTACAATTACGTAACGGGATTCGAATCAGTTGGGTTGGGTCCGCATGTGAAAGCCGGTTTGTGATGACTCAACGAGGGGCGGTTTGACGAAAAGACCAACCACTCACATATAAATTTAATTAATTAAAGTTGCATGTGTGATCCATTTTTCCAGTTTATTAAATTAGATAATAAAAAAATTGAAGTTGTACTTTTACTGGTTTTATTTTCTAAGTTTACTGACTAGTTTCGGCTATTCGTCATCTTCAGGGTAATAAATAACAGAAGTTATTTTAAAAATCGACTGAATGGTGTTTGATCATCAAAATTCACGTACAATTTACTATTTTAACTTTAAAAAATTTAAATTGTACGTGAATTTTGGTGATCAAACAGTCGATTTTTAAGATAACTTCTGAGATTTATTGCTCTGAAGATGGCGAATAGTCGAAACTAGGAAGTAAATTTATAAAATAAAATCAGTAAAAGTACAATTACATAACGAGATTCAAATTAGTTGGGTTGGGTCCGCATGTAAAAGCCGATTTGTGATGACTCAACGAGGGGCGGTTTGACGAAAAGACCAGCCACTCACATATAAATTTAATTAATTAAAGTTGCATGTGTGATCCATTTTACCAGTTTATTAAATTAGATAATAAACAAACTGAAGTTGTACTTTCACTGGTTTTATTTTCTAAGTTTACTGACTAGTTTCGGCTATTCGTAATCTTCAGGGTAATAAATAACAGAAGTTATTTTAAAAATCGACTAAATGGTGTTTGATCACCAAAATTCACGTTCGATTTACTATTTTAACTTTAAAAAATTTAAATTGTACGTGAATTTTGGTGATCAAACATCATTCAGTCGATTTTTAAGATAACTTCTTAGATTTACTGCTCTGAAGATGGCGAATAGTCGAAACTAGGAAGTAAATTTATAAAATAAAACCAGTAAAAGTATAATTACGTAAAGGGATTCTAATCAATTGGGTTTGGTCCGCATGTGAAGGTCGATTTGTGGTGACTCAACGAGGGGCGGGTGTCAGGAGAAGACCAACCACTGACATAAAATTAAATCGCGAACTTTAATTACAATTTACTAATAAGCCGCTGAATAATGCGTAATAATATTTTATACATTTGTAGTATGTACTGACACTTATCAATCGGCACTTCATTAAAATCGCTGAGTACAAAATAGTGTGATATCCTTGCAAAAGTATTCTTCTTATTGAACTAATTCAAACGTTTCTTTAGACGGGTGAATATTTTGCTCCACCTTATGTAATAATCCAGGAATACGATTTCTAATTCGAAGACAACCCCAACCACCATATAGCATGAAATAAACTTTTTGTTCATAATGATCTTAACAAATCAGATTTTGTATACATTAAACTAGAAGGTAATATAAAATTATTAAAAAAATTCATTCTCATTTATTAAAATTTTAATGAAATATTTTTGAGACATTTAAGAAATTGGTGGATGCGCCGGTAAAAGCTTATTTAAAATGTATTTTAATCTTATTTTTAACTTTTAAAAATTGTTTTAATGTTTGAAGTGAATGACAAACGTAACATTTTGATTGTTAAAGAACTAAATAGATTATGTAGATTGTAAAATGAAATCTTAAAGAGAAAGAGAAAGTGAAAGAAATACGTCCGTTAAGTCCGACATTACTTGGAAGTACCGAGACAGAATTTCACTGGCCAGTCGGGATATTTGCGTTGCAAATTTCCACTTGTATTTAGATTTATGTTAACAATGTGGTCAAATATTTGGCCGCGCGGCAGCTACTGCGAGTGCAGCCATTCATAGATTAATGTACACAGCTTGTCCGGCGCAATTTGGGCGACCGCGGCAACGCGCGGTATATTAACGCGCCGCTTAACGTTAAGATTTCGAAATGTCGTATTATGAAGAGCGTTGTAAAAACGCGGGGAACGAGGAGAAAGGAGGCCGAGCGTATAACGACGGGTTCGTTGGCAAAATGAAGCCAACAACCGTTGGTTTATTGATACGGCATCGTAACGCGAGAGAACAAGTTGTTTCCGTCACATAAAAAGGCGGGAAACGTTTAAATTTTGCACCCGGCCCGGTCGAGATGGGTTTATTTAAATATTTATAAGACCGACACGGCAGTACGTAACTATTTCATCGGGCGACCGTTACTTGGTTCCGACGAGAACGTCCGCGTCCGTACGATCATATTACTAATTGTGCGCGAGTATAAATCGAAATTAATTAAGTTACGCCGCGAGCGTGAGCCGATAATGCCATTTGCGCTCGAAATCGGATATTAAAAACTCAAACCGATCCGCACGGAAACTATTACGTAATTAGACCAGGTACGAATCCAAATTCATTAGTCACGGCCTCGGGACGGCCGCCGCTTTATTTACGCGTTAATGTCAAACAATATAATATTTTTCGTTCGTTTATTATAAATGATGGTACCGATGGCTCATTAAATATACATGCGTTTTAGATGGTATTGCAAATTTCGCGGAGCGAGCGAGATAGAGCTGCATAACGCGGAAGGGAACGAAAGAGAGGGTCGGAGGGTGCGTTTGAGCTAATTATACGAATGAAATATTCAGGAAGCAAGCCTACGAACAATGGATTAATATTTGATCTGTTTGTAATTGAACAGGAAACTAAGTCTTAGTCCTGCTGGCGCCCCGTGAATAATAGAAACAACGCGGATATTGATACTAATGACGCAATTTTCTCGTGTACCACCATTGTCCCTCGGATTAAAGCCGTTTTTTACGATTTCAAAGTAAAAAAAAAGTTTGAAATTCCCCTCCAGACAAAAGGCTGCCGTTCCTTTGTTTAGCCCGGAGCTGAACCTGCCGCAGTAGAAATCCTTTCTTCGCGACAGGAACCTCGAACACTGCGCATTTTCTATTGATTTTCATCGGGGAGGATTCGTCGGTTCGGCTTCGCGCCGTCAGGGCGCGCCGCGACGGTTTCAAGTAAAACGCAACGAATTCAACTGTTCTTAACAATTTTTCTCGGTCGAAACAAAGAGAAAACTTCGCAAACATTAAATCAACTCGCGAGATCATTATAAAACCGACGTCGCGCCGCGTCGAAACGCGTCGATAGTTGCCATGCGCGAACGTTCAAATGCAGAAAGTATGCCGCAGGACAAAAAGAACGTAGCAACCGTTTTACTTTTAATACCTCGCTTGATATATAGTTTTTTGCGGACGCGGCTATCGCGGCCCAAATCTGTGCTGCATTGAAGTCGAAAGAATGAAATGAATATCTCCGCATATAATTTCGTTTGAAATTAATAATTCTGCCGTCTGCACCGGAAATGAGTTGCATTTGTTACCGGTGGCACGAAATCCACCACTTGATACACCAACTGCGACAACGTCTAGACGTCAACGGCTCGTTCTTGACTTTTATTTTTACCACACCGAAAGTTTTCACTCTTCCATTTCTAAATTCGCGTTGATCGAAAAACAAAAAATAAACGCTTGTTGGAAAAAGATTTATTTCCAATCGCGAAATTGAAATGCGTACAAATAAAAGCTATATTTGAGAGGAAAATAATAAAAAGAAAATTGGTGGATGCGCCGGAATGCGACTTTTTTTAGTTAAGGTATATCGAAAAATGATTTGTTTCCGATTGTGACGTCGGAACCTTTGGGAAGTAAAAGTGTGTGGAGATCGGGGCAAAATAACTTTTTAAGCGTCCGTCGCATTACTTTAAAAGCATAGCCCTTAAAAATGCTTTGAACGCGTTTAGGATCGTTAGAGAGAGCGGAGATTTTTCTTGAAGCTGTAACAATAACGACGTTAGGCAAAATGATAGAATCGCGTATTCCTGCAAAGCTCATCCGAGCGCTTTTAAAATATTCATTCGAAATCTTTCCATCCACTTGAGTATGATTTCAATAAGGGAGCGGAGCAACGAGCAACGTAGTACGTATATAAATAAATTTGATGTAAATTCGCTCCCGTCTGAGGGCCTCACAATAGTCGAGAAATTTTTAAAAACGTTCAAATGGACAACGGCAGACACGTCCCGCCTTTCAAGCTCCTCGGCCGCCCCCGCGTTCGCGATCTCTTCAACGCCGAGCAGATCGTAATACCGGTTACAAAGGAAGTGTATAAATAAGTCAAATATGTAGGGTTCGTCGGATGCCGGCCGACGAGCTCTGCGGCGAAATAGGAATTCGTTCATTATTCCGCGCCCGCTTTACAAAATTGAAGCGGCAAGCGGCCTTCCCAATTAGGTATATCTATCCTTAAGAAATTGACCTTCTCGTTCAGAGTTACTCAGCCAAATTGTACAGAACCGGAACGTACGCTTTAAAAAACTACCTACTTACCTCTTCGCCGATACGTTTCGCTTGCGAACAATCGAAACGAAACCTACTTAACGTCGCCCAATTTCTCGCTTTTCCATTTCCCAAACGAGGAAAAAACCTACAAAGATCATATTTGTTTAACCCATTTGAATCACAAAGAAAAATGAAAAATTCGTTATCATCAAAAATTTTTTTGATGATAAATGCCCATGTGCAATGAGCGTATTATATGTGCGCGCTCTGGTGATAGTGGCCAGGTAAAATGCGTCATATATACGCTTATGATGCAAATGTGTTAATTCAATGTGAAATGTCACCATGTAGCAATATCGCGTATTACGGATTACTGGTTGCTTGTTGCCTCAGTGTGAGACGTACTATAACCCGAAATGGAGCTGCACCATGAAGAGAAAGATGAAAGGGTTCTCGGCAATGTTGCGCAGATGGGGCTTACTTTTTCATCTTTCTTTTCATGGTGCAATGGTGCAGTTTCATTTCGGGTTATAGTACCTAGGACCTTTAAATCAATATTACAGCCCATTTTGAACTTTATGATTTTCAAGTTATAGCTAATTTTATAACTAAGGATCTATCCTCATGACACTACACGTCAATACAACAATTCTGCCCCCATAAGGATAAACGCGGTATGTTCAAAATTGTTCAATTTTGAGTTAACCCATTTGCATCACACAGAAAAATGAAAAATTTGCCCTTATCACCGAACATTTTTTTTATATGCAATTTTATATGCGATGAGCGGATATATGCGCGCTTTGGTGATACTGGCCAGGCAAAATGCGCGCATATATGCGCTTATGATGCCGATGGTTTAAAATCGTAAAACGTGAAATATAACTTTTCGCAATTTTAACAATTCACATAAACTTAGAAATGTCCTAACTTAAAAAAAAACGATAAGGGTGATATTTGTTTGTAATCTCTTATTGCGCAGAAGCACGCATCAATACTATTAATTAAGGGGGAACAACAGGGTAAATTTTCTGAAAAATCGTTTTTTTTCTTTACGCAATTCGAAAGTATGTACCTTTTAGAATATTGTTCTACAATATTATAACAAAATTTTTAAAAATAATGGAATTATAGCTCTTTTCTGCTCGCGCGCACGAAGCCATTACTTGAATACGAACATAAACAACCATTGTCACAAAATATTATCTATTACTCCCATTTATATGGACTTGTCCAAGACGGAGTTGCTTGAGCACTGTTTAGGCGGATTTACGCAAAATTCGAATGATAGCTTTAATGCCTTCATTTGGAAGTTCGCTCCGAAAATTTTATCAAGTCGGGCAGTTATTGTGCAAATTGCTACTTATTTGACGATGGGAAGTTTGGAAATATTCACTACCCACATTCCCAACTTCATTAGAAATTGCCATAGACTTAGAATCACAACTATCTAGAAATCCTCATTTTAAACAAATTACTCAAGAGAACCATATTCTTATAAAAGATATTGATAAATATAAATCAAATCATTCATTACATCTAAAGAAACAAATTAAAAATATCAAAGAGAAAATAGAAGAAAATGAACTGATAGTCACCTTAGGCGACAAAAATGCTGGTATGGTCATTTTAGAAAAACAGTCATATATCAACAAAACCTTTAACTTTTTTAATGAGAATAGAATTTCTAACATAACAAAAGATCCCACCAATCAATACAATAATAAATTAAAAATACTAATAAATAAAAGTGAATTTTGCCTTGAACATCTTAACATCTCTAAAAGAAATTTAATCATAATGAATCCACTACCCCCATCGCTTAAATGCCTCATAAAACTCAATAAGAAAGAAAAAACTATAAGACCAATTATTAGTAATATTAACACCCCTACTCAGAATTTTGCCAGATTAATACAAAAATTCTTATATGATAAATTCAAACCCATATTTTCACACAATATAAAGAATTCCACACATTTAATAGACAATCTCAATAAAATAAAAATTAACAACAAAACCATTCTTTTTTCATATGACATAAAGAACCTATATTCTAATATTCCTGTTAATAAAACCCTTAATATTATTAGATCACATTTACAAAGCAAAAATATACTTTCCCCAATTCATATAGATATCTTCATAGAACTTCTTGAACACATTTGCAAACAAAATTTCTTTATATTCGAAAACAAATATTACTCCATGACAGATGGCCTTCCTATGGGTTCTCCCATTTCAGGCATTATGGCCGAAATTTACGTTAACCATATAGAACAACAGCTTTTCTCTAATTTATATGACATGATCACTAAAAACATTTTATATTATGGTAGATATGTTGATGATATTCTTATAGTTTTTAACGGTAATCCAGCATCTAAGATAGCTTTAAATAACATTTTTAATAACCTTTGTGATTTGGAATTTACATGTGAAACTGAACTTAATAATAGTATTAATTTCTTAGATATCAAGATTACTAAATTTAACAACAAACTTGAATATAATATTTTCCGAAAACCCACTACAACTGACTGTATTATCCCAAAAACTTCATTTAATAGCAATTTATATAAAGCTTCTGTATTTAATTTTTTGTTTAATCGCCTTAACAATATCCCCACGTCAAAACTTAACTATGAACTTGAAATTAAAACGATCATACAAATAGGTCTTAATAATGGTTACAATGTCAATGACATACAAAATTTTTACAATAGAATACACAAAAATAATATAAATAAATTAATATATCCCCATTTTTCCCACAAGAATCGTTTCATTACTCTACAGTTTTGTCCCACAATTGATAAAATACTTAAACCATATTTACAAAAATTCAACATCACCACAGCCTTTAAATCAACAACTAAACTTAGTCAATTACTTATTAACACAAAACACAAATTTGATAAACTAGAACAGAGTGGCATTTACAAACTAAATTGTAACGACTGTGAGGCATTTTATATTGGTCAGAATGGTAGAAAATTAAAAACTAGATACAAAGAACATACCTCAGGTAATAAAAATTCAGCTTTCAAAGATCACCTTAATTCAAACAAACATACATCAAATATCAATAATATCGAACTCCTTCATAATATGAATAAATCAGAAAAATTAAACCTTTTAGAAGAATTTCACATTTTAAAAAGTAAATCAAACTCCCCTAATCTCATATTAAACAATATTACAGATTTTAACCCGTTCAGGTATTTTCACAAATTTTTAAATCTCCCGCGACCACCTGCTGACCCCCCTCCATAAAACTTAATTTTAATATTATTGCGTGTTAACCTCGATTCAGTCATTCAATCACAAAATGTCGTCCAGAATGGAGTTTTATTTACACTGAATGATTGAATCGAGGTAAATATAATTGTCATTTATAATTAGTGCTTCTAACTTGTTCAATTTTATCTCTTTCAGTCAATTTCTTTTTCAAGATTTTAATTATAATTTTCATTTATCTTTAAATTGTAAACCACGTGAGTTTAACCGGATACGCCATTTTTACATATAATTTCTACACATGTTTTCCAGGATTCATGTCGCCTTCAGCTTTTTGTATAACCCGCCTTCAGCTTTAATTTTTAATAATTTTATATCACGCCTTCAGCCTTCACATTTATAAGTATTTAACTTTTTTCTTTAAATTGTAATTTTTTACGCATCTCTCTAGCTTATAACTTTAAACAACTTGTTCATTCCGAAGCTTATGTCCGATTATTTCTACTATTTTGACGGTAACTATAAAAATTTTATATATATCAGATGTTCTATGTTTAATCTCGCTTTTGTATTCAATGTTTATAGATGTGCCTGATGACGCGTAAATGCGAAACATTAATGTAGCACTTACACAAAAATAAAACATTTATCATCGTGGTTTACAAAAAACTACTTGTTTTTATTCAATTTGTTAACAAGAAGAAAGTCGAATTATATTCTAGAAATTCTAAAGACCTTTATTATGGAACAGGAATCGATGAATTGTGGTAACTCTTAAAATTTCCTCCATTATATCATCTAGAACTAAACTTAACTTTTTAAATGCGTTTTTCTCAGAGTAAAATTTTTTTAACCTGTTGTCACAATTTCTTTACCAACGAGAATCGCATTCAAATTTTATTGAGACGTCCTCAATCTATATAAAATTCTCTTCAGTTAAGCGTACGGATTTTTATTTGTATTAATATTTGCTGCCTCTTTACCCCCAGGAAAGATTAATTATTTTATCGATTTTCTTAACTCTTTTTTTGCAGATGTGCCATTTTAACAGCAATTATTATTTTCTAGATCGGGTACGCTTAACTGAAGCTATACTAATATAGATTAAAATGACGTTTCCTTTTTTATTTTCAGATTATTTTTACACGTTTTATAGTGACAACCAACAAGATTTTTTGTTAGTGCATTTGGACACCCTCCATACACTGTTAAAAATAAGGAGTTAAATTTAACTCAATTTTAACTAAATCTGGAAGTTCCCTCGCGACCATCCGTTTCGGAGACAAATTTATATGTAGTGAAAAATTGAACTAATATAATTTGTGACATGTAGTGAAATTCATTTTAAAAAGTAGTTAAGGTTTACACAGAGATCGGAGGAAAGTAATTCCAAAAAATTGGTAATTAACTACCTATAGTTTGTTGTTCTAACTAATTGTAGTTTGTTAATGCAAGATTTTTCGGATGTTTTAAACTTTTTGTACGAATACAATTTACTCCTTTTTGTAGTTAAAGATATCTTTAGGCGTGTTAGGTACAACCCCTTAAGGGATAAGTCGAACTCTTTATTTGTAGTTAAACTTTGTATTATTCTAGTTAAAAGTATTCTAGAAAGAGTTACATATCCAGGTCAGTACTTAGGTTATAAAGGTTTTTGGATAGGACCGTATTGAAATAATAACAGTTATGTTTACTTTTTAAAAATATATTAAACAAATAATCATTTATTACACCAGTCGTACCTTTGCCACGTTCTATTAAAATGTAATCATTATTTCATTTTTCTTTGTTTTTTCTTTCATGAAGTTTGAGCAAGATTATTGATGATCCGACAGCATTGAGAAACGGTTGATCTGTTTTCTTTTCATGTAGAGCCTCATCTAAACTTTTGGTTAACTAAAATATCAATATTATTAGATTTAATGGTGGCTAATAGAAACACACTTTCACCTACATCATGAAAAATAATCAATTTATGACTTGCATCAGCAATTGATTCCTTTTTTGCTCCTCCTCTTCCTTTTGGTGGTAGGAAATGTAGTAACGTCAAGATTGCATTTGTGTTACTATCCCAATCTGTAAAAAAAGGATATCAAAAAAGACGCACAAGAGTTTTACATTTGTTATTGCCTTTTGGTGGTTCCTTATGAGTTTCAGATTTGTATATATTCAAAACTTTTTCAATATATTTAGGAACGTTTTCCCGTATTTTTCCAAAAGTGTTAAATTTTAATCGAAAATCTAATGTAATCTAAAAAGAAAAACAAAATTTTTATTAGGAAAACTGAATATCTATCTTGGAATACAGGATGATACGTCGAATGAAATCGTAAACGTCGCCGATTTTTTGTCTTTGATGACGGCGATGGCGCCAAACCATACCGACGCGACGCACGTCATCTTGGCATCAGCATTGGCGAAAATTTTTAATTTACCTTTACAATTTCAGTTAATAATAATAATTTTATTGAACATAAGCTCAACGAATAAACCTATGTATCTAATAAACAATATATAGTTTACCAAAAACTCCTTAACTAACAATATAACAAAATAATTCTGTACTTACCGGCCACATCAATTAAATCTTTAGATAATTGGTTTCCACTTATTTTCACCCACTTCTTCCGATCAGAATACTTAACACGTATATACCAGTGGTACATTTCCATTGTAAGAATAGGTACTGTAAGACACTTCTAACAAATCAATTCGTTTACGCTCAACGATCGTTCGTCTAAATAACCGCTAACCGCCATCATCGATGTAGAAGAGTCGAGCAAGAGTCACGTGATGTGATCACGTGACTATAACAACATAATGTAGGGGTGAAAATCGTATTAAATGTAGTTAACATATTTGTGTTTTAATTTCAACGAACACGTTGAGTTAAAATTTGTTAAGTTCATCTCGGCGGAGTAGAAGTGTTAACACCGTATTGCTAACACTTTTAAACAGATGATTTTCACTCTGAATGGAGTTACTACTTATCGGAATTTAGTCAAATTTAACATTTTTTCGTGGTGATATTCCACCTTATACCAGCAGAGTTAAATATCTCCGTGAAATTTTTAACAGTGTACATGTATTCTAAGACAGATTTTTTTTTCTCTATACTTCCTAAAATAAGTTTAAACTGCGTAGTTACAAATATCAAATTCCGATTTTTCTAAAATATATGAGTTAACCAAAATAAAATCTTATTTATCGCCTTTTTTCGCGGTCTCCACCCTGTTGTTCCCCCTTAAGTCGATTAAAACAATTTTTGAAATTGGGATTCCTGTATTAAATTTGACAAAATCGATGTGAAATCGAATCGTATCTATACCAAATGCCTAATAAGTAACAAATGGGGTGTGTAGGCAGTGGACGAGAAATATTAACTCAGACAGGTACATGACAACGTAATGGCGCACGCGTGCGAGCTAATTCTAACGTATGTATAATTGTAACAATGTGCCGTAACCGCATTGCCGGCGGCAACGTTCAACGGGGTAGTACCGCTGGATCCGAGTACGCGATCAAATAACCCCAGCTGTTCCGACCAAATACTCCCCTCTTCGTCCCCCGGTCCCTTTGTCAGGGCGCTCCCCTTTGCCGCCGCCCTTCCGTCTTCTTCCGGTCCGTTTCTCGGCCGAACCGCCGCATCGCCGCCCGAGACGCACCGCATTATTTGTCCAACTATACCGGGCGGATACATAATTAAAATCCGCTCGCGCCTAGCCGGCGGTCGGGGTTAGGGGGGGAAGTGAGGCCCGAAAAATCCCGCCGAGATATTACCCAATTTTACGCCTATGGCCATAACAGCGTTACCGAAAACCGTATCGAAATATGATGCGGTAAAAAGTCCGTTCGAATAAACGTAGCAGGATCAACTCGCTATTTTTGCAAACATTCAACAATCCCATTTCGAATATACTTTATATTTCGGCGGGAATTTCCGAAACAACCGCGCTTTATGTGCCCGTCTCGTCGTGTTTTTAATAACCGCCGCTTCGGCTTCGGCTCCTGCTAAACTACCCCCGGGCAAGTCGGCGAAAAAAACGTAATAAGCAGCTTTGCAAAATACCAAGTTCACCTAGCGTCGAGCATCGTTGATTCTACGTTTACTTTGGAGACCAATTTCGAGAAAATTCAGAGGAGTCTTTTATACCTTAACGGTCGGCGGTCACGGTACGATTTTTTTCGCCGACCACCTATTGTTGCATTTCGAATATTACGCGATTTTCTTTCTTTGCCGAACGATCGCGTTTGAATGCCGAGTAACAAACGCAACGGTAGAAACTGAATTACCAAATTCGTTTCGACGTCAACGTTGAAACAAACGTGCCCGTTTTTATTTATATATTCCGGCGAAACAACGTTCGAGCGCCAATATCGCGAATTATACGACCCGCGCACTTTTCCTTTGTTTTTCGCCGAGAGTTTCATAACTGATTTAATTGTTGTCGTGTTTTTCAAATCGAATTTTCTAGCGGATAATGAGGAAAAGTCCGTAATTTTAACGCGACGGACCGGTTCCGCGCTAATCAGGGCGGAGCTAAAAAGACGGGACGCGTGCGATAATTAATTACGTTACGAACGACGCGACGTCTATTGGCGCGCAAATTCCATAAATTTAATTAGAAAAAACGTATTACCGGCGGTAAACAAGATAACAAAGCTTTCGCCGCCGTCCGCGCTCGTTCCTTTTCTCGAATTTAAAGAGTTAACGTCGACGAAAATTCGGTATTTAGACAATAAGCAAGGGTGGCAATCCATCTTGCCTGCCAGACATTCGTCTACGTTTCATTACGTGTACTCTTCCTCCGCGGCGTAATTAAAAAGACCAGCTGTTTATTATTACTTAAAGCGCGATAGAAACGCCGACTGCTTTCGTCTTCCGAGAATAGCGCAACTAGCCTAAATACCCTTTCGAAATAATTTGTGCGAAGATGTTATTTTCAAATTGAGTAAATTTAAAAACCAATTTGGATTTTTTCTTTTAAATGTAAAAGTTAAAAATTTCTCTAAAAATTGAATTTAACGAAACATTTTAACGGTTGTTACCGTTTCTCCCCTTCGGATTAAAAAACTCATTACTTCAATCAACAATTCTCTTTAAATTTTTCACAGAACTCATATGGACGTAATAAAAAAAATCAATCTACGTTCTTTCAAAGGATGAAATTATATCCCCAGAGATGGGGGATTTATAGTAGATTACAAGAATAAATAGTAAGTACTAAATACGAAGAAAATTTGGGAAAATAAAAAAAATCAATTTTCAATCATTTAAAATTCTTAATTGTATCGACTAGAGATGGGACCGAAGCCGAATAATTATTCGGTATTCGGCGTATTCGGCTTCATTTGCAATATTCGGTATTCGGCCGAATATTGAATTTATTTACCGAATATTCGGTTCTCTATGTGACTGTTGTAAGTTTTAATAAATTCGAAGAATATATTGAATGAGCATACAAATGATAAGCTATTCAGAGAACTGTTCACTGAAAACCGTATTTAATGGGGCTGATAAATACACTTTTGCCAGTTTACTCATTTTTGGGTATTTCAAGCTATGTTGTTTCCACTAAACAAATGCAACTATACTTCGTTCACCGAACAGATGCAGTGATTTGAAATTACAACTCCTCCCACAATTACGCGCGAAATTTAAATCGAATTTTTCTATTGGTAAGCGCAGTTTACATAGGTTAACCAAAACCAGCTATCTTTGTTATTATTTTCCTTGTTATTACGTATATTTCTGACGTTTGTCATTCGAATTTCAAACTAATTTGCGTTCAATCCTTCTTCGACTTAACATTATTTTCCCGTAAATCCCGTACTTTTCAGTACGATTTACCGTAATTTTATAACTTATTGTTACTATGGATGAAGCCGCTGCATTATTTCAGCAAGCTGTAAGAAATGTTTCACCTGATAATTGGAGAAATGCTATTCGTCATGCCAAAGGTGAGGAAGAAAAAATGTGACAGGTCGACAGTGTAATGGAGACTACAACAGAGCAGTTGGAAATTAACGTGGGGAATGATTCTTCCTCGGAAGAGAAAACTTCCTCTGAAACTGATTCGGACTAAATTAGATTATCCCAGTTTAGAAAATTCTCCTTTTAACAATGAGCTGATCACAATATTATTTTATAATACGATATATAAAACGCCGTAAAATATTATTTAGCAGTAAACCTAGCCATATAAGGTGGTGCGAATAATTCTATAAACTTTTATGTGGTGTTAAAATTGTATACATAAATTAAATCTTGTTTGCATTTATTTTTTATTTGTTTTTATATAAAAAGTTTAAAATCATTTTATATATTATTACTTTTAAATCTGTGGAATTCATTTTGACACCTAACATACGTCACATAAGTAAATTTTTAAATGACATATAACCTCTATCACTAACATTACACTTCATGCTTATAACTCAATTTTATTCTGTTTTATTTTTTGTGTGTAAAACTGGCTATTGTGTAATAGTGGGAGTAATGAGCGTTCCTTCGTTCAGGTTTACTGCATCTGTTCGGTGAACAGGGTATAGCTCTCTCATTAGTAATTTCTCAGACAAGTAACTGTCCAGTTCAATTGCTACTCTATTTCTAGGACTGCAGTCATTAACGGCCTTACTAGATGTAGCTATGGTTTTATAGCAATCCCAAAACGAAAAATGACTTCTGTTCAAATTTTTACCTCTTGTAGAGGACAGTTGCTGGATATTTGTGTTTAAATTCATCTTATCATTTCCATCGCGCTCTGTATCATCTCTACTACTGATTCCGAGGTTTGAGTCTCTTCCAAGTACTTCCAAAAAATAGTATGCCTTATAACGGATATGTTTTCACATGAGAAAAAGTTTAAACAATATCGGGGATTTAAAAACATTGCCATAAAATAATTTTTTCCATTCTCTATTTCTTTGAATCTTATTTTCACGCCATTCAACAAAGGCCGAATATTCGGTTCAAATTTAGCCGAATATTCGGTATTCGGTTATTCGGTTGAATCACTATTCGTCACATCACTAGTATCGACGTATTGAATACGTGAGGTTACAGGAGAGTTATTTATCGGCAGAGTGTAGGTATGAAGTTGGATGGTGTTTTGTAAAAATGTAGAAAAGCAGTTTGTTGTTTTGACAAAGTGATATAAAGATGTTTAGAGTCGCATTAAGGTCGGTAAGACGTGGGAAACTCAAATAGCAATAGGCGAACACGTGTGCCCCGTTGGGAAATCATGCCGGGACCTGAAATAAAGCCATCTCACTTATCACAACTTCTTCGGGCTAATCCGGAATGCGGGCGAAGGTGTTTTGAATATCAACGGCGGCGCATTGTTTCTTAATTTCGACAAGGACCGAATCTATATAAACTTTCGAATTTTACAGATTGCATCCGACGCTCTGGGCGGCAAACGGGAAACTCATTTTGCGTTTCCCATTTCCCGTATAAATACAATTCCGCATTACTTGTTTATATTTCAACATTACGTGCAAATACCGCGGGTTGATTTTAACAAAATAACCGGTTACGCGTCCGGTTTCGAGCGGTCTCTATTTGTTTACGAAAAATTGTTGTCGACGGTCCCGGGACGATATCCGATGTCAAAGATTCAATAGTTTTGCATCTCATTACGTCGCTCTTATTTTAATTTGCAGTCGAATATCGAATGGAATTTTACGGGGGTGATATTCGAACGGCAAGGAGGAGGAAACGCGAGCCACAAAGCCCGATTCGCGCGGGTCTCGCCTTCAAAGCGGTCCCCTTTTATGCCTACATAAAAGCACATTTCATTAAAAAAATAACTACCCTCCGCAGATCTCTATCTTTATAAGGACGGAACCTATACCTTCCATTAAATCGTCGTCAAGTAATCATTTCATCGTCCGACCGCTCCGCCACTCTCACGAATTAAAACCGAAACGGAACACCTTCCCCTGACTTGTCGGTATAAAATTTCAAATTTATGTAATTATTTTTATATTATTGGTAACGAGAAAGCTTATTCGTAAAATTCTGAGAGGAGGCGAAGCGAGGCGAGGCGAAACGAGACGAGGTGGTCTACTTAGTTAACGATATACGATCTCGGTAACAAGTTGAGATCTAAACTAAACTCCCTTCCGGTTTAGTACGGAGTAAGAGTAAGTAACGATATGACGTTAGTTACGATCTTTTAATTAGTAATACGCGTTCGGAACAATGCCGTATTGTGGTAACGTCAGAATTTTGTTGGCGGCGGAACGTCGACGTCGACGTCGGCGTCGGCGTCGACGTCGGCGTCGACGTCGGTCTAAGAAGTACAATAGGGAAAAATAGACGGCCGGTATCAATTCGAGGTAATAATGAGGGTCCGAGGTCGAAGTTTGCTTAGAAAACGAAAAGTTTTTGCCGGGGAAAACATTTCCGCGAAAATTCTTTTAAAAATAAGGGGGATTCCGGAGGTATTGTTGAAAGTTAACTGGAGGGTATGTAGGTGAATAAATACGTTGGCAGGCGAGTTTTTCGAAAACTAAATCAAAACAAAGGCGGCCCGAAGCGTAACTAGAAAATATTTCTATTCGAAAGGAGCGGCATAGCGAGTCGAAGGCGGCCGGTGTTGTTTTAACATTACAAAATCCTGTGTACGTTTTCAGCCGGGGTAAGGATCATAAAATAATATACCGGTTTCGATTCCCGAGTTCTCGAGGCCCGTTAGTACCTTAATTGGTAACGTGTATCTAATTTGTGGCACGCTTTAGGCTTACAAGGCTCTTACTTTACCGAACTCGCAACGGACTATCGCGGTCTCTTTCTATCTTCGCTTCGCGCGGATTGATTTTTAGAGAAATATTCCCATTAAATACGCGGGGGTCGGTTTATTAAAGAAAAGAACATAATGTCTCCCCGGGCTATGTATTTATTACATTTTCTACTTATTGCATTTTTTCCTATAATATATCCGGAGGGTCGCTTTTCTCGATATCAAAGTGCGCCGGATGGGAAAATTTCATTAATTTACTTTTAAAACAACTTTCAACAAACTCAAAGAATATATTTCAAGTCGCGCGTAAATATTTTTGCTACAGGTTATTGTGGAAAATGAAGACAGATGAACCGGACGGCCCGGGGCGAATTACATTTTCTTTACGCAGATACCGGATACCGAATACCGAACGCCGACGTTTACTGAAACGTTATTTAAAAGTGCCGGCACAAAGGCCGCCGTTCGAAATAATAGTCGGTTTATGACTATTACCGTTTCAATAAAGTTTTAATAACGCGCTAGCCGAGAAGGATCAACGGCTAACGGCCGTTTATATATTATTCAGTATTGTTAAGTTGTACGGCGCGCCGGTAAAGTAGTGTTAGAGCGCCATCTTGCACGACAACCACTAAACACGTAGAGGACATAAAGCCGCTATAGTGGATGAATAAATGCGTCGCGTTTTACAAGCATCCCCGGCCCCGTGGGCCTAAATAAAAATGGTTTTATTATCTTTTTCATTCGAACCGCGCCGGCGAAGTGCCTATTAAGCCCGAATTCGTCATGCTAAGCGGCGACTCCGCCTTTCGACAAATTGCGATCCGCGCGCCACCGTTGCCGCTACCGTCGCTGCCGCTACCGCTACCGCCGACGGTTCCGCGCCCATTAGTTCTGCAACAATTCCAATCGATCTCCTAATCTGGTCTTGGCTTTTTAGTATCTGATTAGTGTCTTTGGTAAGTCAATAGTCTCGGTACGTGCCGGATTTGTAAAGGAGTCACGTAGACCCTGAATCAATGGCGGTACGGTCGCAATCTGATGACATACATTTTATTCGACGGCGAACAATGACAACAATACATAATTGCCCAATATGTGCTGAGGGACGACGTGAATTTAAACGCTGTTAAACCGTGGCCGTTTTTTAAAAGTGTATATAATACGAAAAAAAAAGACACAAAAAAATAAAGACGAAAAGCGCAATAAAACTTAACGAGCGAACGAAATCGATGGTCGTAAAAGGGGCGGGGAACGCGGACGTATAGATTCGGAAACTAACTTATAATTGTTACAAATACGGTCCTGTATTATGATTCTAACAGGTCATTGGGGAGCAAAGTTGGCAAATACATAGGGCCTTATCGGGGCCGGGATCTGAGCGTATATTACGGCATTGTGTCGGACAGCGCCAAAAACTACTATCGTAAACAAATAATTAATGACCGTGGCGTAGATATTAGTCAATTACCCCGCGCGATACGATCCTCGCGGTCGCGTCGCGGCCGCGTCGCGACGTTCCCGACGGCCGCGAAAGCGAGCTTATCGACCGACGCGGCGACGCGTATTATTTTAATGCAGATTATGCCGCAATTAATACAAGGTTGTCGCGTAATCTAACCTGCCTTACCTTGCCACCCCTGCATATCTTTCGCAACATTATCTCGGCCCATTTTGTAGCGAAAATTATGAAGTCGGCGGAAAAACGGAAATTTATTATTTGCGCGATAGTAATAAAATTATTTTGAACGCGGAATTATTTACGGTGCGCATGTTGGCGCGTGCGCGGTTTAAATAATGCGCGATTATTCACGTCGCCTGTAGAAATTCCGTTCGCGCGTCAAGGGAGATGCCGTAATGCGCTCATTTGTTTCCTCCTCGCTGCCATTATTAAAGTTTTAATAAATCCAACCCTATTTTTCACTTTAATAATTTACATGTGTACTCCGGGCGAGAGCATGTGCTCCCGGGGACCGGAATATTTTTTTTGATACGTCGTAAATCCTGGATTTATCATCCGAGGCTTGAATCTTTTTTTACGGTATACTGATTGCCCACCTATCCTAAGCCTATAACTTGCCAAACATGGAATAAATAATGACGGGAAAAAGGGGGAGTTTATTTTTCGTCGCCCACATGTGCCCCGGGCGAACTTGCCGGTAATTCATAAGGGCAGAGTCTTCTGGGAAATGTAAGTTTGCTTCCTGGCTATAGAATAATTAAATTAGATTCGTGTTTCCCAAATTACCGCCGCATTAAGTACATTACCATGATTAAACGTTATATTTCCGGTTGATTTTTCAGCTCGAATAAAAAAAAAATGCTCGCCGACCGCGGTTCTGCAACAACATCGGTCAGCGTAAAACGACTCAATATTATTGCGGAACTTACAATTGCGAAATTTATATTTAATTAACTTAAAGCAAACAAGTCCCTACGCGATGCAGAAATGGACCGCGTAAAACGTATTCTACGTTGAAATGTAAACGTTACGCGGTAACGTACGCGCGAATTTATTTATACTAGCAGCTCAGTAACCGGATTGCTCAATTAATTTCAAATTCGCATTTACGTATTATCAAATATTTACCGCACTTAATTAATTCGTCTGCCGCTACTTGATTATCGTTTTTAATCGTACTTCTAAAATCTAAGAATTTCTAAGAATTAAGTGTACGAATTGAAGTCGCGTTAACCCTTTAACGGTCAAGACTCTGGGGGTGTAAAATAATCAAATTTTTTTTAACGTACATGTTAAGGCTCATTTTTCCCGGGGAAACTGCGAGACTTTGATCTGTATGGCTGTGGTACATATTTGTACCAGCAAGCGTTAAAGGGTTAATCGACATACGAAAATCGGGAGAGTGGTTTTTGGAAGCTTTGATAAATCACAATCGAAAAAATAACAAAACGAAGAAACTCGGAGCTTTATTTTCGTAAATCCTGGAAATCTATCAAACAAGTGGAAAAGCCTGGATCCCCAAATATCGAACCGGAACGCCTTTTCTTTATCGTGTAATATATATGCATTCTATAAATCTGACATCTAAATATTTGAGTATCGGTTACGTCTCGGATGATATTGATAGGTTCGGAAGGATTTCTTACGAGGCTTTTGGCGAACGATGAACCGCCATTAAAAGGAAAAAAAAAAGACAAAAAACGGAGTGGTTTTTGAATTCTTAATGCAAATATTATTCAATTCATTAAGGGGAAGTGAGCTGTACGGGTACAAACGGCTCCCCAGACGTCGCGTTACCTATAACATTAGGGAGCCATTTATTACTACACAACGCGGACGTGTAGAATGAATATTCGAACCCGGCGCCCCCTTCGGCTCGCCGCGTTTATTTTTTACCTCCTCGCGGCTTCGTTGCGCCGTCTAATTAAGTGCTCCGGTCTAATAATTCACTTCCGCCTTTATTTAGAAAGAGTGACACTTGCCCTTCGGGTCGGAGCGCGTGGCCTGGTAGGAAAACGGAAACGAATTCCAAGGTTAACGGAAGGTTAACGCTGAACAAAATGCGCCTGCGTCGTTAAGAAAAAGAACGAACGATTTAAATTAGTCTTTTACGAATTGCGATCTTAGAATTTTTCTAATTGTAAGTTAACTTTATAAGATGTGCAGAAGGTGAATAGAGACATAAATGAAAAATTTTGCTCAAAGGTGTATAGACTTAAAAACAAATAGAATTTTGAAGGAAACACACTGTTTTAATAAAGTGTTAATTTATTACCATTTGACCCAACCCTTTTTCTTACTGAGCAACATGCAGGTTTAAAATAGAAATACTATAACGCACGGTTAACGCGGAAGATAAAAGGCGCTTGCGTCGTCGCGAAAAAGAGCAAGCGTAGCCCGAGGCTACGGTGGGCGATTTGAATTTAGTCTTTTACAAATTTTATTCCAACCGAAAACACGTGCGGGTTCTCTCACCGACGCGCCGAGGGCTAAGTCCGGCCCTACGTACCGTAGGGTAGCAAAGAGGGTCAGGGCGTGCGTAATTGATCGATGCATTCTGTCTCATTGTTATTCAACAATCCGCGAACGCGATACTCGGTCTTCGACGCGCGCCGGAGTCGAATTGATAAACAGTTTGGCCCGGGGCGGCGGGCGACGGGCGCCGGGAGGAGGTTTTGGATTTTAAGGCGACGCCCGCATATAAATATTTGGGCGCGAAAATTGTACGGTCTTAGCGGCAATCTAACGCACCTGTTGCGAGATCTAACCACGCCGGCTGACAAATAAATCAGTTTCTTCTTTCATTACATTGCGGTACTGGCTCTCGGTGACGTCCACGCGCCCTAAACATTTTATTACATTCGTGTCTGTACAATATCAAACTGTCTCCGGCGCGTTCCTTGTCTACTTTACGACGCCCTCTTGAAAATATTTCTATTCCGGTCCCGGTCCGGTTTCCGGTACGTCTACCGTACGCGCAATTGACGGTCGGTCAAGCGTCCGGCATAATTGACCCGTACAAACACGCCGAGATTGCGGTCAATAGCTGCCGGATGTGGTTAAAATTGACACATATGGCCGCCCAATTCGCTTTAACTTTAATATAATTAAGTAGTCCGCATACACGCCGTCGACAATGTCTGACCAATAATGGAAATTACACCGTAGTCCGTCGAAACACCTTAATTAATACCGAAAGCGTCAATTTAATTAAACATTTTCCGTTCGCTTATTAGGGCCCGGCGCCGGGAACCGCCTTCCATTGGGCGACGGCGACGTCGCGAATGTGTTCCAAATAACGGGCGGTGTCATATTCCGCCCCTCGGTATGCGATAATCAAAAGAAACAAAGCATTTGCAGTCGATGCTTGATGCTCTCAACTGCCGGGCGCTTTGATCGCGTATTCAAAAATGTCTTTGTATTGGAAGCCATCTGTGAATTTCACAAGGGAAAGGAGATAGATTTGCGCGAAGAATTTTATTTAAGGGCAGCGCTTTTCCCCTTTGCCTCGGCGACCCTTCCTACAGACATTTATTATTTCCGGATTTGTTCAAAAGCTACGAAGCTAAAAACGGAATACGTACGCAGGTTGTTCTTTTAAATTCGTTTAATATTTCATACCTAAGAAGTATTTCCCGTTCGATGTTTAAATCTCGATCGAAATTTTGAGCGATTTAGTTGAGTGTCAAAGCGATTTGCGAAAGTGCGAAATTTGTAAGCTGGAATAGCATATTAGTTGAACGTCGAAAGTGACGCCGGATGTTGAGTATCCGGCGGATTGAGATCAAATGGTAGTGTGTTTTCCGGGCGGTAGTTGGTTTAATATCCTTTGTGCGGCCCGTTCCGAGTAAAATGGCAGACATATAGGCCGGCTCCTTTAAATGGGACCAAAAAGGATTCGCCGGTGCGGCTTTTGCTCGTGTGTCAGTGGTCTCTTTGAAATTCGGTATGGGATGGCTCGAGGGGTCAAGTGTAGGAAAACGGGGAGGTATGCGTACGCCACACGTGGTGACAGCCGCTCCGCAACTTTCGCATGCCCTGACGCCCTTCAACGGAACGTCGAACCTCCTACAAAGACCGGCACAAAGGAAGGCCGCGGAACTTGTTCGTTTGACGGATTCAATTTCATACAAAATTCAAGTGCGCGCCCTTCTCCGCTTACTTCTTTAACTTGTTCCGTAATTAAAGAGGCTATCCGCGTTGTCACCTTCGCCTCTCTTTCGTCGACATCGGACGCTCCACTAGAGATTTAAAATTAAATTAAAGGGACTCTCAAAAAATCCCTTTTTTTCGAATCGAGGCGGACGAGGCGTTGAGTTCGCTAGGAGGCTCATTATTCCTCTCGCAATCCTTCCGAAACGCGTTAGAAACGCTTCCGAAGTCCTCCCGAAACGGGATTTCCAAAGATAAAAAATTAAAAGACCCGGAGCGACGTACAGGAAGGAGCGATCGGGATGAAAAACAAACACCGGAAGGGACGGGTGCGTCAACCGTACGCGGTAATGTACAGGTGCGCCGCTCGGCGGCTTCGATATTTACTTCGAATATGCTCCGATTGCTCCGCACCGCTTCGCCCGTCCGGTCCCAGGACGTTTCACCGTCCATTTTGATATCATTCTCCGGAGGTTTCGGATCCGAGCGCGATCGTATAACTTCATCTCTTTAGGTAACTTACCAAATAATCGATAATAATAAAATGCGATAGGCGTATCCGGACGCGTTATATATTTTCCCCCTTCCGAGTAAATTGAAAGGGTATTTCGAATTAATAATTCGTCAAGGACGTATCGTCTCCGCCGTTATCGCCTTGATTGAGACATCGCGTGCCGGTAATGCGGGATCAAATAATTGTTTATGGCGTAACGGGGCGTAAAGGCTTCGGGACGACGTAGTAAACGCCGCGCCTAAACAGATATTCGCCACGGCCGATTAAATAAAACGGCGTCGCCGACGTCGCGACGGCGTTCGGACGCGCGTCTTGGTCGTCGAGCGTTTAAAGTTATAACGAGCGGCCACCTGTTCGGCACGATAAACCGTCCGCTAGTATGCGTTCGCATCGATTGTTCGACGCTCCGAATACGTAATGGGATGTTATTCCTAGCGGCTTATTTGATATTTTAGGATACGGTAGTCGAGCGGGTACTAATTAAGCCTGGCAAATAAATAAATACGCGGAACGAGGGGCGTGTTTATTTTAATTTATGCGCGATACAAAGCGATATCGTATCGTATCGCATCATCCCGACGGCGACGGTATCGATTACAAAACGGTAAACGTCCCAAAAATTCGACGAAAGACGAGCGGACGGCATTAACGCAGAAATATAATGGGTCTATCTATCACGGCTGATACGTAACAACACGGCCCAGGATGTAGTTCGCTTACGCGGTCATATATCACAATTTTCATAAACTCTCGCTGCCATCGCGGACGCGCAATATCAATTTTCATATTCCTCTAAACAAAAACCGTCCGCCCGTCTCCTTCTCCGTTCGAGTAAGTCGAAGTGGGGTTCCGAAGAAGTTATAGATTGGGGAGTAATCGAGCGTGGATGATCCAAAAAAGGAAAACTAATTTCCGTTTTGGTTTCTCCCGGCCGGGTTAATATCAGATTAGGGCGTTTTTCCTTACCGTCCTTGTTTTCCTCCGATCTATTGATTAAACATCCGCGCCTGAAGGCGCTCGTCACGTATCGCGATTAATTGACCCCGCGAAACGGCGCGCTAAGACGGCCTCGGCGTATGATAGACAGATACCTGTTGAACCTCTCGACTTTATTAAATACTCGCGCCGCGATAGAGTTACCGCGACGCGTCGAAATCCCTCGGGGAAGTCAAAAACCGTCGCGCGGAACTAAGGGCGGGCCCAGACCGGGGCGAATCTGCAGCCGTTCTGCATTATAAAAGGGTCCTTTGATCAAAATTATCTCCGGAAGTAAATAGGTAACACTAGGATCCGCCGCTGTCTTCGCAACCCTCTCCCCGGGATTCGAAATTAGAAGCGGCCCACGCGTGCCTGCGACGAACCTTCTTTGACGATAACTACTGTTACGCCCTTTATTATTCCTTTAATAGCAAGGCTCGCTTACGTTTTACGTGACCTTTACTCTACTCTAATTAGCCTCTTTGTTTCTTTAAAAAATCAGAATAACCGTTTAATAACCACCCTCTATACCAGTGGTGTCCATAAAGTCGATCGCGATCGACCGGTCGATCGCGAAGCCATTTTCAGTCGATCGTCATCAAATTCACGAATCTGAGGCTGGTACTGGTAGTATTTCACTGTAGATCAGGGATTTTTTTTTTTCATGGAATAATAAGTAAAATTTGGATTTTGAATGATTTGAACTTAGAACTTCAAGGACAGAATAGAACAAATTTTGACATGATAAGTTCTGTAAATGCTTTTAAACAAACGTTAAACATAATGTTATCTAGAATGAATGATAATAATTTCACTTCTCTTCCCAATAAGAAATCTCAATTAAAAAATGTTGCCACTACCGATATCGATTTAAATAGATACAAAGATGAACTTAAAAACCTAATTGCAGATTTTGACAATCGTTTTCAAGATTTTAAACAAATTGATGATGTGGCACTTTTTATCACTTTTCCGTTTAATAAAAGTATAAATATAAAAAAGGTTGCTGAGAAATTGTCCGACTTGTTCGATGTGGATGTACATAAGTTAGAATCAGAAATCATAACATTGCAAAACGATATCTATATTAAAGCAAGAGCATCCGAGGAAAATTTTTGGAAATATTTATCGGAAGACAAGTATACAAATTTTCGAAAATGTGTTGAAAATTTGTACTCATGTTGTGGTTCCACATATTTATGCGAGACTGCATTTTCACAAATGAAAATAATGAAATGTAATGGCGTATTCGTTTGATAAAACTGGTGCGCACTGGTGCATAATAGCGTGTTCTATTGAACTGTCACCTTTTTTGTACTAACAAGGAGACCACAAGATGTTGTATTCACCGATTTTGATCAAAGTGGTATCAATCGATAGGTATTCATACACAATACAAATCTGTAAAATATTAGGGCGCACTATTCAGGGATTCGGGAATAAATCCTTATTAAAGTTATTAATAAATTGCGTTTCGAGGCCCAATGACTTGTTAGCCACTCCCGCCCCCCCTCCAAGCGCCGCCCACGGATGAGGTGGCATGCTTCTATTTCCAGTGAATTTCCAGTCGCGCACTGTGCTAGTTCGAATCTCGCAATTTACCGCTTACTCTCTCGTAATTTTAATTTAATATTTCACTTTTTTTATAATGTTTTGGTTATATTTTTTTACATTTAAAAAAATTACCACACGTTTTACAACCTTGATTTTCAATTTCTGCTCCTTTTCGTTTAGGACTTTTTTTATATTATTTTTAATAGAATATTTCTCATTAATTTTTAGTTAACATTTAAAAAGTTATACTTTTGGTTAATGCATAAAAAATACAAATAAATATTCATTATTTTTTCCTTACCATCTAACAGGTTATCTGTTAATAAAAATAGACTAACGTACGTAAATAATATAAAATAATTTATTAAGCTCTTTTTGCAACGTTTACAATAAATACATTTATATTTGAACATATATGATATTTTTCTATACATTCAAATAAAATTTCCAGATCTGTATATTATTTGGTATTACTTATATCGATTAATTTTAATTTCAAACGTACTAAATTTTGAATGTTATGTTAAAAAATATGCGCGACTGGAAATTCACTGGAAATAGAAGCATGCCACCTCATCCGTGGGCGGCGCTTGGAGGGGGGGCGGGAGTGGCTAACAAGTCATTGGGCCTCGAAACGCAATTTATTAATAACTTTAATAAGGATTTATTCCCGAATCCCTGAATAGTGCGCCCTAATATTTTACAGATTTGTATTGTGTATGAATACCTATCGATTGATACCACTTTGATCAAAATCGGTGAATACAACATCTTGTGGTCTCCTTGTAAGCTAATGTGATATATGCACTCACATGCACTCAAGGTCAAGTTCTGGTGCGCACCAGTGCAACCAAACGAATACGCCATAAATATCGAACGGCATTGACAGATACTCATTTAGAACCTTGTTTGAGAAGTGCCCTAACTAATTATATTCCCATTAAAAAAAAATTGTAAACTCGCAGCAGTGCCGAACAAGCCAAACATGTAGGAATGCATCTGGAAGCTCAACTTAATAGCGGTATCAAAACTTATTAATAAATGAATGAATGAATTAAATGAACTGATTTTTATGTAATAGATGTCACCTGTAACAGAGTCCTGCAATATCGGTATTACGATTAGGTTATGTCAAGTAATACACATGTTTGTAAAATGTAATGTAACGAGTTCTATAAGTGTTTTACAATAAAGAAACGTGTTAAGATCATACATTTTATTTCATATTTTCCATATTTTCTTAATTGAAAAAATTTTATATTATTATAAGCAGGTAGGTTAATATGATGAGATGAGTCAATGAACCAAAAGGGAAAAAAGGAAGATGTTTTAAAATGAACAAATGATTTGAAACCCTTTTTTTTAATCACTCCAGATTTTTTTTTGTCACTTGTACGTTTCCGGGGGAGAGGCAGTATTACTCGCCTGGGACGTTTTGCACCCCCAATCCGGCCCTGCTTTGGTAGATCTTGGTAACGCATTTACATAAAAAGTCGATCTTGGTCAAAAATTAGTGGACACCACTGCTCTATACCGTCCGTATATGAAATAGATTGGCGGAAGTATCGCGTTATAGAAGTGGAAACAAAGGTAATTGTTTGTGGGTTTTTCAAATTTTGTTGGTTCAAGATCGTAACGTAGGATGTTGGCAGACGGGAGACGAACGAAATTTAGAAGGGGATTTCCGGTTTGGATTCAAATTGGATCAAGTTCGGGCTTGCGAGTAAAAATTGGGGTGGAACGGCTGCGGCGCGCGGCGTTCCCGGTTCTCTAGTCGGGAGTTCCTAAACTGGCGCACCGTTTAGAAGCGGGTCCGCGTTGAATATGCATCGGAAGTATCGGGCAGAACGAACTGCGGGTAGTTTATAAGAAGGTCCCGCCGTATCCGGCTAATTGCGATGACTTTTCCGGTACCGGAAAAGTTGAGGGGGGAAATTTGTTACCTGCATTGCGAAAGTAGGGTATTTAGCGATGCGAGGTCGGTACGGGAGCGATTAAAAATAGATGCGCGCGAATAGGGAGGTGGAAATTGTCTGGGAGCTCCACAGGCGGACTAATTATTTTTATTGCCACGGCCGGGGGCTTCTTTTGCATAATATGTGATGGAAGTTCTTAAGAGGTCCCGAGGCTGCGAGTTGCGCAACTTTTCCCTGCACATCTCGTTTCGGAGGTATCGTTACCGCCGTCGCCTCCGTTACCGCCGCTCCTGAAACTGCCGGCGAACGCGAAAGATCCTTATCGAATGTGATTTATAGACGCACGATTGGCCGTTAATTGATTGTCGAGAATTTGATTGCGTGTCACCGCGCATAAATAGAAACCACCCCCGGTTCTAAAACCGGCACGCAACCCCATCCCATCGACGCACGCACCGATACGGTATTAAATGTGCAGCTCCGCCAACGACGCGACCGCTTTTTGTTGAAGCGAACCCGCCCGGAGCTTCGATCGCCCGCTTTAATCTACGCATTTCATCGTTCGCAAATTTTCATTATTTGCCCAATTATAAATCACGTCGGAATCTGACAAAATCAGGCCGCCCCGATCGGTAATGCACCCTGATTGATGTCTGCATTTTTTTCGTTCACTACTTTGCCTCCATTCGAAATTTGTATACAACCAATTCAGATTATCGGATAACAAATATCATTTATAATTATTTGTTACGCTCGATTAAGGCGAGAAAAAAATGTTTTAATTTGTAGCGTACATATAACGTTTGGCGTTGGGCGGTAAGAAGTTTGCGTAGTTGATAATTCCGAATTTGGATTGAATTCAATTGTAGAATTTGAGGACAAACGACGAAAACTCGGTCGGTTAATTAATTGTTGTTCGCAGGGTTTATGCAGTGGGCCTGTAAAGTTCCGAGACGGAACTCACCTCGAAAGGCGAACCCTCACGGTTCATAAACCCCTAATAACGTTCAAAATAGTTGTAAAGACGCGAACGTTAAGGGCGGAGTTTATATTTGGAGTAATAAAGTTAAATTAATAAAACTAAGGCCGCGTTATCCGGACGTTAACGTCCGGTTCGGACCGCTCTGACCCCTAGTTTAGTGCCGAAGTTAATAGATGGCCGAGCCGGGGGAGGCAAATATTTTTTAATAAAGTTAAATACTAATTGTGCCGACAGGAAAAAGCTCCGCTCATTACGGCCGGCGAAACAAAATCCCATAAAGCTTTTCATCCTCTACTAAAACTTACCGTTTCAACGTAATAAACCGACCGCGTCCGTAGATTTGTAGAGATTTCGCGCGGTTTACGTAATAACGCGATCGTCTTGGCCGACTTTTAATAAACTACCTATAATTAAAATATGTAAATTTTCTGTCCGGCACAGCTTTACCATTACCCTGGCCGGCAAAGCTTGAAGAATCGCGTCGCCCGATAAAGCCGTCTAATCCCAAAGCCACCGGTTCGTTATGATTCATCGAAGCCGCGTTTATTACAATATAAAACACAAAGGAGGATAGCTACGGGCTTACTATTCTCTTTAATAACGCCACGCCACGCCACGCCAGGCCAACGTCACCCTTCGTCCTTTGAATATCGATAGTTAACGGCACGGAAACACCTCTAAGACAAACTACCGCTATCTAATTATCTCGATATGACGTACTTTACGCTTAGATTCCTCTCGACAATTAAATATTCCATTAAACAGAACGGAACGGGACCGAACGGAACGATTTCGGGTAAATTTTCATCGGGCGCGGACTTCGCGGGTTACGATTCCGGAAGGTAATTGTAACCGGAGGGCAATCGGCGCTCGACTGCATTATGGAGAATTCAATTAATTAGCGAATTATAATTAACTCCTAACTATTAGACCAGAATAAAACGCTCCCGGTCCCGGCAAAGTCCGCATCGAACTTACGGATATGGCGGTGTTTATATGAAGTTTGACCGGTCGCAGATTTTATCTGAACGTAATAAACAGCGAGCCATGCGACGTCGCGTGTGAAGGCATGACAACATAAAATACAGTCGTACACCCTCCGCTCTCCTCCAACGAGTTTCCCTTTTATTTTTTCTTTTTTCATTTTCATTAATTAAACAAATGAAATATGTATACGCATATATACATGCATAATTAATGTTACTTACGTTGCCCCGCGGCGCAGATACGCACCGCGACGCGATAAACGACGCATATTTTCTCGCCATCTCGATTTGTCACGTGTACCTAACGCTTGCCACTTGAATAAATTATTTTAATAACGGCCATTAAGGTGTTGAGAGTGTTCGGGGTGTCGAGAAAGACGGTTAAAATAACCTTGCGGGAGAGAAAAGACGTTTCTAAAATTTCAAAATCTTATTTGATAATCATTGATTTGGTTTTGAAATCTTATTCTAAGACGATTTTTCATTAACGAAAAGCATTAACGACAAGGTTAATTTAAATGTAAAAGGGAATGACGGGAGAAGGGTTTTGTACGCGATAGGTAGGGGATAGAAGACAAAGAAATTTTAAAGAAACAAAGTGTAGATCGCAATAACCGATTCATCATCGAGACCGAATTTGCTTTGCGGGAGTGTCGCGTAAACTTAAAAATTCTCCCGAGCGCAGCCGACTTCTGACAAATCCAATTATGCGGGGGTAGACATCAAAGGGCGCCGCGCCGGTTATTAATTAGAAATCTTGTATTCAAAGCTTCGAAACCATGTCAATTCGGTTAATAAATTTCCTTTGAGCAGGTGTTTGTTGTGGAATTGCGATTTCGCGAAGAAAACGACGCGTCACATCGCGTCGCGTCGAGTCGCGGCAATTTAAAGAGGTCACGGGCCTTTTCTTTATTTAGCGCAATAAAACCAAAAACTTTCGGCTTAATCACTTAAATATGAAAAGGCGTCTTTTTCATTCGAACTGCGGCGATGTTTCTATACTCGAACTTTTTCTGCCGTTTTAATCAAACCTCCTATTCGCGTTTTTAATTAAAGCTCTTGTGGCGCAAAAAACATGACAGGCCGGTGGCCTTTAATCCTCTAATTACGTAAACGTTTAAAACGTGCGTGTGCCGCGATGTTTTAAATGGCAGGTTAGAGATTAATAACGTTTTACGGTTAGTAGTAAAAACGAACAATGAAAGAAACGGGCGGGTTCCGTTCTCGATCTATAGAAATGGAAATTTGCCTACAATTTAGTCGGGCGGATCCGAAACGGGGTAAGTTTAATTTCGTTTTTTACGAGGGACTCCCTAATGTATGCGTATGACAAATGAAAGCGGATATTGAGTTCGCCGGAAGTAAGCCGGGCCGGGAAGTGAACTTCCACAATTGCGGGCTTACTAGAAAGTTTTCTCCCCTAAATTGCGCCACAGCAAGGTCTGAAAATATTAATAATTTAAGGGAATCTTTATAAATGTGCCCGGTAAAGGGACAGGACAATTTTTGCATATGTTACGAAGGGGTCGCAAGTTGGCGCGAACTTTTCCGTGCCGGAGACGCACGTTCAACCGGATTAGGGTGTTGATTTATCGAGGCGGTCTTTTTTCGATGTACATCATCGAAATAATTCTACCGGCGACGCTCTATGGAAAATCCTTTTAAGAGAATTCGAATCCGGCGACCTTTTGTTTCCACCTCGGAAATAAATTAACTTTATGACACCATCGACCGGCCCCCGCGAGAAATCTTAAACCCATCCGCAATTTATGCGCACTCTTAAACCGACCCTTAAAAGCGGCTTTTTACGGCCGTATATACGTTTCCGTTAATTTCGCTAAAGAAAACAACCCGAGGCTGGTTAAAAAAACCAAAATTGAATAGTAACTCGGAAGCAGGCCATACCCTCAAAGGAAAACCTTTATTCCCCATAATTAGATCCTTTATTTAAGCCGGCATCTGTATCTGAACGGGGCAAAATGAAAATTCCCTTGCCCTTCATTTGAAATATACAAAGTTAATCGATTATGGTAAAACCCGGCCCTTTAATCCCTAACTTCCGCGGGGAACTTTTACAGTTTTTACCGGCGGAACTAATTTGGGGGTTCACTTAAAAAGGCATTTATCCAGAATTCGATTTTGGTAGACGCCGTTTTGTTGCCGCTCACGAAAAAATTCCCCCTCCAAACAACCCGTGACATTTACAACTTCGCTGCCCACTCATTACGGCCCGACTTCAATCTTCCCCAACCTTTTATACACATGTCTAACAATAACCAATGACAAAACGCTACCCTTAAATTCATCAACAAAACAAATGTGCACAATTTCTTCTAAACGATACGCAATAAATTTAAAAGCGATGTATCTTCGGAAATATACAAACGCTTTTATATATTTTGAAAATTTTGAATAGTGTTTAATTTGTCGAATATGTACCGGTTAAATGGAACACGAGTAGGTGCACAGTCCGATACGTGCGAGCCGTAACTCGTTGGGGTGGTAACAGTAAAACGCTTTTAAGATAAATTGCCGAATGAAGGTACGGGGCGGTGGGCGATCGGCGGCGGACGATGTCAATTAATAAAATTGCGAGCATTTTGTGCAATCGGGCCGCCGCTGCCGCTGCTGCTGCCGCCGCCGCTGCCGAGCCGATGCGATCAGGGGACGATGTGGAGTACCGGCGGAGGTGGCGGAAGCAAATTAGCGGCTGTTCCGGGGTTTTTCATAATTCGGAAGTTGGGAATTCCGATCGGCGGGGGCGGGAACGGGGGCGAGAAGAGGTACAGCTGATTAATGTGTGGCGGTTGTTTGCAGGACATGAAAGGTGGGTGGTCGGCGTCGCCGGGGACCACTGCACCGACGCTGCTGGCGGTGCAGCCGCTGCTCACACAGGCCAACACCCCAACTCAAACGACGCAACCGCAGACGGCCCCCAAACAGGACACCTCAAGTAAGTTGCGACTCATTTTTTCCGTCGGTAATCCGTTAATTGAAATATCGATGTCCGCCGACGCGCGACGGTGCATTAAACGGCGGTTACGTCGAGAATAAAGTTGGAATCGAATGGACCGTCGCCGTCGCCGTCGCCGACGCCGACGACGATCGCGTCGGTCATTTCGAATCGGTTTCCGGTCTTCGCTCGGGGCGATACGCGGCCCGAGATTCTTTCGTCGAACAACCGCTCTAATTTCAAATCAATATATCGGTACCGTACGTAAAAAGGCCGGATGGAATTACACCTTCTCGAGCTCGTTTCCTCCAGAACCGTTTTTCCGCGTTTTGATAATGCCTTCGACGATTATTTATCTATTAACAAATGAATGCCGCGCGTCCCATTGTTCGTTCGTTTTATTCCGCCTCCGAAATATGCGCGCTCGTTTCTCGTTGACGTGCCATTACCCGCCATTCAAATCCGCAACGAACGGTTCTAGTGCTTCCGCTCGGATCTTTTAATATCGTTTTTGTCCGCCGAAACCAATTATGTATCAAATCCTATTAACCGACCGCGCGTCATTCCATAAAAGTATTGACATAAAATCGAACGCGAAACCGACTACGCCGATTTAGGCATTTGCGGATTTTAAAAAGTAGAAACGAGGGCTTGTCGTCGTTAAGGGTGTCATTTGAATTTGCCATTCTACCGTTCCGGCGTTCGTCGAGAAAGGAGAGAGGTAGAGCGGTAACAAATACGGGTCCCTCAACGCGGAAAGTATTCTCGTGTAGCGGTGTGTCTTAATTTGGGCGTTTTAAGGGTTGCGCGCGCGGGGACGCGTGCAAAAAGGGCAAACTTCGGCGAATTTATTAACTATACGGGGCCTAGTCGAAGCGGTATTATTTCATAATTACAGAAAGATGGGGTAACTTGTTTAGAACCGCGGCGGGGCGGCTGGCGATGGGCTAACAAGTTGGCGCAGTTCTCTAGAGCTTGTAGCCGGTCTACCTTCCAGGCGAACTTGAACTTACAATGTGGTAAAGTTGGCTAATACCCGGGATGAATTTAAGTTCGGTACCGGGCGGCGTTGTATTTTTTACTGCGGCCATTCGCGTTTATTTCCGCGTTCGAACCGCGCGGCGGCGTCGGCGTCGACGTTGGCTTCGGCGGCGGCTGTATCAGAATTTGTTCGTGTTTAGTTACAATTTAATTAGTACGCGCCGTGGGCGCCAAATTAAAGTTGGCAACTTTAACATATTTCGCGTATTCGCAGTAATAGATTCCGACGTCAAATACAAGCCCTAATAGGAAGTTCCGCTCGAAATGCGCTTTCGCCGGCCGTTCATTTATTTGTTGCTATTACGGGCGCGCCCCCGCTTTTTTCGCCGCGCCGGCGCTCATTTAAATACATTTGAATCTCAAAGGGCTGTTTGAACAGGTTAAAGATAATACCCCCGATGTCCTCCCCGTAAATAGATTGTCTTTCGGATAACTGTCAAAAAGGACGCGAGAGATTCCTCAAAGAGACCGTGATAAACTTGTTTGGACTGCTTGCCAACACTCGGCCCAATCAAAATTCGATTCCCGAGCGAGTCCCGGGATTTTTGGACCCGGCTCCGGCCGACTCCGACGCGAGCGCGATTTGTAAATTCTCCGGAGACGGCACCGGCGTTAATCACTGTACCTAAGGAGCACGTTGTCATGACGAGGAAACGTCTAGGGACTAGAGTAATCCCAGATTTACCCGCGTACTCTATCCCACTCCACTTCAAAGCGTTCTTATTTTCCCAATCAATTATTAATACGCATTACGCTTCGCAAAAACTCGCCACGTTAATCCACGAAAAATCCCGGAACGCGGATTACGGATTACTCTTCAACTATTTCGACTTTAAATTACATTAAATTACGATAAATTGCGTTATAACGCATTCCGTTACGCAAAACGTTCATTCTATTCCATTTTATATAAATATTTCCCTTCTAGACGGAATTGTGTAAGAAAGTAATATAGCTCACGACGGTACAAAGTAGGAATTTTTTGCGATCTTTGAGCGAGTTATGATGTTTATGGGGAGAGATGTAGCGACACCTACCGATCTCGAATATCCAACAAAACTGAACGGGACGAAAGAGCAATTCTAGGAACCTTTCGTAGGATAAATGGCCTTTCTTAACTTGTTTGATATCTTTAATATATAAAAGAGAGCACGTGCCTTTGGACGCAAAGGGCTTAGTCGAGATTTTATTTAAATATAGTATCTCCCGGAAGTTTTCCGGGGGCGTCGCTTTGGCGTGTCCGCGACGTTGACGTCCCGTCAGTTCGTTTAAATATCAAAGCTATGCAAGTTAAAAGAATACACGACGTCGCGACGCACCGCGAGGGGGATTAAGCTAATGACGACGTTTAGAAAAAAAAGTTTTGGGAGGTAATTAAACGAAGGGGTTCGCGGGAAAGTCCGGTAATCCGGAGGATTTATAAACGTATTACAACGGATCGGTAATAAAACATGCCGAATTTAAATTCGGCCAAGTTCGACAATAAAAAACAAGTTAGGGAATTTAACGTCGCCGCCCGGTGGCGCTAATACCTGAACGACGACAACAAAGCGGCGCCGCACGCCAATTAATATCGAGGGTAATTAATTCGGTCCTAATCGCCACATCAATGGAACGGGATCGCGCGCGCACGATCGCGGGAAGAAAAAGCCCGCTTTACGGAGTTAATGCCTGCAAAGCTGCCGCATAATGCAATAACGTCACAATTTCCCCGCGCTAATACTACCCTATGCGGTATGTATACATCAGATTTAGAATTGCGCCATTCCCTATCGTAAATCAAATACGTCGACGGTCCGTATTGTTTACCCGTTGCGTCCCGTCAATATAATACCAATAGATTTAATAAGTGCGACGATCCCCATTCATCCTACTTAATTTCGCCCACTTCGCTCCCAGCGGTCGGTAAACCCAACCCAACCGAACCCTCCGTCCTCCCCGACGACAAGTTCAACGTACGTACGACGATTTTTATTGTATCCGCTCAAAACTAATTAGGAGATCAAACACTGTTTGTTATTTCCTCAATCTAGAATCAATTCTGGCCGCTAACGACGTTCTCTTTAACAATTTCCGCAATCGCATGTTGAATCCCGTCGAAAAGCGGGAGCGGCGCTCGACGCTCAGCGCTCGGCGCAAGATGATAATTTTTACAGTTGAAGTGGCACGCTAAATAAATACCAGCTTCCCACTGAAGTTAATTTTAATTTATTATCTCACAATAGGAACTTAATTAAACCACACGTAATATGAAATAGGCGGCCCCCGGCCCGCACTTTGTCGTCCGCGCACCTCGCAACCGGCTTTATTAGGTTTTAATTCGCGTTTGATTCCTTACAAAACCTCCCGTAATTAAGCGTCGTCCGCCGCCGCCTCCGCAATTTTTATCCGCTCTCGGTCCGCGCCGCCGCCGCCGCTCGGAATCGCCGTTATTGTTTCCGAGTTGTTTGATCGTTCGTTAGCCCGGCTTAACCGTCGGGCGACATGCGTCATTTTTATGCTCAACATAAAACGCATTTCCCGACCGGTCGGCCCATCAAATTCGGATATTGCCGGACAGTGTTGGCGCTTGAGGCGCACCTACGTGATCTATCGCCCTAAATTTGGCTCCGGCGCCGGCCCTACATTTAAATTTATACCCGTCGAGATAGCCAATGAATTTTCTATAATACCTAGCGAATAATTTTTATATAAAATCTCAATCGATACGTAACCGTATTTATCGAAACGTACGTAATACAATTCGAGGCATCGTTTGAATTATCGCGGCGCGCATTGCTCCTCGAGGGCAAAACGGTGCGGCATCGTGAACGCAAACTGCGGAATCGCCCACATTTGCGGCTATATCGGGCCCAACTTCTCATGTTCCGCGTGTAAATCAATAGACTAATATTAAAATTAGTAGAGGGCCCGGAGAAACTTGGACCGGCGCTGATCGTTATGAAGGGGGATTTAGTTTACTTCGCTAATAGGAATTGTTGGATTTATCGCGCGTCCCGCGGCCCCATTACCAAACTTGACCGATATGTCACCCGGCCGCGCTAATTCGCTCGTTTTTAAGCCGTCTAGGTGTTTCTTAATAAATCATCGCGTTATTTGCGGTCCGCTAATTCCGACCTTGTTTACCCTACGACGGGTCGTGGAAAATTGTACGCGGTCCTAAATTCACACGGAATTTATTAGTAATTGTAATTAACTGTACTGTATGCTTAGTGTTGAACGCCCTCCGTTTCTCGCGCTTCACAGGGAAAGCTAGACAATTTTTTTCTTTAACGTGGCCGTTTCGCGTATCTCGAAAGAAATTAATATTTGATGCTAACGTTCGGTTAATAGCACGATGCCAATACCATTTTCCGATCGCCGAGTTTGCAATTCCCGGCGCTGGAAAGCTTTCTGCTTTCTAAGAGTAACGAACGTTTTCCGCGTTTTTTCTCGGCGCGACTACGTAAAATTGCTTTATCTTTCCTCGGAGCGACCGAAGGTCGCGGAGCGGGATCGATGGATTTGCTAATGGAATAAGTCGATAACATCTGTTATGCGTCCAGGAGGCCTTGCCCCAATTAGGGTTTGAAAAAAGGCCTTTATAAAACACCTCTTTAATTCGAATAGATGTTTAGGGGCTGTACGTTTGCCGCCCGCCGCCCGCTGCACGTCGCCCGCTGCCCGCGGGCCGCGGCCCCGACCCTCGTCCCGCGTCCCTCGTCTAGCGCGGGACTGTACACGTAGTGTTTGCGGAGTTAGTTAGGTCCGGCGTGCTATCTAAAATGAAGAGAGGGGAGCATTAATCAAATTGTGTAAATTCTATGTAATCTGCAGTTTGCCGGGCATCATCTTGCGCATCATCCCTTTTAGGGAGTGGCAGTGATTAATGGTTCGCACTTTTAGGGTTCTTTATCCCAATTATAATTAGAACAATTCCATATCTGGCGGTGGACGGATAATTTCCAAAATCCCCCTTTATCTAGCGTCACTTGGGCGTGATTTACCGTGTCTATATTTTCGCTCGGCGTCGCGCCGTTTAAATCCATTCTTCTCCCTCTAATGTTGCTAGCTTGAGCGCTATTACGGCGTTGCAAAAATTAAAAGTCGCTTCGGATTTTAATGCGAGCCCCCTAACGCGGTTTTAAGCGGTTGTACGCGCGTGTCGTACGTATATCGGTCGGAGGGCGCGGTTTAAGAATATTTCTGAGAGGAACAAATGACGTTTTTTACGGTCGACGATCAAGGGAATAAAATGAAATTAACGCGGGAAAATATGGTGACATTTTCGTAATTTCGAAAGTCAGCGGACGCGGAGGGGAAGATGGTAGCCCGTGGCGCCGGAAGTAGTGCCGCAAACGCGATATTCCGGATCTCGCGTTGAACGAAACCAATTTTCCTAACGCTGCACCTCCATATTATGGTAGTAGCTCGGCGGCCGGTCTCGAGAAAAGGGGCCCCCTATTTTATATCGAATGTCACTCTCCTCTTAATTCGAAATTGCCGCCCGCTTGCCGTTCGTTTGCCGTTCGTTTGCCGTTCGCTTGCCGCGCGGCTTCTTCCCTTGTTTACCAAAGTCCGCCCGCGGAATTCGTCTCGGTTTAGGAACTTTTCACTTATTACGGGAATTTCGCGCGCCATCTTCATTTAACGCTTAATTGCGCATCATCCCCGCCGCGTTATGGACCCGCGGAGGAATGCCTTACGCGAACTTGGAAATGGTAATGTAAATTACCTTTCGAATGGCTCCGGAACGAATAACCTTACTTATAATATCCCGCTAATGCTTCTAATACTCGGAAAACTGAGCGACAAATAATCTTCAACCGTACTCAAGTTTCCGCGAGTTCTAACGTCCCCACATATTCTGCTTAGAGTTTCTCGAAACTTATACGTCCATGCATATTCAATTCTCTTTAAACAAGTTGTATCAAAGTGACTCGGATAAGATGTTTTTAGATTTTTTTTTCTTTCGACGCCGTGGCGAAGCGGTCAGTTTGGCGTTACGGCGGATATTTCGGTAAAAAATGCATACTTTGTACGTTAGCGTTTCGCTATACGTGAGTTTAATATATATGTACATATATGCGTCGAGGTGTAAATTTTTCACGAGCAAGCGGACGCGTTTAGTGAGCCCATTTTGAAAATTTAAAAACCCAATTTACACAAAACGCATTTCGCAGTAATTATCGCGAGCGCTTAAACATTTCCGAAACAAAACGGTGCAAAAAACGCGCGGAACGGCGAGCGAAAAGAGAAATATGTAACGTAAACGGATAGGAGCTAATTGCGGCCGAGAAAAAGGTCAGGACGGCGCTTTCTGTTTGTGTATTTTTAATCTTGTCCGGTAAATTAGTACGTACATTCCGCGCGCCCTAACGCAATTACCTTTTTCGCTAATTAAAATTTCTTTTATTGAATCCTACCCGCGCGCCGGGAAAGGTCGTTGCCGACGGTTCGCGACGCGAACTCCAATTACGTTATTCCCTTATAATCTCTTTCCTAGGGCGCTCCCGAGCTTCTCTACCCGTGTTCGTGTGCGTGTGCGTGCGGGAATTCGTATCCCAACCCGTAGGTCCCCTACGGGTGCCGTATTGTCGGATACGTATTGCGGACGTACGAATAATAAACGTATTAAACGAAATATTCGACCCGTTCGCGAAAGGTCTGCGAGAAGAAACGTCGGAATTTCTCCGAGGGATGATTTTCGAGGTTTACGAGTGGCCCGCGAGATTTCCCGATCGAACGGGCCGGCGCCCTGACGAATACGGGCTTCTTTTGTTTGCGGAGAGGATAAATTTGTATTTGGAAAAGTCGCAAACTGGATCGCAAGGGAAAAAGGTAAGCCGCCGAGATTTGCGTGTTGCTGTTCGGGCGGGTTATGATTTTATTATTCAAAGACCGGCAGATATTCGGGCGGATTACGCGGGGGGCCAGAAAGGGAGGGCGGCTTTGGGATTCTAAAATGCGGTACGCTCGCTCCCCGCGAAGTACGCCAATAACGCTACGGGCTAAAATGCAGTGTAGTGTAGACATTGGCAGTCGCGTCACCTGAATATGTACCGGAGGACATGGCGCGCAAATGTTCGGGCGCCATGCCGCATCCCAAACAAGGATCTTCGCCCGTAAAACCGCGTTTCCCGATCATAAAAACGTTTTATGGGGGGAGATATTTTTAAACCGATAATTTAGGATTTTCCGGCAAGTTTCGAAGCGTCTCTCTACGTTGGCAACGGTGGCTCCGGCGGCTCCGACGGCTCCGAGCCCTCCGCCGGCTCTAGCGGGATTTCGGTTTCGCCCGCTAAGTCGGATTCTGCCCGTCACCGACCTGTCAGAGTAGTTGTTCCCAAAACTGTCGCGGCGCGCTTTGTAGTTGGACGAAATGAGCTCCTTCGGGCGGAAGTTAGGAATCTTCGGAACGCCGCGCCGGCCCGGTCACGAAGGCCGTTTGTTATTGTTATAAATAAACATCGCCGTCTCGCGACGCACTTATGCACGGCGGACGCGAAATTTTAAATTAAGGCGCCCTCGGCGCGCCGTACTCGTAAAGCTCGCGACCGAACGCAGTTTACGTCGTTTTAAAAGCTCCCCTCGTTCCGTACACGTCTTCTAGTTGTTTAAAGTCGGCCTCGATAAAAATCCCCGACCGTCCCGATGCAAACGGACTCAGTAAAAAGAAAATTAAATGCGCTACAGTGTCGCCGGAAAATTGGCGTCCTCGCCGGATTTTACCGGCGCGTCCGCCAATTTTTAACGCATTTAATTACCGAAACAAAATAGCGGTTTCCGCAAATATTGATCTTCCTCGAGTCTACGTGTAAAGTAAATGAAAGAAAATGTCAGAAAGTCCCCGCGGGAAAGGAAGACGCGGCCGAAATTAGCGACGTCCCTAAAGAGACGGCGCGTGGGGTTTTTATTTTCGTACAATTATAAGCCCCCTTTAAATCGTTTATTTGACAATCCTTTTGAAGCGGGGAGATTTGCCGGAAATTACTTGTGCGTGTAAACCGTCATAAATACGACAATTACGCCGGGCGTAATCTTATTTAAGCTAATTAAGGGACCGAATTGGAATTTATACCGCAATAATAGATACTTCAAAGATCCGGGTTAAATAAGTTAATAATAACGCAATAATTTACGATTACGGATTACTCGGCCGAGCCAAGATTAAGAGCTCTGCTTCGGGCGTTTCGAATCGGGTTTTTCGGCCGTCACCTTTCGGTCGGGAAATACCCCGACAAGTAAGTTCCGGGGCCAGGTATTGTACTAGCCGGGGCATAAAGGGTTATCAATGTCCCGAGGCGGGTTTATACCGGATTACAATATAGACACAGTCCCGTACGCGTACAAGGAGCGAGCCGTTTGATCTCGGAGCTTCTCGGCCCGGATCTAATCACCCATATTAATCAACCGGAAAATGAAAACATCTTTTAATCGCGCCGCGCGGCGTCGCACAAAGAAGAACGAACATTAATTTGACAGCGGACGAGACGGTTATTTTAAATGATAACATCGGGAAGTTGATATATGGCCGACGCGTCAATTTGTCTGCCACGTCGCCGGATACGCTCGGATGTATTTTGCATGGGATCCCTCGGTCCTTCTCGGCCTTTTTCCCTCCGGGAGGAATGCATTAATTCCGAATTTCTGAATTTCACCCCGTTATGGATTATTGTCTCGGAAAACTAGCGCGCTACTTAGGCGAGACCGGGGGCGTCCTGACAGAATCATAAGAGCGCGCGAGCGTGCGGTAAGGCACGCTAATAAAGCCGCGTACGAGGTTGTGAACGAGCTTTGGCACGGCTCGTATGTTCTCATTGTCGCGACTTTACGCCCCTCATTCGTCCTCATTTCGGCCGCTCATGAAAAAATACTAATTGCATTTATCCATTTGAGTTTGTTAGTTTAAACGAGCCCGAACATCCGGCGGCGGGTGACACCGAAACTTTCAATAGTTCCCGGGTCGAGGGCCTCCCTCGTTTTACCCCTCGAACGTTGCCGCCGCCGTTCCCCCATCGCTAATTACCGCGCATTAAACTTTTCATATTTTCTAACGTCGTGTGTAACAACGCGCTAGATTCGGGTTAATTTGGATTTACTGTGGCGGCACGCTCGCCTAACGGACGTGTGCTAGGCGAAATTTTGAAATATCACGCCCACGTCATTATCTAACGCTACGCGGGGATTCGCCCCTAGCCAGCACTTTTTTTATTAAATTAATTAAAAAATATGGAAGCCTTTTATATAAATTAACATACGTGCCCCTGCCGTCTAAGCGGAAACGTCGTCCGAACGGGTGGCGCCGATTTAATCGGGATCGTTCCCCTTAATTAACCGTGATAGCGTAAGGACCGTCGAATTTTCTATTTTGAAGCGCGCGACGAGCGCAACAAAACGGACTAAGACGTTCTTTTTTGCGATTATCGATCGAAGGAACGAGCAAAGTGCGCTACGTGAGGCTCTCGGGAAAGCTGATTTAAAAGATTGAGCATTCATGAAAATTATTTGAATTCCGACGAGCTTTGTAGGGAAGACTCCGAGACCGAATTCGACTTCGATCGGCGCGTCATCGAGCTCGGCCGCGTTGACGAGCGGGCATTAAGGAAGAAGTAAAAAAGAGGAAAAGTATCGCATGCGGCGCCAAACGTTAGACTTAAAGGCGGTGCCGAATTTTTGCGTTTCGACCCCCGGCGCCGAATTAATAATTCACTTCGTGTTTCCTTTACAATACGAATTCTTTGAAACGAAACAACGCCCCGCTCGGGGAGCAGTCCGTTTATTAACCCTTTGTGACGGGCTACATTATACATGTTAATTTCCCTTTTTGTAATTAAAATAGCTGGAACTTTTGTGACCCTCTTTTATTCGACCCCTTTAAATCCAGATGTTTCTTCCGCCCTCAAAGTTGTTTATAAACCGTTAACGTTTTTACCGTTACTTTTCGCGACGCGTTTAGGGATAATGAAAACGTAACGCGCGAATTAACCGAGGATGCGGGCGCCGTTGGTTCGTTCGCTCGTTCGCTCGTTCGCCCGTTCGTCCGTTTGCCGAATTCGTTTCGCCTCCGGGGGGCGCGAACGGTTTTATATTTAATTATATTTTAATCCGTTCGTATGAAACAGAAACTATCGGCCTAAATTATGCACTCATTAAACTGCGTAATTATGATTAACTAACCGACACGAATAGCCACTACGGTCGTAACGTCTGATTTTGTTCGGACCGCCGCCGACCGTTTCAGAGCGTTGAGTGCAATTCCGGATTTTACTCATTTATACCGCGGACCGTGCCTTTAAAAATACTATTCGCGCTCGCCCGCGGTGCCGAACTTCTCCATAAAACACCATAAAATAATAAAGTAATTATAACTCGGTCCCGTTTATAATTTATTCGACGAAAACTTCACCAAAAACTTCCCCCGTCAGCTAAATATTTCACCTGACCTTCGACTAATTAGATCCCGCCCATTCTCGATTCTAATTGAACTTCAAAACTCTCCGCCGCGCCAATATCGGGCGCCGCATTAAAAATCTAGTTTGTCCACTCCGATCGGGAAAAGTTACACGCCCTCGGGGCTCGACGCTGAAAAAAAAAATACCTAATTTCAGGCAGAAATTAAACCTGAAGCTATACGTCAACCGAACGGCGTCCGCGCGGGACTCAAAAGATCATTATTTTCCCTCTCCTTGAATAATCGGCTAGTTTAAAAATTCGCTCGAACACGCACCGGCGAATAGCGCAGCGGATAAACGCATAGTTTTACACATAATGGGCCGGCACGTTGCGGGTCGCGTCATTCCATAACAATGTGTCACTTCCGGTCGTTGCGCTATATACAGGAAATGAATACGCCGGTCGTCCAAGCCAAGATTCCATCGAAAATTCAATTAATTTAAACCCTCTTCGCGAATCGCTTTGTGTACGACAAATCCGGAAGCATCGTCCTCATTTGCACCACCGAACATAATTCGAATAGATTGTCTACTTTATTATCTTGATATACTTTTAAATGAAATTTTTGTTGAATTCGTACGATAAAGTACGAACGAAAACCGAGAATTACGTGAAAGTAATATCTACAGTGGATTTTAATAGACGTCTAATAACAATTTATAATAAGTAGGATTTAATAAGAGAGCTTTATCCTTGAAAAGGTTTTTGTGTTTAATTGAACAATGGGGTGAATTGTTTTTGATGTGCAGCCGCGACAAACGCGGGCCATTAGCGGGTGAATAATAATTTACAGCAATTTTCCCGTTTTATCCCGTCATTAGGGGTGAAATTCTTTTCACAGGCGAGGGCTGGCAACAAGAATTGCGTGACTTTTTATTCGTGACCCAGTTTCGAAAGTTGCCCATATCGAAAAAATAATTATTGAAAACAGTTGTAAACTTTTTTACCGCCAGATACGCGGGGGCTTTGTCGCAGGGTCGTTAAGAGACCGACGCGCGGCGCGTGCATTTGCATTTACATTCCGCGACCGTAATTCTAAATCACCAGACCATCTTTCGTTTAAGACGGCCCGGAAGACCGTAATTAAAAATGTTAATTCCGGTCTTGCATGTCGCGGATCCGGGTTTCGCGGTGCGAACGAGCACATAACTTTTTGCGACTCCGTAAAAGAAAAATTCGCCGCCGACGACGCCACCGCCGCCGGAGTGATGGAATTATGGGCGCAGTAAAAGTTTCATTAAAATTGTATTTAAAAAAAAAAAAACGAAGCGCCGCGCCCGGTCCTAACGGTCACTGGGCCAAACGGGACGCAACCGCGGCCACCTGCACTGCGGAAAATAATTCTGGAACAATAATAACTAAAGCCAAATGACTGTTTGCGGTAATACTTTCTCATATACACCGATACCAACACTCGTTCACGCTCTTACTACATCCTTTAATGAAATTAAGGGAAAACTTATTTTTAAAATAAATAAAACTCTTTTTATCATTGTCACTTCATTTTCGAAACCGTTCAACGTTTAAAATTATAGTTATTGTTGAAGAAAACTCATAATTTATACCAAGACATTTGGGAATTCAAAATCGTATTGAATAACTTCTCGAATCTCCGAGGATTAGTTGTCGTGACGTCTGTTACAAGACTAACGGACAGTTCCTTGCGGTCGTAGCCGTTACTATTCAGTGCGGCAGCTTCTTGCGGCACCGTATTAAAATGTATTTTAAAAAGTTGGAGATAAATCGCGGCGCCGCAGTAGCAAGGGAGGAGGCGTAAATTTTTGAAAATACACAAATAAAAGTCGCCGCAATACGTTGTAAGCCGGTGTAAACTGAAAACTGAAATATTTATGCACTTATTTACGTCACGTGCCGGTTTAATAGCACGATAAATAAAAAGTTTTTGTCGCAAGCGTCGATATTGAGAAAATATAAAATGCCGTAAATTTTGCATACAGACGACACGCGAAAAGGGTGTTTGTTGTAGTTTTGAGACCGTTTCGCGGATACATCAAAAATGTACGAATTTTAAAACCCTCCTTCTCCATGCATTGTTTATAATTTCGGAGGGCGCCAAACTGATTGACACTTAATTGCGGACCCGGCAAAAAAAACGCGTACGTTCATTTAAATATTCAAGCGACGCCCTCCTTAAAAATTCAATCAAGCCCCGACTAAACAGGATCCGCAACAGTTCGTTTAATTTGACAGTTAAGGATAGTATGTTCTAAATTCATTTGTACCTCTGCATTTTTAAAATACCCCAACGAAGATCCATGATTCGCCCCCTATGCCGTCCTGGTTCGCATATATTTTTATTTGCGATCCGCCCGATACGTTATTCCGCATTCCTGCTGACTGCCGGCCCGGACAAAACGTGTAATTTAACACACCGAATTACATCAAATCCCGGCGCTATTTATCAATCACCCACTCGACATTCTAATACAATTTTCTATTAACTATTGATTTTTACGTCTCGTATTTACGCTAACTATTCAATATTACGCGTACATTTTCGCCAAATACAATTTCGTTAAATACAACATTTTAAATTATTTCTTTTGAATTTTTAAATTTAAAATAAATTTAAAAGATTTATAAAGTGAGTTAGTTAGGGAGAAAATTATAATTTTGTGTATGAAGAGGCTTGTAAACGTTTATTTATAACACATCCACAGTTGGAAATTGTTTGAGACCGTTCCGTAAGTTCACGCTTTGTTGCGGGCGCGTTCCGCGAGACAATGAGCCGCAGGCGAGCGTCGTTTCACCTGGAAAGTATAAGGTGGAGCAAACGAAATCAGGGCATCAACGAGGCCTAAATCAAACCGTACATACACACACGTATACGGCCGGGCGTTTTATCGCAATTTAATACGCGGCCAAGCGAAGAGTCACGAAACGGGGTTGAAATTAACGCGTACTTGGATATAATTACGCGTATTAACGATTTTTTTGCGGGAGTAAGACGATTTTCCGACGGCGTTGGGAATTTGCATGACGTCGCGTCGCTACGGTATGTTTGCCGGAGACCTATTTCAAAAACTAACAAACGCCTGCCTACGCTTTGTGTGCGAGGAGGGCGCTCTAAACAATATGCATGCGGTTATTACGACGTTGTTTGCGGATCCTGGGAGGTTCGCGCGATCTTGAGTCGAAAAAATGAACGTCCGGCGCAATTTCCGGCCGCGCGGGTAGATGGCTCTCTCGGCACGCATAACTTAATTGTTTGCCTTGTTTTAAGCGTTATTTACCTACTTAGCTATGCTGCAACAACATCTCTTTGTTCGGCGGCCCGAGAGGCCTTCTACTCGTAGGCGCGCGGCGCCTCCGCCGAAAAAGCCCGTTGATTTGTAAATTTGCAATTTTGATAAAAGCTGCGAGATTATTTTAGGCCTTCGCCGACGTAGCCGCCGTCGACGTCGACGCCGCCGGAGGCGCCGGAACTCCGAAACTCGAATTGTATCCGCGTTCAAACGGAATACACAATAAGGTTTTCTAACGGCGGCTCCGCTAGTGTCAATTTTAGATGTCTACGCTAACGGTTACCGAGTTCGGACGTTCCGACGTCGTTTACTTATTTTCGAGCAATTAAAGACGTCGAAAGATCGGCGAGACTTATGAGGCGCTTTTTTATGAAATTAACGAAGATCGAACAAAGAACGAAAGGAAAAAAGGGAGTAATTTATGGGGCGCACGTCGTTTTATAATTATGTTTAAGGAACGTGTTTTAGGAGGAGTTTAATTTAAATTTATATTAAATATAAATAAGGGCGGCGTCAAATAAAAATCGGACCCTCGCCGGGACGAAATATATAGGACTGTTTGGTTGATATATATTAAGAATCGATGGAAAAAGTCGCGTGATATACGAGGAGATTAATAGATTTTATAGCCGGTGCACCTTGGGCTATAAAGGAAAACTAAGCTTATTTTATTATAGGACGAGCTTAGCGGGAACTTAATTCTTATAATATACTGCCTTAAAGCGATCCTTTAGTTTACAATTAGCTCGCGTCGGTTTCCCTTCGAACCGCGATGCGCACCTAATAAAATATTGAAAGAGCTTTGATATGATCACGTAAACGCAAAATTGCCGCGGTCGTACGCGCGCGGAATTCGCCGTCTCGCTCGACACCTAAGAGAGAACATTTATTAGTTCTTTATAAGGATCCGGTCTCAGTCATCTCGAACGTCCGCATTACGAGTATTCCTCCAGGAGGAAACTATAAGCGGATAGAAGCAAATTTAATAAGAAAAAGTCGTAGCGGAACGGGGCTTTTAATTTTTCCGTTGAGGTAATATTGTGTCGCAAACAAAACGCGTTCTTTGTCCCGAGAAAGTTCGCGCGAAAAAGCGCCCGCCCCGCTTCCCTCTCGAATCTCGATTCCTATATCTGCAAGGCATTTATTATTTTCCGACCGCTTACATGCAGCGCCGCTATTATGTGAATCGATGTACCGACACGCGAGCTACGGCGTCGGCGTTCGCGTTGGCGTTAGCGTTATATTCGAATTTGCCTTAAAAATAGTTCCGAAGGAGCCGGCCGACCGTTAGTCGGGAAATGATCAAAATTCATTTGGCGAATCAGGAAATTGATCCGTCCGGATAATATGTCCGGACGTCTTCTGCTATCAATCAGTCGTGATTGATTCGTTGTCAATCAATTTGCCGTGTCAGGACGCGCGATACCAAAACATCGATAACCCGGGGAATTATTCGATCGGGCAAATTAACTCCGAATCCGACGCGATCTTGACGATTTCGCTCATCTTGCCCGAGGATTGAAACGTTGATCGACCCATCATCCTCCCGGTTGCCATCGATCTTTCGATGAATCGCCGGTTGTTTCGCCTTCGGTCGGCGACCGCATTTTGTCGCATCGCTCCCCGATAGGACGGTCAAGCGTGAAGGCCTTTCTGAAGGGTTTTAATTGCGGCGAATTAAAGATTCACGATTCGGCCGTTCCCGCAGCGACGGATCGCGCCTTGCATAATTTATTTACGCGCGATCGGGCGGCGACAAGATTCGACGGGCGGGGCCGAATTCCGCCGAAATAATTGAAATTTATGAACGGACAAAGAGTGTATTCGATTCAAACGACGAAACGCCGATGGCACGGCGCAAAACGCGAATCGAACGATCAAATCGCAGCTTTGTGGCTGCTTTCGAATTGACCACCCGGAGGGAGTTAACATTGCCGATTTGCATTCGACCGAAAACAATCGAGATTTATCATAATGCGCACTTTTCGGTCTCGTCGCTGTTTTCCTATTTGCCTATTTCGGCCGTTACGTAATCACCTTAATAGCGATGGTCCGTCGGGTATTAAACCAATTAGTTTGATTAAATAGGACCGCCGGGCAGGTATTCGTCACCGTACTCGAGGGTCGCTTTTAAATATTCATCGGCCGATCTCCGGAAAACGTAACATCATTTTCGGCGAAACGGCAATAATTACCCGCCCCTTCGTAATATCTAATCGATTAATTACTGATTTTCGCCGAAATTACGCAATCACAACAAAGACTTGTTGAATGCGCAAACGGAACGATGCCGCAACCCCCGGCGTTCGCACGTACGCCATAATCGGCTTTAGAAATTCTCGACCGAAGGACGACCGACCGCGCTAGCGTAGCCTAACTTTCCCCTTGACTTAGATTTTTGTTCGGAGTCAATCGTAAAAGGATGATGTAAAGGAAAAAAGGAACTGATTTAATAAATCGCGACGCGTAAAGGTAAAGGTTGGTTTAGAGAGCGGTTTAATTAATTCGAGTTTGAGAGTCGGGAGTCGGGAGTCGAGAGCGGAGTTTGAGCGCGTAGCGGTAAAGCGACGAAGGCGTAAAGAGCAATCGACGGCGATAAACATGACCTATTCGGAGGCGCATAATGCGAATAAAGATTTGTTGAACCGGGTGAGCGGTCGGTAAATATAGGCGGGCGGCGCGCCGCGGCGGGCGGGAGATATCGAGAGACGATTACGCGTGCATTTGCAAGTGCGGGTAAGCGGCTTAGGGGATTCCGGGGGGAAAAAGCGGGCGGCGCGCCGAGGGACTTTATGAGGTTCGAACTTGGAAGATTTTTATTATTTTATCGGGCGCGTTCGGGCGGTTTTTTGGGGCCGGGCCGGGCCGGTCCGGGCGCGGTAAGTGAGTCGGGGAATTCGGGGGGACAGGCAAGTGGTATGCCGAAGAGCGACGCGACGCGGCGCGCCGTGACGCGGGGACGCGCCGCGACGCGCCGCCGCCGCCGGGTTGCAGTCGGAGTTGCCCGTTGCCCGCGATAGCACGGAGAGTGTTAGGTACCCGCCTCCCGCTACTCTTCGCCCTTCCGCCCCCGACAACAGCATGAATCGTGTGCGCGTACACCAGTCTACGAGTTGCAGCCCGCGAGGCTTCAGCCCACAGTAGCAAGTGTGCGCGTGACCACGGCGAACTTACGCGACTAAATGTAGATAGTGAGGAAATCCGAACAGTGAGATACAAGTACCTGCCGACCGCGACACGCGAAAGGAACCGCCAATTATTTTCGTAAATCACCCGTTTACTCCCGATCTAAACTCGACTACTAAAACTAACGATGCTGACCATGTCCACTCTGATGATGCCGGCGCCGGCGATGACCACCATGTCCAACCAGACTCCTCTCCAGGTGGCCAACAAGATCGAGCCATCCAACAAACTTTCTCTCAACCACAACGCTCCCGCTAACAAAGCCGGTAAGTCGCGGCCGAAAAATCCCGCCGACTTGGCCAACTTTTCGAACCGACCGAAGTGCGGCCGCGCTCTCGTATCGGTGGCGCGAGATATTGCCTTAGACACGCCGCAGATACCGTCTGAACTCCGTCTAGACGTCTACTTCTCGGACGTCCCGACTCCCGTCGCTCGAAGCTCGACGCTCGACGCTCAACGTCCTCGTCCCGTTATCCTATCCATACGTAAAACTTTCCTCCGCACGCACCGCGTACCCGCGAAATTTAATTACTCCCGATCGAATTGTCCGCGGCAAAAACTCGAACGTTAAATTTATACGTACCGCAATAATTTTATGATGATTAAATTGAAAATAAATAACATCCCAGCACAATAATATCGTATAAATTAAACCGAATGTTCCGATGTAAAGCACGAAAAATACCATTATCTACCGCGCGTGCTAGAATTTGCTGTCGCAATCGAAACCGATCGCGTTTATGTATCACATTTCTACCGTTCTGCTTAAGCACATTTTATTATCGCGTCAAAAAAAAGTTTTTAATTATATTAACTTAACTTTTCCAACTTGATTCCCTTTTAAATATTTTTATTTCCTCTCGAGTTCTAAATTAAACTTTAAATAAAATAGCTCTAACGCAGTTCCAACTTCAAAAGGTAATTCCAATATAAGATCAAAAGTTTCAAGTTATGTAAATCGCATCGGAAGAATTAGCGCTTTCTTAGTTAGTCTCCCATAAAACTTTTATATTTGTCTTTTAAGCTTTTATATATTTAATATTACGTAAATGTGAATGTATTTTAATGTATCTATATTTTAAAAATAAATGTTTTTTTAAGTAAAATGATATATTTTTATTTCGGTTTTTGATAGAGTAGCTTTCAGATAATATTTTAAAATGATTCTGGTTATAAAACAATGAAGCGTTACCGTTACATTTTATTACGTTTTATTACATTTTATTGTTTATAAAATATTTAATGTTTATTAATGTGCACTTCCATTATTAACGAAGGTATCGATATCAATCATATAAAAATTAGCCGGCGTGCGTATTCGGTAATTTAAAACGGATCGATTGATGTATTTTCTGGACGCATTCATTAAGTAACAAATAATAAATACAATAAATACGCGGCCGTACGTTTTAAATCGGATTGTTTGCGCGAGAACAAACGAAATTCTGCGCGAAGCCGAAATCGTTTGGTATTTTTGATACGAAATTTTCGAAATAACAAAAATCGAATGAATATTTATGCCGACGCCGGAGGAGGGACGGTTTATTTTATGCATACCCACCCGAACTGTTCGATTCCAATTACCTATTATAATGCATTCATAAAGGGCGCTCTCTTGGTCCCTCCCTGAACATATTTTATAGTTCCCACAACGTTTGCACAAAGAAGCCGAAAAAAGCACGTCGACATCCCGATAGAAAGAGAATATGACCTAATTTGTAATTTAAATGCGCCTCTATCCGCGCCCCGCTGAGATAGTGTCGGCGACTTTTTTTCTTAAAATATTGTCAAAATAAGCGTAAAATTCATATTTAAGTAGTAATTTTTATGTATGAGATGGTAAACTTTACAATTAACGGACTGCGTACCTGGCACCGTAACTTTCATTCCATTATTTACCGGATGTTTTCCCATTGTCCCCATCGGCGCCTCCAGTTCATTGTAAACCGTCGATAGTTATCGAAAAGGAAATACAAACGGTCCACGCCCACCTATAACCATTGTCGCCAATCTCTTTTTAACCAACCAATTACATTAGATACCGAGTTCGCATTTCAAAATTGGCGGCGGCGCCGGTACGGTCATTAATATTTCGGATTATAATAAAATTGAAAAGCCGCTTTGAATTTATTTTTAAACAAAACGCAATAAACCGTGGGAGTTTCGATGAATCCGAGCTTGCATGTCAAAACGATACGTTTACAGTTTATTTTGGGTGAGCTCGCGAAATAAAAACGCGAGTTATTGTGTAAGAAAACGAAAGAAGGGGTAGCGATAAAGAGAGAGGAAACGAACGGGGAACGTCTTTAAACCCCGATAGAGTTGTGACATACTTGAACAAGTTTCCTTGCGCCATCCCGTCAAATAATTTGCTAGAGGTATAGGTTTTTAAACTTGGCTAATTTGAACTTCAAATACTCGGGTAGAGATTTCAAAACTTCTTATCCGTCATTAAAATGTTACAGCTATTTCCTTTCGCGGACGAGTTTATCTTGAACGCGACATAAACAAAATTAACTCAAACACAAATATAGCCGAGGTACCCGACGAGAATTTACCGTAAAAAAAAAAAATTTGACCTTTCTCGTATTAATTGCCCGTGTATTAACCTTTAGTCCTCCTCAAAGTTCCACAGTAATTAGGTGTCTCGGAAAGTGTAACACGAATTTTTGTATGCACATTTTTTATCGATTACTTCCTTAATAATAAACGAAAAAAATTCTCGGGAAGCGATAAGAATCGGATAACGATAAAAACAAATAAAAATAAGTTACCCGAATCGAAACAATTCAAAACAGAAAGAATTTCCCAAGCGATTTGATCAATTAATGCTTCAAACCGGATCGAGTCTCGTCCCCGGAAAAACAAATTATTAAGGATGGCCGCCCCCTGGAGATTTTTCCCTCCCCTAAAGTTTGATTTCGTCAATTACTTTAATTAAATTATACTTTCAGAAAGTCTTTAAAAGAATCCGGACTTGCAAAATGTTTTCTTTTAAGACGATTCCGCCGGTTTTATTTTTATTCTTTTCGTTTTATTCGATTCCGGATTTCTTTTTTTTTTGAGGAAATTAACGGTTTCCAACAACGTATGTAAGATCTTAAATGCGCGAAAGCTAAGAAGATACATCGCCGTAAAAAACGTGCTCGGCGAGACGTACGGCGCCAAATTTATAGTCTTTTTACGAACCGCGGAGGAACCTTGTCCTTAACTTTTACCCGGAACGAGTTTTATTTTTATATCGGTCAAAATTAACTTCCCTCGAGAAATGTTTATGTTTAATTATCGCGAGCGAAACATTTCGAAAAAGCCAAACACAAAGAAAAACAACGCGGAAAGACTTTAGGAGAAAACTTCGAATAATAATCCGGGATATTTATTACGAGGAGTTATCCTCTTCCTTTCCTTTATAGTTTGTTTATAAAGGAAAATATTTGTTAAGATGCCGGTAATTATGGTCGTAATAAGTTTCATTTGCATATAGATGAAAGTAAGACTTTTTTTATTAAATATCTTTGAAACGTTCTTTGTTTACGTTATCTTTTGTACACGTCATAAAATAATAATAAAGCACCCCTACGGTATTTTCACGGGTCGCGTGAGGGAAAAATGTTACGTTAGAGCCCCACATCACGTGAAACCGATCGCATTCACAACGTGTTATACGCATTTGTATTGTCGGCAATGAAAATTTTAAACCGATAAAATATTGTGTTTGATTGTGGCGTCGGGTTTTCGGGTATAGCGTTATTATAAAGTGAAAAACGCATCCGGAATTCGCCTCGTTAATAATTGTTATGGATTTTTTATTGAATATTTTACGAAAACCCCTCGGTTCCGTAATAAAAAGCGCGGGCCGTTCCATAAATCACCGGAACGATATCTAGCTCTAGATGTGACACACGTACGCAAATTTTGACGCGACACCCTTCACTAGATAGCAATTGAAATTCCTGTTTTTCGACCCACGAGGGCCCGACCCGGGAAAGAGGTCGGTAAACATTTTAAATAAAGAGAGAGAATGGAATCTAATTTCTCCTAAGTGTCCTCTATCGGGATTGTGCAGTCAGCGCTGTTTGTAATGATCAGTGATCAAGTCTCGGTTCGATAATAAGTTGAACAAGTACCTCCCACCGATAACAGTTGCCCGTGGCTCCTCTCGTTTCCTCTTATCCTCTCGCTCCGTCTTTAACGAAAAATCCCTCCGCAAACAAATTCCCCGAAACCCATTACAACCTCCGCCGTATAAAGTTTTAATACTTTACCCGCCGGCCTTCGCCGTACGACCGCCGGTCGTAATTATTAAAATATTTATGTTAATTACAAAGTCAATAACTTTTCAAACTACCCATCGAATGACGGAGACGTCTAATGCAACCCTTATTTCACAACAAACTATTCACTCTATTTACCAAGTCTTCAATCTAATGATGATAAAGACGGGACTTTTTAAACTTTTTTTGTTCAGCTTTCGCCCCATTAATTATCGTTCGGAAGTAGAACGTATGTTGGAGTAAAAGAAAAAGTTTAAAGTCTATTTAAATTTGGAAACTAAGTACATGTGTAACTGCCGAGTTTATAATTTTCCAACTTTCGCAATTTTGGATGGTACTTTTTACGGGGCGATTTATCGTCGGGGCGTTCGATATCTGCGCCAAATTTCTATCCCATTAATTTGCCGCTAAAGTTGGAGCCGCAACGAAATAAACAAACGGACGAGTTAACGATTCTTCCCATGAATCGATACGTAGATATAATAGAAATAACTGGTAACTGAGTCGAAAGTAACTGAGTTAAAAGCGAAATGTTGTAACGTACGTATGGTATAATTACAGATAAGAAAAATTGCAATATTCATAAGGTAATTATTCGAGATATTACGTATGCATCTCGTGACGGAGTCCCCTTTAGTTACATTGTTTAAAAGGCGGGTGAAAAAGCTACGATTTATGCGTCTCTTGCGGTTCCTTTGTTTTATCAGGTCGGCGCGGTTTTTTCGGTAAAACGGTGAATTTCACGGGAATCGGTAAATTTAAATGAGGTAGAAAGGATCTTTTGAAGTGCGCGCTATAAGTTAACGCGGAACGGTCGCTGTCGGATCCGTAATAGAACAGTTATTTAAGTGAGGCCATAAATTTGTTGTTAGTACAGCGGCCCAGGATCGGCGATTACTCCACTTTTCCACATTGGTGCTATTCCGGCTGACCATTATGCGGGACCGTTCGATTTATCCCGTCGGATGCAAATCAATATTCCCTAATTGGACGGACGCGTCGTCCGCCTTTTTATCCCGACTCCGACGTCTTAAATCATAAATCGCGGACCCCTTTTTGTCCGTCCGTTTTTGGAAGACGGTCGCGGCGAGCCGGCCAAAAAGGGGTAAATTGCGATCGCGGATAACGTACTATTTGGAAATTGTTCGTATAATAAAATATTTATGGAACACTCTGTGTATTAGTTGAGTTTATTTGCGCGGAGACTAACAGCGCCGCGGCGGTGGCGTCTCGGTTCTTTGGGGCGGTCAAAAAATGGGCAACTCGCCAAAGGCCGCGCGGTCCCATAACTCCGATCCCGGCTCCGATCGCGGATATATCTTTATTCCGAAGAAAAATCGGCCGTCTTTACGGCGGCACTTAACGAAACCGGCCTACGGCTCCGAATTTATTCCGAACCACAAATTAAAGCTCGTATCGATTAATAAAAAAAAATGAAACGCCGCGCTCACTCGCTTCCAACTCGGTCGACCCCGTTTAATTTATGCGTTTATATGACAAGGGGGCAATGAGAGACGGTAAAGGGTTAAGACCCCGAGGCTGCTCGCTTTTTTAAAACGCCGCCCCCGCGTTTTGCATTTCAAAGTCGCCGGCGAAATTTTCCCCTTCCGACCTCGCGCGACGTCAACGCTTTGCTTACTTCCAAACGTTAGACGCGAGAAACGGTTCGATTAACGGAAGAGGTTCGAGCCAATCAATCGACCCGAAAGAGGAAATTTACCGATAGGAACCCCTCGGATGATAAACTTTACTGTAACGGTATGAAAAGTCCATCCGAAGTGGAAGAGGGTAAAGGCGACACGGGGACCGACGGAATATACAACTTAGGGGATGCATACGGTCCTAGGGGCCATTCAATTTCGCCGCGGGCGAAATGGATCGGTAGCGGGGAATTTTGTTGCGACCATATTTTTAATCAAATAATCCGTGTAACAACGGAATAAATAAAAACGAACGTTTGGCTTTATTATTACGGTCTACCACGTTAAGAATAAAAGCGTGTATATATACTAAGCACGCAACCTTCGAGATGAGAAATGTTTCCTTTTTAAACAAAGAAGTATCCCGATTTTAAATAAAATAGTATCCCGATTTTAAACAAAGAAGTATCCCGATTTTAAATAAAACAATATCCCGATTTTAAACAAAGAAGTATCGCGATTTTAAATAAATCAGTATCCCGATTTTAAACAAAGAAGTATCGCGATTTTAAATAAATCAGTATCCCGATTTTAAACAAAGAAGTATCGCGATTTTAAATAACGAAGTATCGCGATTTTAAACAAAGGAGCGTCTTGATTTTATTAGACGAAAAGTTGAAGGAGAACCAGGTGATCCCGATACAGGTGGCCACTTGGACGGTAATTGGAAGGGACTTTAACCGCTCCAGTCAATAATGATTTAGAAAGGATTACGGAAGCTTCGGCCGAAGACTACGACGGAGGTTGACCTCACCTCCGACCCCGTCGCACAATAGTTACGTAATTTACATTCGCCAGGGATTGTTTGCATAGATTTGCTTCAGTTTTGCATAGTAAAACGGCGCGAGTGAACTCCGCGCCGCGGATTTTATTGGTACATGCGAGTTCATACTTTTGGAACTATGCTATAAATTCATATTATTGCGGAAATTTTTATAGGACCTAAAAGTGAGCTTAAACTTTTGAATTTAAAATAATCCGTCCCGCCGAATTCTATGCGAATCGTCCTCCGACACAATTTAACCCTATTCGGTCTTCGTAAAACTTGGCCCGGCGTCCCGACGCCCTGCTACTCCCAGTTATCGTAACGGAACAATATGATACGCATTCCTCAATTATTAACCGATCCCGATCCGACGATATTCGACCGTATCCGGTATTCCGTTTGAATTTAACTTACCCCGGCACCCACCTCCTCCGACTTCCTCGAGACCTTCCTAACCTAACCATCAAATATTAATGCTCAGCTCCGGCGACCGAGTCAATTTTTGGAAAACAAACTCTACCCTAAACTTACCCAAGTTTAACCTTAATTTTCTCCGAATTTACTATTACGCGTTCGACAGTTTTATTTATTTTATATCAAAAACTTTTACCATCAAATATTTTCCAACGTGTATTAGTTATTTGAGAAAGACAATTTAACTAATAAAAGCCAAACGGTTTGATTAGTTAAGTTTCCCGAGAGGATCTCGTCAAACGCAAAGTTGAACGGACTCGCGTTTACGGTTCTAAATAAGAATTAGTCCGAACGGATCGCTCGATTGGTTTTCGAAGCGATCCCGTGAGACGACGACGCGCGACGTCGAGACGCTGTCGGTCCACCACTAACGTTTCGCTTCTCTTTTCAGAGCACCACCACATCTTCGTCGGGGACCTCAGCCCCGAGATCGAGACGCAGACGTTGAGGGAGGCCTTCGCGGCATTCGGAGAGATCTCGTAAGTAACAACGCCGCTCGCTTGCTTGCTTTTCTCTCAATTAAACGTGTTTTCTTTCGTCGCGACTCAGTTCACGCACCGCGGCGCCGATCTTAAGCTCGGCACCGGGTCGACGGGCCGTGAACTGCGGCCGAACCCCCGTCAACCTTTAGAAAACGTCGCCACGTCGAATTCTTCCTTTTGCGTGCTTTCTAGAAATAAGCCACGTCGTTTTTCTTTACCCCTAGGTCACAATTAATATACGACCCTAAACGTATAAATTAAGATTTAAACTAAATAGTTATCAAAAACGCAAAGTATTTTCACATACATATTAAAAATAAAATTAAAAAAAAATAAAACAATTAAGTTCAGATTTTTTTCAAAAACAAGTTCAGATTTTTTTGCAATAAGTAATTTTTGGATTCGAGGTTAGTAGTAGTTTCTTTTTTAATCTTATACGTAGTAACCGTCGCATCCACCAAAAACAATAGGGAGCGTAATAAATTTGTGAAGCTCTTTATCTGGCCGTTATGTAATTCCATCGGTTGAGAGGTCGCCAAGATGCCGTCCGTCGAGTTTCTAGGCGCCGTTACGAAGCAATTTAGAGTTTTTCGCCGGTACGGTTGGGCGAATCGAATCCGAGAGAGCCGAAATTGCAATCGGCGCGCGAACGGTCGGTTTAGTTTAATTGCGATCGTGTGCGTGCGATTAAATGCAGGTGTCGTTCGGGCCGTCCGGAGCAGATTCGGCGGAACGAGGAAAAAAAAGTAAAACGCGGCCGCGGGAATTTGGACGTTGGAAAGGTCCGCTTGAAATAATTAAGCGTTCTTCGGAGTTGCGCTGCAACAGGTTAATGCAAGGGCGGAAAGGGCGCCCTTATTTGCGCGCCCCTATGCGCGGCTCGGGATTATCTTTTTCGACTTTCCATTCATCCCGATACGTCTCTATTATGGCTCTAAAAGTCAGCCCGGGACGGCTACAAATTGCCCGACATTACTCACATATTTCTTTGTCGAGATTCTCCCGGATTACTCCGCGATACAACGCCAAGTTTTATCCGGTTCCCGGTCGTATCGCGTCCTCAATTATTAACCCTTTGAAATATTCAGAAGTAAGATATAAAGCAAAATTATAAATTTACAACTACATGAAAAATGTAACGTTTTTCAAGTAACGTTTTTTCCCTTTCGACGTTTCTCAACAATTTATCGATGTTGTCATAGCTTTAATAAGACAAAAATTGCGCCGGGCAACAAATTTACCAACCGCGATCGTCGCACTTGAAAGAACTCGTTCGTTTTCGTCGGAGACAAGTCAGTATTGCGATCGAGATTGATCCTCGGAGTTCAAAAGTTCGGAATCGCTCTGTAACAAGCGAAACCGAGCAAGTTCGGCTATTACTCCGACCCTCGATTACCTGCCGTTTTACTCCGATTTGGCAAAAATCGTACTTTCGATATTTTTTATTTAAATTTAAACACACATTCGGTCGAAACAACGATAAAAATCGATATTACAATTACGTAAAGGTTTTAGAACGATTTCGGACGGATTTCCGCCGAAATTCGTCGTTCCGACCGGATTAATTAAAATTCCTAAGAAAAACATATTCAAAAGCGCCGGGTAAGTACCGAATTTCGAGCGCGCCGTATAACTTTAAAGGCGCCCGACGCGCTACTCATTTCGCGGGGTCCCGAGCGAATGAATATTCACCAGTAGACCTCCAGCTATTCATCTCGAGGTGTATTTTTAACAGAAGAACGCCCTGATAATGTGCTTCGCGTCGTTACCGCGAAATGGATCGAGTTATAATGACCGGACTTATGTCCGCATCTAACCCTTAAAACATCTTACTATAAAAATGAGGAAAAATTAAAAATTGAAAATAATATCTTTTCTTATAGGCAATTTCTTTTACAAATTTTAGTAAAACAGTTTTTTCTTTAAAAAAAAGTATCGTTTATCTTCCGAATAAAAAATAATTTTATTTATAGCAATAAAAGTTTTAGTAGTTCAAGCTCGATATTAAATATTCATGCCCCGTTGGTAAATAATTCATTGAGGCACTTGCGAATTTTACGGTTACTGATAATGTGGTGTTTAAATAGCAAAACATGCGAGAAGGGTGGACGACGAACGTATCCGTAGAAGATCGACGTCAGTTTTGCGATTTTGATCACGTATAGGGCGTTCAAAGTCGGAAGGTAGTATACTGGAAAGTTTTCGGGTGTTGAATTGACGGGGTCGCGGGAAAAACTGACTGTTTAGACATTCATAGAAGGGCCCTCACGGGGGCAACGGGTACATATTAAATTAATTAATCAGCCCGACCCCCCTTATTAAACCACAAATAATTGAGCGCGATACGTCGTCTTCGTCCCTTTTATGATTTCGCCTTTCCGGAGAGAGGCGGTCATCGCGGGATTGCCCCTGAAAATATTTATAGCTCAATACAATCCGGCGATTCCCCGGCTCAATACCGACCGATTAATTTTGAACACGTTCCAAAAATTCACTTTATCAGTCGGTCTCGAGCTTCCACTAACCCCGATGTTCCGACGGTATCTCTTTCGGCCGGACCCCGTTTTATTGTATTAATTTATTGTAATGCCGCGGCACGATTCTAATTCACCCGGCGCTCGACCGCGCTTTGATAACTCAACGATTCTCAACGTCCGACGTTATCGAAGAAAAAATAAATCGACTTCGCGTCCGGGTTAGATAGAAAAATGGAAAAACAAATACATCACCTAACCGGACAACAACGAGAACCCTCGCAGGGCTCGGGTCGCGTTAAATAAATACATCCCCATTGCAACAAACTAAATCTCCGTTATTTATCAATAAATTCGACCGATACCGCGCGAGCTTAAGCCGGCTTATCGGGGCTATTTATGGTCCTTCAACGTTCGCAGCACCACCTGGCGGCGCGTTAAGAACCATTGAATCGGACGCTAACGTATTCCATTTAATAAGTATGCCGTACAAAATTCGAGTTTTAAAAAACCGGCGCTTCCACCATTTTATTAAAACTAATAATTAAAATATATGAAGCGCCTAGTTTCAAAACTGGAGATGTCACATTTTCGAAAATGGCTGATTTCGATACAAAGTGGTGGTGTTATAAGGCAGCTGTTGATCTGTTAGGTATTACATGTTTAAAATCGGACGTATTCAATATTATTCATATACGAAACATAGCACTTGGCTTCAAATCCGAACAAGTCCAAGGTGCATTAGTTTCTAAAACGAACGTGTCCATCGTACCCAATAAGAAACGTCAAAGAAAAGAGCAACAGAAAAAGAAAAATTAATGACATTTTCTTATGATTGTCAAAAAAATTTAGTTTTGCCAAAGGTCTCTGATCAAAAAGCATATTATAGTCGTCAGCTATACTGCTATAACTTTTGTGAAGTCAAGGGTTCGTCAAAAAACGCACTTCGACAAGAAAATGTTTTCACGTACTCGTGGTTAGAAACTGAAAATCCGAAGGGTTCTAACGAAGTAGTATCAGCCTTATATCATTGTCTAAAATGTAATGATTCGAAAATGACAAGTGTTAACATTGTTCGGTTGGTATCCGATGACTGTGCCGGCCAAAATAAAAACACTATTATTTTGGAATGGTAATGAAATGGTTACTAGAAGCTCCAAAGCAGGTTAAAAAGGTGGAAATAGTGTTTCCTATAATGGACTGGATTCGTTCATGCCTCCTGATTGCGTTTTTGGAATGTTAAAAAAAAAACTTCAAAAAAAGGAGGCCATCATAAATCCCTCGGAATACTATTTTTCAAGAACAAGGCACTTTGTTTCTACTTGAATGAGACTGGTTTGTTCGTAATTGGAAAAGTGCAGTATAAAAAGTGTTGAAACATCCAAGTTCATTATATTTTAAAATATCACAAATCAAACGTGTCCTTTTAGAACGAACAAAGAAAACTAGTAGCATCTTAGTAAATGGAGAACATTATTATAGACGAACCAGAAATTATAACAATACTCTTATTAGCCCAATATCTATTACCAAAAAAGGTAAAAAGGTTTCGCAAATAAAACCACAGGTAGTAAAAATAGCAAAAAAATGAAGTCAAGTCCCAAAAACTGAAAAACATGATTATGCTTTTGTCTCTGCATTTTAGCCAGAACTGGAAGGACCAAGAGAGATGCATATTCTATTCACAGTTGTTGCCTTTCGAGGAGACTACTGACGGCGAAGACGATGAACCTCTCTGCGAATTTGTGCTAGAGTCTGGCTATGTTCAATTTCATTTTTTTTTATCTTACTATTACAAAATAAATTACGTTTTGCTACAATCAATGTGTTTCTTTTTTTGGTATTTTTTTTTAAATCAAGGACCATTGGAAGTATATTGACACTTTTATGAAACATATCTCATCAGATGCCGATTCAATTTCATATCGCTTTTTGAACAGCAATTCACGAAAATTCAGGTCTTCTTATCAAAACGGAACAAATTCCATTTTCAGTATCAGTACCGGACATATCCACTTTAAAAAATGTTTATTTTTTTTAAATTATGGAGAAGTCTTAGCCAAAAACTTGTAAAATATATAAAATGGCTGAGTTATAAATTGAAATAGGTGGTTAGTCAAATTTCAGTTAACTATACTTCATTTAATAACTAGGAGGAGTAAATCTCAAAACCCCATTTACATAGGGAAAAGTAACTAAAAAGTACCCTAAACATTTTTAGCGGCAGATTTGAATTCTAAACTTCAAGCCAGTCACATTTATGCAACCAACAAACACCAGGCGTTTGAGCGTAGTATTCTAGAACATACCAAATATCTCTATGGCCGTTTATCTATACGTACATTGTTCAAAATTTATCCAAAAGACGTTTCTTGTGTTGACGTATTATATCCAACAGATGACATCGTACCATACCTTCTTCGAACTTAATATTTTTTGATCGCAACCATTTGAGCACAACGAAAAAGCGAGAAACAAGTTGACAAATTAGGTAAAGCACCTAACCTCAAACGTTAAAAACAATAAACGACAAAAACCAATTTTTTTCGTCTTCGTAAACTTGACTGCGGAGCGACCAATAATAGTTCACTATTTTGGCGCGCAAAATTCAAATCACTCCTCCTAGTTATTAAATGAAGTATAGAACGATGGAATACTTTTCTGTTTTTTTTTCTCGAAAACTTTTTTAAGTAATTGTCCGGTTTTGAAACTAGGCGCCTCATATCTTTAGTTAGAGAACAATTTTTGCAATGAAATCTTTTTGTATTTCTTACCTTTCGATATCTATGCGAAAAACTTTGATTACGATCGAATCTTTAAATGTATTTTTTAGAAAAATTTATATAAAGATTTCACATTGGCTTTAAGTTCAAGTATGCCGTACAAAATTCAGGTTTTAAAAAACCGGCGCTTCCACCATTTTATTAAAACTAATAATTAAAATATATAATTGTTATAAGGTGGGGAAAAAATTAATTTGTTTTATGTTTTGACATGTACCGTTTAACAAACATACCCGTGGCGCGAAATATCCGGGGTACCGTTAAAACTAAGCAAAATGTTTTCGAAGTGGGCTAACGCTACTGTTATTGCCGACGAAGTTAACAGTTATCGCCCCGGTCTCACACGCCAAGGGCCAATTCGACGACCTTTTTCATCCCTTAACTTTTAAACGAACCGAGCAGAATCGTCTCTAATTAGTCCGTAATTAATTTCGACCATTACGGATCCTTTAAACAACATTTTATTTTGCAACGCTCGTTTACCGCGAAAAAATATCATTTCGGTGCTTTCGAACGGGATTTATTCGTCAGTCCGAATGTAGAAACAATTTCGAATGTAGAAACAATTTTGAATGTAGAAACAATTTCGAATGCAGATAAAATAATATTTTTTTTATAATTTTTTTCTGTTTAATTCGTTCACGTTGGAGTGAAGCTTTTATCCGCGAAAGCTTTCCGTGATGAATCAGCCGCTACCGTCTCTTTGTGCCCTATTAGGCCCGCGTTTTTATTCTGTTTGCGTTAACAAGTAATTAGTCTTGGTGTAATAAACATTACTTGGCGCGGCTGCGAAAGCTCACTAATGCATTTTTGGCATAAAAACGCGCTGAAGGCGGTAATAACTCGGTAGAAAAAGCTTAATCGACGCGGTCGCGAGATCCCTATCTTCGGGATTTTATAGAATAACGTAATTAATGATTTATAATGACGATTTTCGTGACTCGACCTGCAATAAAACGAGTTGGGTTGGGTAAAGTCCGGTCGGCTTTATTTGGATCGAGAGAAAAGAATTGCTTTGTTTGTATTCTAAAGTCTACAGTCCACGGTGCGGCACCGTGTCGATCTTAATCTGGTAATCTACCATCTAGAAAACCGTCACATTGTTCATATTGCACGTAATGCGCGCGTCAAAATACATCCCCCCTCGAAAGAAATATTTATATCGATTTACCCTCATCGCGTATGGCCGCACTTGATTTAGCACCTAATTTTAGTTCTTACAATTGGAAAATTGGAAATTAGACCGCGCTTTGTTCGCGGAGAAATACCGTGTTTTGATTATATAAATTATTGCGGGAAATAAATCCAATTTCCGGCGGAAAAAGAATTAATATCGACAAATATTTCATTCGCCGTCCGCTAAACTTACCCCCAACGCGTGTTCCAACATGTTGAGTTTCATTTCAAACATGAACGAAAACATAAAAAGGCTCTTTCGAGACGTAATTTATGCCTCTACGTTCGCTTTGAGAGCTTTCAAATATTTAGACTATGTATATCCACCCCTAAAATTGTCCCCAACGCGGACTTTTCAACCCCACTTTACAAATTTTATCAATGTTGCTTCCGCGTACCCGTATCGCCGTCTTTATCCGTCTTTATCCGCATTTATCATTATTATACGTTTAAAGTTTTTTTGATTTCGATTTCGATTTCGATTTCCCTAAAGACTAGATTATATTTTCTAACGTCGTCGGAAATATGCAAATGAAGACTGATGCAACACCAATACAATAATTGATAGTTACCGTCACCGTGCCTATAAATCACGATTAGCTTCCAGCTGGCCGCGGCAATAAAAATTGTCCAAAACCGGGTGCATTTCAATATTGATTAAAATGGTTTAGAAAACCCAGGGCAATAAATTCTCATATTTTCACTAGGTCGGAATAACACGTATTAATGTGTACCTCGGCGAGTTTTTTTAGGTATTTATTTTTATAAAAATTTATATTTGCTTGTCACGCCCACATTTAACCGTTGTCCACATCATTTTTATCCACATCATTTTTATCCACATCATTTTTTTATTTAATCACCCTTTATTGTCTCTGCCGAAGAAAAGAAAATTTCGCGTGACGATTTTTGAAACGTAAAAACGCTGAGTAACTTACTTGCCCGTCATGCAAATTGTACTTCAATTATACAGCTCTATCGAGAACAACTGCAATTGTAGTCAAGCATGCGGTCCCGGGTATGGTTATTATTCATATTGACCCGTTGGCTACCCCATGAATCCTAAATGTTAACACGGCGTTTGGAACAAAAAGACGACGACGACCTCTCGCGGGACGACCGGTCGCGTTCATTTGTATGCGCCGTTGATTTGCTTTTAAATATTAGAAAATTGCGGAGGAAAACACCGGCTTAGAAACCCGTCAAAGTCGTACGGTTCGGAACGCGGAAAATTCGTGTGAATTTATATTCAGCGGACACACCCCTTCCGTGTTATTATTCCCTCCCCGGTCAACGGAGCATCTGTCTGAGAGGACCGGCTCTCGATTTATCGAGCACTGCCATCACAACAATATCTCGAACAAAACCGCCACCACCTACCGTTAATTTTAAGTCTTGTTTTCACTTGACAAATTTCCACCCCCATCCCCGATCCCATCCTTTTCTATACGACCGAGTTGAAACTTTCAAACTAATTTATATATTTATAATTTCATTTCCAACTAACTACGGTATTGTCTTAACACAGATCCCATTAAATTAATAGCTTAAGTGAATGGTATACTAACAAGTGGTACACCGGATTATTGGCACTGTTGCGAAATTGTGTTCATTAACGATTCACAACCGGTCGTTGTCCTGTCGGTGTTGTACCCGATATGAACATATCATTCCGGTGGATTAATGAATGCAGCCGCCCGTTCACACGAACCGCGAAAGTGAAAAATTGAAATGGAATATTTGATATCCCTCAAAAATTACCGGAAAATTATTTATATTTACTCAAACATACATTTTCAAATGTACATCAAAAAGAATCTGACAGACAAAGAGAATCTATTAAATACGGTTGGATTTTTTTTTAAATTGATTTCATTGTAGAACGAATAATCGATTTGAATTACAATGCTATTAAGTTAGTGATCTGAATTAGACCGTAAATGTCATTGCAATGTGTTTGTCGAGAACCAATTAGTAATATTCAATTATACTAAATGCCGGACGGTCGGTTTTGTGTCTTGATATCGTCGCTAATTATGGGAGAGAACTTGATTGACCTTTGGGCCGAGAAAGCATCCACACGGTTGAGGTTCCAACTCATTACGCGCGGGCAACCGTCAAAGGGCTGCGGCAACGCCATACGGTTACCGATATGCCATTTCTCCATCGGTATGCCAAGATGGGCATCGATTCTAGGCGCGAATGGACGAACGTTGATAATAAGAATTAATCTAATAACCCCGTGAGTCCCTAAATGGCTCGGCTCGCGTCATTGTAGCCAACTTCTACAAAGGTTGTTGCATCTAAGCGTTGCACCCGAGCATTTGCATTCCAGGAATAAGGTCCGAAACTTCGCCCGGCAACTTCTCCGAGTGCTACTTTATGCCCCCTTCGTACATTTTCATTCAAACAAGAGAAACGTCTTCTTTGTAAAAAAGTTACGGCAAATTATTTTTGCCAGTTTAACTTCCGTCATAAAACTTCCTACGATTCTCCTATCCAACCCACTACATTCAAATGATACATTCAAATAATACATTCAAATGATACATTCAAATGATACATTCAAATGATACATTCAAATGATACACTCAAATGATACATTCAAATGATACATTCAAATAATACATTCAAATGATACATTCAAATAGTACATTCAAATGAGACATTCAAATGATACATTCAAATGATACATTCAAATGATACATTCAAATGGTACATTCAAATGATACATTCAAATAATACATTCAAATAACGTGCGTTCAGAAATGATTGTAGAGCGTTTGAATTTGGCGCGCTCGTAATTTAGTGAATTTTTATGCTCAACGTTGTTACCTGTGAGTTGTCTACATCGCATCTTGCATATCAGTGGCGCAGCCGGATTTATTCATGATTTATTCTTTTCAGTATAAAGTGTATATTTACAGGGTGGTCAAACAAGAATGCAGAGTGCTGTATCTCGGAAATTATTCATCGTAGAGACTTGCGGTAAAAAATTTAGTAACTAAAGTGGCAAAGGGAAAATGCTGGAAATTATTTTCAAGTTCCTAAGATGGCCGCCAGGGGGGCGCAATCGCCATCTTGAATTACAAAATGTGGCTTTCCTCGGAATTCCGCTATATTAAGATAACACAAAAATATGCGCATTTTAAAGTGGAGATAAGTATCAATTTTTTTTATTAAAAACTTTTTTCTGTAACTTCAAAAATAAAGTGGTGGGGGGCGCTCGAAAGTGCTTGTAAACAAATGCCTACAATTTCAAAATGGCTGAATAGAATTTAATAAACTTGGTGTCGTTGAAAAGAGCTTTTCTTGGAAAATAAATCCTACAGTTTTGGTGGTGATTGTAAGTTCACATGTCGCCGCTAGATGGCGTTTTCGAATTTTTTTTAGAAATTGCGAATTTTCTTCGAAAAGTTAAATGGAACGGTATCACTTTCTTTTCACGAAAAAATAGTATAATAAAGCCTAAACAAACTAGTGAAAACCGCATCTCGATATCGTATTCCTAACCTAAGATATTGATGAAAAACCATTCATCAGAAAACTGAACTGATTTCGCCCGGTTTTTTATTCTTTTTTTTTCCAAAAATAACAAAAGAATGCTATATTATAAAATTTTTGCTGTGGATTTTGAGAACTTCAAGAAGAAACACTTCATTTTTGTCAAGGCATTATGTGAATTAGTCGATTTTCTAAATATGATAAGGAAATCTGAAAATGGTTGTTTTACGTGGGCAACCCGATTTTCTTTTAGAGAATTAAAAATCATAAAAATATCGAATCAATTTACTACGTTTAGAGTATATTTTTATAATTTGAACACTTACGGGGTCATTAAATATAGCTTTAAAGCTCTATTCGGTTTCTTGTGGGTGGGTTTCTCGTCTTTGGATACACAGTTGTTACGTATCCGTAATGGTGTTTGCTTTTCCGATATGCTACATTTTTGTTTCTAATTGGACAAAAACAGTAGAAGGTGCCGAGAAGAGAATATAAATAACTTTACATTATAAAATCAAATTTAAATTTAAACTACAGAATGTTTCGAATTGCAAACGAAAGTTTGGCATATTGAAGAAATAACCACAATTTTAAACAAGTAACAACAGTTTTTATTTGTAAAGAATTGTTCGATTACGAAGTTAGATTGTTCTTGTGTCGTTAGCCATTTGTTTTTTCTCTCTTCATTTTTACCCACGACCAACTACGTTTTGCCCTTTTCTATGAAGAGGTCAAAACTTTAAAGGAATACCCTAAAAGTGGTAAACTGATGACGAGCGATCTATTTATATTTTTTATGATTCCTAATTGTCTAAAAGAAAATCAGATTACTCATGTAAAACAACTATTTTCAGATTTCGTCATTATATTTGGAAGATCGACTAATTCACGAGATGCCTTGACAAAAATGAAGTGTTTTTTCTTGAGCTTCTCAAAATCCACGGCACAAATTTTTGAATATAGCATTCTTCTGTTATTTTTGGAAAAAAGGAATAAAAAACCGGGCGAAATTCGTCCAGTTTTCTGATGATCGGTTTTCCACCAATATCTTAGGTTAGGAATACGATATCGAGGTACGGTTTTCACTAGCTTGTTTGGGCTCTATTATACTATTTTTTCGTGAAGAGAAAGTGATACCATTCCATTTAACTTTTCGGAGAAAATTCGCAATTTCTAAAGAAATTTCGAACACGCAATCTAGCGGCGACATGTGAACTTACAATCACCAACAGAACGGTAGGATTTATTGTCCAAGAAAAGCTCTTTTCAACAACACCAAGTTTATTAAATTCCGTTTAGCCATTTTGAAATTATAGGCATTTGTTTACAAGCACTTTCGAACGTCCCCCACCACTTTATTTTTGAAGTTACGGAAAAAAGTTTTTAATAAAAAAAATTGATACTTATCTCCACTTTAAAATGCGCATATTTTTGTGTTATCTTAATATAGCGGAATTCCAAGAAAAGCCACATCTTGTAATTCAAGATGGCGATTGCACCCCCTGGCGGCCATCTTAGGAACTTGAAAATAATTTCCAGCATATTCCCTTTGCCACTTTAGTTACTAAATTTTTTACCGCAAGTCTCTACGATGAATAATTTCCGAGATACAGCACTCTGCATTCTTATTTGACCACCCTGTACACAGATTCATAATTATTGGAGATCGGATATCAATTGCAAAGACATATGTCAATAAAGTCAATAAAATACCTTTCTCTTACGTCTTTTTAACAACTTTCGATAGTTTTCACTATTTTCCACGACACGCCTATGAGATATGATTATCATTATTGTATTTATACCAATCTTAAAAGTTAATTTATAACGCGCCAAATTCAAACGACCTACAATCATTTCTGAACGCACGGTATATCATTCAATTTGATTTGCAATATAATTAATAAAAAAATTTAATAATAATAAAAAGATGTAAAATAAAAAATTACCTAGATAAAGGTCTTTTAAAATGGGTTTTTATGACATAATAAAACCGTGGTTGTATATGCACATTCGTTCATAATCTTAAACGTATTATAACGTTTAATGGGGGGATCTAAACAGTGGTTCATCTTCCGGAGGCAGTTAAAACTTTAAAGGTCGGGAGAAAATAAAATAACACGGTCGCAACCGGATTTCTTCCTCAAATAGCATTTGCATTTTGTAACCGCTAATCGGATATGGATTCTAAGGCTTCGGGGATCAATCAATAGAGGGATATTGACATGGCGCGCCGATTTCCTGCCGCCTTCCACGATTTTCAAACACAAACAAACGGCCTTTCTCGTAGATCACGATGGCCTAAGCGAATTTATGCTTCTAACGGTAGGCGGGATCGTTTAAGAGTTCATCCAATGAAAGGATGTCGTCGGAAACGATGAAATATTCATTTCCTAGTACTTTATCATAATTCTACGAGAACACGTAGACGCCTTTGATGATCTTTAACGTTAAAGAAATGTTATATTTTGAATTTATCGAACAACCAATATATTGACCACGACGTATTGTACGGTCGAATACTCTAGAGTTATTTTAAATATTGACAGGCGGACATAAAAATAAATAATCGAGATAGACCGGGTTTATTTATTATTTATCAGTATTTCGGGGGGAAAACTATTCCGCCACAGCGACGATGCCGGCAAATTTGCGTTCTATAACAATACAACTGTTCCCAATTCATGCAAACACGAAAGTACGAAATTTTATTGTGTCAATATTGGCGGGGGCACAATATTGTTCCTCGCCGCAATGTTGTACGATAAAATTTTCACCGATCCGGTTGACGCGAAGCCAGGCGTCGCGACGTCAAAAACGCGTCCCCCCGATGAAAGCGCCAAGTTTGATTAAATAGATCCAATTGGTCCGAACGTAGTCTGAAGTTTAATAAGAGCGAATTTTCCATTCCCAAGGTACAAATGTTATTACCACTTGTACCCGAGAACCTATTCGAAGTCGACACGCTTTTAAAAACAAATTAATCGTGTGAATGGAAACGAATAATATGGAATTTTATATTTTCCAACTAAATTCAATCGAAGAAAATAATAAAATCGAATAAAATAAAATGGAAATGTTGACGTAATTTTAACCGGTACTGTACAAAATGATCACCGTGTAGTAGACATCAATGAAACCGTAAATAATGTCATGACAGTAATTCACTGTCGAACCGTAGTTACTTTGAGGTCGGTGAAGCTAAAATATTAAATTGGCCAGCGCGAATTACGACCGATTTGAGTTGGCTTGTTAACGCGGTCCGGTAGATGGCGCTACAATTAAAACAAAGCTCCAAAACTGCCAGACGTAACGAGGGCGTTTCCGATATTTCATCGGGTCGAGCCGCGGCCGTGTTTATTAAATTATAAATTGATTGCAAGCGGTCATCAACCGTCGACGTTCGGATTAAAAGTTAATTCTCCCTTTCCGTCCCCGACGACTTCGCTTTCAACTCTAACGCCCTTTTTTTCTTTTTTTACAGCGACTGCCGCGTGGTGCGCGACCCTCAGACGCTCAAGTCCAAGGGCTATGGCTTCGTCTCCTTCATCAAAAAGGCCGTAAGTACGATTCCCATTATTAAAAATTCCCGGAAAGGAAACGTTTCCGACGCCGTATTGAACGTAGGCGCCTCGCTAAGAGGGTGCAAATCACTGCCACGAAGGGACAGGCAAAATACAGGGGGTCAGTAATACGTTCAGGACAACAACTCTCCAACGAGATGACCTCCCATTTACCCGGAATGACAACCATAACGCAGAAATGTAAACCATTCCATTTCTAACGTTTCCCCAAAGCGCCAACGTTTCCTCCTCCCCCCTTTTCCCAACCCCCCGAAAGGCTGTCACACAAGACGGAATCCTCGTTCGCGGGTTATTTCAACAAGAATGGAAAATGTAGAAATATCAAAACTAACACCCAAAATAATATTCAACATTTTTATTTTTTATCATCTCTACTTTGATCTTTTTAAAAAAACAATTTTTTTATTTTATTCTTTGAGGATTTATATTTATACTACGTTTTTTTTTTTTTTGGTGTAAATTTTATTTTTTAGGTCGGGTTGGGTTGGATAAACTCTTTATTTTGTTCTTTGAGAATTTATCCTAACATTTTTTTTCTCATATAAATCTTATTTTTACATAAACTGGATAAAAAAGCAAAAAATAGTTTTTTTTAATTAAAACATATATTTTGTTTTGAAAGACTATTTAATTTTAGTACAGTAGAGCGTCGATTATCCAAACTAATTGGGACCAAAGTTCGTTCGGATAAACGATTTTTCCGGATAATCAATCAGATAGAAAATTTAAAAAAATCAATGGAGGATCAGTACGGAAAGATTTTTATTTGAAACTCTCTGTAGATTCTTCATTTAGAAAACATATTTATTTTTTAATTGATTAAAAAAAAAATACTTTGGAAAAGAAATATTTTTTATATTCTAATCAAGTACAACTTTAATACATAGTATTACTATACTTCGTTCACCGAACAGATGCAGTGATTTGAAATTACAACTCCTCCCACAATTACGCGCGAAATTTAAATCGAATTTTTCTATTGGTAAGCGCAGTTTACATAGGTTAACCAAAACCAGCTATCTTTGTTATTATTTTCCTTGTTATTACGTATATTTCTGACGTTTGTCATTCGAATTTCAAACTAATTTGCGTTCAATCCTTCTTCGACTTAACATTATTTTCCCGTAAATCCCGCACTTTTCAGTACGATTTACCGTAATTTTATAACTTATTGTTACTATGGATGAAGCCGCTGCATTATTTCAGCAAGCTGTAAGAAATGTTTCACCTGATAATTGGAGAAATGCTATTCGTCATGCCAAAGGTGAGGAAGAAAAAATGTGGCAGGTCGGCAATGTAATGGAGACTACAACAGAGCAGTTGGAAATTAACGTGGGGAATGATTCTTCCTCGGAAGAGAAAACTTCCTCTGAAACTGATTCGGACTAAATCAGATTATCCCAATTTAGAAAATTCTCCTTTTAACAAAGCTTTTAACTGAGCTGATCATAATATTATTTTATAATACGATATATAAAACGCCGTAAAATATTATTTAGCAGTAAACCTAGCCATATAAGGTGGTGCGCATAATTCTACAAACTTTTATGTGGTGTTAAAATTGTATACATAAATTAAATCTTGTTTGCATTTATTTTTTATTTGTTTTTACATAAAAAGTTTAAAATCATTTTATATATTATTACTTTTACTATTCACGATTTACATTATTAAATTTATAAATAATATTACATTATTAAATTTATAAATAATCTGTGGAATTCATTTTGACACCTAACATACGTCACATAAGTAAATTTTTAAATGACATATAACCTCGATCACTAACATTACACTTCATGCTTATAACTCAATTTTATTCTGTTTTATTTTTTGTGTGTGAAACTGGCTATTGTGTAATAGTGGGAGTAATGGGCGTTCCTTCGTTCAGGTTTACTGCATCTGTTCGGTGAACTGGGTATACCTAATTTTACAAAATAGTCATTTAATTTTCTTTGAATTAATTTCTGTCCTCTTTTCTTGGCAGCTAAGTCACGCATCCTCTTTAACATGAATAACTAACTGGGAGTACATTCTTCTTGACGCTCATACCAACATATTGCTCTGGGTTTTGTAGCACACTGGAAGGCATTTCACATTTTTAAAATATCGAGGTCTAGCAGCGTTTCCTATCATTAACAACGGTAGATCATGAGTTCCCATGGCGTTTGCGCATACCATTATTGTAACACTCTTTACTAACTTTATACCCAGGAGCAGCTTTTTCACGCTTAGACGCGAGAGACTTTCGGGGCAATGATTTCCAATTTAAGCCTGTTTCATCAGTATTGTACAGGGTGAACAAATAAGAATGCAGAGTGCTGTATCTCAGAAACTATTCATCGTAGAGACTTCCGGTAAAAAATTTAATAACTAAAATGGCCAAGGGAAAATGCTGGAAATTATTTTCAAGTTCCTAAGATGGCCGCCAGGGGGCGCAATCGCCATCTTGAATTACAAAATGTGGCTTTTCTCGAAATTCAGCTGTATTAAGATAACACAAAAATAAAGGCATTTTATAGTGGAGATAAGTATCAATCTTTTTTATTAAAAACTTTTTTCCGTATCTCCAAAAATAAAGTGGTGGGGGGCGTTCGAAAGTGCTTATAAACAAATGCCTATAATTTTAAAATGGCTGAACGGATTTTAATAAACTTGGTGTCGTTGGAAAAAGCTGTTCTTGGAGAATAAATCTTGCCGTTTTGGTGGTGATTGTTATTTCACATGTCGCGCTAGATGGCGTTTTCCCAATTGTTTTAGAATCACCACCAAAAGGGTAGGATTTATTGTCCAAGAAAAGCTCTTTCCAACGACTCCAAGTTTATTAAATTCCGTTCAGCCATTTTAAAATTATAGGCATTTGTTTATAAGCACTTTCGAACGCCCCCCACCACTTTATTTTTAGAGATACGGAAAAAAGTTTTTAATAAGAAAGATTGATATTTATCTCCACTTTAAAATGCGCCTATTTCTGTGTTATCTTAATACAGCCGAATTTCGAGAAAAGCCACATTTTGTAATTCAAGATGGCGATTGCGCCCCCTGGCGGCCATCTTAGGAACTTGAAAATAATTTCCAGTATTTTCTCTTGGCTACTTTAGTCACTAATTTTTTTTACCGGAAGTCTCTACGATGAATAGTTTCTGAGATACAGCACTCTGCATTCTTATTTGTTCGCCCTGTGCACAAGATCTAAAGAATAACCTTCTTTTTTTAGGAATTCTAAAAATGTTGCTTTAGAATTTTCAGCTGCCTATACATTCCCAGATAGAGATTCTCCTTGCGTCTACAATTCTCGTATACCAAGCCGAGATTGAAACCTCTTTAACCAGCTTATACTTGCCTTGAAATCTCTTGAACCACCAAGCTTCTTATTCATTTCTAGCGCTTTTTGGCACAATAATGGTCCAGAAACAGATTCTCCCAAACGAATCATAAAAAAACCGCGTTTTCTAATTTTTCATCTCATGCTTTTTTCATAGTTTTCCTTCTTTTGGATCTATCTGCACTATCCAAGGTGGACGCAAAATTTAAAATGTCCTCCTTGCAATTTTTAATATCAGATACTATCGATTGACCGATATTGAAAGCTTTCGCAATTGCTACCATACTTTCCCTTTTTTTCTGGCCGACTTATTTGAATTTTGGTTTCAATAGATAACACATTTCGACTTTTTTTTCATGAAGGAATCATATTTCTTTTATGTTTTGCAGCCTAAAGGCGCGGTTACACGGCGCGTGGTTCGCCGAACCACGAAACTACAAGCCAGTTCGGGATGGCTTGCGTTTTAACGAACCAGTAGTGACAACACGGTACGCGGTTCGTCAGATTTTTAACGTGATTTGGTTCTTCCTAATGGTTCGTCTGTGGTTTGTTGAAAGTGTGCCAGTCCTCAATTGGAATCATGGATGACAGGCAGAAAATTATTGTGACTGCGTCATTGTGCATTATTAACGCACATTTATTACGTATTTGTTTTCTAATCTAGCCCATGCCGTATGCACAATATTGCGGTCATGATGGCCCATGTCTTTGGGCTTCCATATTTCCGGGGCTTATTCCAGGTCTTCAATAAATTCAAATGTCCTTTCTGTGGACCATGCCATATTAACCCGAAGGAATTGAATGATGTACCTACGTTGTTTAACCTACAAAATCTGCAACGAAGTTCCTCTGTGACGTCGAGCCAATACGAGCCAACACAAACCATCACGAACCTTAAGGCGCGGTTACACGGCTAGTGGTTCGTCGTACCACGAAACTACAAGCCAGTTCGGGATGGCCTGCGTTTTAACGAACCAGTAGTGACAAAACGGTGCGCGGTTCGTCAGACTTTTAACGTGATTTGGTTTGTCCTAATGGTTCGTCCGTGGTTTGTCGAAAGTCTGTCAGTCCTGAATTGGAATCATGGATGACAGGCAGAAAATTATTGAGACTGCGTCATTTCAATTTTAAAAAAATTTTCAGTTTTTTGAAAACTGCGGTGAACTACACTAATGTCACTACACTTCTTACAGTAGGTTCTGTCAGTGCAAGTATATCAAACACCCCGATTAAAAGTTTATAGGTGACCCAATATTTTAATGTCCATCAACTGTATGTACACTTACGAGAAGAATTTGTAGTACAGCGCGAGGACTTTGAAAAGGAAAAATGAAACATAACAACCGTTTACAGGTACAGTGGATCAAATATGCCGGCAGACTTTTTAAAAGAACCTTCAGAATATTTCGAAAATTTTTGTAGGATGAATGCAGTTGACTTTGAGTTATTATTACTAAGAGTGGGACCTCGTATTCAAAAGCAGGATACGAATATGAGACTGAGTATTCCTATCAAAGAAAGACTGGCTATCACACTAAGATTTTCAGCGACAGGTAATAGCTACAGAAGTATAGCTTCTCTCTTCAAATGTTCCAGACAAGCTGTTTTAAACTGTGTTGAGGAAGTATGCAAAAATTGTTAACCGATTTATAGTACCGCCAGTTCGGTTCATATATCGCTTACTAAGAACAATAGTGGCGTAAGCGCAAATTAGCACTATGGAGATAATCGCGTTCAAAATTTTGGTTGAATTTTATTGCAAAGTAAAAAGCAACAACTTATCGTTTTAAATTTTTTATTTTTTATTTCGTTTTACTGTTATTATATTTCATGCAGAGACATAGATTTATTGTAAGATTTCAAAAATGACATCTTTTTTGGGGTTTCGCCACTATTGCGAAATAATGGCGAAATATATATAAGTATATCGAGTGGCGTATGTCGCACTCCATCGGTAACGGTTTAAGTTATAGTTTCGTCATTTATCCACGTAAAAGTACGCTGATTTTTAAACAAGTTGCCCTTTAAAACTCAATAATCAACTTTTTGTAGTTTCGCCACTATGATTCTCAACAAGCGATATGTCCTGCGTCCCACTTCCACTATTTTTGACTCTGCCACTTTCTTTGCATACTTTCTATAAGAAGCAAATATTCCGTCTTTTTTTGTTTAATTCTTTTACAGAAACGGCGTATTTGTTTTCTAATCTAGCTCATGCCGTATGCACAACATTACGGTCATGTGACCCATGTCTTTGGGGTTTCATATTTCCGGGGCTTGTTCCAGGTCTTCAATAAATTCAAATGTACTTTCTGTTGACCACGCCATATTAACCCGAAGGAATTGAATGATGTACCTACGTTGTTTAACCTACAAAATCTGCAACGAAGTTCCTCTGTGACGTCGAGCCAACACGAGCCAACACAAACCATCACGAACCTTGCCCGAGCTCTCCTTTGATCTTTCCAAGTTTACCGACACTCGATGGGAATCGGCGAACCGCGCACTACGAACCACGGAACAATGCGAACCGGCTATGTCAGACGGCTTGTGGTTCGTGGTTCGTCCACAGAGGTTCGACGAACCACGCGCCGTGTAACCGCGCCTTTATGTTTTGCAGCCTAGAGGCGCGGTTACACGGCGCGTGGTTCGCCGAACCACGAAACTACAAGCCAGTTCGAGATGGCTTGCGTTTTAACGAACCAGTAGTGACAACATGGTGCGCGGTTCGTCAGACTTTTAACGTGATTTGGTTCGTCTTAATGGTTCGTCCGTGGTTTGTCGAAAGTCTGCCAGTCCTCAATTGGAATCATGGATGACAGGGAGAAAATTATTGTAACTGCGTCATTGTGCATTATTAACGCACATTTATTACGTATTTGTTTTCTAATCTAGCCCATGCCGTATGCACAATATTGCTGTCATGATGGCCCATGTCTTTGGGGTTCCATATTTCCGGGGCTTGTTCCAGGTCTTCAATAAATTCAAATGTACTTTCTGTGGACCACGCCATATTAACCCGAAGGAATTGAATGATGTACCTACGTTGTTTAACCTACAAAATCTGCAACCAAGTTCCTCTGTGACGTCGAGCCAACACGAGCCAACACAAACCATCACGAACCTTGCCCGAGCTCTCCTTTGATCTTTCCAAGTTTACCGACACTCGATGGGAATCGGCGAACCGCGCACTACGAACCACGGAACAATGCGAACCGGCTATGTCAGACGGCTTGTGGTTCGTGGTTCGTCCACAGAGGTTCGGCGAACCACGCGCCGTGTAAATGCGCCTTTACCCAAGCTCTCCTTTGATCTTTCCAAGTTTACCGACACTCGATGGGAATCAGCGAACCGCGCACCACGAATCACGGAACAATGCGAACCGGCTATGTCAGGCGGCTTGTGGTTCGTGGTTCGTCTAGAGAGGTTCGGCGAACCACGCGCCGTATAACCGCGCCTTAAAATATCTTAAAGGTCCACTCCAGTACGTGCAACGCACTAAACGGAAATTATAAAAATCAAAATCATTCGAGGCATAGTAAAAACCGGAATAATAGCACTGACGGCTAACGTGGCGACAAAAATACGTCGCGACCGGCGCCGTTAAGAGGTTCGGATAACCGACATTCCGGTTGATCGACGTCTGGATAATCGACGCTCTACTGTATTTAATTTTAGTATGTAAAAAAAATTTCAATAAGTGAAAAAAAGTAGTAGTATAATAGGTTATTTCAGTGAGTAAACAAGATCACGTCTAGTAATCTAAATAAATTTAAGTTCCTAATTTCGCGATGTGTTTAGATTGTAAACCCCCTTCACGTATTCTAATTTCACGGAGAGAAGTTTCTTACATGTAGTGACCTTTAATATGAGGGGGAGGCGGCGAAGCTTGAAGCAATTATTTTCGAATCCCGGAAGAAACCGCGTCCGGGATTTTATATATATTTTTTTCGTATTTAAATAAAAGCAATTTTGCGATCGACTCGCCGGATTTGTCGCTTATAAAGCGTAATAAATCCCGGAACGAAGAGCTCGCGCGACGCGTCGCCCTGTATCAATCATATAAAACGCGGGGCATATAAACCAGTGACACCGGATATTATTCCAGTTTTTCCGGTTTTTACAGGAAATTGAACTCCTCAGATTCGGGCGAGGCGCGGATTTACCGTTTACGGTCGAAAAAGCGCAAAATAAAATTGTCGCGTCGCGGTCGACGAAGAAGTCTCCTTTCATGCAAAAGCGTAAGAGAACAACAACGTTCCGGCGGATGGTAGTGCGTTTTCGCGAAATGACGTCCATAACCTACAAATGTAGCCCTTACCGTTTCTAACATTTGCCCTCGAGCCGTAAAACCTTTGTGACCGAAACAGAATTCGCATTTGGCGCCAAATTTTCAAGAGGAACGCGACCCCCGTCGTAAAGCTACTAGGCCAAAATTTTAGTAATACTTTAGCGGATAAAAGGCGCGTCGATCCTTAAAAATAGCCCATTTCGTGACCATATTTACTTTTCATAATCAGGCCACACCCGGCGGCGGCGGCGGCGCCGAGGGCCTACTGGGAAATCATAACACCTCTCATAATTGGCCTTTTTTCGCGAGGGAAAGGCCGTTTTTATATTTTAATTTAACTTTTGCGACGCGCCGCGCCGAGTTAAAATAAATCAGCCCATCTCGTGAATTTTTGATAGTAAACGTATTCCCGTCCCGGGAAACTTCACCGAGTACTAAAATATTTATTGTCGCGCAAAATTTTAATTTGCCAACTTATTGACCGTGTAAATTTTACACGACCCTCCGATCGCAAACAAAAACGAAAATTTATTTTTCCGACCGAAACTTTTTCTCGAATTACAAGTATTTCGAAAAGGAACCGCCCGCCGTTAAATTTTCATGGAATAATAAACTCCAAATAAATCCGTTCCGCCGGAAGAATAACAAAAGCGCCCTTCTATTACCCTTTAGAAATGGAAATCGATACGTTCAATTAATTTGTTTGCTTAGAGATGTCGCCAGATACCAACCAACTCCCACCTCCTGCCCATATTTCGTTTACTCTTTTCCTTCGCTACCAACTTAGATTAAGAAACAAACTGGAAAACAGATAAACACGCGTTACGGTTTAATTAAACTCTACGGTAGCGGATTCTTTCATTTTATTTCTTCCTTGAAATCCTACCAACACACTGTAAAACAATAAAACAAAAATATATGAAGCAATATCACATTATTACTTTACCTTAAGAAGAATTTTTTTCTAATTTCAAATCATACCGAGATAAAGAGAAAATGTTAAATATTTCAATTATTAGCATAAAAGTGTCGTTAGAGGTTCAAGTTAAGCCATTCCCCCTGTTGGCCATTAAGGGAACCGAAGGCACTAATGATACGACAAGACAGTTTTCGTATGCATCGGAAAAAGGACCGAGAGAAAAGTGAAGTTTATTCACCTTAGATTTTATTGTGGGCGTCGGGCGGTCGTTAAGGGGCCCCGCAACGTCCTCTAAGCGTTTTTTACGGCCGCGCAACGGAACAAAAAAGGATTTTATGACCGCGAATTATTAAATAAACGGCGCCCGCTGAAACGCGGAGGCGACCTCCGCGCCGCCGCTTCGGAGCGACGCGAAATTAGAAATTTCACACCTAACTGCATATGTAAAGTTACAAAGCAGATTTAATCAGGCCCTCGGAATTACAATTTCTTGTGATTAAATAAATTAATCGCGCTTTGCTCACTGTTTCCCGCGATTGCTATCTTCGACATACCAACGATTTACTGTCTAGACCATACATTAATCCGTATTATTTGACTTCAATATCATTTTTAATTATTTCATTAAAAAAAAATTTTTAAAGTACTGTATAATCTCGTCTGATTCATCACCTCGATTAATTCCACCGTGTTTGTGTTAATACCAACTAGCAAAAAAGACAGTAGGATTTTTTTTAAATTGATCAGTCAATTTAAGAAAAATCATATCTAAAAAACTAATTTTTATTGAGACTTAAAATTTTATCAGGATTTAGATTATTATTTAGTTTTTATTTCTACCAAAAATTTTTTTCCTACGACTTTTAGTTTTTCCCTCAGAAGAGGAAATGTAACTTAATGTCCATAATTTTTATTTATTATGTATACAGGATGTAACTTAAGTGATGACTTTAATTTCAAGGGGTGATTCCTTATTATATTTTAAGCACAAAAGTTCATATAAACGTAATAAAGTTCATATAAATGGGTCAGCAAATACTTCATTTCCGAGATATAGGGTGTCAAAGTTGAGAAAATAAATCGTATTTAAATCGTAACTGTCAAGATTACTCTCAGTTAAATATCTTTTATTTTGCAGTTAACTATGAATAACGTTAATTTATAATTTTATTTATCAAAGTTTAATTAAATCAAATGCTCAAAATGAGAGCTGCGACTTTCAATACAAGCATGCAATCTTCTGCTCATTGACTGTCGCATACGTTCCAAAACTCCTGGAGTGTTGGGTATGACATTGCAAGAATTTACAATTCTGTTTCTTAAATCATGTTCATCTTCAATTGGCGTTGCATAAACAAGCGATTTCATATGTCCTCAAAAGAAATAGTCCAGAGGATTAAGATCTGGAGATCGTGGTGTCACGGCTGAGGTTCTTCCCGACCTATCCCTGAGTAAAAGTGTCACTAAGATGTTGGCGAACATCAAGACTGAAATGAGCATTAACGTCGTGCATAAACCACATGTCATTTTTGGTTGCTAGTGGTATATCATCTAATAGACCAGAGGTGGCCACACTTGGTGGTAGTTAGAGCCACATTGCAAAATCGAAAATTTTGAAGAGTCACATCGGAAAATTCACCCTTAAAAAAACAGTAAAGGACATTCAGTAAATTGTGCCTCCTGCTTCTTTCAGACCCTAGTAAAAGCTATTTATGAAATTTTTTAATTGAACCGCAATAAAACACAAAAAGAACCGCATGTGGCTCGCAAGCCGCCGGCGCCGTTTGGGAATTTTCTTGAGCCTTATCGGAAATTCGCCCTCCAAAAAAAAGGAGATCCAGTGAATTATTCCCCCTGATTCCCTTTCAGTATAGGAAACAAATTTTGTTAGTCATTCAAAACCTAGTAGAAAGTATTGATGACATTTTTTAATTGAGCCGCACTAAAACTCTAAAAGAGCCGCATTTGGCTCGCGAGTCGCCATTTGGCCACCGTTGTAATAGACCAGGCAATGTGTAATCTAGAAATTGTCTGTAAGTCAATCAAAATAAAAAATAGAAAACTGCTGCTCCATGTTCTTCAATGGCATGGGGATTTTCATAGTCCCAAAAATGATTATTGTGGAAGTTTCGAATGGCATCACGTGAAAAACTTGCCTCATCTGTGAATAAAATTTTAGACGTAAAATTGGGATTCTGCGTAGTTTTTTGAAGAAACCATTCACAATAATCTAACCGTACAGGAAAATCTCTTGGCAACAGTGGTTGCACGCGTTGAATGTGGTACGAATAAAGTAAATTTTTGTGCAAAACCCTCTAAACACTTTGATGACTGATGTTGTTAAACTGTGCAGATAATTCTCGCGTACTACTTGACGGATTAGCTTCCATTTTTTGTAAGATTTCTTCTTCTAGTTGTGGTGTCATTATTGTTTTCGGTCTACCAATACGTTCAGCGTGAGCATTTACAGATCCAGTTTCGCACAGTCCAACATGCAGCCTTATGAAAGTTCTTGCTGTTGGAAGTGGTCTATTGGGATATCGTTCCTGGTAAAGTCGACAGGTTTCTGCAGCATTTCCATCTGCTAGCACATAAATGAAATGCATTTCAACTAATTTGACACCCTATATCTTGGAAACGAAGCATTTGCGAACCCATGTTTATTTGAACTTTTATGCTTAAAATATAACAAGGAATCACTCCTTGAAATTAAAGTCATCACTTAAGTTACACCGTGTATAATACAAGTTTGAAGTTACTTTAAAACATAAACATTTTAATCCATCATTTTTGAAAGTACCTTCTTTTCTAGTTTCACAAATGAATTCTATATGATTTTTGAAAGTTTATCAAAATTTTATAAAATTATACTGAACTAAGATTAAAACCAACATTAGCACTAACTCTAACACTAGAACTAGAACTAGGAGCTTTTGGGTATAGCCGTGCGTCTTTTGAAAAAGCGTTTGACGTTTCGGATGCCATGATACAACCTTCTTCAGAGACAAATTCGAAATGAAGTGAGGAGTCTAGTGTTAAAATTAGTGCTAATTTTAGTTCTAGTCTTGCAATTAGTTTAGTTAACACCTACCGTGAAAGCCTTCGTATTTATAAGATTATGTTAGATTCAATCAAAAAATTTCGGTAGCTTTGGGAATTTTTTAAAATTCTTTGAGAATAATTAGAGCAAATACGATTAATTTACTAAGAAATAAATATTTTAATATATCTTTCTCAAAGTTTTTTTTAACTTATGTCAATTTTGTAAGATTCGATCAAAGAATAGGTTCGATCAAAATAATTTAGGTTCAATCAAAAAATTTCAGCAGCTTTGGGAATTTTTTTAAATTCTTTGAGAATAATTAGAACAAAGGCGATTAATTTAAGTGGCAATTTTGTAAGATTCGCTCAAAAAATAGCTTTGGAAATTTTTTAAATTTTTTTCAGAATAATTAGAACAAATACGACTAATTTATTAAGAAAGACAGATTTTAATTTATCTTTCCCAAAGTTCCTTTTTTAAAATTCAAGTGGAAATTTTGTAAGATTCGATTAAAAAAGTAGGTTCGATCAAAAAATACATTCGATTAAAAAATTTCGACAGCTCGGAAATTTTTTTAAATTCCTTCAGAATAATTAGACTTGTTCTACTTCTTTCCCAAAGTTCCTTTTTTAAAATTCAAGTGGAAATTTTGTAAGATTCGATCAAAAAGTAGGTTCGATCAAAAATACATTCGATTAAAAAATTTCGACAGCTTTGGAAATTTTTTAAATTTCTTTCAGAATAATTAGAACAAATACGACTAATTTATTAAGAAAGACAGATTTTAATTTATCTTTCCCAAAGTTCCTTTTTTAAAATTCAAGTGGAAATTTTGTAAGATTCGATCAAAAAATAGGTTCGATCAAAAAATACATTCGATTAGAAAATTTCGACAGCTTGGAAATTTTTTTAAATTCTTTCAGAATAATTAGACTTGTTCTACTTCTTTCCCAAAGTTCCTTTTTTAAAATTCAAGTGGAAATTTTGTTAGATTCGATCAAAAAATAGGTTCGATCAAAAAATACATTCGATTAAAAAATTTCGACAGCTTGAAAATTTTTTTTAATTCTTTCAGAATAATTAGACTTGTTCTACTTCTTTCCCAAAGTTCCTTTTTTAAAATTCAAGTGGAAATTTTGTAAGATTCGATCAAAAAATAGGTTCGATCAAAAAATACATTCGATTAAAAAATTTCGACAGCTTGGAAGTTTTTTTTAATTCTTTCAGAATAATTAGGCTTGTTCTACTTCTTTCCCAAAGTTCCTTTTTTAAAATTCAAGTGGAAATTTTGTAAGATTCGATCAAAAAAATAGATTCGTTTAAAAAATTTCGACAGCTTGGAAATTTCTTTGAATTCTTTCAGTATAGTTAGACTTGTTCTACTTCTTTCCCAAAGTTCCTTTTTTAAAATTCAAGTGGAAATTTTGTAAGATTCGATCAAAAAATAGGTTTGATCAAAAAATACATTCGATTAAAAAATTTCGACAGCTTGGATTTTTTTTTAATTCTTTCAGAATAATTAGACATGTCACTTCTTTCCCAAAGTTCCTTTTTTTAAATTCAAGTGAAAATTTTGTAAGATTCGATCAAAAAATAGGTTCGATCAAAAAATACATTCAATTAAAAAATTTCGACAGCTTGGAAATTTTTTTTAATTCTTTCAGAATAATTAGACTTGTTCTACTTCTTTCCCAAAGTTCCTTTTTTAAAATTCAAGTGGAAATTTTGTAAGATTCGATCAAAAAATAGGTTCGATCAAAAAAATAGATTCGTTTAAAAAATTTCGACAGCTTGGAAATTTTTTTTAATTCTTTCAGTATAGTTAGACTTGTTCTACTTCTTTCCCAAAGTTCCTTTTTTAAAATTCAAGTGGAAATTTTGTGAGATTCGATCAAAAAATAGGTTCGATCAAAAAATACATTCGATTAAAAAATTTCGACAGCTTTGGAAATTTTTTAAATTTCTTTCAGAATAATTAGAACAAATACGACTAATTTATTAAGAAAGACAGATTTTAATTTATCTTTCCCAAAGTTCCTTTTTTAAAATTCAAGTGGAAATTTTGTAAGATTCGATCAAAAAATAGGTTCGATCAAAAAATACATTCGATTAAAAAATTTCGACAGCTTGGAAATTTTTTTTAATTCTTTCAGAATAATTAGACTTGTTCTACTTCTTTCCCAAAGTTCCTTTTTTAAAATTCAAGTGGAAATTTTGTAAGATTCGATCAAAAAATAGGTTCGATCAAAAAATACATTCGATTAAAATATTTCGACAGCTTGGAAATTTTTTTTAATTCTTTCAGAATAATTAGACTTGTTCTACTTCTTTCCCAAAGTTCCTTTTTTTTAAATTCAAGTGAAAATTTTGTAAGATTCGATCAAAAAATAGGTTCGATCAAAAGATACATTCGACTAAAAAATTTCGATAGCTTGGAAATTTCTTTAAATTCTTTCAAAATAATTAGACTTGTTCTACTTCTTTCCCAAAGTTCCTTTTTTAAAATTCAAGTGGAAATTTTGTAAGATTCGATCAAAAAATAGGTTCGATCAAAAAATAGATTCGATTAAAAAATTTCGACAGCTTGGAAATTTTTTTAAATTCTTTCAGAATAGTTAGACTTGTTCTACTTCTTTTCCAAAGTTCCTTTTTTAAAATTCAAGTGGAAATTTTGTAAGATTCGATCAAAAAATAGATTCGATCAAAGAATACATTCGATTAAAAAATTTCGACAGCTTTGGAAATTTTTTAAAATTCTTTCAGAATAATTAGAACAAATACGATTAATTTATTAAGAAAGACAGATTTTAATTTATCTTTCCCAAAGTTCCCTTTTTAAAAATTCATGTAAATACACTAGAAGTAATCCGACAAGCACTAAAAACATTCTTGAGTCTAGTTTTGAAGACAAATTGTTTTCGAGATCAGAGTTTATTTTACTTTAAATCCGTGATTTTCTCTACCTGGGGTAGTCCGATCTTTATTGCGTTCTAACCATGCTCCCAATTCCAAAGATTACGGATTGTATTACATAAAGTTTCTTATTGAATATAAATTTCTTGTCAAAAATTCTTGTCAAAAGTTTATCTTCGACATAGAAACGATTTACTGTCTCTATATCATACATTATTCCGTACTGTTTATTTTTAACATAATTTTTAATAATTTCATAAAAAAATAAATTTTTATATACATATAAAGTTTTAGAAGGTATGATTTTTTTTATTAGATCTGTAGAAGTAATTCGTTGGAAAAGTTACATATATGACACGGTACATAAGTTTTAGTGTGAAAGCGTGGTATTATCAATCATACGCGGTAGTCTGTTCGGTAATATGTCAAACAATTTCCTGAACCGAACATATCGTGACGCGTGGCTAATTAGGATATGAATTCCACCCCTATTGTTAACGCGGGCGAATGAGCCCGACGAACATGGTAATTTGAAAGCTATTAGGAGAATTAAAAGAATTGTCATGCCGTTCCGTTAAATACCGTTAATTTCATAGGAATTTCGGTCGGGATTAATTTCGCCCGTAAGATCAAACAAATAAGGTACCGGTTTTAAAATTAAGTCGAAGCCCCCGAGGTGCCGATGATGTAGAGGTCCGACACGGTGATAAATAATCCGCGCGGATTAAACTTTCACGGGCGGCGTTAATAAAATAGCTGCAGCGAGTCGCAGCCGATATTAGTAACTTATGCAAACGAGGGTATTTACATAAAGTCAGTATTTCCCTCGGAAGAAGACTTAGGAATAATTAATAAAACAAACAAGGGCGCCGATTTATTTGAAGAAACCCCCTTTTGAAATTTTCTAAAATCCGCCCCTACATAACCGAACCAGAAAACTAGCTATCGGCGGGATAATGGAAAGAGGTAGGTAAAAGGTCGACGTAAAAAAAAAACGGGGAACGTCAACATCGAAGTGAATGAAAACTGCGTATCCCGAACATTCCGGATCCACAATGAAACCAAGAGGTTGTTATGTGAACAGGACTAATAACAGCGCCCGTACGGCGCAACATACAACTATTAGCCCCAAACAAACTTTCCCGGTAAAAGTTACCGGTAGATGTCGGGATTTTTTTTACCGCCCAGGCCTGTATTATTCAACTCACATGCGCCCAAGCGAAGCGTTGAAACGAGCACCGTAAAATAAATAAATGATTTTAAAAAACCATGACATCGCATGCATCAGAGGAGGCAGATAAACCACGTTGTTGCTTTTTTTCACCTACCCCTTGTTTGTTACTCAAAGTAGAAAGAATATACGGTTACAGTTTTGACATGGAACTCGGTGTATCAATGGTTTTATTGTGAGGGAAGAACGTGTTGTTGCGATTTTAATATAAGGAAAAATAATAAATGAGTATTATTTGATTAATGTAAAAAGAGACATTAAAAAAAAATATTTACAAGACCACACGATTTTGTATTCACCGATTTTGATTAAAATGGTATTAATCGATAGGTATTAGTACAGTGAAAGCTCTAATAAGCGGACACTGACGGTGCCAACATTTTTGTCCGGTTATTGGAGATGTCCGCTTATAAGAAAGAGCTATTAAAATGGAAAATATTGCACTATTTCTGACAATTTTTGAATTTTTAACGTTATTAAAACATAAACAACTTTCTATCTTAAAATATTTTTATTTAAAACAAAATATTCTACCTTGTACATTGACTATTTAAACTTAAACTCTTTATTTTTTTGTTGAATAAAATTTAAAATACTTAATTGACGAAGTGAAGCTTCTCTTTGTGATGGAAACAACGTTCTATATGTGTTTCTATATTTTTTTACATGTTGGAAACCAGTAAAATCATTCTTCATGAACGATTGAAGTCTGGAAACCACATCTAATGCTGCCTTATAAGACCTGATTGGATTGCAGTCCTCCTCCGCACCACCTGCTTCCGACTCATTTTCACTTCCAATGTCTTCTATTTCTTCTGTTTGTTCCGAAAATTCCAAATCTTCTGTTTCGACATTTTCGTCCACATTTAAATATTCTTCCACTACTTTTACACTTTCTACTTCCAGTTCTTTGCCACATTTACACAAATTAGCTAGTCTTGCGAGTGGTAAATCATCTTCAGCATCGTAGTCATTGTCAGTTGAATTATCTTGATCCATATGAAATCCAGCCTTTTTAAAGCAATTTCTAATTGTTTCTGGAGTGACCTTTTGCCATGCAGATTTAATAATGGTCTCTTCTCGGTAACCTTGTAGCAAAACCGCCAGTTTTTTCATAAATTGATCGACATCTTCGTCATTCACATCAGCTGCTTTCCTGGAGATATAAATGTAATGTTGTTTCTCAAACGCCACTTTTGTAAGCACCCGTCAGAAGCTCGAAATGTACTCACTCCCAATTTTTCTGCAATTTTCCTTGCTTTTCTCTTTACTAATGGTCCTCCTGATAAGGGAATATTCTTATTTCTTGCTTTCACAAACCAATCGAAACACGGTTTGTCAATTTTTAAACCTTCACTACTTAAGAAATTTTTCTTCGTTTTTATGTTGGCCCCAGACTGCCAGTTCTTTCGAATATCTTCTTTATTTTAAAGTATTTTCGCCGCTTGTGTTTTGCCAATGTTAAATCTTTTAGCTATATCACGAACTAACAGCTTCTCTTTGTCTAATAAACAATTTCCATTTTCTCCTTTAAGGTAAGTATTTTTTTCTTGGTTGCCATTTTAACGCATGCTACACCAAAGCGAACAAACTAATAATCACAAAACAATATGAGAAGAAGCGCCCACTGCACCTTAAGTTCGAGCAACACATTTTACCCCCACTTTTGCACGGCCAAGTTAGGCGCGAAATTCGAACTGACACTAGTACCTTGCACTTCTTAAATTTATAATTTTCTTAATTAATTAGAAATAAAACACACATTTAAAAGGGAAAAATTTTTTATTAAAAAACGTAATAAATAACTAACAATAAATAAACTTAAACTAAAAAATAAATATAACAAAATAAATAAAATATAATTCTATAACAAAAAAATAATACAATCTTAATACAATAACAAATAAATAAAACACACTTCTATAACAAACTCAACAAGTAATTAATATTAATAATACTAAATATTATGGTTTCAGCCTCCAAAAAGCGTCACCGAAATATGAAAAAAAAAAGAAGATATATAAATATGTTGCTTCAAAATTTTGTACGTTTAACTTTTCTAACATTGAATTCCTTAGCATTTCTATCTCGTAAATACTTATAAATATTTAATTTAATACATTTGTCAACAATAGAAAGTTTAACTTGTTCATGAACTGAGCAAAAATTAAATGAACTAAGAAATTCAACGTTAGATGATTTAAACATTTTTTCGATAGGATGCAGGTGACCATTCTTATCCACAAACTGATACACCCAATCATGGATAGCATCAATCATCTGAATAAAACTCCTTTGTTATGGAATTCAAAGTAGTTTCGATGTACTCACATCGGCTCTCGTTATATAGTTTTCTTATACAGTTCAAATCAGCTTTCGCATTCCTAAGCTGTCCTTTTAATTTTGACAATTTTGATATTGTATTGCGATGAACTCTAACGTTCTTTTCTCGCGGGTCTAATAAGTGCGCCTTTGAATCATTTGTTACCTCCACATTCTCTAAAAGATAAACAAAATCTAAATTATCAAATGGGCAAACCTCTCCAGCTTGAACGCCAATATCTCTACATAGGACAGGAATGGTAATACAGAAATATTACAAGGCAATAATCAAAAAAATGTTCAATTTAAAAAAATAAAATAATTACCTTACCTGTCAACAAACACAACCTACCTCACTAACAACTAACTTCATTCTGCTCTGTCATTGCCATGCAGCGGTGGGGGAAGCCATTTCGCGCCATCTTCACGCGATGCGTAGACCCGCTTACACTAGGGAAACTTACTAATTGAAACTACTTCACTTATTGCTTCAAACAATTAAACAAATAAGTTTGTTACGCATTTACTACGCGTAAACATTTACTTTTAAACATTTTTCTTACTTTAAACTGTACTAACGGCTATAATATTCCGACAGTAAAATTCTGCTGTGTAAACGTGCCTTCTGCACGGCCTGTGACGTAGGCTGTTGCCGATTTTTAAATCCTACTTTCCCTCCCGTGCTAATAATAGTAACTGGCAGTAGCTACTGGGAATTACCTGTCTTTGACAAGCGAAACGCACAAAGAGGGGAATCCCCGAAAACTTGTCGGTAAATATGTATACCTAGTACTGTTTAATGACGTCTTCGTCTAACTAATTAGAGCCGTGCGTCCGCTTATTAGAGATTTTTGTCCATTATTGAGGAAGAAATGGTGTCCGCGTCCGCTTATTGGAGCGTCCACTTAAGGGAGAGTAGTTTGTATGGAAAGACATATCTTTGAGGTTCGTGCCAAGGTTTTTGTCCGGTTATGAGAGATGTCCGCTTATTAGAGCGTCCGCGTACTAGAGCTTCCACTGTATATAGTACAAATGTGTGAAATATTAGGACGTACTATTCAGCGACTTGCGAATAAATCGCGATTTCAGCTCACGATTCAAGGCTACGCCACTTTACATCAGTGGTTAGCCACTTTTCTCTTTAATTGATCTTTTTTAATCAATTTAAATTAAAAATCTAAGTAAAAACGAAAAAGTGTGTTGAATTATTTGTTTCCAAAACGTATACCAAAAAAATATTAGAGGAGATAAAGTGAAATATTGAAAATTTTGATTATATATATTAAAAAAGAAAAGCAGTTTACGTTATGGGGTTCGAACCATCATGTTTTGCATGTGGAAGCCGATCGTAGTGAGTCAACAAAGGGCGGGTGCGTGAGAAGGCCAACCATTGACATATAAGTGGCGAGGCTTTAAATCGGAAGCTGAAATCGCGATTTATTCTCGAATAGCTGAATAGTGCACCCTAATATTTTACATATTTGTACTATGTACTAATACCTATCGATTAGTACTATTTTCATCAAAATCAGTGAATACAAAATCGTGTGGTCTCCTTGTTAGTATGGAAAAAAAGAAATAAAATTTATGATTTTTTTTATTAATCCTAAAAATAGCAACTAAAATCCGATTAGATCGAATATGAACATAGCGGCGTTGATTTCAAAAAAAATAAATATTACATATATTAAAAATGAAAAGCAGTTTACGTCATGGGGTTCGAACCATCATGTTCTGCATGTGGAAGCCGATCATAGTGAGTCAACAAAGGGCGGGTTCGTGAGAAGGCCAACCATTGACATATAAGTGGCGTGGCCTTAAATCGCAAGCTGAAATCGCGACTTATTCTCGAATAGCTGAATAGCGCGCCCTAATATTTTATATATTTGTATTATGTATTAATACCTATCGATTAGTACTATTTCCATCAAAATCAGTGATTACAAAATCGTGTGGTCTCCTTGTTAATATGCAAAAAAAGAAATAAAATTTATAATTTTTTTTATTAATCCTAAAAATAGCAACTAAAATCCGAGTAGATCGAATATGAACATAGCGACGTTGATTTCCAAAAAAAAATGAATTGTAAACCTAATTTTCCTAATGGAATTCCCGCGTCATACAGGCGAACGCGATATTTAAAATAGTGACGGTATTAGGTTTTTGGCGTCCTGCTCACAGCTCCGCACCGTGATATCGGGCGATTACCGTTTGACGCAGCGAGAAAGCTTTGAAGTTTCGCGAATTAATTTTTAAGGAGGGCGCCGGAAATGGAGGATCAAAAACCGGAAAGGGGGCATTTTATATTTGCACGCGTCGCAAGTGCATAGTTAAAATTGTAAATTACTTTATGAATTTTTAATCGACTCTTTCTCCCCAACCTCTTTTCAACATCGGAATCGGTGGAAGCATAGCGAAACTAAAACCTTTCCTTAGTATATTCTCCCGGGAAAATAAATGAGAACAAAGCTTTACGTTATTGGTGAAATACAATAATGTGCATTAAAGGGTTATAAATAAGCGGGTAGAACCGTGTGTGTTGGGCCCATTCGTGGCCGGCGGAAGGTCGCTTCCGCAATAGTTTTGTCGTAGAGGAATGGCCGAGTCACCGGCGGCGCACTTTTGCATTACAAACGACAAATGGTTTCGCAAAGTAAACAAACGACAGCAAGTTCGCAATTTAGGGCCGGCGGCTCGCCGACCGCCGTTTCCACTTGACGCCGAAGAGATAATGGCGTTATTAATAATTTATTAAATAATAGCCGGCGCCGCGGCGCGCGGACTGTACAGATTTTGACGTCGCGTCGCTCCCGTTAATGTATCAGACGCGGCGCGCGTTATTGTTGATTAATGGCGTTATTATCTGAAATTATATCGCGCCGAAACGACTATCCTCACTCCACTTCGCCTTTTCGATCTATACACGATCGTAACGACTTTAAATCCCTGATTACACACATGCTACCCTCCTATAACTTTACTCTTTTATTTCCCTCCCTAAATTACTTTACACAACTTTATTAATTATTCAAATATCATATTCTTATATTATTATTATTATTATTATTATTAATTACAAATATTTTTTATCTTACTTATAAAAAGAAAGGTTAATTTGTAATTTAAAAAATGGTGGAGGTGCCGGTAAAACTAAATATATTAATGTCAAAATTGATTTAAAATGGTATTTGGCAAAGAATGTAGAAAATTCTTCTGAAAACAGTTCTTGTTGGTGGGGTAAAGAAAGTTTTCTTAGACGGTTTAACCGGCAGTTGAACGGGTGTTTCTTATGAATAATAAACAATTGCTTTGCGTTCCCGGAGCGTTGTCCCCTTTTATTCGGAGGGATAGCGCGTCATCTCTGGACGAATAAATTACACCGAGAACGCTTATTTTCAATTTCCCCCGCATGCATAGTTGATGCCCCCGTAAAGAGCTCTATCGGGATTATTAAAAATGCACGTCAAAGTTGATTCCGCGCCAGCTTTTTGCAGGGTCCGCTCTATTATGATGAAAAATTAAGCGGCTCCTGTTCATTATTTAATTTTAGTTGCCCGGATGGCGATGCATTTTTAACCGGACGCGCCTTTTTTTGCATTTTTTTTGTGCGAACGAGCGTGCCGTTACACGTGTCCCTAAAGACGAGCGTCTTATTTGCCTGATTGCGCTAAGACTGTTAAAGAAAGGGCCGTCGTAACTTCTTTGCTTTTATCTCGAGTGGGTAATCGCAAAGTGAAGGCTCGTTGCCTTTCGACGACGACCAACGATCCAATACTACCAGTATTCTTTTATTTACAAATCGCATTACTTTAACCAACTTGTATATACAAAATAAATCATTAAAAATTTTTAATTAAAGATACCTTATATTTTCCAAACACTTTTATTGATTCACTTTGTAATTAAGTGAAAACTTTGTAACTATAAATTTGTAACCATAAATTTGTAACCGTAAAAGTTTATTTTATCAATATTCAAGGAAACATGTTTGGTAACAATTTTAACTTAACACTTCATTACCATGAAAGTACAAGGTAATGGTAAAGTATGGCAAAAGTAACACCCACATTTTAAAAAATCTCTATGAGGTCTCTGAAGCGACTAAAGGAATGTAATTTATTTCTTTAAGTAGACTCTATAATAGAGCTTTTAATTGTTACCATGTTATGGTCAGTATCATAGAGGTTTTATAGTGAGGGTTTTCTTAAAACAACTTGAAAAATTAATTAAAGAAAATCATTACCATTAATGCGTTACCGGAGAAAAAATGTCATACTGCACTGGGATCCGAACCCAGATCTCCTGCTTTCCGGGCAGATGCTCTAACCAATTTCGGGATAATTCTTGACGTTGGTAAGTAATTGTGCGCATGTACATGTGACATTACGTATCCAGAAATGTGAGAAAACTTGTCCAGCTGCATAGCTCAATACGCCGCATTAGTGGTGACGTCACATTGTTGACAAAGGTCCGGGACTGAATCCAAACAAACTTTTTCTACATAGATTCAGTCCATAAGCGGCGAGAAAATAATTTTTTTAGAGTACTTAGAGACATATTTAAGGTATGAAAAGTTGGCAGTACAGTACGAAATACCGTGCTCTACATCTACACCAATAGTGGCAAGTTAAATAAATTTTTTAACGCCGTAAAAGCAGAAATGAGTTCGCGTATACATAACCTCAAAAATCGTATCTGTCAAACATAAGCTTAAAAAGTTCGTAGTTCGGTAATTAATGAGATTTGGGCCACCAAATCTTACAAATGGGATGGTATTATCCTCAGAATATCTTACAGTCCTCGTTTGGGGAAAATCAACGCCCTGGGATTATTTTAGATTCAATGCTAGCAACAGGTATAAATTTGATAAAAATATAGGTATTTTGTTATAAAGGAAGGGATTTTCATAGTTTTATGACCTTTATTATTATACCCTTTGCAGGTAAAACATAACAACTATAACATTTACTGATAAAGAATGTCTATTAAAATACATTTTACCTCAAGACGTACAAGTACACCAAACAGAATAGTGCGAATACACTCTTTGAAGCCACTCCGACATCATAGTATAAGTTATTAGAACTCTTAAAGATTTACTTTACTTAACTTGAATAATTAATTAATAAATAAATTAAAATGTGTAGCTGTGTTTTACTTTTAATTCAGATTTACACATTCATATCCAACTTTTGAACCTAACCATTATAGTTATTACTACCACCCCCATTTGTTATTAGCTAGGATTTTTATTTCAATAATATAAGTATTTTGTTGTGACTTATTATAATTTTAATATGTTTTGTATATTTTCCTTCCTGTGTTCTGATTTTTATTAGTTATTTAAAATATTTACCTTCCTGTAATAAGATATAGAATAAGAGTACTATGAGCACTGGTATATTAAAAATCTAAAGATCAGAGCTAAAAATCTTTAATATTTATAATTAAAATTACATTCACATTATAAGAACCTAAGAAAAAACAGAAGTCGTGAAGTCAAAACATAGAAGACTACAATAACCCAACAGAGTTTGATCCTATGAAATCCTATAACAGAAAAAAGTTAGTTTAGTAGTACTGATACTTACCGTTAGTTATTCCAGAAATAAAATGTACAAAATAGTCCACGGTAATCTCTGTTACTCGAAGAATGGCAATGTTCTACATATGTAACTAAAGGGGGCTACAAATTTGTAAGAACTTGAATAACTTTTACTGTTGTGTTAGAGTGTATGGTCCTTTTAGCATGTATCCTAGCTCTTACTATGATTCTGTTTGATGTATTTCTACGCCTTGTGGTAAAATACCTTTTAATAGACATTCTTTATCAGCAAATTTCATAGTTGTTAAGTTTTACCTACAAAGGGTACAATAATAAAGGTCATAAAACTATGAAAATCCCTTCCTTTATGACAAAATACCTATATTTTTATCAAATTTATACCTGTTGCTAGCATTGAATCTAAAATAATCCCAGGGTGTTGTTTTTCACCAAAGAAGGGCTGTAAGGTATTCTAAGGATAATACCATCCCATTTGTAAGATTTGGTGGCCCAAATCTCATTAATTACCGAACTACGAACTTTTTAAGCTTATGTTTGACAGATACGATTTTTGAGGTTATGTGTACGCGAACTCATTTCTGCTTTTACAGCGTTAAAAAATTTATTTAACTTGCCATTTTTGGTTTAGATGTAGAACACGGTATTTTGTACTGTACTGCCAACTTTTCATACCTTAAATATGTCTCTAAGTACTCTAAAAAAATTATTTTCTCGCCGCTTATGGACTGAATCTATGTAGAAAAAGTTTGTTTGGATTCAATTCCATGACCTTCACAACATTTGACGCCACACTAATGCGGCGTATTGGTTAGAGCATCTGCCCGGAAAGCAGGAGATCTGGGTTCGGATCCCAGTGCAGTATGACATTTTTTCTCCGGTAACGCATTAATGGTAATGATTTTCTTTAATTAATTATTTATTTGCGTTAATAATTCCCAATTATTTCTTAATTTGAAAAATGGTTTGGAGAGAAAAAAATTTTGCCATAAGTCGTTCACGTAAAATTTTAAAGAAAATTCTAGCTTAAGCTAGACAGTTTGATTGCTTGATTTTATCATTGGGAATATCTCAAAGCCAAAGTATTCAAACATCATCCTGGTCATTAGATAGACATGGCCAGTAGGGGGAAAAATTACAAATTCCAAATGTACAGGGTGTTTAAAAAAGATGCGGCAATATTAAAGGGGGCGATTGTCCAGGTCATTTTATACAAAAAAATTTATAATAAACATGGTCTGGAAACGCTTCGTTACCGATCTACAGCGTGTTGAAGTTTAAACATTTTTATTATAAACAAAAAAGTTTATAATAAATGAAATTTTTTTTAAAGAACAAGGGTTTTATTCAAGGACAAAATATTTTACCAAACGAACAATTTTACCATAAAAAAATTACAAAAACAAAGTGACCACCTCGAGCTCGGATGCAAGAATCCTTCTCCTCATTGACTGGCGAATTCTCTCAAGAACACTAGGATCTGTTTTAATTGAGTTGTACCCAACAATGATTCGATTTCTTAAGTCTTCTACGTTTTCCAATGGAGTAGCGTACACCAAGGACTTCAAATGGCCCCACAGGAAAAAAACCAGGGGATTTAAGTCCGGGGATCGTGCAGGCCATAAGTATAACCTCGGCCAATCCGATTTCCATATGCTTGTGTTAAGAAATCATATGCTTGTTTAAGAACAAGCATTTTATTCAAGGACAAAAACAAATATTTTACCAAACCAACAATTTTACCATGCAAAAATTACAAAAACAAAGTGACCACCTCGAGCTCGGATGCAAGAATCCTTCTCCTCATTGACTGGCGAACTCTCTCAAAAACATTAGGATCTGTTTTAATTGAGTTGCACCCAACAATGATTAGATTTCTTAAGTCTTCTACGTTTTCTTAAGTCTTCTACGTTTTCCAATGGAGTAGCGTACACCAAGGACTTCAAATGGCCCCACAGGAAAAAGTCCAGGGGATTTAAGTCCGGGGATCGTGCAGGCCATAAGTATAACCTCGGCCAATCCGATTTCCATATGTTTGTGTTAAGAAATCACCATCTACTTGACTAAATTGGTGCGCCATCGTACATATACCACATTGCATCTCATCTAATGGTACGTCCTCCAGAAAACCAGGGAGCGTGTTTTCCAAAAAGTTGCGATACACCTCTCCGGTAAGTCTTTCTGGTAAAAATACCGGTCTAATTAGGCAGTCATACAATTCCAACCGTAATGTTCAAAGAAAACTGATGGTGAAGACGATCTTCATTTCATGTGGATTCTCCTCACACCATACATGGTTATTATAGAAATTGCATATTGCATTTCTTGAAAAATTCGCTTCATCGGTGAACAGAATCAAAATCAGGAATTGAGGGATTTCAACCATTTTCTGCAAAAGTCAGAATGCAATGCAAGGAGGAAAATCAGCAGGAAACTTGAACGCGTTTTATATGGAATGGATACAACAAATTTTCCTTAAGAATGTGCCAAATAGTCCCATTACTTTCATTCAAAGTCTTAGCAATTTTTCGAGTAGAAATACCTTGATCTTTCTCAATCATATCTAGTACATCCTCTTCCATCACTACCGTTCTTGCTGTCCATGGCCTTCCTGCTCCTCCATTTCGTCTAAATGTGCCTGTTTCATAAAGATGCCGCACATTGGGGTATTTAGCCGTCTAGCTGGCCAAAATTATTTACTTTAATAATTAATTGAGAAACTGATTTTTTTTTTCAATCTTTTGTCGTTCCTTGTAAAGAACAAGCAATATATTGGTTAAAGAAAACATGTTCATCTTATATGGACATTATAGCTTTGTAGAAGCAATTTCCAACGATTTGGAACTTTTGAACCAATCAAATTGTTCCATTCTGATCACTTATGAAAAGTTCTAAAGTTTGATTGGTTGAAAAATGAGAAACCATTGGAAATCGCTTCTACGAACAAAGCCTATATTTATACAAGGTACATCTGAATACACGCCACTCTCTGTAACTTCTACACAGCTAGAAATTTTATAAAAATTGTTCTAGAATTCTGAAGAAACGTACCGGGTGGCCAACTAAGAATGATCACCGGCCATATCTCAATGACAGATCATCCTATTTTAATGAAACAAAAAATTTTATAAGGAAAGGGGCCATAAAAAATCGCTGGAAAATATTTTCAAGTTTCTTAAATGGCCGCTAGGGGGCATAACCTAAATGACTGAACAGAAAATCACGATTTTTTCCATTTTCTTCAAAATTAAGGGGTATTGAAAATAAATTAATTTGAAAGATAAATTAATTTCGACTAATATGTATGAAACACTTTTTGTCGTATCTCCAAAAATAAAGTGGTGGGGATGAGTTGAAAATGTTCATTTTCGATGGCCGATTACTCCGGTCGTACTGAACAAAATTTAACAAACTTAATCTCGTTGGAAAGGGTTTTTCGTGGTCTACTAACGACTCCTTACGCTGTTTTGATATGAATATTCGTTTCGCCGCCAGAGGGCGATATCTAGAATTTTGACAAATATTATAGCTTTTCTCAAAAAATTTAAATGGAACGGTATGTTCATTTCTACACGATAAAATAAAGAATTAAAAGCTTAACATGACGCTGAAAACCCGAGCTCGCTATGTTGCTTCTAACGGAAGATATTAGACCAAAAGCTATAGCTTTTACCCCTTATTTTAAAGGCGAATAATAACAAAACTACCCCGCGGAAGAAAACGAACCCGGTATCGTTGGTAGCATGATTTAACTCTGTATTATCAGTAGAAACTTCAAATTTTGTCTCCCACTCGTATAATAATTATGACAGGTTTAATAAAAAAATATATACCCAGTTTTGGGCTCTCGGCGCAGTATCTCAACTTTGCGATTTTTTTACAGGGGAATAGCTTGTCGAAAAAACTTGAAATTTCAACAACACATTGCCTTAAGTGTCCTAAACATGTTGGTAATTTTTATTTTTCATTTTCTCTCAGGTGTTTAAATAACAACAAATTATGTGAAATAGCGATATCTCGATAAGCCGTTACCGTAGAAGTTTGAAACTGGCACCATTCTAACAGTCATATTAAATTGAATCAACATTTAATATGCGTTATAAACCTCGTATAAAAAAATAAATGCGAGTTAATAAGTTGTGGAAATCAGACGCTAACAAAACGTATGTCAAACATATGTCAACAATGTAACATCGGTCAACTAGATCTTATAATGCTATAGTTTTTGCCTTTTGGCTAATATCTACCGTTAGAAGCAAGATAGCGAGCTCGGGTTTTCAGCATCATGTTAAGCTATTAATTCTTTATTTTATCGTGTAGAAATGAACATACCGTTCCATTTAAATTTTTTGAGAAAAGCTATAATATTTGTTAAAATTCTAGATATCGCCCTCTGGCGGCGAAACGAATATTCATATCAAAACAGCGTAAGGAGCCGTTAGTAGACCACGAAAAACCCTTTCCAACGGGATTAAGTTTGTTAAATTCTGTTCAGTATGACCGGAGTAATCGGCCGTCCAAAATGTACATTTTCAACTCATCCCCACCACTTTATTTTTGGAGATACGACAAAAAGTGTTTCATATATATTAGTCGAAATTCATTTATCTTTCAAATTAATTTATTTTCAATACCCCTTAATTTTGAAGAAAATGAAAAAAATCGTGATTTTCTGTTCAGTCATTTAGGTTACGCCCCCTAGCGGCCATTTAAGAAACTTTAAAATATTTTCCAGCGATTTTTTATGGCCCCTTTCCTTATAAAATTTTTTGTTTCATTAAAATAGGATGATCCGTCATTGAGATATGGCCGGTGATCATTCTTAGTTGGCCACCCGGTACAGTATTGTACATCTTATACATTGATCTCTTTTAGCAGTAGAGACGCATTTCGTCTTTCCGTGCTGTATAGTTTGGTTTGGATAGCCTGGATGAGAGTTATCAAACCTTATAATAATAACTTATCAAAAAGAGAGTTCTCGTCTTTGTCCTTTCACTACAGACAACTTGATGACATCATAACTTTTGGCAACTCAAATATGCCTGGTAACCAGTTCTTAGTTTTCAAAAAAAAATTATCAACTTTATAACTAGAAGCTTTCAAAATTTACAAGGAAATTTTTTATAAAACCCAATTTTTTGTAAAAATTAGGCAAATAGTATTCTTACATTTTATTAAAGATATGATTTCAGATTATCAACCTCAGATTTGAGGGACCTAAGATAAAAGGTACAGATTATTATGGTAATTGGTTAAATGAAATAACATGGTTTTATTCATTCAGGCTTTTAGTTACACCTACAATTTTTAAAGGAGGCGGATGAAGTCGGAAAAGATTATTATTTCATAAAATAGTATTATGTTGCTATCGACTTATATTAAAAATATATACCGGGACGCACCCTGATATATAACAAATTTGTTAATGTTTTAAAAAAATTGTTGGGAATATTTAATAAATAACTCTTGTGGAGTAAATTAAAACATTAACACATCACAAATATGATAAACTGACAAAAACATTGCAAGTGATTACATACCTGCTTTATCGATTTTAAGTACGAAAAGTCTTTAAAAGTAATGACAAATTACAAAATGTTACTTTAAAAATAAGTTGAAAAATTGTTTATGTGAAATACATTTACATAAGTAGGTGATCGAATGTTGAGTATTCGATACGAAGCAAGTTACAAGTTCACAGTTGTACATCCGCTTTTATTATTTAATATAATCATTAGAGAAGAGAATACGATAGTTTTTTCATTTAGATTTCACTATTTTGTAACTTGAATTATGACCAGCTAGATTAGCTATATACCCCTATGTGCGCCGATGAATACTTTCGAAAGTTTTTCGATCAGGAGCAATACGGCCTGGAAATCTTTCGGTATACAACCGCCTAGCTTCTAATGCATTGCCATCAGCAAGTCCATAAATATAGTGCATGTCGGTCATCTCGGCATTCGTCTCGGCATGATAAGAAAATTCAACAAATTTGACACATACAAAATTACTAATCAAATGTCATTCAATATATCAGTGAATAAAACTGGACTGTTTCAAAATATGTAAATTTTTTTAAATATCGGTCGTCAAGACAATTTAGACAAAATACTTTGTAAAATTGAATGCAAAAGTTTATTTTATCATAATTTAAGAAACAAAAACATTTTGATAATATCCTTTATTATTATTTTTGAATTAGTTATTTCTGTCGTAACCTATTTAACCTTCAAATATGGAGAGAAACATGTTTGTAAGGAGTTTAACTAGGACATGCCACCGTTTAAATATAGTATATTAGTAAACAGTGTTTAATGAAGGGTAAACTGCACTTCCTAAAATAGATCGTGATTTAATTATTACGCCCGATCGAGTTGGCGAAGCCGTCAGAAACCGTCAGGGGTGGAAAGTTTACGATTTGAAAGTGTTCCAAAGTTCGAGTTGCGTAAAAATGTTTGTTGGTTTTTTGTTTTCAGGAAGCGGAAAGCGCCATCGCCGCCATGAACGGTCAATGGCTTGGCAGCCGCAGCATTAGGACCAATTGGGCGACCAGGAAGCCACCAGCTCCGAAAAACGAAGGTAAGTTGAAATCAAGTAGCTTATGTTTTATATCGCTGGGGGGATCGTTTGATATTCACGTGAAATAACGCGCGGAATTGAATCGAGATAGCTTTTATAACTAACCGTAATGTCTCCCCCGCCGTATCCAAATGTAAAAAGTTAAATCTTGTTTAAGATACGACCACCGGGTACCCGGGGGCGGAATTGCAACCGCCCCACGACGAATGTACCTGACATCGAATTCGCTGATTGTTGTTAGACCGCCGAACAAATACTTTTCCGATCGATACAAAACAAACTTTAAACTTTTTTTTTAAGTTACTTTAAACGTTTCATAATTCTTTAGAACGACGTTTCGTAATCTCGCGAAACGGAGATTATCTCATTTATCCTCAGTAAAGTACATGCTAATGAATTAATAACGGCGCTAGAACAAAGCGCGACCGCGTTTACACTGAAAAATAAGAAAATAACAAAAAAAAAGTTTGCTCAAGAACGTCTCCGGTAACGTCAAATTGCTCTTAGCAATCGATTGCTTGTACTGCTTACAATCTCATGCATATTATTGAACACGCTATGTACCTAACCTTGTTCTACAACAGTCAACAATGCGTTGATTATACCGGCACACAATATTGTTACTCAGGTTGATATTCGTATAATAGAGAAGTTTATGTGCTCGCAGCAATGGCCTCTTCGGCGCGCGGCAAATATTTACCCCTTACGGCTTCGATGATTGCTCGAAAAAGTTTGCTTCGCACTCCAACCGGAAGAGTACATAAGTCACGAGTCGGTCCTCGATCGTGACTTATATACTCATTAGACGAAGAACCTCGTTGAATTTATTCTACAGTTCAAGTATTTCGAACAATATTATAAAATCTTATTAGAATTTTTTTTTCTAAATGAAACTAAAAACATCCTAATTTTATATAAAAAAGACCGTTTTGTTCTAAGTGTTATCAAAAAAATTAAAAAAAAATTCAGTTGCTAAAAAAAATTTTTAGGTTACAAAATTAATCGATTTAAAAAAAAAAATTATTTTAAAAAATTCAATCATTTCTTAAAAAAATAATAAAAAATTGAATTTTAAATATTTTGGGCTGATTTTTTTTCTAAATGAAACCTAAAACATCCTAGTTTTATATAAAAAAGATAATAAATAAGATCGTTTTGTTCTAAGTGTTGTCAAAAAAATTAAAAGAATTTTCAAAATTAGCAAAAAAAATTGTTAGGTTACAAAATTAATCGATTTTTAAAAAATTTTATTTTAAAAAATTCAATCATTTCTTAAAAAATTGAATTTTAAATATTTTGGGCTGATTTTTTTTCTAAATGGAACCTAAAACATCCTAGTTTTATATAAAAAAGAGACCGTTTTGTTCTAAGTGTTGTCAAAAAAATTTAAAAAATTTTCAAAGTTGGTAAAAAGAATTTTTGGTTACAAAATTAATCGATTTTAAAAAATTTTTATTTTAAAAAATTCAATCATTTCTTAAAAAATTCATAAAAAATTGAATTTTAAATATTTTGAGCTGATTTTTTTCTAAATGAAACCTAAAACATCCTAGTTTTATATAAAAAAGACCGTTTTGTTCTAAGTGTTGTCAAAAAAATTAAAGAAATTTTCAAACTTGAAAAAAATTTTTGACACTTTTCTAACTTACGAAATTTAACTTTAAAAATTCATCAAAAATTCATCTCTAAAGATTTTGATTTGATTATTTTCTAAATGAAACTTAAAACATTCTAGTTTTAATTAGAAAATACTGTTTTATTCCAACTGTTGTCAAAAAGATTTTAAAAAAATTTCAAGATTGGTAAAATATTTTTGACACTTCTTAACCTAACTTAAGAAAATCGATAATTTCTTAAAAAATTCATAAAAAATTGAGTTTTAAATATTTTGAGTTGATTTTTTTCTAAATGAAACCTAAAACATCCTAGTTTTATATGAGAAAAGCCCTTTTTGTTCTAAGTGTTGTCAAAAAAATTAAAAAAATTTTCAAACTTTGAAAAAATTTTTGACACTTTTCTAACTTAGGAAATTTAACTTTAAGAATTCATCAAAAATTCGTTTTTAAAGATTTTGATTTGATTTTTTTCTAAATGAAACTTAAAACATTCCAGTTTTAATTAGAAAAGACCGTTTTATTCCAGTTGTTATCAAAAAAATTTTAAAAAAATCATAAAAAATTGAATTTTAAATATTTGGAGTTGATTTTTTTCTAAATGAAACCTAAAATAACCTAGTTTTATATAAAAAAAGACCGTTTTGTTCTAAGTATTGTCAAAAGAATTTTAAAAAAATTCAAAGTTGGTAAAAAGAATTTTTGGTTACAAAATTAATCGATTTTAAAAAAATTTTATTTTAAAAAATTCAATCATTTCTTAAAAAAATCATAAGAAATTGAATTTTAAATATTTTGAGCTGATTTTTTTCTAAATGAAACCTAAAACATCCTAGTTTTATATAAAAAAGACTGTTTTGTTGTAAGTGTTGTCAAAAAAATTAAAAAAAATTTCAAGGTTGGTAAAAAAAAATTTAGGTTAGAAAATTAATCGATTTTAAAAAATCCATTTTTTAAAAATTCATAAAATATTGAATTTTAAATACTTTGAGCTGATTTTTTTTCTAAATGAAACCTAGAACATCCTAGTTTTATATAAAAAAGACCGTTTCGTTCTAAGTGTTGTCGAAAAAATTAAAAAGATTTTCAAAGTTGGTAAAAAAATTTTTAGGTTACAAAATTAATCGATTTAAAAAAAATTATTTTTTTAAAAATTCATAAAAAATTGAATTTTAAATACTTTGAGCTGATTTTTTTTCTAAATGAAACCTAAAACATCCTAGTTTTATATAAAAAAGACCGTTTTGTTCTAAGTTTTGTCAAAAAAATTAAAAAAAATTTCAAAATTAGTAAGAAAAATTTTTAGGTTGCAAAATTAATCGATTTAAAGATTATTTTTTTTAAATTCATAAAAAATTGAATTTTAAATATTATGAGTTGTTTTTTTTCGAAATGAAACCTAAAACATCCTAGTTTTATATAAAAAAGACCAGTTTGATCTAAGTGTTGTCAAAAGAATTTAAAAAAATTTCAAAGTTGGAAAGAATTTTTGACACTTTTCTAACTTAGAAAATTTAACTTTAAAAATTCATCAAAAATTCATTTTTAAAGATCTTGATTTGATTTTTTTCTAAATGAAACTTAAAACATTCTAGTTTCAATTAGAAAAGACCGTTTTATTCCAATTGTTGTCAAAAAAATTAAAAAAAAAAATCATAAAGAATTGAATTTTAAATATTTTGAGCTGATTTTTTCTTTTCGAAATGAAACCTAAAACATCCTAGTTTTATACAAAAAAAGACAGTTTTGTTCTAAATGTTGTCAAAAAAATTAAAAAAATTTTCAAAGTTGGAAAAAAATTTTGACACTTTTCTAACTTAGGAAATTTAACTTTAAAAATCCATCAAAAATTCATCTTTAAAGATTTTGATTTGATTTTTTTCTAAATGAAACATAAAACATTCTAGTTTTAATTAGAAAAGACCGTTTTATTCCAATTGTTGTCAAAAAAATTAAAAAAAAATTTCAAGACTGGTAAAATATTTTTGAGACTTCTTAACCTAACTTAAGAAAGTCGATCATTTCTTAAAAAAATCATAAAAAATTGAATTTTAAATATTTTGAGCTAATTTTTTTTCTAAATGAAACCTAAAACATCCTAGTTTTATATAAAAAAGACAGTTTTGTTCTAAGCGTTGTCAAAAAAATTTAAAAAAATTTCAAAATTGGTAAAAAAAATTTTAGGTTACAAAATTAATCGATTTAAAAAAAATTATTTTTTTTAAAATTCATAAAAAATTGAATTTTATATATTTTGAGCTGATTTTTTTTCTAAATGAAACCTAAAACATCCTAGTTTTATATCAAAAAGACCGCTTTGTTCTAAGTGTTGTCAAAAAAATTAAAAAAATTTTCAAAGTTGGAAAAAGTTTTTGACACTTTTCTAACTTAGGAAATTTAACTTTAAAAATTCATCAAAAATTCATTTTTAAAGATTTTGATTTAGTCTATTTTCTAAATGAAACCTAAAACATCCTAGTTTTATATAAAAAAGACCGTTTTGTTCTAAGTGTTGTCAAAAAAATTAAAAAAATTTTCAAAGTTGGTAAAAAAAATTTTTTGGTTACAAAGTTAATCGATTAAAAAAAAATTATTTTTTTAAAAATTCATAAAAAATTGAACTTTAAATATTTTGAGCTGATTTTTTTTCTAAATGAAACCTAAAACATCCTAGTTTTATATAAAAAGGACCGTTTTGTTCTAAGTGTTGTCAAAAAAATTAAAAAAATTTTCAAAGTTGGTAAGAAAAATTTTTAGGTTACAAAATTAATCGATTAAAAAAAATTATTTTTTTAAGAATTCATAAAAAATTGAATTTTAAATATTTTGAGCTGATTTTTTTTTCTAAATGAAACATAAAAAAATACTAGTTTTATATAAAAAAGACCGTTTTGTTCTAAGTATTGTCAAAAAAATTTAAAAAATTTTCAAAGTTGGTAAAATTTTTTTTTTTAATTATAAACTTGACTCGAAACAATTTTCTCTATGTAACTTTATTTTTGAGATATTTGAGATTTAATTGACTGCTAATTTTCACCAATTAAATTTTTTTTAATTTTTTTGAAATTATGAACTTAATACGGAAAAATTTTTCTCTGTGTAGGTTTGTTTTTGCGATATTAGAGATTAAATTGACTGAAAAATTTTACCAATGAAATTTTTTTTTTAATCTTTTTGAAATTATGAACTTAACAGGAAAAAATTATCTTTATGAAGCTTTGTTTTTGCGATATTCGAGATTAAATTGATTGTCAATTTTTAGCAATTAAATTTTTTTTTAATTTTTTTGAAATTAATGAACACAATAAATTTTCCTTTTTTAAACGAAAATAAAATATTTTTTTATTTTCTCAAATAAATGTTGTACGATTTTTTAAAGTTAGTAAAAACTTGAAAGAAATCCCCTTTTCTTATTTTATGCGGTGTGTTGTGAAAGTGTTGTTATAATCGAGTAAGTATTCTTTGTGGATTTTTTTTGTCAAGTCAACAAAGTTTAATTCCGATTATTTTATGATAGAACTTCCGCGTTAGAATGAAGATAGATGCGCGACGCGAACTTCTGACGAAACTTTTCGCAGTTTCGGTTATTTTTATGTAAATTCTCACCGCCGCTTGATTGATGCCCCGATTATACTATAATATGACTGATGTGATATTACATTCATCCCTGTATTTGCTTCTTGATACAGGTGGTACTTTTTATATTGCGCAACATCAATCATCCGGGTTCAATCTCTAGGAAAAATAACTTTCCCGATAGATAGCGCCCGTAAATAACGGGAATAGTTTAGGCGCTTGCGCGTTTTCGCGGTTCGGCACGTACGATTGCGGTCCTTAATTACCGCGTTTTATAATTAGCCAAAAATTGATCCGCAAAAACGCACAGTGTAAAACGCGTCTCATCAGTTAAATCGCTTTACACGGTTGTGTTCATATTTTCGTTTAATCGCGTTACTTTTTTACCATGCAAATCACGTAGTGCAGGCGCTATGCAATTTTCATCGATTTATGTTATATCGTCCAGACCATTGTGCGAAGGTAATTTAGCTTCGCGCGCGACCCGTTCTCTCGCTCTCCGCGCGACTTTCCCTACTTATTGTCGAAACGAACTCCCGACACGGTTTCTCTTGCCTTTTTGACGGTTACAAAATTAATTACGATAACGAGTGCCGAGAGTTAACTTTGTACGTTGTATCCAAATGAGTAGGTACGAAAAGTTATTTTTAAACGTCAGCACTATTAAATTAAGCGCGATTCTACGACTATTGGATGACGTAAAATCGAAACAAGATGTTTGCGGTAAGCCGGATTAGCGATTTGACGCAGTACTTAGCCGTTAATGCAGGTCGGTTGATTTATACCAAGTATAAGAACGGCTAAATCAATAACAATTCCCCTATTAGTATGAATTATCCCGGTCATTAACTAGATGCTCAGGAGGAATTATGTCATCGCTAGAAGCATCCATATCAGTTATTTCGGCGGTTAGATCGGACGTTAATGTTAGTTAATTTAGCTAATTTATACGCCTGTCACCATATACGGAGCGTTTACACGCCATAATTACATGCAAACAAGTCACTATCTGCCCTTTGTCTTCTCAAAGAAACCGTCTCGCGACTGCGTATTATTTACGGCCCTTGATTAAAGGGATGAAATTAACGCAACGTCACACTGTTTAACTAGACGTATCCGTTTTCGAATAATTTTCAACTTTTCCCATCTAACTTGCCCAAAAGGAAAATTCTCCCTATTCAACTTCTTTTCCCCCCTTATCTTCGCTTTGTATTTATTTTACCAACACCCTTTCAAAACTCTCCCCTTCTATCATCCTAATAATTACCAAAAGAGTCATCCTAATAAGTAACCGGAATAATCGAAGCGGTTTCTTACAATCACTTTGACGCAAAAACTTATCCCTCTTAAAGATTTCTTTTTAAATTAAAATCTTAAAGATTTAAAGACTTAAAACGAAAGTTTAGTCGAAACACGCCGTAAAGCGAGATTGGATAATAGGAGGTGTGCGGGGTTGCTCGTCCATAAAGAGTTACAGCGCACCTCCGTAATGTAGGGGTGGGTAGGTAACGGTGCATTGTGTTGGTATATCCGCGTTGGTACGCAAATACTGAGCGTTTGTCAACGTTGCATCCATACGCAATGCGGATATCTAGAACTCGCCCCGGCCTGCTTTGACACTGCCGACGGACGTTCGAATCTGCCCCCGGTTACGAAGGGGTGGCGGCCTATCGTGACTATAAATTAGAATTACTTGACACCCGGTTTTGTGCGCAGACTTTACCAGGAGCCGATTGCGAATAAATTACTAAATGTATTGTGAATTAGTAGCAACGTATATCATCTTTCTCCCTAACGGAACCTATGTCCACTTTCACACGTTTATCTTTCTCTGAACTTTCTCCTCTTCTAAACTTTTTTTAATTTTTTAAAATTTCATTTTTTTATTTTCATTTCAATTATATTTTTTTAAGGATTTTTTATTCATTTTAAATAAATTTTTTTATAGATTACAGAAAATTTTTTGCCATGAAATCTTGTATTTCTTACCTTTCGATATCTATGCGAAAAACTGCGATCGAGTCTTTAAAAGTATTTTTTAAAAAAATTTATATAAAAATTTCATACGCATTGGCTTCAAGTTCTTTAGATTGGATTCCTAAGATCTTTTACGACTGTCATCAATGGATTCTCCTCCAGCACCTGGAAAATTCTTGCTGGAATCTCCCAAGGAAGCTGCTTATCCTCAGCTCTATTTAACATTTTTATGCATGATATCCCTTCTGACCCAAATTTCGAAATGGCAATGTTTGCTGATGATATGCTAATAATGGCACAGAATGACATCCTTAACGACGCAATCGAATCACTGCAAAGATCAATTGATAAAATCCAGCACTGGTTAACGAAGTGGGGCATCATGCTCAATGGCAATGTCAATCCAAGATCTTTACGCTAAGACACCTCCACGCAACGTAATGCCCCTTGCGTTGTTATCAACAACCAAATAATCCAGTGGAGCGCAAAAGACGAAGGAATCAAATACCTTGAAGTATTCCTTGACTTAACTTGGAAATATAGCAACACAAAGCTCAATCAAGGATATGTCAGGCTTAGACAGCTTTATCCCCTAATTAATAGAACATCTCCTATGAGAATAGAGTGCACTCTCCTCCTCTACAAAGCTTTTATTAGACCACTGGTCACCTACGCTTGCCCGGTTTGGAGTAACTCAGCAGCCTCAAATATAAAGAAAATTCAAACTCTACAGAACAAAATCCTTAGGATATACAAGGCGATTTGTTATAGTTTATATGGAATAGTGATCTATATAAAGACCTAAAAGTGCCAACTATTAGTGAGTTTATTAAGAACGTAAACAAAAAGTTCTACAACAACATCAACACCTGCTCTAATGAGGTTCAACATAAAGTTGGCCTCTGCCAAATTCACACGTGCCTAAAAAGAAAGCTCCCTCAAGACCTGATTTCATCTGATACGAAGTAATAGCGATCCACATCGAAACCAGTGTGGATTTCCATAACTTTACTAAGTAATCTTTACGTGATGTTTTTTTTCTAAACCAAAATAACCAAAAAAAAACATACTGCTGTTGAACTGGTTTCGTTAATAAATTGAAAAAATGATTGGATTCTCAGCTTCTGTATTAGTAGCTATTATAGTTGCCTACATTACACATATTATTTGAATTATTTTAAGGCTCCTGAACCGGGCTCAAAAATTTTGTTCCATTTTTTCGCGATTGTTATTTATTTTATCAAAAAACTTTTCAAACAAGAAGTGATTAGAGAGGCAAAGTCTAGGGCATTCCGATGAGATATTTGGTTAAAAGTTGATAATAACGGAGATTATTAAGAACTGTTTTTAAACCGACAACGGAGTGCCCTAGATAACTAATTTACGGTCGCTTTTTGTAAATAAATGTTTTTGGTATTTTTTTAAATAATCAAGAAAAATTGGAAATTCTCACGGTAGTTGTAAATTGAATTTCTTCGTTAATCTGAATTTAGCCCCGCCCCCAAAGAACACATGGCGTGGTCTACGAGCTGATCGAGCATTCATTGTTTACGTTTCGTTTTTATGACTGGCGAAACCAGATAGCAGTGTATTAACAGCGGTGATGTGATTTGAATAGGAAAGAGAAAGAGGTAGGAAAGAACAAATAAATATGCCTGTAATAGGCAAGTGATATAAAATGTACCAAACGTTAAATTTTAATGTAATCTAAAGAAAATTTCAGTTTGAGGACATAGTCTAACTTTTAATGTTTAAAAATATCAATTAAAGACATTAAGTCACGTTTTTTTCTGATAAAAAACTAAAAGTCGTAGAAAATTTCTGTTTGACAAAAATAAAGATTCATTTTCAAGCAACATTCTAATAAAATTTGAAGTTTCAACAACAATTTGTCTTTTAGATATGAATTTTTAAAAATTGACAAGTTTTTGAGATGTTAATTAAGTTAGGTTAGAATTTATTTTTTGTAGAAAGAATTGAAGGTCGTAGAAAATACATTTTTGGTACAAATAAAGATTCAATCTCAAGCTAAATCCTCATGCAATATCAAGTCTCAACAACAATTAGTTTCTTAGATATGATTTTTTAATAATTGACAAGTTTTACTAAACATGTTCATTAGGTTAGATTAGAATTTCGTTTTCGTAATAAAAACTGGTAGTAACAATTATAATTTTTTTTTCAGTTTTAATTGGTTATTATTATTCTCCAGCATTTAACATTTCTCCATTTAACATATGTCTAACATTTGTATAATGCTTTTTCCGTTATCTATCTTAACGTAATACAAATATACACGGAAATTATTTAAATAATAAGTACTATACACGTAATGTATATGTTTCGATGTATATTAAAATATACATCATTTCGTTCTATCGAACATATTATACGTAGGTGCTTTGATATTTTAAGCATTGCTTTTCTTTATTTAAAGTGTAAAGAACCGGTATTTATCTTTGCCGATATTTGAACCTGTCATATTCTATAAACAGAAACGATCACGTGATAGTTTTAGACCATACCCACCGGCCCGCCTTTGAGCTTCCTCCCCTCACACAGCGAATCCCCTCAGAAACTTTAGGACCGTGGTCCAGGAGCCTTAAGTTCACCACTTTAAACTGCTTTTGAGCTGATAAAAAAAACTTTTTTTTTTCATTGGATTTTAAGGAATCTCACCTTCTCCGAAATATCTTTAGTTACAGAATAGCAAATTCATACATTTCATAGCAAAAATGTTATGAAATCTTTTTGTATTTCTTACCTTTTGATATCTATACGAAAAACTTTGCTTAGAATCGAATCGTTAAAGGTATTTTTTAGAAAAATTTATATAAAAATTTCACATTGGCTTTAAGTTCTTTACATTGGATTCCTAGCTTCTGTATTGCTAGCCATTGTAGTTGCCTACATTACACATATTATTTGGATTATTTCAAAAGATTTTTCACTTCTTTAACCACTTGCGGTGGAAAGACGGACCAGGGTAGCGATGGGTAAATACCTAACAGGTAGATAAATAAAATTTGGGTATATACCTGGTACCCACAGGATATATTCTTACGAGTATATACGTATAACACGTTGGGGTAGTTCTCTCGCTTGCCTCAAATCCTTTAAAAAATCAAAAATGTCACTTCAACACCTAGCTGTAATAGAAGAATCATCTGGACTATTACCTGCACATATGAAAAGTAATTTATTAGATAACTTAACATTTTGGCCTAAAATTGATGCGATTATTCGAATACTGAAAACCAATTGTGGAAATTTTAGATAAATTTCAAGCACAAGACTGTATTGTTCACAAAATTTATGAATATATGTCAAATGTTGAAGAAAATTTAAGAGAAAATCTTTCCGAAAGTGGCATGAACGTGAATGAAAACGATATTGCCAACATTTTGAAATCATTTGAAGAGAGGAAAGAACATGCTTTGAAGCTACTCCATTTTGCAGCTGCTAGATCTATCGAATCAAGGTTCAAACCTTACTTAAGAACAACAAGTTGACGGGATGGAACTCATATATAAAATAACCGCTGATATAAAAGTCGATTCCCTTGAAAATGTTATGACAGATTTAGCAAATTACCGCTCAAAGCACAATTTATGGTCCAAAAGTTTCCTGTGGAGTTGTATCCACTCTACATCTCCAGTTTTTTGGTGGAGAGGACTGTGTGGTATAACGTCGTTTTCTAAACCTGCTGTAAGAATTTAGCTGCACCAGTTTCATCGGCGGAAAGTGAAAGATCTTTTAAAACTTTTTCGTTGATTCATCATAAAAGACAAAACAAATTGACAACTGAAAAAGTTGGAAAGATTTCGTATATAGCTCCCAACTGGAAAATCAAATTCGAATGTAGTAAGTCAGAACAACGACCAAAACCAAGTACTTCATATACTACTGATTCTGTACGAATTTCTGATGATGAAGATGATATTCTTGATATAGAAATTCAAAGTTCAGCTTCTGAATGTGATTCAGATACAGACTCATCACAAAGTGATGATCACTCAAATATCCAGATGGATATAAAGTTCTAAAGTTCTAAAACATCTTAAGTTGACTAAGCAAAAATAGTTAAATATATACCGGGTACATGGTATATACCCAAATTTCCATATACCCGGTATTTATCCATTAGGTACGTACCGGGCAGAAAGGTTGGGTATATACTAGTGATGTGACGAATAGTAGTTCAACCGAATACCGAACATTCGGCTAAATTTGAACCGGATATTCGGCCGAATATTCGGCCTTTGTTGACTGGCGTGAAAATAAGATTCAAAGAAATAGAGAAGCAAAAAAATTATTTTATGGCAACGTCGTTGAATCTCCGATATCTCTTAAACTTTTCCTCATGTGAGAACATATCCGTTATAAGGCATACTTTTTTTGAAGGCACTTGGAAGAGATTTAGATTCGCTAAACTCCGAAAGCAGTAGTAGCGATGAAAGTGATAAGATGGATATAAGCACAAACATTCAGCAGTTGTTCCCTACAACAGGCAAAAATTTGAATCTAATTGTAAGTCATTTTGCGACTGCTATAAAGTCATAGCCACATCTAGTAAGGCCGTTAGTGGCTCCAATCCAGTCGTTAGCGAACTGGACTGTTACTTGTATGAGGGATTACTAAAGAGAGAGCAAGTTCCATTTGTTTGGTGGAAACAACATTGCTTGAAATACCTAAAAAATGAGTAAACTGGCAAAAGTGTACTTATCAGCCCCATCAAGTACAATTTTCAGTGACCAGTTGTTCTCTGAAGCAGGAAACATACAAAAAAAACTAATCGACAATTGCGCAAAAATCCATTCTATGCTCATTTAATGTATTCTTCGAATTTATTAAAACTTAGAGCAGTCACATAGACAACCGAATATTCGGTAAATAAATTCAATATTCGGCCGAAAACCGAATATTGCAAATGTAGCCGAATAAGCCGAATACCAAATAATTATTCGGCTTCGGTCCGATCTCTAGTATATACCCAAATTTTAATATACCGGGTACTTACCCATTACAGATTCCTAGCTATTGTATTGCTAACCATCATGGTTGCATACTTTACACACATTATTTCGATTATTTCAAAGGGCTTTTCACCCAACCCCTTTAAAGTATTTTTTTACCGATAAAAAAAATGGAATGTTTTCATTTCAATATCCTCTGTTTCTGAAAGTTTAATTTTTGAATTTGTCAGTTAGAAACCTTTCTTTATCAATCTTCTTTTATTTTTTATTTTTTTTTTTACTTTTTAAATTTCATTTTTGTTAATTTTTTTCATTTCTATAAATTTTTTAAGGAATTGGTATTAGTTAAAAAAACTTTTTTTTTTCATTGGGTATTATTGTTTACGTTCAATTTAAATTTCGATTAATAAAACTTGAGTGTAATTTAAGAGATAAAGATCCTAATTAGGATATTAACTTTACATTAAACTTTTACTAATTAATATTTAGGAGGATTTTGCGGGTCGTTTTCCAACTTTATATTTTACTTTGCCGCCGGGGGCTTAAAGCGGCTAGAATTTTCTTGGGGTAAATTTGCGAATTCACGCATTATGCGCAAACTTGAGGTCAATATGCAAGGGACTCCGAAGCGAATCGGATATCTACGGACTAATCTGAACGTAGGTGGCAAGTTGTAACCAGAACAAACACGAGATGCCGACTCGGCGGATCCCGGCACATATTTGCCCTTTGCTTTAAATTGATTTAGGGAATATTTTCTCTTCAATTGCTACCGTGGCAAAGAAGTATCTAATATCCGGATTTATAGATTGGTTTAATTATTTTCCAATTTCATTTTGAGTTTAAATACCCGGAAAAGCGTATGCCATAAACGCGAAATTTCGGGAACGGATTTTCATTTCTGTCGCGAAATAAAAAATCGGACCGCGCAGATATTCGCGACGTTAAAAAATAATTTTTTGACGTGATCAATTTACCGTGTTATATTTGCATCCGTAAATTCTCCCGCCGTTTGATTTAACTGCGCGCATTGGTAGATTTTTATTTTTGTTTTGCCGGTTTTTTGCGGCCCTCTTTTTTCCTAGTCGCCGCCCAGTGTTTTTAATTTACAATTGCATCAAAAACCAATAACTCAGCGTTTCCGAAATTCGTTCGCCGAACGGAACGAATAAACTTCTGGTTTTTGTTCCGCTCGTATGAACAAACTTAACGTTTTGTCGGCGTTTATTTTGCGGGGAGAAAAAATGGCAAAGCGCAACAATGCGCCCCGAATTTCCGCTAAATACACTTTCCTCAACCTTTGTATCCGATCCATTTTTTTTACAGTAAATTCGAAACCTCTAACATTCGACGAGGTTTACAACCAAAGCAGTCCTACCAATTGCACGGTGTACTGTGGCGGCATCACAAATGGATTAAGCGAAGAATTAATGCAGAAAACTTTCGCACCTTTCGGAACCATTCAAGAAATTCGGGTGTTTAAAGAAAAAGGATACGCATTTGTTCGGTAAGTATAAAGTTTATAAGTTTGCAAAAATAAAAAAGAATAACTAAAATGACCAAGAAAAAATGCTGGATGTATTTTCAGGCTTATAAAATCGTCATATTGAATCACAAAATCCTTTAAGGGAATCAGGTGAAATTACAATCACCATAAATATGATAGGATTTGTTGCCCAAGAAAAGCTCTTTTTAACGACCTCGAGTTTATTCAATTCCATTCGGGGCTTTTTAAAATTATTTGTTTACAAATACTTTCGAATATCTTCTACTTTATTTTTAGAGATACAACAAAAATTTTAATAAAAAAAAGGATTTATTATAACTTTAAAAAAAACATTTTTTTATCTAAATTTAGCAGAATCAAAAAAGATACATTTTGTAATTCAAGAAATTAGTTACGCCACTTACTATTTTAGTAATTTGAGAATAATTTCTAGTATTTTCTCTTAGTTACTTATTAAATTTTTTTTATCACAAGTTTCTACGATGTTCTTTTAGGACACTTTACTTATTTGACTTAATACTTTGCTTATTTAACCCTTTAACGCTTGCTGGTACAAATATGTACCACTGGCTATACAGCTCAAAGTCTCGCAGTCTCCCTGGGAAGCTTAAACAACATGTATATTAGAAAAAATTTGATTATTTTACACCCCCAGAGTCTTGACCGTTAAAGGGTTAACCACCTACTTTTTTTAACTTTACTATTTAATAAAACTCATCAATTATTTTCTTTTTATTTTAGTTTCTCGACCAAAGAATCTGCTACGCATGCTATCGTAGCCGTTCATAACACGGACATCAACGGACAAATCGTCAAATGCTCCTGGGGAAAGGAATCTGGAGACCCGAACAACGCTCCGGTCGCAGGCCAGGTACTATTTGCACGGTTTTAAGCCGAAAACGCAAAAATATCGCGTTCAAAAAAGCAACAAATCCAAAACAAACGCAAACATCGAATAAACATTCGCGAAAAACCCGGACGCTTTTCGGAGATTATTTTTTGCCTTCCTGCGCGCTTTTTTTACCCTTATTGGGTGCGCGCAGTTCGGGCGCGGTGTTAAAAAGCCGGGATTAAATGATGTAATTGACAGCGCAAATTTTAAGCTATGCAGCCTTGCAGTTCGCGTCTAGATAAATCAAAATCTCCACGCCCCGACAAATTACCATCCGTTTTTTTACTCCGCGCCTGGCCCGAAGAAACGGAAACGCGAATTTATGCGCTGCCTCGGCTGCGGGAAATCAACTCGCTCGCGCCACCTGTTGATAAAATTCCGAAACGCCGCTTTCCGCTCTTTCTCTACCCCGAACCTTCTAAATTCAAACTACATCCATCAGACGTTAAACGTAATATTTTAGTGTGCTTTACAGGCTCTCACTAGCACCCAATATCCTTACGGGGCGTACGGACAACAGCTCGGATATTGGTATCCTCAAAGCTTCCCCACAACCGCCGCAGCCGCTCAGATGCAAGGACAGTTTTTGCAAGGCATACAGGGTTACGCTTATGGTCAATTTGCCGGATATCAGCAATCTTACATGGGGTAAGTATTCTTCTTAAAAATGAACTGAATTGAAAATTGAAACGCCTAGTTTCAAAACCAGACATGTCACATTTTTTGCAAATGGCTGATTTCAATATAAAGTGGTAGTACAGCGATTCTCAACCTGTGAGGCGTGATAAAACTAAAGGGGGGCGCGAGCAAAGCGACAAAGCAAGAACAAATAAGAAAAACCATTAGTAAAAAGATCACAGAAAGTTAATGAAAGAAAAGAAAAATACTTTCTGATATAATAAAAAACAAATTGCACGTTTACACTGATATATTGCACTTATAAATAGAATTCAACGTATTTATTAATTAAATTAACAATATGAAATATAAAACAGAATTAATAATTATTAGTGACTACCATGGACCTGTCTCGCAGAGCAAAGTTTTTCGAAGGAAGGTTTAATATTAGAAATTGACACTCTAAACTCTTTTTCTATATTTAGCTGTGATCTACAGGGTGTTTAAAAAATACGTTCGAATATTTGGCCCACTTATAGATCTCATCAGTACAAACAAAAAAGTCAAAATAAACATAAGTCCAAAAATCAGCCGTTTCCTAATTACAGCCTGTTTTTCAAATTAAAATAATTTACACTCAAATATCAGTATAAATACATTTTAATTATTACAAATTAATGATTCTTAAAGAAGATGTTCAAAATGTCCTCCTTCCATTTGTATACACATTTCACATCTCCGTAAAAGTGAACGCCGCACTCTCTCAAAGAGTCCCGAATTTATACGAACAGTCTGGCAGGCATGTTCAATTCGTTCTCGCAACTCATCTAAATTATTCACAGGACTTGAATAAACTAATGTCTTTAAATACCCCCAAATGCAAAAAATCGAGTGGAGTGAGGTCGGGAGATCTAGGGGGCCATGCAATTGGACCTCCTCGCCCTATCCACCTGCCATTGTAATTTTCGTTTAGATAATTTCTGACCAAGACTCCGTAATGCGCAGGAGCTCCATCGTGCATCAACCACATATTAATTCTGTGGTTGAGGGGCACATCTTCTAACAGCAGTGGTAATGTATTCCGCAAAAAGTCAAGGTACAATTGACTAGTCAAACGGTTAGGCAGAAAACAAGGTCCTATCAGATGGTCTCCTAACACACCAAGCCAAACGTTGATTGCAAATCGGTGTTGATGATTCGATTCAACAACGGCATGCGGATTTTCGTCGGCCCAAACATGGCTATTATGAAAATTAAAAATGCCATTTCTCGTGAAACCAGCTTCGTCTGTAAATAAAATTTTCGTAACAAAATTTGGGTTCTCCGCGACTTTTGTCAACATGCTTCGACAAAACACCAGTCGTGCGGCATAATCAGGCACAGCTAGAGCCTGTACCCTTTGAATATGGTATGGGTGCAATTGCTGCTCCCGTAAAATTCTCCAAATTAGGGAAAAATTAATATTTGTTTCAGTAGAGAGTCTTCTAGTACTAGTACCAGGATTACCTTCAATTCGTCTTAAAATGTTAAGTTCTGCGTCGGGAGTACAATCTGATCTAGGCCGACCACCATCACCGTTCCTTGATTTAAACGATCCAACTTCGGATAAACGTTGATGTAAATTTGTAAAAAGTTTGTCACACGGAAGTACCCGGTTTGGGAATGCTTCGGCATAAAGGCGACGTGCCTCACAAGCATTTCCATCGGCTTTGCCATACATAAAATGTATGTCTGCCATTTCTGCGTTGGCATAAGGCATATTCGAAAATGTCAACAATGGGTTACAGCAACAACTACTTCAATAAACACTGACAATAACGGACACACAATAATTACAACAAATGTGGCAACTACACTAACAGAAACGAACAAAATTTGTTTTGTTATTTCCATGGATGACTTCATAAATACGCGAATCACTCCTACTGAGTGTAAATTATTTTAATTTGAAAAACAGGCTGTAATTAGGAAACGGCTGATTTTTGGACTTATGTTTATTTCGACTTTTTTGTTTGTACTGATGAGATCTATAAGTGGGCCAAATATTCGAACGTATTTTTTAAACACCCTGTATATTTTGTCTTCAAAGCAGCCAACGCAGAAAATCCGGTTTCGCAAAGGTAGGATGTGGAAAATGGTAATAGCACACGCAGTGCTCCTGATTTTAGTGTAGAAAACTCATCATCCAACCCTGCCCAAAATTCAAAGACTGATTTATCACTAAACTGTTTTTTTATTTCGCCACTTGCGGTGAGGTCTATAAAGATTTCTTCTTCGGCGGTTGAGAGACCTCCGGGAGTATTTTGAAATGAGTCCCTAACCTACTCGTAGCTTGCTATCAAGTTAAGGTCAGCAAGGAAATACTTTTTAAAATACTTTGTTAGCACGGTTAGATGATTTTCAATGGTTACCAAAATAACTGCTATATGTTGCTCTCCAGCCTGGTAAGTTTTGACACATTCATCTACATTTGCAAACATTTCTAGACTTTTTTGCTTTACGTTTCTACTCCACAATTCTAGTTCAAAAGCATTACAAAAAACATACACATTGCATACAAAAAGCATTAACTTTGTCACTCGTATCCAACACATGAGTGTTTGTTCCTTGGAGTTGAAGATTCAAGGTATTTAATTTTTCAAATATGTCGACCAAATAGCTCAATTTCATCACAAATAAATCATCCCGAAAGTTCTCGGCTTCCGGTCGGTTTTTCCCTTCTAGAAAAATGGCGATTTCATCTCTTAATTCATAAACACGTTGCAAAAATTTTCCACGTGATAGCCATCTTGCCTCGCAATAAAACAGTAACGCTGAATGTACTGCACCCATGTCCTTACAAAGTGCAGAAAAGATTCTTGATTTTAGTGGTCTCATTTTTATATAATTTACTACGGTAACCACTGTTGTTAGCACAAAGTTCAGACCAGGACTCATTTCCTTGGAAATTTCCATGTGTAGTAGTTTTTAAGGTTTATCAAGATCGTAGAATAGCTTTAGTGTCAAAATATAATTAAATTAAATAAAAACTAAGATTACAATCACGATTTCAGTGAAATGAGAGGAATTGGGGGCGCGATGAGAATTGCGATTGACAATTGGGTTGCAAATGTAAAAAGGTTGAGAAACGCTGTGGTAGTGTTATAAGACAGCTGTTGATCTGTTAGGTATTACATGTTTAAAATCGGACTTATTCAATATTATTCATATACGAAACATAGCACTTGGTTTCAAATCCGAACAAGTCCAAGGCGCATTAGTTTCTAAAACGAACGTGTCCATCGTACTCAATAAGAAACGTCAAAGAAAAACCATGAGAAAAAGCAAGGGTTAATGACATTTTCTTATGATTGTCAAAAAAATTTAGTTTTGCCAAAGGTCCCTGATCAAAAAGCATATTATAGTCGTCAGCTATACTGCTATAACTTTTGTAAAGCCAAGGGTTCGTCAAAAGACCCACTTCGATAAGAAAATGTTTTCACGTACTCGTGGTTAGAAACTGAAAGTCCGAATGGTTCTAACGAAGTAGCATCAGCCTTATATCATTGTCTAAAACGTAATGATTCGGAAATGACAGGTGTTAACACTGTTCGGTTGGTATCTGATGACTGTGCCGGCCAAAATAAAAACACTATTATTAATGGTAATGAAATGGTTACTAGAAGCTCCAAAGCAGGTTAAAAAGGTGGAAATAGTGTTTCCTATAATGGACTGGATTCGTTCATGCCTCCTGATCGTGTTTTTGGAATGTTAAAAAAAACTTCAAAAAAAGGAGACCATCATAAATTCCTCGGAATACTATTTTTCAAGAACAAGGCACTTTGTTTCTACTTGGATGAGACTGGTTTGTTCGTAATTGGAAAAGTGCAGCACAAAAAGTGTTGAAACCTCCAAGTTCATTATATTTTAAAATATCACAAATCAAACGTGTTCTTTTAGAACGAACAAAGAAAACTAGTAGCATCTTAGTAAATGGAGAACATTATTATACTGCGTGACAATGAAATTGCAACACCTAGAAGGAATGGGTACTTTTTAATAGAATTAGCTAGAAATGTTGCTCCATAGAAGTATAAAAATTGATTAAAATTTTGTGACTCTGGATCGCTTAGGTTCGACGCAATTAACATTTATTTTCTGTACGTGGTGCTATAATTTCTTTCCACCAGATGGTAATTTGTGTGTATTGTGACGACATAATCTATCACTTTGACTTCTTATGAGTTTGTTCCTAGATCAAGAGAGCGCATAAATTACTGTAATTTAAGAGAAAATAAGACTATAGAAAAACGATATAAAAATAGGCAGTTTGTCGTTTACTGAAATCGCTCTTTGTGTACATCCAAAGTACCAACCTTCGTCAGATATTTTAGAAGGCACCTTGTAAAAGCCATTTCAAGTAAGGGTACATATTGTTTAGCTGAAAAATTGGATTCTCTAGCTTTCCGATGTACGAACAAAAATTTGATTCCACCAATTTCTGCACATACTGCTGTGAGAAGTAAGTGTTTTTATTTGTGATCAAAGGGTATCTACTGACATACGCGTTCATTTTCTGGGCATTTTACTACCCAAATTAGGTGAATTAGACTCATAGAATACCGTGAGTTATGCTCTACTGTTCTATATCGATCAATTGTCTAAATTAATAAACGTAAAGGTCTTAATTGGACATTGAGAAACTTAAGCTTGACTTCAATAATAGGATTTGAATTAGTCTGAGATCAATGACAATCTTAAGCTGATTCAGCGCAGTTCTGCAAAGTTGTACATTTTGCAATATAATGTTAAAATGATCATCCATGCCCATTCAACGTATTGTTAGAGTTATGATATGGAACATCATTGTTTATGACAGTCCATTGCCTTTAATGTAAGCTGTACGAATTTATAAAGCCTAGTAACAAAATACTATTCGTGGAACTCAATCCTGTTTACCACCATTAAGAGGTTAGAAAGTTCAATTTTACAGCAAAAAAGAGTACACGCACATATGGTAGGCCTTTTAGAAAGGTTTTTCTGCAACATCTGAAAGCAATGGACCGCTTTTAGTCTGTTTGGATAACAGTTTTAACAAATGAAAAACGATCCACTTCCATACCGTTATTTTTACCTCCTCAATTTTCTGTAAATGATAAAAAAATTGTGTACTGTTGGTCTACGAATAATAGGAACCTCAGAAGTAATCATACTGACAAACAACCCCATCAAGAAGCACACAAATTTCTGCCAGGATAACAAAAAAATATTGAAGAATCTGCAGAAAAGAAAAGTTAATTTTGCCAAGTCTATGTTATCTAGGGCATCAAAATTTTAATCGATTGTTACACTTCTATAGAGCAACATTTCTACCAAATTTTATCAAAAAATGCATACTCCTTCTAGGCGTTGCAATTTCAATGTTACGCAGTATATAACAATACCCTTATTAACCCAATATCTATTACCAAAAGAGGTAAAAAGGTTTCGCAAATAGAATCACAGGTAGTAGAAATAGGAAAAAATGAAGTCAGGTCCCAAAAACTGAAAGACGTGATTATGCTTTTGACTCTGCATTTTAGCCAGAACTGGAATGACCAAGACAGATGCAAATTCTATTCACAGTTGTTGCCTTTCGAAGAGACTACTGACGGCGAAGGCGATGAACCTCTCTGCGAATTTGTGCAAGAGTCTGGTTATATTCAATTTCATTTTTTATCTTACTATTATAAAATAAATTACGTTTTGCTGCAATCAATGTGTTTCTTTTTTTGGTAATTTTTTTTTTAAACCAAGGACCATTGGAAGTATATTGACACTTTTATTACACATATCTAATCAGATGCCGATCCAATTTCATATCGCTTTTTGAACAGTAATTCACGAAAATTCAGGTCTGAAAAAACTGAAAGAGGTGATTATGCTTTTGACTCTGCATTTTAGCCAAAACTGGAAGGACCAAGAAATATGCAAATTCTATTCACAGTTGTTGCCTTTCGAGGAGACTACTGACGGCGAAGACGATTAACCTCTCTGCGAATTTGTGCAAGAGTCTGGTTATATTCAATTTCATTTTCTTATCTTACTATTACAAAATAAATTACGTTTTGCTGCAATCAATGTGTTTCATTTTTTGGTAATTTTTTTGAAACCAAGGACCATTGGAAGTATATTGACACTTTTATTAAACATATCTAATCAGATGACGATCCAATTTCATATCGCTTTTTGAACAATAGTTCAAGAAAATTCAGGTCTTCTTATCAAAACGGGACAAATCTCATTTTCAGTATCAGTACCGGACATATCCACTTAAAAAAATGTTTATTTTTTTTAGTTATGGAAAAGTCTTAACCAAAAACCTCTAAAGTATATAAAATGGTTGAGTTATAAATTGAAATATGTGGTTAGTCAAATTTCAGTTAACTAGAACGATGGAACACTTTTTTGTTTATTTCTCGAAAACTTTTTTAAGTAATTGTCCGGTTTTTAAACTAGGCGCCTCAATTGTTGATGAATTAAAAAAAAAAAATTGACGTTTGTTTGGTTAAAGGTAGAAAGTTAGTCGTGTTGGTTTAAAACGTGTGTAATTTGTTGTTTTTAGTATGGGAATGCAAGTACCTACTACATGGCAGGGAATACCTGGTCAGCCGCAGCTGCCAACAACCCAACAGATGGCAGCGCCGGGGGCGGCTCTGCAGCAGCCGGGCTTGGTGTTTCCCATCCAGCAGTACCAGGTGCGTACTAGCTCGCATGAGAACAAAAAGCGCTTGCGTTGCCTGTATGAGTGGATGGATGCAACCTAGAGGCATGTTAGTTCTAGTTTCGGGGAGTTCTTGCAGAGCGGCTTGCGTACATCTCCGGGGAGCAAATGGACGCGGAAACAAACCGGCGAACGCGCGAAGGTCGCGACTTGAAATCTACAGCTATGGACAGAGAAATAACACACATATAATTTATGTTAATAACAGATAGTTTATTTCATCTATACAACACAAAATATTCCTAATATAACAAAAAAAATAAATTAACTTATAAGCAAAAAATTAACTCAATTCTACTTTGACATAATTTGTAAAAGTCGTTTAAGTAGGACTGCCTTTTCTAAGGACATAGAAAAAGCACAGTGTTTGTTTTTTTTATTCTTTTATAGCTTTCAATCGAGAGATAAGGTTGTTATTATTATATAAGTGTGTGAGTGTTTAAGTAAAAATATTAGTTAGTAAAATGGGAAGAGGTATTCATTGTACGGTCGAAAAAAGAAGAATTATTTATGAATTATATAGACAAAGTAACAATCCTTTTAAATCCTCGGAAATTGCGAATATAGTGAACTATTCTAGAAAAATGATATCCAATGCCATTAATTTGGTCAAAGGAGGCCCAAATTTACAAAATAAAAATAAATCCAGAAAACCTCCTCCGCGTAAAACTTCGATCCGTGTTGATATAGTCATCGTCAGAAAAAGTAAATCTGATCCTTTTAAGTCATCTCGTACAATTATGGCCGAAATAAATGCCGAATTCAATATTAATGTTTCGAGTAGACTTGTAAAGGTGCATTTAAATTAGAGCGAACAGAAGCGAACGAACGAATTCGTTCGCCTAAGCTAGCATAATTTATATGAAGAACCAAACATGAACGAACGATCTCGAAAAATGTTTGTGGGATCCAAAGTCAAAACTGTATAAACTAATAAACAAAAAAACGGATGCATGGAATAAGATCTCTACAGAGAGAGCACACCTCGGGAATGATGTCACTTATTATAGATGTTGAAATTTTGAACAAATATTTGAGGCTTGCATAGGAGTCACCCGTTGCAAGGAAGCGAAGAGTCACTAGCAGTCGTTCTTTTGCCGTAATTGCTTTTTTGAAACTTGTATCCTCTCTAGAAATGTGTCCAACCAAATTTAATAAGAATTCAAAATCTCCCGTTGACATTCTGCAGAAGTTGGTGACTTGGGCCAAATTGTCACTCGATAAGTCCATTAACAAAGCTTCCCCTCCCGTTTTGCTTCTTTTCTTTAACAAATTAGAACACCACACTCTCTTCTTTCTTTTTTTCTCGGACAGTCCGGCAATAACTACAAAACTAGCGGCGCTAACTAAAATGTCTTCATCCGTATCCGACATCGTGAACGAATGGATCATCGACGAACGCGAATGTTCGCTCTAATTTAAACGCTCCCGTTTTATAGAGAACAAACGAACGAGCGAATACCTGCGAATTCGTTCTTTCATTCGTTCGCTTCTGTTCGCTGTGGAGTGATGAAACAAAGATAAACCGTATTGGACCGGATGGTAAATCATTTGTTCATCGCCCAAAATGCCAATCTCTTAACTCAAAATACACAAAAAAAACTGTTAAAATTAAAATTAAGCTTAATGGTCTGGGGGCATTTTGCTAACATGGAGTTGGGCCGTTAGTTAGAATTGACGGAAGGATGGATAGGTTTGCATACTTAGACATCCTTAAGAACGTTATGGAACCATTCACATTTCGTCGCCGGGCGTGCAATACCTCCAATGTGACATACCTTCCTAAATCTAGGTTTTGACACTAAAAGACGCATTGGAGATTGCCGCATCTTCTGACGATATCTCTAATGTTCCGCAGTCCACTAATATGGTATTAAAAACAACTTTTTCAATCGCCAATGTGACGCATGCCCAAATACTATGACAAAAATATACCCAATGTGCAATTAAGCAACGTTGGTGTTATTTACCAGGCGTTCAATATCTCCGATGTGCGTTCTTTAGTACATTGGATATATATTTTCGTAAGACTGAATGCACATCAGTTGTATTTCCTAACCTCTAAATTCAATTCAATAGAAACGTGTAATGGCATTATTTACGTAGAGGAGCCAGGTAATAATGATAGATATCTGCACACGAATGACACAAAAAAAAATCTAATCAAGGTAGAAACTGCAGATTGGCATTCAACTTTTGGTCTGAATTTGGGTGAAAATCCAAAGAGCATCGGACTTGAAGAACTCGAAGAATTACGAAGAAGTCCACATTTTGTGCTCATTCGCGTTCCAGAGGGGATGGAGAACGCAGGAAGAGATACTGATTTTGAATCTGTCAAAGATCCTTTTATCATAGAAAACAACTAAGAAACAGAGAATGAAGTCGGTGAAAAGTTCGAGAACGTCAAAGAGGCAGTAGAGGGCATAGAAGAACAAAAACAATCGGAAGATCCTTATTCTGATTCTAGAGGAGGTACAGAGATGGGTAAAAATATAAACAAATAAAAGATGCAGAAAACGATTCTGATTTTGAGCTAGAAAGTAGTGATGAGAAAGGTGAAATCATTGTAAAGAAGATGACACATTTGAAGCGATGAGATAAGCTAGAAACAAAATTAAAAAGAGTTCGAGGTAAAGCTTATGAAGGTTACCGAAGAAATAAAGAAAAATATATAACACGTACTCCAAGCGAAGCTGGACGTACAAAGGCAAGATGCAATCACAAGACAATAGGAATAGAAAAAATAACAAAAAAATCTTTTTTGTGCGCTTCACTTACCGATGAGAACAGACAAGATATTTTTCGAAGACTATGGAAGCTAGATACTTGGAATAAAAAAAAACTATTTATCCGAAATTTCGTTGTCATCAGACCAATTCGCAGACGAAGAAAAGATATAAAAAATAAGGATGGTGATTTCAATAAAAATGAAGATCTTGACTATTTTCTTACGAAGTGAAATGGAGAAAGAGTCAAAGTTTGTCACAAGATGTTTTTATAGACTTTAAGTTTGGGTGAAGACTGCTTGAAGAGATGGCTAAAAGAAAGCAGGTCGGTCTCTGAGTCTGTTGGTCTGTTACATTCAAAATGTATATAAATCAGCATCAACAGATAAATGGAAAATTTGAACATTCAAAAATTTTTGTTTGAGGAAGAAGATATTTGACATAAATAGCATTCCTATGAAGTTATAGTTCTGTAAAATGACTAGTTGGGCGTCGTAATGGTTTGAAAAACATCAGGATATTTTAAAAGGATAACGTTTTAAATAATTTTCTGTGTATCTTGCGAAAATCTGTGTCTATTCATTGATCCTTCATGTCTTTCAAGTCGGATTTCAAAAGAAAATTCTGTTTATTCCCTTTACATAAAGATAAATGGAAATTTTGAAAATTCAAAAATGTTTATCGAAAAGATTTCTAGCATAGATGACATTTCTAGCAAGTCTTGGCTAGTTGTGCCTCGTAACAGTTTAGCAAAATTTTCCAAAAGGATAACGTCCTGATTAATAATTTTATTCAAAGAATTTTTTAACCTACAGCTATGGACAGAGAAATAACACACATGCAATTTTCTCGGTTAACTTTTGCTAAGGACCATGCAAATATGGACATTAAATTTTGAAAAAGAGTGCTGGAGCGTATTGGTCCGGATGGTAAAACATTTGTTCATCGCCCAAAATGCCAATCTCTTAACCCGAAATACACAAAAAAACCGTTAAACACGGTGGAGGAAGCTTGATGGTCTGGGAGGCATTTTCCTGGCATGGAGTTGGGCCGTTGATTAGAATTGTTGGAAGGATGGATAGGTTTGCGTACTTAGACATCCCTAAGAACGTTATGGAACCATTCACATTTGATTCTATGCCGGTTAACTGGATTTTTATGCAAGACAATCCAAAGCATACTGCTAACGTGGTTAAGAATTGGTTTTGCAAAGAGAAAATTGATGTTCTTGGCCTGCGCAAAGTCCCGATCTAAACCCTATAGAAAATCTATGGAACCACGTAAAAATTAAAATTGGGGGAAAAAAATTTAAAAATTCAGACGAGCTTTGGGATGGAATTAAGGAAGCGTGGTACTCCATCCCTCAGATGGAGAAGAAGCAAGTGTAGAAGCTAGTCAGAAGCTAGTGGAGAGCTTGCCACGCAAATGTGTAGATTGCTACACATTATATTAGCACAGTTGTGTGCTAAATCGTGGCTTTACCATAAAATATTAATTTGGTATGCTTGGACAATCGTTTTTACATGACTGCAAATACATACAGTGTGGAAATCATCGACCGCAATATATGGATTTTAGTAAGAGCAAACGGCAGATCCGAATAAAGCGTCAGTAGAAGCGAGATGACTACAGACCTCCCACTTAACTTATTAAGTTATTACCAATCAGACGATCTGCTTTGTATGCTGTCACCTGTCACATTTGCGCTGTGACAGGGGTTAGATGAAAATGCATAAAATAAACCCAACCTAACCCCTGTCACACCGCAAATGTGACATGTGACAGCATACAAAGCAGATCGTCTGATTGGTAATAACTTAATAAGTGGGAGGTCTGTAGTCATCTCGCTTCTACTGACGCTTTATTCGGTTCTGCCGTTTGCTCTTACTAAAATCCCCATACAGATCTGGAAATTTTATTTGAGGGTATAGGAAAATAATGCGTGCAACAGAGAAGCATATAGGAAGTAGATTAGATAAACAAAGAGCGATATAACTGTTTAGCCACGCCTTTTCCGACTCGACCCTAGTCGCCCAACCAACCACCTTCTTCCCACAAACTGTCAGACTGTCAAACTGTCAGACTGTCAAACTGTCAGTTCGGCAGTTCGTGGGAAGAAGGTGGTTGGTTGGGCGACTATGGTCGGGTCGGAAAAGGCGTGGTTAAACAGTTATATCGCTCTTTGTTTATCTAATCTACTTCCTATATGCTTCTCTGTTGCACGCATACCCTCAAATAAAATTTCCAGATCTGTATATAGCGGTCGATGATTTCCGCACTGTATGTGCTATTTCTGTGTCCAGTTTCCGAAAGTTTAAATGACTTTTAAAACGTACGTCAAAATAGAATTGAGTTAATTTTTTCCTTTTGAGTGAATTTAAGTTCTATTTATTATGTTAAGCTCATTTTGTGTCATATAGATTAAATAAACTATGTATTATAAACGTAACCTACAAGTGTGCTATTTCTCTGTCCATAGCTGTAGAAGGGGGTTAACTTTCGAAAGTCGGGACGGTTGGGAAATTAGCGAAAGTTTAGATATTTTTTAAGTTCGCCGCGTCTAAGATTTCAGGATGCGACCGAGACGCTGGTGCGGAATCTAAACAAGGCTTTTTCTTCTTTCAGGCTCAATGAAAACACACATTAGCCACCGAGTCTACATAGTGATATTTTAATACCGTTCAGGAAAACCCGTTTATTGATTTATCGCGGAATTGCAATGTTCGTGCCAAATTTCTCGACTCTATTCACCCCCACCGATGTTTAGCCCAGAAAATACCCAAAGAATATATGTATATGTAATATATATAACACGCGCAGATGAGGTCATTGAAGTCCATCCATAGTTAGTTCACTTCAGGAGGCGATTTTTCCTGTTAGGCTTCTCACTTTTTTGGGTGAATGCGAAGAGAGGTTGTAGATCCTGCACTGCACGTGGCTATTCGGTCACGATCCCTGCCCGTTAGCTCACTGGATGCCTAAGCATGACATGACGTATGTTGGCAGCTAACAGAAGAAGACTGGTTGGCTCCTAGTCTATTGGTGTGATTGGCGTAATCCAGTAACTTCAACGGATCCCGTCGTCGACGCACTCGATAGTGCGGCCCTATTTGCCTCTTGCTGTTACGATTTTCAACAATCGTGTCGTTCGTTTTGCCCGGTACAATTAGAACGCCGGCGTTCGGGTCGCAAAACCGCGCTTCGTTCGATTTTAACGTGCGATCTCGAATTTTTCCGACAAACCTGAACCTCTTGTCTATAACGGCTTTGAATTCAAGATTTAATTAATCGACTTCTTATAAAAGCTTCCGAGATCCCATTTAGTCGGACGAATCTCGAAGTACGAATTAGCGCGTCCAATTGTACCGGTCTAACAATAAGAGAAATATCTGGTTGTTTCGTTTAGTTAGAAAAATCTCCATGTTGAACATGTTTAGATCGTAAGAGTTTATATTTGTAAAAACTTCGGCCGGTCGGCCTCTGTTCTGCGTTTATGATTTTCGATTTTCACTTGTACAAACATAAGTAGGCTAAGGATTAGTAGACGCCGCAATCGCGGACGAGACGTGAGATAGAGAGAGAGAGAAAGAGAAAGAGGTTTTAGACGAGAGGATAGCGAGGACGACCGAGTACCTAGATTAGACGATATAGATGACGTTAAGGGAATTGGCGACGCGTTTTGTCAATTGGTCCGGTTGTTCCGGTCCGGTCGACCACCACCGAGCATATACATACTGTAATATTACTGTACATACAGAGAGATATCGCATATAAGCAGTTATTGAGATGTGATGTCAGTAGCGAACGTAGAACTGCTTTGTCGGCAAACGTTAGGCTCTCATCTCAAGACACGACGCATAATATAAATAGCCTAACGTGATATCGCAAAAAAAAGAAACTAAAAATAAAATCCGACATTTTATATATACATATATAATATGAATGGAGGAAAGTTTTGATACAAGAATTAAACAAGTATACCGCAGTCTATAAATAGATAGGATGACGAGTATTATTTAGCGTTTATATTATTATAAATAGCTATATGTTCGTTAATGGCAGTATATTTGCACGCTAAAATGTAGGAGCACCACATATGTAACGGCTGTATTCGTGTTATAAGTGTAAAGGAAGCCCTGCCCTTCGTATGGTTGTACAAATATCAATTAAATTAAGTATATTATCGTATCGTTTCCGCGCGACGCGTGTACCGTACGTTTGGACTAGTCAATTACTTGCTACAACACGTTCCACACGTACCGCTCACCGATCGTCTCTTCTCGGTAACCCTATCAGCAAACCTCTTAATGCACAAACGCGTTCAGTTGCCGTTATCAAAGAGTTATGCTTTCCAGGCCGACGTTAATCAAAACAAACAAAACAAAACCGTACTAAAGTACTAAACTACTAAATATTCTTTCCTCGTCGACAATCACCGTTCAAACTTTATCTCCCTCCGTTTTTATTAAAAGTCAGCTTCAATCAAAAGTAAAAAATAAAGATACGGTTCAAATATTCGATTCGACTGACAATAAATCGGTTTCCGTTACCTTCGCGAGACGTCTTCAAAATCATTTCTTCTCGAAAAAAATTTCTTCTCGAACATTTTTTACTTATAAATTAGATTCGTTCGTTATCGTTGCCGATAGATTATTGTTCGTTATCATTACCGTTCTGTGATATTAATTTTAAACGACGTTAAACGCTTCTTATGGCTGAATGGGTTACTTCGCTTGCATTTAACCAACATGTGCGTGATGCAGATGAAAACATGTTGACTGCACCGGTAGGCAAGCGTTAAGTAAATGTAGAACATATCACGGTTTAAGCGTTGCGTTCATGTTGACTTGTGTTGTGTCGTTCTAGTCGTTCTAGTTCATGTTGGTTCTATGGAAGCAACGCCTCTTTTTCTCGATAGACGATGTTACCGAAATACTAATTGTCAATATTTTCATTTTAAGCTACAAGAGTAGATATAAATATATACGTGCATTGATATTTTCTCGAAGTACTCTGATGTTTAGAAATATTATAAATGGAGTAAACAAAAAAAAATAATAAATAAATAAAAGAACCGCGTGCTTGATTTCATTTCCATACTAACACTGTAAGTAATTATAAAATGGCCAAAGAACTATTTTTGTGTGCTAGACCATTTTCAGGAAAAAGAAACTTATACAAAAAAATATAAATCTCGAGTTGTGTGGAAAGGAAATTGAGGTGAAGTATAAAAATGTATAGGCGACCTATTTTTACTAGGAAATTGCGGGACTTACATGTGCGAATTTATTTTTTACTTAGAACAGAATTCGAACGAAAATCAAAAGCGTTTTTAATATTGAGTTACCGTTTCGTTCATCTTCGAATTTAGTACTCTGTAGAAATGAGGAAAAAAAAACAAATTCAGCAGCAAAGGTCTTCTTAAGGCGAAAACGGTGATTTAATAGTTTATTGTAAATCTAGATAGAACAAATATTTAAGGAAAAAAAATATACAAACCTTTGCTAGCTGATAACAGGGTGACAATTGTATAAAAAAAAGTGTTTTATATCACAAGCTATATAACGCATTACATATAAGCGTGTATATAGCACGCACCCAGATATTATATACAAAAATACAACAAACCTAGGTTATTATATGTAGAACATGGAATTGAAATAAAGACAGTTACAAACAAATTTTTTTAGTTTTTCTTTTCTTCTTTTAGTTTTTCTTTCCTTTTTTAAATTTTTCTTTCCTTTTTTTAATTTACTATCATTTCCTTATCCATAAAATGAATAACAAAAAAAGTTATAAAAGGTAAGTTTTACGATAAGGTAAGTATAATTTAGATTTTTAAAAACATTTCATAAAAAAATTTTATACATATGATTAATTTAAATTAATCATAAAAATTTTAAAAATAGATCATAATTATGTAGATTAAAAATTTTTTTTAAAGAATTTTCATGGAATTTTCTGTTTACAAAATAACTTTTGTGTATTTTAGACAAATTATTAAATGTGTTATATAAAAAATATTTTTTTTGTGAAACTTTAAAGTCGTTATGAAGTCAATGCTACTATAACATAAAGAAAAATGCATATTTTAAATTCTAATTGGAAAATATTAAATACGATCATTTGAAAATTCGCCGAGATTTAGTCGCATTTATCTGATCCTAATGGAATTATGCAGAGCTTTTGAAAAGAGAGGAAAAGTCAAAAGATAAATTTATTTATTAAAGAAGACATAGAAAATGTTTCATCTTTTGAGTACTTCAACTGTATAATTTCGTAAGATAGCAGGTTAGACTTACAAGGGGACCACCAAACGTGTTATTTCCAGATTTTGTTCTCAATTTTCTTTACAGGTAGAGACATATATGTAAAGCTTCTTGGTAAACATGTATGACTACTTACGTAAATTTCGTTAACGATTCCAAAAATTCATAACTCAAAAATGTTTGGCAATCTCCTTGAAATATTTTACCAAGATGATTCACATACATGTCTCTAACTACAAAAAAATCGAGAACAAAATCTGGAGGTCACAGGTCTTGTGGTCCCTTTAGAAAAAAATAACATGTATGACTACTTACATAAATTTCGTTAACAATTTCAATAATTCATAACTCAAAAATGTCTGGCCATCTCACTGAAATATTTTACCAAGATGCTTCACATACATGTCTCTAACTACTAAAAATTCGAGAACAAAATCTGGAGGTCACATGTCTTGTGGTCCCCTTAGAAGAAAATAACATGTATGACTACTTAGGTAAATTTCGTTAACGATTTCAAAACTTCATAACTCAAAAATGTCTGGCCATCTCACTGAAATATTTTACCAAGATGCTTCACATACATGTCTCTAACTACAAAAAAATCGAGAACAAAATCTGGAGGTCACAGGTCTTGTGGTCCCCTTAGAAAAAAAATAACATGTATGACTACTTACGTAAATTTCGTTAACGATTTTAAAAATTTATAACTCAAAAATGTCTGGCCATCTCACTGAAATATTTTACCAAGATGCTTCACATACATGTCTCTAACTATAAAAAAATCGAGAACAAAATTTGGAGATCACATGTCTTGTGGTCCCCTTAGAAGAAAATAACATGTATGACTACTTACTTAAATTTCGTTAACAATTTCAAAAATTCATAAGTCAAAAATGTCTGGCCATCTCACTGAAATATTTTACCAAGATGATTCACATACATGTCTCTAACTACAAAAAAATCGAGAACAAAATCTGGAGGTCACATGTCTTGTGGTCCCCTTAGAAGAAAATAACATGTATGACTACTCACGCAAATTTCGTTAACAATTTCAAAAATTCATAACTCAAAAATGTCTGGCCATCTCACTGAAATATTTTATCAAGATGCTTCACATACATGTCTCTAACTATAAAAAAATCGAGAACAAAATCTGGAGGTCACATGTCTTGTGGTCCCCTTAGAAGAAAATAACAAGTATGACTACTTACATAAATTTCGTTAACGATTTCAAAAATTCATAACTCAAAAATGTCTGGCCATCTCTCTGAAATATTTTACCAAGATGCTTCACATACATGTCTCTACCTGTAAAAAAATCCAGAACAAAATCTAGAGGTCACATGTCTTGTGGTCCCCTTAGAAGAAAATAACATGTATGACTACTTACATAAATTTTGTTAACGATTTCAAAAATTCATAACTCAAAAATGTCTGGCCATCTCACTGAAATATTTTACCAAGATGCTTCACATACATGTCTCTACTTACAAAAAAATCGAGAACAAAATCTGGAGGTCACATGTCTTGTGGTCCCCTTAGAAAAAAATAACATGTATGACTACTTACGTAAATTTCGTTAACAATTTCAATAATTCATAACTCAAAAATGTCTGGCCATCTCACTGAAATATTTTACCAAGATGCTTCACATACATGTCTCTAACTATAAAAAAATCGAGAACAAAATCTGGAGGTCACATGTCTTGTGGTCCCCTTAGAAAAAAATAACATGTATGACTACTTACGTAAATTTCGTTAACAATTTCAAAAATTCATAACTCAAAAATGTCTGGCCATCTCACTGAAATATTTTACCAAGATGCTTCACATACATGTCTCTAACTACAAAAAATTCGAGAACAAAATCTGGAGGTCACATGTCTTGTGGTCCCCTTAGAAGAAAATAACATGTATGACTACTTACGTAAATTTCGTTAACAATTTCAAAAATTCATAACTAAAAAATGTCTGGCCATCTCACTGAAATATTTTACCAAGATGCTTCACATACATGTCTCTAACTACAAAAAAATCGAGAACAAAATCTGGAGGTCACATGTCTTGTGGTCCCCTTAGAAGAAAATAACATGTATGACTACTTACATAAATTTCGTTAACGATTTCAAAAATTCATAACTCAAAAATATCTGGCCATCTCCCTGAAATATTTTACCAAGATGATTCACATACATGTCTCTAACTACAAAAAAATCGAGAACAAAATCTGGAGGTCACAGGTCTTGTGGTCCCCTTAGAAAAAAATAACATGTATGACTACTTACATAAATTTCGTTAACGATTTCTAAAATTCATAACTCAAAAATGTCTGGCCATCTCACTGAAATATTTTATCAAGATGCTTCACATACATGTCTCTAACTACAAAAAAATCGAGAACAAAATCTGGAGGTCACATGTCTTGTGGTCCCCTTAGAAAAAAATAACATGTATGACTACTTACGTAAATTTCGTTAACAATTTCAAAAATTCATAACTCAAAAATGTCTGGCCATCTCACTGAAATATTTTACCAAGATGCTTCACATACATGTCTCTAACTACAAAAAAATCGAGAACAAAATCTGGAGGTCACAGGTCTTGTGGTCCCCTTAGAAGAAAATAACATGTATGACTATTTACGTAAATTTCGTTTACAATTTCAAAAATTCATAACTCAAAAATGTCTGGCCATCTCATTGAAATATTTTACCAAGGTGCTTCACATACATGTCTCTAACTACAAAAAAATCGAGAACAAAATCTGGAGGTCACATGTCTTGTGGTCCCCTTAGAAGAAAATAACATGTATGACTACTTACATAAATTTCGTTAACGATTTCAAAAATTCATAACTCAAAAATGTTTGGCCATCTCACTGAAATATTTTACTAAGATGCTTCACATACATGTCTCTAACTACAAAAAAATCGAGAACAAAATCTGGAGGTCACATGTCTTGTGGTCCCCTTAGAAGAAAATAACATGTATGACTACTTACATAAATTTCGCTAACGATTTCAAAAATTCATGACTCAAAAATGCCGAGCCATCTCCCTGAAATATTTTACCAAGATGATTCACACACGTCTCTACCTACAAAAAAATCGAGAACAAAATCTGGAGGTCACATGTCTTGTGGTCCCCTTAGAAGAAAATAACATGTATGACTACTTACATAAATTTCGTTAACGATTTCAAAAATTCATAACTCAAAAATGCCTAGCCATGTCCCTGAAATATTTTACCAAGATGATTCACATACATGTCTCTACTTACAAAAAAATCGAGAATAAAATCTGGAGGTCACATGTCTTGTGGTCCCCTTAGAACAAAATAACATGTATGACTACTTACATAAATTTCGTTAACGATTTCAAAAATTCATAACTCAAAAATGTCTGGCCATCTCACTGAAATATTTTACCAAGATGCTTCACATACATGTCTCTAACTACAAAAAATTCGAGAACAAAATCTGGAGGTCACATGTCTTGTGGTCCCCTTAGAAGAAAATAACATGTATGACTACTTACATAAATTTCGTTAACGATTTCAAAAATTCATAACTCAAAAATGTCTGGCCATCTCCATGAAATATTTTACCAAGATGCTTCACAAACATGTCTCTACCTACAAAAAAAATCGAGAACAAAATCTGGAGGTCACATGTCTTGTGGTCCCCTTAGAAGAAAATAACATATATGACTACTTACGTAAATTTCGTTAACGATTCCAAAAATTCATAACTCAAAAATGTCTGGCCATCTCCCTGAAATATTTTACCAAGATGCTTCACATACATGTCTCTAACTACAAAAAATTCGAGAACAGAATCTGGAGGTCACAGGTCTTGTGGTCCCCTTAGAAGAAAATAACATGTATGACTACTTACATAAATTTCGTTAACGATTTCAAAAATTCATAACTCAAAAATGTCTGGCCATCTCCATGAAATATTTTACCAAGATGCTTCACATACATGTCTCTAACTACAAAAAAATCGAGAACAAAATCTGGAGGTCACATGTCTTGTGGTCCCCTTAGAAGAAAATAACATGTATGACTACTTACGTAAATTTCGTTTACAATTTAAAAAATTCATAACTCAAAAATGTCTGGCCATCTCACTGAAATATTTTACCAAGATGCTTCACATATGTGTCTCTATCTATAAAAAAATCGAGAACAAAATCTGGAGGTCACAGGTCTTGTGGTCCCCTTAGAAGAAAATAACATGTATGACTACTTACATAAATTTCGTTAACGATTTCAAAAATTCATAACTCAAAAATGTTTGGCCATCTCACTGAAATATTTTACCAAGATGCTTCACATATGTGTCTCTATCTATAAAAAAATCGAGAACAAAATCTGGAGGTCACAGGTCTTGTGGTCCCCTTAGAAGAAAATAACATGTATGACTACTTACATAAATTTCGTTAACGATTTCAAAAATTCATAACTCAAAAATGCCTAGCCACCTCCCTGAAATATTTTACCAAGATGATTCACATACATGTCTCTACTTACAAAAAAATCGAGAACAAAATCTGGAGGTCACATGTCTTGTGGTCCCCTTAGAACAAAATAACATGTATGACTACTTACATAAATTTCGTTAACGATTTCAAAAATTCATAACCCAAAAATGTGTGGCCATCTCTCTGAAATATTTTACCAAGATGCTTCACATACATGTCTCTACCTGTAAAAAAATCGAGAACAAAATCTGGAGGTCACATGTCTTGTGGTCCCCTTAGAACAAAATAACATGTATGACTACTTACATAAATTTCGTTAACGATTTCAAAAATTCATAACCCAAAAATGTGTGGCCATCTCTCTGAAATATTTTACCAAGATGCTTCACATACATGTCTCTACCTGTAAAAAAATCGAGAACAAAATCTGGAGGTCACAGGTCTTGTGGTCCCCTTAGAAAAAAATAACATGTATGACTACTTACGTAAATTTCGTTAACAATTTCAAAAATTCATAACTCAAAAATGTCTGGCCATCTCACTGAAATATTTTACCAAGATGCTTCACATACATGTCTCTAACTATAAAAAAATCGAGAACTAAATCTGGAGGTCACAGGTCTTGTGGTCCCCTTAGAAGAAAATAACATGAATGACTACTTACATAAATTTCGTTAACGATTTCAAAAATTCATAACTCAAAAATGTCTGGCCATCTCCCTCAAATATTTTACCAAGATGCTTCACATACATGTCTCTAACTATAAAAAAATCGAGAACAATATCTGGAGGTCACAGGTCTTGTGGTCCCCTTAGAAAAAATAACATGTATGACTACTTACGTAAATCTCGTTAACGATTTTAAAAATTCATAACTCAAAAATGTCTGGCCATCTCACTGAAATATTTTACCAAGATGCTTCACATACATGTCTCTAACTACAAAAAATTCGAGAACAAAATCTGGAGGTCACATGTCTTGTGGTCCCCTTAGAAGAAAATAACATGTATGACTACTTACGTAAATTTCGTTAACAATTTCAAAAATTCATAACTCAAAAATGTCTGGCCATCTCACTGAAATATTTTACCAAGATGCTTCACATACATGTCTCTAACTACAAAAAAATCGAGAACAAAATCTGGAGGTCACATGTCTTGTGGTCCCCTTAGAAAGAAATAACATCTATGACTACTTACATAAATTTCGTTAACAATTTCAAAACTTCATAACTCAAAAATGTCTGGCCATCTCACTGAAATATTTTACCAAGATGCTTCACATACATGTCTCTACATATAAAAAAATCGAGAACAAAATCTGGAGGTCACATGTCTTGTGGTCCCCTTAGAAGAAAATAATATGTATGACTACTTACGTAAATTTCGTTAACGATTTTAAGAATTCATAACTCAAAAATGCCTAGCCATCTCCCTGAAATATTTTACCAAGATGCTTCACATACATGTCTCTAACTATAAAAAAATCGAGAACAAAATCTGGAGGTCACATGTCTTGTGGTCCCCTTAGAAGAGAATAACATGTATGACTACTTACGTAAATTTCGTTAACGATTTCAAAAATTCATAATTCAAAAATGTCTGGCCATCTCCCTGAAATATTCTACCAAGATGCTTCACATACATGTCTCTAACTACAAAAAATTCGAGAACAAAATCTGGAGGTCACAGGTCTTGTGGTCCCCTTAGCAAAAAATAACATGTATGACTACTTACGTAAATTTCGTTAACAATTTCAAAAATTCATAACTCAAAAATTTCTGGCCATCTCACTGAAATATTTTACCAAGATGCTTCACATACATGTCTCTACCTGTAAAAAATCGAGAACAAAATCTAGAGGTCACATGTCTTGTGGTCCCCTTAGAAAAAAATAACATGTATGACTACTTACATAAATTTCGTTAACAATTTAAAAAATTCATAACTCAAAAATGTCTGGCCATCTCACTAAAATATTTTACCAAGATGCTTCACATACATGTCTCTACCTATAAAAAAATCGAGAACAAAATCTGGAGGTCACATGTCTTGTGGTCCCCTTAGAAGAAAATAACATATATGACTACTTACGTAAATTTCGTTAACGATTTCAAAAATTCATAATTCAAAAATGTCTGGCCATCTCCCTGAAATATTTTACCAAGATGCTTTACATACATGTCTCTAACATTAAAAAAAATCGAGAACAAAATCTGGAGGTCACAGGTCTTGTGGTCCCCTTAGAAGAAAATAACAAAATATGGCCAACAAATAACATCTATAGAAATAGAAAAGTAACGCTAGCAAGTAAAAAAATTAATATAAACTTGTGAGCGTTATTGGACAATCATTTTTAAAGATGACTATTGTATAGTTGAAACCGGTTAAGCGAATATTTAACCGGTAAAGTTAGTAAAATAACACTACGAGTAAAAATGTACTTTTTAATTTTTCTTTGTACCGTTGCAACCCTGCCTTTGAAAAATGTGAAGTGTTGGTAAAAAAGCTCTATCAACAAGCAACAATTTTTTAATTAAGTCGGTTTGCAAAAGCGTTAATGTCAAGTTGAACCTTGACAACGCCAGGTGAATTGACGGTTGCAAAAAAGGATCCTGAGTTTAGAGGAATAAATCAACTGTCGTACCTGTTTTATAATTTCACTAGGGAGGTTTTAAATACGAGAATAATAGAAGATTAAATTTAGATTTAATTAACTTTATTAATAAAAATAAAATAAGATATATGACACAAATTACAAAGAAACCTCATAAAGAATAACACAATAGAACAATTAAACTACAATAAAACGTAGACTGCAAGGAATAAGATAACGTGATACGATTGCTAGCGAGTCAATTATATATTTAAATACAAGTTTTCTTAGTACTTATAGCTTTAGTTGTTATAATTAGACGAGATGATGATACCTCGAACCCAAAAATTGAATTCTTCCTCGAACTCTAAGTAGTTGCCTTACAATTAGTAGCGAACACAAGCGTTCATTATTCACAATATCACGGTTATAATTAGACGAAAACCGACCGACAAAGCTCAGATATCGGAAGTTTTTAAAAGTCGAGAGGACGAAAAAGAAGAAAGAATGAATTAAAATAATTGAAAAAAAAACTACCAAACGCCCTAATCGAATCAATGATGTATTGTATCACTGATTGTATTCCAGTTAGAGGACTACTGCCCTGTTAATTCAAAAGGGCGTATCTACAAATTTTGATGGTTTTGAGTTAAACACGCTTCTGGGTTCACCTGCACCTAATACATCTCACTGTTAAGAAATTTCGACGTATCAATTATTTTCGTAAGAGAAAACAGTTAATAAAAGAAAACGATTTTTTTGTTCCAAATTATGAGGATAGCTTGTGTTAGAAGAAAAGGGCGTATCTATCAAAAGTCAAATTTATAATATAAAACTTCTGTTTTTTAAAGTTTGTAATGGAAAATAGAAATTAAATGTTAACACTTTCTAAAGACAGAAGTTTATTGTTTTATAAACTTCATCATGGCATAAAACAAAACACAAAATTTCATTTTGCTCAAAATTCTGTTTTGTGCAAATACGCCCATTTGAATTAACAGGGTAGACTAGTAATTGGATCGAACAATATGATTTCAATCTTTTTTTTCATTCAGATTCATTTAGACCCCATATTCCTTCCACATAGGAATAAGAGCAGTTAAATCATTAGTCATATTGATGCATACCTGATCGAGATCAGTCTCTTCGAAAGACAAATAAGTAGACCACAAAGAATAAGATAACGTAATACGATCGCTAACGAGTCAATTATACATTTACATACAAGTTTTTTTTTTTAACAATTAGAGCTTTCGTTATTATAATTAGACGAAGTAAGCCTATGAATGAGTCATGAACTAATATCTGTGTAATACTTCGCGACCGATGACAAGATTTACTTCATTAATCCCCGATATGAACGCCTAGGGCCTAGAAGGTTGAAATTTCCCCTACTGGTGGAGCGATGATGATACCTTAGACCCAAGGGTTGAATTCTTTTTTGAACTCTAAGTAGTTGTGCCAGCAGCGAATGCAAGCATTTAGTAATCACAATAAAATGCTTATAATTAGACGAAAAGCGACCGACAAAGCTGAGGTATCGGAAGTTTTTAAAAGTCAAGTCGACGAAGAAGAAGAAGAAAAAATGAAGGAATGACCAAAATGACTGACTGACTGATCACCCAAATACAGTAGAGCACCGATTGTTCGCGAGCGGATTATCCGCAGTGCGGATTATCCGCGAGTGCCGTGAAATATTCTTTTCTTTTAAATTTAATTTGATTTTCGTTATATATCGAAATGTGTTCGTGTGTGCTCGTGTGTTTATCCGAATTGCGCTCGATATTGATCAGATGAACGTGTTTCGACTCGTTTTAAAGCGTGTTTCGACTTGTCACACCGTCTACAGTCGTGTTTCTTTGTCGGTGGTTATTAAAAGATTATTAGTTTGTTCCTGAAATAAATAATGGCTGAAAAACGAAAGAAGGTTGTGTTAACGATTGCTCAAAAAGTAGAAATGATTTCTAAAATAGAAAATGGCGCATCAAAAAAGCAGATGTGTTTACAATACGGGATTGGGGAAACAACAGTGCGAGATGTTTTAAAGCAAAAAGAAAAGTTACTGGCTTTTGCAACAGTTTCAAACAGTGGTTCTGGAATGAAAAAACGAAAAACAATGAAGAAATCCACGTACAGCGAACTTGACTCGGCATTGGCGGAGTGGCTAGCTCAAGAGCGAAGTGAAGGCACTCCTGTGTCCGGCCCTAACATTGCAGCTAAAGCAAAAGTCTTCTTTGATTTGTTAGGATTGGAAGGAAATTTTGATGCGTCGTCCGGTTGGTTACATCGGTTTAAGAAACGTAATGGAATTAGGGAGATACGTCTTCATGGGGAAAAGCTGAGCGGTGATCAACAAGCAGCTGACGATTTTCAACGTGATTTTGAAAGGTTTGTAATGTCGGAAGATTTGTCACCAGAACAAATTTATAATGCTGATGAATCAGGACTTTTTTGGAAATGTCTTCCCACTCCCACATTAGCATTTGAAAGTGAACATAAAGCAGCAGGACACAAAAGTAGCAAGGAAAGAATCACAATCTTGCCATGCAGCAATGCTGCTGGTACCCACAAACTGAAACTTCTTGTAATCGGTAAATCTAAGAAACCAAGGTCTTTTAAGGGAACAAGAGCAGACAATTTACCAGTCGATTATTTCAATCAAAGAAAAGGTTGGATAAAGCAGCAGATTTTTCAAGAATGGTTTGAAAAGATTTTTGTGCCTCAAGTACGTAAACACCTTGATTCAAAGAATTTACCAAGGAAGGCCGTTTTATTAATTGACAACGCGCCTTCACATCCTGCCGCAAGTGTGCTTAAATCTTCTGATGAACAAATTTTTGCGAAGTTTTTGCCCCCAAATGTTACTGCGCTCATACAGCCTATGGATCAGGGGGTCATTGCAACTGTGAAGAGGATATACAGAACAAAATTGGTAAAAACAAAAATCGAAAAAGGTTACGATTTTAAGCAGCTTTGGAAGATGTATACAATTTTGGATAGCATTTACGATATTGCGTTTGCATGGGATTGCATTAAACCGTCAACCCTCGTCAAATCGTGGAGAGAACTCTTTCCAAATATTGAAGTAAATGTCAACCAAAACATTGGTGAAGAACATAATGAAGATATGCCTATCGCTGCACTTGTTGACTTAGTGACATCCGTTCCGGGAGGTGAGAATGTAAATCAAGAAAACATAGAAGAGTGGCTGGAATGTGACAAAAATGAGCCAGGGTTTGAACGACTATCTGACGTAGAAATAACAAATAAAGCAATGGGAGTGAACGAGGAAAACGAACAAATTGAAAGTGAAGAAGACGAGGTACCTGCGCGGCTGACACACGAAACTACTTTGCAGCATGTAGACGGATTACTTCAATATTTAGAGGACAAGACGACGCACATCTGGCAGAAAAACTTATGCTAAGGAACGTACAATCCAGAATAAAGAAAAGGTTCTTCCAAAGCAAGAAGCAAAAGCTAGTGACCGATTTTTTTAAAAAGATGTAAATGACAGTTTTTATCCACAGTACAGTGATACAATACATATGTACATATTATTTTTTGTTTATTACTAGTCTTTACTTTAGTCGTTAGTGATTTACATGTAGAAGAAAGGTTTAAGTAAAATAGTCTTTATGGTCAATTATGTTTTGTGTTTTTATCTTATTTTTAGTCTTTTTTTGGGTTATCCGCGACTTTTATTATCCGCGACGCCCTTGCCACCCAATTCCGCGGATAATCGGGGCTCTACTGTACCCGAATCGAATCAATGATGAGTTGAATCACTGACTTTATTTCATCCAGAGGACTAGTTATTGGATGGCACAATGCTCACGTATCGGAAGTTTTCGAAAGGTGAGTCGACGAAAAAGAAGATGAAAGAATGAATGAATTACCAAAATAACTGACTGCCCGATCGCCCAAATGTCCAAATCGAATCAATGACGAGTTGAGTCACTGACCCTATTTCAGCTAGAGGACTAGTTATTGGATCGCACAATCCTCACGTATCGGAAGTTTTCGAAAGGCGAGTCGACGAAGAAGAAGGAAGAATAAATGAATGGCCAAAATAACTGACTGACTGATCACCAAAATACCCAAATCGAGTCAATGATGAGTTGAATCACTGACTCTATTTCAGCCAGAGGACTAGTCATTGGATCGAATAATGCTCACGTACTATAACCCGAAATGGAGCTGCACCATGAAGAGAAAGATGAAAAAGTAAGCCCGCTCTCCGTAGCATTGCTGAGTGCTCTTTCATCTTTCTCTTCATGGTGCAGCTCCATTTCGGGTTATAGTACCGGAAGTTTTCGAAAGGCGAGTCGACAAAGAAAAAGAAGAATGAATGAATGAATGACCAAAATGACTGACTGATCGCCCAAATGCCCGAATCGAATCAATGACGACTTGAGTTATTGACTCTATTTCAGCCAGAGGACTAGTTATTGGATCGAACAATATGATTTCAAATGGGCAAGTTTATACTCCAGGTTCTTCAGCCTTAAAATTTGTCAATTAACCCGCCTTCAGCCTTTACCTTTTTTCAATTTTACCAAAGTTTATAGGCGCCTCTTCAGTTTTCACCTTTGATGTTACATCTTGAAGCTTATGTTTGAATTTTTCAATCAATTGACGATGTGCCTGAAGACGCTTAACGGCGAAACGTTAGTCGACTAATGCAGCACTTATAGCAAAATAAAAATTTCATCATCGTGGTTTACATAAAACTGTTGTTTTATTCATTTATAAATATGATTTCAGTCTTCTATGAGTATTTATTCGAAGGCCACGTTCCTTTGACATCGAAATAAGAGCAGCTAAATCACTGGCCATATTAATGCATACTAAAACGACATCAGTCTCATCAAAATACAAATAAATTTGAGAATTATCCACATACCAGTGTAAATTGTAATTTTTCGTAAAAAGATATTTTAAAAATACAAACCCGTGTTTGAGAAATAAGTCATAAATGCATTTAAAAAGTTTACGTCAACCTAAAGTTTATCTACGTTAATCCCGAATATACTAATAGAAAGACTAAAAAATCATTAATAGAAAGATTAAAAAAGTCATTAATAGAAAGACTAAAATAGTCATTAAAAAAAAAGTGAATTGAAATTTGTTGCATAATCTATTATACCAGTTATATAAGAATAAAAGCGAAATTTGAAAGACCTTTTGTGTTTTTACTGGTCTTTATTAACTATTGTCTGACTAGTTTCGGTTTACACCTTCAACAGAGACACCACAAGAAATTAAAGGAAATCAAAACGTACCAAAGCATTTGATATTAGATGAAAAAGACAGATCGTTTCTAAGTCTCACCAAAAAAATTAAAAAAAAATCTTATGCAAATCCCTACATTTTGACAAAATGGTCAAAAGCTTAAACAACCCCCTAGACTTTATTTATGGGAATTGAGGTAAGATTTTTCGCACATAGTTGTATTAAAGCATTTGATATTAGATGAAAAAGACAGCTCTCTTTTAAGTATCACCAAAAAAAATTAAAAAAATTCTTATGTAGATCCCTACATTTTGAGAAAATGGTCAAAAGTTTAAACAACCCCCTAGACTTTATTTATGGGAATTGAAGTAAGATTTTTCGCAAATAGTTGTATTAAAGCATTTGATATTAGATGAAAAAGACAGATTGTTTCTAAGTCTCACCAAAAAAATTAAAAAAAAATCTTATGTAAATCCCTACATTTTGACAAAATGGTCAAAAGTTTAAACAACCCCCTAGACTTTATTTATGGGAATTGATGTAAGATTTTTCGCACATAGTTGTATTAAAGCATTTGATATTAGATGAACAAGACAGATCGTTTCTAAATCTCACCAAAAAAATTAAAAAAATTCTTATGTAAATCCCTACATTTTGAAAAATGGTCAAAAGTTTAAACAACCCCCTAGACTTTATTTATGGAAATTAAGGTAAGATTTTTCGCACATAATTGTATTAAAGCATTTGATATTAGATGAAAAAGAGAGATCGTTTCTAAGTCTCACCAAAGAAATTTAAAAAAATCCTATGTAAATCCCTACATTTTGACAAAATGGTCAAAAGTTTAAACAACCTCCTAGACATTTTTTATGGGAATTGATGTAAGATTTTTCGCACATAGTTGTATTAAAGCATTTGATATTAGATGAACAAGACGGATAGTTTCTAAGTCTCACCAAAAAAATTAAAAAAATTCTTATGTAAATCCCTACATTTTGACAAAATGATCAAAAGTTTAAACAACCCCTTAGACTTTATTTATGAGAATTGAGGTAAGATCTTTCGCACATAGTTGTATTAAAGTATTTGATATTAGACGAAAAAGACAGATCGTTTCTAAGTTTCACCAAAAAAATTAAAAAAATTCTTATGTAAATCCCTACATTTTGACAAAATGATCAAAAGTTTAAACAACCCCCTAGACTTTATTTATGGGAATTGAGGTAAGATTTTTCGCAAATAGTTGTATTAAAGCATTTGATATTAGATGAAAAAGACAGATCGTTTCTAAGTCTCACCAAAAAACTTAAAAAAATTCTTATGTAAATCCCTACATTTTGACAAAATGGTCAAAAGTTTAAACAACCCCCTAGACTTTATTTATGGGAATTGAAGTAAGATTTTTCGCAAATAGTTGTATTAAAGCATTTGATATTAGATAAAAAAGACAGATCGTTTCTAAGTCTCACCAAAAAAATTTAAAAAAATCTTATGTAAATCCCTACATTTTGACAAAATGGTTAAAAGTTTAAACAACGCTCTAGTTTATTTAATAAAATTACAATCAAATCCAATATTCATACCATTTTTAGGATTCATACTCTAAACCTTACATATAACCCTTTCGCTACCGGAGCCTCAAGAGAAAAATTGCCATCACAGTCCAGATATCTTATTATTTAAATATGATACCAATTGTCATTTATTTTTTTTTTTTGATGTATCTATTCCATTCTAAATGAAATTAGTAATTTTGCAAACTGACACACATAAGTGATACTGTACTCAGGTAAGAAAATCGGATTGTCATATGATAGTGACAAAGTTAAAGGTATCATCGAAGGAACGATAAGGTACCACAAAAAAAAGGTGCAAAATTAGTTCACCTTCTCTTAACATGTATCTTTCTCTTTGTGGTATTATTTATCTTTGCTTTGATAGTAATTTAACACTATCTATACATAAGACTGACAAAGAGCTCTGTAGGAATAGCTTCTCATACCAACCTACCAAAGCATATACAGTGAAATCTTCCTTCTGCGGACACCAACGCAACCGACCAAAAGTGTCCGTTCAAGAGGGGTGTCTGCTTAAGAGAAAAGCGAAGTAAATATCATGCTTTTTTAATGAAAACTATTATTTAAAAATATGGGACTGAAACTCTCTTTCCAAGATTAAATAATTCCGGCAATTTTTTAAAACTTACGGAAAAAATGATTTGTTAGCTTAGAAAGTACATACAAAATACATACATATAATAGAATATATCGACCTATCCAACGAAAACTCTCGTAAGTCAAAAAATGGTGATTTTCAAAAATTTGAAAAAAAAACAGAATTAATTGCTATTCTTCTATGGTGAATCCTTTCAGAATCCTCTATAAGATATCTATAGTAACCAAGTAGGAAATTTTTACCCAGAAAATTTTATTTCTTAAAATGCAATCGGTTCAAAACCTTTAAACACTTATATCTTACTCAGTTCTATCAAAAATGACTTACAATAGTTTTCGTTGCATAGGTCGATATGTAGCAATACGTAATATGAAATTAAATGTCAGTCTAATGACGCAAAAAATCTATTGTTGTTTGTCTCCTCTTTTTCTTTAAATTGGAGTTCAGAAATTGTATTTTTAATTTGGTAAAAAGCTTCAAAGACTATTACCTTAATTTTGGATATTCTCTGCTAGTACTGGAACCTCATCGACGTCAGAATATTTAGACAGTTCTTGCATTTCGGGATTTGCAATTTCTTGTCCTGAATCTGAGTCTTCAACATACAAATTTTCATCCAGTTTAAAGAAATCATTAAGGTTTTTATTATCAGTCAATTTCAAAAACTTCTTATATTTGAGAATATTGGTAAGTACATTAAGTGATAAGCCATCTTCTGGATCAGATTTAAAACCTCGTTTAGCTAGTCTTCACTTTGCATGTTGACGTGTTTAAATCCTGCTTTAGGGAGCAATTTTTAATTGTTTCCTTGGTTACTTGGACCCAAGCTGTTTTTGTAAAGTACAATCCATCCGCATATCTTTTTCTGAATAGACGTCAAACTAGTATTGAACCCCGTATGTACCGAAAAAATGAGAACGTTTAAATTTCAGTGTACTCGGGGAAGTCCCTCATTCAAGATAAGCAGAAAGGCACGACATAGGCTGCGCTTGTACCTTGCAAATATTGAAGTCGGTAAAACACCGGTTAAAACAGGGATTCCCAACGGGGTCGGTATCGACCCCTTGGGGGTCAATGAAGTTCTAGAGGGGGTCAATGTTGATCAGAGGGTCGATTAGGGGTCGATAGCTATAGCTGTTCGCTTTCGAGACATAGAAAATTTGGATGTGCCAACATGGCTTATAGATCCATTATAGTGCGATATATCTCGATATAATATTATGGTGCAAGAAGAGTTAATTGCGTTGAAGGAAGATGTTCAAGCACAACTCTTATTCAAAACATACGGAGACGTAAAGTTTTGGAATTTGAAAATCATCAGGGAAAAGTATCCACAATTACTAGTTTTTACAGAACCACTATTATTAACGTTCCCCTCTTCTTATTTGATGGAAGCAGGTTTTAGTCACCTCAACAACTTGCTGTGTAAAACAAGAAATAGATTGAATGTTTTCGAAAGAGGTGACTTAAGAATTGCATTAAGTAATTTTAAGCCAAATATTAAAAAAATAGTATCTACACAGCAAGCGCAGCCATCACATTGACGATTTTTCAACAAAATTTTGTAAAAGTGCTAGGGGGTCGATGTAAAAAACTGTTCTCTTACAAGGGGTCGATACAAGAAAAAGGTTGGGAATCCGTGGGTTAAAGGAAAAATCTTTTATTAAAGGTAGACAACCAAGTCGGCGCGCGGATCGATTGTCCGTTTAAGAGGACATCTTCTAGTGTCCCCGTCCGTTCAAAAGAATGTCCATTCAAGAGGAAGTTAACGCAATGCAAATTATATGAGAGTCGAACGGTTCTATGAGAAACTGTCCATCCAAGAGGGGTGTCCGTTTAAGAGGGGTGTCCGTTTAAGAGGGGTGTCCGCGAAGGGGAATTTCACTGTATATAAATTCTATACCATGAATCATGTCAATAAAATCATTACATTTTGTATATTACACCTGTATTACCATTTTTTTTTAAATTCATTAACATTTCTTACTCATAAAATTAAATTAAACTATTAATAAAAAAAAATTATAAAATATATTTCACGATAAGGTAAGTATAATTAGATATTTTAAAAATACCTCATAAAAAAATTCATTTCATATGATTAATTCTAATGACACATATTAAAATTTTAAAAATAGATCATAACTTCGTCATTTTTTATTATAATTTTTATTGCATATTACAATTGCATATTAAAAAATAATTTTTTAAATCATATTATTTTTTTTTTTTTTTTCAAAATACACTCTGTATATAAAAGATAAAGTAAATGTAATATCTAAAATGTGTTTATATTCGCTTATCGTTGAGTAACAATCGTATTAAAAATTGTTCTTAACGGTAACAAAGGTTCGCGATATACCAGGTTTAATCAGTGACTGGTATGTTATAATCGCCGTACGGGAAATTATTAACGCGGTATCACGCCGATTATAAAACGCACATATATGCTAAATATGCGTTTGGTACTATATCGATTTTTCCACGTAAAATACCGCACGTTACCATTTAATAATATTAATTACGCACGCGACGAACGCCGACGGGGTGTCCCCGGAAAAGGAAAAGCCGGACCGGCTTTCCACGTCCGTGTTGATTGGGGTCGCATTTGTACAAACAAGCAATACCCGAAATTAATTAAACGAAAACAATCGCGTTATTGGTTCTTTACCGAAACGCCAACATTGATACTAAAATGTTATAACTGTCAACAACAATACACTATGATTTATAAAAAAACCACCCTGTATTTTAAGAATATTTTTCTCGTACGTCTTTTTATTTAATTAGTTAATTTTTAAAAATTTATATCTTAGAAACTAATTGTTGTTAAACAAATTAAATTTTCAAAGTTGGTAAAAAAATTTTGACACTTTTAACCTAACTTAAGAAAATCGATCAACTTTAAAAATTCATCAAAAATTCATTTTTCAATTTTTTGATTTGATTCTTTTTCTAAATGAAACTTAAAACATTCTATTTTTGATTTTTTAAAACCGTTTTATTCTAAATGTTGTCAAAAAAATTAAAAAAATTTTCAAAGTTGGTTAAAAATTTCTGACAGTTCTAACCTAAGTTAAAAGGAACGATCAACTTTAAAAATTCATCAAAAATTCATTTTTCAATTTTTTGATTTGCTTTTTTTCTAAATAAAACTTAAAACATTCTATTTTTGATTTTTTAAAACCGTCTTATTCTAAATGTTGCCAAAAAATTAAAAAAAATTTCAAAGTTGGTTAAAAATTTCTGACAGTTCTAACCCAACTTAAGAAGAACGAATAACTTTAAAAATTCATCAAAAATTCATTTTTCAATTTCTTGATTTGATTTTTTCTCTAAATGAAACTTAAAACATTGTAGTTTTAATTAAAAAATACCTTTTTATTCTAAAAATTTCTGACAATTCTATCCCAATTTAAAAAAAACGATCAACTTTAAAAATTCATCAAAAATTCATTTTTCAACTTTTTGATTTGATTCTTTTTCTAGATGAAACCTAAAACATTCTAGTTTTAAATAAAAAAGACCGATTTCTTCTAAATGTTGACAAAAAAATTAAAAAAATGTTCAAAGTTGGTTAAAAATTTCTGACAGTTCTATCCCAACTTAAAAGGAACGATCAACTTTAAAAATTCATCAAAAATTCATTTTTAAAGATTTTGATTTGATTTTTTTCTAAATGAAACTTAAAACATTCTAATTTTAATTAAAAAAGACCGTTTTATTCTAAATGTTGTCAAAAAAATTAAAAAATTTTTCAAAGTTGGTTAAAGAATTTTAACAGTTTTAACCCAATTTAAAAAGAACGATCAACTTTAAAAATTCATCAAAAATTCATTTTTCAATTTTCTGATTTGATTCTTTTTCTAGATGAAACTTAAAACATTCTAATTTTAATTAAAAAAGTCCGTTTTATTCCAAGTGTTGTCAAAAAAATTTAAAAAAAATTTAAAGTTGGTTAAAAATTTTTGTCACTTTTAACCTAACTTAAGAAAATCGATCAACTTTAAAAATTCATCAAAAATTCATTTTTAAAGATTTAGATTTGATTCTTTTTTTAAATGAAACTTAAAACATTCTATTTTTGATTTTAAAAAACCGTTTCATTCTAAATGATGTCAAAAAAATTTCAAATTTGGTTAAAAATTTCTGACAGTTCTAATCCAACTTAAAAAGAACGATCAACTTTAAAAATTCATCAAAAATTCATTTTTCAATTTCTTGATTTGATTTCTTTTCTAAATGAAACTTAAAACATTCTATTTTTGATTTTAAAAAACCGTTTTATTCTAAATGTTGTCAAAAAAATTAAAAAAAATTTCAAAGTTGGTTAAAAATTTCTGACAGTTCTATCCCAACTTAAAAAAAACGATCAACTTTAAAAATTCATCAAAAATTCATTTTTCAATTTCTTGATTTGATTTTTTTCTAAATGAAACTTAAAACATTCTATTTTTGATTTTAAAAAACCGTTTTATTCTAAATGTTGTCAAAAAAATTAAAAAAATTTTCAAAGTTGGTTAAAAATTTCTAACAGTTCTAACCCAACTTAAAAGAACGATCAACTTTAAAAATTCATCAAAAATTCATTTTTCAATTTTTTGATTTAATTTTTTTTCTAAATGAAACTTAAAACATTCTATTTTTGATTTAAAAAGACCGTTTTATTCTAAATGTTGTCAAAAAAATTAAAAAAATTTTCAAAGTTGGTTAAAAATTTCTGACAGTTCTATCCCAACTTAAAAAGAACGATGAACTTTAAAAATTCATCAAAAATTCATTTTTAAAGATTTTGATTTGATTCTTTTTCTAGATGAAACTTAAAACATTCTAGTTTTAATTAAAATAGACCGATTTATTCTAAATGTTGTCAAAAAAATTTTAAAAATTTTCAAAGTTGGTAAAAAATTTTTGAGTTGAACAAAAATTCTTTTGGTTAAAAAATCATTTTTAAAAATTCATATCTCAAAAACTAATTATTAATAAGATTTGAAATTTGATGAGAATTTAAATTGAAACTTAATCTTTATTTTGACCAGAGATGAATTTTCTACGATTTTTAGTTTTTCCCTCAAATGAGAAAATGTAACTAAACATCCTTAATGGAAGTTTTTTAAAAGTACTTCTTAATTACACAACTAGATACCGCCACCATACAGGAACGAAATTTACTAAAGTTCACTACAGTCTATTTCACACCTTTAATTTTGATCCTAACATAACTAAAATTTTTTTTAAAAAACCCTTTAAAGACTTTACAATTTTAATTTTAAAATCATCAACCTAAATAATCTTTAATTCTAAATTAATTTTAATCATTTAGATGAAAATAATCATTAAAATAAAAATGATTTTTTATGTTGAGATCATAAATTACGTCTATGAACCTTTCTACGTTGTAAAGTCTGTTCCTTTTTGACTGAATAGATGGCGTTGGTATTATAAACAAACCTGTTGGTTTGAGCCGGTTACACTTGGGAACCACATGAGTCTTGTTAGTTGTAATTTGTTCGCTTGGCGGTCAAGATGGACTTAGATGCGACTGCTGATTTGGTAAGACTTTTAGATTAAAACCTTTAGCTTGAATTTAATTCAAAATAAATTCAATTGGGAATTGTCATATAGGTTAGGGCGAGGCTTAGTGGTACTATTGCCCTTCTAAGACGCCCCGAGCTCTTAGGACGTCGCGAATACCATAGATTATTAGACAAACTCCATCAAGAACTAATAGAGTTACTTCGTGAAGCTAACCTTATTGCTAACACTTTGTTACATTCAATTGAAGGACAATATGCAATTCACGGACATCATATTCCTCCTACTCATCATATGTTTGAGATAAACTTCCTTTGTATGATGAATATAAACAATTTAAACGAGGAAACAGTTATTAAAATGTATAACTACCTAATTAAAGGATTGTCACTTCATGCAGAGATATATAACTTACTTCGTTGTCTTGATAAAATCATAAGAAAGTATATTTTAAAACAATTCGAAACCGAAATTCTTCGTAAAATGCAATCCCTTGCTGGACCAAGTGATAAAAAGTGCCTACGACTTGTTGTAACAATTATAACATACATTATTAACAATTGGGATACCGAAGAAGAACACAAAAGCCTCTTCGATACACTCTTCACATTAATGAAATGGTCAAAATTGGAATTTTACATATGTTCCAACGTATTAGATAAATTAAAGAAAGATATTCCTACCTACCAAATAATTTTGGAAAGAATTTTCCAAGGATTTCAAGAAAATCATACAGCTTACGCAGCTAATTTACTACTTAAGGACGTTTTAGCAGCTTGTGTTGACAACGAAGAGTTGTATAAACTCATCGAAGATGATGTTACTTCACTTTTGGAACAAGAAATTACCCAAAGGTAATTATTTTGTTACTTGTTCTTAAATAATAACCTTTGTAATCTAATGTAATGCGAATAATTTGTAAACTAACTTTGTAAAATGATATGCTTTTGTATTGATAAGCTTTTACATGTTGTATTGACTAATCGTTTCTAAGCACTGTTGATTAGATTAACACTTTAATCTTTGGAATTTGAAAATAGGTGTTGTATAGCTCAAATATTTTTGATTAGATTAGTTTGTGTTATGCATTTTTTGTGTCTGATATTTTTCTTATTCATTTTTTGATTTTATTCTTATTGTTTTTTAATTTTTTAAATTTCTTTTTTAATATATTATGTACAATAAAGTAAGTTATTAAACGTATTTTTTTTTTTAATTTTTTGGGTAATATTTAAAGGGAATTTGACTTTTTTATTACAAAATAGAATATTTTAGCTTTCAATGAATACAAATTTCATTTCTTAATTTAAAAAAATAAAGTCTCCACGATTTTTTAAATTTGGTCAATATTTTTAAAAGTTAGGTTAAAAAAATTTTTAGTCATCTTTAAGAATTTCTTTAATTTTTTGGGTAATATTTAGAGGGAATTTGACTTTTTTATATCAAAACAGAATATTTTAGCTTTCAATTAATACAAATTTCATTTCTTAATTTAAAAAAATTAAGTCTCCACGATTTTTTAAAGTTGATCGAAATTTTTAAAAGTTAGGTTAACCATAAAAAATTTTAGTCAACTTTATGATTTTTTTAAATTTTTTGGGTAATAATTAGAACAAAACTGACTTTTTTATTACAAAATAGAATAATTTAGCTTTCAATGAATACAAATTTCATTTCTTAATTTAAAAAAATAAAGTCTCCACGATTTTTTAAATTTGGTCAATATTTTTAAAAGTTAGGTTAAAAAAATTTTTAGTCATCTTTAAGAATTTTTTTAATTTTTTGGGTAATATTTAGAGGGAATTTGACTTTTTTATATCAAAACAGAATATTTTAGCTTTCAATTAATACAAATTTCATTTCTTAATTTAAAAAAATTAAGTCTCCACGATTTTTTAAAGTTGATCGAAATTTTTAAAAGTTAGGTTAACCATAAAAAATTTTAGTCAACTTTATGATTTTTTAAAATTTTTTGGGTAATAATTAGAACAAAACTGACTTTTTTATTACAAAATAGAATAATTTAGCTTTCAACGAATACAAATTTCATTTCTTAATTAAAAAAAATAAAGTCTCCACGATTTTTTAAATTTGATGGAAATTTTTAAAAGTTAGGTTAATTATAAAAAATTTTAGTCACCTTTATGATTTTTTTTTTAATTTTTTGGGTAATAATTAGAACAAAAATGACTCTTTTATTACAAATTAGAATATTTTAGCTTTCAATTAATACAACTTTCATTTCTTAATTAAAAAAAAATAAAGTCTCCACGATTTTTTAAATTTGGTCAATGTTTTTAAAAGTTAGGTTAAAAAAATTTTTAGTCATCTTTAAGAATTTTTTTAATTTTTTGGGTAATAATTATAACAAAATTGACTTTTTTATTACAAAATAGAATAATTTAGCTTTCAATGAATACAAATTTCATTTATTAATTAAAAAAAATAAAGTCTCCACGATTTTTTAAAGTTGATCGAAATTTTTAAAAGTTAGGTTAACCATAAAAAATTTTAGTCAACTTTATGATTTTTTTAATTTTTTTTGGTAATAATTAGAACAAAACTGACTTTTTTATTACAAAATAGAATAATTTAGCTTTCAATGAATACAAATTTCATTTCTTAATTAAAAAAAATAAAGTCTCCACGATTTTTTAAATTTGATGGAAATTTTTAAAAGTTATGTTAATTATAAAAAATTTTAGTCATCTTTATGAATTTTTTTTAATTTTTTGGGTAATAATTAGAACAAAAATGACTCTTTTATTACAAATTAGAATATTTTAGCTTTCAATTAATACAACTTTCATTTCTTAATTAAAAAAAATAAAGTCTCCACGATTTTTTAAATTTGGTCAATGTTTTTAAAAGTTAGGTTAAAAAAAATTTTAGTCATCTTTAAGAATTTTTTTAATTTTTTGGGTAATAATTATAACAAAATTGACTTTTTTTTATTTCGAAATAAAATATTTTAGCTTTCATTTAATACAAATTTCATTTCTTAATTTAAAAAAATAAAGTCTTCACGATTTTTTAAACTTGGTCAAAATTTTCAAAAAAAGTCAGGTTAACTGTTAAAAATTTTTGTTAGCTTTATGAAATTTGATATTCATAAAGCGTGATGACATTCGACGATTTTAGAAAATTTTGGACGAAATTTTACAATTTTAAGACAAATTAGACGAAATTTTAGACAATTTCATATGAAATTAGGCGAAATTTTGGACGAAATCCGACGATTTTAGAAAATTTTAGATGAAATTACACAATTTTAGGACAAATTAGAAGAAATTTCACAATTTTAGGACAAATTGGACGACATTCTAGACAATTTCATATGAAATTAGGCGAAATTTTGGACGAAATTCGACGATTTTAGAACATTTTAGATGAAATTTCACAATTTTAGGATAAATGAGACGAAATTCTAGACAATTTGATATGAAATTGGGTGACAATTTTGATTAAATTTTGGGATTTTAAGCTAAATTGAGTTTTTTTTAATGAAATTCAAAAATTTTAGATAAAATTCAATAATGTTGGACGATTTTATACGAAATTTCATGAAATTTTTTATAAAATTGTATGATTTTTGATGAAATTAGATTAAATTCAATCATTATATATGAAATTGGGGACAATTTTAGACGAAATTCGACGCTTTTAGAAAATTTTAGATGAAATTTTTGAATTTTAAGCTAAATTAACCCTTTAACGGTCAAGACTCTGGGGGTGTAAAATAATCAAATTTTTTCTAACGTACATGTTGTTTAAGCTTCCCGGGGAAACTGTGAGACTTTGAGCTGTATGGTACAAGTGGTACATATTTGTACCAGCAAGCGTTAAAGGATTAAATGATTTTTAAAATGAATATCAAAAATTTTAGTTGAAATTAAAGGAAATTCAATCATTTTACGCGATTTTATACGAAATTTCATTGAATTTTTTATGAAATTGGGCAAAATTTTAGACGAAATTCGACGATTTTTTAAAATTTTAGATGAAATTTCAGAATTTTAAGCTAAATTAAGTGATTTTTTAAATAAAAATTGAAAATTTTAGATGAAATTAAAGGAAATTCAATCATTTTAGACGATTTTATACGAAATTTGATGAAACTTTTGGTACAATTTGACGATTTTAGAACATTTTAGAGGAAGTTTCATAAGTTTAGAACAAGCTCAGTTATTTTTTTAATGAAATTGGGCGAAAATTTGGATGAAATTTTGCAATTTTAAGCTAAATTAGTTTTTTTTAATGAAATTCAAAAATTTTAGATTAAATTAAAGGAAATTCAATAATTTTAGACGATTTTATATGAAATTTCATGAAATTTTGTATAAAGTTCTATGATTTTTTATGAAATTCAATAATTTTATATGAAATTGGGCAAAATTTTAGACGAAATTCGGCGATTTTAAAACATTTCAGATGAAATTTCAAAATTTTAAGCTAAATTAAGTCGTTTTCTTAATGAAATTCGAAAATTTTAAGTGAACTTTGACGAAATTCGACAATTTTAGACAATTTCATACGAAATTTTGTATAAAATTCGACAATTTTAGAAGAATTTAGACGAAATTTCAGAATTTTAGGCTAAATTAAGTCGTTTTCTTAATGAAATTCAAAAATATTTGAGAAAATTAGACGAAATTCGAGAATTTCAGGCAATTTCATACGAAATTTTGTGCAAAATTCGACGATTTTAGAAAATTTTAGATGAAATTACAAAATTTTGAGCTAAATTAATTCGATTTTTTAATGAAATTCGAAAATTTTAAATGACCTTAGACGAAATTCGACAATTTCAGACGAAATTTTGTATATAATTCAACGAATTTAGAAAATTTTAGATAAAATTTCATAATTTTAGGCTAAATTAAGTTGTTTTCTTAATGAAATTCGAAAATTTTTGATGAAATTAGACGAAATTCGACAATTTCATACGAAATTTTGTACAAAATTCGACGATTTTAGAAAATTTTAAACGAAATTTCACAATTCTAAGCTAAATTAATTCGATTTTTTAATGAAATTCAAAAATTTTAGACGAAATTCGACAATTTTAGACAATTTCAGACGAAATTTTGTATATAATTCAACGAATTTAGAAAATTTTAGATAACATTTCATAATTTTAGGCTAAATTAACTCGTTTTTTTTTTAATGAAATTCGAAAATTTTTGATGAAATTAGACGAAATTCGAGAATTTCAGGCAATTTCATACGAAATTTTGTACAAAATTCGACGATTTTTGAAAATTTTAGACGAAATTTCACAATTTTAAGCTAAATTAATTCGATTTTTTAATTAAATTCGAAAATTTTATTTGAAATTAAACGAAATTCGACAAATTTAAACAATTTCATATGAAATTGGCGAAAGTTTTGTATAAAATTCGACGATATTAGAAAATTATAGACGAAATTTCACAATTTTAACCTAAATCAAATCGGTTATTCAATGAAATTTTAAAAATTTAGGTGAAATTTTACGAAAATCGACAATTTTAGACAACTTCATACGAAATTTTATATAAAATTGGACAATTTGACAAAATTCTAGAAGACATTTCACAATTTTAGGCTGAATTAAGTTAGTTTTTTTATGAAATTCAAAAATTTTAGACGATTTTTTGCGAAATTTCATGAAATTTTGTATAAAGTTCGACGGTTTTTGATGAAATTAGATGAAATTTAATAATTTTAAATAATTTTACACGAAATTTCACAATTTGACAACAAATTAGACGAAATTATAGACAATTTCATATGAAATTGGTCGAAAATTTTGCTGATATATTGCAATTTTAAGCTAAATTAAGTTTTTTTTATGAAATTCAAAAATTTTAGATGAAATTAAAGAAAATTCAATAATTTTAGACCATGTTATACGAAATTTCATGAAATTTTGTATAAAATTCTATGATTTTTTTAATGAAATTAGATGAAATTCAATAATTTTATATGAAATTGGGCAAAATTTTAGGCGAAATTCAACGATCTTAGACGAAATTTCACAATTTTAGGACAATTTAGACGAAATTCTAAACAATTTCATATGAAATTGGTCGAAAAATTGGATGAAATTTTGTATAAAATTCTATGATTTTTTTATGAAATTCGATAATTTTATATGAAATTAGGCAAAATCTTAGACGAAATTCGACGATTTTGCAAAATTTTAGATGAAATTAAAGGAAATTCAATCATTTTAGACAATTTTATATGAAATTTGATTAAATTTTTGATACAATTTGATGATTTTAGAAAATTTTAGACGAAATTTCACAATTTTAGGACATATTCTGTTATTTTTTTTAATGATATTCAACAATTTTTGATAAAATTAGATAAAATTCAATAATTTTAGAAATTTTTTTTTTTTTGATAATTTTGCAGGAAAATAAATAATTGTCTAACGATTTTTAAATTCACAGAATAAAAAGATAAAGTTACCTAACGATTTTTTTTTTACTTATCTTATAAAATAATAATAAAAATATTCTTGTTTATTTGGGTTTTTATATTTTATATGTAATATACAGGTGTCCCAGAACTCAGTTGCCAAACGCTAACCACGCATTCTAGAGCTGAGTTCATGCCGATTCAACGAAAAAGTCCTTAGCCGAAATTACTTCCTAAGAGAACTTACCCTGGTAGCGCTTAACACCTTTACGATGGCAATAAAAAAATTGTTTTGTCAACAAACAATGAAGCATTTCGAAGTTTACAAACGCTCAAAATTTCATTGTGATAGCTAAATCGTTATTAAGATATTTCGAAGAAAACATGATCAAACACGTCATCTTCAGGATGCTCCAGTTCTCTTAGGAAGCAATTTCGCATGAGGACTTTTTCATTGAATCGGGATGAAATCAGCTCTGGAATGCGTGGTTTGCGTTTGGCAACTGAGTTCTGGGACACTCTGTATAAAGTGAACTTTCATAAAAATACCTGTATATAGTATATAGCATGTAATATATTAATTTCAGCTGGTTTAAGAATTTGCTTTTGTTTAATTTTTTTATTCTTGCTTTAAGTTTTATTTTTGTTTTATTTTATTATTATTTTTTTTAAGCTTTATTTAAGATACCAACCGGAAAAATAAATTAATATAAAATAAAAATATTTTATCTGCATGATGGTGATGGTAGAATTTTTTTTTTTTTTTCTTTTTTAATTAAATTTCAAACAACAAATTTAATACATATAAATATTTTTTTAGAACATTACACTCCTCAATTTTAACATATGTAATACCAACAATGTCGCATGGAGCTCGTTCAAAGTTTATAAAACGAAGTCCTTCGTTCAAATTAATTTACCGACTTCAGGTAATAAAGCATTATTGTCACAAAAACTACTTAACGAATGTAGACATCGATTTGATACACGAAATAACCGCAAAAGAACTTCAAGATAGATCCATAATAAGCTTAGTTTGGGATATGTGTTGTATGTTTACAAGTTCCGAACGTTACGTTCAAGAAGAGCACTTCCGTTTACTTATGAAGTGTATAAAAACTCGTTTTACCCAAATCGACGAAAATATGCAACATAACATTCACGCGTTTTTAAGTCAAGTTTTGATTTCGATGATTGAAAATAATCGACCGTTGTATATCGAATTTTACCTAGAGTTGGATAAATTCGTTAGAAGCCTTCCGGAAAAATATTCTCGTCCGAGAAAAGACGTAGCGGTTCAAATCGTAATGGAAATTCACGCTCGAACATTATTTTTAATGTCACAATCGTATTTATCTATAAAAGCGAAAGTTCCAATTCGAAACAACGCGGCTTTTAACACCCAAGAAAATCCTTTGAGAGAAGTACACGAAAGATATTTAGATGGTGGATGGGATATAATTAAACAAGTTGTATTAAGAGGAGTTGGAGGAAATTATATATACGATTTAATCGATCCGTATAAATTCAGTTACGACCATGAATTTACTGTAACTTTAAAAGAATCTTTAATGGCTCTTCTAAGCAATCCGAATTTAGATAAATTAGAAAATATACGCACTTATACGAAAATTTTAAAGAAAATCTACCAAGATTATGGAAAAACACACGAATTAGAACGTCTTTTAGACGATGTTTTAAATTATTTACTTGGACAATATAATAATATAAAAGGCGCTGAAGATATAATGATTTATTTAGCAAATCCCGTTTATACAAGCGCTGAATCTCTTACGGTAATCGCTAAAGATTATATCGGCGAAGAAGCGATGTTATTTCTATTTAATCTTTGCGAAGACATCATTACGAATACTTTAACCATAAGCGCAACTTGTCCGGATGTTTACGCGAAGAAATTTATCGACGAAATTTTCACCTCGCATTTAGAACTTTTGAGAACGTCCGTGTTGAGGTTTTGCGACCCAAGCGTTCACAATCCGCCGTTGGATAAATTTTTATATTTATGCGAACAAGTAATGTGTCAAACGAAACTTCGCAGAGCTACTTCCGTAGCTTTAAAATGCGCATTTCAAATTGTCAAATTTTGCCAGAAACCTTTAAACACCGGAATTACTAATTATTTAATCGATCGGTTAAATAATCATTTGGAAGAAGTTGAACAAGCTGCTATTAACAGATGTTCGGGAAATAAAGAAATGATTTTATTGACTTTTAAAGTCTTAGCCAGCGAACCGGTTAGTTTATTTCATTAATAATTTTAAAAATACATTTTATTTTTTCTTTAAAATAATTTTTATTTTTCAGGATAAATTTGTAAAATATTTTTCGAAAATGTTAACCGTTTCTCAAGGTTATCAAGATTTACATCTTAATGCCATTGAAGCTATTTGTAGCGAATCTAAGCTGAAGGATTTAACAGCTCCCTTTCTTGTACAAGTTTTCAGGAAAACTATTAGTGTTATGGAACATCCTAATTTTACAAACAGGTAAAATAAAAAAAAGTTTATCAACATTCAATTAATCCATTATTATTAAAAATTCCATTTTTCATCAAATGGAAACTAATTTTGAAACTTTGAAAAATTGTGAACGAAGTATCATCAAATTAAAGAAGAATTTTAATAAAATCCTGAAAAATATTTATCAAATCAAAAACGAATTATTAAATTTTGATCAATTTTAAACGAAATTTCATAAAATAAAGACGAATTTTTATCAAATCCGAAAAAAATGTATTAAACCAAAAACGAATTTTGAAATTTGCATGAATTTTCATCGAAATTTCATAAAATAAAAACGGATTTTTAATAGAATTTGAAAGAATTGTTATCAAATTAAAAGAGAGATTAAAATTTCGATTAATTTTAAGCGAAATTTTACAAAATGAAGACGAATTTTAATAAAATCTGAAAGAATTTTTACTAAATTAAAAGAAAGGTTGAAATTTCCGTTAATTTTAAACGAAATTTTATAAAATGAAGAAGAATTTTAATAAAATCTGAAAGAATTTTTACTAAATTAAAAGAAAGGTTGAAATTTCGGTTAATTTTAAACGACATTTCATAAAATAAAAACGAATTTTAATAAAATCCGAAAGAATTGTTATCAAATTAAAAGAGAGATTGAAATTTTGATTAATTTTAAGCGAAATTTTATAAAATAAAGACGAATTTGAATAAAAATCCTATAGAATTTTTACTAAATTAAAAGACAGATTGAAATTTCGATTAGTTTTAAGCCAAATTTTATAAAATGAAGACGAATTTTAATAAAATTCGAAAGAATTTTTATCAAAAGAAAAGGAATTTTGAAATTTTGATCAATTTTAAACGAAATTTCATAAATTAAAAACGAAATATAATAAAATCGAAAAGAATTGTTATGAAATTAACAGAGAGATTGAAATTTCGATTAATTTTAAGCGAAATTTTATAAAATGAAGACGAGTTTTAATAAAATTCGAAAGAATTTTTATCAAAACAAAAGGAATTTTAAAAGGTTGATCAATTTTAAACAAAAGTTCATAAAATAAAAACGGATTTTAATAAAATCCGAAAGAATTGTTATCAAATTAAAAGAAAGGTTGAAATTTCGATTAATTTTAAGCGAAATTTTATAAAATGAAGACGAATTTTAATAAAATCCGAAAAAATTTTTATCAAAACAAAACGAATTTTGAAATTTTGATCAATTTTAAATAAAAGTTCGGTTAACATTAAACAAAATTTTATAAAATCAAAACGGATTTTAATAAAATCCAAAAGAATTGTTATCAAATTAAAAGAGAGATTGAAATTTCGATTAATTTTAAGCGAAATTTTATAAAATGAAGACGAATTTTAATAAAATCTGAAAGAATTTTTACTAAATTAGAAGAAAGGTTGAAATTTCGGTTAATTTTAAACGAAATTTCATAAAATAAAAACGAATTTTAATAAAATCCGAAAGAATTGTTATCAAATTAAAAGAAAGATTGAAATTTCGATTAATTTTAAACGACATTTTATAAAATAAAGACGAATTTAAATAAAAACTATAAACATTTTTACTAAATTAAAAGAAAGATTCAAATTTCGATTAGTTTTAAGTCAAATTTTATAAAATGAAGACGAATTTTAATAAAATTCGAAGAATTTTTATCAAAACAAAAGGAATTTTGAAATTTTGATCAACTTTAAGCGAAATTTCATAAAATAAAAACGGATTTTAATAAAACCCAAAAGAATTGTTATGAAATTAAGAGAGAGATTGAAATTTCGATTAATTTTAAGCGAAATTTTATAAAATGAAGACGAGTTTTAATAAAATTCGAAAGAATTTTTATCAAAACAAAAGGAATTTTAAAATGTTGATCAATTTTAAACAAAAGTTCATAAAATAAAAACGGATTTTAAGCGAAATTTTATAAAATAAAGACGAATTTTAATAAAATTCGAAGAATTTTTATCAAAACAAAAGGAATTTTGAAATTTTGATCAACTTTAAGCGAAATTTCATAAAATAAAAACGGATTTTAATAAAACCCAAAAGAATTGTTATGAAATTAAGAGAGAGATTGAAATTTCGATTAATTTTAAGCGAAATTTTATAAAATGAAGACGAGTTTTAATAAAATTCGAAAGAATTTTTATCAAAACAAAAGAAATTTTAAAATGTTGATCAATTTTAAACAAAAGTTTATAAAATAAAAACAGATTTTAAGCGAAATTTTATAAAATAAAGACGAATTTTAATAAAATCTGAAAAAATTTTTACTAAATTAGAAGAAAGGTTGAAATTTCGGTTAATTTTAAACGAAATTTCATAAAATAAAATCGAATTTTAATAAAATCCGAAAGAATTGTTATCAAATTAAAACAAAGATTGAAGCTTCGATTAATTTTAAACGACATTTTATAAAATAAAGACGAATTTAAATAAAAACCATAAAAATTTTTACTAAATTAAAAGAAAGATTCAAATTTCGATTAGTTTTAAGCCAAATTTTATAAAATGAAGACGATTTTTAATAAAATTCGAAAGAATTTTTATCAAAACAAAAGGAATTTTGAAATTTTGATCAACTTTAAGCGAAATTTCATAAAATAAAAACGGATTTTAATAAAACCCAAAAGAATTGTTATGAAATTAACAGAGAGATTGAAATTTCGATTAATTTTAAGCGAAATTTTATAAAATGAAGACGAGTTTTAATAAAATTCGAAAGAATTTTTATCAAAACAAAAGGAATTTTAAAATGTTGATCAATTTTAAACAAAAGTTCATAAAATAAAAACGGATTTTAAGCGAAATTTTATAAAATAAAGACGAATTTTAATAAAAATCCGAAAGAATTTTTATTAAATTAAAAGAAAGGTTGAAATTTCGATTAATTTTAAACAAAATTTTATAAAAGTAGTGAGAATTTTTGATGAATTGAAGACCTTGGCTTGAAGAGGATGTATGCATTATATTATTATTCGAGAAATTAATCAAAGAAATTTCTTTTAAATCCAGAAAATCCAGTTTACATACAATACATTTAATTTTAGGAAAAGAAAATAAGATAGATTACTTAGTACTTTTTAAATAAAAATGAGTTGAAAAAAAAGCACTGGTGTTGCTTTTTTAAGATTTATTTGCTTAACTCATTACTGGTCGCTAAAAATTCTTACTTCACCCGACGTTAAGCCGGGCATGGTTAACCTAGCGATCATTTAACCCATTCGAGACCGATCGCACACCGTGTGTGCAATTGATTTCCGAGGCTATAAGACGGATTGCACACCGTGTGTGCAATAACAGTAAATGAACTATATAAAGAAAAAAAAGTTTCGCTCCTGGGGAGCGTGTTCGAAAAATATCATCGTCTCGAATGGGTTAAATACTGCCAATATACAATGCTATGTAAAGCCAAGAGTCGATATAGTTTATACCAATGGCGTCTAAATTAATAATATTGATGAAAGTGAATATAAGCAAATAATTACCAAGTTTATTCAAATAAAACTATAATAAGTGAATATGAGAAATAACTAGTGAATTTATTTAAATTTAAAAAAGTGTCTAATTTGAAAATTGAATTTCCAGTAATCCCATTTAAGATAGTAGCTTTCAAAATATTTTTCTATACATAAAGGCATCTGACAATGTCCGTACATGAAGCAGGATTCTTTTCTTTTGCCGTAATTTTTGCACATTTTCCAACATTTGTGAGAAAACTTTTCGTTCCCCATTTTCGTTCCCCAAACTACAATTTTGTCAGCCTGTGCGTTTTTATGCCTCCTGAAAGTCTAGTTGGTGCATCTTTACGAGAGATTCGTTTTGATGGATCTCTAGGTTTTGGTGCAACCTTTAGTTACTTGTAGTAAATAAGAGGCAAATTTTATTCTTTTTGTCGAATTCGGTTTTTTGTTCATTTGACTCTTTTTCTAATGATTGGATAAAAAGAAAAAAAATTGATTTGCAAAATCAAAACCATTTATATACATAATGCTTTCTGATTTTTTTTTATCATTTCACCAGTTTTTCGATTTAGTTTCGGTTTCTATCAGTCGCGCCTGATGTATTATGAAAATCATATCTTTTGTTTTTTGTTTGTCTTGCGATGCGCCTAAACAAACAATAAAACAAACTGATTGCATAGAAAACGTATTAGTACGTCAACGGCTTCCGGATTGGGAAGAAAAAATGACGTATTATTACGTCAACGGCCGATAATGAGTTAAAAAATGTGGCTAATATCCTTTTACATGTAAAAATAAACTGTGATTTGAAACAACTTAAGAATTCAAAGTAAGAGATTACTTATCAACGAGTGAGTAATCTTCATCCATATGCTCTACTTCGATTGTTGATTGTTTCTTGATGATTGAAATTTTTAGCATCGATTTCCAAATAAAATTGTTGGTTCACTTTGGATAATACACAAAAAAAGATTTAATAAAAGTTTAGAAAAAGGGTAACAATATACAGAATTTGCCTTTGAGGCAGGAAAATTTAAAGTTTTTGCATTGTGAAATGTTGGTAAATTTTCGCTTAAGATTTGAAGAATGTTTTCCTAGAAACGGCTTTCCCTTAAGCGCCGTTAATTTTAAAAAAGAAAATGATATGGTTTTCTGAATTCAAACTTGTAAAAAAGAGTTCAGAGAAATAATATTTGTCGAAAAAATGGAACACTTCACAATTTCTCGCTTCGCTAGCGGATTCTGTATATGCAAAATTACATCATAATTTTCAGTAAAAGGGTTTATGCCACATAACCGTAAATATGTACTATAGCCCGAAATGAAGCTGCTCCGTGAAAAGAAAGATGAAAAAGTAAGCTCCCTCTCCGTAACATTGCTGGGTACTCTTTCATCTTTCTCTTCATGGTGCAGCTTAATTTCGGGTTATAGTACCTGTTGCTCTTCGGAGGATGATGAATTCTTTTGATTATCACTTTCAATATAGTTTCTGTCTCTTACGCTATTATCTGTGTCAAACTCATAACTATTTTTTTCGTTTTAATTACCAGAAAATTGGAGAAAATCTGAAAACGTCATTTTACCGCACCGGGGCTTATTGAAGAATCGCTAAAAGTAGTTGCATGCGGCTAATACCTTAATTTCTGAATCATTTGGATCTCAGTTTTTTTAATTTTTGTGGCTTGCACCCTTTTTACGCCAAGGTCTTCAATTAGAAGGAATTTTCAGCAACGTTCGAGAAATTTCATAAAACAAATTGGAATTTTTTGAAATTATGACGATATAAAACGAATTTTACAAAACGATATAAAACAAATTTTACAAAACTAAAACGAATTTTTAATAAAATCCGAAAAAAGAATTTTCAAATCGAAAAGAAGTTTCAAAAATATCCAAAGATGTTTTAAAATATTCATAAATTTCAAGCGAAATTTTATAGAACGAAGACAAATTTTAATAAAATCTGTAAGAATTTTATAAAATTTGGGCGAATTTTCAACGATGTTTGAGAAATTTTATGAAGCTAAGGCCCTCCGCATACGGAGCGACTGTTTTGCAGCTCGAGTTTCAAATCAGTTGGAGACACCAACCGTTTGATGACTTTCCCCGTGTACGAGAATGAAAATCCACACACGAGTCAACAAAAATGAGACCAGTTTGCAATCAGTACCCAACTAGTTGAATACGACTGTTTTTCCCGGTCGCGAAACAGTTTCAGTTGCATGGTTGCATGTTATACAAATACGTTTCGCTGTTTTTCCTTTCGGTATGGATCAGGAAGCTAACAAATTTTTTTAGAAAAGTAGAAAAATATGAACTATTTTCTATATATCTCTTATATATCTATTTTTGTTACTTGTTTAGCACATACGCCTCAATTACAATAAATTAGGGCTTGATTTCATACTTAAACTAAAGTTCATATTATCCCTCCGTGTGTATACTGGGTCTTTGAAGGAACAGTCAAAATTTCCGTTTTTCTGACTTTTCAGACGATTGTTTCATTTTTATTGACAACAGTTTTAAACTTTTGAATTTGGTAACTGCTCGGCCATGTAGTAGACGCTTCAATAAGTAACTCAGAATTTTTCTAGAATTTTTGAAAGCCTAGAAAACTTTCAAAACATGCCTGTTCCCTAAAAGACCCAGTATACACACCGTGTCTCAAAAAATATAGTATACACACGCCGGGTTAAATGTTTATGTCCACTTTAGTGTTGTTTTCATAAGTACGGGTTAGAACTGCTAAACATATGAGCAAAATTGTCTTCATAAGAAAACGTATGTATTTCTCTTGTAAGTGGATAATATCAACTGATTCAAAACTAGTCCCGCTAGTGTTGCTTTCTGGCTGCAAACTTGTTGTATTCATAATCGATTCGAAACTCGAGCAAATCAGTCGCTCCGTGTGTGGAGGGCCTAACTAGAAATTTTAGAAATTAACACAAGTTTTAGGGAAATTAAGACAAATTAAAGCGGCTTTTGTATTGGGATTAAAGCGTATTTTAAAATTTTCATCAATATTGGATGAAATTTGATAAAATTAAGGCGAATTTTAATAAAATCCAAAACAATTTTATAAAATTAAAGCAGATTTTAAATAATTCTCAACTAATTTCGATTAATTTTACAAAATTAAAACGAATTTTGGGAAAATTAAGACAAATGAAAACAAATGTTATAAAATTAAGACGAATTTTAATAAAATCCGGAAAAGTTTTTATCGAATCAAAATGAATTTAAAAATTTTGATCAATTTTAGAGGAAATTTCATAAAATTAAGAAGAATTTTAGTAAAATTAAGACGAATTTTACTAAAACCCAAACAATTTTTTAAAATTAATTCGGATTTTAAACGAATTCTCAACTAATTTCGATTAATTTTACAAAAATAAATCGAATTTTGGAAGAATTAAGACAAATGAAAAGAAATGTTACAAAATTAAGACAAATTTTAATAAAATCCGGAAAAACTTTTATCGAATCAAAGCAAATTAAAAAATGTTTATCAATTTTAAATTAAGTTTCATAAAATTAAGAAGAATTTTAGTCAAATTAAGACGAATTTTAACAAAACCCAAACAATTTTTTAAAATTAAGGCGGATTTTAAACGAATTCTCAACTAATTTCGATTAATTTTACAAAAATAAATCGAATTTTGGAAAAATTAAGACAAATGAAAAGAAATGTTACAAAATTAAGACAAATTTTAATAAAATCCGGAAAAACTTTTATCGAATCAAAACGAATTTAAAAATTTTTATCAATTTTAAAAGAAGTTTCATAAAATTAAGAAGAATTTTACTAAAATTAAAACGAATTTTACCAAAACCCAAACAATTTTATAAAATTAAGGCGGATTTTAAACGAATTCTCAACTAATTTCGATTAATTTTACAAAATTAAGACGAATTTTAATAAAATCCAGAAAAATTTTTATCGAATCAAAACGAATTAAAAAATTCTGATCAATTTAAAAAGAAGTTTCATAAAATTAAGAATTTTACTAAAATTAAAACGAATTTTACCAAAACCCAAACAATTTTATAAAATCAAGGCGGATTTTAAACGAATTCTCAACTAATTTCGATTAATTTTACAAAATTAGGACGAATTCTAATAAAATCCAGAAAAATTTTTATCGAATCAAAACGAATTAAAAAATTCTGATCAATTTAAAAAGAAGTTTCATAAAATTAAGAAGAATTTTACTAAAATTAAAACGAATTTTACCAAAACCCAAACAATTTTATAAAATTAAGGCGGATTTTAAACGAATTCTCAACTAATTTCGATTCATTTTACAAAATTAAAACGAATTTTGGGAAAATTAGGACAAATGAAAACAAATGTTACAAAATTAAGACGAATGCTAATAAAATCCGGAAAAATTTTTATCGAATCAAAACGAATTTAAAAATTTTTATCAATTTTAAAGGAAGTTTCATAAAATTAAGGCGGATTTTAAACGAATTCTCAACTAGTTTCGATTAATTTTACAAAAATAAATCGAATTTTGGAAAAATTAAGACAAATGAAAACAAATGTTACAAAATTAAGACGAATTTTAACAAAATTCGGAAAAATTTTTATCGAATCAAAACGAATTTAAAAGTTTGATCAATTTTAAAGGAAGTTTCATAAAATTAAGAAGAATTTTAGTAAAATTAAGAAGAATTTTAGTAAAATTAAGACGAATTTTACTAAAATCCAAAACAATTTTATAAAATTAAGGCGGGTTTTAAACGAATTCTCAACTAATTTCGATTCATTTTACAAAATTGAAACGAATTTTGGGAAAATTAGGACAAATGAAAACAAATGTTACAAAATTAAGACGAATTTTAACAAAATTCGGAAAAATTTTTATCGAATCAAAACGAATTTAAAAGTTTGATCAATTTTAAAGGAAGTTTCATAAAATTAAGAAGAATTTTAGTAAAATTAAGAAGAATTTTAGTAAAATTAAGACGAATTTTACTAAAATCCAAAACAATTTTATAAAATTAAGGCGGGTTCTAAACGAATTCTCAACTAATTTCGATTAATTTTACAAAATTAAAACGAATTTTGGGAAAATTAAGACAAATGAAAACAAATGTTACAAAATTAAGACGAATTTTAATAAAATCCAGAAAAATTTTTATCGAATCAAAACGAATTTAAAAATTTTGATCAATTTTAAAGGAAGTTTCATAAAATTAAGAAGAATTTTAGTAAAATTAAGACGAATTTTACCAAAACCCAAACAATTTTATAAAATTAAGGCGGATTTTAAACGAATTCTCAACTAATTTCGATTAATTTTACAAAATTAAAACGAATTTTGGGAAAATTAAGACAAATGAAAACAAATGTTACAAAATTAAGACGAATTTTAATAAAATCCAGAAAAATTTTTATCGAATCACAACGAATTTAAAATTTTTGATCAATTTTAAAGGAAATTTCATAAAATTAAGAAGAATTTTACTAAAATTAAGACGAATTTTACCAAAACCCAAACAATTTTATAAAATTATAGCGGATTTTAAATAATTCTCAACAAATTTCGATTAATTTTACAAAATTAAAACGAATTTTTGGAAAATTAAGACCAATGGAAAAAATGTTACAAAATTAAGACGAATTTTAATAAAATCCGGAAATTTTTTTATCGAATCAAAACGAATTTAAAAATGTTGATCAATTCTAGAGGAAATTTGAATAAAATCCAAAACAATTTTATAAAATTAAGACGAAAAAATAATAAATCTTTTATCCCTGTATCCTTAAGAAACATGTTTAAATCAAAATATTAATTAAAAATTTTTTTTTGTAGAAATTGCGCAACACAATTAATCCAACTCTTAGCAAATCGTTTCATGGGTACAAAATCCGAATTAGGTAATCGTCCATTAGGAGTCTTACACGTTTTCGAACGTTACCCTGAACTAGCAGACATTTGCTACGAGACTCTCTACGGTGAAAACAACGATAGTAAATTCGGGGTTTTAACATTCATTGGAGATACCCCATACTACTCATCTCTTTTCGGAGAAAAATTCTCATTCCCCCGAGATAAAATAGGGGAACTTATAGATACTCCTGGTTTAAAAATGTTAGCGACGAGAGTTTTCGCTATGACAGTGAACGCAAGCCGTCTTTATAGCACAATTTTCAACGCTATTTCCGAATTACACAACGAAGATGTTAGCCCGTGTTCTCTTTTATTTGTAGAATATCTTTTGGTGAGATTAATGAATTTGAATGCGGATGAGGAACTCATTCAAGATGCCATAACGCGTTTTGAAAATCTATTAACATCACCCGGTGTGATTGGAGTTCCAGGTTGCACGAAATATTTACGTTATCCAGATTGCGAAATGACTAAAATTTATTTAAAACATATGCTCGGAACGGATACCGCGGAGGAGGTACAAAATGTAATTAGTAAGTGCTTATTTTCCGAGAATAACGTTGGTCTTGTTTTCGTTTGTTTTTATACCGAAACGATTTTCCACAGGTTAAACGAAGCGGAGAGAGAAATATTAACTGAAAAACTAGTACAAGTTTTATTTGAAAACAATGGCTGTACTTACGTTACAATTTGCCAGTATTATTTAACCATTAAAAATATTATTTGTTGTTACCCCGAAATTAAGAAGATTTTTATTATCGACGTTAATTATTGTTACGTACGTCACGTTTTTACCGCCGAGATAATTACGTTTATTTTAAAAAATAAAAAAGATTTCTCTGAATGCGAAAAAAATATTTTAAAAGGATTAAAAGACAATCTTCCTATTTTATTTAAGGATTGTGATACTGATGATGAAACCGTTTGTGAATCTATTGTAACCACTTTGCTCAATATTACGTACTTATTTCCAAAAGTAGATCTGTCAAAATCCGATTTTTATTACTTGTTATTTATAGCGATGTTTCACGTTTCGGAAAAAGAAAACTTTTCCGATTTATTTCACTTAATTACAGGTAAAAACGAACCTGTTTCATACCAAATTCAGCGTTTACCAAAAATAATTAAAGACGATTTAAACGAAGAGTATCCCGTATTTATTAAAAACGTCGCCGAATACGTTTGTTCTAATTTGGGACACTTTTTCGTCGAATATACTCGTCTTTATGACTGTCCAGAACAATATATTAATGTTAAAATAGACTCGTTCCTACTCAATCTAGTATTGGAGGAACTTAGAAAATATTAAATGTTATTTTCTTTTAATATTTTATATAGATTTAAGAGTTTTTAATACATTCACATGTATTTTTTAAAGTTTAATAAATATTTTTCTATCGTAGTAAATAAATTTGTTTATTTATTTATTTAATCATATTTAAAACTTGATTGTACTTTGTTTTTTGGTTGTAAAAAAAATTAAAAGAATAAAAACACCTACCTTAAACGTTGTTATAAGAAGGAAAGTTGAACATTTGAAATTAAAAAAATAGTTTTATTAAATATAAAATGTATAAAATAATGTGTAGAAAGAATTTTATTACTTTTCTGACTTTTTCATCCAATTAAATTGTTTAATTTTGATCATATGCAAAAAAATCCTAAATCTTCATTCGATGAAAAAATCAGAAACTGTTGGAAATCGCCTGCAAGAACAAAGCTATTGCTAACTTAATTTGTGGGGAAATGGAAGGACGCTTTGATAAAATTCAATTTTTAAAATTAATTAGTATTATTGTTATATCTACCCTAACATTACACAATTAATATACCTTTAGGGTTTCAAAGAGTAAAAATAAACCGGCGACACAAAAACTGGTTTTCAACCCCGAACAAACCGAAACCAGACTTGAGAAACATCCCAACCGGCAAAATCCTTAAAACTTTAGTTATAAAAAAGATAAAAGACAAAATAACCTACTTTAAACTTTGCAACAAAAAGTAAAATTCATATGAAATAAAACAAAACTGTTGTATTAAATATAAAACAATGTAGAGAAAGAATTTTATCTATAAATTAAATTTGACATTTGAGAAGGGAAATTTGTGACGAAATTAAAGAACGTTTCGACAAAATTCGATTTTTAAAATTAATTAGTAGTATTGTTATCTTTACCTTAACACTAGAAAATTAATATAGAGGCTAATCTAAAGTAATAAGTATTACCTTTAGGGTTTTGAAGAATCAATAATTCCAATTTTGATTTTAACCCGAAATTATATACGATCACCGCTCACAAGTTACAACGCGCAACTGGGTTCACTTTTAGGTAGATTTTCTAAAAATAAACCGCCCACACAAAAACTGGTTTTCACCCCCGAACAAACCAAAACCAGGCTTGCGAAACATCCCAATCGGTAAAAATCAAACTCACATGATAATATAAATACTTCATTTAATAACGTAATAACAATTAGGTTTATTTATGTTTTTTCTTTATGATTTTTGTAAACTATATGTTTTTATAATTATGTATACGGTTGATTTAAGCACATAGAAGTGTCCCATCAAAGATACTTGAAATATCTTGGAAACTATAAGTCTTATGAATTCGAAATTTTATACACAGATTTAATTTTCAATAATGTTCGAGAAATTCTATGAAATTAGCTAGAAATTTTAGAAATTAAGACGAGTTTTGGAGAAATTAAGACAAATTAAACTGAATTTTACAAAATTAAGACAAATTTTAATAAAATTTGATAGAATTACAAGTCTTATGAATTTGAAATTTTATACACAGATTTAGTATATGATAATTTACATTTTGCAAATATTTTCAGGCATCTATGACTTCCGGTTATACCGGAAGTTGTTAAAAAAATTTGTTTAACGCAATATTTATTCTTGAATAAAGAGTTTACGTATATCGAGTACCTCAAAATCCTTGTAGACTCTATCAGACGGATAAGTGTTTCCTTTTTAAAGAATATTTTAATTATTTTCTTTTGTATTATTCCCAATGGTCTTATATGTGAGTTATACAAACCTTCCCATGCCAGAATTCCGTATCTGATCCTTGACTCGACCAAGGCATGATAAATAATTTTCAAATGGGTATGGTCAAGTATATTGGTGATGTATTTGATTTTGTATAGAAGCCCTCTAAAATTTTTTGTTACGCTTTCAATGTGTTTATCGCATTTTAAATTAGAATGTATAACCACCCTGAGGTATCTCAGGAATGTGGTGGATTTTATGACTAATATCTTACCAAAAGCAACATTCATTTCTTTATAATTCGGTAAATCGTTGACATAGTTTGCGAAAGGCATCGACCAAGGCATGATAAATAATTTTCAAATGGGTATGGTCAAATATATTGCTGATGTATTTGATTTTGTATACAAGCCTTCTAAGATTTTTTGTTACGCTTTCAATGTGTTTATCGCATTTTAAATTAGAATGTGTAACCACCCTGAGATATCTCAGCAATGTGGTGGATTTTATGCCTAATATCTTACCAAAAGCACAAGCATTCATTTCTTTATAATTCGGTAAACCGTTGACATAGTTTGCGAAAGGCATAAAATAAGTTTTCGCAGCACTGATTGAAAAGAAATTATGGGCGAATTCATAACCCTTGATACATATTTTTCTGCCTTTCGCTTTACCTCTACCCATGTTTCATCACTATATAAAATCACTGTATCTTCCGCATAACAGATCAACTTGTCGGAGCTATCAATTGACAATAAGTTATTTATATAAATATTAAACAATATCGGGCATAATATAGTTCTCTGTGGTACCCCACAATTAATAATTTCGACTGAATTTAGTGCTTCTTTTATTCTGACTTGTTACGTTCTATTAACTAAATAGTTGGAGAAGAGGACCTCAGCATTTCCTCGAATACCTATTTCTTCGAGTTTTCCAATTAACACTTTCACAGCCGCTGACACCAATGTGGTGCCATAGCAAGGTAAGTCGTTGTATGCCGGTGACACTCATGTGGTGTCATTGGTAGGCCAGTTGTTATGCATTATTATCCAAAATATTGCCGGCTACTGGCGACGTTTCACTGCGCAAACATGCGGTTCTGAAAGTGTTAATAGTTCATGGTTTACTGTATCAAAAATTTTTTCCAAATCCAGGAAAACATCCAGGGTAGACATTCCTTCTTCTTACAGATTTCCTAGATCCAAACCTATACACTTTTCGCGGAAAGATGTCTCATGCGTCATTACTTGTCACCGTTTTCTCGACATATGTCAAATATTTTTTTTCTTTATTTAATCATATATGTCAGATAGAGACGAAAGTCGAAAATAGTAGTCTAGGATAATATAATTAATTAATGACGCATGAGACATCTTTCCGCGAAAAAAGTATATACTGCCTTTGAGAAACAAGTCAGATTTTTTTTTGTAATGAATTAACTTATTTAGTTTGAAAGATACAAACATTTAACAAAGATGCTTTCTAGACGACTGGTTAATAAGTATTAAAATGTGGTTAATTACATTAACATTTTCCTTTTAGAAACTTCTGTGAACTTTTTTTGACAATATACTTCTCCATTCTTCAGTTAGTAATTAACTGTTTGACTGCTACGAGGTGCAAAAGCGCTTCGTTCATTTGTATCGAAAACCGCGATGCAGCGCTTTTGCGCTGCGAGTTTCAGTGTGCCTTTGTTGCACCATTGGAGTAAATGTAGTCTGACCTCACGCGTACTTTGCTAAAGTCAACATCAAGTCAAAATATGTGCCACAGTTTTCAAGCATTCTTGCAAGAATTCCTTGGCAGTCAAACGGTTAAGGAAACAAGATATACTGAAGCTTATTTATTAAAAATTTAACACATGATCTATTTCGGCTTTCGACACGACTGATCTGATGCTAGCGAAGATGCTAAAATCTCAACTCAAGAACGTGATAAATATGCTTCAGTATATCTTATTACTTCCTTCTATGAACCGCTTTGACATCGTGCAGGTTATCGTTATAGTTGAAGGTTTGATTTTATGACTGTATTTCTTAACCATGGAAATGACAAAATTTACTTATCAATAATGCTACCGGATTGAGGATTATAACTCGTGCCTACGAGGGGATGATTTGGTTATTCGTTTATCTAACTTTTTTGCATGTCAATTTTTAACTATCCTAACCTAAAACTTACACCCATATGCATAGTCGATCGCCAGCGATTCGCCGGAGATTCTCCGCTCGCCAGTTGAAATTTCGCCATGGAATCATTCATGTGCGTTATGCTGTTTTTTCTGGCAACGCGCTGGAGATTTGCCGGAGATCGGTCGATGTCAAAAACGTCAATAAAATCATAATTTATATCATATTATTATTGTCTATATAAAATTGATCACGATTTGTATGTGATTTATAATGCCAATAGGGATATCTTTGATTTAGAAATTTATGCGCTACGTAGGTAAGCAGTGCTAAATTAGATAAGAATAAATTTATACATCGAAAATCACGTTACAAATCACCGGCGATTCGTCAAAACGGAGATCGCTGGGAGATCGACTATTCATCGCAAATTATATTCCGACCGTTCGCCAGCGAGTCTCCGGAGAATCGCCGAAATGAACTCCAGCGAGTCGCTGGCGAAGGACTATGCATACGGGTGTTAGATTTTTTAGACCTTTCCACACAACGCTTTTTTTGTGGAAATGGCGTATTTCAATTTATGATGGTTGGAGTGAATTTATATTTGAATGCGTATCTCGTTTTCCTGTAAATCGTCTTTGAAGACCGACAAATCTCATTTTTGAACTAAGTAGGATTTTATAAATACTAAAGATTTCACGATAGGTGTTAACTAAACCAATTGTAAAACTAGAACTAACATTAGCACTAATTTTAACATTAGACCTAGAACTAGGTTCTTTCGGGTTTGGCTGTGCATCTTTTGAAAAGGCGTTTGACGTTTCGGATATGTTTCAACCATCTTCATATATCGATACGTCAATTGTCCTTTTAAAGAATGCACGGCTAACCCTGAAAGCATCTAGTTCAAAGGTCTAGTGTTAGAGTTAGTGTCTAAAACTAGTCTTAGTTAAGTAGGATTTTTTTGCAAAGTGAGCTAAGCGCTTTGACATCGCGCAGTGTGTCGTTAAAGTTGGACATTTGATTTTTTGACTGTATTGCATAACCATGAAAACCACAAAATTTTAAAATCGTTAGTTGGAATAAAAATCTGTACTTTTACTGGTCGTTTGAACCAGACCAGTATCCTGTGGAAAAATACTTCTTAGGGTATCTACAGTTCCTTGAAAGGAATAATGATAAAACAGGCCATCTTAAAATTTTGTGACAAAAAATTTGTTGATTGATCCATGTTCTACCAATTGGAAATTATGAAATCGTTAGTTGGAATAAAAATCTGTAGTTTTACTGGTCTTTTGAACCAGACCAGTATCTTGTGGAAAAATACTTCTTAGAAGATTTACAGTTCCTTGAAAGGAATAATGATAAAATAGGCCATCCTAAAATTTTGTGACAAAGAATTTGTTGATTGATCCATGTTCTACCAGTTGGAAATTTTGAAATCGTTAGTTGGAATAAAAATCTACTTTTACTGGTCTTTTGAACCAGACCAGTATACTGTGGAAAAATACTTCTTAGGAATCTACAGTTCCTTGAAAGGAATAATGATAAAATAGGCCCTCTTAAAATTTTGTGACAAAAAGTTTGTTGATTGATCCATGTTCTACCAATTGGAAATTTTAAAATCGTTAGTTGGAATAAAAATCTGTACTTTTACTGGTCTTTTGAACCAGACCAGTATCCTGTGGAAAAATATTTCTTAGGAGATCTACAGTTCCTTGAAAGGAATAATGATAAAATAGGCCATCTTAAAATTTTGTGATAAAAAATTTGTTGATTGATCCATGTCGTACCAGTTGGAAATTTTGAAATCGTTAGTTGGAATAAAAATCTGTACTTTTACTGGTCTTTTGAACCAGACCAGTATCCTGTGGAAAAATATTTCTTAGGAGATCTACAGTTCCTTGAAAGGAATAATGATAAAATAGGCCATCTTAAAATTTTGTGATAAAAAATTTGTTGATTGATCCATGTCGTACCAGTTGGAAATTTTGAAATCGTTAGTTGGAATAAAAATCTGTACTTTTACTGGTCTTTTGAACCAGACCAGTATGCTATGGAAAATACTTCTTAGGAGATCTACAGTTTCTTGACAGGAATAATGATAAAATAGGCCATCTTAAATTCTATGGAAAATCGGCTAAAGGCAGTGATCTCTCAAAAAGGGTACCAAAGTACTGAAAAAAGAAGATACTGAAAAAATCAAAAAATTTGTTTCGTTTTTCAATTTTATAATTCTGCATCAAATAAGCTGCTCATTTTCAAAATACTGTTTTCTTTATTTCATTCTATTTTATAAGAATTACGAAGAAAACATGAAACATATGAAATGTTTATTTTATAGAAAAAGTTACGCTCTTTAGAATAGCATTTCAGGTTTTTCGGTATCTCATTTGTTCAGAAGTTAAATGACTTGAAACTTAATTTTGTTGCCTGCATCAAATAAGCTGACACTCACTGTACTATAAGGCGATCTCAAGCCACACCATGGAGAGAAGGATGCAATAGCGCGTTTCCTCCCCGTAACTTTACCGAGTAGGTCCGACTAGAATACAATAGAAGGGAGGACCGGAGTATCAACGGGGACCTTGACTAACACAAAGGTCTTCAGACAAAAACGCTATTGGGGAACAGGTCCACCGCACCTCGCTACTTTAACTTTTTCGGTCAGAATAATAAATTGGTAGTAGTGAAAGCGAATTTGTGGTTGGAGAGTTAACATTCAATTGCTGTAAGACCCGAAAAAGGGCCGAAAATCTGACCGAAAAAGTTAAAGTAGCGAAGTGCGGTGGGCCTGTTCCCGACAGCGTTATTGCGTGAAGACCTTTGCGTTAGTGAAGACCCGTTGATACTCCGGTCTTCCCTTTCACTGTATTCTAGTCGGGCCTACTCGGTAAAGTTACGGGGAGGAACGGCGCTGTTGCATCCTTCCCTCTATGGCGTGGCTTAGGATCGTCTTATAGTACGTCTATAAAATGATGAAAAATCTTTAGATATAAAATATATAGAAGGATGATTTAACCAGAAATACTCTTTACCTAAACATATAACCAATTTTTTTCATACAAAGTACAATTTTAAATAATAATAAATAAATAAAACTTGGTATATATATTTAAAACGATGAAAAATACTTAAATATGAAATTTCAAAACAATTATATAACCAAAAATAGTCTTTTACTTGAAAAGTATTTTACTTTTTTTTTGAAAATTTCAAATTTTTTCATATAAACTATAAGTTTAAATAAAGCTAAACGAATAAAATTTGGTATACCTTCTTAGAATAATTAAAAAAGATTAGATATTGATTTTTAACAAAATCCCACAGTTAAAAGTTACACTTTACCTCAAAACATATTTGAGGTATATATGCTATGACCAGTATGCTATGGAAAATACTTCTTAGGAGATCTACAGTTCCTTGACAGGAATAATGATAAAATAGGCCATCTTAAAATTCTGTGACAAAAAATTTGTTGATTGATCCATGTTCTACCAATTGGAAATTTTGAAATCGTTAGTTGGAATAAAAATCTGTACTTTTACTGGTCTGGTTCAAAAGACCAGTAAAAGTAGTGGTCTGGTTCAAAAGACCAAACAAAAGTCTATTTTATTTTAGGAATAAAAATATATACTTTTACTGGTCTGGTTCAAAAGACCAGTAAAAGTACTGGTCTAGTTCAAAAGACCAGTAAAAGTACAGATTTTTATTCCAACTAACGATTTCAAAATTTCTAACTGGTAGAACATGGATCAATCAACAAACTTTTTGTCACAAAATTTTAAGATGGCCTATTTTATGATTATTCCTTTCAAGAAACTGTAGATCTCTTGAGAAGTATTTTTCCATAGGATACTAGACTAACAAGGTTGCTCAATCCCATAAGATGTGTATACGCGGAATTTTTAGTGCACTGACGTCACTGCATCATGCGTTTAATGTCAATGCTAGACGTTTTAAAAGTAAAATATTAAAATTTATTTCATTTATCTTATCATTGATATCCGAAATAGTTTTAAAGTTCATTCAAAATACGTTGTTGCCATATTATAAAATTTTCGGCAATTAGTTCACCAATAAAATTCACCAGTAAAGTGAGACAACCCACTATAAGACAGAAACGCTATACCTAAGGTGACCATACGTCCCGGATTGGCCGGGACAGTCCCGGATTTCCACCTTGCGTCCCGGATTTTTCTTGAAGCAATATTTGTCCTGGATTCAGGTTTTTTGTCCCGGATTGTCCCAAATTTTTGAAAAGGTTCTTATTTTCAATATTTATTATCAACATATTTCAACTAGAATTAATTTACAAAATTTGAACCGAAAAAATTGTGCATATCAAAATACGCGGCACGCTTTAAACCAATGTTTCTCAACCTTTTCGAGGGACCTGCCCACTTGATCAGGTTTGCTTCAATGATCGCCCCCTACACTTTTTGAATGAAAATTGCATGTCCAGTCAACTCAAAAAGTAAAATTGTGGATTTTCCCCAGTACATTCCTCTATAGTACATATACACTAGGTTTAATTAGTGTGAAAAAGTGAATTTAGAAACAAAAAGAAAAGAAATAACTTTATTTTACTTTTAACTTAACACATTGCGTACGGGTCACGAGAATTCTCGTTTTTAGCAAACTGAACGTTGCTATGCGAGAGGCTTCGTTACCATCATAACGTAATTAAAATATATGCGGCTCGTTGTTTAGTTGAAGACTGAATAAAAAAAAAACATGAAAACGAGAAATCTCGTGACCGGTCCGCAACGTTCAGTTTGCTAAAAACGAGAATTCTCGTGACCCGTACGCAATGTGTTAAAAGATATAAAGAAGTACCTATATTAAATTTAGAGTTTTAATGAGAACCTTGAGGTTGATGACTTTTACATAATTTCGTAATATTGGGTTCTAACTTAGTGAGCTAGAGTCTCAAGTCACCACATTCGCAGATTTTTAAGCGGCTCCTTTGCTTTGTTAGCAGTTGCATTACAGCGCTAAATCCTTTTTCTACTAAATGTGAAGTTGGAAATGCCATAACTAAAACTTTGATTTCTTTCCATAACGGCTGATATGTTTCACTGTTTTTTATCCAAAATTCTTCCAAAGTGTTTTTTTCAAAACAGACTTTTGCCTGCAAATCTACTAATATTTCTTGAATGCCTGATGGTACTACAGCACATTCAGTGGTGAACAGATTAATTACCCAATCGGGAATATAAATATCTTCAACATCTTTAAGTCATAGTTTCATCTCCGCAATTAAGTTATCTAAATGTTCCCAATAAACTTGTATATTAAAAAAATATATATAATTAATTAATTCCAAGTGCTTGATTACACTATCAAACAGATTGAAAAATCTGTTGAAGCAACGTCCTTTAGATAGCCATCGGACTTTCGTGTGCAGTAATAGTCGCTCAGAATCCTCGTCATTTTCATGGGTATAATTCTCGAAAGAGTCCATCATTAAGGAGGTGAGCTTTTATTTTGTTTATCATTAAAATTACCAGATTAATTGTTTCATGTAATTTCCCACCAATTGATTTTGCAACCAAATGTTGTCTATGAGTTATACAATGAATTGTTAGGATATGAGGAATTTGAATTTTCAGCAAGGTTACAAAACTACGATGACGTCTTACCATCGCAGGAGCACCATCTGTTGCACACGCTATTATGTTTTTTCAAAAAAATTTCATTTTCATCAAAATATGTTTTCAAGCATTCATATATTGATGTGCCTTTGGTATCGGTGACAAGAAGTTTACAAAATAGTATTTCTTCCATAATTTGTGCATCTTTTATGTACCTAACGTAACCATTAATATTGCATCATTATTTCGCACGATACTTTCATCTAATTGTATTGTAAATTCTCGTGTTCGAAGATCTTGAATTAGTAGATTTTCAACATCACTGGTCATTTCATTAATTCTTCTCGACAGTGTCATTACTCAAAGGAATCATCGAAAATAAATTATCTGGTTCCGCTGAAGTCATTGTAAGGACTTGTTTTATAATGGGTTTTAATTTCTCTCCAATGTTGTGAGATTTTGCATTTTGAGCAATTATCCTTGAAATCTTGTAGGATACCTCCAATCCTTTACTTATATTTAAAGTTGTTTTAAATACATCGGTTATTTTGTTTCTTAATAAATGGATAATTGTACAAAATGTTTTCGCCCTTATAAGGTAGTCATCGCCCCCCAAAACTGATTAATGAAATAATCGCCCATAACAAATGTAGCATCGCCCCCTAGGGGGCGATATCGCCCACGTTGAGAAACACTGCTTTAAACCAACGATCTGGCAACGTCGCTCGCTACGCTCTCTCTGGATGGAGCATGAGCCGGTTTGTTTTGTAATACACATAAACAGTAAACAAAGCGCCCTCCTATCCTCATGTTTGTAAACAGTTGAGTGTTTATGGTTATGATCTGAGTTTTCAAACATAGCCTATGAAGTCTTTTTCTAAATTTACTTTTTCAAATATCGAAAATCCTTGATTTCACGATTGAAAGTTTTTTATTTCATTACGTTTCTAAGCCCCAAGTTATCAAATTAATGTTTGTAAATAAACCTACGGTGATTGTAAACACAAAATCAGCAAGATGGCGGCATTCATCCTTGTTACAAAACAAACCGGCAGAATACAATAGCAATGCTCCATCCAGAGAGAGCGAAGCGAGCGACGTTGCCAGATCGTTGCTTTAAACCATTTGAAGCATACAATGAACACTCGGTTCTGCGAATCTCCTTCAAGGAAGCACTGGTTTCCAGCGCCTATGGTACACATCGTGTCTCTGATCGTTAGGTGGAAGAGGAAACGCAGAATCGTGGTGGTTGGACAGTATGGAGAGATCTCCTCAAGAGATATCAAACTATGCGTTACGGAAGAGAAAATTGCCGAATGGAAAAATAACCGAACTGCATCAATCCAAAGGTGGGATGAAATGGTCTCTCATTTTAATAATCGTGAACTTCCGTTTTCAAATTCACGAAAATTAGCAGAGTTCTTTTTCTGTCTGCCTGGCACAAATGTTTCTACAAAAGAATATATTTTTTTTTTTATGAAAGGTGATGAACGATTTTCGCTGATTGAGTAATCCTATTAGTCCAGTATCCTTGTATTTTTCCAACCAATGCTTATTTGAGCTTTTATCCTTTGAGACTAGTTTTGAAAAAACTTTTTAAGTAGTTTCGGCTGTTCGCCATCTTCAGAGAAAGTCTAATAGTTTAAGAAATGAAGGTAACTCCTATTTGTTGAAACTGGTCCCAAATTCTTTAATTAATAAACCAGTAAAAGTATGTATTAAAGTACAATACTCTTTAATTATGACCATCAAATGAAAAACTTCTAATAAAAAATAATTTTTCATTTTAAAATATCACCTCATTAATAGATGTCTCTATGGTAGAGGAAAATTTTTTAATTAAAAGAAAAAAGAAAACTGTAATATTTTGCAATTAGAGGTAATAAAATTTAAATTAAATTTATTTCAAAATTTTTAAATTTACAAGATTATATTTTAAATATTCCTTTAGTTATAAAAGAATTAAAAGGAAAAAAAAATACTTACCTGAAACTTTGTAACAGGAAGTAGAGTTGAAAGGGCACCTGAAATAAAAAAAGACCGTCTAATTGAATATGCAACAGTCTATAGAAAGAATTGTTCATAATAAATTTAAATGACGGTCGAAAAGTAATCGACGTGGTGGAAACATTGTACAGGATAGAAAGTTAACTTTTCCCGCTTTATTAGGCAAACCATTAATGGTAAGTAAAGTTAAGCCAACATAAAAAGTTTCACTATCGTTTCGTAGGTGTTTTTTGTTTTGGTTTTAAATGAAAAATATTTTCCTCAAAGACGGTCGATTTTAAATTTAGTTCTCTTTGTTTATCTATTATTGGGTATTTTGCATATAGCGCGTTTCTAAATTCCCCCGCCACCAAGGTTCTCAGTGCGCAATAACGTTTTCGTGAATCCTACTCGGTTCGTACTAAGGTGAGATTGTATTAAAAGAATACATGACAGAAAGTGATGACATTTCTTAAAATTACAGCTCGAACAGTTATTGCGCCGTTTCCTTTCAAATCCGATACGATTCGATTACATTTTCGTGTTTTATCAACGATTTTACAAACCGGTGCTACGAACTGTCAAAGTGCATGATTAAACCGATTTTTTTAAAAAAATCCATCTAAATCATAAACAGTGTTTATTTTAAAATCCAACGAACCAACATGATTTTGTGCTAGTGACTATATTTTTATTTTAATTTGGTTATAATGAACGTTCGTATCAAGAGTATCAAGACAACAACAAATTTATAGGTTAGGATTTTTTTTCCAACTTTTTTCCAACAAAAAAGAGACAATGTTGAGTTTAAAAAAAGTGTATAGAGACGAATTACTTCAATTAGCTTTAATATTAAGCTTACTTAGAGTCAATCCGGACTCTTATTTTGACAACGAAATTTTTTCTACTGATTTGGATTTGGATAACGGAACGAGTTGGAGATCTTTAGGAACCTCGGTGCTTAGAGCCCATTATGTACACCCTAAAAACTTGGATTCCGTGCTTATGAACTATGAGAGAGAAGTATTTGCCGAGCTTAATTCCCTTGGAAGATACAACCGAGTTAATACCCATTCCGATATCACTGCTTATTTGCTCAATGTGAACCGAACGGCTACTCCAAACTTAAATCAAGAAGTACCAGAGTCCCAAAACAACGAAAATGATCTCACGAGTAATAACGAAGAACCTGAACAATTAGATTTAGGATTAGAATTAACTCAAGAGGTAAGTAAATTAATTTGTGTGTTTTATAACCGAGCATTTTATCAAGTTATTGTGAAATATGTGGATAGTATTTCACACTTCTCCGGCTTCTATGTTTAATTTTACATCATATTTTCAGCTGGTTATCTTTGTAGTATTTAAAACTGCTTAAAAAAATAACCATTTGACTCACCAAGTTATTATCAAAACGACTAATAACATTTTTATTGTTTCCTATCGGAAAGATTAAATATTAAATGAGAAGTATATACTTTAAGTGGTCAGATAATCGAAAATTTATCGCAAATAAACTTTTAATTAGACTTTTATACGATTTTAAAAGGAAATATTTAAGATTTGAATGTTTAACTTTGATAGATTTGACAAATATCAAAAAAAATTTTTGGCGGTAAATTTTAAATTTATTAAAAAAAAGAAAAAAAAAAATTATTTTTAAGTTTTATTTTTATATTTTTCGATTAAAATTTATTTATTTATTTATTTTTTATTTTAAGGGGTATAATAAATTTTTTTATGTTTATTTTTATTTAAAATTTTAATTTATGTATATAAAAAAATTATGTTTTGAGGTAAAGTGTAACTTTTAACTGTGGGATTTTGTTAAAAATCAATATCTAATCTTTTTTAATTATTCTAAGAAGGTATACCAAATTTTATTCGTTTAGCTTTATTTAAACTTATAGTTTATATGAAAAAATTTGAAATTTTCAAATAAAAAGTAAAATACTTTTCAAGTAAAAGACTATTTTTGGTTATATAATTGTTTTGAAATTTCATATTTAAGTATTTTTCATCGTTTTAAATATTTATACCAAGTTTTATTTATTTATTATTATTTAAAATTGTACTTTGTATGAAAAAAATTGGTTATATGTTTAGGTAAAGAGTATTTCTGGTTAAATCATCCTTCTATATATTTTATATCTAAAGATTTTTCATCATTTTATAGACGTACTATAAGACGATCCTAAGTCACGCCATAGAGGGAAGGATGCAAGAGCGCCGTTCCTCCCCGTAACTTTACCGAGTAGGCCCGACTAGAATACAGTGGAAGGGAAGACCGGAGTATCAACGGGTCTTCACTAACGCAAAGGTCTTCAGGCAATAACGCTGTGGGGAACAGGCCCACCGCACTTCGCTACTTTAACTTTTTCGGTCAGATTTTCGGCCCTTTTTCGGATCTTACAGCAATTGAATGTTAACTCTCCAACCACAAATTCGCTTTCACTACTACCAATTTATTATTCTGACCGAAAAAGTTAAAGTAGCGAGGTGCGGTGGGCCTGTTCCCCAATAGCGTTTTTGTCTGAAGACCTTTGTGTTAGTCAAGGTCCCAGTTGATAGTCCGGTCCTCCCTTCTATTGTATTCTAGTCGGGCCTACTCGGTAAAGTTACGGGGAGGAACCGCGCTCTTGCATCCTTCTCTCCATGGTGTGGCTTGAGATCGCCTTATAGTACAGTGAGTGTCAACTTATTTGATGCAGGCAACAAAATTAAGTTTCAAGTCATTTAACTTCTGAACCAAATGAGATACCGAAAAACCTGAAATGCTATTCTAAAGAACGCAACTTTTTCTATAAAATAAACATTTCATATGTTTCATATTTTATTCGTAATTCTTATAAAATAGAATGAAATAAAGAAAACAGTATTTTGAAAATGAGCAGTTTATTTGATGCAGAATTATAAAATTGAAAAACGAAACAAATTTTTTGATTTTTGCAGTATCTTCTTTTTTCAGTACTTTGGTACCCTTTTTGAGAGATCACTGCCTTTAGCCGATTTTCCATAGAATTTACTAGTTTTTTGGTTACTTCCGGCGAAATTTTAGTCCATTCTTCGACTAATACTTTTTTCAAAGTTTCTTTGCTAGAAATGTTGTTTTCTAATATTGGTTTCTGGAAATGCCCATAAATTCTCTATAACAGGGGTGGGCGAAGTTTAATGTTCAATGATCGACGTAAATGTTTGCTGGTTAATGGCGATCGACATTTTCAGAAATAGGAAAAAAATAACGCATTAAATGGTAATTAAATTATTTATTCATATCAATATACAGGGTTTAAAAAATACGTTCGAATATTTGGCCCACTTATAGATCTCATCAGTACAAACAAAAAAGTCAAAATAAACACAAGTCCAAAAATCAGCCGTTTCCTAATTACAGCCTGTTTTTCAAATTAAAATAATTTACACTCAAATATCAGTATAAATACATTTTAATTATTACAAATTAATGATTCTTAAAGAAGATGTTCAAAATGTCCTCCTTCCATTTGTATACACATTTCACATTTCCGTAAAAGTGAACGCCGCACTCTCTCAGAGAGTCCCAGATTTATACGAACAGTCTGGCAGGCATGTTCTATTCGTTCTCCCAACTGATCTAAATTATTCACAGGACTTGAATAAACTAATGTCTTTAAATACCCCAAAATGCAAAAATCGAGTGGAGTGAGGTCGGGAGATCTAGGGGGCCATGCAATTGGACCTCCTCGCCCTATCCACCTGCCATTGTAATTTTCGTTTAGATAATTTCTGACCAAGACTCCGTAATGCGCAGGAGCTCCATCGTGCATCAACCACATATTAATTCTGTGGTTGAGGGGCACATCTTCTAACAGCAGTGGTAATGTATTCCGCAAAAAGTCAAGGTACAATTGACTAGTCAAACAGTTAGGCAGGAAACAAGGTCCTATCAGATGGTCTCCTAACACACCAAGCCAAACGTTGATTGCAAATCGGTGTTGATGATTCGATTCAACAACGGCATGCGGATTTTCGTCGGCCCAAACATGGCTATTATGAAAATTAAAAATGCCATTTCTCGTGAAACCAGCTTCGTCTGTAAATAAAATTTTCGTAACAAAATTTGGGTTCTCCGCGACTTTTGTCAACATGCTTCGACAAAACAGCAGTCGCGCGGCATAATCAGGCACAGCTAGAGCCTGTACCGTTTGAATATGGTATGGGTGCAATTGCTGCTCCCGTAAAATTCTCCAAATTAGGGAAAAATTAATATTTGTTTCAGTAGAGAGTCTTCTAGTACTAGTACCAGGATTTTCTTCAATTCGTCTTAAAATGTTAAGTTCTGCGTCGGGAGTACAAACTGATCTAGGCCGACCACCATCACCGTTCCTTGATTTAAACGATCCAACTTCGGATAAACGTTGATGTAAATTTGTAAAAAAATTGTCACACGGAAGTACTCGGTTTGGGAATGCTTCGGCATAAAGGCGACGTGCCTCACAAGCATTTCCATCGGCTTTGCCATACATAAAATGCATGTCTGCCATTTCTGCGTTGGTATAAGGCATATTCGAAAATTTCAACAATGGGTTACAGCAACAACTACTTCAATAAACACTGACAATAACGGACACACAATAATTACAACAAATGTGGCAACTACACTAACAGAAACGAACAAAATTTGTTTTGTTATTTCCATGGATGACTTCATAAATACGCGAATCACTCCTACTGAGTGTAAATTATTTTAATTTGAAAAACAGGCTGTAATTAGGAAACGGCTGATTTTTGGACTTATGTTTATTTTGACTTTTTTGTTTGTACTGATGAGATGTATAAGTGGGCCAAATATTCGAACGTATTTTTTAAACACCCTGTATATAATTCATTTTTTTGGAAGTGGACGCATGGCATTCCATTTTATTACTGAGTTTATTAAAATTAGGTTTATATTCACTAAGACATAATCGCATAGATGCGATCAAGTGATTGTCAGTTAGATTGCTTCTAAATTTTGATTTAATGAATTTCATTTGTGAAAATGCTGCTTCGCTTAAATATGTCGAACCAAAAAATGCAAATATCCTCAATGCCACAGATTTTAATAACGGATATTTTTCTTCGGATACTACATTCCAAAATGAATTTTCATGTGCGCGTCCTTTTAAGACGATATCTGATTTTATTGTTAAAACTTCTGATTCTATGTCTGTTTAATTTAATTGGAAGTTATCAGCTAAATTTGAAGAAATATCTTCGATGTCATATTCTCCAAACGGAAATGAAATAAATTCAAAAATAACTTGAAAGCGACTGAGATTAGAAAAACGTCTTTCAAATTCTTGATTAATGTTTTCTATTTCACAACAAAACTGTTGAATGTTGCATTGACTACTAATTTTAATCTGTGTTTCTAAATGTGGAAAATTCTTTAAGTTATTTTTTTTATTGTAAAATGTATAGTTTCAATTTTGCTTTAAAAGCATTTATTGAACTCACTAATTGAATAATATTTTTTCCTTTTCCTTGTAATTCTAAATTTAGTAAGTTATAATGACCCATAAAATCAGTTACAAACGCCAACTTTTGTACCCAAAGTGGATCTTCCAGCTGTCTATGTTTTTCTCCCAACGAATTTAAAAATTCTACTATTTCGGGCAATAGCTCTAAAAATCGTTCCAAAAAACATCCTCGACTAAGCCATCTAACGTTGGAAAAAAGCACTAAATCTTCATATTCCGAATCATTCTCCTCTAACTGATTACGGAACAATCGCCTTCTTAAAGTCCGTGCTCTTATAGAATTAGCAATTTTTACTGCAACATCCATAACATTGTTAACATCCAACACTTTTGCACATAAAGCGTTATTATGAATGATGCAGTGGAATGATATAAAATCGGGAAATTGTTCGTTTTGTCGACAAAGAGCTAAAAATCCATTTTTTCGGCCAACCATACAGGGTGCTCCATCGGTTGATATAGAAACCAACTTATGTAGAGGCAATTTTGTTTTTTCAGTAAATATAACAAACGTTGTAAATATGTTTTCACCTCGTGTTGTTCCTTTTATCGGAAGTATTGTTCAAAATTCCTCTTTTTTATAGTATTTATTTATAGTATTTAAAAAACTTTTGTGATCTTCTGCCGATCTCTTCGCGATCGACTGTTTGCCCATCTCTGCTCTATAACGTTTAAGTCTGGAGACTGCGCTGGTGGTGCCATGAGGCGAGGGCAATTCCATATTAGCCAGGTCTGTACAATTCCCGATTTATGTTTAGGGTCGTTATCTTGGTAAAATCTGAAGTTGCTACGCAGACCCAGTTTCTCAGCACTTTGTAGCAAGTTCTCTTTTAATATGCTTAACCACTTGCGGTGGCAAGAAATTTACGGCTGAGGGTGCCAGGTGAGTGATTTTTCAACCTGCAGCAATGGTCTGACGGCGTGCGTAACACCGTCGCGCTGGCGTTCCGGTAACAAAAGTATCTCGACGTACTATAACCCGAAATGGAGCTGCACCATGAAGAGAAAGATGAAAGGGTTCTCAGCAATGTTACGGAGCAGGAGCTTATGTTTTTATCTTTCTCTTCATGGTGCAGCTCCATTTCGAGTTATGGTATATTGTACGTCCAGCCACCGCAAGTGGTTAAATACATGGTTTTATCCATATTCCCGTCTATAAAAACAAGGTTTCCAACGCCTGATGCTGCCATGCAGGCCCAAACCATAACACATCCTCCACCATGTTTTACACTCGCGCATAATTTTTTTAAATCGAGCTGTTTATTAGGGTTCCGCCATACTAACGACCTTCCGTCAGAACCAAATACAGTGAAATTCCCCTTCGCGGACACCCTTCTTGAACGAACACCCCCCTTGGACGGACAGTTTTTGTGGAACCGTTCGACTCTCATACAATTACTTCCATTTCTCTTAAGCGGACACCCCTCTTGAACGAACACTTTGGTTGGTCCCGTTGCACAGTGGTCCACAAGCGCTCAAAACGTGATCGAAAATCGATTTTTCAAAAATTTTTTTTGCGTTTTTTTATAGATTACATATTCTTCACCTATTAATAGGCTCTTAGGTGAAGAAAATGGAATTCTATATATCTTCCACAACTAACAGTGCGTAAGCAAAAAGTACTAAAATTTCTGTATTTTGAATAACGTAAAAAGGTACAATTTTAGAATAAGAAAAAGGATTGAATAACACTTTTTCAAGACATTGCGCTATTGCTATCTTATAAAGTATAGAAAGGTCGTAATATGTTACCTTTCCAAATTTTAAAATGTTTTTGTGGATATGATTAACAGACACTTCTTTTGATGCTTATTTCAACTTAATGTTAAATGTATTAAAGTAAATATCTTACAGAAGAACACAGAAGAACTGATGCCACTGGATTTATATTATTGGTAGAGGTATAGCTTAGACAATATGAAAAAAAAATCTTGCGCAAACTTGCGATCTTACAAGATATTGACAGTCAAAGGTAACTCTGCTATTTAATTGTTTTCATATAACCTACTTTTGTTTTTACCAATATAATTGGCATATATTTGATATAGATTCACATAAGAATAAACAAATTAATATCAAATATGGAATTTTGGATATATGTATGTATTACGTAACCGGAAGTGGTAGTTTAGTGTACCGAATTTTGTCACGTAAATTATATTTTTGTGGAAGAATTTATTCATAATTGGAATAAGTTCTTTAATAACAAATAAAAATAAGGTGAAATACATATTGAAAATACATATTGTTTTAAAACGGCCGAAAAATATGTTCATCTTTATGGGTGGTGTTATATGCCTACTAGTGTGCACAAAATTTTAATACACGGTTCTACCGTCATTAAAGAATCTCTCCTACCCATTGGAAAGTTATCTGAAGGAGCACAAGAGGCAAAAAAATAAACAAATTCGTAAATTTAGGGAGAGTCACACGAGAAAATATAGTAGACTACAGACGAACGAAGATTTGTTTAAAAGACTACTTCTTAGCTCTGACCCCTTTATAAGTAATTTTCAAAAAGAAAGTCCGGCGAGGAATAAATATATGGATAGAGACGTTAGAAGATTACTTATAATGGACGAGTTTTCAGAAGAAGACGAGGAAGAAGAAGAAGACGAAGAAGAAGGATTGGAGGAAGAAGATGGGTCAGAAGAAGAAGAGCAAGAAACCAACGACTCCTCATATTAAGCATTGTTCCGCTTTTGATTTTTTTTTTCTTTCACTTTTGTATTTTAATAATTTTTACTCATAACTTTTCCAAGGTTTGAGCAGAATTAAGCTATCTAAATAACACAACCCAAACTTGTTGATATTCCCTTAAAATAAGATAGCTGAAATGATCCTACTAACTCCTAGATATATTTGCTAAATTTTAGGTTCTTGTAAATTTCGTTTAATTTTTTGAAAATTCTGCCAAATGTTTTTTTAAATACTTTTTTAATATTATTTACTATCGTTATGCAGTTTCACTGTGAAATTTACGAATTCTATTTGTATATAAATTTAAATTGATGTATGATTATGAAACAATTTGGATATATGTTCAGGTAAACCACCACTTCTGATTATTCAATTCTTTTAAAATTTTATATCTAGTTATTTTTCATAATTTAATATTGGTGTATGAAATGTTGTGTGGTTATTTCAGTTTGATGTCTTAGTTTGTATGAAAAAAATTGACTAGGTGTTCAAGTAAAGTACTACTTCCGGTTGACGGATTTGGATCAAAACTTGACATAATCTTCAGCTTTTGTTCTTATAACTATATGTCAAGTTTCAAAAGCCCATCTAATTGTAAACACCAAAAAAATATTTTCGATCAGGTTTCTATTACGTTCAGACCACTGTGCGTTGGTGTCCGCCCAAGGGAGATTTCACTGTATATTAAATTTGGACTCATTAGCAAAAATTACGGTGTTCCAAACTTTGAAATTCTTGGAAACATGATTTTTGACGAAAGACAGCCGCCTAATTTTATTCCTTCCTATTGTTGATGCACTACAATTCGCCGCATATTGCGATCACATGATTTTCATGGTCGAGTACCACTCAAGAAGCCCTTTATCAGCCAAAGGAATGAAATTAGCCGGCTGTCCTTCGTCAAAAATCATGTTTCCAAGGATTCCAAATTTTGGAACACCGTACCAAGAAAATTTTGTACCTCATCAGCCAATTTTTGAGCCGATAACTTGGGGTTTACACAAATTTTTCGGATGATCCATCTTTCGTCGCTTGGTGTAAATATTTTATTTGGCGCGTTTCTGCCCTTATCTTTCAGTCGGTTCTCCTTCAAGAATCGTTCTATTGCATGCTGGACTGTAGATGATGGTATGTTTACCATTTTAGCTATTAAACGTTGGCTTTTTTTTGTCATCTTTATAGTGGTGGATTACTAATTCCCGTTGCTCTACACTAGTACATCGGCCCATGTTTAACCTTTAACTGGTGACGTATGGGTCTCTGGGACCCGTGCCTGTTAATTTTGGTTGCTGAACAACATATCCAAATACTTTCAGACCTAACTCTTCAATACCTTCCTAAAACATAGCAACCTGCTCTGCCGGTAATGTTTTAATAATTGTTTACGGCGTGTATTGAGCCCACGACAGCGACCCTTGGCTCCCAGTTATAAAGACCAAAGGCTCTTAAAAAGACATGGGTCCCTAAGACCCCACGTCACCATGCACGTCCCTCCACATGCACGTCACCAGTTAAAGGTTAAAATTAATCTGTCCTCATTCCGTAACTTAATATTGACATTGACAGCTATTAAGTAGGTTATGTATCAGGAATCAAACAATCAATAAAACTGAAGAGTTGAACTGAAGAAGAATAATTTACGACATTTCTTAGGTAAAATATTTAATATTTAGATTTTAATTATAAAATAGGCAGATTTGACTTGTTTTACAGTATATAGAATATAGAACAGAAATAAGTTTGATGTTAAGATTAGTCATAAGGATATCTTCCACACTTCTAACCCCACGGTAAATACTTTTGTTATTTTGTTATATATATATGTGTCATTTCCATAATACCAAGAAAATTTTTATAATATTCTTTAGCGATTGACCTGATGACGGCCTAAAAACCGAAACCCGGGTAGTCAAGATCTAATAAATACAACTCTTCAGTTTTATTGATTGTTTGATTCCTGATATTCCACTGAAGAATGGAGAAATACATTGCATATTTAGGTTATGTATACTGCTTTAATAACTGTTAAATTTCAAATTCTACCGATTGAAGCTGGCTGCATCAAATAAGCTGCTCATTTTCAAAATACTGTTTTCTTTATTTCATTCTATTTTATAAGAATTACGAATAAGACATGAAACATATGAAATGTTTATTTTATAGAAAAAGTTACGCTCTTTAGAATAGCATTTCAGGTTTTTCGATATCTCATTTGGTTCAGAAGTTAAATGACTTGAAGCCTAATTTTGTTGCCTGCATCAAATAAGCTGACACTCACTGTATATAAAATTTTATTACCGGTGAGAAGCTAGCCATAGATTCCAGCCATAGATTTTTTATTATAAAATAATTAATTGCAAAATTTGTAATTAAATGTGTAATCTTTCAAATCGATCAGTTTAGCGTTAATAGGGATGAAGATTAACCTTGTGAAATAAAATTTCCAAATTTCGATGTCCAACAATTTTTCGATTTTTGGAAATACCTCGCTGTACGTACGGAGAGAGCTGACTTTGGGAATTTTTTTAACGCTTAATTGAAATGGTTACCACCTGGATTTTTCAGATTCTAGTCGTTTAAGAGATGAAGATTAACCCTGTGAAATAATATTTCCCAATTTCGATGTCCAACTTTGAAATTTTTCGATTTTTGGAAATACCAAGCTATACATACGCAAAGAGCTGACTTTGGGATTTTTTTTAACGCTTAATGGAAAAGGTTGCCACCTGGAATTTACAAATTTTAATCATTTAAGGGATGAAGATTAACTCTGTGAAATAATATTTCTCCATTTCGATGTTCAACTTTGAAATTTTTCGATTTTTGGAAATACCTCGCTATATGTATCCAGAAAGCTAACTTTGGGAATTTTTTTAACGCTTAATTGAAAAGGTTGTCTGTGAAATAAAATTTCCAAGTTTCGATGTCCAACTTGGAATATTTGTACATTCAGTAGTCTGGCGCCTTTAAGCGACTGATTAGTGAATAAAAAGAGTCAACAAGCTAGCTTCTCACCGGTAATTTTATTCGTTTATCTTTATTTAAACTTATAGTTTATATGAAAACAATTGAAATGTATTCAAATAATGTAGCACTTCCGGTTGTTAGATTTCTCCCAAAAGTTGGTAAACTTCTCCGATTTAAATCTAAGAATCACATACAAAATTTTATCAAAATATCTTTTTTCGTTTTTAAGTTATAAGAAAAATACTAAAAATCGAGATTCAGAAGTCCTCAAAACGTTCATTGTAAATTTTTTTTAGACTCTTTAAAATTTAATGTAAACGTCAATTTTATATGTAATCCAAAAAAAAAATCTGGTTTTAAAACGTAGCCTTATTTTTAGAATGTTTAAAAATGCCAATTAAGGATATTAAGTTACATTTTCTTTTCCGAGAGAAAAAATAAAAGTCATAGAAAAATTACTTTTGGTAAAAATAAAGATTAAGTTTCAAACCAAGTCCTCATTAAATTTCAAATCTGAACAACAATTAGTTTCTTAGATACGAATTTTTAAAAATTTACAAATTTTAATCGACATTAAGTTACATTTTCTTTTCTGAGAGAAAAATTAAAAATCATAGAAAAATTATTTTTGTTAAAAATAAAGATTAAGTATTAATCTAAACCCTTATAAAATTTCAAGTCTCAACAAAAATTATTTTCTTAGATACGATTTTTTTAAAATTAACTAATAACAAAAATACATAATATACGAAAAATATTAAATCGTAAAAAATCACCGATAAAAATTTCAAGGTTAAATTTTTACATATTTAAAACACTTTCTCTTCAAATAAATATAATATAAAATATACATAAAAAATACTAATCAAAAAATTATCATCTTGAGTCAGTAAGTTATTATTAAAACGAATAACAATACATTTATTGTTTCGAATCGAAATGAGATTAAAACCCAAAACAAAAAAATCATTGAGATAATTTAAAAATTAATCACATAATGATTTCTGCAATTTTTTAAAAAAATGTAATGAGTCAACGCTGATTCAAATACATTTTTTAATGTATTTGAAATGTAGTAATGGTTTAAATAGTGTAGTGAGTCATTTGAAAAAGGATAATCCGTATAAGTGCAACGTCCTAGATACTCTTTATAAGTAAAACCGAGCTGTTAAAAAAAAATCCGTTTTTCTTTCCTCCTTAATAGGCCCAAGGTGGTCCGTAGAAGTTGACAAGTTTAAATTATGCCGACGACAATTACCCCAATGTATTCCGTAAATCGTCGAGTAGTAACCAATGGCATAATCGTTAAATAAAAAACGGTGGCGTCCTTGTACGGTTGAACCTTGCTTGTTCTAAGTGCGATTTTAACAAGTCGGTCATACGAACGATAAAGGTACACTTTCACGGCTCTCACTTAAGAAATTTTTCGACGCATCCTCTTTCCCGTTTAATTTTAAGACCGGGGAACGTGCCAATTTCTTTGTTTCGATAAAAAGTCCTCAAGGCGCGACGAAAGGTGCCAAACGGGACGATGCACCGCCGTCTGATCCGTTTTTAGTCAATGGAAAACGGAATTGTGTCAAGGAAATCCGTTCGTTATATATACCTTACTCATAATTTTTTTTAAGACGAATGAAACATTTTCTAAATGAATTTTAACAATCCAAGAAATGTACAAAGTTACATAAGTAAGTAAGTAACTAAAATTGTATTTTAGTAAAATCTTGTCGCTGAGAAAATTAGAGATGGAATAGTTATAAATATTGTTGGCAGAAGAGCTGCTGCCATCTAGTATAAAATCTGGTGGACACCTGTCTGTTTTTAACTTTTCTTAACTCTTTAAAGAGTTATAAATAATTTATTTATTTTTTTATATATTTTTTAGTTCTTATGATTGTTAATTATGAAAAAGAATGCTCAACTTTCGATATACTTGATCAAAAGAAAATTAAAATGTTGGAATTTTTGAACGTAGTTTTTTATTCTATATTCGAAAATACTATATAAACCATTTCAGAAAAATAACTAGGAAATATTTCCTGTAAATTCCGAAACGAAAGAAATATGAAAATTTTGTTTAATAATGTTGTAACTTTCAAACGTCAAATTTTAATGTAATCCAAAGAAAATGCTGGTTTTAAAACGTAGCCTTATTTTCGGAATGTTTAAAAATTTTAATTAAGGGCATTAAGTTACATTTTCTTTCTGAGGGAAAAACTGAACCTCGAAGAAAATTTTTCTTTGCTAAAAATAAAAAGTAGGTTTCAATCTTACAAGGAGACCACAAGATGTTGTATTCACCGATTTTGATGAAAGTAGTATCAATCGATAAGTATTGGTACACAATACAAATTTGTAAAATATTAGGGCGCAATGTTCAGGGATTCGCGAGTAAATCGCGATTTTATGTCGCAATTCAAGGCCAAACCGCTTATATGTCAATGGTTGTACTCCTCCCGACCCCTCCTCTTGGTGACTCATCACAAACCGGCTTCCACTCGCGGAACAAAATGGTCTGAACCTCATGACGTAACTGCTTTTTATTTTTAATATAATCAAAATTTTTAATATTTCACTTTATTTCTTCTAATATTCTATTGTTATATGTTTTGACAACAAATAATTCAACACACTTTTTCGTTTTTACCTTGATTTTTCATTTAATTTAATTAAAAAAAAAAACCCGGAGGCGGTCGTAGAGGGAGTGGCTAACTGATGACGTAAAGTGGTGTGGCCTTAAATCGCGAACTAAAATTGCAATTTACTCGCGAATCCCTGAACATTGCGCCCTAATGTTTTACAAATTTGTATTGTGTACCAATACCTATCGATTGATACTACTTTCATCAAAATCGATGAATACAACATCTTGTGGTCTCCTTGTTAGTCTTCATAAAATTTTAACTCTCAACAACAATTAGTTTCTTAGATATGAATTTTTTAAAATTGACTAGTTTTATTAATAAATTCGTTACATTCAACTATACAGGGTGTTTAAAAAAGATGCGGCAATATTAAAGGGGGTGGTTGTCCAGGTCATTTTATACAAAAAACAGTTCAAGCATTACTTTCTGCACATTTTCCTCCTCACATTGCATTCTGTCAATGGCTTTTGCAGAAAATGGTTCAAATCCCTCAATTCCTAATATTGATTCTGTGCACCGATGAAGCGATTTTCTTAAGAAATGCAATACGCAATTTCCATAATAATCATGTATGGTGTGACGAAAATCCACATGAAATTGTTGGAGATCGTTTTCAACATCAGTTTTCTTTGAACGTTTGGCTTGGAATTGTGGGTGACTGCCTAATTGGATCGGTATTCTTACCAGGAAGACTTACCGGAGAGGTGTATCGCAACTTTTTGGAAAACACGCTCCCTGGTTTTCTGGAGGACGTACCATTAGCAGTTAGAGGTGCAATGTGGTATACGCACGGTGGCGCACCAGCCCACTTTAATCAAGTAGCTCGTGATTTCTTAACACAAGCATATGAAAATCGCTGGATTGGCCGAGGTGGACCTCACTTATGGCCTGCACGATCCCCGGACTTAAATCCCCTGGATTTTTTCCTGTGGGGCCGTTTGAAGTCCTTAGTGGACCTTACTTCATTGGAAATCGTAAAAAAACTTAAGAAATCGAATCATTGTTGGGTGCAACTCAATTAAAACAGATCCTAGTGTTTTTGAGAGAGTTCACCAGGCTATGAGGAGAAAATTGGATTCTTGCATCTGAGCTCGAGGTAGTCACTTTACACAGTTTTTGTAATTTTTGCTTGGTAAAATTGTTGGTTTGCTAAAATATTTGTTTTTGCCCTTGAATAAAACCCTTGTTCTTAAAAAAAATTCTTTTATTATAAAGTTTTTTGTTTATAATAAAAATGTTTAAACTTCAACACGCTGTAGATCGGTAACGAAGCGTTTCCAGACCATGTTTATTATAAACTTTTTTGTATAAAATGACCTGGACAATCACCCCCTTTAATATTGCCGCATCTTTTTTAAACACCCTGTATAAGGGTTAGTGTTCCAGTTTTTTGAATATCTGTACAGATGTATTTCAAGACTCTGTTGGAGCTGTTACTCTATTCAATTGTACTCACTTTACTAAGTTTTACTATTTTCTTCACGATTCTGAGTTAGATAGGAGAGTCTCTTAACACAATGAGTGTTACGTCAGTCCCTGAGGACTGACTGTGAACTTTCCGTTCAGATGGCGTCAGTCCCTTGCAACTGGCAGTTACTAGAGGCAGTTACTAGGCAGTTAGAGTTACTTATCAGCGTCGCATTCAACGTGTTAACTTTAATGTAGATCTTAAAATGCAGCGACTTTTTCTAGCGATTATGATTTAAAATTAAATTCTTTTAAAACCGTTTGTGTTTTGTTTGGTTCAATTGTGAGTAAAATGTTGGCATCACAAAATTTAAAAGTAAGCATTGATGGTGGCAATATAATAATAATAAACGTGAAAAAAAATAAGGATTTATATAGACTCTGAGATCCGTTTTGAATATGTAATATGAGTTGATCCATCATGGTTTTCTTAATTCTCTATGCCCATAAATCTGTATTGAATACAAATCTAAGGAAGCAACTGTATGATATCTTTGTATTACCACATTTCAATTATTGTGACGATTTCTACATTCACTTGTTATATGAGAAATGAGTTTCGCTAGAATTCAGAGTTCAAAGCAGCCGTTTGAGGTTTTTATATGAAGCGTATAAATGCAAAACCAGACATTTGACATTCAAATAGTTTTGAGTAAAGCGCGAAAAACCTCTCATTGTCGTTTAAGTTACTCAATTGGCTTGGTATTTTAACCAAAAGTAGATAATACATTGACGCGTCTTTATGTGCTTTAAAGCGCAAGTCAGGCTTATAGTAAAAAATTTATTTTGATTAAAAAAATGAGAATGTCCTGTTTTGCATCTAAAGCTTGGAAATCTCTGCTTTGTGAACTGCAATGTTCTGGATTTGGCGTTTCTGTACAAAAACTAGCAGTATCTGGCACTAACAAAATTTGGAATTACGATAAAAGAGATTTTAAAGAAGTTGATTTTATTGAAAAAAGTACAAAATTAGTTTCTTAGGTACAAATTTAAATTCGTAAGTCAGTATCAGATTCATTATCAGAAAAGACTAGTGTGTCATTCACATCCGCCTGAGTTTCAGAAGTGTTGGCTGGATTGTCTTGAAAGGCGTTTTTGAAGAACTCCAAACGTTTTCATCGTTTTCCCATTCTGCACCATAGTGTTTAGCTAGCAAAGAGGAAATGCTTCTTATCTTGTCAGGTTTAAGCCTTCTGCCTTAAACCTCTGCCTCTTTGTCTTGGCTTTTTCACGCTTGCACTCTTGCTTATTTGCTATTCTCTTTCGCCCTTTGCCACGGGGACTTGGTTCAATGGTAATGTTGTTGAAGGTAATCAAAACTCCATAATACATTCGTTACCACGCTCTCTTTTAAACCAATCATGCAGAAGCGAGCAAAACTAACAGCTACTTCAATGTCACGGCTATCACGTGAGGTAATGCGAGATCTGGATAGGTTCAAACACAAACGTCTGCTTTTGCACCTAACTACTTGGCGCAAATGTCTGCTTTTGTATTTAAAGCGGAATTTATTATTGCAATAACTCGCTTAAATGTATTGTTACGCTCCTGGGGGCCACAAAAATTGATTTCTTGCTAAATTTACAATACAGATCCGTGTGTAACTAATTTTTGAAGAAAATGTCGAATGTCTGCTTTTGCATTTATACGCTTCATATGGAATATGTGCACGAATTTATGTTTCTGGTAAATGGTTGTCGAGTGGCTTAGAATGGATACGAAAAGGTATGTATACTCGATGTCTTTAAAGAATCACCTTAACACTTAACGGACGGGTCGAATCTGTTCTGTCTAACCCAGTTTCCGGACATTTTTCGAAAGTCAGAATGGAAAAACGTAGATCTAAGTGTTTAAAGGACCCGTTCGTTAAGTGTTAACAAGAGAGATAGGTAGAAAGGACTTCGTAGGATCAGGCAAGGATTCAGTCTACCTGTCTCTTTCACAAAGGTTATTCTACAATGACAGCGAGTGTACTATAACCCGAAATGGAACTGCACCATGAAGAGAAGAATGAAAAAGTAAGTCCTCTCTCCGCAACATTGCCGAGTAAATCATTTTTCTCTTTATGGTGCAGTTCCATTTCAAGTTATAGTACATGCAGCAATGTTCTATTACAAAATATTAAAAGAAAAATCCCCTCTTTATTTATATAACCGTATAATTCTTCGAAATGATAATGTGCATAATTTTTATACTCGATATAGACAGTCTTTTACGATTCCCATAGGTCACAGTTATTCAAGAATACAATTTCTTACGATATTTTCAGATTGTTTGACGATTTATGCCCATATTATTATGATATTACCACAACATCGATTCAAGCACTTAAAAGGAAATTAGGAGCCTTTAAAATCCATTTAAAACTGGTTTGAACCTTACAGACTATCTATAGTTATTTTAAAATAAATTTTCAAATTAGAAAAAATACTAACTTCAAAAGTACTTTTAACTCTCGTAAAAATTTCATAAAATACGTATTCAGTTAACGTATTTAAGTAAGATAAAACGGACCTCAAAAACCGAAAAAACCACAAAAGATCATAAAAGACCACAAAATGGTAAACAAGAATTAGTCATGATGGTCTGAAAGTTTGTATGCCTAAAATATTATTAAAATGATCGCATTTTTGCGTAGGTTTCGAGGTCGAAAGGACCCCGTTTGGGTCGATGCTCTTCCGACGGGCGTCGGGACGCTCTCACGGATGCACCGGGAGCATCCAAAATATTTTTTCTACGTTCGGGGTTTATTTTTGGATTCGACCTTCACAAACATATCCAAATTCTCAAAGCGGGGGGTCACTAACACTACAAATTTATTTTTGTTTTATTTTTATGATATATTTTTATAACGTATATAACCTGAATTTTTATAACAAAACTAACAACGAAAAGCGAATCATAATTAAAACTATATCGGTTATAATTTTCCTATTCTGATCAATTTTTAAATTTTTACATCACTGATTTCTCATTAATATGAAGAGGTGTATAATTTAAAATGATTGACTAAATATTTGCCTAAAATCGATAACATTTTTATTGTAAGACGGGTGACATTCTAGAAAATGAAATTCTACTTTGGCTAGTAAATTGTTAATTAACTAGGGTTAAAACACTACTAAATATTCATACATATACGGAGTTATATTAAGTATGTATACTTAGTAACGCTTAAAAATAACATTAGTAATCATTAAAAAAGCTATGCATACTACTGATTATCTTTAAAAAAATAAATTGTTAAATGTAAATTATTTAAAAATAGATATGATATACTCCCGTCCTCTATCGGTGGGATTACAAAGTATTTCGTTTCGCCGATTGATTGTTAGATGGCGCGGAATAATTTTGTGAAAACTTTTCAGGAGAAAAAACTTTTTAATGAAACTTTTAAAGTAATGAATGTAGGTGATTATTCAATTAACCTTGTGTTTAAATAATTGATTGAGAATCGGAGAAAATGACCCGTCGGTTGTTTGTCGCTCGATTTTATTATTTATCACTTCAGTAATGACGTATTTCCGTGAATGAAAAATATACGCGTAGGAATTGTTTAACTGGCAGTCGCGCGGATCTTCTTAGCATAGCGTGTACGCCGGTCCTCGGCAATTAAAGGCATAGGAAAGTCAAGGATACAGTCACGACTTATGTCAATGAACACTTTCTAGCGTATCGGCGGCGTTTATTCTTATCAGGACCTCACGTTATCTATTAGTTGTCTTCCATAGAGCATTTAGGATGTCGACGGCGTAGATGTGCGGTGTGTTTTTTGGATAAACTCGTTTTAAAGATGGTAAGTCGTCGTTTTTCAACGAAAATCATTTTTTCAACGAGAATCATTTTTTCAACGAGAACCATTTTTTCAACAAGAATCATATATTCAACGAGAATCACATTTTCAACGAATCCATCTTTTAAATGCGTTTTTCCCAAATAATTTCACACATTATTATCAACATATTAACACGTTACATACATTAAAAAATAATAATAAAAACGACGACAAACTTTCACTTGAGTGGCATTATTGTTTTTAAAAAACATCTTTTCAATATTTCATTTAATCATAAAAAAAATTATGTAGATACGATCGTTATAACACTTATCGTTTTTAATTGTTATCGCAAACTTTTTTTTTAAAGTATAGTATTTATAAACCCGCATAGTTTTATTAATACGGTAACAATATTTTTCAAGTGTATTCTTTCGACGACGATTGACATTCCGGGCTTTCTAATAAACACATTATTTCGCAATAATGCCGCGCTGTTGAGTCTGCTTCTGATTAAAACGTATACGATACATTTGCTATGTTGGTTGCATATAATACCGTCAAATATAAATGGAAAATCTTACACCTAAAAGAATTTTATTTCAAATTGAAATGAAATTTTGTTTTAAAGGGAATGTTTTTTGATATTTTCGATTTTTTATAATTTTTAATGTAAGATTTTTATGTGGGAAGTTTTTGTTAGTTGTATGAAATCATTAACAGTCTTCATAGATTCATTTTTACATTATAAGTGGATCAAAGTCATTTTAGATTTTTAAATCATCCTTTAAAATCGACTTGAGTTTTTACAAATTGTTTAAAATTCGTATAAACTTAATCGTCTAAAAACAGTTCTTGAAAGTCATTTAAATTCTTCGTCTAGACTCTAGACATTTGAAATTATCAAATGATCATTTAAAATCGATTTGAGTTTCTACAATTTGTCTAAAATCTTCTCAAGGTTCATTAAAAAATATTAGAAATCAAAAATAGTTGAAAACACAGTTAGAAATAATATGATAGTTAGAAAAAATAGTTGAAAGTCATTTAAAATCATCCAATGATCATATAAAATAATCTAGAATGTCTACAATTTATCTAAAATGATCTCAAAGTTTTTCAAAATCCTTCAAAATTGTCAAAAATTTTGAGGAGTTGCCAAAACATAGTTGAAAAACATTGGAAATCATCAAATGATCGTTTGAAATCTTTAAATGATCATTTAGATCGTTTCAAATTTCGAACATTTTGTCTGAAATGATCTCAAAGTTCTTCAAAATCATTCAGGATTATTAGAAATTAGTAAAAGCTCGATTGTCTAAAAGTTGTTCTTTAAAATCGTCTAAATTTTTCATCTAGACATTTAAAATTATCAAATGATCATTTAAAATCGTTTTGAGTTTCAATAATTTGTCTAAAATCATCTCAAAGTTTATGAAAAACATGGAAAATTATTAAAAATCGTTAAGAACTTTCACAACATAGTTGGAAGTCACTTTAAATCATCAAATGATTGTTTAAGATCATCAAATAATCGTTTAATATCGTCTGAAGTTTCTAAAATTTGTCTAAAATGATCTCAAAGTTCTTCAAAATCATTTAGGATTATTAGAAATTAGTAAAAACTCGATTGTCTAAAAATAGTTCTTTAAAATCGTCTAAATTTTTCATCTAGACATTCAAAATTATCAAATGATCATTTAAAATCGTTTTGAGTTTCTATAATTTGTCTAAAAATATCTCAAAGTTCATGAAAAACATGGAAAATTATTAAAAATCGTTAAGAACTTTCACAACATAGTTGAAAGTCACTTTAAATCATCAAATGATTATTTAAGATCATCAAATGATCGTTTAATATCGTCTGAAGTTTCTAAAATTTGTCTAAAATGATCTCAAAGTTCTTCAAAATCATTTAGGATTATTAGAAATCATTAAGAACTGGTAAAACACAATTGGAAGTGATTTAAAATCATCAAGTGATAATTTAAAGTCGTCTTGAATGTCTATAATTTGTAATACATGATTTCAAAGTTCTTCAAAATCATTTAAAATGATTAAAAGTGTTGAAGAATTGCCGAAATATAGTTAGAAATCACTTGAAATCATCAAATGATCGTTTAGATTCGTCAAATGATCATTTAAAATCGTCTTGAACGTCTATAATTTGTAATACAAGATCTGAAAGTTCTTCAAAATCATTTAAAATTATTAAAAGTGTTGAAGAATTGCCGAAATATAGTTAGAAATCATTTGATATCATCGAATGATCGTTTAGAATCGTCAAATAATCATTTAAAATCGTCTCGAATTTTTACAATTTGTCTAAAATCATCTCAAAATTCGTTAAAATCATTTAGAATTATTGGGAATCATTAATAATTGGCAAATCAGAGTTGGAAGTCATTTAAAAGCATCAAATGATCATTTAATATCATCTTGAATGTCTACAATTTGTCTAAAACGATCTCAGTTTTTCAAAATCATTTAAAATTATTTAAAATCTTTAGGAATTGCTAAAGCAGAGTTGGAAGTCGTTTGAAATAAGCAAATGATCGTTTAAAATCGTCAAATGATTATTTAAAATCGTCAAATGATTATTTAAAATCGTCTCAAATTTCTACAATTTGTCTAAAACCATATTAAGGTTCGTCAACATCGTTTAGAATTATTAGGAATCATTAAGAATTGATAGAAAACAGTTGGAAGTCATTTAAGATAATCAAATGATCATATAAAATAGTCTTGAATGTCTATAATTTATCTAAAATGATCTCATAGTTTTTGAAAATCCTTTAAAATTGTTAAACATTTTGAGGAGTTGCCAAAATATAGTTGAAAAACATTGGAAATCAACAAATGGTCGTTTGAAGTCGTTAAATGATCATTTAAAATCGTCTTAAATTTCTACAAATCGCCTAAAATTATCTCAAAGTTCTTCAAAATCCTGTAGGATTATTAGGAATCATTGAGAAATTGTGAAACATAGTTGGAAGTCATTTTGAATCATTAAATGATCATTTTACATCGTCTTAAACGTCTACAATTTGTCTAAAATGATCTCTGTTTTTCAAAATCATTTAAAATTATTTAAAATCTTTAGAAATTGTTAAAGCAGAATTGGAAGTCGTTTGAAATTAGCAAATGATCGTTTAAAATCGTCAAATGATTATTTAAAATCATCAAATGATCATTTAAAATTGTCTTGAATTTGTACAAATCGCCTAAAATTATCTCAAAGTTCTTCAAAATCGTTTAGAATTATTAGAAATCATTAAGAATTGGTAAAACACAGTTGGAAATCATTTTAAATCATTAAATGATCATTTAAAAGCGTTTTAAATGTCTACAATTTGTCTAAAATGATCTCAAAGTTCTTCAAAATCATTTAAAATTATTTAAAATCTTTAGAAATTGCTAAAGCAGAATTGGAAATCGTTTGAAATTAGCAAATGATCGTTTAAAATCGTCAAATGATTATTTAAAATCATCAAATGATCATTTAAAATTCTCTTGAATTTGTACAAATCGCCTAAAATTATCTCAAAGTTCTTCAAAATCGTCTAGAATTATTAGAAATCATTAAGAATTAGTAAAACACAGTTGGAAATCATTTTTAATCATTAAATGATCATATAAGATCGTTTTAAATGTCTACAATTTGTCTAAAATGATCTCAAAGTTCTTCAAAATCATTTAAAATTATTTAAAATCTTTAGAAATTGCTAAAGCAGAGTTGGAAGTCATTTGAAATTAGCAAATGATCGGTTAAAATCGTCAAATGATCATTTAAAATTGTCTTGAATTTGTACAAATGTCCTAAAATTATCTCACAGTTCTTCAAAATCGTCTAGAATTATTCGAAATCACTAAGAATTGGCAAAATACAGTTGGAAATCATTTTAAATCATTAAATGATCATTTAAAAGCGTTTTAAATGTCTACAATTTGTCTAAAATGATATCAAAGTTCTTCAAAATCGGTTAAGAGAACTAAAAATCTTGAGGAATTGTTAAAACATAGCTAGAAATGATTTGAAATCATCAAATAATCGTTTAAAATCGTCAAGTAGTCGTTTGAAATCATCTCGAATTTTTATAATTTGTCTGAAATCATTTCAAAATTCGTAAAAATCGTTTAGTGTTATTAGGAATTAGTAAGAATTGGTAAAACACAGTTGGAAGTCATTTAAAATCATCACATGGTCGTCTAAAACCATCAAATGACTATTTAGAATCGGTTGTCTAAAACCATCAAATGACTATTTAGAATCGTCTCGAATTTTTACAATTTGTCTAAAATCATCTTAAAGTTCGTCAACGTTATTTAGAGTTATTAGAAATCATTAAGAGTTGATAAAAAAGCAGTTCGAAGTCATTTAAGATCATCAAATCATCATTCAAAATCATCTTGAATTTCTATAAATCGCCTAAAATGATTTCAACGTTCTTCAGAATCATTCAGAATTATTAAAAAAGATTAAAAATTACCAAAACATAGCTGCGGTCATTTAAAATCATGAAATGATCGTTTAAAACCCTCAAATGATCAGTCAAAATCATCTCGAATTTCTAGAATTTGTCTAAAATCATTTTAAAGTTCGTCAACATCGTTTAGAGTTATTAGAAATCATTAAGAGTTGATAAAAAAGTAGTTCGAAGTCATTTAAGATCATCAAATTATCATTTAAAATCGTCTTGAGTGTCTACAAATCGCTTAAAATGATATCAACGTTTTTCAAAATCATTTAGGCTTATTAAAAACCATTAAGAATTGCCTGAACATAGTTGTAGTCATTTAAAATCATCGAATGGTTTTTTTAAAATTATCAAATGATTATTTAAAATCGTCTAAAATCATCTCAAATTTCATCAAAATTGGTTAGAATTTTTTAAAGTTGTTTAGAATTGTCAATTATAAGCTATGTATAATTGAAAGTCATTTGAGATCGGTTAAAATCTAAAAAGTCATTTAAGATCATCAAATCGTCATTTAAAATCGTCTTGGATTTCTACAAATCGCGTAGCATAATATCAAAGTACTTTAGAATCATTTAGACTTATTAAAGAACATTAAGAATTGCCTAAACATAGTTGTAATCATTTAAAATCATCGAATGGTTTTTTAAAATCATCAAATGATTATTTAAAACCGCCTTCAGTTTTTAGAAATCGTCTAAAATCATCTCAAATTTTATCAAAATCGTTCAGAATTTTTTAAAGTCGTTTAGAATTGTCAATTACAAGCTATGTATTTATTATTTCTATTCTATTTCTATTATTTCTAATAGAAGTATAAAAATTTATTTATTTCATAATCAAAAAGATACTTATTTCAGTATAAAAAAAAAATATTACTAGTTTCATATTATTTCTCAAAGTAATTTTAAACCAATTATCTAAACTGTTAAGTAAAAGGAAATTTTCTCCGTGTCAAAATTATTAAGTTTGAATACATACAAGGGATTGTCACGGAGAGACATTGTCGTAAAGGTATAACTAATGGTGCGGGGGTTAAAGGTGGTCAACAATGGGGAAGACAGGTATAAGCCGGAAGGGTTGGTTTGTGGCGGCGTAAGTGGTGTACCGGCGATTATTAAGCCCAGAAGACAATCGCCGGTTGACAAATGACCTTTTCGAGTTATCGGGTGGTCAGGGAATCGGGATGACAAATGGGTGTTGGGACACATCTCAGCACCGAGTCCTCCCACAATGACACGACCACCACGGACGTCTTCAAAGAGTCCTCCGCGTCTCGTTGTATTACATCGATTTTTATCGGCCCGTCACTGAAGATCCTCGCGTACGTTTGTAACGTTTTTGATTGATCGAATGACACGTCAGCAAGACACCAAGAATACACCGAGGATACACCGAGAATACACCGAGAATACACCGAGGATATACCGAGATATTCTTAGATTATTAATAAAATTTATATTTTATTAAAGCCGATGTGGACTTATTGATTTTTGAAAATGGTTTGAGGTAAAGAAAGAAAATAAAAAAAAGGATTGACGAGGATGAAGAAGAGAAGCGGAGGTCGACCGGCTGAAGGAGTAAAAAAAAATAATAATAAAGGTAAAAAAAGATCTTGACGAGGGAGCCGGAGGTCAGGAGACGGGAAGAAATGAGGTATGACGGTACAACAAAAGGCGATGCCGACATAATCAATGGCGACCAATCAGCAGCCGCCTTTAAACAGGCCTACAAGCCGACGGCGCAGGGTTGGAGATCTTCTGGTGGGGGCCCCCAGGTTTATGCCCGAATTTATTCATCCTACGGTCGAAAATTTAATATCGTCTACTAATTGATTCCCCGTGTAATTTTTCAGTATCAAAACTTCACCTTTAAATAAAACCATAAAAAATCATTTAATACTCTCAAACTATCATACTTATCATCTTGCTTTTTAAAAAATTTTACCAAATTTAGTCACTTAAGAATCATTAAAAAAAAATTAATGTCTCATATAAAGTATTTTAATGGGAAAATTAACTTAACCCAAACAACCCTTCGATATTAACGAAACACCCGCATGGAAAAAAGAAATTAAACTCTTGCGAGGCATATAAATTAGAAATTAGCGTTTAAATTAAGATGGCCGAATTATATTGGGTTTTTTTTTAGCACGAAAAAGGTTGTGTAAGTCGCTTTATCGCTCGCGGGGTCGAAAGTTATCGCTATTTTCAATTCTCCGGGTATAGCAACCAAGCAAGAATTTGCGTCAACGCCGGTTCGGAAAAAAAGCGAATAGATTCGGCGTTTATCGAATAATCCGGCCCGGATAAGTTCGCATTGTGCCGCCGGCTCAAAGCGTTCCGACCAATGGCGTCGTTAGACGGGCCAATTCACATGGAACTGAATTCCTATTAAGAACTACCATTTATCATCTGTCATCCGCTTAGACCGCTGCATACGTCTATAGGGTATTACAGATAACAATCCAGAGACGGATTCAGTATCTTTAAAATTATACCGAAAAAAAGTTATCAAAGAAAAAGTAATGGTATTTTCTAATTTATAAATTAAAAAAAAAAATCGTTCGTAGGTAAACATTATTTTAAAATCGACCCATAATACTTATTATTTTGCACCCAAATATTTTGTTTTTGTTCCAATTTTAAACCTTCTAATAACATTAGTAAGAGGTTATTGCAAAAAAAAGACTCTTCTTTCCATTCATTTTACAATTTCCAAAGCTTTAATCGATCAATTTATTACCAATTATGCCATTATTAATCGACAACATAAGCAACAGGGATCCGTACACGAAGCAATTTATTTTAGTCAACTTGTAGCGTTCAAGGCGACAGTTAGTACAGTTTTAGGTATAGGAAAAGTATGGGGTAGTATACATATTTGTGTACAGTAAAGATGTCGAGTAAGTTAAGCGATGAAAAAATCTGTATTTGTATCGGTATACAAAATCTCGACAAAGAGGTAACCGTAGAAATTATTGGGTGCTCCCAATAATAAGGATGAATCCTTACAATCAGTAGAATTTACAACGTAGATTATTTGTTGCCACCAGGTGCCAAGCTTTTTCTGTTATGTCCTTTCGGGAATACTTTGGGAGAGTAAAATCGTACAAAACCGGATATTTTTCCACAACACTCACGAATTTTACATTAAAAGTCTCCATGCTCACAGGCGATATGAGCAACATCAAACCCTGGCGACTTTCGTGTAAGTTGTTAAGGTTGCCTAGATCGCGCCCATTGACTGCATTGCCAACAAATTGCTTTCAAATTGCTTTGTTGAAGGTTCTCTCTATTACCTAGGAAGTGACAGGAAACTGATATCATATTGCTGTTGAGTTGCTTTCCGGTTGCTCCGTGTGCGAACGACCTGAAAGTACTCACACATTTTGTCTTTGGTCCAATATTAACCTCTCGAACTGTGATTTATTTTCAGTCAGTATTATACATGCAGACAATCCACAATAATTTCTGGGAAGTGCAACTCGTCATAATGAGTTTGTTCAAGAAAATTCATGACGAGTTGTACTTGTCATTTCATTTCAAGGGGTTAAATCTTCTAGTGACGTTAGTAAGATGCCACCTAAAAAAATTCGACACTTTCTATTCATTTTATAGTTAATGAAGTATCGATAGATCAATTTATCACCGATTAGATTATAGAAAATATTAACCGATCCACATTGTGGATGTTATGTCTATTGACTTGTTCATGATTTGTAAAAGTACTCCTCTAAGGCTGGATCCAGACCAAACGCGCCACTCCGCGCCGCGCTGTTTTAAGCAGCGCGGCTTGACGCGGCGTCTTCGGTTTGGACGACAAACTGCGCAAAATTGCGCTAGAATGCGCTGTTTTGCGTATGATCGAACACGATCCGTCGAGTGTCAGTACATCAAAGAGAACAGATTGTTTGTGCGCATTTGGTTTGGACGGTGTTTTGAATATACCAAGCCACATACATAACCCTTCAATGTTGATAGTCGCAAAAATGAGTTCAACTGAGTGGTCACACGAAAATATTGAGAAAGTTATAGATTTATACCGCCAAAAACCCGAATTATGGAATCCAAAAAACAATGATTACCATATAAAAAATAAAAAGCACGATGCTTGGGTTAATATTGCGTCAGATATGGGTTGCGATCATTGGAGCATCGGAGCTATCCAAAGACGCCGTTTTCTGTTTCGGCTTTTTTTGTTTAGACTATGATTGATAACAATAATAGCAGCGGCAATTATAATTTTTCTATTAAATTCCATACTGACTTGCGCGCGCGCCAAATGGAACAGAGCTGAGATTCATGTGTTTGTTTTAAAATGGTTGCAGCATTCTGCGTTGCTCTGTGCGGCGCTGCGCAGTTCAGCGCGGTATTTTTGGGCGCACTACAGCGCAACGCGGAGCGGCGCGTTTGGTCTGGATCCAGCTTAAGAATAGCAACTGCCAAAAAAATTGACCTCCAACCGTATTAGTTTTTGTGCTCATTGATAAAATACTAATCGATTTTTAAAATCACCTTTCTGAAGCTATTAATGCAATGCATTTTTGTATAGATGATACTTCTTTTGCTTTAACATTCTTTTTTTTTAATATCAGCAATCACCACTTCAACATTACATGTTTTTTCATGGTTTTTATGTCACATATAGAAAGTCACAAAATAATAATAGCGCGGGACAAAAATATCTTCCTGAACTTATTCATTATTTATCATATGTTATCTTCCTCTGCCAGGATATCTTGGGGAAGTTTCCTTTTTAAGTGGAAACCCACTTTTCCTTCTTTATGGATACCCACTTTTCCCAATAGATGACTTCGTGCACTTGAAAATGTTTGCAAGTTTGCTAGATACACCCTTGTTGTTCTATTAATAAATTCAGTGGTCGTTTCTAGACCCACTTCTTCGTGTATTTGGAAATTCCACACAAGCCATGGTGCGTCCACAGCAATTTTCAATATTTTGTTTTGAAGAACTTGAATTTTGTTAACATTAAATTTTGCTGTAGAGCTACAAACCGGGCTTGCATATGTTAATATAGGTCTTATTAGTGATTTGTAGAAATACTGCATATTCAATTTTTAATTTTGATTTTCTATTAAGAACAGGGTATTACTTTAACCATTAATTTACTTAATCTAGCATATGTCTCATTTAGTTTCTTGGTGATATACCTCCATGTAAGTCTCTGGTCTAAGTGTACACCCAGATTTTGACACTTGACTGCACTGTTTTTGGGATTCCAGCTTAAAGGATGGTTTTCTATTGTTATTATTGATGGATTTTTGATTTTTCTGAGAGTGAATATTTTGACTTTGCATTTGCTAGGGTTTAAATGGAAACACCACGAGGACAACCATTTCTGTACTTCGTTAATTGATCTTTGCAGGTCATTAATAGATTTTTCCAGGACTACATTTTGCATTATAATAACCATGTCATCAGCAAATAAGGCCTTTTGATCATTTGCGTGAATTGGAATACCATGTAGACAGATATTAAATAGAAGAGGTGAGAGAATACTTCCCTGAGGAACTCCTGCTTTAATAAGTTTGGATTCAGATGTATCATCTTCAACAAATGAGTAAACTAAAACTTTAAGGTACAGTAAAGCTTCGCTAATCCGAACTCCAATAATCCGGATTCTCCAGTAATCCGGACGAAATTGAAATATTAGTTATTTACATTATGTATTCCATAATCCGGATTTCTGGATTACTTGTGATTCCATAATCCGGATCGTAGGTTCCGCAGTTTGCCATGAATGTACGTCACGCTGTTCATGTAAAATGCAGTTCGTTAAAAAGCATCATGGCGCCAAAGAGAACACACAAAACGTTAACTCTAGCGGAAAAACACGATATATTGCAAAAATTAAAAAGTGGTGTTAGTGGAAAGGTGTTGGCTACTAAGTATAGAGTTGGTACATCGACGATTTTCAATATGTTAATAGTGTGTGTTTTGATTTAATAAATCCCTACATGTAGTTAACATACTTTTGTGACTTTTAAAAAGGTTCCAATAATCCGAATGTTTCACTAATTCGGATTGCCTCGGTTTTCATTGATCCGGATTAGCGAAGCTTCATTGTATTCTGGAATGTTAGTTTTCAATATTTCAATCCATATATCCATACTGAATCAAAGGTTTTGGTTATATCTGAGAATGCAGCTGTGGTGTATTGTTTATTTTCGTAACCTCTTTCTATTATCTCGGCAACTCGTGTTAATTAATGTACTGTAGAGTGCCTAGGTTTAAAGCCATATTGGATGTTAGGAATAAAGGTGATAATATCACCTTCATATTATGGGGTTGCAAGCGTCCCTTAATTACTTTTCCAAAGAGTTTACCCAGAGTTGGAAGTAAGCTAAGCGGTCTGTAACTTTCTAGAGCATGTTTATTTTTTCCAGGTTTCTTAAACATTACTATTTCTGCCTCTTTCCATATTTTAGGGAAATATCCCAGATACATGCAGATGTTGAAAATGGAGATCATGGCCAGGAGCTTTTCTAATTGGTAATTTTTTGATGAGAGTTCGTAGTTCTCTGGAGTTGTATGATCTATGGCACTATTCTTAGTAGGAAGATTATTTTCTATGTAGGGGAAGGTGGGTATGTTAGGGACACTTTTTATAATCCATTTAATTGTGGCCATACCAGCAACATAAAAATTTTAAAATGTATACCATCGAATAGCTTACTGTTTATACTATATTTTGGAACTTATTTGATGTCGTTTTTTCTAATGGTTAGAGTTTTGTTGCAACAGAAGTGATCATTTGTACTTTTGTCCCAAACGTACCTTGCGTTGGTATGTATGGGACAGTCACAAAATGAGGAAAGCATAATTGATTTCTTCATCTTCTTCCGTCTCTAATTTCCTTTTACGCTGTGTTTAACCTTCTGTTCCCTTTTTCGAAATTTTTCATCCTTGATTTTTAATATTTCTTCTATTAACAGTTTTTCGGGTGTGCTTGTTAATATCTTTGTAAATTGTAACTGTTTTTCACGGGTTATTCAAGAACCAATTACCAAGAGCCGATTATGTATATAGGAGGTATATCTGGGACGTCCCAAATATCCCTTTCTTTCAATGTCCCAAACATACCTCATTGTAGTTTGTCTACATTTTATTTTTTTTAAATTTTAGTATAGGACACAAATAAAAGACAGCAAGGTGTATTGATCAAAAACAGTTTGTAGACTTCACCAATAATAATTTATTAAGTTTTATAAATAAACATAGTTATAACCAGTACTTATCTGATGCACCCGATTTTTACTTTGAAACAACATAAACGCAAACGTCGAATTTTTGAGGTTAAAATAACTGACTGCATTTCAAGTTTCGACGATGTAGCACTGTAGGTAACACTAGTAAATTTAAAGTAAGAGGACGGGGTAAATTCAAACAAGTTTTCGATTTGGATCAATTGTCCCAAACATACCACCGTCCCAAACATACCCACCTTCCCCTACTGTTGTATTTTATCAGTGAACGAAAAATTAGTTTTCGAGAATTGTGAAGTGAATGTTTTTTCAAGATAATTTGAGAAACCAGACTCTTTATCGGCATCAGTGCTGTAGCTATACCTTTGGCATTTTTAACATTCTTAAAATGCTAGTTTTCGATATTTCAGGGTGAATTAAAAACTTCCTAGTGTTCATTTAAAGGTTTACCTTATTGCTAGTTAATACTGCAATTTTCTTTTCTTCCTTGGTTAATTTGCAGAAGGTACTTTATTGACTGTATTTCATAAATTTTTTTCAAAGAATAGAACTTAATTCGCACTTATAAAACATTTCGAACTCGTATGAATGTTAAAACTTTCAATGTAAAGTTAATTTGTTAGTTCTCAATTGTTCTTTCTTCTACGGAAGTATCAGATAAGTTGTTAAATGATTTTATTGAATGATTAAAACCTAAATAAGATCAAAGTACTAGTATAAAGTGGGTTTCTTTAATGTTAAAGAAAAAAAACTTGGTTTAGATATACAAAGGTACGTTCCGAACTAAAAGTTCGATAATATAATAAAAGTAAAACTTAAAAAAAGTCAAAATTTGGTTAAAATCTTACGTTTAAAACATTCCTAAAAATTTTCTTAAAATTTTTCAATGAAACAAAACCTGAAATGGCAGTTTTAACATACTACAAACCCATACGAAGGTTAAAACAATTTATTTGAAAAGTGTTTTGATTGCATTCGATGAGTTAAAGTAAGCAATAACAACATAATAATATATTCTTTTTCCATAATTGTTATCACAAGATTACCACAAGTTATTGTTAGGTGAGATAATCAGAAGTTATCACAAGATTAAAGAAAAAAAACAGGAAGAGAAAAGATACAATAAGACTAAAGTAGAAAAAAAAGTTATAGTTGCTTTTATAATAATTATTGTAATTGTCCGTAATATAAATAAACACTTGGAACGGACAATATGCAATATACATTTACGACCAAACATTTTTAAACGATAACATTATTCATAATTGAATTAATATCAATTTATCATTAAAACGCGACTTTAATAATTTTTTTTATTCGAAATAATAGAATGGATTTCTTATTTATTTTATAAACAAGTTCGATTATATAATTTTTTTTTTGGTGTTATTGATACAGGAAGAAAACTAGTAAGAGAATAGAGAATAGATGATAATTCATGTTGATACGTTCCTTTCTATTTAAGACAACCGATCGGACATTCTTCTATCGGATCGAAAGCTCCACTTTTTTCGTGTGTAGTACAATCCTGCGCGCGCCCTGCTGCGTTACAGCTAATGATATAAGATAACTTTTCGAAGAGCTGAAGTATAATCCGAGAGGGGCCGACCTCCTGCCAGAGACGCTGTTAATCGATTCTCATTTAACGATACGAAATCGATCGTGCGCCCGCGACGGCATGAATAATGAGATTGTTATAAACTATTAGAAACGGCCATTGTTATAAACCAAAGGTTAAGGCTCGGTATTCATCCGTCTCTTTCCGTTTAGTAAAGTTATATCAAAGATACGATCTTCTAACCTTTCTATTCTTAGTTATTTGCTAATCTAAAAGAAAACTAGATTGAAATAAAGTAAAATAAATATTTCTGATTGGTTATTTCGATCGTCCAATGAGTCACATTTCCCCTCAACTCGGTTGTTAGGGGTAACGAGGGGTGAGAAAAATCCAACCCGATAAAACCCATAACGGAAACCATAACGGTAACTTAGAGTAATTGCAGTGAAAGGTAATTAAACGTTGAGCAAATTGCGGTTCGATAAGGAAGCTCGGTGCGGCGTAATGTATTTACATTAGTACCTAGTAATTGGTCTTAATGGAGATTTACATTTGTAATTTATTGTAATAAATGCGGACGAGTCCCGGGAAAATCTCGCCGCCGATCTACCGGTGGCCCTTTTACGATTTGCATTTAACGACGCCAGAAACGCGGGATGACACGCCGATACGGCCCCAGATTGTATCTTATTGTCGTCGGCGGCTCGCATTAATGGAATTAGTTGTTAATCCGTCCGTATGTTTAACGATACGGTGGACGTTCTTCGTTCCGACCTTATTTATCGCTCATCGAACGAGTTATTATTTGTACACCTTTGGTTTTATCACCCGACAAGAACAATGAGATTTATCGTCACGTTTTTATCTTTAACAACCAATAAATTTGATATTATTTTTTAAAATTTTGATTTTATAACGTTAAAATTTTTTTAATTTAAGGATTTAAATATATCTGACTTAATTATTAAATGAAATTTTCTTTACATTTAAAGATATTCCTAGAAATATCATTATTAACAAATTTTTAATTAAAATAAATCTAAAAACACGTGGTAATCACTTCTATCTACGATTAAAATCATTCAGACGCCTTGAAATGAAATCATTTAGTATTATCTCAACCACTTGTTATTTGGTAAAAATACTCTTATCGAAACAGGACAACATTAGATATAATATTTAAAAATACGATAATCTTATTGTTAGTCATTTATATCTATATTTTAACATTTACCTAAATTTTAACATTTATCTAAATTTTAACATTTATAGAAGATATAATAAAATTTATTTGTACATATCTCTCATTTACTTGATTATAAATGAACAACTTGAAACTAAAGAAGAATAGAAAAAATCAACTATACAGAGTATCCCAGAACTCAGTTGCCAAACGCAAACCACGCATTCCAGAGCTGATTTCATGCCGATTCAATGAAGAAGTCATGCGAAATTTCTTCCTAAGAGAACTAGAGTATCCTGAAGATGATGTGTCTGATTATGTTTTTTTCGAAATATCTTAATAATGATTTAGCTATCACAATGAAATTTTGAGCGTTTGTAAACTTCGAAATACTTCATCGCTTGTTGACAAAACAATTTTTTTATTGCCATCGTAAAGGTGTTAAGCGCTACCAGGGTAAGTTCTCTTAGGAAGTAATTTCGGCTAAGGACTTTTTCGTTGAATCGGCATGAAATCAGCTTCAGAATGCGTGGTTAGCGTTTGGCAACTGAGTTCTGAGACACCTGTATATGTAAAAACTTTAGTGTTTTGAAATGGTTTTATTGGTGTGTCGATTAAATAAAGATTAAATTAAGGTATAAAGAATCTAAAGTAACTTAGCTTATTGATAGAAATTTGACTTATAAATATCTTAAGATTTTTATTTAATTTCGTAACTTAAAATTAATACTGGATTTTAATATTTAAAAAATAGGTTTGCAATAGTTGTGTGTTGGTTCATTTTTTGCGTTATTAATTCATTCCTCTCGTTTACATCTTTTAATCGTCTGAGATATAAAATCGTCTAGAATTATTAAAAATCGTTGAAGTTCGTTTAAAATAGCCAGTAATCACCTAAAAGACTCTTTAAAAGATGGTTGAAAATCGTCTAAGATCTTCTAGAATCGTATAAAATCGTCTAAAATCCTATACAGTCGTATAAAGTCATCTAGAATTATTAGAAATCGTCTAAAATACTCTGGAATCGTATAATAGAGCTTTGAAAAGATCGTTCAAAATCCTCTAAAGTCGTGGAAGGTCTAAAATCATCTAAGATCTTGTACAATCGTATAAAGTCCTCTGGTATGATCAAAAATATTCTGGAATTGCATAATAGAGCTTTGAAATGCTCGCTCAAAACAATCTAGAATCATACAAAATCGTCTAAGATCATATACAGTCGTATAAAGTAATCTAGAATTATTAGAAATCATCTAAAACACTCTGGAATCGCATAACAGAGCTTTGAAAAAATCGTTCAAAATCGTCGAATGTCTAAAATTGTAGAAAATCGTCTAAGATCTTGCACAATCATATGAAGTCCTCTAGTATTATCAAAAATCGTCTAAAATATTCTGGAATTGCATAATAGACCTTTGAAATGCTCGTTCAAAACAACCTAGAATCATATAAAACCGTCTAAAATCGTCTACAATTGTCCAATGTACTCTACGATCGTTCAAAATTGTTTGCAGTCGCCTAAAAGAGTCTTCAAAAGATCGATCAAAATCGATTAATATCTTCCAACATTCTTTAGAATTGTCTAACATCTTTTAATATCATCTAGAATCGTCTAAAATCGTCTACAATTATTCAAAGTTGTCTAAAATAATTCAAAATCGTTTGGAATCGCCTAAAAGATTGTTGAGAAAATCGTTCAAAATCGTCTAAGATCTTCTTAAAGATCCAAAATTCCTTAGAATCGTCTAGCATCTTTTTATATCGCCTAAAATTGTATAAAATCATCTAGCTTCATCCAAAATCTTCTAAAATTATCTACAATCACATACAATAGTCTAAAATCGTCTAAAATTACCAAAAATCGTCTAAAATCATCCAGAATCACCTAAAAACAGTCTTAAAAAGATCGTTTAGAATCAACTAGAATCGTATAAAATCGTTTAAAATCACTTAAAATTGTTTAAAATCATTTAAAATCCTCTAGAAGTGTTTAACATGTTTTAAGGTCGTTTGAAATTACTTAATCGTTCAAAATTTTAAAAATTACTAAAAATAGATTTTATTAAAACTTGCCTTAAAAAATATTATCAAAGAATTATTTTAATGTTTATAAAAACCGATCGCTATCATCGCATTCTTAAAAATTTATGAAACACTCTCTTAATTTTATCAATGTTTTTCTTATTGACCGTTGTATCTATCTTCGTATATCAACATATTGTGAAATATTATCTTCAATTATGAAATTCGAAGTCAATAGCTTATTAGGTGGTTTCTAAAATAAGATGCAAATATTTTTATTTTTTAACATTTAAAAATAAATTATTTTAAATAAAAGTTGTTTTTTGTATTAATTTTCTTACTAGTTGGCGAAAATTTAAAAACAAATTTCAAAACCATAAACGTCTAGAAATTCTATTTTCAACACTTTATTGCTTTTCTTTCAAATACCAAGTATCTACGTAAAGTTTATTGTTCTAACGCAAACTACGTAATATTTCACAATATGTTTACTGAAATATAACAAAAAATTTCGCTGACATTTAAAGAATTCTTTTGATATTTAACAACAAAAACAATTAGAGTAATAATAAACATCTAAAAATACAATACATGAAAGTAATCAATTTTTATTTTTTTTTGTAAGTTATTTAAGATGGGTTGTAAAAATAACATTTTTTTTTAGTCTAGAGATAATCGTTCTTACTATTTGATCGTTTTTACTATTAAGATAAAACTTTATAAGATAGCAATAAAATTTAACCGATGCGCAATTTTCATTAAAAAAATTTATTAAAAATTCTTTATAATTGAGGGGATGGGCACATTAGATAAGCAAATATTTAAAAAAATCTGGGTGATAATTCTTATCTTTGATATAAAATGACAGTTTATGTATTGTTAAAATATTTTTTTTTGTTATACTTTTATTTTTATTTTATTTTATTTAATTTTTATTTGATTTTGGTTTAATTTTATCTTATTTTTATTTTATTTTATTTTATTTTGAGTTGAAGACTATAGGTAAACAATACACTATGTTAAAAAATGTGATTTCGAGAAAACTCAGAGCTTTGAAAAGATTGTTCAAAGTCATCTAGAATCGTCTAAGATTTAAAATTGTATAAAACCGTCTAAGATCTTATACAATCATACAAAGTCATCTAGAATTATCAAAAATCGTCTAAAATAGTCTGGAATCGCATAACAGAGCTTTGAAAAGATCGTTCAAAATCGTCGAAAGTCTAAAATTGTAGAAAATCGTCTAAGATCTTGTACAATCATATAAAGTCCTCTAGAATGATCAAAAATCGTCTAAAATATTCTGGAATTGTATAATAGAGCTTTGAAATACTCGTTCAAAATAATCTAGAATCATATAAATCCGTCTAAAATCTTATACAATCGTATAAAGTCATCTAGAATTATCAGAAATCGTCTAAAATACTCTGGAATCGTATAACAGAGCTTTGAAAAGATCGTTCAAAATCCTCGAAAGTTTAAAATTGTAGAAAATCGTCTAAGATCTTGTACAATCATATAAAGTTCTCTAGTATGATCAAAAATCGTCTAAAATAGTCTGGAATTGCATAATAGAGCTTTGAAATGCTCGTTCAAAATAATCTAGAGTCATATAAATCCGTCTAAGATCTTATACAATCGTATAAAGTCATCTAGGATGATCAGAAATCGTCTAAAATACTCTGGAATTGCATAACAGAGTTTTGAAAAGATCGTTCAAAATCGTCGAAAGTCTAAAATTGTAGAAAATCGTCTAAGATCTTGTACAATCATATAAAGTCCTGTAGTATGACCAAAAATCGTCTAAAATATTCTGGAATTGCATAATAGAGCTTTGAAATACTCGTTCAAAATAATCTAGAATCATATAAATCCGTCTAAGATCTTATACAGTCGTATAAATTCATCTAGAATTATTAGAAATCGTCTAAAATACTCTGGAATCGCATAACAGAGCTTTGAAAAGATCGTTCAAAATCGTCGAAAGTCTAAAATTGGAGAAAATCGTCTAGGATCTTGTACAATCATATAAAGTCCTCTAGTATGATCAAAAATCGTCTAATATATTCTGGAATTGCATAATAGAGCTTTGAAATGCTCGTTCAAAATAATCTAGAATCATATAAATCCGTCTAAGACCGTATACAATCGTGTAAGGTCATCTAGAATTATAAGAAATCGTGTAAAATACTCTAAAATCACATAACAAAGCTTTGAAAAGATTGTTCAAAATCATCTAGTATCGTCTAAGATCTAAAATCTTGTACAATCGTAGAAAGTCATCTAGAATTATCAAAAATCATCGATAATAGCCCGGAATCGGATAAAACACATTTCAGAAGATCATTGGAAATCGTCCAAGATGTTCTATAATCGTATAGAATCGTTTAAGATTTTATACAATCCTATAAAGTCATCTAGAATTATCAGAAATTGTCTAAAATACTTTAAAATCACATAACAAAGCTTTGAAAAGATTGTTCAAAATCATCTAGCATCGTCTAAGATCTAAAATCGTCTAAAATCTTGTACAATCGTAGAAACTCATCTAGAATTATCAAAAAATCGTCGACAATAATCTGGAGTCGGCTAAAACACTTTTCAGAAGATCGTTCAAAATCATCAAAGATGTTCTAGAATCGTATAAAATCGTCTAAGATCTTATACAATCCTATAAAATCATCTAGAATTATCAGAAATGGTCTAAAATACTCTGGAATCATATAACAAAGCTTTGAAAAGATTGTTCAAAATCATCTAGCATCGTCTAAGATCTAAAATCGTCTAAAATCTTGTACAATCGTAGAAAGTCATCTAGAATTATCAAAAATCGTCGACAACAGTCTGGAATCGGCTAAAACACTTTTCAGAAGATCGTTGAAAATCATCAAAGATGTTCTAGAATTGTGTAAAATCGTCTAAGATCTTATACAATCGTATAAAGTCATCTAGAATTATCAGAAATCGTCTAAAATACTCTGGAATCGTATAACAAAGCTTTGAAAAGATTGTTCAAAATCATCTAGCATCGTCTAAGATCTAAAATCTTGTACAATCGTAGAAACTCATCTAGAATGATCAAAAATCGTCGACAGTAGTCTGAAATCCGCTAAAGGACTTTTTAGAACATCGTTGAAAATCATCAAAGATGTTCTAGAATCGTATAAAATCGTCTAAGATCTTGTACAATCCTATAAAGTCATCTATAATTATCAGAAATTTTCTAAAATACTCTGAAATCACATAACAAAGCTTTGAAAAGATTGTTCAAAATCATCTAGCATCGTCTAAGATCTAAAATCGTCTAAATTCTTGTACAATCGTAAAAAGTCATCTAGAATTATCAAAAAATCGTCGACAATAGTCTGGAGTCGGCTAAAACACTTTTCAGAAGATCGTTGAAAATCATCAAAGATGTTCTAGAATCGTATAAAATCGTCTAAGATCTTATACAATCCTATAAAGTCATCTAAAATGATCAGAAATCGTCTAAAATACTCTGGAATCACATAACAAAGCTTTGAAAAGAAGGAAAAGTATGTATTACATTAATGATAAAATAAAGTCAAAGTTTTGAAAATTTTCTGATAGATAACACTAAAATCTTTCATCAAAATTTTCTGAAAAATTTATATATCGCTTTTTTTTAACTGTAGTCTTAAGTATTAAGCTAATAGACTTAAGTATTAAGGTAATAACTTTGTTCATAAAAGCGACCATTTCTGATTTTTTTAGCCAAATTGTTTAATTTTGATCACATATAAAAAATCTTGATTGATTGAAAAAATCAGAAACTGAAAATGCTTTTACGAACAAAACTAATGAAAAATTCTTAAAAGGATTGTAAAAATCTTAACTAAATATTATCCTATTTTAGTATAGTTTTTAATTTTTTAATCAGTATTTCCATCAAGGTCTTTCATAATACCTTAATCTATGTTATAAATCGCATAACTACGTGGGACATTTCCTACACGGTTTTAATCTGTATTTGTCACAATTTTTATCACGAATTGAAGTAGTCTCTTATTTACGACGACGACCGTATTGTTATTGGAAACGTTATCATTTTGGTGATTATGTTAATATGGTTTATTAATAACCAAAGAGATATATCCTGGTGACTAATTACGCACAAAAGTTTTTAAAAGAAACGTTCGTATGGAATAATAACGTAATAAAGATAAGGGTACTCTCTAGTTTAAATAATAGACCTTGGGATAGAAATGCAATATTTGTCAAGGGTTTTTTTGTGGGATTTTCAACGGTTGTCGGATAGAAAGCAGGTGCGGTTGAAAGAAAATTGCCTTCGGTGGCTCGGTGGGTGCCTGAAAAATTGCCGAACTAATAAAAAAACGAAACGCGGCCACGGGTATATGATTAAAATGGGAGGAGCTTGGAAGACAATGGCTCGGTTAGGGTTTCAACCTACCACACCTACAGTCGGAGCAGGCCGTGGACGCCATCTTGTGCTCAGGCCAGTTCGCGGCCTTTTTTTTCTCCTTTCATTTGAAGCCGCCTCTGCATGCACGACCGGTCGTTCAGTAATTTTATTAAAACAGGTGGCGCATAATTAAGAGGAAATTGGAAAAAGAGGAACTAACCGTAATTAATATTTAAATCATCTTGTCTTTCTATAGACAACAAACTACCGACCGCTTTGAGTTTTATTGATAAGAAGCGAGATAAAGAGAAAACATTTCTAGGGTTAAAGTTCGGACGACTGTTACATTCGCAATAATATCTACGCCCGCGATTATGTCGAGGCTTTTAGTATACCGCCACCGTTCCGACGAATCGCACGACGTTTTCTTATCTTAAAAAAAAATCACATTCAAAAATAATTCGTGTATTTCACGACGAAACCGTGTGATGTAATTATCTGTCTCACTTGTGCAATAATATGATCCTCGACCATCAGGAAGTAGCGTGCGCTTCCTTCCACAACAATAACAATAAACCAGATAAAGTACTCGCGACGAAACAAAAACAATATACAAAAACAAAACCTAATTTGTTTTTTTGTTTATTTTTTTTTAAGGACATGGACCTGATTGAAGTTCTTTGGAAACAGGATGTGGACCTGGGTTATGCCCCGGAGATGCCATCATCCCCCGAAAAACTCAAAACAGACGACCAAAACGAACCTTCAGCTTCCTCAGCTAGTAAAGTTGATGATGATGATATCGAAAAACTTAAAGCTCTCAAGGCTATTAATGAAGAAAACTCTAAAGTACGTTTTTCATTCTATTTTTCTAGTTTGGTATTTTTTTTTTATTTTATTTGATTTTTTACTTTTGTTTTTTTTTTTAATTGTTTTTAATTGTTTTTAACTTTTTGTTTTTTATGCAATTTTTAAAATACACTTCTCAAAAAAATAGCGGAAAAATTTTTTGTATATCTGTTTGTAAATATGTATGCATAGGTATAATATGCATATGGATTAGTTGAATATGAAGTCATATACTTTATCTCATTGTTAGTAAATTAATGAATTTCACAATTTAAAAAAATCATTTGTTTACAGTGTCTCAACGGTTCGAAAAAGCTCCAAAGCTTGTTTATTATTGAAGATATTGACTTTTCCTTTTTTTAATTTTTTAATTTTTTTCTTTTTTTTAAGATTGTAGCTGGGTCTCTACTGTACATTTTAAAAATGCAGTTTATACACAAAATATCCCAATTTGCAAGAATGCTCAAGTTATGATTTTTTGTATGGAATATACTCAATTTGATTTTATTTTTTGGATTCTATGCTATGATTGACTTTTATAGGGCTAGATATTTATAAAGACTGTGGTGTACTAATTCTGAACGAACCGTGAAAAAACTACTCAAAGGACTACCTGGTATGTTTTCATAGTGATCGAATGTTTCACTAGATGCAATTTCACTGGATGACTAAAAGCCTATCATTTTTCAAATACTTCCGCGAATACAATTGCTAAAACTTTATACTCGTTAGTTTTCTTTTTTTTTTTTGGTTTACAACAAATTCACATTTCAATGTACAACAAATTCTCCATCAAAGTAGTGTCGGGTGTTCATTTAAATTCATGCTCCAGTGTGCTTTGAAATTTTGTTAGATATGGATAGACAGAAAAATGTGTGTCGCATTATTAGTGCATTGTAATCAATTAAATTTCAAATTTGACAAACGTCAAATCTGGTCAAATTACACTAAACGGCTTGTATTGGCTATTTATTGATAATGTTTTTAATTTGTGAGAAAAAACTTGATGGTAAGTACGTTTACTTGATGGTAATTACATTTAAGCTGCTTCGAAAGTCGATGAAGGTTGGGAATATTTACCGTAGAATTTTCTTCACCACTTGAAAATCCCCATGAAATTTTTGACGACCGATTATTGAAAAGATTAGAATTTAGGAAGGTTTTAGCCAAGAATAAGCCATTAGCCATTTTTTTTTTTCATTTTCTGTTTTGTTATTTATAATCCATTGAACGTTTCAATGTTATTACACTGCTTCCATTAAGTTTTATTGGATATACGTCAAATATTCAGGTGAAATCCATAGCTCACTTGAGCATGAATTTAAATGAACACCCGATAGTATTGTCGAAAGATTTCATCGCACCACTAAAACTACAATCATTGATAGCGGTAATAGCCAGTCTTAGAAAGAGAAACTGCCTATCTTTCGTTTGAATTTAAGATCAACTTTAAACGAAGAGTTAAATCGTTCTACCGCATTTATCTTTGGCCAACTGTTAAGGTTACAAAATGAATTTTTTGATTAATCTCCCGATTCGATTGATACTTTCCCACTTTTGATCAGTTTACCTGAAATTTTCGCTCATCTGAGACCTACCTTCATAACCACTCTCACGAAAGGTCATTTATTGACAAAGTCCTAAAAGATTTTGGTTATGTTTTTGTCAAAATTGAAGATTTAAGCCAAAATTTTCGCCTAGATATAAAGAACCATTTAGAGCTTTTGAAAAAAGACCAAAAATATGTTGTTGTTTTTCCCCATTTGTCTTCGGCTAACCATTGAGGTTATCAGGTCAATTTTTTTGATTAATCTCACGATTCAATTGGTACTTTTCCACTTTTGATAAGTTTACGCAAAATTTTCGCTCATCTGAGACCTACCTTTGTAATCACTCTCACGAAAAGTCATTTATTTACAAATATCTATAAGATTTTGATTATATTTTTGTCAAAATTGAAGGTTTTAAGCCAAAATTTTCGCCTAGATATAGAAAACCATTTAGAGCTTTTGAAAAAAGACCAAAAATATGTTGTTGTTTTTCCCCATTTGTCTTCGGCTAACCATTGAGGTTATCAGGTCAATTTTTTTGATTAATCTGACGATTCGATTGGTACTTTTCCACTTTTGATAAGTTTACGCGAAATTTTCGCTCATCTGAGACCTACCTTCGTGATGAATCACGAAAAGTCATTTATTTACAAAGCTCTAAGAGATTTTGATTGTGTTTTTGTCAAAATTGAAGGTTTTAAGCAAAAATTTTCACCTAGATATAAAAAGCCATTTAAGGCTTTTGAAAAAACACCAAAAATGTGTTGCTGTTCTTCCGCACTTGTCTCCGGTCAACCATTGAGATTACCCGGTGAATTTTTTGATTAATCAAACGATTCGATTGGTACTTTTCCACTTTTGATCACTTTATGCGAAATTTTCGCTCATCTGAGACCTACCTTAGTAATCACTCTCACGAAAAGTCATTTATTTACAAAACTCTAAAAGAATTTGATTATGTTTTTGTCAAAATTGAAGGTATCAAGCTATCACTTTCGCCTAGATATAAAAACCATTTACAGTTCTTGAAAAAAAGACCAAAAATGTGTTTTATTGCGGCTCAATTAAAAAAATGTCATAAATACTTTGTACTGGGTTTTGAATTTTTAAGAAAATTTATTTCCTATGAAAGGGAATCGGGAGGTATAATTTACTGGATATCCTTTCTTTAGGGACGAATTTTTTACGATTAGGCACTTAAATATTTTCGATTTTTCAATATGGTTCTAAGTCTTACCAAGTGTGGCCACCCCTGTTATATAACACCGACAAATTTCCGAAAATTAGTTAAATGAAATTCCCCATGAGTTTCCTGCTTTGTCAAGTAACCACTTTTCCACTTTCTTCTCTTTATTTTCATCTTTGTCGCAGCATATAATAAGCTGTGATTAATTAATGCTTCTAAATCCGACTTAGAGCTTAAGAGTCGATGTCTTCCATTACTCAGGCAACAAAGAACTGTTAATCAATGTGCGGTATCCACTGCGTAGTTACGTTTGTCATGCAGAGATCGTTTTTAATCCATTCGAGACGACGATTTTTTTCGAACACAGCCCTCAAGAGCGAATTTTTTTCTTTGTATTGTTTTCATTTACTGTTATTGTACACACGATGTGCAGGCCATCTTACAACCTGGAAAATCGATTGGGCCTCGAATTGCAATCGATTAGTTCTCGAATGGGTTAACTAATCTCTTAGCAATTTTGATTTATGGTGTTTTTTACCAGAATTTCAAAATACAGGCATCTGTTTAAAAATTCATACCAGCTAAATCCTTACCTTGACTTCAAAGTAATTGATGCCGTTTGATCCTTGAATATTGACGTCGTTTGATTCCTGAAAAACTTGTTTACTCTCATCGGCGTACTATGATTCACAGCACCTTCTTCATTGCTTCTTATACTTCTCAAAAGATTTTCTTACATTATATTTTTCTATATCTTCTAACTGAAACAAAATTTGTAGCCATCTTATAGCTTCTAAAATCGATTGGATCTCAAATTGTAATCGATTGGATTTCGAATGGGTTAACTAAATCTCTTAGCAATTTTGATTTATGTTGTTTTTTATTGCCAGAATTTCGAAATACAGGCATCTATTTAAAAATTCATATAATCTAAATCCTTACCTTGACTTCAAAGTAATTGATACCGTTTGATCCTTGAATATTGACGTCGTTTGATTCCTGAAGAACTTGTTTACTTTCATCGGCGCACTATGATTCACAGCACCTTCTTCATTGCTTCTTATACTTCTCAAAAGATTTTCTTACATTATATTTTTCTATATCTTCTAACTGAAACAAAATTTGTAGCCATCTTATAGCTTCTAAAATCGATTGGATCTCAAATTGCAATCGATTGGATCTCGAATGGGTTAACTAAATCTCTTAGCAATTTTGATTTATGGTGCTTTTTTTACCAGAATTTCAAAATACAGGCATCTGTTTAAAAAATCACATCATCTAAATCCTTACCTTGATTTCAAAGTAATTGACACCGTTTAAGCCTTGAATGTTGACGTTGTTTGATTCCTGAAAAACTTGTTTACTCTCATCGACATACTTATGATTCACAGCACCTTCTTCATGTTCTTATAATTTCCAAAAGATTTTCTTGCAGTACATTTTTCTATACTTAGATTTCTTCTATCTGAAACAAAATTTGTAGTTAATTTTGACGTTTTGAAATACGTCTGTTCAACGTTTAACAAGTTTTTAACGTGTTCGATCAGATTTGAATCAATCAATTTAAAATCAATCTAACAGAAATACAAAAAACTGTTCCTTCAATTTTTTTGAGCAGTGTAATATACCAAAGTAGAATACAGTAAAACCTCGCTAATCCATCACATTTGGGAAATTACGTATTTCAAATAAAATAATTTCTAAATTCAAACATAATTTATTTTCAAAATATGACATAAAAATATCTTCAATTGGATTAACCAGGTTAACGAATCAACCAAAGTTAGATTAGTGAGGTTCTACTTTAGTAAAATAATAAAAAAAATATAGAGTAAAATACTATTATAGTAATACAATAATCTATGTTGTTACTAATTTATATATTTTTTTAGAATGAAGCATCATCTAAAGAAGATTCCGATCCTTGGGCCGGGTTGAAATATACAATCGATACAGAAACAGGTATGAAATATAATTTTAACTTGTACATAAGGATCTGGATTGAGTTCTCAACTCCCATGAATGTTGTTATAAAAAAATCCTTATTGTTGTTTCACCCCCTTTTACGTTTTAGTTCAGATTGATAGTTCGGAGTTAGATTAATAACAATAGAAGTTAGATTCGTGCTCTCCCGATAACTCCCAGTTATGAGTAATGATGTTCCCCGACGTTTTAGGTACAGCGGGATGATTTAGCAAAAATTTCAGCCCCCAAGTGAGGAGACAACCCAAAAAAATTTTTTTTCTTTTTTGGTTTAAATAAAATATTTAATATTTTCTAATAAATTTTAAAATAGACTTACCAATTGAGAAGCTAAGAAATTGGAATATTTAAAGTGTCTTCAAGATGAGAGAGTTTCCGTTTAAAGGCTTTATGATTAGATTATACAGACAAATTAGCATATCGAATGGTCAATGAGTTCGCGTCAATGCCGTACGGCACTAGTGTTACAATTAGAGGTCCGCCTTTTGTCGGTGCCACGCCACAAATGTTGGCCACTTTCAAGAGGCTCCTTGCAAGTTGTCATGACTCCTTACTTTAGTGTTTTCCTAGTGAATGACGGCACGGTTTCAGGTGATATAACAAACACTAAGCACATTTCATTCACTCCCGTCTTTACTACGAAGAGGTCCGCTTATTATTTCACCAAGATCGCGAGCAATTTATTTTTTTATCTTTTTATTTATTCGAGAACTTAAAAGCTCTAATCCCGCTACATAAATTAAATTGAAATGGTAGCCAAAGTGCTCGGTCATTATACCATTTTAGTACGGGAAACAGGGGAAGATGAAAAATGATCTGTCTTGATTTTATCCCCCTTACGAAATGTTCGAAAAAGGGAGTTTCTTGATTTTCCTCTAAAAGAAAAACAATTTTTTTTTTCTTTTTGATTAAACCATCTTGATCTTTATGTACTTGTATGTAAAATTTATGTCAAAAACAAACATTACTAAATAATAATTAACTAATATAATTCTGATTTTTAAGGTATCCATAGTTTTTATTATTAAGAGAATTTAAAAAAATTAAGAGAACGTTTTTTTCTTTAATAGAGAAGGTGAATTTATAGAAAGGGAAAGAATCAAAAAGTCAAAAGCTGTCATTAAGTGGATATGGGAAGAAGTTGCCTCGCGTCCTTTTTAAGTGGATTAAGCCTTTTGTTCGCCTTTCAGAAGATATTCTTATGCCTCTCAAGAGAGTCCTGAAGATTGGTGTACCTTAAGGTTCTATTGTGGATGTCAATTTTTGCCATTTCTTTTTTTTTTTTCCTACCTCCTCCTCATCATATACCTGAATTATTAAAAAGTTTTATTTTTAAACCTTTATTTTTAAAAGGTTTAATTTTTTTTTTTTTTTTGGCTTACGTGTTTAAATTTTCTTAAATAAGTGATTCTTTTAAGCATTTTTGATTGATTTCAAAATTTTATTATAAAAGATTTTCTGATTCTTAAGCCTTGAAAATTTTCAAAAATTTTCTTAAATATTATTTCTAAAATTTTCATAATAAAAATTTCTAATTGCTTTTTGAAAGTCTTAAAAATTAATCTGCTTCAGGATTTTATGAAATTTTATAGTGTACATCAATTTTCTTCATTATAAACATGAATTTTGAAACTTAATTTTTTATTCAACATATTTCTTCAAAGTGACCTCAAAAAATCTTTATGGAAGTAAATGTAATTAACATTTCTATTTAGTATACTGTAACTTTTTTAGTTAAAAGATGTTTTTATGCTCTTCGAGTCCTGAAAATTGATCTTCCTGAAAAATCCCTCTCTTCGATGAAAATTTTTTCCATTGGCCTCCCTTATCATATGTATTTCTTCAAAGTAATCTTAAGAAATGTTGTAAAAGTGAATGTAATAAACATTTCTGAGTAAACTAATTTAAGATGTAGAGATAGATAATGTTGGAACCTGGGGTTAAAGTAGGGTTCAATACCACTCCCCTCCGGTGGGTCTGCCCAGGCAACGTTTTCCTTTCTCCGGTCCCCCCATTGTCTGTAACGTTTCTACGTGGCAGCCATATTAGCTGGAGCTGCTTCGTTGGGCTGGGGCCTGATTGGCTCCGGTCGTGCCGGAGCTCTCAGTTGTAGTTTGGCATCCGAGCAGTCACCTTCTGGGAGCAAACCCATGATGTGTCGGTTCAGAACGTTTTGTGCTAGTCCCCACAGTGACTGGACGACCTTTAATTGTTGAGTGGCCATTGGATTTATTGTGAACCCTCCGTCCCGGACGAGGTAACGTACTTTAAGCTCCTTCCTCTATCATTAGCCCGTGACAATGGGCGCCGAACATGAAATATTAATGAATTTCCTTGTCTACCTACGGGGGCTACAGATGAATGTCAAAAATCTTATATTGTACCCCCGATATATGATTAATGGTATCAGGTAGGGATATACTCTAGAGAATTCTAACCATGACTTTTCAAAAAAAATTTTGATGGTTTTTAATATTTTTCTCACTCCCAAGGGTATTCTAGTTTTTACCTAGACAACATTTTATTCACACTAAGAATCTACTATAATTTTTCTTACATGGCAGATAGATTCTCTATTTAATAAATAAATTCTCTATTTAATAAAAATAAACAAAAACGTTCTCTTAATTTGAAATAAATTTAAGTTCAAATATTTAAGTAAGAAAATCCATATGATTAATGATTTTATACCTTTCAACCCTAAATAAGGTACATTATACTACCAGGTAAAACTTTTATAATAATTCCAACCAAAGTCTTCATTAAACCAACGAGTAAAAATAACCAAAATGACATAAAAGCTCCCGGATTTTCATATTTAATTAATTCGTGATGAAAAAACGTCGGTCTGGTTTTGATGGATAGTATTTGGTTTTTAAATAAGAACCGTATCTGAGAGATCTTCCACCTCCCGAAATCCTTTTAATTCGCCCTCGCCGAAATCCATTTAGTTTTTAAAGGCCGGCGTCTACTTAAAACGCGTAAAACCTAAAACGGCCGCCCCCCGAAAGCATATAGATACGCATCTACGACCTCTTGAGTTCCGACGGCCGGTTGATGGACTCAAGAGTGCTGTCCGCGGGCTCAAACGTCTGCCCACAAGATCCTCTTGAGACCTTCTTTCATTTCTTCAACCTTTGTCTATTTTTTTATTCAAAACCTAACAGTAATTCAATATAGTTTAATTTTTTTTAAATATTTATTGATGAAGATCTATAAAATTTTTAGTTTTGTGGTTTAGCTTTTAATTTCAACTATGAAAGTCCGAGTACAACTTTATTAAAGATGGTTAAATGGTTTGAGAGCGTTAAAATGGGTTGTATCTTTATATGTACATCAAGCAAGAAAATTTTTGTTTCAAAAAATTCGATGAGAAAAATTTTGGAAATGAAATTCAACCTAATTCTTTTCTTTTTTCAAGTTTTGACACTTTTTATGAGGAAAATTGAGACCCAATTCAACTTTTAGACTTTATAATGTCCAGTTTTATATTCTGCCTTGTAATTTGAATCATGAAAATGATAAAAAAAATTAATAAAGAATTTGTAACTTTCAAATTCGAGTTCAAACAAGTACTCATTTAAGTTGTATAACGAATAAATGGTTTAAATAACTTCTATCTTTAAGTCTCCATCAATCGCGAAATTTTTTGTTTCAAAAATAGTTGATGCCAAAAATTTTGGAAATCAAATTCAACCCAACCTTCTTTTTTTTCAAAGCTTTGAAACTTCTTTATGACAAAAATTGAAACCCAACGCAACTTTGAGACCCTATAATGCTTAATTTTATATTCTGCCTTATGATTTGAACTATGAAAGTGATTAAAAAATTAATAAAGCATTTGTAACTTTCAAATTCGAGTTCAAACAAGTGTTCATTTAAGTTGTATAACGATTAAATGGTTTGAACGCGTTAATAACTTCTATCTTTATGTCTCCATCAATCGCGAAATTGTTTGTTCTAAGAATATTTGATGACAAAAATTTTGGAAATCAAATTCAACTCAACCTTCTTCTTTTCAAGGTTTTAAAACTCCTTTATGAGGAAAATTGAAACCCAAAACAACTTTTTGACCCTATAATGTTCAGTTTTATATTCTGCCTTATATTTTGAATCATGAAAGTGATAAAAAAATTAATAAAGCATTTGTAACTTTCAAATTCGAGTTCAAAAAAGTACCAATTTAAGTTGTATAACGATTAAATGGTTTGAACGCGTTAGTAACTTCTATCTTTAAGTCTCCATCAATCGTGAAATTTTTTGTTCTAAAAATACTTGGTAACAAAAGTTTTGGAAATCAAATTCCATCCAACCTACTTTTTTTCGGAATTTTGAAATGTCTTAATGACAAAAATTGAAGTCCAATACAATGTTTAGACCCTATAATGCTTAATTTTATCTTCTGCCTTATAATTTGAACCATGAAAGTGATAAAAAAAAATAAAGCATTTCTAACTTTCAAGTTCGATTTCAAACAAGTACTCATTTAAGTTGTATAACGATTAAACGGTTTGAACGCGTTAATAACTTCTTTCTTTATGTCTCCATCAATCGCGAAATTTTTTGTTTCGAAAATACTTGATGGCAAAAATTTTGGAAATCAAATTCAACTCAACCTTCTTTTTTTTCAAGGTTTTAAAATTTCTTTATGAGGAAAATTGAAACCCAAAACAATTTTAGGCCCTATAAAGTTTGGTTTTATATTCTGCCTTATAATTTGAACCATGAAACCATTAAACAATTAAAAAATCATTTCTAACTTTCAAGTTCGATTTCAAACAAGTACCAATTGAAGTTGTATAACGATTAAATGGTTTGAACGCGTTAATAACTTCTATCTTTATGTGTCTATCAATCGCGAAATTGTTTGTTCTAAAAACACTTGATAACAAAAATTTTGGAAATCAAATTCAACCCAACCTTCTTTTTTTCAAAGTTTTGAAACTCATTTATGACAAGAATTGAAACCAAACACAACTTTTAGACTCTATAATTTTTAGTTTTATATTCTGCCTTATAATTTGAACCATGAAAGTGTTAAAAAAATTAATAAAGCATTTCTAACTTTCAAGTTCGATTTCAAAATAGTTCCTATTTAAATTGTATAACCATTAAAGGGGTTGAGTACGTTAATAACTTCTATTTTTATGTCTCCATCAACCATGAATTTTTTTGTTCCAAAAATACTTGCTGCCAAAAATTTTGGAAATCTTGAAATTCAATCCAACCTTCTTTTTTTCGGAATTTTGAAACGTCTTAATGAGAAAAATTGAAGCCCAATACAGCTTTCAGATCCTATAAAGTTTAGTTTTATATTCTGCCTTATAATTTGAACCATGAAAGTGGTAAAGCATTAATAAAGCATTTTCGACTTTCAAGTTCGATTTCAAAGTAGTTCCTATTTAAATTGTATAACCATTAAAGGGGTTGAGTGCGTTAATAACTTCTATTTTTATGTCTCCATCAACCATGAAATTTTTTGTTCCAAAAATACTTGCTGCCAAAAATTTTGGAAATCTTGAAATTCAATCCAACCTTCTTTTTTTTGGAATTTTGAAACGTCTTAATGAGAAAAATTGAAACCAAACACAACTTTTAGACTCTATAATGCTTAATTTTATATTCTGCCTTATAATTTGAATCATGAAAGTGTTAAAAAAATTAATAAAGCATTTCTAACTTTCAAGTTCGATTTCAAACAAGTATCTATTTAAGTTGTATAACGATTAAATGGTTTGAGCGCGTTATTCGGCCCAGTTTCCGATGGACAATATTGAAACTTATGGCAACAGTGCGAGGTACAATGGGCTAAAAGCAAGAGTAACCTTTTGTTGTTTTGTATCCGAGGCGCTACCGGCAAAGTCGTAGTGAAACGCCGCCCGGAATGGCTAAAATTGAGTTAGCAGATGTCATGTCGGCCCGTAATATAAATTTCCTTTTGTCCGGCCGCGCTTTTCTTCTCAAAAGAATATTTGAATGTTATGAGCCGTTTTACAACATCATCGTTGCTCAGCAATATATATAGAATTCACCTCTATTTCTTCGTAGAACTCCTCCACAACCGTCATTTTTCATCTTCACAGAGTAAAAAAGTACTCTTTAATTTTTTATTTTTCATTTTGACAATTTCATTTTTTGTTGGTTGTATATTTTGTTGGTTGGTTGTATCTTTTTATGTTATGAAGAAGTAGGTTTTTAAAGAAGAAGAAAAAGTAGATCTTTTAAATAAAACATAATATTTTAGTTATTCTCTTTTTCTTTTGATATGATAGATGTATTGGAAAAAATTTAAGATTAACGAATCTTTATTGCGGGTGAGGCTCGTACGATAAAATGGCGTCGACCGAATGGCGGCCCCTTTGATTCGAATTCCATCCGCGCGCCGCGGGCTTTCGATGCGGTTTTAATTTAAAAGCAACACGCCCCTTTCGGACCAAGTGTAACATTAATCACGCGCCGGGAATATCGGTTCGTTATTGTATTTATTGTTATTGGGTATTGAAGGAAACAAACCGGTATTGTCGGTACCCTTTCGGACGCCCGTCTATCTCTCTTCCACGGCCGACGCCATTGTTTTTCGTTATTTATCATTGCCAACCTGGCGGCTTTCGATTCATTAAACCCGGGAGAGTATCTCTCTTTCGGCTTTCTTTAATTGGAAATTGTTATGAACCGCTATTGTGAAAGATTATTCAATTTAATCATTTGGCGCCATCAATTTAATAACATTTTTTCTTTCATTCTTGATGATTTTAAGAAGATTATAATTAGGAGACAAGTATTACATCTGAAATTTTCAATTACTTCCATCAAAGGATATTCTCCATGAATAGGGAATAGTCTCTTTGAATATGGAATGGTCTCTTTGTTTATGGAATGATTTCTTTGAATATGGAATGGTCTCTAAATTTGAAGACCATGGATCTCACAATCAAATAATGAGACTTTGGCGAATGTACCGTCAAAAATCTAAAGTCACTTTTAGTTTTTTTTTTCTAAGACCGTTGAAGGAATATCAAAAATCAAATGTAATCGTACATGTCAAACAATTCCATTATTTTTTCCACTCACTATTAGTTAATTGCTTTAACTTGTGCAATTGTTCGCTAATTGAATATTTTCAGACAATGTTATGACTCTTGGAACAAATTCATATCTGCATCATATTTATTCTTGATGACTGGTTTCTTGTTTTTTCCAAACATTTTCTTCTAACGAAAAAATTTCCATGAATAGATTAGAAATCATCTTAGGTCTTAAATAATAAATGAAAATTTGACGAATATACTGGGTGATTACTATGAAATTGAACCGTAAAATGAACCGTACGATTTTGATATTGAATGAATTGTTTTGTATTCTGTTTGTGTGCTTGTGTCAGTTTTTTCGCTGTATCTTCCGAGTAGTCAGTGCTAGAGCGAACTATAACCTATCGTTGGAAACTAGGTTTCATGGGATATAATATGAAGAAGGAGCTATCGCGATAGAACAACTAATAAAGGAGCTAGGGATAATGGAAGTACTTTAAGTTCTGTTTGGGCGCTTGTGTCAGCTTTTTTGGCTCTATCTTCCAAATTGTTAATGCTAGAGCGAACCATAGCCTATCGTTGGAAACTAGGTTTCATGGGTTATAATATGAAGAAGGAGCCATCGCGATAAAACAACTAATAAAGGAGCTAGGGATAATGGAAGTACTTTAAGTTCTGTTTGGGCGCTTGTGTCAGCTTTTTTGGCTCTATCTTCCAAATTGTTAATGCTAGAGCGAACCATAGCCTATCGTTGGAAACTAGGTTTCATGGGATATAAATATGAAGAAGGAGCCATCGCGATAGAACAACTAGTAAGAGAACTAGGGATGACGGAAGTACTTTAAGTTCTGTTTGGTTGCTTGTGTCAGCTTTTTTGGCTCTACCTTCCAAATTGTTAATGCTAGAGCGAAGTATAGCTTATCGTTAGAAACTAGATTTCATGGGCTATAATATGAAGAAGGAGCCATCGCGATAGAACAACTAATAAAGGAGCTAGGGATAATGGAAGTACTTTAAGTTCTGTTTGGGTGCTTGTGTCAGCTTCTTTGGTTCTACCTTCTAAATTGTTAATGCTAGAGCAAAGTATAGCTTGTTGTTAGAAATTAGATTTCATGGGCTATAATATGAAGAAGGAGCCATCGCGATAAAACAACTAATAAAGGAGCTAGGGATAATGGATGTACTTTAAGTTCTGTTTGGGCGCTTGTGTCAGCTTTTTTGGCTCTATCTTCCAAATTGTTAATGCTAGAGCGAACCATAGCCTATCGTTGAAAACTAGGATTCATGGGATATAATATGAAGAATGAGCCATCCCGATAGAACAGCTAATAAGGGAACTAGAGACGACGGAAGTGCTTTATGTTTTGTTTGTGAGCTAGTGTCAGTTTTTTCGCTATACTTTCCAAGTAGTCAGTGTTAGAACGAACTGTCCATCGTTGGAAACTAGATTTCATTGGCTATAATATGAAGAAGCACCAGATTGAAGCTTCCACTATGATATTTACTCGATTTAATGTGCCATTTCATACCTATGAAAACTCATTTCACGTTTTGAAGGTATGCCGTAAGCCTCAAAATCTTCAGATCGTCAATTCGCGATTTTTTTCTATAGACGTGTAAATGCTCACAAGCTCCGTAATTTAGACATTTTTTAAGAAGTCCTAGGAATTGGTATGAAAGGGTCTTGAACGATCTCTCTATGAACGATTTCAGAGAGAGTCGAAAATTTCATCGAATGCGACGGATACCATCTCTATATGGTCATCTTTCACTCTTGATACTCATTGTAAATGACGCAGTGTAGGTTTGATATGAAGAAGGAGCCATCCCGATAAAATAGCTAATAAGGGAGCTCGGGACCAGGGAAATGCTTTATCTTCTGTTTGTGTGCTAATGTCAGTTTTTTCGCTCTATCTTCTAAGTAGTCAGTGCTAAAGCGAACTGTCCATCGTTGCCTATCGTTGCAAAGTAGATTTCTTGGGCTATAATATAAAGAAGGAGCCATCCCGATATTATTACATAAAGAGTTTGCTAGAAAATGTTTTATTAACACCAGATTGAAGCTTCCACTATGATACTTACTACACTTAATGTACCATTTCACTCCTATGAAAACTCATTTTACGTTTTGAAGATATGCCGTAAGCCCCAAAATCTTCAAATCGTCAATTCGTCATTTTTTCTGTAGACGTGTAAATGCTCACAAGTACCGTAATTTAAACATTTTTTAAGAAATCCAAGGAAATTGTATAAAAAGGTCTTGAACGATCTCTCTATGAACGATTTCATAGAGTCGAACATTTCATCGAATGCGACGGATACCATCTCTATATCGTTATCTTCCACTCTTGATACTCATTGTAAATGGCATAGTGTAGGTTTCCAAATTTAAAGATCGTCGGATTTTCACTTGTCACTTTATACACAGTCCGTTTTTTTTTTTTTTTTTTTTTTTTTTTTTTTTTTTTTTTTCTTTACTTCCCTTCGAATTTGTTTCCGAAGAAGGTTGAAACAAATCATCCGAAACGTCAAATGCCTATACAAAAGACGCACGGCTAAACGCGAAAGCTCTTAGTTGTAAGTCTAGTGTTAGGCTAGGCGCCGATAGTGCAATTTCTAGTCGACCGACTGTTTGGTTGCATGAGTAAAGCCTGGTTTACATTATTCCCGTAGTATTCCAGTACAGTGCTCGAAACCAGTGCTGGAATGCTACTGGAATAATGTGAACCCTCACTGGAATAAACTGGAATGCACTCATTCCAGTGAGCAATCCAGTCCAGTGACTGGACTGACGGTCTACTTTTTCAATCCAGCTCGCCCATTCCAGCACCACTGGAATAGTGTAGACAGCTAATCCAGTGCTGGAATCGATGCGTGAACATGTATACGATCCAGTCTAGCACTGGACTGGATTGAGTAACTGGATTACTAGACTGGAATAATGTGAACGATATGATCTAGTCTAGCACTGGACTGGATTGACTAGCTGGATTACTGGACTGGAATAATGTAAACCGGGCTTAAGTCTACAGGATTTTATGGGAATGCGCTTACTTGCAACCGAGTAGTTGGCCGATTAAGTAGGTTGTGTTTTATCACAAATTGAACGCAACGAAATAGTTGCGCAACTACCATGTGAACTTGTTTAAGCCTAGCCTAAACGTATTCGCGCTCACATGGTCTAAACAGTTGTATTGTTAGGTAGTATTTTTCCAACCAATCGGTTGCATTTGTGAGCGCGGAATTGCGATCGGCCGATCAAATAATCGGTCAACTAGAAATTGCACTGTCGGCGCCTAACCTTAGAGTTAGTGCTAATTTAGTTCTAGTTTTAGTACAGTGCATCTTATTTATTCTTGATGATTGAAAGGTCAATTCTTAATTTCTTCCATTAAAAAAGATTTTCCATAACGATCATCAAATAGAATCTTCAAAATGCAACTGAGATACTGAAGAACTTACATAATCAAATTAAAGCATTTTTGGGATTGTTCCAATAAAATTAAAGCATTTTTGGGATTGTTCCAATAAAATTAAAGCATTTCTGGACTTGTTCAATAAAATTTCTTAATTCCAATTTCCAATAAGAAACTCTTAAAAAGCTTCAATTGAAATAAAAAAATGCATTTTTATCTGTACAACTTCATTTGATTTTCAGAAAATTTTATCACTTTGTTGAAACAAACTCAAAATTGTATTCAAGATTTTTTAACCTTTAAACAATAATTTTTTGTTATATATATTTCCTATGAGATTTGTATCATTAGGAATTTTTCATTTAAGGTTAATATTAAGATTTAAATTAGTTTGTCGGCCATCTTTGAACACAGGTCCCTAAAAAAAGGGTCTGCTCCAAATAACCGCGGTACAATCAACCAATAGAAGCTCTCGGCTGAAGTTCTTTTTGGGAGGGTCGTCGGATCTTTCGGTTAGGGTGATGTTCAGGTACACTCAGTTTAGTTACGTCGGTTCTTGATATTCTTCCGTCGGTTCTTGATATTCTCTCCGTTGGTTCATATACTCTTTGAGTCAATTCTTGATATTTTAGTGTCAATTTTTTTATTTTCAAGTGTTGGTTTAATATTCAAGTTGATTTTTAATATTTATTTAAGTTGATTTTTAATATTCAAATTATTTTTTAATATTCAAACTATTTGTTAATATTATAGTGTTTGTTAGTTTTTATGAACAAGATGACATTCCTATTATTGTGCAAGTTCGTTCTTTCGATGAACTACCGCCTCCTGCTGTACCTGGCGTAGACGGTTCTTAATCGGCTTTATTCCCGCTGTTTTGTAGGAGAGTATGTGATTGGCGGCGACCTCGAGAACAGCCTCTCCGCCGCCGATTGCGACCCGCCGTGCGATCTGCCCCTCGGGGACCTCCCGTTGCCGGAGTTCCTGCTGGACGAGGCCCTCCAACTGGTCGGCTTGGACGACGATTCCATTCAGGAAGGCGTCGACCCCAAAGAAGTCGAGAATATCAACCTCGGCGCGGATCCCGCCGACGAGGATTTGGGACTTTCCGCCGCCGCGGGATTAGATTCCGCCGCTTCCACAAGCAAAGATCTCGATTCCGACGAGGATATTCTTTCAGAGATGATTCAAACGTCTCAATTTCATCATCCCCATCATAGGGCTTTCCAGGTTAGTGATTTTTCTTTTTATTAAATTTATTTAACTTTTTTATTAAATTTATATAAACGTCAAGTTGATATACAAGTGTCCCGTTTTGATTATCCGATCCTTTACTGGCATATTCTCTAACTAAAAACAAGCAAAGAAGTCCTAATTAACATAGTTCCAAAAGTGCTTCGTTTTCGAGATATTCAATTTTTTAATTTCACATTTAACCCATTATTAACATTATTACAGTGAATTATTTAAATTAAATTATTTAGTTGTAATGGTTTCGAGAGGCTTTTCTATCTAACCAGTGTAGTCTAACAATGACAATTTATTGAAACCATCGAAGAAACTTCCAATATCTTAAAAACCAATCACTTTTGGACCCATGTTCATTAGAAGTTTTTTACTTATTTTTAACTAAGGAATACGCCGTTAATCCGACAATTAAAGAATCGGATGATCAAAACTTGACACTTGTATAATATAAAATAAAACTTAAAGTACGTTTATAAAAATTTAAATATGTTACAATAGACCATAAAATTTCACAATTATCAAAATTAATTCTAACGGTGTAATTATAGTCTTATCTAAAGATAGATATCCATTTTAATTCATATACGTGTGCCTTTTTTTTAGCTTTAATGTCTATTTTAAAAATTGAAGATTATTTATTAAAAATTTTAAGTGATATTTAAAATACATGAATATTTTTCATGGTGCTTAATATTAATAAATCATAAAAATTTTTTTTTTTTCATCTCAAACTGTCAAATATAATAATTTTTGAAGGCTGACAGGTATTATTTGGTGGGGAGAAATCTCTAAAGCGTTGAAGCTTTAGTTGTAAATGTATTTCGTGACTGTTAACATGTGTATTTTTTTTTAAATAAGGGTTGTACTTTAAATTATTATATAAAAACTTTGATATTATTTTTTACATTAAATTTAGATTAAAGTTAAAATTAAAGTTATACTTTTCAAGATTTCTTTCAAGATTTCTTTTAAGACTATTTTAAAGATTTATTTCAAGGAATAAAATCTCGGTATTATAATTCAAATGAACCATGTATTTAGGTAAGTAAGTAAGTAAAATCCTGTTGAAAAGTTATATAAGAGTAACACGTAATAATAGTGCCAATTTTCGTTCTTCCCCCAAAGCGTTTGCGTCAGTAACCGGCAAAAAAAAAGGAGAGTAAAGTGACCCTGAGTACTCGAAGTTGATTATTTCGCGTCGTCCTCGGAGAGACACAAAGTTTTGTGTTCGATTCGCCTGTCGAAATTGCGCACGAGCGAGTCGAATCCCGTATTTAAAACGGAATTAGAGTAGCCTTGCCGCCTTATTCCGGCTCATTATCTCGCAATTAAAATATACGGCGAAATTAACTTTTTGAGACGACAATTATCCGCGTTACGTTACGTAACGACGCGCTATCACAGAATTTCGTCCACAAAACCTGTTTAGGTAATTGCTTAATTGTTATTTAATAACGGACGAAAAATTGACGAGGATTCGACGCTCCGGCGAGATTGGAACGTCGAGATCGTCCTAAAACAACTTTCGACCGGAGTTTATTATTAAATTTTTGATCGATTCGATCGGTTTTTATTGAAACGACCTGTCGTCTCAAGTAGCGAAGTTAGGGAACACAATATCCTAGACTCTAAACAAAACAGGTGTCTTGGAATTCGATACTAAATGTATAAAGGGAAACTAAATATTTACTTTTCGTTTTTAGGGTGTGTCCCAACTGTTAATTTAAAATTTTTTTTAAAAGAAGTTTCTTATACTATGCCATTATTTATTTATTATTATTAAAAAAAAAATATTAAAAAAAATATTAAAAAAAATATTAAAAAAAAATTAAAATAAAAAAATAAAATAAAAGTTAGATAAAGTCTCAATAAATCATTATTGATGACTTCTCATAAAGAAAATAATCTTTCACATCCTGTCTACATAAACTCAACTAGAAAATCTATCATCAACAGTGACATAAACGAGTGTTTTAGTATCTAACATGAAGAATGATACATCTTTATGTTGTAATTATTTACATGAAGTTATAGAACTTATATTTGTTTTGGTGGATACTTAAAATTTTCAAGTACTAAATTAGGAGTTATAATTTGAAGGGTTTTTAAAAGAAAAATTTGCAGGTTGAAAATGAAGTAATTAGAGGTCTTTCTAGGTAGAAATCAATTAGGCGAAGGGAATAGGCGTCAAAATTCGGTTTCCCAGAACACTCTAAGGGTCCGGCTTTCAAGGAGCCACTTTGCGGTTTACCTTGTCAAATTAGGGCCGACAACAATTGCCGGTGGCAGCCGGAGTCGAAGGGCCTTACCTGCTCGCCGACAAGTCCTATTGTTAAATTCCGATTCGCGTTCGCGAGATAAAACTAACGCGGGCTCACGAATCGAAAGCCAAAACTCATTAATCGTTAATTAAAATTTTCAGACGGGATAAATTTGCAAATAATGACGTTTTAATCAAGTTTTTAAATTATACAATCTTTTTTCTTTTAACTTATCTCCTCATTAAATGTCTTTAATTTTTTTATGTTAATAACCGAATGTTATACAGGGTGTCCGGAAATAACGTTCGTATACCGAAGGGGGTAATTCTACAGCTAAAAATATGAAGAAAAGTTCATATGACCATGTGTCCGGAAATACTTCCCAAAGGAACTACAGCTCTTTGAAATTGATACTCATGGTGTCGTTTTTTTTTAATTATTTCACTTATCCTACAGAGTAGAATGTTGAATTTTGGAACATCCCCTATTATTTACATAAGAAATATGATGATGGCAACCAAAATGATCTACGATGAACAGGTTCTGGTACCGAGGCTGAAGAGCGCATTTAAAGTCCCGTATTTTTTTTGGTTCATAACTTTTTGAAAATGTGATCTCAAAATTGGAATGTTTAGACAAAAATACAAAAAAAAGTTACTAACATACGATGTCCTGCCATGCACCCATTTCGAGAAATTCAAAGATTATGCAGTAGTGCACAAGCTTTTATGTTCAGAAAATCTCTAAATATCGTAGTAGGTTCGCGCCATATTATTTGACAATTAGTATGTGTTACTCCTTAAGGCTGTGGTCTCGGGCCCGAAAAAGTTGTTCCAATATTTCTCGTTAACCGTTTGATAAATCAAAAAAAATTTCCAACAAAAGTTGTCTAAAAGTGAAAAATCTAGACATGCAAATAGAGATATTTTATAAATTATTGTTAATAACTGAGATTATTAAGAAAGGTTTTTAAAAGGGCTATTTGCATGAATAGATAAATATTCAAGATATATTTTTTTCCATTTACCGTTTTTTGATATTTTAAAAGATAAGCGAGAAATTTTGGAAATTCCCACGGTACAAACTTGGGAATATTTTTCAATTTCGCTAGATAGCTCCGCCCTGATTGACCACGTGGTATGACCGGCGGAGTTGAGTAGGTGCCGTAAGTAAATAAACAAGTTTTTTGTGTAAGTCGATTCTGCTTCGTTGTGCATTTCTGGAGATAAATACTTTGGAGAATTATTCGAGTTTGGAATTCACAGATTTTATTGCTTCTAAAAATTTTTGAATTTTAGTAAACTAAAATGAATGAAAACTTCATTTCATAATTTTACTAATCTTTTTGTTATATAAGTACCTCGACCTCATGAAAATAAAGTTCGATATTGTAATTTTGAACACTAACTTTTTCTTTACATACACTACATGTAGCAGAGAAAGTATGTACAACTGAGCCAAATTGGTCACTTTTCAAGGGACACTCCTGTTTCTATAAGAAATAGAGGAAAAACAGTGTCGGTAACTCATGCTCGATTTTTATAAGAGATCGAATGCTGAAAACCTCATATTGATATCTTTTACGGTTTCAGAGATATTGGGGATGCTTTTCGAGAAAGTGCATTTTTGAAGTCTTCATAATTTTTTTCCTGTTAGAAAATGTTTAATTTTGTGAAAACATTCTCGTGACAACTTTTTATGTAGATTTTGACGGTGTAGATTAGTTTTCTCTGTAAGCAATATTTTAATAGCTACATACATAAAAGTGTTTTTTTTTTGATGGAACACTATATTATTACATATTACACGAGAGCCTAGAATTCCCTTTCCAAAAATATGCCTATAAAGCTTGAAAAATGGGATAGATGCGATAATTTGTTTCAGAGAATCTGGAGAAAATGCAGAGGTTGTATTTACATAAACGATATACAGAGAGGAGATAACGTTTAAACTCATTTTTCTCGATGTTAAAAAAATTTAGATTGTTTGAATCCATAATCTGAACCAAAAAGGCTAAGTGATATCGCAAGCAAGGTATCATGTGTGGCACACTTTTGGAAAGGCAATTTAAACTCCCGTTGAATATGCAAAAATGTATAGGTATTCCATTTGAAAAAGAAATATTTGTCTGCATCTATTAGAATATTGCTTACAAAAAATCTAATTTACACCAACAAATTCTACATAAAAAGTTGTTTCGGGAATCTTTTCACAGAATCAAGCATTATCCAATAGAAAAAAAGTTATGGAGATTTTTAAAAAATGCACTTTTTCGAAAAACACCTGTATTTCCGAAACCGTAAGAGGTATCAATTTGCGGTTTTCACTATTCGATTTCTTATAAACATGGAGCAAGACACCAATATTATTTTACCCTATCTCTTATAGAAACAGGGGTCTCCCTTTACAAGTGTCCAATTTGGCCCACCAGTACAGTACAGTCGATTATCCTATCTGTACTACGAACTGCTGTACCATTTTAAAACATTTAATTTATTGCACAGTATTTATTACATATACTAAAATAAGTCAGGATCTTATTAGAATTTAGTAAGAAAGATACATCTAATGTTTCCGTCTTTTTCTACTTTACTAAAACGAACTGAATCTCGATTCATGTATTCACTTCCCGACAAAAGATAAATAAACACATGAGTTTCGAATATAAATCCTTTGTCTGTTATCTACAAAGGGCGGAGCGTAGCCCAGAATTAAGGTCCACCTTCTCACTCCCGCGCGTCCGTCTCCTGCGTCCCTGAGAAACTCGATGACCGTAAGACCACAGCCTTAATAAAAAATAATGACAAAAACCTAATTTTAGAAGCAAAAACAAGTACATAACTAAACAGGAAAAGATTTATTTAAGCAGAAACACAAAAACTGTACTTGTTTTTGTTTATAAAATTAAGTATTTATCATTATTTTTTATTAAGGAGTGACACATACTAATTGTCAAATAATATGGCGCGAACCTACTACGATATTTAAAGATTTTTTGAACATAAAATGTTATGTCACTACTGCAAAATCGTCGAATTTTTCGAAATGGGTGCATGGTAGGACATCGTATGTTAGTAACTTTTTTTAGTATTTTTGTCTAAACATTCCAATTTTGAGATCACATTTTCAAAAAATTATCAACCAAAAAAAAAATACGGGACTTTAAATGCGCTCCAAAGCCTCGGTACCAAAACATATTCATCGTAGATCATTTTGGTTACCATCATCATATTTCTTATGTAAATAATAGGGGATGTTCCAAAATTCAACATCCTACTCTGTAGCATAAGCGAAATAATTTAACAAAACCACACCATGAGTATCAACTTCAAAGAGCTGTAGCTCCTTTGGGAAGCATTTCCGGACACATGTTTATATGAACTTTTCTTCATCATTTTTGCTGTAGAATTACCACCTTCAGTATACGAACGTTATTTCCGAACAACCTGTATAAGGATTGGCTGTCTCTAGGAGGTTGATTTTTGGTTATAAGGCCTGCTTGTTTTGTAAAATTATATAAACAAATATACAGGGCGTTTAAGAAAGATCTGGCAATATTAATGGGGGTGATTGTCCAGGTTATTTTATACAAAAAAGTTTATAATAAACATGGTCTGGAAACGCTTCGTTGCGCACTGCAGAATTATATATTTTTTAACTGCGGGTATTTCATTCTAATTTTTATTTTTGATATTCTCTTTTGATTTAGTCATCAAAGTATATTCTTTGAATATATATTTGATATCACATCCTTTTTGACTGCTAACAGGTTAAAATTTAGTTTCATTTTAAAAATATATTTATGTCATTATCGCAATTTTCTTTTGATAGTAGGGTAGAATTAGCGAGTTGAATAAAATAATTTTTGGAATTCTATTTTAAAAATATATTTAATGCTATTTTAAAAATATATTTAATGCTATTTTAAAAATATATTTAATGCTATTTTAAAAATATATTTATATCATTATCGCAATTTTCTTTTAATAGTGGGGTAGAATTTGCCCGCTGAATAAAATAATTTTTAGTTTGAGTTTTTGAGTATTACAGTGTCAGTAGTTCTTTGTGGTTTATATTGAATATAATACGACTGTTTTGAAAATCGTTTGAAAGAGCTAAGTCTGATAAATTTAAAGTATTATTTTCGTGTTTTATAAGTCTAAGATTTCCTATGTTGATTAAGATGTATACAGCATATAGGGTAGTGTTAAGTGTAATTGATATGGATAGTAACTTGCAATAAGTGCTTTTGAAAGTAATTTCCACCATCATTTATATATAAGCAAAGTTTTCGTTTATAGATAGAACATTTAGTGAATCACTGCAGACGCGTTTACACGCTGCTGGTAATTTTCCTCAGCAAGTAAGTACTCTACGAGCAAAAATTTATTCGTTATATTTATTCGTTATTTTTCAACGAGAAATTGTAAAAAAAATATGTATAAGAATACACGGTATAGCTCAGTGTAGAAAAATATCGTAGAAAAAAGGTTAAAAAATCGCTAGAAATCTCACTATTATTCCAAAAGTCAAGTCAGTGAATTTTGGGATGCTCGTACTTTGAAAATTTTCGTCGGAAAAATCGGGGTAAAGACTATCATAATTGGTGATCATTTTTGCATAACATAGCCAAAATTTAAAATTGTAAGTCCAGCGGTTTAGAAAATAATGAACATTTTAAACATCATTTAATCAAAAAATTAACGGTTTTTGACAGGTTCGCGGAGAACGCAAACTTTGGGATTTTTTTCTCGGAAATTGTTGAAGGAAGAAAAAAATTAGGACTTTTCATAGGATTCAGTCTCAACTGTTTACTATAACGTGGTATTTTTTTCTAATATTTCTTTTTTCGCTTAAAAATTCAATTCCAGAAATAGATTTCGAGAACCACTGGTCGCATTTTAACAAACTGCCGCCACGTGGGTGGTACTTAAGAATGCTAACTATCTCTATTTAGCAATTCCTACGAATATACTCATTTTTCGATTTCGATTGTTAAATAACAAAAAATTGTTTTGTGTTTAAAAGAGTTACCCAAAAACAAAAAAAAATATTTTTATGTAATAATCGAAAAATGAATATATTCGTAGGAATTGAGATAGTTAACATTCTAAGTTATCATTTGGTGGCAATCTCGTAAAGATGTTTTGGTTTTCTATATCATCGACTATTTCGAGTATTGAATTTTTTGGTGAAAATAGATGGAATTATTGGAAAAGAAAAAAATACGACGTTATAGTAAACAGGTGAGCAAAATTTAAAATCGTAGCTCTCGTGGTTTAGGAAATATCACGAGTTAAGTGAAATAAGCATCGGTTTTTTAACTTTTAATTAACCGAGAAATTATTTTCTCGGAAAGCGGTGAAAAAAAAATCGGGTCTTTTGTAGGATGTAGCCTTATCTGTTTTTTATAACAGGGTATTTTTTCCTTTTCAAAAATTCCGTCTATTTCCGTTTAAAAATTCAATCCCCGAACTAGTCAATCGCGAGAATTTTTGAGTGATATATGGTGTGATATATTGATAATCTGGTTGGACAAAAATGAATTTTTCGAACCATTACAATACTACCACGTTATAGTAAACAGATGAGGCTACATTTTATAAAAGGTTCCAATTCTTTTTCTTTAGCAATTTCTGAGAAAAAAATTCCCAAAGTTTGCGTTTTTCTTGAGGTTCTTTTTTCATTTAACCGCTCCTTTTTTCATTTAACCGCTCCTTTTTTCATTTAACCGGTCCTTTTTTTCATTTAACTCGTGATATTTCCTAAATCGCAAGACTTACAATTTTCAATTTTGGTTATGTTATGCAGAAAATGATCACCAATCATGATAGTCCTTACCTCGATTTTTTTCGATATCTTTTGGAGTACGAGCATCTGAAAATGCACTGACTTGACTTTTGGCACCGATAGTAATTCGATAAAATATCGAAGAGAGAAGAAAAAAATAATATGGATGAAGGAATGGATAAACAGAAGACTTGTAATTACTTATGCAATGCCAGTAAATGAGTAAATGAGAAAGAAAGGAAAACCCAAATCAATTAAACTACTTTTCGCATATGTCAAAAACCGACTTTAATTATTTACTATAATTGGTTTATAATTGGTTTTTAATAAAAAATAACAAAATTGAATACAACCAAAAATCCATCAAACCAAAAAAGCGACTTCCTGTGATTTTAAGGGTTTTTATAAAAGGTAGTTTTTATAAAACTCGTATTAGTAAACAATTTATTAAATACTAGTGATGTGACGAATAGTATTTCAATCGAATACCAAACATACAGCTAAATTTGAACCGAATATTCGGCCGAATATTTGGTTTTTGTTGAATGGCGTGAAAACAAGATTCAAAGAAATAGAGAGGGAAAAAATTATTTTATGGCTACGTTGTTGAATCCCCGATGTCACTTAAACTTTTTCTCATGTAAAAACATATCCGTTATAAGGCATACTTTTGTTTGAAAGCACTTGGAAGTGAGTTAAACTCCGGAAACAGTAGCAGCGGTGATACAGTTAGCGATAGAAGTGATAAGATGAATATAAACACAAATATTCAGTCTTGTACAACAGGCAAAAATTTAAATCGGTCATTTTGCGTTTTGGCACTGCTATAAAGGATAGTACCACATTTAGTAAGGCCGTTAATGACTGCAGTCCTAGAAATAGAGTAGCAATTGAACTGGACGGTTACTTGTCTGAGGAATTTTTAAAGAGAGAGCAATTTCCGTTTGTTTGGTGGAAACAACACAGCTTGAAATACCCAAAAATGAGTAAACTGGCAAAAGTGTACTTGTCAGCCCCATCAAGTACAGTTTTCATTGAGCAAGTGTTCTCTGAAGTAGGAAACATATACGAAAAAGAAGCTAATTGACAGTTGTGCAAATATCCATTGTATAATCATTTAATATATTCTTCGAATTTATTAAAATTTAGAACAGTCATGTAGACCAGGGGTGGACATCTTTTTGTATAGTGAGGGCCGGATTACGGTTTATCTTTCGTACGCTGGCCGACATAAAAAGTTAACAAATTTTTGCTACTTATATTTACTAACAAACTTATACTGATTAAGTTAGCATAATAAAGTTAGTTATTAGATCTCCCAGATCTCTTCTTTTCCTTGGTACAACAACTCTCCAGAAAGCAGGAAATTTGAGTTCGAATCCTAGTGCAGTAATGTGACTTATTTTTTCCTAATGCATTAGTGGTAGAAACCTTTCTTTAATTTTTTCTTTCGTTCAAAAAATAATAATTTTGAAAACAAAAATTATTTATTATTCTTTCTAAATGTCTCGCGGGCACATGTCTAATCTGACTAGCAAATGTCAGATTAGACACTTACGTAGGCCAGAGTTGGTTCACGAGCAGGAGGTTGTCCACCGTTGACATAGACAACCAAATGTTCGGTAAATAAATTCGATATTCGACCGAAAACCGAATATTGCAAATGAAGCCGAATACCGAATAATTATTCGACTTCGGTCCCATTTCTGAAGTAGGAAACATATACGAAAAAGAAGCTAATTGACAGTTGTGCAAAAACCCATTGTATAATCATTTAATATATTCTCCGAATTTATTAAAATTTAGAACAGTCATGTAGACCAGGGGTGGACATCTTTTTGTATAGTGAGGGCCGGATTACGGTTTATCTTTCGTACGCTGGCCGACATAAAAAGTTAACAAATTTTTGCTACTTATATTTACTAACAAACTTATACTGATTAAGTTAGCATAATAAAGTTAGTTATTAGATCTCCCAGATCTCTTGCTTTCCTTGGTACAACAACTCTTCAGAAAGCAGGAAATTTGGGTTCGAATCCTAGTGCAGTAATGTGACTTATTTTTTCCTAATGCATTAGTTGTAGAAACCTTTCTTGAATTTTTTCTTTCGTTCAAAAAATAATAATTTTGAAAACAAAAATTATTTATTATTTTTTCTAATTGTCTCGCGGGCCAGATTAGACACTTACGTAGGCCAGAGTTGGTTCGCGAGCAGGAGGTTGTCCACCGTTGACATAGACAACCAAATATTCGGTAAATAAATTCGATATTCGACCGAAAACCGAATATTGCAAAGTCAAGTTCATCAAAGTCATCATTGCCAAGCCAAATACCGAATAATTATTCGACTTCGGTCCCATTTCTATTAAATATTAGTTACCCTTAATTTAAGTGATGCGATTGGCCGAAAAATGATGATTAACAGATCATTAATTAATTTGACTTTTATAAAACCAAGTCTAAAGACATCAGGCACAGTTTCGATTACACGTAACCAATGTCACCTAATATTGACAATTTATATGCTATTTAATAACAAATTATTAATGCAAAAGTATCATAATCAAAGGTATGACTATATGCATTGACCCTTTATTTACATTTGTTCATCTTCCATTATTTACTTGTATACAACTATTAAGCAAACGAAGATAAAGAACTTTCATATAAATATTTATTCTAAAGTGATGTGATCTCAGCTAGAAACTTGGAATAATTTTATTTGCTTGTATAAATTACGCTTTAGAGCCTTCAGACTAATAAAATATCATATAAAATTTTATTTTATCTATGAATAATTTTTATTTAAGAAATTAAAATATTTTTTTTATGAAAATTTAAGAAAATTATTTTAAGATAAGTTACAATTTATATTTTATTTAATTATTTTTTTATTATTATGAAAAATTTAGAGCCGAATGCCATTTGGTCGTACAATAAGTATGGAACAACGATGGCAAGATCTAGCAAATTTGCTCAGCCTCCCGAACGCAACCGACGCTTCGTCGATGCCGCACCCTTTCAGTCATCATCATGCGCTGCATAATTACAGCCACCCCCACGCGCATGGAATGAGTTACGGCCCTGACGCTAGGGGTGTTCTCCTTCACAACGCCACCCTTACTCCGCCAATGGGAGATTTGAACGGTACAGTCCCCTACAGCAATCTGGGTAAGTTCCCCCACTGAATTTTCACAAACTCCACCCTCCAAACTAGGGTGGATTTCTTGCGCAATCGCGTTTTCAGCCGGATCGATAGAATTTCGCATCTACATCAATCCGGGGCAATTTGTTTTGTACATAAAATGTTTTCTTGGAGTACAAAACTTGACTTTTGTTTTTAATTAATTAGCAGATAAAATAATATCGGAACAATGAGTCGCAATTATCGTTGAAAATATTATTAAAGGGAACTCCGACCTACTCCAACGCGCAAATCGGTCGAGTCACGGTCGGAAACATTTCTGCATATCATGGAATCCCGACGTTGGCTTTTTCTAAATATATATTTACAATTCAGTCGGTCTGGTTCGTTCATTCAGTGACTGAGTGACTCAGCAGTGGTTATTATCTGTATTACAGGCGAAAAAGGGATAGAGCGCACGCGCCAGATAACTCGAATCAATGACTTTCACATTCGCGGTTTGTTTACAATAAATTATATCATCGCCGGGTCTTTATCGGCCCGAATCGTACGTGTCACGTTTTACTATGATCTCGTGACTATGATTTTTTCGCAAACTCATCAAAAGTCACGTTTTACAATCATTTCAAACTATTTAGATACTAAACTATTTAGATACTAAACTATCTAGATACTAAACTATCTAGTTACCAAGCGCCAAAATGTTAGCCGTCTTAAATTTAATTTCTTTCGTGAAAAAAGGTAAATTTTCAAATCATATTATTATTATCACCAGGTGGTACAAATATTGGAAATGCCGTAGCTACATCAATGAATCTTACAAATAGCAGCGAACCTATGAGTGAACCTTCTGCTTCAGCTCATTATAAACTTGAACCATCTCATGATATGATGTATTACCAGGTAATTTATTATTTATTATTTCTTATTTTATTAGTTCTTATTTTATTATTTCTTATTTTATTATTTCTTATTTTAATAATTTAATAATTTAATTTTTTATAGAATACTACATCTGAATTGAATCAAACAGATGGTTTCCTCTCTTCAATTCTTAACGATGAAGATCTTCAATTGATGGACATGGCTATGAACGAAGGTACGTGAATAATTCCAAATAACATTACGTAGCATTCTAACGAACGTAAAGTCATTGCTATGTTACGTTATCGGTATCAATTGTTATCGGTTTCGTCGGGTTTGGTTAATCTCAAACATCCTCAATTCGTCGGTTCACTCGATCGCGTAAACATGTCAGACACTTGGTTTCAATTTTGTAAATACCGCGACCAACTTAGTCAGGATTTCGGTAAGTTTATTAACAAACTGTTAACAGTTACAACAAACAATTTAGTTTTTACGTATATAAACGCGAAATTTTAAAATTTCGGATTGTTTTGTATTTTATGAAACTGATAAAACACCCGGTTTATTGCGGTCTTGTCACAATACGACTTAATCATCGTTTACTTTACGTCCGGATTATACTGCGAACAATTATTTTGGAACTTGACAACAGTTATCTGGTTTCTTTTGGAAATTTTGGGAATATAAATTTTTGAAAATTCAAGTTTAAAGTTCGTCAATCCAGACAAAACATTGTTTGAACTTTGTTCTTTTGACGGATGGTTAAAAAAATATTTTTAAAATGTATTTTTTTTTCGTAAGAAATCCTTTATTACGTTTAAATAAAAATCTTTTCATTTTATGAATTAAAAAGATCATTTTTAAAAATTCAAGTTTAAGGTTTGAAGTTTAAAATTGAGATAAAATTGAACTTTGTATCTATGACGCAAAATAAGAGATTCCGAGAAGTGATCGTTTAGTAATTTATATTTGTTTTTAAATTGATTGTAAATTGTTTCGATTCGGGAAGTATAATTTTTTGAATTGGATTTTCAAAAATAGTTTTTCGAAAATATTCGCGAATCTATCAAAATCTTCACTTAAGTGTTCGAAAAACCATGAAAATAAGATTAGTTTATTAAATTGTGCGATGAAATAATAAGAAATTTGTCCGGGTTTATGGAATATAGATTTTTCACTTGATTTTAATCAATATTTTTCCAACAAAATTCGTTAATCTCTCCAAATAGACATTTCTTTTACCTGGACTTTCGGAAACAGGTTCAAAATCGAAATCAAGATAGAGAAAAAGTTCTCTATTGAAAAAATTATAAATGAAATAGCGACGAATAAAATAAAATTTCCGGGAAAACCAGAGAGTATTTCAAAATCGATACTTAAGTGTTTGGAAGACCACTAAAATAAGTTTATTTTCTTAAATTATGAGATACAATGATAAGAAATTTATTCCGATGCGGGAAATATAAATTTTTAACTTGATTTTCACTAATATTTTTCCGACAAAATTCGTTAAATAGAATAAAATTCTCTAAATACGCTTTTCTTTTACCTGGACTTTCGGAAACAGGTTCAAAATCCAAATCAACATCGAGACAAAGTTCTCTGTTGGAAAAATTATAAATGAGATAGCGACGAATAAAATAAAATTTCCGGGAAAACCAGAGAGTATTTCAAAATCGATACTTAAGTCTTTGGAAAACCACTAAAATAAGTTTATTCTCTTAAATTATGAGATACAATTATAAGAAATTTATTCCGATTTGGGAAATATAAATTTTTAACTTGATTTTCACTAATATTTTTCCGGCAAAATTCGTTAAATAGAATAAAATTCTCTAAATAGGCTTTTCTTTTACCTGGATTTTCGGAAACAGGTTCAAAATCCAAATCAACATCGAGATAAAGTTCTCTGTTGGAAAAATTATAAATGAAATAGCGACGAATAAAATAAAATTTCCGGGAAAACCAGAGAGTATTTCAAAATCGATACTTAAGTGTTTGGAAAACCACTAAAATAAGTTTATTCTCTTAAGTTATGAGATACAATGATAAGAAATTTATTCCGATTCGGGAAATATAAATTTTTAACTTGATTTTCACTAATATTTTTCCGACAAAATTCGTTAAATAGAATAAAATTCTCTAAATAGGCTTTTCTTTTACCTGGATTTTCGGAAACAGGTTCAAAATCCAAATCAACATCGAGACAAAGTTCTCTGTTTCAAAAATTATAACTAAAATAGCAACGAATAAAATAAAATTTCCGGGAAAACCAGAGAATATTTCAAATTCGATACTTAAGTGTTTGGAAAACCACTAAAATAAGTTTATTTTCTTAAATTATGAGATACAATGATAAGAAATTTATTCCTATTCGAGAAATAAAAATTTTTAACTTGATTTTCACTAATATTTTTCCGAAAAAAATCGTAAATCTCTCTAAATAGACTTTTCTTTTACCTGAACTTTCAGAAACAGGTTCCAAATTCAAATTTTCATCGAGAAGAAGTTCCCTCTTGAAAAAATGATAAACAAAATAGCGATGAAAAGAATAAAATTTCCGGAAAAATCAGATAATATTTTAAAATCTTCACTTAAGCATTCGGAAAATCACTAAAATAATTTTATTCTCTTAAATTATGAGATATAATGATAAGCATTTTATCGGGAAACTCAGAAAGTCTTTCAAAACCGTTACCTAAGTCTTCGGAAAACTAAAATTTAGTTAGATTTTAGGAAACAAGCTTCAAATCCAAATTTACAAAGAAAAGTTTAGTTTTGAAAAAATTTTCTATAAAAGAAACAAATTTTTTCGGAAAGATTTTAGGTTCGATCTTTAAAATAAATTTAGTTCATAAAAAATTATGCAATAAAATGATAAAAAGAAACATGTAAAAGTTTCCAAATAAATTTTCAACAAAAAATTTTCCGGGAAAATCAGAGAGTCGTTCAAAATCGTTAGTTAACTCTTTGAGGGGCGGTCATTTTCAAATAAGAAAACCCGAAGTGGGCACAAAAGAGATGTTGTGTCATCTAAGAGATTAGTAAAAAGCATAATCTGAGCTTGAAGTGGCGAGGTGGTACGCGCTCTCAACCACTGTACAGTAAAAGGAGTAGAAATTAAAAAAAATGGTTTGTTTTGTGTACCAGCGAGCACAAAGGTCAAAATTCGAAGTGGTACATTAAGCCACCCACCAACCCTCAAAGAGTTAAGTCTTCGGAAAACCACTAAAGTTGACTTAAACTTTCTAAAACAGGTTTCAACTCTAAATCTACATCGATTAAAATAATTTTTAAAAATTTGTTAAAAACATACAAACACATTTTTTTCGGAAACGTTTTAAATTCCATCTTTAAAATAAATTGAGTCCATAAAAAAATCATGCAATAAAATGATAAGAAATGTGTAAAAGTTGAAATATTAAAAATTCTTTAGTAATAACATTTAAATAATAATTATTCCTTTATTGTTTTGAAAAACACGTGGAATGGAAAAATGCATTGTCACGGGTCGCGGTGTTAACGCACTGGTGTTGCCACCTATCGGTAAGAAAAGCGTCGTCGATGTTAGAAAAACGCGCGATCGCGACTCTAACGGTTAGATCGACCGATTGGATGCCGAAAATATTCATATGGTTTATTTTTAAGTCGAGCGTCTCGGCGCGGCACGGCGGTCGCGTTAGTTTTGCGAGATAAACGCTTATTTTTAACGTCTCTCGCCGACTGCAAACGTTATCGCTTTATCGCCAGGACGTTTTGATAAGAACCGGCGATCTCGTGGTATTAATGCTCCGGGATTTGCTTTCGGGACAGTTTCCATCTGATAACGATCGCGATGTGTTGCGGATGCTGTAGAGGACCGTGTTGCATTTTCCATAACTGTTGCAGTTGTAAATACCTTCCGTGTAAGTTTAATCAATTTGATAAAATAATTTTTTTTTGCTAAACGTTTTTTCTTTCCGTTTTGAAAAAAAATTTTTTGTACGTGTCTGTTTTGAAAAAAAAAACTTTCCTTATCTCCCGGTTGTATATTAACTAAATTGTGCAATATCTGCGTTGAAACAATCGCGTCTTTTTCCAAATAGACGTCACAATTATTTTTACGGTCGGAGCTTTTGAAACAATTGACCGTCTCGGTTGATTAGGACGAGGACGAACCTTGATACAAACCTCACCGAGGTGTGTAGCTTAGCTTGCAATGTTTACTCAAACATTAACCAAAGTTATTTAATGCTTCATCGTCGTATCGGAATCAAACGCAATCTCGAAACTGATAAAATAATCCTGCGTTTAATCCTTTCCACACGATCCCGTTGCCGTAAGGGTTAAAAGATAACAAGCGTAAATTAGAAATTAGGTTTTTTGACACCGTGAAAATGCGCGCTGTGATCGTGTTTACGGTACGCATTTAAACGTCCTTGGAGTTTATATAAATAGTGGAGCGCTGTTGGTAGTTCTTTTTGGAAAATTCAAATCTCATCTAATTTCTTTCCAAAAATCTTCCGGATGGAATGTTTTAAATTCTCATCTTATGTTACTTCTTCCTCATACATTTAAACCTTATATGATCAAATGAACCAATGTAGAAATTCTGATTTCATCAATTTTTTTTGTCGAGGACTTTCCTGAGTTAATATAAGAATTTAAATCTCATATATCTTCTGAAAGAAATTTTAGAAAAATTCAAATCTCGTCTAATTCTCTTTTAAGGACATTCCTGAGTCTGAAAAATCAAATGCTTTATAATTTTTCTTCCATGAGGATTTCTGATCAAATGTAGAAATATCGCTTTCATAAACTTTTTTGTTGATGACATTCCTGAGTCAATATAGACATTTAAATTTCATGTAATCTTTCGGCGAAAACCTCAAAAAATTCAAATCTTGTCTAAATCGCTTTTAGGAACATTCCTGAGTCTGTAAAATCAAATGCCTTACAATTTTTCTTCCATGAACATTCCTAATCAAATGTAGAGATATCGATTTCATCAATTTTTTATTGAGAACATTCCTGAGTCAATATAGAGATTTAAATTTCATGTAATCTTTCGGCGAAAACCTCAAAAAACTTCAAATCTCGTCTAATTCGGTTTTAGAAACATTCCTGAGTCTGAAAAATCAAATGCCTTATATTTTTTCTTCCATGAGCATTCCTAATCAAATGTAGAAATATCGATTTCCTTTTTTTTTTTTTTTTTTGTCAATGACATTCCTGAGTTAATATAAGTATTTAAATCTCATATATCTTCTGAAAGAAATTTTAGAAAAATTCAAATCTTGTCTAATTCGCTCTTGGGAACATTCCTGAGTCTGAAAAATCAAATATAGGACTTTAAATTTCATACATCTTCTGCAAGAAATTTAAGAAAAGTTCAAATCTCGTCTAATTCGCTTTTAGGAACATTCCCGAGTCTGAAAAATCAAATACCTTATAATTTTTCTTCCATGAGCATTTCTGATTAAATGTAGAAATTCCGATATCATCAATTTTTTTATCGAGGACATTCCTGACTCAATATAGGAATTTAAATCTCATATACTTTCTGAAAGAAATTTTGTAAAAATTCAAATCTCGTCTAATTCGCTCTTGTGAACATTATTGAGTCTGAAAAATCAATTACCTTATAATTTTTCTTCCATAAGCATTTCTGATTAAATGTAGAAATTCTGATATCATCAATTTTTTTATCGAGGACATTCCTGACTCAATATAGGAATTTAAATCTCATATACTTTCTGAAAGAAATTTTATAAAAATTCAAATCTCGTCTAATTCGCTCTTGTGAACATTATTGAGTCTGAAAAATCAATTGCCTTATAATTTTTCTTCCATAAGCATTTCTGATTAAATGTAGAAATTCCGATATCATCAATTTTTTTATCGAGGACATTCCTGACTCAATATAGGAATTTAAATCTCATATACTTTCTGAAAGAAATTTTATAAAAATTCAAATTTCGTCTAATTCGCTCTTGTGAACATTATTGAGTCTGAAAAATCAATTGCCTTATAATTTTTCTTCCATAAGCATTTCTGATTAAATGTAGAAATTCCGATATCATCAGTTTTTTTATCGAGGACATTCCTGACTCAATATAGGAATTTAAATCTCATATACTTTCTGAAAGAAATTTTACAAAAATTTAAATCTTGTCTGATTCGCTCTTAGGAACATTCCTCAGCCCCAAAAATCTAATGCCTTATAATTTTTCTTCCATGAGCATTCCTAATCAAATGTAGAAATATCGATTTCATCATTTTTTTTTGTCGAGGACATTCTTGAGTCAATATAAGTATTTAAATCTCGTATATCTTCTGAAAAAAAATTACAAAAATTCAAATCTCGTCTAATTCGTTCTTAGGAATATTCCCGAGTCTGAAAAATCGAATGCCTTATAATATTTCTTCCATGAGCATTCCTAATCAAATGTAGAAATATCGATTTCATCATTTTTTTTTTGTCGAGGACATTCTTGAGTCAATATAAGTATTTAAATCTCATATTTCTTCTCAAAGAAATTTTAGAAAAATTCAAATCTCATCTAATTCGTTCTTAGGAACATTCCTCTGCCCCAAAAATCAAATGCCTTATAATTTTTCTTCCATGAGCATTCCTAATCAAATGTAGAAATTCCGATCTCATCAATTTTTTTGTCGAGGACACTCCTGAGTCAATATAGGAATTTAAATCTCATATATCTTCTGAAAGAAATTTTAGAAAAATTCAAATCTTGTCTAATTCCCTTTTAGGAACATTCCTGAGTCTGAAAAATCAAATGCCTTATAATTTTTCTTTCATGAGCATTCCTAATCAAATGTAGAAATTCCGATGTCATCAATTTTTTTGTCGAGGACACTCCTGAGTCAATATAGGAATTTAAATCTCATATATCATCTGAAAGAAATTTTAGAAAAATTCAAATCTCGTCTAATTCGCTCTTGGAAACATTCCTGAGTCTTGAAAATCAAATGTTTTATAATTTTTCTTTCATGAATATTATACGGTCTAATATAGAAATTCCAATTGCTGCATCAAATTACTTTCCAGGAAAATTCTTACGTGAATTTAGGAATTCTAATCTTATATAACCTTCTAGAAAGAACATACCTTGGGGAAAATAATAAAATAATCGATGGGGAAATCCAAATGTCCTCTTGAGAATTTTCTTAAATAGATGTAAAATTTTAAATCTTATTTATTTATTTTTTTTTCAGGAATGTATACTATGCGTATGTTGGATGGCGGCAATAATGCTGTTAACAACATTAGTATGTCAGCTGCTACCAACGGCACTATGTCGCGGGCCGATGTAGAACGTATGGACACTTCCAGCGACAGCGCCGTAAGTTCCATGGGTTCCGAACGGGTACCGTCTCTTTCCGATGGCGAATGGTGCGATGCCGGTTCCGATTCCGGTCATACGGCTGGCGATCATTACGTTACGGATTACCATGGAAGTAAATTCCGACCCTACGACTACAGTTATTCCAGCAGGCAACATTCCGGAGCGATGAGCAGCTCGGATGCTGCTCGTCTTCCTCCGGTAGCCCAAAAGAAGCATCAAATGTTCGGCAAACGCTGCTTCCAAGAACAAGCGAGTACCGTAACCCATCCGGCTCCGGCTCCTATTAAATACGAATACAGAGAACCTACGGCGACTTCGTTTAGTACTCCTAATCAAGCTGAAGGTGCTGTTGGGAATAAAATGCCGGAAATGAAATATTCCTGTACGATGGAGTTTGGAAGACATAATCTGGGAAGATCGCCGATTGATCACATCCAACATAACCACACTTATCATCTTCCAGTGGAAAGTACGGGTGCGATGCAAAGGCCTGTTTCCAGGGATAAGGGAAAACAGCGTAAAGCGGATACGGAACATCTTACAAGAGATGAGAAAAGAGCTCGCGCGTTGAACGTTCCCATCTCTGTTGATGACATCATTAACTTACCAATGGATGAATTTAACGAGCGCTTATCTAAATATGATTTAAGCGAACCACAATTAAGTTTGATCAGAGATATCCGACGCAGGGGAAAAAATAAAGTAATTAATAAAGAATTTTTTTTGTAAAGACTTTTATAATAATGTTTATTTTTTAGGTGGCAGCACAAAATTGCAGAAAACGGAAATTGGACCAAATTTTGACTTTAGCTGATGAAGTCCGAGCTATGAGAGATCGAAAAATAAGGCTGCTGGGAGAATATGAATATATCACAGCTGAGAATAAACGTGTACGTGATAAATATCAGCAGCTTTATAGGCATGTTTTTCAAGTAAGTAAAATTATTTGAAAAAAAATTTTTTTTTCATTAATAAAACTTGTTTTTATTTATAGAATTTAAGAGATCCAGATGGCAACCAATATTCACCATACCACTTCAGTTTACAAACAGCGGCTGACGGTTCAATTTTGGTGGTTCCAAAAGCGAATTCGACGATGGGAAGTTCGGAACGTAAAGATCCGCCGCCGCCGGCACATAAAGATTAACATTTTTTTTACCCTTTGTTGAATACGTGTTGTTATCTGAACCAAAAGTATAGTTAAGAGTTTTCATTTTTTTTTGTTTTTAATATTATTCTAAGGTTACTTTTTACGTCTTATTAAATTTTTTAACGTCTAATTTTACGTGTAGAACCGTAGAATGAATTACGATTGCGCGGAAGATTTTATTTTTCCATTTATACAATAACCAGAATTTAAATATATTTTTATACAATACAAAAGAAAAAAAGAAGAGAACGAATTCAGGTGATCACTTTGCCTTTTATGTAAACGTGTAAATAATTGTAGGTAGGGATGTGAGTGTGTTAGGTATGAGTGAATATTTTGTAAAACGTAAACGCGCAAATAAGAAGCCGTCTTTCTTGGTGGTAGCAGTGGGTTTTTTCTTTGTAACGTTTAGCTATTTTCGCCAGTTAGTTTTTTACTCTGTAGTTAGCCCTCCCTCGCGGAGTAAAATTGTGATTTTTATTGCTTAATTTTAAACGATTTAGCAGTGACCGTACTTTTCATGATCAAAGTGAAAACGATGATGTTTACGAATTAGGCTAATATTTTTTTATGGACTAAAAGGAGCAAACAGTAGTGTTTTGTACATTGATAGGCTAGCGTACGAACTTCGATCTTCGAAGCACTTAGAATTACTTTACGTTTAAACATAAGCAGTTATATGTAAAAGTGAGTTATAATTGTAAAAGTGGAACTGTTGGGTAAACTATCTTTATGGTCATTTTTAGGATGTCGCGTCGTGACGGCCTCGTTTTTTTGGGTATCGGTGCCAACTTAGATCTCTGTAAACGTTAAATATACATAATTCTTTAAACGTTCGCTCGCTTTTTCTTTAACCACCTCAACGGTGCTGCAACTTTTCAACCGCTACTTTTTATTTGTCCACTTCCGTTCGACGCTCTTAATATAACTGCCATTGTACTATCACTTTCAAATTTTTATTCACGACTTGGAAACAAAAATTTAAATAATGTAATGCACTTTATTCACTAAAATAGTCTATTAGGTTTAGGCTCTTATTTTGGTATCCAAAATTATATTTTTACTATTATCACCGTATGATACTATCTAATAGATATCTGCCATATGTATGTTTATCAATAAATTTATTAAAACCCACTAATATATATTTTTTTATTCAAAACCTTTTCATTCCTTGAAAAATATTTTTGTTAGGCAACTTCTTCATCACTTAAAATGGGATGCCTATAAGTTGGATGATTCCATTTTTAAATAAAGGGTAAAATAATAGGATTTGGAGACAAGTGCTTACAACTCCCATTCACTGAGTAAATATGAAAACTCTTAAAAAACTTGTGATCTTCAATAGAATATTGAAAATACTGTCACAATCACTGCACACTTCATCTGTTCCCAATCAAGGTCCAAAACGGAATTCATTTGGATACTTAACCCTCCTTGTGTACACTGGGTCTTTGAAGGAACAGTCAAATTTGAAATTCGAAATTCTCTCTTATGGATAGAGGGTAGGCTTCGGCTACCTCCCCTAAAAAAAGTTTGGTAACTGCTCGGCCATGTAGTAGACGCTTCAATAAGTAACTCAGAATTTTTCAAGAATTTTTGAAAGCCTAGAAAACTTTGAAAACATGCCTTTTCCCTAAAAGACCCAGTATACACACCGTGTCTTAAAAAATATAGTATACACACGCCGGGTTAAAACTGGCAGTGCAAACTTAAAAGGAAAGTTAGTAATCATGCTTAGCTTATGACTGCTATAAAGGTAATCTCCTAAAGATGTGTAATGTGTTTTCTCAACGTACGGCAAACATTTTTTTTATCCAGATGACACAGGTAGACGTGAAAACTGAAAATGCTGGTCTAAGATAACACAATTAATTGATAACGCATAAGACATCTTTCGCCGGAGAAAATATAACAAAATCCTAAAGATAGATATCTGGATTTAAATTCTTGTAGAGTAGATTCCATTAATCCAGAAAAATAAAGCAAAAATAGGTAAAAACGAAGCTAACACGACGAAAGTATTAACTTTTTTAGCACTTCGATAATCAGTTAAATAAAGATTAGAGGAAAATTGACTTTAATGAGGAAGATGTTTCTTTAATAGACTTGTTTCAAAACTTCATTCTTAACTTACGACTATTTTAAATGGACCACAATTAAAAATCGGGTCAAAAAGTCAATGATGTGTCAAAACTTACGATTAACGGTATTACAAAACCAAAATATGGAGAGAAAAAGCCAAAATCAGAGATGTCTTGGAAGTATCAAGACTGGTAAAGTGAGTTTGGATTTAGATTCTGGTGGGATACGTGAGCTAAAAGACTTTTTTGAACGGAAGAAAACTTTCTCGATACATCATCGAACTTTAAAAAATAGAAGATAATTTGTTTTTCCTTAAACATAAAAAAGAAGGAATAAAAACTATTATTTTTATCGTTTGCACGTTTAACTTAAACCACAACCCTAACAACACTCGATTTAAGAGATATTTTAGGGTGCATCGATGACGTCATTTTGGTCTTCAGAGAGATACCATCATCTTTTTTTTATTCACCCTCCCTCTTAACACATCAGGAGGGCGGTTAGGAACCCTTTGGATTCAATTTCTCGGAGGGTTTACGCTTTGATGTGTTTAAATTTAAATCTTCCGTCGAAAATATTCCAGGAAATTTCACGTTGAAAATTTCTATCTTGCCATTCTTGAAATTCAAATTTCAACTAGTTATTAAGTCATGTGAAAAGGGAACAAGTTAGGGTAAACTAGGTTTAAATGGATCAATATAGAAGTCAATTGGGAAAAACGAAAACGATTAAAAAAAATTAGGTCGATGGTACGATAGTGATGTAAATAGTGTAGGGTGAAGGCGCTTGCGCTGGATAATATTTTGGAAACAAAATCAATAGGAAAGGACGACCGTATGGTAGTTAGGTTATGGTTGGTAGACTTATAGGGGGAGCAGCGAACCCCTTTAAAATGTTTAGGGGTGCTAAAATAGGAGTAGGTTCGGTCGGGCGATAGGAGAAAATCAATACGGCATCTATCAACCGGTCCGAACGCTAGTTATGTACACAATGCGCTAGGAGTCGGGAAAAGTTGGTACACGTGATCGGTCGTAGCCGGAAAAATAAAAAAAGGAAAACGTTTGGTAACGCGGCGCGAAATGGGTTTAGTTGGTGATTAACGAAGATAGAACGTTTTTTATGGGCAGTGGTTTTGAACGTCAACAGGTACAAGGCAAGGGCATGCGAGCATTTTGGAGCGTTCGGCGAAGTTTCGTAGAAAGCTAGAGACCTCTTTCTATTTTTAGATAACCTCTAGTATTTAGTTGAGTTGAATTCTTTTTGCGATGTAAGGGTTGATTGCTAGAAAGACGATAAATATGCCGCGGAATTCGCCGTCACCAACGAGCGCAGGCGACACCATTCGCATGGAACCGATGGGGAAGTACAAGCAAACTCAAAACGGAAATGTCCGGCCACAAGGTGGGTTATCGGTAAAAGCACGGAAGGTAACTTGCACGATCCCGCATGATCAAAGGTACTTTTGTAACGTTTTGGGAGCACGTGTTCGGGCGCAGGCCTCTAGGTTTTCCCTATCGAATATTTCCCGCTCTACGCCGGCGCGTGCGCCCCGAAGAGAACCACCGGCTACGATGGGGTAGTCGACGCAGATCCCGTAATTCCTTCAGTGCGTGTCGCGATTAAAACGAGCCCGAGGATAATCGAAGGCCGTTCGGCCGCAATCGAAAGTGTTCAGAACGCCGACAACCGTGTCCTTCCTTTAGATTACTAAAATCTCTCGAAATAAATTAGCTACTGTGGAGGGCAGAAAGCGCGATCCTCTGGTTAAGGTATCCGTCGTTACTGGGGCCAGGAACGTAGAGGCGGTCGTCTGGCGACGGGGTTCCACAGTGATGAGCGAGCAGGATGTTGACGATGTTGCGTTTCTTACAGGTACTGCGCTAATCGCCCGTTCCGTCTCTCATTGTCAGCCATCAGACCCCATTCATAATCCCTATCACTTAGGCGGTGTTGCAGGCACCGAGAGCCCTGCCGGGCCGACCAAAAAGAGCCTGTACGAAAACAACGGCGTCGCCACCTGCTCCCAAAAACGCGCCCTCTTCATCGCCACCGTCGTCTTCGCAGTACTTTTCGCCGTTGCCCTCATCATCGCTTACACCGGACCTCAAAGTGGTAAGTTAAAATTCACTTTCTCTTTCAAGTTGTTATCTCGCAATCAAAACAGATCATATTTTACGAACCATTAAATTCACGTGGTCACGCTAAAACGTGTAGTCGTTTCGGGGAATCCCATTATGTTCTGTAAATTTTCACATTATCACATTAACAACATGAAGTGTCGATAAAAATTAATTTGGTTAAGTGACATGGTTTTGTATTCCAAATGGTATAACAACCGTGAAGTACCGTATAATTTCGCCGGTCAACAATTTAAAATGACCATTTCACGTGACTGCGGGTAGGCATTATCGATCGATCTTTCAATTAGGGAGATCATGCATACTGGATGGCGCGGGCGGGATAATTTCCATCGTCGCCCTTAATAGCGTAATAGCGGGCCTGTTGTTTACAGTGTTGTGGCTATTTGAAATTCCAGATTGCACGTGCGCGGGTGAAAAGCCGCCGAACTATGTGGACGAGGAATGGAACGTAACGAAGGTGTTCGTCCCGCGGGCTACGAACGGACAGGTCTTTCCATGGAACAACATCCGTCTTCCTTCCATAGCGAAACCGACGAGGTACAACATCACCATCCACCCCAACTTGACGACGCTCGAAGTGAAGGGTAATTAGATTTTTCCCCTCTTAATTTGCCGCGCTGAGTACGGCCTCGACTACGTTTTTTAGGTCAAGTGTCTATAGAGTTCCACGTCGACAAAGATACGAATTTCGTAGTCTTGCACAGCAAGAACCTAACTATAACGGATAAGGTAATCTAAATTTTTCTTTTGCACGCTACGTTTCGTGACGCTTTTCCGATTTTCAGCTTGTCCAGGACAAAAAGGGTCACAACTTGAGAATAACCAAGTTGCTGGAATACTTACCCGCCGAACAGATCTACTTGGAGATCAAGGACAAGTTCAGAAAACGCAACAACTATACTCTAAGTCTAAGATACACTTCCAAATTGAATAGGGAATTTGTAGGTTTTTATATTTCCAGTTATATCAACAAAGACGGCGATAGGAGGTGAGTCCGCTCTTTTCCGAACGATCCTACTAACTCGCCACTTCGGCTAATTTTAAATTAAACATTTACCGAAGCCTACTCCCTCGAGCGCATCTATTTAGCTGATTGCGCCGTCCGCTCATTTGCAATGTAAATAAACAAACAACGCCCGCCGCATCTAGATATTGACTTTTTAGTCACGCCAACGGAAAAAGCAACGCGCGCGCTTTCGGAAACGGCTTCACCTCCTTGCGGAAACAAAGAAACCAATAACGTATATCACGCCCCGGGATTTTATAGCCTTCCTTCCTCGCAGGAATCTTTGGAATTGCACCTTTGTGGTCGCCAATTTCGCTCTATCCTTCGGCGATATGAAATTTTCATTTTCTCACCGCAATCTTTGCCCGTTTTAACGTTCCTTTTGAAGTCCTTTTTCGAACGGAGCCGTGAAAATTTCAGCTTTGCGCCGTTAAGTACCTTAAATATCTCAAAAATCGCGCTAACTCGAACGCGTTCGGGTCCATTTCCTTTTTCATTTATTCCGTTTTGAAATTACATCACGTTTTTCTACCGTTCTCGGCGCGAAATCGTCAGTTTTTCCGGTTGAAGAGAAAACTGGGACGCGAGAGAATAAGATGCTCTCCGGATAGCGTCAAATTTAGGGGAGATGCAGTATTGAATACACTTTGCAGCCCTTTGTTTCCGCAAAGACAATGCGTTTGTTTCGGGAGACAATGTGTCGCGTGTATATTGTCGGGTCATTTAGTCCCTTATTGTACCCGCGAGACGCACCTTAGCGAAACGACGACGTTGGAGATTGTTTTTCCGGACTACCTATACCTTTTTTTAAAGGTATCTGGCCACTACGCATTTCGAACCGACATACGCAAGGGCCGCCTTCCCGTGTTTCGACGAACCTCATTTTAAAGCCAAGTTCAAAATGTCCATATTCCGAGATAGGTTCCACATAGCTCTGTTTAATATGCCGGTGGTAACGACGGAAGACGTCGGATTTTACATGGGAACGGGCCTGGTAAGCGTTATCTAATTTTTGTTAAATCAACCGGTAATCGACGAACGAACGGCGTCCGGAAATTGAAGCCTCGCGTTAACTAAATTCGCTTTCAGCTGCGAGACGACTTCCAGGAATCCGTGGAGATGAGCACTTACTTAGTCGCGTTTATTATTTGCGATTATACTCACTTGAATAAGCAAACGAAGAAAGGCGTCTCCATTTCCGTTTACACGCCGCCCCCTTTTATCTCCCAGGCTTCTTTCGCCCTGTCCACGGCAACCCACATTATGGACTTTTTCGAAGACTTTTTTATGGTGCCGTATCCCCTGCCGAAGCAGGACTTAATAGTAATTCCAGATTTTGCCACCGGCGCCATGGAAAATTGGGGATTGATAACCTATCGTGATACTGCCATCTTATATGACCCAATAGAAACGTCAACTGCCGCCCATCAATTAGTCGCGGTCGTCATAGCCCACGAATTATCTCATCAAGTATACTTGTATATTAAAAACGTTTCTCCGAAAACTAACGTCGTTCCCTTTTAGTGGTTTGGTAATTTAGTCACCATGAAATGGTGGAACGATCTCTGGCTCAACGAAGGATTCGCCAGCTTTTTGGAGTACTTAGGAGTTGACAGTCTTTTTCCGGAATGGAAGATGATGGAGCAATTCATCATAGATAAAACTCAACCGGCGTTAGCGCTTGACGCGCTCGTCAGCAGCCATCCCATTTCTGTCCAAGTACACGATCCATCTGAAATCGAAGCTATTTTTGATACTATCTCTTACAGTAAAGTAAGTTTATTCTTAATGTCTCTAATAGAAGTTCTCAAAAGAATGCAAAAATCTTTTCCTTTAAGGGTGCCTCAATTTTACATATGCTCGGAAAATTTCTACAAGAAAATCTTCAAAACGGTTTAAACGATTATTTAAATACTTATAAATATAGTAATGCCGATACGAAAGAACTTTGGAATACATTAAGTAGAAACACAAATCAATCTCTGGAAGTAAAGGTAGGAATCGAGTAAAATTAGAAAACGAATCAGGTTCTCTTTGTCGGTATAGTAGATGCCCTTCGCTTTTCCCTCCGGCCCGTATTGATTTTAAGGGTGGCTACGGGGGTTGAACGTTAGGTGGCGCCCGCTATTCTTTACGGACCAACTTTCAGGCAATAATGGACACCTGGACTCAACAAATGGGATTCCCGCTCATTACAATACGAAGGGAGAACAATGAGATTGTGGCAAGTCAAGAAAGATTTTTGCTCACTACCGACGAACTTAATAGCACGGCTAGGTTAACTCCAAAATCAAAATACGATTACAAGTGGTACGTTCCACTTTCTTATTTCCTCGATAACGATACGGAAACGATTCATAACGTTTGGATGAATATGACCGACGGTAAAGTAACAATAAAAAAAATTGTTTATTTGGTCATGTTCATAAAATTTTTAGTTCGTTTCGAAGTTGATCCGGAAATAAAGTGGCTGAAAGCGAATGTAAAGCAATCGGGGTTTTATAGAGTAATGTACGAAGAATCAATGTGGGCGGAGATTATTGCCACCCTCAGGCGAAACCACAGCGTTTTCAATGCGGCCGACAGAGCTAGTTTGATAGACGACGCTTTCACGCTGTGCAGGTAGTTTTAAATTGATTCCAACGCTTTCCGTCACATTCGATTCCCGCGTTTTTTGCATTTCAGGGCGGGACTTCTCAACGCCAGCCTTCCATTGGAATTGTCCCTGTACCTTATCAACGAGCGCGATTACGTTCCATGGGCAACCGCTATTGCGCATTTCCAGTCGTGGAGCCGAAGGCTATCCGAAGCGCTTCCTTATAAGTTATTCCTGCAATACATGCGGAAACTGCTGACTCCGGTCACGAAATACGTTGGTTGGGATGAGAAGGGATCTCATCTTGATAGGTAAGTTAAATGTTTATATCAGTTTATGTAGAAATAGATTCTTTAGAAAATCATAATTAATAATAAATTGAAGCACTAATATTGAGGATGGTTATTTGCAAAATTTCACTTAACCATAATGTGATAAATTATCTTAGCGGAGGATATGCCATGAAGGATATATCCTTGGGGTATTGTTTGTTAATTTAAAAACCCAACTCACTGTCATCGGAGAAAGGTGGTTAAAGAGAAACGAACGGTTATATTAGGTCTTTTAACCGGCGGAAACTTTAGAAATTATACGTTAATTCGAATTTATGAGTTCGGACAAAAGAGGGATGATAATTTTGGATTCTTCTACTTCAAAACTTTTATTGAAATTGGTTAGGTTGACGTTTACGATCGGGGAAAGGGCGGTAGGGGCGTAATTAAAGGCGAACGAGATGAATTCAGGAGTGTAACATCGGATATTACCGTCTATGAGGGGGTTTTTCGGAGTCGACCCCTTCCCTCGTTTCTATCACGCGATCCGTGGCCACTAGAGCTTTCTCCGATCCATCTTTTTCGTCTATTTTACACTTACGATACACATGAACACGAGAACGATCTTTGTGGTCTTTCCGGTTTCTTTTTCCAGAGTGAATTGAAAACAAAACGACGAGGTCGCGGGGAAAAGGAGACAAAGAGCGCACCTTTGTTTTAATTAACGTCTAAAAGTTGGCTTTTGAAAGGCCGGGGGGTAATTTTGTTGAACGTGTTGCAACCTCGACGCGGGCACTTCCGCCGTATTTAAAATAAAACGCGCCGTCGTGTGACAAAATAAGTTCCGGGCACTGAACAGTCATTTTGTTAGAGGGGAATTCAGTTCAAACTTTCTACGTAATAAGATTTCAAATTACCGTTACGTTTTCGCCACTTATTTAAACGGTTTTGGGATGAATATATTTCACATTTTCTTTTCTCTTCCGGTCCAAACTGCCCAATAAGCATTTCCCGGCCAATCTCTTCCGCATAGTCTGGCAGATAAAAGTTTAGAGCAACCGGTTAAACGGTATACGCAATTCCTTCCGCCGCGATCAGCGTTTAGGGGTAAATCTGTTTTCCTCTCCTCGCACTCTTTTTATCCGACTGTTGTATCGTCTAACGACCACTTCCGAAGTTAGCCGGAGGTATGGCGGCAAATTGAGAATCATCCACCTCCGCCTTGTTAATTTTAATTGGAACTCACCCCCAATCTGACCCCGAGAACACCGGGGGCTTGTTAAGGTATTTAAATGAGATCACTCTGTCGAGAGTTATTGACCGATTCGTAAGTTTCCGTCCCGTCTTTGGTCTCGTCTTCAAATTCACAAACGGTAAATTTCAAATTAGCGCGCAAAGAAGCGTGTTGTATCAAAATCGCGGTTCGATCCATCAACCCGTTAATTGTAGTGTCAAAATGGTGGATGAGCCGGGAAGTACATGCAGTGCACTACATTGAATCGAAATATCGGGACAAGTGGCCAGCCAACCGGACGGACCGATGCACGCGCGATTTATACGGGATCGGAATTATTTATTGTTCGTATTGAAAATTATCGATGTTTCACTTTTCGGATATTTATGTTCATTTGCCGCGTCGAGGGTGTGTCGACACGTAGAAAATTTAAAATCGATTCCGCGGCTTTCGGGAGCCGAACAAAATCATTAGCGGCGCGCCGATCCGCAAATTAAATACGATTCATCAGCGGCGGCGCGTTATATTAGGTAAACGTAAGCTTAGGGGATCCAGGGTGTTCTACCGGCACCCCCGGGGGTCGGCAGGGAGGTCTTACATCCCCCCGATTGTAATCAATATTATAGGTGTCGAAGGTTCGTTGTCACTCCCTAATGAAGTTAGCGTCGACGATAGCATTCGATTATTGTTGTGTAAGTGCTGTAGTTAAATCCACAATGAGCAATATTTCTATTTTTTTCCCAACCTAATAGAAAATGAAGGCGCCTAATAGAAACATCCGGCGTCTCCACCATTTATAGATTCTCAAAAGACGTTTCTATACATTTTCCTCCCAAATTCTGATAATATCTCTTACTATTCAACTTTTATTTGATTGAAGATTTTTTTTCTTAATTTTCTTCTTTTAAGTTATCGCTTGAAAATAAACGATGTTACAAAAATAAAAATATTCGATTATTGTTGTGTAAATGCTATAGTTCAACCCACAATGAACACTATTTCTATTTTTTCCTAATTAAAATGGGAAAACATCCGGCGCCTCCACCATTTATGGATTCTCAAAACACGTTTCTGTATATTCTCCTCCCAAGTTTTAATAATATCTCTTTCTATTCAAGTTTTATTAAGACTTTTTTCCCTTAATTTTCTTTTAACATGTTTAGTTATCGCTTGAAAATAAACGATGTTACAAAAATAAAAAGTATTGGCCAATTTACTTAAACTATAGCGTGATAATAAATGGTAGTGGGTAAATTTGGATTTTGAAATAGATCGACTGGGAAGAAAACGTCGTGTAGGTTAATTAATCCAAAATCGATAATAGTTTAATCCAGTAGACCGGGGTAATGCCTCAATATGTCACAGTGATTCGCCCGCTTTAACGATTCGCCCAATTTTATACGGCGAGGTTATCCGGTTCTCTTTGGCCTTCTTTTTCCAGATTGATGCGGACCGAGGTGTTATCGACGGCCGTATTATGCGAATTGAACGAGACGATCTTCACGGCGAGGGCTATGTTTGAAGGTTGGATGACCAAAAATCAATCGATACCGCCGGATTTGAAAGAAGTCGTTTATACGGCCGGTATTAAATATGGTGGTTTGGCGGAGTGGCAGTACTGTTGGGGGGTTTACAACTCGAGTAACGTGCCGAGCGAGAGAAAACTGCTGCTCAAAGCTCTCGGAGTCGCGTCCGACCCTTGGTTACTGCATAGGTGAGTCCCTTTTGCGGGAAAAGGGAGTTTAACGATGTCCATCGACAAATCAAGATGCTCGTTTCGCGTCCGGAAGGGACAAAACGTTAAAATGCTAAATGTGCTTGTAGATATCTCTTGGAGACGTTGGACCGTAATATAGTGAAGCCCCAAGACGTTAAGACCGTGTTGGCTGTGGTGGCGTCGAATCCGGAGGGCCGTCTCTTGGCCTGGAGGCATCTGAAGGCGTATTGGCCGACGATGCAATCTCTATTTGGGAACTCCACGTTTATGATGGGGAGCCTCATATCAGCGGTGACTGCGCATCTATCTACTCCCTACGACTACTACGAGGTAAATCTAAATGGCCCGAGCCATAAATATGCCGCTTTTGTTTTACAACTCCTGCTGCCTGGAAATTGTCATTCCCCGTGCGTAAATCAAAAATGTTTTATCGCCCTCCGCTCGCCTGACGCCGTTTTTTACCAATCAAATTTTTTCTTTGCCGCCGAATACCCTTTTAATTCATTACTAAAAATTTCTCGCTCTTCACCCCTATATTTTCTCGTTGATTGATTTATATTTTCCAGTAACTTAATCGAACGTACTGAATCCGATGTTTTTTATCGCTAGGTATCGACGTATTTCAACGGCATGGACGTGGGATCGGCGGCGAGAGCGTTGCAACAAAGTTTAGAGACGATCAAGCTCAACATCAACTGGGTGACGCACAACGGTCCCGAAATCTACACGTGGTTGAGGCATCATTTTGACGAAACCGGAGGCGTGTGATTCTCGACCATATTTTTGTAATTACCTTTTCTAAACGACCGTAGCTTTCGACTTTAACTACCAAAGATTATTTTTGTATACATAGATATTTACCTATATACTCCAAGATGTCTATACATATGAATGTATCATAGGTATAGTTATTTCACATTAAAAACATATACGTGACGATTGAGGGTTTTTTATACATTTTATTGTATTTTTATGTATCGACGTATACAATAAAGATATTGAAAGCCGTACGTTCGTACTCGATTCTTATAGCTACCCTTTTCTATTCAGCGAGAGGTAAGTGGGTTTTTTTTACTCTTTTTCTGGGAATGTTTGCGTAATCAATTTGCACGCTTTTGGAAACCCCTCAAGGTTCACGCGTGCCCGTGTGAAAGGGTTTCGTCGTCCGTAGCTATCGGTTTCCGATTGTTATTGATTTTGTACGTCTCGGCTGCTATAGTAATGGCTTTCGGATGACGTTGATTGAGGTCTTAAGGCCGACGGAAAAAGGGAAATAAACGACGCCATTTTGGCGGATTAAAGCGGGTACATTAATTTCGGGATAATGGGATATGGAATTGGGGTTCCGATGAAATTTGTGTAACTTTAAACTTAATTGTATTACAATTTCCTGATAGGTGTAAGCCCCCCGGCGTTGCAGAGGAGCGTGTCACGTTTGTTGTACAAAACAGTTCGCCTACCCTTTACCCGGGTGAAATATATCAACCCGTTCTTGAGCAGATAAGTAATTAGAACAGTCGGATCACAATGGCGGAATTTAAGCAAGTTTACGTCCTTCCCCAGCGAGAAAATTTACTCGTCTCGGAGTTCTCGAAATTGATTAAGTCGTGAATAAATAACAAATAACCCCCCCTTAAATGACGAAATAATAGCCGGAAACGAAGGATAATTACCGCGATAATACGCATTGAAAATTTACCACACGGTCTCAAATTGATTAGATATTAAATTCCAATTAAGCCGTAATTCCCCCGAGTTAAAAGTGCATCCTATACCTCAAGACAACGATAATTGGTATTTAAATTACTCTACGTTAATTGATTGCTCGGAAAGATCTACTAAACCCTTAATTGATGATCGGGGCGAACTATCTTTTTACTCAATCTTTTCATTATTTTACTTAATTTACCATCATTAACGCGTATGATACCGAATGTTAAACAATTAATTATGAATTTATTTACAAACCAATTAAATTCAATTTAATGAATATAATAAACTCATTTTTTATTAACTAACAAATTAATTTTTTTTTTTCAATTCCTACGTTTATAATTTTTACCTCGACTTATAATTTTTACCTTCCTTTATAATTAGGTGTCATTTTAACAAATGATTAGTTAAGAGAAATAAATCCTAAAGTTAACTTCCACATAAAAGCTAATCACCAAGCGAATCTAGAGTAGTTGTACGAGGTTTTTTTATTGTTGTTGACTGAGCGATAATTTACGGTCGGGAAACTAAATATTTATGAAGTGTAAGCGTTTATCGCAAATGAAATCGGTCGTACGGAGTAAGATTTTTTGCCGGGCTCGGTCCTGCGACGCGGTTTAATATATGATTAGTAACGTAAACGCTTTCAAACACTTTTAGTGTAAGTAGTAAACGAGGGCGAACGGCCGTTTTTAACGGCAGTAAAATCGAAGTTAGACTCCCAATAAAACTGACCGTTAAAGGTAGAGCTTTCGTATCTTCGCGAAACCGCAAGAAGGTGCTTCGAAATCCCAACCATAATAGATTTTCATAAATATAGTCTGGTGATTTTATTATGCCTTTTTATTATACTTGTACTCTCTATTCATGTTTTTTGTAAGAATAATAAACATATGTCTAGCAAAAATCAAGACGTGTTTCGATCAGTTCGAACACGTAATATGTCAGACATGGTTTTACTATAACCCGAAATGGAACTGCACTATGAAGAGTGTTATAGGCCAATTTTAAAATTCATTAATTTTGGATTTCCGGTAGTTTTTAGTTGGGTGATTTGGTTGATTTTGTTTGTCATCCACATTTATTTTCGGGTTATTTAAAGTCATCTATTATTTTGTTAGGGATTTTATTTGTTTGAGGTCTGTATTTGGGGAGGCATATTGGCGACGGCCTCGAATTCGCTCTCTTCTCGCACCAACTCTCGTAGAGTACGCATCGTTGATGTAATTTTCAAAACCGACATTTTTGGATTGGAAATCATTTTGGTTTGGGTCGGAGAAAGTAATCCGCTGATTGTGGGATAATCATCGATGTTAAGAATTTTCTTCTGTTATTTAATTTATTAACGAATTACGGATATTCCGGATTTTGGACTCGTTAGAGAAATTATCTTCTGTTTGGTGCAAGGCCTCATATCATCTTGAGGTATGTTTTATTTTTTTCGTGTTGTGTATCTTCTGATACATTCTTTTTCATTTTCTATATAGGCCTTTTTCCTTTTCTCTTTTTCTTTATCCTTGTCTCCTTTTGGATATTCTTTAGCTTACGGTAAATAGAAATTATCGTCCTCATTGAAACACGCTGTGGGCGTCCATTTTGGCTTACAATAAAGAACTAAGGAATTAAACAGTAACCAGATCTGAAACCTCCTGAAGAATTCTTAAATTTACCAGTGTTGAAGGAAACCGCTGAGGAAACGACGTCCTGCTGCGCAATTTGATCCTGAGGACAATTACGTCAAAGTCATCCTTCAAGGTCAACGATCCTGGACAGCACAAAGGTCAGATCTATTCGTGTTACTTTGTCCTGTTGAAAATAACTCGATACTATTGGAAAACATTTTAATGTATTTAATTAATTAAACTTACCTTTTGCGACTGGCGTCATTTCATAACAGTGTATTTCCCTGCACCTCACATTTAAATAACCGATTGAATTTGAAATTTTAGAGAATTGTAGGTAATTTAATAAATAATAAATTTAAGTGATTAAACGATTTAGGTAATAGTTAGGAAATATATTAGTTAATTGGTTTATAATAATTAGGTAAATTAGGATTTTGCTTTTGTAAAGGATTTTGCTACATTTTGGGTTTAGATTTGAATCGTATGATTTTGATTTTGGGGAAAAGCACTTTAGGTCAAGCTTGGTCGTACGGAGCGGTTACGCGATCATTTAGGTTCAATTATTTTTTTTTACTATTTACGAGTTTACCTTTTGTTTTATCTACGTTTACCCAAAACCGGTAAAACTCTTATCGGCGTATTTAATTTATGTTGTACATTATAACATATCCTTATTATATTTTAATTTTCAATATTTTGAGTTGCTATGTTTATAATAAATTTTCTCTTTTTGCAACCAATCACAGCTGTTTGCTTATTCTTTGTTCACATACTTGTATGTTTATTGTGAGTATTGATTGTTTATATCAACCTCTTAATAAGATCGTCACTTCGCGGTTAGTGAAATTGTCGCAGGAAGAACCGACGTGGCGCCTTATAAATCGAATCAACCCTTCTTCACTGAGCTGGCTTGGACCTGCGATATTTCCTCGATATTTGGTTGATATTTGTGTTAGCGTGATTTTGTGTCGGAAAGGCGTTACAAGAGAAAAATGAAGTACTAGGCAATGTTACGACTTCCTTTTTCATCCTTCTCTTTATGGTGCAGCTCCATTTCGGGTTATGGTATATCATGTGAGGGCATAGTTTAAGGAGAATTCAGTGTTCATACTTTTTAAAGTCTTCAATTTTCTTTCTAAAGCACAGAATTTTAATTATATTAAAAATAAAGAAAAGATACGTAAGGGATTCGAAACATCTGGGTTCGTATGTGAAAGCCGATTTGTGGTGATTCAACGAGAGGTGGTTTTCAGAGGAGACCAGCTAATAAAAGATCTTAAGTTGTGAACTAATAATAGATTTTCATAAACATAGTCTTGTGATTTTATTATGCCATTTTATTATAAGGTACCTGGGCCAAAGAAGGCCACACTTATTTTTGATCAAACTACAAATCTAAAACTTGATTTGCAACTGATGATGGGATACACATATGCCACGCACATGTTCTGTCACAATTTGGTATTTACATTTCTCTCGCTTAAATGAGAAATTATAATTGTGCATTTTGTAGCGCGTGTTTTATAACATTACTGTCAGAACTGTTACGATTTAAAATCTTTGATAACGGTTGGATATAGGTAGAACTTTCGAAAGCAACAATGATATAATAAAGTTCAATAACACTAGCCAACATTTTTCAGACCCATAGATTAGACAATAGTTTCCTAATAGTTTCGGGCGCGCTGAACTCAAATTTGGCCTCAGAATTGCTCCATCACGTCAGGTTTTTGAAATATTCTAATCTAAAGATGCAAAAAGCTCGGTTTTTGAACATATTCTAGATGAAATAACACAGCGAATAAATTCTTGTTCACAAAATTCTATGCGGCACCTGAAAGTACCACTGTTCCCATTTAAAATGTATTTTGAATTTTTCGAATACCTTTATTTCTTCTTGAAGAAATATAATTTCTATAACATCACTTTTTGCGCTACCATCAACCTATAGGATGCTAAGCAACAATGGTTGTCGATAGAGTAGGTCTGTAATCTCATTCTAGAGTGCGTAATCCGTAGAGTTTTGCTAATTTGCAGACAACGATATCTTCTAGAAGCAACTGTGTGAAAAAATTAATAAATTTGTGGACGTTATGACACAAAAAATGAGCGTAGATCTATTACCGAAGTGATAAAAACCCAATATGTAAAATGTTTTAAGATGAATATGAAAAATTTGGACAAGCCATGGGTACCTCCTTCAGTTTGTAATTCGTGTAGTGTTGTCTAGGTGGGATGATAAACCAGTAGGAAAAAGAATTATTGTTCAACCAACGATTTGGCGTGAACCCAAGGATTACGATAAAAATTGTTACTTTTGCTTGTGCGATATAGAGGATTTTAACAACAAAACTAAAAAAATTCTTATTTACTCTAACATTCAACGTGTAACACTAGCTAAGTATGAAATACATAAAATTGACGACGAAGTTTCTCAATCTACTACATTTGAATCAATGGACAGTGATGAAGTTGATGAAGAAAAGAGGAGTACTGATTTTGAAGATACTTCTAGTGACGAAGGTCCTATACACTTTGACCAAGGTGAATTAGATGACTTCATTTGCGATCTCAATCTTCCAAAAGACAAGGCGGAACTTTCCTCTTAAAGACTGAAAGAACGGAATCTACTTTTGCCTGAGACAAAAGTAACGGTATATCGACGCTCTCAAGCCAAAACGGCATAAACGCCAAAATGGCCATTTTTTAGTTAGCTGCACCGTTGAGTAGCATTTTTAAATCTGCATGCAACAGTTAAAGCGGTATACCCGCAAACAAACTTCATTCGCTATAAAATTGGTTTAAAGTTTGCGTAAAACCCATTTAAGATTCATTATGTCAATCGTTTTTTGCGTTTTCTGAAAATTAGGTTAATGGCGTTTATGCCGTTTTGGCTTGGCAGCGTCGATATAGAAAAAGAGATCAGAAATTACATTCTACATTCCCATTTGGACTATTTCTCGGAAAATGTTGAAGCATATAGCGAAGAAATGGACGAACGTTTTCATCAAGACTAAAGAAAAAGAGCGACACTATCAAGTTAGATGGGATGAGAGAAAGATGGTCAACTATTGTCGGGCTTTGAAAAGGGAAGATAATTCCATAAGTTATAAGCGCAAATCGCTGCAACGTTCACTTGAATTAAGAGAAGACGATTTTATGCTTTGGGTTTGGTAAAAGTGGTACCTAATATAAATAATTACAAATTCTGGTATGACATACTGAATTCGCCGTTTTAAAATTTCCACATTCCATATTTATTTTGATTGATTAATATACACCTCAAAGCCAATCAATCTGAAAACCTAAGAACCTATAATCTAGCTGGAAACAATAATTTGAAAACGTTACACCTTTTTGAGATTACAACCAAACCATTGCTTACTAGTCTACTATACTGACAACTACGACTGGTATCATAGAAAAGATTTTTTCATGAAGAAATGGACGTATCGAAAAAATTCAAAATGCATTTTGAATGGAAAGAATGATATATTGAGATCCCGCATGGAGTTCTGTGGATAAAAATATATTCGCTACGTTATTTAATTCCAAATATGTTGAAAGCACGTGTTTTTTGCATCTATAGGTTAGAATATCTTGAAAACCTCAGGTGATGGAGCAATTCTGATCCCATACTTGAATTCAGTGCGTCAAAACCTTATAGGAAAGTGCTATTTGATCTATGGATCTCACCTTTCATAAAATTTTGTCGGCCTGTGTAATTGTAATAAGGCCATGTGTTTTTTTGGTGGCCTTATTAGGTCCGTCGGCCTTGTAAGAAATAAAAATGTTTGTTGACAACATCCAAATCTTTGCAAAGAAATTTCAAATGTCTAAAAAACGAGCTTTATGGTCTGAAGAATCCATGCAAGAAGCGTTGCAGGACATTAGGAATGGATTACCTGTCCTCACAGCAGCTAAAAAATATGGAATTCCTCGCTGAACGTTGAAGAATCATTTAGAGGGTGGTAGCACTGAAAGAAAATTAGGCAGAATACCTGAGGACATGCAACAGCGTTTAGATGGTGATGGACAATCGATAGAGGCTTCTATCAGTTTTAATAACCTACTACCTACACCTGAAAGAAAGCCTTCTACAAAAAGAAGACGTATGGCATTAAACTCATCTGCCCAAATTGTCACTAAATATCTATTTGATTCACTAATCTCAAATGGTAATAAAAGTATTCTAAAACGAAGGAAGATACAGTAGAACATTACATTGTTATACAGTATGTCCCTGGATAGGTGAAACGACTCTTATAAGACGTAAACAATTTTCGATGTTAACCCATCGGCATCATAAGCGCATATATGCGCGCATTTTGCCTGGCCAGTATCACCAAAGCGCGCATATATGCGCTCATCGCATATAAAATTGCATATAAAAAAAATGTTCGGTGATAAGGGCAAATTTTTCATTTTTCTGTGTGATGCAAATGGGTTAAATTTCATCTTTTGGGGTTTAGCCCTGCTTGGTTAAAGACTAATTTGTAACATATTTTCACTTAAAAAGAAATAAGTGAATCTGGGCAGTGAATAAAAAACCCTTTCTGCAGCAGGTAAAGTACGTTTTCTGTTCACCGTAGATCAAACTGTTACTAAGATATTTTGTTCAGGATGAAACATTATGTCCATATACAAATTTTTAGCAGATTACGATTTTTTTTTGTCGAGCATCATACGTTTTTGGAAGAAATAAGGGAAACGCTCTTAAACTAGCTTAAGAATAACCTTATTTATTCCCTTATTTCTCCCGAAAAGGTATGATACTCGACAAAAAAATCGTAATCTGCTGGTAACGAAAATAACAATGCGTTTTATGAAAATAGGCCGATCGTTCCAAAAATTTGCGTATGGAGATAACGTTTCATCCTGAACAAAATATCTTAGTAACAGTTTGATATACGGTAAACAGAAAAGGTACTTTACCTGCTGCAGAAAAAGTTTTTTATTCATTGTCCAGATTCGCTTGTTTTCTTTTAAGTGAAAATATGTTGCAAATTAATCTTTAACCAAGCAGGGCTAAATCCTAAAAGATGAAAATTAACATCGAAAATTTTTTACGTTTTATAAGAGTCGTTTCACCTATCCGGGGACACACTGTATATGCTTAATAAAAGAAAAAAGTTAAAAAAATATTTTTTTAGTTAATTAAACAATTTTCAAAAAGTAGTTTGAAATTTTACTGTTGGCCTTATTAGGTACACTATGCAATTCGAATAGCCAATGCGCGCATTCTGCGTTTTTGTGTACAAAACGTGGTAGGATCAATATAAACCGATAATAATTATATAACTACGTAGCAGAAGCTCTAGCAGTGAGATACACAAAGTTCTAATCAATTATCTCAAATCATTGGGGAGAAAAAAATGTCCACTCTTAAGGTGGCCTTATTTGGTACCTTACTTTGAGTACCTTTGAGTACTTTACTTGTACTCTCTACTCATGTTTTTCTTAAAATAATAATAAACGTACGTTTAGCAAAAACCAGAATGTGTCTCGGTCAGTTCAAACACGTAATATGTCAGACTTGGTCGTACTACTTCATGTGACAGCTCAGTTTAAGGAGGGTTCATTATTCATGCTTATCAGTCTTGAAAATTCTTCGTAGAGTATATAAGAATTTTAATTAAATTGAAAATAAAGAAAAGATACGTAAGAAATTCGAACCATTTGGGTTCGTATGTGAAACTCGGTTCGTGGTGACTCAACGAGAGGCGGTTTTGGAAGCAGACTAACCACCAGCATATAAGAAGCTTTAAATTGCGAATTAATCGTGATTTACTAGCGAATTGCAGAATACTAAACCTTAATACTTTACACATTTGGACCATATACTGATATCCATCAATCGACACCACATTCATCCAAATGAGACAGACTGTGTGGTCTCCATGTTAGCTAAATTTATGTTTAGCAAAAATTAAGACGCGTCTCGGTCAGTTCGAACACGTAATATGTCAGATTTGGTCGTACCACATCATGTGACAACTCACTTTAAGGGGGGTTCATTATTCATGCTTATCAGTCTTGAAAATTCTTCGTAGAGTATATAAGAATTTTAATTAAATTGAAACTAAAGAAAAGATACGTAAGAAATTCGAACCATTTGGGTTCGTATGTGAAACTCGGTTCGTGGTGACTCAACGAGAGGCGGTTTTGGAAGCAGACTAACTACCAGCATATAAGAAGCTTTAAATTGCGAATTAATCGTGATTTACTAGCGAATTGCAAAATACTAAACCTTAAACTTTACACATCTGGACCATATACTGATATCCATCAATCGACACCACATTCATCCAAATGAGACAGATTGTGTGGTTTCCATGTTAGCTAAATTTATGTTTAGCAAAAATTAAGACGCGTCTCGGTCAGTTCGAACACGTAATATGTCAGATTTGGTCGTACCACATCATGTGACAGCTCAGTTTAAGGAGGGTTCATTATTCATGCTTATCAGTCTTAAAAATTCTTCGTAGAGTATATAAAAATTTTAATTAAATTGAAAATAAAGAAAAGATACGTAAGAAATTCGAACCATTTGGGTTCGTATGTGAAACTCGGTTCGTGGTGACTCAACGAGAGGCGGTTTTGGAAGCAGACTAACCACCAGCATATAAGACGCTTTAAATTGCGAATTAATCGTGAATTACTAGCGAATTGCAGAATACTAAACCTTAAACTTTACACATTTGGACCATATACTGATATCCATCAATCGACATCACATTCATCCAAATGAGACAGATTGTGTGGTCTCCATGTTAGCTAAATTTATGTTTAGCAAAAATTAAGACGTGTCTCGGGCAGTTCAAGCACGTAATATGTCAGACTTGGTCGTACTACTTCATGTGACAGCTCAGTTTAAGGGGAGTTTATTATTCATGCTTATCAGTCTTGAAAACTCTTCATAGAGTATATAAAAATTTTAATTTTATTAAAAATAAAAAAAGGTACGTAAGGGATTCGAACCATTTGGGTTCGTATGTGAAACTCGGTTCGTGGTGATTCGACAAGAGGCGGTTTTGGAAGCAGACTAACTACCAGCATATAAGAAGCTTTAAATTGCGAGTTAATCGTGATTTACTAGCGAATTGCAGAACAGTAAACCTTAATATTTTACACATTTGGACCATATACTGATATCCATCAATCGACACCACATTCATCCAAATGAGACAGATTGTGTGGTCTCCATGTTAGCTAAATTTATGTTTAGCAAAAATTAAGACGTGTCTGGGTCAGTTCGAACACGTAATATGTCAGATTTGGTCGTATCACATCATGTGACAACTCAGTTTAAGGGAAGTTCATTATTCATGCTTATCAGTCTTGAAAATTCTTCGTAGAGTATATAAGAATTTTAATTAAATTGAAAATAAAGAAAAGATACGTAAGAAATTCGAACCATTTGGGTTCGTATGTGAAACTCGGTTCGTGGTGACTCAACGAGAGGCGGTTATGGAAGCAGCCTATCCACCAGCATATAAGAAGCTTTAAATTGCGAGTTAATCGTGATTTACTAGCGAATTGCAGAACAGTAAACCTTAATACTTTACACATTTGGACCATATACTGATATCCATCAATCGACACCACATTCATCCAAATGAGACAGGTTGTGTGGTCTCCATGTTAGCTAAATTTATGTTTAGCAAAAATTAAGACGTGTCTCGGGCAGTTCAAACACGTAAATGTCAGATTTGGTCGTATCACATCATGTGACAGCTCAGTTTAAGGGGGGTTCATTATTCATGCTTATCAGTCTTGAAAACTCTTCATAGAGTATATAAAAATTTTAATTTTATTAAAAATAAAAAAAGGTACGTAAGGGATTCGAACCATTTGGGTTCGTATCTGAAACTCGGTTCGTGGTGATTCGACAAGAGGCGGTTTTGGAAGCAGACTAACTACCAGCATATAAGAAGCTTTAAATTGCGAATTAATAGTGATTTATCAGCGAATTGCAGAATAGTAAACCTTAATACTTTACACATTTGGACCATATACTGATATCCATCAATCGACACCACATTCATCCAAATAAGACAGATTGTGTGGTCTCCATGTTAGCTAAATTTATGTTTAGTAAAAATTAAGACGCGTCTCGGTCAGTTCGAACACGTAATATGTCAGATTTGGTCGTACCAGATCATGTGACAGCTCACTTTAAGGGGGGTTCATTACTCATGCTTATCAGTCTTGAAAACTCTTCATAGAGTATATAAAAATTTTAATTTGATTAAAAATAAAAAAAAGTACGTAAGGGATTCGAGCCATTTGGGTTCGTATGTGAAACTCGGTTCGTGGTGATTCGACAAGAGGCGGTTTTGAAAGCAGACTAACCACCAGCATATAAAAAGCTTTAAATTGCGAACTAATCGCGATTTACTAACAAACTGATAAATAGTACACCTTAATACTTCACATATTTATACGATATATTAATATCCATCAATCAGTATCACATTCATTAAAATGAGACAGATTGTATGGTCTCCTTATTAGCTGAATTTATGTTTACCTTTACGTATGTATTTTCAATCTCCATATTTTTCCAAATTTACGACAAAAAAGACTTCTTATTATTATTAATAGTATTATATCTATAAAGAAATAAAATCAAAAAATCATAAACACCCTGTATAAAAAAAAAGACTGAGTTTCCTTATGCTAAAGAACTTGAGACATTTCAATTTCAAAGCATTTACTCGAAATCAAATTTTTATTCGTCGTCACGACGCTCGATTCATTTCTTATTTAAATATTCACCCAATTACCGTTGTTCGGAAATGATAGGCATCGCTAGAGAGTTATGCGATGTCCAACTTTCTCAATTTAGGTATCGCAGCCCGTCCGCGAGACCCAAACTTCCAAATACACGCTGCATTAGATTTACCTACATTATTTGGGACTACCGACTCTCTCGTTTGACTTGCTCGACAGTTTCAAAACACCCCAGATTATATCTACGCTCGTTTCACTACCCTCCAATCGCCAGCACTGTAATAATGATCATGTTTAGGGATGACATCACATTTACGAGTCGGAAATGGAACCTACTAGTTAATCATTGCTGATAAATTTATTAAAGTAAATTTAGCCGTATTACAATACTGCGATTTTAAACCATTAAACTTTAGTATTATGGATTTTTTTAAGTTCTCAAGAACTTGACAGTTAATTAAATTCTTGATTTCAAATATATATGGTTTTATTTTAAATACGTATTTACCCACATTATTTGGATTGTTGATTTTCGGTTGATTTACTTGACAGTTTCAAACAAGCCAGATTATATGTATATACGCTCGTTTTAACGCCCTTTCGATGGCTAATAATAATAATCACGTTTATTCAAAATTCCGTGATATTTGCGAGTTGGAAATAGAACGTATGTAATTATTAGCGATAAATATGTTAATGAAAATGTAACTGTATTAAAACATGATTTGAACTTAGTAATTTCAAAACAAATTTTAACATATCTAAATTATTAAATTAATTTTTTTTGGTGTATTTAATATCGAATTTAAATTAATTTATTGGATAATTTGAAAATAGTGGAGATTATATCTAACCTGGTTTTAGTGGTTGTCTCTATTAGTGATACAATAATAATAATAATAATGACGATGATAATTTAAAATTCCGTCACATTTGGGAGTTTGGAAATGGAACGTGGCTAATTATTAGCGATAAATTTGTTAAAGTAAATGCAACCACATTGATCCCATTGAATGAAAATTCGATAAACCGGCGAACGAACGTTGGTAACGTTGGAAATAGAGCCGAGACGAGCGGTAAAAATAAACATATAGCTCATTTGGTTGATTATCGAGAACATTTCCGAACCGCGGGTCCGATAAGCTCCGCTTTGAAGTAAAACGGGATCGTATCGATAACAAAATTAACAGAAACGGAATCCGAAGCGATCGGGGTGACGGGAGAGGCGACGCAGGGTGACTTCAAAAGGGAGGTGTTTACGCGTGCACTCGTGAAATAAAACGTACCCGCTCGGATTTCATATATAGGTTGGGTCCTAAATTCGATTTAAAATTTTTCCGAGATCAAACGCGGGTTCCATCGGCGCGCGTCGTCGTTACAAAAGGCGGTCGGTTGCCGATGTATCGCATGTAAAAGATTCCTGATGGCGTAGAATATATTATGCAAAAATTGAAATATCCCGACCCGACTACACCGCACGTATATTCGTACTAAATCTTGGAAACGGTTTCAAATTCGTGCCGGGCGTCGAATTTCGTAAGACAGTGATATATTCTTTCTACATATTTCACGCGGACGTCCGAATCCCGCCCGTCGAAGGACAAATCCGCCCGGACCATTGTGTACTATTAATTAAATCATACCGTCCCATTATGTGCTGAAATATGTACAGAAATTCGCTTGGATGCTAGAGGCATGGCAAGCGCACGCGCTTACCCCGGTTCTCACCCTCACCGTCACCCTCGCCCTGTAACCCTCTGACCCTCCGCCGGAGACAAACGCCCGCGTACGCGTGCATACGCCATAATATATGTCATAATTAACAAAATTGGCATGATGCTCCGCATACTGGCTTTCAATTAGATTAGCCTCTGCATTTCAGGAAACACAACTATTTAGTAATAATAATGATCGTACAAATGAAGCGGAGGCGGATTTATATAGTACCGACTCTCCAATTTCGCACTTGAATAATAATATTTGCTTTGGGAAGATCAAAAGCAAATATTACAATCCTTTTTAATATCGCCTTCATTTCAGTTGTGTTAAGCCCAATTAAAAAATTCCCCCGGTGACATTCCGTAAATCTCACTAAACAGAATTTTATTTTATTTATTATAAATCGCTCGACACAAAGGGGTCACATTTCGAATTAAATTCCATTATTAATACAACTAGTAAATAAAGCGAATGAAAATTTAAAATAATTTCGTTTAAACTTTGCTAATCAAAACGGCAAATAAACTTTTTAATTAAAAAAGCCGTTCTCGAAAAAGCAACCTTGAACGATAACGGCGGTTGCAGCGTCGACCGCCAGACAGCGCCAGCAGCGCTCAAAGAAGTATTTAAAAACAAATTATCCGAAAGCCTACTGCGATGAGTACACTTTGAACTCTTTTATCTTTCGGATGTCAATGACGACCGTTAAAATTGACCCGCGGGTCAAGCGAGCGTCACGCTAGCGTTGATTCTTAGTGCAGTGACATCTCTAATCGTATTAACATCTCTTTTGTGTGTTTAGGTGAATGTGAGAACGATGAGGTTCCTATTACTATTGTCATTTTTCTTCGTAGCATCGTTCGCGCAGCAAAGTGAGTACAATAATTGCGGTCATTTATTTATAAAGGAATAGAGCGACAGATGAGGATGTTCGCTATTAAAAACCCTTGTTTGTTCGACGACCAAATCTAATGGCGAAAACACGACCGGTTGTTTATTTTTTCCGATTAACTTTTTTCACGCTCCCAGTCGTAAATCGCCGGACGCCCGATTTTGTGTTTAATTAATAGCGAATTTGTTGATATTTGCTTAAACCCGATCATGCAGATAGCTAAATCCAATAATTAGAGAAAATATTTGTAAAATCCAAATTAAACAAAAACGCAAACACTCGTTTGTACGTTTTAAATAACCCTAAAATAATCGACGTTTAATGGTCCTCACGTACTATCTTACTCCGCTAATCGTTCTTTAATTCAACTAATTATTTAATGATCGCTCGGCCGTCGACCGAAAGGGACACACATTTTTAAAGGTCGAACGCTATCTACGTTCAAATAAATCTCTCTCCGAGGACTGAACCTTAATGAATATTTTTATCACCCATAAATATTCCACCCTCTACGCTAATGGCCTCGTCCACCAAATAACATTGTATCTTGTTGATTCGAAACCTTTAAACGTATTAAATATTAAATCCAAGTATCATTCGAGATGCGTATTAAATCTTATCGAAATATAACGATAATACGAAGTAAAAACAGATCATTTATTCATAGAACTTTACTCGTCTTATCGACAATCGAAACGATAATTTAAGTAACATTAAATATTAAAAGATTGTATGGTAAATGGGTCTTCTATTATGAAAATTATTATACAGGGTGTTATTTTTAGTAATTTTTAAACAGTAAATATTTATAATTCTTACAAGATTTGACGACTAGGTCCACACCGATTTTAATGAAAGTGGTACCAATCGATATGTATTAGTATATACTAGTGATGTGACGAATAGTAGTTCAACCGAATAACCGAATACCGAACATTCGGCTAAATTTGAACCGGATATTCGGCCGAATATTCGGCCTTTGTTAACTGGCGTGAAAATAAGATTCAAAGAAATAGAGAAGCAAAAAAATATTTTATGGCAACGTCGTTGAATCTCCGATATCTCTTAAACTTTTTCTCAAGTGAGAACATATCCGTTATAAGGCATACTTTTTTTGAAGGCATTTGGAAGAGATTAGATTCGCTAAACTCCGAAAGCAGTAGTAGCGATGAAAGTGATAAGATGAATATAAACACAAACATTCAGCAGTTGTCCCCTACAACAGGCAAAAATTTGAATCGAAGCCATTTTGCGACTGCTATAAAGCCATAGCCACATCTAGTAAGGCCGTTAGTGATTCCAATCCAGTCGTTAGTGAACTGGACTGTTACTTGTATGAGGAATTACTAAAGAGAGAGAGCAAGTTCCATTTGTTTGGTGGAAATAACAAAGCTTGAAATACCCAAAAATAAGTATGAAATTATATAATTATGAAATTATAAATTATAAGCCAAAAACTTGAACAACCTAAAACGGAGTATTTCTATTTGGCTCCATCTAACTCAAAAGTTAAGCGAGTTAGAAAAAAATGTTTCAAACAAGAGTTATTCCATTCTTAATGGCGAACAACTTTTATTTGAAACATTTTTCCCTATTTCCGATATTAACGGAATTATAGCCCAAACACTGGATCAACCTAAAACGGAGTATTTCTATTTGGCTCCATCTAACTCCAAAGTTAAGCGAGTTAGAAAAAAATGTTTCAAATAAGAGTTATTCCATTCTTAATGGCGAACAACTTTTATTTGAAACATTTTTCCCTATTTCCGATATTAACGGAATTATAGCCCAAACACTGGATCAACCCAAAATGGAGTATTTCTATTTGGCTCCATCTAACTCCAAAGTTAAGCGAGTTAGAAAAAAATGTTTCAAATAAGAGTTATTCCATTCTTAATGGCAAACAACTTTTATTTGAAACATTTTTCCCTATTTCCGATATTAACAGAATTATAGCCCAAACACTGGATCAACCCAAAATGGAGTATTTCTATTTGGCTCCATCTAACTCCAAAGTTAAGCGAGTTAGAAAAAAATGTTTCAAATAAGAGTTATTCCATTCTTAATGGCAAACAACTTTTATTTGAAACATTTTTCCCTATTTCCGATATTAACGGAATTATAGCCCAAACACTGGATCAACCCAAAATGGAGTATTTCTATTTGGCTCCATCTAACTTCAAAGTTAAGCGAGTTAGAAAGAAATGTTTCAAATAAGAGTTATTCCATTCTTAATGGCGAACAACTTTTATTTGAAACATTTTTCCCTATTTCCGATATTAACGGAATTATAGCCCAAACACTGGATCAACCCAAAATGGAGTATTTCTATTTGGCTTCATCTAACTTCAAAGTTAAGCGAGTTAGAAAAAAATGTTTCAAATAAGAGTTATTCCATTCTTAATGGCGAACAACTTTTATTTGAAACATTTTTCCCTATTTCCGATATTAACGGAATTATAGCCCAAACACTGGATCAACCCAAAATGAATATAAACACATTCAGCAGTTGTCCCCTACAATAGCCATACATTTGAATCGAAGTCATTTTGCGACTGCTATAAAGTCATAGCCACTTCTAGTAAGGCCGTTAGTGACTCCAATCTAGTCGTTAGTAAACTGGACTGTTACTTGTATGAGGAATTACTAAAGAGAAAGCAAGTTCCATTTGTTTGGTGGAATCAACATAGCTTGAAATACCCAAAAATAAGTAAACTGGCAAAAGTGTACTTATTAAGTACAGTTTTGTACCATCAAGTACAGTTTTCAGTGACCAGTTGTTCTCTGAAGCAGGAAACATACAAAAAAACTAATCGACAATTGCGCAAAAATCCATTGTATGCTCGTACTCTTCGAATTTATTAAAACTTAGAGCAGTCACATAGACAACCGAATATTCGGTAAATAAATTCAATATTCGGCCGAAAACCGAATATTGCAAATGAAGCCGAAGAAGCCGAATACCGAATAATTATTCGGCTTCGGTCCCATCTCTAGTATATAGTACAAATGAGTAAAATATTAATGCGGGCTATTTAGATATTCGCGAATAAATAGGTAAATTAGTTCAAAAATTAAGACCACGCCACTTAAATGTCAGTTGTTGGTGTTTTCCTGAAATCGCCCCTAGTTGAGTCACTACAAACTAGCTTCCATATATCGCCCCAGATGTTTTCTCTAAGATTTTATTGTTATTTGTTGTGAAAACAAGTAATTAAGTAAGTAATTAATCAAGTAAGTAAGCCACCCAATAACGTAAAGAGGAGTGGTCTTAAATCGCAAAATTTATGAATGATTTACTCACGAATCGCTGAATGGTGCGCCTTAATAATTTACAAATTTGTACTATATATTAATATCTATCAATTGATACTACATTTATTAAAATTAATGGGGACCTAGTCATGAGATCTCATTGTTAATCTTATGAAAGTTTCAAAACTCATGTGTAACACTCAATTCATTTATAATAAAAATTTATCATTGTTGTCCCAGCTTGGAGTAAAGCTGGGACAACAGCTTTAATCGTAATGTTTAGTCACCTATTGAAAATAAAATCATAACACCGTAAACACCCTGTATAAGGGGAAAAGGTTTTTATTATAGGTATTATTGATGGGAAAACATGGGGGAAGGCGTAGAAAAATAGGTCGTGGTAAATTGTTTATGTAACGCTAATAGTGGAAGTTTAAAGTAAATTTCTGAGGGGGGTAAAACACGACGCAATTACACGAGTCATTATCCACGAAACGCTAAGGAGCAAACGCAGGACGCGGAGACGGCGAGCGTTCCTTTCTTGCGGGAGTCACGTATAGCGGGCATTTGTTACCTTTTTATATATAACCGCACATTTATTCGGAATAACGCCCGACAAAATGCAAACGTTCCGCGACGCCATTGTGCTCCGGGAAAAAGAGAAAATTGCTTTTTAATTCCTTTTAGGGCCTTTTTCCCTCCGGCGCGCCGAGAAATCGTTCGAGCCTAACGTGCTCCCATTTAAAATTTCGAAAAATAAACTTGTCGACGTCAATATCGATTTGTCAGCACTATTATGAAACGGATGTAGAGCGATACGTTGTGTTTCAACGGCTTCGTTTCAAGCAGAATATTTATTGACGTTCCGTCAAAATGGTTAAACTAAAAAAGTATTCTAAAAAAAAGTTTTCTTTTCCAGATCCGTTAAAGGACCCGAATATCTGCGGAAGGCCGACGTGCAAAGGTAATTTTTTAGCGCTCTACAATTGCGGCAAATTGGCTCGGGGATCTTTTCTTTGTGCCCGAAATTGTCCCATTAGATTTTATAGTCCCACTAAATCAAGCCAAGGGGCGCGGGGAGCCCCTCGTTTTACTTATTACTTTTGGCGCCGCGGCGACGGGTTATACCTATATATGTTAAACATGGACCTGTTGAAGCGCCTAATAAATTCTAATGACCCCCGACAACTTTTAGAAGTCCGTTTTGTCTCCCGCTTAATGACCCTTGTAATTCGACGCCGCTTTTTCCTTTAATTGCGTGCTCTACAAGGTCTCCCCGAAATCGTATACGCATCAACCAAATCCCAAATCCAACTTTCCCGTCCCTAATTAACCATCGATTAAGCTGTTCCTCGGCGTTAGTACGAAATTCAATTCCGTGATTTTAAACGTGGTTTTCAGAGTTTTGAATTAAGTACCAACTATGTACCGGCACGGTCCGCGGAATCTGAAACACCTGTACTTAATTCTGCAACTCCGGCACCGGTCCGTTTGTATATCTTCAATCCCCCGGGCTGTAAACGAGTTCCTCGCGAAGAAGTTTTACGTCGAGAGTGTTCCCGGCGTGGCGCACTAAAAACTAATTAATTAAACCGCCCCGCCGGTCGCGTAGGTAGTTTGAAACAATTTTTGGCGGCATCGGGGCCCGGGTTAACATGCAAGATGCAACCCGAGGTATTGATGTACACGCGGGCGAGGTTCAAGTTTTAAAACTGTAACAAACACTTCAAGTCGAGCATTCCCGTAACTTTATAACCCGGTAGGCGGCTTCTTAGCCATACTCCGCCAAGTTTGAAGAGTTTAGGGATGCCTCTTATATTATTAATAGTCTCGTCCCTTACACTTCTGGATCTTGTCCCTCGTATTAATCCTAAATAATCGGTTATTATTTAATTCTAAATAAAACGAACATTTATCTTTACAGACGTTTCGATATATTTCATTTCATTTCATTTCATTACATTTCATTTCTAAAGGATGGCTAAACATTTAACCATCTACAGTGAAAGCTCTAATAAGCGAACACTGACGGTGCCAACATTTTTGTCCGGTTATTGGAGATGTCCGGCTATAAGAAAGAGCTATTAAAATGGAAAATATTGCACTATTTCTGACTATTTTTGATTTTTTAACGTAATTAAAACATAAACAGCTTTTTATCTTAAAATATTTTTATTTAAAACAAAATATTCTACCTTGTACATTGACTATTTAAACTTAAACTATTTATTTTTTTGTTGAATAAAATCTAAAATACTTCAATGGCGAAGTGAAGCTTCTTTTTGTGATAGGAAAAGCTCTATATGTGTTTCTATATTTTTTACATGTTGGAAACCAGTAAAATCATTCTTCATAAACGATTTAAGTCTGGAAACTACATCCAATTCTTTATAAGACCTGATTGGATTGCAGTCCTCCTCCATATCACCTGCTTCCGACTCATTTTCACTTTCAATGTCTTCTATTTTTTCTGTTTCTTCCGAAAATTCCAAATCTTCTGTTTCGACATCTTTCACCGTATTTAAATATTCTTCCACTACCTTTCGTCTAACTTATTAGAGCCGTGCGTCCGCTTATTAGAGATTTTTGTCCATTATTGAGGAAAAAATGGTGTCCGCGGCCGCTTATTGGAACGTCCGCTTAAGGGAGAGCAATTTGTATGGAAAGACATATCTTTAAGGTTCGTGCCAAGGTTTTTGTCCGGTTATGAGAGATGTCCGCTTATTAGAGCGTCCGCGTACTAGAGCTTTCACTGTATTAGTATTCAACTTTTCTTAAGACATTGTTATACTGATATCCTTCTTTTAACATTTTTTAGTCACCCCCTTGAAAATGAAATCGGAATATAGTAAATTGAAACCTATGTGTTGACTATGACCAAAAAAGCTTTGACATATGTTTGTCCTAATTACATAAGAGATTGGTTCTAGTGCGGGTTGGTGGGTAGTGGGTTTTGGGTAACGTTTGAAAAAGATTAATTAGATTCGGAGAGCTGGAGATTTCCCAATTTCCAGTTGGAATCCGGTTGCTCATTGTACCATCTTCGATTCGTTAGAGTTGCGAGCCGGGTGAAATATGCTGACGCCCCTAATTGGCCGAAATTTAATTAATCGACGTTTAAACATACCGCGAACTTCTCCCGCGTTGCCAATTTGCTAAAGATGTTACGTCCCTAGGGAGGTAACTCCGTCTCGTTCTCTCTCGGAGTCGCGGCGTACCGATAATAGCCCCTAATCTTTCGGTAGGTATCAATACATCCCCGTACGAGAACGAACCAAATAGAACACCTACGGTTGGCGAGATAAGTTGAAAAGTAATGGCCCTAAAAATCTCCAGCGATTTAACTTTGACACTCATTTTACGTTGTTACTCTATACCATAGTTCGCCCGATTGGATATCTATCGCGAAACTTCCGCGGCGGACTTCCCGAACTTCTCTCGCCAGGTGGGGAAGTTTCTTTTTGCCTCAAAAAACAACTGATCATCTTGATAGGCTTTCGCATTTTTCCGATATCAGCAGTTTTAACTTTTCCTCGATTTTTCCGTAATCCCAATAACTTCTTTTACTCTCGCTCGCACTCATTTACTACTTCTTTCAAATTGCTATCCTTATTGAACATCTCTTCCGGTCAACTTTTGTTTAATTCGCGGCGGATTTTATAGGAAATTGATTTCTTTGAAGACCCTTCACTTCCAATATCAAGATCTATTCGGTTACTTCCCGATTACATCTAGTGGTCTATCTTTTTTTCTTGTTACAGATGGAGGGAAGTTTAAATACAAAATAGGAATAGAACATTCTTACCAATATACGGTCGACGTAATATCCTTATTTAATGGTACTAGTAAAAACGAATCGTCCCTTCACATTGAAGCCGTGGCATCTATAGACATAATATCAAGCTGCGACGGGATTTTGACGTTAACCGAAGCAAGACTTAGTAATAAACCGCTGGTTAATGAAGTGGTTAATGACGAAGACGACATTCCCGAGCCGGAATATCCTGATTTCGCCGACGCGTTGAGCGAATTTTCTTTGAGGTTCGCTTTTCACGACGGAATCATATCAGAGGTTTGTCCCGAAGTCGACGAGAAGAACTGGGTTCTCAATTTCAAGAAAGGAATACTATCGATGTTACACAATACGATGAGGAGGTTCGATTTAGACCACGCTGAAGAGGAAGAAGACGTCCACGGAAAATGCGACGCCGTCTACAGATTGTTAGCGCCCAACGAGACGAGTTTGGTCATCGAGAAAACGAAGGATTTGAGTCTTTGCGAGAGCAGATCCAAGTTACACTCGATTGTACAATCTACACCTTACAGTTTTAAACCGGTTGGTATTATCAGATCACGTCAACGTGATAAATCTATGCACGTAGTTTGATAATTGCGGGGGTAACAAGATATAGTGGCAAGAAAGGAAGGGCACGTAGTTATCTTGCCGGAGTTGAGGCTAACGTCTTTGTTTTAGAAATCGGCCGAGTCGAACTTGTTGAAGTCGTCCAGCAGGTGCCTGATGTACGTCCGGAACAACATATACAAGGAGGTATCGTGCGAGGAGAGACACGTCTTTCAACCTTTTTCCAATAAGGAAGCCGGTGCCGCCACGATTGTAAACCAAAGGCTAACGTTGATCGATGAAATCTCGAAAAAAGTAGATGAACAGGCGCCGATCGAAAGAAGGACGCCTTTATCTTACGATCCCGTGCCTACGCCGAAGCCTACGTCCGGAGAACTGAAGACGTCGCGGGATTTGATCAAGAAACTGTGCAAGCTGAACGCGGACGATGTCCAAATAGAGTTTTCCGATTTGTTCACCAAGTTCATCCACACCGCGAGGCTACTTTCCTTTCCGTCTCTTTCCGTCTTTTACGAAAAGACGAGCTCGCTATGTCCTTCCGCCAAGTACGTACTTCTCTAACTAATCAATAAAACGGAATTAACTAAAAATATTAATTTATCAAGGTAAAAATAAATAAAACCTCGATACGTTTCGAATTTTACTTGCACCAATTCATTAAATTCGTGTTGACCCTCGCGTCGACACTATGTTTTCTGTTTGATATAGAAACAAAAAAAACGTTATTGTATCGTTCCGATTCTACCGCACAATACTATCTATTATTTAATTACGTTTATTACGCGATTCAATTATTCCGCTCAAAAATAAATCACCGGCGCAATTATTCATTTATTGCAGACATATTTCGGGCCGAAATTTATCATAAAGTATGCGTATTATTAACGGGTCAGCAAACTCGTTATTAAATTGTATAGTATTCTTGATTTTTTTATTGTAATAATAGTAAAATATTTTGTCTAGGTTCAATCTCCAAATCCACTTATAACGCAATTAGAATAGTTAGTAAATAGGTTGAAAACCGGAATGCCCCGGCGGTTCCGTTCAGTTTAGGCTTAACAAAGCGGAACGATATAATACCTTAATGGAATCGGTGATTTAATTTCATAATTTGGTTTATAAGTTTCGTTATAAGCTCATTAAGAGATTATTTGATACAATATTTGTAATTGTGCTTTCGAGACGTAACTCGGCAGCCGCCTCTCAGTTACGAACTCAAACGTATGTTTAAATACTTATTACGCTGAATTCCCTGAAATATCTTTCCAGATAATTAAATTAAAACTAAAGTACAGTTTATGTATATTTATGTATACGTTTACGTATTCTTACAGAAAACACGTTTTGGATTCGTTACCGCATTTGGGAAGTAGCGCGTCCGTTCGACTAATGAAAAACATTATTATTAAGGGTGGAGTCCCTTTAAGAACCACGAACGAGTGGATGACATCTGTGGCCCTCATACCGCGGCCGGATATACACATGGTGGAGGCCATGCAGCAGTTATTAGAAAATAAATATCACGTACCCACCGTGCCCTTAGGGGTGTCTTCCTTAACGCACACGTTTTGCATGCAAAATCCGGACTGCATTTTCCGGGAAGCTGTGGAAACCATCGTCAGATATGTAGAGGAACGGGCGAGATCGTCTTACGAAAACTCGGAACGTGATCGGGCCGACCAAGAAACGGTAAGCGCAAAAAATAATAATACGCGTAAACAACTTCGAAGGATAACACATTTTCACCCTCCAGGAAAACATCGATTTTACCCTCTTACTAAACTAATAATACACTGCTTTAAAAAAACAGAGGACCATTTTTTGTATTTCTATATCTATTATTGTGAGAATAATACCCGTACGAGTCATTTGAATTTCTAGAACCACATATATTACCCTAATAAATTAATGAATTTAATAATAAAAGAACCATTTAATGTTAAGAAATGATTAACAAGTTAAAAACAATACGAAAAACAAATTGGTGGACAGATGCATTATCTGTGCAAAATGAATAACTTTAAAGCATCTCCTTGGAAATGGTTTTTCAAATCCTTGGAAGACCCTTTTGAAGTACACTTAACCATCCTATGACTAAGATTCATTGTAGTCTCAGGAGAATTTCGGTCTGTTGGAGAAGAAATCTTAGTTGCCGGATGGTTAAGTGTACCGTAAAGAGATCTTCAGATTCTTGGAAAATCTTTTTGGAATACACTAAACCATTCTAGAACTAAGATTTCTTCTGGCCGCAGGAAAATTTCGGTTCGTTGGAGAAGAAATCTTAGTCGCAGGATGGTTAATAGTACCGCAAAGAGATCTTCAGATTCTTAAAAATCTTTTTGGGATACACTTAACCATTCTACAACTAAGATTTCTTCTGACCGCAGGAAAATTTCGGTTCGTTGGAGAAGAAATCTTATTCGTAGGATGGTTAAGGGTACCGCAAAGAGATCTTCAGATTTTCAAAAAATCCTTTTGGGATACACTTAACCATTCTACAACTAAGATTTCTTCTGACCACAGGAAAATTTCGGTTCGTTGGAGAAGAAATCTTAGTCGCAGGATGGTTAAGTGTACAGCAAAGAGATCTTTAAATTCTCGGAAGATCTATTTGGGGTATACTTAACCATCCTACGACTAAGATTTCTTCTGGCCGCAGGAAAATTTCGGTCAGTTGGAGAAGAAATCTTATTCGTAGGATGGTTAAGGGTACCGCAAAGAGATCTTCAGATTCTCAAAAAATCTTTTTGGGATACACTTAACCATTCTACAACTAAGATTTCTTCTGACCGCAGGAAAATTTCGGTTCGTTGGAGAAGAAATCTTAGTCGCAGGATGGTTAAGTGTACAGTAAAGAGATCTTTAAATTCTCGGAAGATCTATTTGGGGTATACTTAACCATCCTACGACTAACAAGGAGACCTTACGACTTGCCCCTCACCGATTTTAACGAAAGTGGTACCAATCGATAGATATTGGTACATAGTACAAATGTATAAAGTATTAGGGCGCAGTATTTAGCGGTTCGCAAGAAAATTGGTGTTAAAGTTTGCGAATAACGTCTGTCAGTGACAAGTCCCGCCCTTTAAGCCCCGCCCATTGTCGTACTGAATATGTATAGACTTCCACATACGAGGTTCGAATTCTGAATAATACTTTTTTTTATTTCCATTTTTATTTTTAATGCAACATTTCACTTTATTTTTATAATATTTTGATATTACAAAATATAATCAATTAAGGACACTCCTTCGTTATCCTACTTTTTAATTTCTCTGCTTCTATGTTTAGGAAACTTACGGTACTTTTATTAGAATCTTTCTTTACAATTTCTTCTTTACCATTTAAAATGGTATTTTTTATTTATTACAAAACGTTTTATAATAAAAATACCCACGCAAACATCCAGTCTTACCTCCTTTATTTAGGGGAGGATGAGATAAGACGGGGAAATAAGGTAACATGTGGAACCCAGTGTTAAGAAGAAAGCTAAAAGACTCAAAAAGGAAGATGAAAAACTGATTAAAAGGAAACATTTTATGATTGAACCCCAAACACAAGAAAACGTACAATTAATGTGCTTGTGTAGATGATGATGGCGTTGAGGCAATCCAAGTTTGCGTATTATGTGAATCTGATTAACAGTCTTTTATAACGTATATTTAATTACATTTTATCTTGTTCCACGTAAATTGGCTGGTAGCACGTAACGATCCTCAAAACAATCATATGCACAAGAGTCAATCAATTTATACTTATCGATAATCGTTCCTCCTTTTTGAATATTATAATCGTCTTGTACTTGCTTTGTCGGTAGTTCCGGAGATAAATTTGCGTCAAACGGAAACACGAATTCGGAAGCACATTCTTCGTCAGTTTACTCCATGAGTATTAAGTTATCCGTACTTACAAAAAATGTTGTCTTTGTCAAGATGTCGAGAGCGATATTAAGTATTTCTTCGCCAATTTACATAGCGCCTTTTGAAATTTCCACAGTTGGTTCCATAGTCACGAGATCACTTTTCATTTGCAGTTTTTCAAAATACAACTAACATAAGTATCACTCAAGAGTAACGTTGATTTGCTACTTTGAATCATTATCAATATAATCATAATATCGATCCCTAGTGTTATATCTCTTATAATAATATCCCTTATAATACGTATAAGTTAGATGTAAGCAATATAATAAATTATTTTACATTACTTATGCGGGTATTTTTTTATAAAACGTTACCATTTAAAATATGGTAAAGAAGAAATTGGAAACAACGATTCTAATAAAAGTATCGTAAGTTTCCTAAACAGAAGTAGAGAAATTAAAAAGTAGGATAACGAAGGAGTGTCCTTAATTGATTATATTTTGTAATATCAAAATATTATAAAAATAAAGTGAAATGTTGCATTAGAAATAAAAATGGAAATAAAAAAAGTATTATTCAGAATTCGAACCTCGTATGTGGAAGTCTATACATATTCAGTACGACAATGGGCGGGGCTTAAAGGGCGGGACTTGTCACTGACAGACGCTATTCGCAAATTTTAACACCAATTTTCTTGCGAACCGCTGAATAGTGCGCCCTAATATTTTATACATTTGTACTATGTACCAATATCTATCGATTGATACCACTTTCGTTAAAATTGGTGACGGGCAAGTCGTAAGGTCTCCTTGTAAGATTTCTTCCAGCCGCAGGAAAATTTCGGTCAGTTGGAGAAGAAATCTTATTCGTAGGATGGTTAAGGGTACCGCAAAGAGATCTTCAGATTCTCAAAAAATCTTTTTGGGATACACTTAACCATTCTACAACTAAGATTTCTTCTGGCCGCAGGAAAATTTCGGTTCGTTGGAGAAGAAATCTTAGTCGCAGGATGGTTAAGTGTACAGCAAAGACATCTTTAAATTCTCGGAAAATCTTTTTGGGGTACACTTAACCATCCTACAACTAAGATTTTTCTTAGCCGCAGGAAAATTTCGATCCGTTCGAGAAGAAATCTTAGTCGCAGGATGTTTAAGTGTACCGCAAAGAGATCTTCAGATTTTCAGTAGATCTTTTTGGGGTACACTTAACCATTCTACAACTAAGATTTCTTCTGGCCGCAGGATAATTTCGGTCCTTTGGAGAAGAAATCTTAGTTGCAGGATGGTTAAGTGTAAAGAGATCTTTAAATTCTCGGAAGATCTTTTTGATGGTTGATCACTTAACCATCCTATGACTAAGACTTCTTCTATCCGGAGAAAAATTTCAATCCGTTTACATTAAACCATTGTGTACACAACGTCAACCAACATTTCTTTTAACCGTAGGAGAATTTGGGGTAAATTTGAATATTTCCAAATACGTTTGCTCAACATACGTCGAAAAAAAAACTCTAACATGTTCAATCAGATTTAAATCGGTACTAATCTAACGTAGATTTAAAAAAGTACTCCTATTATTTCTTTGAGCGATGTATTTTAATTCCAGGATTTTTTTAATTCCACGATTAAACTAATATTTAACATCAATCATCTTTTAAAATCGTCCCTTTTACTTTAGCTATTTACGATTCGGTTAAATTACGAATTTCATTTATAAATCTCTCAAGGAAAATATTTTATGACGACCGGGAATTCTATCTCGACGAGGATGAGATTCAAAAGGGCAAACGTTTAGCGTCGGCATTGTACAGTTTAAAATTTCAGCGATCTACGTTGTCCCATTGTCGGAACTTGCGTTAAACTTGCGTTAATCTCGGGGAGTCCGTCTAAAGTTTAAGGAAAATTCAAAATTTATCGTACAGAAATCCGAGCGGAGCTCCCTTTAAAAATGCGGAGGGCGTTTAGAGGGGTGCCGCACGAATTATGGCGGGGACCTCTGGCCATTTGCGACTCGACATGATTGCGCAAACAATATCCCGATCGTTTTTCGGATCGGGCACCGTCCGCAAACATCAACTTCAAAATTGGAACGCGATCCAAATACGAAATTTCATTTCGAAATACGAATCCACGCAAAGGAATAGTTAATCCGTTTTGAATTCCAGCTCATAATATCCTTGAAATCCCTCGCCAATATCGGAATTATCAACGAGGACTTTAAAGAGATACTAAACCAAATGATCGAAGATTCCACCCTCCCTATGGGCATCAGGATCGAAGCCATTCAAGTCTACCGACGATCTCCTTGCGTCAATTCCAGAAATTATTTCGAATCCATACTTAGAAATGTCTCCGAAGATACGGAAATTCGTATAGCTGCTTATTTACAAGTAATGCGATGTCCAGATTATTTAATTTTATCAAGTGTTCGTCATACTTTAGAAGTTGAAGAAGTCAATCAAGGTAAACATTCATAATATTGTTTGTTTTATTTTTTATACTCTTCCTAATATGTTTCGGTAATATATACCATCTTCATATGTCGTTTGAAAAGGTTGATTGCCTATTATTAATTATAATAGAGTCTTTGAAGATGATGTAAATTATCGAAATGTGTCAGATCGTAAAAAAGAACAAACCCATAAAAGTAGATAAATGAAGAAACTTATATTTATTAAAGTTAAGGATTGTTTTTGTAAAAATCTTATAAACATTTTTAATTTCAGTTGGTTCTTTCATCTGGACTCACTTAAACAACCTTATAAAATCGTCAATTCCAAGCAGGGTGGAAATCCAAAGTCTCCTTTCAGACAAAGACCTGGTTAAAAAGTTCAGCAATGACGTACGCAAGTTCTCGAACAACTACGAAGGCTCTGTGTTCTTCGAGGAGTATAATATGGGTGAGCGTTACTTTTATGATTGAACTCGGTCGTCGGTAAAAGCGCAATTATACTCGTAGGTGGCAACTTCGAGGGTAACCTCATATTCTCGCCGTCGTCGTACGTTCCTCGATCTGCGACGTTGAACTTAACCGTTGATTTATTCGGCGAGTCCATCAACATCTTCCAAATAGACGGCCGGTTCGAGGGCTTCGAGCATTATTTGGAATCGATCTTCGGCCCTAAAGGGCCTCTTTCGGGTGACAAGATTTTGAATAAGTTGCCTAATATTAGATGGCCTAGAGCGGTTAATCCGGGGAAGATGTTGCAATCGGAAATAGATAAATATTCCGGTGTCATAGATAATAATTTCGATTACCCTAAAGTTGGTTTGGCTTTTAAAGTGTTTGGGAATGATTTGAAATACAGCACTTTCCATGGGAAAGAAGAAATTAAAGAAGCTTTGGATGAGTTGAATCCAGTTGACTACTTAAAACGAATACTATCCGGGAAAGAGCTCATTTATAACAAAGCAACAATGTTTTTAGATAGTAGTTACGTTGTACCTACCGGAGCTGGATTACCATTGACATTGAACGCTATCGGAACGGCAGCTGCTAATATTAAGTTACAAGGATCTTTGACGTCAGTTAATTTTGGAAAGAATCTTAGTTTAGATTTGGACGCTCATCTACAACCTAACGTAGCATTGGATATTGTCGGAAGTATGTCTGTAGACGCTTATTATCTTAACACCGGTATCAAACTTAAAACTAGTTTGTATACGTCAGCTGCTGTCGAAGCTAATATTGCCGTGAGAAGCACTAAACATATTAAAGTCACCTTTGGATTGCCAAATCAAAGTGCAGATATCATAGGAGCAAAGTAAGTATAAAAATATAGTTGGTATTTATGCAAGTTTATCCACTTTTTTAAACACACAATGTTGAATAACTTTATCTACGATTTGTTTAGTTGCATTATAGTTGCATTATTTAACAGTTTAGTAATAAAAAAAAATAATAAAATTAGATAATTTAATACAGTTGATGTATATTTGCTTTTGAAAGAAAACTTGAAGAAAATATAGACGTTACGGACGCAAAGTAAGCAAACAAATTTAATGGAATCTTGATAGATAAAGTTGAGTTGGTAATTGAATTTTGTCGGGAAATAAAAGAAAACCACCGCGTCCGGTCTCCCAGGGGTAAATGTAAATGTTTTCATTTATATCGACATAATTGAAAATTTTCTATTAAGATCCGCGAAAAGAGAAAATATTCCGAAAAGCATGGAAAAGTTTTATTAAATTTGGGAATCTTAACAAGTTTTTACTGAAGGTGGGTAGTTTTTTTATCATCGGCTTAGAACTATAGCTTATTATTAAACTGGCACGTTAACATGGCTAACGGGAAAGTAAAATAGGAGTGTTGGAGAATTTTCAACCGCCCGAGGCGGTTTAGGTTCGCGTATTCCAGATGCGTTCCGCGCAGGGATGTACCTCAAACACTTTATTGGAATTAATATTTCCCCTGAATACACACATTTGGGCATTGCTAATTAATTTAGCCCTACCGCGGTTGAATGGTTTGCGCAATCCTAGAAAAACTGGGATACCGCCCGCGGTAATTACGGAAGCTTCGCTATTCGGATCCTATGCAAGCTCAATACAAGCGAATTAAACCGGCTTGGAAGCTTTTTAATCGTAAACGTTTGGTGCGATACGCGTAAAGTACGGAGATCCCCTCGTTAAGAAATCGGTCACGTACGGCTATTTGTTAGTACCGAGATCGATAAATTGCAAAACTTACAGGTCGGAACTGATTGTAATGAAAGGAGCCTCCGAGGAGAAACAGTCCGGTATAGAAAAAAATAGAGCGTCTCATTCGTTGTGCTCATGGCCGGTGGAAGTCATAGGGTTGAAGCTCTGCGCTCGCTACGATTTCGCAAACGTGACTAAAATGGAGAACGCCCCCAACTTTATATTGGCCGGCCCGTCGGCATTCAAATTGGGAATTCAAAAAATTGACCCCACAGCGAAGACATACCTAATGGAATACAGGCACAATACCGTCGGCGATAAGACCGACATTAGCTTTATTTTCGAGACCCCGGGGGCCGTTACCCAAAGGGTCCTGTCGTTCAATATATCCCATAACGATGAAACCGGCAACCTTACTCTAAGTTTAGACTCGCGCAAGAACAACTTCTTAGCCAAGGGGAAGTACAAGAACACCGACGCCGAGAAGTACCTACAGCTAGCCTTCGACGTCAACTCCGAAAGAAAATTCGGCGCCGTCTTATCTCTCCAGAAGACGGCTATTAAACACGGGTTTAACTACTCCCCGAAGCTAATCCTCGATGTCAATAAAGAACGTGTAGCCGGGATCGAAGGTAAGTCGTATTACATATAGATCTACTTCACTTACTCCTCTTCAAGACTACGAATTAACGACTAACCTTTCAAATTTGTTTCAACTACAATATTTTCATTTTAACTAATACTATCCAGGAATCATCAAATCGGTAGAGAAATTCGGAGTAGCCCAATGCGACGTTAATCTGCACTTTAACACAAAGAAATTAGAATCCAATCTCTTCGGCTACATAACTAGAACTGACACAACTTTCGGAACAAATCTAATATTCCGTTATGCATTTATCAACACGACAACACAAACCGTTAAATTTCTTTTCGACATATCGAAAAAATCTAAAGAAAGATTAATTATTTACGTGGCAAACGCTGTATTTAATAATACCCAATATCCAGGAGTCAACTTTAATTCTTCTTTAAAAGCTATGGTACATAAACACATTTTTTATTTTACACATATATCTAAATAATAAAATTTTTAGAACGGCGAAAGACATACCGATTTAAAATTTAATATGGGATTCGGTAAAAATATATTTAAAGGTGAAGAATTTCGATCAAATACTAGTCAAATCCAAGCGGGGATGTCTTATAAGTTTAACAAAAACGTTACGATATTTGATGCTTCAATTTCGTTGACGAACGAGGCCTCGAATTTAGATATAGGGTCAAATTTTACTTGGACGGTGACGTATGGCTGCATTTACGATGGAAAACTTTCCACGCGATACGGGAAGGGAAAAGACATTATCGTACGCACGCACTGGTGGAATCCCAAGCAACCGTATAAGCACATTCAGGGAAGGCTCAATATTACGGTTCCTTCCTACCAACCCATGATATTGGAGGGCCATTTGAAAGAACAGGAAAATAGCTACGACGTAAGTTTTCGCATTAATTATATGCCAACTTAAGGCGATTTATGACCGAAAAGTTTGGATTATGAAGCGTGCAAGAGGGACCTTTTTCCCTCTTTTTTTTCTCTGTGATTAGTTGTCATATCTGGCTTTTTGCTAATGAGGGAGGACATTAAGGGATTAGCGTATAATGCCTCAAAAAAGGTAAAAAAAGTTTTTTTTCCGGCAGATCGGCTTGAAAGGAGTGTGGTTTACCGGGTTCGAAATGGATTTGACGGGGACTTATTACGATAAAAGTACCGTCAGCCAGTCGGATCACCATTTCAAAATGATGAGATTGAGAATGTCGGGTTTCGACGAGATCACCGTCGACCTTCACTTTTACATGGACAACGATAAACTCAAATTGGACTTAGAAGCCAACCAATCCGAAGACAACTACCAGCTGTACTTCGAACACTTCTCCAAGTCCGGTCTAGACATGCAAACGCTCGGCAAGATCAAGTATAAAACCAAAGTTTACTGGTTCACGAATTCCATATCCGCCAGGGCGGATCGACAGATAAAGCTCGAGCTCCACATTGACCAGTAAGTTCGGCTAACGATGTGTACGGTTTCGTTTAATAGGAACGGACTTCCTAAACTGCGAGCCCATACGCTAATGAATGTTCCAGATTGCGAGATATCCACTTGGAGATGTGGGGACATAATAAGGAGTCGCATAAAGACCTCGGCTTCGAAATCAAATGGGACGCTAACCGCGATCCCAACCAAAAACTCGCGGTCACCGTCTACGTCGCCAACCCTGGCCCTTACGACTACCGTGGAAACTTAGACGTCTCTTATCCAGGACGATCCATCAACGGGGAATACAAATTTCTTTGGGAAAGTAAGTATTTTTAAACTTACTTAACTTCTTTGACGTTTTTGAAAAGACTAGTTTCGATCATTACAACAAATATACCGAATGTGACTGACACAATCTTGTTTATTGATGATTATCTAAAGATAATCATTTTAATAAATTAAAACGATGCTAAATATCCATAATTGATGATTTTTGAGATAAACCGAAATAAAAGTTGTTATTTTAATGAGAACAATCACAATTTAAGAGGATTGCATAACTTTCAATTACACCCTGTAGAAGTAGGATTGTTCTAGTTCGTTCCATTGATGCCCTAGCTGTGTGGAACTGTCGTTTCATCCAGTTGAAACCAAGCGGGAGCGAGAATAGTCCGACTTCTGTGATTCATTGTCCACAAATAACAATTGTTTACACAAAATGCTAATATCTCACAAACTAGATGGCATAACGTATATCTGTCTCGTACCGTAGCGCATAACTTTATATAATTTCACTTTAGCCGGTGATTTTTTGACGTTGGCTCGACTGGCGTGGAGCCCGGAGGACGCATTTCAAGTGCAGGTGGGAGTGAACTACAAGGGCGGAGAGGAGAGCTACGTAATGTTTAAATCTGAGTTGCTGACGCCGTTCGAGGATTTAAGGAGGACGTCGCTGAGCGCCGGGTGGGTTTCGTGCAAAATTAATGTGCCCGTACTCGTAATCGCTTAATGTTTAGGTACCACCACATGGATAACATGTACAGGGTGAACGGGAGCATACATTGGCAGCACGATCAGCGTGTATACGTCGATCTATACGGCGATTACTCCGGCCTGGCTACGCCATTCTTGTGCGAGCTTCGATTAGCTCTCGCCAGCACGGTACACGACATACCCTCCTTCAGTTTAAGTATTAAACATAGCCATAACGCGACGCAAATAGACACAATCCTGCACGTAATGGTAGTATTCGCGCGCGGATTTATCTCTCGCTTTATTACCCGCGCCGCTTGCTCTTTCAGCACGACCCGAGTCAGATGATCGATTTAAACAGTTCGTGGAAAATCGACGAGGACCGTCGGATGAAGAATTTAACCGGCACCGTTACCATACGTACCCCCTACAAGGGCTTCAATAAGGGACTCCTTGTTAGCAAGATTTATGTTACTAATTCCAGAAACCTTAAAGGGGTGGCCGATTTAGACATCGATCATCGAAAATTTACCGCTACCGTCGAAGGTAACAATATCCACTTTGACTTCTTTACGAATGCTTTAAATTACTCAGAAACTTCCCGACTCTTTAAATAATTTATGCTCTTCCGTCCTTCCCTCGGGACCCATCAAAACTTCTTTATTCCTTTTATACAAATAACACCGTTGTTTTTTACACTATCGATGTTAACACAAACTTTAATTTAATAATCTGATCTTTTATACTATAATTTTTTTATTTTCCTTTATTCCACTCGTACGAATAGGAGACTTCCAGAAACTTACAAAAAGCATGTTATCGTTCAATGTAACAACTCCTTTTGAAAAATACAACAAATTAACCGGACGTTTTGGCTTTATGGAGGATAATAGACATTTAGTAGCAATGATTCGTCATCCCACGGGAAATACAGGAATTGAAATTAAGCTCTTAATATTAGCCTTAACCGAGTTTGACATTATCTTCAACTTAGCTGCACCCATAGATGTAATTCAAGAAGTATTAGTGGTTGGAAAGCTTCAAGAAGATGAGGTATTCTTTCTTTATATGAAACCTAAATATAAAATGTTGGGTTTATTTATCAACGTTCCGTTTTCAGGCTGATTTTCGTTTAAAATGGAAACCGATAGGTTTAGTGGGTTTCACGGGCGTTTGGCGATATGAAGACGTAATGGATTTCGAACACTCGTACAAGTTGTTCACGCCGATAGAAGGATTGGAGGAAAACGGCGTCGTAGCCAAGCTGATCTACAGGGAGGGGTTAGATTCCGAATTGTCCATCAAATTGGCCGAGACCAGGGTATGTACACACCAAACCTAGCCGCGAGGGCAGGTCAACAGGTCATACACGTTACAAAAGTGATTGAAACAAGTGGTCAGTCCACCTCCCGCCGCGTTTTACGATGTACTCGCCAAACAAACCCGTGTACAGCGATATCGATCCGTCCTCGCATTCAATGGATAACTCAGAGAGTAAAGTCAATGATCTCAGATTGTCGTTGGCTTAAATGGGCTAGAGATATTTAATCAGAAAACAACTATCAATATTTAATCGGAAAACAACGTTTAGCTCCTTGTTTAATCTCTCGCGTATTTAAGCGAATATTTCTAGGTATTTCTAAATTTTTAGTAATCCGCAAGATATATTTACAAGTTATGAATGACAGCGTTAAGACGGAGTTATCGACCGAAGTTTTCCGCGGTTGCTTGGTTGGCAGTAGAATCGCGTAAAAATTGGATAAGCCAGTCGACCGTTTTCTCATATCGTACCGAATCCATCTCTCCACGCTAGTCGATAAATTGCTTATGAAATACTCATGTTTAATACTTAAAAACGGCCCGCAGCTACGAGTTAGAGTCCGGTCTCGTTCCCGAGAGCGAGTTTCAGTTTTCCCAAGATATTAACGTCGCGCGCCGGTGTCAGCTAAATATTGAATACTTAGCGAAATCTCCATGTACGATATAATCCTTAAGGATTACAAAACTTGCAAACAATGCAGCAGTTGCGGATATAAGCCTCCACATTTCAACACGTTGGAATACTGATTACAAACTTTGGAACTAATATTCTATAGATTAGGACGTAGTTTGTAAGTAAAGCCAAAACTTGTACTTAATTAAACTAGGAAATGTAACAAAAATAACGGTAATTTTCATCATCCACTAACTCTTCGCTCTCCTATATTTTTGATGAGTTTCGTTCGAATATGATATTAAGGGAAAGATATTTATGTTTTCCCGCAAAAAACATGAAAACCAGACGCGCCCAATTTCCACCTGAGGTATTAAATAATACAAATTGCGGCCGTTTCGAGGCTTGTATACACCGCCGCCGTAGAGAACATCAAAAAATAACATAAAACATATTTCATTCCGCTCAAGTGGCACTAAAGTAGAGGGATGGCGAAGGCAATTTATAAAAGCATTAGAGTTTTACCTGGTAGAGAGCGGGGAGGGTGAAATCATAAGAAAATTCTTATTACAGCAAATTACACGTTTAATGGCGCACACGTTCTCCAACTTATGCGCGAGAGCAGCCACCGTTCAACCCTCCTTTTGCTCATTTCGCGGCGCAAAACGCCGAGGATCTTTACGGCCGTTGCTGCAATATTGTATACTTTCAGCTAGGAGTTACGGTTCAGGGAAAGCCTAAGTCTAAATTCCTCAAGGAACTGGGTATCGAAACGCAGCAGATCTACAATGAGAAGTTAGCTAACGGCGACGAACCGGGTCAACTTAACATCTTCCGGGAGGATCCGCTTAGTTGGGAGGGTTTCGTGGAAATTGATACTTTCCTATACCCTACCATGATAGGTAATATCGATATCGAACAGAAAGGAACGGTCTACGACCTTCTAGCATCTCTAAAATTACCCAATGGAAAAGCAGAATTAAGGAATGAATTAGATTATAGGGTACGTTAAGATGTAATTACTCGACTAGATTTTAAAAGACTATTTTAGGGACCGTATAACGTTCAAAATCTATTTTACTTGAACACCCCGTACAAATCATTCAGGGCTATTTCCGCGGAGTTCGCCCTCAACTTAGTTCCGCAGAGTAAATATTTAGTAGGCCTTAGCTTCGACTACCAGAACGACACCCGCTGGATAAAGGTAGGTATTGATGGAATGCGGTTCTTGAATTGGATTAACGGGGGGTTATTCTTGCAGACCGGGGCGAAAGTGCACTACATTAGCTCGAGCGGAGCTGAAAACGTGTACAATTTAACCGTACACCTTCAGACTCCCTCCAACGACATTCCCTTAGTGGACTTCGCCGGAGTACTCCGTGTCGATCCGAAGCGGTACCACACGAAATTTAGGGTCACCACTAGGAGAACCGACGCGGCCTTCGACGGGGACTTACAGGTCAGTGGAAAAGGGGAGGTGTAATTGAATGATATCTATTTCGTATGCACCCCTCAGCACTTAAATAAATACATGGGGTGCGATGCAATAAGTGCCGGTTATTTGTTTTTATCTAGCGAGGGTTTCGGAGTTATAAATTCTTTCTTTCGTTTCGTTATATCGATGACGTATTTCTAAAATGTCTAGTTTTAATGAAATTGAATGTATAATATAACAAGTATAAGGAGGTTGCATTTTCGTACAGATACACGGAAAGGAATCCTTAGAGTCCGATGTTGATTTCCATATAAATTCGCCGCTATTCAACGTGCCGCCAGTAAAGCTGCACTTCTTTAAAGATTTCGCCGAGGCCGAGAAGAAGATAAGACTGGATTTCGATACACCTCGGAGCAGGTCTAATAAAGTAAGTAGAGCGTTTGGGAAATATCCTAACCGGGCGATAAATCATTACACGTTTATCGACTTTCCTTCTATTACTTTTTCCCGCGGCCTTAATATTACCCCCAAGGGCTGTATATCACGGCTAGTGCAGCGCAGTATGTGTTTCGCCGGAATTAATCATTCGCCGTGTCCGCTCGGCGATTGTTTCAGGTTAATTTCGCCGCCGTTTGGCGATACGGCTCCATAAAGGATTTCAAAGTCAACCTACAGCTGGACGCGCCGCTGCGTAGACTGTCGAAGTGCAACGCCAGCGCCGAAGTAAACATGACGGGAGCTGACAAGCTTTTGAGGGCGGACGTTTTCATTTCGCCGGTTTTTCTAAAAGTCCACGGAACCGTCCTTCACGATAAATTAAACGCCAGCCTCGTTTTAGGTTCTCCGCAACGAATCATGTACGTATTGAAATGCATCAAAAACAAATTAAAGTCGGGGTCGTAACGTAATATTGAAAATTTGTGGCTAGAATCTTGCGGGACCTTAACGAGAAAATTTGAATAACCATTACATTTTCCGGCGTAATACGTTCTAGATAAATTACCTAGCGAACGCAGCGTTAAAATATTAATGCGGCAATTATAAATCGCATGCACGATGAAACCTTGAATTAGTAATACGGCATAATCGTTCCCGACGTGCCGGAACAATTTGGGACTTTTTGCGCGAGCCGTCGGTTAATGTTTAATGCAAATCCGCGCTCCTTCGGCGAAATTAAAACGCAGATGGCGCCCGAAACGTATTCGCTTCTTGTTCTAGGCACGATATCGACTTAAAGGGCACTCTTAAGCCTATCTCGCGGAACGAGCTCGCCGTGGACGGCGTCTTGACCCTTAACGGCAAAGCTCACGACGTTCGGGGAACGGCGGAGGTACGCGAGGACGTTTTAAGAAGCATCGTTCTTCAGATGAGCGACGAGAGCGGGAAAGTCGGATCCTTCGTCCTTCGAGCGAACCCTCTGACGGATGGCTACAACATATCTAGCATGCTGAATTATGGAAATGACTACGCCAAGTTTGACGCCAGGACCTTCGTTAAGGACAAATTCGAATGGAGCGTTGATGTCAAGGTAAGCGTCGTCGAGAACGGTCTCGTAGTGATGACGAAACGCTGTTACGCGTTTTAGGCGGACACTTCGCACCCTGTGTACAAATATTTAGGAGTGCGCGCGAGGGCCACGACCCGCGGATCAAACACCACCCTCCTCTTGAGCGCCGAGACGCCCTTCGACGATATCGAGAATCCTAGGTTTGGAATTTCCACCGAGTAAGTATCTAAGAGGCCGTTCGATAGTTAACCCTTTGTCAAATCGATCTCCGTCAACCGACGACCCTAAGGCGTTTAACATTGTTAACTTGTGTCAGTACCATCGTTCACGCGTCCACTACACGTTACATTTGTCGTGTATACGTAGTTTATCTATGCGAGCCCGTTTGTTTTCTTAGCATGGGCACGGTAAATCATAACGCAAATGGTTTTTACGAGTTGAGAAACTCCGGGGGAAGCGCCGAGGGGTCCTGGTCGTGGATTCTGTTAGAAGATATGAGCGTAAGACTTCGGGGAAATTACCGCACGGACAACGGCAGCAAGAGGGCTAGTTTTAACGCGTTCTACGCGAATCCTAGAAAGGCGTTCGAGTTATTGAAAGTAGGTGTCGACGTGAATTTGAATAGCACCTGGGGGTAAGTTTAGTCCTAATTATAGCGCCATGTAACGAGCGGTCCGTGCTTGCAGAGCGGGAAGCAACTTGACTTTGTCTTTGCCCGGTCCTAACAAGGTAGACGTCAAGGTGAACGTAAAGTTGTCGCCGGCTACTAATGAAGTGCACTCGCTCCATGGGAAGTTCTACGTTTTCGATAATTCTACCGCGGTTGACTATTTGGGAAAATACAAGAAAATCGGATCCGACATCAACTACGGCGTTGACGGAACGTTCAAGTACGCCGATTTGAATCATTTGAAGGGGGATCTTAATCTAGAATGGGGAAAGGTTTTCTTGCGGAATCGAGCCGCCCTGGACACCGTAAACAACGTAACCGATATTTCGTACGGCCTGCGCACGCCGAGATTCAAGGAAGAGACCATTGCGACGTACCTGAAATATACGAGGTTCCTCCCGTACCATAACGTATCGTAAGTGCCGTTTCGGGGGTTGAACTTAATGGGGGTTAACGTGCCGTTTGTTTAGCTGCAAGGTGTTTCACCCCGGAAACAAACTCGTCGGCACGGCGGACGTTGATTTCAAGGAATTCGGAAATATGAACGGTACCGTAAACGTCACCACTCCGTTCCAAGGGTTCGATTACGTCGGAGTTCACTTCGTCACCTTAACCACTTCGTTAGTATTATTAATATTTAAGTTTCAAATTAAAAGTTAGAAAAAAAAAAAAAATAAAAGTTGCGAACCTTGTCGAACTTGAACCTTATAGAGTTAGATACAATTAAAACTTTCGCGGGTACAATTACGACTTGGCGTGTAGTTATTTACTATTATATTACTCGGCTTGATTGAGACGCGGGGTTAATGGTTTTATCGTAGGGCGGAAATAAACCGCTTCATGGAAGTGTTCTGGGTAAATAACACCGCCTTATTGGACTCGAAATGCAAAATAACGAGGGGTAGAAATTTGGGAGAGAGCCAAACGAAAGGGGTGATCAACGTCGAAGTTCCTCTGGCGACGAGGCATAAGGCTCGAGTGGATTATGGATATCAGGTAGGTTTGTATCACTCCCCTCGCAAGAATTTCGCGAGAGCTTACGAATTTTGCTGAAGGTGAACGGCCAAGTGACCGTTGGCGACGGAGTGGTCGAGTACAACAAGGAGAAAATCCTGGTGGGCAAATACCATAGCGAGTCAGAGTCCCGAGCCGGTTTCAATAAAGATAACATCCATTGGGAGCTGAAGAATGACCACTATCCCATCGGAGCGCACTACGTACACGAATACAAGTACAACGGAGAAGGGGATGGGGATGGTGCAAACATCCCAACCGTGGTGGGTGCATCAAATAAATCAGCTACTCCTATAAAATCCACCGTAATCTATAGCCAGAGCCACGCTTTCCCGTTCAGAGAACCGCCCCTCGCGGCCCTCACAGCCCCTCGCTTTCCCTCGCCTTCCCCTCAACTCGCAATTCGCTCCGCTCTTCGCCGGCAACCGTTTCAACACCAAACGTGTTTACGCGCGGCGCAAAAAACCGCTTCCTAACCGGGTTTTTTTGGGTTCCGGTCCAATTCTGGATTTCATTAACGCCGCAACTCCTTGCCACTTGTTTTCGGGGGCTCGACGCCGGTTTCCGATCATATTCCCGCAAGAAGCGAACAAAATATCCGGCCGGAGATTGGCAGAGACGGGATTCTATTAGGCGAGGTCTTCGGCTCTTAGCCGAAATGAAGGAACGGCGGCACGCGATCTGCCCATTGCGATTCTGCATCATTGTTTTGATTGGGGCATTAAAATGAGTGATGGGACGGTCCCGTAACTCGCCGGAGTAAGATGGGTCAAGTTTTTGATAAATAAATCTTCTCCGGAAAGTTGGAATTGGCGATAAATCCGCGAGAGCGTTTATGAATCCGGCGCGTACGCATATAAAGGCTTAAATTAATGGGCTGTAGGGTTTTTAGGCCGGGGTATTCATAAAATAATTATAAATTAATCGATGTTTCCAACAGAAGTTCGGGAATTCAATCGGTTTAAAACCCGCTGAACGCGAAACGCAATCAGATAAAAGTTAGACAGCCCCAAATTAATATTCACTCGCCCGGGGTGAAAATACTACAATCTCCGGCAATCTACGTCAAAGCCGGCGAAATTTAACTATCCGGCGCGGAATTCGACAGTTTTGAATGTCACGTATTTCTCTGTTCATGCTTCAATTACGTTAGCGTCATCGCGGTATCGAGAACATTAGCGTCGCCGCGTTTTTCAATTGTTTGCTAGTTTTCATTTCGAAACCAATCCTATCCGTCGTATTATTTAACGTTTTCGTTTCGCGTTTTAAATTTCAATTACTGATTCCCATCGTTTCTCTTTCGTCCGGGGCGCAACTACGGCTAGTTACACTTGAAGTTATTAGGAAACGCGGATTAAGACTTTATTGAAATATTCGAACCGAACGCCCGGGTATTTAACGTTTCTATTTTTCCTTCTGGCTGCCGCTTCCGCTGAATAAGCATCCGCCGGGGCCGACCGTAATTAGCGCGGAGTTAGTTTCTGTAATAACACACTGGCCGATTTTTGTTATTTCAATACAGGATACAAAATGGGCGAACGTGTATAACTTGTACAATAGGACGGCGTTGAATATGACCGGGGAGTTTGTGGTTGAAACAACTGGGACTGGACGGGAGATTTCACTAACAGCGATCCATTCAAATCGGACGGTTAAGTTTCGTACGAACTACGATATGTTGGACCAACAATTCAAACAGCACTCGCACCTCGAGCTTGACCCGACCGTTTGGTTGGCGTACGACATAGATTTGCTCAACAAGACGGTAACGCGATCGCCCCCCGAGTCGTAAGAATGACTTTTCTAGCGAAATCAATTGTTCCAGGACGAATCGTGCGAGGCACAACAAATACAGGTCAACCTTTCGTATCCGAAGAGGAATTTTACTGCCGCGGCCTCCTACAACTACACCGGATGGATTCTCGCTACGGACGTCGCTTTGGAATATGACAAGGATAAGAAAACCGTACAAGGAGGGTTCGAATGGAAGATCGACGAGTCCGATCCGCGACATCACCAAGTCCGACTAGACGTTAAACACCCTTCGTTCGAAAAGGTATTAATTTTATTAGTAGCCCCTGATGCGAAAGTCTTGTTACGTTTTCATTGCCCCATAAAATATTTACTGCCCTAATTGCGCCGTTCTCTATGTCGAGAATTTTTAATAAATTATATCTTTAAAACGGATCGAAATTCTTTACCGTTCATCTAGAATTGTAAACAATTCGCCTAATCCGATACTGTTTACCTAACATTTCCTCTTAGAACGTGACGGCGTTCGGGGAGTACCAAGCGAAGGACGCGACGATGGCCGACGTAGCTCTAGTTATCGATTACTCTACAAATCCCGACAAATTAGTGAAGCTGAAGGCCGCGGTGGCGAACCACTCGAAGAACAACGTGATAAACTACACGTATACGGTGACGGGCGCCCACCCGGCGACGAAGTTGTTCCTAGACATGCGAGGAGGGGTCGTTTGGAGACACAAATATTTCATATCCGAGCATTATGCGAACTACACGAGAACTTTTGACCCCCAAGAGACCGACGCCGTGTGCTTATTAGACTTCGAGCGCGACGAAGTCAAGTTTAGGGTAAGTAGCGTACGTTCAATTAATTCGATTTGATTGCCGAGATAAAAGATTAACTTCGCTATACGTACGTATACATCATATGACGACTTTGACAGATTAACAAGATTAACTTTTCCAAATTTTTCTTCTGTCATCTTAACTTACATAAAAATGCATTTACGAAAATTAATTATTAAAGTTATTATAAGCATTACGTTTATTTCTCTCTTTCGTTTTATTTTGAGAAAACTAATGCTGAGGTGACCACAAATCCATTATACTAAATTATACTAAATGCAAATATTTGAGAAGATTTCTATTTTCGAAACCGTTCGTTACTCTGCCTCACCCTATATAAGGTCGGTTAACAAATACAGCTGATTACTCCGAAGATTTATCACTCCCTCTCCGGTCCCTTGGAGACATATCTAGGAAATTACTTTAGGTTCTTTCGGTGCGTTAAAATTCGTCGCGTATAATTATTCAGCGAAGGAGATGTTAATTTCGGGCGGAAAAAACAAAGAGAGCGGTTACAAACGAGGGTGTCAGAGGAAAATATGACGAGGGAGTCGGGTTTTTCCTCGGAATTAATAAGGTTTCACTTTAGATACGTTGCGTTTTTGGCTTTAAATTACGCCGGTTTAAAAAGGGGCGGTAATCTCCCGGCCGTCGGAGTTTACCCCGTCGTATTTGTTTTAAAAAGGGAGCTCGAATGATAAAGGGTGAGAATTTCTGCTCCTATGTGCAGAGTTGCACATCCACGGTTGATATATGGTAAATCTAAAACGGAGCGCGCCGCGCAAAATTTAATAGCATCTTACGAGGATATATTGGAAATAATTTTCAGAGAAAAACGCCGAGTGATTTGACATCGTTCTGGGGCAAATACGAAGGGTCGTTTCCTCTTTACACCGCAAATATGACGGCGGTGTATGGCAACGACGTGGACGCCAACGGAGAATACTACCTTAATTTCAACGAGAAACTCTTGAGATTTGATCTTAACAAAACCAAAGGTAAGAATTTCAAAAAAAGAAAGAGAATTTTTATATATCCAGTTTTATCCCGATTATTTTCAGACGGTAGCCAAAGCTTACACATGTACGGTGTAATCCCGGACGCCCGTAACGCCATCTTCGACGTTTGGCGGGATTATGAGGAAATCCGCGTGTTTGATGTCTCGTACTTATTGCGCTTAAACCATTCGAGGCTGTTTATATCAAACCTAAAGTGGCGCCCCCAGCTTCGGGACGAAATGCGAGTACGTACCGCGTACCGCGAATCGCGTCGTACCAATTCGCTCCTTTCTACCCCTTTTTCTTTACAGAATGCCGTTCGATCTTTCCTTTACGAGGGCTACAATAGATTTACCGAAGAGGTGAACAATACCCGCCAATACGTTCGCTACGAATTGATCGCTGCCATTGAGGAAGTCTGGTCCGACGCCACTCCCCACATTCAAACATTTTTAGACGACTTCAAGTAAGTCATTCTATTGGTTGCGCTCGGTTCAATAGGATAAAAACATTTATAACAATCTGCTTTATTGAGTTGCCTTCCCTCCGGCAAACCGCCGCCGTCGTTCGACCGCCGATTCGCGCAGTCGCGTTAAAAGGAAACGCGGGACTTTGATCCTTCGGTAGGGTAAAGGGTTGTAGAGTCCTTGCGGCGAGGAAGGACGCGAGGATAAAACCTTGTTAATAATTTGACGTAGAGCGTCGGGGTCCGGGAGAAACTTGTCGCCCAGAAGTTACCGAAATTCCGCAATTGCGGACATTATTCGGAATATTGGGTTCGAATAATTATACGCAATAGTTTCAGTAAGCCACAGACATTGTTAATTACTTAGACTAATTTGACGTTTGATTGAGGACATCCCGTTTAATGGGCGGGCCCGGCGGTTGCCTTATTTTATCGCGAACTTCCATAATTAATACACGCTCGGCGGGTATTATTGCGCGTCATCCCGACGTCGAAGAAGGACCCGCGCTAATTAAGACGATACCTTTTTGCCCGACGACGGCTTGTCCCTTGAAACATCGGCGTTAATTCCGTTATAAATCTTCGGAACACAATGGCGCCTCGCGTCGTAAATTTACCGGCATTATGCGGCGTAATATGTAAGTTCGCGTCGGATCAAATATGCCTATGACGGTGGATATCCTTTTCGTTAATTGATATGCAACGCGCGCCCACGCGCCCATTTGAATTTCACCGTTGCCGCTGCCACCACCGCCATCGCCGCTGCCGCTGCCGCTGCCGTTGCCGCCGCCGACGCCCTATTGAGGATGTTTCTATTTATATGAGCTTGATACAATTACCGTAACCAAGCTTCCATTCATCGTCGAACTGTCACCCGTTGTTCGCATAATGCCCGCGCCATAATCTATTGCCTTGCGAACAATATAAGAACTGCTTGCTAATTAATAGTTTGTATACGTAATTCGAAACGCCCCGTGTTAATTACGTTATGCCGCCCCTCAATTGAGCGTTGTATCCGATGTCCGAAACCGAGGTTAATTCGCCCGTTTGCGTTACTTCTAGGGGATTAAACGTTATTTCCGACGACCTTGACGACCTGAAGAGATTCCTCAACGCATCGTACTACGCCAACGAGTTTTATATTCGCGACGTGGTCAATCTTATTTTATACACGGTCGACGAGTTATCGCTAAGGTCTCACATAGAATCGGTTCCGGCAATAGTAAAGGAAATGTGGCAAGTGATGGGCGATTCGGGGAAAAAGATCCATCAGAGCGTCGTTTGGGTGATCGAAAAAATAAAGACCTACTACAAGAAAGCGACCGACTTCGTGAACGACATCTTGCAAGGAAAGGCGCTCGACCACCTTTCGGATACCTTCAAAGTCTTCGTCGAAAAGTACGATAATTTCATAAAGGAGATGCACGTATCGATCATAAAATACGCCGAAGACCTGTGGAGTAAGAGTTACAGGATGCTCGTGGAGAATTGGCGCAAGGCGTTAATTTCCGTGGAGCCAACCTTCATTAAGATAATTCATTACGTCGAACACATAGTTTGGAGTGTCGGTCGAGAATTTGTTGGTAAGTTACTCGTAATTTATTTCGGCCCCTTCTTTTTCCAAACTAACCCTCTTACCGTCGAACTTCATAAGTTCTAATAAATGGCTTTCTACCGCACACATATTGATCACGAGCTCGCGCTGTATTTTAAACAACAAACGAACTACCTGAAACTTCGATCTTTCAATTTTCTTTCCCCAAATATCGTTTTCCAACAAACGGAACCCGTTATTTCTTTTCGTTCCCCAGATTTCCTGTACACGAGAAAAGCGGAGATAATGGAATCGGAATACTTCGCGAAATTCGCTAAGCTCGCTCAAGACATAGACAGATTTTACAAAGACATTACCGGAGACGACACCTTGGGAGCCATAAACAAATACTCAAAAATTGCTTGGAATTTCATAAAGAAAAAATATTTCGAATTAGTTCCGTTCGCGAACGAATTAGAAAGAATTTACACGGAAATAGTTGAAGAAGTGACTCAGTTAAAGAACCTCCCTCTCGCGCGTTTTATGATACAAGGATTCGATGAAGTGTACGAAAAAGTAAAATGGTTCGCGGATTACTTTGACGTACAGACCAAAATCCATCGATTCGTAACGCTAGTTCGGTTAAAGTTGATGGATATGAAACGGAACGCGTTAGAAACGGAGAACCGCTACAGAGAGGCAAAGACCAAGTTCGTCTTCGAACCATCCCAAGGAGTCATGTACCTAGAGCAGAAGCTACCGATGTCGTGGCACGCCTTTAACGAGACTCCCAAATTCGACGAGATCCCCGAGTTCAAGAAGCTCAAGGACGCACAAAAGTTCTTCTCCAGCTCTAAGCTGACTTTTGCCAGTATCTATACGGACTATAAACCCTTTATCGATGTGACTCAATGGTTGCCTCCTTTCAAAGGTAAGGGATCGATTATCTCCGTCCGGGGGAACCTCACTCTTTTGTTTTTTCTCCAGCCCAGGCTATATTGGTTCGCGGGAAGCATTTTATCACATTTGATCGCACTGTTTACGACTTTCGGGGAGACTGCACTTATCTCCTCGCCACCGATTTCAGGGACGGTAATTTTTCAATCGCAGCTTCCTACAATAAAGAGCAACCATCGGACCACAGGTTATTAATTTTGTTAAACGAGACGTTGATACAAATAGACTTACACACGAAGGTACGACCAGAAACGTTCCGTTTTCAATTTTTTCTACCTTGTAATTGTTTGGTTTTTGTGTTACAGATCGTGAAGGTTGATGATAAAGATTACGTAGCGTTGCCATTTAAAATTGGGGAATCTCATATCCACCAGGAGAGCGATGTAGTAACGGTGGAGGGCGAATACGGCTTTAAGGTGCAGTGCAACATGAAATTTGACGTTTGCATGTTTGAGGTCTCGGGTAAGGAGTTCCCCAGGGGGGAACGCGCTCTGTCTAATTGACAATAAATGCCTTTTAGGATGGTACTTTGGGAAGACTGCGGGTCTTTGGGGGACCATGAATAATGAGCCGTCGGACGATTTTCTAACTCCGGAAAAACAACGACTAGGACGAGGGGAAGTGGCTCGGTTCGCGGAGAGCTGGTCGTTGGACCGAAGTTGTTCGACGACGGACCGGCGACCGGCCGCGAGGAATACAACGGAAAGTGTTAGAATTCTTTGCGAATCCTTCTTCGCCGGGAAAGTGTCTCCCTTTATTACGTGCTTCCCGAGGGTCTCTCCGAAATCCTTCCTAGATATTTGCCTGGAGAGCGGCGACGAGGAAGAAGTTTGCAGCGTAGCCCTCGCGTACATGAGTCTTTGCGCGGACGAAAGTACGCCCCTGCGCATCCCGGACAATTGCGTTAAGTAAGTTGCCATCGATTTTAGAGAGGTTAATGACGTTTTCCACTTACGTGCGCCCATTGAAATTTCAACGACTTCCGAGGCACTAATGCGTTTTTGATTTCCGGCTACCTAACCGTATTATGAAATGTTATTAATAGCGACGCGAGGTAATAATTGATTGCAATTTGTAAGCTATTCATTAAAGCCACCACGAAATTAACAAACGATTATTGTTCGTAAATAATTTAGAATTGGATTTATATTATCGATCTACGTTCTATCGTTTTCCAGGTGTAAACTCGAAAACGGTACCACGATTTCCGAAGGAAAATTCATTAGAATGAGAGACCATGAAATTCCTCGTACGGCGGACGTAGTTTTTATAGTCGAGGGCAAAAAGTGCAACTCGGACTTAAAAGCTCTGAAGAAGAAGGTGGAGGCGATCGTGGAACATTTAGAAAAGGAGCTTTTGAGGTTAAATATCACTAGGAACAGGTAATCGATGTCGGTATTGTGCGGAACACTGACCCTGCACCCGATAACGCGAAGAGAACCTCTCTTCGAAATTGTTCATTAAAATAATAATGGCCGTCGTAAAATATGCATACGACGTCGTTTTCGAGTAAACCGCGCTTTCGCGTCCGCTTGCTAGGTTAAAAATACCGCCAAGATTTTTAACCCGAATTTACGAATCGTTTCGGCCCCCGTTTGATATACTATTAATGTGTAAATTAGTTCACTCAATCTATACGTGCTTGATTGCATTTGAAATGTATCCTGATCTACCGTCAGTGCATTAACGTGTTCATATTGTAATGGAAATTACAATTTACCTTATTCCGGAGTGACGTAACGCAGGTTAGAATTGTGCGCATGAGTTAGAGTCTGCGTATTACGATCTAGAGTAAGTATAAAATATTTGGGGACTTTAAGGTCTTACAGTTTTATTTCTTTTGTTTGATCTCTCTGATTATGCAACTTTTGTTAAAACATTTTTACGTTAACTGCCCCCTTTTAAGATGTTTAATCGCCTCTTGGAAATAAAATCGCAAGACCGTAACTACCCTGCATTTTCTAGGTTGAGATCTTATTTTAAGATATTTTCAATCGGCGGTTTTCTTAATTGAATGTAGTAACCCCGACGCGGCAATCGAGGAAAATTAAGCTTTGATTAATGGAGTCAAACACGAGTGCGCGAGTGGGGTTAATAATAAATCAAATTTTTCCGCGAAGCGGTAAATATTTCAGCCGTCGAAGTTTAAACGAGGGTGAAACTGGGACATCGACATATCGAGCGGGCTTCTTAGAATTTGATGGCTCGATTAAAATGCCCTTGTCATCGATACTTTTATTCCAGATACGCGATCGTGGCGTACGGGAATCCACTGGACTACGACGGACGCGCTCACAGCGTCTTGATCAATAACACGGCGTTCGTCGGGCACCAGTTGATATCATCGTTCCTTGATCACATTAAAACCGGAGGCGGTAAGTCCCCGGCGTATTGGCCGCTCGAAATGAAATCCCGATTTTATTTAGACGATCGGAGCGGAAACTCGGACGTATTCCACGCCATAGAGGTTGCCACCGAATTGCAATTCCGACCCGGAGTGGCCAAGACGTTTATACTGGTACCATGCACCGATTGCCGTCAGTCAAGAAGGGTAACGTGGAAATTTTAATTTGACGGGTACGAAACAATTCGAAAGACATTGAAATGGAAATCGAATTATTTCGTAAAAATATTTTGCGCGCCCGTTTCGAGGTCGGAATTTTCATACAAATTAGTTTTCAGAGCGCGACCGTGCGAAACTGAGTAAGCGCAAACAATTATACCGCGACTCTCCAACTTTATTTTTGTCGCATTTAGTGCATATCGATCCGTTTTCCGCGGGCCGGCGCCGCTTTCCGTGTAAAATTCGGAAATATCCAAAAATGTTTGTTTCTGGAACGGAACGGGCATTTGTTCGGACTAATTTGGGCTAAAGTATTTAATGGCGTCGACGGAAAACGGTTCGATCGGCCGATAAGGGTTCGAAAATCCTTCGTAGTTGCCGGCAACGCGTACTATTATTTTGTAATTACTTTCAGCTCGACTACTCGATCCTACACCAGTTGCTCGAGGAGAATGGCATCGCGCTGCACATATTAATGAACGAGGAAATCCGCCCCAAGAAAGCGACTCGCGGCAACAAAATCTTTTTCGGTGAGTCCGCCTTCCTTTTGCCCCGTTTATCTTAAACGGGACGCGTTCGTCGGAGAAAGTTAATTTCGATCGACGGCCCCGTTGAATTCAAATCGGGGACAAATCCGAATTCCGTCCGGGGAGAAATTTACTTAATGTCTCGCCATCAAAGGTCCCGGAATAATTCTTCCCTTCCGTTAAACGCGTCTTGTCCATCTTACGGGCATTATCGATCAACTCGATTCAAAACTAGCCTACTGACTGCCCGACCGGATCGTGCCTTTGTCTATCGCGTCCGACTCTCGCCCGCCACGTCCGTTCCGGGCCGATTCGTTTTCAAAATAGCCGGTCAATCTATTTTCCCGGACGGTCCGCTCATTCGTTGTCCCATTTAAACTTGTGATGGATACAAGATTGCAAACAGCGGCGTAACCCTTGTCATTACCAGTTTAAATATGTTCTACGGTTGACGTGTGCATTACCGGCCCGATTACACTGACTCGGTTATGTTTTAACGGCCTCCTCTCTCTCGACCCGAATGCGGAAACGTCCAAAGGACCGCTTGGTCGCCCGGTCGCAACCCGGTTCTCGTTTCATTTGCGTTGTCTCCTGTTATCGTCGTTTACGTCCGCGTGCTCGTAGGAGCGCCGAGTATCCCGGCTTTTACTCCGCGCATTTTGCCCTCTTTTTAAATCGACTTCATTTTATATACACCGTTCCCGCCGTTGTCTCCGTAACGGTATCGTCGTAGTAATTTCGGGAGAAAATTCGCCGCGACCTTGAAAGATAATTTCCCGCTCGATGTAGAAACGATAAATTTTTTATGACATGTAGATACGGCGGCACGCGTCGGGGCTGAGGGGGAATTCGGGGCTAAAATGGTTTATTATTTTGTACAATGCCTCCCTATTATTCCGTATTGTGCCCCGGGGCTTGCGTTGCTCGTATCGGCCCTTAAACAACTCCTCAGTCCGACGTTGTCTCGGGCGGTCGACTAAGTAGCGATCCTCGTTTTTGGTCACGGTATGAATAAATCTCCCGCCCAAACGGAAATTGCCACGCTTCCGTCGTATGTAGTTATGAGTCGTCGCCGATTTAATGGAAACAACCGATCCCACCTTCTATTTCGCCGCCGCTCCGGCCTTTTCGATTAAGCGATGCGGAATTTCGATCAAAACTTTGTAGATTTAAAATAAATCCGCTTGAGAAACCTTAATTTTATAATTGCCCGCTTGAAAGTATTGAGCTTGACGGTAACTCTTTTCCTAGAAAGGAAAATATGGAAAACCGGCCGTTTGTATTTAATCGCTCGACCTTAAATTCAGCGAAAAGTGGGCCGTTCATTAAATTTCATCCCGCGGAGATCAAAGTGAATTCGGGAGGATAAATGAAAAAAGTCAATAATCGAAACGGGTTAATTAGCAGTTTTGCGAAAAGCTCGTCGCTTTGTCGAGGGCACTCCGATGGTTATTTATCGAAACCGTGGACGGCGTAAGGCGAGGACGTCACGGCATATTTAGCGTGACACGATTGCTTTGGGCCGTCCGTTGTAAACGAACTTAAAGAGGCTTAAGTCGAATAAGTTAAGCGCGGCACGAACCGCACTGCGAACCCCACCTGACCACCTGTACTTTACAGTTACCGCCGCTAACTAGTCGATTAACCCAGTGCAAATATATACGGGCATTACCATATGTAAATACCGCCAGAATATACAGTCATTATCAACAAGGAGTCTAAAAAAGCCGTAGTTGACGAGAACTCGTAAATAGACCACAATGCGCAAGTGCTAATAAAAAGGGGGTGTAATATTCCTAGAAACCGAACCCTTTGTTAATTATGTCTGCGTGTCAAGTTGGAAATCTTGGATCCAATTTGCACTGGTTCTGTTGTCTTAGGACGAATACGTCGCCCCGGTGCCCGTTTTTACCCCCCGCACCCTCACTCCATAATTCGCGTATTACTACCGGTACGAGAATTGTTTAACATCCTGACGTTATGCCGGGTTAATTGTTTACGCTTCCCGGGTGGGAATTTTGTTTACCGGGCTTTCCTAATCATCCCCACGTTTCGGGCGCTAACTCAATACGCTATATCTTCATCGAAACTATCGGATAGGGATCCTTTGTATGGGATTACTTAGTTAATTAATTATAATGTCAAGTATGCGATAAACAACAGACTTTCGCAAAAATAATTAGAAACTATTTCTAAAATTTTGTATAAAACGGAGTTAGTCAATCAAGCGAATAAGTTTTCGGCGTCGAAACATTAAACGGAAAGAATCTTCGAAACGATTGCGGAGCGACGAGATCGTTTCCGGTTTTTCCATTTGTATAAACGGTCAGTGGGTAATTTGACCAACGGGTAAAACGAGGGCGGGAAATTCATTGCGCATTTCCACTTTCCCCGGAGATATAACGACAAGGTCTTTATTTGTAAGAGCGCGTCGATTAGCAAACGAGGAGGGGTTGGCGCCCGGAGGGCGGTGGAAAACGTATCCCGGTTACCGTCGACGGTTGCCATTTATAACCTACATATGCCATTGTTTCTCTATCTGCTGATCACCATCAGTCATCGTTCTTTTGTCCGACGCCCGGTCGAACCGCGCGAGCAAGTGAGTAACTGGTTTCAATGGCGGCTGTATCGCGATCGGCATTTATAACTGTGCTCGGCCATCGGTTCGTAAACCGTTTACACGGTGCGATAAAATCAATGGATCTCCGTCCGCGCGCCGCCCGTTTTTGCGGCCGCCGATAAGATTATCGTTAGCGAATTAGCGCCGATTCGGGAACGCGAGCTTTAGTTTCAAGATTTGCCGGCAAATTTCGATGTTAATCAATTAGCAAACTGGAAACCGAAATTATAACGCCGCGAGAGTTGGCGGCCAATAAGAGATCGGCTTCGCGGCGAACTACCACCCTCATATCTAGCCCCCCCGTCCCGTCGAGTTCATAATTAATGATTTTTGGTTAATTATAGATGTATCGACCTTCCTTAATGCTTCTCGCTTCCACCCCCGGTGATTAAAACGTCACGCAACTAATGGTGCTTAATGTTTCTTGATAATTGTTTCAACGTTTCGGTATTTCGATCCCCTATAATAATCGACGATCAAATATTCATTTATTATTTTTTAATTTATTTATTCAGCGTTAGATGTTACATTTATACTTCCCCCTTCAACATTAGAAGTCGTAACTTAAACCAATTCAATTCTACGCATGCTCACTCACAATCTGCGCATGCGAAACTCATTATTTAACCATTTTCTTGAAACTACCCTACTTCGCTTAAAGTTTCTTTTAGCTGAACTAGAATTTTAAATGCAATTGAACGTTTATATCCAATTTTCTGACGAGTTCGATAAGAATTAAATCGGAACTAATCAAATAGAAAAACAAAGAAACGGTTCATTTAATTTCTTGAGCAATGCCTAGAAAAATCTGTCGGTCGCTAATAAAGCAGTATATCAAAGATTTCTTTTTATGGTTTTCATCCGCGTTGCGGGTACAACATAAATAGGTTCATTTTGGGGAGTAACGATGAAGCGACGAGGTTAATCCGATGTTCACGCGTAATCAGAGTTATGAATCCGGCGGCCGAACGGGAAAAAGAACCTTTTTCCCGCAATATAACCGACGTGAAGCGGGGCAATCTGACGACAAGCTCGGAGAATAAAGTTGAATATTATTGCGAAGGTATTCGGTGTTTGTGGAGGCGAAATTGGTTTTGTTCGATATGTATATCTGCAGTTGTAATATGCACTCGTCGGATGCGGTTCGGAAGCCGTCGGAGGTCCGCGTTCGAAGTACGTGTAGTATTTTGAACGTCTCCCTTCCCTTTATTGCCTCCGGAACGGAAGACGTTCCAAATTGAACCGTTCCGCTCGTTCTTATTATTAATTTTTTCTCTCGCACAGGATTTGATCGAATACGGGCCTTTACCAAGTCGGACGCTGATGAGTTTAAAGGAGATAGGAAGCTGAAGAAAGAAATTCAGTTACCCAAGAACACGCTGGGCTCTTGTTTACCTCTGGCGCAGGAGTCTAACGGTGAGTCGAAAATTGAAATTTAATACCCTTCGGGCGAGTAGGAGAGAAAGTCGTACGAATTTTAGCCCTCCCAATAAAAAGCGTACAAAATTAAAAAATCAGATTAGATTGAACTTGAATGGTTTCGTTATTTAGTTACTTATTGTTTAAAATGATTAGCTTCCGCTTGTAATTTGCGAAAATAAACCGTAACACGGTCGGTTGTTATTAACGAGGATCCGAGAAGAAAAGCAGGTTAACGAACAAAAACTTTTCATAGAGCCATATTTTTCGCTCGTTGCCTCCTAAGAAGTGCGTTGTTTGTTGACAATAGGTATCGCGCCGGAGGGTATAAGCTAATGTTTCCTCCCTACCGCGAACGTCTTTGATATTTTTATTAGTTGTTTTCCCGCTCGGCTACGTTTACCTCGATTAAACCTACTCAAATGAAGAAATCGTTTCAGAAATTAACCGGTCGGGCGTAAAAATTTAGATTCGCAAATTCCCGGGGAACGCGACGTTACCCTATCATTCGCGGAATTACAAATTCGAAAAACGGAATAAAACGACTACTTTCGACGCCGCCGGCGCCGTCTCCTTAATATTACCTAGGGCACACAAAGTTTAAAGTAATTCAATAGAAATACCTGGCGGAATATGTAATTTTCTGCATGAATCATGCCGCCCCCGCCGCAACTGCCTTAGTAGGAATTCGCCGTTTAACAAGAAATTCATACTGTAGTTTACGAATAAATTATTTAGAGTCGCTACACTTCCCACACGGGTCGTGTTATCAATGTAAATTTCGCGCCAACGTTTGTATTCCGACGCTCAAAGTTCGTTTTGCCGTTTGTTTCTCCGAGCGTCTTCCTCGGGAAGAAACCGAATTCCGTTTCCTAACATTCCTAACGACATTATGAACAAGAACAATAACGATAAATTTCTCTCGGGTAGTGTTTCAGACCTCAAATTCAATCAGATGCATTGAACGTTTTACGATTTTGCATTCGATAGATATTTTTCGTTTTATTTTTCATTTTATTTTTCAGGTGCTGTATTCACCGCGAAGAAACTAGAAGGGAAACTAGCTCCGAAAGCGGCTAAAGTGTTCGCCAGAAGGTTGGCGGAGTCTGCGCAGTCGCAAATGAAGTGTAAAACTTGTGAGTGCACTGGATACAACACCGGAGTGTCATACTTGGAGTGTCTACCGTGCGAAATACCGTCGCCGTACGACATTTGGAATTCCAAAGAAATCGCTACGGACTTTGACTATGAGGATGACTAGAAAGAAACTAGATGTAAAAGTAAATTTTGTAGGTAGCGCGTAAATAAATTGTTATTTTAATACGAATTTGGATGGTTTATATTTCCACAATCCACACTTTAACGATCCATATTTTAACGATCCAGAAATTGGATAATATCAAGTGTTTGCTTATACAAATGCTCGATTCGATTTGAAAACAATTTTGTTGATTTTGTTGATAATTATTTAATTAAAACTTTCCCGTATCCGGAATGAATATTAAAATAAATAGCGAATCGCCGCGAGTAGTACCGGTTATTTGCGTTTTAAATTAAATTGACCTGTCTAACGAATGCTTAGATGCGTTCAAAGGGTCAAAATGGATTCCGTTAATTAACCTGTCTTCCATTTTTGCGACCAACTCGCGCTCTTTCATTCCACGCCCCTTTTAATTACGAATTTAGTTAATATTTGAAATTGTACGAACGCACGCCGCACGGTGACAGCATGAAATATTTGAAAATCTCCTCGCCAGCTATTCGAGCTATGCCTGCTGAAGCCATATTAAATTAGTCCCGGTATTTAACTTAATCGAGCGGAAAAGATACGCATAAAGGCGGACGAAGATTGCAAACCCATTCAGGTCACGCACCGAACCTTCGGCCCTCTTTGATATTTCACGGCTTCATCTACCCTTCTTTGATAGCCCTTCTTAGAGTGCATTTACTAAATTTGAGAGGCAAGTTCCGATTTTTGTTTACCTCGTTTAAGATCGAGTAAGTAAATGACGTTTTGATTCGATGGAGCTTTCGGAAAATGAGTTTTTAAAGGTGGCGCTCATTTCCAGGTTAGATTACGTAAAATCTCGGTCGGTTGAAATCCCTTGAAATGAAGATAGAAAGGCGCGGGGCTTCGGGTCAGTGTGCAGGAGATAATGGCGCAATTACACTTATGGGGTGGATTTAATTAAAGCCGGCGTTATTAAAAATCAGGGTAAAAGGAGAACAAAGCTACCCCGGGAAGGGAGGGGCGATATTTTACGGGCGTAAACACGATTGCATCAGAATGATTTATATTAACGATGTGTCCAATTTAATAGCTCCCAACATGCTCATCTGTGTTTCTCAAATGCTACGGCCCGTCGGCGAGGAACGGGCGGAGGGAGGGGTCGGACATTTTTATTCCTACCCTCTTGGGTGAAATTGAATCAATTGGGGTATTTTAACGTTTACGGTTTAGGCTAGGTTCGCACGTCGTTCCGGCGCAATGGGTTCTTAAATTGTCGGAATGCGACGGTTTAACCGAACGTTTAAAAAAAATCACTTACGACGCGCTGACGTATTAGCATTCTAATCGCCAGTTACGGTCTGCCGCCCGGGCCATTTATCAAGCTTTCGCTCTGTTTTAATAAGGACGTGTGATTTCCACAACACGAATCCTCGCGAGCTTCCCGCCAGAACCTTCCCACCTACTAGATGCGGGAGTTTCCCGACGCCCCGCCGCTTTCCCTAATAGGGTAGGGATTTTTAACATGGATCATCATTCAAAAGATAAGCTCCTCACTACCTTCTGCCGATAAATCATATTTTTTTTCTACGTTTCCGGACCCCATCATTCCGTTTGCAGACATTTCTCCCAACACCATGAATAACACCGCGTATTTATTAAGAAAACTTAAAAAATAGCTCCCATATCGCCGCCCTATCCCTTTGTTCGGCACTCGCACAAAATACGAAGATAAAATACCAAGAGGGTCTTTCATAAAATGCTCGAACCCACACAAGATAATCGGAATTCAACGAACAAAGACGGTTTGATCCGATGAAGTACGAATTTAAACGGAGCAGCGTTATTCAGTTGGGTCAAGTGGATGAATGTTATGACACTTTAATCTACGATAAAGACATTTCGATTTCATTAAACAAAAGTGTTGGTTGGAATGGAACACCTTGAGATTCAAAGCAAAAAGTATAATAAACGATTTAATTCCAAAAAGTACGAATTCAAACCGGCATCAACTACAACACGTGATGATGTGAGAAATTGATCGAATAACATGGTATTTAATCTGTGAAAAAGGTATCACGGATTCGTTAAACACTGTGTAGGTAGGAATTATTCGGGAGAATGAAGGTAAATAATGCGCTGTTTGAAGGAGGCAAAGTTTGGGGCCATGTTCAAGCGCACATATTTGCAGACTGCTGAAGAGTCGTGCATGTGGAACCGGTATTTCGATGGAATTCCACACAATAATTGCGCGGGGAGTTTTGCAGGAGGCGGCCGTTTGCGAGGCAGAGGCCGCCACCGCGCCCGCGCCCGCGCCGCGGGTAACTTTATTCCAATAATCGGATTGTTTGTTTTCGGAAGATGACGTTTTGAAAAATTCTGTCTATTAGTATTCAGCGGAGGCGTCGCGAGCAAACCTCGGGAAAAGGTTGAACGTCGACCCTCCGGGGGTTGCACCGCGCAATCCTCGGCATGACAACCAGCGAAAACCGGCGCGGGGCAGACCCCGTCACCTGTAAATTGAAACTAAACCGTACGGCTCGCGACGGATTTCGAGAGAGAGAGCCGGCCGATCAATTATTCCCGTATCGTAGAAGAATTTCATTTAAAACGGCACGTGCAAAAAGTAATTATCTACAAAACGGGGCCAGTGTTTTACTAGGGCTTTAATTGCCACAACAACTCGCATCGAGATAAATGGACGCGCGGCTACTCAGCTTTTTGAATGCCGCGAACTCTTTGTCTCTCGAAAAACCATTTCCTCATTGACATGTCCTCCCTCTCTCTCGCGCCCTCTTCGCCGTCCCTCCTTCCGGCTTTCTTATTCGAGGTATCCATTCGTGTGGTAATTGAGTTTAAAATTTTAATAAACTCAGCTGCCGACTTGCTTTAAAATTACCCCCTCGTAACTTAGGGAAGAGTAATTAAATGTATTCGCTCAAGACTAGTTCTTTTTTTCCTTCGACCCTCGTCCCTCCTGAAGGAATTTAAAGGCGTAGGCCTAACGACCGGCTTCATATTGCAAAGAGCCGCTTAATTAATTAAGTACGAATATTAGGTAAGTATTTACCACTCTAGACCCTCTCTCCGTGATTTTATTAATTCTAGTGAATTGCTCAAATTTTATATTCTTTCTCATTAAAAAAGAATTCATTCTCGGTTATTTACCCGTAAAATAGTAATTAATTATACGAAGATTTCGGACGGTCTTGATAATTCAATTTCCTCGGTATCAAGTTTAGTAACAAATTTTATTAAAGTTAATTCGACTTCGGAAGCTAGAAACGGTTTTCGACGATCCGGTTTTTTTCGCATTATTGAGTTTAAGGGGTAACATAAAAGCAGAAGGGATTTTAGTAAAACGGATAGTCGGATAATATAAAGAACGAAGATATTGATTTTTAAATGACGCTTAAGGGTACGAGTGACGGTGACTGTGACGGCGCGCCAAAGAAGAAGGAAACAAAGTGAGGAAGAGTCAATTTCGTCGTGAAAGATGATCAGCTTCGCAGGAGGTTGTAATCTGGGTAAACGCAGTCGGAGAGGAGGCGGCATGGCGGGATCTATATCGGGGGGTTTAAAAAGTAAAAACGCGGAAAAACTGGCTTTTAATCAATACGTCGCGCAGGAAAAGGGCGGCAGGTAAGGCGAGGGCGACAGGACGTAAGAGGCATTGTTACTTATGAAACGTGGCGATGCCGTAGGATCGGAATTTGAAATCCTTCGCAGCAGAAGTCCTTTTAGAGGTGGGTGCGCGAGATGCGCCATCATGGCGCAAACGCTGCCCTACTCTAGTAGGGGTAGCATTGGGGGGCCGCTAGAACCTCAGAGAATTTGATTTAGTTCCAGCGGCCGCCACGCGATGTTCGCACGAGCTCAGCTCCGGCACATTGTTGGCAAACGTCAGTTGTGTATCACGCGGTTCCAGCTACAGCCGCAAACGAAGCGGGAAAACTGAACCGACTCTTTCGGATATATTTTCCGGATTGCGAATAGTGGCCGATTTCATTGAAGATGTGAATTACTCGAAGCTCTCGGCGAGTGTTTGCGATTAACTTTAAAGATATGTGGTACTTAGTATGTTTAACGTTCTCCGTCGCCCTGGCCGAGTCTTACGACAAGAGAGTTTACGGTAAGCGGACGCCGTCCGAGGCTTAATCAACTTCGCGATTGTTATTGAAAACTTTGTTCATCAGCCTCTAAACTAGTCCGCGCAACAAACGCTCGACGACCCATTGTCCGCGGCAATTTATCTTCCGGAAGGCGGTTCAAAAACGTCTCTGTACGTTCGACGTTCGAAATTTGAAAATTGTTGCGACGGGAGGTGTCGCTTTTGCTGCCGCTTCATTACCGCGTTACGACCGTACTGACATTTATTCTGTAGTAATTACCGTCAATATCGCCCCCCGGCATTATCTATTTTTGACAGGATACTTTGCTCTTGTGGCCTTGTCAATGAAATTTCAACGGGGACGTCAAGCGCGTTTCAAATCGAAGAAAGAAATCCCATCACATAATTTCTTTGTCAGTCTTGACATATCGAACTACGATAGCGCGAGCGGAAGCGGGAACGATAAAGGATTTTTCCCTGGACATCGGGCAAACAACCCGAAATGATTTATTTATTGAGCACTCCGCCGAGAAATGCCGGTTATTTTTTATACTGACACTTCCTGACGTTATTATTTATCTACGAAATAATTACATCGTTTCCAATAGTAGGGTTTTCAACACGCCACTCGCTTTATCCACTGTTTATACCTCCGACTGAAAATATAATGTACCCTCTTTGTTGCGTCTACTCCTTGTCTTCGTTGATACTCCCCGTTTTTCCCGAAAGCGGAAGTGACAGACTTCTTTGTGCGATTTACCTCTTTGATATCTGAATGACCAAAAATGCCGAATAAATTGCTTCGATAATTACTCATTCTCCCTCAGCCTATTAACCCCGAAAATATACCTCATTATTCGCAGTTTTAAATGTTCGCTTCCCCAATTATTCCGAGGAAAATGAATTTCTCAAACCTCCAGAATATATTTATTTTCGAGATTTTCAAATAATTTTTCAATCGAGAAGATATTCAAAAGATATACGAACGTATTAAAGCTTTCGCGAGACTTCTCGCTTTATACTTCCGGTCTATATCCCCGAATCCACCGAAACTTTGTGTATACCTCTTTCAGGCATTAACTGAAAATCGAGGACTTCTTCTATTCCCTTTCAGCGAAGGGCTATTTAAGGTGAAATATTTAAGAGCTCACAAAGGTGCGCGATCAGAGATTTCGAAATCTCCGGCGGTTTTGATTAATAAATAAGCTCGAGTACACCTCCAGAACTGACAGTAACGGCAGTCATTTATACCCCATAAAAGTTACGGGCGCAGTTCGTGGATACCGCAAAGCTCGGCCAATAAAAACGATTCAAACCGCACTTTAACCGGAGCTTTAATAACGGTTTCGCCCCCCAAGGGTAAATTCACCACGTTAATTTATATTCGATAGATGTGTTAAAAATAAAAGCGGCTGCGGTTAAACCAAGATACTTAAATTAAACTCATCGCGCAAGTGCTAGCGCATGCGTGATTGATTAAAAATTGATTAAGAAAGCCAACTTAATAAATCTGCGGTAGAATTTGCATCTAATAGTTGGCGATTACTTAAATGGAGGGAAATATGCATAAATTTGCATTTAATGACGATCCGGGGAGGTTTATACGAACCGGACATTTTATTAACATATTTTCTTTTGGCTTACGGTCAGGTTAACAAGGTGCAATAAAAGGCATGCAAATCACGGTCGAAAATGATATCGAAAAATAGTGAAAACCAAGATTGATAGTCAAGGGAAGAAATGAAAAATTAACGACGGAATACTTGCGGAATAATTTAAATGCAAATCCGGAGTAATAAGGAATGAAATTTGTATCCGTTTCATCTGGGACACAAAAATTTTCATTTCGTCATCGGAGGGGGAAATTAATAAAGGGGCGACGGTATCTACTAGGCTTTCAATTAAATCGAAATTGCCCGTAATAGGATACTTCTATATCTTGGGGCAATTTGTAATAAATTATCACAGGGGCAGCACCCTCGCGTTAAAACGCGAACCGCCGGAGGCGTAAACTAGTCTCGGCTTTCTATACTTCAATGGAATTCTGTTTTGAACGTGAACTTAAACTTTATCGGTCAGCGTAATTCGCTAACGCTCCAATTGGCGTCGAATTTAATCTAGTAAGTGGTTAAAGGAAGCCCAATTCCAAAAATGACATAGACGTAGATAGGGTCAAACGGTAATATATTCCATAATAAGCAGTTGTTGGTAAGCTCTTCCGGAGAAAAGGGCATACGCGGATTAGAGCCCCTTCCCGGGTCTTTGTTAGCTTGATAGATTAAGTGAGCGAGCTGATAGGGCCAAAACTTTAGAGAAGTAGACGCCCGCTTATGACGACGTCGGACGAAAGCTCCGTTTTTGCAAAGGAACGATTAGGTTATCCCCGCTGATATTGGAATAACAGAATTAAAGATAAATAGCCGGAAATTAGGAATCGATTCGAGCCAACGTTGAATTGCTTCAATTAAGATTAATTGCCTCCATTAGGAGTTATTACAGAAAATTTTCGAAGCATAAGCGAATTTTTCCCGGTCCAAACGAGTATAAAAATTTACGACCTAAAAGGCAGAAGTTGTAAATTTGGGAGGCACCTACATTTTATTCAAGGCATAAAACAAAACCATCTTCATTTAACTTCAATGGTGAAACGCGAAAGCAGAAAGCAACTGTTTCGCCGTCTTTAATATTTTAATACCGGAAATAAAAACCGCGGATATAGCGTCTTCCTTATTTAACTAAATCTTGTTACAAATATAGACTTCGCTAGGCGTCGGAAGCCGAATTAATTCAACGGCGGAGAAGTGAGCGGAATAACCCCATGAAAAATTTATCGTCGCTTTATGTCGGACGTAAACCCCAAATTATCTAAGCTTTGTCTAAGAACTGCTTCCTCCAAAACCCGTCTTGTTACGTTAACAAACTTGCTTAAATATTGATAAAAACCCTCCTACAAAATCCCTACATTTCGACACTTTATCCTCAAATTAAAACATATTCAATTATACTTCCCTAAAACACTGATTCCCAAAAGTAAGGTTTACGTTTTTCCGTGGCAGTTAAATTTACAAAATAGAAACACTTTTCATTCGCACACACAGTGTTAATGGCTCGTGTAGGGGTAGCATTTCATAAATAATTAATTTTATTTGGTTCCTCTTCTAATTTTACCCTTGCAATGTGAATTGTACACCCTTAAATGTTAATTATATTTCTCAAAGTGCTTTTAAATCTGGTAATTATTAATATCTTGCAACCATTCCTATCTTTTTCTAAAAGCTTATGAAAGAAGAACGCTATTAAACTAAAAGCGATTATACTAAACGTTTAGTTTAGTATAATAGATTAGATAGGTAAATTACCTTATATTTTAAACGATAAGTTTAATAATAAGATTTAGTTTGAAAATGTAAATCGGTTTAAAATCGATATACCTAAGGGTGGGGAGAAGGATAAACCTTAGAGTTTCTAGTACGTAACGGTGAACGTCTTGGGGTTGCTCGTTCTATCGGAAACAAACTATCGCCCCGACTGAGCTATGAAGGGAACATCGTTAGGCTAAAAGTGTTCCGGCAAACCGTAAGGTCGGCTTTCATCGGCTTAATTCGCCACATATCTCTGCTAGCACCTATTCGAGTTCAGTGTTTTACTTAGCATCCGAGCCATTTGTCTTTGAAATATATTATTCCCGGCGAGAGCCGCGGTGGCGTACGTAATTCTTGAAAATATCGCGTCTATCCCGGAAATGAAAATTGCTTACGTACCAAAGTCCCTTTTTGCGCGTAAATAATTCACCGGCGACTCCACCTAAAGTTTTCACCAAACGGTAGGGATCGAAAATTGTATTCGATTACCGTCCTTGGATATTTACTACATATTTATATTATAAAAATTTAAAATTTCTTTTAAGAAATGTGTTTTAGTTCCCTTGAATCTACATGAATATTTATGCTGAACATACGTGGAGTAGTTTTCTATATCCGCTTAGATCATCGGACGAATACTAGAGAAGCATGAATATTCCAGTTCGAAATTTGAGGTAAAACTTATCGGGTTTAATCAAATGCAATCCCGAGGGCCTTACGGAACTATTTCTGAAACTCGCCAATTATAAATTCAAATTTTGTTTCATTGTTTCTTTTACGCGGCAATTGAAATTTCGACCTAATTATTTTCTTTCGGTCGGAAATTAATTTGGGAATTCGTAGCCGCAATTAGGCCACTTTGGAATTCATCTTTTAGCATAATTAGGGCGTCCGTCTTTTAGCCGCAACAATTACATCGTCTAATTGCCATACTGGATTTAAATTTTATAGAACACGGTGTCGCTTCGTCCAAAATTTCGATCGAGGAGGGTCTCATACATTATTAAAGCAACAGCTATAAGCAATAGAATACTTAATAGAAAAGTAGACTAATACAAAAGTTATATTATGCAAGTATAAGAAAAGTTTGCGTCCTTCAAACTTAGGGTTCGATGTCGTTACCCTCATTAATTACTGAGGAAAGGGATTGTTTGAATATGAAGTTTCGGTACCAAGTTTTATTTGGGACAATTAACAGGGAGAGGGGTTTAAGAGCTCTGATTGAAGTGTCAAGACGGGGAACGTCGTCGATCCATCACATGCAAAACGCGGGATACCCTAATAAAGCGTAGCAGGCACACCGACGCCGATATTTTAAATCATCAATTACCTTATTAATAAAAAAAGTGAAATCAATATTCTCTCTTCGTGACGGAATAATAAAATCATACCGGACTGATAGGAAATTTATGGTAAATCATCCGTAGATTACCTCGCGTCGCATGTTTGGGCATTATTTATAGCGGCAGTTACGATTTACGATTACCAATTCCCCCTTTTTTGTTTTTCTTGCAGACATCACCGGACTGCAGGTTCACAGCGTCGTCATAAAGGCCGGCGAGAACAAGTCCATATCATGTCCGGGGGTCAACGAGCATTCCCTTGTGTTGGCCCTCGAGTGGCTGTCGGTGACCAACAGGCAGAAGCTGGTTGAGTTCACCAGCGACACCACCACCGTCTGGGTCAAACAGAACAAGCAGAACCGCATTTCCCTCCTACCGGACACCTTCGGCCTGAGTTTCCATCCTGCCGCAGCCGAAGACAGCGGCGACTACATTTGTCTTGTGAATAGTCGTCCGAAACCCGATGCGGTTGTTCGACTTATCGTTCAAGGTAAGCTTAACTAAACTAGACAATCTTATTTAAACTATTCAATCTTATTTAAACTAGTCAATCTTATTTAAACAAGTCAATTTTATTTAAACTAGTCAATCTTATTTAAACTAGTCAATATTATTTAAACTAGTCAATCTTATTTAAACTAGTCAATCTTATTAAAACAAGTCAATCTTATTAAAATAAGTCAATCTTATTTAAACTAGTCAATATTATTTAAACAAGTCAATTTCATTTAAACAAGTCAATCTTATTTAAACTAGTCAATCTTAAGTAAACTAGTAGGGTTTTCCAATGACGAATGACGAAAAGGTGGTGGTCAAACGTTTTTTGAAACGTTTCCAACTGAAAATTAAAAGAATCGTTCGTCTCGTTCCGCGCTTAATTACATCTGCAGCGTAATGAAGACCTTCGATACAAAAAGTCCTAGTTAACGTGGAAAAAGTGCAGTCGCGATAACCAGAATGGTGCTGCAACACGAAGAGGGTTTTTTTTAGTTTAATAGCGGTCGGATCCCACCTGCGTAGAACGTCAGATACTTCGACCGTTAATGGGGAGGGCATTATTTTTTCTCTTTTTCAAAGTAAGCCCGATTGGCTCACTTGCGAAACCAATAAATCACAAACGGCGCGCCGGTCTACTTGAATTTCTGCAACTCCGGTGATTAATTAGGGCTTATTAATTTCAAAACTACCACTTGTGACCATTTCTCAATTCCGAGTGAAGTCGCCGGAACTGTCAAACATGATACCTTACAGTTAATTACGTATCTATAAGGACCGATATCGCTTTCGCAACGAAACTTTAGACATCTTCCTCGTCTAAAGTAAAAATTTCGACTTCTTTTCCTCCTCGGGAACATACTCCGTTCGCATACCGAGCGATCGCTGTTCATGTATTCCTTTCACCGGGCCTCAATCAGTCTGCATTGTTAAATCCCGGCCACAGCGGGTTCACGCACGGATACCTAAATGCGGACTTTGTTATGCTTTGTGCAAAAACGTTGTTTTCAGGCCGCGGAAAATAATACTATCAAATTTCCGATCAATTACCCATATTTTCCATTTTTGCGAAATATTGACAACCCTGCTTTGGTAGTTAACCAACCCGTGAGAGACGGAGAATTGCTTGTCCAATCTGGTTACACTTTAAACAAAAAGCATCGGTTTTAATTTAAACCGATCCAATCCTAACTTGATCATTCGATAAATTTTCGACATTTTCAATTTTAATTGAAACTATTTCTCTACTTTCTTTTACATTGTTCATATTTTTAATATTTCCTCAAATTTACTTCATTTGGAAAATGTTTTAATTTATCCACAAAGGTGACTAGTGCGCTTGCGTGAATTAATAATGCGCATGCGGACATTAATAATTCTATAATTAAGTTTTGTAATTATAATTTAATTTAAATGTTGTCTGATTTTCCTAGAGATTTTCTTTTACACTTTTCCACAATAATATTTACTAAGTTTTATTTCACCGGGAATGTACACATAAAATGTAAGAAAATTTCATAAGCTATAACAAATCTTGCTGATTTAACTGTTACGTGACTACGAGTTCTAACTCGTATATAGAAAGAAAAGAAATGGTCAAAGTGTTGCTCTTAAGAAAACGGCCGGTTGGAGAACTCCGGTAGCTTTTCGGGGCGTCAATTGATTTAGTTCTGGGTTCGTTCGGGGCGGGCGAGTCGGAATGGCGGCTCGAGTTGACAACGAGCCGCGTTCCGCATGGACTGTCGCTTTAAGCGCGCGGGGGACACGTGTGCCGTCCTTCCGGTGCGCTGGCAAGTGCCTGAGGACTTCATGCGTGCGATGCAGCCCCAATCGATTAGGCCGGAACCTTTATGGTACCCCAAGACCGTTCGTCCGACGCCGGTTTATCCTGCGTGCTCGGCGCTCGGTTAGAAAGTTAAAAGCGCTGCGTCCCGTGGCTTTCATCTTGTCCTCTTTGCAGATGTTCCAGATCCTCCCGGAAGACCGCTCATCATCAGCTTTACGTCCCGGTCCGTCAATTTATCCTGGGCTTCTTCCCAGGACACTCATCATAGTCCTGTCACACACTATATCATTCACACTAGGTAAGTCAATTTTTACGCAAAGTATAAAGAAAAGGAAAATCGTATAAAAAAAGACATTACAGTAATAAGATATGTAAAGAGGAAAATTTCTGATAAAAGTATCAATTTATAGAAATACGATTTGAAATTCTCTTGATGATAATTCCGGTGCCGTGAATTCGAATCGCGAACGGGTTCCGTTCGGGTTTTCTGGTCACGTTTAAATCGGACATCGGATCAGAAGTTATTAACAAAAGAATGTCGAAGTGCAACGATAAAAGTGACAATGAGGGAGGGCGACGGAGAGTTTATTGTGTCAAAGTCCTTTTTGATTGGATTCGGGGGAAATGAACCGTGACGGTATTGAGGTTGTATTTAAAATATAAAGCAGGGGCGGTAATCCTGGAATAAGGCGAAGGACCGACCGGGAGTACTTCCCGCGCATTAGCCATTGTTTTCGCGTGGCAACGGGGAAATATTTTATGGGCGTCGCGGCCGCCGTTTTGCATACGCATATGTAAACCTGTCTTTTACAGCGGCAATGAAATTTACAGGGCGAAGTTATTACAGGGACGCCTCTAAATAAAAAGGACTAATAAACACACCCTTACCCGACGGTATTTTTTTTACGCATCGATTCTCCAAGAATTTTACTACTTTCTGATGGAGGAAAAAAAATTTCACAAAAAAATCTCATTTCCAATTATTTGGCCGATTAGTTAATTTAAATTTGAGTTTAAAACTGACTTGAATAAAAACAATTCCGAGTGTGTTCAGCGATTTAAAACAATACGTCTCTGTCGCGAGCGAAAACTCCCCGACCGACAACTTTCAGACTACAGCTGATATGGTCGGAACGTAATTTCAATAAAAGCTACCCGTGGATTTTTCATCCCTGCCCTTCAAACGGAACTACGTCGACTATACAAAGGATTACGTAAACGAAATGAATTCCATTATGGTTACTCTACACCCGTTGTGATTCATAAAAAATTTATGCTTATATATAACGGCATGAAAATTACTTTGGAACTATTTATCATTCAAGAATTTTTTTATTTTTATTTTTATTTGGCAGTTATTACAACAATTTTGTCTCTTTAAAGCCAGTATTCAGGAATTTTTTTTGTAATAGTTAACAGTTTTAAATTTTTCTTTTTATTTAAAAAATAAAATAAAATAATTAATTAATAAAAGACTAATGCTGTACTTTTACTGGTTTTATTTGTTTAGTTTACTAACTAGTTTCGACTATTCGCCATCTTCATATTCGTCATAAGCTTACAAGGGGAGGGCGCGAGGTGGTTTTTTTTTTTAATCTGTCCTTGAGCTGAATGGTAGAGTATCATACAAGGATTCAATTGACAAAGTACTAAAACGCACTATTCACCCAAAACTGAATAAATCGCGTTTGAAGTTTAACGCTCCGTTTATATTTTGGATAAGTAAACTCGTTTACAGGTACTCGATAGCCGAGTCGTAAGAGAGGTGAATAAGCAATCCAAAAATAGCGGGCGTCGCTGGTTCGAATCTTTTCGTGTCTTTTACTTTTTAATTTTTGTTTAATACACTAATTTACAAATATTTATTTGTTTAATGAATTTTAAATATATTTTGTTTTCAATAAAAAAAATCAATTCACATTTTGCTATTAAATGATGTATCCTTTTTGTTTTTTGTTTCTACAATGATTATTATTTTGGTTTCTATAAAGCATATTCTCAATAAGCGTTTTCATCGCCGAGTCTATCCGTTTGAATAATTCAATTTTCCGTAATTGATGTTTGCTCCTAACAACATCGTTGTATTTACCAGTAATTTCTTTTCTAATTATTATTTTTTGTTCAAAACTGTTGAAGTTTGTTTTATAATGAGATATTTTCATTAAAAATCAAAGTTTATTTTAAATTTATAAAAACATCAATAAAAATCGATAAATATTTATAAATTAGTGTATTAAACAAAAATTAAAAAGTAAAAGGCACGAAAAGATTCGAACCAGCGATGCCGCTATTTATGGATTGCTGATTCACCACTTTCCCAATCAGGCCATCGGCCGCTTATAAACGAGTTTACTTATCCAAAGTATAATCGGAGCGTTAAACTTCAAACGCGATTTATTCAGTTTTGGCTGAATAGTGCGTTTTAATACTTTGTCAACTGAATCCTTGTATGATACTCTACCACTCACAAGGAGACCACAAGATGTTGTATTCACCGATTTTGATCAAAGTGGTATCAATCGATAGGTATTAGTACACAATACAAATCTGTAAAGTATTAGGGCGCAATGTTCAGGGATTCGGGAATAAATCCTTATTAAAGTTATTAATAAATTGCGTTTCAAGGCCGAGTGACTTATATCCCAGTCTTAGCCACTCCCCCTAAGCGCCGCCCATGGATGAGGTGGCATGCTTCTGTATCTAGTGAGTTTCTAATCGCGGACTGTGGCGGTTCCAATCTCGCAATTCACTATTTACTTTTTTTGCGTAATTTTAATTTAATATTTCACTTCATGTAAATATTTAAGCCCAGTTTCTTTTTTTTTACTCCGACTAAAAATGTTCCCTCCTTTCCTATTCAGGATTTTGAAATAAAACAAAATGTTTTTGATTATTTTTTAACATAACATTCAAAATTTAGTAAGTTTGAAATTAAAATCGATCGATGTAAATAATACCAAATAATATACAGGTGTCTCACCGAAGTCGACTTGTCGAAATATCTCTGAAACGAAATGACCACTAAATTTGAAATTTTGTGCACAGAATTAGTAGATTGTAAACTACATTTGGAAAATATTTTCAGTCATCCATGACTTCCGGTTATACCGAAAGTAGTTAAGTAATTATTTTTTTCGAACGCAATATTTCTTTTTCGTTAGATTGGTTGATTTGAAGATAATTTTACTTGAAACATTTTTCTCTGTCATTTGTAATTTCAGAGAAAAAAAAATTATTTTTCATAATTTTTTACTAGAAACTCACTGGACACAGAAGCATGCCACCTCATCCATGGGTGGCGCTTAGAGGAGTGGCTAAGACTGGGATGTAAGTCACTCGGCCTTGAAACGCAATTTATTAATAACTTTAATAAGGCTTTATTCCCGAATCCCTGAACATTGCGCCCTAATGTTTTACAGATTTGTATTGTGTATTAATATCTATCGATTGATACCACTTTGATCAAAATCGGTGAATACAACATCTTGTGGTCTCCTTGTCAGCTAAAGGACAGATTTTTAAAAAAAAACCACCTCGCGCCCTCCCCTTGTTAGAAATTATCCAAAAATTTCAAAGAATTATGTTTAAACCCCAAATTACATTTACACTTTAAAATGATAAAATTATAAAGTTAAAAAGTGAAAAAAAAAAACATGTAACAACAATGTCGAATAAACAACCTCTTGTAGGAAGTATTAAAAATCATTGATTCTTAATCATTAAGTACAAGAGGTTGTTTGTCCGACATTATTGTAACGTGTTTTTTTTTCTCACTGTTTAACTTTATAATTTTATCATTTTAAAGTGTAAATGTAATTCTTGTACGTTCTTTGGATTCTTTAAAATAATTTCTAAACTTATGACGAATATGAAGATGGTGAATAGTCGAAACTAGTTAGTAAACTAAACAAATAAAACCAGTAAAAGTACAACATTAGTCATTTATTAATTAGATTAATAAGCTGTTAACATATCTTGATTTAAAAACAAAGTTTTATTTAAAAAATTATAAACGGATAAATTTACCAAAATATTTTTGACTCAAGTCATGTTGATGAAGTAGTAAAAAAATTTTAAATTTTGATATTGTAGAGGGTGGATAAAATAAGTCAGTAGTATCGAACGAGAAAATGTTTTATAATCTTGCGATTGGCGATAAAAATTTTCTCATTAAATTCGCGGAGGGTACTGAATAACAATTTGGGGGTGGCTATAAAAGGAGGAAAGGGGGAGGGTCCGCATTACGCAGCGATTTTTTTTAGCCGACGACGTAGGAAGTCGGGAGTCGAAGTCGGATATAAAAGGTTGGGTTTTAGTTTTTCCGGGCGTCCGAAGAGCCGGGATAACCGCGTCCTTATCCGACTGTCGGTGTGTTGGCGCCTTTTTAAAGCCGCCTTTAACGCGATCGAACCCCGGGTATCAATCCGCGAAAGGCAGATACTCGGTACGCCCCGTTGCCGCACCGTAGGTTAGATAACCCATTTAAAAATTGAATTACAAATGCTCGGCCGGATGCATTTAGACTAATTTGCATACGAACCGCTGTTTAAACGGATAGACCGTCCGATGGGAACACGGCTCCGCATGCAACGCGCGATATTTCAAAACGACACGAAAGAAACTGGAATATCTTATTCCTGGTGAACGCCCTACTCGCGTCCACTTCGAGGAATTCAAATTTCCGCCACCATTTTTTCCACCTCTTTCGGCTATCGATCAGCCCCAAGCCCGTACCTTCCCTTCGCGTACATTTACATAAATAGCTTTATTTATACTGTTTTTAGTTTTTAATTTTTAGTTTTTAGTTTTTAATTTTTAGTTTTTAATTTTCAGTTTTTAATTTTTAGTTTTTAATTTTTAGTTTCTAGCTTTCAGTTATGGCGGAGGCGCCGGGTACACACTTGAACGACCAAAGTGAATAACTGCCAGTTAACGTATTGTTAATTGAATTCGTTTTTCGGTTCAATTTTGACCGTCAGTCGTGTATCCGCGTCACAAACAAAGCGCTCGGATTTATTTATAGGCGAGAGAGACGACCGTCCGTCGAAATTTTCGTTATTTCTCTCGAAATCATCACGCAATTTACAACGCGACGATATTGTTGATCAATCCGGTACGATAATCGCGAGTTTTAAACCGACACGTTTAACCCGCACCAACTTACGACGGCGCAATTTGGTTAAAAGCTTCCAAATGGGTGCCCGGGGAACGCCGTTTTGCGGGTTACATGACGCCCATTCTTCATACTCCGAGAGGAGTAATTTGTTTGTACTCAAAATCATAGCCACGTTTTGTTACCAAGAGGTACCGCATCACGTCAAACTGCCTCATTGTTTGCCGCCCATATAATATGTCACAATACGCGCATTACCCGGCTCAAATCATTACAGAATTCGGCATAATTAATGCCGTAAGGTAACGTTGGTGTTATAATGAAACCTATTCGACTCGATACGATATTGTGCTTCAATCCGATCAGACCCTTCGGCGATCTACGCTCAACTGACTGTCCTACCAGTGCATTCATCGACTCTGATTGACAACCGTAAAGCTAAACGACCTTCTAACCGAATTGTCACGTAAATAAATCTCATTTTAACACATACTAAACTTAAAAAAAAAAATTTTTACGGTATGACTAAATATGTTAAAGAAAACATGTTTAAAAATTTCTAATGGAAAACCTAAAAATTAATTTTTTTAAGCAGTTTAATTACCCCATTTAATAAATATTTGAATGTTAGTTTTTTCTTATTTTTTGATAGTTTGAGAATAATTTACTTAAATTAATGATAGGTCTTTGTATGAATAAAACATAGTTCTTAGAAAGTAACTAAAGGAAAAATGACCGGTATTCCCCTTTATAATTACCAGGAAATTCAATTGGAATAATTTTCCCCTTTACTTGCAAATGGACGATAAATTTTTAAAGGAATGTACAGGGTGTGTAAGTGCGGGGTATCGATTGGTCGGTTTTCAATTCGGGGTCGTCAGGCGTTTTCGTTAAAACGGAACCGTAAATTTTTAAACGCCACCCACCGGGGCGGGTGACGTATCGCGCGAATTAATAATTTTAATACGCGTGTTGTTTGGGGAACGAATAGTTCTAATTCTAATACAAATTGCCCCTTGTCTCCGATGAAATATTCGAGGTCGTTAGTTGCTTAAAAAACCGGGGACAAATCGCGTTAGGAGATTAAATAACGAAATAGGGGATTAAATTACGAACTTTATACTATCCGATTTAACACGTTGTCAATCATTACTTTGTAAATCTGTAAAAACCCAAAAAGAATCTATGAATATTCAATGGTAAGCTTACGTATGCAGATAGAATTATTAAATCCTCTTCGACTAAACCTGGCTCTTTTGGAAACAAAGGGCCGGGAACGATTCGGTTTCGACGTTATTGTTCTCGGTCTTTGTTTTCACGTTTTCGAGTTGGTCAAACGACGCCAACGTCCGACGCCGTTGGAATCCGGACGGTCATAAACATTGCGCATCTAAGGACTACCGAATTTAATTAGATGTAAACATAACGGTGTAATTGGAGCGCTCGAAGTGACAGGAAAAATAAACGGCGATAGTAAAAAGTTTAATGAACGGTACCCGTGACGATGAGAGCGCTTTTTCCCGTTCGATAGAAGGGTGGAGAAATTGAAACGTCGTCTGGCATAGGGCAATTGAAATATATTTGAAAGCCGGCTGTATCGATAGGGGAAAAGAACAAAGATTTGAAATATACGAAACTGTAACCGCAACGGTATTTTATCCCAAAATCCAAAGTCCAAATGCGCCATTAGACCAGTTCGGTTTAGTTCGAGAATTTCCTTTATATGGTGTTAAAAAGACGACGTCGAAATTTCGCAATATCCAAACGTGTTACTTTTAATTTGTAACTGCATCACCGGGATCGTTAAATACCGGAAGCTGCGCACATTTTCGCTTACGTGGCGTCTCTCCTTGATCAGATTAGACTTTATAAGTTTTCACCTCCGAAACTCGCTTTGATTAAAAACCCTTTCTCGTATTTGCTATCCTTCCTTTTTTATTCGGCTCACACTCCCAACTTTTCTCCCTTCTTTTAGATAAAATTTACATTTTACCTCTGGACAAGAAGAAGAAAAAAACTTTCTCCAATGTATACTCAAACATTTATTATACGAATAAAAATATCACCCTCTATATTAATATTTGTATCATTTATAATCTTGTAATTTTATTTTCAAGTGATGATCTTGACTTGATGAAACCTTCTTTTAAGAAGTTTGAGTCACCACTTGAAATTAAAATCACAAGATCGTAATCACTCTGTGTATGTAACAATGACACCCTGTAACTTTAAGAATTGAAATTTTTTCCATAAAAAGCTGTAATCTACTTGTACAAACATATAGTCAAGTAATTAATAAAGTCCATTAAGAATTTTTCAACTTATTAGAGAAAACTAATTGTAAATGATCGTAATCACTCTATACAGGGTGATTTATAACATACGGATCAGACTAAAAGTGTAGGTACTAGGGCTTAAACTGAAAAGATTTTCTTAATAACGTTTTGATAAAAACTTAATAGTGACGTAGATATTGAATGCTAATTTTTTAAATAAGTTATCGTCCACTTTTGAGAACCGCTGATATTCAGTAGAAAACAATTAAATTACTTCTGAACGCCATCCTCATGTTCGAAGGAGATGTACTAGATTATAATTTTTGATATTTTAGGTAAATTAAAAAAATAAATATAAAGAAAAGGTATTTACAAGAAATTTTCAAAGTGCTGTCCTTGCATTTCGACGCACAATTGCGCACGGCGAATCCAATTCATGAATAATCTTGGAAATCGAGGACGTATGTGCTCTGTAGCGGTATTGATGCGATGTTGTAATTCGTCGATATAGTGTATTAACATCGATAGCATACACTCTTTCCTTCATGAATCCCCATAGAAAAAAGTCTAATGGGTTAAGATCGGGACTACGTGGTGGCCATGGAATAGGTCCACCCCGACCAATAGATTTTTGCGGAAAAGTATTATTAAGAAAATCTCGTACATTACGACTAAAATGTGCAGGGCAACCATCGTGCATAAACCACATGTTATGTCGTATAAATAACGGAATGTCCTCTAGGAGTTCTGGCAAATTTTCTTCTAAAAACTTCTTCATTGAATCGCTGTTGAAAATAAACCTGACGAATAACATGTGGATTTTCGTCCGATCACACATGAGTATTGTGAAAATTTAGAACACCATTTCTGGTAAAACAGCATTCATCCGTTACCAGTATACTGTTTGCAAAATCTGCTTCCCTGTTAGTACGATTTAGTAGCCACTCGCAAAATTGCAGCCGCAAGGGATAATCAGCGACAGTAAGTCCTTGCACCTTTTGCAAATGGTAGGGGTATAAACCATTACTTTTCAATGTACGCCAAACAAAGTTCTGGGAAATTTCGAGTTGGTGTGAAATTTGACGCGTTTGAGACTGATATTTGGATCTGCATCAACAATTTCCAGAATTTGTTCTCCCACATTTACTTCATGTCTGTTTGGTCTACCGCCACCAAGACCTCTCTTAAGTTGCTAATTTCCTGACTCTCTTCCCCGGTGGATTAACCGAAGAAAAGTGTGTTTTGAAGGCGTCGGATTATTAACTTGTGCTCAATATACTATTAAGAAAATGTCTTCAATTTGACCCCTAGTACCTACACTTTTAGTCTGATCCGTATGTTATAAATCACCCTGTATATGTAATAATTATGTCACCCTGTAACTTAAGAAACTGGAATTTATTCCACAAAAAGGCGTAATCTACTTGTACAAACACCTAGTCAACTAGTTAATAAAGTCCATCAAGAATTTTTTAACTTAGTTTGGAAAAATAATTGTAGATTAATTGTAAGCAACTATAAGTTGAGTTTAATCATCATATTTTTGGTTAAGTAATTTCTGGACACCCGGTATAATTGTATATATTTAATTTACCTTTATTTTTTGTATAAAACTTGCGTTTGCATACTACTAAACATATAATATACTTCATCATCCGGTAAACCGGTTACTGTATACTTGTTCACGTACGAGTGAATACGACGTATTTATCGCGCAACGCGAAATCTACATTATGGATGCGTCGCCCAAGCTTGGACATGGAAACAACGCTTTAGGTAATTAATTAATAACAATTCCAGGGGAAGGTAGTGTAAAATTAACGATAAAATCAAATAAACAATTAATCATGCGGTATCGCTTTGTCACCGACCCGCTTTCGCCTAAACAATTCCGCCCATATTTATAAATTTACTAACTAAACCCGTATTACCGTAGTAAATTAAAGGCATTTGTTATTTTTTAAGCCTTTACGTGTTTTTGTGAAATTTGAATTTCAAATCGCGCCCATTACGCCATGTTTCGGTGATTCATTGTAAAATTGGAAAGTTAATTTAAATAGTTTTGTAGTTATACTTGAATGTATACTCTAAACTCGATAATAAACTAAAAGTTTTCGATATTAATAAAGTTTTTTTGTGACACACAAGTATTTTTGTTTTAATAAAAAGCGTGCTTTTATTCCTCTCTCGATGTAAATGGAAATTGAACGGATTAGCTGGTGTTATCTTGTTGGTTGGTATAAAGTCTTCAATAGAACATTATTTAAACACCAACCGCGATCAATCCCAAAGCCAATGAAACGCGTTCAAAACGGGGAGTAAAAGTTCCAATCAACGCAGTGGGCCAACAATGACTGTTTGTTTTTTCCGGGACGGCCGATGAATGGTCGTCAGTGTATTTTATTTATTGGTAAGTACTTTCATGCGAACCGACAAATATTTGACGTCCATATTCCGCAATTACATATCCGGCCGGGTAGATGCAATAAATGTTTACTTTTCATTTTGAATTTGGACGTGAACACAAGATGGGGTTCGACGGCGCATAAGTTTTCTTCGATTGAAAACGTAAATTGTGGCGGTTCGGTAATGTTATGGACTAATGGAAACAGTAATTAACACTTAATTAGTGGACATGTGATTAAATGTCTATCTTGGGATTGGCAACTATACCAGCAATCTCGGCGGGATACTTGCAAATCTCTGTTTATACTATCCACAAACTATTAATCTCGCGCCCGCCGCGTTAACGGTCGATAAAAGATTTTTCAGGGCGAAACGGACACGCTAAATATTGTAGGCGGAAGTTTTCGCGGGACGAGAAAAAACTTAATTTAAACTTATTAACTAATTGCGAGTTGAAGGACTTTTGAACTTACAGGTAAACTTAAAAAAGTTCTACGGAATCGTCGAGGTAATTAATTAAATATTTTAAACTTTTCTTTTGAATATGTGATATAAATCTCTCGGGCGGTCTCTCTCCCGGTATCTTTGAATAAAACTCGGGAGTTTGAAAGTTCCAAATTTTACTTAACTTCCCTTTTCATCCACTATTTAGAAGACAAGTCGACGGAACCGCTTTCATCCCAAATTTGATTTGCATGAATAATTGAGTGAGAAATTTCATTAAAGTATGATTCTTCCACATCTCAATTGTTTCTTTACATACTTACTCCGCTCTACATAGTCTTTATTTTACTTACTCTCCACAACACCAACAAAAATCCGAGTTTCTAGAACCTCGACTTACAAGAAAACGGACCTTGTTTCCTAGATAAGCCCCGATATCTACCAGACTACCCCGAGACGACTTGTTTAAGTGAAACTTGCCATATTTCCGCTTCATATGGAATCGGTTTCGTCGCGACGTACACTTCCAATCTTCTTCTCTAAATCTTATCTTTATTTTTTATTTAAAAATTTCATCATCATTTCATTCTTAAAACAATCACATTTATAGTAAACGAATAAAACCATCAATAAATAAACAAAATTATTAGAAACTTTTGTTTTGGCATTGAATAAAATTGAAACAGAAGATGAAACTACAATAAAATAAACGCAAAATTCCCAATACAATGAATAAGATACAACGAAGGAGAAAACTATTCTAGGGTCTTAGTGCAAACTTGAAATAACAATAGGATTGAATAAAATTTCCTTCTGGCATCCGGTTCGAAAGACTAAGAACTTTTTTTTCTAAGATATGACTTGTAGGACGATGACAATTTCTTTTCTGAGATCCGGCTCGAAGGACCATGAGTAGAATTTCTAGCTTGCCATCCGTTGAGATTAAGAGGAAATGCAACGAAGGAGCGAACTGTTCTGAGGTCTTAATGCAAACTGAAATGACAATTGATAAAATTGAATTGAATTTTCTTCTAATATTCTGTTCAAAAGGCTAAGAACTTTTTTTCTAAGATATGACTTGAAAGATGATGAACAATTTCTTTTCTGAGATCCGGCTCGAAGGACCATGAGTAGAATTTCTAGCTCGCCATCCGTTGAGATTAAGAGGAAATGCAACGAAGTAGCGAACTGTTCTGAGGTCTTAAAGCAAACCCGAAATGACAATTGATAGAATTGAATTGAATTTTCTTCTGATATCCTGTTCGAAAGACTAAGAACATTTTCTTCTAAGATATGACTTGAAGGATGATGGACAATTTCTTTTCTGAGATTCGCTTGGAAGGACCATGAGTAGAATTTCTAGCTCGTCATCCGTTGAGATTAAGAAGAAACGCAACCAAGAAGAGAGCTATTCTAGGATCTCAGTGCAAACCCGAAACGATCATTAAATTCAATTTTTCTTTTGTTTCCTACTATAAATTAATTAGATTATGCAATACATGATTAACAAAATCTACTAAGATCCGGCTCGAAGGACTATGAACAATTTCTTTTTCTGAGATCTGGCTCAAAGAACTATGAACAATTTTTTTTCTGAATCTGACTCGAAAGACCATGAAAAATTTTTCTGATATCTGGCTCAAAGGACTGAATAAAATTTTTAGCTCACTATCCGTTGAGATTAAGAAGAAATGCAACGAAGAAGCCATTCCAGGATCTTAAAGCAGACCCGAAACTATCATTAAATTTAATTTTTCTCTTGTCTCCTACTATAACGTAATTAGATTATGCAATACATGATTAACAAAATCTACTAAGATCCGGCTCGAAGGACTATGAACAATTTCTTTTTCTGAGATTTGGCTCAAAGAACTATGAACAATTTTTTTCTGAATTCTGACTCGAAGCACCATGAAAAAATTCTTTTTGGTATCCGACTCGAAGGACTATGAATAAAATTTTTAACTCGCCGTCCGTTGAGATTAAGAGGAAATGCAACGAAGGAACCATTCTAGAATCTTAGAGCAGACCCGAAACTATCATTAAATTTAATTTTTCTCTTGTGTCCTACTATAACTTAATTAGGCTATACAATGTACGATTAACAAAATCTTCTGACATCCGGCTTGAGGGACCATGAACAATTTCTTTTTCTGAGATCTGACTCAAAGGACTGTGAACAAATTTTTCTCTGAAATCTAACTCGAAAGACCATGAAGAATTTTTTGATATCCGGCTCGAAGGACTATGAATAAAATTTTTAACTCGCCATCCTTGAGATTAAGAAGAAATGCAACAAAGGAGAGAGCTATTCTAGGATCTCAGTGCAAACCCGAAACGATCATTAAATACAAAATTTCTCTTGCCTCCTACTGTAACTTAATTAGATTATGCAATATATGACAAACAAAATCTTCTGACATCCAGCTCGAAGGACTATGAACAATTTCTTTTTCTGAGATCTGGCTCAAAGAACTATGAACAATTTTTTTTTCTGAATTCTGACTCGAAACACCATGATTTTTTTTTTGATATCTGGCTCGAAGGACTATGAATAAAATTTTTAGCTCACCATCTGTTGAGATTAAGAGGAAATGCAACGAAAGAACTATTCTAGAATCTTAGAGCAGACCCGAAACTATCATTGGATTTAATTTTTCTCTTGCATCCTACTATAACTTAATTAGACTATGCAATGTACCATTAACAAAATCTTCTGATATCCGGCTCGAGGGACCATGAACAATTTCTTTTTCTGAGATCTGACTCAAAGGACTGTTAACAATTTTTTTCTGAAATCTGACTCGAAAGACCATGAAAATTTTTTTTTGATATCCGGCTCGAAGGACTATGAATAAAATTTTTATCTCGCCATCCTTAAGATTAAGAGGAAATGCAACGAAGGAGAGAGCTACTCTAGGATCTTACTGCAAACCCGAAACTACCGCTAAATTCAATTTTTCCTTTGTCTCCTACTACAACTTAATTAAATTATACAATGTGCAATTAACAAAATCTTCTTAGATCTGGCTCGAAGGACCATGAGCAATTTCTTTTTATGAGATCTTGTTGAAAGGACTGTGAACAAATTTTTTTTCTGAAATCTGACGAAAGACTATGAACAACTTTTTTTAATATCCGCTCGAAGGACTATGAACAAAATTTTTTTCTGAAATCCAGCTCTAAAGACCATAAATACAAGAAAGCGAACTCTATTCCCTAGATAAGCCCCGATATCTACCAGACTACCCCGAGACGACTTGTTTAAGTGAAACTTTCCATATTTCAGGTTCATATAGAATCGGTTTCGTCGCGACATACATTTCGCGACATACACCAACCTTCTTCTTCAAATCTTATCTTTATTTTTTATTTAAAAATTTCATCACAATTACATTCTTAAAACAATCACATTTATAGTAAACGAATAGAATCATCAATAAAAAAATAAACAAAATTATTAAAAAGTTTTGTTTTGCCATCGAATAAAATTGAAACAAAAGATGTTAAACAATTTCCCGTAAATGGAGTGCAGAGAAACTACAATAAAATAAACGCAAAATTCCCAATACAACGATTTTTAATAAAAAACATTCCAGGGGGAAAATATATAACGCGACATAAAGGTAAAAAATAAACGTTATCCGTATTCATTTTCGAAATGGGGTAGCACCGTTACGCTCAAATCGGTTCCAATCAAAGCGTGACATGGGGCCGGCGCAGTATGACACTTGATCAGGCAAACACGAACCGTTAATTTCAGAATAATTAGCAGCGAGCCGCAACAATTCGCGCCGAATACATTAAGATATCGTGCTAGTGATAGATGGCGACAGGTATAGGACGAAGGGGGGGTAAAATTCGAGAATTCGGACCTTGTCATATTTTTATGTCCTTTTTATCTTTACGATATCTCGGCAAATAAAAGACGACGAGCGCTCGGGGCCGCTGCCGTAAAAGTGTTTAAAATTTTGTTTACTGCCTGACATGTACACGGCATAAAATGATATTTGGCTGAGGGTTAAACTTTATGGCTACTAAAGGAGGTACAACTTCGAAATCGCCGAAACTTCGCTTCGATAATCGAGTTATTTTAACAGCTTCACCCTTTTTTTTGCTGAACACCATACTATCGATTGAAACAAAGGAAAATAAAGTATTATTAATTGAAAAACGATGATGGTTGAAATATAGGAACGTTGGTGTGAAAATATGTAGAGAAGGATAGAAAGCAAACGCCCGAGGTAAATTGGATAAAGAGTCAGATCACGTGGGTTTGACAGTTGACGTTAAAAATTTGTTCGACAAACATATAAATCCGTATCAATACTCTACTCTGAGTTGTTTGGGTTTAACTTCGTTATCCAAACGTAAATCTAGAAAAATAATTCCACCCTAAGACCGAGAGGTCTGAATTTTTTTTTCGCCACTCGACAACCCTTTGTCGCTAGGCGTTGGGATTTTTCCATTCGGATTTTCTACGAAATTAGGGATAGCTGAAGGATCCTCTCATTAGCAGAAAGCGATGAGAGCTTCCTTCAGTGCATCCGTTCATTGTAAGCAAAGCAGCAGCTACTGGAGTGTCATACACCGATGCGTGACTAAAAATAATTAGATTTGACGTAGTTTTTCCAAGGGAACAAAGAAACAATTATTCTACTCGATTTTTATAGCGGGATTTCTTTCCATTGTTTTTGACGCCACGACCACCGTATGAGTTTAGTTTTCCAATATCCAATCATCATTCGATGAACTCTTACGCCTCTTTTTATACTAACTTGTAAAATCGACACATTTCCAATTTTCAGTTACACACCCAGCCTAAATTGAATTTTTCACTCTTTTATTTAACGGATGTACGTCCACTGGCTAAATTAAAAATTGTTAAAACTTTTGTTCCCTCTCATTTGAAACCTTCAACGTATATACAGCCAATCTTCCTACGTCACATACGATGAAAAAAATTACAATTAATACGTTATGAATCGAACGGTCAAAAGGTTTGATAGGGAACAAACCGGAAGGAGATTCAACTTGGCAGATAATCGATATTATACGGAACAATTGACTGGGCAGTATTTCCGGTCGTGATAGACGTAACACAAGATGACGATTTAAGGAACTGAATATAAGATCTTCGAACGTTCGAACGTTCTAACGAAAATATCTAGAAGGGTCGCACATACGTACACTAGAGAGAAGGAGATTTTGTTAGAAACGTCCGTTGGTAAAGATGTGGCCCGAAAACAAAATATCGGAAAGCCTGGGTGAAGTCAAAAATAGAATTGGAAAATTGACGTAGACGCAAATTTACTTACACAAATGCGATAGCGGAAGGTCCTTGAGGTGCTCTCGTTATTTTTGCACACCTCGCCATCCGCTGAGACTAAAAGAAAATGCAACGATGGGGAGAGTCATTCTAACATTTTAATGTAAACCCGAAACGATCATTAAATTCAATTTTTCATCTTTCTCCTACATTAACTTAATTCGATTATGTAAAGGACAGTTAACAATTTCTTTTTCTGAGATTGAATAATATTTTTTTCTGAGATCTGGTTCGAAGGACTATAAAAATTTTTTTTTCTGAGAATCGGCTCGAAGGACAAAAAACAATTTTTTTTGAGATTCGGCTCGAAATACAATAAACAATTTTTTTTGAGATCTGGTTCGAAGGACTATAAAATTTTTTTTTTCTGAGATCCGGCTCGAAGGACAATAAACATTTTTTTTGAGATTCGACCCGAAGGACAATGAACAATTTTTTTGAGGTCTGGCTCGAAGAACTATGAACAATTTTTTTCTGAGATCCAGCTCGAAGGACAATAAACAATTTTTTTGAGATTTGGCTCGAAAGACCATAAACAATTTTTTTTAAGATCTGGATCGAAGAATTATGAACAATTTTTTTCTGAGATCCGGCTCGAAGGACAATAAACAATTTTTTTGAGATTCGGCTCGAAGGACAATAAACAATTTTTTTTGAGATCTGGCTCAAAGAATTATAAACAATTTTTTTTGAGATCCGGCTCGAAGGACCATGAATAGAATTTTTGAATTGCAATCCGATGAGATTAAAAGCAAATACAAAGAAGACGAGAATCATTCTAAGATCTTATTGCAAACCCAAAACAATCATTAAATTCCAATTTTCTCCTCTCGACTACTACAATTTAATTAGACTATACAACGAACTATTAATAAAATCTTTTTCTGAGATCTAGCTCGAAGGACCATGAAAAAAATTATTTCCGAGATCCAGCTGAAAGAACTATGAACAACAAAATTTCTTTCTGAGAACTAACTTGAAGCACCATGAAATTTTTTTTTATTATTTTTTTGATATCCGGCTCGAAAGACCTTGAATAGAAATTTTACCACGCCATCCGTTGAAATTAAAAGGAAATGCAACGAAGGAGAAGGCCGTTCTAAGATTTTATGAACGCGGAACGATCATTAAATTCAATTTTTCTCTCTCGAAAAAAATAAAAATAATAAAAACGCCGACCGGTGTGTTACCGTTTCGGGTAACATAATTTCCATTTCGATGTTTACGCACCTTGCACGGAACGTAGCGCAAAAAAACCACTCGTTGGTTTAATAAACATTCAGCGCCACTTGTATCGCATTTCGCCGGTCGACATTGTTGGGAGTTGAAAGGAAAAATGTTCTGGTCTGGTTGTTTTGTTTCCCTTAATTGCCGACACATTCAATACGGACGCGACGACGTGTTAATTGTCGCCTTTTCGTTCAATCATTAACGTTTTTAACCGATAACTGTCGATTAATTATAAAGTTTGCCGGTCGATTTGTAATTAATTATTTTGCTAATGACGCGTCTCCGTTGACGGTAATTGGACTTTTTCCCAGGTAATTAGCCGGAATATAGTTATTGGAATTACGTTTGGAAATACGTCACCTGTATGATTGGGTTAAACATTAGCTAATTAAATACAAATAAACCCAAAATAGGGTACGTACAACGGAGGCGCGTCCGACGCTAACTTAATAAATGCTGTCAATACCCCGTTTTCGACGGAATTATTTCGAACCGTTCGCAAATGAGCTACCAATTTAAAGGGTCACGCTTGTATTTGCCATTTTACGCCGATCGTGTAAACTGTACTTTACAAATTTATTACTCCAAAACAAAAACACACTCTCAGTTGATATTATTCGACGTTTAATAGCGTACTAGTGTGTATGTTGAAAATTGTCAATTTTACAATTTAGCCCCTGAGCTACATAAAATGAGGGCGGTGGGGCGATTATCAACAGAATGATGTATCAGACGAGGATCGTAATTAAATGTATACACATTGAGGATGCAGTTTCCATACAAGTCGTCTGATTATAGGGGCAAATTAAGCGCTGACATGCAACGGCGCTTTTACAGTATTACGATGATAAGAATCACCCGGCATTAGTTTGATCGATTTTAATAATTTCCATATTTCCGCAAGCACGATCCGCGGACCGCGACCAAACCGGAAATTCGCACCGAAACAATACTTTGAAACAATTATATTGTCCGTAATTGGCGGTGTATGCCTTTCCGCCGTTGTAATATTGATATATGTGACTTTCGAACTTGTAAAGATCCCGAGTTAAAAAATAATTTATCCCCCTAATACAAACTTTCCTATTTATTACGACCCTCTTTTCTTCATTGGACAAATTAAATTCCCGGAATTTATCGGACGCGTTTAAAGACCGTAAAGAATTTTCTAGGTTCTTTAAATATTTAGCTTACGCGCTTAAGCGATCCCTCGAGGCAACCGCAAAAATGAATTTTTTGTTTCTTCTACTATAACTTAATTCCAACGTGCAACGTACAATGAATAGGATCTTATTTTGAGATCCGTCTAAAAGGGACATTAAACAAAATCTGAGAATCCGTTTCGAAGGATCATAAATAAAATCTTCTTTTGAGATCCGCCTCGAAGGACTATGAACAAAATTTTTTTCTGAGATACAGCTCGAAGGATCATGAAGAGAATTTTTTTTTCAAATCTATTTCAAAGTAAAGGAACAAATCGTCTTTCTGAGATTCTGCTCTAAGGACCATAAACAAAATTTTCCTACGAGATCCGTTTCGAAGGATCATAAATAGAATCTTCTTTTGAGATCCGCCTCGAAAGACTATGAACAAATTTTTTTTCTGAGATCCAGCTCGAAGGATAATGCAGAGAATTTTTTTTTCAAATCTATTTCAAAGTAAAGGAACAAATCGTCTTTCTGAGATTCTGCTCTAAGGACCATAAACAAAATTTTCCTACGAGATCCGTTTCGAAGGATCATAAATAGAATCTTCTTTTGAGATCCGCCTCGAAGGACTATGAACAAAATTTTTTCTGAGATCCAGCTCCAAGGATAATGAAGAGAATTTTTTTTTTTCAAATCTATTTGAAAGTAAAGGAACAAATTGTCTTTCTGAGATTCTGCTCAAAGGACCATAAACAAAATTTTCCTACGAGATCCGTTTCGAAGGATCATAAACAGAATCTTCTTTTGAGATCCGCCTCGAAGGACTATGAACAAAATTTTTTTCTGAGATCCAGCTCGAAGGATCATGAAGAGAATTTTTTTTTTTAAATCTATTTGAAAGTAAAGGAACAAATTGTCTTTCTGAGATTCTGCTCAAAAGACCATAAACAAAATTTTCCTACGAGATCCGTTTCGAAGGATCATAAATAGAATCTTCTTTTGAGATCCGCCTCGAAAGACTATGAACAAAATTTTTTTCTGAGATCCAGCTCGAAGGATAATGAAGAGAATTTTTTTTTCAAATCTATTTGAAAGTAAAGGAACAAATTGTCTTTCTGAGATTCTGCTCAAAAGACCATAAACAAAATTTTCCTACGAGATCCGTTTCGAAGGATCATAAATAGAATCTTCTTTTGAGATCCGCCTCGAAGGACTATGAACAAAATTTTTTTCTGAGATCCAGCTCGAAGGATCATAAAGAGAATTTTTTTTTTCAAATCTATTTGAAAGTAAAGGAACAAATTGTCTTTCTGAGATTCTGCTCAAAAGACCATAAACAAAATTTTCCTACGAGATCCGTTTCGAAGGATCATAAATAGAATCTTCTTTTGAGATCCGCCTCGAAGGACTATGAACAAAATTTTTTTCTGAGATCCAGCTCGAAGGATCATGAAGAGAATTTTTTTTTTTCAAATCTATTTCAAGGTAAAGGAACAAATTGTCTTTCTGAGATTCTACTCAAAAGACCATAAACAAAATTTTCCTACGAGATCCATTTCGAAGGATCATAAATAGAATCTTCTTTTGAGATCCGCCTCGAAGGACTATGAACAAAATTTTTTTCTAAGATCCAGCTCGAAGGATCATGAAGAGAATTTTTTTTTTCAAATCTATTTGAAAGTAAAGGAACAAATTGTCTTTCTGAGATTCTGCTCAAAAGACCATAAACAAAATTTTCCTACGAGATCCGTTTCGAAGGATCATAAATAGAATCTTCTTTTGAGATCCGCCTCGAAGGACTATGAACAAAATTTTTTTCTAAGATCCAGCTCGAAGGATCATGAAGAGAATTTTTTTTTTTCAAATCTATTTGAAAGTAAAGGAACAAATTGTCTTTCTGAGATTCTGCTCAAAAGACCATAAACCAAATTTTCCTACGAGATCCGTTTCGAAGGATCATAAATAGAATCTTCTTTTGAGATCCGCCTCGAAAGACTATGAACAAAATTTTTTTCTGAGATCCAGCTCGAAGGATCATGAAGAGAATTTTTTTCAAATCTATTTGAAAGTAAAGGAACAAATTGTCTTTCTGAGATTCTGCTCAAAGGACCATAAACAAAATTCTCCTACGAGATCCGTTTCGAAGGATCATAAATAGAATCTTCTTTTGAGATCCGCCTCGAAGGACTATGAACAACATTTTTTTCTGAGATCCAGCTCGAAGGATCATGAAGAGAATTTTTTTTCAAATCTATTTGAAAGTAAAGGAACAAATTGTCTTTCTGAGATTCTGCTCAAAAGACCATAAACAAAATTTTCCTACGAGATCCGTTTCGAAGGATCATAAATAGAATCTTCTTTTGAGATCCGCCTCGAAGGACTATGAACAAAATTTTTTTCTGAGATCCAGCTCGAAGGATAATGAAGAGAATTTTTTTTCCAAATCTATTTGAAAGTAAAGGAACAAATTGTCTTTCTGAGATTCTGCTCAAAAGACCATAAACAAAATTTTCCTACGAGATCCCTTTCGAAGGATCATAAATAGAATCTTCTTTTGAGATCCGCCTCGAAGGACTATGAACAAAATTTTTTTCTAAGATCCAGCTCAAAAGATCATGAAGAGAATTTTCTTTTCAAATCTATTTCAAAGTAAAGGAACAAACAAATTGTCTTTCTCAGATTCTGCTCAAAGGACCATAAACAAAATTTTCCTACGAGATCCGACTCGAAGGACCATGAAGAGAATTTTGCTAGTTAGGTTAAAGAGTAAGTTTTCATAATGACTATATTAATAAAAATCTGTGTTTATATACAAACAAAAAAACACTTAAGTTAAAGTTTAAAGACACGAGTTAGAACTTTAATATCGGGTTATGGCGAAAGAAGTTTGTTTTAACTATCGTCTCAGTTACTCGAACCGGATAATTTCGAGAAAACCTCTTCCAAAATCCTCCAGTATCGAATCTTCCGCGGTAATGTTGCCATTAGGATGGTGGGCGAGGATATTGCGGAGCTTTACTATAAAATAACCGGTCCTAAATTGAATCCCGGTATACGCGTCTAAAAGTTATAATTATTCCACTCAAAAATAGTTTTCCGGAAATTTGTAACGTCCTCCTAAAGGTATAATTCTAGATACCACGTGTAACCTTACCCGCTCTTGATATATGAAACCCAACCAACCCCTTTGTCTCTGCAAACGCTAACTTAGATAAGTGTTTATTATGGTCGATTAGATTTTCTCCGACAGATAGCAATGATTTACTGCGGCGCCCATTCTAATAATGTATAATAATCCAACGTTACAGTGGCGAAATCGTGGCTCTAAATTCATCGAAATCCTCACTATTTCTAGAAAACGCTTTTCCGCGTCGAACTTGGAACGAACGCGTTCAAAGCCACCTTCTCCCCATAAAACGATCCTTCAAAGTGCAACTTTAATGGTCCCTCGAAAACCGTAGAACGGAGAATCGTCGCGTTGGTAACCGGATTTTTCGCCAGTTTATCTCCCAATATCGCCTAAATACCGGCACAAAGGGTCAGAAATTAAATATTACGGCGCATTATCCTAACAATGAGCGAGTTGCTCGACGAGGCGACTAAAGCCAAATGACCTTTTTGACACGGAACATCAAAGCTCCATCCGCACCGACCGTTAAGTGGAAAAACGGCCTAACATCACTTTTAAATCGGCAATTTACCATCATAAACGAAATTGTATTACGCAAATTTTTAAAGAAGATATCGCTTTTAATCTATGAGAGTTAGAAATCCTCAAACTTGAGAAGTCAGTTCGTGAAATTCAATCAATATACACGGTTGGCTTTAAACCGCGTCGCGCGATGCAAGCTTTAAAAATTCATTGCTCTGGATGCAAAACGCGAATCAGAATGAAAGTTTCACTACTTACAAAGTGCAAGGTGTAGTTTATAATTTCGGTAGATCCTGGATTTTACTTTAAAAATTCTCCAAGTTACAGAAGATTTCTTAAAAATATTCCCGGCACGATGTTTAAATACGAGGATCGATACGAATGCTTCAATATTTATTATGCGGAAGCTGTAGTTTATAATGCTGATGAGGAATTCGAGATTGTACTTTTAATTAGAGATGTAATCTTCAACTTATTTGTACTGGTCGTCTTTTCTTTGAAGTTGCTGTTAATTTAAAAAATAGAAAACAACGCGAAAATGTAGGTCGTCCTCGTTAGCGTGCGATTCTTACTAGAGGGGAAGGTAGTATTTGAGTAAACGTGTTTAATTTTGATTAAACGTGATAAGATGATTAATTCGTTACGTTTACGGACAGAAATATAATTGCCCGGTCTTAGCACAAGGGAGATCCCCCCCGATAAATGTTGGAGTATTGTTGCGTCGGGTCATGATTTGACATCTAACACCTCAAACACGCAACCGTTTTGTTCATCGATTTATTTATATTTTCTTTTAAGCGAGAGAAAATTCTTTTCCCTCGATTTCTTTAAAAGTGATCAGTTATATGTAACTAGACGTTGCTTGAGGAACTAGTCTCGGTAAAGCTGCTCGTGCTCGGAATAACCGAGAGGAATTCGAAATGAAATCTTCTTAACGTGCTCGGAAAACGAAATTACCCTGCCGCAATTAACTATTTTCCACTTGTGTACGTACAAATTTTTCCCGGTCGTGACTTCCCCTGATTTTTCACTACGGAAAACCTTAAACCGAGAAAGGACCTTAAACGGCCCGACCGTCACCGCAATCGAACCGGATCGTCGCTAATTTGAGGGTAGTTAATTAAAATTAGCCTCCAAACGCGCGGACAACCGGGAAACGCCGATAGATTGCGAATAAATACGGTATCAACCCGCAACGGCCTTTGACCGGATCCCGCAATTTGCTCAGTTTTAATTACGACCGCGGCCCATCGACTGTTGCGCTTCAAAAAGAATTGTTAAGTTATGCGTGAATATCTTCCACTCGAACCGCTCGCCTCCTGTCTAATTGCTCGCTCCGTCGACTTCCAAAGGAATAAACAAACTCATTAGACGCGCGCGGATTCTACATGCAATAAATTCAAAGGAAACCCGGAACACCGGATCGAATGGGTAACCGCCAAAAGGCTGAGACAAGGGACGAGGCGAAAAAAAAACCGCATTGAATTAAAACTTCATAATGCTGTTACTCGGAATGAAAGCGCAACACGGCCTACGGAATTGAATTTGCCAGACGCGAAAAAGATTCGAAAAAGAATACTAACAGTAGAATACGAATTTATTTGGTCGATAGCGCACTCGGTTTTTACGCGAGATGCACTCGACGGACGTTTCGCGAATCCTCTACTATAACGTTTTAAAATGATCGCGCTGGAATTTCATGGAATTTACCAATTATAAACGAAATGCCGCGGTTTATACAACATCAGTTCAATCTATCTCTTGTTCCCCTTTTTAATGTTAAATTATTTATACGTAATTTTAGTAAAATTAATGACCGACAATATACAAATGTAACGTACGTCCGGTTATATTAAGCTATACATGGTGAATTTATTTTCAAGAGGTGACCAACCATGTTAAAAAAATACTTAAATTTTAATCACTCCTTGGAAATAAAATCGCAAGAGATCTCATTGTGAAATTTATTTTTTAATCGCTATTACAACGAGGTGATTAGCATATTGCATGGTGGGCGTCGATTACGGCACGTCGTATTTCAGGTATTAAAAAGACAGTACACTAACGTTTTTATTGCAAGGATACGTCGAGGATAATCAGTTTATTAAAACGGGTACGAAATGGGTTGATAACACGTATTCGCGTGCAGTTTCGGGCGTAGGGTTTGTGTGTTTGGCGCTGGCAATTAGCCAGGGTCGTTTTGAAATATTCAGCGAGGCACCGAACAAGGGCGAGGTCTTTTAGTGCAACCATCGGGCTAATAAAATCCCATTGCGGGCCGTTTCTTATTTATACCTAACCGGTATTTACGTGCGCCGGGAAATTGATAGGTAATGGGCGAATCCTAAAGATTTTAAAACTCCGAGCGAACGGAAACGATAAAGGAACGAAGGTATTAGGAAATATACGTCGGCGGACGGCGCGTTTTGCAAACTGCAAACTCGAAAACGGTACACTATGCATAATTTAGATCATCCAACTTAGATATGCACATTTTAATTCCCGGCTTCGCCCGGCCAGGCCACTTTTTAAAATTAACGTCACAAAACGCTCGACGCTCCTTTCCGCCTCCTTCTACGGGCGGGATCGTTTACGCCGCCCCGGGCCGTTTTTGTGTACGGATCCGTTTTCGCTTTGATTACGGCAGGACAACTCTATTTCTCCTCCGGTCGGTACAGGCATTTCTCTTCGGGGCCGTATTTTATCGGAGATCGCCCCGCGCAAGCAAATCTTCCGCCATTCTCTAACTAAACGCTCCATCGCCACCGCTCCCCGGTGGGTTTTCCGCTTGAAGGTCTTCAAATGAACCGTCTTCCACAAAAAACCTTTACTCTGTACTAAACTTTTTTCTTATTTTCAAATAGACTATCAATCTTTTATGAATTTTTACTTACTTTCTGATTTATTCGTAACATAGACCAGGAAGTAAATACATTTTCATAAAGTACTTCCCTAGGTTAGTAAAGAAAATTTTATATGGTTTGAAATATGTCTTAAAAAAATTTTACGGATAATTTGGAAAGTCAGATAAATCGAACATCATAGTAAACAGTACAGTTTACTGTACTTCGACAATTTACTGTACCATAGTGAAAATAGAAGTTCATAGAGAGAAGGATGCAAGACCAAGCCCCCTTTCAATGACTCTGAGCTTAGCGAACGATTAAAGCTCGCGATTTAAGGTCACGTTATCTGTCAATGGTTTTCTCCCAAAACCTCCCCTCACTCACAAGGAGACCACAAGATGTTGTATCCACCGATTTTAATGAAAGTGGTACCAATCGATAGATATTCGTAGATAGATAGATAGATAGATAGATAGATATTTGTACATAGTACAAATGTGTAAAATATTAGGGCGCACTATTCAGCGATTCACGAGTAAATCGCGATTTTAGGTCGCAATTCAAGGCCACACCGCTTATATGTCAATGGTTGTACTCCTCCCGACCCCTCCTCCTGTTGACTCATCACGAATCGGCTTCCACATGCGGAACAAGATGGTCTGAACCTCATGACGTAACTGCTTTTTATTTTTAATATAATCAAAATTTTTAGTATTTCACTTTATTTCTTCTAATATTTTATTGTTATATGTTTTGAAAACAAATAATTCAACACACTTTTTCGTTTTTACTTTGATCTTTAATTTAAATTAATTAAAAAAAGAACCAGGGGCGGTCATAGAGGGAGTGGCTAACCGATGACGTAAAGTGGTGTGGCCTTAAATCGCGAGCTTAAATTGCAATTTACTCGCGAATCCCTGAATAGTGCGCCCTAATATTTTACAGATTTGTATTGTGTACTAATACCTTTGTATTGATTGATACCATTTTCATCAAAATCGGTGAATACAACATCTTACGGTCTCCTTGTCAGTAACCACGAATCGGCTTCCATATGCGGACCCAAATGGTTCGAATTCCGTAACATAATCTTTTCCCTTTATACAATTAGAATTCTTAATTTTCATTTACACATTTGTATTATGTTGATATCTATCGATTGCTAAAATTTTCATTAAAATCGATGAATACAAGGTCGTATAGTCTCTTTATAAGTCGATAGCTAAGGAACTTTTAGAACTTGATCGAGCCTGTATCAAGATTCCAATGGGTATCTTTACCGAGCACTGTCGCTTAAGGATGCTCTAGAACACATTAGGTTGTCCAGTGTGGTAAAGTGTCGTTTTTATCGTGAAGACGATGAAGGAGTAGTGCATGTTTTGTGCCATCCACCAGCGGTCAGCCGCATCAGATTTTCGAAACTAGAGACTCAGTTTATAACTCCGGCGGATCTAAATGACGTTTCACTTAACAGGATTTTGGCTTGTGTTAAGACAATTGGGTTATAAAGTGGAATCTACATTGTTAACTATCAGGGTACAATAGACCCTTTTAGTTGCTTTGCAAAGGTTGGTTTGCCCGCTAGTCAAATATATTAGCATATTCAATGTAATGTAATGTAACACTTATAGATTATGGTAAATATCAGTCTTGAAGATTTTTTTTAATTAATAAAGAGCATAGATTATTGTACTGTTTAATTCGAAAGGGAAATACGAAAAGGTAGAGTAACGTGAAAGTATCGAAAATCGTGGTTATCGTTTTCATCGTAACCATCGGTTTAACAATAATTGGTTAATTCGTTAGGTGATCGCGCCAGGCGTGGGTGAAGGGGGGTAAAATCAAAAGGTAATTCGATGGCAGGGCTTTACACACGGTCAAACGGGCGGAAGCCTTTCGCGCGGGCGAACTCGTTTCGAAAAAATCGAACGGTTTCGCGGTCGAGCGGCGGGCGAGCGAGAATTAAAATCGACAGTCCGGTCCTGGGCGGAGGCAAACCGTAGAGTTGAATAATAAGTCGGCTATTCTATGTATTCATATCTGAATAGTTTAATTTAGTTACGCGTTATGATTAGTGGGGGCGTGACGGTTTGCAATATTCATGAACACGAGCCGCCAGGGGGCGGTGAGGACGCCCCCCATCGGTGTATGCGACAGTTTTACGCGAGAATCTTTCCGTTTTAATTACGGAAATACCGGGCCGCGAGCAATTCGCGCCGTGTGCCAAGCGGACGTGTTATTTCGGGGAATACCCTCTAAGCCAACACTTAAACTCGCCGGGCAAATACGTAACACATTAACACAAACAGGGGTTATTAATTGTTCCCGGTTTATACCTTCCCGAGTTTAGTTGCGGTTAAACTCGCGTTGCAAAAATGAGACGCGAGCTGTTGATACGACAAACACCTGGAGGTCCGCGACGTCAACGTCTGCAATTCGTTTTCCTACTTAGGGGTGTTTGTATTTAGCATAATGCCGTAACTTCCAAAGTTGACATACCGTCTGCGGGATTTACCCGCGAACTTCGTTTAACGACCGTATTTCAAGACCATTGTGCTATCGTTACTTTTCTTTAAACTCCGAGAGGCGGAATTTATCACGTGACGCACTCGGTGGACAGATGATTAGTACTGTCAGCGTCGCGGCAGAGATATCCCGGAAATATGACCCATTTTAGCATTATCTTTGGATGAATGTGTCAACTGCCCCGGTCCTAACCCGTCGGTGTCGAGTTTCGAAGATTAAGGTTGCATTTTGATAAATATGCAACAGCCGCAACGAAATTATTCACCCTACGCGCCGCTAGGCGCCATCCTCTTGTCGACTTTCGTGTAAATTATTCCAAAATTCTCGCTAATACGTTTTCCTCTTTTCCAAACGGGTTTCCCGCCGCGGGAAAACAAAATCATTTTCAAAAACGCGCTCGGGCGCTTTGCAACGCCCTTTTTTCAACGTGCCTAACGGCGCTGCAACCCGATATTTATGGTCGCCAAGGGTGAACTTATAGGTGCAGGTGTATTGAAGTATTTCGCCATCTGCTCCCACCAAAAGGGTAAAATTCTGGTAAAACAAAAAAAATACGACCCCGCCGGACTCATAATGGCCTTTAAAACCTAAATTTACAACGGGGACGTATATAATCCCCTTCTATACTATCGATGAGAAGTAAATACAAGTGAGAACAATACAAAATTTACACTAAAAATATTTTTTCAAAAACTATTAAAAAAAATTTTAAATTAAATGCAATCAGGTTTTTTCTTGGTGGAGGAGCCGGGAAAATTGTTAATATATCAATCTCTTATAACACATTTTAACCCAAAACTTTTTAAACAAGACAAAAATAACAATAAAAACATCATTCTGATCAAAAAAGCTTAAATTAATCTTTAAATTTATTTTTTTAGAAATTCTTAAATATCCAATACACAAAAGCTTTTTAGTATAAACCGTTCCAAACAAGATAACAATATCACTGAAAATATAATTCACGAGAATTTAAAATAAATTCATAACTAAAAGGTTTAAATTAAGTGTAAGTTCTTTTGGTGGAGGAGCCGGTAAAATTCTCAATATATCAAAACCTTACAACGTCGTTTGGCATAAAACGTTTCTAGATGTACAAAGAAACTTCTCTCGAACGGAGTTGAAAGGAAAAGACGAAAAATGAAAAAGATTGGTTGCTTTTAAGAACCGTTGTCGCTTTTTTAAAATTAGGTACTTTTTTGAGATTATTGTCGCCGTTCTTGGTCAACAATTAAATTTCAATACGTCACATGGCGTTAATTCCGAAAGAATCGAGATGCAAATTTGCGGATTTTAACGAAGATTTAGTTACGTCCTCGTCGCTGATATTGCGATCGGATTAAAGGATTCTTTCGAAAGGTAATTACGATCCTCTCGACGTTCCGGGGAAAAAGGTTCGTTCAAAGTGGGAAAGAATTGAATGGGACAATCGTAAGTGACGCGGTGAATATTGGATGCGGTATAAACACCGAAATACCAAACGTACGTTTGTTATTTAAATATTTAACTTTATGCAAAGCAATTACAGATGGAATTTTTAAATCGCGAAACCGTTGTACCCGCGGAGAACAATGTGACGTTAAATTTGCAATCCGCGTGTCAATTGTTTAACGCCAATAACCGATGGCGTAATCGAATTTTATTTAAAGGGCGTCGGTCGGGTGGTTAATACTAATTTCGGATCGTATATTTCGCGAGGATTTTTTTCCCCACGAACGATTTAAAAAAAAACGGTACAAAAACGCCGTCGAAAACTAAATCAGCAATTAAAATGACTGTGACTATAATTTATATCCGATTCCCGAATCGAATTTCCGCAACCGTAACCAATAAAACGTTGTACATAATACCGGCATTTTGATTTTCAACCAAAAAGAAAATCCCCGACTAGAATAATTACGTCGATAGATTCTCTACTATTTAAACAAAAAACCATCCGCCCGTTTCATAAATTAAACTTATTGTTCTGAATTAATTAAATCCAAGCAATTCCCTCTCCGTTCGCACCTAAAGCTTTTGTTTACCGAGGATAATCCACGTTTACAATTAAAATAAGGAATATAAAAGGCGCGCAATTCATCCATTTTCTTAATTACAGAATCCGTTAAAGTGTCCCTCATTGCGAGCAGCTTCTTTTTTTTTTCTTTTCTCGAAAACGTCCCGACCATTGTAGCGGCAATAACAATGCCATAATCACGCCCGGAGACGCATCTGCTTGTATCCCGGCCCGGAAGTGGCAACAATAATCATCGAGAGCCGCCCTAACTTTAGATATTCATTATTAATAATGGACCCCGCAATTTCCAACTATTCTGCACTCGTTTTGATCCCAGTCGCCGATCGAATCGAACATTTTCCACAAAGATATTAAACGGGAATTCGAAATAGTGGTATCATTTGAAATATTTGTAATTCCTTTGAAAATAATTAAAATGAATTTGAGTTTTATGATAAAAAATAGAATCTCTAATGAAATCACACGATTTTGTATTCACCGATTTTGATTAAAGTTGTATCAATCGAGAGGTATCAGTAGATAGTACAAATGTGTAAAATATTAGGGTGTACTATTCAGCAATTCGTGAGTATATCATGATTTCAGTTCGCGATTCAATATATATTAATATATGTCCATATATGTCAATAGCACTGATCAACATTTTTTAGACCCACCGATCAGAAAATAGTTTCTTAATAATTCTAGGCGCGTTGATCTCAAATTTTGCCTCAGAATTGCTCCATCACATCAGGTCTTTGAAATATTCTAACTTAAAGATGCAAAAAAACTCGATTTTTAAACACGTTCGGTATTAAATAACAGAGCGAATAAATTTTTAATCACAAAATTCCATGCGGCACCTGAAAGTACCACTGATCCCGTTGAAAATGCATTTTGAATTTTTCGAATATCTTCATTTCTTCTTGAAGGAATGTAATTTTTATAACATCGCTTTTTTTCCGATCATTAACCTATAGAAGCAACAGAAATAGTCGATACAGTAGACCTGTAATGTCCTAACGTGCGTAATCTGTACAATTTAGATGATTTCCAGACAAGGATGACTTCAAAAAGCCACTGTGTTTAAAAAAATAAATAAATTTTGTTATATTTGTCCATGTTTTGACACAAAAAATGAGTGCAAATGGGATGAAAAAATGATGGAGTACTATTACTCAGCTTTAAAAAGGGAAGATTATTCTATATGTTGGGTTTGGTTCAACAAACGTGCTGGAGACAAGGATTTGGAAACCTAACATCTTTTTGAGACTACGACCAAATCTGCTTACTAGTCTACTACACCGACGACTACAACTAGGGGATTACAAAAAGAAATTTCTTTCATGAAGAAATTAAGATATTGAAAAAATTCAAAATACATTTTAAATGGGAAAAGTGGTACATTCGGATACCACATGAAGTTTTGTAGATAAAAATTTATTTGCTAAGTTGTTTAACTCGAAATATGTTAAAAACTCGTATTTTTTGCATCAATAGACTAGAATATTTTGAAATTCTGAGGTGATGGAAAAAATCTGAAGACATATTTCAATTCAGTGCGCCAAAACCTGTTAGAAAGATTCTATTTGATCTATGAGTCTCGCCTTTCATAAAATTTTGTAGGCCTGTGTAGTTAGCCTCCTCCCGAAACCGCCCCTTGTTGACTCACCACCAACCACCTTCCACATGCGGAACAAAATTGTTGGAATCTTGGAAAATAACGTTGAATAGTGAATCCTAACATTTCACACATCTTTCTCATGTACTAATACCTATCGATTAGTACTATAATCAAAATCGGTAAATGAAAGGTCGTGTGATCTCCTTGTAAGTGTTAATTAACAAGGATTTTTTTTTCTAATTTGTATAAATAAAATATTAGAATTTTTTTAAGTTGGTAAGAAAATTGTAAAATTGTAAGATTCCTTCGAACATTCTTTCAGCAGAGTTATATTTAGATTTATGAAACCAATACAGCTTTTGTGTACTACACCGACGACTACAACTAGGGGATTACAAAAAAAAGATTTTTTCATGAAGAAATTAAGATATTGAAAAAATTCAAAATACATTTTGAATGGAAAAAGTGGTAAATTCGGATACCACATGAAGTTTTGTAGATAAAGATTTATTTGCTAAATTGTTTAACTCGAAATATGTTAAAAACTCGTATTTCTTGCATCAATAGATTAGAATATTTTGAAATTCTGAGGTGATGGAAAAAATCTGAAGATATATTTCAATTCAGTGCGCTAAAACCTGTTAGAAAGATACTATTTGATCTATGAGTCTCGCCTTTCATAAAATTTTGTAGGCCTGTGTAGTTAGCCTCCTCCCGAAACCGCCTCTTGTTGACTCACCACCAATCGCCTTCCACATACGGAACAAAATTGTTGGAATCTTGGAAAATAACGTTGAATAGTGAGTCCTAATATTTCACAAATTTTTTCCATGTACCTATCGATTGGCACTTTAATAAAAATCGCTAAATGAAAGGTCGTGTGATCTTGTAAGTGTTAATTAAAATTCTTTTCCTAATTCGTATAAATAAAATATTAGGATTTTTTTAAGTTGGTAAAAAATTTGTAAAATTGTAAAATTCCTTCGAACATTCTTTCAGCAGAGTTATATTTAGATTTATGAAACCAATACAGCTTTTTGTGTCGTATCCATTAGTCGTTTTCTTTTTTTTTTTCACTATAGGGATGTCGATATCATTTCCTGTTTCCCTCCATTCATACCTAAACGTCACTTCTTTTCACATATTCCCTCGATTTTTTTCCCTTTTTTTTTCATTTTACTGGTTTTGTAGGAAAATCATGGAAGTAAAGCATTTTATATTAATACTTGACAAATCGGTGTGTGATATACACCCGGAATATTAAAAATGACATATCTCTAAACTCCAAAAGGTTTAGAATTATTCCGAATAGCTCTAAGAGATCATAAAATAGGCATTAAAAACCATTTCCCGTTGCAAGCGCATATTAAATTTATTACAAAAGCTTCATATACGACTTCATAAACTTATCCTCATTAAATTCATAAAGTTCGTTTAGGTGTTTGTATTAATTAAAAAGTTTAGTAAGGCGAGCACCTGCACGTTAAGGAGATGTTTGATAAGGCGTCGTTTAGAGGACGCCGCCGTTAGTCCTGTCATTTCTAGGACAAGAACTTTTAGAAAATAACACAGACGTCGGGTGTGAGTTTCTTAAAATAAGGTAATTTCGAACGAACGAAACGGCCTCTCCGTCATGGCGTCACTTGTGTACATTACCGCCGCCCTCCGTCGGCGTCGCCACTTATTGTTCGCGATACAAAATGTTAAATCATCTTCCACTCCGGGTCCACACGCATTAGTAGCCCACGCCATCTACTGGCGGCGGCGTCATTTCACCAACTACGCCGAGAAAACCTCGTATAACTTTACCGGCGACCTTATGTCGTTCGCTCACAAGGTTTAATATCGAACGCGATCGAGGAAATTATCTCGGTGGTAAATTTAAACACTTACCGTTTTCTTTAGAACATACTCCGCCTCTTTTCTATTAGTACCCTGAAAAATATTTTATAGAAAAAAATAATTAAAAAAAAATAATAATAAGAAAATAATAATAAAAAAAAAATAATAATAAAAGAATATTAATAAAAGAATATTAATAGAATACTTTAAAAAGAGAAGGTTAATGTAACGTGAGTATAACTTTTCAGAAATGTTAGTTATCGAGGTTACATGTCACGTTGTATACAGCGTAATTTGTATAATGCAACTAGATTGCGCGGAAAAGAAAATTAAAACATCGCGTTTCGGGATTATTTATGTATCCGACGGCGTACACATTAGCATATATTTTAAGATAATGGGCAGGTCGATTTCGTTTTACAATTTTAAAATTTATCGCACGTCTAAATAGCAAAACTTGGACCGGTCTTCCTGGGTTTTATATTCTCGGAAAATATATCTTGATATCCATTTAAATATAAGGCGCATGATAAAATGCGGCGCGTCCTACGTGGGCTACGGCTATGAGAATAATCTCTTTTGTTGCGGTCCCGCCCCGGTTCGCAGTTTCCCACCTTCGGTCGCCAGGTGGCGGCGAAAAACCGCCCGCGCCCGCCCCCAAGTGGCGAGTAATTTAATTTGGACGGAATCCGCGGAATTCGCACGCAACCCGGTCGGCAACTCGAAGATGAACTGATTTACGGCTGACATTTCAACATCGAAATACCGCGACATTAAAAACAGAATATTTGTTGAATATTCACCCGACGACGAACCGCAACCTTTCTCCAACCCCCAACACGTTCGGCTTACGTTTTTACAAACATCACGACATTTCCAACCCCTCAAAATAAAAGAAAAGTTACAAAAACTTTCTGTGTGTTTCGAATACTAAATCGATTAAAATTCTTTGGTGTTTTTATTTTTTCGTTTTTAATTTTTTTGTGATAATTACAAGAAATTTGCCTTTTATTATTAAAAAAAGAATGAATATGTGTTAACTTAACGTAAAACTTTTTACGTTTTTTACATTTTTTAATCTCTAAAAATAAACTCTATGATTTTTTTAAAATAAACTTTTTTTTAATTAGTCAATTTTCACCAAGTTAATTTTTTTATTTATTTTTTATTTTTATTTGGTAGTAATTGTAACTAAGTTGAGTTTTTTAAACTAAAATAAACTGCTCGTCAAAAAATTTTTACTACCCAGAAGAGATGGTCGCACGAACTTGAAATTTTTTCATGATCTGAGAATTCTAAATATATTTTTTGTTTGGTATTTTAATAGTTACACTTTTTTACACTGTATAGCAACAGTAATGATTACCAACAATCTAATCCTTTTCAAATTCTTTACTTGTGTCGCTTTTAAGCTTAGCGACCATCGAAATTAGCCTTACATTCAATTAAATCCTGTTAAAACAAACAGAATTGTGGGGACTTTTCAATTCCTCTAGTGATGGGTGTTCAATTTCTTATTGAAAATCATAATTGCTCGTCTTTGAAAGTATGATAATGAAACTGTCTCTAAAATTTCATTGAAGTACCAGATCGCAATAAGGCTTTTCTTAAATGAAGACTAGAAATTATTAGAGATTACACAAAACTGTATTTCACTCCATCATAACATCAGGTGTTAAGACAGAATAGATAATCAAATACCAAATTTAGTTCTTCAGCTCTAGATTTTCTGAAACGCAACTCCCATAAAATTGGTATAGAGAAAGCCAAATCTAAAGACGATTTGGTGTCATTCTTTTACATGATGCTTCCTCAACCTACACCACTCGGGTTTGATAGTTTGATGCTCTAGGATTAAAGAAGTCTAATTGGTCAAATTTGAATGAAGACTAGAAATTACCAATCTCCAAATCTACCCATCTTCCAACCTGTATTTACCCCATTATAGCACCAAGTATTAAGCCAGAATAGTGTCGATAAGCGAATTTCAAATTTAGTCCTTCAGCTCTAGATCTTCTGAAACGCAACTTTCTATAAAATTGGTATAAAGAAAGCCAAATCTAAATACGGTTTGGTGCCGTTCTTCTACCTGATGCTTCCTCAACCTACACCACTCGGGTTTGATAATTTGATGTTCTAGGATTAAAGAAGTCTAATTGGTCAAATTTGAATGAAGACTAGAAATTACCAATCTCCAAATCTACCCATCTTCCAAACTGTATTTACCTCATTATAGCACCAAGTGTTAAGCCAGAATAGTGTCGATAAGCGAATTTCAAATTTAGTCCTTCAGCTCTAGATCTTCTGAAACGCAACTTTCTATAAAATTGGTATAAAGAAAGCCAAATCTAAATACGGTTTGGTGCCGTTCTTCTACCTGATGCTTCCTCAACCTACACCACTCGGGTTTGATAATTTGATGTTCTAGGATTAAAGAAGTCTAATTGGTCAAATTTGAATGAAGACTAGAGATTACCAATCTCCAAATCTACCCATCTTCCAAACTGTATTTACCCCATTATAGCACCAAGTGTTAAGCCAGAATAGTGTCGATAAGCGAATTTCAAATTTAGTCCTTCACTTCTAGATCTTCTGAAACGCAACTCTCCATAATATTGGTATAAAGAAAACCAAATCTAAATACGGTTTGGCACCGTTCTTCTACCTGATGCTTCCTCAACCTACACCACTCGGGTTTGATAATTTGATCCTCTAGGATTAAAGAAGTCTAATTGGTCAAATTTGAATGAAGACTAGAGATTACCGGCTTGCAAACTGTATTTCCCCCATCATAGCACCAAGTGTTAAGCCAGAATAGCGTCGATAAGAGAATTCCAAATTTAGTCATCTTGCTCTAAGTCTTCTGAAACGCAACTCTTCATCAAATTGTTATAGACAAAACCGATATTCATTACTAAAGACGATTTGGTTTCATTCTTCGACTTGATGTTCCCTCAATTTTTAGAATTTGAGTCTGACAATTCGATGTTCTAAAATTAAAGAAGCCTGACAAACTGGTCAAATTTGAATGAAGACTAAAAATTACCGGCTTCTAAACTGTATTTCCCCCATCATAGCACCAAGTGTTAAGCCAGAATAGCGTCGATAAGAGAATTCCAAATTTAGTCATCTTGCTGTAAGTCTTCTGAAACGCAACTCTTCATCAAATTGTTATAGACAAAACTGATATTCATCACTAAAGACGATTTGGTGTCATTCGTCGACTTGATGTTCCCTCAACTTCTACCATTTGAGTCTGACAATTCGATGTTCTAAGATTAAAGAACCCTAACAAACTGGTCAAATTTGAATGAAGACTAGAGATTACCGGCTTCCAAACTGTATTTCCCCCATCATAGCACCAAGTGTTAAGCCAGAATAGCGTCGATAAGAGAATTCCAAATTTAGTCATCTTGCTCTAAGTCTCCTGAAACGCAACTCTTCATCAAATTGTTATAGACAAAACTGATATTCATCACTAATGACGATTTGGTGTCATTCGTCGACTTGATGTTCCCTCAACTTCTACCATTTGAGTCTGACAATTCGATGTTCTAAGATTAAAGAAGACTGACAAAGTGGTCAAATTTGAGTGAAGACTAGAAATTACCGGCTTCCAAACTGTATTTCCCCCATCATAGCACCAAGTGTTAAGCCAGAATAGCGTCGGTAAGAGAATTCCAAAATCAGTCATCTTGCTCAAAGTCTCCTGAAACGCAACCCTTCATCAAATTGTTATAGACAAAAGCGATATTCATCACTAAAGACGATTTGGTGTCATTTTTCAACTTGATGTTCCCTCAACTTCTACCACTTGAATCTGACAACTCGATGTTCTCAGATTAAAGAAGCCTGATAAACTGGTCAAATTTGAATGAAGACTAGAAATTACCGGCTTCCAAACTATATTTCCCCCATCATAGCACCAAATGTTAAGCCAGAATAGCGTCGATAAGAGAATTCCAAATTTAGTCATCTTGCTCAAAGTCTCCTGAAACGTAACTCTTCATCAAATTGTTATAGACAAAACCGATATTCATTACTAAAGACGATTTGGTTTCATTCTTCGACTTGATGTTCCCTCAATTTTTACCATTTGAATCTGACAACTCGATGTTCTAAGATTAAAGAAACCTGATAAACTGGTCAAATTTGAATGAAGACTAGAAATTACCGGCTTCCAAGCTGTATTTCCCCCATCATAGCACCAAGTATTAAGCCAGAATAGCATCGATAAGAGAATTCCAAATTTAGTCATCTTGCTCAAAGTCTCCTGAAACTCAACTCTCCATCAAATTGTTATAAACAAAACCGACATTCATCACTAAAGACGATTTGGTGCCATTTTTCAACTTGATGTTCCCTCAACTTCTACCACTTGAGTCTGACAATTCGATGTTTTAAGATTAAAAAAGCCTGACAAACTGGTCAAATTTGAATGAAGACTAGAGATTACCGGCTTCCAAACTGTATTTCCCCCGTCACAGCACCAAGTGTTAAGCCAGAATAGCGTCGATAAGAAAATTCCAAATTTAGTCATCTTGCTCTAAGTCTTCTGAAACTCAACTGTCCATCAAATTGTTATAAACAAAACCAACATTCATCACTAAAGACGATTTGGTGCCATTTTTCAACTTGATGTTCCTTCAAATACTACCACTTAAATCTTTGTCAGATTTATCAGATTTGTCAGATCTCAATACTCTGAGATTAAAGAAGCCTGACAACATTTTCAATATGGTGCTAAACCATAGAATTTTTCGATAAATTATTCACATCGATACCTCACGTTCCAAAAGACTTCTCAAATTAGCCTCCACTAAGTTGTCTAAAAGAATTTTACTATGGCATTTGATGTGACGCTCATTGTCAGTCTATTTTACCGTTTATTCATCATTTGTGATCAACTACTACTTCTATGGAGTGTTTACCAAACTTTCCGTCAAGACACTCCACTCTTGAATGATTGTAAAGTCAGTTTGACTCAATTTCTTGAAATTTCACGAAATAATATTGAAAACCTTATGCATTTTCACAATTCGGCTCTCTTTAAAAAGGATTAATTGAATGTGACTTATTTTACATTAGTAGACACGAGGCATAACACACCCACATACATAAGTCAAAGATTTGGTAAAGTCTAAATTGCCAGTAATCATTTACATAGCTACTAAAATTCGCTGATTAAAACTCAAGACCAGTGATTAAAATTTTTATCATTTACCACTTCGCTTGAGATGTACATATCATCAAAATTTCAAATTCGTAAGACTATTCCTTCTGGGTATTGCAGTTTTTTTATCGAGGAATGTAGAATATCAAATTTAATTTAAAGTATAAAATTAACAATTATAATAATTAATTTAAATGTTGTAATTCAAACCTAATTTAATTACGAAAAAAATTCTTACTGTGTTATGTATGATTTGTAACGTTCGGACGAGTTGTTTGATCCACGATACGGTGACGGAATTTAAAATTATATTTGCATGGTAACCGAGTTTCTGGTTCGAAACGAAATACGGTCGCATGCGTCGAAGAGGATAATTGGTAAAGTGCGTTTTTATTAGCGATCAAATAATCGCTAATTAAAATGAATTAAAAAGAGTTTTTCCAATTGAGAATTAATTAGCAATTAAAATGTTTATTATCCGACGCGATTTACAATGTCATATACATCCGGACAATATGTAATGTTCTCATTTGCATTTGGTTTTACCTTTGTGAATTTAATATAAACCAGAAATCGTTGTGAAATTATCATTTTCCGGAAGCAAAATACCCGTTTACGTAATGAGATACAGAAAAAATCTTAATTTTTATAATAAGATTTTTCCGGAGGAATTTCCCTCGTGGAAAATCTATACGCAGTTATTCATAATTGAAAATTAGTCAACACTGTAAAGTGTCAGAAGCACTGATAAAAACGGGGGATTAATTTCCCCCCTTCGGGGGTTGCCTCGCAAAAACTTCCAGTTTGGATTTTACATAATTAATCACTTCATCGGACAAATAATTAAAAACTCCGCAGACGCCTCCGTCTGCTAAGCAGGACGAATCTGAGGCCTCGCCGCCTCAAGACAATTAAGAACTCGGGTAAAAAAACGTCCCAATTGGACTTTTTGCTTTCCGTTATTATTTTGTAACGAAGTTTCCCGGACAAAACAAAATTTCGAAAAGAAGTTCAACTCGTTTAAAAGAATTACGATAAAAATTTTTATTAAAAAAAATTTTAATTTATTGCCATTAAATGAAAGAGTCAACAAAATATAAATTTTCGTGTCGCGGCGTAAACAAACGAATTCATGTTGTATTTAAATTTTTAAACGAGTTTAAATTGAATATTTAAAAATTTTATTCGCGGATGCCCCTCGATATTTTAATTAAATAAATAACGTTTTGACGTTGAATCGTTGATTATATACGCGACTCGTAGAGGAATCGTTTTTGTCCTTAATTAGAAACCGTGATAATATATCACGGAGATTGGTATAAAATGCGAAAAGGTTATTTATAAATAAAGCGCTATCCGGGTCGCGCGGCAATAAATAATTGAGATTAATTACTTCCCTGACAGTCTTTTATCGGCGCTTTTCCATCTATATACAGGTTTAGACTTTACGAATATGGTACTTGCGCTTGTTTGCATTATCCAAACATACATTTTCGTTTTACAACCTCGCGTATGGTATTTATAAATATTAACTCCATTGACCTCGAACCTGAACAAATTCCGAGGGACTATTTCGTTCCTCCGGTCCGCTTCGGAGGGTTCGCGACGATAATTCGTATCGAAACGTCCATAATTTGTCGAAAAGAAAACGTCCCGGTCCAACGGCAGGAAGTAAATCGCGGTGACCTCGGCGTCTGGGGCGGAAATCGGCGAATAACATTCTTTTTTCCGCCCCTCGGTTGTCAATAACTGGCACATTGAGGTGTCACGGCCTGCGCCGAAGTGTGCGGCTGATAAATAGTTCGATGGCTTGTTCTACCGACCGGGAATGACGTTTTCATCCCGACCCAAAATGCGAAATTTTGATAAAACTTTCACGCCGTAATGGGAAACGTTCCCCATTTTTTTTTTTTTCCTTTTTCGGTCGGTCTTGCGAAGGAAATGGGTTTTTGTTGATATCTATCAACGGACGCTACAAGAATTATAATTCTAGATATTAACAAGAAATTAAAAAAAAAAGTTTTTTAAAATTGGAAATTTTTTTAAACAATTAACTAACCCAACTTTAAAAAAGTGACCAACTTTAAAAAATCGTACAGGACTAATTGTAATTATTACAAAAAAATAAAAATTTAAGCTTGCACAAAGCTATACTTTAAAAATTCGCCCAAATATTTCAAAGGCAGAATTTCCATCTTCCATACCTCTCTTATTAAATGAGCTCTTACGATGATTCTTTCATTTGATAGAGGTCGATTCTCACTTGCGATACACTCAGCTGTGCAACACGGTGGGACTCATCGATGCAAATTACCTCTAGGAAATCATATCATTGATTTAAATGTATACGTTCTCACTTAACGTTGCACGATACGTCGCATTGTCGAGCGACGTACTATAACCTGAAATGGAGCTGCACCATGAAGAGAAAGATGAAAAAGTGAGTCCCCTCTCCGTAGCAAAGCCGAGTGCTCTTTCATCTTTCTCTTCATGGTGCTGCTCCATTTCGGGTTATAGTACAGTTCCACACACGAGAACTTGCGGCTGAGTTAGCCACGCCTACAGTTGCGCAGTGGACAACAGTAACTTCAGACTAGCACGTTTCATTTAAAACGTTGAGTGCCATGTCAGTCATCGATGACTGACACCGAGCTTGCCATTCAGGCCGTCAGTAATCAGTGACTAACACAACTTCTCGTTCAGACCGAAAGTGACTGACAGCGGCCTGACGGGTAAGTCGTTATAAAACCGCGTGGCACTCAACGTGTTAAACGCAGTCGCTCACAGTAAAGAGATCTGAATATACCAGAGTCGTCTTAAGTATTAAGTATAAAAAACGGTCCGAAAAAGCTCCATAACTTATTTATTACTGAAAATATTGGCCTTTTCCTTTTTTTAAGTTAAAGCTGTAATGGTACTACACATTTTTAAAATATAGCGGCTTATATACAGGTGTCCCAAAATTACAAAACATACCAAAGTTACGATTCTTTAAATGGAATGTACCCGATTTTATTTTATTTTTGGATTCTATGCTGCAATACGATTCACTTTTATACAGGTCGTTTTTCTCTAAACTGCCGCTAATTTGATTTATAACACTTTTTTGTCAGAATTTCCAAATGCAGTAGTCTGTTAAAAAATTCTTATTTTCAATATCCTTGCCTTGTTGTCAAATTAATTGACTCGGTTTGATTGTTGAATGTTTGTTGGATTTTTAAAAAGTTTACTCAACGATCTGTTTAGTCGCATTTGTCTCCTGCGATTTTTTAAGAATGATAAATTTAAAATATCGAAAACTCATTCGTTTTTAAATGGTAACCCCTATTTGTTATCATATTGGTCAAAAGTTATTCTGACATGCTTATTTTACCTTATTATGAATGAAAAGTTTGTCAAAATAATTTTTGATCACTACAATAATAAATCGGTACAATAATTTGACTCATCATGTTTAAAAAATCTCACTAGACAAATGCGACTAAGCAGGTTATTGAGCAAACATTTAAAAGATGCAGCAAACATTTAGCAATTAAACAACGTCACCTACTTTAAGGTTAAGCCAAAAATTTGACAGAAAAGAATTTTAGAACAGACCACTGCATTTCGAAATTCTGGCAAATAAACTGTTATAAATCAAATTTCCTGACAGTTTAGGTAAAAATGACCTCTATAAAAATGAATTGTATTTTACCATAGAATTCAAAAATAAAATAAAATCGGGTACATTCCATTTAAAAAATAGCAACTTTGGTATTTTTTGTAATTTTGAGACACCTGTATATAAGTGGCAATATTTTAAAAATGTGTAGTACCATTACAGCTATAACCCAAAAAAAAAAAAGAAAATTGTCAATATCTCCAACAATAAAGAAGTTATGGAGCTTTTTCGGACCGTTGGGACACCCGGTATATATATATTTTTTTCGGGAAATTTATGGAAAAAATAGATTTTTGATGGATTTTCGCATGTTGTCATTTTTCTCGAAAATTTCAAATGACACCCCCCTAAAAAATTACGACGTTGTATAGCCAAAACTCTAAATTTTCCATTGGTATTAAAAAAATCACACATTGCATAACAAAATTTCGGAGAAAAAAGGAATTTTATCGCAAATGTCGGGAAACGTTTTCCGTTCCCAAGTATGCCATGAAAAAACAAAAGATAGGTGATTGTCAAATTAAATTATTAGACGCCAGCGGCAGCCATAAGTCATTTTTGGTAAACGTTCTAAAAATCTTCCGAACTCAAGAGGAAATGGTTGACATGATATCTATTCTTGGAGAATGTATATTAATATGCAAAATTGGCATATCAAATTGTCTGAAACCGGCCCTGGATAGCACACTGCAGCTAAAGAGGCACGCGTAATTTTATCTCTATCAACCCGAATACTTTCTCGCTGTCGCGCAGTTTTGTGAAATCTCAGCCGCAAGTTCTCGCGTGTTGGACTGTAAGTGAGAACGTATCCGTTTAAATCACTGATATAATTTCCTAGCGACAATTTGCATCGATGAGTAGCGCCGCGTCCCATAGCTGAGCGTAGTGCAAGTGAGAAGCGACCTTTACTTTGAAAATCTACTTTCTAATGTGTTATAATAACCTCTAAGTACTAAGAACTTGGAAGCTATGTCTTAAAAATTAGCTCAAACATCTCCAAAACAGATTTTCCATCTTCCATAACTGTCTTATTAAATGAGCTATCGCGATGATTCTTTCATCATTTCATAGAGGTCGCTTGTCACTTGCACTACACTCAGTTGAGCGACGCGACGCAACTCATCGATGCAAATTGTGGCTAAAGAAATTATACCATTGATTTAAATCTATACGTTCTCACTTAACGCTGCACGATGCGTCGCTTTGTCGCACGACATAAGTGAGAACGTATCCATTTAGATCAGTGACATAATTTCCTAGCAACAATTTGCTTCGATGAGTAGCGTCGCGTCCCATAGCTGAGCATAGCGCAAATGAGAAGCGACGTTTACTTTGAAAATCTACTTTCTAACAATGTGTTATAATACCTTCTAAGTACATATTAAGAACTTGGAAAGCTATGTTTTAAAAATTAGCTCAAACATCTCCAAAACAGATTTTCCATCTTCCATAACTGTCTTATTACATGAGCTATCGCGATAATTCTTTCATCATTTCATAGCATTGAAAGTTTACTTTCTAACAAGGTGCTATAATACGCTCTAACATTAAAAACTTGGAAGGTATATTTTAAAAATTAACTCAAACATCTCAAAGACAAATTTTTCATCCTCAATAACTCTACTTTCTATTTTATTATTTTTATTTTTTTTAATTATTTTTTTTTTGGTGATAATTTGGTTAAAATTACAAAACAAACATAATAGAATAAGAATTTTTCTGGTAATTAGATTACGGTAGAATTTACATTTCACGCTTAGCTTCTATTACCGATTTCGTTTTCACATGCAAATTTTCCCCCCGTTAAAATTCCTCGCTTCACTATAAATGTAAAACTAGAACTCGAAAAGTTTGGCAGTTCTTAGGCTTTCGTACTTTTCGCGCGAACTTTAAAAATCTTATAACGGTAAGTGGGTAATTCCAATAAATACAGGGCGGCACTCCCAAAAATTAGACGTTGCCGACGTAGCCTCATGAATATTTTACTTTCACCGTTTTGTACCGGAATCAATTTCCCCGTCCGTCTTCAACGTCAACGTCGTTCCGTATAATATAGAATATTTTATTTTTTACTTATCTTTTCGATCGTCCTTCCTTTTTACATTTATTTCATTCTGAAACAATACTTGAAATTGAATATTTCGTAGATATTGTGGATTTCAAGTCCTCGGAGTAATAAATCACTATATTGATTGTATTACTTCAACGCGTTGGTTTAGATCAAAGCGCCATAAATCAGTTTAAATCCTGCCGCGCTAATAGAACTAAAGCTTTACACTTGAATAGAGAAAAATCAGTTTCGCTGATGCGATCGAAATTCCTCCGGACCCAAACCCGTACCTTTCCTTTTGCTAGGCTCCCTTTTCGACGCGATAAAGAATAGGAAACTCTCGGTCCACGGGCCGTTGATAAATGTTCCCTCCGCGGAGTTTTAAAACTTTGGAACACATCGCCCGACGCGACTTCTAGATGCTAAACTTAACGCCGTTTGATAAGTAAATATTATTTTTACGGCGCGCATTTGTATTCGAAACTTTTGAAATTCTTACTACCAGAAGATCAAGTTCGTCTCGATCGCGAGAAAAATCACTGAGAGACCGAATCTCCCAAATACCAACTTTCCCGAGGGATTTAGACGGTTTGAATTAAATATTACCTTCCTCCACTCAAGGTCGTTTCAAGGACGGGATTTTAAAACACGAAATTCAAACTTTTCCCCGGGTAGTTTTACTGAATAAATAAATTATCAGTAATATTCGTGTCGATTACGGGATTTTACAAAACTATTCATTTACCCCGATCCACTCGACACGGTTAAATTTAATGTAAATTTTAATTAAGTACTTGTTTTGTCCGGCCAGGTATCATATTTTCACCCCGAACCGTTCCCGAACCGAACGCTGGAATAATGCTTACCTAGTATTGACTTTCTATTAACGGTACAAATTCGGCGCGAACCGACGATGCAAAAATTCCATCAATACGTACGCCAAAAGAAATCGCAATTGAAACTCGCAAATAAAAAGGGCCATCTATAATAAGCACCGACAGTCGAAACCAATAAATAACGAATTTCAATTATCAGTACTTATTAATTTGTTATTTCTGTTTTAATTTCAACCGTCGCCGTCGGATACAATGGGACAATTATTAAAGCAATGCTTTTACAAAAAAAAGTAATATTATTTTAAACCACAATAACAAATTTTATTTTTGAATTTTATTTCATTTCTGTCATATTCTTCAAAACCTAAGCAATTAAGGCTGTGGTCTTACGGTCATCGAGTTTCTCAGGGGCGCAGGAGACGGACGCGCGGGAGTGAGAAGGTGGACCTTAATTCTGGGCTACGCTCCGCCCTTTGTAGATAACAGACAAAGGATTTATATTCGAAACTCATGTGTTTATTTATCTTTTGTCGAGAAGTGAATACATGAATCGAGGTTCAGTTCGTTTTAGTAAAGTAGAAAAAGACGGAAACATTAGATGTATCTTTCTTACTAAATTCTAATAAGATCCTGACTTATTTTAGTATATGTAATAAATACTGTGCAAAAAATTAAATGTTTTAAAATGGTACAGCAGTTCGTAGTACAGGTAGGATAATCGACTGTACTGTACTGGTGGGCCAAATTGGACACTTGTAAAGGGACACCCCTGTTTCTATAAGAAAAAGGGTAAAATAATATTGGTGTCTTGCTCCATGTTTATAAGAAATCGAATAGTGAAAACCGCAAATTGATACCTCTTACGGTTTCGGAAATACAGGTGTTTTTCGAAAAAGTGCATTTTTTAAAAATCTCCATAACTTCTTTTCTATTGGATAATGCTTGATTCTGTGAAAAGATTCCCGAAACAACTTTTTATGTAGAATTTGTGGGTGTAAATTAGATTTTTTGTAAGCAATATTCTAATAGATGCAGACAAATATTTCTTTTTCAAATGGAACACCTATACATTTTTGCATATTCGACGGGAGTTTAAATTGCCTTTCCAAAAGTGTGCCACACATGATACCTTGCTTGCGATATCACTTAGCCTTTTTGGTTCAGATTATGGATTCAAACAATCTAAATTTCTTTAACATCGAGAAAAATGAGTTTAAACGTTATCTCCTCTCTGTATATCGTTTATGTAAATACAACCTCTGCATTTTCTCCAGATTCTCTGAAACAAATTATCGCATCTATCCCATTTTTCAAACTTTATAGGCATATTTTTGGAAAGGGAATTCTAGGCTTTCGTGTAATATGTAATGATATAGTGTTCCATTAAAAAAAACACTTTTATGTATGTAGCTATTAAAATATTGCTTACAGAGAAAACTAACATACACCGTCAAAATCTACATAAAAAGTTGCCACGAGAATGTTTTCACAAAATTAAACATTTTCCAACAGGAAAAAAATTATGAAGACTTCAAAAATGCACTTTCTCGAAAAGCATCCCCAATATCTCTGAAACCGTAAAAGACATCAATATGAGGTTTTCAGCATTCGATTTCTTATAAAAATCGAGCATCAGTTACCGATACTGTTTTTCCTCTATTTCTTATAGAAACAGGAGTGCCCTTGAAAAGTTACCAATTTGGCCCAGTTGTACATACTTTTTCTGCTACGTGTAGTATATGTAAAGAAAAAGTTAGTGTTCAAAATTACAATATCGAACTTTATTTTCATGAGGTCGAGGTACTTATATAACAAAAAGATTAGTAAAATTGTGAAATGAACTTTTCATTCATTTTAGTTTACTAAAATTATAAAATTTTTAGAAGCAATAAAATCTGTGAATTCCAAACTCGAATAATTCTCCAAAGTATTTATCTCCAGAAATGCACAACGAAGCAGAATCGACTTATACAAAAAACTTGTTTGTTTACTTACGGTACCTACTCAACTCCGCCGGTCATACCACGTGGTCAATCAGGGCGGAGCTATCTAGCGAAATTGAAAAATATTCCCAAGTTTGTACCGTGGGAATTTCCAAAATTTCTCGCTTATCTTTTAAAATATCAAAAAACGGTAAATGGAAAAAATATATCTTGAATATTTATCTATTCATGCAAATAGCCCTTTTAAAAACCTTTCTTAATAATCTCAGTTATTAACAATAATTTATAAAATATCTCTATTTGCATGTCTAGATTTTTCACTTTTAGACAACTTTCGTTGGATTTTTTTTTGATTTATCAAACGGTTAACGCGAAATATTGGAACAACTTTTTCGGGCCCGAGACCACAGCCTTAAGTAATGAGAATTTTGGCTCAAACAGTCGCATGCGCAGACTGTGAATAAATGGTGTGCAAGCGTGAAACAGATAATAAGATTGATTTAGAGGTCTAATAATGAAAATTGTTAGATCTAATTTCAAATTAGAAACCTTTTAACTTTAATATTAAATAAATAAAGAAATATTTAAATTTTAATAAATTCGAAAACGATGGAATCAATAAATATTTTACCACAAACGTTCCCATATGTTTCTTAGATTGTTTAAAATATTATAAGCCTGACGCTAAGTTTACGACCTCTAACTCCAAAGAGGAAAAATATAAATACGGTCAATTTCATTTTTGAAACCTTTAACTTTTAATATTAAATAAGTAAAAAATTATTTAAATTTTAGTAAACTCGAAAACGATAGTTTAAATATTTATTTCACCACAAACGTTCCCATACGCCCCTCATATTGTCCAAAATGTCATAAACCTGACGGTTTCGAAACGCAAAAACAACAAAGCCTCGCAGGACCGATGTCCAATCGATTTCATCCCGAATCGTGCCATATATTTAGAGAGCATCGCTCAACTTGTATTTATTATGGAACAGGGAGGGAAACAAAAAGAGCCACGCCCTCATCTGAGCTAAAAATTAGCACCGCTTTTACAGGTAATGGAAATATATGGTAGCGATAAGGGGTTGACAAATGGAAAGCCATAATGGGACGAATGCATATAATCTTTCTGTTGTACTGATTATACCCGCTCACCTCCCATTGTGCTCTCGACTCACGAACTCGTTTAGTTTTAAAACGTTCACATTTGGATATCTGCGAAAAATAATGACCGACCCATCCATTTTTCGCGGAGATGAAGTTCCAGAGTTATGGAGGCTATATCTACGACATTCCTTCGCCGTGTCTCCGACGGTCCTCCGGGGAACCGCGTAATTACAATCGGCCCCACACGACATTCGCCCCCCTCCTCCACCAACCTTAGATCTAGGAGACAACGAAAATCATTTCTTCTTCGTACTTCCAAGAGACCTTGCAATCAGAATTAATCTCTCAGAAAGCCGAGCCTTCAAAATGGTTTTTAAAATACAGGTCGAGATGAGATGCGGAAAAAGTAACGATACAAAGGCAAACAAAGGGCCAATTAGTAAAGGATTTCGCTTTGGATCAGGCATCATCGTTAAAATTGAATAGGGAGTTGTCGATAATAAAGTTTCGCCCCGGTCGGTCCAGGTAACAAGTGCAATGTCAAATTGGAATTTTTGTGGTGATCTCACGGGAACGGCGTTAGCCAAAACGACCGATGCGTACGTGACGAATTGACGGCTATAACCGATAGTAGTCCTAACTAGACAATTTGTTATACGGGGACATGAAAGGTAGCTTTTTGCGGCGAAGCATAATTAGAAATTGTTTCGCGCTGCCTACGTCGGAAACAATATCGATTGTATTCGGTAAAGCCGGTTCTATCCGTCGGTCGACGTTCAAAAGCGATCGCGACCGAGTGATTTTATTAAATTTCGTAAAAAAAGGGATCGCTGTTTATTTGAGTTTACGGATCTGTAGCGAGTCTATTGAAAGTAGGAATCCTTTGAGGAATCCTCTCAAAATACTTTCCCAACTCGACCAACTCGATATTAGCGATATTCTAGTAGAAATTATGGAAATCGTATGCGGCGTTTGGCGTTCGGCATATTCTCGAGGTTGAATTGTCATGACGTTGGCGCCGTAACGGATTTATGTCTGTTTCCAAATATCTGCGTACTAACGAAGTCCTAATTTATAGGCCGCACATTCGCCAGCGTTAAACGCGAAAACCGACGGAGGCAGACACGAGCGCGAGCGCGAGAGCACGGGCACGTTTCAAAGCCTGATGATGTTTGAATTGAGGAGATTTTGTTAATAATGTTGATGGAATGGGCATTAAGCACCGATAGCTCTGTTTGTCGCGTTCGCGAACGCCAAACCGAAGCCAAATCCTCTATAATGGCGATCGCCCATTTATCACGGAAAGAGTCATCGAGGAAACACATTGACAGCTTTGGCAGATGTTTTTCAGCGAACCGGCGCGAGAGATTAATTTGCGAGAAAATCGGAAATCACGGTTGCTCTCCGGCATTAATCGGATTTCCGCGGTACGCACCGAAGCGCCCGAGTAGATGGCGTCCCGATTATACGGAAGCTCCCGCGAAAATTTTGTGCTCTCATAAACGCTCTACTTTATCAGCTCGCATTAAAAATAATGCAATTTCACGGCGGCGAGGCCGCCCGGAATAAAAATCTCCCGGCGCCACCTACCGAGACTGGCAACCATCATGATTTCGCCCCATTCGCGCTACGCTCCCATTTATGTTATTATTATTTTTATCACGCCACCGTTAAAAACATCTCGTACGCCGTAAATCGCGGTATAAAAGCTTCATTCGATGAAACGTAATCGAATTACCGGATCGGACGTCAAAAATACATTTTTGACATTTAAATTACACCATATTTTTAAGTATAAAGGTAAAAGGATCGCGATACCGTCACCGTTGGATGCAAGGCGTTTAATAAGGGAAGGATTAAGATAAGAAGCTTTACGCTAACGCCGGCATTAGAGCAAGTGATTCGAGATGCAAAGCACCTCCTACCAACGATTTGATCCACCCTGTCTTGGCTAATCGAAGGCTATACGTGCTAACTTCGCTGTATGCTCCTGTTTATTCCCGTTCGCTATTTGCCGTGTACCCCCCGACCAATTACCGCCGTTTACACGCACCAAATAAACCGGAACGGAGTATAACGGAATTTTCAAAAAACGAAACTGTCAAAAACTTTCCTCCACCTATATGAAATTGATTTCCGTTTGATATTTCTCACCGATTCCAACTTCCTTACGGTTAGGCGTTTAGATAGAAACATCAAGAACTCTTTCGAGATTTGGAGAAGTTTTCGTTTAACTCCCTTTCTTGTTTTTTTTTTATCCGCAAGGAAGGGTGGAATACGTAATAAACTGGATTTCTTATCTCGTCCCGTCATCCGCCCGAAACGTGTTAGCACTAAAGGTCGCGACGAGCCTTGTTTTGCCACCTGCTTGATCGCCCGAAACTTAATATTTATTGCGCGGCGGTTAATTTACCTCCGACCATAATTTCTCACTAATGGACTGCTTAAAGTTTTGTGCTCGCCGATACCGCCGCCTTAGGTAACGCTCTCCTTCTTTCGATTTATTTACCCGTCGGGACTGAAAACGCAAAACTATCATCTTCAAGATAAAATTAACGCAAAAGTTACACATGGAGATATATTTCATTTTAATTCTGTGACAAGTAAAATGTTGACATAACGAATCAATCTCTTCTTCGAATGAGGCTAAGCCTTGTTTTTAAAATTTGTACATTTTTAAATGCTTTTCAAGTCCCTATTAAACTAACAAGGAAAGATCCCCAACCCGAAAATTCAAAAAATTATGAGAATAGGAGGATACGTAGAGTAGATTATTATGCAATTTTCTTTTCCTGCCCAAATTCGGTTTAAAGGGGTGATATCAGCCCCTAAAGGTTTCCGCTATTTTTGAATTTTATTTTTAGAATATAAATATAATATATCGAAAACGAAAGGAGATACAGAAAAAAGTTTTAGTAAAAAATTGTAGGCCTTAAATAGATCTATTAAACGGCTACAAAAGGCACTAATTGTTTATAACATTTGTTATAAACAAAAACATTATTATTTGTTAGCAATAAAACTTCAGTCTGGATTTTATAATCAAAATTAATGCGATACGTGAAGACAAGTACTGTAGCACTTGGTTTTGTTGTCTGTTTTCGATTCAAAGAGATGATATCAGCCCCTAAAGTTTCCCCAATTTTTCAGTTTTATTTTTTTATTTCGTGTATGAGGGAGGGTGCAGAAAAAAGTTATAAGGAACAGTTGTTTATCTTAAGTAGACTTATTAATTAGAATCTTCCTAACTTTGAATTTCCGTATGATTTAAAAACTCGAGTATGGCGAGTAATTCAAAATAGTCGAAAAGGCAAACACACATAATAATGTAAGGATCTGCCGTATCTGGGTGTGATTTGGGCTTATCGATCGATATAGTTGCGTCGAAGGCGTTAACGCATTCAAACATTAAAACTGTTAAGCCCCACCCACGCAGGACGCGTACGGGCCTACATCAAAGGACCGGCAAGTTATTGACATTTGATGTAAATGGACTATGGGATACAATTGCGGCCGGCCCTATACACACCGAAATAATTAGTTTATGGGGCGAGATTTACCGCGCCCGATCGGCACCCGATCATCTCCCGCCCCATTTTTGCGGCCACCTGTTGTTAAAGATGATTAAACAGCCGCCCGAAGTCGGGTCGGCTTCATCTGGATTTAATATCGCCATAATGGTTTCCAATTTTTGGCACGGCAAACCCCATCCCGAGCTCCTCTAAATGCATACCGTTGTTGCTGCCACGTACACTGCATCTATCGCGACGTTACTTTAACGTCACGCCGTTTCCGTTTTATGGCTTCCGGTATTAACATTTTTTTCTTATTTTTATGTGGGAACGACGTTGTCTCAAATTGACGACAATTTCTTATATGTGCTCGCATGCGCACGCGGTGGTACGCGTGCGTAAAACGGTTCCTTTAGCGTCGTCATCCAACGGTGAATATAAAATAAGATTTAATATTATGCTCGTATAAGAACGACAAGAGGTATCAGTTTCTTTATCCCTTTAATTAAGGTGATAAAAGGGTAATCCTGACATTTGACTAGAGAATCCTGTGATGATAGCCTTTGGGAAACTGTAGAGGTCTGTTTTGGGAGGTAGGGAATGAGGAATGGAGATTGTTGATTGTTGATTGTTGTCCCGTTAAGTTGGTACCGGCGCGGTGGTCTGGCGGGTAAATTGAATACACCCTGGGGCCATAAGATTCGATTTCACCGTAAAGGGCGGCGCGCGTTTATGCCTTTTAAAAGCCGGAATAAAACTGTGCCGCCCTGATTTATATCTCTCGGCGGGCGCTTTCAATTCCGGATTTTATTCTTAACCCTTACCTAAGATATTTCCAATATCATGCCGGAAACCGGATCCGCGGTTCCGGAGGCGGGGGTAATCTATTTTGACCTCATTTTTGCGCGCCCACTTTGCATTTTTATCATCCGCTATCTTTAAATCGTTCAATTCGAGGCGATCTCTCGCCGTGCCGGTCCTTTTGTGCCGATATCGGTTAGTTTTGTTCAAGGACGGGATGAAATATCGATCTCGGAAAATTTTCTCTTAGAGAGGTTAAATCAACAAAAACAGATGCGTAAGGCGTCAGGTGCCCGAAGGGGCGCTATGCTAATAACTCGGACCGAGTTCGCCCTTCGCTAATCCTCTTAGACCGAGTATTTACAATTAACTAGATTTATGGACATCTATTTTCAAAACAACCAATTCATCAACGTCACGGTCGAAGGGTGCGAAGGAACGGCACGCGACCGAATTCTCCAACTTTCTTTTCTACCATTTTAGTTCCGCTAGTTGGTAGTGTCGCAACGGCCGCACTGCGAGCAAAGTTATAATGGCCGTAATTGCTACACAAGTAGCTGGCAAAACGGACGCGCCCGAAAGCGAATAATACGCGCCCCGCGGCGTCTATTCCATTGAAATCTATCTACACATTAATTACACCCCCTCAAGACAAGCCCGATGCATAAAGCATTGTTTCCGAAGTCATTAGGACCTCGAGGGCGTCGCGAAGATATCGACGCTGCAAATAATCGATTTCAAGAGGACGAGATAAACCTCAAAGTTAATTAAGTTAACGTTCGACTTTCGAATATCGGATTGACGACAGGTCCTCAGATCGAAAGATGTAGTGGGTATAAATTAACGAAGAAAAACTCGTCCAAAATGATAATGTACTTAGTTCGATAGGATTGCATCCAAGCGGAACGAAGGAAATGGAGTCGAAAGAACGTTTGAAATAGTACAATTTGAATTTGTACGGTGGGTTTTTGGTGAAAAGGTGAGGTTAAAGTGACGGTAGTCAATTTAAACAAGTGGACAGCGACGCGCATTTCAATGAGACGTCCGGGCGGCCGAAACTGTAACTGGCAATAAATTACAATATAAATTTGCATCGCTTCGGTTTGCGTCCGTCAACGTGACGCCGTTAACAGCGACGCCTGTCGGCGGCGACTCAAAACGGGCACATAATCTCCATCGCCGGGAGGGCGTTCCGGGGGATTGTCAATTTTTTAACGTCCAAAGGGCGCGAGAACGGGGTGCCGGCGATCGATGATTGCTTTTCAAACGTCCCGACGCGACGCGTCAAAAAATATTACGCGTTCCGGCGTCAAACGACGTACAAAGAGACCTGTTCACACTTTCTTTTGTCTCAAAGCCCCACCAGTCACATACACCGAAGGCAAAAAAGCTCGCGTTCCGTTTTAGCCCGGCATTTTTTCTCTTTTTTTTTTCGCAAAAGCATCGTTTCGCATTCCCTTTCGCCCCGATCGAACCAAGCGCAAAATAAGAAGTTCACCAGGTCATCCAATTTACAAGCCAAAATAGGGATGCCGCTTAATTGCGCCGAAATGTGCAAATTGAATGCGCGCTAGGTGGAAGCGACTCATTTGTAATGATTATTTCGGCGCGGCAGACGCCGCCTTTATGCCGCCGCCGCCCGTCGTCGTGAAGTATTGCATAGAAGATTGATTTTGCAGTCCCTCTTGAATGGCGCTTCGCATGTTTCACGCTCCCCCGCGCCGTCGTTATACGATGCCGAGGATTTAAGCATTTCGCGCAATTACTTCTCTACAATCAACCAGAATGGCACGTTACTTAACGTAATTAAGCGCGACTTCTCCGGTCGCTAAACAATAACAACGATATCTTGTCAACGTAAATGTTTACCTCGAAAATCATAACGTTTTTACTAAACGAAAAGCCAAATAAATTTTAATATACAAATGTATAATTAAAAAAGCAGTTTCTAAATTAATAGAAGCATGATGTAATAACTTTTCAACATTCGTTATTTAATCATTAATTTTATATGTAATACGAAAACCTGCCTTCATGAAATGAATTATTAACGGATGGTGTTTGGCCTTTGTTTCGTATTTATTTATTACCCTTATAAATGATTCAAGAGTATCGTTTGAATAATAGATTATTAAGTTTTAAACTTACTCTTCAACACTTGTAGTAAAGAGGAATTAAAAATTTTTCAAGGGATACTTGTTTTTGGGTTTAGCTGCAGCATCCGTCTCACCTTTATCTCATTATTTATTCAGTTTCGACGATTTACATAGATTCGCCGCATCGCGTACATATTGACTTTAATTATAACCTTACAACACGCATTTCAATTTCAATTAAGGCGAATGGAAATTTGAAATTACTGACGGCCGTTTCTGAAGTTGGCTTTTCGGACTGTCAAAATATCGAATAGGACAATAAATACGGCTTCGGATGAAATATGTTCGCCGTAAGTATCGTGTCAACGGCGGCCAATCGCGTTGCGGTTCCGGAGTGCATATGCAAAGGATGCTCCGGGACAATGCAAGAAAGCGATTTCCATTTAAATCGGAATGTGTGAAATTGTTCGGGCGCTCCAGTAAGTATATAAAAGCTGTTTTACTTTCCGCAGCACAGATGTCGGTGCTCGTCGACAGATTTTTTTTACTCGTCGACTTCGTGAATAAGTAACACCGAGCTGCGAGCGATAGATACGGAAAACTTTATTTCTTGCGTACTTACCACTACGAAATATGCTCTTCGAACTTTACCTCCGTCCCTTTCCCCTTTTTTATATTTTTGAGTTTTCCCTCGTCGGTTCGGAAGAGGATAAAACAGGATAATTAATCCAAATTACCATCCTTCACGTTCGCGTTAATGCCTAATATAGCTCGGCAGACGATACAGTTGGGTTATAATACACATCTGGCTTAAATTATGGCTACTAAGGCAACCGACGCGGCGACATTTTGCACGTAGATAAATAATAATGCAGATTAATAGCGTTAATTACCGCATCACACGCCCTCCCCATCTTCTTCATCATACCCTAAGTTTAATTAAAATAGTAACCGCCGATTTTTACGAAAATCGATCGCCGTTTAGCAGTTTATTAAATTTTACTGGCACGTAGATGACTCGGCGGAATATAAAAGAACATTCGACCGACTGGTGAATACTTAAATTGATGGATTATACCTTTATTAATTCTTTTATTATCATAATTCTTTTCTCTATTAACGTAATAGAATATTTTCCAACGAGATCAAAATTCACTCAGCATTAATCAATCATTTATTGATTCACTTATAATTATCTATGTAAAGTACTATTTTGGTGAAGGCAACTATTTTAAATTTGTTGTTAAAAAAACAAAAATTAATGAGAGGAAGCTTAACTTAAAGATGTCCATCGTGCTAATCATCCTTTCTTCTCCCGAAGCTCATTACGATCCCCTCGAGGACGAAGTAAGAGCAAATTGAACACCACCACTTACATAAGTGGTTCACCGGCGATAACTATGATTAAATCAAGTGGCAGGAGGGGCGGTAGTCATAACTCAGAGGCGCTAACTCTAATTAACTGTTATTTTCTAGCGTAAAAGTTCGCAGTTTAATTATAGGCGCATAAACTTCGGTTTACGGCCGTAGGTGCGTGGGGTAAAAACCTGTCGTAAAGCGGGGGTCTAAAAATCTATCATTTATTTAGGTCTATTAGCTTATGGCCGATTCATCAAAGATAGATGGGGGCCGCAAAACTTTCCAATCAACCGCACCGCATTCCGCAAATAACGACACTGATTGCTCATTAATAATTCGGGGAAACAACTCGGCGTAATAGAGACCCGGTTCATAACCGCGTGGAAGATTTCGTGAAAATCGTTGGGGTTGCGGCCTTCAAACCGTCCGTCAGGAAACAATTCAGCGAGCCGAGGTCGGTTTTCCGAGCATAACTTGCCCTTTTTGTTACCCCGGGAGAGGTCGTGACGTAATGCTAATTATGAAATGAAACGACCATAAGGAAATTGTAATGTTTGAGTAAGTTTCGGGCGTCAGCGCATTAATATCCGGAAACGCTCCCTCGGATTAATCGCGGATACGGCTCGGAAACATTTTTGTTAGACTCCGGGTCGCCCTCCGATTTTGAATGACGACGTAATCCGAGTGGTGATTTGTGGGCGTCATAGATCACCGGTCCACCAGATAATCATTAAGCCACGGGAGCATTATTGTTAAGCCAATTATGGCCGATTAGAGAATGTCGACTTAATCGCGTGGCACATCCCGCAAGTATTTGTTACTAACCGTTAACGTTTAACAATGAATTTACGACGTGTTTAAACCTTATTTCATGAAATTTTTTAACCTATCTTCTACAAACAGACAACATCTGAAAATATCTGTTTATGGTCCTTCGAGCCGGATCTCAAAAGAAACATACTATTCAAAATTCTATTATGCCGTTTGTATAAAGATAAATGGAACATTTGAACAATCAAAAATTTTTGTTTAAGGAAGAAGATATTTGACATAAATAGCATTCCTATGAAGTTATAGTTCTGTAAAATGACTAGTTGGGCGTCGTAATGGTTTGAACAACATCATGATTTTTCAAAAGGATAACGTTCTAAATAATTTTCTGTGTATCTTGCGAAAATCTGTGTCTATTCATTGATCCTTCATGTCTTTCGAGTCGGATTTCAAAAGAAAATTCTATTCATTCCCTTTACATAAAGATAAATGGAAATTTTGAAAATTTAAAAATGTTTATCGAAAAGATTTCTAGCATAGATAACATTTCTAGCAAGTTTTGGCTAGTTGTACCTCGTAACAGTTTAACAAAATTTTCCCAAAGGATAACGTCCTGATTAATAATTTTATTCAAAGAATTTTTTAATCTACAGCTATGAACAGAGAAATAACACACATGTAATTTTCTCAATTAACTTTTGCTAAGGACCATGCAAATATGGACATTAAATTTTGAAAAAGAGTGCTGGACCGTATTGGACCGGATGGTAAAACATTTGTTCATCGCCCAAAATGCCAATCTCTTAACCCGAAATACACAAAAAAAAACGTTAAACACGGTGGAGAAAACTTGATGGTCTGGGAGGCATTTTCCTAGCATGGAGTTGGGCCGTTGATTAGAATTGTTGGAAGGATGAATAGGTTTGCGTACTTAGACATCCTTAAGAACGTTATGGAACCATTCACATTTAATTCTATGCCGGTTAACTGGATTTTTATGCAAGACAACGATCCAAAGCATACTGCTAAGGTGGTTAAGGATTGGTTTTGCAAAGAGAAAATTGATGTTCTTTCCTGGCCTGCACAAAGTCCCGATCTAAACCATATAGAAAATTTATGGAACGACGTAAAAATTAAAATCGGGGGAAAAAAATTTTAAAAAATCAGACGAGCTTTGAGATGGAATTAAGGAAGCGTGGTATTCCATCTCTCAGAACAAATATCAGAAGCTAGTGGAGAGCTTGAAAACGCAGATTCACATTTGATTCTATACCTGTTAACTGAATTTTTATGCAAGACAACGATCCAAAACATACTGCTAAGGTGGTTAAGGATTGGTTTTGCAAAGAGAAAATTGATGTTCTTTCCTGGCCTGCACAAAGTCCCGATCTAAACCCTATAGAAAATTTATGGAACGACGTAAAAATTTAAATCGGGGGAAAAAAATTTTAAAAAATCAGACGAGCTTTGGGATGGAATTAAGGAAGCGTGGTACTCCATCTCTCACAAGGGGAGGGCGCGAGGTGGTTTTTTTTAAAAAAATCTGTCCTTTAGCTGAGTGGTAGAGTATCATACAAGGATTCATTTGACAAAGTACTAAAACGCACTATTCAGCCAAAACTGAATAAATCGCGTTTAAAGTTTAACGCTCCGTTTATATTTTGGATAAGTAAACTTGTTTACAGGTACTCGATAGCCGAACCGTTAAAAGCGGTGAGTCATATCGTGAAAAAGCGAGCATCGCTGGTTCGAATCTCTTCGTGTCTTTTACTTTTTAATTTTTGTTCAATACACTAATTTATAAATATTTATTTGTTTAATGAATTTTAAATATACTTTGTTTTCAATAAAAAAATCAATTCACATTTTGCTATTAAATGATGTATGCTTTTTGTTTTTACAATGAGTATTATTTTGGTTGCTATAAAGCATATTCTCAATAAGCGTTTTCGTCGCCGAGTCTATCCATTTAAATAATTTAATTTTCTGTAATTGATGTTTGCTCCTAACAACATCATTGTATTTACCAGTAATTTCTTTTCTAATTATTATTTTTCGTTCAAAACTGTTGAAGTTTGTTTTATAATGAGATATTTTCATTGAAAATTAAAGTTTATTCTAAATTTATAAAAACATCAATAGAAAACGATAAATGTTTAAAAATTAGGGTATTAAACAAAAATTAAAAATTAAAAGACACGAAAAGATTCGAACCAGCGATGTCCGCTATTTATGGATTGCTGATTCACCACTGTCCCAGTAAGGCCATCGGCCGCTTGTAAACGAGTTTACTTATCCAAAATATAAACGAAGCGTTAAACTTCAAATGCGATTTATTCAATTTTGGCTGAATAATGCGTTTTACTACTTTGTCAATTGAATCCTTATATGATACTCTACCACTCAGCTAAAGGACAGATTTTTAAAAAAAATCACCTCGCGCCCTCCCCTTGTCAGAGCAAATGTCAGAAGCTAGTGGAAACCTAGCCACGCAGATGTATAGCAACTGTGCTAAATCGTGGCTTTACTACAAAATATTAATTTCCATTTATTATATTAAGCTCATTTTGTGTTATATAGAGTAAATAAACTATGTATTATAAACGTAACTTACAAGTGTGTCCATAGCTGTATTTTCTATAAACACATGACAAGCAAATATGAGTCTATTGGTGGTCCTTCGAGCAGGATCTCAAAAAAAAATTTTATTCACGTCGTTTATATAAAAATAAATAGAAAATTTGAAAATTCAAAAATGTTCATAGAAAGGATTTCTGGCATAAATAACATTTCAAGCGAGTTTTGGCTCTGTGAAGTGACTAGTTGCGCGTCGTAATGGTTTGAAGTACAGCAGGATTGTCCAAAAGGATGACGTCCTAAATAATAAATTGTTTATCCTACGGTAGAAGCCGGGGCCGGAGACAGCGGGTTCGTGCGCAGACAGGTTTCGTATGAAACATGCATTGTGTATGTTGAAAAGAATCGCGCATTGTTCGTGCTCGAGAGGTAGTAGCTTCAGGATTACGTGTTCGCGCTCGCCTCTGGTGCCATCTCGCTGATGTATACGCAATTGTTTTAACCACTTTTCCCGAGTATTAAGCCGTTACGTTCCGCTACGTCCCCGCTAAGATATTAGCATATTCCGAGAGTCAGGGGGACGACGCCATAACCCATGGAATACCAGCCGACGCCGACGCCCGACGGCGCCCCGTTCCTTAATTAAGGATTTGGCGTTCGAGTTATACAAACTGCAACATCTTAATGGTCTCTTAATTGCAAATCCGTCCTTCAAACGCATTGTTCCTTTATTCGTTTCGATCCGGATCTATATTATTTCCATTAGAGAACCAAGTTTCCTTCTGGAATTTGCGGACAAAACTGACGTAGGATTTAATACAACTTGTATAACCTCTCTCTTTGTTTATTTCGAGAAAATACCCGACGCTCTATTAATAAAGTCAGTTCGTTTTCATCCACTAGAGATTATACATATTATTTTAGAAGAGTGTTATAAAACCGAGATCAACGAGGTCTGTATTTGACTAGAGATAATAATATGCATATTGCGGTCCGGCAATCCTGCCAGTTTCATTTCGAGAACTTTTCGCTTGTTTTTAAAAGTAATTAAAACTGACGTTAATTTAACCTAAGTCGAGTTGCGTTAATCGCAAGTTGTGGCCATCGAGCCACAACAACGTACTAATGGTTCTATTTATTTATTTACTAGAAATCGATGGTAATGGAATGATCATTTATCCTTAAAAAGCTTTTAAACTATTCGTCGTTCGTCCGTTTTATTCGGTGTCATGTCCCGTTTCGATTGTTGTAACGTTGCGAGGGTTGATTGACGTTTAATAGGTCCATTTCGTTCGGAGACGAACAATTACGGAAGGTACGGGAAACGTAAGCCGATTAAGTTTGATAATAAAGCTCCGTCGGTAAGCTCGCAATATTTACATAGAATTATCTTAGAAAAATAAACAGAGGCCGCTCGTAGGAAAAATAAGAGGGCTTCCGCTTCAAGGTAAATACTCGCCACGTTCGGTCCGTTTAATTCGTCATAAAAAGTAACACGCACCTTAATTGGCGCTTTCAAATGAAGAGAACTAGTAGCTAAAGTTAAATTACACGCCGGATACACTGTAAGTTTCGCCACGTATAAAATTTTACGGCTTTTATTAAATTTTTAACGGACCCCGAACTTTTTACGGCACCAGTTTAAATAACCACGTCCCGTTTTTTCCTCCTCGTTTCCCACCGCTCTCAGATCCCACTATAAATTCGGCTAAAAAGAATCGCGCGTTTTAAATTCTTGTGTTACCCGGTACCGTTGCAAAATACTGTTCAAATCGTCCTATGGGAAACTTTAATCCTCTACAATGAGAGAATATTTAAACTCAAGTTAAATAGTACATAATTTTTTTTAATTAAAATCAACAGAAACGAACAAACGAATTCGTTCAGTTAAATTCACATAATTTAACACATGAAGAACCAAACATAAATGAATACAAACGAATTCATATTCCTTCTCTACGAAAAGTTTTATTTACTTGTTAAACTGAAATTGCTTTTTTGAAATTTATTTTATATTTTTTTCTAGAAACGGTTTAGAAACGATTCTAGAAACGGTTCTAGAAACGGTTCTAGAAACGGTTCTAAAAACACAATCAAATCTATGAAAAATTTTAAAACGCCACATAGATATTTTACATAAATTTGTAATTTGAAACTTGAAATATAGTTAAAACAGAGTGTAGGGTAACAGGTTGAAATTTAGTTTCGAAAAGTGAATTAACATTGATTGTTTCCAATCTAATTGTGTCAAGGTAGTAAGTTTATGTCGCGATTCGAAATAATAGCGAAGCCAGTCGGGTTTGAAATGCTACGGCGTGGCGCGAACCTTATTTGCTTATCATTCTTGTTAATAGCGCGTACGAAACAATGTAAACGCCGGGACAAATTGAAATTCTATAACCGTTTAAAGCCGGGACCAGGAAGGGAACAATTAAAACGGCTTTTAGTATCTAGTGAGAACGAATTTTCGGCGCATTGTTTGGAAAATATATTAACACCGTTTCGTCCATTGTGCGCGAATTTATTATTGTTGCATTGCCGATGAGGGCGAAATCAACGCGCGCATTTTGGTGAAAATTAAGTAATAACGGACCGGTCCCGCGATACCCGCTCTATTTGCATGTCATAATGGGTTTTCGCAAAATATTTACACAGTTCAAGAAGTTCCGAAGCTACTACTTCTGGCAAACGCAATACCATAAAAGCTCGCGAGTTATTCGATGTATTAATGAAATTGAACCCGACCAATTTATCAAAACGACGTCCTAACGTTTTTGTTAGATCTCCGGACAAACAAGCTCGGCTCTTTTTTCGCAATCCAAGCGGAGCTGATTAAAAAAAACCTTAAGGGTGAAAGATCGATATAAATACGTGGGGAAAACGCATTTGCGAAAATGAAATAAAATTAAGTTTCATAAGAGACGTCATTTTCCTCTTTATTTAATACTATAAGGGAGAAAATGACGATCGTAAAAGTGCCGATCGTGAGAGCGCTACTTTAATCACTTACCACTTCGCGTAGTCTACGATTCCAAACGGCGCCGTAGGCGCGAAGTTGTTAAAAGCTTTCACTTTATTTAAAGCAATACGCCCGGATAACGTTTCACTCTATATTCCGATAGACACCGTTTCACGCCCAATTTTACACGACGTTGTTATCACGTCCCGTACAATTGACTTTGCAATAGCCCTCTACTAATTAATAATTCGCAACACGCCGCAAAACTAATGCATAATTGGGCACGTAGCTAAATTCCGAAACTGCGTCCTGCAGTGACTCACCTGAATTGTGCCGGGAAACGCGGATTCCTAATGTATTAAGTTTTGTCATTAGCCCTGCTTCCTCTGGGTCAACATTTGCGCATTTACCCGGACGCGTTATAACCCACCCTTAAACGTCGAGGTTCCCGTTTTTGTTCCAACAACTTGAACGGATTCATTAGGGTTAACAAAATCTCCAAACTTAAAAATTCCCTATTACGGTTGAAATTTGTATATTGCCTCGAAAACACGATTTAATTCCGAAACAATCGGCCATAGGCGCCTCAATTTTAATTGAACGCCAACCAAATTACCGTGCAGAGCGTTTTTTGACCGTTCCCGCGGGAACCAGCGTCCCGATGGCGACGACGCTTCGTTCGAAATTCGGAAAAATGAAGTTAGCGCGCTGCGACCCTCACACCGGTGACATACCATCCTACGGGAGGGAGGATTAAATAGTACCCCGATTTTAAAACAATATTCCAATGTTTGCTGATATTGATTTTTATGTTGTAGTACTGAAGAATTTAAAAAAATGGTAAAATTTTATCCTAACTCAAATCACAACGATGAAATTTTTATGTTTAACTGTCAATATTTTATGAATACCACAAATGCCCATCAATTGTGGGACTAATCGATAGATTAATATCTACGTACTAATGTACATAGTACAAATGTGTAAACTATTAAGGCACACTATTCAGAGATTTGCGAATAAATAATTCCTAAATTTTACAGTTTAAAGCCACGCCGTTAGTGGTTAACCACTCCTCCAGAGACCGTCTCTCTAACCGGCTCTTTTTTAATAAATTTTTATTTAAAATCAAGGTAAAAAATGAAAAGCTGTGCTGAATAATTTGTTTTCAAAACATATAATAATAAAAAATTAATGAAAATAAAGTAAAATATTAAACATTTTATTCATATTAAAAATAAAAAAACAGTAACGTCATGGGGTTCGAACCATCTGGGACGATATACAGGGTGTAACAAAAGTATGGAATATAGCTTATAAATACGTCATTTATGATTTAAATGAAAAAAGTTTCAAATAAAAGTTTTTTGGTAAATTATAGGACATATTTTGGCTACATTCGTTTGTTTGTATCGTCTGCTGTTTGGTTGCTATGGTAACCAACTTTATTATCTTAAATGGGTTGGGTATGTTTTTGTTGCATATTTTGATAGATTATTTCCTATTCTACACGATGGACATATCAAATCATAAAGTTTTATAAGAAAAAAATCGAGAAAAATGGGCATTTTTGAAAATATTTAATCAACTATAAGTCTTCCCAGCAGTTTTGACAGTTACGTCACTGTTTACGTCACCACTATTTGAATTTGGATTTGCCACCAACCATTCGGTGGTAAATCGCATTAAAAATTATTTTCATAATTAAGCTATTTTAAAATACACTTTTCACAGAATATAATTTATACGACGATAAAGTGACAAAATATGTTCATTAAAACTAAATTTCAAAATAAAATTCGTATTAAACTGAAATAAAAAGTTAACATGATTTAGCGTTTTAATGTTACCCAACCTTAGCTAAACAGCTGTTTACACCGTTGCCGCATATTGTCGCAAGGTTATGTTCTAGTACCTCCTACCACAACATTAAACGCTTGACAACAACGCGATCACGTCACCAGACGTAAGTAGTGACGTAACTGTCAAAACTGCTGGGAAGACATATAGTTTCACTAAACGTCAAAAAAATTGACAATTGCAACATCTATGGCGCAATTAAGCGAACACCAAACAATTGAAATGCTGATGATGTGTGGGTACGGCGACAGAAAACGTACCAAAAGTGAAGTTTTTGCAATCTTTAATAATATTTACCTGGACACACAAATTCCACAATCCACCGTATCCAAAATCTTAAAAAAAATTTTTACCATCCGAAGAAGTAAGACTCTGCCAAATAGTGGCCAAAGTTAAACGCCGGTAATGTTAATGGTAAATTTAACTATCTGACTAGAATCTTAACTATTCTAGAGCACCTCAGAATTGTAGTAGAATAATCTAGATCAGTGTTTCCCAACGTGGGGCGTACGTCCCACAGGGGGGCAATTTGATTGTGAAGGGGGGCAATTTCGGTTTTTGAAGATATGTTTCCAAAATGTTGTTATTCCGTTTCGGAAAGAATTTTCTATTGATTTCTTCCTAAAAGGTATCATAAAAGGTTCTTATGTGAACAATTCCATTAAAAATTATTACTTTTAAACCGTGCGACTTTTTTTTTTGGGCGCATGGATTGTGTCCCTTGACATGTTTTCAGATACATTTTATGTTTAAACTTCGTATTGTTCAACAAATTTTTTCTTTGTGGGGCCTCGCGGAACCTTAGGGGGACATAACAATATTACAAAACCTAACATGGGGCATGGCACAAAAAAGGTTGGGAAACACTGATCTAGGCAAAAGAATATCTTTCATCTTGTTGTGCACAAAAAAAAACAGGGAATTTGTTATAAGAATACTGGATTTCGAAAATTTTAAGAATACAGGTTCTTAACTCTTGCGGTAGTACAAAATTCTTTTAAGATTTTAGATACGGTAGATTGCAAAATTTGTGTATCTGGGTAAATATTATTAAAGATGGCACAAATTTCACTTTTATTACGTTTTCTGTCACCGTACCCACACATCGGCATTTCAATTGTTTGGTGTTCGCTTAATTGCGCCATAGTTGTTGCAATTGTCAAATTTTTTGACGTTTAGTGACGTCAACAGCGCCATTTCAACGCCTACTTTGACCAAAACTAGTTGATTAAATATTTTCAAAATGCAATTTTTCTCGATTTTTTTCTTATAAAACCTTAAGGTTTGATATGTCCATCGTCTAGAATAAGAAATAATCTATCAAAATATGCAACAAAAACATACCCTTCCCATTTAAGATAATAAAGTTGGTTACCATAGCAACCAAACAGCAGACGATACAAACAAACGAATGTAGCCAAAATATGTCCCATAATTTACCGAGAAACTTTTATTTGAAACTTTTTTCATTTAAATCATAAATGGCGTATTTATAAGCTATATTTCATACTTTTGTTACACCCTGTATGGAAGCTGATTCGTAGTGACTCATCGAGGGGCGGTTTGGGCACTTTCACTTTGGCACTTTCATTAGAATCGGTGAAGACCTTGTTGTGAGGTCTTCTTGTCAGATAGATAAAGGTAAAGGTCGAGCGAGAGACTCAGAGATATAACCTGGTTGACATTTTTAATGATGCAAAGTTGAAAAAAGTTTTTTATTTGCTCCCATAAGAGAAATCGTTTAGGGACTATACTTTCATATAAAATTAGCAGATCTAATATAGGGTGTAACGTAAAAGCTACCCGCACCTGTCAATATTTTACAAATCCCTTGAATACTACTTGAGTGATGATTGTTAAGAGGGATTTTGGATCTATAGACAACCGATAAAGGTAAAGGACGAGGAAGAAAATCGGAGACATTAACCGGTGGATATTTTTAATGATGCAAAGTTAAAAGAAGTTTTTTATTTGCTCCCGTAAGCGAAATCGTTTAGGGATTATACTTTTCTACATTAGCAGATTTAATATAGGGTGTAACGTAAAAGCTACCTGTCAATATTTTACAAATCCCTTGAATACTACTGAGTGACGATTGTTACGAGGGATTTTGGATCTATAGACAACCGATAAAGGTAAAGGACGAGGAAGAAAATCGGAGACATGAACCGGTGGATATTTTTAATGATGCAAAGTTGAAAGAAGTTTTCTATTTGATCCCGTAAGAGGAATCGTTTAGGGATTATACTTTTATATATTAGCAGATTTAATATAGGATGTAACGTAAAAGCTACCCGTACATGTCAATATTTTACAAATCCCTTGAATACTACTGACTGACGATTGTTAAAAGAGGGATTTTGGATCTATAGACAACCGATAAAGGTAAAGGACGAGAGAGAAACTCGGAGACATGACCCGGTGGATATTTTTAATGATGCAAAGTTGAAAGGAGTTTTTTTTTGCTCTCGTAAGAAAAATCGTTGAGGGAGTATTGACCCCGTATACACCTCGGGATTCTGTCAATCTCGTGAGTAAAAAGACGGGGGTAGAGAGGAGGAAACAAAAGAGAAGCGCGCTTAATTTCGTTCCATAAAATCAATTTTTGCTAGGAACGCGTCGGGTTCGTTTTGGAGTTGGTAAGCGTGTTTGGAAAGTTGTTAAAAACAAAGAGACCGACGTAGGGGCGCGTTATTCGATAAAAAAAGTCGCAGGGTAGCAAAAATTGAGTAGCCGTTGACCTATCGTCCGTCCGGCGTAGAATTAAAGCAAAACAAAGCGTGGCGAGGGTTTTATTATTTTGTCGTTACGAAGTTTGTTTAGTTTAATGACCAAAAAGCTTTTTTCCTGCATTGTTAAAAACTCGTTACGCCCCTTTGCCCTTGCAAAATAAATATTTGTTCCCGGGCGCTTCCTATTACCGACAATTCACCATTTGTTAGTGTTGGCGAATTTTTCTCCTCGACCCGAACTTTTCTTATTAAGACTTTCCGAATCCGCTCGAGTTTAAAGGAACACCTCGTCGACACTCGTCAATAACCCGGCCTCATTTATTTATCCCCGTAATTCTCGCGATCTCCCTCATGATTGATCGACGTCTTCCGGACGGACCTTTGATACGACACTTTCCTTTGTATTTGGGAAATCGATCGCAACAACTCCGACAAATAACTCGGCTTGTCTCAAAATTAATCACTTCCCTTAAAGTGTTTTCCAGATTGAAAAATAAAAATCTTTGGTAATCGAGATCCACGTAGAACACATAAATAGTATTTCCCCCCGAAAAACTATAACCTATCATTTGGTAGGTATTGTTACCAATTTAATAGTAAAATATTGTTTCGAGCGTTCAACTGTTGCCATATATTGTTTAGAGTTGTACGTTTTGGACATATTTACGAGCCCGTTGATAAATTATAAATTGATACAAGGGAATTCGGGCGGCGGGTAAAAACGGGGGAATTTATGCGTTAAATAATCTTTATTTCCGAACGTTTTTTCTGGACTTTATCCTTATTCATCGTCCGGGGCGATTGAATCTCGCGCACAAACGCTAATCCTGCCGCACTTGGCGTTTATTTCTGGTCCCGCGCTGTTTGAATTATCGGCCAATATGTAGTTTCGGGCGGCGATAAATATCGTTTGTTTTCGGGCACAACAAGCACGCCGATGCCGTCTATATAATCCATATAACGTCGGAATTGGACGTACGCTTTAATGATGTCGGGGTTATTAGCGAGGTATATTATATTAATATCAACAACGTAAACTGCCACATTTCGAGATAACGATTCGACTCGACTCGGCTCCGGATCCGAGTCAAAGAGATTCTCGGATAACAATCCTCAGGTGACTATTCTCCTAATCCTAAGCTGCCAAACGCGGTAATCCGTTTCGACTTACTCTTATCGGTTGTTTCATCTCGTCTCGACACTCTTGAAGCTCGCGGTTAAAAAATTTTCAATAACTAAAATTTTAATTAAAAACCGCGTTTCCTCGAGAGTTGATAACCGCTTTCATCTTCGGTTCCTTAAAATAAGATACCGACGCCATTAGCCGATGCGGGCTTCCGATTGATGGAGGAAATTAACTCCTCGACCGCCGCCTCCATTGACCCCGTGACATGCAAAAAGGCAAGTCGTCATAAACTGGCAGGAAATTTCTTTTCAACGCGTTCCGGCGTCCGATCGATATCGGACAGAGTCGAGCGGACCGGAAATTCGCTTAATTGTAACACAATTTCCTATTATTTAATAAAGTCCCGACGCTTTGGTTACTTCTTATTCGCGGTTGACCAATTAAAAGTTGTTCTGCGTTGACACATCGTTCGAAACGCGGAGACAAGATATTTCAACTTTTCCCGGACAATAATTTTGACGTTAAAATAACAACTGTCAGATGAAGTGAAATAACAATTTCTCATTCGGACGATTACTAAACAATTAATTCAAATCAAGGGTACACGAAAGGTTCGTTAACAATTTCTAAATATTTTTTTTTTAATTTTTCATTCAGATAGTTATGAATGAATTAATTCAAATTAAGGATACAGGAAGGGGTTAACTAATAATTTCCATCACTTTTTTTTATTTTTCGCTCAAACGGTTTAAGAGTACAGAATTTTTTTTTTGTAATATTTAAGTTAAATGTATACTAAAAATCTTTTATTTATACTAAAGTCTTTTAATTCTTATAAGTAAAGATTTTCTAAACTTGTTTAAATATTGTAATTTTTGAACTCGTACTTTAACGTCACAAAATGTTCAGCTTTCTTTGATAGAAAAAAAGTAAAATTTTGAATATCCACGTCCATTTCCTGGTCGGAATTTTAGCCGAACTCCATGAAAACTAAAATGGGAAATGAGAAAAGAACGCGACGGACTCATTTCGTTCAGGAATCGGCCACGTTACGGTTTCCGTTGACATGTACACGATGACTTTTAGATTTCGAAAGTAATTTGGACGCTGTCAGCCGCGTCGGCTCTGGAAGGCAACTATTACGTCCATAACCTCGTTCGAAGACGTCAGATAAGTTTTTACGGATTCGCATAATTCAATTTCACCTCGGGCGGTGTTTCAACGCTTCCAATATGCGTTCGAGGGGGAATTCGGTGCAAAAACCGTGATTTTCCCGATTTAATCTTTCGATCCGTCGGAAGCCTCGCGACCCGGGCGAGCTTTTAACCTCCAAAGCGGTCAATTAACAAAGGACGTCCATCCGGAAGGGAGTTCTTTGAAAGCTGCAATATTTCTAAAGCATGCAACGCGGCACGCGCACTTTTTATCCGCTTTTACATCCTGAAAAGGAACATGGATAAAATGTAGAGGGAAATATGCCCTCGTATCTTTGTAATTTCACCTCTTTGACTATATAAAAAAAGTTTCATTATTATTTTGACGTATTGGACGTTTCGAATCAAAGGTATTATTCCCAAAGCGAGGGCGTGCCATTTTGATTAGCAAACGGTAGTTTTGGAAAATGGAAAACACAAACGTTTGCTCACTAAAGCGCGCGTTTCTGCACACGTACGTGTTTACGGAGGCAGTCGGGTCTCAAGTTTCAGGAAATTAGAACGCGTCAGCTCTACAAGATGTAGTAAACATTTAATGAGAGGAACTTAAAAAAGAAGATTTAATTTATACGGAAAATGACGTGTCATTTCAAAGCATACTCGTCTTTCCGATTTAATAGAAGATAATTGCGAGGCTCGCTCGAATTTTGTGTAGAACAATGAGCCCTCTACGCTCAAAAGCACGATAGGAACGCGGTACGTAGTTAATTAACTACGGGGCATTAGCAGTAAATTAAAATTTTACGATATGAAAAATAGCAAGCTGATTACGGGTCGAGATTAATCGCCGACCGTGTAACCTCGCAAAACGGGCCGCCACTCCGTATCGGTAATTACGATATTACAACTAGGGATTACCCCGTACCGATACCAAGTTATCTAGATAGATAGCTCGCGGCTGGGCGCGAAATGTTTATCTTCCGTCCTCATTTGCATTTTTGGAAATCCGCGCGTGCGGTTTCGACCTAACTTTCGCATTTAAACCGACCGAAAGTATCGCGGATTAATCGGGAATCCCCGATCGCCGGACCCAGATGCTCCTCTGATTGAATTAAACTCGGTCCGCTACATTCCCCCTACAAAACGTAATCTAATCTATGAGTTTCAAGTTTGACAGTTCGCGAAGCAGTTATCGTACCTAGCACTTAATGCAATCTATGGCCGATTCTAACTTCCACATCACACGGTTCACCACAGTCATATTGCCCGGTTAACTTTACTCCCAAATCGCTTAATATTACTTTACTTTGAACGTATCTAGAAATTTAATTTTTATAAAATTTATAAAAAATAATTATAAAATAATGAAATAATGTTCGAATTTATTACTCTACCGTTAGATGTCACCATTTAAAAATCTAATTCCGCTACTGACCATTAGATATCATTATTTAACACTTTCAGAGGTGGACTTTTTCAAATTAAAAAAAACCGAAGTGGGCACAACATTTTAAAAGCGTTTTTATTTGCTCAACTTTTGTTAATGTGCAAAAAATTAAGATGCAGTTCATACAATGTACCTCCATCCACAATAAACACTTTAGCCGGAATGGTATTGTTCAAAGCAATTTTTATTTTTGTTTAAACAAAGTGCCACTTTACACACTGACAAGGAGACCACAAGATGTTGTATTCACCGATTTTGATCAAAGTGGTATCAATCGATAGGTATTCATACACAATACAAATCTGTAAAATATTAGGGCGCACTATTCAGCGATTCGGGAATAAATCCTTATTAAAGTTATTAATAAATTGCGTTTCGAGGCCCAATGACTTGTTAGCCACTCCCGCCCCCCCTCCAAGCGCCGCCCACGGATGAGGTGGCATGCTTCTATTTCCAGTGAATTTCCAGTCGCGCATATTTTTTAACATAACATTCAAAATTTAGTACGTTTGAAATTAAAATTAATCGATATAAGTAATACCAAATAATATACAGATCTGGAAATTTTATTTGAATGTATAGAAAAATATCATATATGTTCAAATATAAATGTATTTATTGTAAACGTTGCAAAAAGAGCTTAATAAATTATTTTATATTATTTACGTACGTTAGTCTATTAACCTGTTAGATGGTAAGGAAAAAATAATTAATATTTATTTGTATTTTTTATGCATTAACCAAAAGTATAACTTTTTAAATGTTAACTAAAAATTAATGAGAAATATTCTATTAAAAATAATATAAAAAAGTCCTAAACGAAAAGGAGCAGAAATTGAAAATCAAAGTTGTAAAACGTTTGGTAATTTTTTTAAATGTAAAAAAATATAACCAAAACATTATAAAAAAAGTGAAATATTAAATTAAAATTACGAGAGAGTAAGCGGTAAATTGCGAGATTCGAACTAGCACAGTGCACGACTGGAAATTCACTGGAAATAGAAGCATGCCACCTCATCCGTGGGCGGCGCTTGGAGGGGGAGCGGGAGTGGCTAACAAGTTATTGGGCCTCGAAACGCGATTTATTAATAACTTTAATAAGGATTTATTCCCGAATCGCTGAATAGTGCGCCCTAATATTTTACAGATTTGTATTGTGTATGAATACCTATCGATTGATACCACTTTGATCAAAATCGGTGAATACAACATCTTGTGGTCTCCTTGTGAGCACTGCCAGTTACAGTGGCGCACCCAGGGGGGGGGGGGTTTGGGGGTTAAACCCCCCCCCCCCCAGACGAAAAATAAATTTTTAATTTTGTTTAATTTTTATTGACAGAAATGTCATTAATGCATTTACGTCAAAAAGCAGACGAAACATTTGCCAATATTTTTCAAAAAGTTTCAGATGTTTATGACGAACATTACATTATAGTATCTCTTCCAAGATTAGTTGGACATCAAACAAAAAGAAATAATATTCCAGCATTAACGCCAGAAGAATATTACAGGAGAACGATTTTTATTCCCTTTTTTGATGAAACCATAGAAGTCATCAATGACAGGTTTATAGTTCATCAAAATATTTTAAAACCTTTTCAATACTTAATAGACACGCAAACCAGTGCAAATAAGGAAAAATCTCTTCAATGTCTAGTAGATTTTTATGGTTTGGATACAAACATAAAGGGAGAAGTCATACTTTGGACGCAGTTTTTAAAGAAGTATGAACCTAAACCAAAGAGTGCTTTTGAAGCTGTTGGTATATGCCAGGGGTCGGCAACCTTTTTCGGACGGCGGGCCATTTTCAAAATATTTTTTTTTGTGCGGGCCGCACGTTTAAATATAACCTAAATAGTGCTTCTATATCATATACGAGTGTAAATATTATTAAAAATAAGTACAGAAAAAATTTGTTTTATTGACATGCTATAATAACAATAATATCAGAGAACAAAACTTTTACATTTCTTAAAAGAGAAATTACATAAAATATTAAGGAAAATAATTTATCTTTCATTTTATTCATTTATTAAAATTTAATGGGCCTTTTGTTTTTGAACATGTTTGATAATTCATTTAACACCGGTTCTGTTTGGGATACTGCAACAAGTTTTGTAAATTTTCATCCGTCAACCTCGTTCAGTATTTTAGATAAGTGCTTGAAAAATACTAATCATTGATTTTGTAAAATTTCTTAAATTGGGAAATTTATTTTCTGATAGGTTTGAATAGAATGCAATTAAATTATTTTCACCAAAATTATTTTTATATACATTGTTAGATTGCAAATCAATTAACTCTAACTAAAAGTTGTCCGGTGCTTTTACAACATCAAATTTTAAAAGATTTTTAAATATTAATATGTCCATTTGTTTTGCATAAAAATCTTGAAACCGATAACGAAAATATTCATCCAGTACTTTTGGTAATTCAATAAAAATAGTCGAAGGACACAGATCGTCGTTTTGGTTTAAAAACGATTGCAAAATAGGAAAATGACAATAATTATTCTTTTCAAGTTGAGAAATAAACAATTTTATTTTAAGCTAGAAACTTTTGATTTCTGTAAATAACTCGTTGATTAACTTTCCTTTGCCTTGTAGTGTAATATTTAAATTTATCGAAGTAAGTTGCAATGTGCACAAGAAAAGCTAACTCGCTTATCCAATTAAAATTCGACAATTCTGGTATATTATTTCCTTTTTCTATCAAAAACATTTCAATCTCGTCTATCAACTCGAAAAATGATAGCAACATACAGTAGCAAACTGGCAAAATGAAAGAATGTTAGACTTGCTGAAGGAGCCGTCCTATTCGTTGTGGAGTAAGGATTAACCTCTTAACATACAATGACGAGTCTGGCCCGCCATAATTGCATTACGTTCGAAAGAAATCGTCACTAAGGAGTTAAACATGCGCAGTAAAATAGGTTTTCCGCAATGTTTTTGTTAGCGCGCCTTTTTATCATCGGCCACATTTTGGCACGACCTAAGTTTATTGATTTTTTCTAAAATTATATTGGTCCTTTGGCGGGCCGCGCAAAAAGTTGCAAAGGGCCGCATGCGGCCCGCGGACCGCAGGTTGCCGACACCTGGTATATGCAATAGAAATCTATTTCCAGTAATTTATGATTTACTTACTATAATGGCTACTTTACCAGTAACAAGTTGTACTTGTGAAATATCTTTTTCCTCATTAAAGTACCTAAAAACCTATTTACGAAACTTCACATGCGAGGAACGGCTAAATGGTTTAGCCTTAATGTTCATACATTTTCACCTGACAATAAATGAAGAGGATGTATTAAACCTGTTAGCTCTAAAGTTACGCCGTTTAGATATTTTATTATAATTTATCTAGTTATAAGTATTTTTTCTTAAATAAATTGTTTCCTCTTATTTTAATGTTTTATACAGTCCTCAACCCTAACTTTTGGTTGTACAAAAATTTGCATTAAAAGTATAACCCAAGAAAATTTTTAGTGAAGCCCCCCGTAGGGGAAATTTCTCGGTGCGCTACTGGCCAGTTAGATCGAACATCAGTCTTTTTCGTGCTGCAAAGTGCACAGCGTTTTCTGGTGGCTCGAATAGGTTTATACTCTGAATTTTGAAGTCTTATTGTTTTTGGTACTTCTGGTTTGTGTTTTTTTTTTGTAAGTCCTGATGGTTTTCGTTTTTTAATAGGTACTCTTATCAGACTATCTAAGAGTAATAACCTAACGTTTTTCATAGACATTTTAGGAAAATTCAGATTTTTGCATAAGATGAAAGCATTCACAATGCATGCATCAATTAACTAAAAGAAATCCTGTGTCACCATTTGTGACTTTTTCGATTTAACTCATAAGCATGTTTATTTTAGTCAAATTTGTCGACAAAGTTCATACTGAAATTGTAATCTGTCAACATTTTTGGACATGGAATCGTTTCATGTGATCCATTTTTCTTCCTCCTCTTTACTTCTAACACATCTACGTGGTGGTGGTAGTTAGATAATAAGTACACACTTTTTTGTCTTTCCACTTGACAGCGACCAGTTTATTGCTAATAAAGTAGTCAAAATCTCCCCTTTTTAATTCTTTATCTGGACGAAATTTAGGCATTAGTTTTCTAGTAGCGTTTACAGTGCCACATGCATAAATATGTTTCTTCTGAAGATCTCCCATCAGTTTGGGAGAAGTAAAGAAATTATCGAAGTACACATGATGGCCTTTATTTTCTAAACCTTTATCCAGATCTTTTACAACGCGGCTTCCTAGACCCACCTCTGTGTTGTAGCGCACAAACTCAAGTTATAACGAAATAAAAATTAAGTTCGATTCAAAGCCAAAAACAACCATTAATAGGACCGGGCTCCGATTCACTCTGCGGAGAAGGGAGGGGTTCAGATGTTAAATGATAGGGTGCCACGAACTTAAACCGATACCTACCAACCTTCACTTATCCTAGGATCAGGCAAGTCCGAATCCACGATCGAAGGACAACAACAAAATAAAAGACAATTTTGAAAACCCAAAAATGTACTTGTATTGAAAGGGATTAAAATGATAATAACAATAAAAAGAAAGAATGTTCACGTGAAATGTTCATAAATATTATACAAATTGTAATAAACCCCTATCGCTGCAGTAGCTTCAAAGAATTAACAAACAAATAAATGTCCTGAAAATTAAATATTAACGCCAACACAAAAAAAGTAAATGATAACAGCTGTTGTCAAATATGTATCACACTTTCTAATGAGTGTCTAACTTTAAATCGGGATAAAAATTCTCTAAACGATTAGGTACACAAAACAGTTTCGTAAAATGATATTCAATGAATTTAGAATAACACAAGTTAATCTGCAAGTAAAAGATTATCAAGGATTGAAGATCCCCAATAACCAAATTAAATAACAAAATAATTTAATAAAAGAAAATATAAAGCGTGGGCTTATCTCTGTTGCGATGTCTCGGTCTGCCAGGAGTGGTGTCTCTCTCAAGATACGTGCGTCGTCACGAAGTCGGTTCGATGTTCTACCGTCCTTGTTCTTCTAACGGCTTTCAATAATGATGAACGATGGCCACCAGGGGGGGTTGACTCAAAAAAATTTCGACGCAATAAATCCAAAATCCAAAAGAAAAACCAAAAAGAAAAAGGAATCCAAAAAGAAAAAGGAGCCTAAAACGGCCCACACACGTAACGAATTCTCGTACTGCACGCAGTGCGACATTAGTCGAAACTACTGCAGTAAGAATAAATTGTAGCGTGTGTAGGCAAATCGTATGCTTTGTAGTACGCAGTGATCGAATCGTTTGCAGTTCGGCACTGCCATAAAATATCGTACCAACGGTATTGTATTTGGAAAGAAATCGTTACGTGTGTGGGCCGCTTAAGGGAAACACGAATTACAAAACGCACCAAACAAAAAGATTTTAGTTCTCTCAAAACGTAAAAAAAACATACCTTACAATGTTAATCGGCTTGAAGTGTTGGCAGATAAAAACCCTATTATCCGGACAATCCCTTAATTCTCAAATATTGCACTAAATTTGTGGTGTGCGAAGTTGATCCGCCAAATTGCAACCTAGAAGATCTCCCAAATATCTACGAGACGCTTCTAAACTCCTCATCACCCACGCAGTTTTTATCGCAGCCAAAAACGTACGTTCTCTTCCAAAGCACAACAACGAAGAGGGCGAAATTACCACAATTGCGACACTCGAAAGAACTAAATCCTCACCACTATTTCCGATCGCACTAATCTGAGAAACCAACCAATATTCTGTATTGCACAACAAAACCAAGAGATCTAAAAATAACCGATTCCAACAGATGGCCCCAAACCAAATAATTTCAAATTTAATTAAAGACGAAAAACAAAACCGCTACAGTGGAATCTTCGTTCTTTCCAGTATAGATATCAAATTTTGAACAATAATTGCTTCTCTTAGCAAAAAGCATAATCTGAGTTTGAAGTGGTGAGGTGGTACGCACTCTCAACCATTGTACAGCAAAAGGAGCAGAGATTAAAAAAGTGGTTTATTTTGTGTACCAGCGAGCACAAAGGTCAAAATTCGAAGAGGTACATTAAACCACCCACCAACCCTCAAAGAGTTAAACCACTCACCGTATACGTATGTGTTCATAATCAATCTTATATATTATTAATAAAATTTCGATTATGTATGCTAAAATATTCTAGATACGTAGATTTTATGATAACAGGAATTTTTATAGTTTTTAGAGCTTACACTTAAGTGTCGTAAAGAGAGATTGAGTTAAGTTTTGAATGAATTAGGTCGACATGCGCGTAAGTAATCGACAATCCTTACTGCAGTAGCGTTTAGAGGTCACGTAGCTGATGAGCTCCTTGGCGCAGTACGCCGTGAAAATACGGAAGCGCAAACATTTGCAGGGGCGCGCTATTAGAAATTAAAGTGGACTTGAAGTGTAAATTTAAACAAAGGCAAGGATAAAAGTGCTGAAAAGGTAAAGAGCCAACAATTTAACCCCCCCGATGCGCGGTACTTCGGAAGGATTTAACTGCGAAATTCGAAAGTTATCAGGGAGGAGGAATCGGGCGTCCGCCGAGTGTATGCATTGCATTAACATAAGTAAACCTAATTTTATGTCCTTCGTATTTTATCAGGGCAATAAATTGGTTCTTATAAACCTTTGGTATACAGATTGTATCGACGTTTCGAAATGGGAGGAAAAAAAACAGAATTGTTTATGTTTTGAAATATCAAATAATGTCAAGTGCAGAATAATTTTACGTATCGATTGGCTTTTGAGTTTAATACAAAAGGATAGGAACCGGGTTTTCCCTCGCGGGCGTTTCGGTTAATTCTAGATCGCATAAACGAAATTACAGCTCAAGATAGCTTTCGATCGTTTTCGGAATTAAGGGGAGGGTCTAGGATTCCCGGAGGATGATAGAAAGGTCGTCTTTAATAAACAGCGCGAGACAAAGAAAAGCGATACGGGGCGGAGCGAGCGCAAGAATAAGGTCCGATAACTCAAACCTAATCCAATAAAAGCAAAGAAATAGCGGGCGCAATTTTGCGGAATAATTAGTCGGCCGGAGATTCCGGACGCTACGGGATTTCAAGCTCCCAACTTTGATGTCTGGAGATATTTGTACGGCCGAATGCGCCCGATAAAATCTCTAAATGTCACGATAAATGTCAAATCCCTTTGATGTATCGATTCAAATTTCATATATACCAGAGTACTAGAAAATTTGAAACAAATACATCTCCAATGGTTCTTTTTACGCATTAACGGTAGAAAGAGGGTAAACGTATTTATCTATCTTCATTTCCAATCCGAGCTTTCAAGTCGCACTGCTTAGAGCTTCCCCATACGACGGCGTAAAGGTAATTTGATCATTCCAATTGCTTTCGTAGCGCATTCGCGTATTAAAGCGCCGTCGACGGGTTGTTCTCAAAAGAAAACTGCAAACTTCGTGAGCGCCAAAGGAACGTACGCGCTGATACCGTCGAATTTATATTCCATCTTTAATGAGGGAGAATTTTTCGGCCCAAACTGCCCGGCGCGAACGTGTTAGTAAGCGCAAACTCAAATAGAACTTCGTACCCCAATTACAACGCGAACTCGCCCAAATAGACGCTTTAATTTTTTACTTCACTTCCTTCCCCGTCGACTTCCTTTGTTAGGAGGGTTTCTTTGTTTAGCAGTTAAGAGTTCCGTATTAATTTAAGACCGGCACGTCAAGTCAGTTCATTTCTCGATTATAACCACAGGCTATTCGATAAACAAGGATAAGTTTCCTTAACTTAACTTAAAATCGATGTAAATCAAGTACTTGAACTTTTCCTTAAGAATCATTTTACAATCTATTCTTGAAAAAGTACACAACCAATAACGTAATAACGTTAATGGAATGGACTTCCTTTGTTTAGCAGTTAAGAATTCTATATTAATTTAGGACTGAACGATAATTCTACTCATTTCTAAATTATTACCTGAGGCTATTCGATAAACAAGGATAACTTAAAATCGATATAAATCAAGTACTTGAACTTTTCCTTAACCATTTCACGATCCATCAAAAAAAATAAGCAATCAATAATGCGGTAACATTGATGAAATCGACCTTCTTTGTTTGCCAGTTAAGAATTCCATATTAATTTAGAACTGACAAGTTAATTCTATTTATTTCTCGATTATTACCTTACGATGTTCAATAAGTAAGGATAAGTTTCCTTAACTCAACATAAAAACAAGTACTTGACTCTTTCCTTGAGTAAGGTAATCTATTTCTGAAAAATAAACAATCAATAACGCGGTAACGTTGATGAAATCGAGTTCCTTTGTTAGGAGGATTTCTTTGTTTAACAGTTAGGAGTTCGGTATTAATTTAGGGCTGGAACGTCAAGTCAATTCAATCTCGATTATTACCTGAGGCTAGTCGGTAAATAAGGATAAGTTACCTTAACTAAAATCGATGCAAATCAAGTACTTGAACTTTTCCTTAAGAGTCAAGTCACGATCTATTTGTAAAACAATAGGTAACTAATAACGCGGTGACGTTGATGGAGTTGACTTTCTTTGTTTAGCAGCTAGGAATTTCATATTAATTTAGGACCAGCAAGTCAAGTCAGTTCAATTCTAGATTATTACCTCAGGCTATGTGATAGATAAGGTTAAGTTAATTAAACTTAATTTAAAATCGATGTAAATCAAGTACTTGACTCTTTCTTTAAGAGACATAAAAAAATCGACAACCAATAATGCGTTAACCTTGATAGAGTCACGATATATTTATGAAAAAATAAGTAACCAATAGTACGGTAACATTGATGGAGTCAAAGAGTTCTAAAGTCGGAATGAAAAATCTATACAACCTCGTGACAAATTCCCCGGAAACTTCGCATGGAGGAATAGAAAGAAAATATTGGGGTAATACCAGAAATAACAGGGCGATGTTTTCTGAACTGTCTTACAAAAATGGAGGTGTAACTTTAAATTGAAGTTGGTAACTTTATTTGTTGGGGGTGTTTACAGCAAACAGCAAAAATTCGCGACTAAGTTCTTGCTAACGGTTCTGAATATGGGAGAATTTACGGATTTGTTCAAATCGCGATCCTGGCAATTAAATTATCGCCCCTACAAGACGAGCTCGGGGTAAGTGAGTTGTACACGGCTCCAAGTGTTACCTAAGGTATTCGACCCGGCCCGAAATGTATTCAAGGATATGAGAGAAGTTTGGAACAGCTATCACGGCCACAACTATTTACCTGCACGCGGGGAAACAAATTAGAGCCAACTTAATTTGTCTACGACGAACTCCGCAAAGCCAAACGTTTGTCGCTACGGTCAGCTCAATGCGCTTTCACTTGATTAAATTGTTCTTAATGGGACATATAGCTTTCCGGTTCTCGGATAGGTTTTTGAACGTCCTCGCCATCGAAAGCTATGGGATTGGATTACGGAGAAACCATTTCAACCATTTCAACCATTTTAACCGTTTCAACCATTTCGAAATCTAGTTTAACGATGTTGTTTAAGGGCTGTCTTTGATGCTCGGCGATTAAAATCAGAAACACTCGGCGCTAAAATAAAATATGAGCTTGGCGAACCGTTAATTAGGTTATTGATCGGACCAAAAATTTCAGATCCAGGCCTCCCGAGAGACGCTAATGAAATGAGCTAACGAAGTGGTCGGAATATCGGAAATAAATTAACGGAAAGTAAATTGGCAAATTAATAAGTGGGTTGAGGGTGTAGCGGCGTTCAAAACGAGGTTGTTTATTTTTCTCGCAATTAGCTTCTGTGGCGCAAGCACTATCAAGCTAGAAACCGAGGCTAAAACCGATCGACCTTGTTGCGTTGCTTTAATATTATCGTCGAGTGCTACGAGTGGTTCGTTTGCCGCTTGCTTCATTGCTCTCGTTGACCCGAAATTCCCCAAGACTCAGACGACCACTTTAAACTTCTAACTTAACTATTTGCATCCGTGAATTAAACATTACAACATCTGTTTTACTCTCGTTTGGTGTTTGCAAAATAAAACTTGAAATTTCAATTAAATTTAAATAAGAAAATAGGAAAGGTGATTCTTGTTCGCGGTGTGAAGAGATATATCTTCCCCCGTCAAAAAATATCCAACTTTTAAATGTCGTTCGAAGTTCACGCAGTAGGAGTGCGAAAGGGAAAAAAGTACCGAGCCGACGACTGTTCAATCTCTTTAAAGCTTTTTAAACTTTGTAACGAATGCGGTACGACGAGCGGATCAGCGCGGAGAAAAAAGTTTAACTAACTTTCGTTCGGCATACGCCGAGGCCGTATTAGTTCCCATCTTTGTCGCGCGATTATAGAAACACCGCTTGTTTTTTGGTCCGGGAATCGCAAAAAAAAATGTAGGACGGCCAAACCCCTTCATTCGCTCGCACATAAATCTCGTTGAACGTCCGGACTTGTTCCGGAAGCACCTCTCGGTTTCAAACGAATGTCAATAAATCAGTCAATGATCTTCGGCTGTATTTTACGCAAAATAAAAGTGTTGGCCGGGCCAGCTCAAGTTTGGAATCGATGTAATATTGCTGAGGCCGTGGAAAAGTTCGGATTTACTCGACCATTCTTTCCACTTTCAATTTACCTCGATTGTTCATTTTTTTAACCTATCGTGCTTATTTATTTCATCTTGAGTAACGTATTTTGAATGAAAAATAAAAAAAAAAATTAAGTAATCTTTAAATGTAGCTAAAAGAGGTAGTTACTAGGTGCAAAGGTAATCGTGTAAAAAGGAAGAAAAAGAGAGTAAAAGGTCCAGATTAGAAGACATAAAAGATGCAAGCGATTAAAGTTGCAGAATTCGCCGTGTAATTGTGCAGGTCCGCTTTTAATTTTTGATTAATTTCTTTTCACAGCTTGTCTTCTTGGTAATTACGAATCCTTCGGGAGTTATGCCGGCTTATTTAGGCGATTTAAAATTTAAATTCGTTCTCTTAAGAAATAATAAGTAGATAGGATTCTTTCGTTTTTCGACTGAAGGGAATTCGAAAGGAAAGGCAGAGCGAGCAAAACAAAATTGAATGTAGCAATCCGAAACTTTGTACATTATACCGGTTATTATGAAGCACTTCTAACAAGTGTTTCAAAAGTTTCAGAACATGAGCGACTGAAGCAACGATCCGCACGAAATATTTCCAAGTGACGTTGGAAACACCAGCGGCAGATTTATTCCATGCACTTGTTACGCCAACAAACGCACTAAATTACCCCGCACATTTTTCAATTCGACAAATAATTAAATTCGTTTTTCATTTTACGAGAAACAGAAATTTGGTCTCAATTTCCGGATAAACCTGAAATTACAACGTATTATATACCGAGACTTTTCCATGATTTCCTTGTAGACTTAAAGATTATGTTAGAGAACTTTCCACGTACGTCGTGTAGGGGCCGCTTTTTACCAATTTTACAACTTGCTCGAACTCGCCACTTTGGTCCGTCTTTGCCGCAATCCGACGAAGCGCTTCGAATCGATAGTGCGCGTACAGAGCGCATCAATCCATTGTGTTAACGTTGATTTACAGGGACCGGATTTATCGAGTCGCATGAATACAGATATAAAATATTCCGAGCCCGTCATAAAGTTCTTATATAGAAAACTGCCGCGGAAGTAGAATTGCGATTCCCGCCCGAATCCGAGTGTAAGGCCCTTAATATGCCCCGTAAATTCCGCCAAAGCCGCCACCGACGCCGCCACCGTCCAAATAATAAATTAAAACTTTTCAACCGCCCGGACAAATATTGCTTTACCATTCCGATAGCCCACGACTGATTTACCGTCATTGTGTTTCGCTTCTCTTACGACAGTTTATCTACTAGACTTTTTATCCACTTTAACTTTTATCGTAACGATAACTTTCTGGTTTGTCGATTTTCCCCAAGAGAACATAATCGTAGAAAAGTGATATGGCATATCACAAAATAGTATACGAAGGGCGTATAAGGCGACCTCACGACTTGCCTGTTACCGATTTTCATAACAATAGTACCGTAGTAATCGATAGGTATTATTACATAGTACAAATATAAAATATTAAGACGTATTATTGATTCCTGACGTGATTCCTAAGTAAATCGGGACCAAATTGTCCTTATACGTCAATAGTTGACTTGTTTTCCGAGACCGCCCCTGGTTAAATCACCACGAACCGGCTTCCACATACAATCCCAGATACACACAACATGCCATGTTAACGTCCTGTAGTGTTGTGAGGATGAACCCTTAATTTTTATTGTACAACTAAATTTTATTTCCATAAAAACCGTACAGATAGAAAAAAGCTAACTTCACAACCTACAGACGTCCAGAATGTGTCCATACTTATCTCGATGATGTTGCAAAAAATTTTGCTTGAAATGGTTAACACATTTACAGATCTCATCAAGTGATTTCTCTCCTGATTATTTTATAGTGTATGTGTAGACTATATCCTGCTTATATTTATGTTGTTCTTAATAAGACTCTTAATAACCCTTTCACATCTAAGTTTTAATTGATATTTGAATTTCTTATTAAAGCTTTCAACATACATTGTACGACGTGACGTTAAAGAAGCCGTCTAGTGTTCTTTAAAAAATTGTAGAAGTAAGCAAGCAATTTAAAATTTCAAACGAGAACATAATAACTTTCGGAGGGAATGTTGTCTCCGTTTTTAGGGAGTCAAATGGTCTCCCTTAAAAACATAATTTGCCCTACGTGGAGAACTTACCGGTCATAACCGAAAGTTTTCCAGAGAGAGCTGTTAATTTCCGAGGCACTAACGCCCCCTAAGGCCGGGGGGCGAAGGACCGCTCGTGGATCAGCGGCTTATTCAAATTTCCCGAAATTATGTTTTGTAATTAAATGAAATTGCGTCCTAAGTTTTTCCCCTTTTGCGTAACCCACTAAATTGCTTTCTCTTCGCCGCAGGCTGGAAAAAGAGAAATCCCGACGAACGGTCGTTTCTCCGTTATTTCTTTTATGCCCGCAATCTTATCCACTTAATGTTGCTGAATAAATGATTACATGTGAGGCTTTTGTTTGGGGGGGAATAAAACGCACTCCACCTGTCACCGAGATCGACGACGATATCACCTTTTAATCTTTCTCTTTTTCATCCGAGGGTCGTTTGATTGTGAGATCTAGAGTCGAAGAGAAATTAGGGTTACCACCTTACTTCGACGTTCGAGTAGAAAAAAATCGCCTTCGAGCCGGGTTAAGATAGGAAGAGATGAGCCACTTTGCAAATTTGACGCGTTTTTTCGCCAACGTAATCTAACTGGGATTGTAAAAGTTGTGCCACAAACTTCTGATTAGCTACGGCGCAAACTTCGCGTATTTTCATATTCCCACCCCGCCCGAAAAGGAAATAACGGGGGCCCATTAAGGGTTGGTCACACTCAATATTAATTATCTCCGCATTTAATCCCTGCGTCTGCGGAAAGGGTCATTTGTTAGAGTTAATACCTGGATATAGACCGGCAGAATTTTGTTTTCTCATTCGTTTTCATTAGATTACGTTGTAGAGGGTTGGAGTCGATTAACTCTATTTTAATTACGACCAAAAAGGCTAAAACTTTCCGAATAAATCGGCGCCAGATTATAGATTCGGATGAAAAAGTACATTTTCTCCCTCTTCTTGTATTGGAACCAGATGTTTCTACAAGTTTTTTTCCCGGACTATCACATCCGATTGCTTATTGGGGCCGTAAAAGACCTACCTTGAAAGGTTTGAATGCCCATTTCGACAACAAGGGACGCTACTTCTTTCTCTAATTCTATTAGATACCTTTCACTGTCTTCATTTCAATTCAATCTCGTTATTGTTTTTGGATCTAAACGTAAATACAATATCCTACCCGGGAAATACGTATCGGTGACCCACATAAAAGGAAAAAAATATCATTTCCGAGAATAAAAATTATAATCTCGAAATTAGAGATCCGATTGAAAGGCTAGAATTCCCGGTATCGCGTGTCACAGCGCATAAATAACAAAGAAAATCATTGCGGTCGCAGGTAATTGCGACGAAGAATTAAAAAGTAATACCATTTCTGTCCCGCGAAGGTAACACGAACCAACGCATGCGATTTAAATCCTTCCTATTCCTCGCCACTTTTTACCCCCTTTGCCCTTCTTTGCGAGCATAAATTTTATCTCAGCAGGACGCCACATCTGGGTTATTTATCGTCGCACTTCGGGGTTAAAAAAGGAAGAAAACAATGTCGCCACGCGAGCGCCTACAATAAAGATGCATTAACATGTTTGGAGATGCCCCGTTTTTATTCAGTTCAATCAACTCGGAGTTCTCCGGGCCAAGATTTCAATCATTCTTCGCCTTGTGTGTACAGCCGGAGGTCTTTTGTGGATTGTGTATCAGCTATTCCTAGATCGGGCGTCATGTCTCTCTCTCGAAGGGCGTTAGTTAAACCAATTACTCCTCCGACTTGGAGGAGTATCGATTCCGACAAACCCGGCTCGCAAAAATCGATCGCTTTTACCGCTTTCTTAAAGGTGCTAAACACCTGTTAACGATAACGAGTTCGTAAATTAGGAAAAACCTACCTAAGGAACCCACCTAGAGGGTAAAATGAATTTACGCCGGAGGATTGTCACTGTAACTTACGCAGTGCATATTTCACCGCCAGGGTGTATCGTTTACGCTGCCACCATAAATATGTCACTGCCCGTTAAGTTTTACTTAACGTCCGCCGGCGCCTTCCTTTTTTAATGTCTTTTGTTTCATCTCCGGGCACCGACAACCCCCCAGTGTAATTCTCGGCTTTAAATCAACCCCGCACACGGCGAATTAAGGTTTCATTTGTTAATTTAACTCTCTTCCAACTTCCAACATCCGATACCTTTTAGTTTTATAGGAATATTTTTTTCTATCAAACAAAAAGTTCCTTTTGTCGTTTTACATATTAATAAAATTTGAATAAAAGAAATAAAACAAGTAAAAAATAGAATATTTATTTAAATATCTTATATCCCTCAAAATAATTAAAATAATGAAATTAAACAAAACGTTGTTAGAGGGATAAAAGCTAATTTCTGATTGACGTAACTTGATACGTAACATACACGTATACATTATTATTGTAATATCCGTGTTTACCAACTAACAACGCTAATTAGACATTACGGAAATTGTAGCGTTTCTAAAAATACATAAAGGAAGGATTCGTAGAACAACACAAACTACGTTAGCATGTGTGTTTATACAAAGTCCTAAATAATACCTTTAATTCCAGGTAATGCCGAATGATAAAAGTAACGAATATAATACTCTCGGAATAGAAAGCGGCGTTCGCGATAAATTGAAGTCATTGTATGCTGTACATAAAGGAAAAATTGACGTAATAACCTGTAATGAATGCGCGGGGTGGCGTACGCGGTCAAATGCGCGTAGATTTGTTCCGATGGCTTCGCAATAATGGCAATAATTGTCAATTATGCTCATTACGCTCGTTCCATCGACTATATACGAAACCGAGCGCTTTATACGAATTCAGGCAAAAGTTCGATTAATGTAAAACTAGCCCATCGGTCAAAATTTAAACCCGGTCGAAATTTATTTTCAAATAATTACCTGTATATCCGGCCGGCGCAGGTAAAACAGAAGATTTTATTAAAACGTTTGCCAGAACCGAAATTTCAATCGGATAAATCGTGAGCGGGCAAAACATTTCCGCTCTCGCTACGTCAATGAAGTATTGTATCAAATATGTGTCAAGCATTTTCATACAAATCGTACGTTTCGCCCGGCCCGTACCCTACATAAATATTATATCGGGTTTTAAACGTTTTCGCAACGCCTGGCTGCGATATTATTTCGAAATTTATGACCGGGAATTTTTTTCGCAATTAATTTCGGATAATGGGAAAATTATTTCGAGTTTTCGAGGTCTCTTTCGGACATTAAGACGTCTGTTATTGATCTTTACAGAGTCGGAGAAGACGGCGAATGGAACGACGAAGGGATACTGACGCCGGACAGCAAAAGCAACTTCAACGTCACCGGACTTCATCCTTACACCGTATACAGCTTTCGCGTTTCCGCCGTCAACGCAATGGGAAGCAGCAACCCCAGCAAAGAGTCCTATTTCATGGTGACTCTGCGTGAAGGTAAGCTATTCTACCGATACGATCAATTGGACGTAGAGGTTGCGTATAATAAGTTCTTCAAATCCCGTTCGTGCAGTAGACATGTTTACTGGGCACTGCAGCGACTTACCGGCGGAATAAATATAAAGCTGGCAGTAACAAGCTCAGCTTTTCGCAAATATTGACCGATACGACCCACCCTTTCCTTTATCAATAGAAAACAAACTTTTATTTAAAATCGAAAATCATGGATATTACGTCCTAGTTTCAACTTTAACCCCGCGACCTTGACGGAAGACGAAAACCAACCGGAGCAATCCGAAAGTTAGTTTGTCACCAGATATAGGACCAACAGGGTAGAAAATTAGTTTCCCCGTGCAATTTCAGCAATTCACGTCGGTTTTCTACGAGAGGCCGTTCAACGCCACCAACTTTACGTTATGTACTATCCGGGGTGTCTTTAAAACCGATGCGGGAAAACTACCGAAACTTTACGGGCCTCAACTTAGCTACCACCAAACAAAACACCGGATTGTCTTTTCAATTTTTATCGCTTACCTACTTTCGATAAGTTTAGTGTCTCTTTCAAGTTAAAAACTAGGCATTTTATTTATTTTTTCTATTACCTTCTTAGGGTGTCTATGAGGCCAAAGAATTTTATTTCATTTCATACCCATTTTTTTCTTACCTACTACATCTCCTTAGCCTAACTCATCTTAGCTACCACTAAACAAAACACCGGATTGTCTTTTCAATTTTTATCGCTTACCTACTTTCGATAAGTTTAGTGTCTCTTTCAAGTTAAAAACTAGGCATTTTATTTTTTTTTTCTATTACCTTCTTAGGGTGTCTATGAGGCCAAAGAATTTGATTTCATTTCATTCCAATTTTTTGCTTACCTACTACATCTCCTTAGCCTAACTCATCTTAGCTACCACTAAACAAAACACCGGATTGTCTTTTCAATTTTTATCGCTTACCTACTTTCGATAAGTTTAGTGTCTCTTTCAAGTTAAAAACTAGGCATTTTATTTATTTTTTCTATTACCTTCTTAGGGTGTCTATGAGACCAAAGAATTTGATTTCATTTCATTCCCATTTTTTGCTTACCTACTACATCTCCTTAGCCTAACTCATCTTAGCTACCACCAAACAAAATACCGGATTGTCTTTTCAATTTTTATCGCTTACCTACTTTCGATAAGTTTAGTGTATCTTTCAAGTTAAAAACTAGGCATTTTATTTATTTTTTCTAATACCTTCTTAAGGTGTCTATGCGGCCAAAGAATTTGATGTCATTTCATTCCAATTTTTTGCTTACCTACTACATCTCCTTAGCCTAACTCATCTTAGCTACCACTAAACAAAACACCGGATTGTCTTTTCAATTTTTATCGCTTCCCTACTTTCGATAAGTTTAGTGTCTCTTTCAAGTTAAAAACTAGGCATTTTATTTATTTTTTCTATTACCTTCTTAGGGTGTCTATGAGGCCAAAGAATTTGATTTCATTTCATTCCAATTTTTCGCTCACCTACTATCTCAAGTTACCACCAAACAAAACATTGGATTATCTCTCTAATTTTCTTTTACACATTGATCTCTATAAATCCAATTGCTCTCATATGACTTCTTATTTTACGCACTAACTGTCCAAACTTTTATAAGAACACTTCTATTGTAAAAATGCAGAAGACGATATATCACCTTTGCTTATTAATTTTTTAATAAACAATTTAATACTTTAATAAAGGTTTAATACATTAAACCTTTATGTACAAGCTTTAATATTTGAATATACTCCATTCCACGATAGTTTACTTTCTTGTGTTTTTTCGTTTTATATCTTTCTTTGTTTGTCCTGATGTTTGTTTGTTCGACTTGTCCTATTGCTACCTCCATGTAATAAAAATAAATAAAAATAAAATAAAATAACCATCATAGTACAATCGGAGTGTCTTTAAAATCGATGCGGGAAAGCTATCTAAACTTTATGGACCTTAAGTTAGCTGCTACCAAACAAAACGCTAGATTGTTTCTTCAATTTTTATCTACTTCCAATAAGCTTGGTGGTTGTTCAAGTTAAAGACTTGGTTTTAAAAACTGTATATTATTTTTTTATTATTTTAATTTTTCTTTGTTAACATGTCGAGATCTGTTTGCATAGTAATTTCCTGTGAAGCCAAAGGATTAGATTTCAACGTACGTTAATACAATATAGCTCTTTGATGTGCAATCAGTTAAAGTATTAGATAGTTCATGCGTAAATCCAGTACGGATAACGCGGGCGGGTTTATCAGATGGAAAATGCAATAAAGAACCTCGGTTTCTTATAATTAGCCGTCTGACGGCGTGTTTCCGGAAACCGCTCGCGCGAGTAATTAAAGTCCGATTTTGCGTTTTCGAGAAACCGCCTCGCGAATTGAATTTTTTTTAAGAGGAACGGTTCGCAAAAAGCGCATTTCACATTTCGCCACACCAACATCGAATCAATACCGCTCAGAGCCCTCCCACCCGGGCGAGGACGGAAGGACTAAAGAATAGTCACATCCGCTGTCGTAAAAATCATTTGTCCTGACCCGAGTCGCGCCTAAGCTTTGTTGTTCCTTGAATAATCCAAGAAGTAAAATATTAGATCCCCCTCTTCTTGTCCCAATCGAACCCTGTCATTCTGCTAAATTAAAATCGAAAGGGCTTTTGTGGCCCGAGCCCTTCTCCCGTCCTACAATTCGCGCTGTATTGCCTTTTGTGTCAACCGCCGGATTTCCGACTTACGGGGTTCCCTCAAAAAAAAAAAAAGAAGGGAATTATAAGACCGTCCGACATAAAAGAATCTTAATTGCCAATTATAAAGTGGAATCCTCTGATTGGAAAAGAACAAAACATTTTTCATTTCAATGCTTTTCAAACATTAAAAAAAAATTTTCTTCAACGTGACTACTTCTACTACTTAAATCTGACGAATTTCGTTTATTTAGCTTGTCTTCCGTCTCGGAAAAGTTTCCGTTATAACCTGTCTAGAAATCTAAAATGACGGAAAGAAAGACTTATGAAAACGCCGCACCCGACTGAAAAATGCGACTCAATTGTTGTCGCGATACGTCGTACGAATCGCTAACAATTTACAGCTGATGGCCGAGGAGACTTCCGGATAAGGAAACGACCGCAAAGGAAAAATAAAACGAGGTAATTTCACCGGCACCGTAGAAAACGCGGCCGCCTCGATCTTCCACCAGGAGCAATTTTAGTTAAACAATTTTATTTTCCCGAATGGAAGGTCTAAATCAATGTCGTCGCGGTATCTTATCGAGGATTTTCGACTTATTTTTTTGCCGGGACGTGGCGTGCGAAGGGGCTGTTATAGGGAGATATATACGCGTCCGAATCTAGAGCACACATTACTACCGAGCGCAGATTAAAAAAGATATATGCAAAGCCATCCGCGCGGCGGCGCCACGTCAACCCCTAATGGCCGGACATTTGGCGACTTGTAATTGATCAATGATCCGATATAAGCCCTTCGCGCGTTGCGTCCCACGCCGATAGTTTGTCAATAATGCATGTCTTTCGATGCTCCCCCGATTTGCATCTAATTATGTTCGAAATAGATATCCCACGCAATTTGCATAATTTTGTGCCCTATTTCTACCGGCGGGAGCCCTGCGGAGCTTAGCTCCCGTTTCAACTCCGAAATATGTCCACCAATAAATGTTATGTTCCAGCGGTTTCCAAAAGCTTCCAACCTAACATCCTAAATCTACTTAAGCTTAACCAACACGGTTCGGACTTGTACTCTACAAAGTTAATTTTAATTTGCCACTTCCCGAAGAGAAGAAAGTATGATTCCACTTTGTTTTAAATGATGTCAAAGTTGTAATAGGGGTTGGGTCAGCGGATTCGACGACTTAACAGGGTGGTTAGTGCGTTAAGTGTGTGTAAGGGTCGAGAACTGTTATCTAAAGGCCCGGACGTGGTATGAAGGTAAGCCAGATACAAGGTTTAAATGTTTATCTAATCTAGAGGGTCGAAATTCGGCGAGAGACGTGTTAATCTGATAAGAAAATAAGGAAAGGACGGACTTTGGAGCGTCGGCGTCGGAAGGCTCGGTAGTTCGCTATCAAAACGGACGACGGGGCGTGGCTGAGGTTCATTGGGATCCCTGTCAAAGCGGAATGCTACTAATTGAACTCTAACAATTCGAGTGGACATTTGAATAAAATCGATGCCCGAAATTGCACTCCGCCGCAAGAAATTAAAGATGCAGCCAAGCATGGCCGAAATCGATTAGCAATGCGACCGGGTACCGATGTTGTTTAAAAATTCGACGGGATGGAAATGAAAGCATCGTGACGAATTAACGCGCGGTGAAATATTGGCCGAATTTATTTGAACAAACACGGCACGACATAAATAAAATTAAAGTATTTATTTTATCAGACCCCTGTCGACATAATATGTTCCACTGCGGATATTTAAAATGCATTATTATTCATTTATTTGCAGAGCGCCAGCGTTTTATATTCGCACAGCGCGTAGAGCCCCCGGCGATATTTATACAATCCTCAAAAAACCCACCTCTAATTGTTTTATTCAGCGTCCACCCCCGGCGAACAAAATATTTAAATAAAATAACCAATTATCGCCACCGGCCGCCGTAAAACGTTTATCGCCCCGCGAGAACGAAACCGTACCCTGAATTCATCCATAAAACTACTTCGCTTTACGACACCGTAAATATAATATCTTAATTATAAATTTGTTCGTCGAGGTAAACGAACCGTAATTAAAAGCAATTTAACCGACCTCCTAAGTGATTTTTCAATCCTACTCGCGATTAATATCCAGATACCATCTTCGTTTGAGATTATGAAACACGCAAACGCACACTTTAGAAAGATGGACTACTATTTCTATCTTTAATGCACGCACACTTTTTAATTTTTAACTTTAATGAAAAAAAAATGGGAATATTCACGAAATTTATTTTATAAAAAAGAGTATTCACGAAATTTATTTAAAAAAAAAGAGTATTCACGAAATTTATTAAAAAAAAAGAGTATTCACGAAATTTATTAAAAAAAAGAGATTAGATTAACATATCTATGGAGCCAAAGGATTTAATTTCAGTTTCAGTTTCATTCGGGATATCTTATAAAATCGATACGGGCGAACTACTGAAACTTTATGAGCGTCAAGTTAGTTGCCACCAAACAAAATACTGTACCGTCTCTTCAATATTTATCACTTACCATTAATACTACTTCCTTAAAGTTGACTGATACGAAATAAAATATTCGATTTCGTCGTAAAAGATATAATTATCTTTAAAAATATCTTAATGAATGATTAAATAATGAGAGGTTCGAAGAATAACACTCGATACAACTTCATAAGAGTTAATAACCGAGTTATAACGATTAATATATAGGAGTGTTTCTAATGGAAAGGACGTAGGGTTAAGCTGTAACGTTGGTAATTGAATTCCGGACAACAAAGGAAGTTTGGGAAGCGGAGTAGATCAGGTTAAAATGCGCATTCGGCAATCGGGGACAATTGCGCCGTTACGAAGGAGGACGTCATCGCGACAACGCGATACCTTTGAGGAGCTAATTACGGGTTCGCGATCGACGAAGTAGAATGCCGTCAGACGCCAAAGGGCGTAATATCGCGCCTAAAACGCGGTCGAACGTCCAAACGAGACGTTCCAAACGTCGGGTATCCTTCCCGGAGGGCGAAGGGTAAAACGGTTTTTCCGCGAACCTTTAATCCGATCGCGCGGTTCAGATTGAGTTTCTAAAGAGGCCGGGGAAAACTTCGTTACCGTCTCAACTAAAATAAAGTTGGGATGATGTGCGGGTAGACGAAGAACCAATGAAGAACCGACGAAGAAGGCATTTAAAACGGACGTTCGACGACAATGTCGCTACAAGAAGGAGAGAAATCTATAACTTCCGTCCGAAACGGGGAGTAACTGAATTACAGTTTCTTGTTTTGCGGTAATTACTTTACCATCGTGTATTTGTCAAAAGTTGCGGCTCGAGCATGCAACCCTCTGATATAATTTTAACTAATTACACGTCGGGTAGCGAACGAACGTCCGCGAAACTACTTGATTAAAACGTCCCCTCGTACGAAAACGTTTTTATTAAATCCAGCCCGGCGGCTTAATATTTCTAATTTCCTCTCCGGCCGATCCCGGCGCGAAAAAGGCAATTGCCCCGGGCGGCGGCAGCGGCGGCGGCGTTACTATGTTAATCAGGATATTGAGCGCACGTGATGCAATAGTGCGGGACCGTGTCCACGTCCTGACCCGGTTATTATATAAAGCACGTGGCCACCCAATAAATACGTCGATAGGAACCGCCATCTAATTGCTTTTTCTTCCTTACAGCCCCCACAGGCAAACCGACCATTACCACAGCCCACAATACCTCCTCCACCTCTCTACACATCAGCTGGAGACCGCCTCACCGCGACACCATCCACGGCGAATTTCTAGGATACCGTATCTCTTATCGACCAAGAGATAGAAGCCCGGACACAAGCAAGGAAATCTACATTAGGGATCCTGCCGTCGAGGTAAATTTTACCCCCATAACAATCACCATAGAATATCCAATCTCCATCGGCGTCCTCCTTTCCACTTTTCAATCGCCAATCTGCTTCCCATCTCTTTTATCCCAAAGGAACCTTTTTCCCAAGTTGCCAAGTTTTTCTTATTCCGAATACCTCGACAACATAACTTTAACTTAAAGTTATTCGCTTAAAGTACCCTGTTAGACGTTTCTACAAAAATAATCATGTTTAAAAGTCTTAACTCGAATTACTTCAATCTTGGTTTAGTTCAAGTCATTTCTGAGCACTATTCGGGGAAGAACCGACCTGATAGGGACTAGACGAGTTTAATCGCGGGGTTAGACTAGTAGTAGGTAGCTCGTCTGGCCATACGGTAATCAGCTTTTGAAGTGGATACGGTCGGGGGGTAAAAAAGGGTCCAAAATTGAACCGTAGACTGTGGCAATCCTGGTGCGTCTGGCGGCTTTCGCAACTCGTTTCATGGCTCGTGGGAAATCAAAGAAAACAGGCCGGCTCTTGCTAATCCAGATCCCGGTGTCCACTAATAGTGTTCCGGGCGCCCTCGCGTCTGTTTTGATTCGGAATCGCCGACAGGGGGCGGTCGGCGCGCGTGCCTAATTGAGCTTTATTGCGAACGCCGACCGGTTCAGGATTAATATATAAAAATTACCAACCAACTGAATTTACGACTATTCAGAAATAATTTGAATATACTTTGAATTAAGATACAATTTGAATATACTTTGAATTAAGATATAATTTGAATATACAGTGAAGTTCCGCTAATCCGGATCAATGAAAACCGAGGCAATCCGAATTAGTGAAACATCCGGATTATTAGAACTTTTTTAAAAGTGACAAAAGTACGTTAAATACATGTAGGGATTTATTAAATCAAAACACACACCACTAACATATTGAAAATCGTCGATGTACCAACTCCATACTTGGTAGCCAACACCTTTCCACTAACACCACTTTCTCATTTTTTCAATATATCGTGTTTTTTCGCTAGAGTTAATGTTTTGTGTGTTCTCTTTGGCGCCATTATGGTTTTTAACGAACTGCTTTTCACACGAACAGCGTGATGTACATACATGGCAAACTGCGCAACCTACAATCCGGATTATGGAATCACAAGTAATCCGGAAATCCGGATTATGGAATACATAATGTAAATAACTAATATTTCAATTTCGTCCGGATTTCTGGAGAATCTGGATTATTGGAGTTCGGATTAGCGAAGTTCTACTGTACTTTAAATTAAGATATAATTTGAATATACTTTAAATTAAAAAATATTTTCCGGCACCTCCGCCATTTTTTTCAATTTTATTTTTAAAAAAAAATTTTAATCAATTTCAGAAACTTTATAAAAATCAAAGAACAAGTTCTTAATCCGAGATACAAATGTCCTTTTTTTTAACTAAAAAGGCTAATTTCTCCTAACTATTAACTATTACAAAAGAAATTAAAAAAATTTTTAAAGATCAGTGATTTTAGACATCATACTAGATTTCTAAGCACAATATAACTCTTTAATTTACATTTTCGTGATTTGTTTTAGAGTCACACCATACAAAACTTAGAGACCTACACCCAGTACCTCGTGACACTCGAGGTGTTTAATCCAGAAGGACTGGGGCCCAGCACGACGGTCCTGGTAATGACTGATGAAGGAGGTAAGTGGTCCATTTCCGCTGGCGCGACCCCCAACGCCCTCTGGGGATGGCGCCGCCGTCCGGGCGCCCGTACTTACACAAATGAAAGTTCATATGTCCCGCACGACGATAGTGGCCGTACACTGCCTAAGTGTATTTATTTCTTACGATACGTGACAGTTTACGCCATTTTTCATTCCCGTTTATATTCGTTACTTAAGCGAAATACGTCGTTTGTCACGCGACGCGGTAAATAACATTTTGCAAAATGGAAGTATTCAAAAAGTGAAGGGTAAAAAAAATTTATCGTAATTGAAACATCATTAACGCGTAGAGAAGAGAGGAAACGTACGAAGCTAGGTTTAAACCTAAACAGAAACCGAAGCTAGCTGCCTAATTGATTTTTAACTTCAATTTAACAGATGGCGCAGATGTTCTCTTCGCAACTCCCGGAAAATATGACCCGTCCGGCTCGTTTATATTTATGTGTGGCCCGTAACGACCGAGTCGGCATTAAAGGCTGCGATATTCAGATCGAACAGTTCTAAATCGAATTCTACCCACCTTGGTGTCCGCAACGGCTCTGATCGTCAGTTGCAGTAGTAAATCACCCACTTTATTACACTAGGGACCAACTGATTTAACGCATAAGTTCATTCCAATTTAATTTCCTTTTTTCTTCTTAAAAAAAAATTATCATAGCTTCGGTAGTTTTATTACGCAAGCGCACGCGTGCGCAATTAAGCTAATACTCGCATACGTTTAAATCCCCGATTCAAAGCTCGCGGTAACCAAAGCTAGATAAACTTTTACAAATATAGGGGCAGACGATCATTCCTGTCATTGGGTTTTCCGAGTTAAAATTGAATATTCTTTTTTATTTAAAGCGCGTTCGAAAACGCAAAACAAGCGTAACGATTTAATTTGAAAAAGTAATGCCTTTAGCCGGAAATTAAATCGTTTCAAATTGAATAAATTTGATAACAGATTGCGTAATTTGCCAAATTGTATGTAATTCCGAACGCTATTTAACTGCTAAACCGATAAAAATTCCTATATCGGATTTTCAAATCGTTTAACATTGTTTCACTTAACCACATCAAAAACAATCACACAAAAAAAGACAAAAAAAATATATCTTTTTTAACATCTTAAAAATAATTCTTTCGGTGATTGTGGAGACAAAATCCATTCAAAACCAAATAATTTAGAATAAGTACCCGGTTGATTGCCAATTAAAATTTTAATGTCTGACAAGAGGGAGCTTTGCTTTTCAAGTTTCAATCTGTTCCGAAGTTTCTCTCGAATAAGGGGTAAACTTTTAAAGAAATTCGAGGGCCCGGGGGGACGTTGAACACATTACGGCCAATCGAAAACAATAAATAAAAGTTAAGGGGCGCTAGAAGTTTTTGACGTTGACAGTGGCAATATTGAAGAGCGAAAAGTTAGATGTCGCCTTTGAAACTGAAGATATACCTACTTACCTTTCTTACTCTGTCGTTTTCACATCTTCTTTTATCCTATATTAGCACACCTACGAAGAAAAAAAAAAGGATTATGTTCATACCTTTACCACATTATCACTTTATCTTATATTAATAAGTTTTTAAGCGAAGATACTCAAAATTGTCTGTCTTTTAGAAAGACAATTTTTTTTGCAAAGACTAATAAAAGAATTTTAAAAAATCCTAATCATATATCAATTCTTGCCAAATTACTTCGCAAAATTGATTAATTTTAAAGACGGAGGTTGATTTAAAGAATTCTACAGACTTTATTTATGAAAATCAAAGAACAAGATTTTAATCCAAAATACACAAAAATGTGATACTCAAAACTTTAAAGACGAAGATTGTTTTAGAAGATTCTACAGACTTTATTTATGAAAATTAAGGAACAAGCTTTTAACTCAAGATGCTCTAAAATGTCTGTGCTTTAACCAAAAAGTCAATTTTTTATAACAGTTGCTAAAAGAATTAAAAAAAATTCTAAAGTCATATAAATTTTCACCAAATTTCTTCGCAAAATTGGTTCATTTTAAAGAATGAGGTTGGTTTAAAAAAATTCCACAGACTTTATTTATGAAAATCAAAGAACAGATTTTTAATCCAAGATACTCAAAAATGTGATACTCAAAACTTTAAAGACGGAGATTGTTTTAAAAAATTCCACAGGCTTTATTTATGAAAATTAAGGAACAAGCTTTTAACTCAAAATACTCAAAAGTGTCTGTATTTTACCCAAAAAGGCAAATTTTTTATAACGGTTGCCAAAAGAATTAAAAAAATTCTAAAGTCATATAAACTTTCACCAAATTTCTTCGCAAAATTGGCTAATTTTAAAGAGGGACGTTGGTTTAAAAAATTCCACAGACTTTATTTATGAAAATCAAAGAACAGATTTTTAATCCAAGATACTCAAAAATGTGATACTCAAAACTTTAAAGACGGAAATTGTTTTAAAAGATTCCACAGACTTTATTTATGAAAATCAAGGACCAAGCTTTTAACCCAAGATACTCAAAAATGCCTGTCTTTTAACTAAAAAAGCAAATTTTTTATAACGGTTGCCAAAAGAATTTAAAAAAATTCTAATGTTATATAAACTTTCACCAAATTTCTTCGCAAAATTGGCTGATTTTATAGGCGGAGGTTGGTTTAAAAAATTCCACAGACTTTATTTATGAAAATCAAAGAACAGATTTTTAACCCAAGATACTCAAAAATGTAATACTCAAAACTTTAAAGACGGAAATTGTTTTAAAAAATTCCATAGACTTTATTTATGAAAATCAAGGAACAAGGTTTTAACCCAAGATACTCGAAAGTGTCTGTATTTTAACCAAAAAGGCAAATTTTTTATAACGGTTGCCAAAAGAATTAAAAAAAAAATTTTAAATCATATAAACTTTCGCCAAATTTCTTCGCAAAATTGGCTAATTTTAAAGGCGGAGGTTGGTTTAAAAAGTTCCACAGACTTTATTTATGAAAATCAGAGAACAGATTTTTAACCCAAGATACTCAAAAATATGATACTCAAAACTTTAAAGACGGAGGTTGGTTTAAAAGATTCCACAGACTTTATTTACGAAAATTAAGGAACAGGTTTTTAACCCAAGATACTCAAAAGTGTCTGTATTTTAACCAAAAAGGCAAATTTTTTATAACGGTTGCCAAAGGAATTAAAAAAAAATTCTAAAATCATATAAACTTTCACCAAATTTCTTCGTAAAATTGGCTAATTTTAAAGACGGAGGTTGGTTTAAAAAATTCCACAGACTTTATTTACGAAAATCAAAGAACAGATTTTTAACCCAAGATACTCAAAAATATGATACTCAAAACTTTAAAGACGGAGATTGTTTTAAAAAATTCCACAGAGTTTATTTATGAAAATCAAAGAATAAGCTTTTAACCCAAGATACTCGAAAGTGTCTGTATTTGAACCAAAAAGGCAAATTTTTTATAACGCTTGCCAAAGAAATTAAAAAAAATTCTAAAATCATATAAACTTTCACCAAATTTCTTCGCAAAATCGGCTAATTTTAAAGACGGAGGTTTAAAAAGTTCCACACACTTTATTTATGAAAATCAAAGAATAAATTTTTAATTCTAGATACTTAAAAATGTGATACTCAAAACTTTAAAGACGGAAATTGTTTTAAAAAATTCCACAGACTTTATTTATGAAAATCAAGGGACAAGCTTTTAGCCCAAGATACTCGAAAGTGTCTGTATTTTAACCAAAAAGGCAATTTTTTTTATAACAGTTGTCAAAAGAATTTAAAAAAATCTAAAGGCATATAAACTTTCACCAAATTTCTTCGCAAAATCGGCTAATTTTAAAGACGGAGGTTTAAAAAGTTCCACACACTTTATTTATGAAAATCAAAGAATAAATTTTTAATTCTAGATACTTAAAAATGTGATACTCAAAACTTTAAAGACGGAAATTGTTTTAAAAAATTCCACAGACTTTATTTATGAAAATCAAGGGACAAGCTTTTAGCCCAAGATACTCGAAAGTGTCTGTATTTTAACCAAAAAGGCAAATTTTTTATAACGGTTGCCAAAAGAATTTAAAAAAATTCTAAAGTCATATAAACTTTCACCAAATTTCTTCGCAAAATTGGCTAATTTTAAAGACGGAGGTTGGTTTAAAAAATCCACAGACTTTATTTATGAAAATCAAAGAACAGATTTTTGATCCAAGATACTCAAAAATGTGATACTCAAAACTTTAAAGACGGAGGTTGGTTTAAAAAATTCTACAGACTTTATTTATGAAAATCAAACAAGCTTTTAACCCAAAATACTCAGAAGTATCTGTTTTTTTTTTTTAACAAAAAGACAACTTTTTTCTAACGGTTACCAAAAAATTAACTTAAATTTAACTTATTTAAATCAAAGTACACTCATTTAACTTGATTTCAAACGAAAAACCGCATTTCAATTCTAATAAATAAAGTCGTAAAATTTTTTTTGAAATTTTACATCCTCCTTTTCTTTTTCACTACTCTACATTTAAATTGCGCATCATATTTCAACCCCCAAAGGAAAACTGTATTTGTAAACCACCACCTAGGTGTGTATTTTTCCGTTTTCCACCTTTATATATATCTTTATTCCTAAACCCAAAGCTTTATTATACCGAGAAACTACAATCTCTCAAGAAGCAAACCGTTCCACCTGTCTTATAAATTTCCTCCCTCAAAAAAAAAGAAAAAAAGTTCTCATTTTATAAATAAACATTTTTTATACTCGCGATAGTTAAAAACCACCGTCCAGACTACGACCCATCAATTATTAATACCCCAGGTGAACCCGTATAGGCGGGGTCCTCGTGAAAAAAAGGGAGAGATTGTATTTCATAATTATTCCCATGAAAGCCTTTCTATGGCACCGCGTACAGCAAGCAGGGAATATCAAACGGAATATTCAAGCTCGGTTCACAGCCAGGAAATATAAAGCTTCCCCGGGTCTATAAAGCAAGATTAACCATGGCGTACACCACTTTTTGTAACTGAAAAAGCGGATTTTAAATGCGCGGACACTCTAGTTTTAAAAGTTCCGCTCGTTTTCACCGCGCTAAACTGAAACACGGACAACCTACGCCATCTATTATTGTACGCTAGAATTATATCTCTTGCCGATAAAGATGTTACCTATATAAAGTTCCTTTATAAATTCAAATTCAAAATTCTTTTATAACAAAATTATTATCTAATTCTATTTTATACATAATCTTATTAATATAAAATTATTTTATATATAACTTTATATTAAATTTTACATTAAAATTTATACATAGAAAATAAAAGGATAAATTGAAATGAGAGATATTCTACGTTAATTTTGGAATTGGTCGTTAAATCAATTGAGAAGTGAATTAATTCAAGGTGAGGAATAATTGGCCCCTTTGTGGCCGAAAATAAAAGCGGTGTCGCCGTAATTGCGAGTGCCTTTCGGGAGATAAGTGGTCTGATTGCCCGGGCAAATCGTGTTTGATTGGGGTCGAGTGGCGAATACATTCGGAGAGACCTTTTGTCTATCGAACAATGCTATCTCAAGTAGCAGGTGTAGCCGAGGTGAACGGAAGATGGGCACATCAATCTCCCAAAAGACGAATGCAAAACTACCTCTAATAGAACTCAACTTGCATTTATACCGATTGCATATCAATTATTTTAATTAAATCGAATTTTATCCTTAAATATTTTGTTTATCCACATAAAAAAAAAATTATCGTGTAGTTGATAGTGAGTTAATTTTAATTTCCTTTTGCAGTTTTGTTATTCGCTATCTCGGAACCGGCTTAATAAATATGCGGTTTATATCAACACATTGTTATCAAAATTATGACTAAAATAGTTCAAATCAAAATGGTATTGATTGTGTAAAATGTTTACATTTACTCCGCGAATGTTTGAATTAAACCAATTAAAACAACTGTAAATTAATCCGAGTTTTTTTCTGAACCCCAACAAAAAAAATATTGGAAAAATGTTTTGGAATACTGACGGAAACATTTTTCCTGGTTAAAAACTATTTTTTATTTTTTTTTTTTGTTGGAATTTTCAGTTAAAAAAAAACTAATGACTTAAATTTTGGAATAATGTTATTTTTCTTTTTAGCAAAAACTCAATACTAATGAGGCAAAAATTTGTACTGGAAAAAAAATTAAAAAAAAATTTAAACCGTCATTTTTTTTTTAAATTTTAAATGTTCTTGACATGTCATTAAAAATTGGTGAATTTAAATAATCACCCAAACTTTGTTTATAAAAATTAAAAAAAGAGTTTTTAATCCAAGATAACTTGAAATGTCTATTTTCTAACAACAAAGATAAATTGTTTATAAGTATTACCAAAAATTTTTTTAAAATTCTTAAGGACCTTAGTGATTTTTTCTACCGAAAAGAAATTGGCTAATTTTAAAAAATCATCCAGACTTTATTTATAAAAATTAAGAAACGAGTTTTTAATCCAAGATAACCTCTAATGTCTGTTTTATAATAACAAAGAGAAATTCTTTATAAGTGTTACCAAAAAAATTAAAAAAATTCTCAAACACGTCAGAAAATATTTTAACATAACCTTAAGAATTGAAGAATTTAAAAAATCGTACGGACTTTATTTATGAAAATCAAGGAAAAAGTTTGTAATCTAAGATAACCTAAAATGTCTATTTTATAACAAGAAAGAGAAATTCTTTATAAGTTTTACCAAAAAATTAAAAAAATTCCTAAGGACGTTAGTGATTTTTTCTTCCGAAAAGAAAGTGATTAATTTAAAAAAATCATCCAGACTTTATTTATAAAAATTAAGAAAAGAGTTTTTAATCCAAGATAACCTGAAGTGTCTGTTTTATAATAACAAAGAGAAATTCTTTATAAGTGTTACCAAAAAAATTTAAAAAAATCACAAAGACATCAGCATTTTTTTGACATAACCTTAAAAATTGAAAAATTAAAAAAATCGTACGGACTTTATTTATGGAAATCAAGGAAAAAGTTTGTAATCTAAGATAACCTAAAATGTCTATTTTATAACAAGAAAGAGAAATTCTTTATAAGTATTACCAAAAAAATTTTAAAAATTCCTAAAGACGTTAGTGATTTTTTCTACCGAAAAAAAAGTGACTAATTTAAAAAAATTATCCAGACTTTATTTATAAAAATTAAGAAAAGAGTTTTTAATCCAAGATAACCTGAAATGTCTGTTTTATAATAACAAAGAGAAATTCTTTATAAGTGTTACCAAAAAAATTAAAAAAATTCCCAAAGACATCAGCATTTTTTTTGACATAACCTTAAAAATTGAAGAATTTAAAAAAATCGTACGGACTTTATTTATGGAAATCAAGGAAAAAGTTTGTAATCTAAGATAACCTAAAATGTCTATTTTATAACAAGAAAGAGAAATTCTTTATAAGTATTACCAAAAAAATTTTAAAAATTCCTAAGGACGTTAGTGATTTTTTCTTCCGAAAAGAAAGTGACTAATTTAAAAAAATCATCCAGACTTTATTTATAAAAATTAAGAAAAGAGTTCTTAATTCAAGATAACCTGAAATGTCTGTTTTATAATAACAAAGAGAAATTCTTTATAAGTGTTACCAAAAAAATTAAAAAAATTCTCAAAGACGTCAGAAATTTTTTTTTAACATAACCTTAAAAATTGAAGAATTTAAAAAATCGTACGGACTTTATTTATGGAAATCAAGGAAAAAGTTTGTAATCCAAGATAACCTAAAATGTCTATTTTATAACAAGAAAGAGAAATTCTTTATAAGTATTACCAAAAAAATTTAAAAAATTCTTAAGAACGTTAGTGATTTTTTCTTCCGAAAAGAAAGTGACTAATTTAAAAAAATCATCCAGACTTTATTTATAAAAATTAAGAAAAGAGTTTTTAATCCAAGATAACCTGAAATGTTTGTTTTATAATAACAAAGAGAAATTCTTTATAAGTGTCACTAAAAAAAATTAAAAAAATTCTCAAAGACATCAGAAATTTTTTTTAACATAACCTTAAAAATTGAAGAATTTAAAAAAATCGTACGGACTTTATTTATGAAAATCAAGGAAAAAGTTTGTAATCTAAGATAACCTAAAATGTCTATTTTATAACAAGAAAGAGAAATTCTTTATAAGTATTACCAAAAAAATTTAAAAAATTCTTAAGGACGTTAGTGATTTTTTCTACCAAAAAGAAATTGGTTAATTTAAAAAAATCATCCAGACTTTATTTATAAAAATTAAGAAAAGAGTTTTTAATCCAAGATAACCTGAAATGTCTGTTTTATAATAACAAAGAGAAATTCTTTATAAGTGTTACCAAAAAAATTAAAAAAAAATCCCAAAGACATCAGCATTTTTTTGACATAACCTTAAAAATTGAAAAATTAAAAAAATCGTACGGACTTTATTTATGAAAATCAAGGAAAAAGTTTGTAATCTAAGATAACCTAAAATGTCTATTTTATAACAAGAAAGATAAATTCTTTATAAGTGTTACCAAAAAAAATTAAAAAATTCTTAAGGACGTTAGTGATTTTTTCTACCGAAAAGAAATTGGCTAATTTTAAAAAATCATCCAGACTTTATTTATAAAAATTAAGAAACGAGTTTTTAATCCAAGATAACCTGAAATGTCTGTTTTATAATAACAAAGATAAATTCTTTATAAGTGTTACCAAAAAAATTAAAAAAATTCCCGAAGACATCAGCATTTTTTTGACATAACCTTAAAAATTGAAAAATTAAAAAAATCGTACAGACTTTATTTATGAAAATCAAGGAAAAAGTTTGTAATCTAAGATAACCTAAAATGTCTTATAACAAGAAAGAGAAATTCTTTATAAGTATTACCAAAAAAATTAAAAAAATTCCTAAAGACATCTGTGATTTTTTCTACCAAAAAGAAATTGGTTAATTTTAAAAAGACGATTTTGTTATAACTATTATCAAAAAAAATTTTAAAAATCTTAAAGACGTCAGTGATTTTACCTTAAACAAGTTAGCTTTTTTCATTTAGAAAAAAAATCAATTCAAAATATTTAAAATCCATTTTTTTATGATTTTTTAAAACAGTTTTAATAACCATGTACGTTAAGTAAATCTAAGCTAACAAATATTACCTTTAGGGTCGGTCTCGAATACTAAATAAATCCAATTTTGATTTTAACCCTAAATTAAATACGATCACCACTCACAAGTTACAACGCGCAACTGGTTCACTTTTAGGTAGATTTTATAAAAATAAACTGGCCACACAAAAACTGGTTTTCACCCCCGAACAAACCGAAACCAGGCTTGCGAAACATCCCAATCGGCAAAAATCAAACTCACATGATAATATAAATACTTCATTCAATAACGTGATAACAATTAGGTTTATTTATGTTTTTGTACTTATGATTTTTATAAACCATATGTTTTTATAATTACGTTTGATTTTTACACATAGAAGTGTCCCACTGAAGATACACAAATTTAATTTTTAACGATGTTCGAGAAATTTTATGAAACTAGTTAGAATTTTTAGAAATTAAGACGAGTTTTGGAGATATTAAAACAAATTAAAAGTCATTTTACAAAATTAAAATGAATTTTAATGATTAATAAAATAATTAATAAAATCCGGAAGAATTACAAGTCTTATGAATTTGAAATTTTATACACAGATTTAGTATATGATAATCTACATTTTGAAAATATTGTCAAGTATCTATGACTTCCGGTTATACCGGAAGTTGTTAAAGAAAATTTTTTAATGCTATATTTATTCTTGAATAAAGAGTTTACGTATATCGAGTGCCTCAAAATCCCTGTAGACTCTACCAGACGAATAAGTGTTTCCTCTTTTAAAGATTATTTTAATTATATTCATTTGTATTATTCCCAATGGTCTTATATCTGACAAGGAGAGTGCAAGGTCTTGGGGTCATAGATTTAGTTCAAATTTTGTAGGATAGTATATTTAGTTTTCCTGTTGATGAATATATATGGTAATAGGGGCCACTACTCAATAGCTATTTAGATATTTGCAATTGAAGATGCAATTCACTAGTTAAATTCAGGTCTGTAGCAAACAATTAAACATAATGGGTTTAGGGTAGCAGCAATAGATCGGTATTTCTCATCATTAGGTGCAGGCTTTGAGTTCTAAGAGTGTCTATTTTTACATATAAAGATACCATGGGTGGATATAAAATGTGACATCGAAACATTTTTTGAGTGTGCACCGCACTTTGGATTTGTCAGTTAATTGTCATTTGATCTGTCAAGACTTTAAAATTAATACAGGAATATGACTTGACATTATAACCTTTCTTCAAAAAGCCTGACTTAATCGGTATAAATTCGGTTAATTTTGACATTATCCGAACTTGTAATAACGAATTAATTGCATCTTTTAATGCAAATATTTTAAAAATTATTGAATAGTTTCCCCTATAACCACATATTTTCATCAACGGGGAAACTAAATCTACCATTCTACGAAATATGAACTAAATCCACGACCCCAAGACCCTGCACTCTCCTTGTGAGTTATACAGGCCTTCCCATGCCGGAATTCCGTACCTTATCCTTAACTCGACCAAGGTATGATAAATAATTTTCAAATGGGCATGGTCAAATATATTGCTGATGTATTTGATTTTATAAAGAAGCCCTGTAAGATCTTTTGTTGCGCTTTCAATGTGTTTATCCCATTTTAAATTAGAATCTATAACCACCCACAAGTATCTCAGGAATGTGGTGGATTTTATGCCTAATATCTTACCAAAAGCATAAACATTCATTTCTTTATAATTCGGTAAACCGTTGATATAGTTTGCGAAATGCATAAAATAAGTTTTCGCAACACTCACTGAAATGAGATTATGGGTGAACTAATCCATAACTCTTGATATATCTTTTTCTACCTTTCGCTTCACCTCTGCCCATGTTTCATCACTATATAAAATCGCTGTATCGTCCGCATAGCAGATCAACTTTCCGCAGCCATCAATTGACAACAAGTTATTTAAATAAACATGGTTTGGAAACGCTTCGTTACCGATCTACAGCGTGTTGAAATTTAAACATTTTTATTATAAACAAGAAAGTTTATAATAAAATAATTTTTTTTAAGGAATAAGGGTTTTAGTCAAGGACAAAAACAAATATTTTACCAAACGAATAATTTTACCAAGCAAAAATTACAAAAACTGTGCAAAGTGACTACCTCGAGCTCGGATGCAAGAATTCAATCTTCTCCTCATTAACTGGCGAACTCTCTCAAAAACACTAGGATCTGTTTTAATTGAGTTGCACCCAACAATGATTCGATTTCTTAAGTCTTCTACGTTTTCCAACGACGTAGCGTACACCAAGGACTTCAAATGGCCCCACAGGAAAAAATCCAGGGGATTTAAGTCCGGGGATCGTGTAGGCCATAAGCAGTCCACCTCGGCCAATCCAGCGATTTCCATATCCTTGTGTTAAGAAATCACGAGCTACTAGACTAAAGTGGGTTGGTGCGCCATAGTGCGTATACCACATTGCATCTTTAAATGCTAATGGTACGTCCTCCAGAAAACCAGGGAGCGTGTTTTCCAAAAAGTTGCAATACACCTCTCCGGTAAGTCTATCTGGTAAAAAATACCGGTCCAATTAGGCAGTCACCCACAATTCCAAGTCAAACATTCAAAGAAAACTGATGTTGAAAACGATCTTCAACAATTTTATGTGGATTTTCGTCACACCATACATGGTTATTATGGAAATTGCGTATTGCATTTCTTGAAAAATTCACTTCATCGGTGAACAGAGTCAACATCAAGAATTGAGGGAATTCAACCATTTTCTGCAAAAGCCATTGACAGAATGCAATGCAAGGAAGAAAATCAGCAGGAAGTAATGCTTGAACGCGTTGAACTGTTTCAAAATATGTAAATTTTTACTGCTTTTTTAATTAAACTTCAACACGCTGTAGATCGGTAACGAAGCGTTTCCAGACCATGTTTATTATAAACTTTTTTGTATAAAACGACCTGGACAATCTCCCTCTTTAATATTGTCGCTTCTTTTCTAAACACCATGTATAAATATTAAACAATATCAAATCTAATACAGTTCCCTGTGGTACCCCACACTTAAAATTTCGACTGAACTTAGTGTGACCGTAGCATTTCCTCGAATACCTATTTCTTCGAGTTTTCCAATTAATAGTTTGTGGTTTACTGTATCAAAAACCTTTTCAAAATCTAGGAAAACAGCCAGAACAGACGATCCTTCTTTTAGTAAATGATAGATATTAGTTGTCAACTCTGTAACTGCATCTGCAGTGGTTTTACCAGATCTAAACCCATACTGCCTTTGAGAAACAAGTCGGCATCCCCGGCCGAGATTAGATTTTTCTTAAAAATATTCTACCTTAAATCGGCCATATAATTATTATGAAAACCAACAAAGATAACTACATGGCATGTATTTAAAAGTAGTACATAACCCTTTACCATAACGTATGTTCATTTTGTTAACTATATGAAGTAAAATGTTAATATAAACACCTATTCTAAGTCGAGTGGTTCCTTGTGAATTGTGAAGGTCCATCACCGCATTCACAACATATCTTTAATTAATCAATTCTTACACATTCTTAACCAGGCATGTGTATACTACAGTGAAGCTTCGCTAATCCGGATCAATGAAAACCGAGGCAATCTGAATTAGTGAAACATCCGGATTATTGGAACCTTTTTAAAAGTCACAAAAGTATGTTAAATACATGTAGGGATTTATTAAATCAAAACACACACTACTAACATATTGAAAATCGTCGATGTACCAACTCCATACTTAGTAGCCAACACCTTTCCACTAACACCATTTTTTAATTTTTGCAATATATCGTGTTTTTCCGCTAGAGTTAATGTTTTGTGTGTTTTCTTTGGCGCCATGATGCTTTTTAACGAACTGCTTTTTACATGAACAGCGTGACGTACATTCATGGCAAACTGCGCAACCTACGATCCGGATTATGGAATCACAAGTTATCCAGAAATCCGGATTATGGAATACATAATGTAAATAACTAATATTTCAATTTCGTCCGGATTACTGGAGAATCCGGATTATCAGAGTTCGGATTAGCGAAGCTTTACTGTATATTTTTTGAGACACGGTGTGTACAGGTGTCTCACCGAAGTGAACTGGTCGAAATATTTGGGAAACTACAAATCCGATAACTTTGAAATTTTATACATAGATTGAGTACATACTAAACTACATTTTGAAAACATTTTCAATCATCCATGACTTCCGGTTATATCAGAAGAGGTTAAGGTATTATTTTATTTGAACGTAATATTTATTTTTCGTTAGCTTGGTTGATTTAAAAATAATTTTGTTTGAAACATTTTTTTCTATCACTTGTAGTTTCAGAGAAAAAGTTATTTTTCATAATTTTTTATGTTTGATTGAGGTGAAAAAATAAGCTATAACTCGCAATCCAAGATAGCTACGTCCATAAATTGATGCTATTTTTTCACGGCTAACCTATTTTTTATCCCTATCAAACGTAAATAATTATGAAAAATAATTTTTTTCTCTGAAATTACAAATGATAGAGAAAAATGTTTCAAGTAAAATTATCTTCAAATTAACCAACCTAACGAAAAATAAATATTGCGTTCGAAAATAATAATTCCTTAACCACTTCCGGTATAACCGGAAGTCATAGATGACTGAAAATATTTTCCAAATGTAGTTTACAATGTACTAAATCTGTGTACAAAATTTAAAATTTATTCGACTTGTAGTTTCCGAGATATTTCGACTAGTCCACGTCGGTGGGACACCCTGTATACTGGGTCCTTTGGGGAACAGGCATATTTTCAAAGTTTTCTAGGCTTTCAAAAATTCTACAAAAATTCTGAGTTAGTTATCGAAGCATCTACTACATGGTCGAGCAGTTACCAAATTCAAAAGTTTAAAACTGTTGTCAATAAAAATGAAACAATCGTCTGAAAAGTCAGAAAACGGAAATTTTGACTGTTCCTTCAAAGACCCAGTGTACACACGGAGGGTTAAACATAGAAAATTCGCCAAACTTAGTACCACCTGATGTAGGATAATGAAAGTCTATATTCTTACTAAACGCATTGGATTACATCCAATATTTTCCTTGTATATATAAAAATAATTGGTAAAGGCCGACTTGGGTGAGTTTATCCTATTTAAGATTATGTTAGAAAATTTTACATTTTAAATGAAAATCCGATTAATATAAAAATTCAAAAAATTAAAAAAAAGTACTCAAAATTAATTAAACTCACTTTTATTCAAAAAACTTTTCTTTATTTACCTTACTTTTTGAAATATTTAATTTGAGATTTAGATTACGTTTGAAAATCTGACGTTTTAAGTTATTAAATTAACATATTAATTTATTCGTAGCTACTAAATAGAAGGTTTAGAGTCCGTGATTTAAAATAAATCTAGAAGATTAAATATAGACGTTTGAAAAGTGAGTTCTAGAACGTTTTCGCGGGGTTAATAATATTTGCATTTGGCGTACGGTACAGAGGTTGTTAAAAAACTAAAGATCGCGATCGTTACCCGGAGATAATTTAACCTCCGTCTGAGGATGTTTACATCGGCGATTGTCGCGTCTGCGGACGGGAAAAATTCCCCCGCGAAGAGGGGCTACGAGAGGTCGTCGTCACACAAAAAAATGGGGGGATTCTTCCAAAGATCGATACACATACAGAGTGTAGAGATAGAAACGAAAAGGAAAATCATATAAATAAAAAGAAAAGTAAATAACGAAATGTAATCCGAATATAATACATTTAGAAACAGTTTAAACGTTTTAACGCGCATACGTAGATTATAAAATCGATGTAATCGAACTGAACGTTTTTGTACTCTCTCGGCCGGCTGAGGCCAAGTCGCGGCACGAACGCAGATTGGCGCTTACGGCTCCGGCGTTGGTCATGACCCCTACCGCTGCTCAGGCCTCAGTTTCGGGCACAGACCAATACCTATTAAGACTGGACACGCAATGCTAAAAATTTGGACTGCTTACAGCACCTCTATGATTGCTCTCCCTGAACTAATCCCGAACAAGGCGGGAAAATGGCGGGTTTAAATAATTTTAAACCTACACGTTACTGTTTTGTGTTAAAATGAATAAGAAAATAAAACAAGTGTACAATATAAAAAAATCATTTAATTATAACAAAATAAATTAATTATATAGCTAAAATGCACAATAGAAATATACAAGTATATGGTACTTATAAAAACTAATTCAAAAAATAATAATAACAATAGTTCATTTTGGTTATATGGAAATTTCGCAGGTGGGCAATGGTAAAAATGCAAAGAGTTTTAGGTAAGCAATATATATTTTGGATGTTGGTTAGGGTGGATGGGGAGAAGACATCGACATTGCAGTGTCTACAGGATTGGGACAATGAATGGATTCGTTTCCTACTGTACCGTAAACACTGCCTCACTCTTCAACCTCATGTGGCGCTCTCTTTTCTTTACCAACCGTATTTTGCAACCTGAAAATAGTAAAATACTTATTTATTTACCCTTTAAATAATTCAAAAGTATGTTATAGATATTATATTTCAGATATTATATCTAATTAGAGTGCAATAAATATTTACCTTTATATCTTCTCCGATGTGACATCCTTAACATCTTGTTCACATACTAGGTAACATCTTCGGAATAACTGTGAGAGACTGTACTCCGGCAGATCTGTCCGGCAAATTATTTTTAACCATTTTAAGAAAACAGACCATCCTACAGTCTTCTAAGAGCTTTGTATTGTTCGGGTGACAATGTATGTATTTGTTGGATATTATTGGCAGGCACATTTCTACAAATTAGAGTTTTTTAGGTTATTTCACGTATGTGCGTGCATAACGCAAACAAAATATTAAATAATAATGTTGTACTTACTTCACTTGAAGACATAGTTATATAATTTTATACATGTATTATAGTTTTACAGAACTAAACAAAACAACGCAAATCATCAATAAACTGGGCTTGACAGCATGGTGAAAAACTGTCAAACAACGTACGTGTAGAAAATACCGAACGGAAATATGTTTTTTGACTGCGAATATTTTCAGATTTAAATTATAACGATAAATATTTGTATAACATTACTTTCGTCTATATGGGATTAATTAATATGTTGTAATTATAACAATTATTTAACCGCGGTAAAACGAACAATTCCGAATGTTTCCGAGTTTGGACGGGAGCGCCATCTATGATTGCTCTCCTTGAACTACATATGTGGTCTACGTATTTCGTATCTCGTGTCAGCCCCCTGGTTTCGGGTCTGCTGTCAACCGTTGGGCGGTGCACAAAACGAACCAGTCCAGTTCGTCAGTTTCTACCGCCGCGGTTTAACAAAATGTTCGTTGCGCGACGTTTTCGCGTCGATATCCGCGCGATTATCGCAATAATAATCGGTTCCGAGTGCGGAATGACGGCGTAAAAGGCGCCGCAGGACCTCTGCCCCTCGTTCGCCGCCTCCTTCCTCCTCGATCGACGCTTTAGAATGGGTCATGCTACCACGTTCTTGATTGCCATTTGCGCCCTTTTAACCAACCAACAAGAAACCACCACCGAATTTAACGAGACGACCATTGTTCCACTCGAAAAATGTATTTACTCCTCGATTATAGGGTATTTTTTCTCATTTTAATTCAAACTTTATTGTTTTTTTCAGTACCTAGTAAACCCCTCAACGTCAGCGTTTTGGATGTAACCGCTAATTCCATCTCACTACGATGGAAGGAACCCGAACACACCAACGGGGCCATTCTGGGTTACCGGGTTTACTTTATGAACGGAAACCTAACCGATGTACAATCCTTCAATGTTAATGGAGATAAGAACATTCGATATAATCTAACCAAACTGAGTAAGTTCTCTATAATAAGTTTTTAAGTCAAATTTTTCAATAAATTGAATTGTCTCACACTTCATCGTTAAAGATAATAAACATGTTCATAATTATTCAAATCTAAAACAATAAAAATGTACTATTATTCTATGTTTACACTTAAACTAAGTTTTAAAATGTTAAAAATTCATATTTACCTTATTAAACAATAATTATAATCTCACTTTTCACAACTCACTTTTTTCAAATGTCAAAAATTTGACATTTGACATTGGTTTTAAAAATATTCTTTTTAATTTCTAAAATTGAATTAAATAAAAAAAAATCTATATATAGATTAAAAATCTTTATAAAATGTAATTAATATTAAGATTTACATTAAATTTTCAATATTTAAGATGTAATTATTGAAAATGTTTTTAATTACAGTTCCCTGTAATTATAATGTAATAATTCCTAAAAATTAAATTTGAATTTAAATTAAATTTAAACTAAAATAATACTAAATTCATACTAAAATTAGTATTTTTTAGTTTAAATTTACTATTCTCCAAGAATTAACATTTTTATCTTTTCGGAGTTATACATAATTTTTCATAGATAACTTTCCGAAGGTTAGTCTTGTTTAATTTTTTTAAACGTCATTTACTTAAACTTAATAAATAAAATCAAGTAATAATTTCTTTTAATTATTTGATTTTAAAACAATTAAAATGTTTATTTGGAATCTATAAAAATCAAACATTTCAGATTGGAATATACATACTATATCTTTAAACTATGATTGTTCCCAAGCATATAGTACATTTTAATTACTGTGATATATAAAATTAAATGTTAATTCTTAAACGAGTTTTAAAAAAATAAAAGTATATTGTTTAAATGATTGTTTAATGAATAAAAATCGATATTTATTAACATAAATTTAAAAAAAAAGTTAATTTTTATACGGTTGATTGTATTTCCCCATAAATAAACATATACTAATACCAAACATTTCCTTTTTGGCAGACAAGTATATCAGATACAAACTGACCAAGCTCAGTAAGTATTAAGTCATGTTTCGTTTAATTACAACAAACCAACAATTTACGTGTCGCATATCCACTTGACCTCTTCGGACGATCAATTAAAAATCCAGCCTTTAAAAATACTATCTTACTTAAACTAAAGCTATGTTTACGGATATTTTTAAAAGATTTTTCTTTCATTTTCGGGTTTAATAAAGTAAATTTTATAAAATTAAAATAAAATATGTTGATTATACAAACTATTAAATGTTATCTTATCGCCTTGCATACATAATGAAAACGAACAAGGAAATGTGTTTGATGTTAATTAAAAAAATAAAGATAAATAATTGTGTCGTAATTATTTGTATTTGCCTCGGTATTGACACGATTGCGACATTTTTCAGAACCCGACAGCGACTACATAATATGGGTGAAGGCGTTCACGTCTAAAAACGAGGGCGAAAAGTCCGACGACGTTTTCAACAAGACCGACATCGACGGACCGGATGCACCTCGCATATTAAACTTAACCTGCCAAACGCAGGACACCATTTACGTCCAATGGCAAAGACCGATTAGATATTATCACTCGATAGATTTCTATCGTATTTATTTAAGCGGGGAATATATCGATGATACTATTATTGAACTACCGGCTGCTACTGAACATTTGGATAGCTCTGTAAGTTTAATGTCTGTGAAATGTTTTCTACATAAATAGTATTGGTGATTTGGGACATCTGTATAATATCTTATAAGTTATATAAACTGCTCGTCAAAAAAACAACTCAACACCCAGGAAAGAAAGTTGTACAAATTTGAAATTTTAGTAATATCTACAATTCAAGCGAGATAATAAATGATTAAAATTTGGTTACGATCTGTACACTCTTTGGTTGTTCTCTATCTGGTTTTTAGTATTTTTTAAGTGTACTTTTTTTACATTGTGTAACTATATTAATGATCACCGACAACTTAAACCTTGTCAAATCCCTTACTTGTATTGCTGTTAAGCTCTGCGACCATCGAAATAAGCTTTATATTCAATTAACTCCTGTTAAAAGGAGCCAAAAAAAAGTTTTCGGTTTCATTGGTGATAGATGTTTATCGAAAGATATATCTGAAGATTGTGTGTGCTCTGGCAGTAAATTGACATTGTCCTTATTAAAAATGTTTGTATGAATCGTACTGAGGTTCAGTGTAATCTTGAAAAAGTCTATATCTTTGAAAGTATGGTAACAAAATTGGCTCTAGAATTTTGTTGATATACCAGATGGCAATTAGACTTTTCTTGAATAATGACTTAAAATTACCAACTTCCAAATTGAATTTAACCCCATCAAAACACCAGACGTTAAGCCAGAATAACTCGATTTACATAAAATTAGTGCACTATTTTATTAAAAATTTTACAAGGAAATACATTAAATAACATCTGTATGCTGGGATTTGCTGGTGGGTAGGGTTGCCAGATCTCCGGCATTACGCTGGAGTCTGCGGCATTTAATGTTCATCTCAGGCCGCCAGCATGCATTTGAACATTTCCGGCAAAATGAAATTCAATGAAATTTATAAAATAAATAAATAAAAAAGTCTATATTTTTGTTAAAATAAATATTTACTACACACATGACATTTTTTTTGTAAAAAATAAAATGTTCCCTCCCAATCTCCGGTATTTGACCCCCAATCTCCGGCATTGAGGCCGAGTGGATCTGGCAACCCTACTGGTGGGGATGATTTTTCATTGTCTTGGGTTGGCAGTTGATGGAGCAAATGAGTGGAGAGTACCCTCATTCCTGAAGCCATTATGATTCTGTTTATTACTTTCTGAAGGAGACCCACTAGCTTTGACGGTAGCTCTCCGTGTCATCAGGGTGACTCCCTGGATTTGGGAATTGTGTGTTGACTTGGAGGAAGTTCTGAAATCATTCATCTTCCTCACTTCTCCTTTACTCTTGGCTTTCCAAGTTGAGCTCTATCTCGATGATGATGTTGATCGCTCAGGTAGTCGCATATTGTGCTACTTCTACGAGTTTAGGACCCCCCACTCGTAATGCCCGGTGCTGCACCAAAATGTCACGAGTCATTAGCTTGTTTCTGGTTACGGGGTTAAATAAGCAAGAGGTATACTTACTTTCCTGTTGTGGCTTTCCTTGGATCTGCACTAACACTCACAAGGGAAGAGGGACATACAAGTAATACACCACTTGATGTTCACTGCTTTTATTGTACCACACGGCGGAGCTAGCACCTGGAACCTCTTCGAACGAGCTGACGGTGGGCTAATGACCAGGAACTAAGAAGTCGTCCCTACCATTGAATTCCCTGCCTTCTTATACTCATTCGATTAGGCGTTTGTGCTAACTCCGCAAAGTACAATGACCCCCTTTTGGGGCTTTGCCCTGATCGTGGCAATACTAATGATCACCGACAACCTAAACCTTGCCAAACCCTTTACTTGTTTGTGTTGCTGTCAAGCTCTGCGACCATCCAAATTACCTTTATATTCAATTAACTCCTGTTAAAAGGATCCATATTGTGGAAAGTTTTCAGTTTCATTGGTGATGGGTGTTTACCGAAAAATAAATCTGAAGATTGTGTGTGTTCTGGCAGTAAAGTGACATTGTTCTTATTAAAAATGATTGTATGAATCGTACTGAGGTTCAGTGTAATCTTGAAAAAGTCTATACCTTTGAAAGTATGGTAACAAAATTGGCTCTAGAATTTTGTTGATATACCAGATGGCAATTAGACTTTTCATGAATGATGACTTAAAATTACCAACTTCCAAATTGAATTTAACCCCATCAAAACACCAGACGTTAAGCCAGAATAACATCTACGAATTTCAAATTTAGTCTTTCTACTCTGGATCTTCTGAGACACTCTTGACCGTCAAATTACTATAGACATATGTATGTAGAAAGCGGGAGGGCACGCCAGATGACACACCGCACTTAGACCCCCATTCAGCCCTTTCTTCAACCTCCCTGTCACTCACTCTATCTACATCAACCAGCCTAGGGATTTACCAAAAGTTAGGATGCAGCTCAGAGGTATATCCCTGATTCCATCCATGGTTGACCAGTCATCACCCAAGTCCCTTAATCTAAGATCCTTGAGATTCGGGCAATCACATAGGATGTGCTTAACAGTCTCATCGTCTGGCATGCAAGCACGACATAGAGAAGTAACAGCAAACTCTAAATTATAAAGGTACTTATTAACCTTACAGTGTCCCATCAGGAACCCTGTGATTAGGCGTAGATCCTCCCTGTTGAGACCTGTAAAGAACCGGGACGCCTCACACCGGGAAGGGTATCTTAGTTGCTATAGACATATTCGATATTCATCACTAAAGATGATTTGGTGTTATTCTTCGACTTTATGCGCACTCAACCCAAACACTTGAACCTGAAAATTTGATGTTCTGAGATTAAAGAACTTTGAGAAATTTGTAGATGAGAGGCTAAACCAAGGATCCCCAAACTATTTTAGACAAGTGACCCCTTTTCCAAAATGAACTATTACCTCAGACCCCCATGGCCAAATTACCTACTTTTAAGATCAACCTCGTCGACCCCCAAAATCAGTTTTCGTTTATGTCGACCCCTAGGAAAGCTATATCGACCCCTTTGGGAATCGCTGGGCTAGCTAAACCATAGCAATGGATTCTTCGATAAATTATTTGCAATGATGACTTCCCCAAACAGCCCTCCAAGTAACCTCCACTAACCGAGTTATCTCAAACGTGTTAATTAAGGCAAAAGATATCTCTTTCACTGTTTATTCATGATTTGTGATCGACCAGTTTATCAGACTTGGTTGGACTAGACACTGCATGGTTGAATAATAGTAAAGCCATTACAATTCAATTTTCAAAAAATTTCGCAAAAGGATATTCGAAGTTTTATGCATACTTATACTGTTACTCTCCTTGAAATGGGTTAATTGAATGTAATTGAACGTCCACAAGCGAATTTCAAATTTAGTCTTTCTGCTCTACATCTTCAGAGACACTATTGACCATCAAATTGCTACAGACAAATCCGATATTCATCACTAAAGATGATTTGGTGTCATTCTTCGATTTGATGCGCACTTAACCCAACCACTTAAGCCTGAAAATTTAATGTTTTGAGATTAAAGAACTCTGAGAAATTTGTAGGTGAGACGCTAAACAATTGCAATGGATTCTTCGATAAATTATTTCCAATGATGACTTCCCCAAACAGTCCTCCAAGTAACCTCCACTAACCGAGTTATCTCAAACGTGTTAATGAAGGCAAAAGATATCTCTTTTACTGTTTATTCGTGATTTGTGATCGACCAGTTTGCCAGACTTGGTTGGACTAGACACTGCATGGTTGAATAATAGTAAAGCCATTACGATTCAATTTTCTGAAAATTTCGCAAAAGGATATTCGAAGTTTTATGCATACTGATACTGTTACTCTCCTTGAAATGGGTTAATTGAATGTAATTGAACGTTCACAAGCGAATTTCAAATTTAGTCTTTCTGCTCTACATCTTCAGAGACACTATTGACCATCAAATTGCTAGAGACAAATCCGATATTCATCACTAAAGATGATTTGGTGCCATTCTTCGATTTGATGCGCACTCAACCCAACCACTTGAGTCTGAAAATTTGATGTTCTGAGATTAAAGAACTCTGAGAAATTTCTAGGTGAGATGCTAAACCATTGCATTGGATTCTTCAATGAATTATTTGCAATGATGACTTCCCCAAACAGCCCTCCAAGTAACCTCCACTAACCGAGTTATCTCAAACGTGTTAATGAAGGCAAAAGATATCTCTTTTACTGTTTATTCATGATTTGTGATCGACCAGTTTGCCAGGCTTGGTTGGACTAGACACTGCATGGTTGAATAATAGTAAAGCCATTACGATTCAGTTTTCTGAAAATTTCGCAAAAGGATATTCGAAGCTTTATGCATACTCATACTGTTACTCTCCTTGATGTTCTGAGATTAAAGAACTCTGAGAAATTTCTAGGTGAGATGCTAAACCATTGCAATGGATTCTTCAATAAATTATTTGCAATGATGACTTCCCCAAACAGCCCTCCAAGTAACCTCCACTAACCGAGTTATCTCAAACTTGTTAATGAAGGCAAAAGATATCTCTTTCACTGTTTATTCATGATTTGTGATCGACCAATTTATCAGACTTGGTTGGACTAGACACTGCATGGTTGAATAATAGTAAAGCCATTACGATTCAATTTTCTGAAAATTTCGCAAAAGGATATTCGAAGCTTTATGCATACTCATACTGTTACTATCCTTGAAATGGGTTAATTGAATGTAATTGAACGTCCACAAGCGAATTTCAAATTTAGTCTTTCTGCTCTAAATCTTCTGAAACACTATTGACCATCAAATTGCTACAGACAAATCCAATATTCATCACTAAAGATGATTTGGTGTCATTCTTCGACTTGATGGGCACTCAACCTATACCACTTAAGCCTGAAAATTTGATGTTTTGAGATTAAAGAACTTTGAGAAATTTATAGGTGAGATGCTAAACCATTGCAATGGATTCTTCAATAAATTATTTGCAATGATGACTTCCCCAAACAGCCCTCCAAGTAACTTCCACTAACCGAGTTATCTCAAACGTGTTAATGAAGGCAAAATATATCTCTTTTAGTGTTTATTCATGATTTATGAACGACCACCGTCTCTATTAGCTCTTTTCCAATCTTCATTGGATTAGGCACTATATTTGAATGATTGTAAAGCCATTTCTCAATTTTCTGAAAATTTTTCAAAAGGATATTGGAAGCTTTATGCACATCATTAGACTGATTTTGGTAGACGCGGGACATAACACATGCACAAGTGAAGGTTTGACAAAGTCTAGATTGTCAAAGTCTAGATCCAGTAATCATTAATATGGTTACACGCTCTAAAAGAAATACGTCTTAAAGCATAATTCCAGACAAAAAAACACTAAACAGTTCACTGATCAAAACTTGAAGTTTTGATCAGTGAAACCATCAGTTGAAAACCATCCTTTCTGAGTGATGTGCTTTTTTTTTTGTCGAGCAGTGTATTTATTTAAAAAAATTTCCTTTAATTTTTTCTTTTAGTATTCAATAAAAAATGTATCAACAAATACAAATTATGAAATACGATTATCAGCATCGTCTCGTAGTTCATATACAGGAAAGTTGGTACAAGGACAAGTTTCAAACCCTGCTTTGGTTCACATGCAGGTGGATTGTGACAAAAAGCAACTTTACATGAGACATACAACTCATGAATTAAGTGCTGGTATGATAGCCGGTGTCGCTTGCGCTGCGATGGCTTTCGTTTTAGCAGTTATGGCGTTCGTGTTGTGGAGGTGAGCGATTTAGATTTTTTTAAATACGTACGTCCCCTTTTAATATTGTTTTAATCGCATAAATTAAGTACATCCTCTATCGCGGTTAGTGCGGGACGGTTAATAGTCATTGACACTTTGAGTGGTTCTTACGGTCTGGTTAATTCAGGTTATTTTAGTCCGGCCGTAGACCAAAATGCGCGCCGCTGATAATCCGGTGTGTTTACTAGAGATAGGCTTGCGCGATTGTGTAGATTAAAAAGTTATCAGTAGTAAAACAGTCGCGGCTTTAGATTTTGGGTAGGAAGTTTTTAAGGAAATAATGTTAAATTCATTTTCGAACCTTCGGTAAATAAAATTGTTTTGTTTTAAATCGATTTAAAATTTTTATTTTGTTACAGGAAATTCTTTAGCGCACCGTATTATTATCTTGATAATCCTCCGTGTGCGGTTCCGACATCTTCCTTAGATTGGAATCTTCCTCCAGAAGAAAATGGGGAATACAAAGGACCAATTCCGGTTAATATGTTTTGTAAACACGTCGCTCAATTACACGCCGATGGAGATATCGGTTTCAGTAAAGAGTATGAAATTATTCAAGGTATCGCTACTCAAGATGAACACCCTTCTGAAATTTCTCAACATCCAGATAATCGCGTTAAAAATAGATATTTAAATATTACAGCTTGTAAGTCAATAACTACTAATTTTTATTTATTTATTTATTTTATTTTAAATTTAATTAAAAAAAATTTTTTAGATGATCATAGTATAGTTCAATTATTAGCTATGCCCGGTCAAAAAAAGAATATTGAATACATAAACGCGAATTATATCGACGGATTTTCTATATCAAAAGCTTACATAGGAACTCAAGGTCCTCTACCATCAACTTTCGATTGTTTCTGGCGAATGGTTTGGGAACAACGCGTTACGATCATCGTAATGATAACAAATCTCGTCGAACGCGGTAGGGTAAGTACAAACAATTCGATGCTTTTCAATAAGTAAAATTGCATTTACTAGGTTTCGTTCTTCAACCGCGATAGTGATCATTTTGAGGTACTTTTATGTATGAAGTTTTACTTTTTTTATTTTATTTTCTTTTGTGTGCTAACCGTTTGATCGGTTTTCTTAACTAATTAATTAAAAAAATAATAATAAATAAGAAAAAAAATAAAATTACTGAGAGATTTCTCATTGATTAAAAAAAATTTTTTTAGATAAAATACATTTTAAGTTATCACTCGATTAATATGAACATTACAAAAAATATCTATTTTAAATTATAACTCGATTAATATGAATATTACAAAAAATTATCTATTTTAAAACTCGATTAATATGAACATTATAAAAAAATCTATTTTATCATTCGATTAATATGAATATTACAAAAAAATCTATTTTAAGTTATCATTCGATTAATATGAACGTTACAAAAAAATCTATTTTAAGTTATAACTCGATTAATTTAAAAAATACAAAAAAATGTTTCAAACAAAAAATTTACTGGTATTAAGTTTAAGCAGTTATGATTTTATTGCAAATAAAAGTGCGGTTTAACCGCTTTGAAGTTTATTCGGTTGGTTAGATTTAATTAAATTAAGACGTGGGAAAAGCATTTTCATCAAGGAAAATCCTATATAAACGCTTCTTTTATATCACTCTCAAAAAATCCAAAAATGTAACTAATTATGAAAATATTGCATATATTTTGGGGATTTACCAATGTGAATTTTGATATTTTATACTAGGGGTTAAAGAAAGTGCTTTGTTAGCCAACAACCAAAAGTATAGAACCAGAAAGGTATTATTTTGAAATGTGTGACTATAAAACATTTTTTCAACGCGGGTTTTCGGTGATTGAGAGTGAGATGAGGTTCAGTTGGGTCATTATTAAAAAGAAAATGGCTCGATAAGTCACTGGTATGTAATTATTTAACCTGGATTTCAACAGATGAGGGTTGGATTGGTTGAGAAGCGGTTGGATTTGGTTTAGTTTGGCTTTTGTTTAAACTAACTATAAATGTAATTATTAGACCTGGATTATTTTTGGTAGTTGAGGGTTAGATTGGTTAAGGGAATTAGGTGGAAATGATTAAAATCAACTTAACCCTTTAAGGACGGGTCACAACAATAAACGTGTTAGCGTAACTTTCGCGACAGCTGGGTAACATCAAGAAACATTCCGATAATCGATTTTTGCATCTGGCGATTGCGATGTCGCAATACAGTGAAATTCCCCTTCGCGGACACCCCTCTTGAACGGACACCCCCCTTGGACGGACAGTTTTCGTGGAACCATCCGACTCTCATACAATTACTTTGCATTTCTCTTAAGCGGACACCCCTCTTGAACGGACACTTTGGTGCGTTCCGTTGGTGTCCGCCCAAGGGAGATTTCACTGTATATACCCGTACCAAAAGGGTTAAATGTTGAGCCAACTATGAAAATTTATTATAAAGGATTTAAGTGCTATACGTGTTTCGCCTTCTGGACGTCATCAGACACATCTAAAACGTATAAATTGGCAGAAAAGACTATACAAAATTTTAAGTTTTAAATCATTCATTAAATCGAAAAATAGAAGACAAAAATTTTAATTGAATGAGACGGGTTTGATTCAGTTGGACTGTTGTTAAAAAAAATGGTCTGAACAGCCATTAGACAGACGCCACACTTAACAGAAATTACGCTTAGCACAATTACGTAAAACATCATTTTCGACAGAAACAATTTTACGTTCGCATTACATTTTTATGTGAAACTTCAATCGCCACATTAGGCGGAAATTGCGTTTAAACGTTCGACGTACGAACGTTTTTGGTTAACATATGCAATAGCATAAAAATTTGCAATAGCAAATTTTTGGCAGCGTAATTCCACATCGACGAAATTTCGATTGGAATCGGTTTCAATATAGATCATATGAGTTACGTCAAATTATGGTCAAATTTCGGTACGTACGCATTTTCTGTACCCTATACAGGATGTTTATATAATATATAAACATATATTATACTATATATTTATAATATATATTTATCTATTTATTAACTATACTCAGAAATCGACGACGCCGAACATACATTTTTCCATTGCAACCACCGGAGACTGGAAAGAGCGCAATTAACTACTAAGGTGGGGGCTTTGACTCCGGACAATGTCGTGGTCAAGATGCTGGATGACCAAGAAACGTGGGACGCGATAGTTGACTTTGTCACTAAAATACTTAAAGCGAAGAAACGGGCTATGGATGCACTGTTGCCATAAACCTCCATAAATCTGAAAGACACATAGAGAAGAGAAACCCATACAGGCTCAAGAGCCCCCCCTTCAACAGTTTTCACAACTTTACTGACGACGACCTGACGACAATAACGAACCGATTCCCTCTGCGGGGCGGATAAGCTGAAACCACGGAACACTAAAGGGAGGTGTCTCTTGAAGTATTAAGACACCCCCCTCCTTCCGCACATGTGATGCCCTAGACATGACGGGTAAAGCGAGGACGGACATGATTGTTCCCGACTTTAATTCCTTGAAGTTATACCTTCTTGGTGGTCCCAAGAGAAGAAGACGGGGGAACTTATCATGCGTTGTTATTATTGTTGATTTGAACACGACGATTCATACTTTAAAAAATAAAATACAGGATGTTTGTTACTAATAGATGATTTCCATGATGACTTCTAAATTCATGATATAATGAATGGAATGGACTATGTGACAATCTTTTCAAATTTAAAGAATGAATTCCTCCTGTCTTGTTCCAAAGTTGTAATATATACAAATTATTTCATTAGCGTTCATTTTGAAACGTGCAGTATAACGGCTAAGTGTAAACTGATTTCATTCATAATGTGTTCATATCAGAAATGATGAAAATTACGCGACTAAATTTATCCAACGTAATTTGAGCTTACCTTAATATGTGTTTATTCTATCTAAATTTCAATGGTTAAATGTTGGGTTTAGTTAGCCTTTTTTTTTTAAGAGAAAACTGGAAAGTTACTATCAAGGGGAAGATGCAAGATGTTTTTAATCTTTCCTCTAGCTCAGGGGTGGGCAACCTTTTGGGTAGTGGGGGCCACATTACGGTTTAATCTTCGTACGCGATCCGGAGACAAATTTTTGTCTTACTTGTAAGACTAAAAAAAAAGGTCCACTGCCGTAATGAGATATTTTTCTTCTCTAACGAAGTAGTGGTAAAAACCTTTCTTTCTATTACACGTTTTTGATTTAAAACCAAAATTACTTGTTATTGTTTCTAAAGGTCTCGCAGGCTGGATTACACCCTCACGTGGGTCAGAGTTGGCCCGTGGGCCGGAGGTTGCCCACCGTTGCTCTAGCTTACTGTATCTACTCTATACTAGCTTAGAGTATCACATAAGAATTCATTTGATCAAGTATTAAATCGCACTCTTTAACCAATTTTGAATTACGTCTAAAGTATAACAAAAACTAAAACTTCCCGTCAAAGCACTGATTCAGCATAGTCAATTAAGTTATTGTTGGGTTATTTATTAACTGTGAAAACTTCCAGGATTTTATAAATTCCTAGATTCAATACTTTTGATTACACGAAGCGATCTCACTAAGCACTAATTGAAAATATTAAAACACACTAATTCAGCACGAAAAATATTTCGCTTCGATTAAACTGCATTTTCATCAAAAAAAATAAATAAAAATGAAATATAAATGCTTAACTCGATAATATGAGAAATCTCTTGGTACTTAATCCCCAAACATTTCTTCAACGTTTTTCTTTTCAGAGAAAATGCGATATGTACTGGCCGAAAGAAGGCGTTGAAACTTATGGTGTAATCCAAGTAAGACTAGTCAAAGAAGACGTTATGGCAACATATACGGTCCGTACGTTACAAATCCGACACCTTAGGGTAAGTACTGTACGTATTTTCCACATTCCGTTCTTTCATCTTCTTAATTTTTAATTTTGGGTTTTAGATTAAGAAGAAGAAAGCTGCTCTAGCTGAAAAATTGGTTTATCAATACCATTACACTAACTGGCCCGATCATGGAACTCCCGATCATCCTTTACCAGTACTTCATTTCGTTAAAAAATCGTCTGCCGCTAATCCAACTGACGGTGGACCTATTATAGTTCATTGCAGGTAATTAAAAATAAAATTTCTTTTGATTTTTTATTTTAATTAAAAATAAAATTAATTTTAATTTTTTATTTTAATTAAAAATGAAATTTATTTTAATTTTTAATTAAAAATCATCTTAATTAAATTTTTATTTTAGTGCTGGTGTTGGTCGTACTGGAACTTACATCGTCGTAGATGCGATGTTAAAACAAATTCGTACCCGAAATGAAGTGAATATATTCGGATTTTTACGTCACATCCGTAAACAACGTAACTTTTTGGTGCAAACCGAAGAACAGTACATCTTTATACATGATGCACTACTTGAAGCTATCGAATCTGGGGAAACTAACATAAGTAGGGAACAATTTCCAAAATACGTTCAAGCCATTCAAGGAGTTAAAGTCGATAAATCAAATTTATGGAAAAGTATAGAATCTCAATTCAAGGTATTATTTGTTTATTTTCTTTAAGAAAAAATCAAAACTTATCAATTTTTTTTAATAAATTTTTAGTTAGTAACAAGTTTCCAATGTAAAGAATTTAATTTAGTATCTGCTACTAAAGTGATGAATCAGCCAAAGAACAGACGAATGGATGTCGTGCCAGTAGAAAGCTCTAGGGTTCATCTTACCCCAAAACCGGGAGAGGAAGGTTCTGATTATGTTAACGGTACTTGGTTGCAAGGTTTTCACAGTTTACGGGAATTTATCATCACTCAACACCCTCTAAGGTCGACTATTAAAGATTTTTGGCAAATGGTTTGGGACCATAACGCGCAAACTATCGTTATGTTGAGCATAATTGATAATCAGGTTTGTTTTGTAATATATTTCTTATTAATATTAACTTAAAACGTCAATTTTTATTTATTTATTATTATTATTATTTTTTTTTTTCAAATAAAAACTTTAAATTTTATTATTTCTTAAATGTTTTATTTTTTTAATTTTAGGAATTTGAAGTATTTTGGCCAGTCGAACAAGAATTCATCGAAGCTGAAAACTTTAAAATCAAACAGACAAACGAAACGGTTCAATCCTCGTACGTAACCCGAGATTTTACGATGCAATCTTTACAGGACGACTACGAACTTCACGTACGAATGATCCACTGTATGAATTGGCCACATCATTGTCCATCTATCTCCGAAATTTATCATCTACCAAATACCGTTCAAGATACTCAATTGGGATATCAAAATGGACCTGTTGTTGTTGTGGATAGGTAAAAAAATAAGCACATAAAATAATCAACTTTTTTTATTATATTTTTTTTATCTCTAAAAGAAAATAGTTGGATAATTTTTTGAATTTAGATTTTATACAATTTTTAATCCATTTCAGACGATTTTGAATCGGTTTGAAATAATTTATGGAAATTTCAAACGATTTTTAATTAATTATGTTTAATCAATATACAATTTTTAGCCATTTCAAACCGTTCTTTTAGAAAAAAAAACATATTTTGTTCATGAACTTTGATTAAAATTTTCAAATCTAGTTTTGTAAAGTTTTCTACTCTGAAAAAAAATTGAAACTTTGATTTTTAATCGATTTCTAGTACTTTCATACTATTTTTAATAGATGTTAGACAATTTTTGAATAATTGACACTTTTGAAGGAAATTTTATACAATTATTAATCAATTTCTGATCATTTCAAACGATTTTTAATCAATTTTAACACTTTGTTGACCGGGAATTTTACATAGAAACTATCTCATGTCACTGCAATGTGACATAACAAGTGCTATGACGACGAGTTAACTCGTCACCGGTTAGCAACGTTTGGTTATGAAAAGACGAGTTAACTCGTCACTGGTCAACAAAGTGTTAAATGATTTATGGAAATTTCAAACTATTTTTAATTGATTATAAACTATTTTTGGCAATTTCAAACGATTTTTTACAAAATTTAATAAAAAATGCTGATAAACATCTTTTATTCTTGTAAAAAAAAATCGTCTTTTTAGACACAAATTTTTTTTTTTTTTTTTTTTTGTTAAAAATAAATTTTTTTATATAATTTTATAGATATGGTGGAACAGAAGCAGCAACATTCTGTTGTTTAATAACATTCAAAAAGCATATAACGTACGATAACAACGTGGATGTGTACATGTACGCAAAATTATACCATAACAAGCGACCTGGGATTTGGTCGAGTATCGACGACTACTTAAGATTACATTTGGCGGTGCAGACGTTTTGCACGCCACCGGAAGGGACTCCGGATTTATACGCGATGGCAAACGGGGCTGTGAATGGTTCGCTAAGCAACGACAGCGTACGCGTGCCCCCCGAAGGTATGGAGGCAGTGGGGCCCAAGCTCACAGTTGCTTAAACTTGCACACGATATGTATTCTATGTAAATGGATCGATCGGAAGTGTTCGGAAATTACTTTCCGAATATTTCGTGTCGATTTATATGTATCCCGTAATCGTTACGTGTACGTTAAGCGAGTTACTAAAAAAATACAAGCATCAACTTAGTTTCTATGTCTAGAATGGTGTAGTTATAGGTACGTGTGTAAATTTTTCCGTAATAAACGTAAAAAAAATGATAATGATAAAAGCGGATGATAACACGTGCTTTAGTGCAACGCTTCTAGCTTCTTCTCCCGTGTCTGTTTACTTCTTCTATCTTCAATGTCGGACGGTGTCTCACTCTCCTGTTATGAATGTTTTAATGTGCAAACGCATTTGTGTACATTTTGATTTTTAACATGTATGTTTTTCTTTACTTGCAGAATCTCCCCTAATTTCCAAGGATATTATCATGAGGTATCATAAATGACCCGTAGAATCGGCGTCTTGTTCTTTTTCTCACTGCTAACATTCGTATATATAATTTTTTTTCGAAAACCGGTACATTTAATTTACTTTTTTATTAATTTGATAAAAATTTGAAAAAAATAATTTTTAAAAATTAATTTAATTTTTAAATATGAACTTAATTTAAAAATTTTTTTTAACATCTTCTTTTTTTAAAGGAATAGATCCTACATATTATCTTTGATTTTATCCTTTTTAACCCCCTTTTTTTCCGTTCCGATGAAGATTTATAAATCAACTTTTTTTTTTAACCCACCCTGTATATATAAAGTGACCATCAATTATTTTAATCATTACGGGTATTATTTTATTAAAAAAAAAACTTTAATAAAACAACTTTGGATGGTGATATTAAAATTTAGCAGTATTAGTTTTTAAAGTGGAACTTTAACGAACGCAAATTCGGTTTTTTTAGATCAATTTTTTAGATCGCGAGCGGCGCTCAAAACTATTTTTACTGAAACTAGCGTTAATTGGAAGTAATAGTTTGTACCAGGCGGTTCCCTAATAGTTTTTATTAGATTTTTATATTAATTACAAGTCGAATTAATCATTTTCGCGAACCGCCCTGTATATAATATGTATTTGTTACATATAAAAGGTGATTTACCCGAAATTCCTGAGTCAATATCGATATTGATTAATAAAAATAAAAATTTTTAGTAAGCAATAAATTAAAATTTTGACGATTTCTCAAAAATCTCAAAATAATCGAGAAAAAAAATTGTTTTTTTAATATTGACTCGGGAATAAATAATAATATAATAATGTAAAACAATTTGTATAATAGAATTGTAATATAAGGCAATTTTTTTACTATTGGTGACTTTTTCGTCACTATTTAAACGGCTTAAAGCCCTTATAATATTTACAAAACGTAATATTTTTAATTATTATAATAACAACCACACAGCATAATTAAAAAATATATAATAAGAGAATACATAGATGTAAGGTACTTCTTTTGCTTTTTTTTATATATATTTTCACAAAAAAATAGCCTTTCGGCATAATGATTTTAATTTTATCACATTTTATGTTCCTTTTTTTTAATTAATTAATTAATTTATTTGAAGACTGAGAACGTTTTGATTATTATGGATTAATTAATAAATGTGCTGAAATACTTCTCAATAGTTAGGTAGTTGAATATTTTTATTTAATTTTTGGTTGGTGGGTTTTAAAAATTTATTTATTTTGAAAAATTTGGTTTTCCAGGAGGAGGTTCTTGAATCGGCAAATATTTTGGGACCCCTTCTCACACCTGTGTTCAAAGAGGAGGTTCCAAAAGCAACAAATATGTTGAGGTAGATATTTGTATCCTCCTGCCATCTACGTTCGAGGAGGTTCTTCTCCAAGGTTTGAAGTTCTGGAATGAGGGTCTCTTTTAAGAGATATAAATAAATATGCGACTGATGCAAATTATCTCACATTCTATTACGAAGCGTGGGAGGATAAACATCACGACATTTCTGTTCAAAAACCTCCTCATCGTTTAGGATCTTTTTGGTTGGCATAAAACTATCTTAAAATATTTCCCGATTTCAGAACCTCGCACTTTGGAGAAAAACCTCCTCCATCACAGGTAGAAGGGGGATGCGAAATGTTTACCTTAAAATATTTGCCGATTCAAGAACCTCCTTTTGGAACGCAGGTTCGAAGAGGAGGTTCTTGAATCGGAAAATACCTAGTACTAACATTGTCCAGGTTTTCAGCAATCTGGGAATCGAAGTATTCTTATTTCCGGTTCCGAAAGCGACAACTATCTTGAGGTAGATGTTTTGCATCCTCCTCCCACCTGCGTTCGAGGAGGTTCTTCTTTTCCAAGGTTTGAGGTTCTGGAATGAGGATCTCTTTTATGAGATATAAATAAATATGCAACTGATGCAAATTATCTGACGTTTTATCACGAAGCGTGGAAGGATAAACATCACGACATTTCTCTTCAAAAACCTCCCCATCATTTAGGATCCTCTTGGTTGTCATAAAACTATCTTAAAATATGTCCCGATTTCAGAACCTCACACTTTGGAGAAAAACCTCCTCCATCACAGGTAGAAGGAGGATGCGAAATGTTTACCTTAAAATATTTGCCGATTCAAGAACCTCTTTTTGGAACGCAGGTTCGAAGAGGAGGTTCTTGAATCGGAAAATACCTAGTACTAACATTGCCCAGGTTTGCAGCTATCTGGGAATCGAAGTATTCTTATTTCCGGTTCCGAAAGCGACAACTATGTTGAGGTAGATGTTTTGCATCCTCCTCCCACCTGCGTTCGAGGAAAGTCTTCTTCTACAAGGTTTGAGGTTCTGGAATGAGGATCTCTTTTAAGAGATATAAATAAATATGCAACTGATGCAAATTATCTGACGTTTTATCACGAAGCGTGGAAGGATAAACATCACGACATTTCTCTTCAAGAACCTCCCCATCGTTTAGGATCCTCTTGATTTGCATAATACTATCTTAAAATATTTCCTGATTTCAGAACTTCACATCTTTGAGAAAAACCTCCCCGAACACAGGTGAAAGGAGGATGTGAAATGTTTACCTCAAAATATCTGCCGATTTAAGAACTTCCTCCTCGAATAGAGGTGTGAGGAGGAGGTCCCAAAATATTTGCCGATTCAAGAACCTCCTCTTCGAATCTGCTTTCCAAGAGGAGGTTCTTGAATCGGCAAATACCTTCTACTAATATTGTCTAGATTTTCAGCAATCTGGGAATCGAAGTATTCTTATTTTGAATATACAAAAAACTTTTCAAAACTGCAAAATCGTCTATTGTTCATAAACGACAATTCGTAGTTTGTAACTTCTAACATTGTTCATCAACTATCAGATTAAGATGTCGTTTGAACGTAAACGTGACACTTTAATTATTATAAAAACTAACTTGCTACAGTTAAAATTCCTAACGACATTTACAAAATACATTTTTTATAAAAACTCATTCATGATTGGAATCGAACAATCAAAAATTATCTAAAAACACTCAACTATCCAACTGACAATGAGAAAAACTGAAAACTTACAGCACTACATAATTAATTGAATTATTAATAATTGAAAAGTTCGCATTAGTTACATTTTTATGATTGGATGTACACATGTATAAATAAATTTAAAAAAAATGAATTTGTAAAAAGTATTCTATAATAACAGTGCTATGTAGGATCTATTTTAGATACGATACGGTTATACATATAAATATAAGGAATGCGGAAAAAAAATAAATTAAGAGAAAAATGATAAGAGATTGTTGATGGAACAGAAACGTAATTAATTTATAAACG